>OY660881.1:6125000-8625000 GCA_962446985.1 Xyrichtys novacula | reverse complement strand
AAGTTGGGATTTATACTATAATCGTCAACAACTCATCATAGAAATGCAGAGACTTGTAAAATAATCAACTGGTCAAAAAGATCTATATTAATATTAAATCAAACATGTTATTTTGTAGTTCTTACCTCCGGTTTACCAGGTCTTTCACTTCCTGTCTTTGTGTGCTTCATGCCCTGTTCTCTCCCACCCGTGTCCTGTTAGTCTCACCTGTGTGTGTCTCGTTGTTCCCTTTGCCTCCTCATGCTCCTGGTTCCTCTGATGGAAGTTCATTCACAAGTATAATGAGCAGGGGGAGCGAGTATTTGGACCGAGAAATGACAGGGGACGTCTGATTGAACAACAGGATAAGAAGATTAAGAAACCTGCCTGTGAGGGTGAAGAACAGTTTTACCTTTAAATGTGGTCTTAAACTGAACCGAGTCTAAACCTCGATCCAGAAAATTACTCTGTATTGAAGAACAAACTGATATTTTAAATATTAAGTCAGTCACAATTAATACAACATTTTACAGAAGAGTTAAAAAGAAAGATAAAGTAAGTGGATGACTTCAGGGAATCTCCTGAATCCAGTTCATTTGTTCAGTGTCCTAAATGAAGCCTGCAGCTCTCATAAATTACCATCTCATTAAGATTCAGGGTGAAAACACATTAAAATATTCATGTGCTCTCAGGCTCCACAGCCCCACCTTTAATTAGATTTAAATGACACGGCTTTGTCCAGAACAAACGAGGAGCAGCAGCAGTCAGTGTGCACCCATAATGAGCTCACCTGAGGAGGACTGGAGGATGGAGACCCCCCGTGGAGGAGACCTTCTGTGAGGGGACAGGGTGAAGTCTGGTAGTCTAAAGCTTAAAGAGAGAGGAGCACACCTGCAGAAACTTTTCCTAGGTGTTGTTTCAGTCAGTTGAGAAGTTGTCATGAACTCTAGAGGCAAGTTGAAGATTTTCTATTGGCAGTTTAAGCTCAACAAATCAAATCAATATCTTTCAATGATTTTGAGCAAGTCATTCATGCTTTTATTTTCCATGATTGGATTACTGTAACGCTCTTTACATCTGTGTTAATCAGGCTTCCCTCCCACGCTTATACTTAGTCCAAAATGCTGATGCTCGCCTTTTGACAGGTAAACGTAAACATGACCACATCACCCCAATTGTGGCGTCCCTTCATCGGCTTCCTGCCCATTTTAGAATTTATTTTAACATTTTATTGTTTGTTTTTCAATCTTTAAATGGATCAGCACCACAGTACATTACTGACCTCTTAAATGTTTACACCCCCACACGTTCCCTGAGGTCTGCTGATCAGCTCCAACTCGTGGTTCCAAAAGCATGACGGTTGTGTGATCTCTGTCTTTTTACGTCCTTTGTGGTCCTTTTATCACTTTTATTTCTTTTATGCTTTCATGTTTTTATTTCATTTATTTTATTTCATTTTTACCTGCTTTTACTTATTTTATCTTGATGTTTTCAGCATTGTCTGTTCTTTTAATTTTACTGTGCAGCACTTTGGTAGACTTGAACGTTTTTTAGAATGTAATATATAAATAAAGCGGATTGGATTGGATACATGAGGATGATTTAAAGCTTTTTCTTGTCACAGCTCTGGTTATGGATGATCCATTCAGCTCAGATGACCACTTTTAGAAAAAATAGGGGGGCTCACAGAAAGTTGAAGCCCATCATCTGTCTCCTTATATATACAAATACCATAAGAAAAAACAGACAGCACCTACAAAACTGCCTAAATCAGCACTAATACAACATAAAAAAACACAATTCAGACAGACCATGAGCTGTCAGTTATTCTCAGCATCAAACTAAATAATTATTCATGTTTTATACACAATAAACTGAGCTCCACCGTCATAGGCTAAGAACGGACTGAATAATCCCGAGAATTAAACCTGAGGCATATTTTTATTAATTTAAAAAAAAATTATGATACAATTATGGCTGCAAAGGATTTGTGGGCTTCATATGATAAACACTCAAATACAAACACAGAGAAAAACAGCAACATATGAAAACACTGAACATCCCGTCCTCAGAGATTCACTCAGTAAATACCAGAAGTCAAACTCAAACAAACACCAGGAGTACGAACCAGGCGAGTCTCAGTTTAACTGTAAATAGTAAGCTACACAGAGGCTTCACAACCTGAAACTAATATTCTTGTGATTTTCTTCAGTTTGCTGAAATAAAAACATAATGAAGCAGGATAGTAAAAAGTCAAAAGTCAAGATTTGTCAGGTCTGTCCGCAGGAGGAGAAGAAAACAACCTTTAAATCTTTGTTTGTTGAATAGAGGTCAGATCCATTATTTCTGATGCATTCAGGGAAGTCGGGAAATATAAACGCTCATTGTCTTTAGTGACTCAGCATCAAGCAGATTAGTGTCTCAGTGTAAATGTTTGATGTAGACCGAAGATGCCCTTGGATTAATGACTTTTTTTTCTCTGTGTAAGAAGATCCTCTCATGTTTTACGAAGGATTATCTCGCAGAGAGCACAAACCAATGAATGGAAAATATGGGATAGTAAAAATGTTTTTGATAAAACAGAGTCCTTGTTTTTTGAAACAGTTTTTCAATAATTCATATTCCTCCTTCTTTCCTCTCTCAGTTAAATGATTAAACTGCTGCACGCTGCAGATGGACGCTCTTCTTTTCATTTCAATACAGAAACGTCTGAGCGGTAAAATCTTTTTATTTATTAAAACATTTTTCTAAACCTGGATATGCAGCTTGTTCTACTTGAAATACCTTTTATTTGCTTTTAGTTGGATTTCTGTCCTCTAGGGTGAGGAAACATCAGAGCATCAAAATAATGCAGATCCATCAATATTTCAGCATTTCCAGTTGTAGAAAGTCGATTTTCTTTACTTTTTCAATCCAAATGGAGAAATAACATTCAGTGATGTGCTTTACAGCGTGCCACAGAGGTGTACTTCTCATACAGCAAAGATAAACTAAAGCAGAGTGGGTCCTATTTTTCCTCGATGAATGTCAATTTTTAATAAAAAGGACTCGTCTCGCTCTGACCTCACTCACTCGTGTTTAAATCTGAGGTCACTCTGCATCAGTTTGGTCGCTCTGCTGCATGTCCTCCATCAATTTTTCATCTTTGCAGGGTGCCAGCTTTCAGCAGAAACCAATCAGTCATCAAATACATACGCTTCTCAGTTTGCATATGTTCAGATTCATTATACCTTACTTCAACAAACTATAATGACAGACACCTGGTATGGTGTTACTGCCAGACAGTATTAAGTTGAAATTGAGTAAGGGTCAAACACACCATTAACACCGAGTTAGACACCCCGTTGAGAGATGAATGTTGCAGACCGCTTGCTTCTTTAGTTATACCAACTTTAGGGACGACCGCAGATAGCAATACAGAGAGCCACGCGCTCAACCAAAACGCCACTCTATAGCCACAAATAATGCTCAGAACAGCACCTAACTTCATCAACAGTACATATAGGGTCCAAGACATAGCACTAGCCACCAAACATCTTTTATAACTTTGCCTAATTTCTTTAGCAAAGAGACTTAACACAATTCACCTACTCTCTGCCAGCAGCCGTTTGATGTATGGAGACCTCGGAGCGAGTCCATCGACTGCTGCGGGGTGACGCAGCTCAAGGAAGAACATTTATGAGGCATTGAAGTCCAGCATCATATCAGGCTTGAACCAGATCTTGGTAATGCAGCAACAGACTCCGATTCTAAAGCTAAGACTACTAAAGGCTTTTTACCTGATCTAGACTAAGACTGTTAAGGGTTTAGACTGCTACACGCTTACTTTGTGTTCACACCAAGTGCGAATAAAACCAATGAACTGCTTAATTCGCGTGTTTGTATCGCGTCTATAGAGTCCAATCACACGTGTGATAATGGGAGAGTCTGTTTACATCAAACATAGCAGAGGTTGACCTCACTGTGAGGATCTGTTTTGTTTAAACAACTTACCTCATAATTACATCTCCTCACTCTCTTTCCTCCAGCTGAGTTCTTCCTGTCTCAGTGTCACAAACTAGTTTTATCCTCCAGCTCAGGTGGCTGTGTCGATTCATCCTCCATTTTCCACCTGAGTGAATCTCTGCCGGTCTGCTGTTGACTACGTCATCGGGGTGTCTCCATTCTGATTGGTTCTCACGACGCTAATAGCCTGCTATTAGAACTCTTATGGGCTCAGACTGCTTTTGAGTTACATTTGTATGGTCATGCTACTTTTACTTGCCAAAGTGTTCTGCTCTTTGTTAATATGTAGGATAACAGTTGGTCTTCTATTACTAGATGGGACTCAATCGCATCTTATCCCAGTATTTGCTTTTTGGAATAAGAGTCCAAAGATTATGGTCTTGACCTTCCTTGATTATGTCATGACATTACATTTGTTGTGACTTATGAATAAAGCCTTTTTGTTTGGTAAATGTTGGTACTCTGATTTCTGGAATTGAAAACAAGACTCATCCTCTTGTGATTTTTATGGCCAAATCAATAATTAGATTGTTGTCTGTCCAAATAAGTCAAACCCTGAGATCAGTCTTTATTCACAGCATTTGTTTTTAAAAATGACAGTCATTACATCTTCTATTCCTTTGAATATTCAGAAAACTGTGCTCTCCTCCATCCTCCCTCCTCTCTTCTTTTGTCCTCTGTCCTCTTCTGCTGGGTGGTATCTGGTCGTCATTCTGGGAGGTGAGTTCAGCTTTTCTCTCTTCAAGCCTCATTTCTTCCTCTGCAGACAATGAAATGAGTCTGAGAGCATGCTCACTGAAATGCACATCACATATACATCATATACAGACTCTCTCTCTTTTCTCTTTCCCTCCACTAAATGTTCTGAAGCAAAAGCTTTTAAAAAGACATCTCTAGCCGCCTGTAGAGATTTTTATGGGTTTTATTTGGCCTTCAGGTCTCAGAGGATCACATCAGCCCTGAAAACTCCATTTAGCAGGAACACTCTGCTCTTTATTTGTCACTTTTATCTGCATGTTATTTAGTATGAGTGCTAAACATTTCCCCTCTGTAGTAAATAAAGCTGTATAAATGTAAGGAAGGGTGAAGGGAATCACTTAAAAGTATCAAAACATAAAACTATTTTTAAAGCAGAATTGAGTGAAAGTTAGAGGAGAGTAACCCTGCAGGAGAATCTACAACTCGGCTCAACTTATTCAAAACGGAGTCATCCCAGCCCTCTATATCAGGACCTGACAGAGCGGCTCCTGGTACAAGCCCTGTAATATCAAACACTGACGACTGCAACTCCTTACTGGCAGGCCTCCCAATGTGAGACAGAGATGATGATTTATCACTTTCTGCTCAAATATGTGCTTTCTGGTGTCAAACTCCACCCTACCTAACTCTAAATGGGCCATAATTTACTAAATGAGCATCATGCCGTATTGAAGAAGACTGTTAACTAGCGATTAAGACCATAAACTCATCAACTGTGTGCGTTTGAATTGCGGTGTGTCTCCTCTCTCTGTCATTAGAGGACAGGTGGATTGTCACACAAAGTGATTAGAGGTAATCATGAATTATTGCTCGGCAACATCTGCCCGCTGTCACTCGTCTCTTTGCAGAGCCACCGTGCGTGTGTGTGTGTGTTTACGCACGTGTGAGTGTTTGAGTAACAGAGAGGCTCATTAATGTGTAATCAGCTCAGACGTGGAGGTGTTGCTCTCTCATTAAGCTCTCATTGAGTTGCTGTGTTTACACTGAGGATGAGCTATCAGCTCCAAACCCATCAGGGACATCAGAGACTGGGAGTAAACTTTGCTTTGTACACTGTACAAAGTTTCTGTACTGAGCCCTGTACCCGAACAACAAGGACGATGAGAAGGTTTATTCAGTGGAGCAGGTCTTTATTTAGACACAGCTCTCAAAGAATATAAACATTCAGAGAAGGAAAGAGAGCTACCTCGATGACAAGGTGACCTCTACTCTAATCTATGAGACTGTATTATATAAAATGATGCACTATGATAAGATATGGTGTGATACAATAGAATCAGAAAAAACAAAATGATACAGGACGATACCATACCACACATATCATACCGTACAATACCGTAACATATGATAGGACACAATCTGGTAAAATACAATACAATGCGGTAAAATACAATACGATACAGTACGGTACGATATGATATATGATATGATACAATATGATACGGTACAGTAAGATACGTTACATTATGATACAATATGGTTAGATACGATAAGGTAAAATATGCTAAGCAAAGATACAAAACAATGTGATACCTAGGACACGATATGTTACGCTATGATACAATACGATACGAAATGAAACATGATACAATATGATACAGTACAATACGTTATGAAATAATGCCATACGGTACAATAGGATATGATTTGTTTTTGTATGATATGATGCAATACAGTTTGGTTCGATAATGTGGGCTATGATACTGAACTGTGATATAATACAAAATAATATGTTATGATGCGATACATTACAATAAAATAAGGTATGGTAAGGTATGATATTGCACCAGAAGATATGATACATTATGATAGGATATGGCACAATTTAACTATGTGATACAATATAAGATAGTGTGATATCATTCCATACATATCTTACCATACAATACCGTAACACATGATAGGATACAATCTGGTAAAATACGAAACCACACAGTCTGGTACGATATAATATGATACAATATGATATATGATATGATAAGATAAGATAAGATATGATGCAATACATAAGATACGTCACATTACGGTACGTTACGATACGTTATGTTACGATACAATATGGTTAGATACACTAAGCTAAGATACCAAACAATACGATACCTATGACATGATGTGTTACGATATGATAGGATATGATATATGATATAGTCTGATACGATACAATACATTATTTTTTTACATTACAATAAAATAAGGTATGGTAAGACATGAGACAGCACCA
Organism: Xyrichtys novacula; assembly: GCA_962446985.1. Lineage (NCBI taxonomy): Eukaryota > Metazoa > Chordata > Actinopteri > Labriformes > Labridae > Xyrichtys > Xyrichtys novacula. The sequence goes on along the minus strand of OY660881.1, from coordinate 8,618,036 downwards.
TAAGATATGATACATTATAATAGGATATGGCACAATTTAATATCATACGATACAAGACAAATGGTGCGATATGGTATTAAATAATATGATACAGTACTACAGGATATCATAAGATACAGAATATCAAAATAAGATATGATTCAACATGGAATGATATGTTAAGGAACGATAGGATTTAATGAGAACTTGCTCTTGGACTTCAGCGCTGCATACACTTAACCGGATTTACAACAGTGCCAATAAATAAAACAATTTGAAAAAAGGTCTTGATACCAAGGAAGGCTGGATGGCTTTAAGTAACATCAGTTTGTAAGAAAGACTCGGCGGGACCTCGATCCTCCTTGTAGGTCTCTTCTTGTCAGAGCTCCACAGACAGCTGTGAGTCTCTTCAGAGGGCAGATTTCTGGTTCTCTGAAATCCTGGAGGGTCAACAGGAAGGCGGAGCTGAGGAGAATCTCCTCTGATTCAGATTTCACAGAAACGGTGAAATTCTCATCCTCAAGGGAATCATCACACTCTGCTTTCATCACGCTCCCAGAAGAGACTTTAATCTTCCTCAAAAAACCACAGAAGAAGAAGAGGAAGGGGAAGAGGAAGCTGCCGAGTGACTCTGAGCAGAAACTGGGAGCCAAATTAATTTCAGCCTGCAGCTCTGCGGCTCAGCAGCTGACAGTGACTGATAAATGAGAAGATGCAGAAACAGAGCGGAGAGGAATAAAAACAGACATAAAACATTAGAAATAATGAAAAAGAATGTTATCAGAGTGAGCAGGCAGACCTGCGGCTCTCTGGGAGAATTTAGATGTTTCAGAGGGAGGTTTGCAGATCCAGTGAGGATGAACGGGCTGCCAGATGGAGCAAACAGTCAGACCGTAAAACAGGTTCAATCCAGCAGCTGCAGGTCAAACAATCAGACTCTCAGTGCCATCGATAACCCTCACATCAAGACTGGTGCCTCCTGAAGACTGCCGGGTGTCTCAGTTTAACAGATTTACACTCTGGAGGACCAGAGACTGTGGGAGAAAACTGCACAGTTTATATTTATCTTGATAAAAACAGAGCATGGAGGAGAATATACACACAACAAAGCTCTCTCTGCAAAGCTATGTCAGCTGAGCCGTCTAAACCTTCCACAAACTGAAGCCAAATTTCTCATTTCTAATGTGCAAGTTGTTTCTGAAAATAACCCACTTACTCTCACTGTAAAGAGTTAGATTAAAAACTTATACAACTGTGGAAGCTATTTTGTTTTATTTCTCTATGAATTGTCCTCCTTTGGTCACCTGATAATAAGAAAATCCCTACATTACAATACTCCAAAACTGCTAATTTATTTCGTGTTTGTTATGATTGTTAAAATCATGAAATGAAAATCAATGATTGGTTTAGAACAGAACAGCATCAGATACGATAAAGAGAAATATTCTAAAAACTCTTAAGAGGACTTTACAAGACAAAAGAAGTGGATGGGTTGGCTGAGGGAGAGGTCTGGAGATGGGTGACAAAATGAAGAGGAGGAGGAAGAGGCAGAGAAAGAGGAGGTAGGGTAGGAGAGGAGTGGAGAGGCTAGGATGTGACGGGATGGAAACAGAAAATCAATGGTGGAAAAGTGGCAGCAGAAGAAAACAGAGACACAGGAGAGCAATCTGAGCTGGAGCAGGATGTGTGGAGTTTAGAGCTGCAGGGTCTGGAGGGAGTCTTTATCTCGAAGAGGAGAAGGAGGAGGAAGCAGAAGAGGAGGAGGGTTTGAAGGTAGGTACGTTAGTAAATTTGCAGAGGTTAGAAAAGTCCAACAGGCAGAAATAGCAGCTCTGTCTCTTTACCTTAGAGACCCAAGAACCCAAGTTCTGTCCTCTTCCTCCTTTACCTTTCCATTCATCCATCCATCTAACCATCATTCATCTGTCTCTTCCTATTTTTCCATTCTTACGTCCTCTCTCTCTCTCTTGCTCCCTACCTCCCTTTGTTCCCTCGCCTGCCCTTAGTTGAATCAATCAAAACAGTGTCACATTCGTATTTATCAGCTGATGGTGAGACAAAGCCAGTTCACACAGCTGTAATATTCGTACAAGAAGAAAAGTAAAAGATATAACAGCCTTTTAAAGCTTGAATTAACAAATAAACAATGACAAATAAATCCAGTAAAAAGGATTAAAATCATACTTGAAGATCTAAATCCTTGTTTTGTTTTTTCAGAAACAACATGCTCTTTATTCATAAAGTCTGAGAGAGAACAAGGCAGAATATCCAGAGTAACTCAGACTGAAGCAGAACTCCTGTCTTTGTTACATGTTGGACATGATCGTGTTACAGAAATCATCTTCTCGCAGTTTTGACACTGTGTTCCCTGCTGCTTCTTCATGCTCTAACTCCCGTCATAAATCCATCTGTTCCTCTCTGCTCAGACACAAACAGGAAATCTCTCTGTGAGCAGAAACAAACACTCACCTCTCTGCTCTGACAGATTTTCATGTTGTCTTTCATAAATCCTCTCCTCCTCGCTGGAGCAGACGCTCAGAGCGAACACCGACACAAACACTGTCAGAGTGTCAGCGAGCCGGGGAAACAGAGTGACAGGGAACAAAGGGAACACCTGGAGCGACAGGTGAGGATGGCAACCAAGACTCAGGCTCTATATGACATAATGGTGCTTTTTTTAAACCCTGATTTCACTCTACATCAGACATATCAGGTGACTTTATAGTTGTGTTGTTAACCCTGATATCAGTGTATCTGTGTGACTGCAGCAGGGAGCTGTTTGAGGTTACAGAAGTTTAACTAACCCTCTCAGACTTTAATGATGCCAGACTTTTACGATGTCAGACTTTAATGATGTTGGACTTTAATGATGTCAGGGCTGCAGTGTGAGAGTATGAGAGAGTCTGTGGCGACTACAGATGGTATGAATATGAGGGATGACACCACACATTAGCATCAAATGAAAACAAGGGCGATCCCATCAATTTGTATCAATTTGTAATTAATTAAACAAGTAAAACAACAAACAAATAACAGGGAAAGGACACTCTGACAGCTCCCCTGTGCGACTGTAAGACATGCAGTAGGGAGACGTTTGTGGATATCGAAGGTTGCAAGGATCAGATGTTGCTGTTTCTGGATTGCAGAGGCTGCAGATGTGTCAGGCTGGAGAGGCTGAAGGCTGCAGCTGTTGTAGGATGCAGGTTGCAAAGTTGTAGAGGTTGTAGAGGTTGCAGAGGAGAAACTTACGGTGGCCGAAAACTGCCACTGCTTCAGATAAAAAAAGAATGCAAAAAAAAAAGGAGTCACATTGGAAGTTTGCAAAAGATGCAAAAGAAAGAAACCGAAGCCTGCTGCAAATAAAAAAAGAAATGTGCAGATAAAAAAGCCATAACGGAAGTTCATGACGCAAAAAAAAGTGGCAATGGGAAAAAAAAAAAGGGGAAAAAGATGCAAAATGATATGCTTCTTTGCTCGTCTTCTTATCGACATCTTCTATGCCTGGATCATAAAACACCGGTGCATCATCATTATTGGTCCCCAGCAGCTCACTTCCATTGTGACTTTTTTATTTGCATCCTTTCATTTTTACAGTAAGTTCTTTTTTTTTTACCATCGCCACTTTTTTTGCGTTGTTAACTTCTGTTGTGGCTTTTTTTATCTGCACCGTTTCTTTTTTTTTTGCATCAGTAACGTCCGTTGTGGTTTCTTTTTTTTTGCATTCTTTTTTGTTTGCAGCAGTGGCGGTTCTCAGGCACCGTAGAAATCATTCCAAAATACAGGAGAAAACAGAGCGTCTCCAGCCTGTATATGAAGCTGCTGCAGGAGGATATTTTTCTTCCAGGATGCACCAGTGCTGGAGTATGTTTTCAGCCTGATAACCAGCCGCCCTCTTGCTCTGACAACACCCTCACACTCTGCTGCTGAGACGTCTCTGTTATGAACTGACCGTCAGATAAACACAGCCCCCGTCTCCTCTCAGCTTCTCTTGAGCTGGAGATCAGTCTGGGTCAGAGGTAGGGGTAGGGGAGAGATCCCTCAGCCTGCAGGCATCTGTCAGAGAGGTGAAGCTCTGATTGGTCAGATGTGACGTCATCACAAAACATTATGAAACTTATTTTAACCCTCAGTGAACCTGAAATACTCTTAACATGCTGTGAGTTTCATGAAGTCCGAGCGTCTTTGCTTAGTTTTAAAGAACCAAAGATATTGATGAGGGAATAAAACAGTAATGGACACATTCATTAACTCTTAATTTGCGTTAAAGATCCATTTATCACCAGAGTTTGTGTCATATAAGTCAGAGAGTTCATGTTTTAACTGTGCAGCTCAGTGAGCTCCCTCTCTTTAAATCAATTACAGTGCACTGTTTTCTCCTCCCAGCATGCTTTGCCGCTGTGACCTTGCAGAAACAGAGACGAGACGCAGCACTAATCAGCGAGATGTAAATCAGCGGGAGCGAACAGATCACTGACCGCTGAAAAAATGTCCTGTTAGAGGACAGGAAGTCAGAGTCTGCGGATACGAAAGCCCACTGAGACACAGACACACACACACACACACACACACACACACACACACACACACTCAGAGGGTAAAAATGTATAGCAGTTGCGGTGCTTTCAGGTCTCTTTAACACTCAGAGCTCAGCAGTCTGTCCTCTTATTCGGTTTAATCAGAATAATAGAAACAAAAGACGAAACAAAGTGTGAAATTAAACCCAAAGCCTGAAAAAGGAGGGAGCTACAAGGACGGCCGAAGAGGTTACGAAGTTAGGGAGACGCTCAGTGCTGGACTCTGCAGGCCTCAGAGCTCATTATTGTCTTCAGAGATAATCCTCCACCACAGAGACTGACTTCTTGAGGGAGTCCAGCTCATGTCCTTCAGTGTTACACAGACTCCTGTTCTGGGAGCAGCTTATTAACCTGAGCAGAAACTGGACACTTCAAACTTGGATCTGGAGGCTGAATCTGTTCAAACAGAGAATCAAAGCTCTGCTGTTTACACCCCCTGTTACTCTCTGATTGAGGGTTGAGACCAGAAGGAATCAGAATTAAAGAAGCTCCTTATTATTCCCCTCCTGAGGGGATTGGACTGTAAAAGCCTCCTGCAGCAGAGCGCGCCGAGATGAGCTGTTTGATAGTTTCTCTCTCTTTATATGAACAAAGTGACTCTTTGAGTTTCTTCAGCGTCTAAACGGATTAAACCGCAGGTTCATTAAAGCTGCTTTGTGCTCCGAACAGGACAGTCGTGTTCGCTGACTTTAAATCACTTTCCCTTACTTTTCGCTCTTTAGCTGAAACATTTCTGATTAAGCTGTGGGCTCTCACTCCTCCTGCGCTCCGTTAATCAACCATGTAATGACTTTAAATTGGATAAATCACTCAGACCAACCCTGTTAGAGAGCCCAGCTGGCTCTGTTTAAAGCAGCCCAAGAGGAGGAGGATGGACGAGGAAGATGGAGAGGTTCAAGCATCCTGAATCTCTCCTCTGTGTCTCATTTATTTAATTTAACTGAGCCTCCAATAAGAGAGAAAGAAAAACCATCAATCTGAGGATGAAGCTGATTAAACATTCAGAGCTCAAAGTTAAGTTTTTGAAGACCCACTCTGATGAAAATCATGTTTTTCTCTGGCATTTTTCTGATGCTACAGGACATATCATGAGAAAACTAAATGCGAAATTTCTTTTCTGAGTATTTCTTCATTCAAATTGCTGTGAATCTTCGGCAGATCCAAAACGGCAACAGTGAGATGTCATACGTAACTAATCCAAGCTCCGTCCCTGGAGCCCCGCCATGCAGGCCACGCTCTGCATATAGAGGAGAAATACACGGGACGATCCCGGATAGCAAGGCTCGTAAAAAAGTGAATTATGATATTAGCTTTCGTCGTGTCCCTAAAGACATTAGTGTCCAAGAGTTGAATAGCTCCTATGTTACCTGCCACTTCTACCACATTGACAATGTTAGGTTGCAAGCTAACGTGACGAGGAGTGTGCAGAGCAGCGCTGTTTCCGCCCACGACTCAGAGGTGAATTGCTAATGAGCAACTGGAGCTCTGCAGAAGAAAAGCCTTTGAAAACGACACAGGTAAAGCGACTTTTGGTAAAAACTTCCTAATAACAATTTAAAGAGGACTGAGAACACTTAGTTGTAAAAAAATACAATCGGAGTGGGACTCTAAATAAAGTTTACTCATTTTTTTGCAGCTTTAATGTTTTCCTTGCGGTCTTGCGTTCAATAAGTAGATTTTGGGGATTTATTTTCATCACATTTTAGTGAAAAAGACCCAAAAAAGTCAGGTGATATTGTACAAAGAGGAATGTTCACTACTTCAGGGGTTAAGGTGACGGATAAGTCAAACTGAGCCTGAATACACCGTGTTTTTTTTTCAGAGGACAAACTGTTTTAACAGGATTTGGTTTGCAGACAGGAACAGGATTGAGAAACTTTAAAATCACAGTTCTCCTCTCTTTTTAAAATGGAGTCCAAATCATGTTGAGATGATAATATGAATATGTGCCATCATCATCATCAGCTAAAGTCAGACCAGGTTTGACGCTGCAGAAAGACGAGTATTCAGACAGCAGATCAGAGAGTCTCTGAGGCTGAGACAGTCAAACCGTCCTGAGGGACAGACTAAGAGCTTCTTTCTGCTTCAGCTGCTCTCAGCTGAAAACATCAGAGCAGCAGATCTATTATTTACTCTATTCACCATCACTTACATAGAACAACCTGAGCAAACCGAGCGCAGTGTTAGTTCAGGCAGGCCATGGAGAATATCAGCTGCTCTGAACTCTGACTGCTCAGCTCTTCTGTCATCCAATCATCAAATGTGAAAATGTTTATACTCAGCCTGCCTTCACTTCCTACTCACTCTGCAAACCTCTTTGCTGCTGCTCTCCACAGCTCCTCCTTTAATGCAGTAACAGGAACGGCTCCACTGCAGAATGGCAGCGATTTTCGCCATCCGCCAATTCCTACTGGATACGTTTGTGAGGCAAATTTTGTGGCGGATTTCGGACAGCAGGAATCGCGAGAACTCACAAGTACTCGCGGATTCACGTGCAATCGTGGGATACCGAGTTGTCTCTATAAAGACAGCAACATAACCATATAAGCAGTAGATTGTGTCCTTCTAGAGGAAGAAATCCATGTCTTGACTTCCAGCATCAGCATCAACGGGGTGAAATGAAGTCTGAAAACCTTTGACTTGTTTGTCCCCATCCACATTTGCATGGTGTGATATCTATACAATCCCCCAAAAACATGTAGTATTTTATTTTGAAAAGAAGCCAAATGTTTTATTTTGTGTCTGTTCCCAACTCTCTTTCCAGCATGAGCTAATCTGTGCGAAATTTATGCGGCATGCTGCGGCGTCTGGAAAAAACAGAACTCTGGCGATCGGCTTCGGTGCCCGCTGAACCGCAGCCGATTGGAAAGAAGCCAGTGGAAATTGACACATTAACTTGAATGGAAATAATCAGCTGTGATCGGCGCCACCATTCCACAGCGGAGCCGTTGCGGAAGTGGTGGAAATTGGGGGTGATAGATAGTGACTGATGCCTGCTCTGCTCTGTACCCCAGGGTCTTTGCTGGTACTCTCCCCGCCTCAGGGTTTAGCAGACCACATTAACACGTGGAAGAACAGGAAGCTCTTAGCAAGTATCATAATCCTCTGACTGACAATCAGGAACTTTTTCATCATGCTCGTACTGTTTTGACGATGAGGATAGAGTTGTAAATTCACCCTTATGGGGCGTTCACACCAAGCGCAAGTAAAATCATTTACTTGCTTAATTCACACAAATCTAGACGCGTCAATAAATAGTATTTACTCGCTTCATTCACCCATCAACAGTAATTTCAAAGGTAATCCCTGCCAATTCAACCAGCTGGATCAAGTGATAGTCAAAGGTTTTTTACAATCTGACCTCTTCACTCACTTGCCTCCAGGCAAGCTTCTTTTTATTCCGGTTTCGGTAATTGTAAGAAAAGGTAACATATAATTCGGGGCACCCTCACACAGACTCGATCAGTTTGTCCTTTCTCATTGTCACTCTTCGTGCTGAGTAGTTATACGACGCGAATATCTGCCAAATCTTCGCCCAATTAGCGCCGCCAGAGTCATAGGACCAATGCTCTCCGGCTGAGGATGGTCCCAGTTTTTCCAGCGAGCTGACAGAGTGTAAAATAAAGAAGTGTCTGCTGGAAGTGTGTGTGTGTGTGCAGAGAGCAGATTCATTCAGAGGAAGATCTATGGCCAATTAAAAATTTAACACTCGGGTTTTCAGGCTGAACTACCAAACCAGTCAGAGCGTCTTCATCAATTAGACACAAGGATCTTCTTCTAGCTCCCAGCTCCACATCTGCTGATACTGATACACTCCATATTGATCAGACAGAGCTGTTCGGCTGCAGAGGAGTGGAGGAAGGTTTTCTATCTGTTTGACAGGTCAGCAGATGGGTTTCTTCAGAGAGGAGGAAGGCTGAGAATGAGACAGAAGCAGAAGTTGAACAAAGAAGGTAGAAAGTTTGGTGGTAGAAGTAGGAGGAGGAGGAGGATTCATGTTTCTGCGTCTAAAAAGTGTAGCAGAACAAAGCTCATTTTACAATAAATGATATTTAAAAACAAACCAAACTGTGACTGATTCAGGCTTTGGCTGAAATAGTGATTTTTACTGTGGTTTCCTGTAAAAGAGAGAAAGCTTGAAGTGACGGTCACATTGATTTGCACCTTTTTAAGCTGCAGTACGTGCTCTGTTTTAAAGAGTCCAGAGAGAGGCAACATGAATAATTTCTCAATTTTCTAACAAATCTACAACAAAAAGGATTTGTCAGCTTCTTTAGGGGTGTCTGTACTGCACTGCACAAAGAGGGAAAAGTAGAATAAATACTAACTTTTACTTCTATGAATCCTGAAAACCTGCTGATGAGTGTTTAAATCACACAGGGAGTCACAGGGAGGTGAACTCCTAAACTTTACTATTTCAACATTACTTCCTCTTTAACATCAGAGCGTGTTTCTTCGTGCACTTTTTTCTCACCTGCAGTGAGCAGAAACACCTGGATCTCTCAGTCTGGACTCTGATCAAAGCTGGACTCACTGTCTGCATGAACTCTACAGAAACAGACTTTCTGCCTCAGGCTGAAACTTTTAAATCCACCTTCTCCATATCAGCAGGGAGTCTTCACGCACCTCCACCTCCAGAGGCAGACGAGCTAAAGACTCGGTCTCTCAGGTCATGAGTCTTCGACCCCCCCTGCTGATCTGATTACATGAACAGAATCTGAAACAAGAAGGTTCAAGTGTTTGGTTTCTAATTCAGGTCGGAGTTGGACTCAACAGACCTGAGGATGTCAATTATTTCTGATGCATTCAGGAAAGTCAGGAAATTAAAACGCTGATTGTCTTTAGTGACTCAGCATCCAGCAGTAGAATGCTGCGTTCCAGTAACCTCGGCAGTCGGGTGTCAGAGCTGGGAATGTGGTTACACCCGAGTCGGCAGCGTTCCAGTAAACAAGTCGGAAAAACCAAGATGGATGCCTACTGTAAGCCGTTGCTAGCTGTTGTTAACAACTGACAGCCGTCGTTAGCCATTGTCAGTTGTTGTTAGTTGTAGTCAGTTGTTGTTAGCCATTGTCAGTTGTTGTTAGCTGTTAGCTGTTGTCAGTTGTTGTTAGCCGTTGTCAGTTGTAAGTGGATGTCAGTTGTTGTTAGTAATTGTCAGTTGTTGTTGTAAGCGGATGTCAGTTGTTGGTTGCCGTTGTCAGTTGTTGTTAGTCATTGTCAGTTGATGGAAGCGAGTGTCAGTTGTTGTTAGATGTTGTCAGTTGTTGTTAGCCATTGTCAGTTGTTGTTAGTTGTAGTCAGTTGTTGTTAGCTGTTAGCTGTTGTCAGTTGTTGTTAGCCATTGTCAGTTGTTGTTAGCCATTGTCAGTTGTTGTAAGCCGTTGTCAGTTGTTGTTAGCCATTGTCAGTTGTTGTAAGCTGTTGTCAGTTGTTGTTAGCCATTGTCAGTTGTTGTAAGCCATTGTCAGTTGTTGTTAGCCGTCGTCAGTTGTTGTTAGCCAATGTCAGTTGATGTAAGCAAGTGTCAGTTGTTGTTAGCTGTAGTCAGTTGTTGTTAGCTGTTAGCTGTTGTCAGTTGTTGTTAGCCATTGTCAGTTGTTGTTTGCCATTGTCAGTTGTTGTTAGTTGTAGTCAGTTGTTGTTAGCTGTTAGCTGTTGTCAGTTGTTGTTAGCCATTGTCAGTTGTTGTTTGCCATTGTCAGTTGTTGTTTGCCGTTGTCAGTTGTTGTTAGCCATTGTCAGTTGTTGTAAGCTGTTGTCAGTTGTTGTAAGCCAGTGTCAGTTGTTGTAAGCCAGTGTCAGTTGTTGTTAGCCGTCGTCAGTTGTTGTTAGTCATTGTCAGTTGATGTTAGCGGATTTCAGTTGTTGTTAGATGTTGTCAGCTGTTGTTAGCCGTTGTGAGCTGTTGTTAGTTGTTGTTAGCCGTTGTTAGCTGTTGTTAGCTGTTGTCAGTTGTTGTTAGCCGTTGTCAGTTGTTGTAAGCCAGTGTCAGTTGTTGTTAGCCGTCGTCAGTTGTTGTTAGTCAATGTCAGTTGATGTAAGCAAGTGTCAGTTGTTGTTAGCTGTAGTCAGTTGTTGTTAGCTGTTAGCTGTTGTCAGTTGTTGTTAGCCATTGTCAGTTGTTGTTTGCCATTGTCAGTTGTTGTTAGTTGTAGTCAGTTGTTGTTAGCTGTTAGCTGTTGTCAGTTGTTGTTAGTCAATGTCAGTTGATGTAAGCAAGTGTCAGTTGTTGTTAGCTGTAGTCAGTTGTTGTTAGCTGTTGTCAGTTGTTGTTAGCCATTGTCAGTTGTTGTTTGCCATTGTCAGTTGTTGTTAGTTGTAGTCAGTTGTTGTTAGCTGTTAGCTGTTGTCAGTTGTTGTTAGCCATTGTCAGTTGTTGTTTGCCATTGTCAGTTGTTGTTTGCCGTTGTCAGTTGTTGTTAGCCATTGTCAGTTGTTGTAAGCTGTTGTCAGTTGTTGTTTGCCATTGTCAGTTGTTGTAAGCCAGTGTCAGTTGTTGTTAGCCGTCGTCAGTTGTTGTTAGTCATTGTCAGTTGATGTTAGCGGATTTCAGTTGTTGTTAGATGTTGTCAGCTGTTGTTAGCCGTTGTGAGCTGTTGTTAGTTGTTGTTAGCCGTTGTTAGCTGTTGTTAGCTGTTGTCAGTTGTTGTTAGCCGTTGTCAGTTGTTGTTGTTAGCCGTTGCCAGTTGTTGTTAGCCGTTGTCAGTTGTTGTTAGTCATTGTCAGTTGATGTAAGCAAGTGTCAGTTGTTGTTAGCTGTTGTCAGTTGTTGTTAGCCGTTGTTAGCTGTTGTTAGCCGTTGCCAGTTGTTGTTTGCCGTTGTCAGTTGTTGTTTGCTGCTGTCAGCTGTTGTCAGTTGTTGTTAGCCGTTGTTAGCTGTTGTTAGCCGTTGTTAGCTGTTGTTAGCCGTTGTCAGTTGTTGTTAGCCGTTGTCAGTTGTTGTCACAGTTAGACGTCGGGCAGTAAAACATTTACCACTCATTGAATTTCTCAAAAACAAAACAGAAGTGCTAATAAATAAAACATTACAAGAGCTTTTACTGTTTCTCTTTACTGTTGATGCACTGAGCTGCCATCTTGGATAATGATGTTGTCAAGTTGGTGAGGATCATCCAACTCTCTGACTTCAGGGCGATGTTCCAGATAAATTGCTGACTCGGAGCTCGGAAATTCCGACTTCTAAGTACAACTGGAATGCAGCATTATAGCGTGATGATGAGCAGCAATAGTATGAGGACTACAAACAGAAAGCAGCACCAACCATAAATGTTGTATAGTGTGTTTATGAGAAGAAACATATCTGTTGGTCTCAGGTGTGTCAGGTCTTTTTTTCATGCGCTGTGATATAACATCAGTCAGTTTCACACCTGCAGAGTCTGAGTCTGTGGACACCTCTCACACCGCTGCATCATCCCCATCTCAGAGACTCAGAAAGCGTTAAATATGTAAACTCCTCTCATCTGTGAGGTGCAGCAGATTCATTATTTAAAGCGAAAACAGAGCTTCTTACATTCAGACAGAAACGAACACAAACTCTGTGATGCTCCGAGATCCTCCAGCTGAGAAAACAAAACTTGATCAAATTCAGAGTTTGATAGAAACAGCAGCATGTCCTCCGTGATGTTTGCACAGCTTTGTTCAGTGACAGTGAGTTTGAACAGACCGAGATTAATTTTCTCCTCCATGCTCTCCTGTTAATCTGATCATTCATCACTGTGATCCTCTCCACTATGAAGCTCCTCTTTTTTTTCCCAAAGCTAAAACCTCCACCTGGATCGTTTGGTGATGTCTGTGTACCTGGAGGGAACAGCTGCTGTCCCACCTGTCCACCTCACTCTCCTCCAGCCTTCATCTCTCCAGATACCGAACACCTGGACAGGTTTGGGGGGAACAGCTGCAGAGGAGTCCTGCTTTATAAATCACATCCCTCTTCAGAGCGATCTGCCCAGGACTCTGTATGAAGAATGTTTTCAGTTTACACCTCCTGCTACAGATCACATCACTCTGACCTGACCTTTGACTTCCAGCAGATTAACCTGTTGCTGTCTATGGATAATCAGTCAGCTGTCAGTTGCCATACAATGCTGTTACTGCTCTGTAGGTGAACATTAAATCTCACTTCTGTACAGCATTAGCAAATCTTGTGCATTTTGACCACCTAAATTGACCAAACAAGACATTTTTTGCACAGTCTTCTTTCTCATTTAGGTCTTAAGACAAATGAATCATATATTGTTAAGCTAGGCCTGTCATGAATCAGAGTTAAACAAAAAGGAAAGGGTCCAAATACAAAACAATAATGAACTAAATAAAAAGCAACAAAAACTTAATTATAATGTCCAACTCAAAAATCCCAAAAGGCAAAATCAACAAAAAGACACTTGGAGAAACCACATGGAGACTCACTTAAGAGACAAGCGTAAACTGAACTCGACATACAGACACACACCTTGACAAAGACACACAATGAACCAACAAAGAAGCAGGTGCAGACTATTACAGAGGAGGGAAAACTAACTGGAACACAGGGAACAAGACTAGAAACACTGGAAATAAACTACTACAAAATAAAACAGGAAACACTGAAAACTAATAAAGAACAAAACACAGAGAACATGAAGGAAACGTCAGACACAAACTGAAAACTCACAATACTGGACTACAGGGGAACAGGAACACGAGGGAAAATACACTGAAATGACCAAAACCAGGGGAAAACTAAATACCAGAACACATTATCACAAGGTCTGCATGCTTTGTGCTAATGTCAACATGGGACCTTCATAGCTCTGCTGAGAAGCACTCTTGAAATGCTGTGTGGACAAATGTCTTAGCATGTTGCTGGTGTTTCCACTCTTTCCACACTCACTCTGGTGTTGTCACACAGCCACAGATGTTTCAATACATGAGATATGAGATATATGAGATATATATGATATATGAGAACCTATTTGCATAAAAATTGGCCGGACTTTGGACAATTTTTGTCCAAAACTGTTTTGGCTCTAAGCTCGTCTACACATAAATCTGAACTGCATACTGCTGGTCAGTAATGTCTGCAGCACAGATGGACCCTGCTGCACATCCTGCAGTTACACATGTATAATGATTAGACAGTCTGCCTATCACCACTCACTAGCTGTGTTTACATGGGCACAAATAATCGGAATAAATACCAGATCGGAATAAAAAAGCGTCATGTAAACATGTCGATTGGAAGATTCTGATCCAATGCGGCTCAATCGGAAATGAATTGTATTTCGATCGAGAGGGGTGGTTTATGTCGATCATTATTCCGAAACACGTCCATGTAAATACTTATTCCGATCATGACTCTCTTACCTGACTCAGTCTTCACTCTTTAGCCTTTGGCTTATTATTGAGGCCAGTAAAGGAGGTTTCATTATTAAAACTCTGGCATGAAACACAATCGTAGTGCCGTGTCTGCTCCTCCAGTAAAATAACAAGGCGTACATACAGCATAATGATGTCACATCTGCATGCCCAGCGCAACCTTTGACAGAACAGTAAAATAAGTACACAAGAGCGCCATCTAGTGACAATATTTAACACGGGAAAAACTCCTGAATTGGATGAAGTGAGCCACTACCGCTTTTGTTGGTTTGTTGACAGCACAGGCGTAAATACAACTCTTCTTTTTCTGTGGATGTTTTAGTGAAATCAGACAACTCTGCACATGTCCAAATGCTTCTAATCTGAATAAAGCTCGGTGCATGTGTACACACGTCATGATCAGATAACTTGATTTTGCACCCATATAAACAGTGGATTCAGATTATCTGATCCTTCAAATTTTTAATCGGATCAAGAAATGTTGCCCATGTGCATTTTATATTATAACTGGAGTGATATTGTGGTTTTCATACCCTAAGGGTGAAGATCTGATATCAGAACAATCTTACTTCAAACTGGTTTTCGACTCTACTTGAATAACTTGTCAGGTGTCAGGTAAAGTTCTTCCTCATATTTTCCAATTTTAAGGTTTCATGTTCAGTAGATTCAGCTCAGATTTTAAAGGGATGTGACGTCGGCACCTGTCTTCAGCCTCAGCTCTTTTATATCCAGTCGTGTCTTTTATTTGGAGCTTTTGTTCTGAGTCCGCTTTGATCTAAACGGATCTGCTGCTGTGAGCGAGTGAACGCCGCCTGATTGAAGGAGTCTCATCTCACCTGTGTGACAAAAATAAAAGTCTAGGATAATAACCCAGCCTGTGCCTAGACACTTTGATGTTTCTGCAAGAACACAAAGGTGGAGAGAGCTGCGTGTGATCACAGAGAGGAGGAAGACTTTTTAATTAAACTCTGAAACACTGAAGCACAGAGAAGAAGAGGAGGAGGACTCTGCAAGTCTGAAAACTCTGCATGCTTACGTTTGAGTATTTCAGACAGCTTCACGGGGCTGCAGGTGGGAGGAGAATTCTGCAGAGAGACTGCAGCAAACATGGAGCTGATCCAGGTAATTATTGACCTGCAGAGAGCTGATGGCATGCATGGATATACAGCTGGAGCCTCAGAAACTTTCTGATGAGAGCTGATTTTTATGAAGCTCCAACTGTGGCTGTTTCAGAGCTCTTAAGTTTCATACCAGTATCCCTCATTTTTGCCTCTTTTTACTGACTGCTTTAAAGGGATACTCCGGCGTAAAATTAATTTAGGGTCAAACACACCATAACACCGAGTTAGACACCCCCTCGAGAGATGAATGTTGCCGACCGCTTGCTTCTCTAGTTATACCAACTTTAGTAACGACTGCAGGATAGCAATACACAGCGGTCTGAGGAGCCATAAACAAACCTCAACCAAAACGCCACTCTATAGCCACAAATAATGCTCAGAACAGCACCTAACTTCATCAACAGTACATACAGGGTCCCAGCCACAGCACTAGCCACCAAACATCTTTTTAACTTTGCCTAATTTCTTTAGCAAAGAGACCAAACACAACTCACCTACTCTCCTCCAGCAGCTGCTTGTTTGTAGCGAGACCTCAGGCCAGTCCATTACGTACAACAGCAGGGGTGACGCAGCTCAAGGAAGAACATTTATGATCATTTCTTCATGGAAATGCAATCAGACCGAGACACTAAAGCAGAAGAACTACCACATCTGCAGTGCAAAATGATTAATATGATTATTATTAAAAGGAAATAATAAAGAAATTATCATAAATGTTCTTCCTTGAGCTGCGTCACCCCGCTGTTGTACGTAATGGACTGGCCTGAGGTCTCACTACAAACAAGCAGCTGCTGGAGGATTTTAGTGAAATCCAAGCTGTGAGAGACATGTCTGTCAGTGAAAGACTTTTACGAAGGCTGCTCTTGTGTGTCCTCTCTCTGATTTCCCTCCTCTCTCCTTGATCCTTTCTCTCCCAGTCAAGTCAAGGTCCATGAGTACTTCCAGTTTGGCTGTGGACTGCTGTGTTAAACTCTTTACTTGAAGTGATTACTGATTCACGCACTTGCAAAGATATAAATCTGTTTCTACAGTCCAGTTTCTGTTTATGGTTTGTTCAGTGGTTTTGGTGTGTGTTCCTCCAGGCTGAAAATCTCTTTAACACAGCAGAAGTAGAAACACGCTCTGATGACGAAGCAGAAAAGAGACTTTGTTATCAAACGACACAACACTCTGTCGCTTTAAATATTTCCTCTCGGAGTTTAGCTGCAGCTGTGTTTGCTCTAATGAAATCAGGACTGTCTCCATTATGGAAATGAGTCTCTCTGTGACCTCTGCTCCTCTTAAAGCTGATAAATTTTACTGTGTTTGGACAGCTCCGCTCTTACAGCTGATAAATGTTGACACCGTTCTCCCCTTGGACCTCGCAGAGGGAGACGCTGCTTTAACTTTATTTTGACACCCGAGCGGATAACCACGGCTGACGGAGAGCTTCCTGTGCAGCCCGGGGCGCGATGGAGAGCAGAGTCATCACTCGAGAGGGGCTAACTCCTGATCCTGTGAGACACAAGCCTGCCAGACTACAGTGAGGGAATAAAACACACAGCTGGTGGTTGGACAGCTGGACGTACAGACTATAGATTGTATATACTATGGACAACTTAGTTTCATCTTATGCCAGTTTATGGATTTAAAGCCGAAAAGCTCTCGGTAATTCCGCATTTTTTCTCCACTTCCTGAAACCAACATTTCGCAGTAGCGTTGTACGCACTCCACCACTTGCCCAGTAGCATTGTACGGGTTAGGCAGGAGAGTCATTGAGAGTGGCTGTGATAACGCTCGGCTCAAATCCCAGGTGGCGATATTTTTTTTTGTCGGATGGTAGGGGAAAGTCCCTCCTCCTTCGGCTCTGATTGGCGAGAAAAGCTGGAAACTTTGTGACATGCTAAAGCTGAGCACAGGCTGTCGGCTCTATACATCGAACAGAACATTACAGAACATTATCGCATTTCCGAATCTCCTGACCCTAACCTTAACCCAACAGACGATGTGGTTTCACAGCCATAAGAAATAACCAATCTGAGCCCCAGAGAAAAATTTATAATCTGTGTAATAAATATCTAAAGTTTGTCCACAGCCCCATAGAGATTGCTGGAGGAGGTGGGATTTATGACCTATACTGCAGCCTGTCACCAGAGGGAGCTGTTCTCGCGGCAGCTTCACCCAGCAAGGAGGCAGACGCTGTCCATTCTATATACAGTCTATGGTACAGACGTGAACTTTGTTAAGCTCCGCCCACTCAGAACACACTCAGTCTAGCGACCAAGTTGTGAATAAGTTTGGTGTTATCTGGTCCCTCTGCAGAGAAGCTCCTGAAACATCTGTCTGAGTTAAACTCTGAGCCTGTGGGACAGCATACAGATGTTTTTTTAAAGAATAAAGTGTCTCGAACAGCTGTTTCCTCCTCTAACAGCTGCTTCTGGATCAGTTAATGATGTGGTCCACCCTTAACGTTCTGTTGTTCTTCATTAGCACCTGTTTGGAGTTATTATTATTTAATCATGCGCTCGGCTTCATGCCCACTAAACTTTTCTTATGAACAGATGCGCTCTTAAAGTTCTCTCTCCAACCTTCATATTAAAATGTATTTTTCATATTATATTATAGAATACTATACAAATATATTGTTCTTTGTATTAGCCTATATGTTATTGTATATTTCCACATATTATAATGCATAATAACTTGTCCTATCCTATGGTATCCTCCTGAATCTGCTGAGTGAACGCTCTGTGGTCAGCCTGCAGTCAGCGAGCGCACAGAAGAGGTCAGACGAGGGTTTGGAGTGAGTTATTAAATCATCAATAATACAGCATGTCCGCTCATATTCAGAGAGTTCTGCAGACAGGAGCCGGACCACAGACCTTCAGGTGGTTCAAAGGTCTGTTAGCTACAGTGTGCAGCGATCATGAGTTTCCTCTGCGGCGTAGAAATGCCAGAGAGTGATGCACAGAAAAACAATGAATTATTTATTAAAATTACACCATTATGGGGCGGTGACAGTGAGAGATTTTAGTTTGGGCTTTTTGCTGTGATCTGGGATTTTTGAAAGTTTTTGTATCAGTAACTATTTTACATAAGCACACAAAAAACTCACAAAAACATTCCTACATTTTTGGGATGAGCTGTATGAGCGTTTATATTCCAACATGCAGCAGGATGAACGACTATTGCGGCTTTCCCAGTACCTTAAAAAAGTCGCTGGAGCCAGATAATAGGTCCTGTATATTTGTGTGACACAGTGCACCCACAGTTCAGCGAGGTTTTGGAGCCTTAATAACAGAAAAAAAACACTTCCAGTGATTTACACACGCATACCAGATGTTACATGTGTACACTTTGCGACATGCATCATTGCAAACAAAGAATATAAAGCGCATTCAACAAAAATTACAGCTTCCTAGGCTCACCTCTCCACCCCAGTGCAGGTAAGACTGCCACTTATATAACCTACCGGCTTTCAAACACAGCGCCCACGTGACCCGAAACTCAGCAAAACCAACGGCAACCAGACAAAAGTAATAACCCCGTTATCCGATCAGCAAAGCAACATTGTTGCTCCTACAATTACTTATTTTTTTGGCCTTCGAGGTTTTAAAATTTGACACCAAAAATGTCTGCAGTTTTTTTAACACATAGCATTGATATAACTGTAAAACTGTCACCATGGTGCAGCTTTCTGACACACCGATTTGGATGTCATGTCCTGACTCTAGAGACTCACCCTCTCTCCCACCCTGCGTGAAAGTAAAGACTCCTCGCTGTGAAGGTCAAGTGCAGGCAAACATTTTTAGAAATGTTCAGGAGCTCTGCCCAAGAAATTTTGTCAGCGGTGTCAGTGGTGCATGCATGAAGGAAAGGATTTTATACTTCCTGTTTACTCTCATGCATGCACATATTAAGATCCAGCAGAAGGAAACTTGGCCTCCAGCTTACTCTGTGCATTTACATCTGTTTGATGTTGATTTATTCACCGTGTAACTTTTAGAGAAAAATAAATTAAATTCAAGTTTATGAGCTAACACACCCTCTCACTCTGCATTATTTTATCAGACTGTTTCTGACTCTGCACTCTGAAGAGGATCTAATACAGTCAGAAACACGAAACGGGATAAATACTGTCACAGTTAAAAGACGGAAACGAATCCCTGGAGGATTTCTGTGTCAGGATACAGACGCAGAAAGAGTCTGTTTTTGAATCTTTGTGTCTTTTTACTTTTCTAAAAGAGTGAGGCTGAAACACAGACCGGATCAAACTCTAAATCAGGATTTATCTCAGATAGATGATAAAATACAGAGACAGGAAACAGGTGGAGGGACAGAGGACAATCTGACATTTTTTTTCATTTTGTTTTTCTGATGATTTTTTACAGCCTCCGTCACAGAAGACTTATTTCCCCAGCATCAGCATTTCAATGAGCAGATTTCAGTGTTAAATACAGATTGTTCTCTGTTGAATACGACCCAAAACCAGCATTCAATAACCCAGCCTCTTTTAATTAATGCAGAATAGATTAAATGGGTAAAAGGTGGTATCACGCTGGCAGATCTCACAGCTCTAACCTCCACACAGTGTGAAATATACAGTCCAAAAATAACAGTCAGAAGTGTTTGAAGGTTTTTCTGTCAGTTTTTTCCCTGCGTATCTCTCTGCGACACAATTTAAAGCAGCTCTGTGGTTTGAAACCGACTTCACAGCAGACTAATCGTAGATTTTAATCATTAATGATAAACTATCTTTTCATTATGTCTGAGAAATATGTTGGACAAATCTAACTGTGACTTACATCTTTGCTTGTTGTCGCTCTGAGAATCACGAGAAAGATCAGAGGTGATATCTCAGGAAGTAGATCCATGCATCTGTCCTCAGAAATACTCCCATCAGGTCCAACATGATGACTTTCTGCAGCTCACAGCAGACGCCTCTGTTAACAGATTATTTTCTCAGGTTTTTTTTTTTTGCAGGCTGTTTATGCAGCAGGAGTTCAGGGACTGTAAAACAGCAGAACAACGCAGAGCACAAAAGGTCACAATATGTACAAATAAGATGCATTCATACATTTTTTTTCTACAATTACAATGTCAGTATATACCAGTGTCAGGTTTTAAGAATTTAAGATGTTTTAAAAAGTCACATTTTAATGATTTTTAATACTAATGAATAAAATTAATATCAAATAAGAAACTGAACTTTGTAGAGCCTTTTTTTTCTGGCTGAAGATGTCTGTGGATTTAGTCAAACTGCTCTATCACACATTTGAGCAATCTGATTTTCAAACATCTCCATACAGGAACTAAAATCTTCTCCACAGGGGCCAGTTATCTGACGTTTTGTCCCTAAAGTTCAAACTAAATGTCAGGTAAAGATTTGAGAGCATCAAAAGCTCCTCCGAAGCAGCCGAAATATCAAGTGTCTGATCAGATAAAATGGATCATTATCAATCCTGAGAGTCTGATTTTACTAAATCTGCAGTTCAAAATAAAATAATATTCTCTGGACTCTGATTGCTGGGTAAATTTGGAGTTAAAATGGATGAAATGGTCCTTTAAATGTCTTTAAACCTAGAAAATGTCTCCCTACAGTTGAGTATATTTATTATATAGATTTCTGAATCAGAGACTCACACAATACAGAACATATACTAACAAAAACGAAAATCTTAAAGGTTTGTTTGATCCGCTGGTTTTGAATGAACGGTTAAGTCAGGTTTGAGCTTGTTGGGGACAAATCCTCCCCTTCATGCTGGATTATCATCAATGAGCTGAGTCCACATTAAAGTTTTATTGCACTTTACCTTCACTGCTTTCAAGGTGCACTTAAAGTCTGAGGATCTGCAGCTGCATTAGAGGGAGGCTGTGTGCTCGCTGTAGGAGAGCTGAATGTTAATGTTCCAGAGCGGGTCGACTCTTTTCCTCTGAGAGGAGCACCTTTATAAACCCGCTGCTGCAGGGCGTCGGTTTCCTCCGAGTGTCTTTATAAACATACTGCTGCAGGACTTTTATATTGGGGGCATTTATAGAAAGAAGAAGAGGGGCCCCTGGATTGAGCCCTGAGGTACCCCGCAGGCCATGTCAGGTCCTATGATTAAAAAAAGGTCTAAAAGCCAGCTCAGAGATATCTGCTTTTTAGCTGCTTGTTGGAAAGCTGAGCCTAGATCTGAATGACTCAAAATAGAGGACTCCCTTTTTTTTACTTAGGTGATCATTTTCTCCTTTCTTTTCATTGTTATGCAAATGATCTGCAAATATATCTGCCAGTGAAGCCAAACAATGGCAGTGCGCACAGTTCTTTGTTTGCTTGTATTGTTGATGACTGTATTGTGTTCGGGGACACAGTGACGGCTGGCTTTGGCTCCTTGTTTCCAAATCTCAGTCAAACTGTCAGGAATCTGGGAAAAACACCTCAAGTTTGACAAACAAATTGACAATGTTGTCAGGACTAGTTTCTTCCAACTACATCTATTGGCCAAAGTCAAAATGTTTTTAAGCCATCATGACCTTGAGATAGCCATCCATGCTCTACTCAGGTCAAGATTAGGCTATTGTAATGCGCTTTATGTTGGCATCTCCTAATCATCTCTTAGTCGCCTTCAACTTGTCCAAAATGCTGCTGCCAACTAAAACAAACAAACGTGAGCACATCACTCCTGTCCTCAGCTCTCTTCATTGGCTTCCCGTCTCTTTTAGGATTGATTTTAAACTTTAAATGTTTGTTTTTAAAGCTCTTAACAGCCTCGCCCCCATCTATTTAACTGAGCTTTTAATAGTTCAGGAGGCGGGTAAAACTCTGAGGTTGTTAAATCAAATTCTGCTGGAGGTGCCCTGGTCAAAACACAAAGAAGCTCCCCACCGAAATGAGTTATTTCTGACCTGGGTCTTTTCAAATCCCGATTGAAAACATACTTATTTATGCTGGCTTTTAATACCCAGTAACGTGGTGACACTTTATTTTATTGCATTGTATTTTATTCTTTTTTCATCGCTTTTATTTATTCATTTTTATTTACTATGTATTGTAAAGCACTTTGGTTCACCGAAAGGGTTGTTGTAAAGGGATGTATAAATAAAGAACATTTACATTTAAAAAGAGATGATCCAGGTGCTATAAAACCTGACTGGACCTGCTCAGGTGGTTCAAATGAGGCGAGCTGGGTAAAATAAATTTATTCTACAAATTTCGATAAAACCAGCGGTTTGGGAAAAGGATTTCTAATCCGTTTTCAAAGAAGACACCAACTATGAAATGTTTTCAACCAGAGCTGCAGAGGAACTCAAGCATGAACACATCAGCCTTCTCCTCCTGCTGCTGCCTGCTTCATCAGACCTCAGCAGGTGTTCATACAGGTGAGGCTCAGACAGGAAACACTCAAGAGAGGCTTCACACTCACTTTGGTCAGACAGGATGCATTCAGGGACTGCTGGGATCAAAATCTGCTGGCAGACAGAGAGCTGGATGATCAGGTGAGCACTCATACGATCACACACACAGAGAGGCAGGGAGGAGCTGTTCGATATAATGACAGGGGAGTCACCAGGACGCCTCCCCCTCCTCCTCCTCCCCAATCCTCAGCAGGCGAGGCGGCACTAACAGGACGAGGCGAGAGTCACCGTTCTGTGAAAGACAGCGACAATTATCCTGAGTGAGCGATTTATACCCTCCTACCATCCTGCACAGAGACATCTAAATGTTGGATGATTTAATCCGCATCCACTTTGCTCCTCTTTCAAAATAAAAGTCTATGAAGCACACAAGATGCAGAGGAGGAGGAAGAGGCTGTAGGCGTGTCAGTAATAGAGAAAGGCCGTCATGTTTCCAACGAGGTCAGGATGATTTCTGCTGTGAAAGTCAGATAAATAATTAACAGTGTGCATACAGGCCAATTAAATATTGAGAGGTTACATATAATTAGCTGAGAGCAGCTCTGCAGCTAATTTATAAAATATGACTCAGTGACAACAAAGAAATGTAGATCATGAGGAGAAGAATAATACACACACGTACACTTACAGAGAGAGAGAGTAAACCCAACTTTTAATGAGCACGTCCTGATTCAAAAAGCTCTTTCAGCTCAGAATGAAGCTGATAATCACACTGAGCAGAAACTAATATCACTACAAAGTTTCCCACAGACGTGTTTTACAGCTTTTCTGAACAGCTCATTACAATAACTTGAAAAGACTTCCTATATAGTCAATGTTGAAAAACGAGCCCACCCTAAATCTGACATGTCTGTCCCCCTGCTGGTCCTCCTCCTCTGTGCTCTTTTTTTCATTTTGAAGGTAAGTCTCGGCTATTTTTTTCCCCTACAGACAAAGGCTCAAGAAAACAAGAGAAAGTTTGGGTATTTCTGTCATGTGGCAGAGTTGAATAATGGAAAATGACCCAAATGCAGAACAAAAAATTCTTTAGTGAAAGAAACAACAAATGAAAAGCAACAAAAACTTGCCGCCAAAAATGTCCAACAAAAAAAATCCAAAATCGAACTAAAGGCACTGGGGGGAAAACCGCAAGGAGACACCAGGGACACACTGGCATACACGCACACCTTGACAAACAATGAACCAACCAACACAAAAGGGAAGACATAGGCTGTGTCCGAAATGAATCTCTCAATCCCTAACCCCCATATGGGGTTTCGGACACAGCTAGGGACTATATACACACAGAAAACGAGCAACAGGTGATTAACAAAGGAGGGAAAACTAGGAAAGTAAAACCAGACTAGAAACACGAGGAATAAACTACTACAAAATAAAACAGGAAACACTGAAAACTGATATAAGGAATAAAACACTGAGAACATGAGGGAAACAGGGTCAAACACAAACTGAAAACTCACACGACAGGACTACAGGAGAGCAGGAGCACTGGGGAAAAATCACAAAGAAAATACCCTCAAATGACCAAAACCAGGGGAATACTAAATACCAGAACATATCATGACAAGGAGAAGGTGAAGGAGGACTAATACTGTACTACAGCAGCTTGACATGTCATGTCTTGTTTTTTTCATGTAGAATAACAAGACTGAAAATTTGCTGAGAATTTTGTTTGACTGGAAACAATAAATCATCTCAGAAAAGCCTCAAACATCTCTCTCTATGATTTTCATCCTTTTTGACAAACAGTGAAGTCATCATGGCTTTTGACTCCTTATGTATTCAGATCTTTTTCCTCTTTAATCAACTTAAAGATGATTAATCGTCTGGTTTGAAGCATTGACAGGACTCCATGACACATCCCGTCACATCAGACAGAGAAAGAGGAAGAAGGCGGGGAGGAAGAGGAGGTTTTTTTTATCAGGTATTAGTTTGATCCGACTGACAGACTGTCTGAGCGAACGTGTGTGATGGATGATCTGACTGATGAACACAGAGACCACACTGATGGATGCTCACGCTGATGAAGATGAATGTGTGTTTGTTCTCACCTGTGGGCAGGAACACGGGAACAAACACGTCTGTTTGACTGACAGGAGACAAAGACGGAGGACGCTCTGTGTCTGTTTGTGTTCAGGTAACAGGTGACGCCTCATTAGTTTGAAATGATACAGGTGTTTTCAATCTAAACGACACTTGATCCAATCAGATCGCTGCTTCAAGGTCATCAGTGTCGTCTCATTATCTTTTTACTGCTGTTTTATTGCTTTTAATCTGTGTCTCAATAACCTTTAACCCTCATTTATTCTCACTGTGTGGACATCTTTCTGTACTGCTCTCATTCAGCATAAATAGACATTTAAAAGCTGTCTGCATCATGTTATTTCAGCAAACTAAAGACCCGTTAACGACAAGAAAAATCCCAAGAACATCTGTTTCTGTTTCAGGTTCATACTGCTGAAGTAAACCAGAGTGAAGCCTCTGTGTGCCTATGGTGGAATCATAGACTGTATGGACTATATGCTCGAAGCATATCTATTATTCGCTCCCACATGCTTCACTATTTACAGTGAAACTGAGACTCACCCCAAACAGATGAATAAGATGTATCTTTAAAGACCCACTCTGATGAAAATCATGTTTTTCTTGTTCATATATCATTTTTATGGTGCTGGAAGGACATATCTTGAGAAAAAGTGAGTGCAAAATTGCATTTCTGAATATTTCTGCATTCAAATCTCTGTGAATCTCTGGCAGACCCAAATGACAGGCCCAGACACAGTGGGATTTCCTACATCACAAATCCAAGCTCCGCCCCCTAAGCCCCTCTATGCAGACCAGACTCTGAGAAATAGAGAGGACAATCATTGAACAAGCATGTGCGTTAGCGGATTGCAATGTTCGTGAGAGAGCTAATTATGACATTAACTTTTATCATGTCCGTAAAGACATTAGTGTCCGAGAGCTGAATACCTCCTATGTTACCTGCTACTTCTACTACACTGACAATGTTAGGCTGCAAATTACAACTTAAAGACCACTGATAACACTTTAAGTAGTAAAAAAATAAAAACAATTTGAGTGGGACTTTAAGGCTGGATACAACAATTCACTTTAGTCTGAATTTACTTTTTACCGTGAACACTGCAAAAGACAGAAAAAGAAGTCTCAGCTGGAGTTGGCTACTTATCTCCGTCTACACAGGACTGATCAAAAAGTATTAATCAAGCTGAAGGACATGTTTTCATTAAGAAAGAGCAAACAGATGCAGGGACTGACTGACGAAAAGTGTCTTCAACTTTGAAGATAACGTCCATACCATTATCACCAGCTGACTTCAAGAAACAATCACAAACAGGACAGTGTGGGAGCTGAAACAGTTCAGCAGGTCATCTGGAGGCTTTTCACAGCTTCACAGAAGTTGAATTATCTGTTCTCGGTAAAAGAGGTCAGCCTCGGTGTTTCGGGGATAAAAACGTGTGCACTGATCCGTTCGGTGTGGGTTATTATTACCTCCTGCCTCTCGCCTCGGGCTGATTTGCATTATTGAAAGTAGCTGATTCCTCGAGTTGCCAAGGTCCTGTGCTGTTTTAAAACCACACACACACACACACACACACACACACTCACACACACACTTATGAATATTAACCCTGTCAAGGTCTCAGCTTAGCTACTTCACACTTGAGAGATCGGACCACTTCACACCTTCACAGCTCAGGGTGTCAAACAACCAAACACTCCACAAGAGAGGTGGAGGTGTCAGAAACACGACTACAGCAGAATATGGCACTCACAGAAATCAGCTCTTTATTTAATCCATTTTAAACTATTTTTGGTACAGTGTTAATTTTCTGTACTCTGATATCCAGAAAGACATACAGTCGAGACAGATTTCAGCTGGCTCAAATGTGACTTGTTAGATACAGTGAAACTGAGACTAAGTGGAAATGGTGGAGCTAAGAGTTGGTGGTGATAGATGCAGGAGTAAAAGAAAGCTGGTATGCAGCAGTACACCGTACCAGGAATACATAAACAGTAGTTTACAGCCGGTGCGTAAACTTTCACCCCTGCAATCTATGTAAGCTACATTTGCTTACAGTGTTGCCGCACGTCAGTCTGCACTTTGCATGTAACCGTAGTAATCCAATAGGATCATGTTGCTTGCGATTGAGTCATTTTTTGCTTCCATAAACAAACAAACAAACTCCGGAAGTGGGAGCGCTCAGTGGGCACTTTTGATTGGACACTGGTTGCCTAGGTGCTGGGAACTGCCTCCCACTCTTTGCGGAATGAGGGAACTTTTAAAGAGACAGCTGCTTTAATCTTAATGCAGAAATAAAACAAAATGCAGAGAAATTTTGATTTTATGTTCAAGAGAAAGACAGTTGCAGCAGATGGTGATGCTGTGGCATCAGAGGCGGCACCTTGTTAAACTTGGGCATGCTCCTCTTGAACAAAGCCTACAGGTACAGTACCTGCAAGAACCTTATCCTACTTACACCCCTGGTTCATGTTTTTTGGAGTGATTTTAGGCCCACGCAGTGACTTCCACTACAGAGTCCTGTCTGTTTTTAATGCAGAACTGCCTAAAGACCTGAAGATGAATCATATTATGTACTTTAGATGATAAAATCCACTCATTCTCAGATGTTTTAGTCTCAGGAACTTTATTCTGAAATTGCTATTAAATTGAGGATGTTGTTACTCACTGACAGTCTCTCAGGATGAACCGCTCACAGCTCTCTTCACAGCAGCAGGAATGTCTTCAAAAAATGATCAGTGTTTGGTCGTCACTGGTCACAACTGTCACAAACTCTGAAAGCCCTTCTCCATGGTAACAGACAGGATGGCGTCAGCGTGGGATGTGTACTCCTCTTGTACAAAGCCTACGGGTATAGTACCTGCAAGAACCTTATCCTACTCTCACCCCTGGATGGATGGAAGTAGAGTTAAACTGCAATAAAGATGAATATACAGTGAAACAGCTGCTCTATGGAAACTGAGAAAACACTGGAAAGACTCAGGAGATACTAGTGAAGAAACAGTAACCTAACACATGCCTATGGAGCTACAGTGAAACTAGGACCTACATTGCATAGACGGAGAGAGAAACAGTAAAGATACATGGTAAGACAATGAAACTGAGACTCACAAGAGACAAAAAAACAAGCGTGTTTAGAGGTAAGGACTGTGTGTCAGGAGTGAAATACAGAGACATAAACTGGCTGAAATCATGTGCAGTTTCTTTGCACCCTCAGACTGATGCTGTATTATTCATCACCCTGTTTACTGACCTGTATGTGGTCTCTAACTGCAGTGAATAATCTCTGATGAATACAGACGTGTGTTCGGTCACAGCCCTCCTGTAAACCTCCCGGTGTCTCACAGCTGCTGCTCTTCCTCTCCTCATGTTGTGGGATCGATAGTTCTTTCAGTGACATTTTCCTGTTTCCTGGGACTCTCTGTGTTTGTCTCTGCTGAGTGAAGTATGACGTCCAACATGTATGGTACCAACTTGAAAACAACAGTCTGCATCCTCAGGTAAGGCTGTAGTGAAACATGATTTCAGTTTTTGACCTGAAGTGGTTAAAGTTGTGGGGGTCAGTGATCTTCCAGCTGTCACAGATTCATGTCCGTGTTTGTTTGTTGGTGTCAAACAGAGAATAAATTGTGTTTTTCTGTCTCCTGGCAGTCTGAGGTGTTTTCTTCAGACTCTGTGAGCTCCTGAGGGTCTGATCAGATCCTGAAACGAGGTCCAGATGTGACGAAGAACAAACAGAGGTCGGCCTCCATCTGTTGCCTGTTGGATCCGTCTCTCTGTGTCTCTTTGTTTCACTCACACATTGTCTGTCTGCGAGCCAGGCTTTAATTGTTGTGGAGGTAATCTGCTCGTCTGCACGCTCGGCTCTCACCTCGAGCAGATGGCGAGCTCAGAGGGGACGGTGGACACGCCGCAGACGGACGACCTTCACTGACAGGGACAGATTTTATTTCATGGAGCAGGAGCACAAACATGTCTCTGATTTGTCTTTTCAGGAGGGAGGACTGGAATAATTAGAGGTTTTTGAGATCAGTCTGTTTGTTTGATAGGCAGAGTGAAAAGAAAGGACGATCAGATCTGTGTTTCTGTCCATTTCACAGTTTTTAAAAAGACAAATCTCTTATTTTGTTGGTTTTTAATTTGCACACAATCACAAATTAATACAGAAACGTCCATGTAAGTGATTTACTTTGTCTTTTGACCACAGATTTCGGAATGAGAAGTAAAAATTGTTATTAAACCAGTTTGTTTAAAAAAATCTAAAAAGAAACCAACAACTTGTTGATTTCATATGCAGTCCTAGATTATAACCAAAGTAATCTCCATACAGAGCAGGTATACAGTGAACTATTTTGTTCTGTTTTTAAGGTTTCTGCCTGTAAATGGTGGTTTTTCTTTCTTATGGTGAATGAATGTTAGTGTTTTTAGTGAATAACAAACCAAACTCGCAGTGGGAAAGACGCCAGCTGAGACATGCTTATCGCCAATGTACCTTTCATCTCTGATCAGTTCAGTATGGCGTTCCCCAGGGCTCCGTTCTTGGTCCCTTTTTGTTCAGTTTATCAGGCACTCTCTGCATAATTAACCTTGTATTGGTTTTAAAGTCTTTTGTAGCTGTCTACAGCAACAAGCTGCCGGAAACAATCAAGATAAATACGCCCAAAAGTTCATAATGAATTCTGATTAGTTCAGTATGGCATCCCCCAGGGCTCTGGTCTTGGTCCCTTTTTGTTCAGTTTATAAGGGCTGTCTCTGCTTAAAAATTTTACATTGGTTATAAAGTCTTTTTGTATCTGTCTACAGCAACAACTTGCAGGAAACGATCGAGATAAATACGCCCAAAAGTTCATAATGATCCTGAGTCATAAAACTGCAGTCAGGGCATCTGAGAAGATACAGAAACGCTGACATCTCTGTCTGTCATCATGTACAGACGGCCGCACAGCAACAGCAGATAACACATGACTTTAGTTAAAATCACAGATAGCCAAGCATTAGGAGCACCCTGTGTGGGTTTGATCCCACCCTGCGGCGTCTTTCCTGCAAGCTCTTTGAAAACAACCTGAAGAGTTTTCATCAGGAATGATTCTTTAGACCCTTTAAAAGAGGAAACTCTGTGAACACGTCTGCAAATAAAAGCTCAGACATAGTTTGTTTTGTTCCACTACAATCCTGCAGAGTGAAGGCGGTTTAAGACAGGGTTAGTGTAGAATAATATTATTATATAATCCTCAGCCATCACTTCCCTGGACTTTGTGGTATATGTTTCGCGTCGTATGAAGTCTGATCCAGAAATAGAAACGTCTTCTCTTCTTCTGCGGCGTCTTTGTGTGTCGCCGTCATGATTTATCCCCTTGAAGCTCTTAAATCCTCCAGGGAGCCACATAAATAACTTACAGCTGTCTCCATCTGAGTTTCATAATGTTACATCAGCCTCAGCTGGTTATTTATGGCTTCATTAAAATAGACTGACACAGTCTAATTAAAGACACCCTGCACTCAGGGGTCTCAAAGGAGTCCTCCAATAAAGACTCCCTCAATAAAGACTCCTCAAATAAAGACTGGGTACTATATCTGAGGTCTAAGTCTGTTAAGATGTGAAAAATACAGGGTCTGACACCTGAGACAGAGTCAGGACAGCCCTAATCATGAGCCTGATCCTGATTCTGAACCTGGTCCTGATTATAATCCTGATCCTAATCCTTACCCTAAACCTCATTCAGATCCTGAGTCTGGTCCTGGTTCTTGTCTTAAGCCTAATCATGATTCTGAATCTGGTCCTGAGCCTCCGTTATCCTTAGCCTGATCCTGATCCTAGTCCTGTTCCTAATCGTAATCCCAACTCTGACTCTTATTCATATCCTAGTCCTGGTCTTTGTTTTAAGACTGATCCTAATCCTAATCCTGATCCTGATTTTGAACCTGGTCCTGAGTCTTGCATGATCCTGATCCTTGTCCTTATCCTGAGCCCAATTCTGCTCCTAATCCTGAACTTCATCCTAATCCTTGACCTTGATTTTGATCTTGATCCCGTTGATGATCCTGATCCTGATTTTGAATCTGGTCCTGATCCCGATCCTCATCCTAATCCCAACCCTGACCCTTATTTATATCCTAGTCCTGGTCTTTGTTTTAAGACTGATCCTAATCCTAATCGTAAACCTGATCCTGATCCTGGTCCTGAGACTTGCATGATTCTGATCCTTGTCCTGATCCTGAGCCCAATTCTGCTCCCAATCCTGAACTTGATCCTGATCCATGATCTTGATCCTGTTGCCAATCCTATCCCAGATCCTGAGCCTAAAATGCTCTCAATCATGAGCCTGATTCTGGTTCTGATCTCTATCCTGATCCTGATTATTGATCAATAATCCTGATCCTGATTTTGATCCTGGCTCTGATCCTGGTCCCTATTCTCAGGTGTGTCCACATTTTAGTCTGAGTCTTGGTTCTGTAGGCGGCGATGAAGACTCCTGACTGGTTCTCATCAGACCTCCTCAGTATGAAGATGATGGTTTGAACTAAAGACCATCTGAAGAAGAGGACATCACGCTGACAGAGCT
Source organism: Xyrichtys novacula (assembly GCA_962446985.1). Taxonomy (NCBI): domain Eukaryota; kingdom Metazoa; phylum Chordata; class Actinopteri; order Labriformes; family Labridae; genus Xyrichtys; species Xyrichtys novacula. The sequence continues at coordinate 8,587,024 of OY660881.1, read as the reverse complement.
GGAAAAAAAGAGGAGAAGAAGAAACACCTGAGAGGAGATGGAACGGAGACATCTCTGTTTGCTCCATCAAACTTTTCTCAGAGCGAGGGGAATGAAAGGTTCGACAGTTATGTTCCCTGTTCTGCTGAAAGGTGGATCGCTCATCTCCATGATGACGGCGCAGAGTCCGACGACAGGGTCCAAATGTTCATAAACAGTGAGTGGAGTGTTTTTCTAATCTAGAGGGGATGACTGTCAGGCTGTGCTGCTGTAGAATAACAGTGGAAGTGTTTCTTTATTTTAAATCAGATCTTTAAAAAGCTGTGAGCGCTCTGAAACGAGTCTGTTTCTAACAGTAATGAGCTTTAGAGGAGATTCACTGAGTGCAGATAAAACTCACAGGCTGTAATGTGACCATTAGCAGGCTGCCGGCTCTGTAATCATCATCACAGAGACGCTTTGTTAGTGAAAGCAGCTCCCCTTCCCTCCTCTTTCTGCTTCACTCCGCTTACTGCCTCCAGCTCGCCGTCTCAGAAACCTTTACCTCACCTCCTGATGATCTGAGCGCCGTCAGGATGAGGTACGTCTGCAGACTGAATCTGAGAGGAGAGAGAGCGCCACACACTTCAACAGGTTAAACCTGTACTCAGAGTTTATATCCTGTGATTTACTTTTATTATCCTGCAGTATATGATGATGAAGCTCTCATTTATACGAGACACAAAGAATCACTAAACTACAGAGGCTGACAGGGAGAAATCATACTGCAACAGACTGAACACAAAGTTAAAGGGATATTCTGGCGTAAAATTAATTTAGGGTCAAACACACCGTAACACCTAGAGAGATGAATGTTGCCGACTGTTTGTAATGACTGCAGGATAGCAATACACAGCGGTCTGAGGAGCCACAAACAAACCTCAACCAAAACGCCACTCTATAGCCACAAATAATGCTCAGAACAGCACCTAACTTCATCAACAGGACATATAGGGTCCCAGTCATAGTACTAGCCACCAAACATCTTTTTAACTTTGCCTAATTTCTTTAGCGAAGAGACTAAACACAACTCACCTACTCTCTTCCTGCAGCCGCTTGTATTTCCATGAAGGAATGATCATAAATGTTCTTCCTTGAGCTGCGTCACCCCGCAGCAGTCTGTAATGGACTGGCCCAAGGTCTCGCTACAAACAAGCGGCTGCTGGAAGAGAGTAGGTTAGTTGTGTTTAGTCTCTTTGCTAAAGAAATTAGACAAAGTTAAAAAGATGTTTCGGTGGCGAGTACTATGGCTAGGACCCTATATGTAAGCGCTCTGCAACATTAGTCACCCGGGGGGTTGTCTAACTCTGTGTCGCGGTGTGTTTGACCCTAAATTAATTTTATGCCAGAGTATCCCTTTAACTCAGATACAAAGACTGAATGTGATGCAGAATATTAAAGCTGCTGCAAAAAGCCAAAATAAGTGTACTAACTGTAAATTTGCAGCAAGAACAATAAAAATGTCAAGTCAGAAATAACGCAAAACAGAAATGATTGCAGCATGATAAATGGAAGATCAGTCAGAAGAGTAAAACTTCAGCTACATGAAAATACTTTGACTCCTGGTGGATCTTTTCTTTCCGTCTCTGTTGATGCTCGGTCTAATGATAGAACTGAATCACCTGTTAAATCCACTTCCTGTTGTTTTGGTCTCTTCTCCTGTTTGCTGTACCTGTCACTTCCTCTGTGTGAGGAACAAACAGCTGAGTGTTGGTTTGATTGATGTTTTTATGATGAAGAGACATGTCGGACATTTTTCTCCGCCTCTGTTTGCAATCCGGGTCCACAGCTCAGTCAGATATTTTCTTTTACGGCTGTGATCAGGAGCTGACAGAGCAGCTCTGATGATTCCGTCTGATGATCGTCCTGCACAGTCAGCTGAGTTTTCCTCCTGAAACCGACAAACACAGACGTTTTTCAGCTGAGGAGCCTCTATGATTGATGTGGTTCATTTTACTTCAGAACGGGGTGCATTTAGCAGTGTTTAAAAGTTTTATGGGGTATCAAAAACTGATGTGCATGGTCCTACCTCTCCTATCATGTCAATTTGGACCACTTTCATCAAAGAGAAACATTATTTTGATGCAGTAAGCTCCTGTGTCTGTGCAGTCCTGGCTGAATAACTGAAGGAATATCCTGAGCTGTCTGACTGACTAACTAACTGATTCAACAGACTCTCTCTGAACTGGTCTGGGTTTAATCCTGTCCGGTCTGAGTGGAGGTCACAGTCTCCTGGTCCTCTGAGGATGGACGTCATCCTTGTTCTCGGTGTGAAGAGAGAATCAGGCTGCAGAGAAACAGTCAAACAGCTGCTCATGAATCATTCATGGCTCTCTCTCACTTTTGGGCTGCAGGACCCAAATGTTTCCCGTCCACTGAAGCGACTCAGACAGACGACCTCCACGATCCGCTCAGCTTCCCCTACAACACAACCTCCAAATATTTAACTCTTCACTCTCTCCTTGTTTGTTTCAGTCTGTCTCTATTGTCTTTATTTCTCTCACTGTGTGTTCATGTTTGTTGTCTGTGAATAATAGAACATGTGCTGCCTTCCAGTTACCTCGGAAGTCGGATGTCAGAGCTGGGAATGATGTTACACCCGAGTTGACGGCGTTCCAGTAAACCAGTCGGAAAACCAAAATAGACACCTATTGTTAGCCATTGTTAGCTGTTGTTTACAGTTGTTAGCGATTCCAGTTGTAAACAACGCATAACACAGTATTGTACTCTTACAAACAGTTAGACGTTGGGCAGTACAACATATACCACTAATTTAATTTCACAAAAACAAAACAGAAGTGCAAATAAATAATACATTACAAGAGCTTTTACTGTTAGCATAGACTGTATATACTATGGACAACTTGATTCCGCCTTCCACCAGTATACGGATTTGAAGCCGAAAAGCTCTCTGTAATTCCGTGTTTTTACTCCACTTCCCGCACTCCACCACTTGCACAGTAACATTGTGCGCATTTGGCGGGAGAGTTGCCGAGAGTCGCTGTGATGACGCTCGGCTCAAACAGCGTATCCCCCAGGTGAGCTATGCAATCTTTGTACGCCCATAGGCTGTATCAAGTGTCAATCATAGAAAACATGAACTTCCTAATAACTTTCAAAAACTAAAGCTGCACAGAAAAAGAGAGGACTTGAGCACAAACCAGTCTGACATGTCAACATTGCAAGCAGGGGGAGAAAAGTTTACATTCTGTGCAATAAATTTTTAAAGTTTGTCCACAGCTCCTTAAGGATGGCTGGCGGAGACGGGAATTATGACCTAAACTGCCCGTCACCAGGGTGTGCTGTTCTCAGAGTGGCTTCACCCAGCGAGGAGGCAGATGCTGTCCATTCTATATACAGTCTATGACTGTAACTCTTTACTGTTGATGCACTGCGCTGCCATCTTGGAAAATGACGTTGTCATCAAGTGGTTTGTGAGGATTGTCCGACTTTCCAAGTTGGAAATCCGACTTCAGGGGGGCATTCAAGATGAATTTCCGACTCTGTATGAATTAAACAGCCTTCCTGCGTTTCTGCTGTCTAACTGTTTCCAGCTGCCTGTTTAGAGTGCGGAGACAGCAGCAGGTGCAGGTGAGCTGTTTTTGGTGTGAAAGAGAAGGTCGACCAGTTCTGACCCGCGTTCATGGTTGGCAGCAGTCGGCTGTCTCTGCAGATTTAACCTTTATTCTCTCAGTGGAGCCTGAAATCACTGTTGACCAACTCAGAGTAAACACACCCTGCCGAAAAACACACACTCTCGTGGTTCTGCTTCTGCGCTTCAGGTCTTGTTCAGGTGCAGCGAAAGGGGAGGGCCGACCTCTGAGCAGACCTCATACGTCCCCTTGGAGGACAAACAGATCTGATCTGAGAGCAGCTCCTCTGAGACTCTGTGCGCAGACAGCGTGTCAGGAACACCTGTCTAATAAACACAAGTAAGACACCTCACACTGAAACACACCGGAGAGGAGAACGAGAACACTTTCCTGTGACAGCGCAGAGAAACTGAGAAACAATCCTATTATTGGATCATCACCAGACAATAAACAGACCTCAGCATATATAATCAGTTACTTTATAAACCGAACAGAGAGATTTTTCACAAACAATAACATTTTTTAATTTCTACATCTATTCTCAATAAGAGGAAACAGTGTTCGGACCCAAACAGGGTTTATACTGTGTAGAAAGAAGCACTAAACTCTCTGTTGGTCACACTCATTAAACTCTGGTCTGAGGACTTTAAGAGGACCCCAAACTGCATCTGAAAATAGTCCTTCTGCAAACTGTAGATATGGAAAGTCCAGTTTTCTGTGAAATAAAAATTCTCCTCTTCAGCGTCCGATAACACAAAACTTCTCAGAAAAAAAATTCACAGAAACTGAATGAGTGGTTATCTCCAAACTCCCACAGTCTGGCAGGAGCAGACTGACAGCAGAGAGTCAGACGGCGTGAGCGGGGGCGCCGAGATACTCGTCTTTATTTTCAGATTTCTCTGGGCTGAGACGGTCGCAGCAGAGGGAGGATGATTCCTCTGTTACTGTATAACTGAGATGAATATTAATGCAGGACTCTTCCTCTGGAGTTGTACACAGACTCCACACAGGCACAGATTCATGCCGGTGTGCTGAGATTCAGTCCTGCAGCGTTAGCAAACCCAGGTTCAGGACTCCACAGATGAGTGTTACACTGTTTATGAAACTGTGGCTTCACTCTGACTTAAAACAGAGTAAGGTAGTGTGATGTAACAGCTCCAATCATGCAGCTTAAAACATTTTACTTTGATTTATAATTAATTCAATAAAATCGCAGAGGGGGAAAAAAAGAGAGTCTAAATTAATGTGCAGCAGATTAACAGAGGAGGGAAGCGAGGCTGAGAGAATGGCTGTAACAGCCTGAGGACAGACTCATGCTCATATTAATGCTAACTATCCTGCTCTGAAATTAATTCTGAACTAACAACAGCCATGATGTTTTAATGAGTTTAAGCAGAAAATCTGGATCACACTCAGACCTGATTATCTCAGAGGATTAGAGACTCTCAAGCGAGGCGGGAAGCTCCTCACAGAGTCAGCAGAAAACCATGAAATACAAATAAAACAGGAGTGAAAGTGCAGGTTTTATTTGATTAAGTGATTAATAATAAGGGCTGAAATCTGTGTGAAGAATATCCAGAGGAAATTAGTGAGAGAATTTAACTGTTTTAATCGAACAAACTACAAGTGTGTTTTGTTGCTGTGTGTTTTTGCACCTGCTCACCATTAAAGGTGGGGTAGTCAGGATCTGAGGAAGTTCCAGTTTTTGAGAGAAATCTTGAATGTAAACTCTACCCCTACCAACCAGTTTTCCCCTCAGCTCCTCCTCTCCCCTCCCTCTCTGCTCCAGCAAGCCCCGCCCACAAACAGACGCTCCTGCTCGCTCATATCATTTCAATTAAATTCAGATATAATGCAGATAAATACTTCAGATAATTACAAATGGGGCCCAGTCAACGTTACAGTAAAAAGCATTGGTGCTACTGTAGATGCCAACAGACTACCAGCAAACACAACGTTTGCAGGACTTCTACAACTAGGATAAAGTGACATAGTCCAGGACCCGAGGTCAACAGTTTAGCGGCGTTACAACACGCAGCAGGTCCCTTTTGACAAGAAACAGACACTTGGCTTACTTTGTTAAAGTGGTTTACCTGTCCAGCAGAAAGGTTACAGGGTCAGTAAGATGCTGAAGCGTCCCCCATAGTTTATGCTTCATTGACGTTGACCTGGCTTCTTAGCTCTTGTCCGGTCTACCTCCGTTTTAAGCGCCTGTTATTCCACCAGAGTCTCCGGTTTTACTTCGTTTTCTTGCTTGTGTTGGCAGTCGTGGCCAAAGGAGGATTCAGACAATTTTCTCTACTTTCTGGTTGGTTTCTATTGTCCGATATTGTAGCACGCTAACTTTGTTTGGGCTCGTGAACGAGACGGGGGAGCAGCGTCTGCCTCACAACCAATCAGGTTGGGGGAGGCGGAAAATGGCTTTGTTTACAGTCAGAAATAGCGGAGCACTCAAAAAATGTAAAATGTTGACTACACAGACATAACAAAACACAGCAATATTGTTATATTACCAAATGTCATCAATAACTAATAGCTATTGACAGATATTAAAAGCTTTTTTGTATATATACGACAAAAAAAGATGCTTCTTTAACGGATTACTGCCTACCCCATCTTTAGTAAATCAAGACTGCCGTGTTCATATCATATCTAGCACCAAAAAACTAACTTTCAGAGTAACTCCACTGCAAAACTAGAAGCTACACTCTCTGCTTTTATATAGTCTATGGTAAAACTTTAAGGTCTAGAGGTCATAAAAACGAGAGAAATATGGCGCCTGGATTTAAAGAGACAGATGTGTTATAAACAGACAGCCTGTGAGCTCCTTTAACTTTTTAACAAACTTCTTGACTGAAAACAGCTTCTCTGCCAAAGAAGAGCAGCTTCTCTCTGACTCTGAGGAGTATCTGTCTCTGTCTGCATGGTGCCATGAATTCAAAACAGATCTTGTTAAATTTTTTAAGCATCAGCACCCTGAGACCTGCAGGTTTTCTCTGGAGATCTCTCAGGTAAAGAGGTCAAAGCCTCACCTGGGAGTGTAACACGTCTAATAGAGGATTTAAACTCTCTCTATCATCTGCTTTCTGTCTGTCTGTCTGTCTTCAGTCTCTCTTTCCTCCATCCTGAGATCCTCCGTGTTTGTATGAATCGCCTCATTTCCCCCGTTACCAGAAGCTTTCCTTCGTCCTTCACGTCACAGCGGGACGATCAGATCAGCTCATCATCCTCCACGGAGTTCATTCAGGAGCAGAAACCACTCATTTCCATTTAAATGATCCTCGTGCACACTCACACAGACACACACATGCACAGTCAGCCTCCTTTGAAGGTCAGCCGTCTGATCCCCTCTCTGAGAGGTTAGCGTGATAACAATAGCATGCTAACAGCAGCGTGCTAACAGGTGTGCCCTCAGGTTTGATGATTCACTGAGACGGATTTCAATCTGTGGGATGATTTCACCCTCAGGGGCCCATCATCAGGGCCCCTGCAGAGCTACAGAGCCCCAAGATACCTCACTTTGTTATAGACTGGGTGCTGTTTCAGTTATGTTGATTCTGGATGATGTTTTTTCAGCATCCAGAGTGAAAAAATGAATCAAAATGAAAAGATGCACTCACTTGAACGCCACCTCATGTCTGAATTCCTAGAAATCATATCCTAAACAAATATATTTTGGCTCTAACAGTGGATTTTGGTCATGTGACACTGAGAGAGCACCAATCAGATCACCGGTATATCCAACATGGCCGACCGGCTGATTGTTTACGTGTCGGAGAACAGAGAACTTTTTGATAAAAAAAAAACACAAACATTACAAAAAAAAAACAACCTGAAGGACAACTTGTGGAGAGTCATAGCGTCAGATTTCTCATATGACGATGGTTTGTGCGCTTTAACAGTTTGCTAAACGTCTTTGTTTTAACTTTCATCTGTGCTAAGTAACTTTAGCTCGTAAGCTAACCTGTTCAGACACAACATACCATCTGTATTTTCACTGTTTCAAACTCAATCGCGTTGCTGTCACAGCACCATTAGGTCCCAGTTGTTACCTTATGGTTTAAAGTTCTTATCTGGTACTGGCCCCGACTCAGTACATGCTATCATGACAGACAGACATCTCAACTTTTTTTCACCCAGGAAAGTTGCAAAATTGCATCGCGCTTGATGTGTATAAATTCACCACTGAATATTCCATAATTTCACATCGTCATATTTGCGTCGTTCCCGGTGTGTGAGGACCTTAAATCTTATTTCAGTTTAAACCTCCTCTCCTGTTTGAGTGTGTGATTTCAGTATCAACCTTTTTTTCCGTTTGTGTGTGTGTGATGTTCATACAGCCTGCAGACAGAGTGTGCAGCATGCTGCCGGCTGTTTGTCCTCATTAATATAAAGTCCACAGCGCAGACAGGCTGATAATGAAGCCACAGAGTCTGTGATACAGCACGCTGCAGCCTGCAGCCCGCAGCCTGCCGTTACTCTAAACCAACAGCAACTTCAGGTGCAGCGAGTCCTCGAGTCCTCAGCGAGTCTGCAGAGTTATAGAAGAGAACAAAGAAGCCGACGGGGACGTTCCTGTGATTAATGAGAGAGTTTAACTGCAGTAATCTGTGAAATCAGAGCTTTAATAAAACATGAGAATTATTCACTTCAAAAGAAAAGGCCCATTAAATATGATGATATTCAGAGAAAATGAGAGAAGCTGCCGTGGATCATCCTTTAACAGGTTTTTATTCACCGCAGAGACGTCAGCTCATCCTGCTGGAGGCTGCAGGGACCAAAGTGTGAAACACATTTAAATACCAAGTCCTAAAAAAAGGACCAAACAGCCTTCAAACTAACAAAGATCTAAAAACTCAGACATGTGCATTTAACCATGAGACACAGCACAACTTCATAACTTCATGATCTTATCACCCCACCGCTCACTTAGAGTCATCCCTGGGGGTTTCAGACCACCTGAATATGACTAATGATGAAACGTGTTCGTACACCTGCTCTCATGTTCAGATTAACATCTTCACCTGCTCCCTGTGAGGCATCCAGACCTGATTTTAGTTCAGCATCTCCCCCAGGTGTTTAGCGGAGACCTTCAACGATAAATCACAGCAGATAAACAACTGCAGAGTTCATTAGCTTCATTAGCAGAGACTCTTTTTGGATTAATGAGATCTGCAGAGAGGACTCATGCTGGACCCTGTCCTACATGGATGATGGAGGTAAACCTAATGCCTGGATTAAAAAACAGGCAAACTCAAACTCCCATGAGCCCTCCTCACTCCAAATATTCAATTGCAATTCTTATTAAAGGTGGGGAGGCAGGATTCAATTAAAGAAGCATCTTTTTTTGTGGTGTATATACAAAAAAGCTTTTAATATCAGTCAATAGCTATTAGTCATTGATGACATTTGCTAATATAATGATATCGCTGTGTTTTATTATGTCTGTGTAGCCAACATTTAAAATTTTTGAGTGGCTGCTCTTTCTGACTGTAAATAAAGCCATTTTCCACCTCCCTGACCTGATTGGTTGTGAGGCAGATGCTGCTCCCCGTGTCATTCACAAGCCCAAACAAAGTTAGCGTGCTACAATATCGGACAGTAGAAACCAATCAGAAAGTACAGAAAATTGTCTGAATCCTCCTTTAGCCACGACTGCCAACACAAGCAAGAAAATGAAGTAAAACTGGAGACTCTGGTGGAATAACGGGCGCTTAAAAAGGAGGTAGATCGGACAAGAGCTAAGTCAACATCGCATAAACATGGGGGAGGCTTCAGGATCTTATAGACCCTGTAACCGCTTTAACAAAGTAAGCCAAGTGTCTGTAACAGAAGTGTTTCTTGTCAAACAGGACCTGCTGCATGTTGTAGCGCCGCTAAACTGTTCACCTCAGGTCCTGGACTATGTCACTTTATCCTAGTTGTTGAAGTCCTGCTTTTTACTTTCATGTTGACTTAAGTATTTATCTGCATTATATCTGAATTTAATCGAAACGATACGAGCGAGCAGGAGCGTCTGTTTGTGGGCGGGGCTTGCTGGAGCAGAGATGGAGGGGAGAGGAGGAGCTGAGGGGGAAAAAGGTCAGGAGGGGTAGTGTTTACATTGAAGATTTCTCCTAAAAACTGTCACTTCCTCAGATCCTGCCTACCCCACCTTTAACAGTTTAAATCACTGACATGTAGAAACTTTGCCGCATCATCCACAACCCTGTCCTGCAGATATTTCCCTCCCTAGTGCAGTCGCAGAAGTGAAATGAGGACACCAGATATGATAGTTTCATTTCTTCACACTGAAGCATCTCCTGACATTCATCAGTTTGAAACTCTTACAATGACTTAATTACTCATTAATTACAACATCACCGCTGAGAGCCATGGCCCCGCCTCCTCCACTGACCTTTATCTCCATCCTGAGGATGAGGAGAAGATCTGCTGTGATGTTTCTCTAAATGTCCTCAGACCTCCTGAGAGCTCACAGACCTTCAAAATAAGAGCCTCTCTACCCTCAGGACTCTAAAAATACACTCAGCTCTACCTGCTGGCTGGTATCAGATTACTCCATCTCCTCCTCTTCACACAACAATTAATCACAGCGCCGAGCTCCTCTAAATGAAGTTACCTTTCCCCAGATATCACCGCCGCTGCAGGGATTCACAGGAAATTACCTTTTGAAAGATGGCTCCATCTCAGTGCTGCAATATGAGAAAGACAGAGAGAGAGAGAGAGAGAGATTGTTTCCTCTCTGAAGCTGGTTTCATTATAGAGAGAGCTGAACACACACAGAAACAAACACACCTGGAGCATCTCAATGAGTTTCAGTGGTCTAACTGTGTGTGTGATTTAAAAACACCAGGACTACACTTACCTGCTCTTATTCATCTGTTTAAGATCTTTAAATGTTTGGGTAAGAAAGAGCCGTATTGTTTGATCTTCAGATTTAATTTGATGTTTAAAGAACAATCACTTTTTTAACAGTATTATCTTGACTGAAAAGCTTTCCATCATCTGCTATCTATGTGTATGAAACAGAGGAGAGGTGTGCTCAGGCTCCAGCGATAAAATCCTTAGAAATACCTGACAACAAGATAAAACCAAACATTAAAAAACAGCACAGATTATGTCTGTTTTTCACTGATATCAGACTCTAAATGAAACCTGATTGGGATGATTGTGGCATTTTGGTTTTATTTTGATAAGTTACTGCTTCTTGTGTGGAGTGTGTGTGTGTGTGTGTGTGTGTTTTTCTCTTGGACTGGCTCATCCTGCACCTTCACACCTGCACCTAATCACTCCAATCACCAGCTGCTCCTACGCTCCGTTTTGATGCCTCTCCAGTGCCAGATTATTCCTGCATCTCATGAGGTACATCGGCCAACTCTGCTGGAGTTATCTCGTGTTTTGCTACCTTACTTTTGTGTACTTCTCCTGTGACTTACTGGTGTTTACTGTTTTTTTTCCTGTGCCTCCATGAGTGCAATCCGCCTAATCTCTGCTACACTCTCTGGAAACCCCTTACCTGCTTTCATGCCCTCATCCCTCACCGCTCCTTGGATTCACTCTTCACGCCATCACTTAATTCTCTTTAATGCTTCATCTGCTTCCTGTCCTTGGTGCGTTCAAGTTACCTCGGAGGTCAGATGTTGGAGCTGAAAGTGACGTCACACCCGAGTCACCATGGCTACATCTACCAAAGTTATTTTAGCGTTTGCCTTGTCCAAATATAACAAGGACTTTCGTAGATGTAGCCATCTTGTTTCCACCTCCAATTTTGCTTTTTTCCGACTTGGTAACTGAAACGTTGGTAACTCAGGTGTGACGTCATTTTCAGCTCCAACATTTGACTAACGAGGTAACTTTAACGCAAAACACGTGTCCGGCTATTTACATAAATGGCCATTAAAAAAAAATGCTTGCAAACCACGACGTATTCATTTTCACTAACCCGTGTGTAAATGCGTTCAAGAGCAGGCCACACCTGAAACGAGAAGCTCAAGCCCATTTTAACCAATCAGAATCAAGACATCACTTCTTTCTTTCCCGCGCACAATCTGCCATCAGCTACCCAAATCTCTGTTTTTCTCTCTTTACATGCAAACGAGCAAACAGAGTTTTCCAAAATCTCCACTTTGGCCGGAGGTTTAAAAAAAACATCGTTTTCAAGGGCGAATTCTCTGTTTGTGTCCGAGCGAAGGATACAAACAATGGTTGAGGTCTCAGTTTTTAAAAATAACCTAAAACTATGGTCGCCGAGAGCTGTCACTGCTGCAAATAAAAAAAGAATGCAAAAAAAAAGAAGTCACAATGAAGTTACCAATGCACAAAAAAGAAACCCAAGCCAAATGCATCATCATTTTTGGTCCCCTGCAGCTCACTTCTGTTGTGGCTTGTTTTATTTGCATCCTTTTATTTTAGCAGTAAGTAACCTTTTTTTGGCGTTGCCACTTTTTTTTTTCCATTGTTAAACTCGTTGTGGCTTTTAAAAAAATCTGCACCATTTCTTTTTTTTTATGTGCAGCGGGCTTCAGTTTATTTTTTATTTTTTGAACTTTTGTAACTTCCGTTGTGGATTATTTTCTTGCATTCTTTTTTTATTTGCAGCAGTGGCGGTTCTCGGTCACCGTATAAAACAACTGGTATCATACTGTAACACTGATAACCCAAACATCCTGCAGGACTCTAGACTCTCTCCAGTTCTTAGTGAAACTATAAATCTGCCTCGAACTGAGCTGAAAAGTAAAAAATAAATACCTCTAAACCACTCAGAGCAGAAACAGAAATGTAAAGCCTGCTCTGAGCACTCTAAAGAACCGAGAGGGTTTCTCTGTTTGGTCACTCTGAGATGTTTCTGTCCATTAAAGGATGATCTGAGAAACAGGCTTTCATACCTCGCCCATTACTTTAACACCAGTTGAATAATAAAAACTCAGAATAAATACAACACATAAATCATTCAGCGATGTGCCATTTAGAGAAAGAAAGAAATGTAGGAATGAGCTGCAGGCTCTTTGAAAGCAACATTTCAACTTTTAACGCGGAGTCAACGGAAAAATAGCAGACGTCAAAAATATCCTGAAGAAAGCAGCTCGAGCTTTTAGACAGAAAAACACACAAATACTTACAGATACGACAGCGAGAAAGCGATCTTTAAAATGTTTGTATAAACACGGAGGAGTTACTCTCATCCCTTCAGCTCACCTGGATAAACACAGGAAGTTCAAACCAGAGTCCATTAAAGATATAGAAAAGTAGGATATACTCAGAGAGGAGTGTGAGTGAGAGTTCATTAAAGCACAGAGACAACCTCTGGTACCAGATCAGACCTGGATCTGGACTGAAAAGCAGCCATATGGACCTTTTTCTCTCCACTTTGGACCCATTAGGACGGGATTACAGCTCTGAGCTAAGAGGAAACTTCCTCTCTTTCACGGAGGACAGCTCTTAATGAATGACCTGTGAGCTCTGTGTGGGTTATAACCCTGCTATCTGCTCTCTTTAACCTGCAGCTTTTTACAGCGCTGTCTCTGTTATAAAACATCAGAGTCAAGATAAAACCGCAGCATTAAAGCCTCATTTAAGAGATTTCCATCTGAGCTTTCCATGAGAAGGTTTTCTAAAAAATAAAATGGATTAAACAAAGAGGACAAACAGTTTAACTAATGTTCAGGTCCACTCTTAAAGCCTTTGTTTTGTTTTTTAAAACCAGAGGATGCTGTTTTAACAAAGTCCTCCTAATAAATCATGTTTCTAAGGCTGGTACTTTTCCAGGACACAACAGACATTCCCTCTGTTTGAGAAGAGCTGGGATCAAACTAGACTGAATAAAGTCTGTAATCTGTTTTGATGAGAGAGAAACAGAAAAGGAAAAAAAATGTTAATTTTGAGTTGTGAACAGATTCTCTATTTCTGGAAAATTGGCAATTTCTAAATTGATTCATATCTGCTGAAAATGATGGGAATATCACTTTGAAACATAAAATACACAACACAATACATGCAGACCCTGATGTTCAATAGTTTAGTTAGTCAAAGAAAATCAATCATTTGCAGGCAATCAGTTATATTTGGGGGTAGAGTTCCCTGCCTTTCTATGCATGTATGATGCCAAAGCTCAAGGTGGGGAGAGTGCATACACTGTAAAAAAATATTCTTATATTTTGTCAGCAATACATACAAGGACTAATTTTGTCAAATGGAGTTAAACATTACAGTAAGTTGCCACAATTTAGTATTAAAATCACATTTCTGAGTTCTGTGAACTTCTGCAAAGTTGTTAAGATCGTGGGTGTGGAAATAATTGAGAGTCTCTGCTAATTTATCACACTTTCATTGTGTGCCAGACCTGCCGTGATGTCTCTTTGGATTAGACTTGTCAGAAGATACTTCAGCAGCACACACTGAGGAAGAGGCTACACTACAAAATAGCTTTGCAGTGTTATCTTTTAAACACATTAAAAACAAAAATTAAACATAGATGTTGGTATTAATGTTTATTTCTTGCCTTACAAGAAGTACTATGAAATGACCTTCCTCTATGTGATACATGAAAGACCAAGATAAAGAGAGTAGCAGCGAAGACTCCTCAGACTCTGCTCCCTGTCCTTCCATGTATACGCCTTCCCAATGCAAGGAGAGCTGCAGCAGCAAATGCCCCCAGGATGCAGAACAGAGTAGCATTAATGAAAGTCAATGTAGGAGTGTTAAAATCAGACACAGTATGAAAAGATTTTTTTAAAAATACACTGGATAACAGGTTATTTTATTTTATTTTTAATCAGAGTCTGAGTTCGTATCATCAGTGGCTGCAGTCTTCAATAATCTCTGTTTACACTTTTAATGTCAGAGTGCAGTTCATATAGTTTCTGCGGTTATTTCTCTGAGATCAAAGTCTCATCTTCCTCTCTCCTTAGAGTAAAAGCTTTCAGAGTCGCTGAGTGGCTGCAGAGGCTGACAGATCAGGTGTCTGCGGGACTCTGAGGATGAGGGGTTATCATCTCTGTCAGACACTCAGGAGACACAGAGGCTGTATGTATCTGCTGCTGCGGTTTCAAACACATCTTCTCTATCTCTGTGTGAACCGCACACTGTGGTAGATCTCATAAACCACAGCAGACAGAGAGGACAGCAGAGGACCCAGTTTTTACATGAAGGTCTATCTGAACCAGCTGAGGCTGCTGTTTTTGCTTGTGGACACAGTTGTTGTATAAATCATCTCCAGAAATGACGCTGGTATGACTCAGACGTCTGGACTCTTCCTCACTCTGCAGACGTGTCTCTAATGTGAAGGCAGCGCTGTTTCTCTGCTGTCGCTCTGGAGGTTACAGCTCAGCCCTGAGAGGACGGATCATTAACCAGCAGCTCTTCATCCTTGCTGCAGCCTCCTCCTCCTCCTCCTCTTCATCGGGAGGTCAGCGGACCACAGAAACCTCAGCAGAAAACAGGTCTGAAAGACTCAGATGGAGCTGAAGTCTTGAAGTTAAAGGGATATTCTGGCGTAAAACTAATTTAGGGTCAAACACACCGTAACACAGAGTTAGAAACCCCCTTGAGAGATGAATGTTGCTGACCGCTTGCTTCTCTAGTTATACCAACGACCGCAGGATAGCAATACACAGCGATCTATGGAGCCATAAACAAACCTCAACCAAAACGCCACTCTATAGCCACAAATAATGCTCAGAACAGCACCTAACTTCATCAACAGTACATATAGAGTCCCAACCACAGCACGGGCCACCAAACATCTTTTTAACTTTGCCTAATTTCTTTAGCAAAGAGACTAAACACAACTCACCTACTCTCTTCCAGCAGCCACTTGTTTGTAGCAAAACCTCAGGCCAGTCAATTACGGACTGCTGCGGGGTGACGCAGCTCAAGGAAGAACATTTACGATCATTTCTTGATCATTTCCTTGAAGTAATAATCATCATATTAATCCTTTTGCACTGCAGACGCAGTAGTTCTTCTGCCTTAGCGTCTCGGTCTGATTGTATTTCCATGAAGAAATTATCATAAATGTTCTTCCTTGAGCTGCGTCACCCCCCTGTAGTCCGTAATGGACTGGCCCGAAGTCTCGCTACAAACAAGCAGCTGCTGGAAGAGAGTAGGTGAGTTGTGTTTAGTCTCTTTGCTAAAGAAATTAGGCAAAGTTAAAAAGATGTTTGGTGGCTAGTGCTATGTCTAGGACCCTATATGTACTGTTGATGAAGTTAGCTGCTGTTCTGAGCGTTATTTGTGACTATAGAGTGGCGTTTTGATTTACGTTTGTTTATAGCTCCTCAGACCGCTGTGAATTGCTATCCTGAAGTCGTTATTAAAGTTGGTATAACCAGAGAAGCAAGCGGTCGGTCTGCAACATTCATCTCTCAGCAGAGTGTCTAACTCGGTGTTACGTGTGTTTGACCTTAAATTAATTCTACGCTGGAATATCCCTTTAACACTCCAGTCCACTACAAGGTTGATCTTATAGTTTTCTGATGAGGACATTATAATACACGTACTTTTCCTTTACATTCGTCTAAATCCTAGTCAAAGTCTGCAGAGTCACTCACTCTGTAGACGATTTCTCTCTTTCTCTGTCTGAAGTTTGATGGACTCATTACGTCTCGAACCACCTGACCTGCTGGACTTCAAACAGCTGCTCTGCACGCGCTCAGTAGATCTCTGGGCCTTTGAAGTCCCATCTTTATGGAGGGAAGTTTGATCCCCAGCTGCTCAGGACCACTCGGGGGGGGGTTTCTGAAATTCAAATCATCTCTGCAGAGGATGAATCCACTCTGTTTTTCCTGAACACAATCAGAAAACCTAACGGCGAACAGATCAGCAGAGATGGAAGTCTTTGTCCTGGGCTTGTTTCTGCAGATTTATATTCATGGATGTGGGGACAGGACAGACAGAGGAGCGAGGTTGATTTTAAAATCTCAAACTCACACAGTGGGACTCTTTTCTTTCTGCCAGTTCATAAAACACACAATTCAAAAAGAGTGAAGGAAATGTCCTCTGAATACTCCTTGTCACATATTTTTCCACTCTCTGCTCAGTTTGGCCTTCACTTTTCTTCTGAAAGTTCTCAAAATATGAAAAACTGTCTTGAGCAAACTTTCTTTTTTCAGCTTAGACAATCTGAGTCAGTACAGATTCATTTTAATGTCAAGAACAACTGTGTCAAACATCAGCTTTCTTTGTTGGCTTTACTTATATACGACTCTGATCTTAAAGGGATTAAAAGCCCAAACAGAAAAGAAATGCTCCACACACACAAAAAAACAGCTGAAGATGGGGAAGAAAGAGTAAGTGACGCTCACTTAGATGAGGAACGAAAAACAAAACTTAGAATATTCTCATCGAAATGTGGCCTGTGCTGGATGAAGTTCCTGCTGTTGATCTCTGCAGAGCTCTTCAGTCCTCATTAAGCTGTTAAAGCAGGAGTCAGACCAAGGACTGTCTTTACTGCAGGACCTCCTTCAGTCGGAGGATGTAATGACACGGCAGCGAGCCAAACACAAGCTGCAGAACGCCGTGATTTACATGACGAAGGACAGGATTTCACAGCTAAAGCCAAAGACTGAGGACACTGAGGTCAGACTGCTTTCTGCTCTGAGGGAAAACCGAGGTCTCTGCTCAGCTTCAGTTTGATTTCTCTGTTTGATATCAACTCTATTTTTATTTTCACTTTGTTGTACTCAAGGTACTCAAGGTTGACTACATCTCTGCATTTTTTACTGCAAACCATTTCTTTGTATTTTATTCAGTGACTCATCAAATAAACTCCAGGAACAAGAATGTTTGTAGTTGTCTTGTTTTTCGTGTTTCTGACAGTGCAGAATTTATAATTTTGTATTTAGTGCTAATGTTTCTGTGTTCAGCTTTTCGTAGCATGCACTTTTTGCTCCTTCTGTTTGTGTTTATTAAAGGGATATTCCAACATAAAATTAAGGTAGGGTCAAACACGCCATAATACCGAGTTAGACACTCCCTCGAGAGATGAACTTTACCAACTGCTTGCTTCTCTAGTTATACCAACTTTAGTAACGACTGCAGGAGAGCAATACAGAGAGCCACGCGCTCAATCAAAACTCCACTCTATAGTCACAAATAATGCTCAGAACAGCACCTAACTTCATCAACAGTACATATAGGGTCCCAGCCACCCAACATCTTTTTAACTTTGCCTAATTTCTTTAGCAATGAGACTAAACACAACTCACCGTCTCTCTTCCAGCAGCCGCTTGTTCGTAGCGAGACCTCGGGCCAGTCCATTACGGACTACAGCGGGGTGACGCAGCTCAAGGAAGAACATTTGTGATCATTTCTTCATGGAAATGCAATCAGACCGAGACGCTAAGGCAAAAGAACTACCGTGTCTGCAGTGCAAAATAATTAATATGATGATTATTATTTCAAGGAAATGATAAAGTAATGATCATAAATGTTCTTCCTTGAGCTGCGTCACCCCAGAGCAGTCCATAATGGACTGGCCCGAGGTCTCGCTACAAACAAACGGCTGCTGGAAGAGAGTAGGTGAGTTGTGTTTAGTCTCTTTGCTAAAGAAATCAGGCAAAGTTAAAAAGATGTTTGGTGGCTAGTACTATGGCTGGGACCCTATATGTACTGTTGATGAAGTTAAGTGCTGTTCTGAGCATTATTTGTGGCTATAGAGTGGCGTTTTGGTTGAGCGTGTTGCGCTTTGTTTTGCGATCTCGCAGTCGTTACTAAAGTTAGTATAACTAGAGACGCAAGCGGTCTGCAACATTCATCTCTCGAGGAGGTGTCTAACTCGATATTACGGTGTGTTTGACCGTAACTTAATTTCACGCTGGAATATCCCTTTAATATGCATCATTCAGTGACTTGCAGCCTGTTTATCCTGATGGATCCGTATCTGTTGCAGCAGGTTTGCACATGTTGGCTGCTGTATAGAGAGCATCAGAGCCGGTGTGGCAAACGTGGCTGAAGGCTCCGTTCAGCTCTGATAAATGGACACTCAGTTCAGTTTCCCTCCTCTCCGCTGACCCTGAAGTGAAGACCTGCAGGTGTATATTTAGTACGCTGATGATGAACTGCAGCCTCAGGTGCATTACGGCGCTGGAGAAGTGGGCGGAGCCAGGATCCCCGCGGTCACCCCCCCCCCCTCGCTCCCTCTGTGTTCTTAAGTGATAACAGCCCCGGCTAGCGTTCACGCCTCATTTGCTTTCATTATGGCATCTTGTTCGCCTCGCCACCCCGGCCTCCAGCCTCATCTTCATCCTCACACACACACACCATAGTGGCTCAGGGACAGGAAACATAACAGGGCGAAGGAGGGGTGGGGGGTCTGTGGAACCAATTGCCTGTGCCCTGACAGAAAGGCAGCAGCTGCATGACTGTGAGAGGAGTTTGTCTGTTAGAGGTTTATCAGCTCACTGAGGTCCAACTCAGCCCTTATTTCAGGTCATGACAGAGAGGATCTATAAATAGCTCTGTTTGAGTCTCCGTTTAACTTTCTAAAGCACTCAGCATGTCGGGGCGACTGACCTTCACCTCCAGCTTTCTGCAGACCTCAGTGTCCTCTTTAGAGTCGTCTTTAGGGTCAAGACAGAGCAGCCAGCCGTGACGGTCGGACCCTCTGCAGCCTCAAGTCTCATCAGTTTCAGGGTTTATTGAAGGTCAACTGGAGCAGACAGACAAACCGTTCATCCATCAGATTAATAACTCTTCTTATCAAACACTCCTCCACTTGTCTGTCCGCAGACTCATCCAACCAACAAACAGACTGAAGACCCCCATCCTGTCTGATATAAGCCTTTAAACCCATATATCTGATGTGTATCTATGATATTTATACATGTTCTCTGAGATAATTCTGACAAAATAACAGTTTTTAACCTTCACATGAAGAACAAATAGCACTCAGTTCAGTCTGTGTCCTGTTGGAACCCTTTTGGATCATTTTTACTGTATGTGTCTCTAAAGGAGAGCAGATGGACAGTGTGGATCTGAGTCTGCAGAGTTCAGAGAGTTTTTAGCTTCAGGTGGTCTCAGCAGGACACAGACGAAGCTCCTCTTTTCTCTAACCAGACTCATTATCAAAGGTGAGGAGCCGATTTAAGGTGTTTACTACTCAATATCTTTGATTTTTACTCTGAACAACCTGAAAGAGACTTAAGTTCAATCTGTGACAAAGCAGGATAAACACTGACATTTTTGATGTTGCACGGTTCAGTTTTAACCTCATTTTTGAATGCAGTGAAGATGTGTGTTCACAGCAGGGGTGAAAGTAAGCCGGTGTTCCGGTTTAACTGGTGATCATATTAACTGGTGAGATTTAAGGTAAATCTGATCCAGATGTTGAGTGTTCCGCAGATTCGCCACAAAAGCCTCAGTCCGGACCGAACGGTCGCCGGCACTTTCAAGGAGAAAATCTCCGCAAACATCAGTGCTTTTCACATATATTGACAACCGGAGATCCCGACCAAACTGCCAACTCAAAGAAGCACAAAAAAATAAAGAGAAACACATCGTGAGAAACACAGCTAAACGTCGTAAGGAGGACTCGAACCCAAAACGCTAATAAGAACAAGTATCGTGGGGTGAGCGCGCTGCCGTAACACCACAGATCGGCTTATTCAGCACCTCGCGTATCTCATACTTGTCATTCACTGTTTCCAGGGTGTCACCACATAATCTGCTCCTGTAGAGAAACACACCCATATTAGCTGGTGACAGCAGTAGCCTGTCCGTGTTCAATTGTGACGATCATCTCATAATACACAACATTTCCTCTGAAAGGTCTGCCACAGCGGTCACTCATGGACGTATCGCAGTGTACCATGTCTACCATGTGTACCAAGTGTAAAGAGCCTTTGTTAACTCGTGAGACGCATGTGTGATACATTTTGAACATCGATCACGAAACACTGGACTTTTTTTAAAACGATTATTGATTAAAACTACACGCAGGACACAAATACTCCTTATCGCAATCGCGATTCCCCACACAGTCAGAATGATGCCAATACTGGCAGTTTGTACATTCAATCTGAAAAGGAGAGCAAAGACAATCACAGCGGTTTTGGTCCTCGAACTCGCAACGCAAATAAGAACTAACAACAAGAGGCGAGCGCGCTGCTGTAACGCCACAGGTCGGTTTACTGAGCAGCTCGTGTACCCCATACTTGTCATCCACTGTTTACAAGGTGTCACCACATAACCTGCTCCTGTAGAGAAACACGCCCATGTTACCTGGTGACAGCAGTAGCACCTGAGAAATTGTTAGCATCGTGATCATTTTAATCATGGATCTTTTTAGCAAAGTCTACGACCGCGGTCACATTGATGGGCGTGTTGCAGTGCATCACTTTTCATTGGAAAAAGCACGATCGGTATAAGTCTGTGAATCCTGTTCATCGACAATGGCAATAAAACCCCCTCGGTTCTGATCGGATATGACGACATTTGTTGTAGGACCAAAACCGCTGTGATTGTCTTTGCTCTCCTTTTCAGATTGAATGTACAAACTGCCAGTATTGGCATCATTCTGACTGTGTGGGGAATCGCGATCATGATGAGGAGTATTTCTGTCCTGCATGCAGTTTTAATGAATACTCTTTTTTAAAAAAAAAAGTCCAGTGTTTAATGGTCGATCTTCACAATTTATCACACATGCGTCTCACGAGTTAACATGGGCTCTTTACACAAAGGCACTGCGATACACCCATGAGTGACCGCTATCGCAGAATTTTAAGAAGAAATGCTGTGTATTATGAGATAATCGTCACATTATAACACGGGCAGGCTTCTGGAGTCACCAGCTAATATGGGCGTGTTTCTCTATAGAAGCAGATTATGTGGTGACACCCTGTGAAAAGTGGATGTCAAGTATGAGGTACACGAGGAGTTCAGTAAGCCGATCTGTGGCGTTACAGCAGCGCGCTCGCCCCTCGTTGTTAGTTCTTATTTGCGTTGTGAGTTCGAGTCCTCCTTGCGACGCCCAGCTGTGTTTATCGTAATGTTTTTATCTTTATTTTTTTTTTAGTGCTTATTTGAGTTGGCAGTTTGGTCGGGATCGCTGGTTGTCAATATATGTGAAAAGCGCTGATGTTTGCGGAGTTTTTCTCCTTGAAAGTGCCGGCGACCGTTCGGTTCGGACTGAGGCTTTTGTGGCGAATCTGCGGAACAGCCAACATCTGGTTCAAAATCTCACCAGTTAATATGATCACCAGTTAAACCGGAACACCGGTACGCAGCAGTACGTCGTACCGGGAGGTCATAATCAGCAGTTTACAGCCGGTACACAGCGGTACACAAACTTTCACCCCTGTAATCTATGTAGGCTACATTTGCTTACCGTGTTGCCGCACGTCAGTCTGCACTCCGCATTGTAACCGTAGTAATCCAAAAGTACCACGCTGCTCGCGAGTGAGTCGTATTTGCTTCCGCATACAAACAAACTTCGGAGCGCTCAGTGCGCAATTTTGATTGGACGCTGGTTGCCTAGACGCTGGGGACCGCCTTCCGCCTTTTGCGGAAGGAGGGAACTTTTCCATTACGGACTGCTGCGGGGTGACGCAGCTCAAGAAGGAGCATTTATGATAATTTCTTTATCATTTCCTTGAAGTAATAATCACCATATTTATCCTTTTGCACTGCAGACGCAGTAGTTCTTCTGCCTTAGCGTCTCGGTCTGGTTACATTTCCATGAAGTAATGATCATAAATGTTCTTCCTTGATCTGCGTCACCCCGCTGCAGTCCGTAATGGACTGGCCCGAGGTCTCCGCACAAACAAGCGGCTGCCGGAAAAGTGTAGGTTAGTTGCGTGTAGTCTCTTTGCCAAAGAAATTTGACAAAGTTAAAAAGATGTTTGGTGGCTTGTACTGTGGTTAGGACCCTATATGTCCTGTTGATGAAGTTAGGTGCTGTTCTGAGCATTATTTGTGGCTATAAAGTGGTGTTTTGGTTGAGGTTTGTTTATGGCTCCTCAGACTGCTGTGTATTGCTATCCTGTAGTTGTTACTAAAGTTGGTAAAACTAGAGAAGCAAGCGGTCTGCAACGTTCAACTCTCGGGGGGTTGTCTAACTCAGTGTTACAGTGTGTTTGACCCTACATTCATTATACACTGGAATATCCTTTAAGCCCACACAGTGACTTCTGCTACAGAGTTCTGTCTGTTTCTAATATACTGCCCAAAGACCTAAAGATCAGGGCCATCCAGTACTGGTTTTGGTCCTTATCCCTTTTGTACAGAGTTTATTTCAGACTCTGAATCTTTCAATCATATTATGTACTTTAGATGATGAAATCCACTCATTCTCTGACAATTTACACTCAGGAACTTTATTCTGAAATTGTTCAAGTATCAGCTCACACAGTCTCTCACAGACTGAAGTATCGAATTGAAATGAAGTATAGTCTTACTCACTGACAGTCTCTCAGGATGAACCGCTCACAGCTCTCTTTACAGCAGCAGACATGTCTTCAAAAAAAGATCAGTGTTTGGTCGTCTCTGGTCACAACTGTCACAAACTCTGAAAGCCCTTTTCCGTGGTAACAGACAGGATGGCGCCAGCATGGGACGCTGCTCATGTAGCATGTGGTTAAGGACGCTGAAAGAAAAAACACTCAGTCTCACAGAAACACAAACTATAAACCCAACAGATCCACAAAGAGCCAGATCTCATTCTTGAGATGAATATATAAATATTTTTGTTTATAAATAATCCTCATGTGCTTGGTGTTAGAGTGACTATTTCACTGCAACCAAATATCAGATATATTTGATATTTATGATTTCAGGTCAGACTGCCTCTGATGGGATACTAGCAGAAACCAATAAAAGGAGCAGACTGGGAAACATCCCCAACCAGGAATACAACTCACAACCATGTCAGCAAGTATAAACAGGTGTGTGCTGTTACTCTGTGATTTTCTTCTCAAAGTGAGTATTTACAGTTTATATAATCTGGCTGTAATTTATATGCATGGCAGGAGAGACGATAAAAGCTGTTTTTCTTTTGTGATTGAAGGCCGTCTGATCGATTCTTGGTGTCAGCTCATGCACTGAGAGAAAATTATCCACCTTAACTATGACTGTATGATAGCAGCACAGTGAATTTCATCAGTCTAACTACACCTCTGGAGTTATGGTACAAAACACCAGAGTCTTAATAATGTCTCATGAAGACATAACACAACTCATAAGGAAAAGGACTCTCTGAGATCTCTGTGGAAACATCTCTACAAATGTCAAGAGTGTGGTCCGTCTCAGAAGCTTATACCATCATTCACACACTAGAATCATTTAGCAAGTGTGTTTGGAGGATTTCTGCATTAAAAATCAGTCTGAAGTGTCCTCGTGTGTTGACTCCCATGTTTTATAAATGAGTTCAGATGTAAAAGTAGTCTGGTGTGCAGCCAGCCTTCTAGCCCAGCGTCCCTGCGGACATCCTCCTTGCTCTCTGAGTTTTTGTTTTTTTGTGTCTGACTTTTCACATTGGATCAGATAAGTGAAGTCGGTTTAGTTTTAGTTTGAGAAAGCTTTACCCATCTGCATTTGAGTTCTTAGCTTTGTGTATACTGTTTAAATGTGACTCCTGTGACTTTGAGTCCAAGGGTCGTCTTTTGTGTTTCCACTGCCTTTTTTATGATCACACATTTGATGATCATAATTTAAAACTGAATCTGAGGAAAGGATGCTCAAACTGTTAATCAGCAGACAGACAAGACTTAATTCTACTAAACCAGGGTTCATCAGCAGCTTTGATTTCACCTTTCTCTATCATGTAAAATCTTCGCAATATCCTGTGTGAATGTATGAAGACAGAATGGAGTTTCTTCAGTTGTTGGAGCAGCTGCTGCAGACACAGTGTGTGGTGTGGCTTTCACTGAGAGCTGAGGATTGACTCTGACTCTGTGTGATAAGGTCTGTTTGTGCTCAGTTTATTCCTCCTGTTCCTTCCTAATCACTCAGCAGCAGCTCGTCTCAGCTAAAACATTCAAACTGCTGCTGTGCTTCCAAGCAAGAGGCCATCCACTCCCTGAGGCCAAAACACTATCTGCAAACATGTCTACGTCCATAATCAGCAAGAATAAAAACATGAATGCTACAACCATGAACATAAAATGCTGCATGCAAACACTGCTACAACAACAGAAAGATAAACGGCAAGCAGCAAGCAAACACTGCTACAAACATCTTTAGGAAAAGCAGCAGGTAAACACTTTTTCAACCAGTATTGGGAAGGACAGCATGCAAACACTGCTACAACATCAGCAGGAAGTACAGCATGCAAACACTGCTACAACCATCATCAGGAAGTGCAGCATGTAAACACTGCTACAAACATTATGAGGAAGAGCAGCATGCGAACACTGCTACAACTGTCATCAGGGAGAGCAGCATGCAAACACTGCTACAAACATCATGAGGAAGATCAGCATGCAAACACTGCTACAACATCTTTAGGAAGAGCAGCATATAAACACTGCTACAAACATCATTAGGAAGAGCAGCATGCGAACACTGCTACAACCGTCATCAGAAAGAGCAGCATGCAAACACTGCTACAACCATCATCAGGAAGTGCAGCATGTAAACACTGCTACAAACATTATGAGGAAGAGCAGCATGCGAACACTGCTACAACAGTCATCAGAAAGAGCAGCATGCAAACACTGCTACAACAACAGCAAGAAAAATGGCAAAGCAGGATGCAAACACTGCTAAAACCATCATCAGGAAAAGCAGCATGCAAACACTGCTACAGCCTTCATCAGGAGGAGCAGCATGCAAACACTGCTACAACATCATTAGAAAGAGCAGCATGCAAACACTGCTACAGCCTTGATCAGGAAGAGCAGCATGCAAACACTGCTACACTCATTGAAACAGGGAGTCCTTAGCAGCACCTATAATTCAGGTCTATCAGCACAGACAAGAACCAACCCTCTCTTTCAGACTTGACTGACAGGGAAACCCTATTTGACAGATCAGCTGTTTATGCAGCAGATTTGAGCGAAAACAGGATTGTTTTCTGTCTCTCTGTTTGTGTTTCTCCCATGATACCCTGAGAGCTGCTGCAGCCCTCTGATTGGATTAATGAGAGGCATTGTCTCTGCAGAGCAGCTTAAAAAGTCATTATGCAGTCACGGCACTGATAACGACCCCCCTGATACACGTCACCAGACCAGTAATGGCATCCAGCCTCTGGGAGGGTCATTACAGGATTAATGTGAGTTTTGGCTGCAGAAGGACATCTGTAATCTGCAGCTGCACCTGAGAGACATTAACACAGCGGAGAGAAAACTGAACCCCACCAGAGACACCGTCAGCTCTCTGACTGTGCTTCTACAATGATAGCACGCTCTGATAAATACTCTAAGAGCAGGTGTGATTATAATCGACCAGTTTCTACATCGACTTCCTGTCAGGACAAACCCACAGACACACACTCAGCTCACGGAGGCATTATCATCTCTAAAGTTTGATCATCGCGAAACTTGGCGGGCAGTCATGCAGGAGAGTCTGCAATTAGGATCATTGTACACCGGAGAGAGTGACACATCAAACTACATACTGAGGATTCTGTTTCCACACAGAACAGGGTCTGGGTTTCTGAGGAGCTGACAGTGAAACGTAAAGGGTTTGAAGAAGGAGCAATGAAGAGGCAGTCAGGCTGGGTTTATTAAAAGCAGAATTTCCCCTTTTCATCCTGTCAGTCTGGGACACCTACAGATCGACTCAGCAGCAGTTTTAAAAACTCCTT
Organism: Xyrichtys novacula; assembly: GCA_962446985.1. NCBI lineage: Eukaryota > Metazoa > Chordata > Actinopteri > Labriformes > Labridae > Xyrichtys > Xyrichtys novacula. Next base: position 8,560,675 of record OY660881.1, on the reverse strand, counting down.
TATCTCATACTGGCTTCTGTGTAAACTCTCATTTCAGCTCTATGACTGAAGCCCTTAACTTCACACCAATAGAAAATTAGACACAGCTTTGGGGGTTACTCTTTACACAGCTATAGCCTTTGACTACAGCTGAGACTTTCCTTCACAACCAAGAGAAGATTTGGAGTGTCCTCCCAAACATGGCAACCTATTTAGAAGCATTTTATTTGTTCTTATCATTATTTTATTTTTTGTTTTTGGTTAATCTGATAAAAACGTTCATGTAAACATTAGTTGTCTCTGCCTATTCCTGCATCTCAGCTGTGTTAAGGTGTCTCCTGCAGAATGAAAAACACTCAGACCTCTGCAGCTTGTTTTTACCATCCTCCTCTGCTTTCACATAAACCCTGATGGAGCTTCTGAGTACAATAAAACACAGCGAGCATTAACACAACAACACAGAGAGAGAAGGAGGAGGCTAGGGAGGGATGAAGAGGAGGCTGCAGGGGGATGGAGAAGCTTCAGGAGAACAAAACAAATACTGAGGACCAGAGATTCACAGACCAAAAGAGGAAGAAGATTTCCTCTTTGTTTTCAGATGAAGCTGTTTCCCCCTGATGCCCTGAGCTGCAGCAGCTCTCTATCAGACGGACGAACAGCAGCGTCTGTGAGGGATAATGAAGAGGTGAGCTGCAGAGCTCAGCGCTCAGCTGCCCCTCAGTGTCACAGTTAACCGTGTCAGTCTCTGAATCCGTCAACAGGAACCACTTCATGAATATGGATGAGGACACTGAGAGGACCTTTATGCTCATACAGAGAAGACTGCTGCTGCTCTGCTGCAGATACATCATCTGACCAACAACAACAGCTATAGACACACAAACAACCAAAGAAAAAGATCATAGTGTAAATTTAGTTTGTCTTAAAAACTTTTTATGTGAACAATAATTTATGTAAACAACAATATTTCTCCACAAGCAATACAAATAGAAGCATTTCAGTCAAAAATATGCATAAAAGATCATAAAAGAGGAGAATGTTTTATCAGTGCAAGAAGAACCTCTGATGAATCAAATTCAATTCGGTTCAATCTGAGAGAGAAAGAGAGGAGCTGAAGCTGAGGTCTCTGTGTGTCAGGGTGAGTTAGACTGAGCTGCAGCTTCACCATGTTCTGCCCTTTTCTTTATTTTTGGACATCAGAAAGTAGAGCAGCAGAAGTCAATCTGTTATTAACAGGGCAGTGATGTCTGTGTGTGAGTGTTGGCTAGACAGAGAGGTGATCAAACTCTGACAAAGTTCATATGATGGTAAAATGCACTTCAGTTCCAATCAGCTTAAAACTAGAATTCAAAAATTATACTCTTGTTTGAGATGTTTGTGTTCAGTTCAGTCTCTGAATCTCAGTGACGATAATCCAGATATTGATTTTATTGTGAAGGAGCATCTACCATATTTTTCGCACTATAAGGCGCACCTGATCATGAGGCGCACCATCAATGAACGTGTCTATTTTCATACATTATGGCGCACCTGATTATAAAGCGCATTAAGCCAAAGAAAACACTCAGATAAGTCAAACTGTATTCAACTCATTCAATAACTCAGCGAGGCTACGGTAGCTGCAGTGCTCCGACAAGCCAAAAGGATTTTAAGTGCACCTCATAGTGCGAAAAATACGGTATTTTGACAATAGATGGGTCTGCTCAATAAATATGTTGTCGTCAGCATATTAGTGGACGCTCATATGGTGTTTTCTGCTGGTTTTTTAAAGCAGCAGCTTGAAAGGGTGAAAAATGGAGGATCTAAAATAAAGCCAAAAACCAGAAATGGTTCAGCGCTGAGGGTAGGCTGAAGATCAGGTTTTTGGAGATTTTAAAATCTGTTTAAGTTCATTAAGTCATCAGGTTCATTATTCTTTTTAACAAGAACCCAACATACAGTCTCAATTTAGAAAAGCTGAAGTGTGGAGGTCTATGAGAAGCTGAAACAATCTGGAGAGACAGATAATAAAGCTGAGCAGCTTCATTAAGGATGAATTTTCCTGTTTCCTCATTTAAATCAAAGGTTCTTGGAAATGAACACGTCCCTATATAGGAGCTGAAATGTGTTACAGTGTTTGCTTTATCTCTGGAGCTTAAATCCTTACATTAGGAAATTAACATTTCTCCACTGCAGATTAACAAGTTCATTTAAAACACCAGAGGCTGTGGAGGGTTTCGGTCTTTATTTCTGCTAGAAACGTGCTTCTCTTGAATGTTGAACGACCCTGATGGAAATAATCGACCGCTTATAGAAATTTTTAAAATGAACTAGTAATTTATTCTTTTGCTGTCTTCTGTTTGTTAGTATCTCTCTGAGTGTTTCTGTCTGATAGGTGCATTTATTTAAATTTTTTTAATTAATGTTTTAAAAGAGACACTTTTTATTGGTCGTTGTTAGGGTATGTGCTCAAGGCTCAAGTTTATACGCTTCAGCGCTATTTTTATATGATGTTGTGAGCAAGTAAGTTAGCTGCTGCTGTCAGAGTCTCTCCGTCTTTTTCTGAAATTTATTCATCACAGGATCCATCCATCCGCTAACTGTGACCTTTGACCCCTCCTGTCTCCACATTCCTTCGCCTGGTTAAAGCCCTTTAAGTGTTATGTTGGAGGTTTCATCATTAGCATGCAGCCGGTCCGTGCGCCTCTTCCTGACTCGTCCCATTAGTGAAGTCATCCAGCACAGAGTTCCTGTCGTCCATGAATAATGCATCTGAGTGATCGCTGCGTATGATTGGTGGGTTTTCCGGTGCAAGCTCGGTGTCGGTGATCCCGCTCAGAGTGACGTATTACAGCCAGCCGGCCTCCTGACCTGAGCTCTGCCCACACTGACTCATATTCACATCACAAACAACGAGATGGATTAGTTTATCAACAGGTGTTTACAATTCTGAACTCCAGCTAATCACTCTTACTGCTACAGCCAATCAGCATTGAGATCACTCTGTGAAGTATGTCAAGAACCGAGTGATGGAGTCTGATTTATCCGTGGTGGCGTGCGGCTACCCTGAGCTACAGGAAACAACTTGTTGTTTCTATGGAAACAAGCAAGAAAGGAACTCACTGTGAGGAAATTGAGTGAGGAGGTCAGATTATCAGGAAACATGTAGACCAATGGTTCTCAACTGGTCTCACTCTGGGACCCACATTTTCCCATGGTCCTTAAGTCGAGACCCACTTTTATAAAATTCAAACCATCAGATTTATTTTTTAGAAAAAAAATCTTTAACAACTCAAATCTTTAATAAAAATACACAGTTTTTATTGAGCACGGTGCACTTCAGAGCACATGAACTGAGGACGACAACTACTGAAGTTGCATATACAGAAAATATCAAATATCAAATTGCACAAAATAAAGACCAAAAAAAAAAAAAAAAAAAAGGTATTTTTACTGCATTCAGGCCACATCAGTAAGAAACCAAGGAGGACCTGGACATAACGCGTGCCTTTCAAAATAAGCTATTTTTCAAAATAAAAGACATGTCAAACATCAGATGCAAATGAAATATGTCACCTTCCTCCTGTGTTAGCTTTTACTACATATGAACTATGTCAACGGTCGGTTTTGACCCAAGTCTTAAATCAGCTATAAATTACACTAAACACAATTCTCTATCATCCAATTTGGTTCTCATCTCTAGGTTACCTTGTTAGGCTTCATTATCCATGAAAATTTTGCTTTTGTTTTTGTTGTGGTCCTCTGGGCCTTTCTTTGTCAGTATACCCCTCACACAGACATCTAAACTGAACTGATCTCACACGTCTGGAAAAGCCTGACGTTGTTTGTGCAGGAAAAAACCAGGCCAAACGAGAATTTCCTAAATCTCACATGATTGGAAGAGGATCTGACTGTCAGTGTGGCGCCTGAAAGGACACTTGTGATTGCAGTTTTTGCTCTAATTATTAGATATTGATCTAACCGGGTCAACAGCAACTCTAAAACGTCAAGTGCCATAATTTTAATAGGAGCATTTTATAATTTAGTCTATTAAAAAAATATTTATTTTGTCGAAATAGAGGTTTTCTGACAGTCAAAAAGTCTTGATACAAAAAAATAATTTCAGTGGTTCTTTTAAGCGTTTAAAATCAAAAACAGGTCAGTGCAGACCCTTACACCGGAGGAGGGTTAATTTTTTGACCAGCTGATCGTGAGCTGTTCAGAACATGGCCGCAACCCACTTTTGGGTCGGGACCACTCAGTTGAGAACCACTGATGTAGACGACCTTAACCAGGTTTGATGGAAACAGACTGAGATGGCGTGAAGGAAACCTCTCCTCTCTCGTGTGTGTATCAGTGTGTGTCAGTATAGTCGTATCTCTGCCTCTGACAGCAGTCTCAACAGGGTAAACCACACACAGCTTCCTGTTCCTCTCTGACAGCTCACACCTGTCTCACCTAAGTAGTGACCTCTGAGAAACCTGGCCGTCTGACAGCTTCACTTTCACAGGGTCAGTGAAGGCCACACACAGAGACCGTGAACGCCTCATGAGCTCTGTCAGTCTGTCCGATGTGTTTAAAGTCTCACTGACGTTATGAGGTGAACATGTCGCCTTCGATCGAACGCTGAAACCTGAATCTGTGACTTTATTTCTTTAAATACGTCCAGAATAAAGTTTCTGTCAAATTTTAAAACTTTTCTGTTGATTTACATGAAAAAAATTGTCTTGTACAGAAAGTAAAATTGAACTTTTTAATTTGACATATTGAGGTATCATCAGACGTTTTTAGTTCTTCATGATTTTTATCTATAGTTTGAAGCTTAATGATTCAAACCCAGGCGGACTGGGCTGTTGTGAGTTTATCAGGAGTACTGGAGCTCCTGCTGGAGGAGAGCTGGGTTTACTATCAGCATATAAAACACTGGCTGAGCTTTAGGAGCCCACACACCTCCAGTTTTACTGTCAGGGTAAAAGTTAATGGCTGATGGAAAAACTCAGAGAGACGCCTGAGGATAGAAAATCCAACATTAGAGACCGTTTGAGTGTAAACTATCTCCACTGGGTAATGTCTCTTTCTTCATGAACTCCATCAGGGTGAACTGTTGTGAGGATTCAGGCTGATCAGGTCCCAGTTTCATGACCAGGACCAGGACTTCTCTGTTTCAGCTATGGAGCACCTCCACTCAGTTTTAGTTTCACTTTATCTACATCTATTTTATCCATGATATTTTATTTTTTCTTCACTCGGGTTGGTCTTTCAGATCCTAAAGGGATTTCAGCGCAGGACTCTGGAAACACCAGTGAGGAAGGAGGAGAGGCTGAATCTCAGGGTCAGTGAAAGTTTCTTTGGTCTGAGTGAAGAAGACAGCGAGCAGATCTGACAGCAGAGGAGGACGAGAAGGTGGAGGGCCGACACTACGTCCTTCTCCTCCTCCTCCGGGTGTAGCGTTTGAGGAGGAGCTGCAGAGGAAGCTGTCTGATCAGCGTGACACTTGTTCAGGTGTGGATGTCAGAAATCCTCAGACAGGATGATCTAAGAGCGCTGACCATGTGACCAACGACATGACTTTATTGGTTTAAATTCTTGTAATTCTTAAATTTTATTAACGTTCCATAAAAATTTCCTCCTGTAATGAAACAACCTCATAATTGTCACTTTATGACTTTAATTTCATCACATTAACAATAACACATTTAATTTAAAGTTGGGAATTTAAAAACATCATCTTATAAGGTTTACCCGTCTCTCTCAGATTTACAATTTTGTAAAACCGAGAAAGAGAGTTTACGATTCAAAGGTCTCGACTGATAGTAAGAGTGAAGAGGAGGGAGGGAGCGAACTCTTCATCATCACACACTCTCACCTCAGCCAATGAGGAGAGGGCAAAGGAGAGCGGGGAGGAGAGAGAGTCTGAGAGAGGAGAGAGAGGGAGCTCACAGAGTCAGTGTGGACGTGAGAGCATCTCTCTCCTCCTCCACCTCCTCCTCCTCTTCGTCTTCATCACTTCTTCATTGTTGCTGGTAGAAGGAGGAGTGGAGCAGCTTTCTCTCTCTCTCTCTCTCTCTCTCTCTCTCTTTCTCTCTCTCCCTCTATCATTCCCTCTCTTCATCCCTCTGTCTCAGTCAGTGTCTCTAACTCTCTGTGTTTGGTTCAATTATGGATCTGTTCCTGCTGCTCTGTGGGCTTTACACCATCACTCTGATCAACGCTGTGTCCGCTGCCTCGCACTGTGAGTACACACACACACACTCACACACACACTTGTCTGTTGATGCTGGTTCTTGCATGTGTGTGTGTGTGTCGGTGTGTGTGAACATGATGAAGGTCATTAGTTTTTAGCTCTCTGCTCTCTGAGGGTCTGTATCTGTTTCCCTCTCTCTCTCTCTCCTCTGTCAGAGACTCTCTTCACACACACTGACCACACACACCTCCGCTTCACTCCAAGACACACACATCCAGCTGAAGTTTAGGCAGCCACTAGAGGGCGCCTTTCTGCCTCTTCATGCAAACACAGTTATGTTTTACATAAATCAGTAGAAACAAGCTCAGAGCAGACTGATGGTAATGAAAGTATTATTGATAACCCTTTAATGCCTTTTGTGTTATATTTGATACATACTTCTATCAATCAATATGATCAACAAATTACTAAAAAAAACACCTGAATACAGTCTGATAAATGATAAAAATGTCCCCTTGTTGTTAATTAGTTTCTAAAAACATCTAATGTATCAAATGAGATAGATAAATATATTTGTTAAATTTTAAGGACATTTTGATTTTTTTGGTTTTCAGTGGTAAGTAAAATAAACATTTCCGCTCCAAAAAATTTTTTATTTTCTGGTCATAATTTGTGGTTTCAGGCATTAAAGGGATAATAATGATATCCATGTTTAGTCAGTGAAACTCTCACTTTATTATCCTAAAATATCACCACCTGTTAGTCAACCTTCATTAAGAGACCATCAACTCACCAGATTTGACTGAACCAATTAAATACCTACAAAATGGTGCTAAACTTCAAACAGATCCAGTTTTAGTATTTTCATAAATTAGACATAAATCAGTGATGGAGTAAAAACTGCCTCATGTCCTTCATTTTCAGGAGTGTAGAGCTCTGACTTTATCAGATTAACTTCATCTCTGGGCTCGAGGACATTTTCAGATAATCTGGAGATATCAGCTGTTTTAGTTCAGATTGATCACAAAGATAATTTTTATCTTTATAATCTGAATTATCTGCAGATTAGTTCTAAATCAGTGATCAGAGGGACAGAGCTTTACTGTCACGGAGGACTCTTTGACCTGAATCAGTCACACTACAGAAAATATTAAGATATACTGTTTATTATTGATAATATAATCAACTCACTTTGTGACAGAGAGCACAGATCCAGCCTGTAATCTGTCAGCAGCAGATTACAGTAATTCGGTGTAATCTGTTCTGTTATAAAGGTGAATCCTGTTAATCTGAAGGTGTGAATGAGTCTGAATTATTCATGTTGGTGTGAGAGGTCAGAGGTCATCACTATAGACAGAGAGTGATGTTCATTAGAGGTCAGAGGGAAGATGCAGGTCTGAGTTTGAACCGTGAGAGATCTTGGCTCTGTTTGCTCTGTTTGGGATCTTTCTCACCATGTCTGTAAAATGATCAATGACTCTGTGTGAGGGTTTCTGATCAGATCAGGGTCATATTTCAGATCATAAATCACTAATTTGATAATCTGATGGAGCAGCTGGCTCTGTGACACGCTCTGTTGCCGATCCATAAATCCACAGAAATCCTCCAAACTCTCCTGCTGACTCACAGACGGACACACCGGAGGTTTTAATGAGCTCTGATCCTCCTCTCTGTGGAAATAAACCACGGTGTGTGTGTCTGTGTAAGTGATTCAGACACACTGAAGCTTCACTCTCAGGTTCACTCTGAGATTCACTGACAGATCTGCACCACCAGTGCACCACTGGAATTTAGAGCTCATGTTGGACCCAGTTTTCTGTCGGTGAAAATATAGTCTGTTCATATAACTGTATTTGCACGGAGCCCCACAATCCCAGAGCAAGAGAAATCTAACCACTTGCAGATCCAGGTGCACAGTTTCAGACCCACACTCACAGTTCTGCTTGTGACTTATTATTTTTTCTTTACATGGCAGCTCAGGGATCTGTACGTGTGTTTTATGTAGAAGTCTAACTGTTTATCCATAGGAGACAAGGTTACCTCCTTGTACCTCCTTGTGTGGAGGGTCATGAAAGCCATGACCCTCCACACAACACAGCTATCTTAAATGAAGCCCACGCAGAAACTCAGACTGGTATCGAGCATACCAACAGTGTCCTGCAGGAAAGCATCACAGAACTACTCACAAGAGAAAATAGATTTTCTAAATTCAACCGGAAATAAAACTTGGGTGACCATATTCTGACTTCCCAAAGAGGTGACACAATTACACAGGGGCGGAGTCACTGAGTCACACAAAGTTAATTTTGAGAGTTTTTTGGGTTGGATCGAGTGTCTTTTACATGCTTCGAACTCAGTAAGTCCACGTGACACAAACTCAAAACTTTCGTACAAAACCGCGGACATTTGAAGGATTTTATAAACTTCCTCGAACAAAGCCAGACAAGGCCAAACAGCCCCCATAAAAGGAGGACATGTCCGGGTAAAAGAGGACTTTCGTTGACCTTAGTCTAACAGTTTATTATAAGGAGATAAGGTTACCCACTGAAGCCATGACCCTCCACACACAACGCTGCTAGCTAAAATGAAGCCCACACAGAGATTCAGAATGGTTTCGAGTACACTAACAGTGTCCTGAAGGTGAGCATCACAGAACTACTCACAAGAGAAAATACATTTTCTAAATTCTAGTTCAACTAAAGCACACTTCACTCTTTACTTCTGTTTTGCTCTCTCTCTCTCTCTCTCTCTCTCTCTCTCTCTCTCTCTCTCTCTCTCTCTCTCTCTCTCTCTCTCTCTCTCTCTCTCTCTCTCTCTCTCTCTCTCTCTCTCTCTCTCTTTCTTTTTCTGCACCACGCTCACTGGTCCACAGGAAGCACATATCCACATCTCCTTATATGGCGTTATTGGCTTTCAAGTCAGTTAAATAACAATAAAATTTGGATTCATGATCAGACACACTTACCTACAATCTGTAACAACGAACCAGGATTTGGACCCAAAAGCTGGACTCAGGAGGCAGATAGAAGTCAGAGTTGGTTCAATCAAAAAGGGTTCAGTACACAGGTAGGCAGAGGTAACCAAAACGAAAGTCAAAAAAATCAGTCAAATCCAAAAAACAGGAAGGCAAACACACGGGAAATGCTGGAAAGTTTGACACAAAGGAACAAGACGAACTGGCAGAGAAGGGAGAGAAGGCTGAGCTAGAATACACACAGGGAGTGGAGATAACAAGACACAGGTGGACCACATTAGGCCAATCAGGGAGCAGGGCAAGAGACACAGGTACATTTCAAAATAAAACAGGAAGGACATAACAAGAAACATGAGGAAGGGTAAATAAATTATCTTTACTAAACCAAAGACACGACACAGTCAAATCATGTTTGTGAATCGAGGAACTTTCATGAACAAATCTACATGAGCTGATGGTGAATCCTGTGAGCGGGTCCAGATAACTCAGGAATAAACCTGCAAAATAAAGCTCTTTAGTTTGTCATGTTTGTCAAAGTGGCAGATTTACTATCAGAGACGATGAGATTAGAATATAAACCTGGGGATCATCAGTCTGCAGCGTCCTGCAGGCTTTGATAAGCTGCTGATATCTGAGAGAAGCTTTTAGGCTGATTATAAACGCTGTGACCGTCGAAAGAGTCCGAGCGCGAGGCTGCGTGAGAGCGAGGTTTTTAAAGGGTCATTGTCTCCTCTGCTGGCAAAGGGGAAACTACAAACTGACAGACAGAGAGACAGCTGACTCTGTCATCAACTTGTTTCAGTCTGAATTTTACCCTTTCAAAATAAAACAGAATATATAACTCACCTTTAACATTCAACCTTTAAAGCTACATGAAGAGTAAAATCAAGAAATTAAAGATGATAAAAATTAAGTTGCAGTGCCTTAAAACACCTGATTGGTTTCTGTTCCTCTGACATGTAGATCGCTGTGTCATCTGCGTACATGTTGATATTAATGCAGGAGGAGACCATAAACAGACACAGAACTACAGCAGGATGAGATGGACGCCCTGAGGGACACCAGCGGGGCTTCTATTAATCATGTCTGACCTTGATAAAACCTCTCAGCCTTCATGAAGCTCTTTGTTAACAGGATGTTTCAGAGAGTCCAGAGCACAGACCGAGTTCAAAACACGAGTTAGTGCTTTATCACTGTGTCCACAGAGGACAGGACAGGGATGGTCTCTGTTATTATTTAACTTCACACTGGATCAGTGAAACCCAATCTGGTCCTCCAAGTGAGTCCTCAGAGCAGCTCTCTAGTTTCCTCTTCTTCCTCTGTCCAAAATATTTAAGGAAACATTTACAAAACAAAACCTTTTTCCATTTTTTAAATAACCAAAAGGATTCATAAAACTTAACATCACTTCTTCACACACAGTGTAAATGTCTCACAGTCTGTCCTCTGTCCTCCTTAGATAACTGTAACAGTCCCTTGGTGTCTTCGCTACCTCAGTCGTCCTTCAGAAGCTCGTCTCAGTCGTCCTACAGCTCTGCAGCTCACAATGCCAAGATCAACCGCAGAGATGGTGAGTACAGACAGGAGGTCAGTCGTTTCAAACATCACATCATAAACCTGTTGGATATAACAGAAAACAAAAGCAAAACCTTCTCTCCCCCCTCAGGAGCAGGAGGGTGGTCCCCTGTATTGACAGATCGGGAGCCCTGGCTGCAGCTGGACCTCAGGGAGCAGGTGGAGGTGACGGCTGTGGCCACACAGGGGCGCTCTGCCAGCTTGGACTGGGTGAGCAGGTACCTGCTGCTGTACAGCGACACGGGCCAGGTGTGGAGACAGTACAGACAGGAGGACGGGGGAGGGGTGAGTCTGACAAACCTCTACCTGAACTAAACGTCTCAGTTGGTATAACTAGAGAAGCAAGCAGTCGGCAACATTCATCTCTCGATGGGGTGTCTAACTCTGTGTTACAATGCGTTTGACCCGAACTTATTTTTATGCCAGAATATCCCTTTAATGACCTGGGTCACATCTTCTGTCCCTTTGTTTTCAGATGTTTGTGGGGAACGTGAACTCAGAGTCCATCGTGCAGAACAAGCTGTCCCCCTCAGTGAAGACTCGGTTCCTACGTTTCGTCCCTCTGGACTGGAACCCGAGCGGCTGGCTGGGCCTCAGGGTGGAGGTGTACGGCTGCTCCCACAGTGAGTGAGAAACATCAAATAGTACCCCTAACCTCCTGCAGACTGTCTGTTGAAATATTTCAATGCTTCACAAACACAGTTAGGACAAAAAAAATACTGCAACTCATGCAGTAAATTAAACATTGTGTGTTTGCATGTAAAGCAAGGTGGGGAGAGCACCAGCAAAGACCACCAGAGCAGCCCAGCCCTCCATGCTGCTGCTTAATTATCCCGTTTTTACTCTATGATCCTGACGTCTCTTTCAGAGTCAGACGTGGTGGACTTCGACGGCAGGAGCTCTCTGCTGTATCGTTTTAATCAGAAGTCGATGTCGACGGTGAAAGACGTGATCTCTCTGCGCTTCAAGAGTCGACAAGCTGAGGGGGTGTTACTGCACGGCGAGGGGCAAAGAGGCGACTACATCACCCTGGAGCTCCACCGGGGGAAACTGGCCCTTTACCTAAACCTGGGTGAGACACATCAACACCTCACTGAACTAATGCACGATGTTTGAATGAAGGTCATGAGAACGTTTCACAGCCTGATCAGCCTCTCAGTCTGAATGAGGAAACATCCTCAGGGTTAGATCAGCTAAATCTCTGAATTGAAGTAGTGGTTCATACCTGTTGTGTCTGATCATTGTATATGTGTCCGGCAGACGACAATCGGCTCAGATACAGCAGCAGTCGGGTAGCCGTCACGGTGGGCTCTCTGCTGGACGACCAGCAATGGCACTCGGTCCTCATCGAGCGCTTTAACAGACACGTCAACCTGAGCGTGGACTCGCACACGGAGCACTTCACCACCAGGGGGGAGGGGGACTCTCTGGAGGTCAACTACGAGGTCAGTACCACCTGAAACTGGACTTTAAAAACACGTAAACAGTCTGATTGGAATCGCACCTAAGATAACTTGGTTGGGGATGAAATGATTATTATTTAACTGTTCTGTTTGTTGTCTGCGCTCCAGCTGAGTTTTGGAGGCATCCCTCTGCCCGGTAAACCTGGTACCTTCCTCAGGAGGAACTTTCAGGGCTGCATCGAGAACCTTTATTACAACGGCATCAATATCATCGACCTCGCCAAAAGACGCAAACCACAGATTTACAGCGTGGTGAGTCAGATAAAAGTCCCTGAGATCAGTCCAGAGAGGATTGTCAGTGTTTACAGCCGGAGTTTAATGAAGTTATTTCAGCTGAAGGTGAACCGGTGGATTCATGGACATAGTTCAAATAGTAACAGAGCTGATCCTCTTCCTCTGCTTCCCTTCTCTCAGGGTAACGTGACCTTCTCCTGCTCACGGCCAACGCTGGCCGCCGTCACCTTCCTGAGCTCCAGCAGCAGCTTCCTGTCGCTGCCCTTAACTTCGACGTCGGCGACCATGGGAGGTTTCTCCGTTCAGTTTCAGTTCAGGACGTGGAATCCTGACGGGCTGCTGCTGTCCGTCAGGCTGAACCGGGACAACCAGAGACTGGACTTACAGATCAGGAACCAGAGGCTGATCCTGACCCTCCAAGAGGCCGGAGAACATAGACCAGAGACCTCTGCAGGTCAGGATGGAGCCACATAAACACCTCTCTGTTTCTGCAGGCAGCCGGTTTTTGTTTCCAGCCTCAGTGACATTCACTGTTTGTTCTCAGGTCACCGAGTCAATGACGGACTGTGGCACTCTGTGAGTCTGGACACTCGGGGTCTTCAGGTCAGTCTGACTCTGGACAGCGAGCCGGCCTCCACCCTGCAGCAGCGGGAGCAGTTGGAGGCCACAGGCAGCTTCTACTTTGGAGGTGTGTGTGATGAATGAGCTGTGTTCTCCTCCATCATCAGAGTGAGACCTCCACCTGTGTGTTCAGATGAAGATCTTTGTTCTTCCTGTGTCCTCTCCGACAGGCTGCCCCCCTGCCGACTGTCACAACCCCACCCTGTCCTTCCAGGGCTGCATGCGCCTCATCGCTATCAACAGCCAGAACATCAACCTCCATCATGTGCAGCAAGGCATGCTGGGAGTATACCAGGAGCTTCAGTTCGAAACCTGCACCATCAGAGACAGGTAAGGCAGATGTTTGAACTTGGTTATAAAACCAGCTCTTCATTTAGGAGGGATAAAACAGCCCTGTCTTCTGTCCTCTGTCCTCCGTCTTCTCTCCTCTGTCCTGCAGGTGTCTTCCTAACCTGTGTGAACATGGTGGTCTCTGTCAGCAGACGTGGAGCTCCTTCTCCTGTGATTGTTCAGGATCTGGATACTCTGGAGCCGTCTGTCACAGCGGTCAGTCTCTGCGCCTAATAGATCATCTCTCTTTATTTTTAGTCCAGTATATAGTCAAGATGGAAAAGGGGGTCCATGCGCAGCCCCAGGCTTTTTTTTTTGTGCCACCTGTTTATTTTTTTTTTAATCCTTCAAATGTGTATTTTCAGAATATGTCAGGTACCAAGCTGAATTAATGTCCGAAAGGCTTCATTTTTAACCCTTAAGTGCACTTACCCGAACCCAAAGTAGTTTATGTAGACTAGTAGGTAGTGAAATGGAAAAATAGTTGCCAAATAAGCATTTTCGACCATATTTTGGCCATAAATAAATAAAAACATAATCAAAATGTTGTCAAATATAAAAAATAAATATTTTGTTGAATTCCTTATGTCAGAGTTGTATGGGAAAACGTGTTAATTTATCTCCGTAGGGTGTTTCCATCAAAAATTATCCAACTCATATTCAAATTTTTTGAGTTCTGGTTAGTGCACTAAAGGGTTAAAAATGAAGATTTTAGGACATTAATTCAGCTTGGGACCTGGCATATTATGAAAATGCAGACTTTATGAATAAGAAGAAGAAAAAAACAAGTGGCACAAAAAGAGCCAGGGGGTGTGCGTGGACCCCGTTTTTCCATCTAGACTATATACTTTTCGTTGTGTTGAGTGAATGAAACAGACATCAGCAGCTTCACCAGCTTTATTCTGAGTGTTGGGTTTCATTCTCAAAGTAATCAGAAATATCTCAGAGATTTGCAGTCAAAGATCTTCTCCTAAGAGGCGATGTTCTCAGTTTTCAGCTCAGAGTGTCTGTTTCTCTGCTGGTTTCTGAGGTAATCCCTGCTCTCTCTCTCTACAGCCGTCTATGATCCGTCCTGTGAGGCCATCAGGCTGAGAGGCGGCTCCTCTGCTTTCTATTCTATTGATCCAGATGGAAGTGGCCCACTGGGGCCCATGAAAGTGTACTGCAACATGACAGGTGAGCTCAGACCCTGCTGTCATCTCAGGTTTTCTTGAGCCTCTCTGACCTCCTCTGAGACCAGGACCCAGAGCCTATCACAGACACTTGCATCCACCTGCTACCTGACATATCGCTCTCTTCAGAGACAGACTGTCCTGCTCTTGTCCTCACAGACACACAAACTGTCCTCCTCCACAAACTGTCTTTACACCTCACCAACAGACTCTGTATCTGGCCTGTACAAAGCTATGGCTGCCCATTGACATGAGTTTTTGTGTGTTTTCTGTGTAGTTTTGGCAACCTCCTAAAGGGATATTCCAGCATAAAATCAATTTAAGGTCAAACACACTGTAACACAGCGTTAGACAATGCCTCGAGAGATGAATGTTCCCGACCGCTTGCTTCTCTAGTTATACCAACTTTAGTAACAACCGCAGGATAGTAATACACAGCGGTCTGAGGAGCCATAAACAAACCTCAGCCAAAACACCACTCTATAGGCACAAATAATGCTCAGAACAGCACCTAACTTCATCAACAGTACATATAGGGTCCCAGCCACCAAACATCTTTTATAACTTTGCCTCATTTCTTTAGCAAAGAGACTAAACACAACTCACCTACTCTCTTCCAGCAGCCGCTTATTTGTAGGGAGACCTGGGATCAGTCCATTATGGACTGCTGCGGGGTGACACAGCTCAAGGAAGAACATTTATGATCATTTCTTCATGGAAATGCAATCAGACCAAGACGCTAAGACAGAAGAACTACCACGTCTGCAGTGCAAAAATGATTAATATGATGATTATCACTTAAAAAAAATGATAAAGTAATGGTCACAAATGGTCTTCCTTGAGCTGCATCACCCCGCTGTAGTCTGTAATGGACTGGCTTGAGGTCTTGCTACAAATAAGCGGCTGCTGGAAGAGAGTAGGTGAGTTGTGTTTAGGCTCTTTGCTGAAAAAATCAGGCAAACCAAAAAAGATGTTTGGTGGCTGGGACCCTTTATGTACTGTTGATAAAGTTAGGTGCTGTTCTGAGCATTATTTGTGGCTATAGAGTGGCGTTTTGGTTGAGGTTTGTGTGGCTCCTCAGACCGCTGTGTATTGCTATCTCGCGGTCGTTACTAAAGTTGGTATAACTAGAGAAGCAAGCGGTCGGCAACATTCATCTCTTAACAGGGGGTGTCTTACTCTGTGCTATGGTGTGTTTGACCCTATCTTAATTTTATGCCAGAATATCCCTTTAAGGTTAGATTTAAATTAGCTTGGTAATGTGCTATAAAGTCCCAGTTGGAGAAGAAGTATAATGTGGTCAACTGTATCAAAAGATGCACTTAGATCATGCAGTTCTAAGACTGAGACTACCACTGTCTGTGTTTGAGCAAATGTCATAAAACACCTGAACTAGAGCAGTCTCAGTGCTGAGGGGAGCTTGAGCCCTAATACTTCATTAGGGTTCAGTACTGATGATGATTTTATGATAATGTTGTTAAAAATCTTTTTATATTTTACCCTAACAGTAAACCACACACTGACCCTGTTTAATAAAAATATACTTTTTCCTCCAGAAAAGTTTATTTTGCTTAAAAACCTCCATTCTCAAGAGACTTATTCCTTTTCCACTCTGTTTGTTAAACTCAAACCCAGCAGGGAGTATTTCCTGCAGCTCAGCGCCATTAAACTTACTCTGTATCCTCTGAGACTGCAGATATTCTGGGACATGTTGGTGGACACAGAGTTTCCCCACTGAGCATCTAAATCTGTCCTCAGAAACAAAGTCAAACTCGTCCCCAGAGAGTAAAAAACAGACTCTGTTTTTTTCTGTGAGTTTTAAAATGTACCTGTATGTTTTCTGCAGATGAGCGGGTTTGGACGGTGGTGAGTCATAACGTCAGCACTCCGGTCCGAGTTCAGGGCTCGTCTCTTCTGAATCCTCACATCATGACCTTTAACTATAGCTCCACCCCCAATCAGCTTCACACCATCATCAGCGCCTCAGAGCACTGCCAACAGGAAGTGGTTTACAGCTGTAGGAAATCTCGCCTCTTTAACCCCAAAGGTAAGCTGAGTTATTTACAAACAGCTGTAGATTCAGAGTGATTTCAGGTAAACTCAGGGTCCTGGTTCTTCTTCTGCAGACGGCCGCCCGCTGGCATGGTGGGTGGACCAGAGTGGAGAGAGGCGGAGCTACTGGGGAGGTTTCCTGCCAGCAGTGCAGCAGTGTTCCTGCAAACTGGAGGAGACGTGCATGGACAGGAACTACTTCTGTAACTGTGACGCCGACTCAGAGTCCTGGTACAAAAACACAATCACAGGGTCACAGAGGTTCAAACAGGTTTCATGCCCTGAGGCTTAGCTTTCAGTCTGGAAACTCTTCTTCACAAACCATTAATACAGAAATGTTAGAAACAGAGGTGTTTGATAAATATCTGAACCCTGAGCAAAGAAACTCAGGGTTCAGATATTAACCTCAGAGGTTTGTGAAGGTTTAACTCTTGTTTTATGTCTTTATCTCAGGGCTAATGACACAGGAGTGCTGTCCTATAAAAATCACCTTCCTGTCAACCACATGGTGATCGGGGACACAAACAGAGCCGGATCAGAGGCCGTCTACACCATCGGTCCTCTGCAGTGTTATGGAGACAGTAGGTGATCCATCAGTGTTTCAGGTCCAACTCTAAGGCTGTAGTCATGATTTCAACATTTCAGAATGCTCTGGTCTGAAACATTCGCATGAACAGTGCTTGTCTCAAGACTGCTAGGTTAGATGATAATGTACTCCAATATGATGTGTTCGAGAGTACTTAGTTCTGGAGTGTTGGGATCTGGAGTCCTGGGTTCTGGAATGCTTGGTCCCTAAATGCTGAGTACCAGAGGTCTCTGTTCTTAAATACCGGGTTATAGAATTCTGGGTTCTGGAATGATAGTTCCGGAATGCTGGGTTCAAGAATGGTGAGTTCTGGAATGCTGGGTCCTAGAGACGCTGGGCTCTAGAGTGCTTGGTTCTGCAATGTTTGGTTTTAGAATGTTTGGTTCTAGAATGCTAAGTCCTCGAATGCTTGATCTCGGAATGCTGGGTTCTAGAGTGCTTGGTTCTGGAATGTTTGGTTTTAGAATGCTTGGTTATGGAATGTTTGGTTCTAAAATGCTGAGTTCTGGAATGCTGGGTCCCAGAATCCTGGGTTCTAGAATGATGGTTCTGGAATGTTTGGTTCTGGAATGCTGAGTTCTGGAATGTGTGGTTCTAGAATGCTGAGTTCTGGAATGCTTGGTCTCGGAGTGTTCTAGAGTGCTTGGTTCTGGAATGTTTTATTCCGAACTGTCTTAAAGAGACAGTAGTTGACACTAAGTATTTCAATCAGCCAGAGATAGGGAAAGAGTTTTTGAGTGTAAAACATGTCGAGAGACTACAGAACTACCAGAGGGAGGAGAGATGGACTGAACAGAGCAGACTATGACATCTCTTTGTTCTTTATGTTGCTCCTCTGGTCTACAACTCCTTTTTTTTATGTCTGTATTTTAGGGTGGATCTGGAACGCGGCGTCCTTCTTTCAAGAGTCTTCCTCGCTGATCTTCCCCGCCCTGCAGGCTGAGCTCTCTTCTGACTTCTCCTTCTTCTTTAAAACCAGCGCTCCTTCAGGAGTCTTTCTGGAGAACCTGGGTCACAAAGACTTCATCAGACTGGAGCTCAACTGTAAGTCCACCGATCATCACAGTAGACTTTGTCTGAAAGAAGAGGAGGTCTCACTGTGGACAAAGTCATAATGGCATCCACCTTGATAAGTGATGGGACAAAAAGCGTAACATGAACTATAATTATCTCCCTTCCCCTCTCTCTCTCTCTCAGCTCCATCGGTGGTCATGTTCTCCTTCGATGTTGGAAATGGCCCGGTGGTCCTGACGGTGAACTCCCCCCTCCCCCTGAATGACCGGCAGTGGCACCACATAAGAGCAGAGCGCAATGTGAAGGAGGCCTGGCTTCAGGTTGACCAGTTGCCCCCCCGCCTGCTGGAGGCTCCGGCTGATGGACACCGACGCCTCCGCCTCAGCGGACAGCTGTTTGTAGGTGGGACGAAGTCTGATGAGTCATTCATACATTCATTCATTCATTTAAGTTGATCTAACACACTCCCCACTCCATCCCACTGACAATGATGTGGTGCTAGTCCAGTCATGTCCTGCAGTGAACAGTCTCTCTTTATGTCTAAGGAGGATCAGCGTCTCAGCTTCGAGGCTTCCTGGGCTGCATGAGGACTCTGGTCATTAATGGTGTGACCTTTGACCTTGAGGAGAGGGCCAGGGCGGTGCCTGGGGTGAGCTCGGGGTGTCCAGGTTACTGCAGCGGCTCCAGCAGCCTCTGCCATAACAGAGGGAGGTGTATAGAGAGGAGCAGCGGCTACGCCTGTGACTGCTCCACCTCGGCATACGGAGGACCCACCTGCAGAGAAGGTCAGAGGAAACACAGGGTCTCATCATACAGCTGAACAAACACAACCACCATTCAAAAAGAGCTGAGATTATGTACAAAATAATACAGAGTTTGATGGTTTGTAAATCATAAAAAGTCCATATTTGATTGAAAATAAAGCAAAGACAATTACCAATCTATTGAAGCCTGAATACAATCCATACAGTAGGGAAATCTACTACAAAGAGTGTCACACTGGAAAGCCACAAAAATTGTTTTGTGTGTGTGTGCACAGAAGTGTCGGCGTCATTGGACAGAGAGTCCTCGCTGACCTTCGTCTTCCAGGAGCCGTTCTCGGTGGTGCAGAACAGAAGCTTTGGGACGTCAGGCGTCTCCAGAGAGAGCGCCAGCAGAGCAAGGGAGGACATCGCCTTCAGCTTCATGACAACCCATAGCCCCGCCCTGCTGCTAACTGTCAACACCTTCAGCCAGCAGTACATCGCTGTCATCCTCATGAACAATGGTACACACA
This sequence comes from Xyrichtys novacula, assembly GCA_962446985.1. Lineage (NCBI taxonomy): Eukaryota > Metazoa > Chordata > Actinopteri > Labriformes > Labridae > Xyrichtys > Xyrichtys novacula. The sequence continues at coordinate 8,541,236 of OY660881.1, read as the reverse complement.
CAGGTGTATGCCCGGTGTTCTGGTCAGGGACACCTGAAAAGAGATCTAAAACGTCAGACTGAAACCTTCCAGTAGAACCCAGGTGAACGTGTCATGAGGAGTTTGATGAGTTTTCTGTGTTTCTGTGTGCAGGAAGTCTTCAGATCTGGTATCACCTGCAGACTCACAGAAACCCTGATGTATTCAGTCCAGTCTTCAGCAGTTTGGCAGACGGACGGCTTCATCGAATCAGAATCCACCGCGAAGACAGAGACCTGTACATACAGGTGAGACATGTGGAGACAGGAGACAGGTGCTGAGATCATTTATGTATATCAGTGTCGTCTGGAACATCTGAGGAGGACTGAATCACTCTGATCATGTTTTAATCCTCTCATCAGATCGACCAGGATGTCCACAGAAAGTTCACGCTGTCATCTGATGCAGAGCTGATTTCCATCAGGTCTCTGACTCTTGGAAAAGTCATCAGTGAGTCCTCTCACCACACTCAGACATCTGAAGGTGTCATTATCTTCCACCACAGAGACACAGAAATAAGATACAACTGCACGTTTATCAGCATTTTATCAATGAGTTATCGTCAACTTAACAACATGAATGTGATCAAAACCAAAGTAAACAGCTCTGTCCATGGTCCTGAAACACAACCTACTCATTTATCTGTTTATCACCTTGTTTATCTATCCATCCAGGGAGGGAGAGTTTCCATGAGGATGTAGTCCGGGCTGGTTCTGAGGGTTTCGTTGGCTGTCTCTCTTCGGTCCAGTTTAACCATGTGGCTCCTCTGAAAGCGGCACTGCTAAATCGAGGCAGCTCATTGGTCACCATCCGGGGCTCCCTGGTCCAATCAAATTGTGGCGCACCAACCAACTCCATCACTTCCCACAACCTGAGAGGAAACACGCAGGGTCAGTCACTGTCTGACACTTAAACATTCGACACTCTAGGTTCGATAGCGATTATGCGAGAAGATTAATTCATGCTGATCTTTTACAAGCTTATATCGTGTAAATCCTTTTAGCCATCAGCTGGTTCATTCTGGTGGGGAACAGTGTAAACACAAGCATTCTGTGTGGTGGGTGTACACTGTGACTGAGCGTGTCTCTGCTCTACAGATGATTCTGCAGCTGCTAATGAAGAGGACGACCCACAGAGTGGAGACAAACCCACTGATGTGGCTGTAATAGCAGGTCTGTTTGAGTCTTTGTCTATAAAAGGTAGACGGGTAAGAGTTGGACTTGATTGTTATCACCAAAAGCCAAACTATCAGGTCTAAAGAGAAGTGTTAATGTGTGTCTCTGCTGCTTCTTAGGTGTGGTTACGGCCGTGGTGTTCATCACGGTGTGCGTGCTGGTCGTAGTGACACGCCTCCTGTACCTGAGACAAGTCCAGAAAGCCACGCCCACCCTAAAGCAGCACCATCACAGCATAGAGACCCCTAACAGGACAGAGCTGCACACCCACAACCCTGCGAGGGACAACATGAAGGAGTTCTACATATGAATATTTGAGGGAGTACTTGATTTGAATACATGAAGGAGTGCTTCATCTGAATACATGAAGAAGTACTACATCTGAATACATAAGGGAGTACTGCATCTGAATACATGAAGGATTACTATGTCCAAATGCATAAGGGAGTACTAGACAAGGGGGCTCAAGGAAGTACAAGATCCAATTCGATGAGGGAGTACATCATGCTACCACACAAAGGAGTACAATATCTGACAAGATGGAAGTATTTGGTGAGAACAGGGACTACGAAGTCCTACTACTCGGTCATGAGTAGAGAGGAATCTGCATCTGTTCAAGAAAAGGGTTACCAAGCCCAAAGGAGGGGCAGAAGACAAAATAGAATAAATAGGTCCAACACCTGAAGGGTCTAAGAGGGACAACATCTGAGTCAACAGATCAGGACGACAACATCGTGAAGAAAAAGTACTACAAGAGCAGGACTACAACATCCTTCAATCCTGTCATGACTGAAGTGAGAGTACAACAACTTTAGTACAAAGACCTACAACACTCCATGAGACAAGGGACCACAAGTCCCTGGAAGACAACGTCCTCCCAGACAAGGAACTACAACACCCTAGAAAACGAGTGATTACAGCAACCTATGGGAACGAGAACTATTAAAACCCACTAGACAACATTATGTGAGACAGAGGACTGTCACCATAATGAGAAATGAAGAACTACAACATCCAACAAGACAAAGCTCTACAATTTCCAACAAAATTACAACTTTCATTATCTTTGAGACAAAGAAGTTCATCATCCAGTGACGCAAATGTCTAGAGCATCCTACTTGTGAAAGAACTACAAAACTCTGGGATAAAGGACTACAATATCTTAGGAAAAAAGATGGACCAGAACATCCAGAAGGTCAAGGTACTTCAACATACTATAAAAGAGAACATCATTAGAAGAAGAGGACCACATCAGTCTGAGACACAGAGAACTTCCTTTTTTAACTTGAGTCAAATACTTTGGTCTCCATCAGAACTTTAAATTGTGGCGAGGGAGTACAACAGCTGACGAACAGACAAAGCAACACCATGAGACTAGAGACTAGAGTGGGACATGTTTAGACTATGGAGGACTGTACTTGTGGATATATACCTGTGAGTCTGCTGGTGGAGGTCCCTCTGTGTGGTTATTCTCTGTCATCCATGGAGCTGATGGAGTGGATGTAGCAGCACGTAGCAAACAGAGAAAGCAGCAGGTTATCAGGCTGATAAAGATGATGATGAAGAGGAGCTGAACCTGATGCTCCTTCAGGATGTGTACAACCTTTCTGACTGACTGTATATGCTGATTATTTCTGCTGTGAGTGGATTTTATATTTCAGACGTCTGCAGATCTGGAGCGCAGGCCTCACCTGTGAGACCACAGCACAGCGGATTAACAGGGAGGACGATCAGCAGGCCGATACCATCTACTGTACCAGTGCCTAATATACCCTTCACTCTGTCTGTTGAGATTAATTTTACCTTATTTTAGGGGAGATTTGTACCCAGAGAAACTTATGCTGGAGGTTTTATCACCCAACAAAGAGAAGGCCAGAAACCTGTAGCTTAACTTTACCACATCAACCACAACTGTAAGCACCAGGTACAATATTTTTTTACAGAGTTATTTTACCTGTCAACATTCAGTTAAACCAACCAGGATAACTAATTAACATAAAGAGACCCAGTTTGGTCATACACAGGCCAGTTAGTGCAACGTTGTGTGTGATTTGTCGCTCGAAGCAAACAGCCACAAGGTCACATGATGTTTTTTATTGTTTGTATTTATTTGGACTGAAAGAATGAGTCATTTATACATATGAATATACATGTCATGTCATCATTATTCTCCTTATGATTTATATAAGTGCAGCTTTATTAGCTGAAGATCATAGTTTAATAAAAATAAAGTTGATATATTCCTACCTGTGTGTCGTTTAGTGTGGTCTCACTGACAGAAACAGATTTATTATCATACAGTCAAACTGAAGGATGATAGTCAGCTTACCAGCATCATGTGAGGATGATAATATTTCACTGTCAGGTGTTTTAACACCAGTTATCGTCATTTACTGACTTCATTTTAAATCAAACCTGCAGCACCATGTGACTGCAGACAGGGATCCACCCGACACACCTGACAGTAATTCTGCTGTTACCTGCTTGCTCCTCCAATCACAGCTCAGAGCCCAGAAACAGAATTCAGAAACACACAGACTGATATCAGAGATGATCTTTACTTCAGTGTTTCACAGAAAAAGCTCATGAACACATGAATGCATGAATGAATGAATAAAAGAATGAATGGGTGAATGGACAATTGGATGGTTGAACAAGTGCAGCTTCATCGGCAGAGTCTCTTTGTTGATCCGGACTGATTGGTTCCTCTTAGGAGGACTTGGTAATCAGACCTTCATCCTCTCTGCTGACCTCACTGACGTCTGCTTCCAAACACACCGAGATCCAGGCGGAGGCAAACCTGAGAGCTGGAGGCTGAGGGGGCGGAGCCAACTGTCTGTGGTCAAACTACAGACCAACATATGCGTGTGTGTGTGTGTGTGTGTGTGTGTGTGTGTGTGTGTGTTAGTGTGTGTGTGTGTGTGTGTGTGTGTAACAGTGACCCTCCTCTCTGCCCTCCAGCCCTCAGTTTACTTTCAGGATCCGCACTCTTCTCTCCGCGGAACAACATCAGCTGATCCTAATTCCTTGTGTAGCAGAGCTGGCTCTTCAGGGCGCAGCCTCTCCTCAACACCACCTTGGAGAGAAGGAGAGACAAACAGCTGTGTTATTTATTTTCACTGGTTTGTTTGATGAGATTGTAGGATTAAGATAAACTTCTTAATCCAAATTTTGATTTTTTGTCTTGTCTTGTCTTACTTAAAGGGATATTCCAGCATAAAATGAAGTTCGGGTCAAACACACTGTAACACCGGGTTAGACACCCTGTCCAGAAATGAATGTTGCCGACTGCTTGCTTCTCTAGTTATACCAACTTTAGTAACGACCCCACGATAGCAATACAGAGAGCCACGCGCTCAACCACTTGTTTGTAGCGAGACCTTGGGCCAGTCCATTATGGACTAAAGCGGGGTAATGCAGCTCAAGTAAGAACATTTATGATAATTTATTTATCATTTCCTTGAAGTGATAATCACCATATTAATCATTTTGCACTGCAGACGTGGTAGTTCTTCTGCCTTACAATCTCGGTCTGATTCCTTTTCAATGAATAAATGATCATAAATGTTCTTCCTTGAGCTGCGTCACCCGCTGCGGTAATGGACTCACCTGAGACCTCCGTACAAACCAGGGGCTGCTGGAAGAGAGTAGGTGAGTTGTGTTTAGTCTCTTTGCTAAAGAAATTAGGCAAAGTTAAAATGATGTTTGGTGTCTCATACTGTGGCTAGGACCCTATATGTACTGTTGATGAAGTTAGGTGCTGTTCTGAGCATTTTTTGTGGCTATAGAGTGGTTTTGGATGAGCCCGTGGCTCTCTGTATTGCTATCTATGGTCGTTATTAAAATTGGTATAACTAGAGAAGCAAGCGGTCGGCAACATTCATCCCTCAATGGGGTGTCTAACTCAGTGTTACAGTGTATTAGACCCTAACTTAATTTTATGCCCGGATATCCCTTTAAAGGTTTGGTATATTTATCATGTTTAGTTTTGTTCCTGGTTTGTCTGCAGATAAGGTCAATCTTGACTCACCTGTGGTCTGTCTACATGATGGGCTGTTGGATTTCTCCGACTGCGTCTCCCCTCTGACTGCAGCTCGGATCTTCCTCACCACAAACCTGCAGGCTGTGAACAAACAGCAAACACTCAGACTGAATAAAAACCTCGAACTAAGAGTGTTGGACTTCATCAGCCTCTCTTTACCTGATTATATCGTATTTTACAATCAAATCTCTGTTTTTAGCTGCAAAGTGTGACCATCAACATCAAAAAGTAAATACAATGACTCCGTTTAAAGAACCAAATGTCAAGAAATGAAGTGAAATGTTGTATAATTTCAGACATGTTGTTTGAAGCATCAAAAATAAATGTCCAGATTTAGACTTTTCTTCAGGAGTTCATACAAATCCACCCATATCCTAGGTTAATAACACACAGGACACAAAGTCAGCAGATGTTTTCACCTGTCTGAAATCATTTTAAGCCTACATAGAGCCACAGCTTCACCTGGTGTTCAAAGTTAGAACTACAAAAGTCAAAAACAGAAAAGAGTCTCATACAGAGACAATAATTATGCCTTCAACACAGATTTTATTGCCAATAGCAAAGCTCAAAAAAACTTTTTTTTAAATATATTTTACTTATTCTTGACTCCATATTCGTTCCTAATTTTTTGACATTTCTTTATTGTTTCTAGTTTTTTTATAATTCTGATAAACAAAGTCAGGTGACACTCTGAGTCAGTCAGGTACTTCCTCTTAGAAAACTGCTGAGTCACTGTGAGTGTCTGTTTCTGTAACATGACAAACAGCTTCAGCAGCTGGCAGGCTGGTTTACACAGGCTTTAAAATGACTGTTTTTTTATGTTCGTGTGTTAAAGATAAAACACGGTTATACAGCCACATCTGTGTCACCTTGTTAAAAAATACAACAACAAAAATAATGTTAATAGTAATAATAAAAAAAAATAAACAATAATAGTTGTAGCAGTATCTGCTCCTCAGGCAGTTAGCTATAGTGTAAAGACAGAGAACTCACCGTTAATGATCAGTCACACCATGTCGTCTCTGTAAACTCTGATTTGAACTGAAGTCTGACTGTTTACCGGCTGTTTCCGGACTGTCTGTGAACCCTCAGCTGTCTCTGTCAGCTACAACACCGTAGCCCCGCCCCCTAACACACCTGAAACATGATCCCGTGAGCTCAGCCTGTGAGCATGCTCCTAATGAGATTTTCTGCCTCATGTTTGTATTTGTGATGAGTAGGGGAGACCGGGGTCAGCTGTTAAGCTTAATCTCTCCAAAAAAAAAAAAGGTTACTGTTGTCTGAGTCAGCACACACTCAGTAGGGTTCTCTCTATACAAGATTAAAAGCAGCATATCTTTGACTCAGCAGAACCTTAAGATAAAAAATGTTTGTCAGGTGTTTATGGATATTTTATGTATTTTGCAGGTTTTTACTCTTCTCTTCGTTGATTTTTATTACATTTCTAAACAACTATTTATTGTTGTTTTATGTTTTTTATGTTATTATGTTCAGTGCTTTGTGTCAGCGTTGGTTGTATTTAAAGTGCTCTATATAGAGAGTTCAGTTTAGTTGAGTAAAGACAAGTTTCAAACAAAACAGGAAGTAAGGGACTGAGAAACAGGATATGCTGTTAAGAGTTCAAAGTGAGGAAACACAGGAGACAACTCTTGGTCAAACTTGAAAAGTATGACAAGATCAGGCTAACAAATCAGCTGAGAAATATATAAAATAAGATAAAACACAAGGATAAAAAAAAAACAACTATTGTAATATATGACTGAAGAGAATGGGCTACAATTTAAGGTTGACTCAGTTAAAAGCCAGACTGAAAAGTGGGTCTTTAGTTTAGCTTTAAAAAATATTGATACATTTGGTGTATTGATACACCAAGAGACAGTCTTTTTTTAACAATTTATTTATTAACATTTTTTCATAAACAGTACACAATTCCATAACAACAATAGAAATACAAATTTCACCCAATATTTAGATAATTACATAAATAAATAAAATAAAATATAAAATTACAGCAAAATACATGCAGCAAAGGTCAAGACGTTGACAATGGAAAAGCACAGCTACCCCTGCAAATGTGCTACAACCAACAACCACCACCACCACCACACCACTGACAGTTCTCATCTTATCCCCAACAGACAGTCTGTTGTGTCTTCATCCAAAACCCTCAGTCTGCTTTAAAAACATTTACAGAGAGTGAGCGGCTCCATCAGAAACAAACTCCTCCTGCAGATTCAGAGCTGAGGACCTAAGACAGTTTTTAATTACCCACTTACAGATCTGAAGACATGAGGCTGGACTGAAGCCTCCAGAGATTTCCACAGTAATAAAATTACCATGGGCCACCTGACCCTGGTCTCCCATACGGACTGTATTTTAATCACTGAGGAGACTTTTCTTTCCAAATATGAAGCACTGCAGTTTGCAGAGACGATCAGTAGGTGGCAGTAATGCGTTACTAAGTTGTTTGCCCCCGCCTTGGTGATCCAGCAAAGAAGAAGACGAGCAGAAACAACAAGAAGAAGAAGAATAGCCAATGGCAGCCTCGGAAAGGAAAATGAAAGTAACCTCAGTTTGTTGAAAAGGTGAGGAATTCCTCTTAATAAACTACAAATTCATATTTCAATTATTGCATGTAACTGAGCTGTTTAAATGCAAACCCCAAAATTTTAATATTTTATTCATTTTAGCCATCAGCCGCCTCCGCGCGAGCTGCAGTCACCGTTAGCTTTAAATGTAACGTTAGCTTAAACCGGGAACGATCTCTGCGCAAAAATCAGGTTTTAAATTAATTAATTAAAGGAGAAAGCCAGGAAATATCCCATATATATTCGACCCAAACTGTGTGACATTGTAGGTCTGTAATGCACAGCTTGAAACATGAATATAAAGCTCACATCATTTCGCATAAGAAGCTGTTAGCCCGGCTGCGTTAGTCTGTGAAACGGACTCCGCTCAGAAATATAAAAAATTTGTCACATCAGTATTAATCCGTGTTTTTGTGGAAGTTATTATGAGAAAATTACATCAGTTAGTTTTATAGTTTTTACTCTTATATTCGGCCCCTCTCTTACAAACACAGAGATGATTTTCGACCATTAAAACACGCCAGATGTACAATAAAAATCCAGAAATGTTTCCTCCAGTCTGGTCCTGAGCCTGTGATCACATCAGTCACTCGGAAACATACTGCAGATCTAAGGTCGATCACAGTCGTTCCTACTTTGACTAAATTAAAACCTGTTTATTTTAGATGTACATGAATATAAACTCTGTCAGTTTGTAAAATAAAACAGCATGTGGTTGTTAACATCTGCAGCATTTTGTACAGGCTGTTCCATCATGGCAAAAAAACAAAAAACAAAATAAACAATCATGTTTATTTTGATTAATATTAGAATTACATGTGATTACCCATGAATTAACATCTAACTCCAACCCATTTATGTAAATAAGAATTTCTTTAAACTAAAAAAAAAAATGTAATTCTTTAATAAAAAAAACCAATATAGTTTAATAAACTACCTACATTTTTTGGTTACTAAAGCATGTCTGTCTGTCTAACTGGAAAATAAAAATGTTACAAAAGTCAAATGTACAACCATTAGATCTTTGGCTTAAAGGGATATTCCGGCGTAAAATTAATTTAGGGTCAAACACACAGTAATACCGAGTTAGACACCCTCTCGAGAGATGAATGTTGCCGACCGCTTGCTTCTCTAGTTATACCAACTTTAGTAACGACCGCACGATAGCGATACACAACGGTCTGAGGCGCCATAAACAAACCTCAACCAAAACGCCACTTTATAGCCACAAATAATACCCAGAACAGCACATAACTTCATCAACAGTACATATAGGGTCCCCGTCACCAAACATCTTTTTAACTTTGCCTAATTTCTTAGGCAAGTCGCTGATCCCGGGGCAGCCTGCAGTTTCTGCACACCAGCAGGTGTACACAGGAGGACTTGTTGACTTGAGCACAGACGCAGCACAGATAGGGTCAGACTTCAGATGGCGGGGTTCCTGGATAACTTCCGCTGGCCTGAATGGGAATGCATCGACTGGGGGGAGAGGAGGAATGCCGTGGCATCTATCGTAGCTGGAGTTCTGGTCAGTGAGTCTGTAGATGAAGATGTCCAGTACCTTCAGAGCAGCGCTGACTGTCAAATTTACCAACATCCTCTCTGTCTTCAGTTCTTCACAGGCTGGTGGATCATGATTGATGCAGCAGTGACCTACCCTTCACAGGAACAGATGAACCACGCCTTCCACACCTGTGGCGTCTTCTCCACTATAGCATTCTTCATGTATGTCCACACCCTGACTAGCATGAGTGTTATTTATAAAATCCTAAACTTGGGCACAGAGAAAGTTTCACTGAGGCAGTAAATCACAGTCATGTTCTTGCTGAGTGTAACTGTGTGTGTGTGTTTTCAGGATCAATGCTGTCTCTAACGGCCAGGTGAGAGGAGACACGTATGGAGAGGGCTGTCTGGGAAGGACAGGTGTGTGTGACTCTGTAATGTTTGGAGATCATACCTGAGTTTGTTGTTTCTGATAGAGTGAAGCTCAGTGAGTATCATGGCTGACTGGGATCATAATGACATGGTGACGTAATGCTTATAATACTATGAATTATAGTGTTGTGGTGATGATGATGTAATGATTATAATGCTATTGTGGTGATTACATCATGAGGATGTTAATATTGGTGTCGTTCATCCTTCCAGGCGCTCGTCTCTGGCTGTTTATCGGCTTCATGATGATGTTTGGCTCGCTCATCGCTTCAATCTGGATCTTGTTTGGAGGATATGTGGTGCCAAGTGCGTCTATAACTGCTCTATAATTAGTGTGTGACTGACTGAGTGTGTGTGTGTGAGTGTGAGTATTTGTGTAAATGTGTGTCTAAAGGGGAGTCTGTGTAAAACATTGTTCGGTCTGATAGTTGTGTGCATGTATGACGAATCTGACTGTTGTTACTGACTGTTGTGGCTGCGGTTGATTCTCTCACTGTGTTTGTTTTTCTGACTGTTGTTAGTCTGACTGATTGTTTTGGGCTGTTGTTAAATTGACTGTTGTTAATCTGACTGTGGTTGTGTTTGACTGTTGTTAATTTGACTGTAGTTGTTTGTGCCTGATGTAAATCTGATTGATGTTAATCTGACTGGTTGTATCTGATTGATGTTAATCTGAGTGTAGTTGTGTCTGACTAATGCTAATCTGACTGTAGTTGTGTCTGACTAATGCTAATCTGAGTGTGGTTGTGTCTGACTGATGCTAATCTGAGTGTACTTGTGTCTGACTAATACTAATCTGAGTGTGGTTGTGTCTGACTAATGCTAATCTGACTGTGGTTGTGTCTGACTAATGCTAATCTGAGTGATGTTGTGTCTGACTGATATTAATCTGAGTGTAGTTGTGTCTGACTGTTGCTAATCTGAGTGTGGTTGTATCTGACTGCTGTTAATCTGACAGTGGTTGTTTGTGTCTGACAGTTTTTAATCTGACTGTGGCTTTGTCTGACTGATGTTAATCTGACTGTTATTGTGTTTTATGTCAATTTGACTGTGGTTGCGTCTGACTGTTTTTAATCTGAGTGTGATTGTTTCTGACTGCTGTTAATTTGAGTGCGATTGTTTCCATTTGATGTTAATCTGACTGTGATTGTGTCTGACTGACTATAATCTGATTTTGGTTGTGTCTGACTGTTGTTAATGTGACTTTTCATTTGTTTGACTTTTGTTAATCTGATTTTGGTTGTTTGTGTCTGACTTTATTAATCTGACTGTTGATCTAATTTGTAGAAAAAGAGGTGGCTCCTGGTCTGGCTGTATTCTTCCAAAATGCGTTCATCTTTTTCAGGTGAGTTCAGTCAGACTGTTGTCATTCTGATCACTCTGATCTCCATGGTAACCAAACAAACTGATGATGCTAAAACAATTCTTCTGTCTTTTTGCAGCACACTCGTCTACAAGTTCGGACGCACCGAAGATCTCTGGGGGTAGAGTGTGTCTGAACACACACCTACGCACACACACACACACACCAACAGCGATTGTGTGTGTGTGTGTGTGTGTGTGTGTGTGTGTGTTTTAGTGGGTCTCTTCTGCTGTAAAAATATTTCAGTTTTTGTTTAAATTGTACCTGTGCTGTTTAAATAAGAGTTTTTTGTTTGTAATGTAGTTTCAGGTGTTTAGGTGTGTTCAGGTATGTTTCAGGTGTGTTCAGGTGATACAGTGTACCGTCACTGTAGAGAATCTGCTGCTGAAAATGTTTGACACAAGCACTGGATGATTGTGTTTCTGAAGACGGGTGAGCGTGTGTGTGTGATACCTGTGAACATGTGTGTTTGAGGGTGTGTGTATGAGAGAGAGAGATGAGAGAGCGTGTTTTTAATCTGTTTTTACTGAACTGTCTCCGGATGTAAAAACTTTTTCCTGCTCAGATTTTATTTAGTTCCCAGTATTTTAGGAAAGATAAGGTACAGTGCTGCAGACTGCTGTAGTTTCAGTGTTATTTTTTCCACCATGTTTTTACCTGTAGTCACACGATCAAATGTTTGATTTTTAGACTTGTATCACAATGTTTTGACCTGCATGGAGGAAATAAGAGGGACGAAGATGAGGGCGATTCAGGGTTTACATCCTGACATCTCTGTGAACTTCTATCAGACCTGTACAGAACTGATAACATGAGAAATAAAAGAACAGGTTTTGTTGAAAATGTTTTATCCTGTTTCTATTACCGCCCTTTCTTTAAATACTGTAACAGTCAGCTGTAACATTATGACCACGGTGTAAGGGTTGCAGAGGGTCCAGAATAGTCTTTTCTGTCCATACAGCAAGAGAAGCCATTTCAGAAAAATAGTTATTTTTTTATTCACTTTCAGGCAGTCAAAAAGTCTGTTTACAGCTGACAAATACAGGCACAATCAGTCATTCAGTGATCGGTCACAAAGCAGACAAGCATTTTAAACAGAGAATGTTCCAAGTGCTTCCCAAAGGTAACCAAAAACATAAAAACTCTAAAAACACTGGGCATCTCAGTAACTTAAAAATCTAGTGCATCAAAATCTAATTAAAAAAACATTCAAGTTGAAACAGTAGGAGTTAAGTTATGAATTCCCTCAAAGGCCAAAAGAGAAAAAAATCCAAGCAATGAAATAATCGATAAAGACAGCTGAGATAATAAAGACCCAAGGTTACATTCTAAAGTCATGTGAGTTTCTGTTTCTATGATTACTATAGTATAAAACTGATTGATGTAGATTTTAGGGGTGTTAGGACACATTTTAACAATCATAAAATACACGTCACCGAACATGGCTGGGGGTACGAGAGAAGAACGATATCGATTCATTTAGAACAGCAAAATGTGAATTCAGTGACTGATTTCTACATCAGTTTGTTACTTATGAAATGAAAAATGGATATCCTGGTTAATGCAGTCTAGTTTAAGAAATGTAGAAGGATCTTGGCCCTTAAATTTGATCATTATGACTCACCAGCATCAGGAAGGAGACAGAAAGATCCATGAACTAAAGATAAATGTGTGTTGGTCATCTCCTTTAAATCCATTTCTGCTTTTATATGTTCTCGTGTTTGTCCTTATTCTTTGCTCAGGTTAGTGTAAAAAGTTGTGGTGTAGTCTGTGTATTTAACATCACCTCTGCACACAGCTCCTGATTATTAGGGATATCTCCAGTTTCCTGAAGTTTGTGGAAATTCTGCATCATAACAAAAAACGTGATACTTCGTAGCAGACCTAAAATCATTCATAGTAAGAAATGAAGTTTAAAAACAAAAAAGGAAAAGGCCTTTGTGTGAGCCTAATGCTTAAAACATAGAGGTGTGAACAAGGACCCACCTGTCATGTGCTGCTACAGCACCAAAATGAACGAACAGGTTCAAACATCACCTGTTCACTGGGGGCAAAGGTGATAACAGAGAGTCCAGGTAACAGATCACCCGTTCAGAGATTGTTGTTCACACTGAAGCGCCATCACATTTAGTTTTTTTGTCCAAACGACTTGACCTCCTCCTAGGATGTGACCTCTCCCTCCACAGGTGTGACACAGGTAATTTCCTCAAAGTGTTCCTCTGTGGGGCTGCAGGTGGGGATGGGGAGGGGTTGCAGCATGCGGAACTGGACGAGAAAGACAAACAGGTGAGGTGATTTCAGTCAGAGATGAACTGCAGGTAACACGACTCATCCCGCCTTTGAACACCTTAAGTTCACCTAAAGCTCAAATACAGAGCCGTGCAGATGACTTCATTTACCAAAAATACTGTCCTGGACGCAACTTCAAAATAAAAGCATTGTGTGAAAAAAAGGAGTATTGAACACAAAAAGATGCACTGTGTGTGTGTGTGTGTGTGTGTGTGTGTGTTAGTGTGTGTGTCCTCACATCATCTGGGATGGTGTACGGGAGGCGGAGCCAGCGTTTGATCTTTCCACTGTGGTAGATGAGGACGTACATTGTGACCATTATCAGAACAAACAAAACAAGAACCGCACCCACTATCACTCCAGGATTCATCTCAGCATCTGGAAACACACAAACACAATTATATGTCCTGTTAATAGAAAAAATAAGTCATAACTAAGTCATATTTTATTTGATATTTAATTTATTTTATTTCTTTACTGCCAGTAATGTGTCATTTCCCCTAAGTGTTCTCTTGTTATGTTGTTTTTATCTTCTTTGCCTTCCTGCATGTTAAAGCACTTTGTAAGCTCTTGTTTTTAAAAGTGCTATATAAATTAAGTTATTATTTTGAGTAGTAGTCGATATATTATTATAAACATACCGAAGCCTATACCCAGGACCCAGGGATATGATCTGTTTGACAGAATACACATCAACAGGGGAAGAGTCTTACTGCTAAGTTACTGTAGTTTACCTGGCTCACCTGTGGTAGAAATTCAGTTACCTGTCTAACCTCTGTACGTGTTTGTAATACTGGCTCACCTTTCAGTTTTTTAGGGTACCTGTTCCCACCTGTTTCCTGTCTCACCTTTGTTGGGAATAAGCTCACACTTGGGGCAGGTGGGCGGGCCCAAACTCTTGTTGTAGAGGATGAAGCCCACCTGAGCACAGTAGCGCTGCCCCTCCTGCAGCTGACGGAGGGTGAGTGAAGATGTGGAGTCAAGCTCCTGATGGAGAGCAGCAGGTAAAGGAAGAGGTGTTAGAGGCAAAGTAATCTGGTCTAATCAAACTGACCTTGATGGGTGTTCTCTGGTTCTCAGAGTTATCGATTAGTTTTTATTTCACCAGTTAGAAACATGACTGTCCAGCGAGTTCATTTAAAATGTCTGAAACCTTTGTTCATCGAGTTCACAGATGTTCAGGATCTGCTGTTCATGACTTTGACTCAATAATATACAGATATCAGCAGAATCTGAGCCATGCAGAGAGGGGTCAACAACGTGACTCCTCTGCAAGGAAACAGCAAGCGACATCAGCTCAGTAATCAGGTGTCTCACCTCCACCTCCTCTCCCTCTATGCCAACATAAACTCGATGCCCTGCATGGTCGGCGTGGCTCTCGACCAGGCGGTGGTCACGACTCAAGTGGACGGTGAGAGAGCCGGGCCGGGCCGACAGGCTCACCTCAGGTGTGCAGGAGTCAGCTGCAGGAAGAGAAAGAGAAACCCCGGGTCACACCTGTAGTCCAGTGGCTCAGCGAAAAGATTGTTCACTCGCTGATACAAGTGCCAAATTTTGTATCAGGCTTAGGGCATACTAAAGCAATTTAGCCAAGGAGCACAACACAGATATTGGAAATATATCCATATAGAACACAAAGTTGTTTTTCTATTAAAAGATAAATACATTCTTGAGTCATAAGAAGAACATTGGTGATCAACGTTTTTTTTGTCCACTTAAGAGGGTGAAACTGATTTTAATTTGTTCACTGATTATTAAACCTCCAAAATGATGTGCAAAATAGAGTATCAAGACACCTGGTACCTGTACACCCTTAATAAAGTACTGCACAATATAGGCAGATTAAAAAAAAGACAAGAAGTGTGTTATGCTATGTAGAGAGCTCTCACTCCATTTTTGATTAAAATTTAAGCACCAAGTTGTTCACATTTACTATAAATTCTGAGTTCTGAGTGAAATAAGAAAATGGTAAATCATAAACAATGAGTAGTATGTTGCTAAACAGAGTGAAAACAAAGTTGATGGCACTATCTTGAGTAATGTTGTTTCATTATTTATGTTACAGTTTGTGAGGCATCAACATGGAACTGAACTGGGATTGGTGCATCATTAGCCAGAAGGACACCGCTGAGCCCTGAGATGTACCTTGAGAACCCCTGGGACAAGTGATGGCAATAGATCAATGTTATATACGTCACTGTTTAAGAACACGCCCACCCCGAATCACCCCGTGTGCTAATGTGTTTCTCTCTCACCCCGTAAGCTGCAGGCCAGCGCAGGTTTGGATGTCAGTCCTCGTCTCTCAGCTACCACTCGCAGCATCGCACAGCCGTGCCTGCTCTCAGCTGCTGTCAGAGTGACATTACAGGAAGTGAAGGATCTGTGGGCACAGGTGGGGATGTCCTTCCAGGTGTCGATGCCCTTCCAGGCATCGTCATGGAAACTGAGGACAGGTAGAGGTAACTGATTAGTAGGCGTTAAACAGAAAAGATGAAAGACATCACAGTCTGCAGGAAGAAAAACAGATCTGACAGCAAAATGAACCTCCTGTCAGAGGTTATTAATGCAGCAGAGTTAAACCACAGAACTATAACACCAGGTAAATCTGGCTTCAAATCATCAAACGGCTTCGTGTTTATTTGAAAGTGAGGTGGGGAAGAAGAATCCGATCATAGGAGATCACTGGAGACTCACGGTTGATAAACTTGCCCTGCCCTGCCCTCCCATGAAACACCCTGTAGTTTGTCACATGACCTGTCCTTGGACGCGCACCTGCTCTGCACAGTGTAAGTAAGCTCTGCTGTCTCTTCAGGGGGAGGGGTCCACGTCAGCAGCCAGTTCTGAAGGTGGACATCCTGAGGGGGGGCCGGAGGCTCCTCACCTAGAGCTGAGCAGGAGGAGGAGGAGGATGAAGATGATTAATATATTTCTGAGTGTGATCGTGAGAGGGAGCAAGGGAGACAGGGATTCACTGACACTCTACTCACAGTTAAAAGCTTCCATTTTGACATAATCAACCAGGCTGATTTCACCTGATATAATCTTCACTAAATGGAAACATGTTTTTTCACATCTCCGATGACAGAATAAATCTGGTTATAACTTTAATTTGCGAGGATTAAACCACCTTTACTTATTTTTTACTGATAGCGGGACAGAAACCTTAAGTCGGATCATATGGTGTTATCTTACTAAAACAAATCTTCTCAATCTAAATTCATTTGATGAAAAAGTCACTCAAATTCAGCGGTTTCTTTGTTAGTATCCTTGGATTAAGATTGCACTGATTCAATGCAGCTTTGTTGTTATATGTTATATTTTGATGTCCAAGAGGTAAATTTGTAAAATTATGATTAACCCTAGAGCAGTCACCTGCAGCCCCAGTTTAAAGGATTATCCGGCGTAAGATTCATTTAGGGTCAAATACATCATAACACCAAGTTGGGCACCCCCTCGAGAGACGAATGTTGCCGACCGCTTGCTTTTCTAGTTATACCAACTTTGGTAACAACTGCACGATAACAATACAGAGACCCACGCCCTCAACCAAAGCGCCACTCTATAGCCACAAATAATGCTCAGAACAGCACCTAACTTCATCAACAGGACATATAGGGTCCCAGCCACAGCACTAGCCACAAAATATCTTTTTAACTTTGCTTAATTTCTTTAGCAAAGAGACTAAACACAATTTACCTACTCTCTTCCAGCAGTCGCTCGGTTGTAGTGAACATTTATGATAATCTCTTCATGGAAATACAATCAGACCGAGTCGCTAAGGCAGAAGAACTACTGCGTCTGCAGAGCAAAATGATTAATAAGGTGATTATTACTTCAAGAAAATGATAAAGTAATGATCATTAATGTTCTTCTTTGAGCTGCGTCACCCCGCAGCAGTCCATAATTGACTGGCCCGAGGTTTCGCTACAAACAAGCGGCTGCTGAAAGAGAGTAGGTGAGTTGTGTTTAGTCTCTCTGATTAAGAAATTAAGCAAAGTTAAGAAGATGTTTGGTGGCTAGTACTATGGCTGGGACCCTATATGTACTGTTGATGAAGTTAGGTGCTGTTCTGAGCATTATTTGTGGCCATACAGTGGTGTTCATGGCTCCTCAGACTGCTGTGTATTTCTATCCTGCGGTTGTTATAAAAGTTGGTATAACTCGAGAAGCAAGTAGTCGGCAACATTCATCTATCTAGCGGTTGTTTAACTCGGTGTTACGGTGTGTTTGACCCTAAATCAATTTTACGCCGGAATATCCCTTTAAAGTTCCTTCAGGTTTTTCTACACCTGAATTCATACTGATGCCTCTTTATGACATATAAGAGCAAACCAGGCCACCAGTGATACAAATTATGAGTTTCATATCCTGATTTTTACAACTTTGTGGGGATAAGGAGGAGAACAAAAGAGTTAAAAACTTTAGTCTAACAGCTGTGGTTTACAGCTGGAACGGAGCGCTGCGTTAGCTTGGAGTGCTAACTGGAAGCTAACAGGTAACAGTGCTTACCTGAGAGGACAGTTTGAGCGAGCAGCACCATGAAAATCATCCTGGCCTCATTTATCAGGCTGTAACGACATTCCAGACACTTCTGTCTCATATTTTAACATTTTTGTGACCCAATTTTGCTCTATCTTTGACCGAACAGTAAGAACAGTGGCGCTTCCTCTTCCCCAGCTTGACGGAAATGTGGAAATATGTTGTGTTCTAGTCCTGCTCGGAAATCTTCATTTCCTAAATGCGGAAGCCCCGGTGCCCTCTCCTGGATCTAGTCTTTTTCATTTATTATTATTATTATTATTATTATTATTATTATTATTATTATTATTATTATTATTTAAAAAGAAAAAAGGCTGAACTGACATCTCAGTCGGTGTGAACGGAGAACAGTTTGTGAGTGAGATGAGGTCCACCAGACTGGACCTGTCCGTCTGTAAACACGAACACAGAGACGTGTGCAGTCTGCCAGCAGGGGGCAGCATCACTCTGTCATAATAAGAGAGAGTTTGAAAACCGAAAAAAACATCCTTTCACAATAAAAGACTTGGACTGAACTGTCTTCCTCCTAAAGTGAGTAAACTCTCTACTTGAAGGGATATTCCGGCATAAAATTAAACACACCATAACACCGAGTTAGAAACAACCTCGAGAGATGAAGGTTGCAGACCGCTTGCTTCTCTAGTTATACCGAATTTAGTTACGACCACACGATAGCAATACATGGTGGTCTAAGGAGCCAACAAGGCTAAGGAGCCAGCGGTCAAAACATCACTCTGTAGTCACAAATAATGCTCAGAACAGCACCTAACTTCATCAACAGTACATATAGGGTCCAAGCCAGAGTACTAGACACCAAATATCTTTTTAACTTTGTTTGATTTCTTTAACAAAGAGACTCAAAACAACTCACCCACTCTCTTCCAGCAGCCGCTTGTTTCTAGTGAGACCTCGGGCCAGTCCATTATGGACTACAGTGGAGTTTCACAGCTCAAGAAAGAACAATTATGATCATTTCTTCATGGGAATGCAATCAGACAGAGACGTTAAGGCAGAAAAACTATTGCGTCTGCAGTGCAAAATGATTACTATGGTGATTATTACTTCAATGAAATGATGAAGTAATGATCATAAATGTTCTTCCTTGAGCTGCGCCACCCTGCAGCAGTCTGTAATGGACTCGTCAGGGCTCCCCCACAAACAAGCAGCTGCTGGAAGAGAGTAGGTGAGTTGTGTTTAGTCTCTTTGTTAAAGAAATTGTGCAAAGCTAAAAAGATGTTTGGTGGCTAGTGCTGTGGCTGGGACCCTATATGTCCTGTTAATGAAGTTAGGTGCTGTTCTGAGCATTATTTGTGGCTATAAAGTGGCATTTTGGTTGAGGAGTGCACATGGATTCATAGACCGCTGTGTATTGCTATTCTGTTACTAAAGTTGGTATAACTAGAGAAGCATGCGTCTGCAACATTCATCTCTCGAGGGGGTGTCTAACTCAGTGTTACGGTGTGTTTGACCCAAAATTCATTTTATACCGGAATATTTCTATAACTCACCCTGGAAAATAGGAGGCCTTAAGCATCTGGGAGTATTCCTGGGGGACGAGACAAGCATTAAGAGAAACTAGGAGGGGGTTCTGGATAGAGTGAAGAGTCTGCTAAATAAATGGAGGAAATTGCACATTTCCTCTGGTGAGGACACAGCCGACACACAGGATCCCTTCCCCTCTGTCCAGCTGACTGCAGACCTGAAAGATTGTGCAGGCCTCTCTGCTGGAAGCCAGGTGCTTTTAAATACACTCACTAGAAGAACAAGTGCCAGCTTTAAAACTTCTCTCTTTCTCTGTATATATTATGTACTCACTCATTACCACACAGAAATAATCACTCTGCACTCTTGCTGGTTTTGAAAGCTTAAGATGGTTTTATTTTCAGTCTGAACAGATTTTACAGCAACACAGACACCAACATGTTGAGGCAACATGTGGTACGGAACATTTAGAGCAACAAGATGTTGAGCAAACACAGAGGACCTCATTGATCAACAGAAATAACTCATCATCACCTGGCTTAGACACTTGATTCTGATTGGCCAAAGCTACTTTGCATCAGTTCTTAGTCCGACTGACTCAGACTCTTTCAGTGACCTCTGATGTCCCCCATATCTCATTGCTCTGCCTCAAATGTTTAAACGGGAAGTTAAAAAGTGGAAGAAGAAGTCTTGACCTTTTTTCACTGGTCAGGATTTTAAGCCAATCCTGTCACTCCTTTCTCGTCAGCTGTTGGAAACTGAGCGCAGACAACAAGAGTGCAGTTACTTTGCATTAGTTACCTCACGGCTAAAAAATCCACAGTGAGAACGTTTCAACTTAAAAGTGAAAATAGTGCAACATAAATTGACTATGAAGGCATAAGAACAAGTTGATAATGGGAGAAGGAGAGCTGTGGTCAATAATGGTAGTATGACACGACATCCAAAAATATGTACATGAGGCTCTCTGCAGCAACAAAACCCTGACTGTAAGGGAGAAATAAATGTCCTGCAGAGGTGATCAACAAATCCAAGAATCAGATCATCCCTGGGTTTCACTGTGACCTTGGACTAAACATCTGAACAAAGTCGTGAAAGCTGCCGCAGACCTCTCTGAAGCTGAGTGTTTAATAAAGAGAGACCACAGACACTGCTGACAAGTTTATATTCAAACATGATGAAAATCAAATCATGATAAAAATTTGAGTGTAACCTCCAAATATAAAAACATTAAACATCAAACAGACAGATCACACTAATAGCCTGATTCTATAAGAATCATAATGACGGCAGGAATGCACACTCACACATGCACGCACACAAGCACGCACATCAGGTATTCCTCACATCAGAGCATGCTCAGTGCGAGTCTCTCACTCAAATAATTTGGCTCCCCAGGTGGGTTCACAGTGGAGATGAAGGCACACCTTTTAGGCATCCTCCCCCTCTCTCCTCTTCACACGCTAACGTCCACAACACCTTCATCTGTGACCTCCAGCTGACCCCTGATCTTCGGGGTTATGTCTCTCATCTTCACCTGCACGGGGTCAAAGGTGCTCTGAATGGAGGCTCCGCTCCCCTCACAGGAGGAGGGCTGTGGCCTCTGCGAGGATCCGCCTTCTGTGGAGTAAACTCCAGAGTCGGTGCTGCCGCTGCTGTTCTGACGGCTGTGTCTGTAAACACACATTACAACACAACACAACACAAAACACACAAGCAGAGGTTAGAGGTGCTGTGACACACACCAACGCAACAACAAAAACATAAAATTAAGTACAAAAACACACACACCTAATAACACCGTCAATAAAAATAACATTTTCAAGATCAGACGCACACACATAGGTCTTTTCTGAGCCTGTTTTTTAACCCTCATCTGAAGCTGTTCATTTCATCGATGCCGTTCCTGCCAAATATGGTCAAACTGTTACATGATGACGTCACCAAAGACAGAAGCCCCGCCCACATTTCATGTAAACAGACCTGATGTCCAGCTCCTCCAGTTCCTCAAAAGGAGGCTGGTGGACTTCTAGCACCGGGGTTCCAGGACAAACGGTCACCTTCGCACACAGCAGCTCGTCCTCTGGGTCTGGGGTGAGGAGGCGTGGGATGTCAGAGCCAGGGGAGTCACAGAGGTACTGCAGGACGGGAAAAGAAAGAGAGAGACCGGATTAATTATTGCTAAATGAAAAGTCTGCAGACTGAATGACCAGGTGAATGATCTGCTAACATGGATCTGATCCAGGATCAGACTCTGCTCCATACCTCTTTAAAGTGTGTAGGCAGCTGGATGGACGGGAACAGTGTGGCCTTCACGGTCCTGTAGCACCAAAAAGAGCCGAGGAAAAAGACCACCACCAGCACAAAGAAGACCAGCAAAGAGGCCAGGAAGTACAGGAGGATCTGCCACCAGGGGAGAGGACCTGAGACAGACGGGGAGAGGGAGAGCAGCGTGTTGTTGTCAATTTTGCTGAGTCACACAGGAAACATCGTGCACAAAATGGTGGTACAGTGTGCTACAGAGGAAAATGTTTCCCCTCTGATCCTCCCACTGAGGGGGGAATGGTGGAAAAAGATTCGGATGTGTGGTGTCAAAGCGGACAGGGTGGAACAGCACTGTGTGTGTGTGTGTGTGTGAATGTGTGTCGGTACGTGTGTGTGTGTATGTGTGTGTCAGTCTGATTTCTCTTTGTCATGTGTGAGTGTGTCACCTTCAGTCTGCTTGCACAGAGGGGGGGTGAAGCGGCTGCTCTTGTTGTAATAATCATCTCCTCTGGTCTGGACCATGACACAGTACCAGGTCCAGGACTTAAGGCTGGGCAGGGTCACTAGGTTTGCACTGCTGACCACCTCATGGTGCTTCAACACCTGAGGAAGGACAGACATAAACCTCTGAGATGACAGACAAGAGACACATACAGCTGAGACAGGATTCCAAACTTGGGTCATTAGTGTCGTGACCCAAATTTCGAATGACGATGCACTTAACTCTTTTTCACGACCAAAAACAAAACGTCCACCTTGAAAAGGCAATATTGGGTGATCCCATGCTCTAGGACAGAGTATTAAGGCGACATTAAAAAATAAAAAATAAAAAAACTAAAGACTAATGTAGGAGCCAGATTAAATATTTTTTTTTATGCTTGCTTGTTTGAGTTGCTTCATTGTTTATTTTGGTAACTTCCGTTGTACGAGGGAAGCTCAAAGTTATATGTGGGGAGGAAACCAGTGACAGGTGTCGCTGACTGAGGAAGAGCACATTTTCTTTAACAGTGGCAGAAAAACTGTAATATGCTTCGATTTCAATTTGATGTAATAAACACCCTTTTTGACATGAGTTCTCCTCATGCATGCGTCAGCGAACGCACGTCAATCGGCACCAGTGTTAACCTTTTCCACTTTTGTATGGCAAGAGAGAGACTAGTCAGCACAATTACAATTATTTTTAGGGTTGAATATTTTTTCATTTGGACAAAAAGAAGTGTTAAGTAGAGAAAAAAGTCATAATGTTGCCAGGTTAGTGTCATATTGAAACAAAAACAAAGTCACAGTAGAGTTATGTTCAGAGATTTAAGTGGTAGACAGTGAGCTGTCAGCTTTCTAAGGAACGTGGAGCGTCTGGTTTAATTGTCTTTAATGGTTTGACACCTCAACACCGCATTGTGATGAGTATCAGGTCTCTGAAAAGCCTGCGTAAACAGCTGAGAGGTGGAGTAATCTCCTTCTAAACAGTACTAAGTGGCTCATCGTTGACTCAGGTACCAGCGTTGGAAATGATTTTACCATGACTTTATTCTCGTCAGAAAATGGCGTTAAAATGTTGAAATCTTTAAAATTTCTAAATCCTAAAATGTCTTCTTTTTATGTGACGAGTGGTTTTATATCAAACCACTCGCTGTCCTCTTGTTTGTGTTGTCTCTGGTCCTTCCTCTCACAATGTCTCTTAGTGTCTTCTGAGCACCTCTCTGTTTTTGCGGTAAGTGTGGTTGGTACATGTTACCCTGCATACCTCAGTGGGGTGTTTCCTGTTTGAATGAAAGCATCTCAAACCTCTCAACAGAGAAGAAACAGCAGCTCTGATCTGCTGCTGTTTCCTGCCAGGTGCTCTTTTACAAAAAAGGCAACAGGTCTAGCTGTAAACCTGTCTGATGAGGAACGACAGCTCCCGCAAGTAAGACAATACACTTTGATTACCACGGCGTTTAATTGATGTCATTTCTAGCCTACTGAGATATCTCTTAGGCACACACCCACTCAACAGAAGAACTCCTTCCCTGAGGGAGCATGAACAGACAGTTAACTACTGACTTTACTGCAGTCTGAGTGGTTTCAAAAGTCGTCTGGAGGGACTGTGGAAAAAGAAGAAGTGTGACCAGCTCTCTGTGTGAGGGTTTTTTTCCTGGCAGCTGCTTTAAACGCCGAGGCTAACAGGAACAGAAACAGGTCCCGTCTGAAACACAAACTAACTTCTTAGACATGATTCAAGGTGCTGGAGTGTCCTCAGCGTGTTATACCCTACCTGAGCATCTTCAGAGTGCTCCCAGTACAGGATCTTGTATTGTAGGTCAGACAGGTGTTCCCTCATGGAGGTGTTGTTGCTGGTCAGAGGGTCGGTTATGTTGACATCCAGGTCACTTCCTGCAGGAGACAGCTCCACTTTGGACGGAGGACCCACGTCAGCTAATAAAAAAGGATAAAAAGGATCTTTTTTTTAGTCCATGATGCTTTGGGGTGAGAAAATCTGGCTGATAAGTCGCTGCTGTGGTGTGATCGTGTTAGTTTATTTAACCTCATTTATTTTTAACTCACTTGATGCTCTAATAACATGACATGAGAAGACAGGTGTCAGAGGACTATTAAAGAGGATGAATTCTCTGGGTGAACACCTCAGTCAGCTCTCAGTGTTTGTTTAAAATCCGGTGGTTTGTGGTTCACTTGAAGGCACGTGACTCCACAGACCAAAACTGTGGTGTGTTTCCTGAAACTAAGGGTGTTTTTCTGTATGTGGACCAAAAGCAAAGGAACTCAGTTCTGTTTGTGTTCAATTTGTGAGTTTACTTCAAAGAGGACTGGGTTCTCTTTCTGGTCCAGTTCAGCTTTGATGGGTCCTCAGTCCTCTTTCTGTTCACACTAGGTACTCTGGAGCATTTTACCATGAGTACCACGTACTTCTGTCTTAGTTTCTGTCATACTTTAGATTTGGTGTTCTTTCTGTTCTCTGCCGCTCTGAGTAATCCCAGCTGCAGTCACGTGACCAATCTACGGCAAGCAAAGAAGGTTATAACGCAGTGCAAAAAAAGCTAAGTGAACCCGAGCACTTTGTGTTCACAATGCGCAGATTAAGCGAATCGTACCGCAGACTTTTTAGCAAACCGTACTGAGAGTGCCTCCAGAGGTGGTCTCAGTACGGTTCGTTTTAAAGGGGTTCGAGTACGGTCGGCGTGTTCACATATGGACAAAAAATGCTGAGTAATCAAGTGAGAGACCAAGTGAGAAAACACGCTTAAAGGGGACTGAGTTTGGCTGTTTACACTCAGGCTGCAAAACCTCCTCCCTCCCTCTGTTTCTACCCTCTACATTCTCATCCTTCCCCCCCATCTCACCATCTGTTTCTGGGCAGAACTCGCTCTGAATCCACTCTGAGTGCCTCCCATTCACGTTGGTGCGCACTCTCAGAGTGTAGATGGTCTTGTAGTACAGGTTAAACTTTGTCAAGTCACATGACTTGTGTGGAGAGTCCTCACATGCCTCGTACCAATCCTTTCGGCCCCAATCCAACTTATATGCCCTGGAAGCACACGAGCAGAGACAATGAAAACATGTTCAGCTCTGTAAACAGAAAAAGTGTTAGTTAGACCGTTAGAACAGGTGTTACAGGTGTGTAAACGGGCCGTTTGGAGCATGTGTAAGTGTGTTACAGTGCTGCGGTCCTTACGGGATGTACTGGGTGGTGAAAGTCACATTAGAGGTGTCTGCATGGTTCTGGTTCCAGTTCCAGGTCAGGGTGTAGTTTGTGTTCAGAGTCAGAATGGAGATGTCCTGTGGGGGGGCGGGTTCTGCTGCTGCTGCTGCTGCTGCTGCTGCTGACAAACACATACACACACACACATAAATAATGATCACATAATTTATTTTACACAAGTGAGTGGTCACCACCTTCACAGATCAATCACAGGCTAAGAAAAGCGTCAGATTTTCAGATTTGAAAAGTTTGAAAGTTAAAAAATTGAAACTGACCTTTTTTAGATGAATGAAGTTAAACAATAACTAATTAAAATTATTTTAGCTCTAGATTGTAGAACCCGATAGTGCTGAATTTTTCATAAAAAACCTAAGTAGACAGCACATCGGTCCCACGATCAGTCAGTCTGTGGCAGTCAGCTTAGTCTGCTGCTTCCTGATGAGGACTTTGACCTACACTACAGATTGTCATCAGGTTAAGCACGCTGGCTCGCAGCACTGTCAGATTCACACCCTTAAAGGAATGTAAAACCATTATAAGGATCAGCCTGCAGTGACCTGAACAAATCAAACTGGATGCGCCGACGCGTTCGTTAGATGTGTGTAAATTTCATCCATTATTAGTTATTATCCATCGATAACCCCTGATGACTTGAGAAGTGAGCGTCTCCTTTGGTCTTTACTCCCTACATGGGTTACCCAGAGTCATTGATCGTTAATGAAACCTCATTGATTTTAATTATAATCCTCCACATGCTGCCTCCAGTATGCAGTATGAAAACCTACTTATGTGTGAAAAACTCAACTTCTGTAACTTCTTTAAAATTCTGCTGATAAAGATGGAGACGGCTGCTGTGGGCATAAAGAAGGGGTGTGTGCAGGGGGTGAGGGGGGCAAAGTGATCCCGGTAAATAAGGTGAGTTTGAGAATAAACTCTGAAAATTCGTACTGTGTAAAGTGTTGGAAATAACCTGATAAAAATAGGCTAATGTGCTGCGTCTTTTGAAATACAATTTTTCCCCCATCATTGCTGATATCTGCGGTTTTAGAAATGAAGTCATACCAGCTCTTTAGGAACAAACAAAAGCTGCTGTTGTGTACAACTTGTCCAGGCAATCTGCTATAGGTCTGACGATACATGGATGTATATTTGCAGCATTAAACTATTTTGATTTTTACTGTAAGATTTTGTTATTAGAGGTCAGGAAATAAATCCAAGCAGACCTGCAAGGCTGATTTATCACTGCTGCACTTTAGACAGTGTAAAAGGGAAGTTCTGAGTTATTAATAAAAGTCAAGCGATTCCATACTGAGCAGAAAATGAACTGAACCATGAGTTTTACGTACCATTACACCCCTAGTATCTATTTAAATCCTCATACACGGGTGGTCTCCTTCTGACTGTGCATTTATGTCTATTAAAGCTGGTATCACTCGAAGTTTCAAAAAGCAGAAGACAAAGTGTCTGAGTGCTCCAGAAACTTTATTTAAGGAAATGAAACTTCTAATACATACTAAGCTCATCTCTCAATCAAACCCAGGGCCTCCAAAAATCTATTTTTACAATCTCAGGATGTCAGGAGAGAGCCCATGGGTGAAACAGAGGAAGAAATAAAAAGACCGGATATGTAATAACACGCTGGGGTCGCTGGCTGATAAAATCTCTCATTGTTTTAAACATCAATGGTAACGAGTGAAAGGGTGAGGGGTTTTATTGTGTATGATGGTGGATTCCAAACTATTGTTTAAAAAGAATCAAATGAATCATGTGACTAATTGTGAATCCATGCACTTATCCTTTCAGTCTGGACTACTGCAGCTCACTCCTCACCAGCATTAACCATAAAACTCTCTCCTGTATCTGATTGGTTCAGACAGCAACAGCTCTGCGTCTCACTGGGTGTTAACAGACGGATCACATCACCTGAACTTCCTTCATTAGCTCCCTGTTGTTAAGGGCTGATTTTACTGATCATCTTTAAAGCAGGTGTAGATCTATCTCCAAACTACATATCAGAACGGTTGACACAGTTGGACCAGTCTGCAGCCCGAGACCCCCAAGTAGGAGCCTCCTGGTTGTTCCAAAGTCAAGGCTAAAAGCTAAAAGAAGTGGTACTTTTGCAATCATACTCCCATGACTTTAGACCAACTTCAAATCTATTTGTTTCTTTTAAAGCAGGGAAGTCAAATATTTACAGGGTTGTAACTGTGATGACTTGCTGCCAGTCTGTAAATAGAATCCTTGTTTAGGAACTGGTCTGACAAGATGAACTTTAGAGTCTGAGTAAACAATACACAGAGATAATAAGCAAACTATCCTGTGATCATTGGTTAAAGTAATACTTCTCATTAAGACTCATTAATCACAGAGAAAATTAGCACTTAGAACCCCGCTGGATCGCCAGCAATTCTGCGTGTATCTCTATGGGATAAAAAGTGTTCAAAAGCTTACCCTTTTGGTGATCTATTGAGGGTTTCCAGGCATTTCTACACCTGCCACAAGGTTCACAATCCAGTCACAAATATAGGTGTTTGATCAGAGACTTTTGATGGTAAATCTACAGTGATATACCAGTGAAAACATGATTATTTATCCTATTGTTGTGATTCAAAAGAAGATAGTTATCGCTAAATGCCGCTAATGTCTCCCAGGTTTTACAAGCTGTTTTGATTACATCTTTGTCAAACTTTATAACAATTACATGGTCTCATAATCTTCTTCTATTGTTCCCTTGACGGTACGAATAAGCAACCAAAGATCAATAAGAGACAAGAAGGTTCCCTGCTTGCCTGCAAAATAAGAAATAATGGTCCTCAATCCTTGGTAACAAACAAAGAAGAGATTTTGAGCAGTATGATGTGGTCCTCTGTCTCATCCCAGACAGGAAATGCTTCGGGGAGTGTCATAAACAACTGTTTTTTGGTTGACTTTGATAGTTCTGAATCTGCTGTTACATTCATTTTACATAATTTTTGCACCCATAAACTGACAGCTGAGGTTCTCCTGGGAGAAAAAAATTGTATAGCCGATTAAATAGGCCAATTTTAGCCCTGAGATTAATCTGTAATCGGCCAAAACGCATTGATTGTCGCCAATGTTTTCAGAAATAAAATGCTGAGAAAAAAATTCGGTTTCACGTTTAAAAATGCTTTTCTGGTCCGAGTTTGATTCATGATCAATATGTGGAATATTACTAAGATGATCAGTCGGTCTTCCTGTCGGCATGAAGAGCAGTAACCTGCAGTATACCAAGTGTTCCTCATTTTGAGTTGGAAGTTAATTTAGCTGTTTGCACAAAATACCTAATTCTTTTTCAGTTGTTTTAGCAATAAAAATGATTTGAAATTAGCTTTCTGCCTTTAATTCTTTGCAGAAGTGTTTGAAAGGCTCAAAAGCGGACATTTGTTTTTTTTTTTAAAAAAAAGTAAATTTGTAGATATATTACTTAAATTAACAAAATTTTAAAACTTCATACAAAATTTCAAAAAATCAGCTGACTAATCGATAATCGGATTTCCCCCTCACTAATAATCGGTATCGGCATCGGTCCCAAAAAATCCATATCGGTCGGGCCCTGGTATATAAATATATTATAATATTCAAACAGCAGTGTATGGGCAGTGTGTGGGCAGAGTTAGGAATGTCACAGCAGCTCCACTGTAATACTCTGTAACAGTATGAAAACAAAAAGTAAAACCAGTGTATCCCTCTGAGGTGCTGAGCTATATATGAAGAACTGAACAGAATCAGAGGATATCATATAGCATCACTGATATTCAGAGTCTACATTAAACTGAACTATCTGTTTACTGAGAGTCCTGTCTGTTGAATCATGAGCACACTATCTGTTTTCCTGTTTCACATTGAGTTGTCTGTTAGCTTAGCATAGTCTCAAATGGTCACAACTAGCATTAGCATGCTAAAGCGTTGGCTTACTGATATTCGCGCAGCTCCTTAACGTTATCACGATTACAAACGGCTAAATAACTCACCAGCCGTGACCGTGAGGGTACAGATGAGCAGGCAGATCCACACGGAGGCAGACATGGTGAAGGTTGTGGACAGGTAACGCACTCTCAGCCGTTCATTACTCGGAATTGTTCGGCACGTCTCGATCAGAGCAGCTTTGGTCACAACCGAACAGAAACGCCCACTCATGACGTAAGGAAAGAGAAAGCGGCCAACTGCGTCATGACGCTCCTCCGCCATCTACTGGCTTGGCGCCAGCATCAACACTCTGAAGTTACACGAAAACAAAGCACAAAATACTAAAAGAAATCTATCAAGTTTGATTTTTAACACATGTGCACTCACAGGCCACAACATTAGTAGCACCAACATTTAATAAAACAACCGAATCAGGCAGCTCTGCTTTCTGGAAGCCAAAGGGGAGCCAAAGGGCAAGTTGAGCCACCCCCTGTTTCTTGGAAATGGTCAAAGAAATTGATCATGTGACCAAATATTTAGGAGATGGGCATCAATTCATGGAGTCTGTGAAGGTTAGAAGCATATGGGTGAAGGGGTTACAAATACAGTATGAGACGTGTCTAAATAATAGAGGTCAGTAAAGGTCAGAGTGGTCTCTGCCTAAGGCTGAGCTCCTCTTCACACTCAGTACTGCTGATGGTAACAATTGATCTGTGGAAGTGCAGGTGAGAGCTGCAGGGAACAGGTTCACTTGTAATCACCCTGACCTACAGGTGAGGTTTCAGGTATGAACGGCACCATCATACATACACTACTGATGATTACTCAGATACTGTGTAATATCATGATCTCAAAGCAAAACAGAGTTTAAAGGAGTCAAAAGTTAAAACACCCTAGATACAGCTCTCTGGTGTGCATTTTTTTTTTTTGTCTAACTTTACTCCTTTTTTCCCCCTCTCACCTGATTTATCATCTGACCATGCAGTCATCTTTGTTTGAATAAAGTTATCACAGAATTTACAGCACCTGACAGGATCATAATGATAACTTCTGAGTGTTCAGCTTGCACTGCTCAGCATCTCAAGATCCACAAATTGACATCACAATTGAAATGTCCACAGTAAATTCACACATTTATACAAAATAAACAGTTTATTTAGGCAAATTTACACAGTAAAATAAGGCTGAAACACAAACAAATAATAATAAATTAAATAAACACTGTGAAAAATCTCTAACTGAGCCACCTGCTGCCTTTAAAAAGGTTTCTTATCCTCTGGATCCTTCAACTGTGAATGTAAACATGTAAAGATGCTAATCCCTAGCTGCATTTACATGGGCACAAATATCGGAATAAAGGCCCGATCGGAATAAAAATGCGTCAAGTAACGTATTGATCAGAAGAGTCTGATCCAAGTCGGCTCATATTCGGATCATGACTCTCTAACCCGACTCAATCTTCACTCTTTAGCCTTTGCCTTATTTATTCAGGCCAGGAGGCTTTATTATTAACACTCTGGCATTAAAACACAGCTGCAGGTGCCGTGTCTGCTCCTCCAATAACATAACAAGGCGTAAAGATGTCAGCATAATGATGTCACATCTGCACGCACAGTGCAACCTTTGAGTAAAATAAATAAGCTAGGGCGTCATCTAGTGAAAAAATTTAAAAGGGGGGAGACTCCTGAATTGGATGAAGTGAGCCACTCCCGCATTTGTTGGTTTGTTGACAGCACAGGCGTCAATGCAATTCTTCTCCTGAGGTTGCTTTAGCGAAATTTGACAAGTGTATACGCACGTCATGATTGGATTCAGATTTTCTGATGCCTCAATTTTTTTATCGGATCAAGTAATTTTGCCCATGTAATCGTGGCTTCTGATCAGAGTAGTCAGGATTTATACATCTGCCTCATTGCTGCTCATCCACAGTCCTTTGTTCCTGTAAGAGGAGCTTGTCTGTACATCCTTGGTGTGGGATGATGCTTACAGGGTGGCAGACCTCCTCAGGTGTGTAGGTGTTGTCCGTTGCTTGGTAAAGAAGGGGGTTGAGGGGGACTTTCAGGGGCTGAGGGGGAGAGAGGAAGGTTTAGTCATAAGAACATTCAAACTCTGTGGAGTCTCTAAAGCAAAAACTACACCGACAGGTAGACATGAACACTTTTCATCAGCTGCTGGACAGAATACAGCTAGAACTAAAGTGTTGTGGGTCACAGCAGGTATTGATCACATGTGTTACAGGTTGCAGAAGGTGGTGCAAGTTGGTTTGTAGTTGGTGCATAGTTTAAATATAGTTTAATTGTAGTGTATGTACAGTTGGTGTGCAGTTGATGTGAATTTGGTTGTAGTTGTTGTGTACTTGAACTGAAGTCTATATGTAGATGTTCTTCAACAGATGGACTCACCTCAAAGTGCAGAGGAAGTGTAACTTTTGGACACAGGAAGTGTGATATCCTTTTGCGATAAATGACTGTGAGCAGGACCAGCGCCATCACCACCGCCATGATGACAAAGATCACCACGGCAATGACCCATGTAGCCGCCTCTCCTGCAGAAAGAGGACAGATCAAACATCAGGAGCAGAATCTGAATGTCATCATTCCCACTTGTTTAGACCAGGACTAACAGAACTCATCAGTTTAGACTAAAGCTTACACCTGGCACCTGGAAAACAGATGAAGACCAGGTGAGCTCCAAGAACATCTCAAAAAGCTTTAGCCTGAATAAACCTGCCAACTCTATTACATCCTCTCAGGTGTGCAAGTGAACACATGAATGAACCTCGCGTCTGTTGGTCTTACTGTTCCCGGTGCTCTCACAGACGATCCTACTGGCTTCGCTGGGCTTCGGGTTCAGCTCTGTGTGGATCTCGACCTGGACACAGTACTTGGTCCGAGGAAGTAGTTTGTCTAAAACCACCGGGTTATGCTGGATCTGTGTGATGTTTATGGCCTGCAGAGGTCAGCAGAGAGGAGTCAAGTGAGGTCGGGTCTGCTGCAGGTACAAAAACTCGTCAGTCAGGGCCAGAGGATCAGATCAGACCCTGCAGTCTGCAGACCCACACATTACTTAATGCAGATAAATACAAAAATAGGTAACACAGCGAAGACTACTACATATCTACTTCTACATTGTTTTTGTAAAAACAATATCATTGACTTAACTACCTGGTTTCATTACCAAATCGAAGTCAGTGCTGAATTTAAAAACATTTTTTTTTTTTCCAATGCAGGAGACCTGGCTTTAAACCAGAAAAACTCATCCCAGAGCAGAACCATCTCCTTGTCGGGCAAGAAGAAAGAACTGCTTATTTATTTTGTATCCAAAATAAATACAACCTGAAGCAAAAGATTTCTCAGACCCAACGTACATGTTTAAAAAGTAATCCACAATGGACTGCAAAGTAGCAGTGCTTAGAGAAGGAGGCAAGCTGTGTGGTTTTTAACCACAATCCAAAACAAGTCCGACAGAGCTTCAAGGACCACAACGGTTATTTGAGAGGATCCAGCAAAAGATGGCAGCCGCTTGGTATGTGTAAATGTATACGCAGATCTCTAACACTCAAAAACTCAAGAAAGATTATAGAGACCAGTTCTGTTGTTCCCTGTTTTTTAGTTACAGTTTGATGGGGAACTTCCCCACCGTTTGACTTTTTGAACTAAGTTGCTGTTGAGTTTGGATAAACTGCTTATTGAGATTAAGTGCGTGCAGCTGAGGAGAGGGGAGTCTGATTCTGACAGACAGAACTTTAAACTGTCTAAAAACAACAGTCTACTTAGCATAAGTTGGTAATACTCTCCAAAAGACACTTCCTGTTCAGTTAGTACAGATATTTCCACCACAGATAACTCAAAGCGAAACACAATAATATTTGGTTTGGTTGTTTGTGTGACTGGACTCTCTGTTTTAGTATCTAGACTTTGGTTTGAATCATAACTGTTTGTTGGTCTGTTTTGTTTGGTTGGTTTTATTTGGGCGACTTGGTCTGGTGAGTTTGGTTTAGTTATTTTTGTTTGGTTGATTGTTTTCTGAAGGGAGGTTATGTTTGGTTTGTTAAACTGGTTGTGGTTCTCCATCTGACAAATATTTACTGTACCTTTTCCGGCTGTCCTTCCCTCCAGTAGGTGATGTAGTAAGTGGGGGTGCCATAAACGTCTCTGAGTGATGAAATGGCAAACTTTGGGTCGGTGATGCTGACTTCAATATTTTTTCCTTGAGCTAGGACAGAGACGCTGGGTGGCCCAATGATGGCTGAGACAGAGACAGAGACAGACCTTTAATGATCGCCATACGTTAATTTGACCTATAATGACCTCCATTCATTATTTTGACCTAAAATGACCCCGATAGACTCACTGTGTTTGTCTAGGGTGAGAATGTTACTCTCCCTCCACTCTGACCTCTCCTCCCCCCGTTCCGTCCTCACCCGTCCGGTGTAGGTCCCAAACACAAAGATAGAGGTCTTCAGGTGAGACAGGTCACATTGATGGAGGGAGGAGTTCAAACACACAGATACCCAATCCTTATGAGCTGATCTGCAGAAGGAGAGGAGAGGAGAAGAAA
This sequence comes from Xyrichtys novacula, assembly GCA_962446985.1. Classification (NCBI taxonomy): domain Eukaryota; kingdom Metazoa; phylum Chordata; class Actinopteri; order Labriformes; family Labridae; genus Xyrichtys; species Xyrichtys novacula. The sequence continues at coordinate 8,507,356 of OY660881.1, read as the reverse complement.
GGAGTAGAGAGGAGAACAGGGGGTGAAAAAATACAAAAAAGAAAACAACTCTAAAAGGGGTGTGTGTGATTTCCACAGGGAATGTCAGATTTTGATTCACTGACCACAGGACAGTGTACTTTTTGTATCTGGTTTCCTCTTTGCATGATTCAGTTTAAACCTGCATTTGTGGATTCAGTGATAAACTCTGATTTTGGAAGTGATTTTGAGTCTGCATAGTGATTTCCACTCCAGAATCTTCTCTGTTTTTAGCGCACTGCTACCTGAGCGCCTAAGGATCAGGACCATCAAGATTGATTCAAATTGACTGAATCGTTTAATGATATTATGTACAGTAGATGATGAAATCCACACATTCTTTCACATGTTACACTCAGGAACATTATCTTAAACCTACTCAACTCAACTCAACTCAACTCAAACTTTATTTATAGAGCACTTTAAAAACAACCGAAGCTGACCAAAACAATATGATCAAAAACACAGAATACAAGATTAAAATACAGCAAAGTAAAATTGAGGTACAAATACACCATAAATAAAAACAAATATGAAATACGTAGGTAGATAAAAAACAAATATAAAATATAAAATACCAATCAAGAGCTAGGTAAAAGCTAGGGAGAAAAGGTGTGTTTTTAAAGAGGATTTAAAAACCTCTATCGACTCGGCTGTTCCAGAGCCTTGGAGCAGCTGCCCCAAAGGCTCGGTCACCTTTACTCTTTAGGCGAGTCTTCAGGACGACCAATAGCCACTGGTTGGCAGATCTCAGTGCTCTAGCGGGGGCATGAATGTGTGAGAGCTCGGACAAATACCCGGGGGCCAGTCCATTAAGAGTTAAACCTATTGTACTATTAGCTCACACAGTCTCACAGAGAGGTGAAATTCTTTATGTTTCCTTCTGAGAGATTAGACCACTCTGAGTGTCCTCTTCTGCTCTTACGGTTTCAGAGTTTAATTGTAGCAAATCCTCCTCTGATGATTTACACTGAAAACTCTCAGCAACAGGAATTCCATCACAAAGGTCAAAAGTCACAGTGTGGTGCACTCACTTGTACTGGGCAGTGTAAAGTAGGTCACCTTCTGCTTCTGGAGGTGGGTCCCACCTGAGCACCAGGTCCATGTTATAGGAGGTGAGACGAACAGATGAGGGGGGTAGAAGTCCTGACGACACAGATATTATTATTACCATTATTATTATTATTATTAATATTATTGTTGTTGTTGTTGTTGTCATTTCTAGTACTTCTATTACAGTTTCTCTCAGTCGTTTTGGTGCATTTCTCAGACCAGAATGAAGGTTCTCACAACTATTAGTTCAACTCCCACAACATTGAGTCATTTGTGCATATCATCGGAGCAGTTTCTCATTCCTCCAAACAAATTGCAAATGCTCTTGGACATGTATCAGTTACTTTCATACAAAATGAAACATACTAATGAATGCTGCATAGTCATTTCCTATCAAACTAATAGTCCTCATTTCATTGCTTGAGTCATTACAAACAAAAATGTTGAACTAGTTCTCAAAATCTGTTCAACTGATTTCATACATTCCTATATCTTTTTTTCCCCTAAAAATGTCTCCTAAATTGAACAATTGCTTTCAGGTGAACCTCAGCTTTAAATCACGAGGAGGTGTGTGAAGCATTAGTTGTAACCAAGACAAGCCACTTGTCCACGGTCACTCAGAGCTGAATCTCATGAACCCTCATTTGGCAAGCATATGTAAATCAGCAGGACATAATGTGTACCATTTTTACAGTTCTGTGACACAAACATGGAAGGGCAACATCATGGAGGAGGGGTGAGAATGCAGGGAGGAAGGGAACAAAACAGGGTCAGAGGAAGAAGAGGTGAAGTACAAGTACAAGTAAGAGGTGCAACCAAATGTAGGGAGAACCATTGTGAATTTTATGTTTGTTCTAAATAGGCTACTGTATTTTTTTTTTTTTTGCACTCTGCTGTAGAATTGCAAAAATCATATGCAGTAAATATGTGAAACATACGTACATGTGTCTTGTACTCAGTTAACTCACTAAATACACCAATGTATTTAGTGTTGTTTTCAACACTATTGTCAACACTATGTTTTTAAATGGCTGTACAGGTAGTGTATAGTGCTGTCTTGAGCATTTTTAGGTAGTGTCACCAAGATCAGACTTTTCTGCATTGGAAAAGCCATTTGACTGTCTTGTTCTTATAAGTCTGTCAGCCCTCTGAGTCTCTCTGGAGACTCTTGAGAAGAAGGTTTCACTTTCTGAACTCTCAGCACAGGACAGATTTAAACTTTTGAGACTACTTTAACACGTTTAAATCTTAATCACGTAGGAGTCAAACGCTTTAAATTAACACTGATATCCAAAAATATTTACATAGGCTACACATATCAACTCTATCAGCACACTGTGACACTCGGCGGAGGCATAAAGTAGTCCCTCTGAATGCCTCGTTCTCTATCACACACACACAAACACTCACAAAAATACATACAGCTGATGGTATTTGTACCTGAGGATCCGCTCAGAGTGAAAACTATCAAGATGAATTCAATCATGTTGTCTGTCAGGTTCATGAAGTCTCGCTTGCTAGCGTGAGTTTGTCCGTTTCAACGATGATCAGCGAACTTCCTCGTTCTTTGTCCGCCGGTGGGCGGGGCCTTAGCGGCAGGTGGCGGAGCCAGATGAGAAACGGAATCCTTCCTGTTCAGATAAACGGCTCGAGCTTCGAGGAATCCCCCTGATCAAAACGTCTTTTTTAACCTGCGTGTTAAAGAGCTCTGAAAGTTGACACCTAGGGAGCAGTGCGCAGGTGCAGACGGTTCATAAATAATCATCTTTGAGAAAATGAAAAGAGATAAATGTTTAAACCCACATGTGCTCAAGTTTACATTTCTTTTTGAAGTTAATTTAAATCTTTCTATTGCACTAAAAATGGAGAAACAAGAACACAGACAGAAAACATGATTTTAAAACTCACCGTAACACCGAGTTAGACACCCCGTCGAGAGATGAATGTTGCAGACTGCTTGCCTCTCTAGTCATACCAACTTTAGTAACGACCGCACTATAGCAATACACAGTGGTCTATGTCTCCACGCGAGACGCTAAGGCAGAAGAACTACTGCATCTGCAGTGCGAAATGATTAATATGATGATTATTATTTCAAGGAAATGATAAAGTAATGATCATAAATGTTCTTCCTTGAGCTGTGTCCCCCCGCAGCAGTCTATGGACTCCCCCAGAGGTCTCCGTACAAACAAGCGGCTGCTGGAAGAGAGTGGGTAAGTTGCGTTTAGTCTCTTTGCTAAAGAAATGAGGCAAAGTTAAAAAGATGTTTGGTGGCTAGTGCAACATTCATCTCTTGACGGAGTGTCTAACTCAGTGTTACCGTGTGTTTGACCCTAATTTAATTTATGCCAGAATATCCTTTTTAATAAAGAGGACTTGGGCTTGGGGCAGGCAGAGCAGCAGCAAAGCAGCTTGCAGAGTAGGCAGATCTGAAGACGTTTAAATAGAACATCCATTTTCACCTTTGACTATTGGATTGTAAAAGGCTGTCAGCTGAGCTAAACCCACTTCAACCCGATCCATAAGTTACACACATGGTAGAAATATCAGTCAACAGACATCCTGTACAAACATGACTATAACTTTACCCCCCTAAAAAATTTGATGATTAATTTTAAGGGGCTGTATGTTAATACCCTTACAAATATTCACAGTAAAACAACAGGTGAATAAATCCTTGGTGGAAGCCTTTAACTGAAGACCACTGATCACACGTGTTTATACAGGTATATCAGTGAAAAATGTCTGAAACAGGTGGTCAAGTAACAAAAATGACATTTATTTTTACAGTAAACTCATCAGAAAGTCATGTAACCTCTTCAACACTAAAAAACATCATGAATATGTCTTTACACAAATGATTCAAAGTCAGATTTATTCACAGGAAGTACACTGTTTCACATCAGACACCTGGTTTTAGTCATGACCAGGGGCCTCTTGAATGACAGGTAGGTGTGTTGTTGCTGTTCGCCCAACGGTGAGGCTTTGTCTTTGGCTCTGCCTCCACACAAGCGCTCCTACACAAACAGGTCTGAGGTCAGTCAGGTCAGAGAGTCATCTTTGTGGAGCTGAGTGGAAGATGTCTGACTAGAGACACGAGGACGTCCTCTATCCTGTCTGAGGAGGAGAGAGGACTGGGGACACAAAGAGACAGAGAGACAGGTAGACAGAGACAAATGGTAAATAAAAAAAAATGCTGTATCGACAGTGAAGTGCTGCTCACCTGTCAAGGATCTTATTCATCCACCTGTTCACTGCACTCCCTCACTCATTGACATACCAGAGCTGACAACAGGCTGCATCTTCTGAAGCTCCGCCCACCACGGTAGATCACCAAACCAGAGAGAAAGAGACACAGAGCACAGAGTGCACCTGTCAGACCAAGGACCAGCAGCACTGGGAAACAGAGACACAAGCATGAGTAAGACACACAAAAAATCATAAACATAGATCAGACACACACAGAATCATAACCAAAGATCAGACACACACAGACTCACAAACATAGATCAGACACACAGAATCATAACTGTTGGTCGGACACGCACAGAATCATAACCATAGATCAGACACACACAGACTCCTAACCATAGATCAGACACACACAGACTCACAAACATAGATCAGACACACACGGACTCACAAACATAGATCAGACACACACAGAATCATAAACATAGATCAGACACACACAGACTCACAAACATAGATCAGACACACACGGACTCACAAACATAGATCAGACACACACAGAATCATAAACATAGATCAGACACACACAGACTCACAAACATAGATCAGACACACACAGAATCATGACCATAGATCAGACACACACAGACTCACAAACATAGATCAGACACACACGGACTCACAAACATAGATCAGACACACACAGAATCATAACCACAGATCAGACACACACTGAAACACAGTCATAAGTCAAGCTTACTTTGAAACAAGATGTGTATTCAGACAAAGAATTGAGTGGATCTGTGTGTGTTTGTGTTTCTCTTGTCGAAGTGTCTTACCCGATTTGTCAAGAGGTGAGGGCGGACTGGTGAAGGCACAGTGAGGCTGACTGAAGAGAGATGATGTGGAAGTCAACAGACCGCTCACTCTTACGCTCACACAGTACTCCACACCTGTCTGCAGGTAAGAGATCACCACCTGCTCACTGAAGGGCACACTCATTAAGTACTGATCACACACACACACGCACACACACACACACACACACACACACACACACACACACACACACACACACACGCACACACACACACACACAGTATTTGAGTGATCATGAGTCAATTATGAATCATAAATTATCAGTGGTACTTTTTTCAGCGAGTGAAAATGAAGACCCTCAACATTAAACTTTATTTGAGTTGCTAAATTTATTTCTTTAAAATGTTATAAATCTACTTGGGAATGCTTAATCGTTTTTGATTTCAAAGTATCTGTTGATGGGGTTCTTTGTAAAAAGTGTAGTTTCCTGTGAAATTTCAGGAGAAAAGACGTGTCTTTCTTTAGGTTTTGTTCTTTGTCTTTCTTCCTGTCACATGGTATATTGTACGCAATAACAAGGACACGGTGATAGCTTGTTTTTTTTTAAAGTGGGGGGGTTTCTTGGTGTGTTTTACCCCTGTCTTCCTGAGAGGAAGACGAGGGTAAAACCACACGGGGGAAACTAGATATAAGCGGAGACGTCAGCAAGTGCCGTCAGCAGAGACAGACGAGGGAGTTGATCTAAGCATATTTTTAATTCCTCAGTATTAGTTCGAGAAGGGAAAAAAAACATAAATCTGAAAAGGGAAACTCCACCAAGGGGATTATTTCATCATATTAATAATTCCAGTTTTTCAGACTGAGTTAGTCTGATCAGATTGATAATCCCAGTTTCACTGATAATCTGATTACACGGACTGTCCCTTTATCAGACTGTTGATATCTGTAGGTTGAGTACCTTTGACTAAGTCTAAAAAATTGTTATGATACAGAACAAACTAGATCTAAACCAGAACAAGGTCTAGACCAGATCCAGGCATAAAGGGGTCTGATCTCAGGGTGTGGTTTTATAGTCTGCAGGAAATAAGCCTTGTATTTTCCATGCGAGTTGTTTTCTTATCCAAATACACACCTGCGCTCCATCTCTGGTCCGTTTCACCTGGAACTCCAGGCTGCGGTACAGGTCTCTGAGCTGCAGCTGCTGCTTCAGCCCCCCTGAGGCGGGGACAGTTAAGTGTAGGAGCAGACAGTTCCCACAGCCGGACACTGTCAGACCAGGGGGCCCAAAAACAGCTGAAAGACACAGCAAACATCTGTTTCAATACACAATGATTAATCAATATACAGTACATCGATTCACAACAATACCATTAATATATATCTTTATATCCACACATCAAATCACAGGGAACACTGAAATGTCACAGCCCTACAGCGTTACCACATAAAAACAAATAAACTGTCTTTGAACACACCTGGGATCAGGTTTAAGCCATCACAACCTATAGAGAGTCCCGATGTCATGGAATTAGTCAGTCTCTTTTTGCCGTTTGCTATTGATTGCTGAGGCAACAACAGTTGTTACCATTCACACCAATAAAGCCCCCTGAATATCTGTGATTATTAACATTAACCAGCTAAGATATTATTATTGATGATTTATTTGATGATATCAGAGTTAGAATTCATGGTGATGATTTTAGTGACAAACGTCTCTTACTGTCGGTCAGAGGCTGGAAGTGTGCAGACTGGGTCCAGTTAGAGGTCTGGCTGGATGTGTAGGCCTTCACACGAGCCAGGTAGGACTCAAAGGGGTCCTTGAAGACCAGGGTCAGGTTACATGTCTGTCCTGCCATCAGCTCAGAGCACGCGGCCACCGACCTCCACGATTTCCTCCTGCTAAAAGAGTGTGAGACATGACCACCGTCATTCACGTCTGAGAGTTCAAAAGGTCAATCAGGTATCATTTACAAATGAGAGGTCAGAACATCTAGCCTCTTTTGAGACAGACAAATCAATTTTGATCATGACTTTTCTCCTGAACTCTAGAAGAAGTGGGCGCAGGTTTGTGGCATCATTCAACAGATCAACCCTAGAACACTATCGCTAAAATTAGTAACACCATCACAATCGCTGGGTGATTTTTACTCGAAATAATTTACCCAAGAAAAAGTACTTGTCATCAAAATTATCAAAACAGGACAGTACATGATTAAAGTAGTTTTCTTTTAGCAGTGGAGGTTGTGGTGGAGAGATCTACACTGAGGAAGGTGGAGACTATTCAAAAGAACATGGATCACCCACTTCACAACACCTTGATGAACCAAAGGGCAAATGGGGGTGGACGGCTCCTCTCTCTTCGCTGCAGGACAGGAAGATTCAGAAGATCTTTTGTACCAACAGCCATCAGGCTTTATAACTCTTATGTAAATAATAGATAACTTTTATAGACTTATTACGTGAGACAACAGACAATTGAATTTCCCTTCGGGGATCAATTAAGTTTTTCTTCTTCTTCTTCCTCTTCTTTATTTTCAACTGTGCAATGTCCAAAGGGAGGGGAAAAATGTGCCATGAGGGGACCATATTAAAATGCAACAAAATAACTGAAATTAGGCATTCATGAACAATAAATCCTAAAGAAACTGTAAACTTAGTTTTTTTTCCACCCATTCCTGGGGTATGTGAGTCTTCCCTGATGAAGACTCAGAGTCCTTGGCACAATAACAGCTGCAGGAGAGAGAACCGAACTATGGCATATTTTGAGTGAGTAAAAATGACCAGCTGACTAAAATATTTCTTATCACCATATGAATTCCCTTGAAAATCACTACTTTGTGATAGTTATTCATAACCACTGAGCTAAATAAAGATAGCATGCAAAATCCAAGACCACTCTTACTGACTTTATTCCCTACATGCAGCTAAAAAACGAAATCAACTCAATTTGCAATTACTAAATTTAACAAACATCAACTTTGCAACAGGATCACAGCTGTAGTCGAAGAAGGGAGGGTAAATATGGCAGTCCTGAATGTTGTAAGCCTTGAAATGCAGCAAGATCACCTGCATTTATACACTTAACACTATTGCTGGGTGAAATCCACCTAAACCCACTTTACCCTCTATTACTATTGCCGGGTGATTTTCACCCAAACACGTGCCTGTAGGAAAAAGCAGGGTTTACTCAGACAAACGCAACATAATGAAAATCATGTAAACATGTTTGGTCGGGTCATAGTGTTCTAGGGTTAAGGGGAAGGGAATTTGCACACCATGGCCCAATCCAGCACAGCTGAGGATAAGTTTAGAGACTGAGGAGAAGGCCTACTAAACCCTCATGGATGCCACTCCTCAACTAAAGGAACTGAAAATCATGATCTGAGTTGAGGGGGGGAGCAGCTGGAGAGACAACAGCTGCTCAAAGGAAGGAGTCCGGCTACACTTTCAACTGCATACATCAAACAATGAGTGTGGTCTAGACCTGCTCTTTACTGACTGTTGTGATTTGGCGCTATATAAATAAAAATTGATGGACTGATTGACTGATTTATTGATTGATTGATTGATTGATCCAGTGCTTCTGCACACAGCCCCAAGGGAACACTCAGCACGTCAGCATTAGCTTAATTTTGGAAGATTGGAGGTTGCTGCTTGGTGGACACAGGCATTGTGTGTGTGTGTGTCCGTGTAAGTACCTAAGTCTGACCGTCTGCACGGCGTAGCGGCAGTGGGTGGGACTCTCTAGGCTGGGCAGGAAACTGAGTGTGTGCTGCATGTTGAAGGAGGATATGGAGACACTGGAGGGAGGTGGGAGGGAGACACACACACCTGCTGAGGAGACAGGAAGAGGTTACCCACACATACACACAAACACACGTACACACACACAAACGTACAAACACACAGGTATAAAGACAGACAAGGTAAACTGGTAGCATAATGAAGCAATGAAACATGTTTCTTAGTAATGGAGCTCAATGAAAGAAGTAAAAAGAAGTTTTAAAAAGTTGATATAAAAGGAGAAAGGTAAAAAGTAAAGAAAAAAAGATTAAACAAAATAGAAGAAATGAAAAATGATAAAAAAAAATAAAAGAAGGTTAAATAAAAGGAGATTATCTCTAACAGGCTGAAAACACCTGAAATAAAACAAACAGCCGGTAAAACCTCAGCTTCGAGGGAACTGTGAGTTTAAGATCAAGATGAAGTTAACGTTAGAAGATCACAGCCGCTGAAACATCAGCAGACTTCAAACTCAGTCCTGAACTCAACGTCAAATTCAAGCCAGGCTAACACAGACCTGTAGTGACCCTGAGCTGTTTCTCTCAGAGTCTGATCAGGTCAGACAAAGATCGATGACATAACACTCTTCACATAAATGTAGAGCCCCCCCTGCAGACTGTCGTAAAGCCCACCTTCTCCATGTTAACAGATGGGACATAAGACACAAAAAGTCAAGTTAGGCTCAAGATGTCTGCTCCTGGTTTCAAGGAAACACTGAAACATTTTCTTGTTTAAGTTTCTAAGTGGAAAATATAATAACATCATCCTTAGATTAAATATTAACACCTCAAAACCTGAACTATAGTTTTAGTTCTTTGTACTTTAAAAACACACTGCTGCAACAAACTCACAATGAGTTCAGAGTCACAACAAAAAGAGTCGGTAAAGATCCTCCGGCCTCTCTAACAAGAACCAGAGGTTTAATAACACAAACACACGCACATTAAACATGTAAAAAGACCCTCCATCATACCAAGCTGAAGCTGCAGAAGAAGAAGAGTCTTCATCTCCATCATCATCATCCTACATCAAACGGTCTACAGCTCTGCTCACACACACACACACATATAGACTGAGCTGACTGTGTGTATATATATGTGTGGGGGGTGGCACTGTGTATCAAACACATATGAGTTTCTATTTCCCAAGAAGTCCCTCCTCTCTCTGTGTCAGATCTGAAAGGCGAGTTCAACACAGTCTCGCTCTCTCTCTCTCTTTATCTCTCTCTCACACACACAGAGGTTAGGTTTTTGGGGTTGTGACTCAGTGAATAATTAAATAAGATGAGCGATAAGATAAGATACGATAAACCTGTATTGATCCATTGGTGGGAACATTTGCAAAAGTACTTTTCTCTTGAGTTAAAGCAGCAGAAGATGCGTTCACTGACCTGAATGAGATCCTTTTTGTCTGTTCTGGATATCGACAGACTCAGACTGAGCAGTGTGTCTGTAATATGACTTTATTTACAGTAAAAGATGAACACTGATGAACATGCTACATTAACAATGAGTGATAAATGGCACTGATACAGACATAACAGACTGGCTGTGTGGTATTATACTGTTTAAATAAATGTTACCGTGTTTGAATCATGCAAACATAACTTGTTTGACTAATGCAACTTAAAAATGAGGCAAAATAAAATTAAAAAAAAACCTTTAAAACATGAAAATTTAAGAGTTAAAGCTCCTGTGTGGAGATGATGATGTTTTATCTGTTATTAATTTGTCCTGCTCATCCCTTTATTAATTCTTAAAACTCAAATAACAGAAAATTTTTAGATTGAATCTCCTCGGGGAATGTCTGCTGCCCTTATTATCTATGCAGTGATTGAAGTGGGCGGGGCTAATACAATGTGGCTCTGCTTTAACTGGCTGGCTCTAAGGAGGTAGACAGTTCGACCAATCAGTGCCCTCAGTGGTGTAACGGTAAATGAGGAGAAGGTTAAGCAGGAAGAGGAATAATTTGAAAAACAAAAGGCTTAAAAATAAATGAAAGACAAAATAAAATAAAATAAAAATTGAAATGAGTACCTTTAAAACCAAGGTTAAAATAAAAAGCATACAGTTGAAAATTAAACATTTTCAACAAATATATTTTTGCTTGTTTATAAAAAGATTTATAACCAAAGTATGAAACATTTTTGAGGATGATTTAGCTTTAGGAGATATTTAGCTACTGAAATTAACATAAAAACAGACAAATATTACATAGACTTTAAAAAAAAAAAACAGGTATAAAAAAATACAGTACATCATGTGGAGTTTCAGTTTAGAGCGTAACCGTTCTCAAATGTTTTCCCTTTCTCAGTTTTTCGAAAAATGTTTAAAATGAAGAAATGTGACAAATAAACTCCACAAATAAGAAATGAATTTACAGCGCGGATAAATGTTAAGATGGAAGCACCCAGAAGTGGTCTACTTCCTGGTTTTCAGACCAGCACTTGGTTTCAAGTCACAGCTGTGGTAGCAGCAGAGTCTCAGGCCTGTATTTTCTCTGACCTCCAGCAGGAGGGTGCCTGATTGTTTTTCAGTCTGATTTACCCCATCGGTGATATTTTTCTGATGATGGTCTCCACTTTCCTGACAAGTTTATAGTCTCAGTCGCTAGTTTACAGTTTTGATGTTCATTCATGGTCCATTAAAGTCACACAGAGCATGAAATACAAGAGGAGTTTGATAGAGGACACCGGGGAGAGACAGGTGGTTACCATAGTGACCCTAAAAATGTCTGGTTTACGTTTGAACCGTTAAAGGTTATCTGAGGAGTCTGCTCTTCGTGTTTACAGTCAGTATTCTGCATAGCTTGTTTCACTGGCTTGTTATTAATGCAAATAACCTCCATGACAAAACAAAATAATGGAAATAATGGCTAAAAATCTTCAGATGTAAAAAAAAACAAACATCTAAACTACCCTTAAATTGATGAGATTAAAGTTATCATTGAACAAAAAGTAAAAATTTGAGGATAAAGTTCAAACTATGAGGTAAGAAGTTTGAACAACAAAAACATTTTACATCATCATTATGACTATCCAATATCTTTGATTTTTTAAGTCATGTGTACTTCAATCTTACAACGTCACTTAACGTCATTGTTATTTAATTGTTGGGAAAATATATAATTATTTAGACTTTGATTTCATCCAGGTTTTAAGAGCTTATTTCAACCTCATACATGTGAAATTTGACTGTAAAGGAGATGTTTTGTACCGATTCCCACTCTCCGTCTTTTACTCTCGGACACCTGTAGATTAGTTTAGCATGATAGTCAGTCTGTCTTCTGGTTTCTGTAAGTACAGACTCTGACGGTGTTGTTTAACCTCAGAGTATGTGTGTATAACTCGTGTGTGAATTCACCTTTAGTTTAATGTGAAATTAAAATGATTTTAAGTGGTTCTAAAAGCTTTTATCCTCTGAGACGTTCCCATTTTGGATTTTAACTAAGTGAAGTCTTTGGACCGTTAGTTTGTGTGAGTGATTTACAGACACTCCTCCACGTAAAACATCCATCTGTCTCTGATTGGAGCCTGAGGAGGTCATGTGGCAAGAGAGTCTGACCTTCATCCAGAATCAGAAACTCAGACTCCATCAAAGCGTCCTGAAAGACATGTTAATGCCTGATATATCCAGACTGCTGCTCCTCCTCCTCTTCTTCCTCTTCCTCCTCCTCCTCCTCTTCCTCCTCCTCAGGGCAGGACACTGTTTTCATGGGGACGCCCAGTGAGAGCAGGGATGGAACAACGTTTGAGGAGATCTCTGGCTCCTCTCCGTCCTCTTCCTCTTCTTCCTCCTCCGGATGGAGATCAAAGGTCAGAGTGAGGAGGTTCACATCCTCCTCCTTTCCTTCTGTGGGAGGACAGGGTGTGTGTGGAGGAGTCCTTTCAGTACTGTGTGTGATCAGACTGTGTGTCTCTGCTGCTATCTGACCTTCAGGGCAAGGAGTGAGAGGTTGTGGGGGGAGTTGTGAGGAGTTGTCAGCTGAAACACAGGGTGATGCCGAAGAGGAGGAGGTGGAGGAGGAGAGGAGGTTCACACCCGCCTTTGATAGATAAGCCTTGTCCTCTCCACCCTCACCCTCGGAGTCGCTCTCCTGCTCCTCAGTGCTCCCTGAGGAGGAGGTGCTGCTTCTCTTGTCTGCGGCAGGGGGAACTGTTGATTTATCACTGTAGAGTGGAGAGAAGGAGGAGGTGCCAGGAGCAGCAACGACTAGAACCTCCTCAATGTGATGGAGAGACGCCTGACAGGAGAGAGGAGAAACAATATCAGAGAAGTTTGAATTCTGATCCAGACAAGACTGGACCTGACCAAACAGAACTACACACAAAGGACATCAGTAGTGGATCATATGAACAGGTGTCACTCACCAGGACCGAGGGGAGGGGCCTCCTCCTCAGGCAGATGTAACCAGCAGAGACCAGCAGAGCAACAGCTAACACACCACAGACAGCCAACACACACAGCAGGGACGACACCAGAGCATCTGTTTGTGAGGAGAGGAGGGTGAACATCGTAAGAAATCACTCTCCCGCCTCCAACTGGTTCAGAATGCAGCAGCTCGGCTTTTAACTGGTTTTAGTAGACCGCATCACATCACTCCAATTTTAGCCTCCCTTCACTGGCTTCCTGTCAGTTTTAGAATTGATTTCAAGATTTTACTGATTACTTTCAAGGCTCTTACGGGACTTGCTCCTAGCTACATTTCAGAGCTTTTAATACCTTATGAGCCAACTCTCAGCCTCAGATCCTCAACTTTGGAACGACCTGCCAGAGGAGATATGGCTTACCTGCATTGAAGGCGCCGGGAATGAGGGCACACACAGGCTTTCCGTAGTCTGAGTGCCTGTCTGACATAGAGTCAGAAAAACACACGGACACACAGTGGGTCCTGCCAGAAGCCATGCCCTCCAGGACCAGGCTGCCCAATGAGACGGGGTCCTTAACGAGCTACACACACACACACACACACACACAAACACACACAGATGAACCAACAGTACAGAGTGACACAGTGTTGCTGTAATAAGGTAACCGATATTTTTAATACTAAACTGTGATTTGATGAAGTAACATCCTTCATAGTGAGCTAAATTACTTAAGTGACGTGAGTGAAATAATCATATGATCAATGATAGGTCAAAATACCTAAAATTACATATAAATAACTAATACATAACAATAATGAGCCAAATAACGTAATAAGTATGTAATGACTAAAATATGACTTTAATTTAGGCATTCCTTATCACTGTAGTGAACCGTGTGCAGTACCTGCTGTGCGCCCTCTGCGTTGCTCACTTTTAGTTTGTAATTCAGCGTTTCATAGATGTCTCCCACGAACCCCAGGGGGGGCTGCAGCTGTACACACAGGTTTCTATCACAGGGGCGAACAGAGAGCAGAGGGAGGGCCAGAACAGCTGAGACACAGAGGAGACAGAGAGAAAGAGGTAGATTTCGTTATCATCTTATATCATGTATTTCATTTTAAATAAAGAGAGCTGAAGCCAAAGCCTGTATTATTCATTTTACCACAGATTATTCAAAGTATTTGTGTTTTTGTACATGAGTATCTTTGTGGGAAATATTCAAGCCAACCAATCCATAAAATTTAAGCTGATTCAGAAAACTATACAGAAATTGAAAAGAGGACAATGTGTCAAATAGTGAAACAGAAAAATGTTGTTTTTAAATAGAAAATATCTGCTCATTGAAAAAACAAAACAAAAACAGCATCTCCTAACTAAGGTTAATTTACAACAGGTAGGTAACAGAAGAAAAATGACATTCTTTTTGGAAATCATGGTAATGTCAGTAATGTCTAAAGACAAACCACACAGCAGCACATCAGGCTTCATCACCCCCCTCCTCTTCCTCATACTTACTGTCTCTGATTGGCTTGAATCCTTTGTATTTGGTGGATGAGGTCAGAGTCTGCATGTAAGCTGTGACCTGTGTGAAGTACCGCTGATTGGGGTTGGAGAACGCCCGTGTCAGGTCACAGAGCAGCGGCTCCACGATGCTCTGACAGCCGCTAACAGGATGCCAGGAGGTTTCCCTGCAGGAGAACAGAGCCAATCAGCTTCAGAGGCTCACATTTAAAGGGATATTCCGGCGTAAAATTAACACTGTAACACTAAGTTAGACACCCCCTCGAGAGATGAATGTTGCCGACCGCTTTATACCATCTTTAGTAAGACCGCAGATAGCAATACAGAGAGCCACGCGCTCAACCAAAACGGCACTCTATAGCCACAAATAATGCTCAGAACAGCACCTAACTTCATCAACAGCACATGTAGAGTCCCAGCCACAGCACTAGTCACCAAACATCTTTTTTACTTTGCCTAATTTCTTTAGCAAAGAGACTAAACATAACTCACCCACTCTCTCCCAGCAGCCGTTTGTTTGTGGGGGAGGCCTAACGAGTCGATCACCGAGTGCAGCGGAGTTCCGCAGCTTAAGGAGGAACATTTATGATCATTACTTCATGGAAATGCAATCAGACCAAGACGCTAAGGCAGAAGAACTACCGCGTCTGCAGTGCAAAATGATTAATATGGTGGAGGAAATTATCATAAATGTTCTTCTTTGAGCTGCGGCACCCCACTGCAGTCCATGGACTCACCTGGAGGTCTAACTCCAAACAAGCGGCTGCTAGAAGAGAGTGGGTGAGTTGTGTTTAGTCTCTTTGCGAAAGAAATCAGGCAAAGTTAAAAAGATGTTTGGTGGCTAGTGCTGTGGCTGGGACCCTATATGTACTGTTGATGAAGTTAGGTGCTGTTTTGAGCATTATTTGTGGCTATAGGGTGGCTTTTTGGTTGAGGTTTGTGCGTGGAGACATAGACCACTGTGTTTTGCTATCTGCGGTCGTTACTAAAGTTGCGGTGTTATGGTGTGTTTGACCCTAACTTAATTTTACGCCGGAATATCCCTTTAAGACTTTTATTTGGAAAAGCAAACAGGGATGCACTGCTAGATAAAGAAATGGATGGATGAAGATCAAACAGGTGTGATAAGGTACAATAAGGTGTGAACTTACCAGTCCTCACACACGCTGACATTGTAGGACACTCCTGGAGGTGTTCCCGCTCCTTGCTCCCACCTCAGCAGGTGGACCATTTGATTGGAGCTCAGGTTCAGGTTAGCAGGTGCAGGCAGGACGTTCAACGCTGAAACACACACACACACACACACACACTCATGAGTCTGCCTGTAGGTAAGATTGCCTCTCCATAACTTGGATTTTAAGTGCTACAGGTGTGGTGTTTGATGTAAGTGTGGGTCATTAGGGGGTGACTGTGTGATCTGTGAACTCACCTGGAAGCACCGGAGACAGCCAGGTGAGCGTCCATAAGAGAGCAGCCATGACAGGTAGACCATCTCTGCCGCTCTGGCATCAGTCGCTCACACCTTCACCTGCACATCACCACACTTGAATGAGCATGCTGCTTTCACTTTCCCTGTGACTTCATGGAAAAACCAGACAGCTAACAGTCAAATCACTGAAAGCAGAGAAAAATAAATAACAATAAGATATCTTATAATGATAATAACAGTAAATAAATGTATATCTCTCGTTGCTTTCACTTTAAATGAAGCCATCCTGATTTGTTTCGAAACAATATCATCGCTATCCAACATTACACGGATTCAATAACAAAATTTTCCTCCGACCGTCTGTTACAGATGTTTACAGACAGAGTAAACATTGATTCTCAGCTCTATCTGCGGTTCCTGTCTTAGCCCACACAGTTTCTTCACAGACAGGAAACAACACCTCCGGGTAGCTAAATAGGCTAACAGACTGGCTCTGGGTCTTACTACATGTAAGCTAACTGTGAGGAAGCTTTCTGGGGTAACAACCTGCTGGTGAAATTATCTTTAGATAAAAAAAATAGTTAAATACTGACTGTAGCTCGCACATGAGGTGTTTCCACGTTCCTCCCCGATAACAGTTACACTGCTGATGCCTTCAAGGACCTCGAGGAGAACTGAAAACACACAGCGCGGGTAAAACACATCACTTAAACAATTAAAGGAAGGTCTCAATACGTTTCTGATATAAAAATAAAAACCTAAGACAGTGATTATGCTACACATTTTCTCCGTCGCGCTTCCGCCTGTATAAAGACTGTGACTGTTTTTTGTTTTTTTTTCGTTTTGGAATTTGGACTTTTTCTCCACATAAAAAGCAATAATTTTGAAAAGTCCGGCGGATCACGAAGGCAACATTGAGAGGAGCGTTGCTTAGAAATCACGTGACCTTTAAGAAGCAGCGTCAAGATGAACACAGTGAGCTCCAAATCATAATAAAAATAATAATAATAATAATAAATGTAATGTTGATATTAATGATAATAATAATGATAAAAATACTACTACTACTACTACTACTACTACTGCTACTACTACTACTACTACTACTACTACTACTACTAATAATAATAATAATAATAAATGTAATGTTGATACTACTACTAATAATAATAATAAAGGTAAAAATAATAGTCGTAATAATAATATAAAAATAAATGGAATGTTGATAATAATGATGATGTTAATAATAATAATTATAATAATGACAATAATAGTTATAATAATAAATATAATGTTGATAATAATGATGATAATAATGATAATAATAATAATAATAATAATAATAATAAATGTAATGTTGACAATAATAATGATGATGATGATAACAATAAAACTAATAATAATAAATGTAAGGTTGACAATAATAATAATAATAATAATAATAATAATAATAATAATAATAATAATAATAATGTTTCTACAGTATACAGGCTGTATGACACATGACTGTAGTCTCAGTGAAGGCATTGTTGTTTTCTGGGTTTTGTTTTTATGCCTGTTTTCAGTATGATGTTTAAAATTCTGTCTCAACCGAACTTTTCATTGCCCACCTTACAGCTGGTTAACAGGTGCAACAGAGGGGTCCCTTACATTTCTTGCAAACAGCTACAGTGTGAGTAAGACACAGCCATAATTTTTAAAGTAAAGAAATTACTGGTATGGTGCATGAAAAAATAGACATATTTGGACCAAAATGTTTATTTTTTTACCGGGCTGTCAACACATTTATTTCTGCTTCTGCTCCTTGTGAATGAGTGTGTATTAGTGATCGACCTATTTGGGCTTTTTTCTGGCCTATGGTGATACTAATTTGTAAATTTTTATCATTATTTTTTCTCTTTTTTTGCATTTAACAAAAAGCAACAATTTAATTACACAGCTAAATTACTGAACCGGAGGGAAAATTCAATCAAAGACATGTGGAAAGCTTAATATTAGGCTCTGGAAAACATTCAATATGCTGTCGATAGGTTATGATGAAAATGCATTTTTCAGGAATAGGGATATCAGCCTTGTGAGGACTGATGCAGATATGATGCTGGTTATGTCAACATGCCATTGTCTGAATGATAGCATATTGACACAGATCTTTAAAATACGACCTCTGCAAATGAGAAAAGGTATCACTCTGAACCTGAGTGTGTTTATAGAGCCTCCTGACAGGGGGAATACACCTCAGGAAAACATTCACACCTGTGACCTCTGAGATTCACAAGGATTACCTCTTTATTTGTATCAAGCAAATCCACATCACTATTTGTTTCAGTTTGGACCTCACAGGCTCCCATAGTCAGTCTTATGATGCAGCTGTGCTGCCTTCAAGGACCTACAGGCTGTAGGAGATTTGCTTGTTGGTCATGTAAACATTATAAAAGATACTGGTGTGCCTCTTTAAATACAAAAATAAATTCAAAGCTTTATTTACACTTGAACATTTCAACACAGAGGAGGGTCAATGTCACGAGTGTCTCATGTACCCGGAAAACTCTTCCTCCTCCTCCTCCTCCTCTTCCTCGTCTTCTTCTTCTTCCTCCCCATCCTCCTCGTGGTAGGAACTGAGTGTGTGTGTCTCAGTCAGGTGTGTGACAGCTGACTTTGTGTGTGTGTGATCCAGCAGATGTGTGAGGGAGTCTGTCATGTCCTCCTCCTCCTCCTCCTCCTCCTCTTCCTCTTCCTCACTCACAGCGAGTGCAGTGAGTTTTACTGAGAAGAGGTTGATGTTACCTGAGCTGTTACACTCCTCCTCCCTCCCCATATCCTTCTCCTCCTCCTCCACCTCCTTCTCCTCCTTCTCCTCCTTCGTCTCTGCCCTCTCTTTGGTCACATAATCCTTTTGTTCAGTTTTCCCACCTTCAGATCTGACAGGAGCCTCCCCGTCCTCCTTTTCATCCTGATCATGTCCCGCCTGAGAGGCTCTGTCCTCTCTCTCCTTGTCCGCTGTGAGTGTCCCAGAACCCTCTGAGACAGAGTGTGGGCAGGATCCATCAGTTGGAGGAAACTCTGCTCCTGCTTCTCTGCCCAAGTACTCTTTATCCTCCTCCTCCTCCTCCTCCTCTTCTGCTTCTTCCTCCTCCTCCTCTTCCTCCTTCTCCTCCTCCTTCCTGGCTGTGGGTGGTGGTGCTGGTGGCCTGCTGAGTTTCTGGGAGCTGAAGGAGATGTTATTGAAGACGAGGTCCTCTGGGGTCAGGGTGTATCCTTGGTTCAGACCCGCCTGCAGAGGAAGAGAAGGAGGAGGATGAGAGTTATACACAGGTCACATGATCACTCACAGGACGTAATTCGTTGAGGTTCATTACTTCACTCTAAAATCTCTCCTTCCCCTCTCTTAAACTTTGGCCTGTAGAGTCCACAGTTCTAGTTTCACTGCATCTGTCTCCCCTAAGTCTCAGCTTCACTGTATCTCACATTGGTCCAACATACTTGCTACAGTATGTTTGTATCTCAGAAGAGAGGACAGGAGGTAAACAGCAGGAAGTAAAAACTGAGCCGACAGATTAATATGAAGATGAAATCCGGTGTTTCTTACCTGCAGAGCTCTGGGAAGATTAGCCTTCAGTTTACATAGATACCCTGAGCGATAAAGACCCCACAGAACCACCATCGCTACACCCACCACAAGGAGTAGCAGAGCAGCACCTACACCTACGAACACAGGGACTGAAAACACACACACACACACACACACACACACACACACATCAGTCTGATTGTGTAGCGATGATTTATTCCCTCTGTGAACATAACAATTAATTGGTGGTCTTCAATACTGTACGGTGTTCATTTAGTCTTTACACATTCCACAAAGAGCATCTGAAGTAGTTTGATTCAGCAGAGGGCGCTGTCAGTGTAACCTGACCATTGAATGGCACTGTTGACCTCAGGGAATTAATACAGTGATAATTTTCTACAAAACATGCCGCTATCAGTCACCTGAAAACACCTAAAAGATACCTCCTGGAAGTACTTTTGGAAACACTTTCATCTACCAGAAGTAGCACTTATTTCAAAATAAAAGCATAGTTAAAACATGTAGTGAATTACGGTGGAGTATTAGGGCCATATTAAGAAAAAAAATTGAAGACTTCAAATTAAAGTCATTGATTTACGAGAATAAAGTTGTAATAAAATCATTTCTTAAGAGAATAAAGTCCTAGTAAAGTAATAACATACAAGAATAAAGTTGTAATAAATCCTTACTTATGAGAATAAAGTCGTAGTAAAGTAATTACTTACGAGGGCAAAGTCAGAACAAAATCCTTATATTCTAACCTGCTGTTTAAGATGAAAGTTGTTGAAATGAGAGCCATGGAGCATTTTGCGAAAATGTACTTTAATATATATATTTCTATATGATATATAATATTTCTCAAATAAGGAGATACTTAATCTTTAGGCACATCAGCACCACATTATCATAAGTATCATAATGATTGCATTACGACTTTATTTTCGCAAGTAATTTCTTTACTATGACTTTATTCTCATTTGTAATAGTAGTATTCTCGTTTTCTTAATGTGGCCCTAATATTCTCTTATAGTGAATAAAACAACCTAATACCAGTCAGAAAAAAAATTACCAAAATAAAAGCTTGAGAATAATAGTTTTGTGAGGTAATATTTTCTCCAAAGAAGTTTCAGTCTCAATGTTAGTGGTGCAGATACATTAGAAATGAATGATGACTTTCTTGTCTTTTCTCAGTTTGACTGATTATGTGGCTTTATTTTGAAGTTGTCTATAAAAAAAGTGATAATACTGTTATAGTGGTATCTTACAGCTATGATAACAGTGTCTGGTATCCTGTCAGCCCTGAATCAGACATGGTGTGTTGTGCTGTAATGACCTACATTATAGTTATAGCTCTAGTAACTGCTGAGCTCACCTGTGCTGGGCTGAGGGTTGCTGGTGAAGGCGCAGCTCCATTTGGAGGGCAGTGTGTTCTGGTTCAGCCGTGTAACTGTTTCCACTTGAACACAGTACTCCACCCCCTTCTCAAGGTTGGACATATTATAACTCCTACTCTTAGTTTCAACCGAATTCTGCAGAAAAACAAAATCAAGATCTGTAAAAACAAGAAGTCTACATTTGTCTGTCTCTACATAGTTGTCATTTCAAATCCTAAATTAACACAAATATCTGAAAATAAAGGGGAATTCTGGTGTTTTTAACTGCTTTCACAGCTAATTGGAGCATTTTTGGGGAAAAGAAAGCAGATCGATCGTACGCAGTCTGTACTGTCTACCACATGATCCTCAAAGTGTCTAAGTAAAAGCTGTAGTTTTTGTCCCAGACAGGCTCCGGTTGTTATTCTCAGAGTCTGTCGGCATAACAGAAAGGATCCTTGCAGAGAGAGAGCAATACGTTAGGGGGGAAGAGGATTTCACCAGACAGAAACAGAAGATAGTGCTCAAACATTAACCCAGATGCCAATTTATTTGTCTGATCATGTAGCTCAGTGTTTGCATATTCATGTGGCACACGAACACAGAGTAATTTAGAGAGGCATTAGAGAGGAAACAAAAACTCATCGTCTCTTAAGTTCTGTGGGATGGTGTATTAGTGTTTTTCTGACCTGTGTGCCGTCTCGTTTTTTCCACAGCACTCTGAATGATGGGTCATATGTACTGAAAAAATTCCCCGATCTGGGGCTGCTGTTGGGCCGCGGCAGAGAGATGTTCACCACCAGGCAGTTTCCACATCCAGACAGGACCACTGCTGCAGGGCCGATCTTCACTGCAACCAGGCAACAGGGCAACGCAGCAGTGAGGCAATGCAAAACAAAGACAAGCAACACAGAGTCACAACAAAATACAACCACAACTTATGTTTGATGACTCAGGAAATGTCTGCTTCACAGGAGGAGTCAGAGTCAGTGTGGCCACATGCACAGTAAAGTTTAGAGATCACTAATTTGCATGTAAACGTACTGACTGATGCAAGGCAGTAACTTTAAACCTGAAGTGCATCAGCTGCTTGTGGTTTCTTCTTTTTCAGAAAATCTCAGTCTACTCTCAAATACAGCACGTTGAGCTGTTGTGAATCTGGGACAGAATTTATAAACCTTCATCTAACTTTCAAAGCTCTTCATGATCAGACATCATCCTATGAACTTTAAGAGCTCATGGGTTATAAAACAACCCCTCTGATATATCACGGTCCTGGTATACAGGTTTGCTGACAGAGCATAATGTTACAAAAAGCAGTCTGGGAGAAGCAGCTTTTCAGCTAACAGACCTACTTTCTCTACCAGAGACAGAAGGGCAGATACGCCCTCTACTTCAGGATCAGGATCAAAACTTTCTTTTTTTAACAGAGCTTATCATGAGGGCTGACTCAGACTTGAAGGAGCTCTTTGTAATAACACCATAAATTTCAACTCTTAGACTAATACAGACTCAAACTGCGATAGGCTCAGGTGTTTATACACTTGGAGTATTCAAGACTCAACCTAGTAGGGTAATAGTGTGTAGATAATGTGTAGTGTATCTGCTCTTACTGTCAGTCAGTGCCTTGAAGGTGAGGTTTTTAGACATTTCGGAAGTGGTGAGGTTGTAGACGGCCTTCACAGCAAGATCGTACTCTTTTTGGATGTTCAGCTCCACCTTCAGTAATGTCATAGAGGTCTTCTGAATGAGTCTCCATCCCCTCGAGTTTACACTGCGAACAAATCAACAACAAAAACTCAACATTAAACTCAACCACCAACAAACAAATCTCAGTGCAGTTCCTGGAACTTATAAAAGCAAATTTTAACCCTTGACACGTTAATGATCTGGGATAGATAGATTAGATAGATTGGTTTGTTAAAAATTGAAGATCATAAAGTTTGTTTTTTTGGATAGACAAGCTTAAAACCTCATGAAAAACAAAAAATGGGAATAAAACCCAGCAGAAAACTTTCAAAGTTAAGTGAAAACTTATTCCTCCTGCTGATTTCAGTCTGGTATGTGGGCCCTGAGCTGAGAGAAATCATATTTTAGTGGCAGCTACAAGCTCTAAAACCCCGAGCAATTTTAGGATTCCAACAACAAGATTTTAATTTATGTTTCTATATCCTCCAGCTATAACAAAAGCTCTTTATTTTAAGTCAAATGTTTAAGTTGAGCTTTAACAGTGTTTGTATATTTCTGTGCTTCTGTATTAATAGATAATATGAATGGTCAGATTTGACTTTACACGAATTTCAATCAATAAGTAACTCTGTGGAGTCCAACTTTCATTAAGACTGATTATGGACACTTAGTCACACACACTCTCAGACTCTCTTTCGCATGCTTTCTAACACATTGTCAAGATCACTCTACCACCAGCTTTTTTCGTATCTCTATTTCTCTGGAAACGTGGCGGTGGGTTGACAGCAGCTATAAACCACAAAGTCAGCGGTTTGAGTCCAGCTGGAGACGTTCAACACTTCCTCTCTTTGTTTCCTGTTTCCCCTGTTTAAACATAAATGTATTTTTTCACATGAAGAGGCTAAAACATTTGTACAAGATCATTCCCACGACGCGGACACAGCTACACGCATTAATAATTCTATTTAATATACTCAAATATAACCCTTATTGACCATTCATATTAATCTAACAGTGCATACGTTTTCAGACTGTTTTATTGGTTTTTCCTACTGCTTCTCTCACAGCAATGAGCCTGACGGTCAATTAATCTTTAAAATAGATTAATTAATATTACTGTAGTTTATTTTTTCCATTTATTACACATCTTTGTAAAGTCCAATGTAGATCTATCAAAGCTTTTGATGTGGTCTGAGACAGAGAGTGACAGCAGAGATCGCTGCAGGGTTTTGACCTTTTATAAACCTCATACTGGGTCCCTTCAGGGGTCTGAGGTCCAGGGTCCCAGCTGAGAATGTGCCGGAAGTTCTTCGAGTCCATGGATAGGTTGATTGGAGCAGGGAGAGAGACCAGCGCTGTAAAGAGGAATCAGCAAAGGTAAGTACAATACTTAGACTGGAAACATGCCTGACAGGTAAGCATTGCAGGTCGTGTGCATGTTAGTACCTGAACTGTTTGATTCACCTGTGATCACTCACCTGAGGTCAGCAGCTGAGTCAGAGACAGGAACACAAACACACTGATCATCTTCCCTCTGCTGTCGGTGACGATGGATACAACCCTGTCATACCAGCCACACTGTAAAAATAAATAATCATAGTAATGAGGGAAAACTTCATTTTTGAGCCCTGATGAGACATTCAATTGAAAAAAATAAACCATCTATCAGTAAATCAGGTCATTTTGAAGTGGTTTGCTGTTTAATTTAAAAGACACTCCCCTCGTAATCCCACCACTGTTGATCCAGAAAAATTAACCCAGCAGTGATTCTCTTCAGATATAGAGGACGTGCTGAACACAGCAGATGCATAATGGATTTTGACTTGTAAAAATGTGCAAATACATGAAACATAAACCCGCCCTTATTTTCCTCCTTTTTTTCGCAGTAAGGGGGGTTGAATTTCTCTTCCACTACAGTTCAACTGTATGTCTTATTTTGACAGTTTGTTATAGAAAGAGACAGAAAACAAAACATTCCTAGACCAAATAATTTTCATACAAAAGAAAGTGAAGGGAAAAATTACACCAATACCACCATTAAGAAACAACTCCCCATACTTTCTTAGACACATGAACTTCCTATTTATCTTTGTTCCTCGAATATTCAAAGAAGTTGGCATGTTTCTGATTTATTTTCTTTACATTTTTGCATTTATGTTCTCAAGAAGCTTTATCTACTTTGTATGTTAGGCGTATGTTGGTTGGGGTTGTATGTGGGAGTAGGGTGAGCAAGATGTCTGTATTTGTTATGTTAATGTATTGTAATGTGTCCTGAGTTCTATGTATGTTTGTTTGTTTAGGGACTCCTTTGAAAATGAGATGCTACAGCTCAAGGGGCTGTCCTTCAATAAATTCAAATTACAGTATAAACATCATTTTTAGTCTATTATTGTTGTAATTTCTCATATTTTTTAACCATAATTTATTTTTCTTTAGGGCAAAATGTTAAAAACAAATGTCAAGGGTAGACTACGTTCATAGATAATAAACAAGTTGATAAATTTTAAAGATTATAAACAGGTTATTGATCTCCAGTTAGGTTAACTGATCATAAACACGTTACTGACTTCAGGTGGTTCGGTTCTGATCTGATCTGGATTCAGTGAAGACGGGTTCAGATTCGGTTCGCTCCGTTCAAACACACTAAACATCACCTGGAGAGCTGGATTTACCTGTTCCTTGCCGGTGTACAGGTGTCCTCTTCTCGGTCAAAGTCTACTCTCTGTTCGTCACGCTCTCACCTTGTCACGCGCTGGTCCGGTCATGGATTCCGGTTAGCGAACAGCCTGAGTCGGTGCTAACATCGTTAAAAAGTGTCAGCGTTGAACTATCCATGAGGCTATCTTCGAAACAGTCCCCCCTACACGCAGACACACATACAGACATACAGACACACGCGTATACTTCTGTCAACAACACCGTGACACGGTACGTCACTTCTTCTCACACCTTTTCGCAGTAAAAGTCCCAAATTCTCAGGTCCTTCTACGAGTTTTTATTTTATTTTCAAGATGGCTTCCAGTTTGTTCCATCTGTTTTAAGGGGGCGGGGCTGTTTTTTAAACTGCAGCGAAACACCGTAAAAACACCCTGCTTCAGTATTTTACGACGAAGTTTCAGGGCCATATTAAGACAAAAGAAATTAAGACTTCAAGATTAAAGTCATTAGTTTATGAGAATAAAGTCATGATAAAGTAATTACGAGAATGAAGTCGTAATAAGATTATTACTAATGAGATTTAAGTCAAGATAAAGTAATTACTTAAAAGAAAAAAGTCGTACTAAAATCATTACTAACAGGAAAAAAGTCGTGATAAAGTAATTATGGGAACAAAGTCGTACTTAAATCACTACTAACGAGAATATAGTTGTGATAAAGTAATCACTTAAGAGAATAAAGTTGCACTAAAATTATTACTAACATAAATAAAGTCGTACTAAAATCATTACTAACTGATGTTTAAACTTTACGACGGAGTGTTTAAAGAAAAATAAGACTTCGAGATTGAAGTGATTAATTTACGAGACTAAAGTCATTACTAACGAGAATAAAGTCGCACAGAAATCATTACTAACGGGAATAAAGTCATAGTGAAGTAATCACATACGAGAGTAAAGCCCGAACAATGTCTTTTATCTTTAATCTCAAAGTCTCAAAGTTTTTTTTCTCAATGTGGCCCTTACATCTCGTCGTAAATTTTCTTAAATTTGGAGGATATAATTAACAGTTTAAGCTCTGAAGAACATTTTGCTAGAAAACAGCTTTAATATTTTACATTATTAACATTAAAGTTTATAACCTGATGGGTTGTACTTCGTATGTACAACACGTCAGGTTAACCTTGTATGTTAACTTATATATTTTTGTTGTTATTATTGTAATTAATGTTTCTCAGGGCCATCGCTGGAGACCGGAATCAAAAATGAAGACTGGCGTCAATAAACAAAAAAAAACTTTTATCTTGAAAACAAAGCAGAGCTTCCGGTGTGAGCGTGTTTTCCAAACGTCAGTGGGGTTTTCCCGTGTGTCCGTGTGTGTGTGTTTCCTACCGTCTCATTACATAAACTAGCGTTCGTAGGAGCCATTCAAAGTCAGACTGTCTGTCCTCACTATACAAATACACACAGTCTGTCTTCATGCAGGACAACAGATGAAGTTAAATATTAAAAACACTTTATTTAAACAGAAACAGAGTTCAGATATACAGACAATCAGCTTATGATAGTGTGTCTGTGTAAGTGTGTGTCTGCATGTGTGCGTATGTTCACAGTGTCAGTGTAATGGCATAAACTGTGATGCCACGGTTCAGCTGCCCTGCAGTTTCCTAATGATGTCACTGCTGGGCGGTGCATTGGTGAAAATGGTCCCCACAAAAACGTTGGTTCCCCACAGAGAGTGTCTGATCACCCTGCAGCAGCCAAGGTCCTCCACCTTGAAACCCAGCTGACCGTACCGCTCGTCCGTCTCAAAGAGGGGGAGATTAGTGTAGGGGCCGAAGAACTGAGAGAGAGGAGAGGGAAGAAGGGGAGAGACACGCCACTGTAATGGTCACTATTTCAATCATCATAACAAATCATCATTTAGTCATCATGACTTTAAAACCAAACTCTTTTAATCTTCCTTTTAACTAAATTTCATATCATTAACTTATCCCTTTCTAGTTTTAACGACAGGATCGTCTTTTATTGAGCTATTTTGGTGCTCTTATTTTAGTATCTTTTACTGTTGTTTTTATTTTATTTAATTTATTATTTCTTAAATTTCATTGTTACTTTGTTTTTAGATTTTAACCTTAACCTCCAGTGTTTCCATATCTTGAGTTTTAAAATGACGTTTTCTCAGTGCGCACACTCCTGTTTCTACAAAATCAAGCCTTTTTGAAGTTCTCTGAGCTTCTCCACCCCTACACCCCTGCTCGGTGCCTCAGGTCAGCTGATCAGCAGCTCCTGGAGGTACTGAGGTCCAAACCGAAGCTCAGAGGGGATAGATCATTTTCTGTTGCAGCCCCAATATTATGGAAAGAGCTACCCCTCCAAATCAGACAAGCCCCCACACTGTCCGTTTTAAAAACTCATCTTAAAACCCATTTTCATTCATTGGGTTTCAACCCTGCATGAGACTCGGCTCCTGTTTTAGTGTTTTATGGTTTGTTTTTAGTTATTTGTTTCTATTGTTTTTAAATTAGTTTTTTAAAACACCGAAACTATATTTTAACTTTTAATGTCTGCTTTTATTTTATCCATTGTTTTAATTGCTTTTTGATTGTTTTTTATGTCTGCGTTGTTTTGTCTATTTATGTAAAGCACTTTGTTCAGCTGTGGTTGTTTTAAAGTGCTTTACAAATAAAGTTGAGTTGAGTTAATGCATTTTAATACTGTTATTTTGTTGCATTTAGATGGTGGGGTGGGAATGAGGGGTTGGGCTGGGGTAGAATTAGGTATTCTTTTATTCCTGGGTCGGGACAGATTTGGGTCTTCTTTGTTTCCTTTATTCCTTTTTCTGTGTAAAGCCCTTTGTGCAACATTGTTGTGTATGAAAAGTGCTATATAAATAAAGACTGATGATGATGATCATGTGCCAGCACACTTAAGTGTGGTTCATACCCCATCACACTATAACCATGACAACAGAGAAAGGTGTGGGTCTTACAGCCAGGCCTGATGAGGGGTCAATGAAGTCAGCCCAGAAGCCTTCACTCTGCAGCGCCACACAGATCTGCTGAGCTCCATCAATAAACTACAACAAAAGAAATACAGGAATAGGTGTGAAGGCACACTTCCTGGATTCAAATCCCCACACAGCAGGAGAACAGAAACACACCAAGGCTGAATGTAGGCTTAAAGTAGGTCATCATGTAAGTGGTTATGGAGGTCATGTAGGCTGTTGCTCACCTTTACCTGTCTATGTGTTCACATTTCCTTCAGGCTGTTCGTCCATCAGTGAAAATAATTAATATTTTTATTACATCAATACATGGAACAAAAAGGTGGGTGTTCTGACCGTGTGCAGCAGCTCCTCCCTCTCCTCCTCCACCGCTGCACTCCAGCCACTCATGTCGTTTTTCGTCCTCTGAGTCACTGTGACAGCCATCATATCAGTGGGAGGGGCTTCAGGGAACATGGACAAGAAGTCTGCAACATCACATAGTCAGGAGACAGAGAGACGGACACATGAACACTCACAACGCTAACAAGTTAGAATAGCATATCCTGCTGGACACAAGGAGAACTAGACCCTCACAATAATACAGTCAGGTTCACCTTTTCAGTGAGAGTAAGGGTCAGAGAGAGAGAGAGAGAGAGAGAGAGAGAGGGAGAGAGAGAGAGAAACCAGAGAGAGAGAAACTGAGAGAGAGGGAGAGACACAGAGAGAGAGAGAAACCAGAGAGAGACTGAGAGAGAGAGAGAGGGAGAGAGACTGAGAGAGAGAGAGAGAGGGAGGGAGACTGAGAGAGAGAGAGAGAGAGAGAGAGGGAGAGAAACTGAGAGAGAGGGAGAGACAGAGAAAGAGAGACTTGGAGAGAGAGAGAGAGAGAGTGTGTATTTGGAGTTTTGGTTACCTCTCTTTAGCAGCTCAGGACAGTTCTGAATCACACACTCCACCCTGGATTGATCAAAATACTGATCAGCCCGACTGACAGTCTGGGAGGGGGCGGAGCCATCTGTGTCCTTTTCACACACACACACACACACACACACACACACACACACACACACACACACACACACACACACACACACACACACACACACACACACACACACACACAGCACTTCATTATTTAATCATCATGGACCTTATTTTTCCATTAGACTCATCAAACTGTCCTCAGATCCGGTAACTGTTACCACGTGCAGGTGTTTCCGTCTGAATATGCTTTGCCATGGAAACAGTTTAGTAAACAGTACTCACACAGAGGTCACAGGCCACCTGGGTCAGGATGGACAGGTGACGTTCAGATGAGGAGGGGGTGGTCAGAACATCAGGAAGGTTCATGTGACTCGTCTTTGTCTTCTGCTCTGTCAGACCTGACAGCTGGAGGTCAAAACCAGTGTTACCTGGCAACATGAAGCGCCTGTCCTGAGGTCCAAATGGGCCTATGATATCATCAGGCCACACAGTCTTCATACCTGTAAGGAGAGGGGTAAAACTAGCTAATCAGCTCTAACTGAAGGATTAACTAATTTACCTTAAAAATAAGGGGGAGTAACAGACTTATAATGCATTATAAGGGATAAATATTGATAGGTAGTCATTTTCTTCTTCTGTCTGTCTGTCTGAATAAGCAAAGAGATACCCTTTAACTGTGTCTGTGCCAAACAAAAACATAAAGCAATAAAGGTCATTGATTTATAAACAGACTGCTCACTGATATAAATGACTATTAATTGATGTAAATGACTGTTCATCGATTTGAAGCTGACAGACTGTGGTTGTTTTCTTGCTTGCTATTAATAATTAAAGAGTCAGTTAGAGACTCACAGTTGATTTCAAACATAATAATCAAATGTTCTGAGTGAGGTATGAGTATAGTAAGTGATGGGTATAGTTATTGTTGAATTTAGTGATTGATGAGTATAGGTATTGATAGGTAAGGTTAGCCTGGTTATTGACGGTGAACCCTGGTTGTTGATCAGCAGTATCAGAATCCGCAAACTATAAAAGGTCACTTGCGTCATGGAGAGGTTTCAGGTCAAACTGACTAATAGTTATCGGAAACTTGCCTGAGTCATGTGTTGTCATGGTGACGTGAGGCTCATCGGGTCTTACTGCAGAAAAAGTTCTGACTGAAGAAACCCGGCCGACCAAAACCTGAACACCGGACAGGTAAGAGACTAGACGCCCCCTGCTGCTCAACACCTGCAGAGAGGGCGAGAGAGATATTTATCCTCATGTTTGATTCATTTCAAATCCATTTTTTTCCAGTCGCTAACATTCTTTTGTCCAACCATTGTCACATTTTCAAAACTCTAAACACAATTAGCACAGCATCAGCCTTTTGTGGCCATACCGTTCACACATTTCATGTCGTTTTCACACAATATGCAGTCAGTGAACACATTTCCACAATGCTTACATTTTCTTAACAGACAAGCTTTACCTCCCAACAAAATTATGGATTATTTTTGTATTATTTACGAATGTTATCACACAACATCCCACAATAGAAAAAACAATATTCCAAACCTTAGATACAGTATAAAAACCTCTGCTATTGCAATGATATTAGTTCAAAAACAATAAATACACAAACAATTGAATAATTGACACACAGCTGATTTATGTTGGGTAAATTGGGCCAACCACAGCTGATTCCATAGAGGAGTTCTTTTCTGCATGGCGTGGAAGGTGTATGACCATCAGCCACATAACCAGATGTCCCTCCTTGAAGCCATGGATGCTTAGCCTGGCTATCCTATTGCGTGAATCACTTGACGTTCCTTCCCACCACAGTCTGGACTTCGGCCCATAGAGAGCGTGTATTCCCGATCAGAAAATAACCGGGCCAATCAGAGACCGTGTTTCCACTGTTACCCGGACAACAGGGAAAGGCAGCCCCTGATTGGTCCATGTGTAGTGGTGACGTCTAACACATGCTGCGGGACTTTTCAAAGCCCCGTTCATTCAGAACCCCATTAATTCTGCAGTTGACTCTGCAAAGTCGGCAGAAATCGTTTAGATCCGACGTCTTCTGCTGGTCTAGTGTATCCCAAAGGATGGTTTAGTGTATCTTGAAGGATGATTTAGTGTATCCTAAAGGAAGGTTTAGTGTATCTTGTAGGATGGTTTAGTGTATCCTAAAGGATGGTTTAGTGTATCCTAAAGGATGATTTAGTGTATCCTTGGCTACAGGAGGTGATATTGAAACAGTCAATCTCCTTCCATTCTCGGGAGATTGGGAGTCAAACAGCTCTTATAATGGCCGAACCACGAGATATTTCACTAGAAACCCCCTATAACTGGACAATTACACCTGATCAAAGTGTGTGTTAAGAAAGTTTGAGTCAAAAACAGCTGAAAATAACTCACGCTGGCCATCCTGCTGAGTGTCCCACTGTAACACACACAGAAATACACAGAAATAAACACACACGGAGAGATAAACACTCACACAGGCAGAGAGTTTTACAGGGTGACATACAGACATGTTTGTTAGAGAGTGAAAGCAAGTTAAGACTTAGTAAAGTGATCTGAAGCTGAGCTGCTCACCTGTCCTCTTAGTTTACGTATGTTTACCTGACCTCACTAACCAGACAGAGTGAATCTAAACAGAGGAAGAGCAGGATGAAGATGAACTCACCGTCGGAGATGTGGATCAGAATAAATATAATAATAATAATCTCAGTTTTTAGTGTTTTTCCTCTCCTCTCATCCTCAACTCTCTTATCCGCTACTCCATTTTTTTCACCTTGGATCCACGCATGCGCAGTATGACGTGATCTGTTCCTGTTGTCGAGCGAACAACAGCGCCCCCCTGCGACCTGGAGTATGATCCTCAAATTTGTATTTAAATGTAGTGCTTTAGGTGTCTCTGGGTTCATGTTGATTATTCTAGGTTTTTATGATGTGTGTTTTAACTTCTTATGATGCTCTTAGTTCCTTTATTTATCTTCTTGGTTCTTATGTCATTTGAGTGAATTTTTATTAATATATTTGTTGTTAACCCTGTTTTGTTGTTATTGTTTTGTGGTAAGAATGTTGCTCAGTGATAGATTATAATAGCAATTAGACTTTGAGTGATGGGCAGGTGATATAAGTTGTTTCTTCTCCCTGCTCCCTTCCAACCAATGGATAAGAAATGTTGCAATGTGACATGATATTGTCAAATTGAGGAATTGCCTTGGCTGGAATAAATAAATAAATAAATAGTTTTGATGTTGTTCTGGTTTTGTCTTTTGTTTTTGTAAGTGCTCAACAGATTAAGTTATAATGAAACTTCTGTGTGTAAAACAGATTATCTCTTTTAGTGTCATGTGAGAAGGGTTATCCACCCAACAAAATAAACAAAACACAGCTGGGAATAATTCTTAACTTTAATGAATCAACACAGAAAAAAGATAAACAAAGAAATAGATCCTGATAATAAAAACATTTTGACAAATAGAAATAATCAAGGCAGGGAGAAACAGAGGCTCTGAGATGTGAGATGAGGATTACACTGTGTGTGATTAGATATATATATATACAGTAGATAGAGGTTTATACAGGTTTATGTCTGATTGTGTTTAATTATAGAGTCAGGTATCAGGTATAAGGTTTCAGGTTCAAGATGTTGATTCCAGGGTCTGTGCAGGTAAAGGTCACTAGACTGTCTCCTCCTTCTCCTTTTCCTCCTCACCGGTGAAGAAGACAGTCTGGGGAGCTGTGTTTTTGCTGACATACTCGATGCACTCAATCTCTCCTCCAGAGTTTTTGGGTTTCTGAAAGTGGATCTCCAGGTGGTCTTTGAGTTCTTCTGGGTCCAGGACGTCCTTGATACCGTCCAGCAGCACAGTTCTCTTTGCAGTGCCGCAGAAAGTCTGAAACAAAAAGCCATCATTACTTCTCATCATCTTCATCGGGACTCATCTTCTCTCTCTCTCTCCCTCTCTCTCTCTCTCTCATGTCTGTGTCTCAGTGTGAAGGTTTGTGTATTTGTCAATTATTTTTGTCACCTGAAACTTTCGAAGCTCGTATTTGAAAACAGGATCAACCTTGACTTTGACCTTGGAGTCCAAATCCACCACATACTCCCCCTTCATCACCAGAGTCTCTGCAACTACACAGAGACAGACACTTTCTGTTATTACCACAAATTGAGCGTGTCAAACTATGTATGTAACAATATCCATTTTAACAGATCGACAGGCGATTCAGGTGAACTCCTCTCAGTGTTTTACCTCCTGGGTGGAGGAAGGTGACCGTCGCTGTCCCAACGTTTTTGTCATACTCCACCTTCTCCACCTCTCCTCCTCCTCTGCTGTCTCTGCAAAAACTGAGCATCAGCCGGTCCTTCGTCCTCTCCTCAGGCATCGAGGGGGGCACATCTGAGACATCCAGCTCTTTCCTGGACACCTGCAGGTGCACCTGGACCATCAGAGAACACAGGTAAATATTAAAGCACAGGTTACCATCAGAGCATCAGAGTAAATCTCAGTGCACACACACTCTCTCCTTTAAACAAACCTCAAACTTGACAGCAGGGTCCAGAGTCACTCTCTTTGGTCTCACATTGAGGGTCTCAGAATCACAGGACACAGAGCAGTTTCCCATCTGCAGGATCTGAGATGCAACTGAAGGACACAAAAATACAGAGACAAAGGACACAAAGTTACAGACATACAAAGACACAAGGTCAGAGAGCTTCAAAGATATGAAGTTTATACTCTCTTATACTCAATAATGTGATGATGTTCACATTATTATTATTTTTAAAGTTTATTGATTTGAGGTTTTAAAGGATAAACCCTCTCATACTCAAGTGTTATGTCAGTGTTAAAACTAATTTCTTTGCTTTAATTCATTTTATTTATTTCAGTAATAGTAAAAACAGTATCAAACTGGGGTCTTGGTTACCTTCCTCCTCCTCGAAAGTGATGAGGGCCTGACCTCTCTCCAGAGAAACAGACGACCTCTGACTGATGACAAACTCTGCTCTGATTGGCTGATCGTCCTTCAGCTGCTCGTCACTCTTTGAGGTGAACTCCACCACTGAGTCCGGGATCTCAGCGAGGATCTAACAAGTGGAGAGGTAGGCTGGATCAGAAACTGAATCATTGTTTGATTTAATGTCTACTGACTAAAATGATGTGTTTCAAAGTGCACATACAAACACACAGTGAAGTTTTCATCAGGTTATTATAAAAAGGTATAAGTTACAAACACTCACACTGTTTGCTTTTTCTTAAACAGACGGTAAAACATGTCTAATTTTAACCACAAATGCAACGACTTTTTCTAATAAAGTCATAATTGTTTATAAAGAACAAACTAACATATAATGAAATAAAGTTTTACTTGAAACTTTTTCTTCTGTTTATTAAAATATAACTTTTGCTTTAGTTGGTTCATCATAGAATTATAAATTAAAGATATAGTTAAATAAAACAAAACTGAAATTTAATAAAATAGTGCTGCAGGTTTAAAGTTTTACCTTAAACTTTTGTTTCAGTTTGCCCAACTCGCTCTTCTTTTTCTGCAATTTGTCTCTGCGTTTGTTCAGTTTGTCCATCAGATCCTGTTTGCGTTTGCCAAGATTATAAACTTCATCCTGAAAAGAAAATCAAGGAGAGATGATCTCTGACATAAAGAATAGAGAGAAAATATCTCTAAGGGACAGAATAAAGAGAAATTATCTCATTTTTCCCATTTATCTTTTCAGGGTGGTGTCAGGTGTGCCCGGTCATACCTGCACCTCCTTCAGGTTCTCGATGGACTTTTTCTTAAACTTTTCCCGCTCCTCAGTTTGAGCCATCATCGCCTTCTGAGCCTTTTCCCTCAACTCCTCTTCATCGTGTTTCTGCATCATTAGTTCTGCCTTCTCACTCTCTGCTTCCTTTACTTTGTTCTGAAAGGAAACAGAAAGTGTTCAGAAAGACTATTTTTCAGGAGGATGAGGCGGCAGTTATTAAGCGCAGCCAGGGATTAAGCTCTTTGATTAATGCCACATTGGCCCCTAATAATTAACCACATACAAACACCCCATCCAACGTATATAAATCTACAACTTCCTATACCTGACTTAACACTTATGACTGACTTAAACCACTAAAAAACACCAAAAAAGTTATGCAAATGATAAAAACAGCAAAAAAGAGCGATAACTGTAAAAGTGTTAAGTTCAACTTCAATGGAACTTAAATACATGAACCACAGTTCAGACTGCAGCTGGGACCATCCTGCAGGTGTGGTAGTATGTACACCTCGTACATATCACAATATGGATATATTACATACATGCATACACATACATGTACACATAGCTATACAGAAACCTACATAAACGCACATATATAGACAAACATACACTGTGTGAGTATGTTTCCTACCTTCCATGTCTCCAGCTCCCTTTTTGCCTCCTCCATCTGAAGGTCCTCTTCACCTGGGCCCCTCAGAGCCCCCGGGGCCTGGTCAACCTGCCAGGAAAAAGGTTTATTATTTATACATTTACAAAGAAATGAAGTGCTGCTATACAAGTAAAAACGTGTAAATACACAGCCACATTATGAAATAAGACAATGTAACACTAATTAATAAATACAGGATCTTGTACACAGCTCAAGGCTATACATGATGTAGCTAAATAAAGTTTATAATACAATCACACTATGAATAAATACAAAATTACACTAATGATTAAATACACGATCACTGTATACAGCTGTAATATATCAATACATTGAAAAGTCACATTTGTCAGGCCTGTCTTCGAGGGTTGAAGTAATCTTACCTCGCCATTTCTTGTTGTGTCAGCCATGATCTGATCTGAGCAACGAAAACGAAACTCTGTGAGAGAGAGAAAAAATAGTCACTCGTCAAAAAAAAGTAAACAGAAATGGTCAAAATAGTCAGAATAAAGTATATAGTTAGTATCGTATCGTATAAAGTTTGTTCTCACTGACAACTACCTTTCGTAAAGATACCAGCCAATGTGTTTTCTGGAGCTCCAACAGCGGTGTTGTGTTGGATCAGAATCAAAACCGAAAGTTAAAGTGAAGGCGACGCTGCAGCGCTCAGAACTCTGGGTATGGAAGGCCAAACGGGTAAAAAAAAAAACACACGTCTTCAAATTGGATGAGTGACGCTGCAAAAAGCTACAAACATCTCATCTTGCATGTAAACAGATTAAACTCTTCACATCACCTCCCTGACTATATGATAATACTCCACACACTTTTGATACCCCCCATGAGCTTCCCCTAATATTAAAAAGTAAATAAAACTGATTGTTTTCCTCGACTTGACCACAACGTCATTATCCAAGATGGCGGCGCAGTGCATCAAAAGTAAAGAGTAACAGTGAAAGCTCTCGTAATTTATTATTCATTAGCACATTTGTTTTGTTTTTGTGAAATTAAATAAACGGTGTATGTTGTGCTGCCCAACGTCTAACTGTAAACACGGTGCTATGGTGTTTGTAAGAGTAAAATACTGTGTTATGGGTTGTTTACAACTGGTATAGCTAACAACAACTAACAACAACTGAGAACGGCTAACAACAGCTGACAACTGCTAACAACAACTGTAACAGGTACAGACAGCTAACAATTGTAAACAACAGCTAACAACGGCTAACAGTAGGCGTCCATCTTGGTTTTGCGACGAGTCAATTGGAATGCCGTCAACTCTGGCGTAACCTCATTCCTAGTTCCGACATCCAACTTCTGAGGTAACTGAAACGTCGCACATATTAGTCTCTCTATTTATCTAGTCATTATTTATTCATCTATATGTGTATAACCTGTCTGCTTTTCAAGCTCTAATTTATTTATTTATTTGTGTTTTAATTCTAATCACTTGTTTATTCCAGACGGACAGGAATAACTTTGACGTCGATTGCTATGTGATCTCCCTTATGTTTGTCCCGGAAGCAGGATCTTTTTTCGTAGGACGGTAGGGGAAGGTCCTGCCCTCCTTCGCCTCTGATTGGCTAAGGAGTGCTGG
The DNA here is from genome assembly GCA_962446985.1 of Xyrichtys novacula. Lineage (NCBI taxonomy): Eukaryota > Metazoa > Chordata > Actinopteri > Labriformes > Labridae > Xyrichtys > Xyrichtys novacula. Next base: position 8,469,899 of record OY660881.1, on the reverse strand, counting down.
GCTCCAATTGGTTATTCCTTATGACTGTGAAACGTCATCGTCTGTCGAGTTAGGGTTAGGATTAGGAATAGGGTTAGGAGATTCAGAATTGCGATGATGTTCTGTCATGTTCTGTTTGATGTACAGAGCCGACAGCCCGCGTTCGGTTTGAGCGCATGATGACGTTTCACAGCCAATAAGAAGGCGAAAGAGGCGGGACCTTCCCCTACCATATCGCGTCCCGGAAGTATCCGCCACCGTTGATGTGTTCAGGAAGTGCAATATCTAGCTGACTGGCTGTTAGCTTAGCTCGTTAGCTGTCATGTTGTGGTTTCAAGGCTCTATTCCTGATGCCATCCACTCCGCGAAACAGCACAGCTCGGTGTTCGTGGTCGTGATCACAGGTACGCGCAAGTGTATGTGTGTGTGTGTACATGTGTGTACGTGTACTTGTGTGTGTGTGTTAGCGAACGTTACAGACAACTGTGACAGCGTTAGCATGCTAGCTGTGAGTTAGCTGTTTTCAGCCAGCAGAGGATTAAAGGGTTCACCTAAAGCCCAATTTCTATGGTGATTATCTGGAGGTTATTTTCATGAAGTTTGAGTCTTTACAAACATTAAAAGTCTAAAAAGAGAACTGACAGACATAAAGCAATATTTAGAGATATTTAAAGAGGAAAGGGGTGGAAATACAGACATTTACAGCTAAAATAGAGATATCTACATACATCTAGAAACATTACATGTTGATAAGATATATTTAATGATATTTACACATATTTAGAGACATCTAGAAATATTTAGAGATACAAAGAGAGACATTTACAGACACCCAGAGAGATTTAGAGACAGTTAGTTGCATCAAGAGACAAAAAATGATAAATTTGGAGACACAGATATGAAGAAACATTCAGACAAAAACAGAGACAGTAACAGACATGAAGAGATATTTAGAGAAATTCTGTGAAATTCAGAGAAAAGGAGAGATATCTAGAATTATTAAGCGACTTTTAGCAATATGTAGAGACATTGAGAAACTGTCACAGATTCTTAGAGACAAGTGAATTTTAGAGATGGAGACAGATTTAGAAGACTTTTTAAGACAGAAGAGACAGACACAGACAGATTCTGATGAACTATAATGAGCCTAATATCAATGTTATCTGACAGTATGTAATCTCATTGTTTGTTGACATCAGATCATTTGTAAATATAAATATACTTGCATCAAATTTTACTGTAACTATACATTATATTTCTAAGACTATTCATTATATATTACTGTAACTATAAACTGTTAACATGAATATGTGCTAAACATGTCTTTAACTAGCACTACAGATGATAAAACTCTAGATTTTTGAACTCCAGATTACATACTCTAGATTCTAGAATCTAGAGTATGTAATGTAGTATGTAAAAATAATGTATGTAAAGTTTTGTAATCTAGAATCTAGATTATAAAACTCTACATTATAAACTAAATTGTAAAGCTTTGGATTATGTGCTACAGTCTAGATAATAAAACTCTATGATATAAAATTCTGGGTTATTTAACTTCTAATTTAAACTGTATTATAAAACTTTTAATTGTAAAACTGTAAATTTGACGCTTTGATTTATAACTTTAAATATGATATAGATACACAAGATGAACACCAACCTATCTTAATATTAGGAACACCTGAGTGTGATACATTTTGATAATGAGAAACTAAAGCATCATACCTTTTAAAGTCAGCATAGTTGGGTGTTTGTGTTAACACCTGGATATCTTAAATAGTGCAGTTGGGATCATTGGTCTTGTTACGCAGCTGCTGGTGACTCTGAACAGGCTTTTCCATTCACTCACATTTCAATCAATTGTATGTGTGTGTGTGTGTGTGTGTGTGTGTGTGTGTGTGTGTGTGTGTGTGTGTGTGTCCAGGTGAGGATGAGCAGTCAACTCAGCTGATGTCCAGCTGGGAGGATGACAGAGTCTCAGAGGCAGCAAACAGCTGCTGTGTGGCCATCAAAGTGGACGCTAACAGGTAAAACAGAAACAGACAAGGTCAAAATCCTAATTTATCAATTAATTTATATGATCAATAACTTCATTTATGTAATTCTTATTAAAAAGATCAATTATCAGTGTTTATATCCGTACCTGAAGAGGAAAATCGACATGGTTTATGCGTCAGTGTGTTTATAATTCTGTCCTTATCTTCCACAGTGAGACCTGTGTGCAGTTCTCTCAGATCTGTATCCTTTCAAAAAGTATTGATCACAGATATCTCCAGTTATTGATCACTAATAGATCCCTGCATTAGTTTCTTTTGCTTATTGATTCTAAACCATTCTAAAAATAAGTCAAACTTGAGGTTGATCAAGTGAATAATGTTTCAAAGGGTGTAATTAGTGACATAAAAATACAACATACTAATGGAGTACACACAAGACCACAACATGTCTATGGTGCATTTGAACTTAACCTCCTCTAAGATCCTGTTGTGTGTATACCCTCGAGCTACTTCATCGGAGAGAATGGCATTCCTCTGGTGGTCGTTGCCGGCAGTGTGTCGCCTGAAGAGCTGATTCAGAGGATCGAAAAAGTGAAGCAGGTACAGGGGACAACACAGATTATAATCTCTGTCATTTATACTGGGTTATTGTCAGACAATGAACAGATCATGTTCTGGATTATTGAGGCAAAGTAAATGATGGGAAACATTTGATCAAACTATATGTCAGAATAATTCAGGCCACAAATCACAAAGGTTATTAATTAGCACAGGTTGGAACTACCAATGTATTCCAGTGATCCTGCATGCCTAACTTTACCTGATTTATTTCTCACAGTTGCACGCTCAGCAGATCGCTCCAAACACAGGTGCTCCTGAGGAGACTGGCCCATGCAACAGCACAGCCTCTGGACCAGGACCAGCACAAGAACCACTACCACAACAAGAACAAGAACCAGAAACAGGAGCAGAACTAGGAGCTTCTGTGGTTTCAGCTTCAGATCCAGGTCCTTCAGCGCCCACCACCTCGGAACCCACCAAAGGTGAGAGACAACCTGAGGCACTGTGATCCTCATGTTCCTCTGCACTACCTGTGAATGAGCATGTGTGTGTGTGTGTGTTTCTATCATGCTGACAGTAATCCTGCCTCCTCTCTTTCTCTCTCTCTCTCTCTTTCTTTCCTTTCTTCTCTCTGTCTTTGATAAAGCGTCTCTGTCTGCTAGCCCAGATGAATATCAGTCGTCACACCATCAGACTGAAGAGAACCTGGAAGCTAAGGTGCAAAGGTGAGAGCCCACCTTCACATTAGAAATGTTCCATACTGTCTTTTGAATTTCTTTTGTTATTTACTTTTGAGAGAAAGTAAAAATGCTCAACTAAATTTAAAATTTCAAGATGTAGTTAAACTCTCCAAAGTGATCTTTAAACTCCGATAGACTGTAAAACTGTGTTTTTTGTTCTGCCTAGATAGATATATAAAATATGTACACAAAAACTATATTGTCTGTAAGCTATGTCATATCTTATCTGTAGATCTTAATATTTAAGGATAAATAATCTATAACCTGTAGTATACAGATTTGTCTGTGAACTGTCTTTACTTGGTCATAATTCAGGAGTTTAATCTTTACTCTTGTGGGTCAGGTTGACAAAGAAACTGGAAGAGAGAAGAGAGCAGAAGAAGATGGGAGAAGCAGAGGTAAGGACACATTTAGTGTGGAGTATAACTCAGTGGCTGCACTCAGGTGTGAGAACTGGACTGTGCCAGTTACATTCTTACCTGTAATTACCATATGAGCCAGCAGGGGGCACTGTTTCTCACAGAAATCTCAGTAGCTGCTCTGACCCTCTGCAAACTGAGCTTGTCTGACCCAGAACCACTGATGGTCAATGTAGAGACTTGATATTTAATAAAATAACAGTCTTTGATATGTTAACTATAAGAAATGTCTCTGGTATAATGAAACTAAGTGTGTGTGTGTGTGTGTGTGTGTGATTCAGAATGAGATCAAGAAAGAAAATGAGCGGAGGAAGGTGGGCAAAGACCTGCAGGACTTTAAGAAGAAACAAGAAGAGGAGAAGACAAGGAGACTCCTGGAGGAGAGAAACCGAGAGAAGGCAGAGGAGAAGGCCGCCAGAGAGCGGGTGAAACAGCAGATCGCCCAGGTATGCTTATCCATATTTCTTACTGCTACATTTTTTCCTTAGTCATTTAGGATGTTTACCACCTGCAGGAAACGTGAGAGTATTCGCTGTAACAAGGGAAAAAATGAATAAAATGTTCTGGTGGCACCAAATAAATAAAAATAAACTTCGACAGCAGCAGACAAATCAGGTATAAAATATTCTGACTTTGGTGTAAGGCTGTCTTAAAGCTTTAAAGATTGCACTGGAGGAATGAAGCCGCTGTCATGCCGTTCGTTTTGCCTCCTGAACATTTTATACAATGAGGAGAAGTTGGTTAATAATCATTATATAGAAAGCAGCTTCTTTTATAAACAGTGTTGCAGAGATGATTCAAAGCTGAAATATCAGGTCTTGAGCCGGACTAAAATGATCTGGATGTAGAAAAAAAGCAATTCCCATCAGTACTTTAGCTGTCTTAGTTTACTTCTTATAACTTTTACATTTATAATCTTTCGAAACAGCAGAAATTTGATCAGAAAAGGGAGAAGACTTCTGATCCTGACTGAGGAAAAGTTATTTTAAACACCTGAGCAGAATAGTGGTACACATCTGTAGTTATCCTGGTAAACATGTTAAATGAACGTTCTGTGTGTTACTTACCTGATCCCTCTGTGCTGCAGGACCGAGCTGACCGAGCAGCTCGCTACGCTCAAATCCAGGAGGAGGATAGAGCTGCGAAAGAGGCGGCTCAGCAGGCCAGGCAGGCACAGCAGGAGGCCAGGAAGGAGACGCTGCTCAGGGAGAGAAAGTACGCTGCTCAAGTCACTCATCCATTCACCTGTCCGTTGTTTCATTTACACATTCACCCATTCATCCATCTATACACTCATTCATCTACAGTCCTTTTATCAGTTCCATCTGTCTGTCTGTAACACTGATGTAAATCTGTGTTTTCAATATCAGCACTGTAGCCAGGATCCAGTTCCGGCTCCCAGATGGCTCCTCCATCACCAACCAGTTCCCATCGCAGACCAGACTGCAGGAGGCACGACAGTTTGCTGCTCAGGTTGGTGTTTGTTTGGAGTGATTAAATAAACAACATTAATGATAATTGATAATGTTATAAGATAGTAAACAAGATTCTGAATCATGGGGTACCACTCTAAAACTGAGGACTGATAATCCAAATAGATGAAAATCACAGAACTTCACTGTCCACAGGTAGCAGGATCACCCTCTCCCATGTAATGTGCTTATTCTGTTTCAGGAAGTGGGGAGTCGCTACGGTAACTTTTCCCTGGCAACCATGTTTCCTCGCCGGGAATTCACTGGTGAAGATCTGGAAAAGACCCTGCTGGAGCTGGAACTGGCTCCCAGTGCTTCCATAGTGCTCCTACCGGTGAGACCTCCAGAGTCTAGGATCTTTGACCTGTTTCAATAATCAGATATTAAAGGGATATTCCGGTGTAAATTTAATTTAGGATCAAACACACCATAACACCGAGTTAGACACCCACTCTAGAAATGAATTTTGTCAACCGCTTGCTTCTCTAGTTATTCCAACTTTAGTAACGACCGCACGATAGCAATACACAGCAGTCTCAGGAGCCACACACCAACCCTCAACCAAAACGCCACTCTATAGCCACAAATAATGCTAATGCTAAAACAGCACCTAACTTCATCAACAGTACATAAAGTGTCCCAGCCACAGCACTAGCCACCAAACATCTTTTTAGTTTTGCCTAATTTCTTTAGCAAAGAGACTAAACACAACTCATCTACTCTCTCCCAGCAGCTGCTTGTTTGTACGGAGATCTCAGGCGAGTCCATTACAGACTGCTGTGGGATCATAAATGTTCTTTCTTGAGCTGCGTCACCCCGCTGTAATCTGTAATAGACTTGCCTGAGGTCTCGCTACAAACAAGCGGCTGCTGGAAGAGAGTAGATGAGTAGTTTTTAGTCTCTTTGCTAAAGAAATTAGGCAAAACTAAAAAGATGTTTGGTGGCTAGTACTATGGCTGGGACCCTATATGTATTGTTGATGAAGTTAGGTGCTGTTCTGAGCATTATTTGTGGCTATAGAGCAGCGACTCGGTTGATGTTTGTTTATGGCTCCTCAGACCTCTGTGTTTTGCTATTGTGCGGTCATTACTGAAGTTGGTATAACTAGAGAAGCAAGCGGTCGGCAACATTCATCTCTCGAGGGGGTGTCTAACTCAGTGTTATGGTGTGTTTGACCCTACATTTTATGCTGAAATATCCCTTTAAGATGACTCTAAGTCTTATTACTGTATTCAGGACATTATTAGCTTAGCTGGGCTTAGCTATTGTGTACCCAGTCTCAGATGTCACTGTAACATGTCTTGTTGTGACTCCGCCCCTTGCAGCAGTCCAGCAGACCCGCTAACACGGTCGCTCAGTCCTCTGGTGGGGGTATCTGGGCTGTTCTGGGCACGCTCCTTTACCCTCTGCTCGCCGTGTGGAGATTCCTCAGCTCCTTCTTGTTCACATCCCCACCCCCTCCAGGCACAGCATCCAGAGGCCCCGCCCACCATCAGCCCAACTCCTACACAAAACCCACGCCAGCGTCCGACAAAACGAACAGGTGAGAGCTGATCTTTCTTAATGGCGGCCCAAGACGCATGTAGAGAGAATTTAGAGACGGACACTCCAAAATCTTCCTGTCCGAGGTTCAGACAGCAGGTCTCAGCAGATAGGCGAGCATTTCTGACATAGGCCTGGACGATATAGAAAAAAAGCATATCGATAAAAAATAAATCATATTGATCGATATCAATAATTATCGATATAATTATTATAATTATTTAACATATATTTTAATTGCAGCCCTGGATGTTTTATGCTATTGCTTAATGACCTACTTTTAATAAAGAACACACAAGCACTGAATTCAAATTCAAACCTTTATTCAACCACCTTTTTTATTTTACCACAACTGAAAGTTTTTTAAAAAAGAACTAAAAAAAAAAAGAAATCAACTTAAGTGGCCTGAGTGACGTCAGTAAATACTGACAAACATAAAGACTAAAGTGACCAGAAAATCTGATAAATAAATATTTAAATAGTCTTTTGATGAAAATAAACAAAACAAACAACTATATAAATAAACAGAATAGCTTTAGGTGGGAATAGCATACTACCAGTTTTAACTGCGTGGGAAACTGCCCACAGCCTGGTGTCTGAACACTGAAATATTTCTCCCGGGGTCGGGAGATTTATTTTTTTTAATTATCATGTGATTGACTTAATACACAAACTAAGCACGAGAAGCAGGACTTATCCACGCCGGTGTTGTGTCGTAGAATGCACCCCTGCCGAATGCACCCCCTGCTAGTAGCCATGATCCAAATACTCGCGTCTTTGTAAAATATGAGCTCATTTGAACGTATTTCCTCCGCACCCTTCTCACCTTTTCAACCCCTGACCCATTTTCATGCCTGAAGCGCTGTGTTTGAGAAATACTTGCGGCCGGGCACTTCATATCGCGGGTCGAGAGTGGCTAGAAGCTGGTCGAAGCCAGGCTTTTCAGCGGTAGTTATTGGCAGTATGTCCCTCGCTATGGAGCATGTTACTGCATGGGTGATGTCCTTATGCCGCTTGGACGCTTTGTCGTATTTTTGGCAAGAAACGAAGTCCAGTTTGGTCGGCTTCACATGCTTTGTGCTGGTGCTGGCAGCGGTTCCAGAGGATTCCTCCGACGATAACGTGGAGCCGCGGCGCGGCCGACACAGCTCGTACTCCTGCGGGTGCGATCGGTTTAGATGGTAAAACAAGTTGGTTGTGTTACCAGACTTGGTTTTTACTAATTCTCTGCAAATTTTGCAAACGACCGCTGTTCGCTTTTTGTCAGACTTCTAAAAACCAAAACATTGCCATGCTGGTGAACTACTGAAACCTTTTTTCCGGACAATGTCCTCCGCTTCTCCTTGGTGTATCATTTTTTCTAATACACGTGCTGTCTGTTGTGGTTTGAGAGGGGCTGGGCTTGGTGCCGTAGCGTACCTGGGTCTGCGTTTGTGATTGGTTTGGAGGAAGTAATGACTGTAGTAAAAGCTACATGATAGGCTATGATGAAAAAGAAAGGGAAACTGTGTTTTTCTATCGAACTTTTTATCGACCCGTTTTTTTTCTATCGCACCACACGTCTATCGATCGATATATATTGTTATCGAATTATCGTCCAGCACTATTCTGACATCTAACTTCGTCGACCAAAGCAACACTACTTGAATAAGGCCATGAGTTTCACTTCAACACCGACACAGAGTTTCACTCAGTCCACCCTAAACAAGCCCAGACACAGAGAGCAGCAATCAGAGCTTTTTATTTTTCCTCAGTTTTGATCGCATATTTGCTCTGTGTGTATGTGTGTGTCTGTGGGTGTATATGTGTGTCTGTGTGTATTGTGTGATGATTTCCGTCCCCTTCCTCAGAGAAACTCTGGAGAAACGCCCCAAAGACTTCAAGAAAGACGGTAAAATCTGCCGGCTGAGGACTCAGGAGGACAGCGAGGACGACAACAACACCTGGAACGGGAACTCCACTCAGCAGATGTAGCGCCCCCTGCAGGCCTTCTGCTGTAGTAGTTCAGTCTGATCCTTCTGTTGTCTTACTGCTGTTCCAGGCCTGCATGGTAATAATCAGTTTATCAGTAAATAGTTTGGTCTCTGGACTCAGAGTCTGTCTGTGTGATCCTGGTTCTGTCCCCTGATCCGGCTCAGATGACAGCAGGTCCAGAGTCCTCACTGATCCTTCTCAGATTCACCACAAGGTCCAAGGTGTGGACCAGGTCTATCTAACAGGATCTGTGTCAACTGGATCTATCTCATAGGATCTGTGTAAACCAGATCTTTGTTCACCCTGATCCCTCCTCTTGCTATGTGACCTTTGACCTGCTGAGATCTGAGCCAGCTGAAGTCCGGGAAAAAAAAAAATGAAAATGTAACGACAGTGACTCACCTGGATGACCTTTGAACTCAGACGATTTAGCCTTACATGTCAACACTTCATCTAGACAGCTCGCAGACGCTTCACACTCTAACACACACAGACATAAACACACACTCTCACACAAACACACACACTCACACTCTGTCTGGGTGGCTTCTGTTGGTTTGACCCTAACCCCTCTGTAGTTCTTCTCATTAACTCATGAAATCAGAAAAATAAAGCAGCCTGTTTTTCAGAAACCTTTAACAGTGTTGTTTTTTTCTGTTGACTCGACATCAACCAGCAAAGTTCTCATTTACTTCAAGGGATATTCCAGCGTAAAATTAACTAAGGGTCAAACACACCATAACACCGAGTTTGACACCTCCTCGAGAGACATACTATATGTACTGTTGATGAAGTTAGATGTTGTTCTGAGCATTATTTGTGGTTATAGAGTGGCGTTTTGGTTGAGGTTTGTTTATGGCTCCTCAGACCGCTGTGGTTGCTAGAGAAGCAGGTGGTCGGCAACATTCATCTCTCAAGGGGGAGTCTAACTCGGTGTTACTGTGTGTTTGACCCTAATTTAATTTTACGCCGGAATATCCCTTTAACTAACTAATGGGCAGGTAAACTCATTAAGCCAAAGGAGTCTAGAAGATTGAAAGATGCTGCTTGAGACGACACAGTGATGCTGCTGGACACAGTGCCGCCTGCACCAGCAACCAGAGTAGACTTGATGTTTTAGCTGTATCAAGAGAACATATGTGCATGAGTGCAATATCTCACGTAATAGACTGAAGTTTTTCCTTTGAAGGTTTCTGTTGAGTGAAATCTGTTGTAGACAAGAGAAGTCAAATAAAAATGAGCAAAAAGTAAAAATTTAAATTCTTTATTCATCTGGATTTATACAAGAAAAGCAAATAGAGCAAACGTCAAAATCATCCTCCACAGTTAAACCACTCCTGGTCTGAACCCAAATCTCATAAGAGTGCTAATGCTCTGGAAAATGTTCATAAAACAGACTGTTAATGTCTGCAAAACATTGAACTAAAAAAAGGTGATGTTTGATTTAAAAAAAATCTGCTCATTTTAAATCTTATGTGAGCAACGTTTCTAAAAAGTAGTTGCAGGGTCGTGTTTGTCATCCTGTGTCCTCAGCTCTTTTTTTTCCCAGGAGACCAGTTTCTGGAGGTTAGAAAGTGAAACGTTGTCCCATTCTTTCCTGAAAAAGGATTTCAGCTGCTTTTTTTATGCCATGATGCTCCAAATGCTTTCAATGTTGACAAGTCACGACTGCAAGCAGGCCAGTTTAGCAGCAGGACTCTTCTACAACAGAGCAATGCTGTTGTAATACGTCCTCTAACTTTAAACTTTGGTTGCAACAGAAATGTGAATACTTTAAATACAGACACAACAAATTTGACATGTCAATGGAAAATAAAAATTCATTATATGGCAACACTATGCTAAGGCCTGTTAAATAATCTTAAAATATTCTTTGCAAGCTCTACAACAGAGACCATGCTGTCACTGTATATATTCATTTGTACATGTGTGTAAATGTATGTATATAAACAAGCTACGGAAACACTAATGGGTCGAAGTGATATTCCAGTGGAGGTGGGTTGGTTGTTGGTTATTCTCCAGTGGAGGTGGGGTTGGTTGTTGGTTATTCTCCAGTGAAGGTGGGGTTGGATGTTGGTTATTCTCCAGTGGAGGTGGGGCTGATTGTTGGTTATTCTACAGTGGAGGTGGGGCTGATTGTTGGTTATTCTCCAGTGGAGGTGGGGCTGATTGTTGGTTATTCTCCAGTGAAGGTGGGGTTGGTTGTTTGTTATTCTCCAGTGAAGGTGGGGCTGATTGTTGGTTACTCTCTAGTGAAGTTGGGGTTGGTTGTTTGTTATTCTCCAGTGAAGGTGGGGCTGATTGTTGGTTACTCTCCAGTAAAGGTGGGGTTGGTTGTTGGTTATTCTACAGTGAAGGTGGGGTTGGTTGTTGGTTTTTCTCCATTAAAGATGAGGTTGGTTGTTTGTTTTTCTCCAGTGGAGGTTGGTTGGTTGTTGGTTATTCTCCAGTGAAGGTGGGTTGGTTGTTGGTTATTCTCCAGTAAAGGTGGGGTTGGTTGTTGGTTATTCTCCAGTAAAGGTGGGGTTGGTTGTTGGTTATTCCCCAGTGAAGGTGGGTTGGTTGTTGGTTATTCTCCAGTAAAGGTGGGATTGGTTATTGGTTATTCTCCAGTGTAGGTGGGATTGGTTGTTTGTTTTTCTCCAGTAAAGGTGGGGTTGGTTGTTTGTTTTTCCTCAGTGGAGGTGGGGTTGATTGCTGGTTATTCTCCAGTGTAGGTGGGGGTGGTTGTTGGTTATTCTCCAGTGAAGAAGGGGTGGTTGTTGGTTATTCTCCAGTGAAGAAGGGGTTGGCCACAGTGGTGGTTGCCCCTTTAAACAGAGGGTTGTCGGCCTGGCAGTAGAGAAATTTAACCATATATGATTACTCCAATTTTTCATTTCTTACTGAGTTTTTAAATGTTTCATAGTTTGAAATTCTTCAGTTAATACAGATGTACAAACACTCTCAGTCATGATGTTATTTAAAGGTCGGGTAGGCAGGATTCCGTGAAAGAAGCACCTTTTTTGTGGTGTATACACAAAAAAGCTTTTAATATCAGTCAATAGCTATTAGTCATTGATGACATTTGGTTATATAATGATATTGCTGTGTTTTGTTATGTCTGTGTTCTCAACGATTTAAAATTTTTGAGCGGCTGCTCTTTCTGACTGTAAACAAAGCCATTCTCCGCCTCCCCCAACCTGATTGGCTGAAAGGCAGACGCTGCTCCCCTGTATCTTTCACGAGCCCAAACAAAGTTAGCGTGCTACAATATGGGACAGTAGAAACCAATCAGAAAGTACAGAAAATTGTCTAAATCCTTCTTTGGCCACGACTGCCAACACAAGCAAGAAAACGAAGTAAATACCGGAGACTCTGACGGAATAACGGACGCTTAAAAAGAAGATAGACCGGACAAGAGCTAAAGAGCCGGATCAACATCAATGAAGCATAAACGATTGGGGACGCTTCGGGATCTTACGGACCCTGTGACCTTTCTGCTGGACAGGTAAACCGCTTTAACAAAGTAAGCCAAGTGTCTGTAACAGAAGTGTTTCTTGTCAAACGGTCCAATCTGAAAGCTGCTTGGTTAATGAAAACGTGAAGGGTAACCTGCTAAAAAAAAAAACATCTCTGTAAAAACACCGGTAAAACAAACTGGCTCACCTCCGCCCACTTGGACTTCTTCTTTTCATTCTCAAATTTCTTGTACTCTTTCAGGTCCTTGAAGTAGAGCAGGACTTTGATGAGCATCAGCAGCAGGATGCCTATCAGAGCAACAGATGCCAGAGATCCTGCGATGATCGCAACAACGCTGGGCGGCGCCGGGCAGTCTGTGAAGAGATGAATAAACACATTTGAAGGGATATTCCAGTGTAAAATTAATTTAGGGTCAAACACACCGTAACTAGTAACAACCGCAGATAGCAATACACAGTGGTCTGAGGAGCCACAAACAAACCTCAACCAAAAAGCACTGGTGGCTAGTACTATGGCTGGGACTCTATATGTCCTGTTGATGAAGTTAGGTGCTGTTCTGAGCATTATTTGTGGCTATAGAGTGGCGTTTTGGTCGAGCGCGTGGCTTCTGGGACCGCTGTGTATCGCTCTCATTACTAAAGCTGGAATAACTAGAAAAGTAAGCAGTCAGCAACATTCATCTCTAGACGGGGGTGTCTAACTCTGTGTTATGGTGTGTTTGACCCTCAACTAATTTTATGCCAGAATATCCCTTTAACGCACTGAAGAATTTAAATGTGTTTGCATTATTGTCCCCAGAGGACAGTCTTTTTTTTTTTACCTCTCTTTTCCAGGATCTGTGCTCTGAATCTATCCACCCCAGTTAGCTGCTCTAGTTTGAATTTCACCCAGCAGTCCTGTGAGTCCTTCTGCTCGCACTCTTTGGTCGTGAAGTTTAACTGATCGACCATGCTCCAGTGAATGATGCTGCCGCAGGAGGAAGTGCAGTTCTTTTTGAAAGGGCCAGATTGAAAGCCAAGGCACTCAATGCAGTTCCTGAAAATGGATTTCACAGAAAGAGGAAATGTTTGGTCAAAATCAGTCAGCAGTTTAAAAACATGGGTTCACTAAATGCCTCTCTTTTTTTTTTCATTATCCCAGTTTTTTGCAGAAGTGCTTACAGTTTGGTCCGGCAGGGTTTGGGACAACTGAGGCAGGTCAGGCACCGCGGGCGCTGGTATCCCTCGATGCACTCGCAGCGGTCACACTTACATTTCCCTCTGCCGTTACACTCTGAGCCGTCCTCGGCCAGACAGCTCAGTGAAGATTTCTTACACTGACAGGCCGAGCCTTCATAGTCCGGGTTACACTCACACTTTCCACAGATGCATTTCCCGTTTCCTAGATGGTGACGGTGGAGAGGTTAAGAGGTCATACTCGCATTTATCTTAGCCTCTGTGTGTTCAGCGTGAATATGGGGGTGAAAGTGAGTCAAGATTTACCTCCACACAGTTTGTTCTGGAACTTTTCACAGTGCTCGTCGTCACACTGACAGTATTTCCCGTAATAGTTACTTCCACTTTCGGTGGTGTGACACTGACAGCGGCCACACACACAGTCTCCCCGGCCCTCACACTCCGTGCTGTTTGGCTTATGGCAGTGAATTCGCAGCGACTGCTCGTCTTTGTCTCCGACCGCACAGTTGCAGAACTGCCCGACGTAACCGTCATTGCAGCTAAACATGAATTAGCAGATAAAGATCCATCTGTTAGTCCATCTGTTTATCAATCGATACATCAGCCATTTAATCAAACAATCAATCAGATGAAAAAAGGACTAAAAAAGAAAAATAAAGAAAAGAAAAAATGACCATAACAATAATTAAAGGCATTGGTAATTATTATGTTCCACGTTTCTATGGCGATCATGGTCTTAAAGTGCGAAGTGAAGAGGTAAAAAAATGGAAAAAAACATTCAGGGCCGCAAAAACATTGACCAATGGGAGCCATCCGTCCTGGACAGCTCCTATTGGTAAATCTCCTGCTCCGCCTCTCCATCCAATCACCTGGCTGTATTTGACACACCACTCTCCCGTGTTTCCGACTCGTCCCCTCCCACTCTACCAGCCCTCCTTGGAGCTCTAAGCAGCTAAAAGTAGCGTAGCACCTTAACAGGAGCTGCGAAGGAGAAGGACGCAAAAAAAAAACCCACTTCTGCTTGCCCCACCACCAAAAGTGAAGAGGAAATGTGACAAAGCGAGGAAATCTAACTCGAATAAACATCGCGTCATCCTTCAAGCGGTGGAGAAAGCTCCGCCAGGATTGGGGCCTGAAAACAGACGCCAAGAGTTTTTGTTGAAGAGGTAATTTTTTCCTCTTATCGTGGCACATAAATAACTCTTATTAGTCGCTCTCATAGGAGCTAAGCCGATACTTGAAGCAACTGAGATGCTTGACCTGGAGTAACCTGGTTGACACGCCGCGCTACTGAGTTTTACCGTGAGTTGAGATGATCATTGAGAGTCCGTACGCAGTTCCTTGGATTCAACAAACAAAAAACGTATTGCGTTGAACATAATCAAATTAAATTTGCAAAAGATATCCAACACTGAACAAACAAGTAAAACGCCGGCAGTTAGCACCACGCAGTCAAAAACCTTTTGCCATTCCGGGTCAAACACCTGCCCACAACGGTGACATGACTACCTTTATCCCTGAGCACCCAGGTAACAGGACAGCGACACCCAAGGCACACAAAGTGAACTGCATAATAAACTCATGATATGTATCACAGCAACATATTTGGCTCCCTACAGTAGCTGCAATGTCAACATGGTAGCTGTCCAGGCAGCTGCAGACGGTACTCGCTAGCAGAGCTGACGTTTACTGCCGCTAGTCACTACCAAGCCGACATGGCGAATCCTATTTGAAGTTAGCGTAGGATCTTCTACCGGCCGGCGTCTTGCTCTGCCAGAGGGGGTGTGTCATGGGGAGGGTGATACAAGTTCGGGGGAGAGTTATCGTGGAGCACAGAGGGGAGAAGTTTGTGTGTGGGGGTGGGACGCTTTTTTCTAATCTGCCTTAACGGCTCAGTTTTTTTCAGCTGCTTCTACAATCGTCAACCATGCCTTTAAATCAAACATTAAAAAAAAAACTTGTATTACGTGCTCAAAAAGTGAAACTAAAGGATGAAGATCAGCAGCTGGCTGTACGGATCTCACCTGCAGATCCCACAGGTGACTTGTCCTTGACCTGAGCAGACTGTGTTGTCTGTGGTGGGCTGTTCTGGACACTTACAATCACACTCTGTGGACAAACTCACTGTCAGAGTATCTTTGATACCCAGAGGCCTGATCGTGAAGGATTCACCCGTCATGCATGAGTCTACTGTCACTGTGACGTTAAAGGCAATCTGCAGAGATGATAAGAGACGATACATCAAAACTTAGAGCAGGGATGAACGGGCCATGTACCTCTGTGCATGTCGGGGTTTGGTGCATAATGAGGGATGTCAAGGATCAGGACGCAGAGCAACCTCTTTATGGTCCTATTATCACTTTTATTTCTTTCATGCTTTTGTGTTTTTTTTTCATTTATTTTATTTCATTTAAAAAAAAAAAATTACCTGCTTTTATTTATTTCCTCCTGAAGTTTTCTGTAGTGTTTGTTCTTTTTAATTTACTTTGGCAAACTTGAATGTTTTTTAAAATGTGCTGTATAAATAAAGTGGATTGGATTGGATTGAAACTGACCTCATGTGCCACAGGAACATCATCACAAACACCTTCGTTTTCTCCTGACGGTCCCGGTTTCGCACATAACGGAGTGTAGGAAACTCTGACACCATTGGGCAGATTGCCATGAGTCAGAGTTACTTTGGAGGACAAACGCTGTGTTTGTGACAAAGACGGACAAATAATGTGAAAATGAGCCAAACAGTTGAAGAGATTGAATATTAATGTGCACAAAAAGGACAAAACGTAACAATAATCCTCACTCTGTAAGCTCGTTCGATCAACTGAACTACGTTTCCAGAGTCAGCTGACAAAACTCCGACCTCTGACGTGGGAATCATTTTGGACAGTTCCTGTGATAAAACCACGAGAGGACAAAAAGAGTGAGAAGAAAAGATTTCTAAAATCAATCAATCAATCAATCAATACAAAACTCAAGTAAACTTACCTGATACACCTTCACCACTTCTTTTGTTACCGCAAATATGGGCTGGATATTGTTTTTGGACAGCTGCGTGGCCAACTGCCCGACGGAGGGGTAATCCTGAAACACAACGTTGAGTTTGATAAACAGGTTTAATTGATACAAACATCTGATCAACGATTCCAGATTTCTGTTACATATTGCAAACCTGTTTGACCCCCCTGGGCCTCCTTACTTACCATGTGGCTGCTCTGAACGTAAAGGTTGTCAGTCATGTGACATTGCTCATCATTTGGTGTCAGGATACCAGCCAGTTTACCATCGCCCGCCATGTGGAAACCAGCGTCTGTGGTCAGAACGATGAGCCGCGTGCTGCTGTTTCTCCAGCCGATTTTGTCCTGATTAAGTATAAGCAATGGATCAATAAACCAAGAAATAAAATGATGTGATTAAAAACACAATTAATTATTCAATTCACCCCACAAACAGCAGCCTGCATCATGGCATCCAGACTTCCTTCAGGTGGGTCCAGGTTTCCAGAGATGAACTGCTGGTTCACCTTCTTCTTGAACTCCCTCTCGCTCGACGTCAGATTGAGGACGTGTCTGTACCCAAAGGCCGCCTGACACTGCTGGTAGTCCTCATCACAAGGTTTCTGCAGTTTCTCCTCGTTGGTGTTGGTGTACGGGAGGACGGTCTTATCCACGAATGCTCCGAACCCTGAAAAGTACGCCATCTGTTTGTCTCAAGGTTGATATTGACAGTTTGACTTTCACAGTTAACAGGCATTTCAAAGGCCTTAAACATAAACTGTGATTATTTTAATGTTGATGTTACCTATTTGGGCATGTTCAGTGAACTTTTTTAGAGCAGCGAACAGTTGTGCTCCCAGCTCTTTGATGTTTTTTAAGTCGTCTTTCATGGAATAGGATAAATCCATCAGGTAGTACAGATCCACAGGGTAACCCTGAACTCTTTTAAAGGAAACTCTGAAAGTCTCGGGACTCCCTGGAAACACAAAAATAAAGAGGAATCATTCCTGTTAATCACAGCTGTTGGATAATAAACCAGATCACAAAAGATTCAGATATCAAACTTTGGAAGGTCTTTTGTTGGTCTTCTTTTACTCTCCCTTTTCCTGTACTTAATCTGTGTTCACCCCTTTCCCCTCATTCAACCTCTGAGTTTTTCTAACCCTGGACAGAGAGACAGATTCAGCCCGGATTTTATCCCCAACATTAAACTTTGGATAGTCTCTATGGTTCCTCATCCCATTGGAGACATCCGTGGACCTCAAAGGGTGTAAACTTCAGAGCCAATTTTGGGCCCTTCCTTTGGCAGAGTGTGATGGATACCAGATTTCTGAAGAAATTACGAGTGGGATTGCTTTGGTTGAAAATGCTATCTCTAAACTGCTATTACAAATGGCTGAATGTTGAAATTTTAAAGTGTCACGAAGTTTTGAGTGATTGGAATTTGTTTGAAGAATTGAATAATGCATGAATAATCAACAAATTTAAAAGTGTAGAAAATTTAAATGATTGAAAATCTTTAAGTATAAGAAGGGTTTGAATAACTTTAAATGAGTTTGAATTTGCTTGGAGAAGAATTGAATGATTAATAATTGATAATTAATCCTTTGGGAATTATTAGTATTCAGACATTAACACCACAAAAGTACAAGAAGTAGAAGTGATGGCTGTCTGAACCAGTGGCGATTGCTCTAAGACTGCAAGGGAAGCTCGGCTTCCCTTAAAATGTCACCCCCCAAAAAAAAGAAAAAGTGGTGAAATACGTACTGCTGTGTGTACATTTCATTAACTAAATACGCACTAGAAAGCCCTCATCTTTTGTTCAGACACTGTGATAAGAAGCTGATAATTACAGGTAACCGGCATAACTTCGTTCTCATTCATCCTCGCAGCGCCTCAGTGCTTAACAGCCGGACGCTGGGCTTCTGCTGACTTCAATGTGGAAGCTTAAAGTGGGTTGTTCCAGCAGCGAAACTAGACGCTCATTGGATAAATGCTGGGCTTTGTCCCGCCCATCGGAAGCCCAGCTTCACTGGAGTTCTATGGCGAGAGGGCGGTCCCGACTTTCTCCCGGACTCCATGCTTCTGCATCCATGATTGGATGAGCTGTCTGAGGCGAAATCCTTTTTTGATTGACAGCTAAACAAGCGAATCAGCGATCTTGAAGAATAAAACATCTACCAGAGCATTTTCCAAGTTATTCATTCCGTTGTTCTTAACTGCTCCAGAGACTTTACCGATCCTCAGCGACTTTTGTCTTTGTTAAAAACGACTGCCGTTGTGTTTGGCGACTCTGTTCTGTTACATACTAATAAACAAATACAATTATGATGTAGGCCAGAAAAATGAGCTTCCCCTCCTTGAAAGACCATCAGCTGCCACTGGTCTGAACTATTGGTGATTTAACTGGTATAATTTTAGGAGAAAAAGTCCTTTTCCTATGTTTGATTTCTGAATCATTGTTGATTTAGTTATTCTGAAATTTGAAGCAAAAACATTAAAATAATAAAAATAAAGCCAGTTTTAAGTAAAATCACTGACCCGGCCTCAGGCTCAGGCTGATCTTCTGAGGACTCAACTGGATCAGTTTCTGCTGGGTGAACGAGTCCGACAGTGGCTCTGCCTTATCTTTAGTCATACTGTTTTCAGGAGAGATGATGTCTTCATCCTCGCAGCCATTTTTTAGTAACGTCGCTCTGGTGTCACACCGAACAGCTTCTTGCTCGCCAGGTTTGGTGAAATTCTAAACAAAAAAATATGATAAAGATGAAAAAAAGTAAAGGAATAAAAACTCAAAAGTCATTTAGAGTTAAGAAAGAAGCATTTGATGTATAACAGTCAATGTCAATGTCAGCCACGAAACAGAGGTCATCCTGTTCGATCGCCCTGACCTGGTTCAGGAACCAGCCAGAGTATTCAGAAGTGTTTTAAAAGTGGCAAGGCTATTCGCAGTACGCACTGCCAGAGGTAAAAGCCTTCCACAAAGTGGGAGCCACGACAGAAAATGCTCGATCTCCCCTAGATTTTAAAAAGGATCGAGGAACGTCTAAAACCACCTGATTAGCTGACCTCGGGGCTCTGGAGGGCTGGCGCAGTTTAACAAGGTCAGACAGATATTCCAGGGTCAGCCCATTCAGAGACTTAAAAACAAATAAAAGAATCTTAAAATCGATCCTGTGCCCAACAGGGAGCCAGTGAAGAGAGGAAAGCACCGGAGTTATGTGCTCCCATTTCTTGCACCCAGTTAGGAGACAAGCTGCAGCCTTTTGAACAAGCTGCAAGCGGTTGAGCTCTGATTTGCGAATGCCAACATACAGGGAATTACAATAATCTAAATGGGATGTGATAAAAGCATGGATAACTTTTAAATACAATATAACTTTGGCAAGAAGCCTTAGCTAAAAAAGCCAGATTTGACAACTGCGCTGACCTGTTTGTCAAGTTTAAAATCACCATCAATAACAAAACTAAGATTCCTGGCATGGGATCCTACATAAGGTGCTAGTGAGCCAAGGGAGCTGGCAAGGACCTGAACCAGGTCAGGGCGATCGAACAGGATGACCTCTGTTTCATTTCCATTTAATTTTAAAAAGTCAAGATCCATCCATGACATCACTCATGCAGTTGAGCACGACCTGCAGAGAGTCTTTGGTCGGGACCTTAACAGGCAAATACACCTGCACATCATCAGCAAGACAGTGAAAAGGAACACCATACTCTCTAAAACTTGACCCCAAGGGTAACATACAGAGGGAGAATAGTAGGGGACCCAGAACTGACCCTTGGGGGACCCCACACGTCACTATAATGACTGAGGCTATTACCTGATGACTCTATACTGACTGAGACCCCAACCTGACAATCCAGCACACAGAAAACTTCTTAGTGAGCCATCTTACTTTTTTCCTATCTTTGTTTAAAGTTGCGTTAATTTGTTTTAACGCTGACTCAAACCTTACAAGAGCACTAAAATAATTTGAGGTTTCATGGCATGGCTTTATCCCTCTGACGGCCAGCAGCAAAAGTGTTTCAGCTCTGAAACAACCATTAACAGTTCTCACTGTGTTCATGTCTTCAGCTGTTAAAAATAAGTTTACACAGCCCTGCTGCCTTACTGGCTGATGAGGTAGTTTCGGGCACAGAAAGTCTTATTAGGAGAAGTTTTATCCCGAAACTGAAACAAACAGTTTTTCAGCATGATGGTAACTTCTTTCTGTGTTTCAGCCCCGCTCTAATTCAGTCTTTTCTGATCAATGTGAGGGCAAATAGAGAAGAGGAAGAAGGTTTTTAGCGGCAGAAGTGAAACTGGGCCTGGTTTGTTCTGCATTGGGATAAATGTAGTTTACACTGTCTACACTCTGTCTGGATTCAGATCACCCAGAAAGGATTGGTTGACGGTTGTTTTTTTTCTCTCTTTTTTTTCTTTACCAGTTTTTTGCACCACACACAGAAAGGTCCGGAGCGTATGCAGTCGCTGCAGGAGTTGATCATTGACTTTGAACAAATTTCTTCTTGGTTACATGATCCTAGGAAACAAACAACAACGAAAAGAAAGAAAAAACGTTAGAGTTTAAAACAGAAACAAAATTTCTTTGAGATGTTTTTATTCCCTGAGGTCAAACTTTGTATTATTGCCCTTTTTTACTCTGATTATGCTTTGGTTTAAGGGCTGCCTGCACACGCTCAGAGTGTTTAAGTTAGATTAAAGGAAACACAGAAAAAAGACTTAATCCTCCTCTGTATCTGCTGGTCATAGGGATTATACCGAACATTGTCTTCTGCAGAATTTGTGGATATAAACTAAATAGCATTTGATGAATATTCCTGTTTCTTTAACTCACCATCTCTGGCCATCAGCAGGAAGAAAAGAAACAGCCAGCATGGATCCATTTCCTGAAAATGATAAACACAAACAGCTGACTGAAACTCAGGGATTTCAGAAGCTCTCTGAGAGTCTGACTGAAAACATGTATCAGCCTTCAGACACATGAAGAGCTTCTCAGAGAGACAGAAATATACTTTCTAAAGTCACAGTGTCATTATCATCAGTGCAGAGTTGTTCACAAAGAGCTGGGTGTAAAAAGTTACAGTTACTGTGAGCACAACCAAATACTATATATGTGTATGTGTGTGTGTTTGTATATAGCTCAACTAGAATATATAAGCGTAGGTGTGTGATAAATCTACCCACCCTGTGTGTGTTTTGTAAGCTTGGTGTGACACAGAAAGCACCCACAGAGCTTCCTGAGTGCAGACACGTCTCTGTCGACACCATAAAAGGATAAAGTTAACAGTTCAGTGTTGTGACATGTCAGTATTTCCTCTTTGTTAAACTCAGAGCACAGAGGAATTAACCTTTTTATATTCCTTTTTTGTACTTTTATTATCTCTTTGGCTTTACTTATTTTTTTTCCAAGTCTGATTAAATCAGCGGTTTTAAACGGCTCAGATGTAGCGTAGCTGTAGCAGTGTTAAAGACGCAGCTGAGAGTTGATGGTGTTTTATATGATGTCTGATTTTGACAAATAAGCATCAATTGTGTCTTCAGACACCAAAACCATCAGTCAACATAATGATAAACAGCATCTGCACCAGTACAGCCCAGGTTCAAAAGGATGGGATGCAGTATAGATTTATAGAGACAGGTTCAGACAACAATATAGACAACATATCTAAAAAAATGTATTCTCATTTTAAATTTGCTGCTGCAAGCAATTTTCTTTCACCCTTTAATGCCTTTTGTATCATATTTGATACATACTTGTATATACTTCTACCAAATCAATAAAATCAACAAATTACTGAAAAAAACACCTGAATACAGTCCGATAAATGATAAAAATGTTCTCTTGTAGTTTATCAGTTTCCAAAAACATCTAATGTATCAAACAAGATAATTAAATATATTTGTTGAATTTTAAGGATATTTTGATTTTTTGGGGTTTTCAGTAGTAAGTAAAATAAAAATTTCAGCTCCAAAAAAGTTTGAATTTTCTGGCAATAATTTGTGGTGTCGGCCATTAAAGGGCTACAAAAGTAGTCCCAGAGTCGTGTTTCTCAATTGTCCTCAGCTTTTCGATCACTAACACTCTAGTAAACGTCAGTGAACCCAGGAGACCACTGTCTAGAGTTTGGAAAGTGAAATCTTGTCCCATTTTCAATATGGTGCCCATGATTATCAAAAAGAATATGTCGGTTTTTGATTCAGTTTTCCTCTTCCCCTCAGTCCATTTTACAGTAAACAGGCTCAGGTCCAGAGAAGTCTCTGGTGTTTCTGGATCGTCTTTATATCTGGTTTCTTCTTTGCATGTTTCAGTTTGAACCTGTATTTGTGGATTCAGTGATAAAATCTGTTTTTGGAAATGATTATAAGTCTACACAGTGATTTCCACAACAGAGTCTTGTCTGTTTTTAATGCAGTGCTGCCTGAGGGCCTGAAGATTAGGACCACCGAGTCTTGGTTTTGGTACTTGTCCATTTTGGACAGAGATTTCTCCAGATTCCCTGAATCTTTTCATGATATTACGTTCTGTACATGATGAAACCCACTTATTCTCTGACATGTTTACACCCAGGAACCTTATTATGAAACAGTTGAACTCTTTCCCACAGAGTGGTGAACCTCACCCTTCTTTCCGTTTGAGAGACTCAGCCTCTCTGAAAGTCATTTTTGTTTGCAGTCATGTCACTAACCTGTTGTAAATTAACCTCATTAGTCGGGATATAGTTTATAAGTTCTGCATATTGATCAAATATTATTGTATAAAGGCTTTACTTTTATTACAAACCACCAAAACCTGTTTTTAATCAACACTTTACACAGCGTCCACAATCTCAACTTTTTTGGTGTTGGGTTCTGCCATTTTATCAAACAGTAAAAAAAACAGTTCATAGGAAGTTATTATCATGATTAGACAGTTACATGCACCATCATTAAAAGTACAAGTCAGAGCTTTTTCATATAGACTCACAGCTGAAGGAAAGATTAAAAACAAAACTCAAGATGAAACTAACTTCATCCGCTAAATGCATCTGTTCATATTTGAGCTATAAGAGATTATCTTTACATGATTTTAATAAACGCTTTACCTCAAAAAGTAGACTCACCAGAGACGGGAGGAAGCACTTCTCTCTGTGTGGTTGAGGGTTAAGTCCTGTTTAAAGGTGACGCTCCACCCACTTCACTTCAACAGTTTAACAGGAAGCGAAGAGGAAGACGTCAGTCAGTGTTTAGAGGAAGGGTTGTGTAAAGGGCGTTGATAAAAATAAATTGCACATACCGTAAGACCTTCTCATGACTCACAAATTTAGTGATAAAATTGGTCATTGAAAACAACACACTTAGACCAAAAAGCGACTTCTCCTTCTCAGTGATTGACGCTTTGGTTTTCTGTTGAGGTCTCACAAATGAAATTCGTTTGACAAAATAAGACCACAAACAATTCAGAACAAGATGGAAGAGAAGATGTGCAAGCTGAATTTTACTAAGTCCTAAGAGACATGCACATGGACCACAATTCAGACATGAAGAACCAGCTCTCCAGAATCTCTCCTACACCCCTCACATGACTGAAGGCCTGCATATCATCCATCATGACAATAAGAAACCTGCATCCACAGCCGAGCCATTTGCAGACATTAATGCTTCATGGAAATGCAATCAGACCGAGACGATAAGGCAGAAGAACTGCTGCGTCTGCTCTGCAAGTGATTAATATGATGATTATTACTTCAAGGAAATGATGAAGTAATGATCAGAAATGTTCTTCCTTAAGTTGCGTCACCCTGCTGCGGTCAATGGACTCGCCTGGAGGTCTCACTACAAAAAAGCGGCTGCTGGAAGAGAGTAGGTGAGTTGTGTTTAGTCTCTTTGCTAAAGAAATTATGCAAAGCTAAAAAGATGTTTGGTGGCTAGTACTATGGCTGAGACCCTATATGTACTGTTGATGAAGTTAGGTGCTGTTCTGAGCATTATTTGTGGCTATAGAGTGGTGTTTTGGTTGAGCGCATGGCTCCTGGGTCTGCTGTTAATTGCTATCGTGTGGTCGTTAGCAAAGTAGGTATAACTAGAGAAGCAAGCGGTGAGCAACATTCATCTCATGACGGGGTGTCTAACTCGCTGTGTTTGACCCTAACTTAATTTTACGCCGGAATATCCCTTTAAGGTTTTTCTAAAAAATAGTCAGTAGGGGGCGCATTTCCTCCTCTCAATACAAGCGATAGGAGCTGGTTCTGGACCGGAAGAACCCGACCAAGCAGCAGTTCTGTGATACCGGGTCACCACAAAAAGAACTTTAACCAGTTACTTTTTTAACAAGATAGAGACATTAATACCATTTCTGAAATTTTAAAGGACTTGCTAACCGCTACTTTCGGTCAAATCGCTGCCAACGAGACCAGATTGAAGCAGAAAGCAGTATTTTACCGTTTTTTAAAACTCTGTTGTCTCGGTAGTTACGGGAAACAGGTGGGTGAGTCAGTCGGAGGCCAATACAAATCGTGCTACTCTCCTGGTGTATGGACCTCATAGAAGAGTGGACTTACAGCGAAGTTTCTGGTCCTGGTCCATGGAGTCTGCTGAGAGAAGACACAGGACAGCTAAACCCAACAGAGAGGCTGACTTCTCGATTCTTTGTGGACCTGAATCAACTCTCTGTGGACTCTTTTGATCCAGGAGGCTACCGCTCTTGAGATGTTGGATCAGAACACGATACCCTGACTGTTGGATAGTGAGAGGATACGCTCAGTCCACTAAGGTAAGAGAAAAATGTGCAAGTGTGCAGACTAGTGCAGTGTGTAGGGGAGAGTGGGGTAAGTTGAGCCACCCCCTGTTTCTTGGAAATGGTAAAAGGAATTGATCATGTGACCAAATATTTATGAGATGGGCATCAATTCATGGGGTCTGTGAAGGTTAGAAGCACATGGGTGAAGGGGTTAGACATTTATTTACAAAAAAAAAAAAAACATTTTTCACTCTTGAAAGTGAATTTAGTCTGTCATAAATTTCATTAGAATTGTGTTCAGACTAAAAAAGATCATTTTAAATTTGTTTTATACATCAATTTTGGTATCTATGAGCTACAACATGAGGTCAAAAACCTAGCATTAAAGTCCACCATTTTAGCTTAGAGGACTAATAAAGTTAGAGTAGTGATTCTGGAGTAACTGAGAAAGTAAAGGAGTCTGATGAGAGGATCAGAGTTTCAGTTCAGATTGTTGAAATGTGTTACTTTTTTAAAAAAAAAATACAGCTGTGAATGTTCTGAATCACTTTAAGGCATTCTCATGTTAAAATAAGAAGAAGTGAAACAAGTAAGAGTCCTTGTAAGATGTTCACTCAACTGAGCAGATGCATAAAAGTGCTCGTGGTTCACCTGCTGCAGCACATAATTAGAATATCTGTTTTTGCTCCTTAAATAGAATATGTCTGTTTTGGATTTAGTTGGAGGAAACTCCACCAGCCGCAACTGTCCATGGCTGTGTCTGTCTGTCACTCACGCCACGCTGTTGTTCACACTTTTTACAACAGGGGGCAGCATTGCCATATTTAAGGTAGTACACTCTTCCCCCATTTAAAATGTTTCATTTGTTTTAACACTTTAATCTGAATTCTGCAGCATTAATAATACACATTTTTTACATGGAGGAGATAGGACTGTGTTTAATGTGAAAATGGGGACAATTCTTCGGACAGACTTGTCTCCTGGTTCCAGACCACACAGGTGTAGCAGTGCAGCATGTATTTTAAGTCATGATCATAAAGGGATTACACTGCATCTGTGTTCTCTTTCTAAATTAAGAGACTAGAAAAATAGTTTTCAAATGCAAAATAATGAAACTCTCAGTGCTTATAAACTGCATCTCAAGCTTTACTTCATTCAGGATAAAGAAAAGTGAAAAAATGACACAAATGCTGGGATAGTGTTATAGTGAAAAAACATGAAATTAGGTGATGACTGATCTGTTTCATGCTCAGTTGTGATCTCAAAATTGCGTTCGTTTCATTCAGTCCAAATGCAGCTTCTGTCTTGAAGTGAGGGTTAAACATTTGAAGGTCTCAGTGTTTTCCTCAGATGGCGCTAATCTTGTCAGGTGAGTGTGTTTTTTTGTTTTGGTCTCTGGTGTTGGGAGGAGTATACCAAAGCAAGGCAGCGGTAATAAAATTGAAACCTGAGACCTTACCTCTGTTTGTAGCTAAATTTGACATTTTTCTCCAACGTCCTCTCTTTGGGGGCGAGATTTATATTACTAGTGTGTAACCTCCCCTGTTTCCTCTGTGTCTGCAAGACCACAAGGTATTCACTCTCTCTCGTGCACACACATACACACACATGGAGCCACTGACAATGTGACATTGACATAGTGCAGTTGAATACCTTATGTGAGGGTGACTGATGGACCACTCGCCCTGATGGCTGTTCCCTAAAGGTATGTGTGTGTATATGTATGTGTGTGTGTTTGTGTGTGTGCTGTATTTGAACAGCAGAGGAAATAGAATTATATTCCAGCTCACATGAAACCTCGACAGCACAGAGAGACGGGTCAAACACCCGGGGACTGAGAGAATAATAAGCAGGTACAATGACACACACACATACACACACACATTTATACGGCCCTTTGGGAAACACTATTCACTGCTCCATCACTTACACTCATGAAATATACTCACACATGACTTGGTGAGACAGAGCAGAGCAGGAACTCAGACACACAGATTGAAAGTGATTATAATTCACGGTGAAGTCTGGCTGCTTCAGCTCATCCATCTATTTGTGGGCACGCATGTGCGGTCGAACACTCATCAATGTTACGGGTGGGAAAATACAGCCTGAACGTTCATTTTCACAAGCAGGTAAAGCAAGTTCTCAGTTCAAATAATCATGCTCTTATCATGGGATGTAAACAGAATAAAAGACATGGATTAAAGGGATATTCCGACGTAAAATTAAGTTAGAGTCAAACACACTGTTACACCGAGTTACACATCCTGTTGAGAGATAAATGTTGCCAACTGCTTGCTTCTCTAGTTATACCAACTTTAGTAATGACCGCAGATAGCAATACAGAGAGCCACGCTTTCAACCAAAACACCACTCTATAGCCACAAATAATGCTCAGAACAGCACCTAACTTCATCAACAGTACATATAGGGTCCCAGCCACAGTACTAGCAACCAAACATCTTTTTAACTTTGCCTGATTTCTTTAGCAAAGAGACTAAACACAACTCACCCTCTCTCTTCCAGCAGCCGCTTGTTTGTACGGAGACATCCAGGAGAGTTCATCAACTGCTGCGGGGTGACGCAGCTTATGGAAGAACATTTATGATCATTACTTCATGGAAATGCAATCAGACCAATACGTTAAAGGCAGAACTACCGCATCTGCAGAGCAAAATGATTAATATGGTGATTATTACTTCAAGGAAATGATAAAAGAAATGGTCATAAATGTTCTTCCTTGAGCTGCGTCACCCCGCTGCAGTCGATGCACTCGTCCAGAGGTCTCCCTACAAACTAGCGGCTGTTGGAAGAGAGAGGGTGAGTTGTGTTTAGTCTCTTTGCTAAAGAAATTAGGCAAAGTTATGTTTGGTGGCTAGTACTATGGCTAGGACCCTATATGTACTGTTGATGAAGTCAGGTGCTGTTCTGAGCATTATTTGTGGCTATAGAGTGGCGTTTCTGTGTCCATTCAACGCTCAGGTCCCAGCACCCTTGAAACACAGAGGGGAATATTCTGGGAAGTTCACAACAACTGACCAGACACGAAACAGACATCAAAGACAAATATTTATGTTGAGATATACTATATGATAAAGATAGATGAAAAAGACATAAAATAAAATTGTGATTAATGAACATTACATGTAATGTTTCGTCAAGGGAAACTCATTTGAAACATTGATTGCAGCCAGTAACTGTAATGTGTTTATTCAGGCTCAGATTTGTATTTTCACGGCGCAACGATATGTGTTATCCCTCACAAACTCTCCATGAATCCCCTAAGTGACAGCCAAGGTTCAGTTTCCAGATGTTTGTGGTGAAATGAGGAGAAATCGTGTTTTTATTTCGTGTAGCGGCGAGAATGTTGTGAAAACTTGCCCAGATTTCGCTCATATCGTCTGGGAAAACCCTTTTGTGTTTGCTGGAAATCGAGTGTTGACAAGTTCATTTCTACCGCATGTTTCATTCCTGCTCCTTTCTTATTCGTAAAGCGAAGACTCTGCAGCTTTTCAGCTCAGCGTGCGTTTGATGAATTGAAATGTGAGTGAGAGGGCTCCTCTGCGTTGAACCCGTGACACATCTTCACCACATATTCTTATTGCTAATCAATGTAGATGACACCATCTTTTACACACTGGCCCTGGCGATCAATGGGAATTATGCCATGCTTTTTAACTGTCACTGGTAATCAATGAGGGCAGCGCCATCATCTGCATCCCTTGATCATTACATCTGGTGATCGATATCAGAGCAGATCATGGCTATCCATGATGATGGGGCGATATGGGTGCATGTGCATGCGAGGGGACGGCAGAGAGTGGCACCAAAAGTCACGTAGACAGGAAGGGGATTTATAGAATTAAAAACATAGATGGTGGTGAACATATTCGGTTTATTCATCCAAAACTCCCGCACAGCCGTGTGGTTTCTCTCTGTATCTGAGCTTCAGCAGTCACCACATCATCTAAGTAATCTAGTTTTTATTTCACGCTCCTGCTTTAGGCGCCTTCAGATCCCGTATGTGAATACATTCATGCATCAATTTGCATTTATGTTTGTATTTACCCCGCAATGTTTTTACCGTTGATTAGAGACCCAGAGGTACTTTCACTGGCGTTGGATCGTGAAATAACCGTGTTTTGTTTTGCAACCGCTAATGATATTATTGTAGGATCAGAGTGAATCACTGTGTCTGCTGAGAGGAAAAGGATATAGTGATGTGCAGACCTAAAGTAGGAGTGGTGCTCCTGTGAAAACATTAAAAAAAGTGTTGTTTTTCTTATCCCAGTTCTCACCAGTGACCATGTGAGCACATGAGTGATTTATTTTATTTATTTAACCAGGGTGAACTTTCCAACTCGAGTCGGCTTCCTCTCAAGTGTTTCACAAAGTGCTGAAAACCTCTCTAAGACTATTTGCACTCCTTTGTATCTTAATCACTTTGTAAATATATAAATTAGTTTAAATCACAGAAAATTAGACATTTTTTCTATTCATTCATCTCCTCACTTAGATAGAAAACAACCTCTGAAAGTTGTTATTCTTAACTTTATGACTGACAGCTCTTTCTCATCCATGAACAATTGCATCTCAATGACCCTTGACTATTCCCCAGACTTCCTGCTTGGCTCACACACACACTTACTGACCACAACCTTTACTACATGATAACTATGAAAATATTTCACATCCGCTCTCCTCGTTCACGCACCGAGAGATAAAACAACAGAGACAGTGCGAACCGAGAAACAGAGGAAGCGGGCTGATTGAGGGTGAATGAGGACCACCGCAGAGGAATTTGACAGAGGTAGAGGGACTGAGAGAGAGCACACGGCAATCACAGACCATCACTGAGAGGTGACTGGGCCATCCGTGTCTGTCTGTCTGTAAAATGATACACCGTCAAAACAGGAGGTAGCAGCAATACCATTACTGACGTCTCTACTTTGATGCAGTGATTTTACTTCATTAAGTGATTGGACCAGGACCAAAGAAGAACTCAAAACACAGCAGAGAGGAAGTGAAAAAAAATAGATAACACAATAAAATCAATAACAGAAGATAGATAAAACAGGAGAAAATCAAAAAACTTAAGGAAATAAAGGAACATTAAGAGTCATAGCATTTAAAACATGACTGAAAGTAGTGTCGGTGGCGTCACCCATCTGTTTCTGATGTGGCGTTTTGAAGTCTTTTGGCGGTGGTCACCATGTTGATAATGCTGACTCAACCTCACTTTTGGTTAACCTATCAGAGGCAGGCCTTTAGCTAACTCGCACGCAACTACAGTGTGCCTGGCTAGGGCTGGGCGATAAACTGAAAATTTACTGATACCGAAATTTACAGCAATAACCGAAGTCATTTTGCCCATATCGGTATATTCGGTATCAAAAAAACAAATAAATAAAAGTTGGTTTTGGATGTGTGTAGGTAGGCTATGTCTAGGGCTGGGGATATGGGAAAAAGTTTATCACGATATATTTTTTTCCTATCAGTCGATATCGATATCACCATATAAAAAATGAAATTTAATAGTGTTTATTGGTAGCATGTCTTTTGCAAAACAATAAGCTACTTCATCTGTGTGGTCTTTGTGTCTCTTCAACGTTTTGTTGTAAGGCGTTGCGTCATAGAAAGTGGACTGAATGGTCAGCTGTTTTCGGTGTTAAAGTGCTATGGTTGCATGTAGTTGCAACCCACTACTACGCAAATGTTTGCTACTTGGTTCTATTTCAGCACATAATTGGTTCAGCCTGAAGCGGACCTGCAGAAATTCCCCTTTTCATTGGCTATTCGTATAGTCTACCTAAACATGGCAGAATGCTGACTATCGAAAAAGATATTGACCATGTTTAATACTGATATCGGAGGAAATTAATTTTCTATATATATCGTTATCATTTTATCACCCAGCCCTAGCTATGTCTCATGTCCCTTTAAGTCGCTGTCCTATGTCAAAGACGTGACTCTACCTCATCCCGTTGGTAACAAAGAGGGAGAGACAGGTGAGGAGATGGAGGACGGTTCAAAAGTTGTAGCAGCTGGATCGGCGGCTGAAGTTGACGAAGTTAATGTGGGGCGAGGTGAGCAGCTTGTGGAGTAGTTATCGTCCATTTATCATTATCGAGGTGAACTGCTCAATATATGGTGATATTGATTTGAGGCCATATTGCCCAGCCTATGCCTGCCCATCATTAAAAGATACTGTGGGTGTGATGGTAGCTAAGAAAACTGGGAACTATTTAGCCGCAAACTCTTTTTCAAACGAGGCTTTGACTGTGTTCGTTTTCGCTCTAAAAACAACTCTTTTTCAGTTAAGTGTGCTCTGGTGCCTCTTTGGTATTTTTACATGTGTTTGTGTGTGCTTGAATGATTGGAAGAACAGTTTCTGAAATTGGTCCAACACTGAGGGAGAGTGGAGCAGATGGCAGCTGTGAAAGGAGCTAAAACATAGTTCGAGGATGCACAATTATCCGGTCACTGCAAGTGCTTTATTATACCACTGACAGGCTCAGATCATTATCACAAATCCCAAGAACAGATTGGCAAGGGTTTTCCTTACCTTTCACTTGTGCTGGTCTGTGCCTATCCCAGTATCGCTTGTGTCCGCTGTTGTCTTCCTGCACCACGTCAGCTCTTGCAATAGGTATCAGCTCTGTGTTATACATATATAGCTTTACTCTCTATAGATATGGCAACTTAATGGGGCTGGAAATGAGCAGAAACAGAGACGTTTTAAAGTGAAATAAAATAAATTAGATAAAAATTCAATTTCTTCAAAATGTTTTGATCTTTTTCAATAATGCAGATAAACAAACACATGAAACAAGTAGACCTGTGTTTAGTGTCATTTCTTTGTGTGTACAACACAGTAACTCATTCATGATGTATTGTGTCTGTGGCAGTATAGATCTACATGTTGATTAATGGCTCCACTGGACTGAATAATAAATGTGTGTGTGTGTGTTAAGATGTTTGCAGTAGTGTGTGTGTGTGTGATGACCCGACAGTTGATCATGAATAATAATAGTGATCAATAGCTGCACAGATCCTGGACCACTGTGGGGTTTCTTTTCTTTTCTGTTGCTATAACTTCATCTGCCTCTGGGTGGCACTGTTTAACAACAGAGACCATGAAAAGCCTCAGGAGGGTCAGCTTGTCTGGGTTGGTTTTCTGCAAAAAACTTGTTTAAAATACTTTAAAAAACAGACAGTCGTTGAACAAAAAGGGGAGTAGCTGTAAGTTAGGTGACCTGGTGCTCGCCGGCAAACACTTTGATGTTATAAACACAACATTTTGCATCTTGTATTTATATTCTTCAACCCATGCTTAAGGTTAAAATGCATGTACGCGCCTCATTGCATATATTTCTGTCATGCGGGAAACATCATAGAGTTTGCACAATAAAGTGAACCGTCGAGAAAGGCCACGTCAGGCTGCAGAAACGTGCTTTTTTTTTTTTTTTCCAAATTTGAAATCGCTCTCGTCTGCAGATGTTTCTTGAATCATGACAGCTGAATATCAAAGGTCTTTCCTATTGTGACTCATTCTCACTCACTCTTTGAGACCGTGTGGGTGTGTGTGTAGATGTGTGTAGGCGGGTTCACACAAATGAGCATACGACTGTGAACTCAGGCTTGATTTGTTTTCCAAGCAGTTTCCACAAAGGACGGCCGCCTCTCGTTTTTCAAGTGAAATTCTGCCCTTTTTTTCCTGCTCATCACTCTCACTTTATTATGATGATCCCTAATATAGCTAATAATATCTCTATAAATCCATAGGCAACCAATCAAAGGAACACAACACCACCTCCACAGTAGAAGATGGATAATGCTCTAGAGTAATCAGGGATGCATGTACAAACACTGGAGTCCGCCTGCGATGGGCCCCTGAGTGAAAGCACTTTAACCTTGAGGCATGCAGCATTCAATAACACAACAATAACAATCAAAGGCTTTCCATTTAAAGTTCATTTATTCTAAATGAGAGATAATATTAAAGCTGCAGCGGGGCTCTGAATAAATGATATTCAACCTTTAACTTCTGTTCGGCTCATCAACAACAACCTCAGATGAGAACAGAAGCGAGGGTGTCAGACCGCGGTGAAAAGTGGGACTGAGGATAGGGAGCCAACAAAGACTGAAAATGGATAGAGATGCATTGGACAAGCCTGTGCACAGGGTCCATATTTTTGTGCAACACTCCTCTACATAAGGGGGGGTACTTCAGCACCAGAAAAGGACCCTTTCTCATAAACATGTTTAAAGAGATACTTCGGCGTAAAATTAAATTAGGGTCAAACACACAGTAACATCGAGTTAGACACCCCGTCGAGAGATGAATGTTGCTGACCGCTTGCTTCTCTCGTTATACCAACTTTAGTAACGACTGCAGGATAGCAATACACAGCAGTCTGAGGAGCCATAAACAAACTTCAACCAAAATGCCACTGCATAGCCACAAATAATACTCCGAACAGCACCTAACTTCATTGACAGTACATATAGGGTCCTAGCTACAACACTAGCCACCAAACATCTTTTTAACTTTGCCTAATTTCTTTAGCAAAGAGACTAAACACAACTCACCGTCAGAGGACAGAATAAATAAAGAGCGTCCTGTCCACAGGGGGGGCGCCATAACTGACACAAAGTCGAAGTTCCTCAGAGGAGCTTTAAACTCAGATTTCTGAAATGAATTGTGCTCAACTTTAACCACTTTCTGTGTTTTTTTTCCTCCATGTTTCTACATTAGAAACAGGGAATTGAGTTGTTTTGTAACACCGGTGAACACACACTCCGACCATGCATTCCTTGCAGCACACACACACACAGACCACAATGGAGCATTATGATGTGGTTAAGAGTGTATATAGCCTCATATCACAGAGTAACACCAGGATGGTACATAAACACATACATGGAAGTCAAGGTAGTATAATTCAGTGCGTCTCCATGCATACAGACTGCCTGTTTAAACCAGTCATTGCATAGTAACATAACCCATTCAAACATACATATCAATAATGTGATGCTGGCTCAAAAAGGAAAGAAGATGAATTGTCCATAAGCAGAGAAAGACAGATTGTTGTGTTAGTGGAGAGTGCTTTTGAGTTTTGTGTTATTGTGATCTGAAGACTGAGGTGTAACACCTTTATTTGTTTGTTTATGGACGCCTTCGAACCAGAGAGGAGGATGTGAGTGTAGAGAGGATGAGTGGTGGGAGGGTGAAAGCTGCGATCTAAGGAAGGAGAACTGATAAATGATAGGGCTGAGTTGGCAGGGTGTGGCGCTGTGGACGGATGAATCAGTGTCAGAGTGGGAGGGATCAAATCGGCTGGGTGATGTGAGGAATAGTTCAACGTCGGAGGAAGAGAGAGAGTAAAAGACACACTTAAGAATGAAACAGTGATGGCTGCGTAGTGATGGATGATGAAGGCGGTAGGAGGGAGGAAAGAAGGAAACAAGATGAGAAGAAAAGGAGAAGAAAAAAGGAAAAATAATAGGATTTAATTTATGACATTATTGTGCTTGTCTAGTGACTGAAATTTCTACTTGATTAATATTCAGCCTTTTTTGTACACAGCTGGTAGTGATATTTTCCTATTGCAAGAGTAAGCGGGGAGGTGCTATAGCGACAAAAAACTTATTAAAAATAGGGATGGGAATCATGATACTTGGGCCATGATACACTAATATTGCGATTTTTAACAAATTGCAATACAGTGAGTATTGCGATACAATATATTGCGATTTATACAATTTTTTATTGCCTTATTAGCGCAGTATTTTATTTTCATGTAGCACATCTTGTAAACCTTATATCTATATTTGTTCTCCTCTGGACAAACAGTTGATTTTATTTTTCCATTATCATAAATTTGACTTCACATTAGCAATTAATCTGAAAAATCGATACTTGGTCAAAAAGAGGATACGATATATCACCAGACACGTACTACGCTGTACCGTTTTTTTCTCCCACCCCTAATTAAAAACGTGTAAATTTCCCACTTGCTTAAATCTGAAGCATAGAATACAACTCTGTTAGAAGTTGAAATAAGATATGGGCTATCGTATATTGTTATTATTTGGTTTAATGAAAGATAAGGGATTGTGGATAACTCTCAGGGTAAATGAAAAGTGAGGGCTGATGGAAATTAGGGCCTGACTGATTTCTCGGCGAGCCGATTAAATCGGCCAATTTTAGCCCGTTTGAGACTAATCGGTAATCGGCCCAAACTTGCCGATTTTCGCTGATATCTTCAGAAATAAAATGCGAAGAATAAGATTTGGTTTCACTTTGAAAATGTTCCACCATTTGAAAAGTTCTCAGACTTATCCTGTAGATGGTAGTTGAAGATGCTTTTCTGGTCCGAGTTTGATCAGTCGGTCTTCCTGTCGGTGTTAAGAGTGGTAGCCTACATAGTGGTAGCCAGTATAGTATATAGTATATATGTATTTTATAACTTAACATAAAAAATTTTAAAAATCGGCTGATTAATCGGTAATCTGATTTTTTTCCCCCTAATAATCGGCATCGGCATCGGCCCCAAAAAACCCATATCGGTCAGGCCCTAGTGGAAATGTCTGTTGAATAGCATGTATTTGGTCTTAACTGGAACTTAAGTGTATCTGATTTAAAGTTAAAAGCAACCTTGTAAAAGTTGTCTACCCCCTAAACACAGTTTTAATCAGGTTCAACAATTACAAAAAGACAATAGAGTGATAGATGTTTGGCTAAATGTAAACCAAGGTGGCCGACTGGGTGAAAAGAAGAGGTGAAAAGGAGGTTTTTGAGGCACAGACAGATGGGGAGGATGTCATGCTGCTTAACTAATGCTTTCTGGGCTTGTAGTTCAATTTCTTTTCAGAATTAAAGCTCCATCAATCACCTGAATGTGCCTCGTTAGCAATGGAGCCCTAACCAATCCCAACAACAACCATCAATTCTAAAAAAGACAGACGATGGGGCTTTTATCTGTCTGTGTTGCTGTCTGTATTGGTTTCTCTCCGGCTGTCTCTGTCCATCTTTCACCCCTGCAGTCACACACACAAACACACACAAACACACACAAACATATTAAATAAACACAAATTCACGCCCTAACAAATGTCTGTTTTTCTGTCACTCAGGAACATTCTGCAGGCACTGACCCTCCTGCCCATACACGTTGTTTTATCTCTTTATTTCTTCCTTGTGAACTCTGCCTGATTGGATAATATTAAACATACTAGTTATTAGTTATGGCCTATGTCCCTGTCATGTGTGCTGTTTATTATCACGGCATGCATAATAAGGTTATTCAAAGCTGTAGTCTAATTAAAATAATGCCATCCACTTTCTTCTGCATTTTGCAGTTATTAGTAAAATATGTTTAAATATATAATTTAGTGTAGGGCTAGCAGCCAGCCAATGATGATTGGGTTGTATTTCACTAAATTCAATTTCAGTGATGAACTGCAAACGTCTTAATTGCTTTTGGTTTTGCTTTCTGGAAAACTCAGTCATTTCCTGCAGTCCATGCAGGAAATTGGAGCCGCTCCCTTACTTCCCATATTTACAGCGTTATTATCAAAATGCCACATATCCCATATGCCAGAGAAGAGTTACGATCAGAGTGCAATCTGTTGACAGCTGAAGAAAGTAGAGGTATAATGAAGGTTCAACAGCCAAAGCCACAAGAACCAATAATATTTATTGACGTCTGAGCTGATAATTTTTTTTTCTAAATTAACTGATAAAGGAGAAAAATACATAAAGTGATTCTTTTGAGTATACAGACTTACTGATATTCATGTCAGAAGCAACACTGAACTATCCAAAGACTGTTTTAGACTTGATTTGCTGTCAGTGAGAATTAGGCAAATGTGTTTTTATCACAGGGCCAATACCGATGTGATGCCAGTTGCTTCAAAATGCTATTAATCAGACTGATTTATTGAGTATAAAGTGTAACAATCATCATATTTTGCAAATATATGAAACAATGAGACTCTGGATTGAAAGGCTCCCTTGCTCACCCCCCTCATCTGAGAAGGATCAGTGTCTTTGAGGGCAAGAAACTACTGTGATGTTTCCTCCATTTGTTCAGTTTTTACCATCAAAAACATCAATCAACATCCGCTTTCATAGTCTTCATTTTCCAAACAGTGCCCAACCACTCACCCTCTAAGGTCCAAGGCAGTTTTCCCTTATTTTTTTTACGCCTGGTGTACTTGAACAAAAAGATGTCACCTGAGTGATGCACCACCTTGTGATTTGCGTCATTTGTTCAGGATAATCCGAGGAATCAGATCATGTGTTCTCTAAAGATGTCGGATTAAGATTGAAATAGTTATATCACCATAAAGAGAAAAGAAAAATAATGGTGAAAATCAAGTTTCATCGACAATTGTTGATCAAAAATGTCAAAAACTGACCATCTCTTTTTAGAGACATTTAACTGACATGTTTTAGACTAGTATTTGTGTTTGGCTCACTTTGAAGAACTCAATTAAACCTTCAAGCTGCAACTTGAGAAGATGGAGAGGGATTTCATTTATGAAACATTATATTTTAATTAAACCGATCCTTTACACACACCTTCACTCATCACAAGCGTGTGTCAGATTTTTAGACCACAGGACATTGGTGTTGTTTATACTGCTTCTCTCTCATATGAGAAAACCATGCATAGTGAGGAAAGTATTGTGACAGATAATTTGAGTCAGACATTCACATTGCTTCAGTTTGTAAATGCACAAATTTGACCTCACACGGGCTATAACACTGGCACATATGGAAGTACTTTCCTTTGTTTATTTGCACACTCAGCTCTTCTGTCTTAGAGTTTAGCTGCATGACATGAACAGTTGTCTGTAGGGATCATCTCTTTTGCATGCATCAATGTGTTTTTCATGTTTAAGGCATCTCGTTTGCTGTCAAACTAATCATACTGACTGTGCCAAGGTCAGATTTTGTAAAACCTTGGTCACTGACATTGTTGTTCAGACTGTGAATGTGTATAAAAATCACATTATAGAGGACAGACCATGCGTCATACTTCCATAAATCTTTATTGCTACAAAATCTTTTGAGAGGGGACTCCCTGTAGCAACACATGAGGAATTTTCTCCCTTGCAAAGAGTGAAATATTCATCACGTCTTCTCTGTTTCCTCTATCATGATGAAAAACATCCACACTGGTGCTGCCATTGTCACTTTCTCATCAGCTTGTTGTTGCGATCATTCTTCTCTGCACTTAATGGCAAATCACATGATGTTTCCTGTGGACTTGTGGATGTTTCCAGATCACCAATTTGGTTTTCATAACCAAAAATAGTACACACCCTGGTTTAAAAAAAGTCTGCATGTTTCCTGCTATCTTGTAAAACACTCTCAGACAGGTTGTAATAATGATCTCAACACACTTGTTGCAGATGAATGAGTGGTTTAAAAATGTAAACCAAGTGTGATGTAACTGGTTTTCCACTGATTAAACCCAATATTTTTTCTCGTTGTGAAAAATTTTCAACTTTAATGTGACAACATGACTGCTAAAGGTCCTCTTGTTTTCTTACGGTACAGGATTTAACAGTAAAGGTGCAGCAACTGTGGGAATTTAATATGAAGTAGTAAAATGCCACCAGGGTTGAAGTGTTGCAAACTAATTACACTGTGATAAATCTGTCTAGAAACAACAAGCAGCATCTAAATACAGCGTTTCCTCCCTGACTGATTACACCGAACAGACTCCTCCATCATCAATCATACAACTTTACGGCTTCTTTGGGGGGGAATGTGCGTGCTGGAGTTTTTTGTGCATATACAGGAGGGTCTGCATTTCTCATGGTTAGAGGGTGTCGGGTTTGTGTATGTGTGTGTTAGAGGAGGAGTGGTCAGGCAATTAACCAGCTGTGCTAACGATCATCTCACTGCAGAATCACACAATGTTTTACAGCAGCCTACAGCGCTTTACTGCCTTTGTTGTCACAGTGATGTAGTATTCGCCACCATAAAGTGCTGATGCTTGTTGATTGTTTTGGCCTCTTCAGGCTTGTTCTTTTACATACACACACACACATACCATGCAAATTCATTCTTCCTGTCTTTTCCACACACACACACACACACACACACACACACACACACACACACACACACACACACACACACACACACACACACACACACACACACACATGCACACTCAGTAGTATTCTTTTATAGCCTGTGTATTTTTATGGCCAGTGTCGGCTGCTCTGTCCTGGGACCAATCTCAAGCTGTAGATCTCCCTTATCATAAAATGACTGTGGTGTGGAGTGGGACTGTGGTAGCCACACTGGAAAGCCTCCATTATGCATCTCTTGCAGATATCCACCATTAATACAGATCACTGCGGCCCATCCGTTCAGAAACAAATAACAAAAAAGTCCGACAAGCTTCTGATAGCAGTCTGCAGGCAGCAGGAGAAAAGACAGGTCATCATCAGAGTTTATATTGCGTGTGACACGAAGCCAAACCTTTTCAGAGCAATTCACTTTATGCATTTTGACAAGCCTGTTATTTCTGGAGATGGTTCACATGGTGGAGAAACGGCACACAAGGCTCCTCACAAGTATCACACAGTTTTTACAAAACTTTTAAGCAAGTTGATGTCAGACTGGACTTTCTGGACACTTAAATATACATTTAAAGTGTCAGTTTTAATATTGAAATCCGGAGAATGATCAAGTCAAGAGTGTAGGAGGTCGTCTGAGCAGCAGTTGCTGTAGTGCCGCCTCAGCTAAGCATGCTCTCACTTCTGGTTTTATTTGGACTTTTCCTACCTTCCTGTGGGTCCTGGTTGTGTGATGATGATCTACATCCCCTGTCTCTCACCCTCTGCTTAGTCTCAAGCTTCATATTGAAGTAACAGCTGCATCCTCATACATAGACTACATAGCCATGCTCGTGATTGTCTTTTTCGTAGTAAAAACTTGACCAATTGGGGATCATACTGGTAATGTATCACAACTGCCATCACTTCCATGAAGGACAGAAGTGAGCAGAGGAGCGTTTTACTCAAGAATTGGACTATTCTGATGAGACACTAGTGTTGAGATGTCTGTCTGTCATGATAGCATGTACTGAGTCGGGGTCAGTTCCAGATAAGAACATTAAACTATAATCCATAAACGTAAGGTAACAGCCAAGACCTAATGGTGCTGTGACAGCAATGTGATTGAGTTTGAGACAGTGAAAATACATATGGTATGTTGTATCTGAACAGGTTAGCTTACGAGCTAAAGTTACTTAGCACAGATGAAAGTTAAAACAAAGATGTTTAGCAAACTGTTAAAGCACACAAACCATCGTCATATGAGAAATCCGACGCTATGACTCTACACAAGTTGTCCTTCAGGTCATTATCTTTGTAATATTTGTGTTTTGACGCTGATATGAACGCTTGTACTGAGAGGATACGGGTTCGAAAAAAAATATTGAAGTCCGAAATAATTGCACGAAAAAAACACTCATGGTGTGTAAGGACCTTTATTCTTTAATTTGAAAAAAAAAAAAAAAAACTATTAAAAAGATTATAAAGACACCATGCAGGCTGCCAAAAGAAAGTCTGATATGACAGGTCCTGCTATCTTGCTTTGTTGGTCTGCAGGTCTCTATGCAGAATTTGGGATTAGGGGCATAATAACATTCAAGAAAAGACGAGAAAGCAAGAGACAAGATATAAGATAGCACCCTCTGCTGTTAAAAAAAGCCTATTATGATTATTCCTAACCTCACTCTCACTGATTTGAATCATCCTTTATACAGTATTTATCATAGTCCATAAACTGTTGGGTAACTTTTCCAGTCTATTCTGGCACTGCCAACCTAAGTTTGTCTCAAAGTTCTCAGCCACACAGAAAAACACTCTTTTTGCTTGTATTCGGCTCACACAAACCTGCTCCTTTACACCAAATCCCACTCTCACAAGCATGCTGCGGCCCAAACTGCAACAGATGCTACCCCTAACAAACCATTACGGCAGCATAAGCACCACCATAAACAAACTCCTCATGGAAACATCAAGAAAAGTTTGCTGACAACGAGCTCATTAATGTTTGTTTGTTGGCTTTGTTTGTTGACTGCTGGTTGATGCTGTTTACTGTTTACACAGCCGGCGTGCTCCTCATCTGTTTCTGCCGCACATATAAAAGTTGGACGACAAATGATTCCCCTTCTTCTCCCTCTCCTTTGGAGCGGCTGTGGACATTTGTAACTTATTGTGTGTTTGTGCAGCCATTTGTGCGCTTGAAAAGTGTGCAAAAGAGTAATGGCATTTGGCCTGTGTGTACGCAGTTTATGGATTTATGTGTAAGCGTGTCCATGTTTTGTGTGTATATGTGTGTGTGTTTGTTGTGTGTGTGTGTGTGTGTAGTGCATGGGGTCTTAATTAATCTCTGTCATTAATAATTTAATCATGGCTTTTTGTTTAATAAACAGTTTGGCAGTGATGTATTGCGGCTAGGTCGGGTAATTTGATTGGCGGTGGAAATGAGCTGGTTATGCACATCACTCTCTCTCCCTCTCCCTCTCCCTCTCTCTCTCTCTCTCTCTCTCTCTCCCTCTCTCTCTCTCTGAAGCAGAGATATTACTGCTGGCATTCAGGACCGGCGAGTGTGTGCACACAACAGGGGGAGGGCAATTACGCTAAGATGCCATAATGATCAGTGATGGATGTACAGAGAGGAGGTTCTTTCAGAGCACATTTCAGCTAATGGAGTAACACTGTGGGGATGGAAAAATGGCAAAGTGAAATTTCAGATGACTTTATATTACAGGGAACATTTCCATTGAGTCTTTTTAATTTATATTTAGGGACAAAACACTGTGCTGTGTGCTCTTTTTTTTCCACATTGTACCCTATATCCTGCATTTATATAATAAAACAAGGTCCTATAGGCCAAGACTTAATCCGGTCAGTGCTTCTACTTTTCTACACTAGATGGCACTCTTGAGTTGTCAGTTTTTAACAATAATGCTACTTCATAATTTACTCCCTGTACTTTTTTCTTATCCCTCTCTCTTTTTCTTTTCCTCTTTGTTTAGGTGTTTGGTTCTTGCCACCAGCATCTTATGTGCTCAATCATGAAAACCATGAATACAACATGAGCAGACCAGCCATAAAACCTCATAATCCCTGCTCAGGTAAGAACAGGAGGCCAGTGAAAGATCTCAGCGGTCCTCTCAGACTCTGCACATGCACTATGCTGTAAACCCATAGATGTCAATCTAAAGTTTCTTGAGAGTATTTCACTCTCTCACCTGTTGATGGCACCACAAGGTTTAGGCCATATGCACACAATGAACCTGCAAATGCACAGAAGGACAGTTATTAGACAGATATTAAAAATATGAACTAAATTTCCACATATCTGGTGTAATTGCTTCTATTACTTAAATCAAACTCCATACAAAAAAACTGATATGATCCCTTAAACTTGTGAACCTTACTTTCATTTTGTAGGTGAACACTATCTTTGGATTGTATATCCATGTCAGTATTGCATTTTATTGTATTGTGGTGTATATTTCCAGATGTTGTAAGATGCTATATAAAAACGTGATTATTATTATTATTATTATTAGTAGTAGTAGTAGTATTAGAAGTAGTAGTAGTAGTAGTAGTAGTAGTAGTAGTGGTGGTAGTCGTAGTAGTAGTGGTAGTATTAGTAATTTTATTAGTACTATTTTATAGAATATATTATCACTGCTGTATTGTTTCCAGCACCTTCTAATAACTTTCTATTTATTACATTATATCACAGCTTTACATGATCCTGTGGTGTAGTTATTTGACATCATACCATGTGGCTTTAACATGTCACTTGATCCCATAGCCTTCACATTTTTCATAACAAATGTTCAATAATTATAACAATAACAGTTGCACGTAGGGCTGGGCGATAATCTGAAATTTTACCGATACCGAAATTTACAACAATAACCGATGTCATTTTACCCATGTGGATATATTGGGTATCAAAAAAATAAATAAATAAAAGTTGGTTTTGGATGTGTGTAGGTAGGGTATGGTCTCATGTCCCTTTAAGGCACTGTCCTATAACAGAGATGTGACTCCGCCCCATCCAGTCAGTAACAAAGAGGGAAAGACAGGTGAGGAGATGGAGGACGGTTCATAAGTTGTAGCGGCTGAAGTAGACAAAGTTTATGAGGGAGGGGGTGAGCAGCTTGTGGAGTAGTTATCGTCCATTTACTGTTATCGAGGTGAACTGCTTAATGTATTGTGATATTGATTTGAGGTCATATCGCCCAGCCCTAGCACTAACAAAGTAGCAAGAAGTAGTAGTGATGTGTGGCATTTTTCTTTTTTTTGTTCAAGTCCAAAAAAAGACATTGCAGCTGAGTGCAAAACTTGTCATGCACAAGTTTGTGCCAATATCAAATCAATATCTTTATCGTACCGGAAGTAAAAAAGTTACATCGGGACACCCCTAATTTTTGACAGAGGTAGAAACATAGTAGTATGATAGTAAAAAGCTCTGAGTTGAACATGGTTGATACTGACAGTCAGCCCAGCCTCATTAAAAGACAGTGATCCATTGTCAATAATTTACTTCCTCACTTTATGTGTATTTGAACATAGGGCTGGGTGATACAGAAATTTACGACAATAACCAACGTCATTTTGCCCATATTGGTATAGTTGCATGCATATACCACTTATTTCTATCTTATCTGATTATTTTGTTTTTCAATAAAGTATCTTATTCCAGTCTAAAGAGAGAAGCTGCAGGACACCCACTTTCTCCAGATCAATCACCTTTCCTGGTGCACATCAGGAAGTGAAACAATTGCATTTTTAATACACGTATCATAAAGTGTCTCAGTGTCTCAGAGAGAAGTATTTGATTTTTTGCGCCCAGACATCAGAGGCAACAGTGAGGTGAATCTAACTGGCTTAACCGTCTCTTTCTCCTTCAAACCCGACCACTAATCAGCTGAATACAGTCTTCATTCCTCCTGCACCCTCTTCCACCTCCACCCACTCTGCTGCCAAATGCAAAGAATTGTTCTGTTCTGCAAAAATAAGGAAGGCGCTTGGTAGAAAAACACAATGAGAGCAAAGCCAAATAAAAGCAGGAGGATTTAGGATATCAGTCTGGTGTCTGTCTCCAAGTCTCAGTGTGAGTGTATAACAGGCTGTGCCATCCTCTATTACTGGTCTATTACAGCCGACAGCTCATGGTGAGAGAGTCATACTGGGGCATTGTTTGCTCCATTTCACATGCTAATGTTGCAATGTTCTAGCACGTCAAAGCTGCTGTGAAAATAACTCTTTTTGGAAGTATGTTGAGCTCGTCAGCCAGTGTTTTTACAAGCAGAGACAATATCAAGGCCTGTATGTGAAGGATGAGGAGTAATTGGACTGGAGACGGTGTGTTTAAGACACAAGAAACGACACAGAGG
The DNA here is from genome assembly GCA_962446985.1 of Xyrichtys novacula. Lineage (NCBI taxonomy): Eukaryota > Metazoa > Chordata > Actinopteri > Labriformes > Labridae > Xyrichtys > Xyrichtys novacula. The sequence goes on along the minus strand of OY660881.1, from coordinate 8,425,399 downwards.
GATTGAGATCCATACAAACCTTCGTTTTTAGTCGAGTTTATAAGCTCATCCTGCTGAAGGCGGTAAAATAAGGACACAACTGCAATAAATGTCCAAAAGTAAGTGGACAGTTGAACAAGGTTTGCAGAATTTAATAAACTGAATTTCAGCTTTTTTCTTAGAAATAATTAATATTTCCTTGTCGATGTGGTTTATTGTGGCCAGTGTCGTAAAATCTAAAGACAATATTTAATAAGTGTCAGCAGTGATTGGTAGATACATACAGGAGTTTTGTTTGTCTGCCAATGAAAGCTCTTGATTTTAATCAAATACCAAATGTATCCCCAACTCTGAATTATTTCTTGTTACCAAAAGTAAATTATGAAGTTATATCTTTCATAAGTGTTCAAGGTAAAGCACCTCTTTGGATCTAAAAGTTCAGCAGTGTAGCGAGAGTTTGGATCATGTGTCTCATCTTTGTTATAAAACGAGCTAATGATAATCAACACTGTGATTATTATTAACTCGTTTTAATGAGTGGTGTTTGTTTGGGGAACAAATTAACTATTTTTCTCTGTAGGGAAAAAACAGGACTATTATACATTCATATAAAAATAAATGTGAGATTTTTCAGAGCAGTGAAGTGATTCCTACCTCCCAGAGAAGGTTCGTTTACTGATTTATATGTTTCTTTTTGTTATTTGCATTGAGCTTGTCACATTTGAGTTTCATGAAATCATCAATAATTAAATCCCAGACATTAAGCCTCGGGCAGTTTGGACTCTTCAGAGCCTCGGGCAGTGAGACTTTTATCAGCTACATGTTGCCCTGTTACATCTGTCGCAGAAGTTTTGTAGCTATGATGTTAGAATGAAACAAGTTCAATCAGAACTGCTGATGCTTTACTTCAGCGTCATGTGATTGATTATCATTTTTGTGAACTAGTTGACCTATACTACCTTGAATCACAGACACAATCGCTGACCAAAACTAGCTGTATTCTAGAAATATTGGCCTCCTGTGCTACACATGACCTCTGCTTTTGTCTCATTCACTCTTTAATGGGGTTTTTCAGTGTACACTGTGTATAATCTGGATCGCCTCGGTGGAAGACGACACACTTCTATGTAAAGGCTTGTTTTGTATTGGCATAAACAGAATTATTTCTATGTTCTGGTGATAATGTAATAATTATGGTTACTCTGATTACTGGAGCAGTATTTGCACATTAAGAGAGGTCTGGATAACTTGATAGTGGATAAGCAAAGTCTGTAGTTTTCTCTGATTGAAAAAGTTGAGGCACTGGAGGACATCCACTTTGTCTCTGGGGGAACCATACGACCTGAAAGAAGAAGACATCAACATCTTATAAACTTGCACAGAGACTTGCATTAATACCGAAAGGACACACTATGCAAAGTTTATAGCTGTATAAAACTTAAGCAGTTTGTATCATGACCCTCAGCTTTACTCTACTTTCAATAATAATCGAAATCAATATGGGAAGAGTCAGTGGTTGACGAGCAGAATGCCTAATGCCACCTATACCACACTCTGAATTTGAAAAGTGTCTGTAAACAGGTCGTCCTGAGTGATACAGTTTGTTTAGTTTCAATCTAACTTTGATGCACTGTAGCAGTCTTACATTCACACATAAATTCTCTTAATCTATCTGTCAATTTTCTGCAGCTGATCCAGAACCAGGCGCTGTTGCAGCAGGTTTAACATCCCTTTCTTCAGGCTCATCCTCCAACTCCTTGTGGGGCATCCACAGGCATTTCCACAGCAAATGGGACATGAAATCCCCTGAGTGTGTTCAGGGATCTTCTCCCATTGGACGTGTCCAGAATACCTCAACAGGGAGGTATGTTGGAGACAAGGTATTCAGATTCCCAGACCATCTTAACAAGCCTTGAATAAAGCCGGTGTAGACACTTTCTCTGCTGATTGTTTGTTCTTAATGTTGGTTTGTTTGATGTGAGTAAAATGAATGAAGACAAAGGAAATGCCACACTGTGACTGTGATGGCCAGAGGTCAAAATAACTGTGGATGCAGCTCTAACTGTAACAGACTGTTAGCAAACAAGATACTGAAAGGAGACTTGTCTAATTCATTGTCACCTTTCATCCCGTCAGTCCCAGATACCCATAAGTTTGCTTTGCATGATCTGCAGCTCCAAAAACTCCTTATTAATCTCAAACGCTTCACCCTGACCGCTTTTCCAAGTCAGACACAGCTGGTGGGCGTTAATCCGGACTCCGCTTTGTACTCATGAAATGACCTGAAATGTATGTCTGTATAGAAAACGTCTAGAGCTGTCTGTAGGCTCCCCATTATAGCTATTAGAAGAAAGCTGTGTGTAACATTACCTGCTGTCATAATGCTGCTGACAGCGTTTGGTCCTGAAGGTCTTTATAGGTGGAGCAGCTCCGGGTTTTAGTAACAACTGAGACGCCAATCCACCTCATAGGCATAAATAGCTATAGGTAACAGCAACGACAATATTGTTAAATTGGAAAAATGCACAACAAGGTGAGAGCAACATATCTTCATAAACATTACTACTACACACAATTACCTTTCATGTCATTCTTCATTTTGATTTGACTCTTCTTTAAAGCAGACAACATCCCATAAATGATCATTGTGTTTTTATTTTGAGAATTTTTCTGCCTCGTTCAGGTTTCTTTATTTCCTGCATGATCATTTTGGGCTTTTATTTTGAAATATACTACTTCCAGAAGATCGTAACAGAATCATTGAATGGTTAGGATGTATAACTGTTCAAATGAATGAGCTGTAACATTGTGTTTTGGTCCACAATACATATTGAAAATCCAGTTTTTTAAAGTGCCTGATCGTCTCTGAAAGGGCTGCTGCAGGTAGCTCACTAGCAGTCTGCTCCTTCCTCTTCATCCATCCTCTGTGAGAAACATGTGGCCCACTATAAGAACCACCATGACAAACTTATCAACATTTTAATTCTTCGAAAAGATGGTGACTGTCAATACCTCAAAACACTTGATCTAGACTGAGTACTTTTTAGTAAAACCTTTGACTCTTCTGATATAATTCACAGACCAAACATGAGTGAGCCTTATTTTAAACAGCCAGTGTGTTGGCTGTGTGAATTGCAGCTCCATCAATTTGGAAACCAGCGTATAATACATTATTCCCATTATGTTGCCTTGCTGATATATATCATATTAATCAGCCGACTAGAAGGAACGCAATGATTATAAACTACTGATGCATTAGTGAGTGTTTTATTAGAACTGAGCTCACACTTTCCTAATGTTTTGACAAAAGCCTCACCACAAAGTGACCCCACTCCTGTAAAGAGTCATTTTAGCTGATAACTACAACACTTTAAACTCTGCTCCTCACACGCCAAAGCGAGAACAAAAGCAGACTAAGGATGATAGTTATTTTTCTTGTACTTGTCACAGCTGAACAGAGTCAATGACATATTCTTCTCCCTGAGCGTTTTGACCGGTTTGTTGAACACGTGAATAATTAGACACATGGATCATGCTGGTGTAAGTTTGATGGTGTCAATGATGCAGAACACATAGACTGACTCATGTGAGTTTTACCCCCCTGTAAGTATGTTTCCTGAATCCTTCAGGGGATTAGAGACGCGTGTGATTACTTTGAAATGTGTCTCTTTTCAGTGTTGAGAAGCTGTTTATGTGTGTGTCTGTCAGACAGGCTCATTAGCTGGTGGGATCACAGCAGTAGGTAGTGAAAGGGTCCAATGTCCCTCTGGAGACAATTCTGAATGTTTGCTGTGAAGAAACTCCTCATCAGGAGGAGACCCACACCCTTAGGGTACACATCCTACATGTGCACACACATTAAACACGCACAAACAACCTCAGAGGATAAAAACGCATTTCAACTAATCCATGCAGAGAGCATGCACATACAAACACCTTGGTTTTCAAGCCTGTTTACGGCTTGATGAATGCAAAAGAAGTGTCATTGGTAAATTGGGAGATGCACGTTTTATAAAATTTACTCATATGCTGCAAAAACTCTTAAGGAAATTAAAGTCAAAAAATGATCATTCACAACTTGCTTGTTGTGGTTTTACTTGTGTAACAAACATTTTTGTTAAAGGCTTTATTGCACAGTGTTTTTATTCGACAATACGGGCAGGCAACATGTTTGGACTCTCTCTCTAATAGGCTCACCCTGAAATCCTTACCCAGGTAGCAAGAAGTCAGTTAGAGATGGAGGTGGGCAGGTCATGCCTTTGCTATCCTACATAAAATGTGGAAACAGTTCAGCACAACTACTGAATGTGAAGCAACATTTGAGGTCTTGAGGTGGGCATGAACAACAGAGTCTGAAAAAAGAAGTGTGTATACGCTAGCTTGGCTAAACCCCTTCATCTTGGTGAATTGGTTTGTGATAGGGCTGGGCGATAAACCGAAAATTTATCAATACTGAAATTTACGACAATAACCAACATCATTTTGCCCATGTCGGTATATTCAGTGTCAATAATTAGATAATGAAAAGTTGGTTTTGGATGTGTGTAAGGAGGCTATGGTCTCATGTCCCTTTAAGACGCTGTCCTACGTTGGTGGACATGCTCATGAAACATTAAACCTTTTAAGTCAGTATGATAGAGTGATGCAATTTAATTCTGATTTAAAATCTCGTTTGTCATGGGAGCACATAGACTGTATATAAAAATGGACGCCATCTGCCTCCTCGCTGGGTGAAGCCACTCCGAGAACAGCACCCTCTGGTGGTATAGGTCAGAAGTCCCGCCTCCACCAGTATAGCTTATGGAACTGTGGACAAACTTAGGAAATTTATTACACAGAACGTAAATTGTTTTCCCCCTTGCTTCTCAGTAGTAGCCCCAGAAGCCAATCGAGGAGCAGGCACTTGGAAAGACTCCACCCCATTCAGTCTGTAACAAAGGGTGGAAGACAGGTGAGGAGATGGAGAACGCTTCAAAAGTTGTAGGGGCTGGAGTCGTGGCTGAAGTAGACGAAGTTAATGTGGGAGGGGATGAGCAGCTTGTGGAGTAGTTATCGTCCATTTATCGTTATCAAGGTGAACTGCTCAATATATCGTGATATTTATTTGAGGCCGTATCGCCCAGCCCTAGTTTGTAACCCTGCCACATTCAGTGGTGCAAAGCAAAGAGAACAAATTCCATCATACAAAAAAATAACTTTACTTTCAAAGTCAATGTAACATTTTGCACAGTTGTACAACTTTTCTGCCATAAGTTGATCATATTGAAGCAAACAGTCATTTATCTCAGTTGATTGTGTTGTTTTCATGTGATAATGCAAGAAGAAATACAGAAACTGGAAAAAGGGATCCAGTTTCATCTTATTTTTTTGAAATGAACAAACATTTTTATCTTCTTTTTTTTTACAGCTACAGTAGCTGCAGTTCATCACTACAGCACTGCCACCTCCTCAAAGTTTCAAGGTACAAACAAAACTCACGCTGGACTTCATGACACGCATTACTCTGTCACCTCACTGTGAAGCACACTACAAAGAGAAGACAAGAAAATTAAAACTTTGTAAGCAATTTTAGATAATTAATAGTCATGCATGCTGGGTCATGGTGAGAGCCGGTCCTTTGTGCTCTGATTGGCTTAATTAGCTTTTTAAGAAGGAAATTACTCCTTCAATGAGATTGTGTGATTTCTGAGAGTGTGAGAAGAATGACTTAATCAAATATAATCAGAACAGAATAATTAGGACTTATCTACAGCATAACGATACAATGGAATATTTCTTCACTATGAGAAGTACCAGCTCATGGGACGGCAGATAGATCTGAGGAACAATGCAACAATTCCTGGCACTTAATTGAAGCCTCTTATGTATAGAAATATATATCAAGCTTTTTTTTTTTTCCCCTCCACATGGGGTGCAATCTTTTGTGTGAATGTATTCCCATTCATCTCACACATCAAGAGTCTCCCCTGGATCAAATTCAAGAAAGAAACGTGGCGCAAAAATGACTTAAATGGTCTTGTTTGATTGACGGCTGCACCGAGACCGTTTCCGACAGAACAAAGGTGCACAAGGTCCAAACAGGAGGCTACAGTGAAGAGTGATTTTTACAACAATGAAAAAGCAGAAAATACGTATAATTCTTAAAGACCTACTCCACGTCCTACCGGCGAGAAATGACAGCACTTAGAGTAAAAGACAGTATGAACAGATTATTGAGCCAGGCTGCGCAGACTCACACACAAAGTACATCTCCCAGTTGTCATGGGTACCCAGCTGACTAAAATAACTACTATTCTTTGTTCAACACCTGTACTACTCTGTGGTTGTGCTCCTTTTGTATTTTAATGCTTTTTTGAGAATTTCTCCTCTCCCTGTGTTACTTCACAAATCTATCCTTCCTCAGTCTAACCCATAATTAGTTGGACACATACATACACACAGACACACAAACGGTTCCTCTCCTTCCTATATATTTTTTTCCCCATTTAAAGCAGTGAGCCCGCTGAGAGCTCACTCCCTCCTTTGTTTAGTTTTTTAGTCTCGTCGCCTTTCTTTTGTAAACGCACCTTGCTTATTGAACTACACTCACCTCTTCTGAACAGACACACTCGTGCAGAAACACAAGCTCTCATCCACACATTTAAACCCAGAAATTGACACAAGATACAAGCAGGGCACACACACACGCACACACACACACACACACGCACAAAGAGCACACAGAGAGCACGCTCAGTGCCAATCCACTTAACCAAACCACTTTCTTCCTGAAAACGGCTGATTTGAGCCCCCGCAGCCCCTAATCATCCAATCAGGGACAGAGCAATCTCCTCCCCACTGGGCCTATCAGACCCCATCGTTCAGGTTCCACTGTTCCTGCCGCGATGGCAAGACGGAGTCGTGTTCAGAGCGCCCTGCCACTCATTCAAGGCACGTTCAGAGGGGCTTTTCCTAGCTAGGACTTTGCAGTTCATTTATACAGTTCTCGGTGCTGCATTGGGCTGCTGTAAAAGTGCTTTTCATTGGTGACCAGTCTCACACATTCTTTGAACCTGTTGCTGATCAAACAGAAATCTACTTTCAGCTAACCCAACATATCTGAATAATACAGGTATATACAGAACAGAATAATCACTTGAATTTAGTTTGACTTGTAAGAAGACACCATAACAATGCTTGTGTGCATGCATGGGCACATACATACATACATACATACATACAGTACAAAGAAATACATACATACATGCAAACGTACATATATGCCAACATGCAAACATATAGTAAATGCATACATACATATACAAAGATACTGTCATGCATACATACATAGATTCATACCAGTCTACCTATATATATATATATATATATATCATGCATACATATATGCTTACATTCATACATACAGACATGCATACTGTACATGCAAACATACACACAGATGATTATTCACGAAGGCTAAACACATGTACATGTATATGTAAATGCATATGTTCATACATACAGTATGACATACATTCATGCATATATGCATTCAGACAGCAAGACAGTTGTGTACACATTTACAGACAGATACAGACACATACCTACAGTACATGCATACCAAGCAACCCCTTGTGGTTTTGAAAATGAAGCCCAAGAGGAAAAACCTTCTTTTTTTCTACTTCTTCACTCAAAGCTGGTTAAAAAATACCAGAAACTATAAAAGTCTAATTCTTGTAGCAAAATAAGACGTGTCTTCAGCCTTTTCTTTCTTTGTCTTCAATTTCTTTGAAGAAATTCTTGTTTTGAGTTGACTATTTCTCCAATATTCACGTTTCTACTTGTACAACTCAACTTTTGTAGATACTACACCTTTCTTCTCTTAGGTTCCTCTGGACTGTTGCTGCAACATCAGCCTCACTGACATTAGTAACATAAGACTAGAGTTAATTACTATAAGGCCTGCTGACTGTAATCACATTAAATTAATTTAACATCGTCCATAATTACTCATATCCTAACCCTGTAAACTGAATTCATTTTGGCCCAAAAAAGCCCAAATGATGGTTTTTATAATATTAGGGGAGTATTTTTGTGTAAAATTACATAAAAATTTGTATGTATACAGTGGAAGGTGTATGTGTACATCAAGAGGCTATAGCTAGATGACCAAAACACCTCTTTGTTAATCGTTTATTCAGATTGTTTATAGATTCCCACTAAAGTTTCCCCTTTACATGTGGTCAACTAGCAGAGTCCGCTTGTATCACCCTCTAAAAAGTGCAAATGGAAATTAAACTTTTTTGGCAATTTTGGGTCGTTAAAGTAGAACATGCTGGGTCATGGCTACAGCCAGTCCTTTGTGCTCTGATTGGCTTAATTAGCTTTTGAAGTAGGAAATTACCCTTTCAATGAGATTGTGTGATTTCTAAGGGTGTGGAGAGAAAGACTTAATCAAATATAATCAGTATGGAATAATTAGGACTTTTATCTGTAGCATGAAGTTACAATATAATGTGCTTTTTAATAAGGAATGGCCTAATTACTGAGCTACTGATGTATGGTGGTTAGATTTTGCCCCACACTGGAGCCCGTAAATTAAATGTCTCTGCATGTGTGCATTTGCATATATGATATCATACATCTATAAGTAGCCTTTCTGGTTGCCTTAATGTGATGCATTACAGAGGTGGCACACTTATACATTAGCAGCATTGTGGGTTATTTGGATTTAGGATCCATTTGACCAGCTGAAAGCATAGGTTTCAATAGCTACCGCTGATTAAGCTCGTGTGAGAAACAGGTATCAAAGAGAGAGTGAGGGTGATGGGAGTCGGATGAATGGACAGATAGAGGCAGAGGGAGATGAAGCTCAGCCTGCGATAGAACAGAATCATAGTACATTGTGCGGGTGGTCGAGGGTTGTTGTCACGGTGATAGCAACTACAAAAAGTCTTTTTTTGTATGGGCTGATATTGCCATCTGTTCATTTCAGTGTCATGAAAACAGCCTCTGACACGCTCTGTGTGAAAGGGGATAAAGAAAACGAGTCCAGGCTTTTAGAAAAAAAAAAAAAAAAACGGGGATGAGAAGGAGGGCAGGTGGAATTAGCTTTATATCCATCTCTCTGACACTGAAAAGGGACATAATTAGAGGAAAGCAATCTCCCTTCCATATCTGTCGCTCTCTGTCTTTCTCTACCTGTATTCTCACTCATCCCCCATCTCAATCACTCTCTCTCTCTCTCTCTCTCTGCCAGTCTCTGATTTTCTCCATTTTCATGCTCCATAATAGCACATTGAGAAACCTTCATCCACCCTCATACCCATCCTCCTCTTCTCTTCCATTATCCCTCTTTTTGTCCTCTACTCCCTCCTCCTCCGCCTCCTTCCTGCCTGCCCTGTCTCTCACTTTCCACCTCTCTCTATCTCATTACTCTGAGGGGGCCGCCATGCTGTGATCTTGGCCATCGGTAATGGCTCATGGCCTCAGCGGATGGGAGATTGCAAATGTAGCAGGGATGAAATATTAGGTGGTGACTGGGATTGTGTAAATCAATGGCTTATGAAGGCTGACCGGGCCCCGTCATCCCCCCCCACACACACACACACATAGACATCAGAGGCCTGGCCTGTTTCTCCTATTATCTCTCGCTCCATGGGTGACCCTCACACTCTTTTTGTTGGCAAATCACTCCTTCTATGTTCTTTCCCTATCTCAGTTTGTCATTAACATCCCACTATTTTCTCTCTTTTCGATTTACAAACACAAACCGTCTCCCTTTCCCGCCTCCCCCTCAGTCTGTTTCTACCCCCATTGATGGGATTCGATAATGAGGGTTATGACATGGTCCTCGTTTTTAGCCTCTTTCCTCTCCTCTTCCTCCTCCTCCTCCTCCTCCTCTTATCTGCCTCTCTGTGCAGCAGAAGGTAGATAATGGGGATCAGAGAGTGTGTGGCTCTTCCATTAAAGCCTCTGCAGGTTCATAAACCAAATCACAAATCAAACAAAAGTGCAGGAACAGAAAAAGGACTCCAGATTATGGCAGCTAAGTCCCCAAACAGGGTTCAGTAATGTCTGGATGAAATTAGAGAGAGCAGCATCAAACTTGCATTTAAGAATAACTATAAAGGTTTTGCGGATTAATTTAATGTGGATGTTTGAGCGCCAACAAAACTTTGCAGAGGTTATAAACAAGCAGACCTAAAACCATGTGGGTAAGCAAATGTCTGCAAACAGGAATGCATTAAGGCTGCACAAATTCTTCCGTGCATTCAGACGAATTTATGACCGTAGCTCACCAGCGGTTCAGAAAGCCGTCACACTTCTTGCTGATTGATGCGCATTAATTGCGCGACAGTATTTCTCTCTCTGTGTTCTGCAGACTGCTGTGGCATTAGGAGTAATTAATTTACCAACAGTTTTTCAGAGAAATTCACTCATTTATGCAGTTTTGAGATTCAGTTCTAAAACTATAATTTCATTTAAAGGAATAGCTTACTCACAATTTTGGTCCTCATGGTCTCATTTTATGTTGTAGGGTTCTTGTATTGTCTGAGTTCCTTATGACAAATGAAACTGGCCTTCAATTCGGAGGCTTTGTTTTTCAATGAGCTTTTGTTTTTTATTTTTTATTTCCATGTGCTGACGTTCTGCTTTACGATTGTTTGTCAAAGCACTTTGTAAACTTCTGTTTTTAAAAGTGCTATAAAAATAAAGTTATTATTATTATTATTGTTACTCTTTTTGAAGCTAGGTGCTGTGAGGCACTTGGCAACAGTGATAGTAAGTGTTTTACATGCAGGGAATGCCGGTCAGCTCAGCCCTTAAGCTGAGAAACTGGGCAAAGAAACTAGGTTATAATCTGCTGCAGATGGGGTCCATTTTACCACATACAGTAATTTTGCCGATTCAGAGAAACTCTGCCTTCAGTGCATCAACCTGTCGTCGCAAAGCTCATTTTTCAACACGAATAGCATTTATGACGCATACATGTTCCTGCTCTGATCAGCTGAGGCAACTTCATTCCTGCCCTCATTCCCACTGAGGATTTTTTGATCTGAAAGAGGTCTAATAGACGTCTAAAGGTGGCTTAGATGACCGGTCTAAAATCTGGCTACCACAGGTCTAAAAATGAAAGTTTTTTAGATGTCTAAATTTAGATCAAGTCTAAATCTGGGCTATATCTATACTACACAGTATATTGCTCAGTGGCTATCAAAATTATTTTGTGAAATTTTAAGTTAATGCATCTCAGTTTGACAGGATTTTGAGCAACACTTGTTTACTGTTTTGGTCAGAGTTGGCTAAATCTCATGGTAAAAATGTCCCCATGTGTATTTCAGGCTCAGACCACTCAAACCTTAAAAAAAGTAACAGAAATCATTTAAAACCTCTTTTATTATATTATCTCACTCCTGCTGTAGATTTACAAGGCTCTGCTGGACTACATGGAGGAAGTACTGTTGGAGCTTCTCTTTAATAACAACTTTGCAATTAGTTTGGATGCTATAAGGCCACTCAAGTTCAAGTTGGAGTTAAATGACAGGTTAATTAACGATGAAAGAACTATTAATTGTACATTTTGTCTCCCTTTGTTCTGCTTGTCGTTGAGAGCCATGGTTAATTATAGCACAGCCTGTGCTTTGCATAGTAAAGCCATTGAAAAAACTCTGCTCTGTCCTTGTTAGTTCATTCTTTATTGTAGACACACGTTCAGAGGGAAAGTTAGTCCTTCATCGTGAGCTATTGTGAGGCTCCTTTCTTTTGAATCTCAGTATTTACTCTTGTTTGCTCTGAAGCTTTTGTCAAAAGTAATGAGTCTGTGACTGTGATTTAGAGATTTATTTCACTGTCACATTAGAAGACAAAAGTGAGGTGTGTAAGTGTAAAATCAGCTTAAACATCCTTTACAGAAAACCTTCAATCACTGTTGCACATACAAAAGAAATAAAGAACTTAGCATTTTATCTGCCTGTGTGTGTGTGTGTGTGCCATTATCATATTAACTCACTTATTTTACCTTTCCTTTCCATTCATAATGACATTTTTGACAAGTTTTGAATGGCCTCGGATTATTTTTTTGGAAAATAAAATCAATATGTTATTTTCCCAAAGTAGAGCAAATCTAACAAACGGCCTGTCGAGATATAAAAATGAAATGTCATTTGTCCGAAATAACTAAAACTGCTGCCTTCTCAAATGTCACCTCATATTTGTCACTATTAATGTCGTTCTTGCTTCAGAATGAGCAAAATAGCCTCAATGCTTTGAGTAGCTTATCACTGGCTTTGTGAAAAGTGCAGCACTTCAGGCGAGTCACGAAATTTCAGACCCGTGTTCTTATTGATTGACTGAAAATGTCAGAAAAGAGTGTTAATGTTGCATCCATTGCTAGAGTACAAGCCATGAAGGTAATTTCAAAATGCTTATGGCTGCTTTGCTTTTACAGAGTCAGATGTCAGCTTCTGCTACTCAGTATTCAAGAGTCAAGGTGGATATAAAGGAAGGTTTAACCCCTCCTCTGCCTTCAAATCCCAGACTGTGATTGGTTTGTTTTGTCTGAGGCGGGACCTGTGTCCATATTAGTGTAGTTCAAGGTTTTAAAAGAGGTTTTTTCCTTTTCACTCTAATTTGCAAAATACTGTCGTGGTATTTTTTGGGCCCCTGTCAGTCATGGGCTCAAAGAATTGTCCAGTTTTTCCTGTTGTATGGAGCTCCAAGAACTCTTGCTCCAAGATACCCCTACAAAAGTCAGTTTCTCCAGTTGGGCCACCTCAATAACAAAAGTCTGGATCCACCCCTGTTAGAGAAAGAGTTCAAACTTGGAATCCCCAAGTCCTGTCGGCTCAAAAGTCTCCTGTATGACACAGATGATTTATGTGAAGATATTTTAGTTTTATTGAAACTTCAGTGACTCAGTGACTGAGCTTTAAAAGCTGAAAGCAAAAACACATCCAGCCAGAGACACAGACCAAAGCACAGCGATATTTATTTGATGTAATACTTAATTTGGTTTTATATTTATGTAAGAAAATCCCAGGAGGCTTGAGTGTTACCATCATAAATACTGAAGTCCAACAGCTCTGCATTTAGTGTAGATAACAGCATTAATTTAAGCAGTTTTTCCTGAATTTATATATGAATTTATCTGCACAACTAGTGTCTTCTGGCTAACAAGTTTATCCTGTTTTCTTTTAACAGTCGTTTATTATTGATTGTGAATCCTTGCTATGGAAAATGTAAACACACCCACATTTGATGTGTGTGCTGTTAATCAGTATGTCTACTAGAGGTGACAGGTGCTGAAAACTATTACATATAAATTCAGTGACTCGTGGTCTCGTTTGCTCTTGTAGGTCAAATCAAAGCATCAGTTTTAACTTCAGTCTGTTTCACTGGAGCTTTTATGAACCATTTGATATGAGTCATGAGGTAAGACTTGGAAATGATGTCCATTAAATTAAATTACCTGCACTGCACATCCTAATAATTGTGTACGTCATTAAACTCTCATCTTCTGATCTCAATAATTTACCTTTCATAAAGTTTATCTGCAAAACTTTTGAGACTGTTCAACTGAGTAAGATCTTTTTTAACACAATCTGTTCAGTCAACTTGTGATATTTCTTTGCTCTTAATAATTTTGTTTTTTTTATCTATCTTTTTACAGAATTGTGTCCAAGGTTGTGAAATGAAATGAAGAAAACTGCAGTCCCTCGAGTGTCCACTTGAGGCTGGCTGCAAACACACAGGTAGCCACATATACACCAATTCAAAAGAGCTCATCTTGACATCAAAATGTAAAGATAAATGTTTACATTTAACAAAATGTGGTACTTATTGCCTCTTGGCAAAAGTTAGGCTTCAAAACTGTGCTTCTAAAACAAACATTGCTGAGACTAGGGGCTCTAGTTTCGTGCCTCGTGGGGAGTGTGGCGCAAGGGCAGTGTAAGTAAGGTCCGTCGTGCTGATAAGGCTTCCCCAAGCACACTTTGGTATTTTTGAGAGCAGCGCAGCCCAGCATAAGTATCCCCCCTCCCTAACTCAGCTCCTCTCAGCAGCGTAAGTACCAAAGAGGGAGGGGAGAAGGCATAGAGTGGGTTTAACACAGCCGAGTCCTGATTTCACCAATGACATCAGCTCCTCTCCTCACCTTTAAATCTGCCACCGGCAAGGCATATTACAATTTTAGTGAAGTAGTTAAAGAAATCGAAGGATGGCTGAAGACAACAATGCCACACGATGGAGACAGAAGGCAGCCCCTCAAGTGTCGCGGTAAGCGCTGCAGAGAGCGTCCTTAAAACTGTTTCATATAAGCACAGAGGGATTTGATGTGTGTAAGGTTCGACCCACTAACACCCGTTTCCACAAATAAAGACAATCACATCAAGTTGCATATATTTAAACCCCACATGACAAAGGTGGGTTGTGTGCACAGATCACAAGATAAATGCCAATAATGGCATTAAAAACGAAAATACCACTGCGCAGGGTGCGCTACTGTCCACCGTGCCTCAGACGGGCACGGAAATAGAGCCCTAGGTCTAGATTCTTTACCGTTTACTATGGTCAGTTTGTTTACATGAGGTGGATAAGGTAAGATGGATCAAACACAACTTGAGCATGAGTTTACAGCCTTGAAAGATTTGTTAGAAATTGTAGATCTTTAAGGATAAAATATGTTTGTATTAAATCTCTTTGCAGAAGTTGACATCTTTTACAAAGCAAGAGTGATAAATGGGGTTACATTTTCGATCACTTCTGATAGGCAAAAACTATTTTATTTCAAAAGATTATAACGATATAACCAAATTAAGACAAAATATTTGAAGTCAGCAGAGAAAATAGGTCTTTTTAATGGTTTTTTAATTGTCTTGCATCTACATAATGTTTGTACCATTGCTCTTAATTTGAGAGTTGCCAACAATATAATTAGTCTTACAGATCATCTTGAGGATAACCAAACAGATGGAGCCTTTTTCATGTGACATTGTTTTGCAAGCTTGTTGCATTGTTGCATTGCTGCTCCCATCCCATGAGGTTGTGAAAGTGTCTCCCTCGTGTTGACAAAAGGTTAAGTTGTGTTCATTTTGTTTCATAGGAAATAAATTCACAATCAAAAAGGATTAAACTTAAAGGGTCAACAGGACTAAACACGGTCCTAACCTCCACTTACACCCCGCTCCCTCTGTCCTTTCCATTTTCCGTCTTCCTCCGTCCGTTTGTCTCTTCTCTTTTCGTCTATCATCCCTCTCTCCCCTCCTCTCTTCCTGTCTCCAGCGTTCATTGCCACATTGAGTTTTCACAGGAATTTGAGCATGAATTAATAATTAGCAACAGCTGCTGTTCTTGTGCATGTGTGTGTGTTGATGTGTGTGTTTGTGTGGGTATGTTTGCGCGTGTCTGGTGGATGCTAACTATTCTCGCGGGCTCACTGTCACCTCAGTCACAGTTTCACACACCGAGCAGCCTGCCAAACAGCATATACACACAGGCACGTGCACACACACACACACACACACACACACACACACACTAGGATAACGCACGTGTTAGCTTAAGCAGCCAAACTCACATGTATATGCACACCCACTAATGCACATGACACTTGCATCTATCATTCACAACACGCAAACACTTCATGTATGTATAGTTTTCAGCCTGTCTGGCTGTCTTTTTTCTTTTTTTCTTCTCCTCCCTCATTCTGTCTTTCTCTCTTTGTCCTCATTTGCTCAGCTGTTAGCTATGAATTATGTATTATATCCTTATGGAGTGAGAAAAGTTAGCTCAGGGCTATCATTCCCCACTTAACGATCATTAGTTGTGTCTTTGCACCAATTAAAGCTTGATAGCAAATCAGGCCCTTTTTACTGCCGTCCAACTCCTGCATAATGCAGCTCAGTGCACCTGTTACTATTGCAGTCTTGGTGGTGATTCTTCTGGAAAATGGTCTCAATCCGAGCAGAAGTTTTGGGTTTTCAAACTTCATAGCTTCTGTTGATTTAAAGGCGCACACTTGGGACGCAGTCTGTTGTACCAAGAAAACAAGAATGCCCAAAGACAGATGTCGAGCTTGAAGTATATTAACACAAAGTGCACAGAACATCAGATTGGTTTATTTTAACCTGAACATGAACAACACACAGTCTAGCTCAGTTTGAATGCAGGGCCGGACAGTGCGACCGTTTCACTAAAATAGATGTGTGCGAATTGTAAAATGTATTTAAGGGCACATGTGCGCATAAGAAAAATGTCATTTCATGTAAATACAGCGGTGAAGTTAGTTTTAGGATATACTCGATGGACATGCACCGCGGATCTACTTGTGTCTTCTCACCAGTAGATCTGCTCGACATTTTTGCTGTCAATATCAGGTGTTGAATAAGGGACCTCAATAAAGTACCGGTTGATACTCTCAGAAAAGGCCCAACCTCAAGGATGGGTTGTAATAAATAAAACAAACATGAAGTCTGCAATAGATAAGGTTTACTTTTGTTGGTAATGCTCCAAATTTAGCTGCACTGCAACGGCTGGCATGGGGGTTAAACATAATGAGAGTAAAAACAAAGAATTAAACAGTCGTGGTTGGAAAATTTAAAAGAAAATAATAAAATCCTCCAAATAAAAAAAACGCTGAGGTGATTCCGCTGCCAGGTGGGGAGGGAGTAAGCTGCCCGTGAGGCCGAAAATAGAAATAAAGTCGGGCTATTTGACCTCAGGTGCATGACGCAACTCGGTGAATCACCTGAAGTCAACGCGAGAAGTTCCAAAATAAAACAGGAAACACTGACGTAATGATACCATCATTACGTCATTATCATCGGCTGCTTCACATTTCTGTTGGGTCTTTTTCTCATTTTTGAAGCAGCTGAAGCAGATGACTTTTTATCTGAAGCTGATGTGTCCACTCATTTGAAATCAGATTCAGCCCTGCCAATTCCTTACCTCTGTAAGGGCCTGTATCCACTGACCACATATCTTTATTTGCGTATTTATTTGTTTATCCTTGCAGATGCCATTTGTAGCACATAGCATCCCAAGTTCAGGTGTTTTTGCTGCTCTCAGAACTCTTGGAAGTAGCCTAAATTTTGGAGCCCTGCCGTGCTCGTGAATGTTGCTTCTTGACTCTTGTCTTTTGTCTTTTTGGAGTGAATCGAAATTCTCCTTAATGCAATAACACTAAGAATTGTTGAGAAGTGCTCTGAAATTGAGGTTGAGTTCCTCTAACCTAAAGAAAATGCAGCGAGTGTACATAGGCCCTCAAGTACTGACTGCAGGCACAGCACCAAGGGCAAACTAGCAAAAAGCCCTCCACATATTGCAACTCAGCAACTGCACCAAATGAAGTTCAGCCATCATTATGCTATCACCTCTGTTAGTGACACATCACAGAGAAAGTGTTACAGGGGCCTTGAGATGGTCATATAAAAGGGTCAAAGACTTTAAAGACTAAGACAAAGTTTTTAGTTCTACTGTTCTGGTGCCCAGGTAAGTTTTTTGTTTTTTTGGCTAAATGTGAAATTTCTACAAATGCTAATACAGCAGCATATTGTTGGACCTTCTATCTCTGAAGATATTTCAATAAAAAATGATGAAAGGAAATGCTGCTGCTCTTTTCTTCAGCACTCAGGGATTTCAAAAAGATCTCATCACGGCTTCAGCTTGAATATCTCAGGGTCCTTTTCAGAGCCTTCCTGAGCAGAAAAAAAAAAACAGAACAATCTGAACACAGCCTCTGTAGACTTGGTAAATCATGCAGGTGTTACATATGCAGGTGTTGCACATGAATATCACCTGCGCTGTTGTTGTTTCATTTTGTTTCACTTGAAAGCAGACTGAGAGTCATCTCTCAGGTGCACCCAAATGAAAGGCTGATTCATAGCAGGCAGGGATCTTTGATCAGTAGTGGACCAGTGCTGAGTGCCAATCATTGAAGTTTCTCAGAGCGGGTTCAAAACAACCTCAGCGGGGCCGCGTATGTATAACACCTGGCATCACTGTGATCCTGCGGTATTAGCTGAATAGCTCATTGGAGTTTAGCTTTAAAACTGGAGGGCTGCTACAAGAGTGCAGAGATATACCTCTGAATGAATATCTCCCATTACTTCCATCACCGATCGGACGTCTCATATGGAAAATAATACGTGTTTTTCTTACTAATAAGCCACCTCGCCATCAGAGAGAACAAGGGGTCCTTTTCTAACCACACAATTACAACGCTGTACCTTTTTCCATCAGAGTATACTTCCTCTCCTCTCCTTTTCTCTTTCGTCTCATTTCCAGACAGCCTTCTCTCCAGATCCAGTTTTATTTTGCTGAGTATAATGTAATTTGCTGAATAAATGT
Organism: Xyrichtys novacula; assembly: GCA_962446985.1. NCBI lineage: Eukaryota > Metazoa > Chordata > Actinopteri > Labriformes > Labridae > Xyrichtys > Xyrichtys novacula. The sequence goes on along the minus strand of OY660881.1, from coordinate 8,407,093 downwards.
CACCCTTTCCATTATGTTAACACTCCCCCCTCGCCGAAGACAGCGTAAAAACACACACATACACACTTTATCGCAAACACCTTCAGACACTGAGTTTGTGTAAGCCTGTTCCCTGTTAGCACCCCGGCCAGATGTACAGTGGGTGTCATTCTGGTGCCATGGCAACTAACTATAAACTTACACTCGTGTTCTGCCAGTGTTACTGCGATGTTAAAGCACAGACCCCTCTGTTCTCCTCTCTAATGGTCACACAGCAGCAGTTGCAGCTTTTTCTTGATCAAACATGAATCATAAAAGACATCAGGCCGCTGGTTATAACAACTGAGACACTTTGGATCAACTTTTACAAACAGATGAATGTTGAAGGATTATCTACAATAGGTTATCCACAGTGACAAACATTGTTTGTCCTGTTTTAGGGTTTCTGGAGCACCCCTTAATGACCCACTCCGATGAAAATCATGTTTTTCTTGTTGTCTACATGTTCATATGGCATTTTTCTGATGCAAGATGACATCATGAGGAAAAGAAGTGCAAAATTGCATTTCTGAGTATTTATTTAAATTGCTGTGAACCTCTGGCAGACCCAAACTGCAGGACAGGTTCAGAAACAGTGAGAAGTCCTACTTAACCAATCCAAGCTCTGCCCCTGGAGCCCCACTATGCAGGCCACGCTCCGAGAAATAGAGAGGACGATCGCGGAACAAGCGTCTGCGTTAGCGGATTGAAATGCTCATAAGAAAGCTAATTATGACATTAGCTTTCATCATGTCCCTAAAGACATTCGTGTCCGCGAGCTGAATAGCTTCTTTGTTACCTGTTTCTTCTACTACACCAGCAATGTTAGGCTACAAGCTAACTCGAGGAGAAGTGTACAGAGCAGCACTGTCTCCGCCCACAACTCAGTCAAATTGCTAATGAGCTACTGGAGCTCTGCAGAAGAAAAGCCCTTCAAAACGACACAGGTAACATGATTTTGGCTAAAAATTCATAATCACAGTTTAAAGACCGCTGATAACACTTAAAGTATAAAAAAAAAAAAGACAATCTGAGTGGGACTTTAATAAAATCACAGCATATCATAGTATTTTGTCTCAATATCTGAGTATCTTTTCAAATCTATCAGCCCATATAAACAATTTAATTAACAGAAATGTTGCTTAAGTGAAACAAGAAAACAACAGGAAGTTCACCATTTAAGATTTTTGTTAACACCCTGAAACAGGAAGTAGTATTTTGAAGGTCTTGTAGTGCTTGTAGAGTCAACAGATTGGACACAGCTAAGGCCAGTGGGGAAAAAAAAGAGCTTTCACATGCGTTTGGTAGACCAAAACCACAGAAAATCAGCTTCCTAGGTCACAATTAACCTAGAAATATATGCCTAGATCCACAAAAAAGCCTAACTGGAAGTCTGCTTTTGATAATGACAGGCTTGTTTCGACTTTTTAGAGTTCTCCAAGGATAAACTCCTACCCCAATGGATGATACCATCTGTTATATCAATTATATACAGACTGAAACAAACTGGGGCTCCTCCACAACCTGATATTACCCAAACCAGCTTTTTTTGCAGCTTTAATTAGAGGTGTACTCACCTCAACCTCCTCTCACCGCTTAAAGGGATACGGACTGGCCTGAGGTTGCTACAAACAAGCGGCTGCTGGAAGAGAGTGGGTAAGTTGTGTTTAGTTTCTTTGTTAAAGAAATCAGGCAAAGTTAAAAAGATGTTTGGAGCTAGTACTATGGCTGGGACCCTATATGTCCTGTTGATGAAGTTAGGTGCTGTTCTGAGCATTATTTGTGGCTATAGAGTGGCTTTTGGTTGAGGTTTGTTTATGGCTCCTCCGACCGCTGTGTATTGCTATCCTGCAGTCGTGACTAGAGTTGGTATAACTAGAAAAGCAAGCAGTTGGCAACATTCATCTCTCGACAGGGTGTCTAACTGTGTTACGGTGTGTTTAGATTAATTTTACGCCAGAATATCCCTTTAAAATAATATCCCTTTCTGTATAAATGATGTTACCTATACAAAAAGAGGGGGCAATTGAAAGGAAACTTTAAGTAGATAAGATCATGAAAAAAAGAGAAGAAATACCTGATTTTTCAGGGCTGAAGAAAGTTGATGTGGGCTGGTTGGATGCAGGAAAAGATAACAGTGATGAGGCTGCAGGTAAGAAGTGAGTAAGGACAGAAAAGAAGGTACAAAAAGTGAAGAGGTAAAAGTTGAAAGAAGAGGAAAAGTGTTTGAAAGGTCAGAGCGAGGCCGGTAACTGTTCTCTCTGAAGACAAATGGAAACAAGACGTCTTCAAAGGAAAAGACCTGATACTAAAATAACACACTCAGACTTTGTTTTTGTCTTTGTTAAAGCTTAGGTTTCCATCAGGCTTTATGTGTGTTATTTTATCCCCCTTTGAGGAAACCAAAGAACATCTTGTTTATCTCTCATCTTTTCTCTTGTCTTTTATTCATCTGCCTCTTTAAACCCTGCTTCTTTATTTCCACATCTGATTCTTCTCTGAGGATTTATTTTACCAGGGATGGACAGACCGTTAGAAAAACACGACACACCAAGAGGAAACTCACCTTTGAAAGGGCAAGGCGAAAGACAAATATTTAAAGGGCTATAAACTCAGATTAACTGGGCAGAGAGAGTTTAGCATGAAGATAAAAGGGCAGCGAAAGGAGGGAGGAGTGGGAGAAAACAAAGAGAGGAGACTACGAGATTAGAGATTAAAACGGGAAAAAGGCCTATCCATAAACTTCTTTGGTTGTCGTCTGGCCGAGGCCGTGTGGGGACAAACACGAGGAGACGATGCTATGATCTACTGGTGAGGTCCTACTAGTGAGAAAGGATGTTAAAAGGAGAGAAAGTCGAACTCTGAGAGAGAAAATATGTAGATTTAGGTTTGCTTCAGGATGCCAACAGTCTTAAATTGATGCTAAAATTATGTGCACCACTATCCTGCAAAAATTAAAGGTAAACAAAGTTCCTCCAGAAGGTTGGAGGGTCAAACTCCCAGAAACAGTATTGATCGGAGGAAGAGTTAACATTCATGCTGACGTTTTGAAAATGCAGTGCCTGTCACTGAGGTGTGTGTCACCCAGGCTGAAGGCTGGAGCCGCCTCATGAACTCAGAATAACAATGGAGGGAAACAGCATCGCTTTATTCATCATCTTCAGAATTATAACAGGGAGTTTGTGCTGATGTCTTTATTGTCTTTTCCTCCATTTCTTCTTCATCACTCCTTCCTTGCTTTCCTCCTTACTTCTTTTTATCCTCCATTCTTCCATATTTTTTCTTCCTCCTCAACATCCTTGTTTCTTTTATCCCCCCCGGTTTCTTTCTTTCTTTCTTTCTTTCTTTACTTCCTTGTATTTTAATTTCCACCACTTTTCTGTCCTTGTTTCTTTCTTTCTTGTTTCTTTCTCTCTCACTTCAGTTCTTCTTCTTTTTTCATTCATTCCTTTCTTTCTTTTTTCTTGTATTTTTATTTCTGCCACTTTTTAGCCCTTCTTCCTTTCTTTATTCTTTCTTTCTTTCTTTTTTTCTTTCTTTATATATTTCTGTGTGACACTATTCTGTCCTTGTTTCTTCATTTCCTTTTTCTTTCTCTTTCAGTTCAGTCCTTCCTTTTTCCATTCATTCCTTGTTTTTACTCTTTCTTTTTCTTTCTTTCTTTCTCTCTTACTTCAGTCCTTCTTCCTTTTTCCTTTCTTTCTTTCTTTCTTTCTTTCTTTCTTTCTTTCTTCTCTGTATCTTTCATTCTTATGTGTGCTTTATTTGAAGCACCTTTGGGGGTGAAAAATGACCCACAGTTGTAATGAAATGAAAAGATGGGGAAAAAAGAAGTTATCAAAAAATGTGGTGAGCTTTAAAAGGTCAGAGTGTGTGTGTGTGTGTGTGTGTGTGTGTGTGTGTGTGTGTGTGTGTGTGTGTGTGTGTGTGTGTGTGAGAGAGAGCCAACACACTTGAATGCCAAACAAAACAGATTCCTCACATCTTTTTTCTCATTTTTTTATCCTTTATAATAAGCTGCTGTCCTTTTTTTCACACACCTTTCCTTCTGTCTCTTCCCCCATCTCTTTTTTCACCGTCCCTCTTTGGACCATGTGACCAGTTCAAACCAGGACCTGTTGAAAATTCAATTTAAGGCTGCTGTGATGTGTCCCCGCATCCACTATTACGGACTAAAAAGTTCACTGACCAGCTCACACACACACACACACACACACACACACACACACACACACACACACACACACACACACACACAGAAACTGCAGAAGAAGAAAATTTTTCGATGAGGAGTGTGAAGAAGAGGGATCTGATTTCCTGTGGTTCCAGGAGCGCCACAGTCTCAGGCCCGTCATATATTATTCATTTTCAGGAGGCGCACAGTAATATCTCACACACTGCAGACGTGTGGCTTCTATTTTGCCGAAGTGAACAGAGCGAATGGAATTTTATATGAGGAGAGTATGAAAATATTGTTGGTAATAAATAGATCTGTTGGTGTTTTCTGAGCTAGCTGTGGCTTTGTAGAACAGTGAAGCCGAATAAACACAACGGCTCCAAAATAGATTCACTTTATCTCACAGTCTGAGCTGAATATTTTCACCCTCTCATCATTTGAAGAAACACTTTTTCCTCATTTTTCCAGACTGATTCTTTCACCTTCTTTTTGTCTCATGCCATTTGTGTGTTTTTGTTTTGTTTTTTTATTTTTTTCTATGTACTTTCTGTCAAAATAAGACCAAAATATGAACATCTATTACTCATCAGCATAATCAAACAACGCACTCTATATTATGAAGCTGTTTGTGTGGAAGGAAGATGAAAGAGGCAAAAGTGCAATTCTTACAGACTAAAACCCCTCTATAAGATGAAAAAGCCAAAGTTCACATGATTGTTTTTCCTCTGTTAGAAATCTTTGAAACTTGTGACCGACTGAGAGGCTGAGATTGAAACTTATCACAGCAAACTCTAGGGGGAGCACTTACCATTAACTCTGTACGTCTGTGATCAGTCTTGATACAAACTCTTAATCCAGTGAAGTTGGGATGATGTGTAAAAGGTGAATAAAAACAGAAAACGGTGATTTGCAAATCCTTTTCCACCCGAATGAAAGATTTTTAATGTTAAAACAGATAAACTTTGATGTTTTTTGCAAATATTCACTTTTATTTTTGGATTTGATACATGCAGCATGTTCCTAAAAAGCTGGGACAGAGTCATATACTTAAGAGGTTCTTTTGGTCTGCTGATGATAAATTTATAAGACGGTTCATCAATAAAGACCAGAAAGGTAAAAAATAAACTTTTGTACCAGACAAGTTTCGGGTACTTTGCCTCTGCAGCCTTCATCGAATGTGTCACGTGATGTTTTCGTGTTAAACTTGTCAGGTACTGAATGTTTATTTTTTTTACCTTTCTGGCCTTTATAGATGAACCATCTTATAAATGGGACAGAGTCATGTTCACCTTTGAGTTACATCTCCCTCCTTTCAATAAGTGTCTGGGAACTGAGGACTCTAATTGTTGAAGCTTTGGAGGTGACTTTCTTGTGTGACAGACCGCCTCAGTTGCTAACAAGAAACCCAAAAACGTACAGAGAGCATGCAGAGAGTAAAAGAGTAAGAAAGGAAGATTTTAAGCAAGAAGAACAGCTGGAAATCGAAGTGCTGATACCGGGTCTTGATAGTTTTCTGCAGCAGAGTGAAAGAAAGGACAGCTGAGCGTAGACCACCAGGTAGAATAGCAGGTGGAGCAGGTGTGTTCAGGGAAACTGAAGGACAGAGAGCTCAGGAGGAGAGGAGAATAAAGCTGGAGTGATTTCAAGCATTAACAAGCTAACAATAGCACCAGCTAAGCAGTAACTAAGCTGATTCCTACAAGTCAAAAAAGTACAGCTAAAGAAATGCCTGTAATGTATTCTGCGCAGGCTTCACTTTTGTTGACTTGTGCTTTTTAGGAAAGATATAAGCCTAAGACCCGCCGCCTGAAGCGGAGGCACTCTATACAGGGATGTATTCTTGTCAAGGATGCATGACTTGCTTTTTTATTTTACCGATTTACAGCAATGCACACACACACTTGAAAGGGGGTTGCGATTTGCATAGAGGGAGCACACAATCAACCACTCTTTGCTGCCATTACTAAGGCAGCTTAAGAGTTTGCACACTTACAGTAGGTGGAAAGCTAGGAGTGCATATAGGTTTTTATTCCTCAGCTTAAGGCATCAACACGTTGCCGCATTCTGTGTGAAATTCTTTGAACTGCTGCAGGATTAATCCGAAGCGAGAGTCTGTGTCAATCTGCGCTATTATTCCAGATGACAATGTTGGGAGGAAGTAAAGCAGGCCAAGACATTTCCAATGAGATGGCGTGTTTAACATAACAAAAGGATGTTTTCCCTTTGCGTCTTATTCTGTTTTCTGAAAAACCTTGATTTCATTCAGGCAGTCAGTCAGTCTGCTATCATCTATTCTTTTCATCGCCTTGTTGTTTAAGCCCCCATAAGCCTCCATCTTTTCCTTACCCTTCACATTTCTCTCCTTCCTCCTCACTTTTTGCTTCCTCATCTCTCCGATTTACCCATTTCTCTCCGAGGATTTGCCCCAGACAAAAAATACTTGTATATTCGATTATTTATTTATTTGCTTCTCATTTGCATGAGGGCAGAGGGTGTGATGGCGTGTGTGTGTGTGTGTGTGTGTGTGTGTGGTGGCGGGATAAAAGAGGTCAAAGTATGAGGATGATGTAGTTATGGGATTGCAATTAATGAATTTACATACGGTAATGGGGAATGTTTGGCAGGGAGGATGCCGCTCCCAGATGGGAACAAGTCTGACCCAGACAAATGGACTGATCACAGGAGCAGGGAGCGGAGGAGAGAGAGAGGGACTGACCTTAGAGAAAACAGAACGATCTCCCACTTAATTTCACAGACACTCATTTACAGACGTTTTCATAAGAGAGGGAGCGGAGGGAAAAAGATTAAATTGCTTCATGCATTGATAATATCTTATATTTTGTATTAGAGGGAGACAGGATGGAGCGCGAGAAAAAAAGAGAGGGAGAGAGAGAGAGATCGACAAACTGACCAATCTCTGGGCGATCTCCTTAATTTCACAGACGCTCATTTACAGGCGTTTGCACAGAAGAGAGAGATTAAATTGCTTCATGCATTGAAAATGTCATATATTTTGTAAAAGAGAGAGGCGGAAGATGGAGGGCGTGAACCCAGTGGTCTTTTGGTCTGCAATTCCTCTGAAAGCCATTCAGAGTTAGACCGCCTCCCATTCCATCAGCCTATTCATCTGCTCAAATCAAATTCTTACAGCAATGAAAAGGCAAAAAATAACCAACTGTATTGACTTATAGGACCAGGCTGGTGATATTAATATTTTTTCTCCTGGAAAGTACAAAACCAACAATGCACCTGACATGCTGTAGTGTCTGTCTCTTCTATAGAGCCCCGCTCTGCTCCAGAAACAATTAAAAAGTCATCAATGACACAATAAAGCAAGAAGAGAGAGGTTTCTTCATGACAATGATCCTCTTTAATCAAGTGTGGGAGTTTTCTTCTGCAGTCTTTGATCGATATGTTCAAAATGTCTTTCACAGCCGACAAAACTGATGTGCTAGAGTACGGGTAAGTATAATTTTCCATGTTCTTGTATGATATTGCATCACACCCCATTTTATTGTTTCATATATCATGTATAGTTAAGTATAGATTTTGCATCAATACAATTTAATACAATACAATACAAGAACTTTATTGATCCCAAAGGGGAAATTCGTTTGTCTTGAATCTCATCTCATCTACTACCTAAAGAATAATTATAGAGTTTGGTGGCTTTCGGTGCAAAAGATCTTCTTAATCTCTTCGTATCGCATCGCATATCCCATTGTGTCACATTGTATTATACAGTACCATACCTATTGGAACACACCACATCGTATGTTGTACCGTATCACATCACATTGCTTTGCATTACATCGTATTGGATCGTATTGTATTTTATGTTATTGTGTCATATCATGTTGCATTGCAATGCATGGTATTAAATCCTATCAGGCGGTATCCTGTTGCATTGTTATGTGTATTTATATTATATATGATTGGATTAAATACCTATGTCAATCCAAAGAAGCACAGGTTGATTCTCCCAAAGTAGGCCTAAGGATTTTGTAATTCACTCTGGAGGTATTTTCTAGTTTGATGCATACCTTTATTGATTTAGTACATACTTTCACATGTTGAGAGATTCACTTTTTCTATGAGACCAAAACAAATGCATAAGGGAAGATCTGCACTTAATACTCTGGTCAGAGGAATTCAAGAATGGATGTCTGTAACATGTAAAATAAAAACAGTTATTTTTGAATATTGGAAAGGGATTTTTTGCAAGACCCTGAGGTGGAAAGTATGAAAATAATGAACATAATTCTAAAAATGGAACTTCTAAGATTGTCTTCTAATTTGTATGTTCTCAGTTCAGTCACAGACGATCTTCATGTACTGCAACTTTGTTCTTTCATACCAGTGGTGAGGAGAGAGATCACAGCACAGCGATGTGATAAAACACACAAACACACACATTTTAGAGCTGAGTTCCCACTGCTAATAAGTTTCAGAAGCTGTTGGAATAATTCTCCGCCTGTTATACACACATAATTAGTTTCCAGAGAGGCTGCTCGTGAATACAGTATCAATTATTTCCTCTCTTTTGCTATCCTCCTCAGGGACCTGTAGATTTGGTAGGCTACATTTCCTAACATGAGGTGACGGAGTGTTAATTGAGCTATTAGCCAGAGGTGTTTGCGGTCCTGTGAAAAAGAGACGCAAACTGAAACTTTAAGAAGTTTGAGGTGAGAGTAAGAGTGAACATCTTCATAGGTGTTATGTAATACTTTCAGTCCTTTACTTTTAATTAGCACAAGGAAACAATGTCGACATTGTAGCCCTCTTTTCTTGACTATCTGCTTTCTTAGTATGTTTCTTAGTCTTACACATAACAGAAAATATTGCCCAATGGCTACACAGACATAATACAACACAGCAATATCGTTGTATTGCCAAATGTCATCAATAACTAATAGCTATTGACTGATATTAAAAGCTTTTTTGCGTATAAACCACAAAACAAAGATGCTTCTTTAACGGAATCCTGCCTACCCCACCTTTAAATGCACATCTCCTCTCTTATAGGATAATATTATTACTTCACTATCTAGTGTTTTATTAAGTCTATCCATCCCTCCGTTCCTCCATAACAAGTCCAGGACTCAGTGATGCTAGAAGTGGCTCATGTGACACATTGATATTCTCTACGGGAACGAGGAATGATCGACAGGCCTGCTGTTGCTACAGTGTGTGTGTGCGCGTGTGTGTATGTGTGTGTGTGCGTGTGTGTGTGTGGTCGAAGGGTCTATTGACAGCCTGTGATTCTTTTCACTGTGTACCAGGATATGGGGTGTGACCATGTGTGTGTACGTACAGGGGGCTGAGGGTTTAGGGGTGGTGGCTGATCGAAACCTCCCCCTGCTGACAAGTCCTGATATTGATCTACCTACATCTGTATCACACACACACATCCTGTACATACACACAGAGGACCACTCTGCAGGGTGCAGGAAAAATCTTTCACTAACATATTATATGCCGAGCACCAGAGCCTGGGATCCTCTTCAGACTGGATTATTTTTGTCGATGTAATGTGGTTTGAAGATACTATATTAACTTATACTATTCTATATTCTTTACATTACTTTAGTATACTATAAAACACTAAAGATCACTTGTAAGCACTGTTTTGTATCATCACATCACAAACTCTCCTTGAAGCTTGTTTGTGGGATAGTGTCTGTCAGTTTCAAATGTGTATAGTGTCTTAATTTTACTATAATTATTGTATAATGGCATAGTGGCTTTCATACCCAAGAGAAAGCTTTTGGCATAAGAGACTACAAGGAAAGATGGTGGCACATTAACAATAAGCCCCGGAATAACAACAGGAGACGAGTGTTTGTACTTTGATTATTGCATACGAGTTTCTTTGTTGTGTTTCCCACTCCTTCTCACCTCTGAATGCCGTTGTTAATGCATTTCATCGGAGGCGGCCAGTGGTTTATTAGAAGCATGATGGATACTGCATGGCAGAAAATAAACATATGTGAACAGAAAATATAGATCTTTAGAGTTATTTCAGTGGAAGATGATGGAGAGAGTGTATAAAACATAGAAAATGACCATGTATGTAAGTACTTTCCTGAAAAGTATGTACTCTGTGAGAACTCTGTGTATGCATGTGTGTGTCTTTGTCCACCCTACTCTGCACCCTTCAATTTCCCTTTTTTTTTTCAGAAACAGCAGAACATGTTCTGCCACACATATTGCTTTGTTTGCCACGGACTGGATGCACCTGGCCCAGCAGCAGGGGGGCATTCACATCCAAGCATGTTTGCTGTGGTTCATAACAGCTCATAATGGAAGAAGCAAGACGCAGGGTGCAGCCGAGATTAGGACTTTGCCATATGGGGTGAGGAGAGAGAATGGGCAGCCATATGTTGTGCGCAGGTTTGAGAACGAGTATGTGTATCTCTGCAAATGAAAAAAATAAAAGCAAAGTGGAAACCCTTTTAGTGGCAGCTGGGTGACTGAAGAATGTAGGATTGTGATTTTTTTCAGTGTACTTAGGACAGTTTGCTATGTAGGCTAAATGTGGAGTATACATGTCATAGAGGTTAGGGAATTTAATTTTAATATGCATCTATTCTTTCACTCTCTTTATGAAACTATTAACCCTTGAATATATAGTATTTTCAGATGTTAGGGTGCTGGTATAGCTCAGTTGCAAGCACATGCACCTTATATGCAGAGGCCCAGTTGTTGATAAGGTTACGCTGGGAGACGCTGTCCATTCTATATACAGTCTATGGGTTACATTTGACAACATCCTGGTTAAATTTGTTTTGATTAGGTTGGTTTTGTCTATCAAGTACCGAATCAACATCTGGTATTCATTTTCAGTAGTTTGTCTCTGTGGAGGCTTGTGAAAAGTGATGGACTCCTACAGCCACCTGTTTGATGCATCTCAGTAAGACATGCCCAGATGTTATGAGTACTAGACAATATTTAAGTGTCTCTGCAAGTCATGACAGAGTAAGATCGAGAAGAAATTATACATAAAAAGAAACCTGAAGTGGATTATCCTGCCATCTGTAACTCTGTACTTTACACCTGTGCTTTTGAACTTGATGCCATTTATACTGAGGCCCTTCAGGAGAAATCTGGGATAAAAGCATATCAGTACTTAAAACAAAATGAAGGAAATATCCTTAAACATGCCCCCCAATACCACCAATTTATCTTCTTATAACATTTAAAGTTTAAATGACTTAAATGTTTTTTTGTGTTAAAGTTTTCATGACTCTGTTTCTGTAATATAAGGAATAATTGATCTAAAAGTTTCAAGTGAGTTAAGTAACCTCTTTATATAAGAGGTTTTCCTCCATCTGTCCCAGTGAATATTTCAAATGCTTTGAAATTCATATCCTAAATGGTTATTCAAGTGCACTTCTAACTTCCAAACTTTCACCAAAGAAGAAAGGAGGAAAAAATGCTTGCATGCACAATGTTCCTCCTCCCTTGGGGTTCATTAGTAGCAATGAAATTCAGTGACCCAGAAACTAAACCTAGCCCAAATCAATTAGCAGACTTACACAAGCATTCATTTGAGCTGCTAATTACAAAGCCAAACTCCACCTCACGGGGAGGGGTTTCCTCTTTGAAGAGGCACCAAGTGAAAAACACAAATGTTTAGTAAATTTCATATTTTTGTTGGCTCCAGTAAAATCACTCTGAACTTCTGGCAGACAACAGAAGCTTTTCAAGCAGTCTGATTCAGTTTCAAGGTTTTTAAGATGCAAATTCACCTCTCTGCGGTATTATGTTATAGACCTCACATATTGTGACATGCAATGTATGCGTTTCAACTCTTGTGTACGAACAAAGATAACATTTCATCTACTGCAATAATGTTGTACGAGTTAGTTCTACATATTCTGTATTTTCTATCACTAATGCTAAATAATAATAAAAAAATTGAATATTTACCTTTAAAGTCCAGGGGTATGATGTTCATTAGCACTGAGCCTTGAACAGCACTAAGGAAAGTAAATAGGATAAATCGGACATTAGTAGGTGGCGAGAACCATTAAGAATAAGCCTAACAAATCTGTAAAGGTTACAGTAGAGTCATGATTTTTCAGGTAAATTAAAAAAAAAAGGGGAATTAATGCAGCATTAATTAATTCAGGGTAAGTATTGTTGTCTAGACAATGGTCCTGATCACCACTTTGGGAATATGGGACATAAAGCAGCCTGTTACTGAAATCTAAATTAAGGAATGACAGGGTTTTCAATAACTACTACAGCTCACTACATGCCTCTACTAAAATATTTCTCAAGTGATGCATATTTATCCTGGTTTTTGAGCAGTAGGGAAGAGTGGGGTAAGTTGAGCCAAAGGGTAAGTTGAGCCACTCCCTGATTATCAATCGGCGCAGACTACCTCTTACAATCTGACCCGAAATACAATCAGATCCGGGTGAATCAGATTGGCTAAGGTGTTTTTATATGAGACATTTTGAATATGATTGACCTTTCAATCTAATTGTAAATAGGATTTCTGGACCCATGTAAACCGGGCTTATGATTGCCTTGATGTAGTGATCAGAAATATGAAAAAATGTCTCATCTTACCCCACTCTCCCGTATTTATCCTGGTTTTTGAGCAGTAACTGTGCCTGAGAAGGAGGATCCACGAGTTGCGCAACATCATCTCACTTCCCTTTCATCCAGCAGCAGTAATTTGGAGTACTTCCCCTTTAAGAAAGTGACAGTAACAAGCGGTGGAGGAGCTGGTCAGGAACTGGACTCAAACTAACAGACTGTGAAGGAATCCTTAAAACTTTTCCAACACAAAGTACCTCGGTCTGTTTCACTCCAGCTCCGCTATGTGACCACAGGTGGAGAGAAAACCTCGGACCGTGCCCTTACTTTGAGTGTCGGTAACGGAGTGAATCCTCGTTACCGCTCGGAAGGAGGAAAAAAACTCGAGCGAGGAGAAACTTTAGTGGAGGAGTGATGCCCGAGCGACCGCATCCCTCCCTCCAAAGTTCAGCTAAGGTGGCTAACGTTAGCTAGCGGAGGGAAGAACCTGCGAACTGATGCTGAAGTTTGGATAAACTTTTGTTTAGGGTTGAAAACAAGTCACCTGTTTGTTCTAGAAGGATGTAAGGCTAGTTAGAGTCAGTGACAGTGTAAAGCTCTCACCCGTGTGTTGTTATCGTTACCAGGCCAGGTTACTCTCTCAGGCTAAGCGTTTTTAGCATAGTGGAGCTAGCAAACAGACAGACAGACAGACACACCGCTGGTCTCCGTGCAGTTAAAGTGAACTTTCTGAAACTCAGTGAGGATTGATATGAAGCACATTTATCCTGAAACAGCTCACTTTTGGAGACCAGACACTGCCATACATGGACCAACTGAATAGGATTAAAACTAGTGGGATGCTACTTAAGGTGAAGAAGTGAGAAGGTGATACCACAGCTGTATGTATTATCATCACCTCAAAGCTAAGACTGCAAACATCAGGAATAATGGCGAGCACAGACACTGATCTAGTCTGGAAGTTTGGACCACTTTGACCAGCTGTGAAGAAGTGATTGAAGCTTTCCTGTCAGCCTTAGGAGTCTACCTGCTTTATTTTCTAACCCACATCCAGAGGGCCTGAATATTTGGATTAAGAAGAAGAGGAAAACAGTGCTATCATGAAGGTGACTGTCACATTTGGGCAGACAGGTGTGGTGGTGCCCTGCAAGGAGGGATGGACTGTAAGGGACCTAATCCAGCAAGCCACACAGAGATACAGAAAACTCCTGGAGCAGGTACTGGTAACACCTTTTTAATGCACTTTTATTTACAATTAGTAGCAGTTATAAATTATGTTTTATAGAAATGTAAAACAACTGCATTAATTTACCTCAAGTAAAAAGTTTGGGATTTCTAACTTTTTAAAAAGGCTGAAATAGGGCTGGGCGATATGGGAAAAGTTTATCATGACTTAGTCGATAATGATATATGTCACAACAGTGTTTCCCCTACATTCGTTCAGCAGCGGTGCACTGTCGCTGCTAAATTACGTGCGCCGCTACTGAAATTTCACATGATCATTGATATCAGTGCACCACTAATGATTTCTACTTGCACTGCGTGAACACAAGAACACACAACATTATATTTGGCTTGTTTTGGGTCATCAACAAGCGCATCCAATCCTGTCGGACCCTCCTCCACGGACGTGAAGGGTAACGTTCAAGCTTATACACGGTTTATATAGCGCATTTATATCAATACTCTATTAATAATATCTACTCACACTATGTGAGCACAACAACACATGACACAACATATTTTCGACTTGTTTTGAGTCTTTAACGAGCGCATCAAATCCTGTCTTACTCTCTTCCGTTATTGTAAAGGGTAACGTTCAAGCTTATACACGGTCCATATTGCGGGTAGCGTAGGTAACATAATGTACCGTGAACATAACAGCGTAGCTCCATGAGCGGCAAGAGAGTGGGGGTCATAGCCAAACCCCCCCTCGACACCGAAGCGCCGCTGCTGAAAAAATTCAAGGGGAAACACTGCACGATATAAAAAATGAAATACAACAATGCTTATTGGTAGCATGTCTTTTGCAATAGAATAAGCTACTGCGTCTGTTAGGTCTTTGTGTCTCTGACGTTTTTGTTGTAAAGCGTTGCGATAGAGAAAGCAGACTTGCCTGTAGCTGCAGCCTGCTACTACGCAGTTGTTTGCTACTTGGTTCTAATTTAGCACGATTGGTTCAGTGCAAAGTGGACCCGGAGCAACTCCCCTTTTCATTGGCTATTAGTATAGTCTACCAAAACATGCTGACTATCGAAAAGCATATTGACCAAGTTTAATATTGATATTGAGGGAAATTAATTTTCAATATATATAGTTATCGTTTCATCGCCCAGCCCTAGGCTGAAAGTTACAAATTATTCTCAGCTGATACTTTTTCACTAGTAAGGCATATGGATGAGATTTTTAAAAATATTTCTTTTATTAGTCATTTTGCTCTTAGGATAATTTTTCATGGTACAGAATAGTCCTCCAGTGTGCTTCAGAGAATGAACAAAAGCTTAAAGAAATGCAATTTTAACTCTTTTTGAGCCTATTTGACCTCTGAGTCATCAGTTAGTAACATTTCTCACTGCCAGAAGCAGTTTTGCAATAACGCGTTACGATTTTTATGAACCCCTGAAAGAGAGAGCGGGCGAGATAACTTTTTATGAAACAGCACTTTCATAATATTTGAGGTTTTCCCTGAAGTCATAAAAGAATAATCGAAAACTCCGTCATTCTTATATCATGAAAGAGCCATATCATTTTCACACCCCAAAGTCTTGGGAAATCTGACAAAGCCGTGGAGGTTCTTCGTAATTGCTGCATAAAAAATTAAAGGCATATCTGATATGAATCACGATGGTCCAGACAGAAGTCGCCTCTACTTAAGTTGTGAGAGTAAAATTCAAATGAGTCCGTCTTATGATTTCTTTGTGGCTGCTGTTGATTCCCTGCGCTGCTCTCAGGGCAGGAACCCTGTGACCCCCATCAAACCACCAAATCTTCTCAGTGACTCACTTCATATTGGCTCCATTATTCAAAGAGCACACCAGTCATATAGATAGATGGCCTCTGTCGTGATTGAAGGGAAGACGTTGGAGCTGGGTGTGTATATTTGTTTGTGATTATGTAGGATGGAAACCAAGAAAGCTCTTGGAGATGCACTCACTTTTACCACCCTCTCCTGTTTCTAACTTCTCTCTGCCTTTTTGCCTCTTAATGTTCTTTCATCTATCCCTCATCACACACCCCACACACTTGCTGCTCCTTGTGTTTTGCCCCCTTCACCTTATTTATCATTCTTTTCTTCTCACAACGCCTCTTCACCTTCCACAAAACTCTTCACTCTTACTTCTCTTTCATCGATCTCCTCTTCCTCTTTGAGCACTCAATTCTTCATGCACTGTTCTTCTTTATGGTTTAAATCTGTTCCACTTTGAGGTAAAGAAGACTAGTTGACACAAAGGTCTTTTTAAGTCTCTAAACTTTTAAAACACAGGGTTTAAAATGAGCTTTATTACTTTCTAGCACCAGTGCTCTTAACTTCAAAGTTCAGAGAACCTGCAGAAGTTCTTCACTGCATGTCAAAGCTTTTTAATCCCAGTACTCAAGACTTAAGAGAGCTAAATATTTATTAGATTAATTTGTGAAATACTACGGTGGCCAAGAACAGTCACTGCTGCAAATAAAAAATAATTCCAAAAAAAGAGGCCACAATGGAAGTTACTGATGGGGGAAAAAAAGAAACCGAAACCTGCTGCAAATAGAAAAAAAAAGAAACGGTGCAGATGAAAAAAAAAAAGAGCCACAATGGAAGTTAATGACGCAAAAAAAAGTGGCAATCAAAAAAAAAAAAGTTACTTAGTGGGCTGCCGAAAATGAAAAAATAAGTAAAGCAACCGAACCAGAAAACTACCGAACACGATTCTCCTCTCATGGGTGGTCTTTCGGGGCGTAGTGGGCTTCCCGTGTTAGCCTAAGCTAACACTACACCGGCATCCTCCAGTTCAACTTCATATCGACTCAGGCGCTACATGGCCTGACCAAATGACACATTAAAAAGTACACAAAGCGAAATTAAACAATAACCTTTCCACTTACTTCTTTACTCGTCTTCTCGCCGTTGTATTCTGTGGCTGGATCATAAAACACCGGTGCATCGTCATTATTGGTCCCCAGCAGCTCACTTCCGTTGTGGCTTTTTTAAAATCTGCACCGTTTCTTTTTTTACACAGCAGTGGCTGTTTTTGGCCACCGTAGCAATACAGTGTTAAACTCCCACAGTGTCTGAGAAAGAAAGAGCGTGATGGACAGATGGACATAACAAATGTGAATATGGAAATAAGTGCAAAACAGAAGTGATGAAGCTCTCCAGAACTAGAAGGACTGTCCTTGTATTAAACAACTTACTTGTTCTGAACTGGACTGATCAGAGGCAGCTGTGGCGTAGTGGTGAAGTCTTTTGTGTCTTAACTGAAAGGTCGGGGGTCCTGCTGTCTGTACGTCAAAGACACTTGACCCCAAAGTACCCCTGCTGGCTGCACTCATGTTGTGTGAATGGGGCCGGTTAAGGCTGATGGGCACATTAGCCTCTGCCGTCAATGGTAGCTGATATCAGGTGTAAAAACAATCAGAGCTTTGCTGGATGTTCATCTTATTGATTGATTTATTTGTAATTCATAAAAAATTTCTGAAAATGTCAATATAGATTTTCTCTTTAACTTTTATCCCTGCTGCTCTTCTCTGGCTGTCCCAGCTCACAGCCTCTCCCCCCTTGTTTACTCCTCCCAGAGACACACACACACAAAACAACAACAAGATGGTTGCCAGCGTTAATGAAGAGTTTCCCAAAAAGAGGCACAGTCTCGTCTGTCTTTTGGAACTGCAGGGTCAGACCTTGAACAAACCACAGTCTGCTGCAGAGTTTGTTTAAAGACTGCTGCAGCACAACCAGCTTATTCGAACATCTTAAACTGAGGCATTCAACAGAGTGGATGAATGTGAAGAAATTTAGGTTTTAGTAATATTAATTTTGGTCTGATTTACTGTTTCTGCAGTCTGTGTAATGATGTACTTCCCTATTGTATTGACTAGGTGTCCTCGTGCTTAAATGCCTCGTTTCCTGTATGGGTCAATGGGTCTTATTTACACAATCTGCATGTAGGGCATGTAATATCGATATTTGATTGAGCGTTATTAAAAAGGAGTAACTAAAATTAATTTTCACTTTGCTTTACATGGAAAAAAGTCCTTACAAGTACAAGGTTGGTAAGTAGCAGCTAGAGATGGGCATTTCAAGCCAAATTACCACTTGATAATGTGTAAAGTAAGGAGATAGCAGATTGCATCGAGCCAAGCAGGCCTGAGTCACTGCCACTTAAACATCATGGGCTCTGAAACTCTGAATTACTCTTACCAAAAAAGCAGAAATGATAGTTTTGAGAACTGTGGGGTGTGAGGTTGGGCTCTTAAAAGCTCGCCCGCTCTCCTGCAGTGTTCCTTTTTCTCTTCTCATCTTCCTCTGTTTTTCTCTCTCTTGTCCCGCACCCTCCCACACCTTTGTCAGCACTTTGCCGCCTCCCTTTGTTAATTCTGTTTTTACTTCTCCTTCCACTTCTTCTTCTTCTTCCTACTTTTTGAAAGTGTCGGCCTCTTCCTCCCCACCTTGTTTGTTGTTTGACATTTTAAATATTCCTCTTTTTTACTTGTTCACCCTTTTCAAACTCGCCTTTCTCCTCCTTTGACTGCTCATCCTAAACTTCTCCCCCTTCGTTCTTCTTTTTTAACATGGAAACTTCTTCACCACATCCCATCTTCTTTCTTTGTATTAGTTTTTCTGTATTTTTTTCCCCCTCACTCATCAGTCCATCATTTCCCTGCAACACTAATCTGGTGTAGCTGTGTAATTATGTCTGTTAATGTGTTCCAGGATTAGAAAGCCAGGCTGTGTGTGTATGTGTGTGTTTTGTGGAGCTGTCCAGTTTCTAATCCTCGCTCCCACTGATGGCAAATCATGTTCAAAAATGTCAAAGAGACAGTTTGCTTTCTGTCCGTCTCTATTGGCTTCTTCCCTCACAGCAAGTTTGCTGCTCATTAAAATCATGTTATTTTCAACATGTGGTGTTGTATCCACTGAAGCTTACCTCCACTAGTAAACCCATTTATCAGCTGCTTTGCTTGGCGTTTCCATCCTGATGCTTAAGAAGAGGAAACTCTGAAGCTTAAGTTGAGTGAACTTTGAGGCTAAGTCCTACGTTGAGTCTTTCATGTTTCAGTTTTTCACTTTAACCAGAGCTCAGTGATTATAGTTTGTTTATGTCTCTGTAGATTCAAAAAGGGGTCCCATCAGAGTCCTGATGGGCTTGTATGTCTCTTCCTCATATTCTGCATGCTTGCTAGGGTTGTCAGTTTTTCAAAAGATGAACTAAAAACGAATACCAGGGCTGGGGACTGGTTTAAGGGCTGGGCGATAAACCGAAAATTTACCGATAACAAAATTTACAACAATAACCGACGTCATTTTGCCTGCGTCAATATATTCAGTGTCAAAAAAGTAAATAGATAAAAGTTGGTTTTGGATGTGTGTAGGTAGGCTTTGGTCTCATGTCCCTTGAAGATGCTTTTACTCCACCCCATCCAGTCCGTAACAAAGAGGGAAAGACAGGTGAGGAGATGGAGGACGGTTCAAAAGTTGGAGCGGCAGCTAAAGTAGACGAAGTTAATGTGGGAGGGGTTGAGCAGCTTGTGGAGTAGTTATCATCTATTTATTGTTATCAACGTAACCTGCTCAACATATCGTGATATTGATTTGAGGCCATATCGCCCAGCCCTACTGCAATATTTTGGCGATGGCTTTTTTTTCAGGCATCTGCCATAAAAACGGCAGTGATATGGGGTTGAACACTTGCTGTTGTGCCTCTTGACAGTGATGCCTCCTCCGCTGCTGCGGATGAGCCCACAAATTTGCCAGCTATCTTTCTGTATTTTGCTTCCCCATCAAAAATGCAGAGATGTTTTGGTGTTGTGATTGTTCGTTCAGTACAGCTTTTGACCATATCCTTCATTTTTGTAGAATAACGACTGAAATAGTTTACAGAGGTCAAGGGAGCATGGATTGTCCGATTTATAATACGAGCGCCCTCTGCTGGATCATATTTAAGCTACTTTAGGCAGCCTGATGCACTGGTACGCTATGTTATTATGAGTTTGAACAAGTCATTAAGGTTCAAATATGAACTTTCTCTCAGAGTACAAATAAACGAACTTTTGTCCTCAGTGGTTGTAACTGAAAAAGGAGAATCAATGTAGTATGAAATAACAGGACTGTAAAGTTCTTTTAAAGAAGCAGCAGGAGAGAAATAGATGAACTGAAGAGGAAACATAGCCACAGGAAGAGCAGGGAGGCAGGAAGGCAGAGTTTTTATTTTGCAGGGAGTTGTCAGGAAGTTATCAGCTTGTTGACAGTCTTCTTAATTACCTTTAGACAAACAGAGAAGTGTGTGCTTGTGTGTTTAAGGATGCCTGTCTCAAGTGTCAAGTTCAGTCTGCTGTAGTATCAGTCGTTTCTTACTGAACCTTCCTAGTGATGGATCAGAATAAAGACACAAAGATCTTTGTATTTCGTTTGACTTTGTGTTTTTTCAAATGTGAATGTTTACATTTGCAGACACTGATTGTAAGATGGGTGTGTATGAGAGGGCTGCTTCCTACATGGGTGTGTGCTTTAGTTTCATTAGCTCGGACTGAGTTTCTGATGAGGTGTGGCCAAAGAGGCAGATAAAATGGTACAAGATTCTGGCCTCATGCCAGAGCACAGGGAGTTATAACGGAGTGAGAGAGAAGAGGAGAGGGGAGACACTTCTCCGCCACAGTCTCTGCAACTGGGTCTGTTACGGTACTAATGTTCATACGAGCTGAAGCTAATGTACCTGCACGACTCAGCCTTACTGGTTCGGCTTGTATTATTTTTATTGTATAAAAAGCAGGAATAGAAGTTCAAGACTGTATCAAGATGTCCTTTAACTCCTGAGATTGAATCCAACAGCTCTGCTAATCTCAGCACCATGTTAGCTTCAAGTGTTAGGGTGACATTCTTAGGCGAGGTGGTCATTGCTATAGAGAAAGTCATTATTGTGATTGGCCCTGAACCGCTTAGTGTTGTTGCTGCAACTTGCATACCAAACTCTTGTGTCAGCTGTCAGAGTTAGAAAGGCTTACTGTTCAGAGATAAAGAACGAGGGCGAGAGTGAGGGTTAAACACACACCTGACAACACTGAACAATCTACTTAGTGTTTTAACTCGGATGGTGGGATTTCACCTTCACCTGATAATATTTCCAGATCATGCCCTGAAGGTGAAACACCTCAAACATCCCAATATTATCTGTTATACCTCCCAGCAAAATACTGGATTAGGTGCTAATCCCCCTGATTTTCCAGATTAGATCAGCGTGTTTACGGCACTTATCTGTAGTCCAACTATATCTGAGAGTACCTCGAACTGAGAGGCTCAAAGGCACAAGGTTTCTGAAGTTCACAGAGAAAAAAACATGTAACACATTATCCATGCACTCCTCCTGAATATCAGATTAGATCAGGATGCTCGCAGCAGTTATCTCCTCACCTCTTCATCTCTTGTCTTCTTCGCTGTATGGGCTTGCCGTCTGTAACAAGAGATCAGAGAGGGTTGTTGACCTAAAAACAAGCAGGTCTTGTTTTTGTCTGCTCTTCAAGGGAACATGTGTTTTTACAGAGCGCCGGGATGTAAACAACCAGCTTTTTAAGCAAATACCTTACAGTTCAGATCAGCTGTTGTTATATGTTTGAACTGAGTCAAGTGAACCCAATCGACCAATAAAACGTCTCTCTTATTATATGTTTTGTCAGCAGTTGTTGCCGTCTCTGTTATTAACTTCTTTTCTCTTTGTTGCTGTTGTTAAATATTTGCACAAAGAATTAAAAAATCCTCCTGAGTTTCCAACAAAGACGCAGCTGCTATTGTAGGCAGTTTTTCTCATGGTATTGCAGATTTGTTTTCTGTTAGTAAACAGTAGGGCTGGGTGATATGGCCTCAAATCACTTTCACAATATATTTAGCAGTTCACCTTGAAAATGATAAATGGATGATAACTACTCCACAAGCTGCTCACTCCCTCCCACATTAACTTCATCTACTTCAGCCGCTACAACTTTTGAACTGTCCTCCATCTCCTCACCTGTCTTTCCCTCTTTGTTCGGACTGGATGGGTTGGTGTTACGTCTTTGACATGGGACAGCGTCTTAAAGGGACATGAGACCATAACCTACCCACACGCATCCAAAACCAACTTTTGTTTGTTTATTTATTTTTGACACAAAATATGTAGACATGGGCAAAATGACGTTAGTTATTGTCGTAAATTTTGGTATCATTAAATTTTCGTTTTATCGCCCAGCCCTACCGCCCAAGTAACGCTGTCCTACATTGGAGGCGTGACTCCAACCCATCCAGTCTGTAACAAATGTGGGAGGGGGTGAGAAACCTTTGGAATAGTTATCGTCCATTTATCCTTATCGAGGTGAACTGCTCTATATATCGTGAGATTGATTTGAGGCCATATCACCCAGCCCTAATTTTGACTATTTTGCACCATAATCAGAGACTTCAGTCTGCAGTTTATTTCTTATGTTTGGCTGATAAATATTAAAACTGTTGAAGAACCATTTTGCATATGATATGAACAAAGTTTCACATCTCTTTCTCTCTCCAGACCATAATTATCCTCCGTGCTGCTGCAGCTCCTTCACATAATCTCAGCTCTCTCTCTCTCCCTGTGTGTGTGTGTCTGCATCTCTATCATGTGTCTAAATCACACTGAAAGGAACATTACTGTTAAAGACACAGGTGTCTGAATGCCATTACTTTAAATGGAATCAGCAACATCTCATATTTTCTCGATGAACAGGTTTACAATGATATACAAACTGATTTATAACATCACATGTCAGTTCTCATTTAAATTGAGTAATTGTCCGACACACACACTGCAGAAAAAAAAACGAAGAGAAGAAAAGGATTTACTGCAGCCCAGAGCAGGCAAACTGCCCTGAGGCCCCTGATCCCCAAGGGTCCCCTAAAGCTCCATGTTTACGGTGTGTCAGTTTGCTTGTTGTAATTTGATGAATTGTTAATGTGTGTGGGACCGAGCACCTCCAGAGCGTAATATTAACTGTAACAAAAACAATGTATAGTCTGCTGTGCGAGCCCAGACCCCCCCTGGGTCTTTGATGTGGACATGATGACGAGACTGGACTAGAATTTAGTGTCCGACTGCAAGCCAGCCAATGAAAATTTCACTCTTATTGCTCCTCTGCAGTCTTGTTGTGTATTAAAAATGTGTGGAGTTTATCATAAGGCTCAGTTAGTGTAGTTGCTTCACTGTTTATGTGGAGATAATGGATTAAGGATTTGCCATTAGAGCAGTTTGTATAAAATTTTAAAATACTGGAACTCATTGTGAAGCCTGAATACACATTGCTCTCTGTTAAACCATATAAGCAAAACCGAGAGAAGAAAAGATACAGAATGATTTCTTTTCTCTCTTTGGCAGTGAAACTTTAACTAGTAATCATAAAAACATGCACATGTGTTGAACTGGAGTTTATACAGCCCCCCAAACCCTGACTCATGGTGCTCAAGGAAGATAAACACTGTACAAAAGAGAAAATAAAACAATGTAAACACAATGTTAAAAAAATCCCTTTCTCTCATGCAGCTGGCCTGGGTGTAGACCCACTCAGTGTTACAATAGATGAAGTCATACAGTCTATTCCAGCAGGGAGGGAAGGAGAGAGGAAGAGAGAGACTATTTAATGGTAAGCTGTAACAGTCTCAGAGTCTTGGGGTTGGTTTTTATGACAGGAGCAGAGAAAAAAGTTCCATCAGAAAGTAATAATCTAACCTGGCTATATTTAACCACGGATAAACGCCCTGCTTGAGCATATCAGCTGCAGCAGCTGACAGTGAAGGATGACCAGACCAGCAGTCAAACAACCTGTGTTGAGCTTTCCCAACACAGAGCGTATCATATCTTTGTTCACTTTTCAATTCAGCACGGCGTAAATGAAGTTTGATGAATCGCTGGCTCGTGCTGAAGTGTAGGTGTGTCATCCAGATAAAACATTCAAGACTTAATACAAGCCTCAGCACCCTCAGCGCAGTTATAGATGTCCGTCTTTGGTGATTTCACAGAGCAGTTCCTTTGACAGACATTTAGCATCTTCAGAGTAAAATCTGAAATTATCCTCAACTAGGCCTGAACGATATATCGTTTGACTATCGTCATCGCGATGTACGTGTGTGCGATAGTCACATCGCAGAGCCTGCGATATTGGAGGTGAATGAACTCATTTAATTTCAAGGGTAACCACTGAGATACACTCCATGTGACTCTGCATGTGCTGTGCAGCGATCCACCAATCGCCTTCGTCCTTAACTCAGTTGCCAATCAGACTCACTTCTCAGCTGCCAATCAGACTACCCTGCCAGCTGTCAATCAAAATCAGGGAGGAGAAAACCCACCCCTGCACATGTTCTGCACATGGAGGGAGACGTGTGTCCGCTGAGAATTACTTTCGGAACTTTACTCATGACTATTAAGCCCAACAAATAAGAACTGTATGGGTTTTAAATTGTACATTTCCGTGGACCACTCTACTATAAGCAGTGCGCGTTTTGCGAGGTGCATGCAATTCTCGGAGGACATGCGTTTCTCGGCACAACACCGCTAACAACAACAACAACGATCGCAAAATGAACAACGAACAAGCGAAAACCACCGAAAATGAAGATTTGTTGCCAAAAAGAAAAGGAAAGTCAGCTATCTGGAATTACTTCGGTTAAAAAAGGATGATGTCGACCAAAACACGTCTTCTGTGTTCATCTGTTTCCACAATAACGTCCCAGCACAATAAAAGCTAAAAATATATCTGAGACAGACAGAAGCCGTTCTACTAACATTCACAAAAAGAGGTAAGATCAGAGCAGATTAACTGTCCTCAAGATTTCAGCAGTGCAGCATAACATTAAGTGCTATTCAGGTCATCTGGTGAAAATACTGTATTTTTAATATCGCAATATATATCCCAGGGTTGAAAAAATCGCAATATTATTTTTTTCCAATATCGTGCAGCCTTATCCTCAACTCATGATAAAATTTATCTTTCAGAGGTTGGCAAGTTGAAAAGCCTTTCTTTCTGATGACCTTTGCAGAGGTTTTTTGA
Source organism: Xyrichtys novacula (assembly GCA_962446985.1). Taxonomy (NCBI): domain Eukaryota; kingdom Metazoa; phylum Chordata; class Actinopteri; order Labriformes; family Labridae; genus Xyrichtys; species Xyrichtys novacula. The sequence goes on along the minus strand of OY660881.1, from coordinate 8,382,102 downwards.
GGAGTCAACAAGGGAGTGTAGGGTTAAGTCTTACTCCTGTGCTTGTCCAAAAGTTTATGACTTTTTTGGAATTTAAAGAAAAGAAATCACCTTAGTGTTGATCAAATCTTGATTTTCATGAATATAATGTAACAGGAGATCTATAATCAAGATCAGACATTTTCTTGCAATACGGGCATTTAAGGAGAAGCACAATAGCAGATCTCTGATCCTCTACAGAACATAGAAAAAGCAGACCGCAAATCAGTTTATTAATCATAGATTTCAATTGTAAAGGGGTCAAAATAAATAAACAGTGAAAATGTTTGGTACATGGGTGGCTGTTAGTCACACCTTAGAGAATTTACTGGTGAGGATGTCTGTCTCTGTAATCTCTCTGTGTACGTTCAGAATCTGTATGAAGACCTTTCTATACATTACAAAACTAAGAGGTACTGGAGGTAGGGCTGGGCGATATGTCCTCAAATCAATATCATGATATATTGAGCAGTTCACCTCGATAATGATAAATGGACGATAACTATGCAACACCCCCTCTCACATTAACGAAAAAGTCCCGGCACATTTGGTGCACACATCGTAACCACCCACTCAAAAAAAATTTCAGGCAAAGGATTTTTTCCTGCTTCAAGCCCTGTTTATTTATTTATTAATTTGACACTGAATATATTGACATGGGCAAAATTATGTTGGTTATTGTTGTAAATTTTGGTATTGGTAAATTTTCGGCTTATCGCCCAGCCCTACTGGAGTATCAAAGGGAGGAAAGATTATTACTGCCCACTTTTTACTGATTTGAGTTTTAGACTGTTAAAAAAGAAAGAGAAGGATGCTAAAACAGGTTATTTTTTTGGTTTAGAGATAAATATGTCAAGGTTGGCCCCACGAGAAGAGGTCCAAGAGTGAGAAACACTGTAAGGAGGTAATTTATTGGAAAAGAGTTTTGCAGCAGAGCCAAGTTCAGTGTGGGATCTCGTATTGACTTTTGAGACTCACAGTGATATCCAGGGACACGCTGCACCTTGCTCCACCTTACCCTCCTCCTGATGGGAGTTTTTGAGAAGCATTGACATGCACCTGACCCTGGAAGAGTGATTTAATGGAGCAGGTCCCTGTAATGTTTTGAGTTATACCCTTCCTCGGGCTGTTTGTGATTTTGCGCGAGTGTATGCTCGTGAGTGCTGCTGATGTGTGTGTGTGTGTTGTCTCAATATGTTGTTCAACAACCAGCTCTATGTAGTCAGCTGTCCAGTGCAGTGTAGATGTCATTAATCACAGACCCAACACAGCGGAGAAAGGGAGCTGGGAGGAAGAGAGAAAGGGCCGGGCTGGAGCTGTAATCTCTACAAAGCATCATGGGAAAAAAGGGGAAGATTTAAGAAGGAAAGGAACCAAGATGAGGGCAGAAATAGGAAAGAGAAAAGGAGAAGAAAGATTAGTATATCAGAGAAGAAAAGAGGAGATGGTTTTTGGCATGAATGTGGTTTCATCCTGCTTTAAGTTATAGTTATATAAGTGTAAAGATGCTTATTTTGTCCCTCATATTGTTAACTTTTCATGTACACAGTCTATTTATATGCTAAATAGAAAAAAAGTCTCCTGTCGACATTAACACCTTGTTTATCACAACAGTCATTTGTGCATAAACTGGATGTTAAGTGGAGTAAATGATCAGCAGTTGGCTCTTTTGTTTTTCACTATGATGCTGATGGTTTCCTCTTGTGTTTTAGGAAGGAGATTTCCTGGTGCGGACTCACCATGTCGAATACTGTGACGGGGGGATTCTGGACCCGGATGATATACTAAGTGATCTGGTGGAAGACAAAGACAAGGTAAGAAGAACCCCTGAGATGAAAATGTAGAGCTTGGTATTTATGTTGCTTTTAATCGGATGAAGTCTGGAAGAGGGTCTTAATCCAGTATTACGTGTCTGCAGTTTCAAGAACTGCAATTCAATGACTGCATCTCCATGACCCTTGGGAAGTATGGAAGTAATTTGATCATTTTCCAGGCATTAAAAAGTATGGACAATGAAAAATAAAGTATGGAAATATATTCATGTTAACAGAGCATATTACCACAGTTATAAAATACTGTTTTCTGAAATATAAAAGTAAAAGTAGGCATTACCTAAATCAATTCTAAGAAGGAGGATATGGAAAAGTATGGAAATTTCAACTGTGTAGGAACCCTGCTTAGAGTTACTAGTAGACACAAAAAATGGTTACGTTTCATGCCAGAAATTTGGCCATTCGCAACCTGTTGCACTCGGCGGTGATAAACAATAGTCTTAGAAGTGTGGTCCCAGAAATGCTGTCCTGAAACTGCAGCCTGATGGTTCACATTTACAAGGACTCTGACTTTATTAACACAAATAGCTGGTTTTGTGTGACAGTTTTAGGACCAAAGTAAATTTTAGTTGTTTGTTCGTCTTTATTCCTTTAATATCTGGATTACTGTGATAAAACAGTGATAACCTGTTTGATTCATATTCAATAATTTCACAGCTGTGTGCACACAGGTGTATGTACTCATATGACATTGACTGGGTATCTCTGCTCCTATATTTTGTGTGGGTGTATGCAAAAATGTGTGTGTGTGTCGGGGTGTATGTGCTTATATTTCACAGTATCGAGCTGCATTGGCTATAAGCCACTCCCTTGGATAGAATATTGCCTCACAAGCAAAATTCAAAGGGAAAAGGTTTTAAGTTGCCTTCAGCATTAGGCAGCATCATTAGCAATTCACTTTTGGAGACTTTGCAAACTCGATCCATATATCCCCCCCGTTTTTCTTATTTTCCCCCTGAGGAGTGTGTCATTTTTCATTTCCCCCCTTCTGAAGGTCTGCATTTTTTCATGCCACCTCATGGGCTGTAACATTATTGGAATGTGATAAATGGTCCATAAAACCAGCTTTTTTTAAAAATGGCGCTGGACCTTACATGAATCTGGAAACCTTCTCTCTGTGGTTTGTTCCATTAAAACAGTATTCACATGTTTTAATTAGCCTGTGTCCTATGGTGAAGTGCATTTTTAATTTAGGTCACTGCTTGAAAAAGTTGAGGACCCCACAGCCAAGAATATATATATATATATTCCCCTGTCCTCAGCTTGTACTGTTGCCTTAAAGGGTGTATAAATACTGCAAGATTAGTAGGAGATCCTCTGAACTAATTAAAAGCGAGGTTGCATTAGTTAAAAGTGAAAAGAACATTGACTGTGTGATATTTAAAATCTTTACATTTCTTTTAATGAAAATAAACTGATATATCAGATAACTTAATAATAGCGTTGTATTTAACTTACCCTTGTTTTGTTTATTTTAAAGCTGGTAAATCTCTTTCTGTCCTCTCACCATGGAGCAGCAGGGACACAAACAGACCAACAACTGCACATCCTAGGGTAAACACAAACCAATGTTTAGTGTTAGCTTGTCACTGTCTGGATAAACTCTGGTTTCTGCCGAGCTTTAGGCGCCATAATTGGACTGTAAATTCTGGTCTCGTGGATGTAAACAAATAATAAAAAGCTAAGTCTTGAAGGCATAGCTGTGCACAGTTACAGATTTATTGTGTTGTTTTGATGATTTTTGGCCAACTTTTGTTGTTTTTAGACGGCCTTTACAATTATTTTGGATGGCGTTGAATTAGTTTGCTGATACTATGCTGTTTATTGACTTTTGTCTGTTTTGTATTTATCAATTTACATCAGCTTGAGCAAATAAGACTGAGTTATTATGTTTCTTTCTCATAAAAATGATATTAATAATACAATGATTGGGTTAGAGATAGTTTTAGTTTTTCGTCCAGCTAAGTTTTACTCTTTTATGTCGACCTCTGCCCGTGCATTGTTATTTCAAAATCATGGAGTCATCATGAGTCTAGGTAAATAAAAATGTACTTTTCTTTAACTTAACCTTAATATGAGCAGCAGTGTGACTGAGGAGAACCACATGACTCTAATAAACAGCCATGTTGTTTTTCTAATGAGTCCCTTTGTCTGAAAGTGTGTGTGAATGTATGTGTTTATGTGTGTGTGTGGGGGTAGCATTGGCACAGTAAGCTATAGCCCAGGGGCCGTATGACTCGGTGACATGTGAGCAATACGAGAGTCAGGAGACCAGCGACTGACCTGGGGAATTACGACTATGAGGGCCAGTTGCCATGGTAGCGCAGACTCTCAAAGAGCAGCATGTTTGCTCCCATAATGCAGTGGTATCCATTTAGTCATTGTCACAGTCATGTGACACAGTGCACTCATACATTGAATCATAAATGATGTAATTTGATGGTGATTGTAAGTGCTTTAAGTCTCACTGTGGAGTTAACTTATTACTGTCTGTTGTATTGGAAATAATGAATGAGTGCAGAGGGGGATGGCTCAGGATTTAACCCAAGTGTAGTTTTGAAAAGATTTAAAGCCATAGTTACTTAGTAAGCCTTAGCCAGGTGTCTCTGCAGTAAATTTTTAAAGGACTACAGATTTCATGACCTAGATTAGATCACAAATCATGTACACCAACATCACAAACTGTAAACAAAAGATCATCTGTGAATAACTTACTGACTGATTAAGGAGAATGGCTGCAATCTGCCAAAACAAGATTTTACTCGAGTGAGCTTTGACAGCGTCAGACACAATAAAAGGGCCTTATTTTTTCAATATGTGTGTGTTTTCACTGGCTGCTTCTGCAGTGTGTGTTGAGAGTTTGACAAAACAGCAAATGAGAGGCATATGTGAAGGGAGTGCTTTAGTCATTCGACCAAACACAGCACTGTATAAAGGATTCTGGACCAGGTTTGGAGCTGCTACAGTGGACTATTGGGTGTCATTGACACATAACAAGGTAGTATTATTGTTGGCGTTATCAGCGGATACGTGCATGGCAAACAAAGACACGGTTAGAATGAGGAGAAAACTTAAAGCAACATTTAAAATACTGTAACCATTGCATAAAAATATCATCACTGTATGGCCATTGTGTTTGTGACACTGCAAAAATTCACATTACAATATCAAAACTAAACTGTCTTTGCATTTAACTTATTGCACATACATGTACCTGCTCTGCTTTTGTTTTACAGAAACAAAGGCAGGGCAGGTATGTTGTTTGCGTCGCTGACCCAAAAGGAGAACAGAGAAGTTGTAGCATTTAGACCAGAATTTAAGGAAGTCTGTGCTTGTTGTGCTTGTGTGAAGTACCTGTTATTATTGAACCGTTCTGCACTAAACAACTGCAGCAGTAAAGCTTCCAAGTAAACAACTGTTTTCCTGCTGTTTGGTCTCATCTTTTCACTGAACAAACTCTCGTAAACAGAGTAGTTATGTCTTTCGATATACCAAGCTGTACAACATAAACCTTTACTGTACAAAATCCGCATTTCAGTGCTGGGATCAAATAAAGTGCCACACATTAATTCCCCCAAAACACTCATATGGTAAAACCCACAAACATATACTCACACAGATATATAAACGGCACAGAATGAAATCCAGTCCTACACACTTCTGCGCACAAGAGACTGCAGAGGAAATGAAAGTGTGAAATATTCATCGGGTTTGAAGCCGGGCTCTCAAAGTATTACTGAGCTGAGATTAATAAATGGCTCATAATCCCAGATGATGTTTTACTGGAGGCGGACTGAATCCGTCTGATGTTGTGTTCATAAGTGAAGAGGAGCTTTTTTTTAAAGATCTGTTTAACACAGAGGTCAGAAAGACGGTTTCAAAAAATCAGAGGATGTAAGAAACCCAAGTGGTATGTTTAAGTAGGAGGAATGAGATTTGGTATCTTGGATACGAGTGGAAGAGTTAAGACAAAAATATATGACCAGAGTCGGTCATAGGGGCATAAAGAAAGTAGTTAATTTCATAAAATGGCATTGAAAGTCATCTACTATGTTCATATGTTAATTCCGACTAATCAGTAGGGCTGGGCGATAAACCAAAAATTTGCCGATACCAAAATTTACGACAAAAACCAACGTCAGTTTGCCCATATCGGTATATTCTGTGACAAATAAATAGATAAATAAAAGTTGGTCTTGTGTAGGTAGGCTATGGTCTCATGTCCCTATAAGATGCTGTCCTACGTCAGAGACAAGACTCCACCCCATCCACTCCGTAACAAAGAGGGAAAGACAGGTGAAGAGATGGAGGACGGTTCAAAAGTTGTAGTTGAGGGGTGAACAGCTTGTGGAGGAGTTATCTTCCATCTATCATTATCGAGGTGAACTGCTCAATATATTGTGATATTGATTTGAGGGCATATCGCCCAGTCCTACTTATCAGCCTAATTACTACAACTTTCTGAGACTATAGCTCAGTCCCCTGCTGTGTTTCGATTCATAAAACCCTAAACCCAAAGTGCACTTTAGGTGTACTTTCCCAGTGTGTGCATGCCAAGGTATATCCACTTTCTATATACACACTGTGTTTGTCAGCATGGGGCTATAGTAATGTTGCTGGTAATGCTCAAAAGCTGCCTTGTGCAACCAAACACCTGCCTCCTGCATCCAAGTAACACTATCTATAACAGCAGCAGCCATGCATATGTTTACAGGCAGGTGATCCACAGACTCTGCATGCATCAATCAGCCGTGCTCTTATGTAACGTTAGACAGACATTCCTGATGCATAAGTCCCTGTAAATGCAGAACCTGATAGTTTCTTTACTTTTGTAATAAGAAATAGCAGTTTGGCTAAATTACATGACTTTGCAACCCACACAAAGTGATATAGGTGCCTGTAAACAGGTGTAGCATATTGTAGGGAACAACATTTGAGTACAAACATCGCCCTAATGTCTCCCTTGCATGTGTTTTCGTAAGCACACTCACCGCCTCATGCCAAAGAAAATGAAAACTAAGCAGGAAATGTCAATTCCCATCAGCGTTTTCTCTGTAGCTGGAAGTGTAACTCCTGATGTCTTTTTTCCATCATGGATGTATTGTAGAAACATCCATGCAGGGACCAGGGTCTGTTTAAAAGGTTAGCTGGTAATACAGAGAAAGAGGGGAAAAACATGCACAGTGAATGCATGCTATTCATCAGTGCTTGACAGTTTTTGTAAGTATGCACGCACATGATCAGTACAGGGATCCATCTGTGTACGGTTTCACTTTCACATGCAACACATCCTTGGAGATTATTTGTCAAGTCTGGTATTGGTTGACATTGAAATAGTTACCACATGGAAAACTTTGTGTAATGAGCATTCATACACATACAAAACCACATAAACATCACTGTAGATTCATTATGAGGAGATCCCACGAATGATGTAACAGCTTTACAACATGGGATGTTGTCAGTCAGGATATTTGGACATGTATGCATTTTTAACAGATGTATCTCATCATATCTGTTGGCTTCAGACAACACATACGTTTAAGGGCCAGAGGGCTGACGCAAGAAAAAACAAACACCAGATCAGACATTATTAAAACTGAACAGAATCCCTGTCATGAGCACGCCCCTCCCTCCCTGCTGTCTGTGTCCCCTATCTAAAGTTTTCTAAATCCATGATCATGAGTACTCTGCTGTTTGTTGGTGCGCAACACAAGCTGCTGCTGCTAACAGATGTATCTCTGTTTAACTTATTAATTCCTTTTCGTCATCCTGTCTAAGCGCTGCTTTTGTCACTTTGGATGCACATTAATGCTTTACATGCCAGAGATGATAGTTCTTGATATAAATTAATCAATTAAGGACTTACAAAGCATTCATTCAGTTGAGTGTGAGTGAGAAATGATACATCAGGCTGCTGCGCAATATACTGATATTTAGATGCAGACATATGACAGACACACACAGAAATCATTTGGCTGGGCTAATGTATGTACGGCATCATTTACAGATTGATTGTCGTCATTACTGATTGTGAGAACTTGGTAATAGCATCTACAACGGAGCTGCGATCTAATCTTTATACATTCATCATTACAGATCATTATAGTTTAATATTTTAAGAGGTAATTAACTCTGAGGATAATAGCTCTGCTCGCTTTAAACGCTTTTTTATAAAGTTGGAAAGCAGTTCTTTTTTGTTCTATATTAAAAGCAAATTTTGTCAATTAACCAAGTGTGATCGTTTTTCAATTTGTGTTAATGTCGGCTCGCTTAAGTTTGCAATGCAGATTTCTGTGCAGCCTGCCGCTCAGCTCAGATTTTAAATTTAAGGTCACACTTTTGAGCTTTAGTTGTTGCCAAAAATAATCTAAATCTACACTTAATATTGTGTGAAAAACTACTTAATATGTCTAACCTGCTGCTGCAATCCAAGTCCTGCAGGTATAGTGACCTTGGCGTGTGTGGCAAATTGAAATTCCTTAAGTGAACAACTCAAGAATGGCGGAAAATCAGCGAGCGAGCGAGGTGTAATTAACAGCAGCCTCTGAGAGTTAAGTAATTGTGACCCTGTTAGAGGGGTTCTTAATAAACACATGGGCTCATAATACTCCTCTACAACACCATGTAAAGATCCTGCTTCCTACACACACAGACACAGACACACAAACACACATAAAGCCGTGTTAAAACATTGATTAGTAAGGATGATGCAGTTGTAATGTGATTATTTATAGCTGCTTATTCTGGCATGACAAGATAATGGAGACAATAGACACCAGACAGACAGACAGACAGACAGTTCTTCTCCTGCATAAGCTACATATTTTTGCAAGCTGGTTAATGATATAGTCCATGCATTATTTTGTGTGTGTGTGTGTGTGTTAACATGTCGACACAGATTGAACCATGACCAGATCTAAATAATGAACCCTAATGGGATTAAAAAAACTGTCAGACATGCATCTGTTTGTGTGGGTGTCCTTTGACAAAATCCACATTTATTCATGACATTTTGTTCCCAGTCAATTTAACAAAAACCACAGGACTCAACCAGCCAGCTAGGATCCAACAACTCACATTATTTCCCTTGAACTGACTGGCTGAGCTTCATTTTTTTCCAATGGCATTTCTGTTCAAATTAATAAATACAGTATTTTTTCTGTATCTTAGCCAGTACTGTTGTTTTTCTTATTTCTGCGAGCTAAAGTTGAAGCAAGTTTGGACATTTTTAGTTTAATGACATAGAAGAGAATTTTCCAATTTACTTCACAAGCACAGTACAAGTTGATTGTGATCTGTTTACTTGGTTTTATGGGGCGTTTAATTTGGTAATTTTAAACAGGATTCTGTGAACACAGAATTTGTTAAATATTATCGATATTTAAACCATAATTGATACTCCAAATATTCAAGTCTTTATAGGTTCAACTGTGGAGGAGTGATACCAGTTTATGGACATTTTAGCCTTTGTGCCCATCCCTCTTTGCTACTCTCCAGACCCATTGTGGCTAAAATGTACACAAACAAAAACTGATTTTAAATAATCATACATTAATATTTTTTCTGCTTTTTTATTTTTATTTTTATTTTTTATAAATCACGTAAATAAATGAACACTGCAAACTTGTTCAAAACTACCAAACATTAATTATTTTCAGGATTTAAACCCTTTTAAATGCATAAGAAATTTGATGAAAATTATTGCAGTTATCTAAATTGATGTATGTTTATTCCCCTTATTATTGTAGAATCAGTTTTTTTCAGCTTCCATCCCTTATCCTGTTCATTTATGCGTTTCTCCGAGAGTTTAACGCTCACCAGATTTCTGCGTCTGTATGGCTGTCATGTTATCTCAAGCTCCAGGGTGGGCTGAGATTGACCCTTGACCCTGTCTTGGGGAAACCCTTTTGTATTAAAAAAGTCAATTCTTTGTTGATGTTTCCTTTAGGCTTTACTTTGACTTTGCCATGATTACAGATTTGAGGTAGGATTATCTTAAGCAATGAAATAACAAACGAGCAGTTTCAGTTTGAGAGAAATACTTTGAAACATCGTGACGCCACTTTTATTTTTAGATCCTGGAGCACGTCTCGTCTTCTCGCTGTTTTTTCAGACTTTCTTAATCACAGTTATCAACAGATCTGTCAGGGCAACAGAGTTCAGACATATTTTCCCTCTTAAGTGTGATGTCAGCTCGCAAAGGTTAAGTGAATGAACTCGGAGGTCACACATGCCCTCACACACACACTCACACACACACAGACACTGTGGCTGTGTAATACTAACAGTGTGTATCCACCTTTGCCCCTTCAGCCCACAATGAGAAGTGGCAAGCTGGTGAAAAATAATATTGACCTTTCTTTAAAGAAAGCAGAGCAGCTTATTGCTCTCATGTTTTGCTTTAGTTTGCCATGCAGGGAGTGTAGGTGTGTACATGTCTGCAGATGTGTATTTGTGCACATGTAAAGAGTAATTTCTATTGCCTCTTCACTGTGGTCTCGGATGAACCTAGGTAGGGGTGTCCTGATACAACTTTTTGACTTCTAATACGATACTGACATTGTAGCTCTCAATATTGACTGATACTGATATTGTGCATGACAAGTTTTTCACTCAGCTGCAATGTCTTTTTTGGACTTAAACAAAAAATGCTGCAACAAGGCCAACATCACTCTTACTCCTTGCTACTTTGTTAGTACCTCAGTACACACTGTAGTTGTGATCATGTGGCTCAGCTTGCTGGATCCGGGCGCTGCTAGATAGAGGTGCTGGACCGGAGTGTGGAAAGGACTGCTTGTATCGGAGTGCTGATATCGGAGGTTTTAGATGCAGGGCGATATAATCAGATATTTATGTTTTTGCTAATATCGGACAGATATCTGATATCAATATTGTATCGGGACACCACTAAACTTTTTTTTCCTGTTTCTGCGAGGTTCTGCGCTCAGGACAAAGAAGCGCTACACTGCAGCTGGCCAGTATAATCGTTCATATTCAAAAATCTGCTCTGGTACCAAGTGAGGAGACAAAGTCCCTCCTATAAACCTGTCTGTCCCTGTAAATGTCATCTTGAGTGGTTATTGTTGTCTCAATCTACCTTCATTCATGACTGTGTGTACCTGCCCCTCCAAGTCCTTCAGAAGGATACAAGAGCTATAAAGTCTTCTACCTGTCAACCGCGCATGTGACCCCGATACCTCTCCTTTGTCATTTTCTTTATGTAGCCTGACATTTTTCATTATATACAAATCATGCATTAGTTTTCATTGATGGGTTGAGAAGGTGCCCCCAGCAGTCCTTGAGAAGGTGAGCGGGACCATAAACCTCATCTTTCTGCAGGAGCTGAGATATCAGCTATCAGCCAAATTGTGAATTATATTTGATGAGGCTATGGCCTCATTGGTAGATTGCAGGATACTGACACATCTATCAGTCTACAGTGACAGTCAACATACATCGAAAGAGCCCCCTTTACTATGTGTGCATATTGTATGTACAGGTGTCCCTGAATTTTCAGCCATATTGATAAATGACTGATAAGATGATATCCATAGCTCTGATTTACAGGGTCAGTGTGTGTACTGAATAGTGTCTTGTGTTTTTGATAAGGTTAAAGGGTATATATTCCAGATTGGGGTTGACCAGGGATCCATTACGGGTAATAAATTGATGGATTTGATGTGTGTGTGTATGAGGCAAAAAGAGAGAGAGAGAGAATGTGTATGACAGAGAGAAAGAGAGTTTCAGGGTGTGGGCTGCACTCAGAGCGAGCTTGTGCCATCTTTAATAACAAATCCCAAACCTGATGTCTTTCCATATTGCATAGGAGCAACTGATTTCAACTGATGAAAAAAGTGAAAGTTGAGCACAAATTATGTGACACAACTTTAAAAAGAATCTCAAAGTTTGCTGGTGGACAAAATCATGACTCGGGATAGGAATCGAGAAATGGTTCTTGTTGAGAACCGATTCCAAATGGTTCAATCCATCGACATCATTTAAATGTTATCTTTAAAATTCCCTTAACTATTCCTTTCTTCTGGTTGCCTTGAAAATAGTCTCACGAGTGCCAGTCTACTGAAGGTGACACATCTTTTTCTGTTATCAGAGACTCAATAAAATTTTGAGTTAACGGTGAATACCTATAGTCTACTTTTTTCAAGTCAAAGAAAGGCATTGATAACGGAATCGTTAAAGAATTGAATCGATAAGTAGAATCAATTATGGCATCAATATTGATAAAGCCTTATCAATTCCCATCTCTAATCATGACTACCATCAGCAGAGCCAGCACCGTCCACTTTCAGTCCCCACTGTAAGTAAGTGTATGTCCTCATGCTTACGCTGGTTATGCTCTACTCCAGTCACATAAACCAGACCAGCCAAGATACTGCAAAAACTGCTCTACAAAACAAGATGCCATCTGCCACCTGAGCTTGTTTACATCAGGATAGTAAAGCACTGTGTGGTTATAGCAGTCACCAGAAACTGAAACTACAGCTCCACCTAGTGGTGGGTGGCTGCACTACAGCTTGGATTTCAAACAAAACAAAACATCAATGATTCTTGGAGAATAATTAAAATCTTGATGCTTAGAGAGGGTTAGAGGTCAACTCAGGCCAAACAAGCCTCCAGGCTTGTAGTACACCAGTTCTTGATATATTCATGAGCACCTTGTCTGTAGGTGAGTTAGGGCTGGGCGATAAACCGAAAATTTACCAATACCACAATTTACGACTATAACAGACGTCATTTTGCTCATATCGATATATTTGGTGTCAAAAAAGTAAAAAAATGAATGTTGGTTTTGGATGTGTGTAGGTAGGCTATGGTCTCATGTCCCTTTAAGATGCTGTCCTACATTAGAGACGTGACTCCACCCTATCCTGTTTGAAACAAAGAGGGAAAGGCAGGTTGGGAGATGAAGGATGGTTCAAAAGTTGGAGCGGTGGCTAAAGTAAACAAAGTTAATGTGGGAGAGGGTGAGCAGCTTGTGAAGTAGTTATCATCCATTTATCGTTATCGAGGTGACTGCTAAATATATCTGACATGGTGATATTATTTTGAGACCATATTGCCCAGCCCTAGTGTGAGTCATGTTTATCATCTGGCAAAATGCTGCTCCCCACCCTTCCTCCATTTGCATCACTTTCATTTTACAAAGACACACTGCGTAATTCGTCGAGCTCACAAAGTCTTCAAACATAACCTTTTGTGCCAAAGAGCCTCATCTGTAACAGACTTGTCATGTTGCACTTGATCACACTCACAGATGGGATAATACAATATAACTGGTGTGTCATATTTTGAATAGGTTGGTAATGTTCCATTAGTTTGATTGCTTACAACCTGTCACACATGATGGGTAGAAACAATAAAACCGGAATGAAGCAAAACCAAATTAAATGGCTGTTTTTATGTTATAATTTAATGGTTTAATTTTAATATTGTCCATTTACGACACAAGTGATGGCGGTGGATTGTTTCACTTAGACACAGATGCGTGGAGATGGAAATGCACGCAGAGAGATCTGCACACAGATACACTTCAGCTTACACACAAACACATCCGCACACCCTCACACTCTTCAAAAGCAGTGGAGTGGAATAATGGACAAGGCGAGGGAATAGTGGGGAGATTTTATCATTCACACCCTCTTAACCACCAGCCATCTGCTAAATGCACACATTCTTGTCATTGTGTGTGTGTGTGTGCGTGTGTGTGTGTGCATTTGTATGGTAGTGCGCACACACACATATATGAACAAAACAGTCATCGATATATGAACGTGCATTCAGAGTGAGATGTCTGACGCAAGAAAATGCTACAGGGTAGAACAGCAGAGTACAGGCAGAATATACAACAGTAGTAGCAGCTCAACAAACACAAAACACCAACAGTGAAAACAAGAGAGCGGTTACAACCTTGGACTAGATCCAATCGAAGAGAAAAAAAAAGGAGCAAAAATTTCTCATAAATTAATTAAAGGAAATAAAAGAAAGAACAGTGAAGGCATTACTGCAAACATAAGCATTTTGTTGTAGGAAAACAAAAGATGACAAAAAGCAATTGCATTATCATAATGGTAATATTTCAGGATATTTAATTCTGAATTCATGTGTAAATAAACAGAAACCAATTAAATCAGCATCAAGAAGAAGCTGTCTGATAGGGCTGGGCGATTTGGCCTCAAACTAATATTACCACATATTAAACAGTTCACCTTGATAACAATAAATGGACAATAACTACTCCACAAGCTGCTCACCCCCTCCCACATTAACTTCGTCTACTTCAGCCGCCGTTCCGGCCGCTACAACTTTTGAACTGTCCTCCATCTCCTCACCTGTCTTTCCCTCTTTTTTACGGACTGGATGGGGTGGAGTCACGTCATTGACATAGGATAGCGTCATAAAGGGACATGAGACCATAACCTACCTACACACATCCAACCAACTTTTATTTTTTAATATATTTATTTATTTATTTATTTTTGACACCGAATATGTAGACATGGGCAGAATGATGTTGGTTATTGTTGTAAATTTTGGTATCATTAAATTTTCGTTTTATCGCCCAGCCCTACCGTCTAAGTCGAAAATGATGTGTAAAAAAAAAGAAAACCCTCGTATAAGTCTGCAGAGCCTGTGACAGACAACATTGAGAGACTAGAGAACAGCTTTTATGCACTGTAAAAAACAATGTCAGTATAATTGGTAACAATCAGGAATTGGTAATATAAGCGGTGCAACAAGTTTCTGTCAAACTCTGAAATTAAAACATGAGCTTTGACAGTCTCTTTTGGTTATGCAGTGATATCCACTACAGAGCCACCTCTGTAGTGTTTAATATTGATAGACATTGTTCTTTAAGGTCATTAAGGGTTTGTTTATGTGACATTATCTCTGTTATGAAGGGAGATAGATAATTATATAGAAAGGAGAATCTCAACACAATGAAACGTTATGTTTTCTCTCACCTTCTCCTCCCATCCATCCACTGCACTCTCCCTCTCCACAGCAGTTATCCTCTCTAAACTCATTCAATCTGTTCTTTCTTTCCACTCCATGCCTGCTTTTACCATCCTCCTCTTTTGATAACTTTACGCCCTTAGATCCTACCTAAACTTAGTGATGTCCTCTTGCCTCCTTCCTTCCCCTCGCCCACCTACCTCCGTCTTTCATCCTTTCCTCTAATTTGTCCAATCATTTTGGAGTCACACCTTTGTGTGCACATTTGTGTGTGTGTGTGCGTGCGCCGACTCTCCATTTGTCAAAGGCACATACGGACGTGATCCAGACCTGATACATATGTTGACCCTTAGCCAGCAACCAGGGGGGTTAATTGAGTAATGGCGCTTGCTCGAAGGTAAGAGAGGGAGAGAGGGAGAGGAAATCAGAGAGAGGCAGCAGAAATGAGAGCATTAGAAGGAGCGAGAACGAGGGAGATAGGTGCAATTTATTAGATTATGTGAAAAGAGAAGTGTGAGGGTGCAAGAGAGAAAGGGGTTAATTGCTACACTGAATAAAATGAAAGTCAGACGGAGGCTGGCAATTAAAGAATTGTGTAAGAGACAGCGAGATAAAGACAAATGTAGGGTTAATGGTGACGGTGTGTGAGCCGGGCACAAGGTGACAGCATGAGGCAGCCACCAGCAGGGTGTGGAAGATTGATTTAAAGCGATAGTGAAAGGGTTAACAGAGTGATTGAAATGAAACAAAGAGAGAGGCAGAGAGGCTGAAAGCAAAAGGGTTAATTATGGATGTAATAAACGATGAAGGCTGCAGTCTTCATGGACCTCGGCTCTTAATTAAGAAAACAGCTGCACCTGGGACCCACCCAGAATAAATGGATTCACCGTATTGCACAATATCCTGTGTGTTATGAATGGTTATTGTTATGAAGTCCACCTCCTCATGGTGCCGATGAATTATCTTAATGAAGTGCCTGAATTAGGGGTTTATTGGGGATAGACCAACTAACAGACAAGATAACTAAGATGTGGTCAAAATGTGTGGCGACACGCTCCGACATAATCAAACGACTTTAACACATAAAGTCAAACGAATTCAAAGCTTTGAATGGGTAATACACATTGCTTTAAAAGGTGTTGAATTATTTCAATAAAATTTTTGGAAATACCTGTGAAATTAAAAGCTAATCCAACTCTTCACATGAAGCTTTTGTAGCTGTGTTTCCAGTTTAGTGTGTATTAACTCATTCAGTGCCAATGACGGATTTGGACGGATTTTTCAGTTTTTTTGCCTTCCACCAGAGGGCGCTTTTCCCTAACATGCGACTAAGTTTGGGGTCGTTCTGACTGCAGAAAAGCCAACAAATATGTCATAACCATGTTACAATAACAAAAACGAGTACTCGCCAGTGAGAAGTGTGCCATCAAGTGTGCCAATTAGTCTAGTTTTGGAGTGTTTTTTTCTCTATGAGCAGAGTAGGAAAATGCCAAAGTCATTAGCCAAGAGCTATCGGTCTTGGCACATCGGCTCTGGTGGGCGAGGTGCTACTGGTTCTGGATCTAGTGGAGATCCCGGTACTGGACCCTCTGATCGTCAGCAGACAATCAAAAGAAACAATTTTCCGACGTGTTGCTGCGCCACCGGTGCTGGTGCTGGTGAGCGAGACTGAGCTGGAATTCTGCGACAGTCCCGGCGAGGAGAACGTGAGCAGTCCGTGTGGTTTACATCGCGGCGTCAGGTTCTAAAGAGGCAGACTCCCAGCCATCACAAAGCGACCTATCATAATCAGATCTCGAGAGTGATGAGGAGTGGTGTCCGAGGTGGGAGGACCTTGATGCCACCAGTAAAGTAGTTTGAAGTGAAATGAAATAGACGTCTCTCCTTCGTAAAAAACATGTTTTTCCCAGGTTTCTTTTTCCAGATCGGAGAAGATGATATGACCACGCTGCATTGAGTAGGCAATAACTAAACACAGGAGTGAGTTTAGTTATTGTTTATTTTAATTCCAGTCCAAGCACAAGATATTCTGTGGATCCTGAAAGATACCGAAATTTCTATTGCAGTCAATGGTGGCACTGGGTGAAAGTTGCATGAATGAACCTGGCACTGAATGAGTTAAGGTGGCATGTCCATTTAAGGACACATCATAAGGTGTCAAGAGGGATTTGATTCATGTCCTTATTAATAGAAGATACGATCTTTAAGCAGCACTAATGTAATCACTTTGTTGGCTGTGAGCTTTAGTCTTCACCTCAATCGTCGGGATGCTAGAAGGACAACCTCTCATGTCAACCTCTCAGAAAGAAAGCTGTCTGTGATGTGTGTTTGTGGGAGTGTGGGATATGTAGGATCTTGGTGAATGTGTTCAAGAAAGATTTATGATGTGTGAATGTGTGTATTCATTGCACACACACACGCATACGAAGCTACCAGCAGTTAGCAGAAAGATTTACATACATTGACAGAGTAATGCGCAGGGTGGTGAGAGCTTTATAAAGAGTGAACCTGTCCCTGAATGTGTGTGAGTGATGATAACAGACTCATTTAATTGCCTTAACCCTATACTTACACACACACTACCACACACGCTCGCACATACACACACATAGATCATCAGTTCCCTGATAGGCGTCACATAATTTCTGCCATTCACCTTGAGGAGGGGGTAAGACAGCTGGATAGAGGGCTGATCTGGTCAGTGGTTTGTCTACACACTGCCAGGACTTGCAGCTCAGTTCAGACCCGTCCAGAATAATGGACAATAAATGTGTTGGCTGTAGATGCAGCCTTGGTGTCAGCTCATATAAGCGCTGTTAAATGACACCAGTTTTTTGGCAAATAAGCATACACTGATTTCAGGAGCCAATGTTTAGTTTAGTGTTGACACATCTGGCCCCTGGTTGTCTGTGTTAGTGCTGATAAATAAAAGATGACTTCTATTAGAGACAAGAGGTCACCTGTTTTACAAACTTTGATTTGTTTTGATGTGTCATATCAAGTTGTTCATGTTGGTTAAGTTTCCTTTATTTCTGCATATTCATGTTGTGTTTCATGTCTTGCATTTCCTGTTTTATTTTGTAGTTCACTAACCTTGGTTTCCGTCCTGTCTGGTCTGCCCTGCCTCTGTCTTGTCACTCCCACCGCCTGAATGTGTCTCCCCACTCGCTTCCCATCACCCTCATTACCTCTTGTATTTTACCTTGTGTGTGTCTCACTGTCTCGTCGCTAGTTCCTTGCACCTGCCTTTTTCTAACCTTACCTTTTTGCCTCATATTTTCAATACCTGTGCCTGACCTGACTGCCCCTTTGTGTACTGACCTTTGCCTGAACCTCATTAATCCCTGTCTGTTTGACCAACTGAATTAGTGTCGTGCCATTATGTCCTCCACTCTGTGCTCTGGTTCATGACATGATGGTCAAAGATGAGGTAAAGTCATCATCAGTGTTAGAGTATGTCAACCTTACTAAGAAAGATCAGTTTGACTTTCTGTGGACTTAAAAGAAGGATCTATGAGGGACAAGAGGTAGAGATTTAAATACATCAACTGTTATAGTCAGAGGTGGATGCGATTCATCGATGTGTCGATAATTTAATTAATCGATTAATTAACGTTGATGCTTAAAATAAATAATAACGTCAATGCTTTGCCGCAAGGCTAGAAAAAAAACACATAAGGAGAACCTTAACGCACGGGCTGCCCAGACTGTTTTGTGAGTAGGACCAATACAAACAGAACACGTTAGTTTCTTTTGCAAAATGGCAACAGCTTCAGCAACCTCCAAGAGCGGCCAATTCTTTCACCACCGGGGTTTGACTGCAACTATGTGGAAGTACTTTGGATTTTACGAGAGAGCAAACAAGACGACTGACAAGACCTACGTGATCAAAGTTAAGTCGGTCAAAGTGCAAATGTTCATGTTGTATGGAAAAAAGCGTTAAAAATGGCAATAATCAAAGAATAGTGGTACCAATGATGGAAACGAATCTGCAATCATTATTATCGAGGAATCGAAGCTCCCATTATTGAAATTGAATCAAATCAATCGAGGTACCCTTGTTGGAACACCCCTAGATATAGTTCAAACCGGTATTAGTATCTGCCCTGATTTTCACAAACTCGCTGTGCGTTTTAGAAAGACCTTTAGTATTGGCCTTATGTAGCAGTAAATTTGTGGTAAGTACCTCTGTGAACCATGTTATCTTCAGTCTTTCTTTACAGGGGTTGATCTTGCTCAAAGAGTAAGAGAAGAAATAGACATTGGCAGCTGCTCAAGGTTTGTGATATAGCCTTATTCATCATTGTCTGTTTATCAGAGGCTGTTGACTTGAGATGGTGGGGTTGTTATTTCTTTGGTAAAAAAGATGGTTTTAAGTGTTTTTATCCTTCGATTGGTTTGAAGTGACAGCTGAGATTGATTGGTTTCCGTCAGCTGTGAAGAAGATAAGCTGCCAGGGGGGTCAGTTAACCTCTTAATCCCTGAAGTGGCTACAGATTAAAGACATGTAAATGGTTAAAACAGCAGGCCTCTCATCTTTAGGGAAGGACAGAACATTTAGAGTTTTTTCCTCTATTTCTTTTGAAAAAGGTCAAGAATCTTTGAAGAAGCACTAGAAAATGTGTTCTCTGCCAGTTTTGTAGTTTCCTTTTGAGAAGGCGAGGAATCTGTGTCATAGTAGGAAGTTGAACTCGATCTATTTCGTTAATTACTCTTTGTAAGTGTGCGGTACATAGATCCAAGTTCGAGACTTGCCACCTGACAGTTATTACTGATTGACATTGTGACTTCTCAATCCTCCAGTAATCACCGTCAAAACACTTTCCGTTTGTGTGTTAGAAGTCGTGCATGTAAGTATGTGACAGAAACCGTAGTGCGTTAGAGTGTTTAGCCTAATCAGTCACATCTGACAGCCTGCAAATCCTTGTTGAAAAGCCACTCAGACATCCATTGTTATGTGGAGAGCCAATTGAATGAGATAAGACATTGAAAGGAAGGAGAGGAGGGTAGAAACCGAAGCGGGATAAATGGGCTTTGAGGAAAGAGGACGCTGGAGACCAGACATCTATGTGGCTTTGACTATTGACAACTTTTAAAGGCGAGAGCTGAGTTACAACAAAAATCCATTTTCCAATCCTAATTGAATTTCATTTTAATGAGGAGATATCAATTAAGAAAATCCAGAGATTGATCATTGGAGATATTCGTTTTCTCATGGGTGGTGTCTTGTCTCATGAGGTCTTGTCTTTGATCATCAAGAGCTGGTCTTGTGAGAGGCTGGTCCCACGAAACGAACAAGGCAGGATGTGTAGCTGGTCTTATGGAGGCATTGATGAACCTTTTAGCAGGTCTTTAGTTACATCTCAAAGACTGTGAAGGCATAGAAGAGCTTGACAGAAGCAACGCTAAATGTTGAATTACTGTAGAACCATTAATCAAAAAAGATACCAACAAGGTACACATCCTGCAAAACAATCTGAAAATGGCATTGGTGTTTTCACCCAGCTCTCTAATTGCATAGAAATAACTGAGGCTGTTGTAGCTTTCATATGTCCATGCAGATATGTATGTAAACTATTATTATTTGATCCATCTCTGAACCTTTTGGCTGCCATTGTCTTCGACTGTCTGACAATGAGAGGCTGTATATGCCTTCGGGAGCCAATGCCGACTCTCAATAATTCGGTTAAAGCCAGTCAAGAATTTCCAGCCAAGACCATGAACCAAAAAAAAAAAAAAGGTTTCCTTGGCTTCATTTTTCCAAAATCACATCATCATGATCATTTATTTTTGGGGAAAAAAAAAGCCAAAATTTCCAAAGCTTGTCCCAGGGAGTAATAAAAGTTTAAAAACGGTTGTTTGCTGAAGTGCGGTCAGATTAGTCATGTAAAGTATTCCAGCGAGTCGGGACATCTGGACTTTGTACGCAGGAGTTCTTTTTTTTTTTTGCTTGAATGGACTAACAGTTGCACTTTGATGAAGAGTACAACTATGAAGATGAATAAACTGCACAGCGGGTGTGCATTCTGCCTGCTTTTGCTCTTCATACTCCAAAGCCTATTAAGACATGACACTTCTTAAAGTTTACACAACTTGGGAGCGGCCCTGTCAAAAAGTATTTACAATTTTACAGTTCAAGTTGCAGAAAGAAAATTGACTACTATTGTGTGTCAGTAATCATGTTATCTAAAAATTCTATTCACAAACATACTTTTCTTAAGTATGGCATATTTTTTTGTGCTGAAACTCTCGGCGCTCAGGGTGGAATCACATCCCACAGACACCTGGGTTGGAAAAATCAGGGTTTGGCAAAACTCCAGCATGATTTAAACTCCCTGCTGTGCGTTTAGAGATGTTCTTAGTGGAGCTGCATGTAGGACTGCTAAGCCCTGTTAATCAGCACAAGCTAATTTTAATTCCTTAATTACAACCCAGTTGGAGAGAGAGGAAGAGAAAAGGGAGGGCAACCCTTATTGTCCCTGAGGGGAAGTTTGTCTTGGGCTCAAGGTGTCATCAGCGTTATTCCACATTAAAACCATCTTCAAATACAGGAAGCATTGGAAACATGCCAAGACGCACCGCTTATAACAAAAAACGTACCTAAGGTGACTCTGTTAACTTGATCAGTGTAATTCACTCACTAATCAGGTCCTCAACAAACCAGATGCCTTTGAGACACTTTCAATTTTGATCATAATGTCCTTTAAAAGCTTTTATTGACGATGTCCTGAACTGCCTTGAAGAATATCTCCAAACTTTGCACAAACCTTCACTTTGACTCAGCGTTTAAATGATTAGAGTTTGGCGGTCATGTCCACCCTAATTACTTGAATTCAATATTTCATCGATCTGCTAACAAATTTAAAACATGTCTCTTTTTGGTCACTCAGTGTAGAAAAATACTGATAGATATCAGATTCAACTTCAAATTTGCTTTAATGCTCTTTATAAGCATGAGAGAAGTTATAAATCCCATTTGTACTTCATATTTTCATTGATTTGATTCACATTTATCCATATAATATGCCCAGGGTGAAGCTTTTTCACTTTCCTCTGGACACCCCTGGTCTGTGGGTGCTGCCTGTGAAACCACTACTGGTGATTCATGGAGAATATGGCCTGCACAGACAGAATGTGTCCATCTGTGCCTCTGTGTGTTTCCATAATGCTGCTCCATATGGCAAAGTGTGGTCTGCATGCAGCCTCAGGGAGGCAGTGATAACACATGGACACTCGTACACACAGACACTCCTCCCTCTGCACAAGCATATACATACAGTATAGAAGGATATGTAGACATATAGGGGCACAAACTCACCAGGATTCATGCATGATAGCACGAGCACAGAGGTTGTCATCATATTTTGAGAGTGCAGCAGTCAGAAAAGTCCTTCATGTCTGCAGACACTGAGTCACTTTGTGGTGGTTTGCTGATGGCGGATGAAAATGTTCTGACAAATGAAATTGATTGTACTTTCCTTGTCTCTTGATAACATGTCTATAAAGTGTCTCTTTTTAAATTGCTCTCTGCTCTCCGCGTGCTGTACTCTCTATTCTATGTCTGCGACTCTGTCGTTTTATGTCTGTTTCTTATTCTTCACAATATTCCTGTCCTCCGATAATCTTTTCTGCCTGTCTGTCCTGTCTGGATTTCTCATGCTGCACTGAGGTAAGATGACAAGTGATCAATAGAGGGTCAGCGCACGCACAAACACGCAAACCTGCACAAACGCTTTAAACTGCTGAGCAGGTGAATTTCATTCATCCATATTCTCCATACGGAGACATCACTGTCCTGATTATTGATCACTGTGGCGATGGATCGGTTGCAGCAGAGAGGTCACAGTTTGAGATATGTTGTCCTTTTTTCAGTGATGTGTTGTTGCATGTACATGAAATCTACTGCTTGTAATTGACTTTTTCAAGAATAAAAGAGCATGAAGATAAGAGAAAGGGAGAGAGGAGGAGAAATAAACGAGGAGGGATAGAAGAGTGAGATTTAGAGGAGAGAGCGAGCGCAGGCGTATCACATTCATGTGTTAATCGATAAGCTTTTTGTTGCTTTGTGGGTGTATCCAATAGAGCAAAGTGCTGGAACATGATGATTTACACCAGCTGATTTGTAAGGAACCACCACAACTCATGACAGAGAGATGGACGGGGAATGAGAGGAAAACAAGGCAGAATGTGGAGCTGGAGGAGGAAATGAGAGGAGGCGTAAAAGAAGGGAGAGGAGGAAAAAGTCAGGAAAGGAAGGGTAAAACGAGAGGAAGCGATGGAGAAGTGAAGCCAGAGGGGAAAACAGGGCTAAGCAGGAATATCTGCTGATGGAAGACGAAAAGGCCAACTTGTACATAGCCTAGTATAGAGGAGCTGACCTGCCTCAGGGTTCATTCAAATTCTCTTTGTGATCTGCACAATTATTTTTACGGGCGTCACGTTAAAATGTGCAAAGCTTTCTGAAAATTATTCCCCATGTTAAGTGCCTCACTTGTGACCTTATCTGCTAGCTTCACTGTGACGTTATTTTATAGGTGCAGCACAGGGAGTGGCCTCAAAACTATGTTATGATACGTATAAAAAAATCAACATTAGGATTACATCAAATAAGGCAGCAAGAGGAATGACACCAGGGAGTTGTAAAGGCTCTCACTGGGATTGTAAATGCTACACAACAGTTTAAAAACAGTAATGCAGTACAGAAAAACATGGATACATACATACATGTTATTTGTTCTGCTTCTACATGCAGAGAGTTCTTTAGGAACACGTGAATGACAAACAATAACAGGCAGTAAGGGCCAGTGGTGGTGGTGGGGGGTGCTGGTGGTGGGCACTTTAGATGCAGCTTCTGTAATGTGGAGCTAGGTGGTGCTGTCAGTCCTCCCACTGCTATACTGAGTGATCAAACCTGGCCTCTGCCTTTAGAGAATTGAGACTTGATGTCCTCAACACAGACAAATACACCTTTTTTCCTAAATTAATTGTTGTGTACTTAGCTCAGAAATAACATCCCCAAAGGTGTGAAGCAGTATGGTTGTGGGTAAACATATTTGCAGGTTGAAAAATGAATTATTTTAGTCGAGGAGCGATATTTGATGAAGTAAAATATCTTGTTAATGCAGCATGTCTTTACTTTACACTGAGCTGCACACATCATTCCACTTGATGGACAGGTGCCATCATGTGTGGCCGCCTCCTCCCTTTCAGTCTGCTGTTAAGGCTGTGGTGATTGAGTGGTCATTGCTTTGGAAATCGCTGACTTTACAAGATGCCTAAGCACTCACACACACACACACACACACACACACACACACACACACACATACACTTGAATGTCATAGATTTTTTTATGGTAAGCGGGCATGAATGGAAATCAAAGCCCAGTGGTGTACAGATAGCTTAAGCATATTTAAAGATTGTTTTTGGTGTGTGTACGCGAGAGTGAGTGTGTCTGTGCGCTGTCCATTCAGTGTATACGCTCATGCATTTGGCTGATTGTAGCATTTCATTGATCCGCTGCAAACTACTCAATCACGCCCTAATCGACCGGGTTTATAAAGGGTAGGATGTGAAAAGAGATGTGTGTGTATGCTGATGCTGGAAAATGCACTTACATCCTGAGCTGCTTTTAATCTACCTATCTCATATTCATTTAGTCGCTTAATTTTAATAAAAGGAAAGGAACCGACTCTGCACTTCTGCGCCAACACCTCCAGCCCTACCCCCACCTCCATCCCTAATACACACACATATTGATACTTAAAAAGATGCTGAGCGCAGCACATAATGGCGTGCATATATTTCTGTTAATGTATAAAACAGATGAAAAAAAGAAGAAGCCTAAGACAGTGACACACATTTCCATGTCATATCAGTCGACTATTATTATAGATTATTTGCTGCATGAAAGCAGCTGCTGTGGATTTTTCTACCATGACCCAGTAGCAGTGTTTACATGGGCAAAATTTCTTGATCTGATTAAAAATTTGAGTGATTGGATAATCTGAATCCACTGTTTATAGTGATGGGAAGAACAGTTATTTTGAGTGTACTGAATCTTCAGAATCCGTTCATTAAAATGATTCGTTCAAAAGATTTGTTCACTGGTTTTGTCCGGCTTTGTCCGGGGAAGTTTATAAAATCCTTCAAATGTCCACGGTTTTGTACGAGAGTTTCGATAATGTGTCATGTGGACTTACTGAGTTAGAAGCGCATAAAAGACACTCAATCTGAACTGAAGAACTCTCAAATTAACTTCGTGCGACTCCATGACTCCGCCCCTGCGTAGTTGAGTCCTCTTTTTGGGAAGTCAGAATATGGTCACGCTTAATAATAAAACCTCCTGTACTAGCCTTAATAAATAAGCCAAAGGTTAAAGAGTGAAGATCGAGTCAGCTAAGAGAGTCACGATCAGAATAAGTGTTTACATGGACGCTTTCGGAATGACTGGCATGATCGGAATACAATGTCTCTTGGATTGAGCCGAACTGGATCAGAATCTTCCGATGGACATTTTTACATGATGCATTTTTATTCTGATCGGGCATTTATTCTGATTATTTGTGCCCATTTAAACGCGGCTTGTGTGAACCAGCCCACTCTAAACAGACTGTGTTTGTGTTTGTGATTCCTTTATGTAGCTCAAGGCTCGAAGATGAATCAGGGCATTTCTCCACGAGGTTGTCAGCAACAGGATCAAAGTTAAATTAGTGTTTTGACAGTAGAAAAGAGAGACAAAATCACAAGTTTTTAGCCTCTTTATCTTCCAGTCTGTCATGCTTGTTGTCAGACAGCTGATGAGGAGGTGAAATGTTATGTATAATTGCATGAAGGAGTTTCATGACAGTAGCAGTGCTCGATTGCACAGAGTAATGATGAACTTGTAATTTTACCGGCTGAAAAGACAGTTTTTGTGTCTATCATACTTTTCAACGTCTTCCAAGCACTTCTCTGGAGTCCTGAAAAGAGGGACGTGGTTGAAGAGGTGCAGGGACAGATTGCAGCGTGTGACTCGGTTGACATACTGACACTTTCAGACAGACTCAGGTTTCAGGTTTACTTTTCGCTCGATCGCTGACTCCCTAAAGGTTTTTTTTTTTCTTCCACTACAGCAATCTGCCAATCCCTTACATTATTATTATCATAATACTATCTCACGCTCTCAGAGGCCGTTTCTCTGGGTTTTCTCTCTTTGAGCTGTCTCACCTCTCCGTCTCTCTCCCTCTCATGTTCAGACTGCGGTGTCATTTTGTTTGGCAGGTCTTTGAGTCCCCTGTCAAGGAGAACAGAGGCTAAGTCCTCCCCTCTCTCATCGTGACGTCTCTCCTTTCTTTCTGCCTCTGCTTTTTTGTAAGACTCAGCAGAGCGATGCTGCGTTTGTCTCCCCACTTTGCCTTTTGTTGTCCTTTTAGGAATCTCCTCTGTACCTTTACGTGTATGTTTAATCTTTAAGCTACAGTCTTCTTCGATTTTCTTTTACAGGTAGATTTACTGAAGCTGTTAAACTGTTGGTTCGTATTTTTATTTTTTCAGTTCTCTCCATCCTAGTCTTTGTTTCCGTCTGTTTTTTCCCAGCAGCAGCAGCAGCAGCAGCAGCAGCAGCAGTTTGACAAGAGTTTTGAAGAGGTTTGCATGAAAGCAACTCGAAATAAAAGCGACAAAAATACACTGAAATAGACGAGGAGTTTGGGATCAAGGACAGGTTTATTTCAACACAGTACATACTTTGCTCATGTATATACTGACACACATTATTTAAACTGAACATTTGCTTTAAAAAAAACATGAAAAAAGTATATAATCACTTCTTGAAGCCTTGTTGGACAGACCACTGCAGCAGTGGAAATCACTTGTGACCCCACGATACGATATTATCACGATTCTTGGGCCACAAACGATATTATTGCGATTATTGTGAACACTTTGCAATACAGTGAGTTTTGCAATATAAACAACTTTTTAACTGTGTAACTAATTTAGCATTTGGCTTTCCTTTATGTTTGTCTCATATACGCTGCATTTTATTTTCATGTCGCACATCTTGCAAACCTTTCATATATTTGTTGCACTAACTTTCTCCTGCTCTATGCCAACCTCACTGGATAAACAGTTGATTTTATTTTCCCATTATCATAGATTTGACTTCATATTAACAATTAATTTGAAAAACGGATACCTGGTAAATGAGATGATACGATATCATATTGTCAATACTACACACCCCTAAACCTTAATGAGGACTAAAGAAAAAACAAGTTACATGAAAGCAGGAGGAGCTTCATTTAAAAAGGGGGGACAAAATATAGTTATAGGGGGATATAATGGGAAACATATGTGTCAGATATTTGGAGACATTGATTGTGCTGAATAGTCAGTGGGATTTAGATGTGTGATATTAAAGGCCTGGAGATAAAACCGCTTTTTGAAGTTATGTGCCCAGAGTATATCTACTCAAGATCAAAAATACTTCAAACTTTGTAGTTTTATGTGAAACTTTTTCTGAGTTTGATGAAATCAAAGGTATACAGAGAAATCGTTTTACAATCCAGCAGGGTCTAAAGAAATACTTCAAATGTTTCACTGCTGAATGAAAAATCTTTCATTTTTGATGCACACATCAACCTTCAAAGTCTTATGGTATAATCGTCTTGTCATATTTAATGTTCCAGCGTTAATATAAAGCTTTTACATTCCTATTTTTTCCATATGGTAGGTGCTTTTGTCCTGAGTGACATTAATGAGGTACAACCACGCTGTAGTTGATCAATGGAAAGCTTTTGACAATAAGTGCCTCAACCTTCAGCTCTACCTGACTCAAGTGCCGGAGCGCTTTTTCTTCTTTTATTTGAGGAGCAACTTGTGAAAGATTGAGAGTTGAAGAGAGTTAATGAGTGAGAGCTTTTCATGTGTTTTCTTCTTCTTGTACTGAAACCCACTGGAGAAACTTCCCATCAAAACGACTTTAAACAATCAGCAAGAAACAAAAACAAAAAAAAAAGAAGAAAAAATAGTTGATGTTCTAATTCCCACAACTAGCAAACGCCTGCTTCTTTTTGCATTTTAGAATTACATTATTATGCGGTTGCTTTTTCTGTTTTTTTTGCTTTCTTGTGCTCAGGAGACGACCAGAAAATCACATTTACTCATGCATTGTTATGCACACATTTCAGTTCATTTAAAATGCTCGATTAACTTTGCAGTTTCTGGAGCAATTTTGCCAAAATATGGACAAAAAGACATACAAAACGATGCAATACCTTGGCATAAAGAAAACAACATTAAAAGTTCTACAATAATAATATGGTGTGTGTCTGTTCAGTCATCATATGCTCGTGTGAGTGTGCCGTACACTTGTTGGTTCCAGTGTCGCAGGAAGCCTCTGGCTTTACTGGCAAAGTCCCCTTTCTTTACTCCTGGCCACCATGGACATTAAACACACAAGATACACACACAGACACAGACACACACGGGTCTATTCAGCTTTTACGTGGAGGCCCCTAGAACGCTGTGTTGACAAGCTCCATGCTATGTTAGGCTAAACTAAACGCAGACTCAGTGCAATACTCAATAGACAGGGATTCCACTATATAACGCAGTTAGCTGTCGCACACGCGTGAAGGGGAGACACGAATGGAGGCAGTTGGTCGACGTTAGACACACACACACTCTGTCGCAGGAATGCTGGGCTCCTTGGACGTCCTCTATAGTGTCCTCATCCACAAGGTAACACAAAACATTTGACCAATGGAGTCTGGGAACTGTATCTTCAAAAGTACCTCCAACTTTTAAATGTGACCGATGTTTTGCACTTTTGTTTGTAAGAGCTGACAGTATCTGTATGTGTCTTAAGCCTTAGATTGGATGATACTTCTGCACTCATGCCACTCCCTTGTTTTCGTTTTACTTGACTTTTTAATCCTTGTGAATAGTTGTAAATGAAGAGCTCTCGGAAAAGCGAAGAGAATGGTTGAGTGGCTGTGAGAGAAGAAATGTTTGAAAAAGTTCTCGTTTCTCCGCTCTGATTAGATGCTTTGTTTGTCACGCAGTAAAAGAATAGCAGAAATTAAAATCATAATGAGCTTCATTGTCTGTTTCTTTTTCTTTGTAGCTGATGGCCGTGTATGAGGAGCAGGAAGCCCAGCAGAGGGGTGCGGCCAATACCAGCCTAACCCCCAGCCCTGACCTCTACCAATCAGAGCTCTCCGTCTTCCAGCCCATCGCAGGCGGAGAGATTGAAGTGAATTCCTCAGCCCTAAAGTCCAGTAAGTACCTTTTTTATTTAACAACTGTATTTTTATAGAGCTCTTCATAATGGATGCAGTTTAAGTGTACAAGTGTAGGCTGATGAGTCAGGGTAATTGACCTTTATGGAGGTCCATCTTAATAACTAAGGAAAAGGGTTTCTTTTTGTAATTTAATTCAATGAGGTAAAACTTGATATAATCTTTATTTATTGCATATTGAATGATCATTTTCTATTTTTTTGTTTGAGTTGAGCTGATTTTAACTAAATGAAAACCAGTAATCCAGTATCTTCAAGTATAAAAGGTACCGGATTTCTCTGCAGGGGTTTTATTTAGATAATCATACATTCCTAATTTGTCACAGTAAACTTGGAGACATGATCATATGACACGCCACACTCCAGTGGGGTTTAACGGTTAAAACAGAGTCTAGTCTTCTCTCTCTTTCTCAGTAACAAAGCCGTGTCAACCAGCGCCCCTACAGGCCTGGAGGGCTTTTCATTGTATCGTTCTTTGCAGCTGCTTTCTGTCATTTGTGTATTTGCAGCACTTTCGATGTTCATGCAGCCGTTTTGGCTTTTTGCAGCAGAATTTTGAATTTGCAAGGCGATCAACTTCAGATCTTTGACCCCTGCTGGCCACCGTATTTTTCACCCTAGTTGCGCTTGTCTGTCTTGTAATGTAGAACAGTGAACTTAATGGGCCACATGAGGCTCTGCCAATTTGAGTTGCATTAGAAACTGTTGTCCAAATTGGTTGAATTAATGCGTCTAAATAGGCTTTCAAAGTTCTGGCCACCAAAATCCCAAATCCTCAAAGGATTTTAAATACCTCCTCGACCGTTTGCCTCACTGGAACAGCATCATGAACCTCTTCTCTTTAACTTTAGACAAGAATCAATTCATGCTTTTACTGTGAGTGTTGCTTCACTTTTTACCTCTGTTTTTCCTCCTTTACTTTCTAAAGCTCAAAAGTAAGTGCAGTTGTCCCAGATCTTCCTGTTTCCAACACTGGATTTTAAATGTTTATTCTAATGACACCTCTGTTTTTACAAAGGGATGAAAAAAAGCCCCTCTTGAAGCATTTGTTCTTACCTTTTAGTTGTAAGCTCTGGGTCAGCACACTGAAGAGTCAATGTCACAGCTGGTTTTAAACAAGAAGCAGGTAGAGTGGAGCTGACATCTCACTCTGTGGTTGAAGTGGGTGAAGGACAGAAGCGAAGAAGTGATAAAAACAAGATGTGGACAGCTGGAAAAGTTGGCAGCACTGTGTCTGAGGCGCTGAATGATGGAGGGATGAAAGTGAAACAGATCAGGAGAGGAAGTGCATGTGTAACATCAAGCGGCCGAGGCGGATCAGACTCTTGTCTTGTGTGTCTGCTTACTGTTACCTGGAAAAAAAACCTCACTGTGACATTTCTTTCTCTCTGAATCCATCTCCTCAACTTCCCCTCCTCTCTCTTCCCTGATCTCCCTCTCCATCACTTTAATCTCTCTGTCTTATTTCAGGTCAAGCATCTGTCAGGTAGTTGTACCGTAGACAGTTACACGTCAGAATTAAACTGTGTCCAACAATGACAAACCGTGTGGATGATGGATCGTCTGTATGAACAGTTTGCCAAACCGTATGAATGAGTCGCCTCCTGCTGCCAGATAATCTCAAATCCATTTCCTTTAGGTATGAATCTCAGACTCTGCTTTGTTGTGTTATGTTACCATCCGTCCCTCTGAATGCTTGGCATTTCAACATAATCCGTCACAGCTGTTTTCTAAATGTCATTAGTATGTCATATGAAGTGTGGTCATGCTCATCAATCCATACCACGAGTTGCATCATGTTTGGATGATGTTCAGCAGCTCAACCTGAGCAGCGTTAAAAATCAAAAACAGTATTGAACCGTAGATTATTATACCGTTATATCCTTAAGTCTCCCTTTTTCTTTTTTCACACACTTGTATACAGAACAGAAATCACTGTGTGTTTTGCTTCCGACAGCAATAACAGGATTGACATTTCAGACTGTAGGATCTGTTTGAGTTGTGATTGTGCCTTATGGGCTGTATGATCCAGACACTGTTAAGACAGGAAGTTTAGTCTGTGTCAGTACGGTCGCCTGTCAGCGGGGATAAGAAGTAATGTGTGACTGTCATGGTAGATTAGAGGTGCTGGAGCTCTGGAGACTATCACTGTCAGTGTGAGGAGGACAGATTTTGGCCTCTTTCACTGTTAAATGTTTTTCTCCAACTCTTCGATTCTTTGCACCCGCTGCTTTCTCCAAGTCTCTTTGTCTTTTTACTTTCTGAACATCTCATTGTCTTGAAATCTTCTTTTATCTTTTCATTTCTCTCGCAGCACTTAGCTTTTTTGTTACAGTACTTTCTTTTCACTGTTCAGCCGACTCTGAAACTTCATTTTATCACATCTCCTTTTCCTTTTGTCATATTTTTTTTCTCTTCTACCAAGTCCATTACATGTCTCAAGTTTGCAGTTTAAGTGTTGAGGTGAATAGCTTCATTATCAGCTGAAGAACAGACAAAAAGGCTTTCCCGTTCAAGTCAAGACAACTGACACCAAAAGGAGTTTTTAAAAATGTGTTCAATAGAGGGCTTCTTTTATACTCAAGATAGGTTACTTGTTAGAATTATTATTGCCAGTAACACTACTACAACCTGTACCCATCAAGATTTCGATCAAGCTTTTCTGCCATTGCCTGGATTGCAGGACAGGATCTTGTTCTACTTTAACCTCTCAGAAACCATGTTTACATATGCAGAATTTCTTGATCTGATTTAAAATTTGAGGGATTAGATAATCTGAATTAAAGTCAATAAACGCGTTAGTGTCTCACCAATTCAGGAGTTTTCCCCCTGTTAAATGTTGTCACTAGATGGCGCCCTTGCGTACTTATTTTACTGATCTGTCAAAGGTTGCGCTGGGTGTGCAGATGTGACATCATTACGCTGTATGCTCGCCTTGTTACGTTGCGGTTGTGTTTTATGCCAGTGTCAAAGGTGAATAAGTGAAGATCGAGTCAGAAAAGAAAGTCACGATTGGATTAAGCGTTTACATGGACTCGTTTCGGAATAACAATCGGCATAAACCACTCCTCTTGATCGGAATACAATATCTTTCCGATTAAGCCTAATTGGATCAAAATCTTCCGATCGACATGTTTACATGACGCATTATTATTCCAATTAGGCATTTATTTCGATTATTTGTGCCCATGAATACGCAGCTAGAGATGGTCATCCACCGTGGCTGCTCCTATCTCGGCCTCACCGAAAAAAATAGAAACTCTAATAGAAACTTTTGAATAAGCTGCTGGAGTTTAGTTCCTCAACACTCAGCATAAAAACCAAACTGAAACACATCTTATAAATCTGCTATGAGAAAAGAAAAAAAGTTTGTTGATGAATTTCTGGCAACAAAAATTCAAAACAACCTCTATTTATCACCCGTTTGATGCTCTCAATACCACATTGGCGTATATAGTCTCGCTCAAGCCTGAAAACGGGGGGGTAGAGAGTTTACTATAGCTGATTTAAAATGATATTGCATTCTGGAGAAGCAATCTGATATAAAAAATATTGATCCTGGAATATCCACCAGACAGAGTAGTAGTCCCAGGGCAGCCATTAGGATCCATTTTAATGTGTCTCTGAAAGTATACATCATACAATAAAACCTCATATTAAGAAACTTTTTCACCAGCGTTTGGTTTCGGGTCCTGACCGGCCTGTTTCAACCTGGAAAGTATCAAACATGAAGGCCTTGACTTCATTTTTCATATTATTTGGATGTCAGCTAGTCCTAAAAATACATTTTCCATCCTGTCTTCCTCCATCTGAATCCCTTTAAGACCCTCATTTTTATACCTTTTGTCTTCGATGCATTTGTCCTGCTTTCATTGCCATCTTCGAGGAGATGAATTGATTAAAGGTCTGATGTAATCCATACCCTCCTGGCCAGTCTTAAGAGCACCAAGGGTCCATTTTGTTACAATCAATACTTGACCCTACAAATATCATTTGGCTTGTCTTCAAAGACGTCTGCTCATAAAGAGGTTCCCTCTACCCCCGCCATCTTTCTCATTTTATTCCCAGCAGAACCATAGAGGCTAACATGACAACCTTTTTAAAGCATATATGGATTGATGGGGTC
The DNA here is from genome assembly GCA_962446985.1 of Xyrichtys novacula. Taxonomy (NCBI): domain Eukaryota; kingdom Metazoa; phylum Chordata; class Actinopteri; order Labriformes; family Labridae; genus Xyrichtys; species Xyrichtys novacula. The sequence continues at coordinate 8,348,867 of OY660881.1, read as the reverse complement.
TATAGAGTTGGGGCATGGTAGAGTACCACAAAGATCTTGATAATAACCCCCCAGTAATACATGTTATTTACTTGCATGGCTTTCAGCCTTGTTGACTTTTCTCCCCATCTCAGTATTCCTGTAAGCTCCAGCTGCAGCAGCTGCAGAGGCGCTAGTGTGGTGCACTTCATCCATCAGTTTCTGTTAAATGGTAATTTTATGCCGTGGGCTGGTGAGATGTGAAGAGGGAGACACTATCATATGTTACCTACATGCGCACAGAGATCTGCAAATCAGGCACTGATTGGCCATTTGGACTTCTGAACACCAGTGGGTTCACTGAAGGGATATTGAAGGAGCAGATTGAACATTATCTGCTCATGCAACAGGCTTTCAGATGGGCCCATGAGAGACCAAGTGAGCACATGAAGGGCCGCACACTCATCAACCCAAACATTTAGAAAGGAGTTTTCCAGCGACTCTGTTATAATGTGTAATAAAAAGATACGGATATATGTATGAAATATCTCAGGCTGTGCAGCTTGATGAGTTTTGATCATAGAAAGAAGATATAAAATCCTTCAGTTTCATATACGTGATGAATATTTCAGGGGCATGTATAAAGTATAAGCTGTTTTGTTATGAATCAAGCCTGAGAGAGTCAGCCAAAAAACTCAGACTCTAACGCCAACTTTGTTGTCATTTATGACTTTTACTGCAGCCATCGATAACACTTTACAATAACCATAGTTTATAATAGTAAATAGATAGTTTATTAGTTTAATCATCATTTAAAAACAGCATACAGAGCAATTATAAACGGCAAATAGATGGTTGATTAATGTAAGTTAATAGTTTCTTTACCATTAAAAAGCAATGAAACTATAATTAATAATTTTCATTACTTATTAATGGACTATTTATTTAAGGTTTATATAGGGTTTAAATATTGGTTGTAAAACATCTGGATTAAAATGTGTGTAAGTAGCACTTTGTAAATGGTTTATATTTGGTTTTAAAACCATCTATAAACATTACTTAGATGGTTGTCGTAAAGTTGTAATTGATGTTTGTGATACTTTGTAAATGATTAATAAGTGGTGTATAAACTATCTATAAACATTACTTAGATGGTTATTGTAAAGTTAGGGTGAGGTTTTTAAAATTGTATAATTTACAATTTATTAATGGTCTACATGTTATTTATAAATGATGATTAAACATGAATAAACTATCTGCTTACACCATTTAGTAATGGTCTATTCACCATTTATAAGTAATGGTAATTGTAAAGTGTTACCCAGCTATCCAGCAGAGGGAGCTCTAAATCTTTTGGCTTTATGGTCTCTGAAATCTTCAGGGGTCTATTTTAATTTGAAGTCTTTCTTACTTTGGATATCATCATGTTTTGTTTGGGTTTGTAATCAAACTTCGACTCAGACTGACACCTCACACAAGTCATAATGACGGAGTGGAGTTTTATTTATTAAACCTAACAACATCAAACACTTCTTTTTCCTCTCTCTTCCTCTCTTTGTGGTTTGATGCTCGCAAAGAAACCCACACTCACTCCTCTCTGTAGTGTGGCGATGTGAGCTCAAGGTTTGTATCTTGTCATCTAAAGGATTATTATTAGACATGATTTTTGCTGAACTGTGACTCCCTCAAAATAGCATTAAGATTTTTGAAGATTTGTTGTTTGCATGCGTTTGTGTGTGTGTGTGTGTGTGTGTGTGTGTGTGTGTGTGTGTGCGTGTGTGCGTGCTGACACACAGTGTGCATGAACCAGAGGACTAGGCTTTCATTCTGGAGCAGTGCAGAAGTAGACTTGATCAATTCTCACCTTTTTTTATTTTGCATTATTAATCCGTCCTGTCCGTCATAACTTTTTGTCCTTGTCAGTCAGACAGGGAGGAGTCACAGCATGTCTTAGTGGACAGCATAGAGTGGGTCGCCCCTTATTTTAAAAAAGGAAACAGAAAAAGTGCACAGATATAAAAAAACATCACTCTTAATTTGGATAAAAACAAACATGGAAAATGAGCAAAAAAAGGAATGAAATAAAAATAAGAATTTTAGAGTTTGGGTTCAGTTTGTGTTAACTTGGATGCCATCAAGTCCTTTAAAAGTAACTCTTGTGAACATTACAGGCTGCAGAGCTTTATGTTGTGTACGTTTATACTATATTGACACATCTCTGTTTATGCTCAAAGAGGAATAAAATCTGTGTTTCTGTGTTTTCTGCAGACACCCCTCTGTTGGTGAGAAGCAGCAGTGACTCTGCCCTCAGTCCCCAGCCCACAGATCCTGAACCCTCCTTCAATGAAGACTCTGCTATGATGGTAAGACTCTGAAAGAAAGAAGCAGTTAACAGAAAAACACACTGCTAGAAGAAGTGTACAATGTCTTTGCTATGACTAGCTTAGCTTTATCAGACTGCATCAAAATGCTGAGAAAATTTAGCTGTTATGCCCTCCAATTGGTAAAACATGCTTGTGCTGAGCGAGAAAACATTGCATGCTTTTGTTTTGTATTTAAATATATTTTATCAATGTTATTTTACCTTGATATATTCAGTCTTTTGCCATGTGCTCATATTGTGATTAAACATATATGAATTAGTGTGCAGCCACAACTAGTCTCAACATTTTAAACTCACTTTACAAATCCAAAAGTTTCTACATTTAAAGCAATATTTGTGGGAAACTGTTTTAATAGAGGGTAACCTGAAATATTATTTGATAAAGACAGTCTTGATTTTTAAGCACAGCTTCAGAAAAACGATTCATAACTTTGGCATTTTTATGGCTTTCATTTTACAGTTACCTGAACTTAAACAAAACCAAGAAAAAGCAGATCTATCTTTTAAGCTTCCTGCCACATAGATCTTCATTTTTATTATTTTACCTCTTCTTTTTTTACATTGACATCTGAAAAGCTATCATCCCAGTTTATTCATTATGTGAAAGAAGGACATGTTCCTTCTTCTGTCCCTCCTCTCTTTTGCTGTGATTTTTAAAAATGCATATTTACCTCAAACACACAGCTGTTTACCAGTTTGTTTACACTATACAGACACACACATAGACTCCCATCTACTTCCTTGGACTTGCTGCTGCAAATTGCATTCAAACAGTATTTCACTTGCATAGAGATGTCGGTCTGATAACTTATAATAGTGTTACAGCTTCATAGTCCTTTTAGACTCTTGGACACAGAAAATCCCTGCAGCGCTCTGGCTGAAGAAACAACATGCATGATTGGACTCCTGAGCAGCGAGCCCTCTTCCCTTGAGATGTCTCACTGGACAAACATCTTTTTTTAAGCAGCACTGTATTCCCCGTGGAGCAACCTGTTTGCAAGGTTCAAATCTTTTGGGGAATGCGATTGGTTCTCAGAGGTGGCCGAAACCTTTTTATTTTTTCTCTGAGGCTGACGGGGGAGTTTTTGTAGTCTTTAGAAAGGCAAGCTATGAAAGGAAGGACAGCAATAAAATCTGCCTTGTTTCTTTTAACATTACAGACATTATAGTTAGGATAGAAAACATCAGTATGTCTTTTGAACCATCTTCCAGGTTACACAACTGTACATAACTAATCACACGCAGCTACAAACTTCACAGACATATAGCTCCCATCTGTTCTCATTTACAGCTGAAACACAGTTCAGTAGAACAATACCTGGATGTTCCTGTCACCATGAATGTACGCGGCCATCATTTATCTATTTACCTCTCCTGGTTCAAATGTAAGCTGAAGCTCAGGAATGTGGATCATGTTGTTTTGAGCCCACCTTCCACTCCCTGTGTCATGGAGCTGTTTTCACTACGCGCTACCACTCCTCATACTGTCAATATGAAATATTATGGGGTGTCAGTTACACAGTAGGCCTGCTCGGACTCCCTGCTTCTGGGTGTTTATATGTTGGTGCCCCGACTTGAAAGCATGCATATGTGTGACCTCGTTCACACCAGCTATGGACTCTCTTTATCATGGTCCATACTGGTTAGATGAAGAACTCTTTGCACAGTAAATAACATGTTCTCCATAAGCTTTGAAGGACTTACAGGCTGCAGGATGTAAATGTGTTTACATTATAATGGTGTGGAAAAGGTAGTATCTAGCTGATCCTTAAACTGTGTTCACATGTGTATCAATATTTTTTAAATTTTCAGGAGAGGCTGAATGTGAGCAGCTAAAGTGAAAAACCCAAATTTAATTTGGACTTTTCCCTGCTACAATTCTGGTAGATTTCTTATGTGAAGTAAGGGTAAGCCAATTTGAGAATCCTGCGAGAATTGTCTGAAGAAATTCACCCTCGTGTGAGGCGCATGTGTGGATAAGCAATTCTGGAAATTTTTTAGGTTAGAGTCCCAAAAATTTCTGGAAATTTTTTATGTGAGGGACACGTTTGTCTTCCCAGATTTAAATCTTTGACATTTTAGGGGGCAGCCCACTAGTCAGTCTCCAGTGCCCCACATTAGGGCTTAGCGATATAGCCTCAAATCAATATCACAATATATTGAGCAGTTCCCCTCGATAACGCGAAATGGACGATAACTACTCCTCAAGCTGCTCATCCCCTCCCACATTATCTTCTTCTACTCCAGCTGCTCCAACTTTTGAACCATCCTCCATCTCCTCACCTGTCTTTCTCTCTTTGTTATGGACTGGATGGGGTGGAGTCATGTCTCTGATGTAGGACAGCGTCTTAAAGGGACATGAGACCATAGCCTACCTACACACATCCAAAACCAACTTTTATTTATCTATTTTTTTGACACCAAATATACCGACATGGGCAAAATGACGTCAGTTATTGTCGTAAATTTCGATATCAATAAATTTTCGGTTTATCATACAGCCCTACTGATTGGTCTTCAATGCTATTGTATGAAATTAGGGCCGGGTGATAGACCGATAATGATATATATCGAAAATAAATTTCCCTCAATATCAATATAAAACATCGAATATATTGACATGGGCAAAATGACGTCGGTTATTGTTGTAAATTTCGTTAGTGGTAAATTTTTTATTTATCGCCCAGCCCTACCCCACATCACTTCTTTGTCCTTTTTGATCTGACATCTGCTGTGCTGCAAAAACTGCCACAGGTGTGAAGAGGAGGTAAATTACTCTAAAAGAATGATCTTTGTGGTTCTTTTATCTTTTCCTCATACATTACTTTATCAGACACTCCTCTGGTCTTTCTAGTCTCCTTCACTTCCTCCCCCCTCTGCTCTTTAACTTGCACACACACACACACGCATGCACACGTACACACAGTCACTTCCTCATAGGTCTGTCTCTTTTCAGCCAGTCAGGTTCAGAGAGAGGTAATGGCTCCGGGTAATTTTGTTCAAATTGTCACTTGGCCTTTTGGTGAGAGCGATGAGGGGAGGAAAAGTACTCTTCTTGCAGTAATTCCCTGTCTCTCTTCTCGCTCTGTCTTTTTCCACACTCTCTGTCCCCCTCTCTTTATTTAATTTCAATCCAGAAAGATTTACTGGTGTGGGGCTTTCTCTCCTAATGCCAGCAGCAAATGAGTGAAGTGAGCCACAGAATCACTCTTTATTTCACTCTCTCACTTTCTCTTACATTAACACACAAACACACACACACACACGCACACACTCAGGGTTGTAGGTTAATTAGAATGTGTTAATCAGTTTGAAGGTATTTGTTCTTGCCTAGAAAACCACTGAGGCTAATAAGGCACCCTGGCAGTTGTTCATCATGTTACACTAATGTTTGTGCACAAGTGTATTCATCATGCATGTGTGTGTATGTGTGTGTTGCAGTGCAGTATGTGTGCAAAGTAATTTTAGGTAATATATCTGCGCTTATATGAAAAATGAAATGATTTGCACAGGGCGGTAACAATGCTCACATGTTGTATTTTCTTCTTTTTTGTTAGTTATTCATATCCTTTCTAGGGAGTTTAGATATATTAATATTAAATACATAAATATGAATAAATATCTCCTGTAAAGAGGTGAAAGTCGTCCCAGTTGTCACTTTTGGGTAGTTGAATTTAATTTATTCACTCCAAAAAAGTGCATTTTTATTGTTTTATTTTCTCTTTTCATGAACAGTCCTCTTGTCCCAGACATGGTTTTAATCAAAATGCATATTCCCTTTAATTCATTAACCCTGTCTTCAAAGAGCGGATTAACCATGATACACACACACACGTGTAAAACACACACATACAGAGAACTTTCCAGCATGTATTAGTTTGAATTTATCATCCTCCCAGTGAGAGCATTTTGAGGGAACACTTAGCCTGATTGGTTATTCAGTAATTAGTAATATCACTATAAGTTCACTGTTTTTATCCACTTTAAGCAATTATTAGATTGAACTGAAAAGGCTGAATGCCATTTATTATACTCACACTTGTGAAAGGATTATCCATCATTGAGTTACAATGGAAATCTGCTTCTCTGTCCTCTGCAACTATTGCTCACTAGTATCGACTGAGCTGTCCAAAGGTCAGCAGAGTAATGCATTAATATTTTCCCAGTAGTTTTTCCCTTGTTTAAAACTTTTTCACTTAACAATCATACTTAACCTAAAATTAATGAATTTAGTACCCAGCCTTTGGGTCTTTTTTAGAGAGCACAAAAAAAAAAAGAATTTTGTTGTGTTTTACAGCTTGAAACAGTGAAAGAAATTCATGCTTTAGGCAAATGAACCACCAGACTTTAGCTCACCTTGCAGATTGATGACTCATGTCTGTGTTGGACATGTATTGCTCTGTTTTAGTGGTTGTAGTCACAACCTACATCCAGTTTTGTCCTGATTAATATGCTGCCAAACAACGCAGTGCCACAAAACACCATCTGTAATCTGTTCATGTTTACATCCAGATAGTAGATCTGTGAAAGAGGATCAGGGCCACAAGAAGAGAAAAAAATAGTTACAGAAGGGAGATTATTTTTAAGTTCCATTTTGAGATTAAAGTCAAAATTTTAAGATTAAAGTGGAAATTAAAAAAACTTGAAATTTCAACTTTATTCGTGTCAACTTTATTCATGTCAACTTAAATCTCGAAAATTTCAACTTTCACATTTCGACTTTAGTGACATAACTATGATTATTTAATCCCGAAATTTCAACTTTAATTTCAAAATTTCAATTGAAATCTCAAAATTTCAACTTTAATCTCAAAATTTCAATTGAAATCTCAAAATTTCGACTTTAATCTCAAAATTTCGACTTTAATCTCCTTCCTGTATTTATTTATTTTTCTTCATGTGGCCCTAATCCTCTTTAGTATAGAGCTCTGTAGCATTATGGCACTAGCCATTGACCAGAGCTACAGCTCCGAATCGTGGTGGGTCACAGCACTACATCTCAGAAACAACAGAACATAACACCTGCATTTAGAGCGTGCAATTATAAAAGTGAATATAATAAGTTTATGCAAGAGTGACAACATTTAACCATTTAGTTGACAGAATGCACACGGCTCTATTGCATGACTGCACAACTGCAACAGTAAGGATTTAAAGTAGCAAAATGTTAAGATGTTTTCATCAATTTTCTTATTAAGATAAATCCCTAAAACAATTTCCTGTATCACTAATCTATGATAACTAATGTGAAATATTAATCCATTTAGTTTAATTCCCTTGCACTGAATCACCTTTAATAAGTAAAATACGTTGCTAGTCTGTAACTGATATGCTGCTTCTCTTAAAGAGAGAGAGAGAGACTATTTCTTGTTGGTGTTATTAAATGAGACGTACGATTAAGCATCAGAGACTTTCCAATTAATGTATGAGTAGCTGTTATTATGACAAAGAGGTTAGGATAATTAATGTTACCTGTCAACTTGTTGTAATTAAGCTCACATGAGAGCATCTGCAGCTTGGCCAGACTAATTGATTTCTAAACCACCAAAGCCCAAACATATGGTTACAGTATCTGCGGTCTGTCACTCACTGTTAGGTCTAATCTAACCTTCATCTAACTCTCCTCCTCATCATCAGCTGCTGTCACTGATTTCTTTGTTCTCTTTCTCCCACGTTTCCCAGAATTTTCAGCTCTCACTTCCTACTCCTGTTTTCTCTCCTCACACTCATCCATCTTTCTTGAGGCTTTGTTTTCTTTCTTCCTCCCCTTCCTCTCCACTTCTCCGACAGGTGGCACGGGTCATATGGCAGCAGGGTGAGAGGTCAAAGGTGTAAGGTCACGTTAGGAGTCCATTAGCGCCTACTGCTAACATTGAGCCTTATTGACCTGCATGTGTTCGTCTGCCTATGATTACAAGTGCATGCCTGAGATCAGATATCCTCATGTTGTCTACATGTGAACATGCAGACAAAAATACAGATAATGACTGGACGGTAATTCTGCTTATTTTTGCCAAAACATCATGTATATTCTGCATGTAAATAGGACTCATGTACATATCTTTTCTTAACTTAAAACTGAGTTTCTTATCCTTTAATTTCTCTTCTTTATTTGGATCTATGCTGCTGTAATTTTTGGAATTATCGAAGTCAGCTTTATTGTAAAATATGCTATACAACAGCATACAGTAAAGATGAAATTACAGTCCTCTCTGACCCGCAGTGCAAATAGCAGGGTTAAAAAAAAAAAAAGACAGGTAGAAAAAAAAAAGGTAATAAGTCAACAAAATTACTACAATAAATATGTGATATAAACAATGTACAATATACAGTAGACATTCTGTGGTCAAGTATTCCCCTGTGGAACTAATAAAGGTATATCTCTATTTTACAATGTGAAATTTCAGGAACGGTGGTATTATTTTACTTTTTTTTTTTATTTTATTATAAAAATATGCTTAAAATTTTTTCAACTGTTCCCTATTTTCACACATTTGTCAACAAATTGTTAAAACTACTATGTCAACCAGGTTTAACATCTTGATTCTTTTATAAAATAAAGCGACTTGTAGAAAAGCAGCTGGCGTCAAGGTGACACCTGGACATCTTGTCTCTATAGACCAAAGAATCAATAATTTCCACACAGTGTCTTAGACCTGAAATCATCATATACTGATATGGTTAAAGATTTGTTTCAGAGCTGATAATAAAAACATGACGTCAGATTTCACCTCAAACACTGTGACATGTAACATTTGAAATAATACTCTCTGCTGTCATGCACACAAGAATGTGAGACTGTCACATGTTGAGTATGTGATGATTCATCATCCTAATACCATTGGGCTTGAACTTTGACCTCTTCCCTGTGGAGCTGACCTCTTTGTGTCACTAACACAAACGCATACGCTCCTCATGTAAGCCTGGTATCAGTGTATGAAGTCATTATTACGGCTCCCTCGGCTCACATTTACACCCTTTTTCTCACTCCTCTCCCCCCTCTCTCTCCTCTCACTTGTCAAACTCATTGACAGTATTATTTATTACTGCTTGACAATGCTGTCTTCTCGCCCACACATATTAATTGCTATTTGTGCATCATCCATCCATCACTTTAGCGGCTCCTCTACTCATCACTCGACTGAAATCCATTCATTCCATTTGAGTGTTTCCCAGTCCTTCAAATTCCTCAAACTGCCCAGGATTTCATATTAGACGCAGCGCAATGAAAGCCAAAAATCAAAATGTTTAGTTCTTAATCCACTTAATCCTTCAATCACAGCCTTTCCCTCTGTATATTAGTTAATCTCTCTGATACTCTCTCAGTTCCACTTTTGGATGTATTGAGTGTGCTGTCGCAGCGTTTTGTTCCACTCTCTCTATCCTCTCTTTTCCAAATGCCACTCACAGTCTAACAGGAAGGTGTTCTTTGTGTTCTCTCTGCAGGCAGCAAGTCCCGCTGTGGAGAGACCAGCAGGGGTCGAGCGACCCCAGGGCAAACACACCTTCACTGACAGGTCAGTGTGTTTGTGTGTGTGACTGCAGATCCTGTGCTGCAGTCCTCCTATAGCTGTATGTAGATTGGGATTTCCAAGTTGGCAGCATTCATGTTTATGGATGTTCAAGTGCATGTTTGTGTCCTACTTTCCCTTCATTAAAACTGTATTCCCATCCACATCAAGGCTTTTCCACATATAGCTAGTGTAAAGAAGCTTCATCATTAGCCCAGTACAAAGGACTGCCAAAACGGGGTCAATGCCACACACGCCATATACACACACACACACACACACACACACACACACACACACACACACACATACACACACACACACACACACACACACACAGACAGCGTGCACAGATATGTAGATGGCCATGCACAAATGGCCCCAAAAACAAACAGCTACAAACACACTTGCTTTATTTTTGCACAGGCAGACAAAACTAAACACATAACACACATGCACACACACTAATGAGTGCTGCTTAATTAAGTGTTTGGGATGCCGAGTGCCCTGTGTCTCCTGTGGGCCCCTCTGAGGGCTTCTAAGCATATGTGTGTCTGTGTGTTCTGGCAGCGTGTAGGGGAGGGGGTGGAGAGGCCGGCTCATCCTTACACTGACAGTTATGATACTAATATAAACATGATGAACCATGACCCAGGCTTCTATGGATCTGTTCATAAATAATCATTGTGGGTTAATTACTCAGGTGGGGCTAATGCAGCTCTTATCAGTCTGTGAATTTTCTGTTTTCTATGTTAGTTTAGTCCCAGCTGAGCCACTTGACCCCTCCTCAGAATGTTTTAACCTCTCATAATGCAAAAAAATCATAGATGTTGTTATAGATCTTTGCTGTGGTGTGATATATTTCACATTATGGTTTGTATGGTTTGTAACTATTCTGATGATATGTTACTTTTTAATCTGAAAAAATGAAGTTGTTTTGTCTTATTTCTTGTTGTTCTACTTGGAGTGGAAATTGCGGGGTGGCCCAATAACATTTGATTTAATTATATATTTATTTGCTGCATTCTGGTTGGTTTCAGTCAGATGAAATAATGTAGCCTATGTATTTTTGGTCTGTTACTAAACAACTGCATTTCCACCCACATGTAAACACAATACAATACAAGAACTTAATTTATCCCCAAAGGTAAATTCGATTCAAACTCAACTCTCTCTGCCAACATAAATGCATCCTCCGTCTGTCCCATTGCCTTAGTGTAAAGAGATGTAATTTCTTTCTTCCGTCCTTCCTTCCTTTTCTGGGTAATGTCACCAAGGGGAAAAACTGGCTGGGAAATTTGTTAAGGGCTGATTTTTGAAATTTTGATATCACTAGTTTGTACCGACGTATGAAAAAACGTATTGCGCATGAAGGAGGTTGATATATTAAAGATATCTTGTCCTAACTTGTGAATTTACTCACCAGTTTATGTAGGGTGACCATACCTCCTCTTTTACCGGACATGTCCTGTTTTGGGGGGGCTGTCCAGCCTGTCTGGCCTTGTCCGGGGGGAGGTTTTAAAATCCTTCAAATGTCCGGGGTTTTGTATGGAGGCTTTGAGTTTGTGTAGCGTGGACAAACTGAGTTAGAAGTATGTAAGAAACACTCGACCCGACCTGAAAAACCCTCAAAATTTACAACGCATGCCTCTGTGACTCCGCCCTGCATAGTAGTGTCCTCATTTTGGGGATTCAGAATATGGTCACCCTAGTTTATGGGCCAAGAAGTAACTTAACAATGCAGTCTGTCATCCATCCATACAATTACTAGCAAGTTAAAAATAGAAGTACTCTTTGTTCGGCGGGCTTCTAGCATTTTATGTCCATGTGAAGTCATCATACGTCCATATAATATGGCTCAACTCTTGAAACCTTTGCAGAGATTTGTAATTCAGTAAGTGGTTATATTCTTTGTCCTGTGGTGCCTACATGTACCGTCAAAAACATACTTAAACATACATAAGAAAGACTAAGTGCCCATAAAGTTATATGAAGGCCAATCTTAGAAATAGCATGACTCATACAAAGTCAGCCTTAAATTTCAGGAAGTGGCTGTTACATCATTGATCTATGTCCCCCTCTGTCAGGCCACATTAACCTCTGCTAATGGATGGTGTATTACTCTATGGTTGGAAATCAACAGGTCAGTGTGGGCTCCGAATGAATCCACAGCGACTTCATAAATATAAAAATGAAACAACATGATGTTGACCTGTAAAGTGGGCATGCATGGAGGGAGAGTCATAAGGGAACGATGTGAAGAGAGTAATGTCTGACATCAGCCATAGCTGTTTTAGCTCAGTCTCTCCATAGCAACCAGCGGCGACCACAGAGGAGAGCAGTGATTAGATCGCACACATACTCAAATGCACTTATATTCATTATGCAGCACATATAGGCACTCTATATGATCTGATATCATCTTTGCATTGCCTTTCCATTAAATAAAACTATTCTGATTATTAACTAGATGAATCAAAGTGAATACACATCATTGAAATCAACTCTAATGCACTTTTTCTAGGTTATTTTAGATATTCACGCACATGTTAGTTTTCCTTCATAACTTTTTCTGTGCTCATGTACACACACTCTCACACACCAACAGTCTCAGCTGTGAGTAATGAAAAAGTGATGTAATGGTTTTCCCGGTCGCCGGGGAAACGATCCTTGAAATTGCAAAAAAAGTCCAAAATGAGGAGAGGAACGCAGCCATAAATACTGGCACAGTAAAGCATACGTTAAGTGAATGTGGGAGTGTTTGTGGCTCTATATGGGTTTCCACTACAGTGTATATTTCCACACATATTGTGCCCCCCTGTGCGCGCGCATGTGTGTGTGTGTGTGCATGCATGTGTGCGAGTGTGCCTTTGAATTGGAGCTACAGCTATAAATACAGTAATGGCTCATCATAATTTAAACCACACAGCACGGTCACTGTGAAACTCATTACCTGTGACTCAAAATGTGCTTTTATACAGGGGAACAGATTTACTGTAAATTGGTTTATTGAAATAGCATTGCCAGCATGTTATATTTCTTTGTGAAATAAGGTGCTGTGTATGTTGGAGGTGTTTTAAAAGCTGGGAGGTGAAAAGGTAAATGGGTTCCACCGGCTGCACAAGACGAACTGGTAGTGAAAGAGGTTTTACAGTTTATTCATATATTATTTTGATTTCTTACACATCCATACTGGACACGAAAGTCTATATTCATTCATCCATCTATTTTTTTCTTCCTTTTTTTATTTCTTTTCTTTAGTTTTGATTTTCTTTTTTTCACTTGTTTTGTCACCAGACTTCAGCTAAGCTCTCTCTTTTATATGTTTTTCTTTTTCTTTTTTTTAAAGGGGACGGTTACAAAGTACACCTAAACTTCAATGTTATCTATATGTTCTATCTATATATCTCAATGTTATCAGTTGGCTGGTAGGGGCTTATTACAGATCTATTTCAGGTACGGACCCCAGATTTAAAACTGGGTAAGAAGTCAGCTCAACCAGTTTATTCAAATTGTTTTTTTGGGAGAATTTTGAAAAAAATTACCTCTAGATTTTCTCTTGGGATCTCCTTGTCCACATCCCTCGCCTTGTTTACTTCCTGCAGAGACACACAACAACAACAACAACAACGACAACAACATGGCTTCCAGTCTGCTCCCATAAATGAACTTAGTTCGATGTCGGGAACAAACCACAGTCCACTACAAAGTTTCCCGAAAGGCTGTTTCAACAATAGCTGCGTTTACATGGGCACAAATAATCTGAATAAAAGCCCGATCGGAATAAAAATGCGTCATGTAAACATGTCGATCGGAAGATTCTGATCCAATTCGGCTCAATCAGAAAGAAACTGTATTCCGATCGAGATGGGTGTTTTATGCCGATCGTTATTCCGAAACGCGTCCATGTAAACACTCATTTCGTTCGTGACTCTCTTACCTGACTCAGTCTTCACTCATTAGCCTTTGGCTTATTTATTGAGGCCAGTAAAGGAGGTTTCATTATTAACTGTGGCATAAAACACAACCGCAGGTGCTGTGTCTGCTCCTCCAGTAACATAACAAGGCGTACATACAGCGGAATGATGTCACATCTGCACGCGAAGTGCAACCTTTGATAGAACAGTAAAATTGGTATGCAAGGGCGCCATCTACTGACAACATTTCACTGGGGGAAAACTCCTGAAATGGATGGAGTTAGCCACTACCGCGTTTGGTGGTCTGTTGACAGCACAGGCATAAATACAATTCTTCTTCTGCGGTAGTTTTAGCGAAACCCTATTCATGTCCAAAGGTTTCTAATCCAAATAAAACTTGGTGCATGTAAAAGCACGTCATGATCGGATTATTTGATTTTGCACTTATATCAACAGTCGATTCAGAATATCTGATCCCTCAAATTTTTATGTAAACATGGCTACTGTCTAAAACAGAGGCCACAGATTTGTAGGAGAAATCACTACAAGATGCACAAGACCGCTACAGCCTCTAAAACCCCATAAAAAAACAGGATCCTTGTCCCTTTGCCTTGTCACTCTACACACATTTAACTCAGTAACAAACAACCTCTCAGGTCTGCACAGTCCGAGGATGCTTGTAATCATTTAAAGTAGTATTGATTCTCATTCGTAAAGTATTTCTCAGCACAAAATCCCCTGTAACTGTCTTTAATAGTCGTTTTTTCCCCAGTAAAATCAGTGCCAGTATCAGTCACAAAACACTACAGCAGGCAGGCTCTCCTCTGCGCTCACTCTTTGATCAGATATCTAGGTCTAACCCCCAAGGTTTCTCTTTAATTTGCCTTTGAATGTGTTTGTCTGTATATTTACATGCATTAACCTTAAGCTTTATTGTACATTTGGACTGATTTACATTCCCTTTACTCTGCACATCACTGGAGCGCTGCACTTTGAAGAGAGAAAGGGAGATAATAAATAAGAAGAGGGTGAGATACAGTGAGAGGAGCAGAGTGGTTTTGGTAATGCACATCCTTTTTTTTCTTTTTTTGTTCTCTCTCTCTCTCCTCGGTGCTTCTGTCTTTCATAGCAAGGATCAGTGAAGTGGCAGGTGGATAAAGAGAACACCTGCTCTCTTCATCTCTCTGCGCTTCTCTCCTCTCCTCTGCTCTGTGTGTTTGGCCCTTTTTTTTGCTCTCTCTTCTCCTCTCACCATTGCCTCTCTCTCTCTCTCTCTCTCTCTTTTTCCTCAAGTCTCACCCATGTCTCTCCCCCACTTCATTTTTTTTTTTGCAACGATGCAGCCCGTCAAACATCTCACACAAAAAATAAAAGAGGAAACGCAAATGGATCTCAAGTGCTTGTGTGTGTGTCTCTGTGTGTGTGCGCGTGTGTGTGTATGTGTGTGTACTCTCTAGTGGGAGTGTTGGAGATCAGAGGCTCAGGAGCAGGAAGGGATAGAGGGGAGGGGTGGTTGTTTTCCCCCCTCATATTAATGCTATTCATTAGCCTTGTCTAATTAATTCAGTGCCTCCTCCTCTTTTCATTTCAATATATCTTCCTTCCCATCATCCCTCCCTACCTTCTCCTCTTCTGTTTTTTGTTTTGCTTGTATTTTCTTCCCCTCTATCTATCTTATTTCTTTACTTTTTACCCACAAAGACCAGTTCTGGTACCTGGATGTTAGTACTGGCACACCAAACACCCCTCTGAGTGGATTCGGTGGATTTATCAACATTATAGTCCCTGTACCTGACTGTATGTGCTTATTTACCTGAGAGCAGTATATCTTCAAAGGGCTCTGGGTGGCATAGTTTATGCTCAATCAGAGACAGATGTATCAGAACAGCTCTGTTACCCGTAGTTTGAGTCATGTTAGTGCTAAACCCTGTCTCTCTGAAATTTTGAGAGGGGTTTTGGCTGCAGACCTCCACTGTGAGGACCCGAGTTGACATTTTTTGTCATCCTTTTTCTGTATTTTGTCTTTGTTGAACACATGAATACACCAAAAAAATCATATTAACATTAAATACTTAAAATAAAGCCTCAAGAAATTAGAAAAAATATACATACTCCACGGTTTAATCGCTTTTAATTTGAAAGGCTTCGAATCAACTCCCGGTCCACTCAATGGAGGTGGGTCCTGACAGTGGAGGTCTGCATCCAGACTGTCTTGGAAATTTCTGGTGAATCATTTTCCCTCGTATGACATTCATTCCAACTAGAAAATGTATCAAGATGATATCAGTGGTTGGTTTTAGGGTTGTTGCAATGAGGGAATTCTCCATGTGGTGATTAACTCCCAAATTCTACCACATGCGGAATGGTGGCGAAAAGACCATCGGCGCTTATTACCGCTGATCTTTTCTATTCAAGTTAATGCGCCAAATTTCACCAGCTTCTTTCCGGCCCCTTACGGTTCAGCGGGATTCGTAGCCGATCACCAGGGTTCTATTTTTGTGGGACAGAGACACAGACACACCTGTAGTTAATTCCCTATCTCCACAAAAGTGTCTGATCTACTGGTCTGGACAGAGTGGACTTCCTCCTCTGGAAGGACACAATCTACAGCGTATACAGTTTTGTGGCTGTCTTTAGAGGGACAACTTGTTATCGCGCGATTGCAAGTAAATTCGCAGGTTCTTGTGAGTCCTTGTGAGTCCTGCCGTCCGAAATCTGCCGTGAAATTCGCCTCATGAACATAACCAGTAGGATCTGCCATTCCGTAGCAGTGCTGTTCCGCATGCGGTGGAATTTTGGGGGTTAGGGTGACTCTGTACCGTGGTTTGTGGCACACAACTTCATCCTTCATCTATAAGTAGTTAGTTATTAGTGTCACTGTTTTATTGACTATAAACACAGAAGTTATGAAAACCTTTTACTTCTCTTTCAGTTTTCTTGTACTATTTAGTATATAGCTCCAAAAACTTTCTTTAAACGGTGTTTGGGAGCTGGAAAAGCTGGTTTTAGTCGGTTAAATGATCACTCAAATGTTCTTGAATTCCCATCACTTCATGTAAGTTGAGGTTGCTTTGATAACACAGAGCCTCTCCGTTGTAGCAGAAGGGAATTAACTTTTATTCATTTGACAAAGGCTTTTCTGTGAAAGTCGTATTGCTCGTCAAATTTTTGGAGCACTGGCTTGAATTCTGATTCATCCGCCGACAGAAACTGCACCATCTCTTCTACCAGATACTGTAAGTGAGCACTTGTAAGGTGAATGTCTGTTAAATTTAGCTTCATTTTTGGCAACTCAGTCCAAAGCTGTTGGCTGACATTAGCTGCCCCTAACTCTACGCTGGAGGGTGCAGCAGTTTTACCAATCTGATATATTTCTCTGTATTTCACATGAATCTTTTTGGATTTTGCATTTTGCCCTCGTTGGTTCTCTAAGCTTAAAATGTCTGAAACTGAGCATGTTTGGTTGAGGCACCAGTGCAGCTTTTAAATCAACGTTGTAATTATGGGAAACATGTTTAAGAATCAGTTTGTTGTAAAGAGAAGAAGCATTTTAGTCGAGTTGTTCCCACTGCTGCCGTTTCCTCGTCAGCCTCTCTCTCTCTGCTGCTTTCTCCTGCTGTCCCCTGTTTCCTCATGTCTGGCTTAACTCAAATGTGCTGTGTGACGCCGAGGCTTCATCAACCTTCTGCGTGTTTGTTTGTGGGAGAAAGAGAGAGTTGACAGAGACAAAGAGAGAGGGGGAGCTAGTTTTTTTCTTTTTCGCTTTGTATCTCTCCCCTGTTGCCCCCAACAGTCATCAACCATCCTCTCTCTCTGGAGTTTATCAGCATCTGTACTGCTATCAGTTCAGAGGGGTTTAGGGATGGATGGATGCTGGAGAGAGAAAGGGAGGGAGACAAAATGAGCAGACAGAGTTGGAGAGAGAGAGAAAGAGAGAGGGTGGAACTAAAGAGGACAAAACTAAGTTCAGACAAACTCACTTAGAAAAAATAAAACACCCACTCTGGGAGCAGGGAGAAGGTCAGGAGAGGATTAATGGCTGTGCTCTGATAGATAAACTAATCAAACAAACAAAGACTTCAACACGCACACACATTAAAACACTGACTGAATGTAAAACAGATGCACACTTGAATAATCCAAGCTAGACAGAGACATTAAGAGATGGAAGAGAGGAAGAAACACATAAAGATGAATGGGAGTGAAAAGTTTGATACACAGACACAGAACAGTCTGCAGAGCCGCTGACTTTGAATGGAGTTCTGGTTCTCAGAGGGCTCAGTCGCAGACGTGGATTCAGTCTTTGACATTAAAGTGTTTTGAAACATCATTAATGGATTTAGGAGAGTTGCTTTACCAACAAGGTGCAGCCAGAACACACTGCAGAAACTCCACACTGGTCTTCAAACTTCACGCTCCTTCTCCCAGATTGAATGACCTTGTGTTCCAAATGAAATGTCAAATTAACTCCCATGTTTAAGAGCGCTTACAACCACATAGAAACAGCTCTTCTGTAGGAACTCAACAGTTGTAATCCCTTTCCTGAAAAGGTCTTTGAGAAGTTTCTGTTGATGCGCAGACATCAGCCTCAGTCCAGTTCTTGTGAAGTTCTCCCAAAGTCTCTGTTACTTGGCATAAAGTTCGCAATGATGTGTGAGGCGACTACAACCAGTAACAAATCTCAGCGCACAGTGATAGACAGGCTTAAGCAGTCATATATAAGTTTGTATTTTATTTTGTATTTTATTTTGTATCCCCTGATCCTCTCCTTCTTGTGTGTACAGCACTTTTGATACAGTTTATGTATGAAAAGTGCTTTATAAATATAGTGATTAGTTGACTGATTGATGTAAAACATCACCGTAATGCAACAGTGGAAGAAAGGCAGCAGATACAAGGTATTTTCGAGCACCGAGGGAGAAGCAGGATTTAGTCCTGTAGTAGAAAAGTTTTAGTCTGAGTTTAGTGACCAAACTAGCAATATGTGCTTTGGAGAGAAAGCTTGTGATCAACATTCGTCATTCAGCACTCTGCCTACAGCCACGACTGTCTGTGCTTTATAATCTTTGCGAGGGTGCAGTTAATGTCATCCGCATGATCGTGGTTTTGTGCTCTAACAAGACAAGGAAAAATAATAGAATTAACTCAGAATGAAATATTGAAGAATTTTGAGATGTTTGTGCCTTAATTATCAAAGTCGGGCAGAAAAATGCTTCAAACTGTTCGGTGTATTTGTCATGAGTCTGATCAGTTTCTCCAAAAACTGACTGAAAATATTGAACTTTTCTAAACTATCTAGTGTGTTTTCGTCACGGCCCTTTAATTTCTTCCCTCATGTGTCATATGTTCAGTGCAAACAGTTTGCATACAATGAGGGATTTATAGGCTGTTAGTTTGTTATTATCATGGATTTACCAGTTAATGTGAGCTCAAGTCGCACAGTTATGATAATCTCAGCCATCACTCTTGGTGTATCTGGAATCATAAAGATCCATTAAAGAAGAGATCTACTGGTTTAAGGAGTTTCTGCAGGGCTTTATGATGGATAAAGCTTTTATTAAGTTCAGGAAATAAACATTCATATCATGTTTCTATATGAAATGTACAGTAATAGATACAAATCCTGATTATGTCCTTTATATGTGTTTGCTTTAATCACAGGATAAAAAATCGACCATGTCTTGAGCTCACCTGTTTTTACATTTTATATCCTCAGCTGTTGTCTTTTGTTTCAATGTGGCAGAACTTAAATCCTTATTTTCTGCTAGTATAATAATAGCACATGTCAGGTTTTCTTTCTCACTTATTGAATTTTCGTGGTGTGTGTGTGTGTGTGTTTGTGTGTTTGCAGCCTGACCAGAATAGTGGAGATCATCGGAGAAGACAGTCCCCTGGGAATCCACGTTGTTCCCTACAGCTCATCGCTAAGCGGACGGTGAGTATTTTGCATTTAGACGTGCACACTTACATGCACGCATTCTCCCCTTTAAACTCAAATAACTACAGTATATCTGTTTTTTAGTTCCCACTGAAATTATCCTGATCTGCAGTCTGAAGGATTGTACAGGACAGATCATGGAAGCCAAACTCACACACAATGGAAAAGGGAAATTTTTCAGCTCTGCAGGGCCTTTTTTTCTGGGTGTGTGTGTGACAGTCAGACAGGCGATGGGGATTTCCTAAACCAAAGCAGGATGAGTTTTTATTGCTGTTCTCATGACTCACCTGACCTTGCCAATCTCCTCCTTAAATCCCTCCTCCTCTCTGCTTTCTTTTTCTCACCCTGTCTTCTCCTTTCTTTCCTGAAAACCTCCTCCATCTCTTTCCACCGCGCACCAATATCCCTCCACCCTTTGGCCTATACTCTCATACTTCTCACCGCGTGCTCTGGCGTCATCACAGCGTCTTTGTTGAGTCTTGTTTTGGTGAGGCGGTGGTACACGTTGAGGTCAGATGGTACTGGACCGTGTCCCCCATTGTCTTACTGTCTGTCTGTATATTTGAATACCCATTGTGTTTAATCATGAGCTCATCTAAATCTCTGTTTCCATGAAGTTTCTGTGTTGACTTATTTAGTCAAAGTTGGCTCACATACACACTGACAGGAATCCACACTGGGATGTGAACAGACAGTTGAGGGTGTATCTGACACAGACATGTCCAAATAAACCATATGGATGGTCTCGGTGGGCTCACATCGGGTCCTTCTTAGACACGCTTAGTCACTATGAAAATGTGCTTCTGTATGAAAGCAAAGTTTGGAAAAAAAATTTAAAAAATGAATCTGCCCTTGCTTTCTCTCTCCTGTCAGGTCTCTCGGTCTGTACATTCGCGGCGTGGAGGAGGAGAGCCGTTCGAGAAAAGAAGGTCTATTTCAAGAGGAAGAGTGCATCGTGAAGATCAACAACACTGACCTCATGGACAAGACTTTCAGCCAGTGAGTGCAGCACTGGCAGAAATATAACAAAAATAGTCTAAAAATGAGAGAAAAGAGTCAGTGTAGCCGTCTGAACAAGATTTTATCAATGTACAATAGGGGTGTTCCAACAAGGGTACCTCACGGTTTGATTCGATTTCGATTACTGGTGCCACAAATCTCCTTGTCTTCATCTGCGGCTACATTTAGAAATAAATATCAAATAACTCAGTTCCTCTAAAACTACACTCAATAAGTAAATAACATGTTTTTGAACATTTGACTTGAACTTTTCAAAGACACATAATGTTTTATTCTATGGCTGTATGACTTTTATGTAAACATTTGCGCTTTGACTCACTGAACTTAAACTGGAAGGTTTGGAGACAGTCTCCAGGATGGTCCTCTGTGTGGCGGGCACGACCGTAGGGGCCTTCTCTGTTTCTGAGATGAAAGTGTACAAGTTGCTGCCTCGTGTTTGCAAATCAATCTTGCAAATCGTGTAGGTCTTGTCAGTCGTCTTGTTTGCTCTCTCATAAAATCCAAAGTTCTTACACACGGTTGCAGTCAACCCCGACGAGAGAATTGGTCGCTCTTTCGAGGTTGCTGAAGCTGTTGCCATTTTGCAAAGAATCTAATGTGCTCTGTTTGTTGTGGTCCCACTCACTAAACAGCCTGGACGGCGCACGCATCAAGGTTCCTGTTACATGCTTTTTTTTTGTCACGGCCTTGCGGCAAAGCACTGAGGTTAATATTCATTTATTTATTTATTTTAAGCATCAATGTTTATTAATCGATGCCAAATCATTGATGAATTGCACCCACCTCTAATATGTAATCATGTATTTGAAGATATTGTTGAAGGAGATCTTTCAGTGCCAGTTTACCTAAATCAAGAAGAAACTCTTGTGAGTCTGCAGAAATCAAAAGAAAAAGATTGATTAGATCAATGCGACAAAGGTGTGTCACCTTCATAATGTTATTAGGACATGATGGATGATCCCCGAGTGTATGTGTGCAGATACAGCTCATGTCTGAACCGTTTGAAGTCAGTCCTGACTGTCTTTTCTTCCCGTGTCCCCCCGCTGTCTTTGTTTCCGCGCGTCTTGTTTCCTTTGCATTGTCAGAGGGCTTATATCGCTGTTGCACCGCTATCACACACAACAGCAGAAAAGACACTTGGCAGATGTTGGGAAAGCTTATGTCTGTTCGAGTGGGCTTTTGTGCGTCTGCCCGTTCCACATCATTCATTTGAGACCAGATGTTTCAGAGTTTTCTCACTGTTCCCACTTCAAAAAGAGAACCTCAAAGAAGGACACCGATATGTGTGTATTCGGGGATGTAACACGATTACAGAGCATTAAAATGACAAAAGACACACCTGTAACAACGATTATCACAGATTACAAGGACTGATGTGGATATTATAATGATTACCACACATTACAGTGTCTTTACAGTCAACACAATAGTCCTGGTCCAGTGTCCAGTATGCTAATAAGATTATACACGGGTGGTTTTATACTGTACTGTAGGTAAATGGATTATCACTCGAGGGGTTTGCACCTATTGTTCAAAGACGTGGGTAGTCCCATGTGTGCTCACTCACAAACACTTATAGACACACAAACATGTTTTTTCCCCCACATGTTCTGATAAACATGTTTCTAACTCCGTAAAAAAGAAAACAGGCCTTTAAATTGTCAGGTCATTTATAACACAGACAGGCTTGAGAGTGATCTTACATACACACCCAAATACCCACTCCTGCCAGTATTGTTCTATCATGGCAGGTGTATAGAGATGAAAAATGTCTAAGTAGGCCATTCAAAGTCCACTGATCCCTGTTACAGCCACACACATACACACACAAACAACACACACACCTATTGTCCTAGCTTGGCAGCCGTGTTGATTAGAATATCTCTTACACAAATGTGCCTCTACTCATTGTCTAACCAGAAACAATCATGATATCATGGTGCACACAAACACACACACACAGCTTTCACATCTAGTTGTATTGTATTTTATTCTGGCCCTGGTACAATAGAGATCACTGTGAGGGTCCTTCTGTAAGGTGTGACACAAGCATTTTGCTGAAAGTGCTGAGTGTTTTTAACGGTTTCAGTTTGGAAATCCTGTTTGACGTAACCGTGCAAGAAAAAACACTCAGGCACTCTGAAAAACTGTCTTAGAATTTGGTGAGGGAGAACTGAAAACTACCCCACAGAATCATATGACTGTGAACTAGGGCTGGACAATAAACCAAAAAATTACCGATACCAAAATTTAGGACAGTAACCAACGTCATTTTGCTCATATCAATGTATTCGGTGTCAAAGAAATGGATAAATAAAAGTTGGTTTTGGATGTGTGTAGGTAGGCTATGGTCTTGAATCCCTTTAAGATGCTGTCCTGTGTTGGAGACATGACTCCACCCCATCCAGTCCGTAACAAAGACAGAAGGACAGATGAGGAGATGGAGGACGGTTCAAAAGTTGTAGCGGCTGAAGTAGACGAAGTTCATGTGGGAGGGGCTGAGCAGCTTGTGGAGTAGTTATCATCCATTTATTGTTATCGAGATGAACTTCTCAATATATTGTGATTTTGATTTGAGGCCATATCGCCCAGCCCTACAATGATCTCCCTTTTATGAAAAGCGTCTGTACTGCATATACACCATGTTCAATATGCATATCCTGGACACACCCCTAGAAACACAGCCTGTGGTTACAGAAACATTACAGTCATTATACCTCGGATAATAATTATGGAGGAAAATAATTGGAGTGTAATCCAATAATGTTTAAGTAAAGTGGATTTTCTCTCTTGGTTTTCTGGCCTGAATGATGGCGTGCCCTGATCACCTCTGACACAATGGTTCCTCTAACTGAGTTAGTTTAATCTGATACTCACTAATTCTCTTCAAAATGATCTCTTTGGTGGACGAGGAGATCGTAATGGCCAGCTGTGCAGGTGTCATGACTCTGTGTTGCATCTGCTCGCCTGTCCTGGACTGAGTCGGTTTGAAGACTAAAATGAAGATTTCCCATCCTGTCTGTTTGGTATCATTGTTTAAATAAAGCAAAGTCATTTAAACACCTGTTGGGCTGATTTAACCTGACCTTGCTGGTAAAGATAACTGATATCTGACTTATTTGAGTTTGAGATGAGCTCTGCTGTTTCTCACTTTTTGACATTCAAACACCCCATTTATAACCATTCGTGTGAATCTAAACTCTTTTAATTTGTCATTGGTAATTGGATTTATACCGTGTATCTTTTTATTATTATTTTTTTCTCCTAATTGAGTTATATGTCCTCTGATAATTACTTTTCTTGTCAAAGATGAATAACTACACACGGCCTGTAATTGTGATTAATGGCATGATTAGATTTGATGGTGTGTTATACGTGTTTCGCATACTTAACTCTAAACTCCTGTGCACTTGTTGAACAAACTTTTCACTTCTGTTCCTTCTTTCTCCCCCTCTCAGATCCCAGGAAGTGTTCCGTCAGGCAATGCGTTCCCCGGTAGTCAGTCTGGAAGTAGTTCCCACCTCTAACAGAGAACGCTACGAGAAGAGTCTGATCGGTCAGCTGTTCGGCAACAGCGCCGGTCCTGACAGCAGCCCCCGAGTCGCCAAGACCAAAGAGCCGCCTCCACCTGTGAAAGCCAAACCCGTCTTTAAGCCACCCGAGAGTGCGTCCCCACGGCTGGCAGATGAAGCTGCCATGTTGGAAGCGAATGTGAGTTGATCCAGTTTGATCCTCTGTCTTTGACAAATGGGACATTCTTGTTTTACTTAAGGTGGAAAACCTCACAGTAAATCAGGTCTGAACTTGCAAAGATGTTGATGAACACAGTATCTGCCTAACTGGACGTAAAGATATGACAAAAGCAACAATATGACAACCAAACAAGGAACTTATAGCATTGATATTACAGACGTCTGACTTCTGAATCTTGAAAACTTTCCTGGCTCACATTTTCAGTAACTTTTTTTGATTCTTGGTTCAGTTTGTGGAAAAAGGATCAATTTTTTTACAGTTTGGTCAAAAACATTAAATCGTTTTCATTCACACTGTCAAACAGTGTCATCAGCTTCAGTTTGGGGAATTATGTGAAAACTATATGGCCCAGAGGAGCATCTACAGTAGCCATCATATACAAAACAGTTTTCTTGGATTTTGTTGTGCAGATTTTTTTTTCATCACTGCATAATAACATCGACATTAAAGCTTTACATAATGTGTCCTTTTCCAGAGGGTCGTCACAGTACTTTGAATGAGTTTACATGCTCATTAGAGTCCTGTTTTTCCAGCCTGAGCTTACTTTTGATCTTTTTTTGGGTTATGATGTTTACATGAAACATGAGAAAACCCCACTGTTCATTACCCCAGAAAAACAGCAACAGAGCAGCAGCGTCAGGGTTTCTGATCATCTCTCTGCAGCTGTGAATTGATTTGTCAGCAACTCAATAACAAAATATGACTTCTGGAAAAAAAAAAACCTGGCTGACCTGGGTCGTCATGTTTCTATTTTTGTATCTGAAGTGTCCCAAAAAAGGACTAAGTTTCAAATTTTGGGGTTTGATCAAACAAGACTGTGAGACTTTACAAACCAGAAGCAACAAGGAGACTGTGAGAAATGTACTTTTCCATTTTTTAATACATGTAATTATTTCTAGAGTAAGTATTGATATATGATTAGTTAATAATCTTGTTACAGCACCCACATTGACAAAGGTTTAAAGACTGTCAGGGAAGTTTTACTGAGCTCCTCCTCATTCAGATTATGCAAATTGATCCCTCCAAATCTAGAAGTCCTCAAACTGTAGATGTGATGCCAGTGAGTTTGAACTTTGAGCTTTTAAAGTCTTAAAATGTTCTACGTTCTCTACCAAGATGCCCAAAGGGAGAAGTGACAGTCCTCTCTTTAAGAAAAGCCCCGCCCTCTCCAGCTTGGTGACCAATAAAAGAGGAGGACGCAGACTGAGGATCGATCTTAAGAAAGGTGAGGAACACCTGCGCCCGTTTCACAAAGCGTCCTAAAAAATTGCTTCTGGTGATGAAATTAGAAACATGAAGTTTTCTTGAAATTTTCACCTAATAATTCAGACTCCATCTTTGAAAAAATCAAAGTTATTCACAAAGCTTTTTCGGCCTTTAGCGAGCTCCTAATGTGAAAAATCGTTAGGAGTTAGGAGGACATTTGAGAGGCTTCAGAAGCTGAGGAGGAAATAGAAATATTTCAAGTGTATTTTACAACATCAAATTACTTAAAACCAATCTGATCAGATCCTGTGATCAATGTCATCCATTGAGGGGAAATTTAACTTTCATACCCAGGGCGTTGACAGAGTTAACAGCGCTTTTGTTGGTGTCTGCAAAGATTTGGATGTTGGAGGTTCAGGGAGAAGAGAATTAAAAGTTTCTGGATTCACGCCCTTTCTTTTTATGTCTGTGTTTATATTCCACTTTCCTCACATTTCTTAAATGCCCACATTGTAATTATCCAAGTGAGGATTATTGACCCTCTTTATGTATCGCCATTTGCTAAATGTGTTTAATGAATCAGGTTTATTTCTCCTGCTGTTGGCTCAGCATTGTGCTTATTTCTGTAAAGCTTCCTTTTTTTCTGCTCTCTGGCCGACTCTCTTTCCTCTCTTCATCCTTCCTCTCTTCATCTTCCTGATTCCCTCTCTTCAGGCTCTATTAAGTCTTTATTGATCTGTCCATTTCTGCTGATATGAATTCATACCGGATCAAACTGCTGACTTGGCTCTGCTAAAGAGACCAGACTAAATGAGGTCCATAAAACACGCTGCTTGCCTCTCTGTCTGTGTGTGGTCATTTTTGTGCATGCACACATGTTTATGAGTGCTTTAATACACATTTCTTTGTGCGTGTGGTTCTTAACTGATTCCTAATCTTCATCACTTCTTTTTACGGAGCATTCACTCTCTGTTTCTGCTGTCTTACCCTTCTTCTTCTTCTTCTTCTTCTTCTTCTTCTTCTGTTACCTTTTCCTCCTCTCTGCCCCACACCTGAACCCATTTTTAAAGCTTTCACACCTGCAGATTCTGTAGCACCAACTATAGCTAAAGGGTTTAAGACCGCTCACACACGCACACACTCCCACACAATATCCTAAAGGATTTAAATGATCAACCTGGGAGTATAGCTGGGAGCTGAGTCAACAATACTGTGTTGAAGTTCCCAGGAGTACTTCAGGATGTGTGCGTTTTGTGCCTGTCGAGGGATAAAATGGAGATTTTGACTCCTGGAGACAAACATGGAGGCAGAAGGTATGAAGCTATAGGGAGGGAGTTTGTGTGTTGACTTGGGTTGAGAACTGTTCCCCTACTCATATATCGTAGCTCACCCTCACATCTACATTTCTTAACATTTCCATCTGTTTGTGCATTTGTGTGTCCAGGCTCAGAAGGTCTTGGATTTACTGTAGTCACGAGAGACTCTTCAGTCCATGGTCCTGGTCCTATTCTAGTCAAAAACATACTGCCACGTGGAGCAGCTGTCAAAGATGGACGCCTGCAGTCTGGAGACCGAATACTGGAGGTACAAACAGGGCTTGACACTAACTTTTTTTCACAAGGGAGTACACAAAGAACTTTAGGGACACGATAAAAATTGATCAAATAATGTGTGTCTTATTGGTCGACATAAGTACTATTATTTAAAATCAATTTTAGGTCAATTGGCCTCATGAAATGGAAGCTATTGAAGGAAAACAGCCTTTTATGAGAACATCAGCTGGTAATTTATTGATGGTCCCTTATTCAACACCTGACTTTGACAGCGAGGGTGCTGAGTAGATTTAACTGCGCTGCTGTTGCTATTCCTGGTTGCAATATTTTCTTTCGTTGGATGGTAGGGGAAGGTCCCGCCTCTTTCGCCTCTAAATGGCAAGAAAAGCTGGGTTCCGATTGGTTATTCCTCATGGCTGTGAAATGTCATCACACGCTCAAGTCGAGTGCGGGCTGTCGGCTCTGTACATAGAACAGAACATTATCGCAATTCTGAATCTCCTAACCCTAACCCGACAGACAATGACGTCTCACAGCCATAAGGAATAACCAATCGGGGCCCAGCACTTCTAGCCAATCAGAAGCAAAGGAAGCGGGACCTTCCCCTACCAACCCATGAAAAAAAATATTGTGTGCCATAAGGAATAACTAATTGGAGCCCAGCACTTCTAGCCAATCAGAGGCGAAGGAGGCGGGACCTTCCCCTACCATCCCACGAAAAAAAATCACTTCGGGGTTATGGAGAGTTAGAGGACAAGCTCAAGTCCTGACAAAGCAGACCTGTACTAACATGAAACTACTCAGATAACATCTCCTTTTATTGTTTTTCTAATCCAGCATGATGAAGTTTCTCAGATTTGAGAGGAAGAAGATTGAAATTGATTTCCTACTCAGCACTGATTCAAACACCGACACCACAATTCCTCTAAGATATCTGTTTTTGCTAACTTTCATGGTGCTGATGAGCGTGTTTGTATGCGTGTAGGTCAACGGCGTGGACATCACAGGCGTGGGACAAGAGGAGCTGGTGTGTATGCTCCGCAGCACGCGTCAGGGAGAGAGTGTGTGTCTGGTGGTTCTACGGCAGGAGGACATGTTCCTGCCGCGAGAGATGGTAAGGACCAATCACATTGCTGTCTGGTAGTCCATCAAACAATATTTCCTGGTGACCAGTAACAGAGATGCTGTATTTCTAACTCTTTTTCAAACATGGCGACTAGAAAGAAAGACAGGCACACACACACACAAACTTTAAGTCCCTCTGATAATGAAATCTTTGGTCCATCCAACAGGCTCCAACTGAGCAGCCTATAGGATTACAACCCAAATGTCACTGAAATGTCATCTTTTATGCAATCATGAAACACAAGGTTTTATTTATAGATATTTATTCTTAATGAACTGAATTGAAAGATCCAGATGTTGGGCTTTACGTTGGATAAATCATGTGCCAGTCTTTCCCTGCCACATTGTTTCTGCTGAATTTCAAACTCTGTTTCTATCAATAAACACTGAATCATTTCATTTCTAATCAGCTTTTCATGCTTTTTTTCTTCACTCTGGCTGTGCATGATTGACTACTCTGCGTGCATTCATCTAAATTACACTTCTCCTTGTGTTTTCCTGCTACAAGATGCTAATAATACACAGTGGTCCCAATACTTTCAGCTGCTTCTTTTGATTTGCTTCTGTGTTTTTTAATCTTAAAATCCAACAGAGATTTGTCTCATTTTTGGACCTCCAAAAGTAAACTCACTTCCTGCTGAAGCTAGCATCTGTTTTATTTCCTGTCTGACCTACTGTTTAGAATTTTTGTGTATTATCGTCCCCACATTTTTCCGGAAAAGTGGAGAGAGACATAGTGGATGACTCCCACACACCTAATCAACAACAAGAAGAGAAAAGCAAAAAAGAGCAAATATTCATGTCTTTGTTTATACCCTAATGAGTCATGAGGTAAGAGTCCAAAATGAGTTCACATGTTGGGAGAAGATTATCTCACTCCCTCCTTCCCTCTCTGTGGGAGTTTGACATATTAAATACCAATATTACAGCGAGATGCCACAGTGAGATTAACCAGCTGAATATAGTGAGCATCCTCTGCTGTCCAATGAAGACAAGAACATCATTGACAGACAGCGAGTGCATGCTGGGCAGAGATGCTCTTTAAAAAACAAACAATACATATGATTTGAGCTGGAGTCGCATCCTCAGATAGTACGCAGGCAGTCCTTCAGGTATTACATGAAAAGCTTGAAGACTCGCATAGAAAACTCTTCTCAAACTATCTTTATCAGGAGCTCTCTTAAAGTCCCACTCCATTTTTTTTTCTACTTAAAGTGTTCTCAGTGATTTTTAAATTGCGATTATGAAGTTTTTACCAAAAATCACATTACTTGTGTCATTTTCAAGGACTTTTCTTCCACAGAGCTCCAGTAGATCATTAGCGATTCACCTCTGAGTTGTGGGCGGAGACAGCGCTGCTCATCACACTCCTCTTCACGCTAGCTTGCAGCCTAACATTGCCGGTATGGTAGAAGCGGCAGGTAACATAGGAGAAATGATAAAAGCTGATGTCCTAATTAGCTTTCTTACGTGTATTGCAATCCGCTAACGCACACACTTGTTTCGCGATCGTCCACTCTATTTCTCTGAGTGTGGCCTGCATAGCGGGGCTTCGGGGGCGGAGCTTGGATTAGTTACGTATAAAATCTCACTGTTTCTGAACCTGCTGTTTGGGTCTGCCAGAGATTCAGCGACAGCGATTTTTAATGAAGAAATACTCAGAAAAGCATTTTTGCATCTAGTTTTCATGATATGTCCTGTAGCATCAGAAAAATGCCGTATGAAAATAAAAAACAAGAAAAACATGATTTTAATCAGAGTGGGTCTTTGAGTGATGAAGAGATTTAGGATTGTCAACAGAAGAATCATAGAAGTGAACAAGCAGCTCATCCGTTAACATAACCCACAAAAACGAGGTGTCCCTTTGTTGCATAGCAACATCAGCATAATTTCTAACAGCCTTTTCTTTTTACTTTATCACCACCCTTTATCATCCATCTTTGTTTTGTCTCCTCTTATTACTTTTGGCATAGGTCCATTTCTCTCCTTGTTGCTCTTATAAACTTATGTTTCCTCACCGGCTGCCAGGAAGACACTTTCATACATACACTCATGCACACACACTCACACACACATGCATGCAGCTCCAAGCTCCATAGGAAGTTATGTGCTTGCAGACAGGAAAAGGAGTCATGTGTCGGAGTGTGCAAGTGTTAACATTGAAGATTGTTATATTGTTTTATCTCATCCTGAGTTTGTCTTTGTGCGCATGTCTGAACTCGGTGGTCGTCTTCTCTGGATATTAACCAAGAGTTTCATTTCAGCCACAGCTGTACCTTTCATTCATACCGAGCGTCTTTTACCGCCAACGCAAAGGGATGATCTCGAACAGAATTAAGGAAACAAGCAAATTTCCTTTTAGAGCACCAGATGTGTGTTTAGTTTTCCCGCGTGACTTGTTAAAAGTTTTGAAGGGATTTTATCTGCCAGACTTTTTACAGCAGTTTGAAGTATTTACCGTCAAACTTGACCACAATGGTAGATAAAAATTAACTAGCCGTTCAGGAAACTGACCTCCCTTCAGACCAGTATTATTCAGACACTCGCTCGCTTAGTCACACTTCCATATTCACATTTAGAAAAGGACAGTCTGAGTTTCGTCCTTCAGAGGAGAAAACAAAGCACCAAAAGGCTCCCAGAGGAAACATTTCCAATAGTGGCTCTCTGTTTGGAGAGCTGCAGTTCAAGGACGCCTCTGTTTGTTTGTGTGTGTGCGTCTATGTGCTCATGTTTGTTCTGAAATATACTTTGAATTTTAATGACATTAACTCAGTTATTATTATTTCTTTACATGTGTGTAGAGCCAGTTTCAAAAACCCTATCTTGTTTTTATCTGAAACTATTTCTGATGAATAGGGGGGTGTCAGACTTTATTTACATATCTTCGTCTCTGGAGGAATTTGAGGAGGGGTTTATTTTATGCTTGTTACGACCAAATCACAGAACCCAACAAAGTCAGCTGGTCCTTATGGGGATTATCCAACATCATAAAGCCGCATCGTTGTCATGTCATGTAAGATTGAACTGCAGTATTCATTTTTTTACAGATTAGACTTTGAAAAATAGTCTGGAGCATTCTTATTATTAATAGTAAACCTAATTTAGAAAGTAAACCGAGTCAAAAAGTGGGCTGAAAAATAAAATGGAGAGGTCTTAAAGTCAAAGAAAAGAAATTACACATTAAAAAAGGATAGAACATTTATTAAAAAATGAGTTTTAAGAGGGAAAAGATCATTTTTAAAACTATGAAATGCAAGAAGACATCAGAATTCAGAGAAAAAAGGAAAGGTATATGTTTGAAGAAGATATTCAAAAGAGATCAGCTGACCTGATCTTCACAGGAAGATTGTTTCTCCAAACTGATGACCTACATTTGAGGATTTTACTGTTAAAATCCTCGGCTAAAACGGCTCTTAAAAGTCTGATATGTACTTGGACAAAGTCTGTTTAAATCTCTGTCTTAAAACATTGTAAAGAAGCTTAAACTTTGTAGTGTAAACACTGGCTGCTGGGTAATTCTGCAGATACATGAGATCCTTTTTTGCAGCCCTGTTGTTCATTTAATGAAGGTGTTGCAAATACCTCTGTTTACTCTTTACATGTGAGGAAGGCGTTTCTGCTGCTGTGTGTGAATTTAAATGGATGAGATGCAAATCATGTCTTGGCAAAAGAGGACAGATGACGTGGGAAGATGCATAGAAGAGATACATTAGTGGAAAGGCAGACTGATGAGGCTTCAGGCCCACCACCCAGAAATGAGGAATGAGTCTGCAGAAATGGATGGATCGACTCCTTATTGCAGTTTAATGTGAGATCTGATAAATGACATGGGATGGGTAAGCTGCAGTTCCTCATGGGAGTGCTCGGCTTAGTTTGAATCTCAGAGGACGATGAGTCAGGGTGTCTGTGAGTGAAATCAGAGTTGTGATACTGAACTTTAACTCCTTCTGCTCTTTTTAAGAGGTCCATCTAGAAAAGAAGGAAACTAATTTTTAATATGATCACTTCTTTCTGAGTGTTTGTCTGCTTTGATAGTTTTTCTTCTCACATTGTTTTCGGAGGGAAAAAAAAAGACCGAACAGACAGTTTTAAAGGCGAGGAATGCACTGACACATGCAGTTCACACCTTTCTTATTTTTGTATTTTCACACTTAAAGTTCAAGCATAAGCCGTCAGTATTATCACGCCTCGCAAACTTGAGTGGCTCCCAGTTTTTAGACAAACTTCCACTCAGCTGTGCGAGTGTTTTTGACACAAATTTCACGGCTGTTTGGCTTTATTTACTGACAGAAGAGAGTCAATATTTTCATGCATTGTTCATCTTTTTGTTGCATTTCCCTTCACCAACATTATGTCTACTTATTTGATATTTCAAACCGTCCTCCAGCAGATTGCATCAATGTTGTAGCTCCAGTTTCTGCAATTGTTTGTATAATTTATGATCTGATTCAAAGGTTTACACCAGCTTGTTTACGTTAAGAGAGGGGAAACAGAAGAAGCATGATGATGGAAGGATATGGTCTATCTTCTCCTCCCCCTCTTCCGTTGTCTCATTTTAGCCCACCATCTGGTGTTGTCTGCTAATGTCTGTGTTCGCTGTAGAACAAAGACATTTTACTACCTCCAAACACAAACTCACACAAACACGCGCACGCACATACAGAAAGACGCATACGCTCTTAGTCAAAGTGACTTTTTGTGACATACCATCATATTCATGCAAATTTCTACAGTATAACAAGCAAACATCCACCTGCTGTGTTGGCTCTCTGTAAAGGCATTTAGTCCTCACAGACACGCGATGGCTCACACATACACCATAAAAAAAAAACAGTCTTTCAGTCATTTTCTTCACACATGGACAAGCATACGCCTGCTGAGTTGGCTAGTGGCTTGAAACTAATGTTTGAAACAAAGATGCTCTTTTTTTCTGCTTCCAGACATTTCACACCTCTCCATCTTCCTCCCTCGCTCTTTTTTTTTTTTTTTGCTCAAAGAATAAAGAGAAACGATTTAAACTTTGCCATCTGATAAAAGTGTGTCCTCCTCCACGGAAATGATCCTGTAGATTCGCATTATGTGGAAACAAGATTTCCCAATCCTTATACTTGACAATATTATCAGTCGTTTCTTTCCTTTTCTTTTAACCCCTTGAAGACCCACTTTTTCTTGTTGTCAACATTTTTATATGGCATTTTTCTGATGCTACAGGACATCATGGGAATATAGGTGCGGATTTGCATTTCTTAGTATTTCAGCGTTCAAATCATTGTGAATCTCTGACAGACCCAAACAGCAGGCTCAGACTCAGTGAGATTTCCTACATAGTAAATCCTAGCTCCGCCTCCTGAGCCCTGCTATGCAGGCCACACTCAGAAAAGTAGAGGATAATCGCGGAACAAGCGTGTGCGGTAGCGGATTGCAATGCTTGTAAGAAATCTAATGTCGATATTAGCTTTCATCGTGACCCTAAAGACATTAGTGTCCGAGAGCTGAATAGCTTTTATGTTACCTGCTACTTCTACAACATTGGAAATGTTAGGCTACAAGCTAGCATGAAGAGCAGTGTGCAGAGCAGCGCTGTCTCTGCCCACGACTCAGAGGCGAATTGCTAAAGAGCTACTGAAGCTCTGCAGAAGAAAAGCCCCTCCCATCATCTATTCGGTCTGCTCCACAAAACCAAAACCGCGCTTACTCCTACTCCAACCGTGGTGACATAAGCGCGTTGTGTCACCTTGTAAATAATCTTTTAAAACAGTGACGATTTGAGCTTATAAACGTGTACTCAAGGCAGAGAAATTCCTCTATCATTTTTGTAATCGAGGTACTTGAGGAATCATTTCAGATCTAAAGTTGTGTTCATTCAGTTGGTAGCACAGCACCTGTTTATGGCACTCCTCTTCTTGTCCTTTGTTTGTGTTTTCTTCAGTTTGGTAGATGTCTCTGTTTATCAGCTCCTTGTATGTTGTCGACGAGAAGGGATGAAATCATAAGCACAATACTTGATGTGCTGTAACATTCTGATATCATGTGTGACATCTGATGCCACAGTTCAGCTCTTTGTCTTGGGTTTAGGAAGCACAGACCCTTTTCTCTCTAATCAGGTAAGCTTGAAAATAACCCGCGCCACAATCTGCACATAATCCATATCTCTCAAAAGCGAAGCCCCTAAAATCTCAGAAAAGCAATCAAAAGCCAAAGTTGTTTCTCCACTGGAGGGAGGTTTTAATCTTGAGTTGATTTATGGATTAGGAAACAAAGTAAGATACATTGACACAAAATAAAGTTAAGGCGCTGTGGGATTGCTATTGTTTCATTTATCACTGTCTTCTTTGTCTTGCGCGCACACAAACAAAAGTGATGAAAGAAATAAAAACGATGGATGTGGGGGATAAAAATAAACCATTCACAAACATGTTCTGGCTGCGAACGCCGAGGATTGAATGAAAGCTTTAAGTGTGATTTCATTAAGCTATTTGTGAAGCTCGGCTTCTGCCATCCGAGGAGACGCATCGACGGTCCTCTCTTTTCTTCTTCAACAGGAAACATTCTCCTTAGTGCCAGATGCTCCTCACACACACACATACACACACACTCTCACACACGCACACACACACACACCGACGAATTAAATCAGTAAACAGTTGGCAGCTTGTGACAGAGCACATTCAAACCAAAACAACTTTATTGAACAGTTTCTTCATCCTGATTATCCCTCATCCATCACCGCTGCAGCCACTCAGTGTGAGTGTGTGTGTGTGTGTGTGTGTGTGTGTGTGGGTGTGCATCTCTGCAGTCTGTTGTCCTTCTCTCTTTGTGTGTGAGTGTGTGTGTGTGTGTCACATCTCACTGGTATCGTCACCAATGTGACCTCACAGAATCACTACAGTAGATCCCCCATCTGTTCTACCCTCGGAGACCTATGTATGCGCACACACACACACACACAGAAACTCATTGGCAGCTTGGTGTCTCTGCAGGAGCTGCCATCATCCCAGTGGAGAGCAGCCGAGAAGGGTATCATGTCTCTGTTCTCTCTCTCTCTCCTTCTCTCCATCTACCCTCTGTCTCATCTCACATCTCTCCACTGTTTATTGAAGGTTTATCAGCTCTTCTGTCAGCCTATCATCCAAAGTCGCTGCTGTGTCTGAAAGCCTTTAGGCACACATGAAAGTTGTGGGTTCAATAAAACGAGAAGTAGCATTTAGATCATCGTGGCAATATGTGCGACTGACAAAACCTTTGTTTGGTTTAGAGTAACAGCGACGGATAAGTCTGCAAAGCACAGATGAATAGGAAAACCCTGAAATCTCAACCACGACGACAAATGAAGAACCCAGAAAAATAATGAACATCATCATTAGCCACATTGATACTGACCCAAACGTATGAAACATATGAACCTGAACTGAGACCAAGAAGACTAATATAGCAGAGTGAGAAAGGAAGGAGACAGAAGCAATAAAAAGAGACAAAAATAACTGTAAGGGTTGAAGGCGATAAAAGCAATAAAAACAGTGAGAGTAAGAAAACAACGACACATAAAAGCAGGTCTATAAAAGTAAGTTTTAAGAAGTGATTTAAAAGATGCAGCCTGCTTTTTCTCCTCAGGCAGGTTGTTTCAAACTCGACAGACCCTGATATAAAAGACTTGATCACCTTTAGCTTTGAGTTTCCAAACCAGGGTGGTCCAGTCTGCGGGTCTCATAGGAGGTCAATAATTCGGAAATGTAGCTCGAAGCCAGAAAGATGGAAAAAAAAAAATTCAGGGTCCACCCAATCCTGAGAAAAAGCAAATAAGGAAGGAGAGTTTGACTCTCTGAGGAGCTGCAGGGTAATCTCTGAGGAAAATCACGTTTTTCTTGTTTTTTATATGTTTATATGACATTTTTCTGATGCTACAGAACATATAAGAAAGCTAAGAGCGAAATTTCATTTCTGAGTATTTCTGCATTCAAATCGCTGTGAATATCTGGCAGACCCAAATGGCAGGTTCAGAAACAGTGAGATTTCTTACATCACAACTGCAAGCTCCGCCCCTAGAGCCCTGCTATGCAGGCCAGGAAATAAAGAGAAATAGAGAGAACGATCGTGGAACAAGCATGTGTGTTAGCAGATCGCAATGCTTGTAAGAAATCTAAAGATGATATCAGCTTTCATCATTGCCCTAAAGACATTAGTGTCCGAAAGCTTAATAGTTCCTATGTTACCTGCTACTTCTACTACACCGGCAATTTAAGGTTGCAGCCTAAGCGCTGTCTCCGCCCAAGACTCTTGAAAATGACACAGGTGAACGCGATTTTAGCAAAAAACTTCATGATCACAATCTAAAGACTTCAAGTTGTAAAAAAAAAACCAAAATTGTAGGAGTGGGACTTTAAAGGCCACTGATTTCTCTGAAACAGCTGATGCGGAGCAGTGGCTAAAACTCGCACTAGAACAGTGAAACATCGACAACGTTAAAAAAAGAACAAGTTTCTATCATGGCGTGTTTAAACATGCCTGTGTTTTGCATGCTTTCACCCATATGCT
The DNA here is from genome assembly GCA_962446985.1 of Xyrichtys novacula. Classification (NCBI taxonomy): domain Eukaryota; kingdom Metazoa; phylum Chordata; class Actinopteri; order Labriformes; family Labridae; genus Xyrichtys; species Xyrichtys novacula. The sequence continues at coordinate 8,311,971 of OY660881.1, read as the reverse complement.
TCCTCTGCTTGCGTACAACCTTGTGTCAAACATTTCCACTCTGCTCCCTTAACCCACTGTCAGCACACCCACTCACCAGCTACAGTAAGATTTCATCCAACATTTCACTCTTTCGTAAAAGATTCCCTTCAAGTCTCTTCATCGTGGTGTCAAGACAACGAAAAAGGATTTACAAAGCGTTGCCAAGAAGACTCTGCGTTCATGCGGGGAGCTCGGGCACATGAACAGAAGGCTGCCCAGCGCGCACCATGACCCCGTATTACTCTGTGACCGCCCGTGACCACTTGTAGCCTTGGAAAAATGAACCCTGCACCGCCATCATCTGCCGCGGGTTTCTTAGAACCTGCAGGCCGGCGCGGTCTGCTTGTGTCGATCTTTAGCATTGGCAGCCTCTGTGCTTTCGCTAGACTACAAAAACACGACAGAAAAAATGTGACTGTATCTGCTCGCCTTTGTCAACAAATTCATCATCCACTTTGCTCCTCAGTGGGGTCTTAAACCTGCCTCAGCCCCACTATGATTGTGGTTTGTGGGTCCCCCTTCAAGCCCTTACACCGGCCATTAGGGGACAGAGGGAGCGGGTGTGGGGGATTGGACGACAGGACTGGTCAGAGATGGCACTGTTATTTTTCGTGAGTCAAAATCGAAGCCCATAATTTGGGGATGTTTTATTCACCCAGGACGTCGTGCCTCAGCCTTTGTGCGTCTCAGCGTGTGTGCGACCACACCTACTGTCACATTTAAGCACAGCAGCTGCTGTTGTTTGGTGTTGTAAAATGGGTCCTTTGGCAGTCATTTCCCCTGCATGGGGCTTTCTACACACACACACACAAACACACACAAAACACACAGTTCCTCTGAGATGGTGGTTATCAGGGTCTCTGCAAACCACTCATTAAAAAACCATGTTGCTAAAGCAGGTGTCCCATAATAAAACGACAGTAAAGTTTATAGCAGAGTATTAAAGAACACCTCAAACATTACTTACACGTATAAAATTACGAGTTTCACTCCTCCTCCTTTTTATCTTTTTTATTTTCCTCCACTCCTCTCTTTGTCTTACAGTTCATCTGGGCTTTAGGGATGAATTAAGTGACTCTTTTATGTGTTAGTGTGTTTTAGCCGACTGCTCTAGCTCATTTTCACCTCACATTTCTTTCCATCTTTTACCCCCACACATACACGCAGAAGTTTCCTCCGCTCGGTTTAATGAAACAACACACACACAGACGCAGACTCTGAGCTATCTTTTTAATAGCCTGTCCTCCTGTTGATCCATCATCATGGCAACCCATTTAAATGTTAAACGACCGGCGTGAGGGTTCATCTATGCAAACAGCTTTTTTTCTATAACTGAGTGGTTTTGATAGAGTTCATGTAGCAGGGATACAAACGCTTTTCATCGCAGCAAACAGAAAACGCACACATGAGTTCACACGATTGTATTGTATTGTACACAGATAGGGCCACCTATCATAGCAATGAGGCTGAGATAATAGAAATGTTCTCTGGAATTGAAACGCGCACTTACAGTTTGTCTGCGACCTTGTCCACTCCGGCGTCTGTTTTGAAAAAGAGGGGCTTTGTTGAACTTTATTGTACACCTGGCCCAGTGTGCAGCGCTGTCATTGTTATTTTTTTTTACCATGCTTACTCATTATTTCTACACAGTGCCCATGTTGTGTAAATAGAAAATGAACTTGTGCCCACACTCTTGGGCGCAAAAGTGGCACCAAATGCAGCATGATACAGTTTTCACTTCAGGGCCAATCGAGGGATGCTAGGAGGCGAGGACGTGGTCACCAAATATTTTATTTTTCATGCTTTCTGTGATGCATTCCCGTGATATGCTGAGAAAGACTAAACAGTAAACAGATATCGCCATTATGTCCTGAGTTTAAAGTGATTAGTTTAGTGACATTGCTGTGTTGGACACTTGTGTTGGAAAGTCATTTTCTAACATCAATAATTGCTTCAACGAAACTCATGTTGAACTTTGTGCACTCACTACTAGGAACGGGCAGAAAATACACGCTTGCTTTTCCTCATTGAAAGGCGGTGAAAAGCTACATGCTCACTAACGCTTCCTAACTGTCCGGCTACCGTAATAACCATAATTTTTTTTTCTCATTCATGAAACACTAAAGTAGGGGACATTTCTGGGGACAACTTTAACTGGGGACTGTCCCCCAAAATCAGGTTCGTCCAGTCAACCTACAGTTCCTCCTTGCTAGCAAGGAGCTGATGGTAGGTTGAGTAGGGTGACCATACGTCCTCTTTTACCCGGACATGTCCTCTTTTTGGGGGGCTGTCCGGCCTTGTCCAGGGAAGTTTATAAAATCCTCCAAATATCCGCGGTTTTGTACGAAAGTTTTGAGCTTGTGTCACGTGGACTTACTGAGTTAGAAGTGCATAAAAGACACTTGATCTGACCCGACAAACTCTCAGAATTAAATTCGTGCGACTACGTGATCATGTCCTCTTTTTGGGAAGTCAGGATGGTCACCCAAGGTTGAGACTGAGAGCACTCTGAGGCTTCATTAACCTCTGTTGGATGTACGTGGTTCAAGTGGTACATCATTGGGATAGCTGTCGTGTTGTACTTGTTCATGGCATCGCAGTGTTTGCAGCAAACCTCGTCATTTTTCCACTCAAAATGGTCCCACACCACACTTCACCTTGCTTTCCTCATGTTTTTTTTCCGGCTTCTACAGAAGCCCGCTGACGCTGTATCACTCCCCTTGTAAAATGTCAAAATCCTTTGCTGGAATACAGCTACAGGCTCGACACACGCTGTCAGCCCTTTTTGATAATGTTTGATCGATCGAAATTTTGTGTGATCGATGTAAGCCCATTCCTACTCAGTACCTTCACTTTTTGCCGTGGACTGTATAAAACAAGAAAACAGTCTCCTTGGTTTTGCTGGTTTTGAAGACAGGTGGAAATCCTGACTCCACTTACACTCTGGATGCAAAGATGACAAGTTTAGGAGGGCCTTATTTTTTCCTTGCAAACAGCCACAGTGTGCTTTGCAACACACGCTCTGGACCTTGTGCTTCAGATTGTGAGAGTAGGGGCCTTAGTCATCTAACTCAAAAAAACTAAGGAAATGCAGAAAAGTTTGGTTTGACACCAATGATATTTTTCCTTTTTATGATCCTCTGGGGCCTTTGTTTGTCTGGTAAATTATGGGAGGAGGCTCAGGGGCCGTGCTTATTCATTGTTTCAGAGGGAAATTGAATTCATCACCCAGATAACCAACTTTACATACATTTGCATATTTTTGTCAGAATCCATAAAACATCTCTCAGCCCTGTGGGTGGTCCTGACCCCCAAGCTGAGAATTGCTGCTTCAAACTTTTCACCAATATAACAACACCCTTCCTCTTCTTTAAATTCGTCCTGACATTCGCTCCATCCTGTGCTGAGTGCAAGAAAAAACAGATCATAAATTAACAAAGCGGGGCGGTTAAATCAGAAAGATAAAGAATAGAGCGGCGTCTGGAAAACTAGAAGTTGCCAAATCATGAACATTACTGTGGACAGAATCTCAGAGAATAATAAATCGTCAATGTAATTATGCGCAGAAAGTAGCAACATTTCTCTGCTGGGTGTTTTGAAGTTCTTTCCGAAGGTCATGGAGCTTCCTATCAGGTCTGGACAGTCAGTGTGATGAGAGCTTTTTCCAGCAGGGAAAACAGTTTTCTGCAGAGTAGAGGACTTTGTGTCGGCTTAACGCTGTTAAACCTACAATCCCCACAGACAAACACTGTCTAAACCTGACACTGCTGACCCGTGCAAACACACACACACACACATGCACACACTCACACTCACATACCCAAACAAACACAGACTCAGACGGGATTCATGCAAATACATACGAGCTAATGCACAATAAAGTCTGGCGCTGGCACATCATAAGCACCTTTAATTATTCATAGATTTATAGCAAACATGTATGGACTCTCACACAGAAGAAAGAATACAGAATTTAGATTGAAAGGACAAATAAAAATGGAGTCATGAAACAGAAAAAAACGTTAAATTTATCCAATGAAAATCATAAATACACCCTTTTTTCTAGCTTTAAAATCTGCCATTTTTCATCCTGTGATGAATTTCCATGGCGAAACACGTCTGATTGATCATCTGACTTCCAGTGATGATCACAATAGACAAAAAATGTGGTTATGGAGCGCTCACACCAAGCACAAGTAAAATCATCTACTCGCTTAATTCGCGCAAATCTAGATGCGTGAATGAATAATATTTGCTCACTTCATTCGCGCATCAACAGTAATTTCAACGGTAATCCCTGCCAATTCAACCGGCGTTTTCCGGTTTCAGTAATTGAAAGAAAAGGTATCATTCGGGGCACCCACACACCAACACAATCACTTTGTCCTCCATTTTAGATACCAGCGAACAACCAGCCATTTTCATACGTCACCTGGCAACATTTGTGCTGATTAGTTTTCGCCATGCGGATATCCACTCAAGTTGAGACATTTCCAGCTCCTGCCCAATTCTTGTCATTCACACCGCCTGAGTAGTAGAAGCATCTAATCGCGTCTTTGCATTGACTTAACATGTAATTCACTCGCGCGAATGATGGTACTCGCGCTTGGTGTTTGGAGACAGAAGCTGTTCACACTTGCATGCTTGCACTATTTATCCAAGTGTTAAATGGAAAAAGAAGGCATCTCGTGACCCCAACCATACTCCATCAACTGCAACCCCACAGATGGTCCCAACTTGGGTTGATCAAGAGTTGAAGGCGGTCAGCTCAGACAGAGATGAGCTGATTTACCTGTTGAACATCTGCATTTGCAGATATTTGCCCTGTTGACACTGTGCCATAAACTTAGAAGCCGTGTTGATCTGTAGCTTATTTCTTCTCGTCTTTATCACAAAAACAAAGTTCTGGTCTTTTGTAACTCTGATCCAAGGAAGAGGGGTTTTATCTGACAGAATATTTGAATGGTCAAATATGACAGGAAAAAAAATACCTGTATGATTGATTAACAGATGGATGTATAGGGATTTCTTTTTTGCCTGAAATGACCCCCAGCTTCTCCTCTGAGAGGCTAACTCATCTTGACCTCATCAGATAGTAGTCCAAGGTTTACTACAGAAAAATAAGCATTTGTTATAGAGTCTTTCAGGTGGAATAGGTTTTTATTTTACTGCTGTTTATTTTTACGACATTATATTCCTTAGAGATAATGCTGATGTTTTAAAACGGAGCTACCTCTCTCTCTTTAAGCCTTAAAACACACACTTTCATCCTGCAGGATCCACAAGCTGTCTTCTTAACTGATATTTTCTCCTCTAACTCTTTCTCAGACATTGTTGGTAATGTGTTTTTTTTTACCATCCCTCTGGGTTTATGGTCGTCATTTTTTTCCATACAGTCAGTCTTCCATTCTTGTTTCTCTCCCTGTTTTATAATCTTTCTTCCAGCACAGTTTCCCCTGAGCTCTCACTACTTTTGTCTCCCCGGCTTTCTGTGTTTGCCATACTCTCCAATTACCTCTCGAAAATGCACAGGTCATTTTATTGATATAGCTGAACTGAGGGAAGAAAAAGGACATAAAAGCAGTGGGTCCAAATGGCTTTTTTCTTCAACTATTTTCTCTTTCTTTGGAAATAGACTAACTACATAAAATAGCCGCAGTTTTGTGGCTTTTTTTTCTGAGCCCACAGAGAAATTTCGCTGAAAAGCTCCTTGTGATGGTTTGTCTCAAATGGAAAAGCTTTTAGTTTAGCTTTGGGAGACTATTCATGCTCAATGAGCTGACCTCTGTCTCCTTACCCTCACCCTTTTCCCACCCTCTCTTCTTCCTCATCAATGCCTCCCTCCTCTACCTCCATTTCTGTCTCTCTCTCTCTCACACTCCCAGAGGGACGAGGTGTCCCGTATGCCGGGCTTTGTTCCTGAGAACGGGAAGGAGCAGCTAATGTTCGAGGTGCCCCTTAATGACAGCGGGTCTGCGGGGCTGGGCATCAGCCTCAAAGGGAACAAGTCCAGGGAGACGGGAGAGGACCTGGGAATCTTCATCAAATCCATTATCCACGGAGGGGCTGCATATAAGGTGACGTAAGGTTCTCAAACGAATGAGGACGAATGAGAAACACACTGTTTCCTGAAAATACTGGAAGTGAGGTCCCTTAATTGGTCCTTCGTCCAGCTGTCCCTGCTGCCATGTGCTCCTGCTCTGTTAACCTTTGACCTTTTACTCACAGGGACACACTTGACATGCTGTAGACAGCAGAGAGACAGACTGGCTGACATATGCCCACACACGCACACACATACATACCTGTGCAGCTTTTAGCAAGTATCACACTGACTAGAATAGACTGAGCTGCTGTAAAGGAGTTGTAAACAACACACCAGGGAAGTCTGACAGATGGAGCTGATGGAGTTCTCCATATGTGTGTGTATGTGTGTGTCTTTGTGTGTGTGAGGTGTAAAGGAGTCAGAAAGTCAAAGGAAAGTGTGTGTGTGTCTGATCACCACACATGAATAAGATGTCTTAAAACAACCGATGCCTGTGTGTTGTACAGGATGGACGTCTGTGTGTCAACGACCAGCTGGTAGCAGTCAACGGAGAGTCGCTACTGGGGCGCTCCAACCATGTTGCCATGGAGACGCTCCGTCGTTCTATGTCGCAGGAGGGGAACGTAAGAGGGACCATCCAACTGGTCGTGCTACGGGCTGTGAAGGTGCATACAAACAAACAAACACAACCAAACTTACTCAGGGGAGGGACTCTACTTTGTGGTGGAAGACCTCACACTGTGTGCTGGGCTGTCAGTCAAGTCCCAATCACAAACTGCCGTACCGCCCACTATATTTACAATCACCCAAATTTGCCAAATCCAAACTGGCTTCTGCATGAGACGCTCAACAGCTCTTTGTGCTCAAACTTGAAAGTGCCATTCCCCACAACCAAAGAAGTAACGATTGATTTAGAGAAATACACACATGTGTGCTTAATCTAAAGCTAAACTAATGTGACACTAGGGCTGGGCGATAAACAGGAAATTTACCGATACCGAAATTTAGGACAATAACTTTGTCATTTTGCTTCTGTTCTCTGTTTCTGTGTTAAAGCTGTTGAGGTCTTAAAATAAAGATTTCAACAGGACTGAGAGGAAAATTAGTAAAACAGAAATGAAGTCAAAGATATTTGTTGAAGAAAGATCTCTTCAGGTGGAACTTTCATAGCTAGGCCCAGTTATGACATTGTTTAAGGATGCTGCTGTCGTCATGGCGCCTCATCAGTACCTCTGCGTACCTTCAGAAGTCTAAAGGAGCTTTTGTGTTATCAGATCAAGGATGTCACAGCCCTGAAGATCTGCACATTGTTGGCTAGGAGGTTATAATGTTATAGCTAAAGATAATGAGTCAGCTTAGTCATGGAAATACTCAAGTTTGTTGTTGGACTTCACAGTTTTGAAAGTGTTCTGCTTTCTTATAAGGCTGGGTCGATAAACCGAAAATTTACTGATACCAAAATTTACGACAATAACCAACGTCATTTTGCCCATATCGGTATATTCGGTGTCAAAAAAATAAATAAAGAAAAGTTGGTTTTGGATGTGTGTAGGTAGGCTATGGAAGTTGTTGTTAGTTGTAGCGGCTGAAGTAGACAAAGTTAATGAAGGAGGGGGTGAGCAGCTTGTGGAGTAGTTATCGTTCATTTATGGTTATCGAGGTGAACTGCTCAATATATCGTGATATTGATTTGAGGCCATATCGCCCAGCACTATATGACACCAAAGTAATTGTGTTAACTTGGAGTAGATTAGAAATTACAAAAAGCAATGTTACGAAACTCTTGAGATGAAGGTGCAGCTAGTTGGAGGTCACCATAATGTGACCTTGGCCATCACAGGCGCACATAACTGCAGGCGGGTTGTCTTCTCATTGTCAGAAAGGTAAGGGTAAAGGTGAAGACGGCTGAGAATCATATTAAAAAAAACAACATTTAACATCCTCAGGATCCTCTCTCACCTCCTTTGGCCCTGTCTAACCCAGAGCTATAGCCTCTGCCTCTTTCTAAACACACCGACTCTTAAGCTCCTCCATCCATTCTTCACACACTTGACACTACTTTCTCTGCTCTTACCAGCAGCCAAAAAAAAAGAGCATTTACACTCCAGCTATTCAGATTCTCCATGTTTGTGCGCTCCTTTGTGCGTGTGTGAAAGAGAGAGAGAGAGCTCTTCGCTCGGCTCTATCTCTTTTCTTTATGAGTAAAAAAAAAAAAGGATGCTTTTCATCTGGGCTGCTTTTCAGCTGATGCCTTTTACACGGCTCGGTAGAAGGTTTGCACAGACCTTTGCACACACAAAGCTGGGTTGTTGGCTCAAGTGTGAATGGCCCTTTTGCATGCCCCGCTAGTGGAAATAAAAGCTACCTGCTGTTTACACCTCGCCGGCTATGCTCACACACAAACACAACAAACACAGATAAACAGGCAAACATATAGAAGCAAGGGCCCCTGATGTTTGAGGGAAATTGATGCATATAGTTGAGTATTGGAAAAATATCACAGTATAACTTCAGCTAACTGCAAATAATGATTTTAATCTTTACAAGCAATAAACACAAACTGCTTCAGTTTAGGGTAGGTGTGTTACCGTATTGATTAGTGTGTATACATGCAGGTGTGCGCCATGACTTGCACTTCTCAGGGCATCCCCAGTCAATAGCTTTATGGAGAAAGCTGTTAGCGACATCAAAGAGTTCACCCACGTTTTCCTCTTTGTCTTAAGAGCATCGAGAAAAAGGGTAAAAGGGAGAGGAAGATAATGGCAGATAGATAAGAGACGCTACCTTAAAAGCCTTTTTTGGCTCAGTATTGATGCTTTTTACATCTCAGAAGCAGACCACTTTACTTTTTTTTTTTCTTTCACTCTGATCTTTTTTTTTTGTCTCTTTCTCTTTTTTTTCTTGAATATTTTCTTGGCTCCTTCTCTCTCTCTCACTGTATTCATCTTTAGCCAGTAATCCCTCACTTTATCCAGCTGCTCTTTTCATTCATGAACTCCCAAAACACTGACTATCTCCAAGCTAAATGAGTGTGGCTCTGTGAAGGATCCACCGGCGTAATCTGAGCCGTTCTTTAGCGTCGGTTGTCACAATATATCAATGTCTTAACTATAAAACGAAATACAGTCTGTGCCGCTTCCCCTGCTTTTGAACATTACTGCAAATAGTCTCTCATTGATCTGTTTCACATCATGAGCTATAACTTCACCGTGACTGTACTTGAATGTACTGAAGTCAGATCTTACATAATTAGATTCCTCTTTTTTTCCTAACTTACATACATGTTGATATTGTTTATTATAATACAGAAAATATCATAAAAGCAAAATAATATTGTTTGTGCATCTTAATCCAAAGTGTTCAAATATGATATTTACACGTTTGTTTTGTCAAGTCATCTTGTTGCTAAATGGGAACAAGCCAGAAATGGGAGGGGCCCCACAGGACATCTAACACACACTGAAGAGTGATGGGCTCTGTAAGGGGGCGTGTAGGGGGGAAGACGGGCATGGGGCAGGAGCTGTTGCTCGGTGGGGGGTCAAGAGGAAGATGACAAAAAGGATTTATTACACACTCACACACACTCACAGTGTACTATTATGTCGTCTTTGTTGTTGGAGAGGAGGGCCGCCTCTCTCTAGACACACAAAGAGACACTTAAAATACACTTAGCCTCACAGGCAAATGGCATAAATATGTATACATGTTAATGAATGGGCACAGCTCCTAAAACACACAGAAGAAAAACGCATGCTAATCTAATTCCTAATGTTATAATAATAATAGAGCAAACACAGAGACTCACATCAGACCTGCAGTGGAGGGTTTGTTTGAGTGTCACAGGATCCAGAGAGGGGATATGAGTGTCATTGCCACACACAGACACACACACAGACAGACAACAGGGCTGTGCTGAGAGCAGTTACAACCCAGGGGCCATGGGAAACGGGTCCCCCTGGTTCACCTTGATCCTCACATGTCCCTTTGAGTGTCTCCCTCTTTTCTTTCCTCCTTCACATACCAGACACTTGTATGAAAACAAAACAGAAATCCAAGTTCAAAACAACAACATGGCAGAAATGTATGGAAGTAAATCAGTGCCATCTGATTTTGAATTTGAATTTCTAAAGCTGAATTTTTTTGCAGCAAAATCAGACTTTAAATTTTAAAACCATCAAATTTCAAGCAGGCATTTTTATTTCTGACACTGATTTTTTTCACAATGATGGAATAAATTCAGTGTAAAAAAAATCTCAAAATATTTGTTTAGAGACAATTCGACTTCAAAAAAACAGTGTGAAAAAATTCAACATAATAAAATAAAAAAAGTGTCAAATAATTAAATGTCCAAAAAATTCAGTGTAAAAGAGACCGACTCAACATCGGGAGAAGCAATTGATTGGATTCAAACTTCCACTGGGGTCTGTGCCACATAACCAATCCAGCATTAATTGTTTGGGTGGACAATCTTTTACACTTATTTTTTTCTTACACAGTGTTTTTAAGTCAAATTTTAACTAAACAATTATTTTTGAGAGACCTTTTTTTTTTTACACTGAATTATTTCATCATTGTGAAAAAAATTAGTGTCAGAAATAAAAATGCGTCCTTGAAATTCAATGGTCTGATTTTGATGCAAAAAAAAATTCAGCTTTAGAAATTCAAAATCAGATGGCACAGATTTACTTCCATATAAACACAGTATCAAGCGGTCTGAGTGTCTGTGCAGGTGAACTGACTCCATGTATGCTTTCTTACTGTTTCAGGATCAACATGGCGCGTCACCCAACCGCTCTTTCGACAGTTCCTCCGGTCTGCCAGGACTGGGGAGCCCAGAAAACGGTCCATCAGGAATGCTGAGTCATACTAACGGCCATGTTAACCCCCCAATGATGAACAACAGTCTCTATGCATCCAGTGGTGAGTGATTTTTCCTCCTCAGAAAGCCCAGAGACATGACAATTACACCCAGCGTCGCTGTAATTAAATATCATAGATGTCATTCAGTTAAAGCTCCAGTGAGGAGTTTTCATCTGGTTATATTTATCTCTATTTGTTTGCAGTTAGTTTCATTAAGATGACTACAAAAACACGTGTCTCCATCAAATAAAATCCTCTGCTGATTTTTGTTAATCTGCTTTGATCTGACTAAGTTTTATTTAAACTTTCCACTCCTCTCTTATTTTGTTTTCCCTTTTTTTTTGCCATTAAAAAAAGCTTCAAAAGCGGTCGCATCATTTGCAGCGAGTTCACAAACACATTGATCGAGTTAAATAATCGTTAAAAGTGAACATCTTGAAGATAAAACAAAGAACAAACATAAAATGAAATTATACTATCTGCACTGCAGTCATAATTAGAGACTCCTCTGCCCCTCTTTTTCGTTTCATTTCATCCCTCTCTCTCTCTTTCTCTTTCTCTGCTTTTATTTTTCCCTCATGTTTTTCAAGGTTGTCCTGCTTGTTTGTTATTTCTCGGTTCGGCCTGTTACGGAGTTATTTTTGCTCTCTGTACTTCTTAAAGCGATTTCTCAGTATTTACCTCCTATGTTATCTTTATGTCCTTGTGTTGTGTGTACACTCGTTAGGATGGTTGTGTTTTTTTGTGTCTGTATCTGCCACTGTGTGTGTGTATTTATCTGAATATCTGTGTCTGTTTAGAGTGTTTATGGCTGCTGTGTGAGTTTCCGTGTGTGTGTGTGTGTGTGTGTCAGTGTGTTGGTCCAGAGACTGTTGGCCAGTATCAAACAGTGTTTTCGTGTGTTTACTCAGACTCTGGTAAACAGCTCTGACCTTGAATACACTTTGCTTTCCAAATTCACACCAGCCGTCGTGTCATTTACACACATATTAGCGTGTCTGTGTACAGTAAGCACATTTCTCAGGCTAGTCTGTGACGTGACGTGTGTGCTGATGTTATCATAATGTGTGTGTTTATGTGTGTATGCGTGCGCACTTGCCGGTATTTTACTTTCCTAATGAACTATTGCTCAAACCGAATCCACTTTATTCGGCTCTGAAGTCAAAATGAAAATGAAGATTTTTCTCTCATGCTCTTGCAGAAGAATAAATTGAGTTTAATGATTCCCTACATATGTATTTATGCAGATGTTATTTTTGCATTTATGGATCTTTCTCTTTATCTCTTATCCTTCTCTGCATCTCATTTAGTCCTCTGCTGTTATTCTTCCTCTCTCACTTTTTTCTTTTCTGTGCACTTTTTTGCTCGGTCTCCCCTCCCCCTTTGCTTTCTCTCCCTCTCTGGAGACTTAATGCATTTGATGGGCTGAATGTGAGTAAATTACTGTTAAAATCTCACTTCAAATATTGTGCAGTCTTCCTTAAATTAGTAAATTTGACCTTGGAGTGTATTTACATTGATTTTCCGACGGTGCAAACAAACAAACAAACAAACAAACAAATGCTTTTCTTCTTTCTTTAGAAATTAAAGGTCAATATAAATGGCTAAAACCTTTAGCTTTTCAATTCTGGATAACTAAAGCAATAATGTTATTTTAGCAATTATAAAAGAAGTAAAGATGTGTCCTTTTGTGAACAGGGGGCGCCAAAATCAACACAGACCAGAAGTTCCTCACTGTAGCTTTAATATTCTGATTATATCCCACTCTACGTTGCTTGTCCAACAACACTTTTGCCTGTCAAAATTTCTAAATTACTCTTTTCTAACCTGAAATAACTCGACAGTGCTAATTCGACCAAAATTCTGATTGGTTGACTTGATTATTTCCGTGTCAATTTACAGTCTATGGTTAATTTTATCAGGAGGAATGTACCAAGTGCTAAAAGGGGTGTTTTCAGAGCACCCCTGTTTCACAGGCATAGACTGTATATAGAATGGACAACGTCTGCCTCCTCGCTGGGTGAAGCCACACCGAGAAAAGCACCCTCTGGTGACAGGCTGCAGTATAGGTCATAAATCCCGCCTCCTCCAGCAATCCCTATGGAACTGTGGACAAACTTTAGAAATTAATTACACAGAATGTAAATGTTTCTCCCCCCTGGTTGTGATGTTGACATGGAGTTACTGTAAGACTAGTTTGTGCTCAAGTCCTCTTTTTTTCTGTTGTTAGGGGGTTCATGTTTTCTACGATTGACACTTTATACAGCCTATGGCCGTACGAAGATTGCGTAGCTCACCCAGGGGTTAGGCTGTTTGAGCCGAGCGTCATCACAGTGACTCTCTGTGACTCTCTCACCGAATGTGTTCAATACTACTGCACAATGTTGGTTTCAGGAAGTGGAGAAAACTCATTCAATTACCGAGAGCTTTTCCGCTTCAAATCTGTATACTAGTGGAAGGCAGAACCAAGTTGTCCATAGTATAAACAGTCTATGGTGAAGACGTGTCCCTTTGTGCACAGGGGGCGCCAAAATCAACACAGATCAAAAGTTCCTCACTGTGGCTTTAATACTCTGATTGTATTCCACTCTACATTGCTTGTCCAACTTAAACAAAACATTTTTGCTTGTCACAATTTCTAAATTACTCTGTCCTAACCAGAAATAACACTACAGTAATGAGACATCTGCAGGTTTATAGCTTGAATCCTGCCGAATCATTGATGAGTTCGATGAGTAGACCTTTTTCTAAAATAAAAATCAGACTTTTATGTGTTTATCTATATCTATTTGTTAAGGGATGATAAATCTGACTTTATTCTTTTCAAACCATAAGGGCTCCAATTTCTTGTGTAAAAGTGTTGTAAGTATAAAAAATCCCTAAATAAGTATGTGTGTAATGAGTAAAACAGCTGATGCCTACTTTCCTCTTTACAAAGTAAGAATAAAATGGGGTTAGAAAACGAGAGAAATAATTTGACACGTGTGATGTAGACAAATCCAAATGAAAGGCTGAAAAAGTTGAGCTTAAAGAAGAGGAATTACAGAGGAAATCTACCTGCTACTGGAGCAAACTCGTATTGATCATCCACACAGCTTTTTTTTTTATCTTCAAAGACTGGAAGTCAGTATGAACAGGTGTGTGTATGTGTATGTGTGTGTGTGTTTGTGTGTTTGAGGTGGATGAAGAATGGGTTTTTGACACTTCAGCTGATTAAGGTGCCGGCAGTGAGGAGGAGGGAGGATGTTTAGGAGAGAGAAAAAATGCTGAAAACTGAGTGGGAGATAAAATGATTTATGAGAGATCTGAAAGGAGAGATAAATGACAACCCAAACATCAGACTGCAAAAGAACGGGACCAGGAGAAAACTAAAACAGGTGATTAGTGGAGAGGGAGTGATAGAGATGAGAGAGAGTGGGATACCTTCTGTTTTAGGATCTCTCCACTCTCACAGCGGACACACAAAACCCCAGCGTTTGTCATGTGGCAGCTATGCACTCTGAGAAGTGATGACTGTATGTAAATTGTGCTTGGCTGGATTGTGAGTCAGTGTATCAAGTTGTCATACAGTCATTTATCAAGCAGTCAGAGCCCTATCACCGAGCTCCATCTGCAGCGACTTCTAGAGATGTAGAGCAGCTGCATTTGTTCAGTCTCTTTGTTTCCCTCTTTCCCATCCAACGGATTCTCCTGATTTCCACCCACTCTGTTTTGTTTTTGTCTTTCAGTTTTATTTTGGAGCTTTCATGCCTTTATATGAAAGATAGGATAGTGGATAGAGTAGGTTGCTTGCTTCGAGGACTGTAGTCTCCAAACAGGGGGCTTCTTAAGAAAACAACATGTAAACATACTGAATGTTTTTGGGTTTGTTTGTTTTCAGTAACCAATGGTAGTTATTCCCACATGGACGAGGATGAGGACGGGGAGCTGTACGGCCATGAACCAGAGTACAGCAGCTCCATTCAGCACTCCTACCTGCAGGAAAGGTGAGGTACCCCCCAAAAGCTGCAGCACTTAAAGGGATATTCCTGCGTAATATTAGGTTAGGGTCAAACACACCGTAACACCGAGTTAGACACCCCCTCTGGAGATGAATGTTGCAGACCACTTGATTCTCTAGGTATAGCAACTTTTGTTATGACCGCAGATAGCAATACAGAGAGCCACGCGCTCAAACAAACCGCCACTCTATAGCCACAAATAATGCTCAGAACAGCACCTAACTTCATCAACAGGACATAAAGGGTCCTAGCCATAGTACTAGCCACCAAACATCTTTTCAGCTTTGCCTAATTTCTTTAGCAATGAGACTAAACACAACTCACCCACTCTCTTCCAGCAGCCACTTGTTTGTAGCGAGACCTCCGGATGAGTCCATCAACTGTAGCGGGGGGGGGGGGGGGGGGGGCGCAGCTCAAAGAAGAACATTTATGATCAATTCCTCGTGGAAACGCAATCAGACCGAGACGCTAAGGCAGAAGAACTACCGTGTCTGCAGTACAAAATGACTAATATGATGATTATTTGTTCAAGAAAATGATAAAGTAGTGATCATAAATGTTCTTCCTTGAGCTACGTCACCCCCCACTGTCTATGGACTCGCCCAGAGGTCTCCGTACGAACAAGTGGCTGCTGGAAGAGAGTGGGTGAGTTGTGTTTAGTCTCTTTGCTAAAGATTACAGGCAAAGTTACAAAGATGTTTGGTGGCTAGTACTATGACTTGGGACCCTATATGTCCTGTTGATGAAGTTAGGTGCTGTTCTGAGCATTATTTGTGGCCATAGAGTGGCTTTTTGGTTGAGCGCGTGGCTCTCTGTATTGCTATCTGCTTTCGTTACTAAAGTTGGTATAACTAGAGAAGCAAGCGGTCGGCAACATTCATCTCTCGAGGGGGTGTCTAACTCTGTGTTACAGTGTGTTTGACCCTAACTTAATTTTACGCCGGAATATCCCTTTAATGCTCTCTATGTGGTCAATAAGGCTGCACGATATTGGAAAAAAATAATATTGCGATTTTTTCAACCCTGCGATATATATTGCGATATTAAAAATACAGGAATTTTCACCAGATGACCTGAATAGCACTTAATGTTATGCTGCACTGCTGAAATCTTGAGGACAGTTAATCTGCTCTGATCTTACCTCTTTTTGTGAATGTTAGTAGAACGGCTTCTTTCTGTCTCAGAGACATTTTTAGCTTTTATTGTGCTGGGACGTTATTGTGGCAACAGATGAACACAGAAGACGTGTTTTGGTCGACATAATCCTTCTTTTAACCGAAATAATTCCAGATAACTGACTTTCCTTTTCTTTTTGGCGACAAATCTTCATTTTCGGTGGTTTTCGCTTGTTCGTTGTTCATTTTGCGATCGTTGTTGTTGTTGTTAGCGGTGTTGTGCTGAGAAACGCACGTCCTCCGAGAATTGCATGCACCTCCCGAAACGCGCACCGCTTATAGTAGAGTGGTCCACGGAAATGTACAATTTAAAACCCATACAGTTCTTATTTGTTGGGCTTAATAGTCAGCAAAGTTCCGAAAGTAATTCTCAGCGGACACACGTCTCCCTCCATGTGCAGAACATGTGCAGGGGTGGGTTTCCTCCGCTCTGATTTTGATTGACAGCTGGCAGGGTAGTCTGATTGGCAACTGAGTTAAGGACGAAGGCGATTGGTGGATCGCTGCACAGCACATGCAGAGTCACATGGAGTGTATCTCAGTGGTTACCCTTGAAATTAAATGAGTTCATTCACCTCCAATATCGCAGGCTCTGCGATGTGACTATCGCACACACGTACATCGCGATGACGATAGTCAAACGATATATCGTTCAGGCCTAGTGGTCAACCATCAAATAAATGACTCTAGTGTATCTAGTGTATATGATATGCTCACCAACAATGTTGTCTGTAATGTTTCAGGGAAAACTCTCACAACTCCTGCACGGCTCAGCCTCAGTTCCCTACCCAGAGCCAGAACCAGAACCAGCGGCAGTTCCAGCATGTAAAAGCCTCCAAGAGCATGGACCTGGGTACGACTCAGAACCAGCAGCAAACTGGTGGGGAGATTTTTCTGTTTAGAAGCTCTGCATGGTGGCTGCATGCATCCTCATCCCTCCTGATGCATGGCTTCTAAACCAAAGGGATGCACCTTAAAACCACCTCTGCAAACAAGCATGGCACACCCACACGTTTACTTACAGACACTTTACATGAGCAGGTTGGGCACTGGTGTAACTTGTTGCATGATTTCTGCAATGGGGTACAAAAATTCTGGTTCAATTTCTGTCTGTCTGTGACACTTACTAACTAAAATGTGAAAATAAGTGAGTTAATGAGAAGACTTTAGTGTTTTTAATCTAATTTCAACATTTAAATTTTCCTGAAAAGGCAGTTATCTTAAATTTTGCTCTTTTGCTGATAGGTTTATTGACAACATATGAGTTAATTAGAGGCACACCTGTGGATGTATTTCGAGGCAATCCTGAAACACACTGCTCCTGCAAACTATCTCACAATCAGACAAGCTTCCATCAGAGTCTCCAATCCTCCCGATCCTCCATACACAAGCTCCAAAGAGCTTTCAGCTCCGGCATCCTTCTTCAGGACGTCCACATATGTTAGCGCTGAACGTCCTCACGAATGGTGCCCGCGTGTTGGTTCCCATAGGACCAGCCTGCTGGCCGGTAGCTCCTGATGTCTATGGCAGTGGCCGGCCAGCCTCATCCTCCTAGATGCTACCTTCTTGCTGAGCCTCTGCAGTTGCTTGTACACGTCCTTGTTGGTAATGTGGATGTTCTGATCCACATTCAGAACAGCTTGTAGCATTCTGGTGTAGCACCCATCCAGGGACTTCTGCAGGGTGGGTGTCAGGGTCCAGCTTTCGCAGCCATACAGGAGGACAGACTCCACAGTGGCGTGCAATAGGCTCAGTTTAATGTGTCTGGAGAGATTCGAGCACCACACTTTTGACATACCGTTCAAGGCCCTCAACGCTAGTGCCTTCCTGACCTCAAGGTCCTGTTCTGTGGAGTTCACCCAGGAACCCAAGTATTTGAAGTCATTGACCTTTCGCACAGCATTGCCATCTGAGGTTGTAATCGGCGGATGGTCCATGTGGAAGTTATAGTTTATAGGAATTCCTCCTGAAAGAACTGGTGTAATCCTAAATGACCAAAAACAGGTTTAATCTGATTTTATGTTAGACAGTGAGGGAAAAAAAAGGTTATGTGCCTTTTTATATAGTGCATGTAAACTTCTGGTATCAACTGTATGTATTCATTTACTTCACACAACACTCCCACTCGTTCTGCCTCACAAATATACGACAGCGGCCATTATTTCCATCGCATTCTTTTATATTTTCAGCTTCATTATGATTAATATGGACAAAAACATCTGACACTACAGGACTCTACTTTCCACACCTACCTGTTGCTCTCCAACATGACGGTTCAGCGACATTTCAACTTTGAAAGCTCGCGTATGTGTGTTCCGTTAAGCTAGCGCACATGCATACATCTGAGTAATATGACAGCGAATGGCGCAGCACAACAAAAGCTTTTTGTTCCAAATGTCACTTCCCTCTCAGTCCTCCTCCTCCTCAAGCTGGCTGCAAGCTGTACACTCTCTAAGCTGTATGTGTTTGAGGGAGTAAAATGAGACAAAAGAGCGTGCTGCGTTTTCAGTCGCACAAACACTCCGTACTACATGGAGAAAAAGTCTGTATGTCTGCACATGGTAAATGGTTGGCAATCAAGTGATGCTTTTGGAGTCTGTCTGCCACTCAAAGAGCTCCAAACTGTGCACTTATTCACTCTCTCACACATTAACGCCACAGTCCTCCAAGTGGACTGACTGAACAGCCAGTCTTACAATCAGTGGACAACCGATCAACCCTAACCTTTGTATTTTTACAGTCTTAATTTTAACTGCATTTTAAGTTTAAAACTGCAGCTAAAGTCTATAATTTTTTTTTGTAACATCAGCCTACTAACTTGTGTCTCTTCCAGTTTTTACTCTTTCGAAAGTGATGTTTTTCTAGTTTTAAAACCTTTATAATCTCTATCAGGGTGTTGGAGATTATATTAAATATTGTTTTAACCAGGAGAACAGGGAAATATCTCACCGCACATTAAAGATAAACTTCACTCTTGAATCAAAAACAGGGTTAAATGACCGGTTGTGTGCACTAATACAGTGGCTTTGACTTTAGTTTTACGTCCCCTGTCCTGCTGTCATTAAGCAGAATATTCCAACACACAACAACATGTAAATAAAAATGTAACACTTTTATATATTGAATAAATGTACATTTGCTTGTCAAATTATGTTAGTATCCAAGAACCATATGGAAATCAGACTGAGCTCATTAGCAGTGTATGGAAATGCTTCCAGGAAGTTTTATCTAATGACATCTCCTCTATAAGGAGACATGAAGTTTCTGTCGTGTGTTGTAGTTCACTTTTTAGTTGGGGGGTAGTTAACTGTATCCAGGTTCAGGTTTTATTAGTGATTCTTGTACGTCTCTTTTCCATGTCAATAATAGTGTTTGAGAGAAATTACTAAATACATCTTGAAAGACCTGGCCTATTTCAGTTTTGTGTGTTACTGATGGTTTTTAATGAGGCAAACGTGATTCAATGCAAAGTATTACAGTGAGAGCAAAACATTTCTTATCCGATTACTCGATTAATCGACAGATTAATCGAAAAAACACATGATTCAAAAATAATCGATAGCTGCAGCCCTAATAAGATGATAAAGTTATAAAATTACGAGCAAAAGTCATAAATTGCAAGAATTAACTTGTAAATCAAATTGTAAAGTCATTTCAGCCTGAAGTACAGACTGGGATGGATCTAAAGTGCCGCCTGAAGCCGAGGAAAGTGAAAATGTAATTTAACAGAAATGTGATAAAAATCAGAATACTTAAATCTTTTAGTACATCAGGATCTGGACTTGATTTTGCAAGAAGTGGAGTCAGTTATAAAGAAAGACCAGCTAACACTTAGCTCATGCTCAGTTCTGTAACTAATGCTGGTCCTCAACTTCACGGGATGATCCATGTTCCTCATAGCTAAAATTTTACTTTCTTCAAACTTTCTTCAAACTAAACCATGACTTTATTGTCGTTCCACTTTTATCTCATTTGTATTTTGACTTTGAAATATTTGCCCCTTCTCAATTTCTCCCTAATTTTCTACGCACACACACGGCAACCATTACAATAAACCCAAACACAACAAAAGTACAAAAAAGGGTTTCAGTCTTATTCAGGATTTCTTTAGTTTGCCCTCATATAAGATCGTAAAATTTGAATAAATTAGAATAAAACTGATTTGGGTGTATATGTAAATCCAATTTTAACAATTCAACAGCTTGTGTGTGTGTGTGTGTTTGTGCATCCCTGCATGTTTTTCTGAGACTCCCACTCTATTAAGACGCCCGTGTGTGTGCGTCACACACGTGGCATTTAAAGTTCTGCTGAAGTAGGCATCCACACGCACACATACACACACACAGACACACAGACACACACACACAGTGATCCTCTAACTACCAGGCTGCTGAGGCAGTCATGTTGATTCACCGCAGACAGATGCCGTCAGACTCTCACTCTCACTCTCACACACACACTCTTGCAGCTAGAGTTACACTTCAGACTTGGTTTTCATTAGAGAAGTATTTGCCGGGAGAAACCATGTTACTGCTCGGCTTTTGTGGTCTTAGTGTGCATCTGTGTGTATTTTATCGGTGCTACCAGTCAGTGTGTTCCTTGTTGGCACTGCTCTGCTTTGTGGCTTTAGGAAAGGAGGGGAGAAATAATAAAGTGAGGGGGAAAGACGTAAAGAAAAACAAGAAGCAAAGATGGAGGGGAGAGTGATCAAAGGTGGAAAGAGGGGAGGAGAACAGAAGGATGAAAGCGTCGTAACTGAAGCAAAAAGAAATGTTTTGAGAAGACAAGTAAGGGGAAAGGGCAGGAGGTGAAGAGGGGGTAGCTGCATAAAGAGGAGAGGAGGGATCGTGAGATGGAAGAGGAGAAGGGAGGGTAAATGACAAATGAAGTGAGAGAGACGGGAGGAAGTGAGATGACTTCAGTAGCGCTGAGGCTGACCGAACATCACAGGAGAAAGAGCGGCTCAAGGCCATCTTTGAAAACAAAACGGAAAGACTGATGGAGGAAATAACTGGTGGAAGACGACAGGAGACATGTAAAGAAAAGCTTTTCACTAACAAACAGTAAATAAACTCCAGGCAGACCAATCACAACAACTTTGAAAACGTCTTTGCAGGCATTGGATATATATGAGTGTAGAAGTATATCCATATTAAAGCATCTATAAGGGTTTTTTGACAGTTAGGAAAAAGACAAATTGATATGAATGTGTTTTTATGACACACAAAAGCAAATGAGACTTATTTCAACATCAAATGTTCATAAAATGATGGTCAAAAGTTTGCAGGATGATATTTTTCTCATCATAAGACTCGTAGTGGACAAGATAAGCAAGAACTGCTGAATCCTCAACAGGCTCCAAAAGTGAAACAAACAAAAAGTTCCTCACAGGAGCTTTAAAATGTCTTTCCTTTTCCTGTTTCAGTTGCAGATGAGAGCAACGTGGGAGCGTTGGCCGGAAGCCCTGCAGGTAAGATGACAGACAGCTTACACATACAAATTAATAGCTAAGTTTAAACGAAGCACTTAAAAAAAAAAAACATGATATAAAAAGAAAAACCTTTCCCTGACCCCGAAGAGCAGGTGAAAGTAAGATTTGCAAAGAGGAACAGGATGAGAGACTTTGGCCTCGTCTTTCTACATTTTCAGAATGAAACGCTCATGTGAAAGGACGGAAAAGGAAACAAACGGCTGCTGTGTTAAACCTCTCACCTCTGTCGCCTGCACACGCTTGTTCTGCAAAGTTTGATGTCGAACTTTTCTTTCTCACTCGGCCTTGAGGCGTCCACCATTTCATGTGCAGCTACTTGAATATAAGAGCACTCTGCTTTACTCCACCATATATGTTCCTGTCGTTCTGACTGCTGCTTTTATTGGTGTCAATCAGTCCAGCCTTTTTCCACGTTCTGCCTGGTTTCAGTTTTATACGCGGTGGTATTGACTTTTATGTACTACATCAGTAACTACTCTTCAGGGTGAGAAAAAAAAGGGATATTTAAAGAACAGAGAAAATGTGTGAGAAAAGTGAGGTAGGGTTATAAAGCTGTACTAAATTGAAACCATACTGGAATAGTTCCTCTTTGAATTTTTCCACCTTGGTTTTGAATCCTAAATGAAACTGTTTGAGACAAATTATAGGACCGTGGTTAAAGACCCACTCCGATTAAAATCATGTTTTTCATGTTTCCACGTTCATATGGTATTTCTCTGATGCTAGAGGACATCCATTTTCTACCGCTTATTTCCATTGGAGGTTGCAGGGGGGCTGGAGCCTATCCCAGCAAGGCAGGGGACACTCTGGACAAGTCGCCAGTTCATCGCAGGGTTGACATATTGAGACGAACAACCATCCACACATCCGATTTGAAAGTGTCCAGTTAACTGAACCTCACTTCTGCATGTTTTTGGGATGTGGGAGGAAACCAGAGTAAACCCACGCAGACAAAGGGAGAACATGCAAACCCCACACAGAAACACCCTGACCCGGGTTAGAACCCAGGACCTTCTTGCAGACCCAAACAACAGAGGACATATCATGAGAAAAATAGATGTGAAATTGTATTTCTTCTTTCAAATGGCAAGCTCCGCCCCTAAAGCCCCGCTATGAAGGTCACACTCAGAAGAATAAGAGAGAACAATCGCAGAACAAGCGTGTGTGATTTGCAATACTCGTAAGAAAGCTAATTATGATATTAATTTTCATCATGCCCCTAAAGACATTAGTGTCCGAGCGCTGGCTAGCTCCTATGTTACCTGCTACTTTTACAACACCAGCGATGTTAGGCTACAAGCTAGCGTGAAGAGGAGTGGGCTGAGCAGAGCTGTCTCCGCCCACGACTCAGAGGCGAATTGCTAATAAGCTACTGGAGCTCTGCAGAAGAAAAGTGCTTGAAAATGATGCAGGTATGTGCAGTTTTGGTGGAACACTAAATAATCACAATTTAAAGACCACTGAGAACAATCTAAGTATTAAAAAAACGATCCAAGTGGGACTTAAAGATAAAATGATTTCAAACTGAAGGTATGGGAAGGAAAGGGAGAAAAACACAGAAGAGAAACACACTAGATTTTTGCACCTTCTATAACAAAGTACGTAAATGTAATCATGATAACTTCAAACTGCCTATTTTTAATATATCTGTTGAGACTTAGTTGACATATTCTTTCTACCTGTTGCTCATCAGTGTGTCTCCTATTTTATTATTCTACATAACCCAGAGCGCCGTTAGAGAAAGCGTGCGCCTAGCGAGCCCGCTGGCCTTTTCCTCTCTGCTTTGCTCTAATGTATTTTTTATAAGTGACAAGCTTCCAGAAACCCTGAGCTGAGATGTCCGACAGCTGCGCGGACTTTGTGGGGGGAAAAGGAGCCGTGCTGGAAAGTGAGGAATTTAAAGACAATGATTTCTGGGAACGCTGATTTCACTTCCAGCAACGGTCTTTTCTTCCACACCCCAAGAAACCACAGGGCGACCACTTAGACGAGCGCACACTGGCACACACACACACACTGGCACACGAGAAAGTGTTACTGTTATGGTAATGTTTTTGTAATGGAAAGTCTACGTCATCCTGTGGAAAATCTGATCCTTGGAAGATTTCATATTATGTTATAATTTTGCAGAATCTGAGATGCAAAGTGATGGAAATGGGAAACCTTATTACAGAGTGTGCGCATGCATGTGTGGGAATATTCCCCCGAAAGTGAGTGGGTGTGTGTGATCGAGTGTGTTTCTGAGACTAAATGAATTTCCCATGTGTGCAAACTGCTGCTTAATAATCCTCTAAAACCCTCTATTCGGATAATTTAAAGAAAATCAAGCAGACAAACAAACAAAGATGATAAAACGTATGGTTATTAAGAGTGTAAAATAGAGAAAATGAATGTATTAGTTCATGTCGTCCTCTGTGTGCACTGATTTCTCTTCACTCTACTTTAAATAGGACAAGTACAGTCAAACACACTCTGCTGAGGAGGCATAAAAACAAACCGGTGCAGCTGTGTTTCTTCCATTGTGGTTTCCTTTGGTTTTGAGGGCAGCCCAGGGCACACTGTGTATGTGTGTGTGTGTGCATCCTTAAATCAGTGTATTATGACAAGCCTGCCAGAGATCATTAGAAAGAGTTGATCCCTGTGTGTCTGTCAGTATCGAGCGATGCACCTCTCCAAAAAAACGTTTTTAGCGATCACAAACAAGTCAACTTTCTCCTGGGGTAAACTGGTGTTACTCGAATACTCGACAGCCAAAACGCCTGTCTGTTTGTGTTGTCGTTTTCTGTTGTAGTCGATGTCTTTGTGTTGTCGTACTCCGGTTCCTCCACCCACCACCGGCTCCCTTTCTCAGTCACTCTCCCGCTCTTTCTCTCTCTCTCTCTCTCTCTTGCTCACTCTTGTACTTGCCAACGCCGATCAGGCTTAGAGGCTGACAAACAGGCAGAGGAGCTTAGAATGAACAACATCTCTGAGAATGTGTGTATCGGTCTGCTTGTGTGTGTGTGTGTGTCAGGAGGCCAGTGTGATGCCGAGGGAGACCGCTGCTGTCCATTGTCTGCGTCTCTCCCTGGTGGAACTTTGACTTTCACAACGACAGAAACACACTGACAAGACTCTGCCAAAACTGCGTCTTTAGAGAGACTCATCCCCGCCTCTCCCCCCCTCTGTGATTGTCTCTTCATTTCTCTTATCTCTCTCTCTTTCTCTCTGTCATTTTTCCTCATTTCCCTCTTTTTTCATTGTTTCCTGGTCTCCATGGCTCATGCAGACTTTGCTGAGGATTTAACCTGAAAGCCACCTTGTTAGGCTGATGTGGATTGATGGATTAATTTGTCACAGCCAGAGCAGTACATCTTTCGGTGCTCATGTGTCCGTGTGTGTGTGTCTGCGAGGTTTGTGCACATGTGTGCGAATCGACTTTGTGCCACCGCACATTAGCTCTTTACAATCGCTCCGACACAGAACTCAAACAGCTGAACTAAGCAATCCTTGCTCCACCATCGCTTTTACCATTATATTCCACTTTGCGTGTGTGTGGGTGTGTGCACAGGTGTGTGTGTGTGGATGTATTTTTTCTCCCACAAGGTATCTTTCTTTGTCTGTATGTTAAGCACACTCCGGTGTTTCAGATTCGTTGTGTGTTCTCTCAGCTGCCTCTCTGTATATTGAATGCCCTTTGACCCCTCTCCATCTCCTGCAGTAAGCCAATAAAGGTGAGCAGTAATCAGTAGATGGTCAGTGCTGTCGCTTCTCGCTGCTTCAGCCATTCATCTCTATCAGGCTGTACACACTGATCACTGACAGGTTGGATATTGTATAAAGCCTAAGAAAGCCGTCAGGTACGCTTGTTTGTTTGGTCTTTAGCTTTTTTAGCTTGGTGTGCATGTGGTTGCAGTGCCTTTGTAGCCTGCCTCAAGTGGACACTAAGGGAACTGCAGCTTGTTCTTGTTGCTTTTGCATCAGCTGGGTACGGTGGCTTTGAGGTGCAAAACACAACGGCAAGTCAGAAAACACAACACAAAGAGAGAAAACACAACAGTAAATCGGACAACACAACACAAAAAGAAAAAACACAACAGCAAATTGGAAAACACAATGGCACCTTGGAAAGCACAACACAAAAAAAAGAAAAAACAACGGCAAAAGAGAAAATACAACTGCAAATCAGAAAACACAACAACACATCAGAAAACACAACACAAAAGAGTAAACACAATGGCAAATCAGAAAACACAACAGCAAATTAGAAAAAGGCAATGGCAAATAAGAAAGCACAACACAAAAAGAGAAAAAACAACGGCAAAAGAGAAAATACAACCACAAATCAGAAAACACAAAACAAAGAGAGAAAACACTATTGCAAATCAGAAAACACAATGGCAAATTAGAAAACACAACACAAAGAGAAAAAACACAGCGGTAGAGAAAATACAATGGCAAATCAGAAAACAACACAAAAAGAGAAAACACAATGGCAAATCAGAAAACAAAACAAAGAGAGTTAACAATACAGCAAATCAGAAAACACAATGGCAAATTAGAAAACCCAACACAAAAACGAAAACACAATAAACGGCAAATCAGAAAACACAACACCATTAACCAAAACTGGAAAGCTTAGGTAGGTTTTTTCCCTTTTTTTGTTGTGTTTTCTGATTTGTTGTTGTGTTTTGCACCTCAGGGCCACCGTAGCTGCAGATTGCGGCTTGGTGTAAACTAAAAGCTGAGATGTACATACACACTTTTGTTTTACCTTGCTGTTTCTGTCGGACGCCATCTTGCCTCAGTTATGCCTCTGGCACCTCTGTCGCTGGCTCAGCAGTAATGCTGTCAGAAATAGTAGAAATTAAAATATATATTCACAACCGGTTGTTAAATTGTATCTCCAGTTGTTCATAAAAAGCTCCTCCATGTGGGTGTCCATTTAAATTCTATTATGAGCTTTATTGCAGTCGTGAGAGCTCTGTGTGAGGTTACAGGAATCACAGTTTCACTAATGATGGCAGAGACTTCACAACGTAAGCAGGCTGCAGAGAGAGTGATTTCACTCAGACTGGGCAGTGATGAGTGGCTGTGTTGGACTGGCCTCATGTTGACATAAAGCACAAAAATAGAAACTTAAACACTTGAAAGCGAAGTGTTTTTAAAGGGACTATCCACATTTCACACTTGATTCAGTTACTCATTTTTTACTGATTTGAGGATGACGTGATACGTTTGCGCGGTTTATTATGCTCTTGTGATTATTGTGGATCATTTCATCTCACATAAAGAAATGGTTTGATCCATCCATCACTGCCTCTACAGCTGCTATGCTGGATTTAGAGGTATGACACAGCACTGAGCTTGAGCTCCAGTTTGGATCACAAAGGATCTTCCACTTATAGGACGGTTAAATCAGGCTTTGTGGGTGTGTCAGATATAAACAGAAAGCATAATTGGGTTGCATCTTTGTATGAGAGCTTCAAAAGTGTGATGTTGCGGACTAGAAGTTGGTGTGAATGTTTGGTCTGCTGGCTTTGTTGCTGCAGCCCGCTGCTAAGCTGCTCCTTGGTGTAATTTTGACTTTCAAAGTAGCCCATTGCTTTCCTGCCAACGAAATAGCCTTGGGATAGCTTGGCGTTCTCTTTTTGTGTTTTGTTCTTCATTTTTTTTCCCTTTCTTCTCTCTTTCGTTGTCACTCCCATACTCTCTCCTTCATTCCCAGGCTCTGTGTCTTTGTTTCTCTTTCTATGGTGTCTGTTTTTTCTCTGCCAACCCGCCACTCCTGAGTCCTCTCCCTCCAACCACTTTGTTGCTCTTGTCTTGCTTCTCATCCTAACGCTCTCTCTCTCTCTCTCTCTCTCTCTCTCTCTCTCTCTCTCTCTCTCTCTCTCTCTCTCTCTCTCTCTCTCTCTCTCCCTTTAAAAGCAGCTTAATTCTATCATCTTAAAGTTGGACAGCAGTAATTACATTTATGACACAAATCCTGCAACTCACAGCAAAACATTTTGTGTGAGAGACCAAGTCCGTGTTTGTGTGTGTGTGCAAGAACACTTTGATGCTCATCACCCTGTGTGTGTCTGTGTGTGTGTGTCTATTTTATTCCCTGATAGCCGAGCCCACCACCACCACCACCACCACCAAGCTATTAATAATACTATTTATTTCATGCCACTACCCAACCCCCTGCAAACAAACTCAGAGGTCACTGTCTGTGAACACTCTCTGCACTCTTCAATATTAGACTTCGTAATCTGACTGCAATTGCCCTCAAACTTTGTAGAGCCTCAGTGGAAAGTGAACTCTGACCCCGAATCTTTACTCTGAATGGAAATGAGATCCATCAGACGCGCATTTCATAACTTATGCGGGGGGGGGAAATCTAGTCAAAACACTGATGTGTGCAAATGCAGACATGTCTTTAGGGCGTGCAGGATTGTGTTTTTTAATGTTGCTGAAATGGAAAAAAGGTCAAATGCTGGTTTAAGTTTGGGAATGCTTTTGTTTTGAGAATGTTGTTTGCAACTACACACAATGCTTGTGGTAAGAAATACAAAGGAAAAGACGTTATGCCTCAAAAATCCTTGACTATTTTTGTTCTGGTAACTATTCCGTGCTTTTACTGATCTTGGCTTAAATGTTACTGGCAGCTTTAATCCTTAGTCCTTAGAGTATTCACATGCTGGATTACCTACTAAAATAGAGCGTGTGTTACCTTTCTTAAAAACAGACGCCATCCTCAGTCCTAAAATGAGAGATATGCAGGTTTTTTTGCATGTAGTTGGACTGCTTCTGAACTGTATTTATTCTTCTATTATTTACAAATCTGCTAATTCTTAGTTTGCTCGATGATCTGTGCAAACAGCACATTACAAAATTTCCTCAGTTCTGGCAGCAGGTAGAAACTAAAATATTTATATAAATGTCCATGATAAAAGCAGATGTGTTTTTATATTAAAAACATCTATTTTGTGTCTACTTTTACAGCCAGAGTAGACAAAAGGGGGGTTGTTTGGTGTCTCAAAAATATGAAATGGTTGAGCCAGAATTGTTGGTTGAGGTAAATACACGAATATAATCATTTTTTAAAAATGACAAAACTTGACAGTAGCTTAGTAGCTAGACCAGGGGTCGGCAACCCGCGGCTCTGGAGCCGCATGCGGCTCTTTCTTCCCTAAGCTGCGGCTCCCAATGGATTTGGAAAATAAATAATAAATACTTAATTGCATTTTATTATTTTATTTTTTTGTAATTCTAAATTCAAAGATTATAATGCTCTTGTAACATTACATAAACTATTAAGGCTGCAACAACGAATCGATTAAGTAGATTCGTCGTGACGAAAAAATCCGTTGCCAACAAATTCTGTAATCGATTCGTCGGGTCTTTATATATGTCCATGGACACCGGCGTGTAAACATCAGCAGGACGCACAGAAAAGAAACAGCCATGGCCGAGGCAGCGGCTGAGAAAAACATGGACACAACCCAACCCAAATCCCGACCTAAAACATCAGTGGTGTGGGAAAACTTCACCAAGACTGAAAAGGAAGGCGTTCAGTGCAACATTTGCAAAGACCGTTTTGCATGGCTCGGGAGTACATCGATGATGCGTGAGCACAGGGCTCTCAAGTCTCAAGCATTCAGCGTATGACACACGCATTCCCACTCGTTCACACGCTCACACACCACACATTGTATTTCTCACGCATTTAAATGAACACGGTGATGTCCACCAAGTTGCACTTCTTCAACTATGGAACTGGGGGAAATCAACTGAGTTCCTCCGAGAGTTCAGACGCTGCGTGCCACGCACAAGCCAATCAAATAAATTATATCTACTGAACAGCCAATCAAAAAGCAGCATTGCTGTATCCGGGTAGATTTTGATATCTTGCGGTTTAACTACAGAAGAAGACAGACACTCGCCGAAATAGTTCATTTATTTCATAAATGCAACTCGCTACAGTTTTTTATATACTTTGTATAAAGGTAAAAAAAAAAGATATATGCAATGTTATCTTCATTTTAGATGTCAAAGAGGTTTTGCGGCTCCCTGTGTTTTCTTTTCTGTGGGAAACTGGTCCAAGTGGCTCTTTGAGTGTTTAAGGTTGCTGACCCCTGAGCTAGACCAAAAGCAGTTTCTGGATTAACTTTGGATGAAAAGTTGGAGTTAACCAGCACAGGAAGACCTACAACTGAGCTTCACATGAAGCAGAAAACAAAGACTTTTGAGGTGTATTTAAACTCCAGCAATTACAAGTAATATCCATGATCGACAAGTTTAACCAACAAAGTGAAGTTATGCAGAAGCTTTTATGGCCATCATACTGACCCACTTTATTTCGGCTACTGCTGCCTGGTAAAAGTCAGTAAGTTGATAAACTTTTTATTATTATTGTCCACTATATGTCTAAACAAAGTGATAGTGGTATTAGTAATATTATTAGATGGGCAGGTGGGAGTTAGAGGGTCTAAGTTTGAGAGTCAGGGTCCACTAACTTTCTGGGGCAAAAAGAGACTTCACACATAACTGTCAAGGAGAGGATGTGTTGTCCTGATACTGAACTGTTGGCAGTTGCTCCTCAGCCAAATTATGTTACATAGTAGTTCAGTCATATCATAACAATACTTGTGTACATCTTCCCCATGGCAACGGCTGAAGTTCCATGTGATGTTCTTCATTATACTGTTGCTTGGATACATACTCAACATCCTGAGGCCCTTGAAATAATATCAGGAGACGTCAACCATGTCACCGTAGGTGTAAGAAAACAAAATCAGGTATCAATTCTAAATTTCATCATGTTTAGCAGTAAACAATGAAATCAGTGTCTGTGTGGGAAAACTTGCAGTAGTACTATGCATCCATTCTGCAGTGGATTTCATCTTTAAATAGTGATTGGCTCGTATTTCAAATACAAGAGTTTTTGTATTTACCGTAAAAACATGTCTAATATTTTCACTTATTTTCTGTTTTGCCTGGTAGGTCACCACAATAAGAATCTGTCAGTTTCATAAACACTTAAGAGCTCCTCCCAGTTGGTTTTCAAGCAGCGTGCGACTGAAATGGCAAAAGAAAGAGCATCTGAGTGATTACTCAAACACAGATACGGAAATTTTGTGGGAGGAGGTGTAAGTTTTTGTTATAAAAGAGTATGATTTATCGGAAGAGTCATTATCCTCTGCTGTCTGTCCATCTATCTGCTGCATCAAAGATAGAATCAGACTGAAGCTTGATTCAATATAAATGATGTATGATGAATACTCCGGTGTGTACCTGAATGTCACGTGGATTGTGTGTATGGATTGGAGTGTCTCCTGTTCTGACCCTTGTCCATCCTCTTTCCTTGCAGCAGACTTGCATTATGCATGTGCATACTATTACTGCATGTCATTACTCTGCGTGGGTTTGTGTGTGTTTGGTTAATGGTTGTTTAAATAGATGTGGAAGTCATGTCAAGCCTCTCATCTCCTCTGCTTTTAGAAAATACACACACCCACACACCCACACAAAGAGCAGTCGTGTGTATAGGGAATCATTAGCTAAAGTGATGCAGGTTTAGCTATCATGAATCACAGTGGCATCATATCGACAAGCCAGAGCCAGCAAGGAATCCAAAATGTGTGTCTGCGCGTGTGTATGTGTGTGTGTAAGGATTACCAGTATTTTGAGCTGGCAGCAAGCCCAGCCTTCCTCCCTTGTCCCCCATTTTTCTCTGTCTTCCTCCCTGCCACCGCGGTATTTCCCAGAGGAAACTTAATTTGCTCTCGCCCTGTTCCCCGTGTCCTTTTTCTCCCCACCCTGCCCACCGTCAGTGTCTCCCTGTTCTGGGTGGCAGTAAGTGACAAACCAATTTGGAAGCACACATTACCGTCTTCCCTTCTTTTGTTTTACAATCAGCAATCCCCACAAGGGAGCGGGACATCAGAGTGGAATTGAGGCTGAACTTTGTCCAACTTCAGCAGTCAGAATACCATTAGCTTTGCTTTCTGCTGCAGGATAGCAACAGCCCCTTAAATACTTCCATCATTGTTCCATCGCCTCATCTATGGCCCTCCTCTTTATCATCCCTGCTGCTGGATCCCTCCCTCCCTTAGTAATATCTCTCACTGTATACTTGTGATGATGGATGGAGAATCAGTAAAAGTGAAGCAGTCCTCTCATCCATCACAAACTCAACAACAGCAGAGTTAAATGCATCACTGTTTTTCCCTTGGTCTGTTCCTCAGAGTTCAGACATGTCACAGCCTTTCTGGCTCCTGGTCAAATTCTTCTCAGGCTTTTTGGACCAATCAGAGACAGGCATAGCGGGGTCGTTTGTTTCTTGATTTAAGGACTTGCAACATATTCATGGACATTTTTTTTCCTTTTCTCTTCGCAGTCTTGTAAATATATGGATATATTTAGATATGAATGATCTTATACAAGTATTTGCCATCTTTAGTCCATTTACACTAAAATGCTGATTACACAAAGTACAAACCAAGTAGAAATCTCTGGACTTAAGAAGTGCAGCCAATCCAGAAGTGATAAAAACTGCAGTTCCTCATGTGTCTACTTTAGACTACATTAACACCCATTTAAAAATGCTCTTCTACACAGTAATAATAAACGTGTCTACCGCCAATTTTGGGCTGAATAATAAAAAAACATCTCTGTATCTGCTAATGTTGCACCGGGGTTGATTTTCATGAAATTCATTAGCTCTGAAGATATTAAAGAAAACAAGTTTTGCAGAATTAGAGACACAGCTAACACAACTGTCTAGAGGTGTTAGCGAAGAGGCTAAAGTTGTGCTCTGTATATAGAATGGACGTATGAAGATTGCGTAGCTCGGGGGGATACACAGTTTGAGCCGAGTGTCATCACAGCGACTCTCCCCGCTGAATGCGTACAATGCTACTGCGCAAGTGGCTTCAAATCCGTATACTGGCACAAGGCTGAACCAAGTTGTCCATAGTAGATACAGTCTACAGTTAACTCTGCCTCATTTGATTTTTGGGGATATAGTGATCTACCGATAAGTCAATTAATGTGAAAGTAGCATTCACCCCCCTCTCTTTTGTTTTGAAATCCGTTCTCCACCAGATGTTAACAGCTGTGCTAAAGCTTTGTTAACTCGTAATCAGATCCTTCAGGATTCTTGTTACAGCCAGGTATTAACGAGGCCTAAGGTCGTTGTAGAAACGTATCACTTACCTTTGATTGTTTGTGTCTGTATTCGTGTCTCCTTCTGCCTCTCCAGCTCCATCAACCCCTGTGGAACTCGGACCTACTCTTGGTTTAAAGAAGTCCAGTTCTTTGGAGAGTCTCCAGACGGCCATGGAAGTGAACAAGAAGAACGATTACCTCCCATTTCATCGTCCACGCCAAAATATGGTCAGGGGAAGAGGCTGCAACGAGAGCTTCAGAGCAGCTATTGATAAATCATATGATGGACCGGCTGAAGATGATGATGGTAGGTTTTGTGTCATTGTTTTGTTTTTTCTTTACTTTATCACACAAAACTTTTGGTCTCAAAGTTCAAAATCCACCAGAAGAGCAGAAACCCCACAACATACAGCATGAGTCCCACTAAAAGTGATCCAATTTCAACTTGAGCTTAAGCTTTGAAATATTTATTCAGGAGCTGAATGGTAGCTGCTTGGTTTGTTTCACCGGAAGGTGTGTTTCAATTCCCAGCTGTGTTATTAGCAGCAAACTCTTATCAGTCACCACCAGAGTAATGAGTTGGCCTGTTTCAGATCACCACGCTCGCACAGGATGGGACTAATAGGGCACGTCAACAGTAAACACACGCAGTGGCCACATCTGTCACCATCCCTCTAAATGTCTAACACTTTGAAAGCTGCTGTTAATTGACAGAGAACAGTTCTCAGAAGTGCGCTGACGATCCGTCTCATCTGCTCTTCCTCTAGAAGTTTCTCTATTCCTGCATTTATTAACTTTGCTCAGGCTGAAATCATAAAAACATTAGGAGAAATTATAGTCACTTTTTATATCATACATTACATTATATCCTCTCAGTCAATATCTTCTACTCTTTGTTTCTATGAAAGAGGGTTAGGGCCACAAGAGGAGAAAAAAATAATATGGGAGGGAGATTTTTTTAAATTTCCATTTCATGATTAAAGTCAAAATTTAATTAAGTCAAAATAAAAAAAATTAAAATTTTGAATTTAAAGTCAGAATTTCGAGATTGAAGTTAAAATATCGAGATAAAAAAATCAAAACTATTATGTTGATATTAAAGTTGAAATCTTGAGTTTAAAAAAATTTAATTATATGAATAAAGTCGAAATTTTAAC
This sequence comes from Xyrichtys novacula, assembly GCA_962446985.1. Lineage (NCBI taxonomy): Eukaryota > Metazoa > Chordata > Actinopteri > Labriformes > Labridae > Xyrichtys > Xyrichtys novacula. The sequence continues at coordinate 8,278,084 of OY660881.1, read as the reverse complement.
TTTAATCTCAAAATTTCAATTTTTTAATCTTGAAATTTCAACATTATTCACAACATTTCAACATTTTGTATTCTCGAAATCTCGACTTTTATTTCGAAATTTTAATTTATGATGTGAATGATGATATGATTTCGATTTTTTGATCTCGAAATTTTAACTTAAATCTTGAAATTTCGACTTTAATCCCCTTCTTGTAATTATCTTTTTTCTCTTCACGTGGCCCTAATCCTCTTCTGTATGTTTCAGAGTTGTTTAAACAGCTTAACTTACAGAGAACTAGTGAAAACAAATATGGCCTACGTCTTCAGTTCACAGTGAATGTGTAGCCTGAGTTCCTCTGAAGCTGATGAGTTGTTTGGGATCTTGAGCTGAATCCAGCTAATGCCGCGGCCCTTTACAGTCCCAGTGAATTGAGTTGTCAAGAGGACTATTCAACAGAGGCCTTGAGTCATTTGCTTTGATGTCTCATGTCAGCTGAGATGGATTAAAGCGTGTAATACTTTTTTTTTGTACCCGTGCTCTCCCTCTTTTGACTTGCTCTTTGCAGACTATCTGGGAAAGAGATGAGAATCAGTAGAGGAAGAAAAAAACACCCTAAATGAAAATATATGTAGAGCTTTGATACACATAACGAAGTGCTCAGATGTCTACATTGAAGAAAATACTATTGATCAGACTCTTAATTCACATGATTCTACACTCTGGTGATGACTCTAAAAGCTGCAAAAAAGGAGCTTAGGTCCAACATTTATGTAAGGTCTTCAGACGCTCACTTTCTTTGCATTAATATGCAGATTGCAGGGAGCTCCGTGTGCACATGCCACTGTTTTGTAAGGAGAACAGGGAATTGTATGTCATTATTCCCAAAGTAAACAAGAGACTAAAACTTCTCTGGGGTTCACTTCAGGCTCAGATGATGTCCCCGTTAAACAAACAAAATTAAAGTTCTTCACGCCCCAGGAATGTTCTGTAGACCACGGACGATAGATCATTTGAATAGAGCGGCATGACCTTTTATATTGGTAATTCCTGCGCTGATTAATTGCTTTAATTTACACACGTACTCAGTTTCTCGGGGATATTTGCTGTGGTCATTTTCAGTTTGGAACCTCTTAATAAAAGACTAACCAGATCTGGCACATGGGGCCCTACTTCTACAAACAAAGGGTCACACAGACACACACACATGCGCACGCTCAATGACAAATCCTATTCTGTTAGACAGTCTTTGTAATTAAGGTTGAAGTGAATAGCCACACAAAGTAAAGTCTCAATTAAAGTATCTAATTTGGTTTGGTTATCTTATAAAATCTGACAAGTGTTTCCTGTGTGTGTGTCTGTGTGTCGCAATGAACGTAATTGAGGACCAGGCCTGCAGTCTGTCAGACATGTAATGAGCCATCACAGTTAAGGCTTTGAACATTCCTGCTTTCTTATTTCACAGAGTTAATTACTTCACTGTCGAGTTAATAAATCTGTCATTGGGATGTTGAGCAGGAAACTTTTTGCGTTTTGTGCATGTGAGGGAACTTTTTATCTGCCGTCATGAGCATTTCTGTGTACTTTCATGTCTTCTCTTTGTTTTTGTGATAAACAGATGTACAGTTTCTTTTTTAACGTTGGATAAGCTCTCTCTTTTATCAGTACCAATTCTAAACAGAACTGAAATCATCATCTTGGACTCAGACTTAGACAATCCTGAAATCTAGATACTCCAACGCTAATGGAAAATACTGACATATTCTTGATGTCCTTATTTGTTTTCCACCTGTTTTTAATAAGATTAACAAAGTTTTTATACTTAATGCGACTTTGTCAGAGTTTAAAGGGCTAACACATTTTGATAAGGAAAAGATAAAATGTAGTCACTGTTTTTTTAAGCGATAAGGCGCACCGGATTATATGGCGCATTTTCTATGTTCACATATATGGCTCACCGGATTGTAATGCCAAACAGCATTGAATGGTTTATTGTTGCTAGTGCGTACTTCAGGCCCGGGCTGCCTCACATGAGTGCACTTTTGATTTAGACATTACAGTCAGGCAGTGTTGTAGACTGCTCAGGGGTCCTGTTTTGAGGCTGATCAGGTCTTCAAAATCAAAGAAGACCATTAGTGCTAAAACTGACTGTAAAACTGTTTTTATATTGTGATTTTAAATGACTGAAACCAGAGCAAGGGGGTAGGTGTTAGTGCAACAGCTGAAGAAACAACCCTGTGTTTCCATTTCTATGATTAATTCTCAGAATAAAAGATGCATTTGGCTGTTTAGAGACAGACTTGTGAGCAGCCAGGGGACAAAATAGGCTGAGACTGCTGCCAAAAGTTCCTCACAGGAGCTTTAAGGACCTCCATGAAGCATGTTATTAATATTTTATCATTTAATTTAAACATGACAAAATGAGTAGACAGGAAGCAGTCAAAGTGTTTTGTTTCTCATACTTCTGTTTTCCTGTTTCTATTCTTCTCATCAACATAGATGACGACTCTGAGCAAAGTTCAGGCCGGGATACTCCTGCAAGTGGCTCATCTCGCCAGGGAGTGGGGGATCGGGCGGAGGAGAAAGGCAAAAAAGACAAAAAGAAGAAAGCGAAAACAAAGAAGAAGGAGAAGAGTAAGGGGAAAGGAAAAGAGAAAGAGAAAGAAAAGAAGAAAGCGGTGGAGCCTGAGGAGACTGAGAAGAAGAGCAAGAAAATAGGCTTTGGCCTTCTGAGGTGGGTGACTGTTGTGGTGTGTGTTTGTGCTCGTAGTGTTTATGTGTGTTAGAGGGAAGTGATCCGCAGCAAAGCTTGTTTCTGGTTAATATTAAATTACAGAATAAAACGCTCTGTGCTTGTTTATACTATTTCCTCTGTGATTGAATTTAAAGAGCCAATAAGGGTTTTTTTGTTGTTGTTGCACTTATTTTTTACTTTACCTAATCAGTTACATAAATCCACTTTTTACATAAAGTCAGAAAAATTGATCTAAAATCTTCAAAACTATATTCATGGGTATCTAAAATAAGGGGTTTCTGAATGAGCTCAATCTCTACACCCCCATGCATTAATACTACACAGAAATAACATTTGAATGTGAACACTAAGGTCTTTTTCCCCCCACAAAAGACTATCACATGCTCACAGGCATACAAAGACCACTCTAAGAGAGGTGCCCCAATTTCCTTAAGAAGTCCTGGAAATTATCTTCCAGACCTATTTCGTGTGATTAACTCTAACACCATATCTTCCAGTGTGAATGGAGCGTAGGTAGAGGCACAGCATGAATGGGGCGAAGTGTTCCAATGAACAATTTGTACTTTCCACCTTAATTCCTACCTAATGTCATTTTTTTTTCCCCCACCATGGTAATTCCTGAAATGGGATTTCTCATGACCATTACGTGGATACAGATCTTAAGAAAACACTTGCGTGCAATTTGATCTACGAAATACAGCCGCAGCCTTTCAAAATATACTTACAAGAGCACACTGTGTGAACCAGGACACAGAAAAACACTCCCAGATTTCAAAGTCTCACTTAATCACAATAATTATATCTTAAAATTGCATGTTATTTACAGGGAAATGTTCGGCAATTAGACTAATGTACACTAATTTTACTCAGTCGAAAAGGTTCAGTGCTCTTCCTTTTGTAAGTGTCCACCTGTCCTTACATGTCTTCATACCATCAGTCAGGAATCAGAGAGAGATTTTCCTGGTGAGCAGAAATATTCCTTTAAAATGTTGTCCTTCTCTTGCTGTCGAGCGTGCTGGAGGCTCTCTAATTTTAAGCTCTTTTGTTATTCTGTCGAATCAATTTTATGCAGAAAGACGGCGTTTCAGAGGACGGAGCGATCGATGGTAATAAGTACGTCTTTTTCTCTCTGCACTCTGAGCAGACATAGCTTACTCATCCACCTGCCTTCCGCTTTGTCCGAATTTCCTTTAATGCGAGACCTTCAGCCTCTTCAACCCATCGTTGCTCAGAATGCAACTCTGGGGGTCGCGAGAACATTTCTAAATATAAATATAACACCAGTGCCAAGTTTATACTTGCCCTTCAGGGTTCTAAATCCTAACCAGAGGAAAAAGAGACCTTGCAGACAGTGAAAACCTCCACTACTCCAAACTTAATAAAGGGTCAGTCCACTTAAACCTTTGGAGACCATCATAGACCTTGCTGGTAGTCTTTTCAGTGAGAAGTTTGTTTTTCTTCCCACTAAATATATCCTGCAGTGCATCAGTGTTGAAACTATACTGAGCTCAAATTCATTTTGTTTGCAGCTCCCATTTCAACATCCCGACTTTTACCTGGTTTTATCTTCCTAAACCGGAAGAACTCACTCTCTAATTCAGAGTAAATAGTGATGGACAGACCTCCCTGAAGATTCTTACCTTTTAGATAGTTTAATGAAAGCAGAAACTGGTCTTAGTGTAGTACTAAAGCAGGACTTCTAAATGGCTTGCATTGACCTTAAAGGGATATTCTGGCGTAAAACTAATTTGGGGTCAAACACACCGTAACACCGGGTTAAACCCCCCCTCCAGAGATGAATGTTGCCGACTACTTGCTTCTCTAGTTATACCAACTTTAATAACGACCGCACAATAGCAATACACAGCGGTCTGAGGAGCCATAAACAAACCTCAACCAAATCGCCACTCTATAGCCACAAATAATGCTCAGAACAGCACCTAACTTCATCAGCAGTACATATAGGGTCCCAGCCACAGCACTAGCCACCAAACATCTTTTTAGCTTTGCCTGATTTCTTTAGTAAAGAGACTAAACACAACTCGCCTACTCTCCTCCAGCAGCCGCTTGTTTGTATGGAGACATCGACCAGTCCATTATGGACTACAGCGGGGTGACGCAGCTCAAGAAAGAACATTTATGATAATTTCCAAATGGAAATGCAATCAGACCGAGGCGCTAAGGCAGAAGAACTACCGCATCTGCAGTGCAAAATGATTAATATGATGATTATTACTTCAAGGAAATGATAAAGTAATGATCATAAATGTTCTTCTTTGGGCTGAGTCACGCCGTTGCAGTCAATGACAGACTAGCCTGAGGTCTCACTACAAGCAAGCGGCTGCTGGAAGAGAGTAGGTGAGTCGTGTTTAGTCTCTTTGCCAAAGACATTAGGCATAGTTAAAAAGATGTTTGGTGCTGTGGCTGGGACCCTATATGTCCTGTTGATGAAGTTAGCTGCTGTTCTGAGCATTATTTGTGGCTATAGAGTGGCGTTTTGGATGAGGTTTGTTTATGGCTCCTCAGTCCGCTGTGTATTGCTATCCTACGGTCGTTCCAAAACTTGGTACAACTAGAGAAGCAAGTGGTCAGAACAACATTCATCTTTTGAGGGGGTGTCTAACTCGGTGTTAGGGTGTTTGACCCTAAATTAATTTTACGCCAGAATATCCCTTTAAGCTATGATGGTAAAAACGCTTGTATTAGTAAATATTTAATGTAACATATAGGTTCTCTATTCAGCCTGTTGTGTTTATTTTCTTAAAGTAAAAGCTTTGCACTGTAATAAATGTGCACCTCGGTCCCTAATGTAACCTGCTTGCAGCCCACTTCTACCCTCTATCTAAGCTTTCATCCGACCACCATGCCCATCACATCCCGCCTCAAGTGCCTATAGAAACCAAATAATATATCCAAGGATACATTAGACCTTTCCTCTATACTCAATCTTTCATCCCCAGAAGAGGACCTTGATTAGAGTCCACTCATAATCTCCCCCTTTCTCCCCTTCCCCTCTTTTTCTGGCCATATTTCTGTAACCCCGCTCCCCCTCTCTCTTTCTCTCCAACCTCCACCACTCCTGTAATCTTTGCATCATTTCAATTTTTCCTCTCAGCCTGCTCCAGCTCCAGTTTCCAGTTTCCAGCTCCAGCTCCCTATCTGAATTTGATTGCATGTAATGGTGGCAGACTGAGAACGCAAATTGGTGCTATTCAGTGTGGTTGAGTCCAGAGCGTGCTGCTGATTTGTCATATTCATCTAAGGCCAGATTTGATTGGTCTATAGCAGAGGTGATATGGGATACTCAACCTTTCTTCGAAGTCTGTGGTTTGTAAGCAGTGAGATGTATACGTTCTCATTGATTGGTTTATGAATCCAACATTCAAGATGTGTTTATTAAATGATACATCGTCTTTCTATTCAGACATCAGCTGCAAAGATATGCAGTATATTGATGTGATTCCAAACAATCCAGTTTTTTTAGGTTGTTGTCTCAATATCTGAAATTTTCTGTGTTTAAAATTGTTATTAGATTTCTTAGATGTAATCCTTTATTGATTATAGAGAGTTCAAGTTGTGTAGAAGGCGAAGTTAGTGTATGTACGGATTTGTTCACTTTATTTACACAGACATTAAAAGTCAGACTCAGATGGTTTGTTTGAAATGCCCTTTTCCGGGGACAGCTGGCCCTGTCATTTCAACTGCTGCTGCCTGCCAGTCAGCTCTGCCAATCATCTGTGCGGGTGTGTGTGTGTCTGTGTGTGTGTGTGTGTGTGTGTTCATGGTAGTAAACCATCATGAATATTCATGTGGTGATAAAACATGATTGGTCACACAGTCAGATGGCTGGCATATAGCTGGCTCCTGGTTGCTGTGAATCTTCCTCAAAACCCTGCATGTGTGTGTATGTGTGCGTGTGTGTCCATGTGTGCACTCATGTTTGTGTATATTGCCTCCAGATTGTGTGCAGCTGTGTGACCCTTTGTTCCTCTCCATTGATGCATCTTTTTGTTCTCGATCTGAACTTCGAAGTTAATAATCAGATGTGTCATGTAAAACCTCTGAGCGCACACACATACCCAGATTCATAGCTTGGGATTTATCAAACATAATTAAAAAGTATGGTTCTTCGAGCTGTTCCATCATCTGTGCCTGTGTATCTGTGTGTGTGTATGTATGTGCGTTTCTCTGGCTAGTTGTGAAGCAGAAAAAAAAAGTAGGAAAGAGACCGTCTGTACAAATAGAAATATGGAAATCTATTAGGTGAGACTGGGAATGTACACAGTCTAGCAGAATCAAAAAGGGCCTGGCACTGCTACTGCCAGAGTGTCCCTTTTTGTGAGTATGTGCACATGCTGTTCATCTTTCAGTTTTCACTTGTGTGAATTTATGAGAATCTATGATAATAAATGCAAAGTTGCCAGCTTGGGTGTTATCATGCACTGCTTTACTAATCTCCATCTCATGTATGTGTGTTTTTAAAATGCACATAATATGCTTGCTCACGGTTTGATTATACATTTTGAGGATTTTTAAAAACTGCAGATAGAGATGGAAAACAGAACCTACGAGCAAACACGATAAAACAAGTGAAATATATTCAAGTCAAAGTTTAATTATAAAGCACATTTAAAAAGACAGCAGTCAAACAAAGTGCTGCACATGGGATAAATAAAAGAAGTAAATAAATAGATGACATTAAAACAAAATTAAAAACAGTGGAATGAAATACAGACAGTAAAAGAATAAAAGCTACAGTGCCTATGATTTGTGTGTGCTCAAGGGAGAAAGGTATTGCTAAAACATAAGTTCTTGTTGGAATGAATTACTCTTTATAACAACATGACTGGGATTATTATTCATGTTATATACTGGTTTGGGAACAGCAAAACCCTGCAAATGAATTATTAGTTCTGTATTGCTGTTCAGACAATGAGTGGAAATACAGGAGATTCTGCTCCCCATTCAGCCCAATGTTACAATATTACGACATTTCCGTAAAAATTACTAAAACATACAATTTTTGAAAACACTCCATTTTCACCCCCAAAGGCCTCCCACAACAACATCTGAATGGTTGAATTTTTTTTTTGCATTTTTATATATTTGGGTTTTACAGGGTTAAGACTAAAGCACTGAGTCTGCTCTGTGTAATAAACCCTTTTTTTCACCTCCATCCTCATGACATACCCTCAAAACCATCATAATGTGACACACGTCAGAATTTAAGTCCTCCATCATCTGGACTGTTTGCCCCTCTCAGTTGGCCGTCGCCAATGAGTAAGGACATCCTCTCATTTTCTTAACTTATTGAAGGTTTTCATGCAGAAACCACTTTCATTTGGCCTTTTTCTATCAGTATATTCACATATATGGATATTTGCATGATGTGTTTTATTCCTCTTTGGGTCAGCTATAATATGACTTGAGCTTTCCAGCAATGTAACAACCAAACTGAAGCATATTCAGAAGACTTGGTTTGGAGGGGGGATGTTCATAATTTGTGCACAGAGTGTGATTAAGGCTCTTTATGCAGACAGAACCCGGTCTTTTGACCAGACTTCGCTTGTCATTGTTTCATAATTAGAGAGCACACGCTTGAAAAAGGGGGAAGGACCCGCCAGCTGCCAATCAAACCCCCTGACAGGAAGTCATTGGAGTGTCACGGTCTGGTGTCATGCCTGCCAATCATTAGTGTGAGTGTGTCGGCTTGTATTCGGGGGTGTTTTTTTTTTACACTGTGTGTGTGTGTGTGTGTGTGTGTGCGTGTGTGCGCTGGTTATGGCAGCGCACTTGTCACTCACTGGTGCCTTTCAGGATCCATTTGCCAATAATCCCAAAGGGAGGCGTGTCTTTGGAGTGGTAGAGGGAGGGAGTGAGAGAAGAGCAGAAGAATAGAAAGAATAGGTGAAGTGAGAGTCACAGATGTTTGCACTCATTTTCTGCTCGTTTGTCAGTAGATTTCTGCCTCATGCACTATTCAGAAGCAAAAGTGTGGAACAACCCCCTGAACACGTGCTGTTCCCCATTACAAGAGGCATGTGTGTGTCTGTGTGTGTGCACATTTAACAAAGTGTCTGCCTTGTGCTTGTTTATTATCAGAACCGCTTATAGTCTGATTAATGCTTCACCACATAATGTTTCACTACATCTGGTTATGGTTTAAGAGGATGTACAAGAAGGCATAAAGATGTGGGATTAACAAAACAGCTCAAAGTTTGGTGTGATGATTTCAGGGATTGTATTTCTACCTCTTATTTCTAATGCTTTCTGTTTGAACTGATGTCAGGGGATGTCTGACAGTGAAGAGAGTGAATTTCGTACAGTCTAGCAGTGTAAAAACACTCCCAATAATCATGAATCTGGTATGCAATCCGTCAGTCTTTATTTATCAAATCCATATTTATAAGTGTTATCCCAAGACGCTTAACAAAAACGCTAATCTAAACCGTACTGTACTCAAAAGACCTGATGTAAAGATGGGATAAGGTTGAGCCCCATCTTGATCAGACCCTCTTCAACTACATGAGTGGAACATTTTGCAGCATTTAGCAACTTACAGTTAAGAGTAAGAACTTCCTACAACAGGCAGAAACCTTGAACAGAACCGGACTCATGTTAGACAGCCATCCTTTGCTACTGTATTGGGTTTACTGGTCTTCTCTTTCTACTTGTTTTATAAGATCTTAGTCCTGCTTTCAGTACCATTGACCATCAGATCCTGTTACAGAGGATTGAACAACCAACAGGTATTGCTTTAGCTTGGTTTTAATCATATTGATCAGATCGTTATCAGTTTGTGCCTGTTAATGAAAATTCGTCAGTTATGGGGTTCCACAGGGGTCAGTGCTAGGACCAGTCCTTTTAACTGTATATATGCTTCCTCTAGGAGGAAACATCATCAGGAAACATTCCATAAATATTACTGCTATGCAGATGACACTCAATTATACCTATTTATACCTTTTTACATGTTTGCTGTCTTTATATAAAATGACATGGATGCATCATGTACAACATATTTTGTTTATTCTAGTAAGTAAGTAAAGTTTACTTTAGATCACTTTTCGCAGATAAAAATCACAAAGCGCTGCACATAAAAAGTGCAATTAGATAAACATAAAATGGAACAAAAAAGATAAGTATATATCCATACATAAATACAAATACAGTACAGTGAATAAGGAAATAAGTGCATATATAAAGATAAGTAAAAGAGACAAACAAAACCCTGTTAATTCTAAAAGGTTAAGAATCAAAACCAATAATTTTACAGGTAGCTTCACTCTTTTTCTAGACATCAGACCTGTGTGGTTGGATATCTTCAGTTTTTCATTCTAGCCCAGCTATCAAGGCCTAGTGTGAAGAGTGTATGATTTTATACCTACTTAAACCTCCCTGACATTCAAATCAGTAGCCATACACTATCCATACAGTCTGTGGTGTTAGGTCATTAATATTCATGAATCATCACTCTGTTCCTGCTAATGACAGAACAAGAGGTAATGTATTCAGCCTAATTGGTCGCTAATCAGCTGTTCTTACTCTGATATTCCTTGTGAAGTTAATGATGTTGTAGCTTGTACAGTTTTGGACATAAAATATTGGATACAGGTACTCAAGTATAAGTGTGTTACATAAAAGTGAAAGAGTGTGAGGAGTCCAATGTTGTCTCTCGTGATCCAAATATATACAAAATGCACCTCTTCCATCTTCTTTCCCATCTTTTCTACTCTGTTTAAAATCTGAGTCCAGAGAATGACAGCAAAGGAGATAGGACAGGAGGTGATAGGAGAGGTTAAGTGCTGTGAGAGAAGTGTTTGATACCAAGGGGCCTTCGCGCCAAATGAGACGAGCCGATGAAGGGTTGGTGGCGAGGTAAGCTATGGATAGAAAGAAGCAGAAATGAGGGTAATGAGAGAAAAAGAAGAAGAAGTGCTGGGGTGAAATTGAAGGAAAAGGTGGTAAGGAAGTGAGGTGAAAGAAGGGTAAGTGAGTGGAAGAGAGAGAGTTGAAGTGAAGGGTAAGCTTGTTACTCTGTAGGCAGCAGTAATTAGAGCGAGGCCTGTCCCCTGTGAGGTAAATACACACTCACACTGTTAATGCATGCACTGTTATAGCCCTCCATCGCCCATTGAGCCCCCCTCTGCAGGCAGTGAACAGTCATTATCACCCCCCCAGTCCACATTAAGTGTTTCAAAAAGAGTTATTGCCTCAGCCCTGCGTTATTTTAATACTTCAATACGTGAGCATTCACAACAAAAACATGTAGACGCGAATTCACACGCTTTGAAAACGGCGGTGAATGTTGTTTAAATAATGTAGAAGCGGGGTTTAGTGATAATTCAGCGTGGACAACAAAATAAAATTCACTGCTTAAATAAAACATTAGGTGTGTGTTAAGGTCAGGGTTTGCCTGTTGAATATATTAACTACCAAACAGATTGGACAGGCTCGGTTAACCATGTCTTACTCATTGTAGTGCCGCCAGAGCAAAATATGTAATGGGCTTCAATAAAAAGGAGCTGTTTTCTTTATTTGTAAGGCCTCACAGTGCTCCTTAAAGACTTTAAATGAGACCTTTGTCAGCATCAAAATATGCAGCTGCTGACTTTGACGGCTAAATGGTTAAACATCATCACCTTTGCAAGAGGCAGGAGGTTAAAAGAGTCAATATTTGTATTTTTGAAGAGCTGAAATTCCAGTCGTTTGTTGTGTCTGAGCCTGTTTGAAAGTGTGGGCATTAGTACTGCAACTAACGATTATTTTTTTGTCGACTAGTCGTCCGATAAATCACAATTAATCACTATCTTCTTCATTTATAAACACCTATTTCCGGGGTGTCGGCGTTTCAGGTGCTCATGCATCGCAGTGGTGCTGCCATGGTAGGAAAGCTGAGCTTTGATCGACGTGTTTTTTTTGGTTTGTTCTCCGTAAAATGTTCCCAAACCTTTGAAGTTTTGGGTCGGAGTTTTGGAGCGTCTTTTTCAGTTTGTTCTGCCATAATGTGTGCACTCTTCTTCTGTGTTTGCTCGCGGGATGTAAACAGCGAGCGCTACTGCCCCCAGCACACCCTGAAGTGCACTGCAGTTATAGATGAGCATGAGGCGCCGGCATGTGATTCTTAACAACAATAACACGACGTGTCGACGCTTCGTTTTCGTGTTGATGAATTTGTCGTGTCGACGTAATCGATTACGTCGACTAATCGTTGCAGCCCTAGTGGGCATTGCTAATCTGAAGAAACACAAAGCATGTACCAGTCCACAACTGTGTAACTTGACTGAAAAATATGTGTGGCGAGGGTTTGTAAGCCCCGAGCCTCGGCTTACAGGCTTTTGGTGTTTGCCTGGTCTTGCTGGTCAGCTGTTGACATGAAGTTACCACAGTCAAACCATATTATTGTTATTATGGTTTTGTTAAGATAATTGATGGTTGCATTTTGAGGGAGAACAACAGTGAAGCAGCGGTGATAATAGCTTAAAGCAGGTCTAGTCTGGTCATATCTAGTACCACACTCCAGGCTAGACTAATGATGTATGTATACAGCTCATGAATTTGTCTACAGATTTGTATAAATGTTTGTCGTCTCGCATTTTAATACTGGTTTCGGGCATGAGTTTCCTCCTTCATTCAGGTTTGATTTGTGTTTGTGTTTGGTTCAGTTATCGCCAGGAAGCGGTGCAGTCGTGCTGACAGATCCTCTGATGCTGACCACACAAATTGTATTGACCTGTGTGGTTTCAGAATTGATATGTGGCCGCTCAGAAACAGGCTTTAGTGCCCATTATGTCGATGTCATCTTTTAATTTAGATTAGGCTGTATAGATTAGATATTTACAGGGTTGATCAATATTAGTGCAGCCTCTCTCGCTTGTTTTAAACGCTATTCATGAGTTTGACAAGGTTCTTCAAAAAGAGTTGTTTTTATTCCGATAAAGAGTTGTTTGTGTTTTAGATTTTCAGTGTTTGATTCTTGTTCTTCCATCTCTCTGTAATACGTCTCGTCTCTGTTCAGATTTGGGAAGAAAAAAGACGAGAAGAAGGAGACAAAAGCAGCTCTGCAGCGGCAGAAGTCTGACATCCTGAGTGACCGTGAGTTTGAGAGGATGAAGGAGGAGAGGGAAAGGTAGGAAAATGACATTACATGCTTTTTGTCCATGTTGAAAGCGTTTGTGATTTTGACTTGCTCTACATCCGTCTGTCAGAATTGAGGCTGGTCACCCTGAGCTGCGAGAGCCAAGGTCCAAAGACCAGCACCTGGGCAGCGGGGGGATGTCGTTCCCAGACGTTGAGGATGACGATGCAGACCCAAACTACGCCCGCATTCAAACCTTTAGGGACCGAGATGTGGGCTCAGTGCCACAGCCGCTGTCTCAGTCACCCCCCTACAGCACAATACAACACGCCTACGCCCGCACGCCTTCCCCCCAAGGCCCTGCTGCCTTTGCTGGGCATGGCACTCACGGCAACAACCCGGGCGCCGTCCCTGATGATGACCACATTGATCGACTGTACGCCAAGGTCAATAAACAGAGGGGAGGAACTGCATCTCCTCCTGTTTCTGCGAGCGCCAACGACAGGTAAAGCACTTTAGCATCATGTTTCTTTCTTTCACTTCTTTCCAGCTGCAGAAATGTCTCACTGATGCTTCATTTTCTGCACCCGACAGACGTTTGTGTGAGCGTTTGTTTGTGAGCAGGTTCAAGATAGACAGACAAAAGGGAGAGAGTCTTTTAATTGCGCTCACTTTGAACTTCAGTCGGTGCTGTGAACTCTCATGCCCCCTGACATACATATTGTGTGTGTGAGTGTGAGAGACTGTTGTGTGGTCTGTGATGAAAGGAACTTAACACCACAGGGCTGACTGCGTTCCTCTCTGCTCAATAATCTGTACAGCTAAACTTTATTTTGTCAGTCACAGCTCGCTTTATCCTGAAAACATCAGACTTTCTCACACACAGTCTGCTCATGTGCACAGTTCTCTACCTGTCTACTTGAGGCTTCATAGAGATGTTTTTTGACACTGTTTTCCTCTTATTTCCCCCTTCATGCATAAATAGTGCTTTATTATGAAGAGTCAAGACCTAAATGACCTTGGCTTTCAGGGCAGACTTCTTAGAAAATAGCTGAAAAACAGGCCCAGGTAGAGGGTGATTCAGAAGTGTTGGCTGTGGCTCAAAGGAGGAGCAGGTCATCATCAAATTAGAAAGCTGGAGGGTCAATGAAAAGAGGTTTTTGTGCAGCCAAAATTTCTCCTCAAGGCATAGACACTAACATGTGTATGTGTATGACAACACAACTTCACAAATGACGGGCTTTTCACTGGTGATGTTGCAGACTGATACAGTATTTTACTCTTATAAACACCATAGCACCGTGTTCACAGTTAGACGTTGGGCAGTACAACATAAACCACTTATTTAATTTCACAAACAGAAGCGCAAATAAATAGTACATTACGAGAGCTTTTACTGTTACTCTTTAATGCACTGTGCTACCATCTTGGATAATGATGTTGTCGTCAAGTTGGGGTTGCTGAGGATCGTCTGACTTTCAGAGTCAGAAATCCGACTTCAGGGGGGTTTTCCAGATGAATTTCCGACTCGGAGCTTAGAAATTCCGACTTCCGTGTACAACTGGAACACAGCACTACTGTGATGCCTCTTTTTGGCCTTTAAAAGTAAACAGGATAATTAACGATAACATTGGAAATTTCAGCCATAACTAAAGGAGACAACAGTGAATAGCAGGGGTGAAGTGGAATTTTGCAAAATAAAAAAAAATGGCGAAAAAAAATTCAGAGATGTATGAAATACAATCAAAGAGAAAAAAAGTTTCAAGAATGCAAAGGGGCGAGATTCGACCCTACCGCTCGCTGTAGCAGCTTACATGCTGCAATCTTTACAACATGGAGATAGTGGGTGCTCTGTCGACTCATAAGTCAGTTGTGTCGAGTCATTTTGGCTTTCCAGAAATGAGGCAAGAAAATGGTGATAAGATTTTGGATCGAACTAAGACTATCTGTAAACACGACCACGACCTACTATTTACAACGCTATCACAAAGATAAGCTAACGTTACCTCCAGCACCTAAAAATGTTATCAAAAGACTGAACAACTATCCAGAGGTCATTCATTGTGCTGTTTCAAGCTTCAAATTGGCAGCAAAAGAGATAACGCAAAGTATAGGCCACACCCCCAATGATTAATGATAACAAAAAGCCTGTAATATACATGATAAAAGGGTAAATCCAGTGGATCCAGAGTGGACTTTAGAAGAAAGTGAACTTGACTTCAGCTGCTGACAGTGTTAATTCATGGTCTCTCAGTTTAACTTATCCAATATTAATTCACTTTAGTTTCTCACTCCTCCCTTAATGTCTTTATTTTGGAAACTACATCCAAGGCCACAGCGGTCTTGGCAGATAGTTCCATTCATTTATCATCGCTTCCTGAAACCTGATGATGCAGACAGAAGGAAGTCCAGGTATTGGCTGACAGTAATCGATGGTGCCAAAAAAAGAAGGCAGTGTGTCAGCGGTGTCTGTGTGTGCGTGACTCTGTGCTACAGTGTGACAAGGAGGAGGCCAGACTAGTGGTGAGCCTGTGGGAGACAGAGATAAACGAAATCGCTAAGGAGTCCTTTCCATCAGCACCTCAGCAGAGCTATGAGAGCACACACAGATTCCCACTGAGACAGACACACACACAAGCACACACAAACACACAGGGGGTAATGCAGTGATAAAAAGAACAACCTTAAAGTACAGCTCACACAAACAGTTTTTAGATGCACTACTTTGTTTACACAAGCTTGTGAATGCAGAATGAATATATAATTTGATATACTGGTGTTCTTGCTTTTCTGTGCTTATAAGCAACTATAACATCTACAGCTGAAGGACCCACTGAAAAGGCGTATTGATTTGTTGATGTTTACAGACCTGTGAATGGGAGCTTTGGGTGTGGCCGCATCTAAACATTTTGTATGGACATGTTGTTGGCCTTTTTAGTCAGTTGTTTTTGTATAACTGCTGTCGGACAATTCAGAAATGTTCTTGTTATGTTTCCTTTCTTTGTTAGCTTCCATACCACACCATCTATTAATTAGCTGACCTATTAATCAGCGGCATTTTGACATATTCAGAGTGATATCGGCATCAGCCCTCATAAGGCAGATATCACCATTATCTTTCCAAATGAAAATGCATTTGACAGCATATCAGATTTTAAGACTGAGTGTTCAACATAAACCCTGATGACAGATTAATTATACTCATATTTTCATACTTACTTTGCACATTTGTTTCCTTTTTACTAATTCCCGATACCTGAGCAGAAATCCAAAAGACGCTCATGGCAAAATTTGACTAATATTTTTCCATTTATATCCACTCAAATCTGGCAGTATTTTGTCTCATTTGTTTGCATTATTATACATATGTGGGAAAAAAAATGATATTAGCGTTATGTATCGGCCAAGCTGCTCCCCAGTATCGGTATCGGCGTCAGCCATTAAAAAATCAGTCAAATAAAAAAAACAACATAAAAATAAAGACATTCTTTCATGAGTACATGCATTACTACAATAACACAACTAGTTTTTATTTCTTTAACAGAATAAAAATTTTTTAAAAAGATTATAACATAATGAAAAAAAGTTGTGCACAACCCTCATCATCTTTGAGAGGGCTCAAACATCATATCTGTTTCTGCAGACAGCTCACAGGTTTGCATCGACAAACAAACTCCAGCTCCTGAAATAGTCATACTGTTGATTACTTTACACATTCACCTGTCCGACTGCAGTTTGCCTTTGCGTGTGATTTATGAGCGTAAAAGACTTTTTAAATATGTGTTTTTATTTTCCATCAGTTTGCTCTAAACAGCTCAATAATGAAAGGACAGTTATTCAACCCCACAGCACAGCGATGCATCACACTGTCTGCTCCTCAACTAGACCACCACCTTTAATTCTAAAGGGCACAGCCAGCCAATATCTTCTGCATGACAAAGTTTAATGCAGACTCATTTAGTGAGCCCATTACACACATACAGACACACACACACACGCACACAGACACCATACATTATTTAAATGATTACAGTCCTGCTTGTATTTACTCCACTCTTGATTTTTCATTCAATCTCTTTCATCAAACCTATATTACCTCCGTCCAGCTGAAGCTGCTTGGCTATCAAATACTTGCGGGGGTGAATTAATCGAGCTGAAGCACCTGAGGAGCCTCGTCTTCAGAAGTGTGTAACTCTGGATCAAATAATAGGAACTGGGCTGAAGCCAACATGAAATTAGATTTTAGGAATTTAAACACCCGTATGTAGATTAAGAGTTTAATTGGAGAGGGAAAAATCTCGTCCTCTCGCTTCACCCTCTGCAGCTCCTCTCTCTCTCTCTCTCTCTCTCTCTTCTATTTTAGCACACAGGTGGAATGATTAGAGGACCTGAGTAGCTCTTCTACATACAGCTCATAAGGAGAGAAGTATAAAGACTTTAAAGCGGATTTTTTGCCTACGCTCGGTGAAGCATGTTTGGGTATACACATGTGGGCATCTTTTTCCTCCACATCTCCCGCTCTTATTGGATTTTTTTCTATCTCATGCACTCACAGACTTAGATGCATGTTTGAAACTCAGGTAGTTAGGATGTCAAACACACACACGGTCCATTTTCTGAAGTGACCACCCAAGCCTTGAATGAGTGCTGCCCTACGCTTTCTTGAGTGGACCCCCCCCCTCCTCCCCTCCTTCCCCGCCTTTGCTCAACTACTACCACTACCAACATGTAACCCTCCCAAGTGCCCCTTGCGGGTTACCATAACAACCCCGACCTCTGGCACTCCACCAATTAGAAAACAATCAGGCTGAATAGACCAGAGCGGAGTGAGCCGGAGAGAGCGAGAGAGGTAGTGCTGCACTTGAGTGAAAGATAAGTAGAGAGCAAATAACATCGAGAATGAAAGAAGGGAAGGTAAAGAAAGAAAAAATGAGATGGAAAAAAAACAACTCCTTCTAACCTACAGAAAATTAGAAAAAGCGAGAATGTACTGCAGAGGAATAGCAACAAATATCTTCACTTAAATGTGGCGTGTTTTGAGGCTTTATCATATCATATGTTTGTACAATAGGTGTGACTTTACAATTCAGAAAGGTACATATGTTTTGCAGACAGCATCCATTGGCACTGAAAGTGAAGCTTCATAAACATCCGCCAATTCGGTGACACTGAAGTCTAAAACAGTACAATTCAATGTAACTAAATAAAAGACCGAGTTCTTGCTCTGCCACTCCTCCGATCTTCGCCGTTCTCTGTTTGTATTTGTTTTGGGGTTAGCTCGACTAAAGAGGATAAACGCGTTTGAAGTGATTTGCTGTTGGCTTACACTTGTCTCACCATCTGCCATCGCAGGAGACTCTGAAAACTTTAGCTCTGTTAGCGCTCGAACAGCAGCTGCCCTAGACTTTTGAGCAAAAGTCAGGTTTCCCTGAGGTGAACCGTGTGATTTTATAAAGCTGAAAACGCTGCAAATTAACAAAATATGAACTTGCTGGACACTGCCTTTTATATTCAAGCTTCTATATGAAAAATACACGTCTTTTTTCACAAACTTGTGTTGCCAAAATGGGTCTAAACAGAGTCAGGATGGTGAAATAGAGATAAGACATGGATGGAGCGTGCACAGGAGAGAGAATTCGCTCCTTGCGTTGCTTGGCTGGTCACTCTCCTCCATGTTAATTAATCAGACACTCTCCTAGCACATACAGACATTTTTTAAATTAGCTTAAGTACAATAGTACATGATCACATGCTGCTAGGTTAGTGGGTTCAGCTGCTGCTTTACACATCAATCCCTTCATGTAGGTGATTAGTTATAGTGGAGTATGGGTTTGACTGAATGTATCTCACAAGTAAATTGCAATTACAGACCCGTCTTTTCACTTAAACTAGTCATTTTACTGAACTTTTAAGCACCACTTTGTGTGCTATTACTGGTTTTCTTCAATCTGAAGAGATGTGGAAATGTATTATGGAAGGAAAAGAGGAATTTTCTGCTGATTTGAAGCCGGAGAGAAACAAAGAGGTAATGGTGAATGCGAAAAAAGGTGCTTTGGAGTGTTTTGGAAGTAAAAGGAGGTAAAATGGGGGGTTAAGTGGGATTAGGAGTGAAAGGGAAGGAAGCTTAGAAAAGAGGTGAAGCATAAGAGAGGTATGCAGGAGAATGAGGCAGGAGACATGTTTGGAGCAAGAGGACACAAAACAGCCAGAGGAAGTGCCTTAGAAAAGAGAGATTTCACCCAATAGCAGAAAGAGAAAGTAAAGGATAAGGGTTCGCCAAAGTAGAAGAGGAAATAGACGAAAAGGCTGAAAAGAGTAGAAGACATGCAGAAAAGATGAGATTGAACAATTTAGAGAAGTGCATTTCGGTCTTTATCGTGGGCTGAAAGAGTAGTGGACCCAGACAGTGGTAGGATTGCAAAAACTGGAGGAAAGTAGTCCAAAAAGGATCTGAGAAGGCCAATGGAACAAGTGAGAACAAAATGAGTATGTGCTCTAAAATTGAGGAGAGGAGGCTGGTGAATGTCCAGGACTGAAGGGGAAGATTAGACTAAGAAAAGGGGATGGAAAAGAGACAGAAAGATGGATAAACTAGACCGAGATTCTGGGAGAATGTAAGGAGGACTCAAAGAAAGGAATGACAAGTGGCGGGGGGCAAGTGATGGAGAGCATTCGAGAGAGGGCCCAGAGTGAGTGTTTTCCGGACTGAAAGCACTGGATTCAGCCTGGCTAATAAGGAAAAGCTCTCAAGAGGCACTCGTCTGTTCCATCCCTTCCTCCCCCTTGCTCTCTTTCCTACAATAAACCCTTTCTGGGTCTCTATTCGCCCTGTTGCACTCTCTTCCTCTCATTTATGGTTTCCGCCTCTCGTATTTGCACAAGTACTCCTCAATGAAAAATAAATTCCATGCAAAAGGACATCCGCCCAGGATGGAGCACGTACACGGTAAAAGGACACACGAGCACATGGACTCCAGCTTTTAAAGGACACTCATAAACAGGAGTGATACACTGAAGTTTGCAGACGGATCGACCGTACGCTTAGACACTGAATCATCCTCCTGCATTCGTTTTTTTTGTCATTTTCCACCTGAATAGATAGTTTTTATTTCTCAGCTCAATCAAATTTCTTTTTTAATAAACTCAAGATTATAACAGAGGGAATTTAATTAGAATATTGTCTGAGGAAACCTGCAGCTAAGCAACAGGCTCGGGTTTTGGTTTCAATTTGACAAAGACATTTCTGATTTGATGCAGTATTTGTTCCCTGACAGATCTGCCTTAACTTTCCCTCTCAGAAGCACTTTTTGGGGAATGTTTCGCATATGTTCATCATTTTAACAGACAGACAGAGCAAAATGCACATTTATATTTAAATCTGTCCAGAAATGTTATTAATCATTCATAATAAGGTTCACTCACTCTCAGGGCTAGATCTTGATAACAGCTGTTTATATTACGATCATGGCGTCTATAGAAACACCTGAAATCTATTTAAAATCCTAAATAGGGTGGCCATACGTCCAGATATAGGCCAGACTGTCTGGAATTTAAATGCCTTACTCGGCATCCTGCGCGCAAGATATTTTTTTGTAGGATGGCAGGAGAAGGTCCCGCCTCCTTCCCCCTTTGATTGGCTGTGAAACGTCCTTTCACGCCCAAGCCCAGCTCGGCCTGTCGGCACTGTACATGGAACGGAACATTACAGAACATTATCGCAATTCTGAATCTCCTAACCCAACAAAGGATGACGTTTCACAGCCATCAGGAATAACCAATCGGAGCCCAGCACTTCTATCCAATCAGAGGCAAAGGAGGGTGGGACCTTCTCCTACCATCCTATGAAAAAACTTTTCATGTCCGGCGCAGCCTCAAGTCGGATTCAAGTCGAAAATTTGATATTACAAAATGTCATGAATAATGTCGACATTTCGAGGTTAAAAAAAGTAAAATTTTGAGATTAAGGTCAACGTTTCGACTTCATTCACATAATTTCGATTTTTTTTTATCTCGATATTTCGACTTTTCGACTCGAAATAGAAAATCAAACAAACTCCCTTGTGATAATTTTTTGTCTTCTAATGGCCCTAATCCACTTTCGTACTATACAGTGGAGTAACATTACACTGCAAAATAATCTTAATTAATGAGATGAATTCATAGACTGTATAAAGAATGGACACAGTCTGCCTCCTTGCTGGGTGAAGCCACTCTGAGAACAGCACCCTCTGTTGATGGGCTGCAGTGTAGGTCATAAATCCCGCCTCCTCCAGCAAAGCTTATGGGGCTGTGGACAAACTTTAGAAATTTATTACACAGAACATGAATTTTTCCCCCCGGGGGGATACGCTGTTTGAGCTGAGCGTCATCACGGCGACTCTCAGCGACTACACGTACGATTGCGCGCATGGTTTCAGGAAATGAAGAAAAATCCCGGAAATGCCGAAAACTTTTTGGCTTCAAATCCGTAAACAGGCGGTAGACGGAACCAAGTTGTCCATAGTATATACAGTCTATGAATGAATACGATCCCTTGCATGATAATAATTCACCACTTATCAGTCGTGTTTCAGTAAGAAACATGAATAGAAACAGTCCGTATCCAGAACAGTTCATCTCTAGTTTCATTTGTGGGTCAAATGTAAATCCGACCAATGAATCAAACTCCAAGCTGTAGGTATCTCTCATAGGGCAGCCGTTAAAGCGTCGCGTCGACTGTTTATTCAGCTTCAGGGAGATAACATCCAGAGCTATTGTGGTTGGCAGATGCATCAGGCAAATCGGCCTCCTGCCACACACACATGGCTGTCAAAGTCAAAGGGGAGTTTTGAGCCAGACAGCCTGCCTACATGATTTTGATGCCAGCCAGTTTACCACCTGTAGCGCTCTTTTTCTCTCTGTCTGACACACACACACACATACACAGAAGCCTTGTCTAAATAATGTTATGCCAGGCAATTTTCAACCTGGAGATCACACACACACATACACACACAGACTGTGGTTGTGATTATGATTGGATGCTAGCCCCCCGTGCCACTGTGAGGGTCTCTCTCGCACACGCGGGCTTACAGACAGCTCGTCTGATTGATGTCATGGCAGTCGATAGACCGCTAATTACTCCCCGTGCTTGGATGCCGCCGCGTAAAGAGCAGTGTCATATCCTGTCAGCTCCATTTTAAAAACACGTGTCACTTCCTGTTAGCCTGTGGAAGAAAAGAGAGCAACAGAGTAACGTGACAGCGCATACTCCGCACGGTATAGCTACATCTTCTTCTGCCCCTCCTCTCTCTTTTCCATCTCTCTTTCTTTTCGTGTCCCTTCGTTCTTTTCCCCCCTCTGACCCACCTGCCAGCTTTGGGGATCTTTTGTTGTCAAACTTCATTAGCAGAGACGTGAGCTAATTAGAGCCCGGCACAAGCTTGGGAGATTAGGAGGAGGAAGATGATGAAGAGCGAGATGAGGGAGATACGGAGGGAGGGGAAGAGGGAGACAGGGCGGAGGAGACGGAGATGAGCAGATGATGAAGAGATTAGGATGGAGTGGGAGGGAAGGAGAGATGGATGGTTCCGAGGAAAGGATGGAAATGACAGCCTGGATGATTACCTGCATAAACTGTGGAGGGAAGAGCGAGGAAGAGGAGGAGAAAAGGATGAATGGAGATAGATTGTGGAGAAAGGGTGACAGACTTGTGAATATTTACCGCTCTAAATGAGTCCCGGTAAAGAAAATGTGAAAGGAAAATTGAGTTTATCACAGAAATGTCAAACTGACAGAACATATGATACAGCCGGAGCATATATCTGTGTCAACACAGCAGGCAGACCACTAACATTGATTAAGTTGTTTATGTTCCCTGCAACTAATCCTGTATGTGTGTCTATTAGCAAGAGCAAGCAGCAGCAGAGTGAAACAGAGATACAAGATACGGTGAGTGAGAGAGATAAAGCATTGACCTGTGTCTGCTGTTGTGATCTACTTGATCCTTGTAAGACACGACTGATAACGATCCTCTCTTCTACAAATAGACACCCGAGACAGCGCTCAGACCGCCAAGCGTTTGTGGAAACGGGGCGAGAAAAAGACTACAACTCCCCTTTGTCTCCACAACCAAACTACATTTCTTCTGTTGACTGGTTTGTGCTGTCATGGCCAAGACATACCAAACTGTAACTGATGAAATACGTTAAAAAAGCACACACACACACTTACACACGCGGCTCAGTCTTGCAAAACCTGCACACACTGCAGTTCTGCAAATTTACTGACATTGTCCTTGTGAGATGCAAGTGATAATGTAAATCTACAAATCTGTCCTGAGGCTTTCAGCAGACTTTTCCCTGCTGCTCCTAAAGTTCTGGTCTCTGTGAGTGTTTAGAAACCCTCAGAGAGACCAGCTGCCTCAGACCCAAATTCTTCTTCAGCAAATTCCAGACTGCAGGAGTCAGCGTACCTCAAACTCAGAAAGCAAGAAAAAGTCATGTGACTGGGTCAGACCAGAGTTTTCAGCAAACTCTGTATTAATACAGAATCGCCTCGTGAAAAATAAGGACAGGGCAGTGATTTAGTCTGTGTATAGACAATGCAGACCAGCTAACTCAAACGTACAGAGAGCAGTGATGGGTCTTCAGATATGGTATGAACCTCAAAGCCCCACAGTAAACAGTATCTGGAGAGCGAGGGAAGGTGCTGAGATGATGCATGCATGTATAAAACATCACTGTAGTCCAAACACAGTAAAAGAAGACCGCAGGACAGCAACAGGCAAGCCAGGAGGAGCAGTGAGTGTGGATATTAAAGGGATATTCCGGCGTAAAATTAATTTAGGGTCAAACACATGGTAACACCAAGTTAGACACCCCCTTGAAAGATGAATGTTGCCGACAGCTTGCTTCTCTAGTTATACCAACTTTAGTAACGATCGCAGGATAGCAATAAACAGTGATCTACAATCATTTCTTTATCATTTCCTTGAAGTAATAATCACCATATTAATCATTTTGCGCTGCAGACGCGGTAGTTCTTCTGCCTTAGCGTCTTGGTGTGATTGCATTTCTATGAAGAAATGATCATGAATGTTCTTCCTTGAGCTGCGAAACTCCGCTGTAGTCCGTTATTGACTGGCCTGAGATCTCACTAGGTGAGAGTTCGGTGCTGTTCTGAGCATTATTTGTGGCTATAGAGTAGAGCTTTGGTTGAGGTTTGTTTATGGCTCCTCAAACCGCTGTGTATTGCTATCCTGTGGTCGTTACTAAAGTTGGTATAACTAGAGAAACAAGCGGTCGACTACATTCATCTCTCGATGGGGTGTCTAACTCAGTGTTTCGGTGTATTTGACCCAAAATTAGTTTTACGCCGGAATATCCCTTTAAGAGAGAGACACCAGATCAGAAGTTAGTGAGGTGTCTGGTTTACAGAGCGACTGGTTTTGCCAGCTTTTCCAGTTTAAGAAATCCCCCCGCAATGGTTTTCTACAAGTCCGTCAGCTTTGTATCCAAAGGTGGAGCAATGTCCCATACAGTTCTCAACCTTTGTGTTCATGTTGTTGGCTGCATGGTGATTAGCTGCTCCCTCAAAAGAAGAGCCATCATTGAGCATCACTTGATGCACATCTGCAGCCCCTTGATTCGCATGTCTGATTGATAAACACCAAACATTTCATCTAAACTTTTAAACAAAAACAACTTGTTTAAAAGATAAATTATGAAAGGCTTCACGTTCATAGGAAAGGAATTTAAGTTTGTTTGCGGATTGATTTGCGATTGATTGTTTCTTTGTGACTCAGATGTGGTTCGACACAGAAAGGATTCCTTCTTTCCCAATTTAATTAAGCCAGGCCAGCAGTTTCTCCATTATCCTGCAAGCAAGAGCAAACAAATGGTAAGAATGAAAGCTCTTTGGCAAAGTTAATAATGTTTAGATAGTTCAAATAGCGAAAACTAATCTATTCTCATTGTCGTGCAACAACAACAACAGCAGTTTTATTGGAGTTCTTGTGACTTCTTAATGAGAATAAATGAGGTTATAATGCGATTAGTAACATTTTCAAACCTTTCTGTACAGATTCGGCCTTATTATCTCTCATTTAAATAGGAAAGCAATGTTCCTTTCACATTGCACTGAAAAGGGTAAGACAGTTATCTGTGACATTTTCTCTGTGGCCGTTATTGTTCGCTGCATTGATCGGCACCAGCAGGGTTCAAAGACAGAAATATCCTACTTGCCCTGAAAAGGGTGAAGAAGTCGTTTATGTGTACAGTGCGGACCATCTTTTAAGCTTTTAAATCAATTGCAGTTTACGTTTTCAAGCTTTATTGATTTTTTTTCCAAATGGCTATCATGACTTAGTGTTTGTGCTAATGAAAGGAAATCCTACTTTACAACTTCACTCTTTTCTGAAGGTCAACAGCTCTGCAGTGGAAACCATTTTCATCCGTTTTCTTCTCTTTGTCCCTCGAAGAATACAAGACCAACGATTGCTCAGTCTCTTTCACTTTTACAGTGTAACACTTGAGGAGTGAAGTGTGAGCTGACTTCCTTACTTAGCACAGTATCACACATTCATGCAAGAAATGTCATAGGACCTTAGAAAATCGAGGTTTTACCAGCCGAATGATACACAGTCACATTTGAAAACACTAAAGGAACATACAGGATCTGTATTAATCACGCAGCAAATAGGTTCCCATTCTAATCAATGAAGTATTGCATAGAGGACGCGTATCAGCTCTGTCGCAGCTCTGTATCAGAAGCGTATAAAGCGCGGCTCAGCTAAAGATTTGCGCCGTGTCTATTTTTGCTGCTCTACGCTTCCAATACGCGTCAATCTACACAGAGAAGATTGTTCTAGACAGGAAGTCAAGCATGAAAACCGTGCATGTCATCCGGTATTTCAAAATAAAACACCATATTTGAACTTCTGACTGTGTATGTTTGTGTAGTTGAGAAATAGGTCCTGGTTGTGGATTTATCAGTAACACAAAAAAGTCTGATGGTCAATCCCTAATCCATGTGGATCCAAACAGGACTTTTAACTAACTCTGTCTAAAGGTAACAGCTTAGCGTAAAGGAACATAGTTTACTTTATTAAACACGAGTAAACCTGCAAAAACCGAAACTGAAGAAAGAAAGAAAGAAAGAAAGAAAGAAAGACGACAGAAAGGCAAAATAACCTGTTGCGAGCATGTTGTCTCCTCTAGCTGACCGGGGCTGGACTATACTGCTGCTACGCTCCAAATACGCATCCTGTAGGCGATAGACAGCACTGTTTGACAGAGCAGATACGCTCTCAATACGGATTAGGTGGAGTGTTGTGTGTGTTACTGTTGTGTCCACTGCTCCCACTACCACAGCTGCTGTCAGAAAAAACTAGAAAAGAAATAAACAACTGTAATAAAAACAGTTTGATTGTGTGACAGGATTTTGAATTTATGAACAGAAAAACCGCATGTGTCACTGTTATTGTTTTCTGCGTTTATTCATCGTTGGATGAATTACTGTTTTCTTCAGTATTGCGTGTTTGTGCAGAGATAGGGTGGAGAGGGGTCAATCCTGATGACAACCATATCGTATTTTGGCTTGAAATGCCATCCCTCAAACTGTGGGTGTGTGTCACAGCATGTTTGTTTTTAAAACAACTTTCTTTCTCAAAGTTTATCTGTTAAAAAAAACAAACAAGAAGTTGATGCTCTTAAATCTAAAGGTAAAACCCTTTTAAGATGCTCACAGATAATGTAGGGATTGAATTTGAAATGAATAATACATCCCCTGAAGAGCTGCGGATTCTGAATGGATCCTTTGACTCCTCACATTATGTCATTAAATATTAAAATTTAATATACATGACCTTTTATCAAACGCCACACTGTATCCTGAATTACCGGCTGTTGACTTTCACTTTTAGATTTTTTCCTTTAAAAAAAAAAAAAAAAAAAAATCTCCAACCAGATTAACAGCGAACCTGAAAACAGATCCGAAGGGTACGACCTTAAGAGAGCCTGTTTTATAACAAGGCCTGTAAATATTTATAGGCTGTAATGACAAGAACATATTACTTTACGGTTAATGTTGATATATTTAAGGCAGGGCTCACAGTGTTGTTAATGGAACAGAGGGATTAATAATTAATGGTGGTATTATTAACAGCTACGCCAAGTTTCCGATTCAGATTTTAAACATTTATAGAATTATTATTGGAATGACAGAGCAGGGGCAGAAGATTGATCCGCCTGGGCTTTTGTGTGTGTCTGAGTGTGTGTGTATATATATGTTCTTTAAAGTGAAACTAGAGCCAAAGCATAAACATGAATATAAGGTCCTGTACTTATGTTTATAGTAGCTTTTCTTATTGTTCTCAGCCTTTATGAAGTGTCATACAGAGACCGTACTCAGTTTAAGTTATTCTTAATGTAAATTTAAAGAAATAAACAAAGAGAGGGTTTTACTAACAAACATTTTTTAAGTAAAGCGAATCACACAGAAGTACAGAACAATGTTTTATACCATTACAACCGCATGAAGTAATCCCTTTGGTTTTAATGAGCGCACAGTGGTTAAAAAGTGAAGCCATAAAAGTCTGCCTCTTTATGACTTCCTTGTTCTTCTCAAACTAATCAATAGCTCTCTCAGCCTGTGGTTATGGGAATATTTGCATAAATGTGAGTGAATGTTTGTGTGAGTGTTGTGTTGTGTCTTTGTTTATCATATTTATTTCTTCTTCAGCCTGCCCTCTGCCTTTTATGCGCGCTCATAAATCAAATAAAGTACCCTTTGTGTGTGTTTCCGTGTGTGTTTTTTGCTTACTCGTGTGCGTTTGTTTATGTGTGCGTATATGACTCCGGACAGAAAATGAATGTCGGGTGCATTTAACCAGCCGGCTCTCCCCAGGCCCTCTGTCAGTTTAGTGACGCTGGGGGGGAAAGGTGGAGTGTGTAACGGGAGGTTCACGTGACTGATCTCAGAAAATGCATAAACATGAAACAAAAAAGAAAACGAATAAATCAAGACACAATGAGAATGTAAAGTTTGGCTTTTTGCCAACTTTCTGCCAACTTTCTGATAACAGCATTTGTATTTTTTCGCAGCTTTCTAACATCTGAATCATTTCGCTGCTTGACCCGTACTCTAATTAGAATTCCTCCAGATGCTGCGTTGACCTTAACAAAAGTAATTGTATGGGTGACCCGTGATGCAAAAGACACTGTCGAGAAAGCAGAGACAGAGAGAGGCTTTGTCTTTCTTGAATTTGGAGCTATTTTCCATGCAAATCGCACAGAGTTGGTCAGAGGGTGAGGGCAAACAGAGAAGGAGGATGTGGGAAGTAAATCAATGGCCGATAAATTTGAGTATTTGCTTCTGTCTATGTGATACCCTTGTGATGAGCTGCCAGTTTGCTGGAGGTGTTTATCTGACTTCTGTATTCTGGGGTGTTAAAATCCCCATGATGGTAAATGCACTTGTAGTTGGTTAAAGTCTTCGTTTTTTTCCTCTGCTTTCTATTTTGATAAACAAAATCAAGATTTTAAATCCTGTTTCTTTCAGTCAGGATGTGCTGCCAACATCCTAAAGTTTCCAGATGTATTCTTTTTGTATCCTGCCAAATGCACAGTAAAAAGAAATATTGGCTTCAAAAGAAGTTGGATAGTTTATGTAGTAGTTATGTCAGGTCATGGATTAAAGTTATATGATATGCTCCATATTTTGTAGTTGCCAGTTTTTAATTGATCCCAGACTTCACCCATCCCTCTAACTCCCAACAAAGCATGAATACAATCACAGAGACACACTGAGACAAATATGTCATACATAGTAGGGCCGGGCGATATGACCTCAAATCAATATCACAATATATTGAGCAGTTCACCTCGATAACGATTAATGGACGATTACTGCTCCACAAGCTGCTCACCCCCTCCCACATTAACTTCGTCTACTTCAGCTGCTGCTCCAGCTGCTACAACCTTTGAACCGTCCTCCATCTCCTCACCTGTCTTTCCTTCTTTGTTACAAACTGGATGGGGCAAAGTCACGTCTCTGACATAGGACAGTGTTTTGAGACCATAACCTACCTACACACATCCAAAACCAACTTTTATTTATTTATTTTTTGACACCGAATATATTGACATGGACAAAATGATATCGGTTATTGTCGTAAATTTTGGTATCAGTAAATTTTCAGTTTACCGCCCAGCCGTAATGCATAGCATCTCCAAAGTTAGGCAGGATGAGTGCATATAAAGTGCACAGTTGAATTAGAGTACTAATATTGTATCCGTTGGACCTTTCTTTGCAACAGCAACAGACGAACATTGTTTGTATTTGGTGCTTTATTGGGCTGTCAATTGGGAAAGTTTCGTTTTTCAGGGGATCGAGAGAATTATGTGAGGCAAATGTGAAGCTGGTTCAGCCTCAGTTCAATGCCTAAACTAGCTCTGTTTAATGCAGTCAGTTATTGAAAACGTAATGATGAAACAGTTTGATCCAAATCTGCTTGGTGGATAAAGTCAGCATTTGATAGATGATAAAACTGATTAGTGGGTCATGAGTCTGGTCCTTCCCAAGGTTTCTGCCTGTTACTGTCACTCATGTTAGATGAGACGGGTCAAATCTGTCCCATCTCAAGGTTGGGTCTTGGTAATTCATCAAACAATGAGCGTGTTTTAGACCTGCTATTTTTGCTGGAAAGTGTCTTGGAGTAACGACTGTTTCGAATTGGTGCGATATAAATAAAATTTGATTTGATTGATTGATTGATTATTGAAAGACAAAGCACATCCAAGACACCAAGTTTGAATACAGAACCTTTTAGTTGGGTTTTATTTTGCATCAACCACCGGTCTCTTGATGTCTTCTTGCTCATCTGCTCGCAGGCCAAATGTGCTGCGTCATTCATTAGCAGGTTCCCTAATCTAAACACGCCACTGACAGATTTTTTGTGAGTTTTCTCACCCTCATTTAGTTTCCCTGTGTCAACTGTCTGCAAGTTCAGAGCAACACCAGTATTCACGCCACACAATGTGTCACATGCAGGATACTGATAATGACCTCTCAGAAGGCACAGTTTAGTTCACAGCCCGCTTTGCCGACACTGAGAAAGCGTGTCGCCGCGTTTCTGACTTTCCATAAATCATTTAATGATGTGTTGATGTTTTTTCTCCTTCCATCAGCTCGGATAATGTGATTGCACACTGCAGCTCGAACAGTGCACATGAGTACATGCATACTTGTACTGTGTGACGTGCCGTATTTCCATTATGTGTGGGTGTGCGGATACGTGTGGATGTGCATTACTCACAAGGGTGCCCAGGGTTCGCTGCTGATATGCTTTATTTTTCCTCTGTTGACAGAGAGCAGGAATATTCATCTGACTGATGTTTTTGTTTTCCTTCCTTCTGCAAGAGAGAAATACAAAGATGGAGAAACAGATATAGATGTAGGCAGCAGACAGAGCGATCAAAATATTTATCCTCATGCGTGCGTGTGTGTGTGTGTCTGGTGTGTGTTTGCGTGCATGCACATGTGTGCGCACGTACACAGGTGAGTCTCTCTGGTCCTCATTTCTGCAGTTGAACTCCTGCAGCTTACTTGGAGCGTATGACTCTCTGAATAAACAGATGTCTTCGATTGGATGGTTCATTGTTTGGACAGCTGGTTTGTGGTGATGTCACTCAAGTTTTAACTGTGTGTTTTGGTTTGTTGATGTGATGAAGAGCGATGTAATGTCTTAATCCTGTGAATCATAACCCAACGTGCCGGCTCTTAAAACCCTCAAAGTGATGAGTAGTGACGTTCTCAGGGTGTTAGACAATTATTGAACTTGGAGAGGTCTGGAAATTCTGAATTTTTGATGCTCAGATGATACAAGGTCTTAACCTTGAGACTAACGCTTTGCTCTTGTTTCTCTGTGTGTGCAGTGTGGACAGGATCCAGCAGCTAAGAAGAGAATACCAACAGGCAAGAAGAGAGGGAATGGTGCCACCTTACGAAGAACTGGATCCTCGACGCAGAGGCCATGAGAATGACGCACACAGGGTGAGGAGCTCAAACACGCAGATTATAAACTCCTAAATGAAGCCCACAGACATGCTCGCTGAGTTTGTCATCCCACAATCTGAAGCATTTTGTGTCTGTGAGGTAGCCGAGTGATTTCACACCTGCAGCCCTCTTCAGTGTGTATACGTGTTCTGAGTATTTGCGAGGTGTCTTATCCCCTTTCTGCTATCAGCGTGATCACTGCTTTTATTGTGTTTGTGGAGTGATCAAAGCCCCTTAGCTGTCAGCGGCGAGATGCTCTTTGACGTGAATAGCTCCTGTAGGCATTGAGCTGATGGCGCTGATACGATCCACTTTACGCCGAGGATGAGACACCGAGGAGATAAATAGAGATTTTACTCACTCGTCATCTTCTCGCAGGTACGCTTTTTTTCCAGTCACAGAGTCATAGCCGCGTCCTCGGAGTCGCACTAAACTGGCTGTGTCACGGTGTGATGGTGTAATTTTCGGTCACCTCTCACACTGATACCAGGTGTTAAACTGCAGTGGCTTAATTTGCTGCTGTTGTGCAGAAAATGGAAGTGCTGGTGTGATGAATATGACTCCGGGCTGGGCTCCTCGTCAGTCAGAGGGTGATGATACAAACATGTTTCAGATCTTAATCTTTAATCTTTCTACTTGAGCTGTTTGTATGGCGTTTCACTTATGACTCAGATGGTTCACAAGTCTAAGCTGTGCAGGAAACAGGGCCGATTTCTAAGAAAGGAGATTCTTTAACAAGGAGGTACTGAAATCCACAGTTTAAAGGCTCTGTGAGGAGTTTTTAACAAGTCTGGAAACAGACTGAAACTGATAATGATGCCTCTTTATGACCTTTGAAAGCAAACAAAGCCAACAACAACAAGTCTGATCATTGTTTTGCACTTTTTTTTTTACAGCAAATATTCATAATGAGTGACAAAGTTCACTGTTAAAGGACAACAAGATGAGGTTTTAGACTGAGACATCACTTTAAAATCAACAGGACAGTAGATAAGAGGTGTCAGTTTGTCCACAGGGGGCGCCAGTGTCAACACAAACCAAAAATCCCACACAGCAGCTTTAAATTTTCATGCAAATCATTTGTTCATTTGTTCATTATACATGGCTTTTGCAGATTATTTCTGTATTTATTTATGATTTACAAACTCTATAAGTAGTCAGGTTACTTTTTCACTGTTCTCAAAGAACTTTTTGACACTGAAAACTGAGGAGGAAAGGAAAATTTAGACTATAACTTTCAAAGAGAATTTTGTACTTTCTCTCAGGATACTTTCAGACATAGGAAGATTAAAAGAAGAATAAGAAATATATTAGTTTTTATATTATTACAGATTTTTTTTCCCTCTTTCTATTATATTTCAACACTACATGTGTAATTTGTTTACACTCTTGTATCAAGAAACCTTTGCTCACAAGGAGGAGACTGTCAGCATTTGAGCTGTGCTCCCAGTTAGTTTACAAGCGTCTCACTGAGGGATAACAATGTTCCTGGCCAGGAGTCATCTGTGCTGAATTAGACAACAACACACCAGGTACATTAGATTGTACAGCTAATATGATAAAACTCTGCTATGTGCAGGAATTCAGATACATCTTAGTAGCAGGAACATCAGATCAGACCGCCTCAGCGTATTATGCAACAGGTGGAATCTATATGAGACTCAATGTGGCCTCAGTGCTGCTGATGGTCTCTGTTTCTGTGTCAAAGCTGTTTATCATAGTTTTTTTTTTTTTTTTCAAATAGCACTGGTTGGAAAATTAGTGAAACAGAATTAAGTCAAGGACACTCCCTGAGGATGCTGTCATCATGGCGCCTCATTGGTACCTCTGCATACCTTCAGAGGTCTAAAGGAGCTCTTGTGTTATCAGATCAGGGTTTTCTCAGGCCTGGAGGTCTACACAGTGTTAGTCAGGAGGTTATAATGTTATAGCTGAAGATGCCTTATTAATAGTCAGTCAGCTCAGTCAAGGAAATAATCATGTTTGTAGTTGGACTGCTCAGTTTTGAAAGTGTTCTGCCTTCTTATAGGGCTGGGCGATAAACAGAAAATTTACCAATACAGAGATTTATGACAATAACTGATGTCATTTTGCCCATGTCAGTATATACGGTGCCAAAAAAAAAAAATAATAAAAGTTGGTTTTGGATGTGTGTAGGTAGGCTATGGTCTCATGTCCCCTTAAGATGCTGTCCTTCGTCAGAGACGTGACTCCACTCCAACCAGTCCATATCAAAGAGGGAAAGACAAGTGAGGAGATGGAGGACGGTTCAAAAGTTGTAGCAGCTGGAGCAGCGGCTGATGTAGACAAAGTTAATGTGGGAGGGGTGTGAGCAGCTTGTGGAGTAGTTATCGTCCATTTATCGTAATCGAGGGGAACTGCTCAATATATCGTGATAATTATTTGAGGCTATATCACCCAGCCCTACTTTCTTACATCTGTCATGAGATTTTTAGGTCATTTTTCACAATTTGAAGACGTTTAATCCACCAAATAATGAACAAACAAAATAAACGGATGATTTATTGATAATAAAAACAAACCAAGCAGCTCCACTTTTTACTTTTCAGCTTGTTTAATTTTACCCCAGTGCACTGAGGTGGTGAGAATTTATTTGCAAAAAAAGGAAAGTGATATTGAATGATTCAGAGCCTTATGGCCTTTGTCACTGCATCCACACAGTGTGTTTATCCCAAGTTCTACCTATCCCACTTTAATTCAGATCTTAAAGTCATTTGCTTTATGACCGGCCAGGGGCAATCTCCTCTCCCCCTGCGATCGATAGCCACACATTACACCAGTCTCTGCCTCCAAATGAGAAAACTTTGTTGCTGTTTATAAAGAGGAGAGGGAGAGCAATTAGCATGCTTCAGAGGTGGAAATTAAGTTTGAAGTTTGAGAGTTAAAAAAAGAAAAAGATATCAAAAGGAAATCAGACCAGAAGCAATTGCCAAAGTGCCTACCCAGCCCTTCTCATTAGGGATGATGCATTTATTAATTAAAGCCGAGACGATTATTTACCTGACTGGCTTTGAGGGGAAGGAGAGAGGGGGAGTAATGGTTATGGAGGTGAGCCGACGGCAAGCTAATTCAATTTCACTTTTTATTGGTTTGTTTGTTTCTCCTTAAGCCGTTTTTATTTTTCTGCACAGGATCTGCTGAACAAGTATGAAAAGTAAACACCATGGCAACTTAAGTGTAGAGAGAAAACGGTGAAAAGAGACAGGGAGAGTTCTTCATGCGACGACGGTGCCACAGTATACTGAGTGGATGTGTGTTTTTCCCTATGGCTCCATTACCATCTCACTGATTCATGGTTATGGCTGAGCTGTCTCTTCTAGCAGAATTATGTTTGCCTAAAAACAATTATCAAGCAAGAAAAGCCGCACCACAAGTTTGTTTGCAAGTGAGTGCATTGTGTGCTTGTGGGTGGGTGTGTGTATTTTGGAAGACAACAACAGACTTTCTCCCCAAGGAGAGGGGGAACTAAATCAACAGGGTGCTGTTGCTGTTGTCACACATCCTCACACACACACACACTTGCATTCGCACACAATCCTACAGAGAGGCTATGGAAGCCAATGGTTACAGTGGGCGGTGTGACACAGCCTCTATTACAGGATTTAATTATAATAATGAGAAGCTGTATCTACTTCTCCCTCTACTTTGAGCTCAGATATGTGGGTTCAGTTACGGAAAGTCGTTTAATTACTGATGATATGTCAAAGTATGAGGCAACACTTAATGACATAAAGGCCTCAAATGGAAGACTTACCGAGTCATGACTCATTTTGAGCATCCATCTATGTGGCTTTTGTCTCAAACATACAAAAGAGGATTAGGGCCACATGAAGAGAAAAAAAATAATAACAGGAAGGAGATCAAAGTCAAATTTCGCAATAAAAAAATTGTAATTATGTCAATAAAGTCAACATTTCAAGATAAAAAAATATTTAGTTTCGAGATTAAATTTAAAATTTTGAGATTGAAAATTGAAATTTCAATATTTAAGTCAAATTCGAAAGAAAAAATTAAAATTTTGAGATTAAAGTTGAAATTCTGAGATTAAACTCGAAATTACAAGATTAAAGTTGACACAAATAAAGACGAAATTTCATGAATAAAGTCGTAATGTTGAGGTTTATGATAATGAATTAACAGCATTTTCGCTCATCACTCAACAACGTCATCTGTAGAACAGTTTGGAAAGATGTACTTAGACTTGGATTTAGTAACAAACAAGTCCTTGCTTTTTAGATTAGATGAGATTATATTCAACTTTAATGTCAACTGTCAACTGATCAAGTTGATTGATCCTGAAGGCTTGGAGCACAGACAAGCCCAGCATCTGTTGTGCAGGACCGAAGCCGAGGACCCAATGTGCTCTGGCACATGTATGGTTACAACATACAGCATTTCATTTTGACTTTTATAAATTTCGACTTAAATCTCGCAATAGAAATTTAATGAATCTCACTCCTGCAATTATTTTTTCTAATCTTGTGGCCCTAATCCTCTTTCATACAAATAGCACTGTACCTAGATTTAACTCACTTTATACTATTATTATAAGTCTTGTTTTGCCCATTTAAATCTTTTACCTTCTCTTATTGGCATTAACTTGGCAGCAGTATGTTTCTACCTTCCAGTTATAAAATGTTTGCATTATTAAGTTGATTACTTTTA
The DNA here is from genome assembly GCA_962446985.1 of Xyrichtys novacula. Taxonomy (NCBI): domain Eukaryota; kingdom Metazoa; phylum Chordata; class Actinopteri; order Labriformes; family Labridae; genus Xyrichtys; species Xyrichtys novacula. The sequence continues at coordinate 8,242,550 of OY660881.1, read as the reverse complement.
TTTGCACAAAGCAGTTGTTTTGTGTGTATTTTGTGTATAATAAGGATTGTGTCTTAATGAAGATGTGTCTTTTACATGAAAATGAGTCTCAGTCATCAGCAGGAAGGTTTTTGGTTTCAGATAACATCAAGTGTGAAGTTTCCTTTATTTTTCAAAAGCACACCTGCTCCATCCTCATTACACCTGTTTGCATAGAGAAAAAGGACATCTGCTTATAACTTTAGTCAGGGAACAAACATTTAATTGGATTGTTGGCTAATTTTATTTTTTAATTTTCATATTGATCCATCTGTTTCCTGTATCCGCTAATGAAGTTCAGCAGTAACAGCCCTGTATTTGGTTACAGACCACGCCGAGTCCTTCGAAGCACAAACACAGATCGAGAAAGTCCTTAACTTTGACCGCCGAGATACAGACTCCACTCCACTGCCTGGTAGAGTCCTGTTCTCAGACTTTGGGTTTGTGGGTTTGGACATATAAAACTTCACCCACAGAAATGTTTCCCCGTCCGGTCCAGATGCTGTGTGTGTGTGTGTGTGTGTGTGTGTGTGTGTGTGTGTGTGTGTGTGTGTGTGTGTGTGTGTGTGTGTGTGTGTGTGTGTGTGTGTGTGTGTGTGTGTGTGTGTGTGCCTGTTCGTGTCCAGCCAGCTGTTCCCCGCTGTCTTCTGGTTTTCCCCGCTCAATATGAAGCTGTCTCTAATGAAGCTTGGATATCAGAGTAAACAGTATCCAGCCAGGCAGTCAGACGGTTTTTACTCACTTGTCACACGCTTTATTCTTCCACCAGACACATTAAAACATGCATTCACATACAGTGTGGAGATATGTACTTTCCTAAAGCTGCAGTAAAGAACTTTTGGTTTGTGTTGATTTTGGAAAGTAGTAACAACACTGTAGCTACCCACTGCGAGTGTTTTCATGTGATGATCTCATCCTGTTGAGCATTTTCAATCTGATTAATTATTGTCACTTCACTGTTCCTGGATTGAAAAGCATTTTTTAAAAGACAATAGCGAAAATCAGAGCGACAGAGAACAGCCAACATCATCGTTCAGCCACTTATAATTTGACAATTTCCTCTGAAATCACAGCCGTGATGGAGAAGGTAAAACATTTGCAGGAGCAGATTGATTTATAGCTGCCAATTGATCAGGGAGCAATGAAATAGTGGTGTTGTTGTGTTGAATCCCACTGGGCAATAGACGGCTGTTAGACGTCTAGTTTTTTTCTAGACCTAATTTCAACCGTCTAGATTCTTTATATTTTTAGACAGAATTTAGAGCTTGCACTTTAACCCATTATTTTGTAACTATTTATCTAAAAAGCAACTGTTAACTGCATAACTGATCTCCAAGTACTTAACCAAAATAATTATATCTGTTGAGCAATATACAGTGTAGTATAGGTATAGCCCAGATTTAGTCTAAACTTGGTCTAAATTTAGGTGTCTAAAAAACTGTAATCGCCGGATTTTAAACCAGTTGTCTAGGCTACATTTAGACGTCTATTAGACCTCTTTTAGACCAAAAGATGCTCAGTGTGATGTTGATACAACTTGCAACCTGAAAAAAAAAGGTAATACGAGACAAAAATGGTAGCTCCACACCCTGTGCATGAAGATGGCTGCGATCTGTTGCAATTAGAAAACTTCAGATGTGTCGTTAAGTGGAAAAGTTCTCCAAACTTTTTTTTAAAATGCTTGATTGAAAGTAAAAGTGAAAAAAAAATCATTATTGCCTGCAATCAGATCAGCTGTTTCTGGCAGGACGGATCAAAAATGGCCAAAAACTGGTGACCATAAAAGCGTTCATCTGTGCCGTCTTCAGATAAACGGGTCTGAGAGGATCTTGTTTCATATCCTGTTGATTAAGACTGAATTCCCTGGACTGTCAGAAGTATGCCCGGACCACAGTGTGTGTGTGTGTGTGTGTGTGTGTGTGTGTGTGTGTGTGTGTGTGTCTCTCTCTCTCTTTGTCTTTTGGTTCAAGGTTCCACTCCTCTGAACTGGCTCCAATATTCTCTCTAACCTTGTCACTGTCACCATCCACAGACAGGCAGGCACACCATTGTCTGCTACACAATAGACATGAGGAAAATCCCGCCATGTGATTCTCATAACCTTTTTTTCCCCTTTATTACCCTTTCCGTAATTTCGTGCATTTTTCTAACACCTATGTCATTTCTGCTTTGTGCAAAATGTTGGATTTCCAGACAGCCGTGTGTTTTTCTTGGTGTTATCATCAGTTTCTCTAAAAAAGGGCAGTGTTTCTTTAACCAGGCTGTTTGTTGGTAATTTAAACGTTACATAACTCAAAGAAAAAAAATGACCAAACCTTCAACAATGTAAAATGACTACAATCCAACATCTCCCCTTGTGATACTGTTAGCATTACAGAAACGACAAAGTTTGAACAGATTACAAAACTTACATGGAGTGTTGACCTGGGCAAAGACTAAAAGCCTAAACACAAGAATAACACGACTTAGCGCTGCGGATTGTGTGCATGTGGGTGAATTAGTCATGAGTATCGCCCACTGACGCCCATGACTAACAATGAACACAGTTTTTCCATCCTGCAGAAGCATAATAAGACTGTGCAGCAGTGCGAACAGATCTATCTTTGGACAGGAAGGTGAAGCGAGGACAGGTTTAAGATCCTTTGAGGATACTGACGAGAGTCCATGCACGAAAAGTCCTCATTATGCTGTTCATGGAATGACCTGAAAAGTTAAGTTTTGAGGGGGTTTTTTGTGTCACTCTTGAAGATTTTTTTTACAAGTCCTAATTTTTCAGGGTCTAATAAAAATCATGTCTTTTCAATCGCAAAAACGACACAATCTGATTCTGATTGGGATAGTTTTTTGGGGGTCTTGTGAGTCTTTTCAGGTTGATCTATTTCTTGAAGTAACAGGACTTGGGTGTGAAAAAGGTAAATGAAGTGGTGCCCACCCATTAGATTCAAAACACGGGATATGGCTGGTAATGTGTCCCTTTTGTGGACCACAGAAAACATGGTGGTGCAAGATGGTGACTTCTATGGACGGCTGACCCATTCATGTAGATATTGGCTGACTCTAAGTTAACATTATCTTCCTACCACATCCGTGCAGTTAAATACCACTAAATTCTACATACTGCTCCTTTAAATAACAAGGATGTCCAGGGACTGTGTGGCATTTTTAATTCTAGCTTCATTCTACATTGGTTTTTCCTATTAATGATAGAAACTAGTGAATCACTTTGAGTCTGTGGTCTATTATGCGGTGTTATTGCATGTTTGTAGTTCAGATTTAAGTCTAACTTGTGAAGTAATGACTTCTCCCGCTGCCCAGGATTAACACGTTCACTATGTTTGATTAAAACACTGGTTTGGGTTTTTTCATAATTCCATAATAAACGAAAATCTAAAAATAAAAGCATTTTTAAAGGACTGCTACAGGGGATTTCACATGCTCAAAATAGTATCACCGCCCTTGTTTACTGTATGTTATTTTCCCTGCATTACTGCTGTAAATGAAGTCTTTACACGAACTTTAACCATTTCAGGAACGTGTTCTAAACCATAGAGATGTGTCGGATGACCTCAGTTATTTTGTCATACTATCCAAGGAAAAACCTCTTTGCTCGTCCACTCAATGCCGCCCCTCTCTCTCTCTTTTTACATGCACAGCAAACACATCCCTTTCCTCCGTGACCTCGAAACTGTTCACTTGATTGCTGCCATCATAACACCGGAGTGGACACGCTACCTTGGGTTGTTTTTATTGGTGTACATGCAGGGGGGGATCGAACCCCAACTCTATTAGTAAAGGGACAGCAGTTAACCTTGTGACTAAGTGTGGTTTCTCAGATAATGGACAGGGTTAAGAGAGCTGTTTATGCTCTCATAACTCTCTCTCTCTCTCAATCCCCCTATTTCTCTCTTTCTCCCTCTCTTTTCGGTCCTTTGCAAACCTTTGTTTCCCATTTATTTGTATTTTCTATTAAAAATGACATTGGGGAATATAACGCTTTTGTTAGCCTGCTCCTCTTTTTACACTCGACAGTATTTCCTTCTCCTTTTACAGCATATGAGCACTGAGAGGATGAGGAGAGTTTTACGTCTTTATTCTCATTTAACATGCAAATACAGTTGCTAAAATGTGAGGAGAAGCAGGAAAAAAAAAGGGTTTCTTCCTCATCATGCCAACTGTACCAACTCGGCTCATACGTCTGCAGTCTCTGTTATTAAAACCAGATTTGGGTTACTGAAAATTCATAGGAAAATATTCCACCACATCACCCGATCACCAAAGCCTGCGCTTCTGGCAGCAGGCACGCACACGCCAGACATGCAGACTGCATTATTGGAAAGAGTATTAACATGTCATATTTTGACCTTCGTGTCAGAAATCAGGAAAAGGACTCAGATACCACAATATGAGTTATAAAAACACAGGCTGACGTCACAGCTGATCTTGTCCAGGACGAGTCAGCAGTCTTTGTTTTAAACGTATCTATGCACACAAAGAGTTTCACTCACATTTAGACACTCACCCGACAGCAGCAGTTTTACATTTTAATAATAATAATAATGCAAAGAAATGGGTCATAAAGGCAAATCTGTATTAATTTTATTCTGTCTCATTACCAGCTAAGAGCTCCTTACTGGATCTTCGAACAAGAGCGTTATTTGCACACCAAAACAAACACTTCCACATGCACTGCTAGGATTAAGTTCTAAACCATTGGCTTGCTCATGGAAAAGCACATTAGCGCTGCTAAAACTTGCTCTCTCTCTCCGTCTGAAAGCAGCTTCAGTTTAATGAACTCACATTTAACTGCGTCTGAATAGCATGAGAGAGACTTTAAGGCCATTTATTTACTTAACTAACAGATTTGACTCAGAATTAAACCGCATTACAAGCTGTTCTCGTTGCGCAAACTAGATGAGGCACATTGTTTGGCTTCCGAGTACGTAAATTTATCATTTTATTATGCCAGAAAATGCAAGATAAGATCTGAATCATGTGATCTTCGATTCTTCGTGGGATAAACAAGCGAATGCTGTTACACAAGACTGTCTGTGAGACAACTGGGAAAGCTGGTTTTCGAAGGTTAGGCGGTGCGAGGGTGACATAAACGGATCGACCCAAAAGCCCACACACATGCATCAAACTTTTGATCCGACACACATGTTGCATGCATGTTTACAAGTCGGGAAAATGCATACTTTTCAGTCAGACGGCAATGTTTCCTGTGCGATCATGAGCCTGATGCTGTTACTCACTTTACCCTTATAAGGACAAGTGGAGCGTTGGAGCTGTGCAAATGTGCTGAATCTAATGGAACAGAGAGGAAACTGGGCTTACAATGACGGTCGAGAACAACTGTGAGACAGAAGGAAGGAGGGATCGAGACTGAGAGCAGAGAGAGGCAAACATGAAACCACCAAGGAGGACATAAATCTACATCTGACAATCTCTTTTTAGTTGTTTCACCAAGAACTCATCCCTGGATTCCTTTTTTTTTTTATTACCTTTTACCCCCCAACTCCCGCCGCTATATCCTGAGTGTATCTGTGTGTGTTTTGATGTATGTGAGCGCACCCAGCAGCAGGTCAGGAGGTTGTAATCCCCAAGTCAGACAAGATGGGATCAGTGCCGACTCAGTGGACCCAGACCAAAGCTGCGTCCGCGGGGACCAGCAAAGACATACTCAGACACACAATCCAGACATGATCTACATCCTCTTGCTGTCCCAGTCCATAATGGAGATACGCTCATGCTCGGACATTTATCGTTCCTCTGTCGCTCCTATGTTCTCTTTCTATCTCTTTTTAATCCCCCGTGGAGCGCTGCACCGTGAGCCAAACTGCCCACCCTGTGCCATTAGGTAATCCTCAGTCGGGTTCACCGGTTATGGTGCAATTAAGTTCTGAGTCATCCTCGCTGACTTTTGCACCATTAACTGTTCAATCTTTCGCACAGAGCGTGATAGCGGGGGTGTGCGCGTTTTTGTGTATGTGTAGGTGTGCGTCAGAGTGGATCGGTGAGAGTGGAATTTTGGAAAAACCTCAACGGTGATTTCAGTCTTAGGAAATATGAGAAAACGGCTCGAGAGGAGGATCATTATCTGCTTAAAGAGTTAACTTCAAACTCCGGTGAAAGCAGATGGAGCCGCTGCATAACATCAAGCCAAATGCAAACTGTTTTGAGTGAGAGCGGTCCAAGCCAAGTCCCTCAGCTTCCATTTGATTTGGCTGGAGAACAGTAGAAGCAAAACCTGGTGTTGATAGAGATCCCCTTACACACACTCTCCCTCTAACACAAACGTAATCCAAGCAAGTATAAATATCTAAGACAACATAAATCCAACCTACAGTAAGCATAGTTCTGTCACACTCTGGCAGCACGGTTCACCGCACAGATTGAAACGCAGACTGTTTTTGCAAAGTCTTGGAGCTGACATCTGAAGGTTTGGGCTGTTTTTCTTTTCACACTTAAGTATCGAAAATCTTACCGCGGAGTTCTGCTCCTTTTTCGGATCATGAATAGGTTTTATTTCACCTCCCAAGGAAATGTCTGGATCAGTTGGAACAGTTCCCCAAAGAAAATGAGTGTCACTGCCTATGGAGAGACAAAAGTACCTTGTTATATCTAGCATGTGAATAACAGTAAGATATCGTGACTCATCTCACACCTTCTCCACCGAGACTTGATAGCATCAGCAACTGGTTTAGTGTTTTCGAGCCTGTTCCCCACGGCGCAAAGCGCGACCAGGGTGCGTGGCATTTGTTTAACCTATGCAGTGAGATAAGGTGACTGCGATATTATGATACAGACAGTCCTGTGATGGTGTCTGCTTTGGCTAGCTTCACAATACTGCAGTGTAAAGCCACTTCAAGAGATTTGTAGCTTCAGCTCAAAAATGTTTTGGCAGTTTTCCTAGAAAATGACATTTATTAAACTTGCAAATGCATTTTTGATCCAGTATGGATGGGTTTAAAGATCTGCCATGACCCAACTATTAAAGCCGATGGTCTCAGAGGATGAAACAGAAAATGTTTGTAGGATTTTCACCAAAATTAGTTTCATCATGCAAGAAGTTTTTAACATTTATGAAATAGACTTGAATTTATATTGATGCCTTTTAATGGTATACAAATAAAACAGGACAATCATTGACAAAATGACCGTTTTTGTGCTGTGATTTTGAAACTAGTGTTGTAATGTTTGGACAAGATAAGCAAGGACTGGCCACGGGGGGCGCCAAAAATGACACAAACTTAAGTTCCTCTAAAAAGGAAAACAGGAATATAGACAGGTAAGGAAATTTGATTTAGTGAGATTAAGATATCAGGAGTAACTGTCTTCACATACCAAGCACAAGTAAAATCATTTGCGTGAATGAATTACATTTCAAGTCAATGCAAAGACGTGATTAGTTGCTCCTACTTCTCTGGCGGCGCGAACGACGTGAATTAGGCGGAAGATGAAAATGTCCCAACTTGAAAATGGAGGACAAACTTATCATGTTGGTGTGTGGGTGCCCCGAATCGTATGATACCTTTTCTGTCAATTACCGAAACCAGAATAAAAAGGAGCTCGTTTGAAGGCAAGCGAGTGAGGAGGTCTGATTACCTGGTAAATTGTAAAAAACTTGAGTCTATCACTTAATTTTGCCGGTTGAATTGGCAGAGAGTACCGTTGAAGTTCATGTTGACGAGTGAATGAAGTGAGTAAATACTATTCATTCACGTGTCTAGATTTGCGCAAATTAAGCTTGTAGATGATTTTACTCGCACTTGGTGTGAGCGCCCCATGAAGGCCTGTGTCCACTGGTGGCATTTTATGTGCTGGCAGTGCTATTCCTCTTAAATTCAGTGCACCGCTGACAGGCCTTTTACTATTGTAAGTAGTCGAATGTTGTCACAAGTCACTATGCTTCCCTTAGTAGTGATGGTTTGATCTGTTTTAATGCTCTTTATATATGTCATATTTGCCTTTATATAGTGGAGTTTTACAGAGGAAAACCAGTAGACAGAAACAGAAATGTTTCTTTTGGCTGCTTCAAAGTTAAATAATAAATTGATAAAATCATGTTAATACCATAAAAAGCATGTATCCACTGTTGGCTCTTTGCTATACCATTATGCAGTTTACACAGCCCTGCCAACACATTATAGGATGACCTAAGTGACCCTCCTTTACATCAGGCAGAGGGTCACTTAAGTGGGAACGGGTGGATGAAGAAAGATAAGTTGGTGGATAATTGAAGGAAATGAAAAGAAAATTGGCGAGAGTGAGAAATCTAACTCATGATGGGAAAATGAGAAAGGGTGGAAATCTGAGAAAAACATACAGGAGTAAAGTCAACAATGAGAGAACTGCCGAGGGTCAGAGATGGACGGGAGGGTTAAGAAAAAAAAGAGGGCAGACAGGACGAGGTGGAGAGGTAGTTAAGATGACAAAGAAACAGAGAGTGGGATAAAGAGAGAGAGAGGATAAGCATGAGTGAGACACATAGATAGATGGAGAGGAGGAAGGAGGGTGAAAAGGGCTGAGAGGAGAGTTATGCATGGGGTCATTATGTTGGAATGTTAATATGATTAGTGAATGACTCTGACCTCGCTGTCTGGAACTGGTGCCGAGCTGGTCTGATGACTGCTGAATGTCTGTTACACACAGACACACAAATAGACACACAATGGAAAAGGATGAAAACATCAGACATTAACGCCAGAACACACACTGACACAAACACAAAAGTGCACACCAGAATGAACACATGCATTAACAATAAGCCCTTATGTAAAAGCTTGGATAAATTCTTATATTTTCCCCTGAACTGACACACTTAAAGGCTCCCTCACTAGAGTTTATGATTTGTGTCTTCCTAGCAGAATGAGTCAACATGTCATGACTTATTATCTGTTTGAAACATGCCTGATCCCCTACAGTCTGGCCTCGTAAAGTTCAGGTCAAGATCCTCCGCTGCTCATGACTACTTTAGTAATTTGTTTCTGCAGGGTCCAGGGTCAGAGACAGAATATATCACTTAAACTCTGACATGAGAAATCTTGATACATAATTATCTCATCTATGTAGGAGTCATTAGCTCTGGTAATTTTCCTTTTTTGAGTGGTCTAGTGGCTTAAAGGACAACCAGATTCCTAGTGGTTGTACTGGATGTCAAGCAGATTCCCTTCTAATGCAGATAAACCATTATAAAACAGGGTCAAAGAATGGTGCAGAGACCCTCTTTCTCCTCAACCTTTTTCTTACTTTTGACTCTATACAAAACATCGGACATATATTATTATTATGCATCAGAGTTTTATAGCTGCATCACCCTGGGTGTCTCAATTAAAACTCAAATTAATCACAGTATTTTACATCACAAATGGTCTCAACAGACTGAAAAAACAAGATTCATTACATCTTGCTCCAGTATAGTGTTTAAGAATGAGTTATGAATTCTGCTTCAGAGTGAGTCACAGCAAAGACAGTCAGTTATACAATTAATGCTGTTGCATTTAATGTCAAATCATTATTTGATTAATGTAGTCGAACGTCTTTTTGCTTTGACAGGCAGAATCCTAAATTATGGCGGAACATGATTTTCTGTATCTTGGTGAAATTTGCATCTGAGGAGCATCATTAATAACCTTATTTTTTCTTATTCCTGGTATTTCTCTCAGTATTAAGTCATTTTCTGTTAATAAAACAGCCTGTTAAAATGCTGCGTTAGACACAGATTAAACATCTACCCACTTTGCTCAGTTTTAAAACCCAATTTCTCTCATATACCAACAAATTGCTCTAACTGCCGACCACCTGTTGCACCCACCTGCACACCTGAGTCTGTGCTTGGCATCAAAATACCACACAGGTGGGCATCGTGAATTTAAAGGTCAGGAAAATATCAAACGGTTCAAGTTTTGCTTGCGCTGGCTTTCGCGTTTCATCTATATGTCACCCCATCTGCACTTCATTATTAAAGAAAGCATCATACTGTTATGTAAAACTGGGTTGTCTTTGTATTAAAACAAGCCTAACAGATTTCAGCTCTCATCTTTGACAGAAAAACATGAGCATAAGTCTTCCTCAGAGACATGGTTGGCTTCAAAAGAGCTTAAAAAAGAGAGAGCAGTAATAGCCGTTCCTAAATGATCCTCAGTAATGGAGGCCTCATGTGTGTGGCTGTGGCCCAGGAGGTAGAGTGGGACTTCCATTTGGAACATTGTCTCCTTTGCGATACACATTTAACTGTCCTTGGGCAGCATAGTAACCAATAGTGTGTGTGTCTGTGTGTGAGTTTCTGCCTTCAGTAAATATAGTGCGTGTCTGTACAAACTGGATAAAAAGAAAGTGGTGTAAAGCTTTTTTTTATACAATCATCTGTCATTTACTTTTTCATTCATGGCCTGAAAAATTTGAAAAGATCTCATCACTCAGCATTAATAACTGATGTTTCTTTTGATTATTTAATAACTGTATTTATATCAGTTTGTGCTCGAGTACTGGTGTTCAACATGATGGGTGCTGGAGTTTTCAGTAACACTTTATTTGACACCTATCTCTATAACGCATTATAAATATATGTATAATGCGTTATAATCACGTTATAGTACTGTATAACTGTAGTTACATAGTTAAATGATCATAATGCTTTATAGCAATAATCATAACACAGTATAAAGCATTTTATCATGACTGTTATCAACTCACTAACAATGCCTACATAGATAATTCAATGCAACAGTTGTTAACACATTATAATACCTGACCTTGTAAGTCATGATAAAATGCTTTATAATGTGTTATGATTATTGCTATATAGCATTATGATCATTTATGAGTGTATAACTATAGTCATACAATGCTATAACATGATTACAACGCATTATACATATATTTATGTGTTATAGAGAGGCATCAAATAAAATGTTACAAAGTTTTCTTATATGAATATTAATGGCTGAATAATCTCAGGATCATCATAACATTACCCGTTTCATAACAGCATGATTAAAGCTACTGTAAGAAACTTTAGTTTATGTCATCTTTGGTGCCCCCCAGTGGTCAAAGCTGTATTTGCTTATAAATTTCTCAAAACCACCAAGTAGTGTCTTCTGACTGTTAAACTCATCCTGCTGAGTTTTAAAAGTCAAATATATCACTTTTTTGTGACTATTTGATATAGAAGACGTTTGAAAATGAACATTTTTCCACCCATCTCCTCGTACCAATTTCTGGCATTGAAAATTACAATATAAAAAACTGTAATCTTGTTATTTTTTGCTTCAACAGGCATCAATATGAATTTTGGTTCATTTTATAAATGTCAAAAAACGCCTCACAGGAGTTTTAAATGTGCTTCACTCAAGGCGAATTGATGTTCTTGGAAAACACATTTGTCTTAAAAACAAATAACATGTGGTTCGATGTACTGGCGCCTCGGCGATATGCCCTTTCCAAGAAGCTCCTTGATTCACTTTAACTTGAATGTGGAGTTTGCATTTTCCCTCACTGATTGCATTACTTCTGACTGCTCTGGTTTTCTCCCTTTAACTCAGAGACGGACAAGTTGGGTCAACTGGCAGCTTTAAATCGCCTCTAAGTGTGAATGAGCGTGTGAATGGTAGCCTGGCTCCGTGTCTTAACCTTGTGATAGACCGGCAGCTTGTCCAGGGACTAATGTGTGCTGGGAGAGAGTCCAGCTCCAACATGATCCTGTATATGATAAGTGGGCGCAGGATACAAGGATGGAAAAGGGTTTTTAGATCCGCCACTGTAATTTAAAAAGACTGTTTTTATTTTGGTTTATATAAAACAGAACAGACTCAACACATGATGGTCGCAGAGTTCCAGGCGGTGCATGTGTTTCCGTGTAGTTTTTAGGCATATTCAGCAAAGGGCCATATCAATATCACACACAGAAATAGAAATGATCCTTTAATCAGGCGTGAAAGCCTCTCTTGTTGCAGTGCTGTTGGCAGAAATGGTTGGAATAATGCTGTTTACCATGTGGAGGTCACATTCTCAGGAAATCTATTTCTGGCTGTGGTCATGGTGGTGCGTTTTAGCTGTAAATTTGTTTGTGTGTGTGTGTTTTTTTCAGGTGTGGGTCAGGTGTGTCTTATCAAACCAAGATAGATTTTTAGCAGAGGCTTTTAGAGACAGGCCTAAAGGCAAGCAAACACACACACACACATACACACACACAACCTTGTTGTGATTTGTGTGTAAAGAGTGATGAGTTTTGGTCCAGTGGAGAGTGTTATCATCGGTGGCCACTGCGCTGTGGACTGGACAGATAGCCAACTGCAGCATGTGTGTGTCCGTGCAAGTGTGTGTTTTTCCGGATTGTTGGCTCAGCTGTGTCATCGAGGACATACACACCTCTAAGTGTCAACTATGTGTACCTGTGAGCACACTGTACACACATTCGTCAGTTTGTGAGCAAGCGAGGACAAAGCGTTTGCGTTCGGAGGCTGTCAGCGGTTCTTAAAGCGGCGTGCGGCTCTTGAGCTTCACAGGGGGAAATATCTTGCGTTGAAATATGGTGAGTCATCTGGTAGATAAGAAATACTGAGAGAGCGAAGGAGAGGGAGAGAGGGAGGACGGATCGAGAGCCGTACAGTCAGTAAGAGTCAGTGAGTTTCACAATAAGAAGAGGTGTCGAAATGTCAGAGGAGACAAAGTGAGGGAGTAGGAGACAGAGAATCATCAGAAAGTCATACAGATAGAAGAGAGGCCTCAGGGGGAAAGGAAGGAAAGGAGGAACGTCATGAACACAAAATGCTCTTAAAACTGTCGAGTACTTCAGGGAGCAGATTTAGAGTTTAGTTTTTATTCTACGTACTTTCCCTCCCAGTAGACACACTTTCTGGCTCGAGTCGTGACTGATGATTGCCTGTAGGTACAAGTTTGTATGTGTCTCCTTGTGTTAGCCATGTGATCAGCTGGCATTCTTTACTCCACCTTTTGCCCGATGACAGTTGAGGTTGTCTCCAAGATAATGGATGGATTGATAGTCGGTGCAATGCTACTTTTAGCTCAATAACTATGTTTAAAGGCATGGTGGACGATCTGAGAAGCAGTTGAAAAAAACTGAGCGGTTGAAGCAGATTTGAAATTAGCGTCCCACCCCCCACACACACACAAACCTCTCCCCTCTGTGCTCCACGATAACCCCCAACCTCCGAACCTATATCGCCCTCCCCACGACACACCCCCTCTAGCAGAGCAAGAAGCCGCCTGGCAGAAGATCCTACGCTAGCTTCAAATAGGATTCACCATGTTGGATTTCTAGTGACTAGCTTCAGTAAACGCCAGCTCTGCTAGTGAGCACCGTCTACAGCAGCCTGGACAGCTACCGTGTTGACATTGCAGAGACTAATAAGAGTTATTATGAAACATGTGCCACGATAAAAGGTGATAAAAATTACCTCTTCAACAAAAACTCTTCTTAGCAGTTCTGGCGGTGGGGCAAGCAGAAGTGGGGTTTTTTGCATCCTTCTCCATCATACTCCTGTAGCTAAGCTGCTACGCTACTTTCAACTGCTCAGAGCTCCAAGGAGGGCGAGGAGAGTGGGAGGGGAAGAGTCGGAACTAAGGTAGAGGGGTGTGTCGAATATAGTCAGGTGATTGGATGGAGAGGCGTAGCAGGAGATTGACCAATAGGAGCTGGGTTGGATGGCTCCCATTGGTCAATGTTTTTGCAGCCCTGCACCTGCTAGGATGAACAGATTTTTTCCATTCTTTTTCTCTTCACTTTGTGGAGATCGCACTATAGGACCATGATCGCCATATAAACGAGGTCCATAATAATTACCAATCTCTCCAATCGTCAACAATCCCTTTAACTGACATTTAAGAACTGTAAGAAAACATATATGTAGACAAAGGAACCTTCAATTACAGACTTTCCTGCACTTTGTATCACAGTGGCTGCTGCCCTCCGAGCTCCAAGCCCTGCATGTGTTTTATTCTTGATCTCGGGTGTTTACAGTAAAAGCTATATCAATATCACATGCAGAAATAGACATGATCGTTTAATCAGGCGTGAAAGCCTCTCTCGCTGGAGTGCTGTTAGCAGAGATGCTCGATATAGCACAGTTTTTCTTATAGAGGGGTCACATCTTTAAAAAGTGTAGATATGGTTCAGATCTGGATCAACAATCTCTAAAAGGAACATTAATTGTTTTTTCCATATTTTCTTTATTTTGAATTAATAAATGCATGCACCTGCCATTACAGACTGGACACGCGTGTTCAAGTCCAGCCTCGACTTCCAGAGTCAACATGAAGAGATGAACACTCTAATCACCCGTTCAACACCATGCATATTGAAACTCGCCTGTTCCCCTAATTAGACCTGCAAAAGCAGAGAAGAACAGGAGAGCCGCAGATTTCACCATCTCATCATCACTGTTCCAACAGAACCAGAGCAGCTGTGGGCACAGGCGGCCATTATGTGGGCTATTTATAATACCTAAATACCTTAGCATCATCTGTGCTTCTCGGTCGAGAATAAAATGAAAGACCATTAACATTAGGAAATAATGGGCCAGAGTTAACGTACACTAATTAAATCCATATGCTTGCAAGTATAATTTGGTTTTCTTCGTGCCAAAAGAAACAGTCTTTTATAATAAGATTAAAGCATCTTTCTCACAAACAAACACATTTTACAACAAAGTATATGCATAAGCACCTGAACTTTAATTTTTCCTTAAAATTCTTGAATTTTGTAACTAAAGTTTCTTATATTTTGCCTTGTGTGTGCTGCAGCCCTGCACAGGATTTTGAGATATTTCGACAGACAAAGTTAGGAAACAACAACCTTTTATTTCCAGCATGTTTATCTGGCTTCGTTTGAGTTTGATCAACTCAAATCTAGGTTGCTATCTAACTCTCATGACTTCAATTCAAACATTAAGTCCTCGAGGGGAACAAACCACATACCCAGACTGCTTTTTTAAGGATTTAAATGGTTTGCATGAATGCTGCGTGCTATTCTGAGAGAACAATACGTGTGGAGTTGAATGTGGTCAAAGTTAGTTACAGTTTTTGTAGTTTACTTTTCATTTAGCTTCTGTAATCATCACATTTTCTGCCTGTTTGTCTTTATTCATGACTCTTTTTCCCCCCTTGTATGTCCCTGTCAGCATAGTAGAGCTTTCATGTCAAGCCAATAAAGAGAGCTGAAATTGCAATTTAGGGAGATGTCTGGAGAGAAAGTGTTATCTGTAAATATGGCACAGAGTGTGTGTGCCAGAGAAGATTCAGTTAGACGTGTGCAGAAACGAGGGAAATTCAAGTCACATGCTGAGATATTGAGAGGGGGAGCTTATGTAACTGTGGCATTTCAGTACAGCTGTCCAAAATGCTGACTGAAAGAAAGTCAGTTTCGCTTAATGTTTTAGTGATAAAAAAGAGACATACTGCCATAACGCCGGGAAAATTTCCGGTCCAAATCAGTGTAACTAGTGAGGCGGGGAAAGCTTTTCAAGTTCCACTCTGCTTTTTTTTTTTTTTTTTGCATTGGTGCTATTTTTATTTGTGCAGCTTTTTGATATTTTCCAGCCCAGTATCATGAAGGTCTTTTCATTCACTGCTCAATTTTTATTTTCAAACCAATCTTTGGAGTGCATCCCATTGAATTAAGCTTAAAGGTGCCGTTTATAGTATTCAATAGTGTTTTGCAGAATATCCAAATGGAGTTTAATATTAGTAAGTTTGTTTGGGTTAATGTTTTATCACCTTAATCTATAAAAAGTGTTTTTTATTTCCTTTATATCTACATATCCTCTTCAACAGAGGTCACCTGTCTACATGTTCTTCAGTAGCAAAGATTTTAAAACATGGAAAGGACAAATGTTTATAAAGGCAGAGGTTAAAGATGAAAAGAGAGTGGTTGTTGTGTGCAGAGTAATTCATATCGATAATACAGATTTTTCTGGCGCAAAAGGCTGACAAGTCCAGGATCATACTTAGCATTAATTGTAAGATCTTTTACCTCCCTTAAGGCCACTACGAGGGAGAGTAAGTCAGACCCCCTAGATGTTTATACATTAGGGGTGGGAGAAAAAATTGATTCACATAAGTATTGCGATTTTTTGTTTTACAATTTTTAAATCTATTTTTATTCTCAAATATCGATTTTTTTTTTTTTTTTTCAAAAATTTGAGAATAAATCTTAAAAACTGATTTATATGTGATGTGTATTATTTGGGGAAATAAAGTTCCTGGAATAGTTTGGCGACAATCATAATCATTCAACTATTCAACTGGTGTTAAAAATGTAGACTAAAAACCGTGAAATCGACAATATCGTAGAATTGCAATTTAAATCGAATCGGCATCCAAAAAATCGTAGAAGAATCGAATCAGGAGAAAAGCATATCATCCCAGCCTTATCATACATTCCCATTTCTGCACACTGTTTCTTTAATGAACAATAAAACAGTCACCTAAATGAGTTTCTTTTTAATTTGTTAAACACTAAAAAAAAACTAATTTTAAGACTAGCATCAGTCACAGGTGTAATTCTGCTGTATATAACATGCATTGATTAAGAGTTGGCCACAAACCTGGAGCACATACCCTGACTTAAACTGAGATGTGGTTTTATATCGCTTAAACTAATGATAACAGAATAATTTTGCACTCAGCCTTAGGGATGTTTGAGGTTGAAGAATGGTCTGGATCCTAAAATCTGGCTGTTTTGTTGCTCGATTTCTTTTTATTACATCTACTTGCAATGACCTCCTCCCATTGGTTGTTTTTAAATGAAGAGATCTGCCTCCAACTGCTAACTCAAAACTAGCCAACCTCTTCAGTGAAGATGTCTCAATAGTGCAGGGAATTCAGGCCAAGTCCCTCACACCCTCTCTCCCTCACACACACACACACACATGCATGCACACTATTTCATTCCCCCTCTCCCTCTTCTCTCCCTCTCTGTCCTCCCATCTGTGAGTTCAGATGAACAGAAGTCTCCCGGGGCTTTTCATTGGCCGGGCTCCACACTAAGAGGCGAGCTAATTGGCCAGCTGGGGCCCAGCCGGTTGTTGGAGACAGGGCATTGGCCAAGAGAAGGGTCAAGTGACATGTCATTGGTCAGATTTGCCGGTAACCTGGCAACACTTCAGGCTTTTTCTCTTGAGAAAATCTTGGTGGGAAGGAGGAGAAATCAGGAGGAGACTGTTGAGCATAATCTGCTCATGGTCTCTCGAAAGAGAAATGGAAATTTGCAGCTTTTAGCGGTTCAGAAATATGTATTTAGTGTCCTTGTGTTAATTTCCAAATAGCCCCAAATCATGGGGTCCCAAATACTTGCACTGTGTCACCTTCAGCGTTTACAATTTATTAATCCAAACAGGCAGGAGGTCACAGCCAATGGTTA
This sequence comes from Xyrichtys novacula, assembly GCA_962446985.1. Taxonomy (NCBI): domain Eukaryota; kingdom Metazoa; phylum Chordata; class Actinopteri; order Labriformes; family Labridae; genus Xyrichtys; species Xyrichtys novacula. The sequence continues at coordinate 8,225,152 of OY660881.1, read as the reverse complement.
CCATGGCAAGCATGAGTGTGTGTTCTGTTTGTGTGTTTTATCTGTTGGTCTGCCGCTGAGTTTAGACAAGATAGTGATAGAGAATAAACAGCTCTGAATGCTGTTATCCTGTTCTATTCTCTCCAGTTATTCTCTCTTTGATTTGAATCCAGCTACCAACTGTTTACCTTCTCTTTCTCCGTCCCCTGCTATTGTTTCCCTTTTCCTTCAGGTTTCCTTTATTCCCCTTTTCCCCCCGCTGTACCTCCGTTTGTCCTCCAGTGTGGCTTGTCTGATTGAATTCCCGTCCAAAATAACCCATCTGAACAGTTTCTGATCTGGAAACAGTTTCTGCACTATCATATTGTTTGCCAGCGCCCTCCAAAACAATTTGACTGATTTGGGAACTGGTTATGCCAGCGGTCAGATGGCCAATGTGTTTTAGGATTGCCTGCTAGCTGATAACAATAGATGATAACAAATCAAGCACTTTTGCACCAATGTATAGCCCTATTTTTTCCAGGGAAATATAGTTTTTAGTGAAATAGATTGAAGTCTTTGTTGGACAGGTTCTTTATTGGGTATTAGTAAGGGGACCAAAGCCCCATCCTTGGTCCACTTGCTCAAACCTGTGATTCTCTGAGACGACAGCTATTATCAGGTAATTTCAAATGTTTTAACAGTGACCAATGTTGGCAGTTTTCTCTGAAATCCATATTTGACAGTCGGAGAAGAGAAACCCTATCTTTTCCCTTTTTCTCATATCTGTCCACCTCCACCTTTTTTATTAAGTAGCAGAGCGAGCTAATCCAAAGGAAATGAGAGGTGGAGGTTAGTCACCATGGATTAGACTGGTCCCAGGACATCAAACGTTCCATTCCCACCCAGTAGATAATCATAGCCAGGTTAGCCAGGAAATTAAGTGACTGCCTTTCAGACGCTTTCTAATCCCCGTCTTGCTCTCTCCTTACTTTTCTCTTTCTTTCCCACCCATCCCGCTTTCTTTAAGTCTCTCTCCCTCCTCCTCCCCCTGCCCATCCCCCCTCCTCCCAGCCAACCTAAGATCCACGTCTCGGCCAATCTGTAACAGACTGCTTGTGTCTGCAAGAAAACTTCCATCTCCATTTCTTGGAGGGTATTTGATAGATGACACTATCCAGCCTCGTACCAAAGGTAATACCTGACCCCTCAGCCAAGTCAAGGCTTTCAGACAGATTGGAAACCACTCAGTGACGTTCAAATCTCTATGTCGGCAGTTTAAGAATTTAATGCATACAATATACAGCCATTCACCTGGAGGATAGAATTATCCTGTAGGGTACGCTCATCCCCACGCTCAACATTTTCAAATACGTCCTTAAAGAGTTTAAGGTGGCCTTTCTGTGAGGCTTAGATACACACATTTACTCTTTATCTGGTTTACTACCTGAAAAGACATAAGCTTAATGAATTCATTTGTTTGCTCTTTATATAAAACCCACAACAGATTAACACCATTTTATCTGTTGGAGCGTGCACATATGGTTTCATGGTCTCGTAGCAGACAAAATCTCAGTGTAGCCAACAAAAAAAGCAGATTTTGCCAACATTTCTGTGTATTTTAGACACTCAAACACACAAAGAATAAAGTAGAATAGGTGGGTTGTTGGCATATGGGAATCAAGACAAGGTTAAGTAGGAGAATGGAGCGCACAATTGGTATTATCCAACTTTTAGTTCAGCCACTTGAGTAATTTTAGGACTAATTCTTTTGGGGTTGTTGTAACATAATATATCCTGTAACATTGTATTATATGATATTTAATCATTTATCGTATCATATCATAACATATTGTCTCATGTCATACCATGTCTAATCTCATTGTGTATCATAATGTATTTTATAGTATCGTATCATATAGTATCGTACTGTATCATGTCTTGTTGTATTGTATATCGTATCTTTTATCGTATTGTAATTGTACAATAGCTTTTCTAAAACAATTGCACCAACAAGTGCAAGGTTAATTCTATTACGTTGTTGGAAATGACAATAATCTGTGTCAGTATCAGCCAAAATGAGTTTGAAAATATTTGTAACTCTAATCTTTGTAGAAATCTTGTGTACTATCAAGATTTAACATATTTAAGAGGAGCTGTTTTGCTCTTTGCTTTCCAGTTGGTACCCACCAAAGGATAGTTGGTTTTGGGTCAAATTCACACCTGCTGATGATCAGGTTCTGATCCAGGTTGGAGTCGATTATCTGTTCTAAGTGTCGGGGTGAACTGACACAATCTGAGTGTTTCTGTCTGGATCCTGCGTCTTAAATGAACATTTTCATGTAGCACAGAGGTCAAATGTTGGGTCGCACTCTTTTTGGCTGTAAGTTCAGAAGATCAAGTTTTTAAAAAATGAGGTAAATCCATCATGATGTCTGCTGGAAATCCTTTAATATGCACCAGACTTAAGACACTCTGGTAAGAGCCCTGACTTAATTTAGGAGTGATATCACTTTCCAATGAAGATCAAGTTCTTATACATGCTGCAATGGCAGTTTAGAGTATCCTTGGCCCCCTCGCTGTACTCTCACCTGAGCTGACATTCTGGAAGAAAAAACTGAGAGGATATCAAAAGGAAACGAGCGATGTAAAATGGAGGGGACGAGATATAAAACATGTGGAGGCTAGAATAATTTGACACCTGGAGACAATAAAAGAGGAGAGGTCAAGACTTCCGTGAGATAAAAAGGAATAGAAAACTAAAGGAAATACGCGGTTATAACTACCCCACCCAACTGGAGCCAATCATCTGAAGGAGGGAGAAGGTGTTTGAGGGAGGCAGAGAGAGAAAGTGTCACTTTCATCCTATTACAGCTCCATCTAACCTGCTGCTGGAGCCACCTGCTCCCACCGCCACACCAATATCACACACGCATTCACAAAAATGTATTTTCAGACTTGGATTCAGATTCTGTGCATGAGCTAGCACATGCAGTTACTCTTCCCCTTACTCGCATGCAGAGGTGCTAGCTCTGCTCTTCTGTATACAGATATGTTCTTATGCAAAGTCCTGCTCCTGAGCTATCAGTGGTAAAGAAATCCAAAATATGAGAGTCTACAAATAAACTCCTGGCAGAGATTTTCCTCCCTACAGTGCTGACATTTTAAAAATGACAGTGTTGGTTAATAAAAAAATAGTCTACAGCTCTCTCTCTCATAAAGTCTTCGTCTCTGTCAGGTAAAGGGACTTCCTTTTAACCCTTCCCTCTTTGCACTGCCCCGTACTTCTGCTCTTCTTTTCCTAGGAATTCACCTTTCTTTGTTCCCTCTAATCCTCAAAGGGGAACTTTTTTAAGTCGGGAAGTTTGGGATAGGGAAAAAGGAGTGTGAGACTCGGATGGAGAGTGGGGGATGGAGGTAGAAGGATATAGTATCTGGGTAGCAGGGAGAGGGGCTTAAAGCGAACCAAATTATCTTCTTTTACTTTTTAGGCTCTCTTCTCCCTCTCTCTCTCCTCATCCCTCTCTCTGTCCCTCTATATAGAAAATCACCCCTGACTCTTTTTTCTCTCTCTGTCCTCTTATCAACTCCCCACCTTGCACTTTCAAGGACGTGCTAAACTGTTAAGAACACTAAGGATCGGGTAAAACCTGTGTGTGTGTGAGAGTGAGAGTCTGTGATCGTGTGTGCTTGTCTGTGCTTTTTTCAAGTGTGTGTAATTTTGTGTCTTTTATTTCACTTCTTTTACTGCTTGTATTATACAGTATGTGTCTGTCATTGCATAGATATCTGTGCACACAGTGAAACACACTCTGTGTGTGTGCGTGTGTGTGTTTCTGTGTGTGTTTCTCCAAAGGCTTTGCAGCAGAGACTAATCCTATCCTCTCTGCTATCGCCTTACCTTCCCTCTTACTATCACTTATTTATCCCCATCTCTCTCTTTCTATCTCTCTCTCTCTCTCTCACTTTCTCTTCCACACTTTTCTCGCTCTCTCACAAAAGTATGTATTTGTAAAGTTTAAACTCTTAGATGAAAATAGTGCCATTTTGAATAAATATGTGTATATCAGGCTGGGCACAGGTGTGTTTAAACAACCCTCTAGAATCACAAAAATCTGCAGTTACATTATAATTCTGTGGCAACTGGTAAGAGTGACGCTGCTAATCTCATCACTACTTCATACCTAAGGGGGTTTGGTTCAAGCTGACTCAGTGAGACGGAGGCCATCTAAGTCCTCTTCTTGTCAACGTGACAGTAACTCTGCAGAAAACAGAGTATACATAGTAAATAAATAGGGGTGTCCCAATACAACTTTCTTACTTCCCATATGATACCAATATTGTAGCCCGCAGTAATGGTTGATACAAATATTGATCCGATATTGGCACAAACTTTTGCATGACAAGTTTTACACTCAGCTGCAATGTCTTTTTTGGACTTTGACGAAAAATACTGCCACACGACCAACATCACTCCTACTGCTAGCTACTTTGTTTGTACCTAAGTACCATAGACTTTATATACTATATACTATGTTCCACCTTCAGCCAATATACCGATTGGAAGCCAAAAAGCTCTCGGTATTCCCGTGATTTTTCTCCATTTCCTGAAACCAGCATTGCCCAGTAGCGCACTTCATCACTTGCGCAGTAGCATTGTACGCATTCGGCGAGAGAAGTGCCGCCGTGATGACGCTGATAGAGGTTCGCTGATAGATAGACGATCTAGATAAAGGTGCCACAGCGGAGTCTGGAATGGACTGCTTGTATCGGAGTGCTGATATCGGAGATTTTAGATGCAGGCTGAAATAATCCGATATTCGTTTTTTTGCTGATATAAGACTGATATCAATATCGTATCGGGACATGCCTTTAAATGAACTCTGTTTACTACTCTGTCTACTCTTCTGACAGTTAAAATGGTTCTACATGACACATCAGTATTGAGTTATCCCACTCTCCACCATTGGCAATTTGGGGTTTACTGTTTTGCCTAAGGACACTTCAGCATATGAATAGCAATACCTAGGATTGAAACCTAGCCTTCTGATTGGTAGATGACTGACTCTATCACAGAGTCACTACCACTGAGGGCGCTAAATACATATTTCTGTTAGTGTCTATATGAAGATAAACCACCTACTACCGCTGACCCCTGACTAAATTAGTCCCTTTCCCCGCAGTGACAGTTTAACCAAAGGTTTGTTCTTGTGTCTACTCTTTGAATTTTTGAAGTTACTTTGAAAAAATATCACTGAAGCGCTTTACTGTCTCAACTGGTAACATCAATATCATGTAATTCTTTGAGCCCACTCGGTCAATACCAGAGAAGACTATAAATCAGTCAGTGAAATTGGTTTCACGCTCTAATGTGCAGTTGCTTGAATGGATAATGAATGGGTTACGTGATACAAAATATGACTTCATTCTCTCCTTTTGTATTGATTTTAAAAAGCAATCTTCAACTTAATCTGGGAGGAATAAAATGGTTTTAATTCGAGACACCAAATGGATGAATCTGCTGAATATATTGTAGGTTTGTAGGACATGTAACACCAGGGTTAAGTCCAGACAAGTGAAGTTCATACTTTTAAAGTCAATGTTAGTGTCAGTTTGTGTGTGAAGGTGTCTGCTGAAACTTTGTAGGGATGTCTAAACCTGAAAATGTCGTATTTATAAAGGTATTAACTTGAAACAAACACACATACACACACCTCTCCTTCCCACACCCTCACAAACTCACACTAAATAAACAGGATACGCTCTGCATTAAGTGGTATTAATCGCTGTATTCATGGGAGACGCGTTGAGCTGCGTGCTTTGGGGAAAATTGACCTTCTGTGGTCTTAATTGTACGAGAGGCTCAACAGCGCTGTGACATTTAACTATGCACCAGTCTTAATTCTCAGCCCTTTATTCTAGTGCTTCACTGACATTTCAGTAGGAGGAGGATTGTGAATAAAAATGCTCAGCTTCTTCGGCGTTATAAACAAACAAACAAACACATTTACCCATGATCATTTTGTCTTTTTATCAGTTTTTTCTCTGTTTCTTTTCCCTCCTTTGTTTTTTTTTCTCCCTTTTATCGCTATCTCATCTTTTCCACTCTCACTGTCTGGGTCTCTCAGTCGGGCACAAAGAGTTTTACAACCCAACAGCATGAAGTGACAAAACTGGTGTTCATGCACGGAGGTTTTGCAGGGGATAGATGATCAATACCTGTGACTCAGCGATTACTTTGCCAGGTGCTGAGAAATCTGGTTTTGAACCTCTACAGCTCACATTTTTAATTCTGTGACAGATTTATTTGCTCAAGCTCCGTTTTTAGCAGTCTAATGCTTTTTCGCAAAGTTAAGATTAAGGGCGACACATCAGTCCTTCAAACTATTTCTGAGATAGTGTGTTTGTGCAGTCGGCATAGTTGGTGTATACTTAATATTTGGTTTACCTTTGCACCGGAGCAGAATCATGAAGAAGAGCAGCAGCAGACTGTAAAGTGGCTCTCCAAGAGATGACTCAGCACTTTTTAAAACTGAGATGTCATGATTTTTGGAACGTGTGTCTCTTTGAGTTACTAATCAATAAAACTTCTTTACATTTGGATCGTTCTTCATTTTCCATTCAGTGCCATTACTTACTTACAGGAAGTGGCAAACTCTTCAAAATAAAAGCATAGTTTTAAAATATAGGGGGAAAAAATAACAAATAAAAGCAAAATAATATTTTATGAGGAAACGTCTCCTCTAATGATGTTTAAGATCCATCACCAGTGATGTAGATGAATCATAAATTTACTCATAATGAAAAATGGATGATGACATATAACTTATCTTTTTCTAACTTTTAATTTGAAAGAACACATGTATCATGTTGCTCCACCAATTTCTATTACTATGTTGCTTTAAAATATAACATTTCCACGAATAACGCCATAAAATTCATGTGGCCACAATACTCATGAGGCGAAAATCAGTTATTATGACAGCCCTAGACTACAGTCACTTAAAGCTCCAGTGAGGAACTTTTTCTTGGTGTCAACTTTGGCAACCCCTGTGGACAAAGCAGTCCTTGTTTATCTTGTTCTCTACATGCTTGAGTAGCAGAATGCCCCAAATATTTAATTCTGTTGCTTATCAATGGTCGAATGAATCTTTTTTTGAAAACCATGCGTGAAAAATACAAAAACAGCGGCCCGGGGATACCTACGCTCTTGCATCAGTTCCAGGCACTAGAAATACATTGTTGTAAAATTTATCTCTCTTGGCACTGATGGGCTTGTTGGATTTTGTGTATCACAGAAAAACATCAATATGAATTTCAGTCTGTTTCATAAAAGTGTAAAACTCCTCATTGTAGCTTTAATAAACATGTTAAATTACTTGTTCTCATAACTCCCTGTGTCAGGATGCAATATGGGATATTAAAGCACAAACCTGCATTGCTAACCTGCATTTTTAAACACAAGATATTAGGGAGCAGGAGAAAAACAGGTCCTATAATTCTGCATCCTTTGGTTTCGGTCGTATCTCTGTGTTTTAATTTAAAGAGCATCCTCTGTTTTTATTAGCCCAGCTGAAGTATGTTGCAAATAGTTATCTGCCTGATGAACAGGACTTTGTTAGTAGAGCCCCTCTCTCTTGTGTGGTCAGCACAGACTTAGAAGACTGATGAACCATGCACTCAGAGCCTTATAAGAATAGTGTTTTGTGTGTGTGTGTGTGTGTGTGTGTGTGTGTGTGTGTGTGTGTGTGTAGAGGTGAACTTTTGTGTGAATGTGAATAATCATGTTCTTGTCTACCCTCTTTCCTTTAGCACTGCTTTGTTAAGAGGATGTAGTAATTAGGCTGAGAAAATGGATGGCTTTTCACCAGCAGCTGCAATTACTGCTTTCTCTTGAATGAATGTATGGATGGATGGATGGAGGTGGGATCAATGGATGGAGATTTATAATGGAAAGGCTAAATGCAGACTGGGATTGTATAATGGAGAGCGAGGGTGAGTGAGTAACAGCAAGTATGGTCGGTTGCTACATTATTTTTAGTGACCATTACAGGGTAATGTTGGATTTCTGAATATGGACTCTTCAACTTTGAAAAGGTCTGACATGGCGAGTAAACAAACCGAAGAAATGCAGACAAGACGCCATTTTCAGTGATTTGTCATCAGTTGTGATTGTTTTGTGAGTGTTTCTCTAGCTGTCAGTCGTATCAGTCCTGATATTTACATAGACCTAAGATTCTCCATGGCAGCATTTGGCAACAGTAGCAGTTTAAGATAAGAAAAGAAAAGATAAGAAAAACTTTTATTTATCCCACAGTGGGACACCGTTTTGACTGAAATATAAAGAGTAATGGCTTCAATTCCAAGATGATATGTAAAAATCCATTGTCGGCATAAACAACTATATTAATTGAGATATTAATTACATCTATTTTCATATTGTTTTTGTTCTTCTTCCCATTGTTATGGTGCTTATTTTCACTTGTTTTAAGCATTTCTGATAGCCTTATATGGCGCCATTTGCTTAACAGAAACAAGAGCATCAGCGGCGAGATTGACCATTTTTTAACACCTGAAATCAGGGGTAGGAGGGAGTTGTCAGTCATGCATTATGAAGAAACGTTGATTTTTGCGATTTCCACACAAAGAATTCACAAAAAAGTAAAACATTTGACAGTCAAAAGTCAGCTGGGCGAAATTGAGTGAATGCTTTGTCCACAGGGGGCGCCAAAATTGCCACAAACTGTCAAAAGTTTGAAGTTTGAAAATATGAAGACGATGGCTATTTTGTAAAGTTAAAACAGTCAGAAGTGTAAATTTAAGTTGAGCCATGTATTATGATTTATCGTCTAGTATCTGTCATTTATGGCGTTATTATTCAGCGTGGTCCAAAAAAAAAGTTTAAAACTAATGTTTAATTCCTAAATTTAAGACAAGACTGGTTGTAGCGTTCAGAAAAAAAGTTGTTTTGGTTTAGAGAAATGTTCATTCAGGTTTACGATCATGTTGCCCTCTTAAGCATTACATTATTTACATACAGCGTTACATAATTCAAGTACAGTGTGTGACTAAAAGGTGCTCAGCTTGGTAAAGACCATATTTGATATTGGTTCAATTTAAACCTTGGTCTGTGTGTTTTTGTCATACGTCACTCCTAAGATCAATCACAGTCTTAATACAGTGTCATTTAACTTCTGCACCACATCAAAACAATAAGCTGGACGGGGAGCAGAGATGGCGCCAGAGCGGTTTCTATATAATGTCATAATTTGATGCTTTAGGCCGCTAACCAAGCTGCTGTATTTGATGGCTTGGAAACGGGAGCAGGCTGGCACAGACATAAGGTATATCACAGCCAGCCACACACACACACACACACACACACACACACACACACACACACACACACACACACACACACAGAAAACGCAGACTCTTCAGAGCTGTGTGTTAATTGTGTCAGCCCAAAGTGCTGGCTGAGCAGAACGATATGACTGATGCGGATTAGAACCAGCCTTCCCTTATTCATCGATTTCTACAGGGGTGGGAGGCAGACTGGGGGGATGACTGAAATGGAGCAAATCTTTTTGTATCAATTGATGGAGGGAGAAGAAGAAGAAGAAGAAAATGAGAGTGAGAGAAAAACAGATGAAGTGAAAGGAAAGCAGCATGTACGGCGGGATGGGAGGAAAATAAGGGGTTTCTAAAAGGGGATCCCTTCCACAGACAGTAATTGATGGAGACTACGCTGTTTCTTTTTGTCATCATTGATTTTAGCAAGAGAGCATTAGACTATATATGGAGGGATAGGGAGGAAGGATGGAGGCAAATGGAAGGGATCAGGAAGAGAGAGAGTTGTAAATTCAGGGATAAGTGATGGATTGAAAGGAGAAGGTGGGTGGAGTAAGATAACAGCATGAAGGATGTAGGTGTTATAAGAGATCTTAAGTAAGAGTAAAGGTTAGGGAGGGAGCTTAACAGCGCTCAGAGGAACCCTTTATTTCACTTAAGGAGTGTCGGTTAATGAAGGGAAAAAATGAGGTGTGGATGTGCGGAGGGAGGAAATAAGGAAGAGAGGATGAAAAGGGGGAGTTTGGAAAAAATCCAAAGGGAGGCAGAGGAGAAGGGTAGAGATGGAGATGATACGAAAGTGTTGAGGAAGAGCACGGAAAGAGTTGCACTGAGAGATGAAAGAAAGTGAGAGACACTTCACATTTGGGCTAAGTAGTCTCATTGAGGCGGTATGCATCCACCAAATACTCCATGTCGATCTCAATCCCTTTGAAATCCTTGAAACAGCTCGAGTGAAAGAGTTGGGACATGTGGGCCATTATGTGTGTGTGCGAGTGAGAGTGTGTATCTGTGCGAGCCGGGCCGAGGGGGGAAAAAAAGCTCTAAGACAGAAGGAGAATGTGTGTGTCAGTGCTGAAAGTGATGGGGTGGTGTGTTTTATGGGTAAATTGAAGGGTCTGTTGAAAAGAGAGAGATGAGCCCCTCTTAAAGTGTGTGTGTTTGCATGCATGCGTGTGTGTGTGTGCGCCCCCTCTTCCTTCAGTATCAGTCTCTTCTGCTTGATTTCCGCGCTCTCCTCTCTGCCTCTCCTCTGCTCGCTATGCCGTGAAATGGTTTTTCGCTAGACCATTACCCCAACCAGTGCGCGGCACTACTGCCACAGACTTGTGTGTGTGTGAGAGAGAGTGTGTGAGTGTTATATTAAATGTGTGTGTGTGATCGCCCTGAGAGGGAGTGAGGGAGTGAGGGCTGTTCGGCTGGCTGCATGCATGAGCGAGACTGACTTTGTGTACAGTAGCTGTGCTCGAAAAAAGAGATATTCTGCTTGTTTTGTTTAAGCGTGGCAAAGCAGGATTGTGTGTACATGTTTGTCTGTGTCTGTGTGTGTGCGTGTGTGTGCATGTAATTGTGTAGTGTGGGTGACAGAAGAGGGAAAAAAAACTGTTGTGCAGGATGTCCCACACGAGCAAAGTGCAGCTGTTGCAGTGTTTGCCCTGCGCTGAACTTCTGTCAGAGAAGTCTTGTAATTGAGTTTGTTGCTCACTGCTGGCAGGTTTACGTGCCAAGTTTCTGGAGCGTCTTTTGGACCAGAACTGTTCGTTTTATCGTCTTTAGGATTTTCTTTGCATTGTCTTACAAAAGTGTTTCTCCAAGCTGCAGTGATGTTGCCAAGTAGACCCAGGGAGGGTGGATTGAGTTGTTATTTGATGCTAGTATGGTGACAGTATATAGTGTTGTTAGATAGTGATCCTACTATTCACTGTACACCTTTCACAATGTGTGGACAGGAAGGGAGAGCTAGCTAGGACTCAGGCGGCCAACAGTGCAGCTTCTCCCGCTGTCTGTAATGTACTCAATTATACAGAAATTAAACACATGCATTGTCAACATTACTGCAAATTTGTAGGGCTGTAAAGTCCTAGTCGACTGGTCGACTTATTGGTCGATACTAGGGTAACCAAACGTCGTCTTTTACCCAGACATGTCCTCTTTTTTGGGGGGATGTCTGGCCTCGTCCAGGGAAGTTTATAAAATTCTTCAAATGTCTAGGGTTTTATATGAAAGTTACGAGTTTGTGTCTTACTGAGTTAGAGCACATAAAAGATACTCGATCCGACCCGAAAAACCCTCAAAATTAATTACACGCAACTCTGTGATTCTGCCCCTGCGTAGTCGTGTCCTCTTTTTGGGGATTCAGAATATGGTCACCCTAGTCGACACGTGCTGAGTCGACCAAAATTTGACTTGATTTACAGTTTATAGTTAATTAAATCAGGACGAGCGTACCAAGTGTTAACGGGGGTGTTTTCAGAGCAACCCCGTTTCACAGTTAGCAGCCTGTCTCAGATCACCCCCCTTGTTTTCACCATTTTGGATTCGCCCAACCCACTGGAGACCGAATAGAGGCAGGAAGATTAAAGAGCGCCCATGTCAATCAACGTCCGGTGGTTTGCTGATTATTTATATTTTAAACTTTTGTGTTTAATTGCCTTCTTGTACTGACCCTGTCGAGGTGTGTCATCCCCCGCCGTCAGAGTCAAAAAAACCTATTAGTCGCTTTTTAGTCGAAAATTTCAGGTTTTTAGTCGACCAAGAATTTCTTTGGTTGATAACAGCCCTACAAATTTGCGTATTATGATGTGTAGAAACCCACTGAGCATTTTTTGGTCTAAAAGAGGCCTAATGCATGTATAAGTGTAGCCTCGATGACTGGTCTAAAATCAGGCTACCACAGGTCTAAAAAGGAAAGTTTTTCAGACGTCTAAATTTAGACCAAGTTTAGACCAAGTCTAAATCTGGGCTATATCTATACTTCACAATATTTTGCTAAACGGCTATCATAATTATTTTGGTTAAGTACTTGTAGATCAGTTATTAAACTCACAGTTGCTTTTTGAAAAAAGTAGTTATCCAATAGTGGGTTAAAGTGCAACGTCTAAATTCAGTCTAAAAATATACAAAATCTAGACGGTTAAAATTAGGTAAAAAAAAAAAAAGAAACTAGACGTCAAATAGCCGTCTGTTACTCATTGGGTAGCTAATGTGGATATTTGTCGCACAGTTATTCCACAACATTTACGTATTTGCGTAGCTTTGCAGGCTGAAAAAATTCAAATAAAGTGTTTTTTGTGGTAATATCGAGCTGTTTTTACCGTCCTCCCAAACCTCAGCTGCGTACCACGTGTGTTTGTGTGCGGTCAGATATTTCTTTGCTTCTTCTGCACTTTCTCACTTCATATGTACACACACACACACATTCATTACACTCATCTGTTTGTGTTTGCTCAGTTTGTGACATCCCGCACTAATCTCCGCTTGATCCGCGTGTTTGGAGACACACTTGAGCGGAAGATTACCAAACCATGAACTCACTCTGCCCGTCTGCACCAATTCACTTCTCCTCACTTGACTCGATGGTAAACTGTAAGGTTTTCTCTTCTTCTTCTTCTAAAAATCAGTCTTAACTCTGTCGTTTGTAGCTGTAAAGATCATGACTACTCTTCCTCCTCTCAGTCCTCTGAATAAAAGAACAGTGATGCCAACCCTTAATGAAGGTCCCATTAACACTTCCCTTCTCTCTTTCTCAGACACCTGCCTCCCTCTCTCATTCAGCTCTTCTTCTTCTTCACTCCCACATTCATGACTCTTCGCTTTCTGAATCGTTTATTCATTCCTCTCACCTCTCGCTGTCTGCCAGATGTTGCATCCACCCCTCCCTCCTTCTCTCCCCCTCCATCCTTCCATCTCTTCTTCCTTTTTTTAACGTCTTGTTAAAATTGTTTCATCCGTGTCCCTTTCACCCCCTCGCTCCTTCGTCCTCTTTTTCACCCCGTCCTCGCTCTCATTCAGTGATTCACCTCTCATCCCCTCTCTCCCCTCTCAATGGCTCCATAATATCCCTCCTCCTCTCTATATCGCCCTCCGCCCGCTCTCCCTATCTCATTTACTTCTCATTCACTCTATCGTTCTTTCCTCCTCTCTTCTCCATCTAATGCCTTTTTATTCCTTCTCTCCACCCTTCTCTTCTCACTTAATATCCTGCTCTCTCTCTCTCTCTCTCTACCTGAGATATTGAAGCTATGAAGACAGGTGTTCAGAAGAAAGCAGGACCGGAGAATCTGTTTTATGTACGCCCTGGCGTCGCTCCCTGAGAGAAGGCTGCGGTCTCTAATATCTCATTCTTAGCACCTTTTTGTGTCGGCAGCAAGAGAGAAAATCCAGTTTTTAATAAATCCTTAAACTTTTTTGTCTCCGCCATTTGTGTCCCACACATACTCTTCACCCTCCTCCATTATGTTCTCTCAGATTTAATGGCGCTCTTTTATTCTTTTACACCATGTTGGAACACGGTGTACATCATAATTTTACAGGACATAACAGCTTCAAAACGCGCTGATGACATTCAGCGATGCCCATCGGAGAGCACTATTTCACACCTGCGAGGGTGTGATAGACGTTTGATAGTCCATTGTCACAGACTCGGCGTCACATGGACCCCTCAGGGACTATTTAACGCGGCGTATAAGTATCATTTTTATTGTAAGAGTTCAGCATGTATGCAGAGTCACAACGCTCTGGGTTTTATCTCACCCTCTCACCTCGCATAATGTTCAAATGAGTCTCATTTACAAGAAAATGGTTTGTGCGTATTACCGCGTGTGTGTTTGTATTCGCGCATACCTGTGTGTGTTTGTGCGTGAGTGTGTTTTAATGGGGCTTGTTGACGTTTGGGGTTTAGTCGGCTTCTTTAAGGAGCGCCTCGGCAGCTGGAATCTCCCCACTGAATAGACGGGGATAATCTCTGACAGAGCTACCATGTGTGTGTGCGTGTGTGCTTTTGTATATGTGTGTGTGTTCATGGGTGTGTTCAGGGAAAAAGGGAGGACTGGGAATAAGTGGAGGGAGAGGAAAAAAGAGGGAGGCAGAGAGAAGTGGGAGACGTGAGGAAGTAGGAGAGATTGAAATGTCAGCACCTCAACTTAATCTCTTTTTTTTCTCTGAGATGGAGACGAGACTTGACTTTGTGTGTGTGTGTGTGTGTGTGTGTTACTCTGTTTGTGTGTGCGTAGGTATGAGCAAGACAGCTCATCCTGTTTTGAAGTAACCTAATCTAGGATGGCGACCACCTCCTCCCCCAAAAAAGAGCCCTCAGAAGACTGAAACTCTGACTCCTAATCCCTAATAACTAGCCTGTGTCATTCCTCACTTACCTCAGTTTCCCAAACACACAGACACACACACACACACACACACACACACACACACATAACAGGAAGCTGACTGTGCACACTACCCAAGCTTGGACTTTGAATTTTAACTCTGTGTTCAAACAGACCCATAAACTGACCAACTGTCTCTCTTTACCAGATGCCGGGCAGAGGGCCAGATCCTCGATTGGCACCACGTTATGAAGAGGTGGAACGCCAGTACGCCTCCTTACCCAGGTAAAAAGAAAGAAAAAAAGAGTAGTATCTCCTCATCTCCTTTCCTTTTTTCTTTGCTCCTTTCCTTCCTCTTTGAAGCCTCTAATTAAATCTGTGTCGCCTGCGAGTCTCCAGAGGCCTCAATGTCAGCCAAGAACTCACCTCATCCTCTTTCTGGGGAGCACAGACTCAGACAGAGGATGGAAACTGATCTCTGACTCCTAGATCTGTTCCCTAGGAGTCAGCTGTTATGTCCTGTACACATTGTGGCGTATGCTCAACCCAAGTAGAATTGACCAATCATGAATCAGAAGGCTCGGTTAAATGTGGGACAGACAGTCCATGTGGAGAGCAAAGCAGGCAGAGCGCACACCTCTATGACGGCATGGTGGAAACCTAACCCCCAGTTTCCACCGCATCCGGAACGGCTACAAAAAGGCTGTATCCGCCGATCGCAGCTGATGCTAACCATTCAAGTTATCGCAAGAGTTCTATTTTTACCGGACGCCGGAGCATGCCGGATAAATTCAGCATAGATTAACCCATACTGGAAAGAAAGTCGGACCAGACACAAAATAAAACATCCAACTTCTTTTCAAAATAAAACACAAGGTGTTTCAGGCGGATTGTATTTCACACCATGCAAACAGGCGGGGGTGAACAAGTGAAAGGTTTAAAGACAGCATTTCACCCCGACTACACCGTAGATGAGAGGATGCAGATTTTAGAAGTCTAGAGGTGGATTTCTTCCTCTGGAAGGACATAATCTACTGCTTATATGGTTATGTGGCTGTCTTTATAGAGACAACTTGTTATTGCGCGACTGCAGGTGAATCCGCTGGTTCTTGTAAGTTCTCCCAATTACCGCTGTCCGTAGTCCACCACGAAATTTGCCTCGTAAACAGATGTGGTAGGAACTGGCGAAAATCGCCACCATATCAGAGCTGTTCCAGAATGCGTGGAAATTGGAGGTCAGGATGGCATCTTCGACGGGGGTTTGATTTTGAAATGAGCTGATTTTTTAATATTTATTTTTATCACAACTAACAAACTTCACTGTTAGTTTTTGCAGCTTTTATCGGCATGTTAATAAAAGTGCAACTTCCTCCTTAATTCTGGCTTTGTTAGCTTCAGTAAACGGCAGCACAATCTGCACAAGTCCTGCAAGAGTCTGTAATCGTTGTGTTCTTTGGAAAACAGTCATTTATTGAAGTTTCAGCTCATCCAATCAGCTTCCTTTATTCCCTTTAACTCAACAACAACAGCCGGTGTCACTAAGGCGTGTTTCAAGCTTCACTGTTCAGAGAAGATATGATTGCGTTTCTTTAAAGAGCCGTTCAGAGCTGATTTTGAAAGTTAAAAAAAGCTTTTTAAGTTTGTATAATATAATTGTACTCAGTTATATATATATTAAACACATAAAGAAGTTTGTAGGAACATTTGATTAAAAGATAAATCTCACTTTCTTAAGGGTTCTTGAAAGACTCAGGAGATTCAGCATTGTTTGGTCTATAGAGAGAAAATTGCAAACAGAACTTCTTCATTGTTTTTAAATCTTTTATTGTTTCGTTCCTCCACGGCACACTTGAGCCTTTTTTCAAGTGGGACTTTTCACGCTCCTAATTTCTTTTTATTCAGACAGTTGAGGATTTAAAGAGCAGGTGAGCAGAGGAGAGATTTTCACACACAGCCAACTCTTCACAGCATTTACCGCCTGGTGCATTTTGTGTTTTTTTCCTCCCTGGACGAGAACAATACGATCTCTCAGAGTATACTAATCAGCCTTTAATGGATTCCTTCCATTAATGTCTCATGATTTGTTTTCTTATGCAATCAGATAAATATTCATGTCCAGACAGGCCGTAGTTGTTGAAAAAATTGTGCAAAACCACAGCTGTTCTCTGACAATGTGAGTCAAAGACATGTTATATTCTTTTACTTGAATTTTCTTTCTACTTCTACATTTTGCTCAGTGTCTTTACATCTTTCTTTTCTTCTTTCGTGCTTTACCTTTTCTACTTTTCTCTCAGTTCCAGCTCTTATTTTCCAAAGATGAGTTGTAGCTGCTGCAGTAACGAACTCAAGCTAAACCCCCTTTTGAGGCCGGCCTGGTATCACAGCACAGTTAACTCTCTGTATCTAAAAATAATGATATTCATGTGAAGTATAAGTGTAAATTTTAACAGGGAAAAAATCTGAGTAGTTGTTACTAGCTTTTTCTCACCTCATCTTATTTTTCCCTCTAAGAACCGACACCTCGCGGACTAACGAGCCGACAACAAATGTTTGTTTGTATGTGTGTAAGTGAAGGAGAGCGAGAGGAAGTCAATGTGCTGACTGACGAACAGAAGTTAAGAACGTTAGGAAGTTTATAGCCAGGTTCCCACCCTTGTGAAAATGGTGAAGGATGGCTATTTCACACCTCCTCCTAGTGTGTGTGTGTTGTCAGAGAGTGTGTGTGTATGCAAGTATCCTAGTGTGGATTGTGTGTGTGTGTGTGTGTGTGTGTGTGTGTGTGAGAGAGAGAGAGAAAGTGTCTGTGTGTGGGTGATGACTTTGGCAGATGGGAGCGAGAACACTGATGATAGTTTTGAGGTCTGGCTGTGGTATCTGAAAAGCCTTGGGAAATTGGACACACACACACACACACACTCTCTCTCTCACACACTCACATACAGTACACCCTGTCTCTGTTTCCACTTTCAGGCCTGTACTGTAATCCCAAAACGCCGTGCCAACTTTACATGTCGACCTCATGTTTGAGAATTACCCACAAGTCATTTTACCATAAAAGTCGCTTTGACACTCTGCCTGCTTACCAGCTGGCAACACTCAGTTCTTTTGCAGCTGACGTGTGATTAAGGACAGTTACATTTCCATTTATGTAGCTTTTGTATAAGCTTTTCTCCAGACGACTGTTTGCAAACAATTTTTGAATGCAGACAAGTTTGTATTTGAATCAACCCAAACTTTCTTGGACGAATATCGGTATTATGGGGCGCTCATACGCGAGTAAAACCATCTACTCACGCGAATCTAGATGTGTGAACGAATTGTATTTACTCGCTTCATTCGTGCGTCAATCATATAATTCCGGGCACTGACACGAGCACTTTGTCCTCCATTTTAGATACCAGTGAATGATTGTCCATTTTCATATGTCACCAGGCAACCTTCGTGCTGATTAGTTAACACAACGCAAATATCTGCTCAAGTTGAGATATTTTCAGCTTTTTTTTTATTTTACTCGCCCTTGGTGTGTGGAGACAGTTAGAGATGCTCCCAGCAGCTAATTTCTAATCCAAAAGAAGGCAAAGTTGATATATTTCACAGGATTAAACACTATCCGAAAGCATATTGCACAAAGCCATTTTGAAACAGTTTATCACATTAGAAAATGATGAAATTGATGGTTATTTTTTTATAGCTCCTTGTAATGTGCAAAGAATACAATTATCTGCATCACACTTAACGATGAACAGCATTCAAAAGCCATCAAATGACGCTGAAATGACTCGCTTCTAACAGATGCAACACATAACCTCACAAAACATGACAAAAAATTACCAAAAAGTCACTATGATGAATATACATAAAAACAAAGTGAAGGTCATTAGGCCCACGTTAATCCTGGAACCCATCTTCAATCACTGCTATCATCTTCTATTCATTTTGTGAACAAATGAAAACTTTTATTAATTACAGTGCAGCTGATAAAGTGGAAATTTTCCTTTTCTGTGGAAAGACTGTTGTGGTACAAGCCCGAAAAATACACAAACTTTCTTGTCATTAACTCACAATTTTAATCAAAAGTTTAACTTAAAGTTTGAAAGTTTGACAATACGATACAATACGATATGATATGATACAATACAATACAAAACAATACAATATGATACGATACAATACAATATGATATGATACGATGCAATACGATATGATACGATACAATACGATATGATACGATACAATATGATACGATACAATATAATATGATACAGTACGATACAATACGATACGATACATTTGATTGTCCCTTGGACTCCAAGAGCTGCACAGATAAAGCTGCCAACTGATGACACAAAGTACTAGACCTAAAAAAGACACAGACACAACCCACGCACATTACACATACAGTACACACATTGCACATACCCATATTGCACAAGAATCCCACAGAAATGGTCAAAAGAAACACTGACAGTTAACAACAATGACAAAGAACAAAACACAGCAAGGTGAGACAAGATAACACCATGACATTATTGCACAATCCAGCTTTATTTTAGGAAACATTATTTAAAAACCTAACTGAGGTGGGCATGAACAAGTTTTATGACATCATGAGAGAGATGTGTAGAAATCAGAATGTCATGCCCGCCTTTGCTCTCTATACATGTCCTGCAGGCCCCAGAGTTACAGGTTTCACATTTAAATGTAGATTCTGTAAAAATAGATCCAGGAGAGATAAACGTCATTGAACAGCAGGTGCACAGGGACAGCACACACACACACACACACACACACAGTGAGGGGGCCAAACACTTTGTTCTGTGAAATCAACATAGCAGCATGCTTTGGTGAAAGCTGAGACCTCCGTTTAGTAATCGTAAGTCCAGCAGCTGAGAGAAAAACTCTCGCAGCTGGAGCAGATGTTGCAGGCTCGGTGTTCTGGTGTAATGAGTGACCCTGTTAAATGGTGACCTTAAGCCAATGCATCTGTTATTGAATGCCTCTTTAATTTGTTATTCACTTGAGACAAATCTGATAAGTAAACTTATCATTTCAATAAGAACTATTTATGTTTCCAGCAGCTGTTGTTTGGCTTCACTCAAACACAGGCATAGCTGTGAAAAGTGGCGCGTCTTCCCACTCCAGGTGACAGCGTTTAATTGTTTTAACATGCACATCCCTAATTGGTTCACTTCTTCCTGTGCTGACAAAGTGAGTCAGTATATGTTTTTTTCACAACAAACACATCAGTGTTTACCGAGAGCCTGTAAGCTGTTACTAAATAGACGGAACAACCGGTAAATGTTCCTCCCTCTCACAGACTTTATGTGTGAAAATGTCTCGTCTCATTCTCTCTCTCTCTGTTTCCCTCCAGCTTCGCCCCTCTGTGTACATGTTTCTCCTGCTGTCAATTAACTCAAGAGACATTTCTGCATCTAGAGAGTGTGTTTGGAAACCGCATACAGGCTGCTGCTGACCTTATCAAAACATATTATTTTGCCACCGGCCCAGAAATAGCTAGCAGGCTGAGTATATCTAATGTCTGCATGCATGTGAGGTACGGACCGTGTTTGTGTGTGTGATTGGGTGATTAATGTGTTGTTGTGTGAGTGTGTTTTAGTGTTGAAACCAGAAATAGCTGCAGGGTTGCTTACTCAGGTACTGTACATTTGACTCAAAGTAAGTTAACCAAAGCGCTGGCTGAGTGTGTGTGTGCGTGTGAGAGTGTGTGTGTGCGCACCATGGCGGTGACATAATATTTTGATGGCTCTAAAATTAAAACATGACCGAGCCGTGGATGAGGTTTCCCTGCCTAAAGCACAAACACTACCTAACAAACTGTCAGCAAATGTCAGTGCGTGAAATAGAGCTGTGGTGGGTTAATGGTTTCATTTTGTTCTGCATGAAACTTTTAATGTCTTGGTTATTAATTATATCAGTAAAAGACACCAAGCCATCAAAACTCACCTGTAGTCAGGTTAAGTCTAACATCGTTTCAGGTTGTGTTCTTCACTTTAATACAAATAAACAAAATTATGATTTAGCTGTTTTTGCAGGGTTTTTTAATATTCCTAAGAGCTAGGAGGTGGGAATTGTCACGGTTATGGAACATGAACATAGATATATAATGTGGGATAGGCACACAACAGTGCAAGGTTATGCTACGTGGTCATTTTCTCTAACTGACCTTTCCATCCTCTTAACCCCTCATGAATCACCTCCTGCTTTTTCTCTGTATTACACAATATCCTCACACTGCTCGCCTTTCACCTCCGTTTCACTTAGATGTTTAATTAAACTGAAACAGAAGATCACTGTTGGGCTGTATATCTAGACTTTTATGAACACCTTAACCCTTTTTTTTTCTCTTTTATTCAGGACATTATTTTGGAAATAAGAAAATAAAAAACGTGGTACGGAAAAACTTTCAACCTGGCTGTGTTTTTATACTTGATTCTGATTGGTCAAAATCTTTTGACGCACTAGCAACACCAGAGTCACACACATCATTTTAATCCAATACTCAATAAAGTACTTCTTTATGTTGACATTGAGGTGAAACATGCTAACTGGTTGAGCTAAACAACACAGATTATGAATATTGAATCCTGTCCTGTAATCCAGGCAACAGCAGCTAAACTTGTCAGGTTATCTAAACTACAGATTGCTGCAAATAGGAAAAATCTAAACTTATATTCTTGCAGGAGACGCATTCATATTCCTTTAATGTGAATTATAACAAGTAAGTTCTGCAGGGGTCTTGTTAACCTTGTGATGGCAACCATGGATTTGAAAAGACTCTTTTTTTATTTTTCTGTATCATATATCAGTTTTAAATCAATAATATGGTCTTGAAATCAGTATGAAATATCAATTTGTTTATGTTTTTTGGTTGGTAGCTGGGAACTAGGCGAGATTGTTCACAGTCGGGGTTATAATTTAAATTTAAAGTCCAGTGAGGAGTTTTGACTTGGAAGTGTTTCAGGAAAACTCTCAGAGCAACCTGAGTAAAGTCATGTTTTTGTTTGCGAGGAGGCGTGGTCAACCTTTTTGCAAGGTGTGGCATAATCTTTCAAAAGCTGTGATTGGCTGGGAGTGAAAAAGTAACTAAAGGTGCTTTCTTATCGATGATGGGTGTAGGAGGACAGTGAAATTGATCTATTCTATCACAGTATTTGGTCAGATATTGGTGATTATTTGCACTATTTTTATAATAAGTAACCAGATTATATCTAGGCAGATAGTGTATAGTATATCTTCTATCCTTTTCAATAAAGTTGTTTGCAATCTGGACTTTCTCTGCAACTCTCTGTAGTTGATAATCAGAAAGATAGATGCTCACTGTTACGTTAATGAGAAGTGTGGTGTCTTCTCCTCATGTCGTTGTTGTTTTTGTTTGTTTGTGCAGCTCATTCTTGACTCTACATCATTAACAAAAAGCTCCCCAACACAAGGTCCACCTGCTGCAAGACTGGGATCCAGAGTTTCATTATTCCAGTCGCCAAATATCTTAATAGTGCAATCACTTTCATCTACAGCAATACTGTGTTGCTGCAGCTGTAAATAAGAACTAATCTCTCGAGATCCACCGTAAACATAATCACGGCACAATCCAATCTGTAATGTTTAACCGATGCTGTCATTAACCAACCCTGTCATTCAGTGTTTGGAGGATATTTCTCCTATCTCACAGTCTTTACACCATTTTCTCCTCTGCTTGAGAAACTCTTAAGCTCCTTAAAAGTCCTCTTCACTGCTCTTAACAGTTTTTCACCTCAGGAGCTCTCTTAAGGGCTAAGACGCTCGGTGAATAATTTTGTCTTTACCAGGATGGAGTCGTCACCTAAAAGGGGGAAAGTTTCTGGAAAACTTCATCATTATGAGAATATCTCGAAATGTGGTACCAGCTTTAAAACACAGTCCCTGGAATAAGAGAGAGGGGGGCGAGCTTAGTTCAACCTGAGGTCTGTTGATCACCATCAAAGTGTGTCCATGCTCAACATTTGCAGGTTATGCCCCCACCATATGTGCGCTATTAGTCCACACATGGCAGGGGGACTTATCGCCCTCTTTTTCTTCACACACATTCTGTCAGACACGTTTTAGTCTCGATTTTTTTCAGGATTATTGACCCAAATAATACAAAAAAGAAAGAGATATTAAAGTGGAAATGATGGGGGTGGTAATTGTGACCAATGGCTCCCCTAACTCACAGGTTTAACTTTGATTACAACATGACTTTGCTCTTGGAGGGTTTCTATTGCTAACAGCGATCTCTTGTTCCAAACACAGCCTTGACCCAATTGGATTAACCAAACACCCTTTCCCATTTGTCCTTGTTATTAGTCTTATTGGATTAAAGGGCCAATCAGAATTCTTGTTCAGGTTTCTGGGAAGGTTGTCCACTTCCTCATTACAATGATAATTAGTAATTACAAAGCAGATGTTGTATTCTGTGTTGCTCTCTGTCTCCTGTAGTTATACGTCTTCATCTTCATTTCTGTCTCGCCTCCTCTCTCTCTCTCTCTTCACTTCTCGTCTTTTCACTCTAAACTCGGGGGGTGAAAAGGACATTGTTGAATATTGTCTCACTTTGCCGAGGACGGGAAATGAAATGGGACTGCGGCTCGCTTCTCTCTCTGTCTCAGTTGAGTGGACCTCCCAACAAGGCCTCAGAGTTTCCCAGACCACTTTACAACTGCTGCACAATCCAGCCCATTGTTGGTTGTTTTTCTGTGTTCCTCTGGACTCATCGAGTCTCTGCTTGTTTGTTAGCCATGTAGGAGACCCCAAGTAAAACCCTGGACTCCCCCACCTCCTCCCTCCCTCTCTCCCTCTTGACCCTATCTTGTTCCTAGCTTCTAGTGTTTCTGATGTGTTCACCCGTTGTTTCTCGGCGCAGCTTTGATCTTGATCATGGACTCTTAAAAGTTGGGTTTGCAATCCATAATGTCTTGCAGGACCAGTAGGTGCCTCATGACATGAGCATGATATGCTTTCATATGTCTGGACCCCGGGGTGAGGCAGGAAATTTTCCCCGCAGGCCCCAGCCAGTGAATGTTTAACAGGTTTCTGGAGCACTGGAGTCTAGCTGGTGTTAAGTGATACTGTGCCCATGTGGAGGGAAGGAGTGTGTTACAAGCAGTGAGATAAACACACTAAACACACGTCCCACGGTGGCACAATAACACTCAAAAGAAGTTAATCACTCTGTCGTTTCATCTTTTTTCCTTATTTGCCAACTTTAGCTTGACTGTACTAAAAGACAGTTAGCTTACAATGTGTCAACAAACGGTGCTCCAGTGTTATTTATATCTGTCCTAAAAACAAAAAATGATGGACTATGATTCAAACATTTCGACAGTTGCAGCTGTGAAATCTTCACATCTGGCAGCAGCCTAATGACCATCTGCCGTCCCTGTGCTGCAACAAGTTTCTTTCTCTCCAAAATTCGTGAAGTTTTACCGAATAGTTAAGCGATAATTAAAATTGTTAATGTCAGATTTCCAAGTTTCATAAACTGAACAGGGGTGCATGATGAGTTTGAGCTGAAATGAAATGCTCTCTATGATTTATGAATGGGGTGGAAAAGGAGGCCGCTCATGTTGCAGCAGTATGCAGGGGGTTTCTCTTTCAATAAAGCAGTCAAGTTGTGGCAGTCAAGTAAGTAAACAGATGGTCCCATTCACCTCTAACTTCATGAACCTTTTACTTACTCCGACGCTGCAAATACACAATATGTCTGGAGATGAAATTTAACCAGTTTGGACAGGATACATTGCAGAGAAGTGTTGGGTTATGCAGCTGATGATGTACAAACCAACCACAAGTCTCTACAGGCCATAAAGAGTGAAAACATATTTGTGCTTCTGTCTTGAAGGTCTTTTATAATAAATCAGTGAGTGTACTTTTGTGGATGT
The DNA here is from genome assembly GCA_962446985.1 of Xyrichtys novacula. Classification (NCBI taxonomy): domain Eukaryota; kingdom Metazoa; phylum Chordata; class Actinopteri; order Labriformes; family Labridae; genus Xyrichtys; species Xyrichtys novacula. The sequence continues at coordinate 8,200,605 of OY660881.1, read as the reverse complement.
GTGTGTTTGGAGGCTTTTATTATCTCCTATCTCCCTCTAACAAGTAACTCCTCTTCATGTACCAAATTAGTGGCTATGGGGGGATCGTAATTTGACAGCAATTTGTATCCTGTGGTCACGCACGGAGCAAAGTGTCCCCAGCTTGAATCCATTATATCCTGCTGAGGAGGAACCTTATTGGCTCAAGATGTGAAATAATGGAGGCTGTGTGAATGGGATATGGTATTATCGGTAATGGTTTGCTTGATGTTTTAGGAAGTCGCCCACTGTACTGTCTGTAAGTGGTTACGTCTGATGCTGCCATAACTCAAATTTCAGCGAGTGCAGATGGACCCACACCCTGTTCACTTCCAATGTGATCAGTGTGTTTTATGGTCGGTGCATATTCAAATGCCCTCAAGTTAAAATGGCTTGCAAGCTGGTTTGCACCATTGAACTTGACTTATAGTTTAATTTTGAGGCTGCCGATTTTAAGAGGCTCTCTCCGCAGCTATCATTTCCTCTGATATACGAGGCTGTGCAGATCCGTACTCTCTACAAGTGCCCATCAGTTCAAGCAAAAATGATGTTTATTCATTGATTGTTTGCTTGTAGATTTTTTTCCCTCCACAGGGGGAAGCTGAGCAACAGTGTTTGCAGTTTTAGGAAAAAAATATTTGACTTTATTTCTTTTAAGGAAGAAAAACTGCTGCATGTGTGAATGTGTGATGTTATGACCATTTTTGTGACCCAACTCTATCACTTACTTTCATTCATAAAAACAGTAAGTAGTGAAAATAATGAATAATGGATGGTCATGCAAATCAGAACATGTTTAGCACACTCAGCTCTAGGGCTGGGTGATAAACTGAAAATTTACCAATACCAAAATTTACGACAAAAACCAACATCATTTTGCCCATGTCAGTATAAAAAATATATATAAATAAAAGTTTGTTTTAGATGTGTGTAGGTAAGCTATGGTCTCATGTCCCTTTAAGACACTGTCCTTCGTTGGAGACGTGACTCCACCCCATCCAGTCTGTAACAAAGAGGGAAAGACAAGTGAGGAAATGGAGGACGGTTCAAAAGTTGTAGCAGCTGAGGTAGACAAAGTTAATGTGGAGGGGGTGAGCAGTTTGTGGAGTAGTTATCGTCTGTTTATCGTTATCGAGGTGAACTGCTCAATATATCGACAGATTGATTTGAGGCCATATTGCCCAGCCCTACTCAGCTCAGCTTACATTATCTCCTTATCACTCGGCTGCTACAAAGACATGAACAAGTTGACTGAAAATACAATTTAGACGTTAATGTTTATATCCACAAACTTTGCCTCAGATAGATTTCTATCCGTTTCCTTGCAAATAAACCTTAAATTGAACATATTATCAATAGTCCAGTAAATATCAGCTTACTGATTGAATAAATCACATCAAACTGAACATTTTCTTTGAAGGTAAGGTTAGACAAAGTCAACGTGGACATTTCAGTCCTCATGCAGCTCTAGTTCTTCTTGCATTTGACACACCTTTAAACCTAGATGAGAAAATGCTGCAACTTACTTAACATACTGAGTGAGCTTCACCTTTGAGATGCACCTTACAGCTACCAGTGCCTGGATTGCAGGACAAGATGTCGCTCCATATTTCTTGCTACTCTCAGTCCCTTGTTTCAACAGCTCCTAAAAGCTCAATATATCATAATAACTCAGTAATATATTTATATACTGTACCTTTAAAAACACCATGGTTCTCTTAAATTTTGGATATTTTGTATTGCAGTTAATTGAAAAAGAAAACATCAGTTATATTAAATAAAAATAATAATTTTCACTTGATTAATTAAATTGATCTGTGAATGCCAAAAGTGAAGAGAGTACAGCATCAGAAAGAAAGTTTCAGTATCTTTAGACGTAAATTCACTGTGATCATATGGCCTACAGATTTCTTAGTTTGCTGATCAGTCGGCTCGTCTCTTCCTTGAAACAAACCGCCTCCAAAAATGTCTCCTAATTCTCGGCTGTAGCTTCATCCTTCAGTTTCCAAATGGCATGGCCGTATTATGATGGGATGCTAAACACTACTCCAAATCCCTATTGTTCTGCCCTCTCTGTGTTTCCGAGGCAACAGTCTCCTACCATCTGGAAGGCCCTCATCCCTCAGTTCCTCTCACTTTCCTCTAATGGGTTTCTTCTCTGTCCTTTTCCCATCTCATTTTCTTTTTCTTTCAGTTGCCGTTTCCCTTTTATTCTCTTACATTTTTTTTCCACGTTTGTGCTCTAATTTTATTCCTTCTCCATTTTTCCCCCTGTTGCACCGCGGCTTTCTCTACAACTTCTCGCTTAAAGGACTCACCTTGTTTCAGTTTTCTTTCATTTTCTTTCAAATGAAACTTTTTCGTTCATCCACCTGTGACCTTTTAAATCTCACTCTGATGTTTTCTTTTCCTTTTTAATGCAGCTTTGTTCTTGAAACAAATAACTTTGTCATCTCGTACACTCACAGCCGCACATATTCATGACCTGATACACAAAGTGGCATATTTCAAAGTGAGTCTGCACACACACACAGACAAACACACAATGAGATACTCAGGGGAGTGTAATCATGTTAGCTTCCTGGACTGGTCAGTTTGTAATTCATGATATCTGAGTGGATTAATCATATTTGACAGAACTTTATTGACAAAGACAGATAGGAGCCCCTGAAAGGTGTTTAGTTTCATTCGAACGTGAACTGTATGACCAATCATGTATGTGTGTGTGTGTATATATGTGTGTTTTATGTGTGTGTGCGTGTCTGTTCCTCTAAAGTAGGGCCCATTATTCTCAGCAGATGCTGACCTTCAGCATGCCAGCTCTCTGGAGGGCAGCACTTGTTTCTCCCTCGTCTTTCTTCTCTTCTCCTCCGTTCTTCTCTCCCCCTCCCTCCCTCTCTCTCCCATTACTTTTCTTTGTTGTCCCTCCCTTCTCATTTTCTGCTCCTTTCTTCTTCCTCCGTCCTTCATGTTTTTCTTCTCGGCTTCACTAGTCGTCCATCTGGGAGGTTCAATCCCACTCGCTCGTCTTGCTGTTTGTCATTTTCTTTCTGACTCTTTTTTTCCGTCTTCATTTCATCGTTCATGTCGTCCTCTGCGTGTTGTGTCTCTTGACTTCATAGCACATCGATTGTTGCTCTTAACTTCATCTCATCGTGTAGAGCCAGTTCCCGTCTTCCTCTCTTTTTCTTGTCCTCATCATCCTCTCGTTCACTCGCAGTTTGTTTAAAAGTAAGCTGCGGTAAATACAGATTGCGTCTGGCAAACTAGCATGGCTAATGCACTGCACTGTGTAAGTGATGGGAAGTGATTTCAGACGGTCTTTTTCCCTCCTTTTCTTCCTCATTTCCTTCCCAGCTAAGCCCTCTGTGGTCTGCAGCCCTCACACCTCTTTGTCTTCTGTTTATGCTAACTCCTCATCCTCTTTCAAATTCATCTGCCTGTCTGTCCTTTGCTCTTCGGTTGTTTCAAGGAATACAAATGAAGCTGTAATTCTTTAGTGCTCTGCTCTTTGCCTGCAGAATCCTTGTCGGTCACCTTTTTTTGAAACACAAATCTGCCCCTGCTGTGAAGTCTGCAATCATGAAACCTTTTGGCATGAAGCCCGTAACGTGATATCAGCATGCAGGTCAAAATGGATCACATCTTTATCTCAGGAAGAATTGTAAATCAGCCTGAGTTCGATACTGTCCAATGTGCTTCTTAACCTACCATTCAACCCGTTTCATCATCAGTGTTTGACTCGGATCTGCTTGATATTCAGCCTCGTTTTTCTGGCAGCTATGTTCCTGTTGTAAAATCCATTTACAGTGAGCTGTTATGTACTAGCAGAGCCTTCTTCTCCTTTTTTATCAATTCTGTTCAAATCCATTTATACTAAACTTGCAAAAAGTCTGATAAATACCTGAACTTTAACAGTAACATGAAAAAACTAGGGCCCCGGTGGGGCACTGGCGGGCCCGAGCCGTGTCACGCCGCCCCCAGCGCGACCGCCTCCCCCTCCCGATCGCGTCACACTCAAGGTCCAAAGATGGTGTGCGCACTTGTCTGTGGTCATTTACCATTATAATGAATGGGAGGCGCAGTTTCTACCAAAACGCTCGCTGCAGACAAACTCCATGTCCTTTTTGAAAAAAGTCTGGACCATGAGTGAGGGCACAAACACAGCTAGTATATATCCAAATGGCAAGTTGCTCCTCCTTTCGGTTTTGCCGAGAGAGCGATGCGTTTGAGCCATTGAGCGATGGGCAGGAAAAACTTGACTTTTTCTCCTGCCATGGGGGGGCGCTCTTTTGGGGAGAAAAAATTCCTTCACAAATGTGTTGATGGCTGGACATTGCATCATCCTAGAAAACTTGGAGGCCAGTGAGGACAAAAATAAAAAGTTATAAGACTTTAAAAATGTGGATATTTGGGTCCTCTTTGGCGCCCCCTAGAACGTAGACCATAGGGTGCAGCGTCATGATTTTTACAACTTTGAATGGCCATGGGGTGTAGATTGGCCTGAGCAAATTTGGTGTCAGTGGGACGAAAGCCTTAGGAGGAGTTAGCCACATTCCAATGTGTGCGAATCGGCAAAAAATGCGAAATAGCCCTTTAACCGTACATTTGACAGATACGCCTGCATTGACTTTTTCGTAGATCTTATTGAGATACACGTGATTGTCAAATTTTTTGTCAATATGACAAAGCGTACAGGCGTGACATTCAACAATGTGTATTTTCACCTTAGGGGACAAGAAAAAATTGACTTTTTTGTCCTGCCATGGGGGGCGCTCTTTTGGGGAGTAAAAATTCCTTCACAAATGTGTTGATGGCTGGACATTGCATCATCCTAGAAAACTTGGAGGCCAGTGAGGGCAAAAATAAAAAGTTATAAAACTTTTAAGAATGTGGATTTTAGGGTTATTTTTGGCGCCCCCTAGAACCTAAACCATGGGGTGCAGCATCATGATTTGTACAACTTTGAATGGCCATGGAGTGTAGATTGGCCTGAGCAAATGTGGTGCCGGTGGACCGAAAGCCTTCGGAGGAGTTAGCGAAATTCCAATGTGTGCGGATCTGCAAAAAATGCGAAATAACCCTTTAACCGTACATTTGACAGATACGCCCGCACTGACTTTTTTGTAGATCTTATTGAGATACATGTGTGTGTCAATTTTTGTGTCAATATGACAAAGCGTACAGACGTGACAGTCAATAGTGTGAATTTTCACCTTAGGGGGCGCTATGGAGCCATTTTGTATTTTATTGTTTGGGCGACTTCAGAATATCGAATTTTTCACCAGGCCCGGTCGTCCTGCCAAATTTCCTGAGTTTTCGCCAGTGGGAAGTGGGCCATTTTCCAGTTTAAAGCGGAGGAAAAATAATAACTAGGACCCCGTTGGGGCACTGGCGGGCCCGAGCCGTGTCGCGTCCCCCCCCCAACGTGCTGCCTCCCCGTCCCATTTGTGTCCTCTGGCCATCGCCCTCTCTGGTAACGCCCATCACTGCAAAGACCCTTTTCCTTCATCGGCGTTTGCTGTTCTTCTTGCCAGTGCGTGTTGCTTTCACTTACACTTGCCACAGCCAGCCTCGTGAGTGCCTAGCCTATTGGATATCACTGTCACCTACACAGGACAGTCATTACCTTTCTATTAATACTTTGTGTTTTAATTTCACATTAATTTCCATATTGTATAAACGACTGGAAAAAACTTGAGCCCCTGCCCCTGTATAATCATGTGCATGTCTCTGTTCTAGCTCCAAAGTGAATCTTCACTGCTCATGTTCTCCTCAGAAGCACTCACCTCACTCCCCTCAGGTTACTGTACACATGCACCAACTGCCTGCTTCAGGTTTGGATGGAGCTTCATGGTTGTCTTTTGGAGAAATGACCAGTCAAGTTGTGTTTGAAATTTGATTTTTTTCAGGGGCAAAAGGAGCCTCTGCATTCTTGTCAAATATGTAAATAGCATGTTTTTGCAGGTGCTAAAAACCAGACTCCGAGTGTGTGTGTGTGTGTGTGTGTGTGTGTGTGCGTGTGTGTGTGTCTGTGTGTGCGTTCAAGTCACATGACATATTTAACCGGATGTAGCTGCAAGACGGAGCCTCGTTGACTCTCCGTTTCAACTTATCTCAAAAGTGAGGACCTCAACCTATATACCAGTTTTTAAATTGTGTTGATAGGCCAAATAAAACCAGAGTTATGATAAATTATGTCCGCGATACTTTTTTTCTGCTTATTTTGATCACGTTCGGCGCTCGATCGCGCTGTATGAGACAGGAAAACATAGCATGCAGACATTAGCGACAGGTCTTACAGGCGGAAAAGGCTTGCCAAAAGAAAAAAAAAACACACCACAACATCTCTCCTATTGGTGGAAAACTTCACCACAACAACCAATCCAAAATTATATGGTGACTGATTGACAAGGGGTGGGTGCTTACGTTCTTCCTGCAACATGAGAAGCGAGGGAGGGACTCTCAGCAGGGATGCAGTCTGGGACACGTAGTTGCAAACCTAGCGACTTTGTTGTTAGATTCAATGACTTTTCAGACCCCCTAACGACTTTTTTTTAGAAAGAAAGGGACTTTTATCGACTTCTTCTGGAGTTTAGAGACTCTGACATGAAGCAGGCTTTCCTTACTGAGGAGTTAGCAACGCTGCTAAGGGTGCAGAGCCACACATGCGCTCAGAGCTCTGCATGGGAGACTGAAGCTGACAGAGCTGCAGCAGTTAGCAGGTTTCACCCTCAGAGACCACCAGGGGTTCATGTTGAGGCATTTTAATTTTTTTTTTTTTTGTGCCATAGACACTGTCAGCACAATCTGCAGTTACACTAACAAAAATGCTGCAAAAAACAAAGAATTATGGAAAAATTACACATGGACTGACATAGAGGAGGATCTAGTTTTTTACATCATGTTTTACATCATGCATCATTTACATCATGTTTTTTTGTAGTGGCATAAATAAAAAGTGACATTTGTGAGACTATACAGTGTTTTGTAAATAATTTTACAAAGAACGCCTGGGCCATTGCCTGCATTTTGATGTAAATAGAGGTAAATCACTATGTTCTTTGTTAAAAATTTGCATATGTTTTGAAGTTTACAATTTTTATTTGAAGTTTAAGTTTTAAAAACAGTTCATCACACATATTTGTGGTTTTCACAGTAAAAATGTTACTTTTTTCCACTCGGATTTTATGTTTTGTGTGTGAATTTGGGTCCATTGTGTAAATTCAGTATGTCAACATGATAAAATAACTGTAAATTCGCACAGGTGAGGTTGTGCTGAAAAAAATGATACCAGGCAAGGCACGTGATTGTCAAATTTTGTGTCAATATGACAAAGCGTATAGGCGTGAATCTCAACAATATGTATTTTCACCTTAGGGGACAAGAAAAAATGGACTTTTTTCTCCTGCCATGGGGGGGCGCTCTTTTGGGGAGTAAAAATTCCTTCACAAATGTGTTGATGGCTGGACATTGCATCATCCTAGAAAACTTGGAGGCCAGTGAGGACAAAAATAAAAAGTTATAAGACTTTTAAATATGTGGATTTTAGGGTTATCTTTGGCGCCCCCTAGAACCTAAACCGTGGGGTGCAGCGTCATGATTTTGATAACTTTTAATGGCCATGGGGTGTAGATTGGCCTGAGCAAATGTGGTGCCGGTGGAACTGAAGCCTTAGGAGGAGTTAGCCACATTCCAATGTGTGCGGATCGGCAAAAAATGCGGAATAACCCTTTAACCGTACATTTGACAGATACGCGCTCATAGACTTTTTTGTAGATCTTATTGAGATACATGTGTGTGTCAATTTTTGTGTCATTTTGCCAAAGCGTAAAGGCGTGACACTCAACAATGTGTATTTTCACCTTAGGGGTCAAGAAAAAATGGACTTTTTTCTCCTGCCATGGGGGGGCGCTCTTTTGGGGAGTAAAAATTCCTTCACAGATGTGTTGATGGCTGGACATTGCATCATCCTAGAAAACTTGGAGGCCAGTGAGGACAAAAATAAAAAGTTATAAGACTTTTAAAAATGTGGATATTTGGGTTATTTTTGGCGCCCCCTAGAACCTAAACCGTGGGGTGCAGCGTCATGATTTTGATAACTTTTAATGGCCACGGGGTGTAGATTGGCCTGAGCAAATGTGGTGCCGGTGGAACGAAAGCCTTCAGAGGAGTTAGCGAAATTCCAATGTGTGCGGATCGGCAAAAAATGCGAAATAACCCTTTAACCGTAATTTTGACAGATACGCCCGCACTGACTTTTTTGTAGATCTTATTGAGATACATATGTGTGTCAATTTTTGTGTCAATATGACAAAGCGTACAGGCGTGACAGTCAATAGTGTGAATTTCCACCTTAGGGGGCGCTATGGAGCCATTTTGCATTTTATTGTTTGGGCGACTTCAGAATATCGAATTTTTCACCAGGCCCGGTCGTCCTGCCAAATTTCATGAGTTTTCGCCAGTGGGAAGTGGGCCATTTTCCAGTTCAAAGGGGAGGAAAAAGAAGAAAGAAAGAAACAAAGAAAAACCACTTGGGGAATAATAGGGCTCTCGCAGCTGCTTAGCAGCTACGCTCGGGCCCTAATAACTAGGGCCCCGGTGGGGCACTGGCGGGCCCGAGCCGTGTCGCGCCGCCCCCAGCGCGACCGCCTCCCCCACCCAATCGCGTCACACTCAAGGTCCAAAGATGGTGTGCGCACTTGTCTGTGGTCATTTACCATTATAATGAATGGGAGGCGCAGTTTCTACCAAAACGCTTGCTGCAGAAAAACTCCATGTCCTATTTGAAAAAAGTCTGGACCATGAGTGAGGGCACAAACACAGCTAAGATATATCCAAATGGCAAGTTGCTCCTCCTTTCGCTTTTGCCGAGAGAGCGATGCGTTTGAGCCATTGAACGATGAACAGGAAAAACTTGACTTTATTCTCCTGCCATGGGGGGGCGCTCTTTTAACGAGAAAAAACTCCTTCACAAATGTGTTGATGGCTGGACATTGCATCATCCTAGAAAACATGGAGGCCAGTGAGGACAAAAATAAAATGTTATAACACTTTTAAGAATATGGATATTTGGGTCATCTTTGGCGCCCCCTAGAACTTAAACCGTGGGGTGCAGCGTCATGATTTTTACAACTTTGAATGGCCATGGGGTGTAGATTGGCCTGAGCAAATTTGGTGCCGGTGGAGCGAAAGCCTTAGGAGGAGTTAGCTACATTCCAATGTGTGCGAATCGGCAAAAAATGCGAAATAGCCCTTTAACCGTATATTTGACAGATACGCCTGCATTTACTTTTTCGTAGATCTTATTGAGATACACGTGTGTGTCGAATTTTGTGTTATTTTGACAAAGCGTACAGGCATGACACTCAACAATGTGTATTTTCACCTTAGGGGACAAGAAAAAATGGACTTTTTTCTCCTGCCATGGGGGGGCGCTCTTTTGGGGAGTAAACATTCCTTCACAAATGTGTTGATGGCTGGACATTGCATCATCCTAGAAAACTTGGAGGCCAGTGAGGACAAAAATAAAAAGTTATAAGACTTTTAAAAATGTGGATATTTGGGTCCTCTTTGGCGCCCCCTAGAACGTAGACCGTGGGGTGCAGCGTCATGATTTTTACAACTTTGAATGGCCATGGAGTGTAGATTGGCCTGAGCAAATTTGGTGTCAGTGGGACGAAAGCCTTCGGAGGAGTTAGCCACATTCCAATGTGTGCGAAACGGCAAAAAATGCGAAATAGCCCTTTAACCGTACATTTTACTGATACGCGCGCATTGACTCTTTCGTAGATCTTATTGAGATACACGTAATTGTCAAATTTTGTGTCAATATGACGAAGCGTACAGGCGTGACATTCAACAATGTGTATTTTCGCCTTAGGGGACAAGAAAAAATGGACTTTTTTCTCCTGCCATGGGGGGGCGCTCTTTTGGCGAGTAAAAATTCCTTCACAAATGTGTTGATGGCTGGACATTGCATCATCCTAGAAAACTTGGAGGCCAGTGAGGAGAAAAATAAAAAGTTATAAGACTTCTAAATATGTGGATTTTAGGGTTATCTTTGGCGCCCCCTAGAACCTAAACCGTGGGGTGCAGTGTCATGATTTGTACAACTTTTAATAGCCATGGGGTGTAGATTGGCCTGAGCAAATTTGGTGCCGGTGGAACGAAAGCCTTCGGAGGAGTTAGCGAAATTCCAATGTGTGCGGATCGGCAAAAAATGCAAAATAGCCCTTTAACCGTACATTATACAGATACGCGCTCTTTGACTTTTTCGTAGATCTTATTGAGATACACGTGATTGTCAAATTTTGTGTCAATATGACAAAGCGTTTAGGCGTGACACTCAACAATGTGTATTTTCACGTTAGGGGACAAGAAAAACTGGACTTTTTTCTCCTGCCATGGGGGGGCGCTCTTTTGGGGAGTAAACATTCCTTCACAAATGTGTTGATGGCTGGACATTGCATCATCCTAGAAAACTTGGAGGCCAGTGAGGACAAAAATAAAAAGTAATAAGACTTTTAAAAATGTGGATATTTGGGTCCTCTTTGGCGCCCCCTAGAACGTAGACCGTGGGGTGCAGCGTCATGATTTTTACAACTTTGAATGGCCATGGAGTGTAGATTGGCCTGAGCAAATTTGGTGTCAGTGGGACGAAAGCCTTCGGAGGAGTTAGCCACATTCCAATGTGTGCGAAACGGCAAAAAATGCGAAATAGCCCTTTAACCGTACATTTTACTGATACGCGCGCATTGACTCTTTCGTAGATCTTATTGAGATACACGTAATTGTCAAATTTTGTGTCAATATGACGAAGCGTACAGGCGTGACATTCAACAATGTGTATTTTCGCCTTAGGGGACAAGAAAAAATGGACTTTTTTCTCCTGCCATGGGGGGCGCTCTTTTGGCGAGTAAAAATTCCTTCACAAATGTGTTGATGGCTGGACATTGCATCATCCTAGAAAACTTGGAGGCCAGTGAGGAGAAAAATAAAAAGTTATAAGACTTCTAAATATGTGGATTTTAGGGTTATCTTTGGCGCCCCCTAGAACCTAAACCGTGGGGTGCAGTGTCATGATTTGTACAACTTTTAATAGCCATGGGGTGTAGATTGGCCTGAGCAAATTTGGTGCCGGTGGAACGAAAGCCTTCGGAGGAGTTAGCGAAATTCCAATGTGTGCGGATCGGCAAAAAATGCAAAATAGCCCTTTAACCGTACATTATACAGATACGCGCTCTTTGACTTTTTCGTAGATCTTATTGAGATACACGTGATTGTCAAATTTTGTGTCAATATGACAAAGCGTTTAGGCGTGACACTCAACAATGTGTATTTTCACGTTAGGGGACAAGAAAAACTGGACTTTTTTCTCCTGCCATGTGGGGGCGCTCTTTTGGGGAGTAAAAACTCCTTCACAAATGTGTTGATGGCTGGACATGGCATCATCCTAGAAAACTTGGAGGCAAGTGAGGACAAAAATAAAAAGTTATAAGACTTTTAAGAATGTGGATTTTTGGGTTATTTTTGGCGCCCCCTAGAACGTAAACCGTGGGGTGCAGCATCATGATTTGTACAACTTTTAATGGCCATGGGGTGTAGATTGGCCTGAGCAAATTTGGTGCCGGTGGAACGAAAGCCTTCGGAGGAGTTAGCGAAATTTCAATGTGTGCGGATCGGCAAAAAATGCGAAATAGCCCTTTAACCGTACATTTGACAGATACGCCCGCACTGACTTTTTTGTAGATCTTATTGAGATACACATGTGTGTCAAATTTTGTGTCATTTTGACAAAGCGTACAGGCGTCAGGTGAGTTTTCACCATAGGGGGCGCTATGGAGCCATTTTTCATTTTTTTGTTTGGGCGACTTCAGAATATCAAATTTTTCACCAGGCCCGGTCGTCCTGCCAAATTTCCTGAGTTTTCGCCAGTGGGAAGTGGGCCATTTTCCAGTTTAAAGCGGAGGAAAAATAACGAAAGAAGAATCCATCAGGAACAAGAGGGCTCTCGCAGCTGCTTAGCAGCTACGCTCGGGCCCTAATAATAACAAAAGAAGAATCCATCAGGAACAAGAGGGCTCTCGCAGCTGCTTAGCAGCTACGCTCGGGCCCTAAAAAAACTTAATTTTGAAAGCAATGGATTAAATTCTGCTTCAATGTCTGTGAAGCTGCATATGATCAAAGATCTTCTCTTATTATCACATTGGAATCTCATGTTGCTTATCTTGCCTAACAGATATCCTCTTGTCCAGTGCTGTGCGTTTATCGAACACTCATATTTTGGTGAATGGTGAGCTGGGCCACCCATCCAGTCTGGTCAAGTCTTCTTTTTGAACCTGCTTTTCTCTGTACTGGACAACTTTTTGCAGGATGCAGCGTGAAAAGATAAGGAGCAACCTCAAACTCTTGCTATTTGTGCGTTTACATGGGCACAAATAATTAGAATCAAAAAATTCGGATCCAATTTGGCTCAATTATAGAAAAACTGTATTCCGATCAAGAGGGGTTTATGTCTTATTCCAAAACACATCCATGTAAACACTTATTCAGGGTGACCATCTGTCCTCTTTTACCCGGACATGTCCTCTTTTTTGGGGGGCTGTCCGTCTTTATCCGGGGGAGTTTATAAAATCCTTCAAATGTCCAGGGTTTTGTATGGAAGTTTTGAGTTTGTGTTACGTGGACTTACTGAGTTAGAAGCGCGTAAAAAACACTCAACCCGACCCGAAAAACCTTTAAAATTTACTAAGCATGACTCTGTGACCCTGCTTTGTCCTGTCCTTTGTTTGGGGATTCAGAATATGGTCACCCTGACTTATTCCGATCATGAATCTCTTGTGGGGCAAAACTAACCTGACTGCGCATGTGTGCCCTACATCAACGTTAGTGAAAAGACGTAAACATGGTGGGATCCAAGAGCAATTGGTCTGTGTCTGACGTAACTTTCTTGCTAACACAGGCTCAGTATCTGCTGCTTGGCCCGCTTGAGGATCATGTTTTCTAGGAGCAATATAACCGCTCTCAGAACCTGACTCAGGTCAATTCTGAATGGAGGAAAAAATCCTAAATCGGATGAAGTGAGACACTTTTGCGTTTGTTGGTTTGTTGACAGCACAACTGTCATCTTAAGTGTCCCAGTATGTTTCCAAATCATGCGAATATTGCTACGGTTCAGCCCAACTCTTCAGGCACCAGCATAAACATTAAATCCTGTTTATTATTTGACAAGCAAAACCATGATTGTCTAATTTCTCCATCTGAAACAAGACTCCGACAGAAAACACGTGTCTTTGTGCCAATCCCACTCCAGTATCAGTTTCATCAAAGAAGATAACCCAAAGATAATAAACACCTCCTGCTGGCTCGTTTACTTCTCGCTGCCAAACTTTGAGCAGAGTTTTAAACACGGGGACTCTTCCAGGTCAGCACCGAATATCGACTCAGCACTTTCCCCTGGAAAAATCCAAACACAAGCATTTAAATTCAGCACAAAGAAACGACCAATCATGTTTCTATGTAGGTCATGAAAAAGGCATCAGTATGAATGTGGCACTATTTCAAAATCAGTTAGAAAGTCTCCACAGAGCTGCTTGGAGCCCAGAGTTCAGGTTGACAAAAGCGGCTCTGTCCGGCTTGATAATTGGGTTTGGGGAAAGTTACACCCCCAGTAGCAGCAGCTCTAGTTCAAGCTACATTAAATACTGATAAATCTGCAAACTTTATGTGTTTCTCACATTTAGCAGTCAATTATTTCCTCATTTCCTCAACAGTCTGATGTTGAATCATTTCAAACTCATGAAATGTTCGATTAAAACCTGAGTTTGAAATTTAGATTTTAACATCGTGAGTAAAACACATTTTTACTTTTTAGTATAAAAACAGACTACACATGTTTTACCTCTAAAAAATGTCATTTCTCTTTTTTTTTCGCTGGTTTAAGTTTCTAAACTTTTTTTCCAAATTGCATTGAGGGTCTGAATGTTATGTCTGTGTATTTGGTATGCACCCTAATCCTGGTTGATAATACCCTTTGTTAGCCTTTGACCCCGACCCTTGACTGTCTGGTGGGAACTGATTGAGTATCATGTGACTTAAAGGGGTCAGGAGTCAAGGGAGGTTTAGGGTCTCCGAACACACACACACACACACACACACACACACACACACACACACACACACACTAACACATGCACTAATACACACACACCCACGCACCAACACAGACCACATTAACAGCTGTACTAACACAATCCCGTGTCTGAGGTACACTCACAGACCAACAGTATGTAACCACTTAACCTTAAGTAGGAAAACAGCTTAGTGTCTTATTGGCTCCTCCTTATAAAACAGAAGAACCTCTCACAGCTGCTTAAAGTGTCTGACTTAATGAATCAGCCCCGTCTTGTTAGAGTTTTGTTTTTACTCCTGAGTACAGTTTCACGTGTGCCGTGCAGTACCTTCGCAGTGGACTCTCAACAGCTTTGAATGACTCAATCTGGTTAAACATAGACAGCTGTCAGTCACGCTCAGAGCTCTTGAGAAGCTGCCTCCTCAGTCCTTTAAAGAGTCAATCATTAATGATAACATGTTTGTGATCAGCTAAAGTTGTCCTGACCTTGCAGCGACTGTATCCTCTCTGTTCAAGACAAATCACATTAGGCTTCAACCTAATAGTAATGAACCATAGATAGAATAGAGGACAAGGGCATCATTAAGTCTTATTTTGAAGCACCTAGCGCAGTGAGAAACACCTCATTTCCTTGAAATTGCTGTTTAATGCGTCACAATGCTAATAAAGGGCATTCAGGAGCTTGATAACTCGATTTTAAGTTTTCATGCAACATAAAAGTCAAGACAAAGAGAGCGACTATTTGCATACAACAAGATATAGTGCCCAGTATAAGTCAGTATACCCCCTATTAAAAGTAATGTATTACTCAGTATGTAGATGAGCAAAAAGAAGACAAAGCTGAGTTTAACATTACTTTTGTTTTTACCATAATTTTGTTTGCAACTTAAAAAATCTTGTTTGCAATCAATGGCCTACATTTGAGGGAGTATTTTGTTGTATTGTCTGATATAGAAAATGTTGATTTTTAAAGGAAACTATTTTCTGATAATTTTAAAGGGGTGTACTCATTCATGCTGAGCACTGTATACATGGCTGCATGTCTCCCTACCTTTCCTCATGCATGTGCGAATTGCTAAACTCCCCTCACCTCTTTTTTATGTGCAAGGCAGGGAAAGACCTCAGGGGTAGAAAACTCCCATCAGTGACGAAACATATGACACTTCAATCAGAAGACATTTAATCAGATAAAAAGGAGGAGCTGGTAAAGATGTTTTCAAGACCCACTCCAGGACACATCATGAGAAAAATAAGCGGAAATGTGCATATCTGAGTATTGCTGCATTAAATCGCTATGAATCTCTGGCAAACCCAAACAGCAGGTTCAGAAACGGTGAGATTTCCTACGCAGCAAATCCAAGCTCCGTCCCTCCGTCACACTCGGAGGAATAGGAGGGACTATCGCGGAACAAGCGTGTGCATTAGCGTATTGCAATGCTCGTAAAAAAGCTAATTACGATATTGGTTTTCACTGTGTCCTAAAAGACATTAGTCTCCGAGAGCTGAATAGCTCCTATGTTACCTGCTATTTCTACTACACTGGCAATGTTAGTTTACAAACTAGCATGAAGATGATCTACTGGAGCTCTGCAGAAGAAAAGTCCTTGAAAATAACACAGGTGACGCAGTTTTGGCTAAAAACATAATAATCACAATTTAAAGACCACTGAGAACACTTCAAGTAGTAAAAAAAACAAAACGATCAGAGTGGGACTTTAAAGGCCTTAGCAGTCAAAGCAGAATACCAATTTTACCATTTGATTGCATTAAAAATAAGTGTCTTATCTTTCCAATAAAAGGGTTGGCATTAGATCAGTTGATGTCCAGTGGGCTGAGCTCGACTTCATAGCTTGTTTTTAATACTTGCATTAACATTTCTGAGCACCACGTCATTTTGGGTGGGTTTTTCTTTAGGACATTCATTTCTTGGGCAATTTAATTTATTGCATGTTGAAATACTGGACTTGGAAAAATATACCAAGCAGTTAAATAAAATTTAAAACATTCAAAACCAAAGCCGCACGTCCCATTTTTATTTCAGCACAGTCTTCCTCCAAATAAACGTTCCCCTTCTTTCCTCCCCTCGCTGAAGATGAAATATTTCTCCACCCTTCATTATTTCTCACTTAAGCTTTTATTGCCTCATTGTTTGGACTGTGATGCCTCTGTGATTAAAGCTCTGTAATGAAGTATCACATTAGGAAGATGGAACTTAGTTAAACTTAGTTTAACTCCAGGGACATTAGATCACAGCGGCTCCATTTTCACTGCGCCTCACCAAATGACATTACGACAGCAGTTGTGGAGCAATTTGAGCTATTAATCTGTTTTATTACCACACTGTCAGAATATCGTGACTCTCATTGACAAAGAATCTGACACTGTTGAATGCAATTTGAATATATGAAGTAGTTTCCCGAGCTCGGCGCTAAAATCAGTTTTAAACGCACATCAACACAAGGTGAGGACTCGGCTTAGAAAGACTCATAAGAGATAACCGAATTAAAGGTGCTGTAGTTTATCTCCTCTTCTTTTCCTCACCCACTTTAGACATCACTCTTGACTCCCCCTTTATCTCCTCCCTCCCTCCTCTTTTTCTCACCTCCTGTAACCCTCCCCCGCTCATCTGAAACTTCCCCTCTCTTCTTCATCTCAGGCGACGTTGTTTGTGTTTGTGCTTTTGCTTTTATTGAGACGATCCATCTGTGAAGCGGCTGTCATCGCCTCTCAGGAGTTTTTTAATGTGCTGTGTCACAAAGCAACATCTCGTCTTTCTTTCTTAAAGGTATTTGCGTCTCGCCGAGACAGCCTGGGATAAGCGATGGCTGTGCCTGCCTGCGTGTATGTGTGTGTGTATGTGTGTGTTTCCACTGCCATAACAGCTGTATCCAGCCCTTTCAGAACAAGTTAGTGGAAGTGTATGTGAAGGAGTGAGGCAGGTGCAAGAGGACGTATAACGGCTCCTTGTTTCCCTGAGAATCCATCAGAAATCTCTTAAATACCAGGGTATTAGAGAGGCTCACATTACTCTCAATTACTGTCAGTCCTGGAGAGAGCGCTCCAATTATCCTTCCTAATATATAACCTATGGAGTCTGAGCGCTCTGTCTGCATAATGTTAAAGAAGTCATCCAGAACAGGTATTTCATAGTTGATTTCACTTCGAACCGAGACCCCGGTGGCTCCTCTGCTCTGCCTGGAAAGCTTTCAATTGTTTCGTTTAGCTTTGATTACTCACTCTGTTGTGTCAAACTACATGTTCATGTGCCAGGAAACTGCTCTCATTCATTACATCTGTTTCCGTCTTTCTGTCTGTCGCTCACAAAAGAGCACGTATATACACACACACACACACACTCACGCAGAAGCAGACCACCAGCCTCCTCATTTGGTCTTAACTCTTTTCCAGCTGTGCGCCAATTTGCCTCCTCCAGAGTTCATGTGGTTTGGGAGGGGAGTGATTAGCAGCTAGCGGTGCAGTTAAGCTAAGGTTTGAGCCGTGTGTGTGTTCCCTTCAAGTGTTTATGCGGGGAAATATTCCTGCGTGTCTTTGTCTACTGAAGTAGTGTTTTAGTTCTCATACTTTGTGATGTCATGTGTGTGTGTCTGTGTTTGTATGTGTGTGTGTGTGTGTGTGTGTGTGTAATGGTTTCCACCCTCATTACCCCATAATCCCCAGCTGCTGTGCTGTGCTGACTGGGTTCCTGGAGAGAGAAATTCCAAACTTGCCACCGGATTTACAGTGAATCCCCCAAAGGATCCTTCTGGATTTCCACTGCACTCCTAAAACAGCTACTCTCTGGAGCCGCCGAGGCAGCTAATGGTTATTTTTACTTCTTGGACATTCGAAATGATTAATCCGTCAGTTTGACAATCCAATCAGGCATCATTTTTCAATTTAACTCCATCTGACTGAAATATATAAATAAAAGTGAGATAATTTTTTTCATGTATCTTGACATATGTCTGAGATAAAGGGAAAAAAAAGAAAAGGTAACACTTAACAATAACCATGATTTATAAATGGTAAATAGATAGTTTATTAATGTTTAATAATCATTTAAAAACAGAATATAGACCAGTTATAAATGGCAAATATATAGTTTATTAATGTAAGTTAATAGTTACTTTACCATTAACAAGAAATGAAATTATGATTAATAATTTTCATTAATTTTTAATGGACTATTTATCTATATAGGGTTCAAATTTTGGTTGTAATTAAAATGTGTTTCAGTAGCACTTTGTAAATGGTTAATATTTGGTTTTTAAACCATCTATAAACATTACTTAGATGGTTATCGTAAAGTTAGAGTTAGGGTTAAGTTTTTTAAATTGTAAAATCTACAATTTATTAATGGTCTATATGCTATTTATAAATTATGATTAAACATAAATAAACTATCTGCTTATCATTTATAAATGGTCTGTTAACCATTTATAAGTTATTGTTATTGTAAAGTGTTACCAAAGAAATGTATTTCTTAGAAACTGAAGACATAATGAACATCATTCAACTAAAAGTCAGTAAAGACAACTTCAGATCAACCAGACTGTCGAGTATTAAGTGGACCTGCCCTCTAAGGAAGGGTTTTCCTCTCTCAGTAAATAATCTCTAAACCAAGTTGCAAATGACATTGATGCAGTCTAGTGTAAAAAGCTGCAGTTCCTTAAGTGCCCACTAGGTTTCATTGTTAAATGTGCATCTTTACAGCTAAATCTAATATACTTACAGTTTTGTTATTGATAAGCATTGATTGAAAGATCACTTTTCAGGGGATGCTGGTCCAGCTTAACAGAAGCTGTGGTAGATTGCCATTGTTCAGTTGCAACCAGTGGCCTGTTGTCTCATGTCATCCCCCATCTCTCCCAGTTGAAGCCTTAAAAATCCCCAAAGCAAAGAAATAACATTCTCTGCAGGAGTTCTGATCAAATGCAGAAAAAAATAAAATAACAGTAAAAGGTCCTTTTCCCCTTAATTTTCCTGTTAATGACACAGCTCCCTCATTTCAACAACAGGTTAGAATACAAGGACTTTATTATGAGTTTACTCTCGTAAGTAATGATTTTATTACAGCTTTCTTGGAAGTAATTACTTCATTACAACTTTATTCTCGTAAGTAAGGATTTTATATGACTTTATTCCAATTAGTAATGACTTTATTACGACTTTCTTGGAAGTAATTACTTTATTACGACTTTATTTATGTAAGTAATGAATTTATTATGACTTTCTTGGAAGTAATTACTTTATTACGACTTTATTCTTATAAGTAATGATTTGATTACGACTTAATTCTCATTAGTAATGACTTTATTTTCGTAAATTAACGACTTGAATCTTGTCGTTCTAAGAGTAACATTGATGTCTGATAAAATCGTAGATTAATTTCACTCTCTGTTCCGCCTCCTCCTCTTCTACCTTGTGACATCATCAGGAGGAGGGGCCAAATGCTGATTGGCGGATTGACAAGCTGATTTGCGCACAGATTTACAGGTAGAGAGAGAAAGGTAGCAAGAGAACCAGATTAGCTTTCAGGCAGACGTGACTCATAAACCTTCTAAAATGACAGAGGCGCTCACATGCGTGGACGGACAGGGCAGCTGGCGTTGGGTTTTGCAGCAAAAGAGGAGCAGACGAGACGACTACAGCGATCAGAGCTGAGACACTCGGTGCATGTAGCTGATTCGCTTAATAGAGTGAGTTACAATATGTGCAGCAGAATGAGTGAAAAACCAGAGGACGTATGACAGATAGGTCGACAGAGAGGCAGAACTTTTATGTGCATGTGTACATTTGAGAGTGCACAAACACACACACACACACACGTTCATGGCCGATATGGAGCCAAGAGGGGCAGGAGCAGACATCCCAAGCATGATGGGCATGTAGTTAGTTAGACGCTTTCCACTGCTGACCACCCAAATTGACACACACACACATATACACACACAGGCGTCAGCATGGAGACCACCAGCGCTCTTTGTGTGTGTGTGTGTGTGTGTGTGTGTGTGTGTGTGTGTGTGTGTGTGTGTGTGTGTGTGTGTGTGTGTGTGTGTGTGTGTGTGTGTGTGCCCTCTGCAAAAGTATTTATGTACAAATCTTCTGTGTTTGATTCAGCCTGTCTGACTCCCCCCTGCTTGGACTCACATGAACATTATCTCCAGGCAACAGGCAACAGGTCAACCCTGCAACTGGTTGTAGGCTGCCGAGCCCCACCCACTCAGCTCTGCATATCAATGATGAGTGTCATTATGATACTTGGAGAGAGTAACATGATTCTACTCTGAGTACATGCTTCAGCGCACATTATTTTCAAGGACGTTAACGAAAGGTTTGAGGAAGTTTAAGTTTAATTTAAAAAACGCATAATTTTCATAATCATTTGAAAGAAGCGTGAATGGACCGAGAGGAGTGGAGCAAAGTTTTAGAAACAAATAAAAGAGGGGGAAAGAGGGTTAGTGTGGCAGATGGGTGGATTGAGAGGGGATGAGGAAGAAATGCAGACAGATGAAGAGACAGTTAGACAGAGAGATAAAATGTAATACCTCATAATGTTAGCTATGTGGAGGACACATGTTTGTGTACTCGCTTTCCACTGAGCACAAGACACTGATATCTATTAACAGGACTGGACTGGATTACCACAGCTGTGTGTGTCTGTGTGTGCGTGAGTCCTAGCCTACTTAAAACTGTCACATGTCACTTATATTCTGTTGCTATGTGATCTTTGGCTGAGACGACTCTGTGTGTGCGCGGTCTCCTCTTCCTCTCTTGTCCAATATAAATAGTTTTCAGCAGGTTTTCATGAATATTTTATCCAATTAGTCAACAGAGTCGCCGGAGAAACTGGCAATAAATGCAGCATTAAAATTTGCTGATATATATATTTTTTTTCCTTATCAAAAGTCATAAAAAAAGAACGCCGCAAACAAACAAACAGCAAACTCGAACACGACGTTCACAGAGCCAGCAGGTGGCTGATGATTTGTTTTATTCTGAGTGATTTCCTGCAGAGAGGGAGGTTCAGACTGTATCTGTGTGGTAGTTTCATGCAGATAAACATGTTTATTTCACTTTCACTGTTACAGCTTTATGTATTGATGCAAAATAAAAACGCTCACAGCTCTTCTCTTATTGACGACACAGTGGACACAGCTAGTCTAACAAATAAAATTAGTGCAGAACAGCGAACTTTGAGTGATTAAATGAACTCATTGTTTGATTTGTGATTCAGGATCATTGGCGGCACATAATTCAGGGGTAATAAGGCTAAATAATCAAAACAGAGCTGGAATAGCTGCACTTTCGAACCCTGCTGCTTGTTTCTGACATTGCAGAGTTGATGAAAAAGAGTCAGTGATTCCTCTCATGCCAAAAGTGCTTTACTCATGAATTCTCCATTAAATTAAAACTTGCAGACATGTCGCACAAGTATGGCATAACAAGGTTTTTTCTTTTTTAAATGCAGGATAAAAGTCAATTTTTATTCTCTCTAAATTTGGAAAACAACACGGTGAAATTTGTAACATTTAATTTGAATTAATTAATCTTTTGTTTTTCCAGACGAGGTCCGTTGGATCCAGCCGACCACCCCATGCAGCCCTGGTCTGGTCATTACCCTGCAGCTCCACAGGCCCCACAAGCTTACCCTCAGTCTCCATCCTACCCTAACCCCAACTCTGGTCCGCCGTACTCGGGCTACACATCCGGTCAGCAGTATGCACGTCCAGTGGACCCTCGTGGCATGGACCCTGGGTACTACCCACACCCAAGGTAAGGCACAGGGTTCCTACACAGTTGGAATCATGCCCTACTTTTAAAAATTACTTTTGGAAATACCTACTTTTCTATTTTTATAAAACAGTATTTTAGAACTGTGGTAATAATCTGGAAACATAGATATTTTCCATACTTTATTTCTTATTTACCATACTTTTTGAGACCTGGAAATTGGTCAAACTACTTCCATACTTTTCCACACTTGCGTAGGAACCCTGTGAAGGGAGCTGCTTGTATAAAGGTAAAAGATGGAGACACCTTCATGATGGCTCACCTTTTACTTTCTGCTTCCAGCTCCCAGCAGAGAGGCCCTCTGCGACAAGATGTGCCTCCATCTCCTATCCCTCCACTCCGCGGTCTACGGTACGACACGATGACCCATGGGAGTGGGGGTGGAGGCTACAGGTAGGGGACGTGTGGAAAAACATGATCCAAGGTAAATCCAGAGAATCTACTTTTACGCACATGTATATTTTCTGGCAATAAATTACAAATCTGAGAATGTTTTCATGGTTTCAGGCACATGGTGGATCAGAGTCCAGACCACTATGGCTAAACTGGGGAGGGAGGAAGACAGCAACAGCAACACCAAACCAACCAGAGACAGAAGAATGCGAAGACTGCAGCTGTGTAGAGCCGTCAGGTCCAGAGATGAAAATGAGCAGATACTTAGTGCTTACACAACGCCGACACCTCGAGATGGTGTGATTTGAATCACCGTCATTATCAAACATTGTCTAAGCTGTTTGAAGTATGTGGTTATACACAGACAAGCAAGGTAAAGGAGGTTAATTATAGCACGGCCAGTGTCTGCATAATATCTTGTTTGAAGTCATTTAAATTGCTTTTAGTCTTCTGGGACTGAAACACGGTGGAGGCTTTACACTCGCTCTGCACTCTGGATCCATTCAAATTAAGGCAATAAAAGGAGCACAAACAGCTTCACTCTGCTATATTCAATCGCGCCGTTTCATTGCTGTTGCTGCACGAGAAGGACACATTAATATTTAAAGATGATGTGTCAAACGTTCTGCCGCCTTCTGTGGGTGGGCGGCCTTTACAAAGATAAAGAGCTCACTTCAGTGTCAGTAACGCCAAACTTGATTCGAGCTCGCTTGTGTTTACGTGACAGTAATAGTGAAGCTTTTAGCCACTTTAACGTTTCTGAGACATTTAAAACAAAAAGTGACACTGCATTTGTAAACGGTATATATTCATTTATGCTATCTATAATTAAAAATCATAGATGAAGCACTATTATGGTTTAAGTGAAAGACTTTAATCCAACTTCCCTGAACAGGGTGAAAACCACTAAATCAATCTTCATGAAATCACACGTTTTATACTTTTAACTTCAGTTAATGATTGGAACACCAACATGAATATGAATTAGCTTGTGTTATGGTGTATTCTTAATAATCTGATACTTATAAAAAACATGTATTTTAACTCGTGGACAGGGTACGATCCCGGAAAGAGACTAAACAGTCTGCAAATGAGCCTGTTTTTTTTTTGTCAGGTTAGTGATACATTTCAAATCCAGAAGCACTGAACTACCTATTAACATTTATCTGTACTCTTATAAATACCACTAAAAGAAGTGCATTTGTCTCTCAAGAGTAAGCCTTACTTTAAATGACATTAAGAAAGTACTTTGATGACATATTTAGTTCATGGAGACTATAGTTTTAATCTGTCATCCACATTCTTATCAAACTTTAAACTTTTTCCTTCACCACAACTTAATAATCGCAGAAAAAGCACATATAATGGTACTTGTGCAGCAGAGTAAATGAGCCGCACTGCTTTTAATACTGGAAATGTTTTTCAGCCTGTCTCGAACCACTATGACGGCCCGGCGTGTCTTATTTTTAGTCCTGAACCATTTTCCCTCTGCAGAGTAGTTTAAGTCCATTAACACGTGTCTGTACGGCTGGTACAACAGGCAGAGAAAGGCCTCTCATATCTGGGCACGTGTCCAGCTTTAGAGCTCATTTCCACTCTGGATAACCTACCTGCCTCTTTCCTTTGTGTTGTCTGTGTATGCCGCGTACTGTCGTTAGGATGTAATGGATGGTGGCAGCGCATATCTGTGACCCGGTGGTGTAGGCGTAACCGTGTGTTAAAGTGGACACTAGTCCTGTTGAAACACGGATGGAGCTTCAGAGTGCTCTTCTCACTGCTGCACCATAGTGTACATCCATTTAGCCACTTACTGAACCATCAATTAAGTGTAACTAAGAGTTAAAGCCTAGCTTAACATTTCTGTGTTTCACTCCACAAAGCTCAGCAGTATCCGTTTCAATGGAGATTAAACACTGAGAGCGACATTTCAGGATTAGGTGAATTGCTCCTCTGTTAATGTGACTGAAGGATGAAACCCCACTGAAGTGAATGTTGAGTGTCATTTGACTGAAACCAATGCAAAGAATGTGAAGTTGAATTTGTTTTATAACCATCTCGTTTGTTTTACTGATAGATCGTGATGAAAGAGGAAAGTGGGCGAGCAGGTAGGAGGGATGGAAAGGAGGATTTAGGAAGTAAAAACAAGATAAGGAGGGAAAAAAGGAAAGAAGGAAACAGAGCAGAAGAAAGTAGGATGGAAAGAAAAGAGTTGCTAAAGAGAGATTAAATAAACAAGCACTAAATGAAGACTAAAAAGACAGAGGAAATGGTGAGATCAGATGCAGCGAGATGACCTGAAAGCCTTTGTTTGATTCAGAGAGTTTCAAACAAAAAGCAGAACAAAAGAGGAGAAGAAAAGGTCGTCAAAATTTCGGGCGTCAGTTGATCTCCAGTAGGAGGAGGGTCACTGCAGTGGGTTTGTATTGATTGAATGTAGCGACTTTGGGAATTACTAACAATCGCATTCGAAACGCTGTTATGACTTTTAGAGAGTCGGTTTGAAAATGAAGCTTCAAAATAATCATCTCAAAGCATTACTGAATGTACCACAATAACCCACATCTTTAGGAGGTCAGCTCAGCGGTCAGCTCGCATATCAGGTGCGGAGAGCCAACGCCAAAAAAATTAAAACGCTCCCTCAGATGATTCATTAGACCTCACACGCCAACGCTGATAGATCAGTGAGCTCGTCTTTTCTCCTGATTTGATCAAACTTAATAAATGGTAGTTCGTTTGCCAATGTATCACAGAGCAGTCGTAGGACTTTCTCGAAGATAACACATGAGAATTTGTATACCAAATTAAAGTTTACCAAAAGGTCGATCATGACAGAAATCACCACCTTTAGCGTCATTATCAAATCAAAACTGTATTTACATGTTTAGGATTATGATCTCTGTGTGGATGTAAACGCCGGGTCGGTACCTGGTGGAGTTTTGCTGAGCGACAGTGTACCGAGATGTGAACTTTTCATGAAGCTGTATTATTGTTACTCCTCTTATGTTAGTGCACTATTCACATGTACGTATGTAACTCTCACAAGCTTTTTTTTATGTATTTCTTTTTATCGGTAGTCTGTGTTGTTAGATTTACACACCAGAGCCTCAGAGTATTCGATTTTTGTTACCACGTTTCTTGGACTTTACCACTCACTGCGTACTTTTTTATTGCTATAGAAGCATGTGCAAACTTCATGATTAACAAATCAAGCATTCTGTTGTTATAGCTCTGGGTTTTTCACTTGCACAAGCTGAAGGTACTAACCAGAGTCCTCCATAAGGAGACTTTTGGCACTCCTGGTTCTCCATTTGAAGAAACCTGTACATGAAGGAACCACCTAAACAACCTACCTGTCTTAAACTCTTCCTATTAGACCGCTCGTAACCAAAAACGTTCAACGAAAATCTATTTTATAATGAAACAATAACAATGATTTGTATTATTGTTTTCCTACATTTTATATTTATATATAGAACGTCTCTTTTTGCATTAAAATATTCATTTGAAAAGAGGTTTCTGCTCAAGATGTCGTATTTTAAATGTTTAACATGTTCTTCTTTTTTTAAGCTACAATGCCTGCCCAGCACATCTGCTAAGGTTAATTAAATATGAGTCAGGAGAAATTATTTCCCTCATGTCCCCCATACACGGCAAGGTGAATCATTAACATTGCCAACCCAATTTAGTCCATCATTTAAGCTGCTGATAAATTGTACCTTTGTGATAAGAGATAGATGTTGGCCTCCAATTAATGCAAGACTAATTATCAATTTAAAAAAGAAGATAAGGGATGGTGATTGCGGCAGGAAGTTTTGTAGGTTCTCTGGCGTGGTGCCATCTCGCTGCTGGGTCATATCCCTCCCTCACATTATTAAGCGTTTAGTCACAGCCGGTGGCTTGAGGTGATTCTTATTTATCAGACACTATGGGTGCTGGACTTGTGCTGCAATCACAGAACTTATGTAGTAACGAGACACACAGGCCAAGGGACTGTTTTATCAGTCAAAGGCTTAATTGGCATATTCCAAACCTCTCAGCCAATAGGGAGAAGGGAAGAGGGGAAGTAATTTGATTCTCCAGAGTTGCTGCCAAGGTTTGTGCACGGTGTGTGGTGGTGGGGATTTGTAAAGTGTGTGTTTGAGTGGTTCCAACATTCAGTATTCAAGTAAGGAGTGTTAGTGTTAATGCATGTCAGAACTTTAATTACTTCAAGACTTTTATTGTACTCTATTAAGTGGATCCCAGGAATCCAGCTTCCTCCGATCAAGAGGAAAGATCAAGCTGAAACTGGACCTGTCTCTGAGCAGGAAGTTGAACAGCATGGATGTGTTGCTAGGAAGCCAGAGAGTAAACAAAACCGCTATAGATGAAGGAAAGATTAATGCTGCGTTCCAGTTGTACACAGAAGTCAGAATTTCGTCTGGAACGCCCCCTTGAAGTCAGATTTTCATCTCGGAAAGTCGGATGATCCTCACCAACCCCGACCAACGTCTAACTGTGAACATGGTGCTATGGTGTTTGGTATCGCTAACAACAACTATCAACTGCTTACAACAGCTAACAACAACTGACAACGGCTAAGGACAGCTGATATTTGTAAACAAAAGCTAACAACGGCTAACTGTAGGTGTCCATCTTGGTTTTCTGACCTGTTAACTGGAACGCCGTAAACTCGGGTGTAACGTCATTCCCAGCTCAAACATCCGACTTCTGAGGTAACTGGAACGCAGCATTAGCTTACCTAACAAAAGACACAGAACTGTAGAAGTGACAGTTTTCATCACGCCAGCTTCTTTTGCATCTGTTTTGACATGTAACAGGTCAACGAGCTGAAAGAGGGGCATGTCGCCACTATCGTTATTTGATATTTGCCCAGAGCATGTAAACTGGGACAAAGACATTAGTCGTGTTGAATCACCTATTCGAGCTAAAACCATAGCTCAACTTTACTTTGCATCCAAACATAAAAACTTTCTCGTGCAATGGTCACCAGTTTGGGGATTTTGGACTCTAAAGTTAGGTGACCAGACGTCCACAATTTCCAAGGACAGTCACCGTATTGGATGACCTGTCTCCAGCTAAAGCTGTCCCTGGAAAAGTCCCGGATTTAAGCGTTTCATGAATGAGAACAAAAATGTTGCCTGTAGACTAGAACAGTTATTGCGATAGCCGGATTGGTAGGAAGCATGAGTAAGCATGCTGTGCACGGTCCTGAACAACAGTTATTACGGGGGGCGTGCGCGCTGCTACTGAGTAGTACCGAGATGTTGTCTGTGATCATGCAGCACATGTCCCCAGGTTTCATTACAGAACTAATAGGTTAATACTCCTAAAAATCCCGTAATTACAGCAGAATGTGAAACCGCTTAGCTAGTTTCTGGAAGATGTTCAGAGTAATCTCACAGTTCTGGGTGGAGTAGATCCGATTTGTGGAGGAGAAACGTTTTAAAATTGCTCTCCATGGATGCTCCTGTATGTCGGGGGTCTGCTTCTCTCTGCAGGTCAAAATATGTGAATGCAGATTAAACTGACTTAACACAATTCCTGGGTTTCCTGACAGATATCTGCCCCAGTGGCCTCGTGCTGCTAATTTATTTTACTGATGGTGTTTCTGAGAGACTGTCAACATCCTGATGGACTCTGACTGACTGTATGAACTACTCTCTGACTGACTGGCTGTGTAATTGCTCCAACCTCCTCCCAGGGCATGTTTGGCATGCTGTAATTATTAGCAGTTATTATTAGTAGGTTTAATAATCATTGGAAGCCATTGTAATTAGAATTTTCTATTATGAGTGGCAGCCAGCTTTTTTGGTGTGTGTGTGTGTGAGTGCTTGGCAAGGTATTGTTCAGCTGTAGCTATTATTGGCAGCCCGCTTTGTGTTCCCTTGACTTCTGATTGTTTTCATGTACACGTGTGCTCGAAGGCTGTCCTTGGAACTGACTCAACTCCCAAAATCCTCATTAATTATTGTCAACTTCTGATCTTGTTTTCCCTCCGAGCCTGACGAGCACATTTCACATCAGAGGAGGTTTTTTCTTTTTTTTTTTTAAGACGTAGTCACAACTGCACACCTGTCCGTTGTTCTCTCGTCGACTAAAATAGGGCAGTGTCCTTTTGTTGCCTCCGTGAACTTATGGTGCAATTTAATATGTACAATCAGCTTTAATATGCAGAAGTGATAAGAAGAGGAAGTGTGGTTTTTACATGGAGTCCTCAGCATTTTCTGAGGAAATATTTCCAAAGAACAACACTTTCACGCTGGTTTCATTTCTCAAGACTTGAGATCCTCCATTTGATTTGCTTTCAAATGGTCCGTCCATCCATTTTCCTGCGCTTATCTGTGACCCTGAGCAAGTCAACCAAGACCGCCCTCTCCCTAGCAAGACTTTCTAGGTCCTTCTCCTGGATCCAAAGGTGCATATAATCCCTTCAGCGAGCTCTTGGCCTAACCTAGGTCTCCTCTCAGTTGGATGAACCTGAACATCCTCAAAGAGCCATCCCCATCGAAAGCCCAAACCAACCCAAGCAGCTCTACTCCGAGCTCTCTCTGGATGTCTGAACCTCTAACTCTATCTTGACTAAGCCCAGCCACCCTCTGAGGGGGAACTCATTTTGGCCACTTGTCGCCACAACCATATGTTTTTGGTCAGTGCACACAGATCATGACCGAAGGTGAGGGTTGGAACACAGATCGACTGAAAGTTTTCTCTTCACCACTTCGGTCAGTTGCAACGCCCGCACCAGTCCGCCTCATAATCCCTCACTCATGAAGAAGACCCCAAGATACTTAAACTCCCTCACTCGCAGGGAGAAGTCGCTCCCAACCTAGACGGAGTAGTCCATTGTTTTATGCTGAGGTTTCTGCCCTCTGACTTGGATGTGCTTTCAGATTGTGACCTCTTTATCCGAGGTCTGTTTTTTTATCCTCTCAGGTAGTTGTATTTAACCATTTCCGGAGCTTAAATGTGCTAAATTATTTGTGACCCACAAGAGCGTAATTTGGCTTGGCCTTGGGCGGTAATATGTAGCACAACTGCCAAAGGCAAATTTCCTCTCAAGGGCAATAAAGTGAGTCTCATCTAAACCCAATTGAAAATTTTAAAAAGAACCGTTCGAGGACTGAATTGTGTCGCAAAAAAAGTGTGTTTTCAAACGCGGTACATCCAGGTAGGTGTTCGGTTTCTGTTTTGAATGAAATCTAAAAAGACATTGAACCTCACCTCAAGTGTGGGAATGCGTGATCAACAAAACAAAAGCAGAGGAGGAGGAGAGAGGTGGGAGTGATGTTTACAGTAAATTCTGTTGTGTGTGTGCGTGTCCTCAGATTCACATCCTGACGGGGTCATGGACAGTGTATCAAGAACACTGAGTGTATCTTGTTAAGTGTGTGTATGTGTGTAAAATTACATTTCCTCTTTCCCCAGTGCGCTGTAATGACTCGTGGTGGACTCCACTGGCAGCTGTTTCCCCTTTTTTTCCCTTCCCTGACACACACACACACACACACAGACACACAAAAAGCAGACTGGAGGTAACCTTGAGACATCTCCCCTGTAACATGCTATGAGGTCAACAACAGTGTGAGCAATGGGTAAACTTGTGTCACCGGAGACAGTGGATTGTTCTCAAAAAGAGGCGAGTTCAGCTCATGAAATCTCTCTAAAATAAGTCCCAGATTTTCTCATTTGGTTTTAAACATCATGATGGTTAACTTTAAAGGGATATTCCGGCGTAAAATTAATTTAGGGTCAAACACAGCGTAACATCGAGTTAGACACCCCGTCAAGAGATGAATGTTGCCGACCGCTTGCTTCTCTAGTTATATCAACTTTAGGAACAAAAGCAGGATAGCAAAACACAGCAGTCTGAGGAGCCATACACAAACCTCAACCAAAACGCCACTCAATAACCACAAATAATGCTCAGAACAGCACGTAACTTTGTCAACAGTACATATAGAGTCCCAGCCATAGTGCTAGCCACCAAATATCTTTTTAACGTTGCCTAATTTCTTTAGCAAGGAGACTAAACACAACTCACCTACTCTCTTCCAGCAGCTGCTTGTTTGTAGCGAGACCTCAGGCCGGTCCATTACAGACTACAGCGGGGTGACGCAGCTCAAGGAAGAACATTTACGATCATTTCTTCATGAAAATGCAATCAGACCGAGACACTAAGACAGAAGAACTACCGCGTCTGCAGTGCAAAATGATTAATATGGTGATTATAACTTCAAGGAAATGATAAAGTAATGATCATAAATGTTCCTTCTTTGGCTGCGTCACCCCGCAGTAGTCCGTAATGGACTGGCCTGAGGTCTCGCTACAAACAAGCAGCTGCTGGAAGAGAGTGGGTGAGTTGTGTTTAGTCTCTTTGCTAAAGAAATTAGTCAAAGCTAAAAAGATGTTTGGTGGCTAGTGCTGTGGCTGGGACCCCATATGTACTGTTGATGAAGTTAGGTGCTGTTCTGAGCATTATTTGTGGCTATAGAGTGGCGTTTTGGTTGAGGTTTGTTTATGGCTCCTCAGACCGCTGTGTATTGCTATCGTGCTAAAGTTGGTATAACTAGAGAAGCAAGTGGTCGGCAACGTTCATCTCTCGACGGGGTGTCTAACTCGGTGTTACAGTGTGTTTGACCCTGAATTAATTTTACGCCAGAATATCCCTTTAATTACCTCGCCCACTCTCTCTCTCTTGTATCTCTTCATTCACCTCACCTCTGCTGCTCTTTACCTGCCAGCAGCTCCAGCCTCATCAAGCTCTTCCTACTCACCTGTGCACACGGCTGTTTTCCACTGCCAATCAAGCAGCTATTTAAGCCTCCTCCTCCTCCTCTCACTCATTCATTGCCAGGTTGTTCTCCTTCTCCTCACTCACTCCTGGTAGCTGCCCCCCCCTGACTACAGTCATGGTCAAGGCTGCTGAGTGAGTCTGCTTGTTTACCGTCCTGATGATTTCTCCGGTTTCTGGAGCTCCAACTGTGTCTCCACATGGGTCTGTACCTGACCTGTAACAGAGGAGACAGGATTAATGGAGGCCATGAGCAACGGTTACTTGCTAACACGCTCACCTTCTCTGTCTCCAGGCAACTGAAAAGGTGAGTTGAATGTGCAGCGCTGGGTTTGACTTGATGGGATTGTTTGAGATGTTTAGGACGAAAGTTTAAAATAGTTGAAGAAGAAGAAGAAGAAGAAGAAGAGCTGGGTGCATAAAGAGAATCCAGGTGGATCACATGCCCACATTTTTAGGCTCAAATGGATGTAAAACTATTTCCATTTCCATCTGTTTCTTTCTCTAAACCTTAAACTGTGGGAAATAAATCACAGATTAGCGCGCCTTTCCTAGAAATCGCTCATTTTTATCTTTTTTAGTTGCTCCTGTTCCTTTGATCGCTCCGGCTACAGGCGCTTTCCATCAGTCAGTCCCATTTTGGTCTAATCAGCTTCTCAGGAACACCTAGAGGGAACATCTTTACATTTGACTCAAGTCCATCACCTCAGGGCGAGGATATTAGATTATGGAGGCCAAAGGTCAGGGTCAGAGTGACTCTACTTCTGTCCGTTTCTCTGTGAGCTATGTGAGTTTCACTGCACCCCTTTTTTTTATTCATAGAGAATCTGTGATGTTTCTGCCATCATGATACATTCATGACAATCACATGGTCTACAGAGACAGAGAGGGACATCCAGAGGGAGATAAACAGTTGTAAAGGGTTTATTCTAGTTTTTACATTTATTTGAAATCATCTCTTGAGGCGAAGTTTAACTCTTTACTGTTTAATGTTACAGGCAGGAGAAGGTTCATCTGAACATGACATGCGTTGATGTATTGTTCAGTTATGTGAAGGTTGTGTGGCTTTGAAGACTTATGGGGCATTCACATTAAGCGTGAGTAAAATTGTCTACTCACTTAATTCACGTGAATCTACACAAATGAATGAATTTACTTGCTTCATTCCAGCGTCAACGGTAATTTCAACGGTAATCCCTGTGAATTCAACCGGGCGGGATCAAGTGATAGACACAGGTTTTCTACAATTTACCAGGTAATCCGACTTCCTCATACACTTGCCTCCAGGCGAGCTCCTTTTTACTACGGTTTCGGTAATCGAAAGAAAAGGTATCATGTAATTCAGGGCACCCACACACCGACACGATCAGTTTGTCTTCCATTTTAGATACCATTGAACAACCGTCTGTTTTCAAACGTCACCCAGCAGCCTTCGTGCTTATTAGTCATCCCGACATGAATATCCGCTGAAGTTGAGATAGTTGCAGCGTCATTCCCATCACCAGAGTAGTAGGAGCGTCTAATCGCGTCTTTATATTGACTTAACATGTAATTCATTCACACAAATGATTTTACTCGTGCTTGGTGTGTGGAGACAGTTACTGTCCAGAAACGACCAACTCCAGCAGGGTGAGACCAGTTGTCTGGGCTGACCTGATATGAAGTAGGACTCTGTCTGTGCTCGTGAAATCATTGCCATAGGGAGAGGTTAGGTCTACACCAACATGAGGAGATAGATGTGTATGTTTATATATATTTTATGTCTGACCAAAGCAGCTAAAATAACCAGAATCTATCTATAGAGAGACCCGTTCATACACACTGCAATCATATTTCATTTGATCACTCAGCTGTATGAGAGACCAGTAGACTTCATTGGGCGTGATTATGCTTGTGGCAGTGATTTGGTAACTACTGTTAGCTAGCTTGCCCACTACAAGTGTCAACAAAGCTTTACTTAGAGCCAGGATTGGAGCATATCTAGCAGACAGACAGAGAAAACAGTCCAAGGCAGATATTTTGGTGCACTTAAGTTTTATTTTGATTTGGCCAAAAACTTCAGGGATTTCTGTGTAATTCTGTGTGTAATGGCACAGTGTATATGGTGTAAATCATGCTGATCTGGGCACGTGCCGCAAGTTTTCCAGTTTTGCTCAGTATTTTGTTCCAAATCAAGCAGCTGATGCTTCGTTATGACTTTGCCAAGACTCATTTTAATTACAGTTATTTTCGGTGGTTGTTATTCAGCGTCAGTTTTTCTGTCTTCATACCTTTTGCCAGCATTGCCAAGACATTTTCATTAAATTCCCTCATAGTTGGTCTTTTGACAGTCTTGAAAATCTTTGGAGTACCCTGGGTTCACTAAAACTTTCTCAGTGCAGCTCTTTTTTTACACAGTTATGTCTTTATTAACACTTTAAAAGGTCAGCAGGACGATGCTGTGAAACAGTTTTGATCGATAGATCTGAGCTTTCCAGCGTCAAGTCTTACAGATACAACATAACTCTGTTTGACACCTACACAAGTGTTCATTGTGTTTAGAAGAGGTATTATTCTTCGCTGCAGCTGAGTGTCGTTTGTCAGGAAAAGCTAATAAAAGGAGAATTGTCACTTCAGTTATCAAAGAGGCAAAGTGAAAGAAACGTACTATTGCAGCTTCTTTTTCAAGAGGTAAAAAAAAAAGGATTTTCTTCCACTTTTACTAAACACCAAACAGACTCGACTTGTCTCTTCCTTTAGCATGTTTTTGCGTTTGTTTCCAAATTTTCTGAAAACCTTTTTAATATTTCTTAATTCTCAGGTGTGAATCTTTTCAAAGTTTTTAAAAAATAAGATTCATAATTCACCCTCTGCTGCTGTAACGACTTCAGTACATGAGAGACAAACTCCCTGTTTTCCATAAATGCTAATACGGCAGTAAAAATTTGTGATGAGTCTGGAAATATTCGGTTGACTCCGAGGTCAGGAAACAAACTCGGCGCACAAGACATGGTGAAATAATAATTATAGAAAGCAAGCCTTGTTTGAGTTTGTGAGGCTGTCAGTCAGCAGCTGTGACAGCGAGGCATTGTTTCATCTTTATCAATTCACAACAGTCCTCCTTGTGAATTATTTTTGTTTTTTTTCTGAAATAATTACAACAGAATAAGCCAAAAAAGAGGGAGAAATCATTTCAGAAGTAATCAAACTCATGAGCACTGCGTAAAACTATTTTTAGGCTCCATTAAATAGGGTTACAAAACAAGCTCGTCCTGAGTCCAGCTCCCAAGGTTATCCTCACTCATGTATCAGCCAATCAAATGTGCAAACTTGCATATGTATGCTTCTTAAACTCCTCTCAAACTGAAGGATTTGCAGAGCCTGACAGTCTCAATTTAGGGCGAGAGTGACCCATTTAAGAAAACTTTGATATTTTCAAAGAAAACGCATGAATAAAAGAGTTTAAAGCTCTAGTGTGGATAACCGCTGAGTTTTTCTCTTCTCACTCACACAAAACATTGTCCATACAGCTGTGGGGATCTTCAGCCTATGTACACACACACACACACACAGATCAAATAGTTACAGTCAGTCACAGAGCGGGGACCAGCATGACATGAGCAATTATAATCTTCCAAAAATACATCTCCCTCTTTACACAATCCCTGTTCAAGCTAATAGACTCTGTGGTCGAGGATTTATGTTCAAATCGCTGGAGGAAAAGAAGCAAGAGAGGGGACAGTGAGCGAGCGAGCGAGAGAGAGAGAGAGAGAGAGGTTAAACTTAAACACGCCTGTTTAGTTTCTAATCCTGAGGAAGCAGTCATACAGTCTCTGTTTTACTGTCTTACGGTTACACTCAACTGCTTTGGTAACCATCAAATAACAGAAATCTACACTTTGAGCAGGTATTTGTTGTTTACACGCAAAAAAAGTCCATCTCATTGACCTCATCTCTGTATATTTTTGGTTGAAGCCAGATATTGGGAAACAAAGACAAACTTAAATGATCCTCTGTTACTCTGACAAAAGATTTTAAGATCCTCCGTTAACATAAAAAATTGTGGGAACTTTCTCTCTGAAGAAATGACTCAGTCACTGACAATGAGCTGGTTTTCGTGGTCTGTTTTTATTATTGGGCTTTTTGCCCTTTTTTGGGAAATGACTCTTCAGCGCTGAGAGCTTCGAAATGTTTTAGAAATGAGCTCAAGCAACCCGAGATGAACTCCGTTCAAAATAAAGAGTCATTACGTGGTCACGGACAGTTAAACACATCTAATCGTACCTGTTGACTTTAATCTGCCGTAAATCAATCTAACATTAGTCTGTAGTCATCCGTAATAATTCATCAGTACGTGCTGTTGTTCGTCTCTGACTGTCTAACATGAGTCTGGTTCTGCTCAGGGTTTCTGCCTGTTTGCTCTTCCTACTGTAACTTGCTAAATCTTCCCCAGCGTTACACTCATGGTAGAGAAAGATCAGATCAGGGTGGGTCTGATCTTAAAAGTTGAGACTCTGCTTTATCCCATCTTGCTGTGTGGTCTTCTGAAGAGTTTGGTCTGGTCCAGGTTTTCTTGTAAAGCATCAGATGTTCACCAGTCTTCCCTGAGATCTCATAAACCACCTTTAATTTCAGAAGAGTAAGCGATACTCATGCCTCATCTGGTTGCCAGGTGAAATATTTCGGTGTAAAAATGTAGAAAATGAGGGATTAAACATTTTGCAATAAGCTATAAAGAGAGACGAGGTTTGAGACTGAGACGGGGCTCATGAGGACATGTGGAAGAGAAAGGAGCTCAAAGATGACAAGAGAATGAAAGATGAAGATTAGTGGCAAGAAAAGGAAATTGCACCATGTTTGTATTTCTTTGTGTTATGCAGTTAGAGCGCTCATCGATCATCTCTTTGTTTTTATTACGAGGAATAATGAATCACCGCCTGGTTTTAATTTGACGGCAGGTTTTGAAATTATGAAATACCTCAGCCTCTTTAACTGGCATTTAATATCATCTCTCATTCCTCCCCTGGCAACTTTAAACAAGGTGTTTGCAATAAAACCATCACATTCAGTTTTATTCCTCTCTTCAAAACCTCCTCACTGCCATCAGACGTCTATGGATAGAGTTTTAAAATTGAGCTAAACTGACAATCTGATGACACCAGCCCTTTTTACATTTCCAGTTCATGTAGTGATATTTACACTCCTCAAAACACTGCTGCACCACTAGTATCACTACTCACTTGCTCTGCTGCCATTGCCTGGATTGCAGGACAGGACCTTCATGCTGCTTTTACATCTGCAACTACTAACTGTTGTCAAGACCAGCCTGAGACAAAAACTAACATTTCGCCACAGTGTCAACAGGCTGCGGTGAAATAAGCTCCTTTCTATGGTTTAATTTGTGATCACATACAGTGCCCAGCATGAGTCAGTACACTCTCTATTAAAAGTAATGTATTTCTCAAGATCTAGATGAGCAAAAGTACAATTTCCAAAGTTTTGACAAAGCTGAGTTTGACAACATTTTATTAACCATAAGATGAAACTAAAGGTGATATAGTAACTAAAATTTAGCTTTGCTCCCAGAACTTTGATTGGAGTGTACTCATTTTTGCAGGATTTTAAATTGCAAGAAATACTTTTTTTGTATGCAACTTAAAAGATCTTGTTTGCAATCAATGGCCTTAATTTGGGGGAGTATTTTGCAGTATCGTCTGACATAGAAAATGTTGATTTCGAAAGGAAACTAAAGGTTTTCTGACAACTCTGAAGGGGTGTACTCATTTATGCTGCGCTCTGTATGTGATCAGGTTTGCCCCTGGCTAGCAGTCGCAGATAAACTGATAGTTTCCATCCCTAAAACTGCCATAATGGATCACGGATCAGGGTCTAATAAGGCCTTTAAATGGGATTTTACAAATATACATGCAATGAGAAAAAGAAGAATTAGCTGAGGTTCATTTTGACTAAATTAATAAACAACTAAAATGGAAACTTAGTTATTGGTGGACATAGGGAGGCCATATTCTCAAACACATTCACACTCAACCCTTTCTGCCAATGTCATTGTAATGTCCCCCAAGGTCATATAGTTAACTCTGGTCTCTTTCTCCTCACTATTTTGTCTCTTGCATGGACAGAGCTAAGATTATACATATTTATCCTCTGATTCTGAGTTTCTACCTCATTGTTGGTCACCCCGGAGTTATCTAAGAGGATTTTAGATGGTCCTCATGGCATTTGTTCAGTGCTGCTGATAGTCCAGGTGGCCGGCTTAGCTCTGGCCTGATTCCGTTGATTCGAGATCGCTGGTGGTGCCATAAGTTGATCTTCTAGTGACTAAGTGCCATGTGCTGGCATGTAGACGTGGTGGACAGACTCTCTCCAAAAGCCTGTTTATCCTCCGAAAGACTCGGATAGAGCAGGAAGAATAGAGGACACTCTCTCTTATCGGGTCACGACTCTTCTTCAAACGTTACCCTCTTACTTCTCTCGACACCTATCTTCTCTGTACACGTTTTTGTTTTTTCATTAAGTCACTTTTCAAACAACGGTCACCAGCCGAGGTTAAAACTTTTCTCCTTTTTTTCTAGACAGTTGGATCGCCTGTCTTATATCCAGCATGTATTAGGGTCACATGACCAGCCATGGTTTGGAGAGCGATTGAGGGATGAGAGGAAAAGTTAAACATGGATAAAGGAGTTTAAAAGGATAAAGAGAGGGAGAGGATAAGAATTAGTTGTTGTTTTCTCCATGGATGATGTGGTTTGTACTGAGTCTGTCAGTGTGTGTCTGTGCATGTTTTGTGTTTTTGAGCGGCTGTAGATGTTTCCTAAAGGTCACAAAATGATCAATCCACGGGAAAACGTGTTTAAAACAACATATATGTAGAGTAGAATCTGGTTAGTGCAGTTAAGTGACAAATTTAGTGGTTACACTGACCAGCACAGGCTACTTCTGTTCTGTTTGCTCAGATGCTGCTGCCTCCTGACTTCATCAGCTCAGTTGTTGGCCGTCTTCGCTGTCACACACTCGGCTGTCCTCCTTTGGCAGATTTCTTAAAATCACAGCAACCTCTCAGAATCATGATCGCAGAGCCTTTAATCACTCGTACTGTAGAGGGTTCGAACAGTAAACAATTCGCAGTTAGCTTATGGAAACAAAAGTAAACTTCATTTTTCTAAATTAACATCTGTCATTTTAAGAAAAGGAGGAATAATTACAGAGATATTCTTAAAGGGGAACTATTCTGCTGATTTGTAATATGTGTTGCAATGTGGGGGTGCTTGAAATGAGGTACACAGTCTTGTTTCTAGACATGGCCATAATCTTACGACATGTTATGCTATCATACCAGGATGATACCAACAGACCAAGCCTACCTTGCAGCTCTGTCAAAGAAACACCTACCTGTTAGCTGGAAAGTCCATTTCACTGCTTGGCCTTTTACTCCAATCTCACATTGTCTTCCAATTATGCCTTTACACTTCACCAAATGTGTCAAATCTATCTTCCTCTCTCTAATACATTTCTAATCTAACATATTTTTTCCTCCTCGTAGGATAATAATAGATGTGATTAGCCTGATGTCCGTGCTAATTAAACGAGGAAGACTGCACTACATGCACAGAGAGATCTTGAGAGGTGTGAAGTAACAGCTGCAAGTAGTAAGTTTGTTTGTGTTTTACATTAATGTGACAAGACGAGCAGATATAAGTCTGATCTGTTTTCTATCTTCCATCTCTCTGCGTAAACAGCGTGATTGTAGGCCTGCTGTAGTTCTTTCAGTCTGAAACGTGATCACAACATGCACTTATTAGAGTTAATTAAAGCAGCTCTGTCATGAAACTTAACCTGGATCTGTGTGTTAGTGACTGAATCAGAGGCTCCAGGTTGTTCTGCAGTCATTTTTGCTCATTCAAAGATAAGCTATTCAACTTTAACATCAGTAAAATCAGGCTAACCTCACATTCTCTGTCCGTGATCGCCCGCCCTGCTCTGCTGCTCAGTTTGTATTTACATAAAGAACTAATACAGCCCTTACCCACTGTCTTTAATAGTGTATTAATACTATTTTTAAAGCCAAGTACTCAGCTCACAATAAGCTACGAATGAGGAAATGATTGCAATACATTTCAAATATATTAAAAAAAAAAAAAAAAAAAAAAAAACAATCAGAAATATTGATTATTTATTGTTGTTTATTGTTTATTAGGATCTACATCAGCTTTTGTCAAGACAAAGCTAGTCTTCATGGGGTCCAACACAGAAAATAAAACATTACATAAACATTCATCCATGATTATACAATCACGTCATCTACAAAGCAAATAATTAAAAAAGGTGAAAAAGGGTGTTACAAAGAAATAACAGAAGGAATCAATTTGAAATAAGGCAGGATCATATACAATACATGAGTTTAGTGCCTCTGTGGATTAGTACAGGCTTAATCTCATCAAGTGTTGTTTTAAGTTTGAGGATAAGGATAACCAGATTTCTCTATGTGCGTGTAAACAACGGATCCAGAATATGATCAAAACTGGGATTAGGCTTGTAAACGGGATATTCAAATTCATGTAAACACCAAGAATGAACCCAACCTCCATGTTGAAGCTGAGGTACATACCGAGCCGCACCTTAAAACAGATGCAAGTTGAAGATAAATAAGGAGCTTTTTTGAGGAATCAACAGGTCAGAAGTTTTTAGAGGTTCTCATGGATGTAGAAAAAAACGCTGACTCTGTATTTAACGCTGGAAATCCTTGGTCTCGTGGCCCCAGCTGTTTGGCGCTGCTGCTTCGTGCTCGGTTCTGAAAATGAAGCTGAGCTGGATCAGACCAAACCAAACATGAATCTGATGGGATCCTGGTGAAGGCTCATTTATACAGATGGAGCTCTCTGTCCGTGCTTCACGTTCTTTTCCTCCGTATTTCTGCAGGTATCCTTGAAGTTTATGGATACGGACCAAATGAAGCAGTACCACCGGAAACCGTGGGGGCGGTGTTGCTGCTGTCACTACCTGATACACATCTCTAGAGAGAAAGGAAGAAGACAATGGTGGGGCTTTTTAAGGATCGTCGTCAATTTTTGTCATCCGTACTTCTCGAGAAAAGAATTCTCCGTCCTCTAACCGCAAGGCATCTAGTGGCCTGACCAACCACCGTCTCCTCCAACACTGCCTCTGTTTCTGTCTCCTTTGCAAAATTTACATTAGCGTTAGCTCCTACACAGTCGCCATTTTTCATTTTGTTTGTCGTTGTCAGAAACTTTTGACTCCGGCCTGCCACCTGGTCAATGGAATGGATCACATCCATGCCAACGTAAAGGGACGCATGGAAGTGTGTGAGCAGTGACAGAACCATTGCTTCAAACGAACGCGTACATTTTCACACATATGGCGTGCATAAATGAGCCTTAAGACTGGTGCGATCTGATCAGTAAGAGGGACCGACTGCGAACCAAACCACACATCTACCTCTACATATTCACCCTTATGCTGCAGCCAGTTACCAAGAGGAGCTCAAAAGGTTCTGGCGTCTCTCAGGATGGTTTCCACGATTGTTTTCAAATCTGAACTCTGACCTCTTTCTTCTTTTCCTTGAGGGATGAGATTTGATCTCAGTAAGAATAATGAGATCCCATATAAACCAGGTGTCAATTCAAAGGCAGGATTAGATAGTTTACTGGGATAACAACCGGGTACAGATGGCATTTTAATACCAGGTTTTAATGGGATGTAACTCAGCTTGTGTTTGTTGATGTTATTTGGTCTTTTGTATTAAAACCAAAAATAGGACAAGGTGAAGCTCCGACGATTTCAGTGTTTTTATGAAAGAAGAAAGAGAGCAAAACACGGACTGCCCAATTAAGAGGAAAATAACAGCCTACAATGTCCTTGTGTCCTTTTGTTATTCTGTGATTCACTGTGAGCTACCGGTTCATAAACAGAGCCGTATTAATGAACATGACCCAAAAAGAAAGCTGTTTTTTTTTTGTTTTCGAGATTTACGCTGGAGTATATGAGAAGAAAAAAACAGCAGTTATCAACTCTTTGTTCTGTAATGCAGGAATAATATCCTTTTAATCATTCTGTAGCCCGTTTGTACGGCCTTCATAACACTGTGATTCGTTGCAGAAATATAAACTAAAGTCGGTGTTGTAAGTTCTCGATGTAAAGAGGGCTGGTGTGAATGGTGAAACACTTCCTGTTATAGTATGACATAAACAGGCAGTAAATTAGGAATAAAGTGGGACAAGACCCTGGTCATGGGGAGAACTTTTTGGACCACTTCTTGCCCCAGAATCACACGCTTGTGCACAAGTTTGCACCCGGACATACACAACCACTCTGATCACATCAAGCTCACCCATCTTGGAGGCCAAGCTAGTCTCCTGTCTTCTCCTCTGAGTCTTGAAGAGGAGCTGGATGGTGGTCCTGAGGGGAGCGTTTCTCCTGCCTCTGCTGGAACTGCATTCAGTTTTGACCTTTTTCAGGCCACAGAGCTGAGACATGAAGAAGACCTAGATGGTTTGAATCTCCTCCTGAGCCTCTTCTCAGATCCTTTTGGGGATCTTCTTCCCTCACGGTCTCTGCCACTGATCATTGTCCCAGTTAGTTCTCCTATACAGGGGTCATCATGCTCAGAGCTTGGTTGAGAAGATCCAGCTGGAGCTTCTGCAGGTGAAGTTTGATCTTCTCCGCCTCCTCACTTTGTGCAAACTGGCTCTTGTGGCTGGTGCTCTCATCCTCAGTAGTGCAGGGTACAATCTTTGGGAAGTTCTTTAGCAGCTTCGCACTGAGGTTGCTGATGTTGGTTTTTGGGATCCTAAACCTTCTTTTTTTGGACTAATGTGCATTTTTCTGGAGATTCTTGAGCTGTCTATCAGCTCTGAGGTGTCTCTGTCTTTGGTCTGTGTGCTCTGCTCCAACCACTTTACCTCCTGAGCTACTGCCACCTTGTTATCAAAGTCCAATACTGCAGTGAAACTTGACTGTAATCGAGAGTTACAACTGCAGTTTTTTTACCACATCCATATC
Organism: Xyrichtys novacula; assembly: GCA_962446985.1. Taxonomy (NCBI): domain Eukaryota; kingdom Metazoa; phylum Chordata; class Actinopteri; order Labriformes; family Labridae; genus Xyrichtys; species Xyrichtys novacula. The sequence goes on along the minus strand of OY660881.1, from coordinate 8,158,456 downwards.
AGCCTTATTGCTCAAGACTAGAGGTTGCATTTGGGAATAACTGGTTCGAGTTAAAGCCCCTGTGATTGGATACTATGACACCCCATCGTCCAATGAATGAGTTGCTTATTCTCCATACAAGTGGAAATTTGTGGATGAACAATCAAACCTGAAGGTCAAAAATGGATGATTGAATAATTCACAGCAGTTGGCACAGCTACTAAGACAAATCCTCAAGCTGAGTGGATATTGCAGTGCTGGAAGTCCCAGTGTCAACACCGAAAACCCGCCATCTGCAGGAGACTGCATGTGGGTGAGAACTGTGGCTGCTACTGAGCCATGGCCGCCTAATATGACCGTCATATCTGCTGGTGGAGACACCTGGCTTGATAGACAAGAAAATAAACGAGCTGTTGTTGTACGACAAAGATTTGTGCGTATTTGTTGTATCCCCGTCTCTCTCTTTCTGTCCGTTTGTTTGAATAAGTGACAGAGAGATCTGGACTAAACTGCTGCTTTGTTGGAACATCCAAGTATGACAAACAACAAATAAGGGGAAAAATAATCAGTTTTCGAGGGACGAGCCGCGCCGTTGTGGAGAGAAAAGATCAGGGCGTGTTTGAGGTGAGGTTGTCTTTTTTGTTGACACTCTTGATGTGGATCAGCTCTAAGCTCTGAATGTGTGCTTTGGTTTGGAAAGACTGTGTGTTGAGGGGGTTCGGGTGAACTTTTGTAAAACCAGCAACAAAGCCTCTTCGCTTCAGCCAAACCACGTTTTACTGTGTGCTATGATGAAAGAAAAACTGGCAGTGGTTTGTCCTCATGGAAACTGATACAGAACTAATCCACAGAGCCTGAAAGCATTTGGAAAGGAGAGGACTCACTCCATCGAGCTTTTTCAATCCTGTTCATCAGGACTCAACCACACACACACACACACACACATAAATACACCCATGCACTCTCACAGCACACCGTCCCCATGGAGAAACATTTTACACTCCACAGTGGTGAGAGAATTTCAAGCGTTAGACTTGTAACAAGCATTTAAGAGCACTGATGATACTGAAAACTGTTTTTTTTTTATAATAGTCAACAGGGACTTAATTAATTTCCCAGAATGTAGCGTCCATCGCAGCTCTGCTTTGTGAGCCGGTCTGAAATGCAAATAAGCTAACAAGCAAAGTGTGACATTATTCTCTGTGTCATTTCATTTTAAGCTCTGCAGCAATTGTGATTTGTTCATTATTCACTTGAAAGAATGTTGTAATGTGATAAAAGTCCAGCCAAATTATGGAGGAAAAACACGGCGGAGAGTCAAAGGAGCCTTTTACTTTTATATTTATGACACTTTTTTTTACCTTTTTACAATAAAATACGCAACATTGAGCAGAAAAATAGCTTCATAAACGCTTTGACATGGTATGTAAATCCTACATGATTCTCAACACACCATTACTGCCCTTTTAATGCTGATTATAGCCTGTAACATGTCAAACCTGGTGGAAATGAAAGTGCTCACTCTGGTCTGAAATGAGAGTTCTCCACCTTGCCCAGTTTTGTATTTACGCCTTCACATTTGTGAACATCTCACAGGCTCTCATCCCAAACACTCGGTCTTGACACACGAACAGAGCGGAGCAGGGACAGAGTCCAGCAGACAGAGGGAACGTAAACAGGCCTGACAGGTACATTAACAACTACTAGTGCCATACAAACTTGACCTCGTTTGGTTCAATATGTCACTCCACAGTCAGCTGCACTTCTGTGCAACAGTGAAATAGGTACACTTGGGTATGCAGGCAAGGTTTCTCTAAAGGGAAATGATTTATTCTTAATTGCAAACAGTGTTTAAGGAGAAATACAAGGATGTGAAGTAGTGTCAGTGCCAGTTAATTGGTAATAGTTTTGATTACTCATTGACGTCTTATATCGGTTAGTAGGACAGCATTTGCACCCGTCAGGAGTTTCGTTTGATCATTATCCTCCATGTGTGACACACATGTAAAGACATTGTGGTGCAGTTGAAACTGTATACTTATATATAGGTTAATTAAGCTCAAAGATGGAGGCTCCAACTCAAAGAAGTTTGGTGGTGTTTTAAATCAGTTTTTGACGAATCATTAGTCACAATCATCTACTCGCTTAATTCGCGCGAATCTAGACGCATGAATTGACAGTATTTACTCGCTTCATTCGCGTATCAACAGTAATCCTAACAGTAAGCTCTGCCAATTCAACTGGTGGGATCAAGTGATAGACAATGTTTTTTGACAATTTCAAAGTCACCTGGCAACCTTTGTGCTGATTGGTTATCATGAGGCGAATATCCGCTCAAGTTGAGACATTTTCAGCTCCTGCCCAATCCGCATAATTTGTGCTGCCAGTGTAGTGGGAGCGCGTCTTTGCGTTGACTTAACATGTAATTCAGTCGTGCAAATGATTTTGGTGTGTGTTGATTAATGAAAAGTTACATTGACTGATTGTCTCCAGAGCTGTCCGGGAGTTTTGGAAGTGCGATTTCCCATACAAAAGTACAGTAATGTCTTTATTTCGTGGCAGTAGCAGGGACACACGGTCACAATGTTACGCCAAAAATGCTGTTTTGCATTTGAACTAAAACAAATGTATTGACTTATTTTATGACTATCAAAAATTTGTGTTTCCCCTTTAACTTTTTGAATATTAATTCTCTGTTTATGGATCATGTGACGATTAAAGGGACTCCAAATACTCTCGTGGTCTTGATAAGAGATAGACCGGTCAATCAGTCAGGCTGATTAATGACACCTTAAACTGATCAGCAAAAAAACTATCAGTCGACCACTAATTCTTTCATCTACGTCTATTCTGATAAGTTAATTTAAGTTTAGCAACTTTGTTTCTCCTTTTTTAAGTATTATTAATTTTTTGTATTGGTCAAATGCCAAAAAAAACAAAAAAAAGGACTAGTTGCGTGTACCTCTCATTATCGATATTGGTATTGTTAATTGAAAATCTGTAATAATTTGATAATTTTTCTTGATTTTGAATGTTGGGATTTATTGTAAAGCTGAAAACAATTTTTCACATTCATTTATTTTGGACCTTAGCTTTATCCCAGCTAACACAGTAACGCTGACGGCCATCATTTTCATCCATTTCTCTTCTTTAAACCCTTTTTTCATACAAATACACCATGTAGCTTATGAAACAGTCATTCACTGTGGCTGAAATAAACATAAATACTTATATGAAATGATTAAAAGTCTAATTTTGTAATTGTGTCCATGTTCAAGCAGAGAACCACGGCTCCCATTCAGACTCAGGTCTAAACTACTAGCTGTTCCTTTTAAACATAAAATGTTCATGTTCATGTTCAATGTGCATCTTTGTAAGCTAAAAGAAAGTATGTTATGTGAGCAGCTATAAAAGCTTTTTTTCAGAGCCTCTTTTTTATTTTGGCAGAGGTGTGCTGATGTCCATTTAATGGATCTTTTCAGCAGGAGCTCTGCTCTGTGTTAAAGCATAAAACATACACGCTACATGCTCCCAAAGATCCCTCTGAGAATAAAGCTTTTACCCTTCACACAGACATTTTACACAAGACGACAGAACATGTGTGCTTATAATTACGCACCGGCACAAACGCACATCTGCACACACACATGCACACACACACGGGAGAGTCTGTCCATTCGCTCACATCTAAACACAAAAGCGCAAGAAATGGTTTTCACCTGGTCGGGATAGAGTTTCATCCTTTCAGCCATGAGAGTTTATTAGCTGCTTAAAACATTACCACAGAGGGAGTTTCCCCTGTGTGCCAAAGTGCTGCATTCCTCAGGGTGCACATGTACACACAGACACACACATATGAGGACAACCTAATGTCCACTTTCCACGGTTGTGTCTCCATCAAGCCAAACTCTCCCCTCTTCACTCTATTACACCAGCATACACCTTCCTATCGCTCCATCAGTCCTCTCTTTGTCTTTCCCTCCCTCTCTTCATCTCTCTGTACCTTATTCGCTCCCTACCTCTCTCTCTCTCCCTCTCACACTTGCAGACACCCACACACTCCTGTAGTAGGTGTAATATTACGACGCAGCCTGTTAACATTCCCGCGCCGCCCGCTGAAGCTTTCCAGATTGTCCTGTTTATACAAACAGTGCTGCAGAGGAGCAGAGGAGACAGAGGAGGAGAGGGATGAAGGATTGGAACCACACGGTGTAAAAAAAAAAGAATAAACACACGTGTGGAAGTGGGAACACACTGACATGCAAAGAAACACATGTGCATCCTTGTACAGAAAAGTGTAATACACAAAGCTCGGTGCACCCTGTGTGTGTTTTCAGACTCACGCACATGTTCAGCGGCACATCCTGCAGAAGGACCCTCAGCTTTCCGTCTCTCATTATGCTGTTGAAATGTCAGCCTCGTTAAAGTGGCCTATTTGACTTAATTGAGAAGCAGAGTGTAAATAAATGCTTCAGTCCAGTTTGTTTTCACTGCTCTCTCCAGCACTCTGCTCTCCAAACCAATTCATCAAACAACCCTTCACTCTCTCGTCTTTCTGTATTTTTCTTCCTCTTTCAACCTTTCGCCTTCAGTCCTTTTTTTTACTTTTATGTACACCTTTTCTTTGTCCTCATCATTCTCTTCTCTCTTCTTCAGACCGTTGCAGCTCTACCTGGTTTCTTTTTATGCTCCTGTTAAAAGTAAAAAGCAGTAGCTGTTGGGAAAAAGGAGGCGCACAGATCTTAATTTTAATAACCATCCTCTTAAAAATTTACATTTGGCTGTGTGGTTGGATCCCTCCTACACAAACTATCTGTGAAATGTCAAAAGTGCAAAGTTACACAACACTTAAAATTGCAGTAGAAGCACCCACTCACACAACTCCTTATAGCAGTTTTAAGATTTCTATTTGGCACCTCGAATTTCTGCTTTCAACCCTGAAAAGAAGAAGAAAAACAAGAAAAAGACTCTTTTGGCACGTAAACACTGGGGATCCAGCAGTACAGTTAGCCCACAGTTCAGTATGTAGCTCATTGTTTTGGACAGTGTTTTTGATTAGTTCTGATGGGCAATGAGAAGTTTCTTTGGTGAACCCTCTTTCGGGTGTTTTGGATGAATTTTGCAAGATCAGCAAAGGATAGAAAAATAAGCTCCATAGTGTTTTAACTTTTATGAACATTCCTGTTGTATCCTAACTTTAAAAAATGAAATTATGAAACAACACTTATGGTTTCTGTAAGTTACCTATTTAGCTTTTCCAACTTCCATGTATTTACTACAGTTGTCGACTCATCTGCTAAATGATATTTTTATTTTATTTTAATTGAACAGTCACATCTGATCGCTTTACATCTGTCTTAAAATCAAATTTGAATCCTGTGCCATCTCATCTTATCGTGGTAATGACCCTGCAGATTCAGTCAAAGGAGGAAACCCTGTATTGTGTATCTATGCATCTCTTTTCTTTTGCTGTTAAGTCTCTGTTCAAGTTTTAAAAATGACTCAAAACTCTTGTTAAAGAGGAACTAGGGCTGGGTCATAAACCAAAAATTTTCCAATACTGAAATTTAGGACAATAAACAACACCATTTTGGCCCATGTCAAAATATTCGGTGTCAAAAAAATAAAGGTTGGTTTTCGATGTGTGTAGGTAGGCTATGGTCTCATGTCCCTTTAAGGCGCTGTCCTACATCAGAGACGTGGCTCCACCCCATCCAGTCTGTAACAAAGAGGAAAAGACAGGTGAGGAGATGGAGGACGGTTCAAAAATTGGAGCGGCTGAAGTAGACAAAGTTAATACAGGAGGGGCTGAGCAGCTTGTGGAGTAGTTATCATTCATTTATTGTTATTGAGGTGAACTGCTCAATGTATTGTGATATTGATTTGAGGCCCTGTCGCCCAGCCTTGAGAGGAACTTTGGTATTTTTCAACTTTGGTATTTTTTCAGTATCAGGAACTGGTCCAGTATTGAGTTGTGAAACAAGATAAAACATACTGTACCTTGACTATGCAATTGAGCATTATCAAACTGTGCACGCAACAAGTGTTTTATTTCACCACTGTTAGACTCAGATTGTAGAAGATTAAAAAATATGTGGCGAAACCAACTAAAAATCAAGACTAATGTATTTATATTTGACCTGTAAAAGACTGACTATTTCTGGTCAAGAGGTCAGTGACAGCAAACGTTTACATTAAACATGACAGAAATTCATATTTAACATTATCGTTGAGTTATAGGAAACAGGAAATAAGTTCAAAGACAGTTCTCAGACATGATTTCTACATGGAGGGTGTAAAGATTGATGTACTTCCTCTCAGCTGTTTTAGATAGTGAAAATAAAACCTCAAGTTCATAATTCCTCATAATAAAGTGAGGATCACTCGTGCAGTTTTAGATTAAAGTTTTCGTTACATTTATCTTTCTTCTCTCTCAGCTCCGTCAAACCATCCCTCCCTTCTCTTCCTTCCTTCCTTCCTTCCTTCCTTCCTTCCTTCCTGTTCATCCACCTTTACCCGCCCTCCCTCCTGCTTCCCTTCAGTTTCTGTCACCTACTAGAGTTACCTGCCGTTACTCTGACATACACTGAACCCTCTCTGTCTGACACAAACACTCGCAGTGAAGCAGAGCCTGAATGCTCCATTGCCCGCTCTTAACGTACACACACTATCTCGTTGACCCGTGCAACCTCGCAGACTGACGAGGAAACGCGGCCCGCTCTCGAACACAAACACTGAGACGCACACTGTCTCAAACACAGCCGCAAATGTCACACTCCAAATCCTCTCATTTCCTCCTTCCTGTAGCCGCTCAGTCAGGCGTGTGTGACACTCAGGGGTATCGATAGCAGGGGCAGGTTTTGCCGGACCTCAGAGACACACACACCACGACGAGCACACACCGGCTCTGTTGTAAATATATGCACACAAGCCCACACACTGACACCCCTGTGGTGGCTAGAGATGCGGTTCAAATCCTGTTCAGTGACTCTTAACCGTTACCAGCCTCTGAACCAGGGTGTGTGTAAGCAGGCATGTTAGTGTGTGTTGTTCCTGGACGGTCAGCAGGGCATGTTGGAGCCAGGTGATAATGAGCTCCTAGTTAGCTGAGCTTCCCTGTCACTGCGTGGGTTTATATGTGTGTTTATATGTGTGTATGTTTGTCCAGACAGGTCATGGACTGTTGAACCCAGCGCTGCGCCCCAGACCGTCACCGTCACCTGTGGAGGGTCCCTCTCTCTCTTTTGCTCAGCTCAGCGTGTCAGCGTCTGAATGTCTGTTAGCTCTCTCAGTGTCTCTCTCATTGTAGTTACAGCCCCGGGATTTATTCACGGGAGACACAGCAAGTCACTTTTATGGCCTCTGCTGACTAAAATGAGGGTAATGTACAACTTGTAATCTGGAGACACAAGTGAAAAAATTTGTAGGAAAATGATTTAATACACCATCTACACTCGTGCTTTAAAATTATGCCCCATAAAAACAAATGAGACACACAGTGAAATAACCACACAGCTCTACAACCCCACGTGTCTGAAAACCAATAAATTATCATGTTGTGTTTGAGAGACGTAGATTGTGTGTTACGGGCAAAACCCACAGGATCCGAAACGGCTCCGCTCCGCTCCGGCACGGCAGGTGGATCAAATACGCAAGCATTATAATCAATGCGTGTCATTCCACAGAATCTGTCCGGTGTCCGGCTCCGCTGCCGATCGGCTCCGGTGGCCAGATCAGATATGCAAGACTTCTATTTGTACCGATCGGCGGATCTCATTCAATATCTCCCAGGGAAACAACTGAGATCTCGTGAGATCTCATCCAGTATCGCAAGAAATATCGGAAATCTCGCAAGCTCTTCTCCTCCGATGGCGGCCGCGGATCAGATTCGGTGGGTGCTGTATTCTTGCACATTTGATCCACCTGCCGGAGCGGAGTGGAGCCATTCCGGATCCAGGGAGATTCCCAGGTTACAGTGCACAATCTGATTCCTAGTTTAAAATGTAGTCAAAGTTTGATGTGTTGGATGGTAATTGAAGGTATCAGGCTGTCGAGAGGTTCGCTTTTGCAGCAAAGTATAAAAACACAGGTATAGTAAAAAAAATGCAGTGATGGTGGTGTTTATTTACACCCCGCCTCCCAAAGTGCAGTGCAAAAATATTTACAAAATGTGCAAAAAAAAAAAAAGGATCAAAATACTGTTAAAAAAATACAACACATAAGTGCCAATAAGGCAAGAGTCCTGCAGTAAAGCAAAAGCAGCCAAATAACTGAAAGGCCCAGACAGCCCTATTTCAAACCCCTAAAGCCCCGCCCATTGGCTGTTGTTAATACATAACTCTTAACAAACAGGTTTTATTTATATTCAAATAATTTTTACCTTTTTAAATCTGTAGATATTTTAAAGTAATTTTAACCAAAGATCTTACATCAACAGTGCATCAACTTTTGGAGATTTATTACAAACAATCAGAGATGCGTTTTCCCTGAATCACGTGACCACTTTTACCCACCCACCTATTTAATACCCGGAAATCACGAGGTTCTGTTTCCTCCTCTGGACATTCGCGGGAGTAGCTGCGCGCGAAAACAACGCACCTTCGGCAGGTAAGCGGATATGAATATGGATGGATGTTTAAAGTTTGAAAATAGAGCTTCAAATGTGAACCACTGGCTACCCTTAGTAACAGAGAAGAGAGGAGAGTTAGTAGTAACGATGTTTACCGAGTAATTTTAGACTCTGGCTTGGAGGGAAATGTTTGCCGTTTATGTGTGTGTGCGTGCGCGCGCATGTGTGAGAGAGTCCGTGAGTCCGCGGCTGGCCTGATTGGTTTTCTTTATGGACGGAATTTCAGTCAACCTGCAAGTTTCACCGACATAATTTCACCAAAACGTGATTCTGGTTGGTCAACCATTACAGCATATGAGTCTACAGGAACAGCCTATAGGGGAGAGTGGGGTAAGTTGAGCCACCCCCTGTTACTTGGAAATGGTGAAATAAATTGATCATGTGACCAAATATTTAGGAGATGGGCATCAATTCATGGAGTCTGTGAAGGTTAGAAGCATATGGGTTTTATTAGAATTGTGTTCAGACCAAAAACTATCATTTTAAATTTGTTTTATGAACTACAACATGAGGTCAAAACCTAGCATAAAAGTCCACCATTTTAGCTAAGAGGACTAATAAACTCATAATAGTAGATCTGGAGTAAGTTGAGTCAGTGGTTCAACTGAGAAAGTAAAGGAATCTGTTGAGAGGTTCAGAGTCTCAGTTCAGATTGTTGAAATACAGCTGTGAATGTTCTGAATCACTTAGAAACAATTCTCATGTTAAAATGGCTTTTTACAAAACAGCTTTTTAGCAGTTATATGCACCAATCAAAGAATATTGTAGCAGTTGAATAGTGTATAATAGATAAGAATACACATGAATGTGAAGGAGAGACTGTTATTTAGGGAGAGAGAGGGTGAGGGCATAGTAGGGCTCAACTTACCCCGCTCTTATGGTCAACGTACCCCGTGTATGGGGTAAGTTGACCATAGGAGACCACTTGCATAACATCTTGAAATATATGCGGATACTCTAGTTAGAGACAAAACTATGATTGTCTTGATGTAGTGATCCAAAACATGAAAAATGTCTCATCTTACCCCACTCTCCCCTACCCACTCATGAAATCGAACCAGCCCATAAAGAAGCCCATGCTTATCCTGTGGTGAAAAGTTAGTGTCTGTTACCGGTTTAAGATAAAAAACAACATGTAATGTATTCAAAGTACAAGTTCTAATGTAATTTGAGAGGAGTTAAGTGTGGAGGTTGAATTTTCTTGTAAATTGTTGTAAAACCCGTCCTCTAGTTACACCCTGTAGTTTAAATTCAGGGGCAAAGCTGCAGATGTCAGAGCGTGTGAGGCAGACAAATCTTGCATGTTGGAATCTATATATACAGCAGGACAAACAGTATCATCAGTAATCCATACATCATTTGACACTAACACAAAGTGACACTTGACTCCCTGTGTTTACATACGCTGTAGCTCTGCACTGACCTACCACATCACTATTTCTGCTCCTGCAGGACTCTTTATCCATCTGTGCTGAAGAAACACTCAGGAAAGTCCCACGTTTGTCATCAGCAAGCTTTAAAACTTAGATTGAAGCACATGACAGTTACTTACAACTGAACAAATAAATAAATTGTATACAGTAGAAGAAACAGGCACAGTAATGGTCACTCAATGTTGCATCGATCGCCATATTGACAAGAATAACCTTGTTATGTTTCCCACACGCACAGATGGACACAAACTCCCACAGAGCTCTGTGCTGCAGGTTCACATGCATCAAAGATTTAGCAGATAACTGAGTCAATTATTCCATTCCTTTAAATCAACACAACGCATTATAAAACTGAGTGGTGCATAGAGCTACTTAATGTAAATAATGCACATGCAGTAATGCAGTTGCAGGCTGATATATTACACATTAAAAATATGTAGCATTCGTAGTAAAAAATTTGGTTTTAACAGTTTTAACAGTTTCTCAAGGCAGAGAGCTGCAGAGATCTAATACTACAGCCTCATAAGTTTGATCACCTCAGGTCTTAAATCATGCAGGATGGGGAGCAGGTGTAGTGTGAGTCGGATTTTAGTAGATAAAGTGAAAAATATGGGAGGATGAGTTATACTTGGTGTTCTGGGACATGGCTGTGTGGGGCTCTGATAAGCGTACTACTTTACTTAAGACGTCCTCAGCTGAAATTTTGCACAGTTTTCAATGCAATGGTGGTCTTCTTTCGGCAAAGGCACATGAAGTGTGACGTTGTTTAACCCCTGTAAAGACATGTAGAGTGCAGAGTTGTCATTTATATACTGAGAAGAAAAAAGTTGAACTATATTTCTGAGTGAGAGCTTCCCATGCATTAAGCAACATGCAGTTTCTATGCAGCTCTTTCCAGTAACATCGGTTTTGATCATCCTGCCAGCTACTGGTCCGGCAATTGAGCACAGATAACTTAAAGCTACATACTGACACTTCCTGCAACCAACTTGCAGAGAGATGCACCTCCTCCTTGTGTATTTAGAGGTCATTCAATCAAACCAGCACTCCACAAGGTTTATTTATACAATACTGTACTACCCTGTTAGTTTGACTGTAGGGTTGTGATTAAAGGTCCTGACATACCAGGAGCGTTTCTTTTTGTGCGATTATTTCAGATGTCAATATTTTTTTCAAACCCATATCCTGTTGTGTGCTTTAACAGTTTGCTAAACGTCTTTGTTTTAACTTTCATCTGTGCTAAGTAACTTTAGCTCGTAAGCTAACCTGTTCAGATACAACATACCATATGTATTTTCACTGTCTCAAACTCAATCGTGTTGCTGTCACAGCACCATTAGGTCTCAGTTGTTACCTTACGTTTATTGATTATAGTTTAATGTGCTTATCTGGTACTGGCCCCGACTCAGTTCATGCTATCATGACAGACAGCCATCTCAACACTAGTGTCTAATCAGAACTGAAAAACTGTCAGTCTGCTGTTGTGTCAGTCTTCTCGCTTCCACCCGCGACGCGTCTTTTTTCCCCCCGGAAAGTCGCAAAATCGCATCGCGCTTGATGTGTATAGTCAGGCACATCAAAGATTCGCCTCCGAAAAATTTCGTAATTTCGCGTTGTGTATTTGTGTCGTTCGTGGTAAGGACCTTTAGAGCTGTAAAAATCAGCCCTGCTAGCCCGCTCCAGCTTGTTTTTTCTTTGTTGAAGTACAAAAACACTATAAATTCCTTTTTCCGATTTTTGTTTAGTGTTTTTGTCATTTATAGGACCGAGACTACTTTCAAGATGACTAAAAACAGTATCTTACATGCCAAACTTGAAGTATTCAGACATTTAAACCTTATTAAAGGGGTTTTCCAGTCTCTGGTCCAAGGCAGTGGGGAAAGCAGTCAAAGCAGTTTAGAAACCTGCTGAATATGTGCGGATCTCTGGTGGTTTGGTCCACATCCAGGCAATTTTCCTTCATTCCAGGAAAGTCTGAATTTCAAAGACACCAAAAGATCAGCATTATACAGACCACAGGTGTGGTTAACCACAGAGGTATGGTTACGTCAGTATGAGTGTTTACTCTTTCTTTGTGCGATATTAAAAACCAACACTGTCTCTCTCCCTCTCTCTCTTTTTTCCTTTGTCTTTGAACATCATCCCTTTGAGAATGTCTCTAAAGTTACACAGCTTTATAGTTGACTCAGATCGCCAATTTGATCTACATAATAGAGCGATCACCTGACGGAGTAACACTGGCTACCAGCTGTTGATCTGTGTATCGGTATGTGCAGGCTGCTTTTAATTGGCCACCACTGCTACGAGCATCTGCAGGTCAGCAAAGGAAGCTGCTGGATCAAATGATGAACACACACACATCCCTTCCTGCGCTGTGCTGTAGTTGGCATCACTTTATGTTGTGTATCAGTATTTTCAATGCTCTCAGCCCCGTGTGTAGGCGGAGAGGAAGCCACTCTCTGAGCCCGCTAACAGAAAAACCGAATGTTAACACGAACGAGGGTGCGAGGGTGCGAGGGGCCGAGTGTTTGTATTTGCGTTTCTCGGGCAGATTACTGATTTGTGTGTGTTTGTGTGTTCAGGGTGTTGCTCGCATAGAGTTCAGTGTGTGTTTAATAAATGAGGAAGGGCAACAAAGGTTGAGCGCAGTGCTTGCTCCCCAGCTGGCATCGTTGTATCATAGCAACTCCACATGAATAATAATCATAAACACACAAACGCGTGCACACAAACATACACATAGACAGTAATGAGCTATTCTTCTCCAGCTACTCCGGTTAATCTCTCTCAGCTGTTTCTGGTCCACACTGAGATCCAGTTTACAGTCAGCACTCATTGACTTCGGCTGAATCCTAATGATGATTTGGGTTTTTAAATTATTTTGGCATTTTAGTCTTAATGAGCCTGGCAGCAGGAGTGTGCCTGCGCTGTTTCCACAATACTTATTGTGTGTGTTTTTGTCTCCTTGTGCTGTAAATAATGCTTCTAAGACAATGGCATCAAACTCTATTAAATATTCCTCAACAGACAAAAATAACTTTATAATCAAGTGTGTTTATTTCCTTAAAGATTCAGCCAATCACTGTTACAGTCAGACTATCAGCTGTTTTCTCTTAAGCGGCTCGGTGGTGAAGTGGGTTGTTGAAGGTTAGTCGAAGATTAGCGGTTTGATCCCTAGCTCCTGCATATGTGATTGGCATGTAAACTCATGTAAATTCATGGGTTTTGTTGACGCTGTTGGGCGCTCTGTATTTGACAGTCCCTGCATCATGAATGGGTTAATGTGGCATGTAGTGTTAAAGTGATTTAAATGGACTTAAACCAGAAAAGTGCTGAGCGAGTGCAGTCCTTTTACAGTTTTTTTTAATGTTTTTGTTCTTTTCGGTTCTGGCCTGCAGGTCCATTAAACTTTTTAGAAGTGAATGGACTGCTGTCATACCTTTGTGAATGACTCCTATGATGGGAAAACTTAATTTTAAGTTTGAGGGATGTCCTGATATAACTTTTTTACTTCCAATATGATACTAATATTGTAGCTTTCAGGATTGGGCGGTACCGATATTGATCTGATATTGGCACAAAATTGTGCATGTAATGTCATTTTTGGACTTGAACGAAAAATACTGCTACACAACAGACATTACCCCCTACTCCTTGCTACTTTGTTTGTACCTTAGTACACACTGTTGTTGTGATCATGTAGGCTGTGCATGCTACATCTGGGTGCTGCTAGATAGAGGTGCTGGAGTGGAGTCTGGATTGGACTGCTTGTTTTGGAGTGCTGATATCAGAGATTTTAGATACAGGCTGATATTTGTTTTTTTTTGTTTTTTTGTTTTGCTAATATTGGACCGATGTCTATCAATATCAGATTGGGACACCCCTATTTTTAATTTGTAACTCAAGACCAAGTTAGAGGAGAGAAAACATGTGCTAACTCCAAGTAATAACTTTAATAACTCCAATCAATCAAAAAGGCACTCATTGACTTTGTTGTTGTGATCTTCTTGATACTCAAATTATAATAAAATCTCCTCTTGAATCTTGCAACGTCTGTGTTCACTAATGCTGATTTTTGTTTTTTTTAATTTTGCGTGCGAACTGCATCTTTTGCAGCTCAGCAGCTTTCTTAAGATTGTTTCACTGTCTGAAAAGAGAGGAGAGAGAAAAAGAGAAATAGAAATCAAGTGTTATGAAGTATATATTTTAAGAGTCTGAAAATGTCAAGTTTATGCAATGTGGCTCTAACTTTGGACTGTAAAGTTGGATTGACTCCCCAAATGCTGGAATATTGTGCTCCCATGAAAAGCAGGTCATGTTGCACAGCTCCTTGTTTTGTCAAATGCTCCTAGACTTCGTAAAATTTATGACACAATGGCATTGCAAAGGTCGCCATCATGTTGTTCTGTCTACCAGTCGTCTCCCAGCCGCTGCCCAGCATGTGCAACTCTCAGAATAGATAGTAAAGATGTGAGATGCCTCACTCCTCAGCTTTTTATTCATCTAAATCAAGAACGAGTCGGGTTTCTGATACCAACTTGTAGAGGATGAACTAAATGTTCTCACTCCCTCAGTCTAAAGCTGCTGTTTGAACTTGGACATTATTATTTAAAATAGTGTAGTGGCAAATATTACACAAACAGAGAATTTTCAGACAGCAACAAAAAGTCCTGGTAGATGCAAAAAAAAAAAAGATCTTGCTAATTCCATCCAAAGACTCGACATGTTCTTCTGTTGCTGTGAATGGACAGTTGACTCCTCTGCTCACACACAGACTGACTCAGACACTGAACAGACTCGGTGCTCGGGATCTGCATCTGATTCAACCATTAGTATTCGCACACACACCGCTGCTCAGGGTGATATGTTAAAAGTTCAGGGTTGTTAATGTACATGTGAAAGGGACTACAAAAGTAACACTGAGAGAAAACAGGACACTCACTCCGCTCAGAGACTGTGTAAATATATGGACTAGTCGAGACACACTCGGGCTGTTACTGAGTACAAGACCAGGACCAACAACAAAATGAGCACACAGCTGTCTGATTCACCGCTCTTTTCTTCAACAGGGCTGAAATAGAAGTCCATAAAAGTCATTTGTACAGTTGGACTGAACTGACAAAAGCCAGTGAAGCAGCACTCTCTCTGTTTACAGTGTTTCAATCGGCCCAGCACTGGTGAAAATAGCAATTTAACAGTGCTCTTAAGAGCGCGCTTGTGTGTGTTGGAAGGAAAGAAGTAGTTGAATGAAAAGTGTTCTTTTACTGACCCTGCTGCCTATCTGTTTGGTTGTCTGCCAAAGCCTGTAAACACACTTTGAAAGGAGCCAAAACATAAAAAAAAAAAAAGTTGGCTATTTCAGTAGTTAAAGCAGCAGCTGCAGCCGCAAAGTTCAACCTGCGTCTCTCTCTGCCAAGACAAATACAACCTTTTATTAAATCTGAAGCTGCTGACGACTGTCAGTCACTGCTGTTGTTTCTGAAATTGACTTTAATTTTAAGAAATATATAAATTTAAAACCACAGATCTGTTTTAGATTGGCTGGATTATATATGTAACCTCCTTGTTTCTCAAAAAACCTGCGTGACTCTGCAGTTTTCAACCCGTTGTATTCTCAAAAGTTTGAATGAAAATCATTTTGATCTGCCACAAAGCTACTTCCTCCATGTTCCTGTGGTATATATGTGTGTGTGTGTGTGTTTCCTCTCTGTGTTTGGAATAAAGCTCGGGTCAAAAGGCCGGCCGAGCGGGGACTGTTCCAGCAGTCAGCATGACAGAGGAAAGAAAACAAACGCTTTCTCAGAGAAGTTGGGAAATAAAGAGAGAGATCAGGGATTGTTTGTCACACACACTTCCTTCTTCTTTCAAATACTTGACCTTTGCTCGTCTCCTCTCATCTGCTGCTCTCTCCGTCTCTCTCACCTCTTCCTCTTCCTCCCTGCTGTCATTTTGACACCCAAGTGACTTCAACGCCTGCCCTCTTCATCACTCTCCTCCGCTCTCTCTGTCCTCCCACTCTGTTTCAGGATGACATACTCTCCAAAGACACACACATACAGCAAACAAACACACAAACCCACAAAGGCCTACACCACAAACAAAAAATCTGACCCTGTGTAATAAACAAGCACCAGTGTGTGAGAGAGCAGGGGAGCTTTTAGTGGCGCCTCTTATCTCGCTTCCTCTCAACACTTTAACACACAAGAAAGAACAGTGAGCTGCCTCTAAGTCTGAATGCCGGCTTTCAGAGTCGCTCACCCCTCCTGACACACACACGCATACACATATTAACACACACACACACGGCCTTATTTCTTAGCTATCATTTACACACTCCAGCCACCGACATGGCACAGCTGTTCTGTGAGAGCTTTAATGAAAGAAAAACCTCCAACAGTAGCGTCACACATGCACAAAAACCACATAAACAAATATCAGAAAGGAGGGAGCGTCATTTCAACGAGATGAAGTTTAAAAGTGACTTTTAGAGGAAGTGAATAGGTGGATGGATTTGGGGGTTAAGGGGTTCTGATGTCTCAGCTCAGTTCCTGTTAGCTCTAGTTACAGATTCTGTGAAAAGATACTTAACTTTAATTCAGAAGAGTAGTGCTGTTGATCTAAAAGTAAACTAGTGATTTACAACATAAAAAATATACACTCAAGACGGTGCTGCATTAAAACAGGCATGACTCTGTAGTGGAAATCACAGCAAAATCTCTGTGGCCCTGCTCATGAAAGACCAGCTGAGACCAAGTGCAAAACTATCCTGTCCCAAATTTGACTTTCCTTCTGGATATTGTGGGTACCAAATCCTCTGCGAGGGACCACCAAGCACAGGTCAAAAGCCGGCATCCCTAATAATACGGGACTGCATTAGTGCCCGCAGCACAAGTGGCTTAAATATCCAGTATGGCACCTTAAAGGCTGAACAGTACATCCAGGTTTTGGAGCAGCATGCTGTGTCTTTTTTTGGTGAAGAGCTTACATAATACAGCGAGAGGATGCCAAGCTACATTTTTCCTTCCAGCTCTGGGTGCTAAACTGGCCAGTCTACAGTCCTATCATGTTACCCGATGAAAATATTTTGTCTATCATGACATAAAATTACAATAAAAGAGACGCTGTGCTGGAAAGATCTCCGAAACTTTAAAACTCCATAAACTGGTTCGCTTGGTTCCTAAACACTCAGAGTGTTTTGCTTCATACTCAAGTCCCAACTGTTTTGAATCATGTTTCAGGCATTTAACTTATAATGGGCTCATCTCATTAACAAAACAATACATTTATTTCTACTTCAACATTTGATATGTTGCACATGCTCAGTTTTTAATTAGATAAGGCTCCAAACCATTTGCGATTCATCAAATTCTGTTTTTATCAATATTTACTCAGCCTCTTATGGAAGCAGGGCTGTTGATTGTTTCGGTTTTTGGCGTTTGAAGTGTTTGGCTTTTTGTTTGTAATGCAAATTTGGCCGTGCACATGAAAACCATCCCAGAGGACGGCAGAATAGGTGGAACAGTCTGTAATTGCAATTTCTCATCAGCTGTTTTATTCGTTGGTGACACAGATGCTTTATCTAACGCTCCTCCTCTGTGTTTTTGTCAGCTTTGGCGCCCCCTGTGGACAAACGGGCACCTCTTCCATCTTCGTAGTTTTTTCCTGCATATGTTTAAGTAGCGTCTTAGTAATTTATGTGACTTATTGTAAGTATTTGCACTTTGAAATGACTGTGTCTGATGATGGTTCCAAGACTGAGGTCCTGTGAAAGATCCCCAACCTAGTGTCCAAGCTGGGCTAGATCAGCGTCCGTTTTTAGATCAACGTTACCCTGTCTCTTTGTGCTTTTCTTAAGTCTGTGTGTCAGTGTGTCCGAGACTAAAGCGGATCAAGGATGAGTCATTGGTTGAAACCACTGCAAGAGGAAAATGTTTGACTTTTTATAGCACTCTTTAAAAGTAGGAGCTGTTACGCAACGCCGTCAGGCTGAACTTCCTAAATGGTGTTTATCTGCGCCGCTGCCAGCAGTGTTGGTGGTCGGAGTGTGATGATGCTCACATGAAGCTTGTAAAATTTAAAAATACATGTTTTGTTTCCGAAAAAAAAGGCGCTTTTCCAACATCTCCAGGGTGTTTAACTCTTCAACTGATGACAGAGTGTGTGAACCTTCTCTGTTTTGACTTTGTCATATAATATTCTTGTTATCATCATCTCAGTCATGAAATAATAATGATAACACAGCCGTGCACTGACATGGAATAACAGCTATTAAAACGCTAAAGTTAAAGTGGGATTAAATCATGTTTTGAACTGTTTGAAAACTGAAATCATGTAATTCAGCTGTGCATGGCCTAGAGTACAGCACAGAGCGTTACAGTCACTCAGTATTTCAGTATGTTTTCATAGTTGGTGCATGATTGAAAGTGTGAGGGTATTGTCTGAACAGATTGCGCAGAACAAAGACAACTGTTTTTTGACACTTTCATGTGCTGTTGTGGGAATCGCTTCCATCTCATTGCTTTGTGCGCTTGTAAATACACCTAATTATGGGTAATTTAACCGCTGTTGTTGCAGATGTGTAGACTGGGAGAGTAAAGTGAATTCAGAAAGCAATTAAAACCGAACCAAAGCAAGCAGAGATAAAAAAAAAAAAATACAGTTAGAAATAAAAGCAAAGGAAAGAGAAGAAAGTGTTTTCTGCTGCTGGCCATGTCACTGTAATGTGGACAAAGTTGAAAAGGACATTGATTCTGTGAAAGTTTTCTGTGTGTGTGTTTTTAGATCATTAAAAGTTTGCCGTCAACATAAAAGCGTGGACAGAAACTTTCTCTTTAAACGGCACGGCTGAACAGAAAATCACAAATTAGATATATCCTGTTCTGCTTTGCCCTCTCCGTGTTGGTCTGTGTTGAACTTTTATTTATGAGGGCTTCTTTGGTGTCCCATTACACGTAGTATTTCTCATTTTACAGACTTATTGTTCTTTTTTTTTGCAGTCACATGACCAAACAGGTTTCACCTGATGATTTAAGTTTTGCAAAAAGGCGCAGTGACTAACCCTGTCACCAATTAAACGAAGTAGTTAAGTCTTTTTGTACACATGACCGTGAGAAATGTACAATAATACATGCAGAAATATTAGAGTCGATGCCTTTTCTCTTCTTTTGATCCTGATTCTCTGCTGTTTTTAATGAGTCTTTCATTTTTTTTCACTTTTCATTGGCCCGCCGCTCCATCACTGGTTTCTCTTTTTCCCTCTCGTCTCTCCTGATCACCCAGAATAGAAAAAAAAATGAGAACACAGAGTCCATGAGCAAAGACATTTGGTGTTCATTTGTTTGTTTATATTCATTTATTGGGATATAAACCACTGGTAGAGTCCAATCATCCCTCTTCGTGCCGCTTGTATCAGTGTCTACGTACGAGGATATATTTGGTTACAGTGTCTCTGAGGAGAACGGAAATTAACTTTGAAAGAGAGCTACGACTTTTTCCTTTCGTGTGCTGTTATGAACTGACTCTTATTACTGCTGACTCCTCTCTGCTGTTTATTCCTCCGCTGTTTTCCCAACACTAACAACATGCACTTTCATTCATGCACACACATTTTTATGAACAAAACACTCGGTCAACTTCGGAAAAACTACAACTTTGAGTTCACAATTGTAAATGCATTATATTGAGCGCGCTATAGGACCAGCAGACTATCACAGATTTCATGATATCTTCCTTCTTTCATTGACGTATTTGTCAAAAACTGAATAAAAATGACTTCTTGAAGTTTCGGCCTCTTGACCCCGCAGGATTTATCCATAATAGTGACTTCAGCTGTAGAGGATTACTGGAGAAAATGACGAATTGTTTATGATTTTGTTAGTTTAGAGCTCTATCTTGAGTATTGTTGTAAACTCATAACCCTGACTGAAATCCATGTATTTCCAGGATTACAATCATACACACACACACATAAATGTCTGCTTCAGTTCTGGGACTTTACTTCGACTTACATTCATTTCCTGAAGACGATCCCTAAACCTCGCCCCTCCTTGCGTTGCCCCGACGTTCACCCGACCTTAAGCACTGACCCAAACACAGACTTCTTCCCAGGATGATACAAACTAAGTCAAAGACCCATAACCATACATGCACAGGTAAACCGCAGGTTTACACAGCCATGTCATATATAATAGGGCAGGTATTAGTGCTGCTGCAGCTGTGTAGTTGCCTGGCAATGTAATAAGCTGTTCCAGGAATGAACAGAATATTTATAGAAAAGTGTATGTTCGTTATCATACATACCTGTTTCTCTCTCTCTCTCTTGAACAGGTTCTAAAGAGTTTAAAGAAAAAGAAAAACAAAAGTTAAAGAAGAAATATGTTTTCTCTTTCTTAAATACAGATGTTTTTTTTATTATCAAGCTTGTTATTGATTGACCAGAATGTGTTTATAAATCTGACATTTAGCTTTTAGATTCTTACATTAAATTTGTATGAATGTGCTTTAATTCAAGGAAAAGTCTGATAATCTGAACGAGGGGAAAAAATAATTCACGTGGATAGTGTGACTTAATGCAATGAATGCATTAGTAACTTGTCAACCAAGTGACTCACATATAGAGGACAGTAGTTTTCATAATTGGTGTAATCAAACAGATAGGTTTGTTGTGTAACTGTGGACTATGTCACTTTTCAAGTAGCTGTTATTTTACATTTTCAGCATTAAGCTCGATAGTTAAAAACAAGTATAAACTACCTCATGTTCAAGTTTTGGTGCTCGTCTGATACCAGCCAAAATGACTGGTTTGGAGTTTACATTGTGATTGACGGGAACAGAAGTGATAAATATTGTTATGCTGCCTTTCCAGGTCAATATTGAGTCCACAAAAGTGTGATTTTTATAACCCAGTGTGTGATTTTGAAACAGCATGACGACTTTCTGGAAGCACAGCAGGTTTGACTTGTTAGGACATTAACTCACACAGCACTGTTCCGCCCTGTTTGCTCCACTCGTGTTGGTCTTGCCTCTTTAATGCCTCCATTGTGGGACAGCTCAGTCCTGTTGCGGCTCCTCTGTGAGGTGAAATGAGGGGACCGAGGTTGAGAGTAGCAGGAGTGTAAATATTTTCTCGAACCACAAAGGATTTATTTTGATAGTAGGGAAATCCCTCTCTGTGTGCATCTAGAATAATTGGTCACTGAGTCTATGTTACAAGTGTAATCTATCTTTATTTGATGCCTCTAAACATCTATATGTTCTGTAAATAGGAGCACAAGACTTAAAATCTTATCCATCTAGAAAAGCATGTGTGTGCGTGTTGTTTGTAAGTGGGTGTTAAATGATGCATTCTCTCCTTTTGTCTCTGTAATGGAAAAGCACTTCTCATTAATCTGTCACTCACACGTGTGTGTGTGTGTGTTCATGTGTGTGTGTGGAACCAGAGGAAGAAAAGAAGATGGAAGCAGGTCATTATAATACAGAGTAAAAAGGAGAGGAGAGGTTGTAAAAGGAGAGAGAAAGAGCAGGAGAGGTGCAGAGGAACACAGCGTTGCAACAATTAGTATGTCATTTGAAAAAAAAAAAAGCTTTCCTCCACAGCCGTTTGATATTGAAATGAAACAATGCGTGTCTGCAGGAGGCTGTTGGAAAATTAGCCTAACAATACATTAACTGACACTCACTCACACGTTCTCTTTATCACCTGTGGAGGGCTTTTTTTCCCCCCTCTCTTTTCCAATTCACTAATTCCATTTGAATGAATTCAGATGCAATTCCTTTCAATTCAGTTCAATTAAGCTGCGCAAAACCTGTTCCACCGATTACACATTTTATATCTCCATACAAGTGAAGAAAAAAAACAGGTTTGAGAGATTTAATCAGTTTGCTTTGTTGGCTGATTGTCTTTACATTATTGTGATAAAAGAACAAACTGAGCTCTCATCAAGTCTCACACTAACATATTTAGAGACTTCTCTTTATTTTGCATTTATACACCCTGATTGGATCCAAACTGGCCCAGATGTTACGTACATGCTCTCTAGTTCACATGCCCTTTGCTTTACTTTTAAAGCTCAGAGTTTGGAGGAAAGGCACAGAGCTGTAAAGCTGACCAACATTACATTTACATGCAAGTCCAGCTACAGTTGTAGCTCGATTACAGCATGTCTGCTTCTGCTGTCAGAGGTGGTGACATGGCAACAGGAATCCAGGTGTGTTAGTCCAACAAAGAGAAGTTTGAGTTAGAGCGATTTCAGTCAGACTAACATGTTTACATGTATGTTTAGGTCCAGTTCAGACTAATGCAATAAATCCATGTAAACAATACTGGTTGAATCACAGTATTATTGAATGATCACGATACTTTGGCCACGATACGATATTGCGATTTATACAATTTTTCAACTATTTAGCTATTTTAGCATTTTTCTTTCCTTTATGTTTGGCTTATTTACACTGTATTTTATTTTCATGTACCACATCTTGCAAACCTTACATATATATTTGTTGCACTAACTTCCTCCTGTTCTATAATGTCACCTCTGCCAACCTCACTGGACGCAATTAATTTGAAAAAATTTATACCTGGTAAATGAGACGATATGGTATATCACCAGACAAAATATCATGATACAATGCTGTGTTGATATTTTCTCTCACCCCTATTGTTTTCACTGTCAAATGTAAATCCAGTCAGTCTCTGGTAAATTAGATGCTCTATAATGGGACAATGACAGTAGTCCAGTTAAATTGCCTAATGGAGCTTTAAAAGCAGCTTCATTTTACTGCACATTTATGTGAGATGATGAATAAACCCCTTTAAAAATGTTGGTTTTCGGGGCGCATGCTCCAGTTGCTGAGCTTTAACCGCCCCCCTTGTTCAGTACTCTTTAATCATGTAGTTCATCACACACATCCACCACCGTCGCTTTCTTTTTACAACCTGCTGTAATGAAGTCACTGTTTTCTTGGATGGGAGCTTTGCGGGTTCATGAAAGTTACCACACCTGTTGTAGTGAAAACTTTGTGATTGATTAGGTGGGCGTAAAAGGGTCCGTAGAAGAGTGGAGTCCACACCCTACTCCGAGGAGAGGCACGTCCCGTGACCCTCCAAAGCACACCATAATTGTGCACTTGTTTTTGAGGGGTGAGTGCTGTTTGCGTTCTCAGGGAAGATTAGAAGTTTGTGGGTAGCAGGGCGAGGTCTGTCTCTGAAGTGGGGCAGAGACCTGGTTAGTTTGGGTGTGGAGCGAGGGATCCTGCGGCAGTTTGTCAGCATGAGAAAAAGGCTTCTCTCAGCCGCAGGCGGGAGTTTCACTGTGCTTCAAGAGCAGCTGGAGAATTTTGAGGATTTCCGCTGTCACAGTTGATCGCTGTGCTGTTTGGACAATACACTGCTTCTTCTCCTGAGAGTGGTTGCTCTCAGCGTCTAAATACGGCAGTGCGCTGGAGTTTGCCGAAAGTATCTCTCAATATTAGGGCTGCCATAAATCATTACTCTGATAATCGACACGACTAGAAATATTTTTGCGATTAATCAGATTGTATATTTTGTCGTCAGCCAACCCGACATGTTTTCTTTTTAAGTGCTGGTGCATGGTAGTCGAGCTGCCGTGACTTCCTCTCTATATTTTTGGTAAAATGCTCCCAAATACTGGAGCTACACGTCCTGCTCGCCGTTGTTACCCAATTGTCATGACGTCAGATGCCAACTTCTATGAGCTCTACATGGCATGTGTGTCCAGGACAAGGCACACACAGCGGAGGCTATGAGCGGAGGGTACTGCAGCGCACTTTGGAGTGAATAACAAAGCAGAAAGAAAAAAACAATTTCGCCGATTACCAAAATAGTTGTCGATTATTTTGATTGTCAAACTATAATCGAAAAATCGTGGCAGCCAGTGTTTCCCCTAGAATTTTTTTCAGCAGCGGCGCTTCTGTGTCGGGTGGGGGGTTTCGCTGTTACTCCTGTTCTCTTGCCACTTGTGGAGCTACGCTGTTATGTTGATACTACGTTACTCGTGCTACTTGCGTCGATGGAAGAGGGTCCGACAGGATTAACCTTCGTTGATGACTCAAAACAAGCCGAAAATAACGTTGTTTGTTCTTGTGCTCACAGAGTGCGAGTAGAAATCATTAGTGGCGCACCTGAACGTAGGGGCAACACTGGTGGCAGCCCTGCTCAATATATACTTTTCCCAGCATGCAAAGCGACATGAAGCGATACTGTGCGGTGAAAACTTTGCCTGGATTAAAGCAGTTTCTGCGAACATGTCCAGGACAACTGTGGAAAAAAACATGGACAGTGCCCACATGAAGCTAATCGAGGTCACAGAGATCACTGACACTGATAGGCCGAGTATCTTAGTGTTTTTTTCACTGCATTGTGTGTGTTTGTGTGTGTTTGCGTGCCAAGAGTCACAACCCATTAGCCTTGATTGAGTGGGGCCGCAGCAGGGGGTCACACCAAGATAACAACGCTGTTTATTAGGGGCTGGGTTTGAGATAGTTCCACCAGGAAGAGCTTGAAACACAGTTGGGTTTGTATGCCTGTGTGTCCTTTTGTTCTGTATTAGTCCGCCCAGAAAAGATGAAAAAAAACGTAATATTTGATTTGCAAATTTCCTTTCCCGTCATGTCTTTCTTTTCTTTTTTAATCTTGTTCCTGCAAACTCCATTCCCTAGACTCAATCTGAGGCACTTTCTGTCCACACAACTGGTTTGGTCACCGTCTGTTTGACTGCATGGTCCACTTATAGACGAGCTAACTGACCAGCTGAATGACAATGAGGCCACTAACATCCTCCTGTAGGAGCAATTCTTCACTGACCATTTGTCTTTTGTCTGTTTTACTACGGTGCCATAAAACTCCGGAGTGAGAGAGGAACCCTAAAAAGATGAAGCTGTAAACAGAGAAGCTGTGTATGTGTGTGTGTGTGTGTGTGTGTGTGTTAGAGAGTGAGAGAGATGCTTCATTAAATCCTTTGTATTTCATCCTGTGCCTTGTTCTAAGACTATCCGGCGCTATAAAGAAGAGAGAGAGAGGCAGATTGAAAAGAGAAAAACATCAAAGATTGAGCTACAGTGGGCTTTTCCACTCTCATCGACTCGCTCCATCTTCGCCTCCCCATCTCCATTCCTTTTTCTTGTCAATAAATCTGCAAAATACGCCCTTATCTCAGAAAAATACATTTCTCAGGAGACAAAGAAGAAGGAGAAAGATGAGGGAAGCTAAATTGAAAAAAGGCACTCAGGAGATAATATAAGTCAAGAGAAACTTCAAAAAAACTTCTATTACAAACATAGAATTTACATTGCAGCAATTTAAGGACTTTGACAGCTATAGAAGTTCTCATAAAGGTACAAACACCCTCCTTACCTGTGGCTGATTGACTCCCTCGTATCTAAATGACCTCTAACATTATCACACTCCTCCTAAACCAGCTGGTTGCTCTTAGAAATCCTGAGATCAGGACTTGGAGACACAGGGGGTCCAGCTTTAGTGGTGTCTAAAACTGGTGTCAATTAGGGAGTCCTTTTTCTAGATTTTTGGATTTTGATACTTTTATTAATCAGAGGGAGTGCCATGCAGCAAAGAACCAAACCTGGACCTAGTGGTCTTCAACTCAAAGGTTACACCTGCACAGGTGGTAGGGCTTGGCGATAAACTGAATATTTACCGATACCAAAACTTACGACAATAACCAACGTCATTTTGCCCATATCAGTATATTCGGTGTCAAAAAAATAAATAAATAAAAGTTGGTTTTGGATGTGTGTAGGTAGGCTATGGTCTCATGTCCCTTTTAAGATGCTGTCCTACATCAGAGACGTGACTCCACCCCATCCAGTCCGTAACAAAGAGGGAAAGACAGGTGAGGAGATGGAGGATGGTTCAAAAGTTGTAGCGGCTGGAGAAGATGAAGTTAATGTGGGAGGGGGTGAGCAGCTTGTGGAGTTGTTATCGTCCATTTATCGTTATAGAGGTGAACTGCTCAAATCGCGATATTGATTTGAGGTCATATTATTTTCATTGTTTTGTTTTTATTAACTTTCTCTTGCATATTCGAAATAAACCGAACCAAATAAAAATTTAGACATATACATCTATATCGCCCAGCTCTAACAGATGGCTCTTTTTTCATTTCCTGCTTTCTCTCCCTGTTTGAGAAAAAAAAAAGTCGGAAAAAAGTCTTAAAAAAAGAAAAAACTTAAGACTGCTGATTTGCAAGCCAAACAAATTTCAAGATAAAAGTGTCTTGAAATGAAGCCCAACCTATAGACAGGTTTCTATGCGCGCGCAGCCTTGGGGCAGAAAGCGGGACATTTCTTATTAGTTTACTAGCAGAGTCAGAAAATGACAAGGAGCTGTTGTGCTGTAAATTTGCACAAATCGGCAAAACAAACAAACGGCAAACATTACGACCCTGCTCCTTATATTAGAAACATCTAAAACAACGTCACAGCCTGGTAAATTGAGTGAAACTCGTGGAAATTTCAGCAAGTGTTTTCTGATTTTGATGCAATGAAAGACAAAGAGATTTTTCAATGAAATTACATTTTATTGCAATTGTGTGAGGGAGAACTTACAAACGATGCGGCATCTTCATTGAGATCATTTCACTCAGAAGCAGGCTTTTGCCCCCTGGTTGCTCGCACCTAGTATTGTTTGTACACAAGAAACCCATCTATACTACTACATCTATACTATACTAGGGCTAAAGGGAAACAGTGATCGTGAAAAATGACTTTTGAGGCATAAGGAGTGAATTAAAAGTGATCATTTGTCCATACATTAACATTACAGAAGCACACCGAGACTCACACTGGTAACACGGCTTCAGTTTTCTTCCTGGCTCAACTCTTCATGATAGACAAATTAAAGAGGGAGAGAGGATCAAAGATGTTTTGAGCTTTCAAACCGTGTCTTTACATCAAAGAGAGCAAGAGAGAGTGAATGGGATGATAAGAAAAGCAGGGAGGACATGGGAAAACACAATAGAGGGTGTTTGGCTGCCTGATAAATGAGGAGAATAACAGGAGGATTCAGATGTAATGAAAAGAAGAGAGATGATAAAAAAAGGCGCAGAGTCAGTAAGATACTAATCAGGAGGAGCAATGGAGGAGTTTCAAAGGAGTGTATTTAAACACAGTTTTGTATCGGCGAGAAAGAGAAGAAAGGATCGGGAGGTTATATAAGTTTACCATTCAGCAGCTGATAGTACCTTGTTATTTTCACAGACACAATAAGACATAACAATGACTGCTTCATCCCAAACCTAATTATTGGGGCTGTCATTACAGTTAGAGTCATTCACTGAAATTAAAACCTCTGCAAAGAACAGGGACAGGGTGCTGCTTTGGCTCGAATTTTGCAGTGTGGCCCCAATCTTAGTCCTGTCCTGCATGTCTTACCCTGTTCTCTGCTCCCCACATCTGCTGCCTCTCTTCAAGTGTCCTATCAATACATACAAATCCCTACCCATAATAGATAACCACTGTTAAGGGATTATATATAGCTAATGTTATGTGTCAGTGGTGCAAATCTAATTAGTACATCACCATTGCTAATCAAACTACTTGACAATCTCATTAAATGTAAGTTCTTCAATCGTCTGTATAACAGGAGGGATCTGCTGCAAATTGAGTATCTGTCTTTCACTGTATTCTCTTCTAATCAATCAACAGAGTCCTCTGTTTTAAATAAATCCACCTGTTGCAGAGGAAAACACCACCACAAGATACACAGACAAGCAGATTGTGAGTCCACATACATTTAGCACACAAAAATGTTTATTGTTGCGTATTTGTTGTAACAGCATCCAGTCAAATTTAACATAAATCCTTTCAACAACAAGGCAGATAGCCAAATGGAGTGAGGTTTTAATTCTTGTCTCTACACATTTTGACGGGTTTTGCATGACACTCAGAACAAAAGTTGATAATGAAACTAATAAAAACTGAACTGAGACAAACATAAAATAAATAAATAAAACAAAAAAATATATAACTGTTGTACACAAAAAATTTGAAAACAAAATAAAACTGAATACTTGTGAAAATTTTAAACCTTGGTTTTGTACTCTCGTTCGTCATGTAACTTGCTGAATAGAGTTTCAGTAACAGTAGATCTAAGCAGATGTTTATGAGTACTGAAAAAGTCATGTAACTAGTTGTGTAACTTTGTACTTTCAACCATAAAGTACAGTTTATGTATCCTTGAAGTGAATTATTTAGAGTAACTGTAGATGTCAGATTATAAACAGAGAATTGTCAACACAAAGTTGGTCAAAGTTTCTCCTGGTTTGTTTTCTAATAAAGCGCTCTTGTTTTTCTGGAGATTCATTTCTGTTTGATGGACAAAGACACGCTTCTGTTATTCATGCTTAAAGGAAAACAGTCAATCTTACTGAGAATTATTCACAGAGGCTTTATTCAGTCTTTGGCCTGCACTTGACTGTAAATCTTAATAATGAACGCTTTGTTGTTCATATATGTTTTTATTGTTCAGTCAGGAGCCTGCAGCATGTCAGCACTTTCTGATGATGATTGAGTCTTTGACCCAGATTTAAGCTTGACAGATTAATCATCAGACATGATCACTCATGTTGCCTGTTAGCGATCTAAAGGTGACCTGACACCGGCGCATGTTACACTCCCATGGTCCAGTTTACACGCGTTTGTGTGTGCGTGTGTGTGTTGTCTTCTTTTTGTCCAGTGCGCGTGTTTTCTCTAATGCGCTCACTCAAGCTTGAATGATAGCATTAAAAGACCGTAAGAGCGTCTGTACGTGTGTGTGTGCGCCTGCCCTCTTCTTTCCGTGTCATCAAGGCCATTCAGCGCCACATGACAACCTTACACACTAGTAAAAGTGTGTGTGTGTGTGTATGTGTCTGTGCGTGTTTGTTCAGTGTCTGTTAACACACTTTAGTAGGTCTGGGAAATGAAACAGCTGCTGACCCCCTCATCTCTTCCACCCATCTCAGACGCTGTCCATCAGCCAACGCTCCTCAATCAATTAGCGTCCACTAATACCTCCGTGTGTGTGTGTGTGTGTGTGTGTGTGTGTGTTTGGGAGGGGGTGGTGGTGGTGGATGCGGTCAACCATCTCATTGAAGCGGCAGCTCCAAATCAAATTTGTGGGCCAGAGGAGCAACCGCTCATTTCCTATTCTCATCTTTCCTCGCACTCACACACAGAGACGCAAACACACTTTCACACACTGAACTACACAACTCTGACAACGCGTTGAGTAAAGACGTGCGGTTTTCAAAAGTTCAGACACACTTTTACGGTACGTGCACAAACTTACAAAAATGTATGTGCATATAATACTGCAAAAAACAACAAGCATGAAACCCACGCACACACATGCACACGCACACGTGAGGTCTAAATTTGGTCGTTCCCTCATGGTAGATTATTATGGTAATCTGAAGACGCCAGGTGCTAAGTCCACCAGCTGCAGGAAATAGGATTTCACTGGGAGCAATTCCATCCCTCAATCCACTCACCCATCCTTCTCCCCATCCATCCATCTCTCCATCTATTCCAAACCAGACGTTTCTGTCTTTAAAAGTCATCCTTCTATTTTGGTGTTAATCAAGCCTTCCTAACTCACACTTTTTTCCCACTTGCTCATCCAACCAGACATCCAACCATCCATCCATATAGACAGCGAGAAACCCATCTGTCTATCCTTTCCTCATAACCAGAGTGAGAAAATAGGATTTCCTCCAGAAAGCAACTGTGTACTCCTCCCTTCCCCTCAATCCTCCATCCATTCACATGTTCCTTTATCTCTGCCAGACAGCAAAAATAGGATTTTCCCTGGAAGTAACTCCAATTATTATATCACTCCCCCCCTTCTGGCTTTTGCTCCCTCTTCCTCCCAGTTTCCTATAAATAGATGTGTAAACCCTAAATTTGTTTCCCTGTAACTCCCTCCTTAATTCGCATCATCAAAGTGGTAATCCCCAAGTTTGTCATTTTTAAATTCAGGTTTCTGTAGGTGGAGTTATTTTCACTTCTACAATTACAGCCTGGGCTTACTTCCCACATTTGCTTGTCTTTTTATTCCAGACAAACACAACACTTCCTGTGTACCACAATGTAAACCACCATTGTTTTATTCCACAATGACTGAAGGAATATTGACCTTGTTTGTGTAGATTAAACGATGAAGCCAGTTTAGGACCAGATCCAACAGAATGGTTGACTTCCTTCCTTCCCTCGCTACTTTCCTTTTCTCCTCCCCTTGCTGTAAACTCAGAGTTCAGAGTTTGATGCGCTTTATGTGTGGTGGATAACATGTTATGGAATCAAATGCACAAAAGCAAAAAAGCGTTTGACTGTGGGAGGAGAGCACTTGGATCAAAAGATGGTCTTTATATGTATTCATGCTAAGCTCAGGAATCATGACAGCTGAGTGTGTGACTGACTGAAGCTGAAAACATGCTGGGTCCGTATTGAGCGCGTTCCGTATTTGCTCCATGGAGCAGCATTTGGTATTGCATACAGGATACGTATTTGGAGCGTGGCAGCGGTGTAGTGCAGCCCGGGTCAGCTGAGGTGACAACATGCTCACAACAGGTTGTTTTTCCTTTCTGTGGTCGATTTCCCGCGAATTTGGTTATAGTTCAGTGACTGTTGAGCCTCTATTATATGTGAAAAAGCAATGTGATTTTACGGTTTTGGTTTTTGCAGGCTTACTCGTGTTTAATAATGTAAACTATCTCCCTTTATGCAGTCACCTTTAGACAGAGTTAGCAGTTAAAAGTCCGGTTGGGGTCCACATGGATCAGGGATTGACCATCGGATTGTTCTGTGTTACTGATAAATCCATAACCAGGAAGTATTTCTCATCTACACGGACTGATACACAGTCGGGAGTTCGCATATGGTGTTTTATTTTGAGATACAGGACTTCCTGTCTAGAACAATCTTCTCTTTCTGGATTGACACGCATTGGAAGCATAGAGCAGCAAAAATATACTCGCCGCGTATCTTTAGCAGTGCTGCCCTCGACGCTTTGCTGCATTGATTACAATGTTAACCTATTTGCTGTGAGATACGTGACGCTGCTGCCACATTTCAAATATGCATCCTGTATGTTTTACGCTTGAGAGTATACATGCTTATCAAGTGATTCTATATTGCAGTAACATCCTTGTGAGGTTTTAAAAACTTATCATTTGTGCTACTTGTAATTGCATTAGATTTGGCAGAAGTTCACTTGGTCATTAATAGTAACACGGTTGCTGTAGCAGCACCAAGACGCTGTCACTCTGTCATGCTTGCAGAGGCTGTAAATACAGACACCTTTCTATGCCATCATTCAGCGTGTATCACACAAGCAGAAGTGTTAAGTATTTTCTGTTCCCCAGAAAGTCCCATACGGATGATTTCATACTTTTTATGTGTTAAGTCTTAAATAAATCCTTGTACCCTGACTACATAGCTTTAAATATAATAAAACAAATAAAGAAAGGACTATTGCATGCTTCCTGTTGCTGCCCCTGCATAGAGGTGCATGTAGTTTAACTTCCACAATGACATAATAGTGGCCTCTTAGTATCTAGAATTTTGCGGTCTGTGGCTTTTAACAGAGGCAGGAAATAGTGTCTTTTTTAGTACTTCAGTAGAAGTGTTACAGAGAGATTCCAGTGAACATGGAAACACAGGTTTATGATTCTCTACTAAAATAAAAGTGAAAAAACTACAGGCTCGTAAGCTTTACCCACTGAGTTAGAGTCAGACACTTCTTTGTTTTGTTTCTTTCTGTGCCAAAAAAAACTGAAAATCACAGACAATTTTAGAGATTATATAACTGATATAACTTTAATCTAAGATGAAATAACATCAAATCAAAACTGTTAAACTATAACTTGCTCAAATGTGCAAACAAGTTGGTTAGGGGATGTTTGGTCTCAGCTGCAAAATTGAGGGTTCGCCTTTGGACCTGATGTTGGACTTTAACCTCTGTTGTCTTTTAGATCTGGGGTATCTTAAGTGCCTGGATAATTCAACTCCAAAACAGAAATGCGTTCAAAAAGCCAAACTAACTTGGTCGGTGTATAAGAGGAGAACCTAATCATATTTGTGCCGCACTAGTCAAAGTAAAAACTTTTACTACAACAAAAGCAAAATGCAAGCACACATTTCTGGGATAAATCTGTGAATGTAACCTTGCCAAAGTGAGATGTAGGATTAAATGGTAGCTGTTAAAACTTGCCTGGACTGTAAAATTGTATCCAATAGTATTATAAACTGCTGTGCTGTGTTTCGGCTTCTGATAAACCTTTAACCTCGTGGATGTATTACCAAACTGGACTTTCTCCTTTTATTTAATCTGCTCCCTGGTACCTTTAGCAGAACTCCCAGACCAACACAAACCACTTGTTTTTTTTTTTTTTTAATGCATTGTTATTTTCAATCTTAACACTGCAGAGTCCAATATCCTTCCAATCTCCTTCACTCCTGCACAGCTCGGCCATTTCTCCATCCCTCCGTTCTGCCAGCCCTCCATCATGTCTCACTCCTCCGACCGTCAATCCTCCTTCCAATCCTATAAGTATGGTTGCATAAAGGTCAAAATATTTTCCATTTCAGTCCCCTATAGGAGACGGAAATGTCACCCATACTGTGCGTGAGCTTTAGAAGAGCCTGAAAATGAGCTGCAGACTCAATTGAAGTCCTCTATGTGAGTGTTTCTCTTTCCTTTCTCTTACGTTCATTCGTTTTTCCAATCCAACCCAAACATGATCTTTATAACCGCAAGTCCCCAGGTATATAACCAAGCGTAAACAGTATCCATATTTCAGTCCTGCAGTGGGTTAAACCTGATTCTGTTTGTGAGTGCATGTGTTTGCTTGGGAGTAATTGGCTATTGTTTCCTTTCATTACAAGCTGAGACAACATCCAGGTCACTTCAAGGTGTTTACAGTCAACATTAGCATACAGAGGAGATAAAGGAAGTACTGAGGGGACCCAACATGCTCCTCACTTCCATACCAATACAAACCAAAGAATGAGGCCTTGTACACATGTAGCCGGGTATTTTTTTTTAAACGAATATCCAACCCCCTCTGTTTAAAAAAAAAGTCATGTACTCACATCATCGCTTTTTAATAAAATCCCACATCCACACAAAACTTCATAAATGTGCTATTGACTGGGGTTATAAGCATGCCAGAACTGGAGTTGGTAGTATTTGCCAAAAATTTTGACCCATTCTATCCAATCAGAGCAAGCTTCTCCTTCTCGTCATAACTTCCCCAAATGGGAAACTTGGCGCTCTCCCTTTGGACCGACAGAGAGGTGGAATTACTTTTAAGCATCTTCTTGGTGTATAAAATCAACAAGACACAAGAAAGGTGGAGGAAGGGTTATTTGGTTGAGAATAACCGACTGCAAAGCACTCCTTCTCCTCACAAAATATTCTGTATCTGTGCCGTCCACTTCCTGACATACACAAAAGCACATAGTATATGACGTTTATCTATTTATTAGTTGTCACGGACAATGACTTTGGGAATTTAAAACTCTAGTTGTCCACATATCTCCACGCAAACGCGAAACCGGAGTTTTCCAAAATCTTCACTTTAGGCGGAGTTTTCTAAAAGCACCGTTTTTAATGACATAATCCTGCGGTTTTATGTGGATTTCAGGCCAAAACATATAAAAATATATTTGTTTTAGCAAATACCCGACTATGTGTGGACAAGGCCTGAATGTAGGAAATAAGAAAGGGAGGAACGAGTAGGAGGAGTGGCACAATAAAAAAGTAATGGGGTTTGGAGAAGTAATTATCTTTCACTTTGTTCACATGTGGGCAAAATGTTCCAAATTTTTTATAAAGATGGGTTTAAAATTTTCCTCCTGATTTCACTAGAAATATTTTCCTGTCAGCACTGTAGTAAAATTTCTTTGAGTTTGGCCAAGTCGATGTGAATATGCTAAAAGACTTTGAAAAACTCACCAAGAGTGAGTGGGAGGAGATAACAACGCTAAAATCCTGCAACAGGTGTGAAATCAGAGGAGCGACGTGTAACAGGATGAATAAAAATATCTAAGACTGATTGAAGAAAAATGATTTTTAATATGATAATGGTTGAAAATGTTGCATGTCGGTACATATGCATGTAGCACTGATATAAGTGGAACAACTGCAACAACATCATACACATTTTCAACACAACTTTGTCATGACTATCTGCACTCTCTACAGGGGATGATTTTTTAAATAACTCGTAAAAAAAAAACCTTCTTGCTCGCATAACCAGTCAGGCTGAGTCAGCATTTCCACTGTGTCGAGTGTCCTAACTCAGCTTCAAAAACCATTGGACAATGTCACTGAGACCAGGGCCGTGTTACATAAAGACTTATCCTCCAACATTATCTGTCAGGACGAGACTCCATACAGTGAGGGACATGTGTGAACGAGCAGCTTTTAAATTTTTGAGGAAGAGTTTTAGAAAAACTCTCGAAAACATCCTAAAGAGTGAAATCAAGACTGAAGAGGAGAGTGAGATAGACAAGGGGAAGCTTTGTGCTGCTGCATCACACACCCAAACAAACACACACACTCTCACACACTCACACGGCCGCTGTTATCAACCCTCTGAGGGGTCTGAGGCCACTTTATCAGTGTGACCCTAAGTCTTATCAGCGATCAGAGATCAGCCCGTCTCTGCATTTGTGTGTGTGTTTCTTTGTGTGAGCGCTGGTGTCGTCTGTGCGATTAAGCCATTACTGATAATCCTATCAGTCTGTGTCATCTTAGACAACATGGGACCCCCTCACCACCCACCGCCCCCCCCATCGCCAAGACAAACACTGATAATGTTCTCTCCACCGCCTGAAGGATCCACTCCCAACATCACGCTCACTCATCTCCCTGAGGCCGATGTTATTGATACTGTCATCAGACGGAAAACAATGTGAAGATGCTCTTCTTCCTGTCACAGAAAGCATGTGTGTGCGTGTAAATGAGTGTACTACATACTTGTGAGCAGTGACCCGTGTGTCTCTGTCCCCCCAGTGTTACAGCTGAGTGACCTGCTCATAAACAGGTCTGTCTTTTGTTTCTCTTTAACAATACCACCATACATATGACTGTACTGTCTTCAATTGAAAGGTAGTGGATCGTGAAAACTGTGTGTCTGCATATGTGTGTGTGTGTGTGTGTGTTCCCCATGCGTGAAAGTACAGTCAGTTCCATTTACCAACATCCTATTGGTGGTGCCTTAAATGGAGAAGAATAGAGCCGCTAATGAACTGATCTGAAGTTAGAATAATAAAAGAGTGAAGAAAACAAAAGGGAGGGGGAGGGAGGTAAAAGGGTGTGAAGGGGGTTTTCTCCTCTCACCCTCGCCCCCTTTCTTTTCACTGTAAGCCGTCTTCTCTTGTCAGACAGTGACTGATGGTACTAAACAAAACACCTCAGCTGTCTCAACCAAAGACGTCAAAACAGAGAATACAAATCACTGTCTTTATCGGAGGCATCAGAAAGATTCGAAAGAAGCTGGATCCGACTTATTTAAAGGGATATTCCGGCGTAAAATTAAGTTAGGGTCAAACACACCGTAACACAAAGTTAGACACCCCCTCGAGAGATGAATGTTGCTGACCCCTTGCTTCTCTAGTTATACCAACTTTAGTAATGACCGTAAGATAGCAATACACAGCGGTCCTAGGAGCGATGAACAAACCTCAACCAAAACGCCACTCTATAACCACAAATAATGCTCAGAACAGCACCTAACTTCATCAACAGTACATATTGGGTCTCAGCCACCAAACATCTTTTTAACTTTGCCTTACTTCTTTAACAAGGAGACTAAACACAACTCACCTACTCTCTTCCAGCAGCCGCTTGTTTGTAGTGAGACCTCAGGCCAGTCCATTACAGACTGCTGCGGAGTGATGCAGCTCAAGGAAGAACATTTATTATTATTTCTTTATCATTTCTTTTGAGTAATAATCACCATATTAATCATTTTGCACTGCAGACGCGGTAGTTCTTCTGCCTTCAGCGTCTTGATCTGATTGTATTTCCATGAAGAAATTATCATAAATGTTCTTCCTTGAGCTGTGTCACCCCGCTGTAGTCTGTAATGGACTGTCCTGAGGCGTCGCTACTAACAAGTGGCTCTTGGAGCTCCTCCAAAATGACGCCCAA
Source organism: Xyrichtys novacula (assembly GCA_962446985.1). NCBI lineage: Eukaryota > Metazoa > Chordata > Actinopteri > Labriformes > Labridae > Xyrichtys > Xyrichtys novacula. Next base: position 8,122,239 of record OY660881.1, on the reverse strand, counting down.
ACAAAACCACAGACTCAAAACTTTGGGACTTCAGATTGGAAATTCTTTGCACAGCAGGGACAAAGAAGGTAACGTTAGCATCGGGATGACCACATAACTAGCAAGATGGCTAAATACTTGATCAAGATTAAAAATCGCCAGAAACAAACCCTCAACGTACCTTTCCAACAGAAAATGAGCGACCAAAGTAATACCTTTAAAGCCCTTGACCTCTTCCAGTTCTCTCCATCACTAAAAAGCTGTCCTGATGTTGACTTTCATTTTCACCCTTGCTTTCTCCAAACTCATCAAACCCATTAATCTGGGTATAGGTAGTTTCTCTGCCCTTCTCCAGCTTAGCTGTATCCTCAGCTCGGCTATGCGCATTGAATCAGGGCCAGTGCACGCCAGCGACATGTACATGCAGGAGGCAAGCACGGGATTTAATTGGTTTAATACATGGGACCCACATGATGTGATGGTTGGTGTGTTCCCAGTTTTACTCCTGTTGTTTCGCTCTTTTTTAAGAACACATCATGTTTTAATTGCCATCGGAAGATAAAGATCATTTTAACCAGAAAAACAAAAAAGTGTATCTAAATCAGATTATCAACCTTACCTCTCAAGGTGTTTGTTTATTTTCTCATTCTGGTCTGTAAACCAAAAAAAAAGCAAAACCCTGACAACACATCAGCGTCATCCGCCGTGTTAAAAGAGTCAGTATGCGTTTACTCCACCAATCATCCGAGCCTGGAGGTGTTACAAAAAGCAGAAAAGCGCAAAAAGGTTAAAGACTTTCTCAAGAGGAAGGAGTCCAAGAATGACAAGAGATGGAGGAGGATAATATAATCGTGCTTTTCTTGGTTGCACACAAGTTGCTGCATCTTCTGGTGTTTGAACTGGCAGTTACAGTTTAATCATTAAAGAGAAGCGATGTAGTGAGAGCATTTCTACCTGCAGTTTTCTGTCACAGTTTGAAAGCCCAATTCCTTTTATCACCGAAAAACATCGAGCCGACTGATGTAGTTCGGGGTTGAAAGTAACAGTAGAAGAGACAGGCTGGAGTGGAGGAGAATTTTCAGTACACCTGAAGCTCTGTGCGTTTTCACACTTCTCTCAACTGGCCTGACCTCCATGATGAAAGTGGCCATTACTGACTGTTGAGAAACCCACGAAAATTGAGCACTCCTGCCGTGAAATTTTAAGAAGCACTTTAAGTCCATTTAGCCACTTTGAGTCCATTGAAAGGATTGTCTATATGTCTTATACAACCAACACTCCTCGATATAATGGTCACGCCTGGTCTCTGGAAAGTGCAGAGCAAAACTCCCAGTAAGAAAATATCCTGAATATGAAATTCAATTGTATTATTTTAAATATTGAATCTCATTAAGAGGGCTCCAGGACCGGGCTCAATTACCTCCTGCTTTTTATAGTTTTACAGGAATTTCACTTTAATGTAATATAATCACTGAATTTAGGAAAGTACAAGAGGTTTTTGTATAAAAGTGTCTTTTTTGAAAGACTATTACAGAAAGTGTCCCCAGGCTGGAGCAGCTGAAACAGATCAGAGTGAAGTTTGTAGACTCAGTCTAAGTGTCTAGATTAAGTAAAGCCATTAGACCATTACATAAAATCATGCATTCGTAGAATATTAATGTACCAGTTTGTGAATTTACTTAAATTTTGGTGTTGTGGAAACAGGGGAGGTTTGTCTGCCGTCATCTTATCAAGAAGCTGACCAGAGATTTAATTTTTTGTTGATTTTGACAGCCACTATGGACAAAAGCGGTAGTGTATTGTCGTAAAGACACTTCTCTGGCTTGCACGTCAGGCTCCAGAAATTAACTTTTTTGTGAGCAGTTCGAGGCAACTTACTTTGTAAATGTATTTAAAATAGGAAGTGAGTTTGGGTCAGCTCGCCGCGGAGTGTGGGACAGACGTGAAGTAGCAGGACTACTGAGGTTAGTGACACAGAGCTGCTCTGCCTGTCTGTCTCCAGTGTGGAGGAGCTTCTCACTCCGTGGCTGCAGCTGTAGCATGACACGGTATCTGCAGGAGACTCCTGCTGCAAGATATTGTCACAGTTTGTGTAGTGACAGTAATATGCGCATTTTCTGGTCTGAGTGCCGTTCCTTTTGTTTGTGGTCCCAACCTGAGCACTGGCTCCTGATTTCACTATTTAGAAATAGCTTATCTTCACACAGATGGACTCATTCACTGTTAAAGGTGACAGAGATTTTTTCAAATCTAGAAACAAGAGATTTTTTAAAATCGAGTTAAAAGTTCCATACAGGACGTTTCTTATAGGACCATAAACCTATAAGATGTATGTGTGCACAAGGTGCATGTTTGGAGTGTAGTACAGCCTGCAGCAGCTGGACTCAACATACTCACAACAGGTTGCTTTGCCTCTCAGTGGTTGATTTCCTGCAAATTTGGATAATATTTTGTGACTACTGTGCTTTTCCCATTGGTGAACAAGCAAAGTGATTATAAAGTTGCAGGTTTACTCGTCTTTAATTTAGTAAACTATGTTCCACTTTGCTGTGTTGCTAAAAGTTAAAAGCTAAAAGTCCTGATGTGGTCAACATGGAACCCTTTTAATGTCTATTATTTGGTGTCCAGCCCCAATCCTTTATATTGCAACTAGGCCTAGGCGATATGGCCTCAAATCAATATCATGATATATTGAGCAGTTCACCTCGATAACGATAAATGGACAATGACTTCTCCACAAGCTGCTCATCCGCTCCCACATTAACTTCGTCTACTTTAGTCTACTTCTTTCCCTCTTTGTTACTGACTAAATGGGGTGGAGTCACGTCTCTGACGTAGGACAGCGTCTTAAAGGGACATGAGACCATAGCCTACCTACACACATCCAAAACCAACTTTTATTTTTTATTTATTTGACACCGAATTTATCGATATGGCAAAATGACGTTGGTCAATGTCATGCATTTTGGAATCCGTAAATTTTCAGTTTATTGCCCAGCCCTAATTTCAACAACACAAGTCCTGGTGATGCAGTCCCTGAACTATGATCTTAAAACTGCAGCCTCCAACTCTGCAGACAGAAAGCTAAAGTCCAGGATGATCGAAAGGAAGGTTGAGTTAGCCTAAACAGGTGACATTACTGAGACAACTCATGTGCTATCAAACCCATGGGGTCACACCGTCACATGAGTGGCAGTCATCCCTTACCACTCAATGATCTGTATAGCCTGAACAGCACCTTTGAGAATTGACTCAGCTCGTCTGCAGCCTTTGTTGAGTTCATGCCAAAAAGGCCCCATACTAGGTACTTTTGAAAAGTAGGGGGAAAAAAAAGGGAGAAAGAAAAAGAAAAGTACAAGCATCTTGAGACGAGTGAGGTCGAGTTGAGCTGACCGTGCAGTGGCAATGAGGCATGAGCGGCTAAATGCTGCTGCTGTGCTACCAGCTGAGCCAAACATCCAGAGAGGACATCCTTATCGACTAACAGAGAGAGAGAGAAAGAAGAGACAGGAGGGGGGCAAGAGAGAAATGATGATATAAGAGAGCAGTTAACAAAAACGTCAAACAGAGTGGAGACGAGTAAAAGGTGTAGGATGCAAGACGACAGAAGAGACGGTGAAGGTAAAATAAAGTCAAACTGTAGAAGGAGAGAAAAGAGGGACATGGATATGATAGAGGAAAAAAGCTGGAAATTAAGTTATTATACTGAACAGACATTTTTCACAGACTCTGCTCAGCCCTGAAAGTGTGCTGTGATCCCTGGACACACTGCATGTTTGTGTGTGTGTCTATGTGTCAGTGAACGTCTGTGCCTGTGTGTGCATGTGTGTGTGTGTGTGTGAGTCGTCTCTCCCTATCACCTCTGTGTCCTTGCTAATAGCTGAGTGGACTCCCTGCAGTCTCCACAGGCTGTACTGTGATTATCACCACTTAGTTGTGCGCCCACACAGAGCCACACACACACACACACACACACATATAGTATGAAATGTCCACACCCACACACACACATATACACACACACACACACAACCCACTAGAAAGCCTTCTTCTTTAGACATGTGTACATATTATGTCGAGGTAAATGTGGAGAGAACATGGATTCCCAGGTACACGTTGAACTTGTTAATGCCCACTCCGTGTCTGTGTGTTTGTATGTGTGGGTCTATTTACACATAAGTGTGGGTACGTGTCTGCAAAAGCGTGCATCGCTGCATGTGTGTAAATCTTCACAGATCCAAGTGTCTATATCTGTACTCTGCTGTGTGTGTGTGCGTGCGCGTGGTTGTGTGTCCCTGCAGCATGTCTCAGCTCTGCTCCGGCACTAAATGAGTATGTCAGTGCAGTCCATGTTAACTGTTGACACACTAATTTACTGTGGCTTCCCGTAAGACCTGCTCGGTAATATGGCTTATTGATGAGGCCACAGGGAGAGTGTGTGTGTGTGTGTGTGTGCGTGTAAGTGCACCTGTGTTGTGTGCGTGTTTGCATTACTGAGTGTTTGGCCGTGTTTGTGCACCCACACCGGAGATGAAATACCTGCTGCACAGCAGATAAATATGGTCAGTCCGTGGGTGATGTATGCACACATAAATATTTATTCTGTGTGTATAAATGTGTCTGTTTGTGAGACGTTTTAATAGCTGTGGGTCAGCTGAAGGGTGAGGTGTGTAATGGTTTTATTTTGTTCTACACAATGCAGGGTTATTTTAAAGGAGGCATGTATATTTTATTTGTTTTCAGACTTTCTGGCGAGTCATTTAGGATCGTTCGGCGTGGGAGGAGTGGAACCAGGATCTGTGGGAAATCCTGCACAGGAAATTGGTCAGTGGTGAAAAACTGGACCAAACGTAGACACTCTAGCGCCCCTGGAGTACGAGGCTGCCAACGGGTTGACACCAAAGGGAAAAATAAAAACATCTAATACAGTGATGAGAGCTTCAAACTTTACACTTAGGTATTTTTAAACCTTCAGACGCCCGCACAAACATGTATTCATAGCCGCACACATGCACACGTGTACGGACGTGAGGAGAGGTTGATGGACGCAGAGCTGCTGGTCCCTCCGAGATCACAACATTCTCTGTGAGCCGTTAACCTCCAAGACAGACGGAGGGAGGCATGCAGAGGCAAAAGTGTTAATCTGGAGGACAAGGAGAAATCTCTGCGGGCTGGTAACGTTTTGGTGATTTGTAGGGATTACTTTGAACACGCTAACATTACTGACCCTTTCGCAGTCTACAGGCACGCATAAGCAGAATTTGTTAGCATTACTACACTGTGAGAGGGAGAGTGGGAATGTGGTTCGATCGGTGGTGCGCAGCTGGTGTTTTAATGGTTAACAAAACAGGGGGAAAGTTAGCACAGGGATGGGAAAGCCGCAAACATAGTGATAATTTTAAGAGAGACATGCTGATGGGTGAGCGAGCCAAGCATGCCATGTATGAAGACTGTAGTCCTTTTGATCTCTGGTTCAATTTCCAACTATGACTCTTCGCTGCAAATCCCGCAGCAAGGGTCCCACCTCTCGTCAGTTGTCCTATTTAATAGAAGAAAAAATATATAAAAAAGAGGAGGGAGGGAATTGTACCAATTTCAGACTCCATTTTATATCCCATTCCCTCCTTTTGACCAAAGTCAGCAAAGGCGTCATTATCCGACGGCTCTGACGATCATTCTGCCAGGTAATCCTTTGCTGAGAGGTTTGATCATGCACCCTGTCCATCATCACGTGAAACAACTTACTAGCCAATCAGGAAGCGAACTGACTAAAGAAGGAAGGGCGACACACTTGGGCTGGACGATATGGCCTCAAATCAATATCACGATATATTGAGCAGTTCACCTCGATAATGATAAATGGATGATAACTACTCCACAAGCTGCTCACCCCCTTCCACATTAACTTCATTTACTTGAGCCGCTCCAACTTTTGAACCGTCCTCCATCTCCTCACCTGTCTTTCCCTCTTTGTTGCGGACTGAATGGGGTGGAGATACGTCTCCAGTGTAGGACAGCGTCTTAAAGGGACATGAGACCATATCCTACCTACACACATCGAAAACCAACTTTTATTTGTTTGTTTATTTATTTGACACTAAATATAGTGACATGGACAAAATGACGTTTGTTATTGTCATAAATTTCGGGATTGGTAAATTTTCGGTTTATCGCCCAGCCCTCTGACACATGTAGTCATTGTAATGGTCGTAAACGTGAAGCATAAACTAAGTCAGACTTCTGAAATATAGAATCAATTTGTTCATATATGTCGACAAGGAGAGGTGTTTACATGAAAAAGCTACTTCAGTGGATGTACCAGGAAGTCAAGAAGCTAGCAATGGTTAGCTGCCATGTTGGGAGACTTTACGAGATTTCCCGTCATGGGAGTCTGGACTCTGTCATCATTGGTTGCAGGTTTGAGGTGTCTAGGGTTTTCAAAATAAGTTAAGATTTTAAAAATCTAATTTCAATACAAATGAATATTGCAGCTTTCCAAATGTGCTAACTCGGGACAGCTGTTGGACTATTTTGTTTTGGTCTTAAATGTGCAACCCCGACATCTTTACATGATCAAGGGGGTTCAATATGTATTCAAGGTAACAAATGAAATCAGAGAAGCCCTTAGAAAGGATGTGACATGATGATAAACAAGGTAAAGAAAATGAGTTTGTGATAAAAGTTAAAGTAATCTCTCTGTAAATGGAGTTCAGTGAACTACTGAGGTCATATGAGGCTTTTATTTATTTGTGTTTTCTTTCCAAAGCCACCGCTGACCTTGTTTCCAGGGACCTATCTTCTTTTTCTTTACAAAGCTACTGATACTACAGATAAAAAAAGTAATAGAGACTTACGCATGGGAGGTCTGAATGCAGTTGGTTTACATTGCTGAACTCCCTAAAGAGACTCTCTCTTCCCTTGAGGGGAGGAAATGGGGAAAAAGAGCGGAGAGGAGAGGCAAGAGAAGGATAAAATCAAGAACACATGATGTAAAAGAGTCAAAAATTTATGATTGGCTGCAGAACACGACACCAGACTCCAGAGAGTGATAAAAATGAATGAGAAATTTAAACAGGAGTGACTTTAGAGAAATCAATCAGTAAAACATTTGATCAAATCGACAGAATAAGAGTGTGATTGAGGACGCAGCGTCTTGGCAATGTGCGGACAGGGCCAGAAGTGCATGTCGACAGGCCGGCAGACAAGTTCTTCCCCTGACGCAGAGCACGGATCACCTTACCCTCTACTGGTTTCACAGCTCTGTTGCAACACACACACACACCCTCAAGAATGTTTTCATTTGAGCACACCTATCTTTTAACTTGTCTCCATGCGATGACTGAACCCAGCAGAAATCTGCTGGGCTAAACTACAGGGATAAAACTGTTTTTGGCACACAGGGGGTCGTGCAGCTTCTCAAAAATCTAGCAGTTAGTATCGAGTAGCAGCCGAGGCGCAGTATTGATTGAATATAGAAATAAGAATAAACGTTTTCCAACTGTTCCCCCTGGAGTGCACTCGAAAGGTTGCACTTGGTGGTTCACATTCAAAGGGACGAGAATATCTGTGTCAGGAATAAAAAAAAGAGAGAACAAGAAGTTCGAACTCTGGCTCCTTTCTTACCTTTCTTAGTGTTTTGTAAGTTTTGTAAATGTCAGGTTATTGTTTTGGACAGTAGTAGAAATGGTCGGCTGCAGGACTGCTGTGAAAGAAGGCGTTTTCTGACTAGATGCTGAAACGGTTTTCTTGTTTTTAGAGTAAATACGACAATGCCAGGGCTTCTGCGGGTCAAATAAGCAAGAGCTTTGTACTAAAGATACATCTACAAGCAGATAGATCCAGGGTTTTCAGCACCGTTGGTGGTCTGAGTCCTACATACAGCTGGCTGCAGTCCAAGGATTGGTTTCAAATAGTTCTGGCAAGAAAAAAAATGCGGGGTTGTCTGAGAAAAAGTTCACCCAGAGTCAAGCTCTACTAGACTGACTGTGAGGTGTCTTTATCTGGAAAACATAAGAAACCTTATTTTTAATCTCAGGATTGATGTGTCAAAAAGATTATAGATTAGATTGTACGCTTTTTGGTCAGCTCGGCTTTTATGTGGAGAAACCTGGCAGAGGACCAGCATGGAAGACAGGCCATTAACTGCTGGGACAGGGTCAGTTTTACAACATGATAAAGTTCATTTAAGAAAGTTCAGCCAGTAGATTCATGTTGGTTTTACCCTGATACTTTAAGAATTTTTCTAATGCTTTTTTTTGACGGAAGAAAACACATTTGTTTTTTTGCACCATTATTGAAAGAAACAGGGTCAACATGTTGTGTGACCCATGCTTTGTTTGCTTTGTGTCATTATGCAGAGCTTAAGTGTCATTTTGAGCAGAAAGTCCACAATAAATGGCGTTTTTATTGTCACTAACAGATTCACTTCATTTTAATTTTGGCTGTATTATTTTCTCCTTGTTTGGTTTAACATATTAATATAAAAAAAGGGTAAATTATCAGGGATTAGTGGGGCAGGGAACCCTGGCCTGTATCCTTTGATTCAGAAGGATCCAGAAACACTGCTGAGAGCATGCCCCACTCTTTCCCAGTTCACCGTTGTTGGCTCACAGTTTACACACCTGCACCACCACATAACTCTAAATTACCTCCACTGTTTTATTCTTGCTTTTAGTTCTAGCTTAAAGGGATATTCTGCCGTAAAATTAAGTTGGGGTCAGACACACCGTAACACTGAGTTAGAAACCCATCCAGAGATGAATGTTGCAGATCATTTCCTTGAAGTAAGTATTATCATAATAATCATTTTGCACTGCAGACGCGGTAGTTCTTTTGCTGTAGCATCTTGGTCTGATTGCATTTCCATAAAGAGATGATCATAAATGTTCTTCCTTGAGCTGCGAAACTCCGCTGCGCTCGGTGATCGACTTGTCAGGGCTCCCCCACAAACAAGCAGCTGCTGGAAGAGAGAGGGTGAGTTGTGTTTAGTCTCTTTGCTGAAGAAATTAGTCAAAGCTAAAAAGATGTTTGGTGGCTAGTACTATGGCTAGGACCCTATATGTACTGTTAATGAAGTTAGGTGCTGTTCTGAGTGTTATTTGTGGCTGTAGAGTGGCGTTTTGGTTGAGGTTTGCATGTGGAGCTGTAGCCGCTGTGTATTGCTATCCTGTGGTCGTTACTAAAGTTGGTATAACTAGAGAAACAAGCGGTCGGCAACATTCATCTCTCGAGGGGGTGTCTAACTCGGTGTTATGATGTGTTTGACCCTAACTTAATTTCACTTTGGACTATCCCTTTAATTAATGTGACTTTATTCCTTTCAAGATTTGTTCAGTTCAATTTCTAATCTGTTTCATCATCTCCCACGTGCGATAATTAAACAGGTACCTCATGCAACCCCTCCACAAAAACACGACATTTAAACTTTTCCTTTCTTAAAGTAAAAGCTAAATTTTCCCTTAAACGTGCTGAGAATCCAAACTCTCAGGGGAAGTTTCCAGACTGGTAGAAACAGTTGGACCGTCTGCACGAGAACAACCATAATTTCTGTCCGTTCTCCTAAAACGGATCCACAGTGATGTCAGCGGTGACTTCTGGGAAACCCAGTCCACTGCTTGGCAGGCAGAAAAGGTGTCATGGATTAGCATATCCTAGTTTCACAACATACTGTGGCAAGTAATACAGAAGAATGTGTGAAGGGGAAGTCCAGAAGGCTTGAGTCCATGCGGTGGGTTGGTGCGAATTCAAATGATCCGCCGAGGTTACTGTTTAATTTCCTGTCCAAAGTTTTCCTGCCAACTCGTGGATTCTTCGATTCAAGAAAGTTTTTTTTTTTTTTTTCTGCAGTAGGGCTCCTTTCCTTCATGGAACCAAAGTTTGAACTTTTGTTCAGTTCTCATGTTTTTGACTGACAGACTAAAAATCTTTCCTCTGATAAGCAAAAGTGCATTAAAAGGAGTGCCAAGATCTGTTGTTCGGGATCGAGCTGATTTCCATTGTTCAGAAAAGACTTTTGAGGCTCAGCGAATCGTTACACAGATATCAGCATCTGAAATCTCTGTATTTGTGTAGATGGATCCTTGTTGAAGGAGGGTTTAGCTCCGGAGGAATGAGGCGAGCAAGAGGGGAGGAAGGGACAGGATACAGGGGTCATACGACATGAGGGGACCCAGGGAATAGGTAGGGTGACAGCTACTCTCTCTATCACACACACACATGCAGAGGCCTGTCATGGAAAAAGAACTTAATACCTCCAGACCTCCAGAGACGCTGAGAAACAGTCGAGTGACAGTTTGATGGTGTGTATGTGTGCGGGCATGTGTGTCACATGTCACTTTCCTGAACTGAGACCTGTGAATCATCTGCATACTGGTCCGCTTACAGGCAATGTACTGTACAAGTGAAACGGATCAGCAGCCATCTGTTGAGCGGTGATTCGGTGGTGATGTTCTCACAAAAATCTTTGTTCAGAAAGTTCAAGGCGCTATAAATAATTTACCACATGATGTGAAAAAAAGAGAAACATCAGCTATCGTGTGACTTCTTTTCCCCTGTCATAAAAACAAAAAGAGGTTTCAAAGGGGTTTTCTTCCCACGAGATAACCGAGCGCACAACGCGATCTTTACAGAGTGGTCACTGGTGGGTTTCAGCTGTGTCATTATGGCCTGGATGTGTGTGTGAATGTGCGCAGGGTGTGTCCTGGGAAGACTAAGAATGAGCCAAGATTTAGTGAGGGTTTTCAGACCACGAGCTTTGGTGTTGCTACACACCTCCGACTAAAGTCCACCCTATTTGATGCTACTGTGAAAGAGAGAGAGAGAGAGAGAGAGTGAGGGAGGGAGGGTGCATGTATGCTACACCTATAAGTCTAAATGAGCCTGTCAGCATGCGTTGCTGTCTTTATCTTCCTCTCCTTGTTTGGAGTCTGTCTCCCACTGACCCCTGTGCCCTTGTTTAACAGCGTGCCAACCTGGCCTGCATGAGTGTGTGTGTCTGTCTGTGTGTGTTTGTGAGAAATCTTAGCATTCAGGAGCTCAAACATAATTACCTCATTAGCCGCTCTACAGAAGTGAATCTCTTCTTCTGTGCCAGAGAGACAACACAAAAGTGAAAGTGATTTATCTTGTGTTTTTGGACAATGCTGATGTACTCACCTCTCATATTTCTGTCAATATGAGTGTTTTACACATGCATGTGTTCGTTGTTTTAGCAGCCATGCTGTAAAAACCAGCAGCAGGTTCCTTTTAAAGCTCCCAGCACCACTACAAAGCACATCAAATTCTGTGCTGTGGGCCACTTCTATCCCTCTGTTCTCTGTCTGTCTTTTCTCCACCTCCCTCTGTTCTTTTCCTTTTTTCACTCCAGAGACAGAAAGGTAAGGGGAAGAAAATAGAGTGATGGAGAAAAGAGGTGAAGAAACGGTATTTGGATGGATAAAAAGAGGCAGGAGAATGGAAATAGGAGAGAGACCGAAAGAGGGAAGCTCTGGATGAATGAGATGGAGAGAGAGTTGGAAAGGTAAAAGAGGGTGAGGCAAAAAAGAGAGAGAGAAGGGAATGAGCGGGAGATGAAACTGCTCTTTAATCAGTGTGGGGGCTACACGGAGGCGGGCCGGGGTGCCTACTGTAATCCGATACACGCTCGCGCGCGCGGCGTGCACGCACACGGAGACAGGGGACTGAGTGAGCAGTACTACTCGCTGCCACAAACCCGGCGGAGATCGGAGGGGAAAGAGCGCACTGCCGGAGCTGCTGGGAGAGGGAGAGAGAAGGAGAGAGAGAGCGTCAGGGAGTGAGTGAGTGAGAGAGAGAGCGAGCGAGCACAGCAGAGCGCGTTTATGCAAAGAAACGCACAGTTTGCAGGAGGAGAGCGGAGAGGCTGCACGTTTGTTTTCTCTCGAGCAGTTTTACGCACGCCGGAGCTGCCTCTTCCACGAGATCTTGAGTTGTATTTTTGCGCAAGAACACGCTGTCACAGGGACAGTTACCCACACTGAGAGGAAAATATTTGTTCTGCTCTTGATCACATGTGCTTTTAACGCGCAAATTGGGAGAGAGAAGCAGAGAATCAGACTGTTGGATCTTTTTTATCGAGACGAGGAGACGCTTCTGATCCTTTTTATTGAGGTTTTGTCAAAGTTGATGGTTATCAGCACATGAAACTTTTCTCTCCTGACTGGTGATTTCACTCTTTTTCTTTCATATTGAGATTTTGTCTCTTCGGGAGTGTGTCAACGAGCTCTACAGGACCACGCGCGTTGTGACTGACAGGGGTTACCGCTCGTGCGCACCGCAATGGATTTTGAGACTTTTCTACTGTTTCTGGATTGAAAATTGAGCTCATTTCAAAACGAGCTGCCCAGAGTAGTTTTCTCAAACTCTTGCAAAAAAAAAAAGTGTTTGACAACTGAATTATTCCTGGAAAGCCCGGGGAGCGCGATCCGGCGTTTCTAGTGGATTGTCTGCACGACTTGTGTCACGCTGAAGAAAAAGAGTGAACTGTGAAGAAGAAGGAGAAAAGATAGACTTTGGACTGCAGCTTTGTCTCATTATATTAAATAATAATACCGAGGAGGAGCCGTGGTTCTTTTCTTCACATCGGAGGGGAAAGATGGATTTATTCATTTGGCTCTGTGGATCTTTACTGGCTTTACTCTTGCCTTCAACACTCCGAGCAGAGGAAGGAGGTAAGTTTGACACTTTGGCTTCTCGCGCAGGTCTCACCTTGGTGATAAACTGAAATCAACCCGATTTAGAGAGAGTTCACTTAACACACATAATTGGGTTGGGGATTCCCCTTTACGCAAAAAGCGTGAAAATTTCGGGGTTTCACCTCCATTTAGATGATGCATTGAGAAAAATTGTGCCGAGGGACAGTGATTAGCAGAGTTTAGGGATAATAACGGGGGTGAATCCTGCTCTAGGATGTCCTGTCCTCTTTCTTGCATCGACCCATCGCGCTCGATCGGCAACAGAGATGAAGACAAGAAATGGAAAAAAAAGTGACTGAACGTGTCAGAAGTCACCAACTTGAAATATTCGCTCGACTTTAATCATCTTCTGGTCATTTTCGCGAGGCTTCATGCGTAAAGTTGGTCTTTCGTAAATACAGACAACTTTCAAACACCGTGTTTGAAAGAAGCATCTGCTCAGCTGTTTTCCATCCCTCCTGTAATACCTGAAGGATGTTAGCTGTTGGCTTAGTTTCAGTATTGATTTTCGTCCTCTTGACAAACATCTTAACCATATGCCGTGGATTTTAATCTGCAGTTTAATCAATGGCTGTTCCCTCGAGAGCTCTCCAATAAGGAAATATCTCTCTTAACGTCTCTGTGATATTCCTATCGGGACTCATGTCAGTATGTGAGGTCTGTAAGGAAACTCGATAGATTGGATTTAAAACGTCTTTATGGGTTTTTTTTAACATTGTATCGCGGGACTCTCTCGCCTCTGAGATTTTCAGTCTAATTCTGTGTAATTGTCAAGAGGAGGTTAGGGATTTCTCCGGGCTACTGTCTCCGTCCATTGGAGATCAGCACCCAGGCTGCAGAGCCATCGAGGACTCAATCTGAGCAGACCCCATATACGGAGGTCTGTACTCCACAAGCTCGTACGCGCTTTGTTATCTGGTGCTGATTTGATCATTTCCGATGTGACAATCAGTTTTAAATTCACACTTAAATGTTAAATGTCATTATGCGGATATAATGCTCTTACGTTAGCCTTTCGCCGTTTCGTGCGTAAAATCTCCATCTTTACGCACAGGGCGAGCCCGGCGAAAGTCCTGCTCATACACTGACTGAGCACATGTGCAGCACAAGTAGTTAAATCTTTTAGCCTGCTGTGTTTCAGCCAAACCTGGTGACTTCAGTTCGAGTCACATATTTCCTAACCTACAGTCCACAGGTGTGCGTTTATGGATGACTTTAAAAGTCGAAGCCAATAAGAACAAGTGACACCGGATTTATGCTCCTTCATTTGCAATTATTTCCACCTCTTTTCATGGGCAGGAAAAGGTTTTTAGATTCCTGCCCCATTGCGCTTGTAACCTTCTTTCACACTATAATCGTCTGAAATGATCCCTCTTGGCTGTTTGTGCAAAGAAATAAATCAAATTGATAAATCTTGGATGACAATTTGATGATCTCAGCCAGCTTTTTTGACAGCGTGGGTCTGAATTTTTTTTGAAAAACAGGAAACTGAGAAAAGAAGAAGCCCTGGGGGTGCTGGTAGGGTTCTAGGTTTTATTGATGAAGGATATTTAGGAGGCTAGCCAGAGCTTTTGCAGATCTCATGACTCTGATTGAGTTGCCTGTCTGCCAAGTGTTGTTCTGGGGAAAAACAGTGCATGTAGAGAGCACAGTGGAGGCTTTCTTTATATCCCGCCTTGGTTCTAATGAGAGAAGATGCAATTTTTGTGTTGACTCTACTTAAAACAGATTCCAGGAACAGTGTTAACCGGTCGTTTGATCGGCTGCTTCAAAAGGTTTGTTTGGAGGATGAGATAAGAAGTTCAGTTTTGACTTGTAGATTCGTTAACTTTTTATTGGTTTTGAATCTGGCACCTTGATCAGGATCCACAAATAAATAAAAGTGAAAAAGTCCCATAGACTTGTTGATATACTGTTATTTTTTCGCCTTAGAGAGTACCTGTTGACAAAGATGAACCTTCATTTTCTTGGGGACTCCCTCGAGCTGTGTCTGAGGTTTCCTCACCGGTTCACTGAGAAGCACACATGCTCAGCAGCACGCTCTGCAGGATCAAGCTTCCTCAGCAATAAACTTTTACAGATGCCTCTGCTCCGTCGTCTCCGGAGAGATGAGCAAGGGAAGCATAGTGAGGCAGAGGAAAAGTGTATATATAGAGGGAGACAGGAGGGAGGGATGGAAGTGCACAGGGGGGGAGGAAACAACAGAGACAGAAGCAGGCAGAGGGAAGCTGCGAAAAGAAGTGAGCGAAACGGAAGAATGATTTTTAGCCGCGCTGTTTGATCCTGTTTCTTTATTCCGTTTGATCACAGCTGTGCCTGGAAGGGAGATAAACGGACATAATTGGCCACTCAAGACCAGCTGTCTGCCTCTATAGTGTCTCAGCTGAAATATGCTGGATGATGAAACAGGCTCACTGAGATGCACTGTGTGTGAGGAGTTAGTTAGCAGTGGGGTGAGTTGCCTACAGGTATGCACTCAGAAATAGCTTGTGGGACAGTGTTTGATGTCTCCAACGCGTCCGATGTGGCTGGAACACAAGGGGAGGACATTTTTGTCCTGGTTTGGTCGGGAAAAAAATCAACAGTTGGCCCTAGATACAAAGAATGAAGATGTTTAGAGTTCAAAGTTGACAAGTTTTGCAGATCAGTGCTGTGTAATTGTGGATGAGACCACTGTTTGCATGAGTTATTAGGCTATTGTGGTTCAAGATCAGGCTGAAAAAGTTTTTTTTCTTCAGAAATACTCGAGTTTGGGGCACACAGATGGCCAAGTGGGTTAGCACGCCCCATGTATGCGGATCGGTTGTGGGTTCAAGTGCGGCCCCGACCATGTGCTGCATGTGCTCCTCACCCCTCTCTATCTACCTCCCCACATTTCAACTTTAGTTATAGTTTTAAAAAGTGTTCATACAGGTTCATCAGCGGGAATTTTGGGCCCCTGTACATGATGAGCCCCTAAAATTAACCTTTACTTGCTCCTACATCTAGCACCCCTGATTATGTGGTCTAAAAAATGTCAAAAGTGGTGAAAATTGTTGTCAAATTTTTCCCCAAACTCAAAGTGACGTCCTCATTTGCTGCTTTTGTCAAATGAACAACTTGAAAAATGACAAAAAGCAGCAAAAAAATTCACCCAAGATGCTGGAACGACTAAATGTTTGACAGTTTCCCTGGATAAATCACCAACATGATTTCAAAATATTTGCAGATTTGAGTGATCGATAACCAGAATTATTGTTGCAGCTGCACAGAAGAACGTGCGCGCTGTTGCTACGACTTGATTCTCACCATGTGTCCAGACTCTCTAATGCACGAGCTCTGACGCTTTAGCCCCACATCCAGAATACTCAGGCGTCATCATGTTGCCCGATGGGTTCAGCTTGTAACAATTAAAAGTTACACCGGTGTGGGTCATAATGCTTTGTAAGCTCCAATTGGCAATCAATAAAACAAACCAACCATGTCATTTGTTCACACAGTAGGGTTGAGACCCTGCTTTGACTCGCTGCTACTGACACAGTTGTTCCGTTTTACTTCGCCATCGTTTGTTAGCCTGAAAAAGAAAAAACACAGAACTTGTTTTCTAAAAATACGAGTCGAACTGTATTTTCTCATTTCACTTTAATTACTCAGGGCTTACAGAGGCTGGCATGGAAACTTCAGAAGGACTAGAAATACATCAGCACAAGTCAAATAACAACCCAAGAAAGTGAGGGAACCAATTCTCAGTATGTGCAGCAGAATAAATCACAGCCGGCTATAAAAAGAAGGGACAATTAGTATGTCTGAAATCTGCTCATCCATACGTGTTTGTTTGTGTATTTCCTATATCCTCTTCGTATTTTCTGTGATTGCTCTTCCCTCCAAACGAGCTGTCTCTCCTTTTATTACAATCAGATGTGTGACATGATTCACTGATACACAAAACCAGGAAATGCTTCACCGATATGTGTGTATTCGTGTGGACTTTGTCCCAGTTAAACACGCTGAAACGATAAAACAAAAGCAGGGGCATGAGAATGAAATGGAAGGAGCAAGACAATTAAAGCTTTTTGGTGGGGTCTAACAAAGAGGGAAAGTGAGAGGAGGGAGCATGAGAGGGCATTAGTGAAATAAGAGGGAGGCAGCAGAGTGTGAAGCAGGAGCTGAGTGGAACCACCTGCGGTAAACCCTCCTCTGTCAGGGACACTGGAGGTCTGATGAGAGGAGATGCAAAAGAAAACATTTGCTTTACAATTCTCTTAAAATGATAAATTATGCTCCAACTATGAGTGCTTATAAGGTGTGAAAGATGCCAAAGCTACTCGAATGTGTATGTGGAAGAGAGATCATTCAGTTTCCCTGCAGCTAACAGGTGTTTTCCAGCAGGTTCCAGGATTAGGGCCTATGCTTTAGACTGCTTTCTTTCCCTTTTTCAAGGTTTTTTTTTGAATACATGCACAACTCTCCAGAGAACCCATTTAAATTAGCCAGAGAAGTGTGCACAGGATGAAATTTGGGTATGAAAAGAGGACATTAGTCTTGCTGTCATTAGAATAATTGCGGTTAAACAACAGAGGTCTAGTCTAGAGATGTCAACAACAACCTAGTTTTCAGTGATAAACATTAAACTAATCAAACCTCCCTCTCTCTCTCTCTCTCTCTCTCTCTCTCACACTTTCTTTCTCTCTCTCTCTCTGTTTCTTTCTCTCTCTCTCTCTCTCTCTCTCTCTCTCTGCTCTATAAAAGGGACAGGACAATTAGCGTGTCCAGCAGGATGTTCTAATTACAGTTATCATGTCATTAGTAAACTGTTAGTATTCCAGTGTCTTCATTGGTAATGGCTGGAGTAATTAGAGAGGATGGAGAAATCACTGTGTGTGTTTGTGTGTCTGTGTGTGTGTGTGTGTGTGTGTGTGTGTGTGTGTGCTCTCATGCATTTGTGATGAAAAGGAGAGCATGAAAATCCTTCCAATGAGAATATTTGCCTGTGCTGACTTCTTTTTAAAAACTCTCTCACACAGAAAAGTGTGTGTTTGTGTGTGTTTTTGTGTGTGTGAAGCTAAGCCTCCTCAGTAGTCCCTCCGGAGCAGTGCCGGGAGAGGCCACAGGTTGTTTTCCTTTTTTGTTTCTCCCTTCACGCTGAATCATCCTGTTGTTTCCCTCTTTTCATGGTACTTCACCTCTCCTTTAACAGCACTCTGTCTCTTTCTCCACACCTCCCTCAGTCAGTGTTTTCCCTCGCTCCGATTAAGAAACCTCGCTCACCGTCTTTACGCCTCACTTTGTCACGGTGGGGAAATCTTTTTACTCTTTCATCCACTTCTTGTTTTCTCGTCTTGTTTACTTGTCTATCAATGTGCACCCATCTACGTTTTCCCATCTCTGTTCTCTGAGGGTAGAAGAGAAAAGCTGAAGGGTTCGAAAGGTTATATCTTCATTCACACATATCTTGAAACTGTCATATGTGGCATTGAGGAGGCTTCTTTGCAGCTCCGTGTAAGAACTTGAGGTTTGCATTGAATTTGGCCCCCTCTGTGGCCAGAAGCGAAACTTCTGTTTTTTTTTTATCTTGTCCCGTACATGTGATGTATACAATTTTTTAAAGCTCCCAAAAGGAGTATTTTTTTTACACATTCATAAAGTAGACTGAAATTCATGTTGATTTCCTTCCGTGATGACAAGATCATCAGCGACAAGGATTTTATTCTTTATACACTTTATACATACTCTAAAAAAGGTTACATTTGACAGTCAAAAGTTTGCAGAATGAGAATTTTTCGCAGAAGTTGCAACCTATGTGTGTACAGAACAGTAAAAAAACTAACAGTTTTGGCCACTAGGGGTGCTATGGTATTCATAAACCTAAAATTCCTTATAATAGCTTTAAAAATGTTCTTTACATGGGCAAAGGAACTACTTTTATAAAATTAGCTTTGGAAATACTCCAATGAAAACTAAAAACAATTAATTGTCCACCACCTACCCACTACCATCAGCTTCAAACATTCAAAATAACTACACAGACACTAGGGCTGGATGATATGACCTCAAATCAATATCACAATATATTGAGCAGTTCACCACGATAAGGATAAACGGACGATAACTACTCCACAAGATTCTCACCCCCTCCCGTATTAACTTTGTCTACTTCAGCCGTTACAACTTTTGAACTGTCCTCCATCTCCTCATCTGTCTTTCCTTCTTTGTTATGGACTGGATGGGGTGGAGTCACATCTCTGACGTAAGACATAGCCTACCTACACATCCAAAACCAACTCTTATTTATTTATTTTTTTCACACCTAATATATTGACATGGGCGAAATGACATCAGTTATTGTCGTAAATTTCTGTATCATTAAATTTTCAGTTTACCGCTCAGCCCTAGTTGACACAGTTGGTCTTAACGCTGAAGAACTGATTTGCTTTTATGGGTCACAAAGAGGCATCAATATCACTTTCACTCTGTTTCATTACCGTCCTAAAAGTCGTCACAGGAGCTTTAAATGATACTTCAGTTTGTTTTAATAGCTAATGCAAATTGGATCCATTAACTCTAACACCAATAAACACTGCGGAGACTATGACTCGGTTAATAATAAAAGGTCAGCCGTTTTAATGTGTCATCGCTGCAGTAAACAAACTGTGATAGATGTGGTTAAACAAAAGTATGTATTGTTTTTATGTGGGAGTGATTTGTAACTTTGAAAAGATCTCTTTAGGGATAAGACTTTTTATGGTGGACAAAACAACTCCAGAGATAAGGCTGAAATTATACTTCTGTTGGCTGCTGGTATCTGTTTTTATTCAACATTATAGATGGAGATAAGATTTCCAGAGAGTACCTGTTAACCGAAGAAAAACAAGAGCAGAGAAAGTTTTAAATTACTTTTATAAAGTCATCTGAACAATCTTCAAGTTGAACCCAAAGCACTTGACCCCATATTCAGCGGTATGCTTTAAGGTAAACCTGAATAGGAATGCATAAACACAGTGTCAGCCGAAGGTGCCGGATAGTAACATGGGGCCTTTCTGCTGCAGGACAGACAGTAAAACAGGGGGCCTAAAGGACTGCTGTGGTTACGGTTTGAAGAGGGGGGACTGTCTTAACAAAATATTGACAGAATCAGGAGTATCTTTCAGACGTGTTGGAGTTTCCAAACAAAGATGTGAAGATGGTGTTCAACAGTTTTCTACAAATTAAAAGATTTTGAAGAGCAGAGATGATTAAATTTGTTCCCCAAAGGCTGAAAGCTCAGATTTCCAACTATTTAGTCCAAATTATTTCAAGAATAACTCTTGAATCTTCTGCCACATTTGTTTCTTCTGTCCTGTCTCCTAGTTATGTCTCTGTTTCAGCTCATTTTCCTCCTCCTGTCCCCATCAACCTTCAACCTTTTCCACTTTCCCCACTCCACCAACCAGCTCATGTCTTTTCTCCGGCGTTGAGGAGTTTGATCTGATGTTAGCTCTGTTTCTCTATGACACACACATTCTTCCTCTTTTATGAGTCTTTGTCGCTCTCCTCTCTTTTTTTCCCCATCACTCCTTTTGTTTCTCATATCCTTTGTAATCCTCCTCCTTCTTACTCTTTGTTTTACTCACATCTAAACACACACTCTCTTTCTCTCTGTAGTTTTCCACTGTGGTTTAATGCAGGGCACCTGGAGAAGGAACAACTTCACCTGTTTGTGTGTGTGGGTGAGTGTGTGAGAGTGGTATTTTCTGTCCAGTGGGCTTTCTGAGCTGCTGACTTTCTCTTTTCAGATGATGGGAGACAGATGTTCTGGCATTACTCTCTTTCCTTTATCCCGCTCTGCCTCCTTCTCCCTCTTTCTCTGTGCTCCTGAGGTTTCCCAGGTTTTGGTGACTAAAAGCTTCTCTGTTTTGATCCAAAGAAGACATTTTTGACCTTTATTTTCAGTACTCCCAAGGCCAAACTAAATCTACAAATGTATCTCTGTTTCGAACCATCCGAGGCAACGATGCTTGAAGCTTTTTCTGAGTGTTTTATGATGCTGGAATCAAGCCATCCTACTTAAAATTCACAGTTAACTGTAGAAAATAAAAGAAATCAATAGGAAAATTAGCATTTCGCCCCCTCAGGCTTTGATTTTGAACTTTATTGACTGTTAAATTCTGGGACCTTTTTCCAACAAGGTCACATGGTGGAAATATAACACACACACAGAAATGTTTTGAGGATTTGGGCCAGTGCTGGCGGATAAAAGTTTGGTCTCTGAAATAAAAGCTCCGCACTTAACAAGCTTTCCTATTAGCAGTGTGAAACACACTTTCTTAAATAAACCCGCATGCTTTTCATTATGGACTGGTGCCAATTTAAATAAATGCGGAGTACGGGTCCAGCACATTAGCAAAGTTCTCATCGGTTAGCAAATCGATTGTGACTTGCTGGAAAGTGTCTCTTTAGAGTCAGATCAGACTCCCCGCTCAGAGGGGAAATGAATCTGTAAGAGAGTTTCGAAACAAGGTCAGGAAATTTGCATTTGGGGCCAACAAACAAGTTCAATGTTTTGCAAAGCGGCTTTGTGAGAAAGTGTGTGTGTTTGTTTTATGTGTCTGGATCGTTCGTTTTGTGCATGTTGCTGTGGATGCATTTTTTCAGACGTTTTTATTACACTGCATATGAGCGCATCTGTGTGTGTGAGGGTGGGAGTGTGCGCTGAGATATGTGCATGTGGGGAAAAGTTGCTGAATAGGTGTTATCAAGATGCAATACCAAACGTGGCAGAGAGCCATAAATAATGCAGTGACCTGTCTTCTATCCCGGTTTGACTGCTTAGCACCATTTACTGCTGCTTTTTCTGTAAATGTGTGTTTGTGTGTGTGTGGTCTGAATTCAGTAATATCTAAACAGGAGGAGCTGGGGATTAAGAAATGTTCTGCGGTTTGAGCATTTATTGTGAATATGTGGTCTAAATACAACGTCTCCCTGAAGACGGTGCATACTGATGCGGTTTAGAGCAAAGCTGTTTGCTTGTTCTTGAAGTTGGGGTTAAGAGGAGGGGAGTGACTTCAGTGACTGTTCGAAGTGCCAGTTCAGGCACAATGTTTACGCCCTTTTAATGTATTTTACACAGATGTCTCGAGGTGTAATGACAGGAAAGTGTAGTACCACCCAGATCTGAGTGTGTGTTAGGGCTGGGCGATATGGCCTCAAATCAATATCACCATATATTGAGCAGTTCACCTCGATAACGATAAATAGACGATAACTACTCCACAAGCTGCTCACCCCCTCCCACATTAACTTCATCTACTTAAGCTGCTGCTCCAGCTGCTTGAACCGTCCACTGTCTCCTCACCTGTCTTTCCATATTTGTTACAGACTGGGTGGGGTGGAGTCACGTCTCTGATGTAGGACAGGGACATTAGACCATAACCAAAACCATCTTTTACTTATTTATTTTTTTGACACATAATATACCAATATGGGCAAAATTATGTCAGTTATTGTCGTAAATTTCGGTATCGGTAAATTTTCCGTTATCGCCCAGCCCTAGTCTGGCACATACTTTGGTTTTGAAGTCACAGTTCGGTTCATTTTTGGTACAATATTAAATTCAAGAAGGAACTGTGTCAAGCCCAAGATATATGCGCACTCATCAGTCAACAGGAAACAGATAAAAAGCTGCTACTTGACCTCTTAAAAGGATCCGTGTTAGGTGTCGTAAATTTCGGTATTGGTAAATTTTCGGTTTGTCGCCCAGCCCTAGATGGTGGAAGCGTGTAATGCCACTGTGGATCGCCAAAATAACAGTTTACTATTTTCTGAGTGCAGCATCTGAGTGTGTGTGATAGTGATTGAGCTGTTGCATTGTTGCAGACCTCTCTCCCTCCATCCATCCATCATCATTGAAGGTTGCAGGGGGGGTGCATCCTGGACAGACCACCAGCCTATCTCAAGGCTAAATTGTTGCAGTCTTCTATCATTAAAAGAGCTTTTGTACTTTAAAACTAAGACCGGAAAAAAAAGTTAAGGTTTTAATTTTGGTCCCTCTGTTTCAGATATTGTGAAGTTTGTATAAATCTTTGGAACACAGTCTGATGTGCTGTTTGGTTCAATTCTGATCTCCTTTAAGGGGATCATCCATCATTCACCACTGGCTTTATTGCAAGCATTGTACTTGTTGAAAGGAGATCAGTAGCATAACTAAAGTCCAACATCATGGTTTTAGACTCAAAACATCTGTAACACTCTTTTCCCTTTCTGTCTGTCTCTCTCTCTCTTACGACATATAGTGATCTTTTGGCCTCCTCCTCTTTTCTTTATTTTACCCCCACTGTTCTTCTTGATCACTTCCACAAGTTTGATAATTCCTGACATGAATACAGGTCTTTTTCTCTCAGCTCAGCATCTTCTCTGTTCTGAGACACAGACATCAGACATTCTTCCTAGCGTGCAGGTCAGGGTGCCGCAGGGTCGAATACTAATCAGTTTTCCTATAGATTTACCGCTGGGAGGTGCTGTATACACCCTCTTAGAAACAGAGATCTGGGTGTGGGTCCAGACAGAGAAATGTTTCTAGTGTTTTGTCATACATCCTAAAAGCTCATATTCTGTTAGTTAGGAGTGTCTCGATACACTTATTTTTTTTTTTACTTCCGATACGATACTGATATTGTAGCCTTTAGTATTGGCCGATACTGATATTGATCTGATATGAAATTTAACAGTGCTTATTGGTAGCATGTCTTTTGCAATACAATAAGCTTGCTCTGCTCAAGGCTTTTACCCTTTGTACGTCACGTTCTCTGCCGTGTGGCGCTGCTTCAGGTGGTGTGAAAGATTTGAGGTATTCCCCAACTTTGCAAGAACATTACTCTGCTTCATGTCCAACCTAAAAAAAAAAAAAACAGCACCAACAGTGCTGTCGGCTTCACGTGTTAAAGTGCTATGTTTGTGTGTAGCTGCTGTCTGCTACTACACAATTGTTTGCTTTTTGGTTCTAGTTCAGCACATGATTGGTTCAGTGCAGTGCGGACCTGGAGCAACTCCCCTTTTCATTGGCTATTTGTATAGTCTACCAAAACATGGCAGAATGCCGATTATCGAAAAGCATATTGACCATGTTTTATATTGATATTAAGGGAAATTAATTTTCGATATATATCATTATCGTTTTATCGACCAGCCCTAACTGCTTGTATTGGAATGCTGATATCGGAGCTCTTAGATGCAGGTTGATATAATCCGATATTTGTTTTTTGGCTGATATCCGATATCAAAATCGTATCTGGACAGCCCTACTGTTAATACATGCATGCCTGCATTAACCATAAATCAAACCTCCTCTAATTATAACTGAGATATTTAGTGATAGACGATAAAGAACGTGTTGCTTCCTGTCCTCTGATGGTGCAAATACAACTCGAGCTTCGCGTGTTTATTTGTGTGTGTGCATACAGTGCGTGTGTGTGTTTGCAGATTGATAGACCCATATAGCAGATCAGACAGAACACTCCACGCACACACAGCTCTGCCTCTCCATCACACCAGCCTTATTCATCAGACACTTGGAGGTGCTGGTTTTATCGGCTCCGCTCCAGAGGTGAAGAGCGAGAGAGAAATTGTGATTCTGCGAAATCAGAAAGACATAAGAAGAAACATGTTTTATTGTTGAGAATGCTTAACAGGTCTTTGTGTTATCAGACTCACACTCACAAGGTTGAGTTCAGGAGTAGAAAGAAACAAAACCCTCGCCGTCTCTTTCTGGGTCTCATCCAGGGACTGACTCTAATGAAAACACATTTGTCCTCCTCTCGTTTAAAAGCCCATCCTGATAACAACTAAATATGCTTTATGAGTCCCAAGCATTAGCTTATTAATCTGTAACATTTCTCTAACAACCCTGGATGTTTCCCCCTCGCATCGCCCCTGCATCACCCACATTTTTGGTCAGGGACAGTTAGCTAAGCAGAGGGCTAAATGTGGTGTTTGGCTGATGGTGCTGTGAGATTCCACAGTGGTTAAACACTAATCCAGGTGGTGCTGAGATGAAATGCGTCTGGCCGGGTTACATGAGCCTTGTAACTCTACTCCTGTATTACTGTATGTCACTGGGGAGATTGGAAAACGGAGATGGACAGGACTAGTTGGCTCACAGCGTGATGCGGGACGGGGGGGGAGACGGCAGAGGCAGGGAGATGAAGAGAGATAGAGAGGAAGAGGAGGGTCACTAATTGTTTGCAGAGAGTGTGAGGTAGACGCCAGATATAGATGCCAAAGAGTCAATCACCGTGTGTGCTGAAGTCTGACCTCTGCTTATATGCACGTAGATTTGCAGCCATGAGAGAAGCGTGAGATTTCGGATGCTGCGCCTCCTTTTTTTTTTTTAGTTTCCCATTTGAGTTTGTGTCAAACATGGTGTCCTCAGGAGTGTTTATGCCAAGCTTGTATGTGTTAATGTTTGCATGTGTGACTCCTCTTAGAGTTGGCTTACAGTAGCCGCTCTATTTAAAGCATTAAAATATGTTGTATTCTGCTGAGTAGTTTGACTTGGCTATGACACCCTACTCAGCGGACCGGTAATAAATAAAATGCCAGACGGCGGCACTAACCGTGAAGTCACTCAGCTTTCTCACACACACACACAACTACAGCTTTGAGTTTCTTTTATTGCATTTGTGAGGCAAGTTTTCGAGCCTCTGACTGTCAAGGGCTTGATGCGAAGTTTGTTTTTTTTTCTTCCCATAAACAGGAAATTGTCTAAGAGGTTGCTCACCGGCCAAAAGCTTCCCAGCAAGCAGCCGGCACTGACAGATGCTGTTTTCATTAAAATTAGCTGGTTCATGCGGCCTTGGTTTTGTCCAGAATGCTTATTGGAAAATGAATCTGATTGTGTACTATTGTTTAGTGTCTTATCAGCTTGGCGAGGACATAATGAATCAGATGAAATCCAAAACAAAAACTTAATAAACAAATACGAAGCACTTGTTTCCAGGTTTTTCCCCCCTAGCATGGACTTCACCGGAGATAAACTCACGAGAAGTCTGGTTTCTTTTAACAAAGATGGTCATCCACCATGATGGTTTAACTCCAGCTCTTTGGTTTTGAGACAATGGAGAAGTTCAGCTGGTGTCAAAAGTCTGCGCAGTCCATCAGACCGGCCAGCCAACATGGTGGACAATAGGTGCCATAGATGTAATACAGTAGAGTTGTGTGTGTGTTATGTCGTCGGGTGTCACAGATACATATGAGTTACCCATCAATGTCAGGGTCCATCTGCGGCTGTGAATGAGCGCCATTGTTCGTGACACGGCGCAGACGTATGACTACCGACAAGTGGGTCCGCTCTGTGACAGTAACTGTGGCATCTGGAGGGATTATTCACTCTGTGTGTGTGCGTGTGTGTGTGTGTGTGTATGTGTGTGTGTGCGCGCCAGTCCTCGTAGGTCAGAATGGACTCTTTGTATGACATGGTGCTGAGTTGACCTCTAACCTCTCATCCACATCGTCACTTACACACACACACTTCTTTGTTTCTCATATCCTGTCTCAGCAAACACAACTCTTATCAGCGTTTTTATCCGTTTTGCAGACTTTTCCGGATAAATTCGTGTTTTATGGTCAAATGTGGAAACAGAGCTTCACTAACATTTATCAAACTCATTGTTACTGAAGATTTATCTGATTAGTCTTTCATTGTCATGTTTGTTTCTTCCTTTTTTTCCCTACTTTCATTCATAATTAGTTTCTTTTATTGTTGTTAATAGACTTTATCTTTCTGTCCACAGCATCTGAGCCATGTGGGGGTTTTTTAGACGCCAGTGACGCCGGCTACATCACCACCCCAGGCTACCCACTGGAGTACCCACCTCACCAAAACTGCCGCTGGGTCATTACAGCCCCCGAGCCCTCGCAACGCATCGTCCTCAACTTCAACCCACACTTTGAGATCGAGAAACTGGACTGCAGGTAAAAAACTGGATGCCTGATGGAGCTGAAGTGAATTGAGTGGATGACAAACAAAGAGAGTGTTAGAAAAGGAGTGAACTCGGTGTGAAGATTTGACATGAGAGGTTGAATAGCAATAAGGACGGGTGTGAAGTCTGGACTGGTCTGTAAAAGAAGAAAGAAAGCGTTCTCTTTGGAGTTTGTCTCCACCAGCTTGTCTCAGCAGGAGAGTCGTCGGGTGTATTTGGTGAACTTCAGCCCACTCTCCTCCTGTTCCTCTCTGGCTTTGGCTATCCCATCAGAATCACTTTGAGACCTCCCTCTGTCCCTTGCCTCTAATTATCAAAGTCTAATTACAACACGTTTACTGTTCCAGGATGCTTTTCACACTTTGAAAAGAATTAACGCAGATTAGAGGATTTGGTGTCGATCATTGTTTTGGGCTGCTTGGCTTTGGTTGAGTGGTGAGACGGAGTGAGAGGACGGCAGTGAGAGTGAAAAATACAGCACACAGAGATGAAGGCGGGCTGAGAAATGCATGCTGGGAAATCATCAAATAATGCTTTAGGAAGAAGAGGGTTCACACTTTATTAATGTTCCTTGTTTTCTTGTCTATTTCTCTTTTTGATGGTTTCTTATTTTTATTTCTTTGTTTCATATTTTGTTCATTTCTTTTTGTTGTTATTATTTTTCATGTTTTGTGTTCTTCCAAAAAGAAAGAAAGAAAGAAAGAAAACCAATCAGGGTTTTTAAAAAAATATTTTTTAGATATTATGAATTCAAATAAGGTATCAACATTTCTGTCTTCCTTTTCTCTCTCTTTTTTCTTTTTTTCCCTTTTCTCTTATTTTTTGTTGCATTTTTCATTACTCAGTTGGTTTTTTAACTTTCTTTTTTGTTTTTTTTGTTTTTTTTGTTCATGTTTCTTTACTTTCTGTCTGTCTGTCTCTTGTTTTCTTTCTTTCTTTCTTTCTTTCTGTCTCTCTGGTTTTCTTTCTCTCTTTTTCTTTTTCTTTCTTTTCACCTTTTTAAACTTTAAGTTTCATTACTCAGTTGCATTTCTTTCTTCTTTTTTTCTCTCTATTTTTCTTTTTTCTTTTTCTCTCATTTTTTGTTGCACTTTTTATTACTCAGTTGCTTTTTTGTTCTTTCTTTCATTTTTGTTTTTTTTCTTTTTGTTTGTTTCAATACTTTCTTTCCTTTCTTCTCTCTCTAGTTTTCTTGCATTCGTTCTTTCTTTCTTTCATTCTTTTTTCTGTCCTTCTTTCTTTCTTTCTTTTCCCTTTTTCTATTTTTTTTACTACTTTTACTATTTATCTCTACACAGTAGCATGTTTCTTTCTTTCCTTCTTTCCTTCCTTCCTTCCATCAAAATTAACCTTTAAATAAACCTTTGACTCATTAGCAGTTTATAAGGGAATATAAATGCAGATAATACTAACATTATTAACTTTAATACAGGCACACAATGTGATGAATGAGTATAAAACAAAAACAAACTCTCAGATATTCCAGTAATAAAAGCTTTAATTTGTGTTTTATCTCTTTGCAGATGCATATTTACTTAGTGTACATCGTCTTAATGGCTTTTATGGCAAACAGTCAATGTGATTTCTCATTTAGTGTCAGAAAAAACAAAGATTAAAAAAAATCCACATATTGTAATAAAAGAGAAAACTTTCCAGATACTCTATCATAACTTCTGATAAAATCCTTCTCCTCTTGTAGTTCAGAATAATGGAATGAAAAAGAACTCAATCGAAGAGCCGTGCTGGAAAAAAAAAAAAACTCATTTGAAATCATGATGAAAGAAGCTGTTTGGGGATCTCACAGTTATCTGAACAGCAGACACAAAAACAAAAGTGTGTTTTTCTCTACCAGATATTAACTCTCCGTTTTGAAAATGAAAACTTACTGCAAATCAAAACACTCCTCTTCCTTCGCCTTAGAGCGAGGTCATGACACGTGTAAAGGCATCTCTGGGCCGAGGCGTCTGACTCTCATGGCTCTAATGGGCGCCATCAGAGTAAAGGGCCTTAAATACAAACTCACTGACACGGGCAAGAGGGCAGACTGATACAAACACACACATGCATACACACTCAGATACACTCTCAAACTCTCAGGTCCCTCACAGTTATTAACATTTCAGCCGTATCAATTATAGATAGGTGAATTTCCCCACTCAGATGTACTGAAATCAGTCAGACATTTCTTTGTTGGAATTGAGGCATCAATATTTCACCGGTTGGCTGTTTGTTCAGAAAGGCTGAGAGGTTGAAAAAGGCCCGCTGTGCTCTGCTCTGTTTTATTTTCACACTGTGCGGTGGAAATGAAAAACATGTTTCTCTGTCTGCCTCCATGTCCTCTTCCTTTTCTCTCTGCTGTTCTTATCCCCAGATCAGTCTGATGCATGCGATCCATCTCTCTCCTCTTCCACCGCTCATTCACCCCCCTCCTTCCTCTGATTTCCCCTCCTTCCTCTGCTGCTGCCCCTCTTTCCCTGTTTCTCTTTGAATTTCTTCAATCCATTTAAAGTCCAGCGGTTTCCCAGAAGGAGAAAATCTGGGTGAAACAACAGGCTCTGATTTATTTATGAAGCATTGATGGCTGCTCTATATTGTAAGGCTTTTGGTGCGTGTCCAAACATTTTCTTAGCTTTGGCTTACTCCTTTGTTACGCTTTTTTAAAAACCATTTGTTTAACCGTACCTGTTAAGAGAGGGATTTTTGCAGCGTTGGTGGCTGCAACTCAAGTCTAATAGGTTGTTATTTACAAGTGTCATGCTGCGCAGAGCTATTTCAGTCTGCAGGCGTCCGATGCCTGGTGCGTGCGTGTGCAGCGGTAGGCTGAAATTGAGCTGTTCGGTTCAGAGGGCAAAGAGGCCAAGGAGAAGAGACAGGGTGTGTGTGAGGAAACGGCGGCGGCGGTGGTGCCGGGCGGCTGACGTATGACACAGTGATTGTCAGCTGCAACCCTTAAACACACACAAACACACACACACACACACACACACACACACACACACACGTGGCAGTAACTCCACCACTGTCTTAGTCACTGTGTTTGGCTGTCAGAATAAGTGTCTTTTGGAAACAGCTTCCCTTCTTTCCTTCTTCTGTTTGTAATGAAACATTCTTAACCCCTAAGGGTCCTTATAGGAGACAGACATTTTTGTCCAACTAAGGACCTAAACGTAACTTTTTTAAGTGCTATGAAAATATTAAACTTTAATATTTTTTTCCACTTTTTTTTCCTTAAATCTTTCAATCAACTTCATTCCTGATCATATCTATCAAATATTAATTCATTTTCAGAATTTTAACCCTTTAAATGCCAGTTTGACTGTATTTTTAATGGGGAAAAAAAGGAATTTGGAGTTATTTTCCATATATTAGATGCTGGGCAGGAATTTCTTTCTTTCTTTTTTTTTATCAAGGTCTATCACATCAAAGTACACATCATAGACCTTGGAAAAAAAACAAAAAACAAAAAAAAAAACAGAGAAATTCCTGCCCAGCATCTAATGTATGGAAAAAAACTCCAAATTCCTTTTTTTCCCCACCAAAAATACAGTCAAACTGGTGTTTAAAGGGTTAAAGTTCTGAAAATGAATTAATATTTGATAGATATGATCTATTTTCTAGCACTTTTAGGAGATGGACATTTTTGTCCATCTAAGGACCTAAAGTATAGTGTTCTTGTTACTCAGTGAATATTGACCTGAAAGAAATAATAGGTGGTCAAGCTTTAAAATTTGGAAAGACAAAAAAAAAAACTGAAAAAAATCAGCCCCTTTGCATTCACACAGCCAAAAAGATCAACAAATGAAAGGTACAAAGTCACCAAAAATGGACAAAAATGAGCCATAGAGGTGAAAAACAACAACAAATCTCCAGAAAAAGCACACTTGCAAACACACACGATCATCTTATAGGCAAAAGAGTGTCTGTGTAATGTAATACTTAATAGAGTTACATTAGTCCTTCACAAACACATTCATCAGCACTCACTGTTTAAATGAGCACGCCCCGGTTAGGCAAGGGTTATTTTATTATGTCACTACAGTAAAGCAACCTAATCCATTATGGCCCTGATTGCAATTTAAGATGGTAATCTGTAATCCATAGGGCATCACATTTTGTCGAGCAGTGCTCCGACTCTGCGGGCACAATCGATGGAGAGGAGGTGAGACAGAGAGAGATGTTTTCATTAAGATTCATATACAGGAGCCGTTTAAGAGCAAGGAGACAGCTGCAGGGAGTGAGACGGATGCAAGGCCTATCTGTAGCCAATCACGTCTGAGCGTGACTTCCTTTTTCTTACCATATGACAGGTAACATGTTAACACATTAGTGCACAGCTGATGACAGGTTTCAGTAGCTGTGTCAGCGGTGTTGGTGTGTTTCATGTTAAAGGGTGTGGAGATGAAAACCGCGTGACACATAACTGCAAGAGCTGATACTGTAAATCTGTGTGTGTCATGCAGAGTTCACCATCAGTGTCGTGTCTGATGCATGATCAGTTTATGTTGAAGTTTGGGAAAGTTTTTAGACATGAGTCGTCTCTCACTATCTTTCACTCTTTCACTGTCAGCACAGACGTCAAACTTTGGAAATACACTCAAGTTTTAAGCGAGATGAGAAAATGAAGTCTTACGTGAGTGCATCAATTATAAAGATACAGTCTGTGACTTTTTTGCTGGAATCCCGCAGACAAACAGTCAATCAAAATAATACCTTTGATGGAGTGTTAGTGTCAGATTTGATATTCAATATTTAGGGAGTATTGTCGTAACTTTTAGAAAACCAAACCTGTGATGGAAATAGGTTTTCAAATTCACGATAAAAAGGTTGTTCAGTTACAGGAATTAAGTCATAAATTTCCACGTATGAAGTCACAATCTCACAGAAACTTTTTAATCTCACTTTTTTTAATCTTTAATGTGCACACCCCTTGAGGAGAAGTATAAAAAATACGCAAAGGCAAGCAAACAGCTATTATTTAAAGCTCCTCTGAGCACCTCTTAGCTTGTCTTATATTTGGCGCCCCCTGTGGACAAAACAGGAACTCTTATTTCTTTACTAATCCTGTAAATTATTTGCAGAGGTAGTTTAAAAAAACAAAAAAAACAAAACATCTCTCTACTATTTTTCATCACTTACTGCATCATAAACTGGAAAACAAGCTATGTCAGCCAAACGCAGTATCAGGAGTTAATAAATTCAACAAATAGCTGCTATATCTGTGATTTTCTTTTTTTCACTTTTGCTTATTTGTGATGTGCGGTCACAGTATTTTGCCCTGTTTGCATTACAATATAGACAAAAAAAAAAGGTTATCCATTCCCTGTTTTTACTTTTCTACAAAAGCTAATGAGACTTCTTAAAAAATGCCCAAACTATACCTCTGACACTTCTGTAGCAGAGTGGCATTAACATTTCAAAACCAGGTCTGGACTGGGCAGCAGAAAATACTCCTGAATTCTCCACGTGGCAGCTAACAAGACAGCGAAGGTCAGAAATCTGCTAAAAGTACATTTTTTATGGAGCGTGTTGCTTTTTGAAGCCGGTAGTTGGTTGTCTACTTCACATTTTCCTCTTAGCTCACTGCAATGTCTCCGTCTCTGCGAGCAAGATCTCTATTTGGAGTGTTTGGAAAGAACGCACCCACCCACACCCACACACACACACACACGCACACAAACACACACACACACAGACACACGCTAACACACAGCTGCTTAGGGAAAAGTGCAGAGTCAGGGTCCGCTGAGGGCAGGCTCAAATCATCCTGACAGCTACCTCCTCTCCTCTCCTCTTTCCTGCTGTCTCTCTCTCTCTCTCTCTCTCTCTCTCTCTCTCTCTCTCTCTCTCTCTCTCTTCCTCTCTCTCCCTCTCTTACCTCCATTCATTCTCACCCATCCTCACCCCCTCTCCACTGCCCAATGGGTCCCATCCATCATCCTTCATCTGCTTTGCGTCTCCCTCTGTCCCGCCTTCTTTACCCTCCTCCTCCTCCTCTTCCTTCCTGTATGCCTCTGTCTTCATCTCCTCTCTTTACATCTCTCCTTTTACTCTTCCTTTCTGTTCTCATATTCTCCTCATCCTCATCCTCACGCAGCATGCCAATCCTTTATGAGCTGAATCATTATTCAGCATATGAAAAAACACACAGGCAGCGAGCCAAATGCCACACTCTCCTCCACTTCTCTCTCTCTCTCTCTCTCTCTCTTCCCTCTCCCTCTTTAAAATGCTATTCTACTCTCTTTATCATTTCCCTCAGCCTATATCTGTCTTCATCCTCTTTTATCCTGCCGTCTGTGTCTATCCATCACTTAAACCCCCTTTCTATACGTCTGTCTCTTATTCTCATCCTTGACTCATTCTGCATCCTCTCCAGTTCTCCTTTACCTCAGCTCACACCAAAGTCGGACGTTATCATTAACACTCATATGAAAGAAACACAAATTAAGTCACAAAGACACATAAACATATTGCTTAGTCTTACTTAATTACAAAAACAAGCAGTTGGAAACCTTTTCTGTGGCTCTAAAATAAACTCGTACACTTTAGAAAGGAAGGACAAGCAGACAGGCACGTCCGCAGTTTCACGGCGATGTGGCTTACACAATAAGTGTGGAGTAAAGCAGTGAGTTAAGAAGTGATTTATATGACAGAGAAGCTGCAGTCAACGATAATGGTTTCACTAATGATTTAGACCTTGTCTTTGTACTCTGCCTCAATCAATCATTTAACTTCATGCTGGCTGGCTCTGTTTTCTGTCCTCGTCTCTTCATCTCCCCTTTTTACTCCTCTCTACTCTCCTCTCCTCTCTTCTTGCGGTGTGACGTGTCATCTAAGATAATGTTTTAATTGTTTGAACAGTGTGCAAAATGACAATATTGCATGTCTTAATTGGTAAAAACAATCAAAATATGACTTAGGGCTTCAATATTTCCCACAAAAAAATGAGATACACAAAGTACTGTATCTTTGCCCCGATAACCTGCAGCACAAAGGGGAAAGAGAGGTCCTTCATTGGGTCCGTCTTGTGAATGCATCGATTAATGAACTATGTCCCATGATACATATTAACTTCTCCACCCCACTGTCTTAAAACTTATTCAAATTAAGTTTTGTCAGGGGTTTTCATGATGCAAATTAAGACTTTGATGCAACACGCATAAGAAAGAACACATGGATCTGCGGGAGACTTTATTCAGCACAGAATTAAGCTGAGTTAAGAGTGTCTCATCTACTAAAACTTACTTATTTTCTTATATCCTGACAGTGCATATCTGAAGTTAATCTCAAACTTCTGGATAAACATTTGAGTAAATATGAGCAGTGCTGAAGCCTTAGAAGGCCACATTTAAAGACAGAATGCATGACATAGTAACCTAAAAAAAGGGTCCAATCAGTACTTTACAAATTGTTCACGAACAAGACAAATCGTATCAATAAATCAAAACAACCATATGTTAAATGATTGCAAAACACTACGTCCTTCACAAGCCTCTGTGAATTTCCCAGTCTATCTATCTATCTATCTATCTATCTATCTATCTATCTATCTATCTATCTATCTATCTATCTATCTATCTATCTATCTATCTATCTATCTATCTATCTATCTATCTATCTATCTATCTATCTATCTATCTATCTATCTATCTATCTATCTATCTATCTATCTATCTATCTATCTATCTATCTATCTATATCTATCTAAGCCTCATTAATGCAGATTACTTGTTGTGGTAACAGAACATTAAAGCTTCTATAAAGAATTTTCAATTTGTGTGGATTTTGGCGCCCCCTGTGGTCAAAGTAGTCCTTGCTGATCTTATCCTCTACATGCTGAAGTCGTATATTCTGACAAATAAATTCATTCTGCTGACTTGATGGTTAAAATTTAACTTATTCTGAAGTTTTTCTGCAGAAACTACAAAATCAGTGCTCTTCTTTAGCTGCTCGGCTCACAATAGTTCGATTACAAAAAGTGAGATTTGCTGTTTTTTTACACATTTGTTTTTCAAGGCTGTCAAAAGCTGTACCCCCTAGTGCATCAGTGCAAATTGAACCACTTCTTCCAGTACAAACCTTGTGAAATGCACCGCTCTTATCAGCTTCGTGCACTGTGCTCAAAATCCTGGCGTCCACACACACACAAACGCACATCTTGCCGGAGAGCAAAAGTCTGGAGGACATGACCAGGAGCAGAGCAAAAGGTTGGAGTGATGTGATGTGGCACTGGCCCCAGGGCAGAGAGGAAAGAAGAGGAAGTTGGAGGAGGAGATGAAGAGACTGTATGACAGAGAGTGGAGCTGCATCAGGAGTGACAGTGGAGGTTCAGATGACTGTGGACATTTAGCAGCTGGCTGCATGTTTGAGTTAACATCAGAGCGAGTCTATCAGCAGGAGAGGCATCAGTCCAGACAAGTACCTGAGAACGAAGCTGAAGGAAAACAGAGAAAAGAGCTTTTTCTACTTTTCTATCAGGATCCAACTTGATGTCTTGTAGCTTGTGGCATTTCTCAGTAGGCTACATGTAAGTAAAACAGCAGCTTTATTCAGGCAGTGGGCGACTTAAACTAATTAAAGACTCACCTGGAGTTTTAATGGTTTACTTACGTTGCCGTGAGGAGAATTTTTGGGATAAAATGTCTCAGACTGCTCTGAAAAACATCTAATATTGAGCTTTCCCTTCATTTTTGCGGTTGATAGTTTGGGCAGAAAATCACTTCCATGTGTTTTTCCAAATAAACAGCCGGTAGTCATGTGAAAACTTCCAATGAGTGTGTGTGAATACTGGGCCCTTTAACCTGATGGGAACTTTTAATACACATCCTAAACTACTTACCATAAAAGGTGTTGAACCATGTCATCTCTGCGTGCACTCGTTCACAACTCCAAGTGTAAAAGACAATCAGTTGTTTTACAAATTGGTGAGCAGCCACTTCACGTTTCTCAGAGATTTCCTCCAGCTTTTCAACCACATCAGGAAAGACTTAAATGTCGCAGCTTGAATTATTATCTCTCCCGCTTGTGGTTAATGGAAATCTGCACTCACCAGCACTGAAGCCACTGCCTGGATTGCAGGACAGGATCTCGCTCCAATAGATCCTCACGGCTGACGGCTCTCCACAGTAACTGTTATTATTTCCTGACTCCCAATACCATCCTGTGATGAAAGTTTTTGCAGAGGTGAAATGTGTTGGACTCCTTCCACATATTGATTGGATATGCTATTACATGTTGGGGATTTATCACCATGGGTTCGGGGTTTTGACCAATCAGAGCCAAGTATTCAGCAGCACAAGGTAGTAATTTATTCTGCTGCTTGGACTCAGTCCCTAGGTGAGAGAAAAACGTCGTGAATCAAAAGATTGATATTGCACCAGGGTGATTTCTAGGAAATTCACTCTTCCTATCACACTGGGGTGATACAGGTTGGGGTGATGATATGAGTGGTCTGACTTACTCACACTCTCTGAGGCCTGAAGGTCTGCCTGATCGATGTCTGTTACTGTATTGGGTTTGTGTGTATATCCGTGTGTGTGTGTGTCTTTGAAGGACTGACCCTGATCAATGTGTGTTAAAGCCATAATGAGGAATCGATTGGTTGTCCTGGAGACTTCTGCCGGACACACACACATGCACACATACACACATAGGTAAAAACCTGCACACACACACTGTCCATCCGTCCGCAGTAACAAGGCTATTACTTGATAACAGTGAAGTCAGTCGTCCTCCTGACTGTCTGTTAACTGTGTCAGTGACAGACTGACTACAGCTGCTTCGACTCAGCACAGGTAACTGCATATGCTATCATGCTAATTAACATTAAGCTCCATGCAAACAGGAAAAAAATCACTTATTGGGTATATTAAAGGGATATTCCGGCAAAAATTTAAGTTATGGTCAAACGCACCGTAACACTGAGTTAGACACCCCCTCGAGAGGTGAATGTTGCCTAGATCTTGCTTCTCTAGTTATACCAAATTTAGTAACGACTGCACGATAGCAATACACAGTGGTCTACGGCTCCAAGTGCAGACCTCGACCAAAACGCCACTTTGTAGCACAAATAATGCTCAGAACAGCACCTAACTTCATCAACAGGACATATAGGGTCCCAGCCATAGTACTAGCCACCAAACATCTTTTTAGCTTTGCCTAATTTCTTTAGCAAAGAGACTAAACACAACTCACCTACTCTCCTCCAGCAGCCGCTTGTTTGTGGGAGGAGCCCTGACGAGTCAATCACAGAGTGAAGCAGATCATTTCCATAAAGTAATAATCATCATAGTAATTTGCACTGCAGACGAGGTAGTTCTTCTGCTGTAGCATCGCAATCTGATTGCATTTCAGCGAAGTAATGATCATAAATGTTCTTCCTTGAGCTGCGAAACTCCGCTGCACTCGGTGGTCGACTCCTCAGGACTCCCCCACAGACAAGCAGCTGATGAACATGAAGTTAGGTGCTGTTCTGAGCATTATCTGTGGCTATAGAGTAGCTTTTTGGTTGAGGTTTGTGGGTGAAGACGCAGACCGCTGTGTATTGCTATTTTGTGGTCGTCACTAAAGTTGGTATAACTAGTGAAGCAAGCGGTCAGAAACATTCATCTCTCAAGAGGGGGTCTAACTCAGAGCTGTGGTGTGTTTGACCCTAACTTTATTTTACACCGGAATATCCCTTTAATGACAGTTAGTGAGATACTGAAGTCCCCTTAACATTAGGGCTTTGAAAACAGGCTGTTTCCATTCAAACAGGGACACGTGGTCACTCTAGCTTTGAGTCAACCTTTCTGTCCTCACATAACAGTCCAGTTTTACTTCCCCAAGACCAACTAAAAATACATTTTTGTGCTGGACTTTACTTAAAATGGTCATTCAGATTCACATGACTGGATGAGGGAAGTGGTTTACGTGTAAATATATTTATGTATCCTCTCAAAGTGTTCTAGCTCGGTTCCTCTTTGAATGTTTGCTAGAGCAACTGATGATTTCACTTCCCTTAACATTTCCACAACATGTCTTAAACTGCTGTTCACTTCATGAAAACTTTGTGTTCTTGGTGAGCAATATGCTTGGAGGAAATCTCAATTTGGAACAAGCAAGGATTCATCACCTTGAATGTCTATTTCGAGCACATGGAAACACTTTTAAGTCGGTCTAGTCTGGTCTGCTTTAAGCTCTGTTCAGTGTTTGTCCATGTGTTTACATGTGTCTGGGCTGCAGACGCTCTGTCTGCTGCTTCCAGCACCCCTGATGTTTGAGAGAAATGTGCAGGTGTAAGAAGACAACTCCTGACCCAAGACTTGTAGGTGCGAAAGGCAATTAAAACCAAGACAGAAGGGAGGAGCAGGAGCGTGGGAGGAGGGGTGGGAGTTTATCTGTGTACAAACTTTGTCCTTGGTTCACGTCAGACTGCCTTTCAGGAGGTTTCTCACCCTCCAAACTCTGCTGCCCCCACCACACACACACACACACACGCACAGCAATCTCTCATAATGTCAAATCTATTACTTAGACTCCTACCTCTACAACTGAATCTGTGCAAACAATTCATCTCTACCATGTAACACATTCTGGAGCCAACATTTCCTCATCATTTCCCCCCTGTAAGCAAAGACAACACATCTCGTAAACCCCCTTGTTAACAAGAGAATTTCAGGGAAGAGAGTGGGAGAAACAAAATCAGACGGTTTGTCATTCCCCATGGCAAGACTCAGAAAATCCCTGATTAGCTGCAGTGAAATATATCAGGGGAGAAGAGAGAGAGAGAGAAAGAGAGAAGGAAGATGATGGGATTAAACAGTTTGTTCGAAGCCATGTGCCTCCTACACAGAGACAGATTGGAGGGAACCTCAAAACCCTTCTATGGATCCATCTGAGCGCATGGCCACAGGCTCTGTGTGTGCATCAGTGTGTTTATATGTGAGCCAGTGTGTTTGTGCAGGTCTCTGTGCTTTTCTCCTGAAGGCACAGAGCTGCAGGGAGGGAGGAAGGGATGGAGGGACACCTGTCTCTGTCAGTCTGCGGGGAGGAGTTGGCGGGGTGAATGCAGTGTCATGTTCTCTTTGACTACCTCTACAGTGTGACGGCTCCATCTGAGTCCTGTTTCTCTTTATTTCGGCACTTAGAGAACTAGGCTTTTCTAAATAGCCACCGCAGTGAATGAGTTTCTTAAAACCACAGCGTCATGGTCTGTAAGGCACTGAATAAACTCGGTGAAATGACGGGATTTTAGAGGCTGTGTTACTGTTAAATTAAGCAGTTTCTCTCCGCTGGCTTGGCACACCTTTGTTTTTCCCTCTACATTTCAGATTAGCTAGGATGACCATACGTTCTCTTTTACCTGGACATGTCCTCTTTTTTGGGGCTGTCCAGCTTTGTCTGGGGAAGTTTATAAAATGCTTCAAATGTCTGCGGTTTTGTACCTAAGTTTCGAGTTTGTGTCACGTGGATTTACTGAGTTAGAAAGGCGTAAAAAACACTCGATCTGACCTGAAAAACTCTCAAAATTAACTTCGTGTGACTCCGTGACTCCGCCCCCGTGTAGTCGTGTCATCTTTTTAGGAAGTCTGAATATGGTCACCCTAGATTAGCTAGCTGACAGAAGTGGTAGTACTGTAAACCCTTGAGCACCCGCCCACTTTAAGCACTGATTTAAACTAAAATCGTGACATAATGGCTGACATATCTGCAGCACCATGCATAATCTGCATTAGGATAAATGTGCTGCAGGTTCATAAGGACATGCAGATGTCCAAAACAAAAAAGCAATGATGAAAAGATGCAAAAAGACAAAATGACTGCATTAAGCAAACACACTGCAAATGTATAACAATCATGCAAATCCACACACGATAACTGAAGTGTACTGTAGGGGCTCTCTGTGGACGCTGCACTTTATATCCCTCTGTTTTACAGCTGCTCTTTAAGCTGTGTGGCAGCAGAAAACATACATTAAAGGTAAATCAAAAGATTAGCTCTTTTGAGACGCAGTGAAACCGTTGAGGCTCTACAGATTGACGGGGTTGTCAGTTCCAATTCTTGAACAATATTGGCTTTCAGCAGAATTGGACAAAGACAAAGAGATTTAGCTGACTATCTGCTCCTCATCAGGAACAGCCACGAAATGTCGGTGCAGCTCATCCTCCATAGTCAATACCAGCAGGTTTAATAAAAGGCGGTTTTAAATTCAGATATTCACATTTTCTAATATCCATTCTGTCCCCCCCCGTCTCTGCCTCCTCTGTCTCACCCACACATTGGCTCTCGGCCACAGCTTATGTGCCTGACAGCACATTCGAGATAGCTCAGAGGAAAATGGGACAAGGGAAGGAAAGGAGGGAGACAAAAATGATATTTAAAAAAGAAAGCTTTGGGAAGTAAAACTAATTAAAAGCAGAAAAGAATGAAAAAAAAAAAACAGATCCCAGCGTGATAGAAGTAGCCCTTAAAGTAAAATAAAGTTGTCAGAACTGAAAGGAGGAGGAGGAAACTGTCGCTGGGAGGAGGCACTCTCTTGGGAAAAGCCTGACAGGGAGTGTGACACACACACACACACACACACACACACATACACACAGTAGACGCAAAGTATGATGGGTGAGTGGGAGGTGTATGACCCTCATTATGTCAGGGGCTTGCTCACCTGTCAGAAAAATGCAGAAAACACACACAGACAGACTTGAACCATGTGACGCAGTGAGAGAGAGAGACATACACTCCAGATGCCACTCTGTGTTTGTGCTCAAAAGAGTTCTCATGGCAGACTTTATGAAGCTGTTATGGGTTTGCAGTGTTGAAGTACAACTCCTATAGTTACAATCTGTTACAAAACAAATGGTAAATAAACCGATAAAGCCACATGCAAACACACATGTATACAAACTGTACATATGACAAATACTTGAAAACATCTGAAAAGCTTTTAGAGGATTTGTAGGTTCATTTTAGAAAGTTTAAGTTGATTTCATAACCCAGGTTGCAGCACTAGTTTGTGTGTCTTTTGGCTCCAGTAGTCAAAAAGAGAGTGTTTGAATGCAGGCTTAGAAATAGTGTAAAGATTAGCACCTCTTTTATATTCATGGGTCTGTACAGCAGCAATAAGACACCATGCCTTGTGCTTTTTTATCCCGTGACACATGAAATAAGCCGTCAGCTGCTGAGGCACAATGTTGCTCACCGATTCTACAACAAATGTTAAATTTGTGAGTCATGCAAAGGTCTTCAAAAAAGAGAAAAAAAAGGAGAGACACCTCTGGGTCTTTTGAGGTTGGCTCAGGTTCTTTAGAGAAATGTAGAAAGCTCGATACTGGAGCACTTAATAGCACGGTGGTCACAGCTGATCAATACGACACACAGAGATGTGCAAAAAGAGGCCGGCCATAGTTTTCCTTTAATGTAGGAAAAGCCTTTAATTGAAAGTTAATTGACTGAACTCACAGTCCGGCTTAATGTCTTCTTTTATGGCATGTTGCTGAAGGAATTTCTATCCAGGAGGCTATTTTAAAAGCAGGCAGGTGTGTTCTTTGGTATCCAGACACAGAGGCTACACTCCTGCTGGGGGTCCGCAGACAGGGTGCTGCTTTTGTGGTCAAGAAACATGAAAGAGATGCGAATGGGAATAGATTTTACACCCTTTTATGGGTAGAAAAAATGTCAGTGTGGTAAAGGGTTAAGACTATATTTGAATTTGGGCTAAATTTGGATATATGGCGCATTTGTTGTGATATGAGAGGAGAGCAGATACTCACATTAACCTGTGTTCCTTTATATAACCACGATTTGTCACGTTTTTATGGTTGGCAAAAAAAGTGTAGGATATCTCTAAGGAAAGAGGACTCAGGGAAAATGCCAAGGCCGACTAAATCTGCATTAAAAGTGTAAAAAGTGAATTTGTCTGAAAACTGACTGCCCTCAGGCTGAGTTACCAACATTATTGAATTAGACCTGGGCACAGATGTAAACTAGAGTCATTTGTTCCACATCAATCCTTCCTCTAGCTTCAAAGGCTGGAGGGTTCATGCGTAGTTCAAAAGACTTTGCCATCACGTACATTCTCACACTCTGACTTTGACCCTGTATAACATAAAGCAGAACACCTGTGGGTACATTTTCCTGTCTTGTATCGATTTTCTCGCAGCATACAAAGCTCATTTGGCGGTAATTTCTTTTGAAAGCATCGCGTTGCTTTGAAACAGAATCACTTGTAATTTGCTTTGAAAGTAACAAGCAGGAAATGAGTTAAATTAGTTGTGTGAGATTGGGAATCAGTTTCCTTTTGAGTCTTTACTGCAGTGCACATGGGACGTCACTGTTTCCTTATGAGAGCTGAAAGAGAGAGCGACGTCTTCCACTCACGCTGCCCTTTTGTTTGTATTATAATACAGTTATAATCCATAAAATGCTGCTCTGTCGACTGTGAAGCTCGGAGCAGTCGGAGTATATAATCGCTCTATTACAGTGCAGTTGTTGAATTTTAAAAAGGTTCCTCTTCATCTTTCCTCGTGCAGGTGCTTCTTTTCCTCCTCCATCATCTGCCAAAGTCTTCTGCTGCATCCGTTTAGATTGCAGCGACACCAGCGCTTCTGCTGATACTTAGTCTGCTTCCTAAAGTATTTAGCTACTGACGGATGCAAATAATTAGCTTATTGCTTCTGATTTGAAGCCAAAGAAAACTCGACCCAAATGAAAAACCTGGAAAAGACATAAACAGACTAATAACTTTGACTTTATGTCAGAACTGTTCAGCAGGATTTCATAATTTCCTTTCCCCTGAATTAAAGTCTCTTCTTTGCTCTCCAGTAGGGCCAGGCGATATGGCCTCAAATCAATATCATGATATATTGAGCAGTTCACCTCGCTAACAATAAATGGACGATAACTACTCCACAAGCTGCTCACCCCCTCCCACATTAACTTTGTCTACTTCAGCCGCTACAACTTTTGAACCGTCCTCCATCTCCTCACCTGTCTTTCCCTCTTTGTTACGGACTGGATAAAGTGGAATCACATCTCCGACTTAGGACAGCGTCTTAAAGGGAAATGAGACCAGAGCCTACCTACAAACATCCAAAACCAACTTTTATTCATTTATTTGACACCGAATATACCGATATGGGCAAAATGACTTCGGTTATATTCGTAAATTTCGGTATCTGTAAATTTTTGGTTTATCGCCAAGCCCTACTCTCCAGGACACATCTCTCTTGTGCATTCACTACATGTCTTCTTAAAGTTTGTATATAAAGTATAGCACTTTTTTATTGTTTCTATGGTGATGTATTTTAAACACTGATGGACTGGTGCACACCTGATTAATCGTTGTACACATGTAAGAGGAAAAGTGTTGAATAGAGTGTCTCCTTGTCCTCTTGCAGGTACGACTATGTGGAAATCCACGATGGGAACTCGGAGTCTGCAGACCTGCTGGGGAAGCACTGCAGCAACATCGCACCAGCGCCCATCATCTCCTCAGGACCCTCACTCCACATCAAGTTCGTATCAGACTACGCCCACCAGGGGGCGGGCTTCTCGCTGCGCTACGAAATCTTCAAAACCGGTAAATGAGTGCTACAGTTGTCGTAATTGTTTAAATTAGCAACTTAACAAACGATGAAAAACTGAAGTTAAAAAGGGTTATTTTCCTAATCTTATCTAATGTACGACTCTCTATTTCATGCAGCAAAAATGAGTCAATCATGAGTACATGTTGGACTCCTGATTTTTCACTTAATACAGAATTAATGAGGCATAAGAGGACACAGATAAACAGCATATGTGCACTTTATTAATATTTATATTCTTGCATAATTTGGAGCATT
Organism: Xyrichtys novacula; assembly: GCA_962446985.1. Lineage (NCBI taxonomy): Eukaryota > Metazoa > Chordata > Actinopteri > Labriformes > Labridae > Xyrichtys > Xyrichtys novacula. The sequence continues at coordinate 8,078,802 of OY660881.1, read as the reverse complement.
TTTGCCTTTTTACTACAAACTAAAGCCAAAACTGAAAGAAAGAAGATAATGCATTCAAAGAGAAGTATCAGGGAGTCTTTTATTTCATGATCAGGATCATAGTCTCCTGCAATGTCCCATTATATGACATTGTTGCCTAGCTCTGAAAGATCCCCTATTTAGGATAATAAGTGATGTACTTTGAAGAGACGCCAAGACTCAGAGGAAGCGTGTAACCCCAGTCGCTGACCCTCATGCATGGACAGAGTTAATAAAAGAGAACAAGATATTTGAGGGATTGCACCTTTATAAATGGGCTATTAAGAGCTTTATTACAAGCTCCTCATAGAGGACTCAACATGCTTCATTAGGTGATCAAGTCTGCTTCATCTCCCTGCTGTCACTGGAGACTGTGAGTAAGAGACATGAGACACAGCACAGGACCCTTGAGAGCCCTTTAGACTGTCCAGGCGAGACATCGCTCCCCTTCATGGCACTTTATGTGCGTGTGTGTATGTGTGTATGTGTGTGTGTGTGTGCCTGACACGGCTCCCCTTCACGCCGCCGTGGGTCAGCCAAAGCGAGACCAATTGAGATCAAGGGCGAGCGAGACAGAGGGGCGCATAGTGTCAGCCCCACAGCCATCTTGTCCTGTTCCCCCTGAAAGCATTCCACACATGCCTGCTTAATTGAGTCCTGAGCCCTGTTCCCCTGAGACGCACACACACACACACACACGCACACACACACACACGGACATACAGAGGGCTGAGGTTACTAACACAACACGTGCGGTGTTCCTCGCTTAGTGACACCAGCCTGTTGGGATTTCTTCTGTGCTCTTGACACAGTCCACCTGATGGACTTAAAAACAACAAGGGTGTCAGTGTTCACACCCCATCACCCCTGGGAGAGAGAGGTAGACTGAGAGAGAGAGAGAGAGAGAGAGAGAGAGAGAGAGAGAGAGAGAGAGAGAGAGAGTGAGGTCTGTGATACAACAAACTGATTTTAGATCTGTACTCCAGATTACATCAATTTCCTAGTAAATATTTGGACAATAGTTTCTCTTATTTGGTGCAGAAGGTCAGAAGGAGGTTACATTTCCCAAAGATTCATTTGCGGTTTTGGGAACCTGGAAAAAAAGTAAATCTTCCTGTTTAAAGTGTGAATATTTTTTCCTGTACCCCAAATTCAAAACAGCATCTGTCGGGGTTAAGATGATTTCGCATGATAATAATCTCAACCTAGCGCCTTTAATTTCATCTCCGAAACATTGGGGGTCAGAGTTCAAAGAAGCTCATGCTGGCTGTTTTTGGGGAAACATTGATACCAACAGTGCTCTCCCATGTTTTAGTCTGATGTTTGGTGAACCAATCCACAAGACGGCTTCATCATCTGAATGCGAACAAATGTTGTTTTAGGTCATTTGCTGAAACAACAGATGCTGTCATTATTTTGGGTTGGACGGTCTCTCTGCAGAGCGAATCTCACCCATCGCACCAGCTACAAATCCTGCTGTTTTGATTGAGAACACCCAATGATTGCATACACTCTCTTTACTTACTCTTTGTTGTGTGTTTGTGTATATGTGTGTATACAGTAAGTGTATTTGTGTGTATTGTGGTGCAGCCTTCCCTGGCAGTAATGACGGCGCTGTTTGGAAGATTCAAGCTGTTGCCATACTGCTAACAAGATCTTGTTATCCTGGAAGGTGCAACTGAACGTCTGGTTGTGTGGGTGACTAAAATTTGTGTGTGTGTGTGTCAGGGTGTATTTATTTGTCTGTTAAACATACTGTATATCCTCCAGGCAGACTGTCCAAATATGTATCTGTCTTTGCAATCCCTGCACTACTGCTCTTGACAACATACAAGAAAGACAGGAAATATCCTCTTTACTCGGTTTTCCTTACTTTTGTGCAGGTCCACAGTTTACTTTCTAACAAATAAAGCCATAGATAAAGTCTGTCACACCTAAATGGAGAGGAAAACAACAATAAAGGAGGGTGTAGTGAAGAGGTTTGAAGCACGGATACTTTTTGTATTGCATCATTACAGGTCCTTGTTTTTGGTTTTCGTCTTTCTGAGAGTTTGATTTGTTCAGTTTTCAGTTGCACCTTCAATTCCCACTAAAGCTGGAGGTGTTTGTTAGAGATGAAAAATTGATCAGCCCGATAACAAACAATAGTTTCTTTTTAAATTAGGGATGTTTCTACATTACAACCAAACAGCTGCTCTAAAGCTTTCAAAATGTTTGAACAGAGGGTCAAAACTGAGTGTCTGTGGTAAACAGTGCTGATTTGGTTTGAGTGTGGCTAACAGTAGCAGAGCTAGCACCACTCCCACATGCCTGTTTTTCATCTCTGCACCCATGCAAAGCCATACGACTTAATCTCCAATCTGTAGATTAAAACAGCACTGCACAATGAGATGCCATCTGCTATATGCAGTTTACATCCGAGTATTGTAGCATTATGGTAAAAGCCATTAACCAAACTAAAGCTTTGCCCCATACCAGGTGGCCTCATCGTAACATATGACGGGCATTTCAGGCCAAAAGTAACATAAAACAGTTTGTTTAACCAACTAGACTTCTGTTGCAAACAAGCAAGGATGCGAATGTTAAACTGCGAGGTCCGTTAAATGTGTACATCTTTAGTTTAAAGCCTTTAATAAGAAGGAGCCCTCTACTCTTTGCAGCTGTATTGTGTTGCTAGGGGTAGAAGTGGTTTTGCCCCTTGATTCCTTTTAAACCCCTGACTGGATATTTATTGGGGGGTGGGGAGCGGGGTCTCGGCCACAATCCCTCTCTGTTACCGGGGTATTTGGAGTAATGAGGTTTGTGCGTGAGTGTTTGCGTGTATGTTGGAGGAGATTGTCCCCCCCTTGCTCTCTGGGTGTCCTAATTATCCCCCAAACTGACCCGTCACAGATTTACAGTCTAATCAGTCTGGAAATGACACGCATACATATTCAGAAAAAACACATCTGTCATGGAAAGGATTCACCTGAAACACAAAAGCATGCAAGGGTTTTGTCTTTGCAGCCACATTTGCAGAACTTTTGATTATCCTGCAGAGCGACCGGACAAATACAGTATCCTGCATCGATTACACTGACAAAAGGTTCATGCATGCATGCACAAACACGAACTGATGGTTTGTGCAAAAACAAAATCAGAATCAAAACAAATAAGCATGCCACTCTTGTTTTTGTTTACAGCTCTGTTGCTATGGGTACAATACTGTAGTAAAATTCCAGCCAATGGGAAAACAGCTGGCACAATGTGGTGCCCAATCAAAATTCACTGTCTAGGCAGTGTGCCCCCAGCTGTTATTGTGACCCAGAACTTACCAGACACACACACACACACACACACACACACACACACACACACACACACACATACATGTATGAATACACTGATGAATACACTGATGCAGACAGGACGGTTACTCACCAATGCGGGGCAGCTTGGTCACAAACACTCACTCATTTGCACACACACACGCACAAAAACACACACCACCATTACCGAAAAACCAAATCTCATCCCTCTTTTTATTTATTTATTTCTTTTTGGGTTTACCTTGCAGGACCAAGCTTTTGACCCGAATGAGAAGTGAGTCCCCGTGGTGCAACTGTGCGAACAGATTTTTGTGAATAACGAGTTTACACACACTCGCTCGCACACGACACTCTCCCGGGGCGATGAGATGTGGAAGTTTGTCGTGACAATCCCTCCAATAACTGCTGTTGTTTACATTCTCCCAAATGCCTGGAGGCACTTCCTCTCGGCTTTTGTCCGATTACACATCAAGTCAAGTGTATTTCTTCGTCCGACCAATCATTTCGCTTGCTCCGCCCCCTTCTCTGGCTTTCATTGAGAAGAGTGGATCCAGATCTGACACAGTGTTAAGCAGTAGATGCTGTGTGTGAGTCTAAGACTGCAAAAAAGTACTTTCTTTGTCTGCAATTTGCCTAATTCACCAAATTCAGTTAAAGCTCCTGTGGGGAGTTTTTGGCTGGCTAAAATGGACACTGATGCCTTCATACAAATATGTAAAATGAATGAATCCTCAGAAGCAGCCAGTCTTCTGTGTGATAGTTCTGTTTGATGCACTGGGTAAAAGAGAGGCATCACCATTAATTTCCCCCTGTCATCCTGCTGAAGAGCACGCCTCAGATGAGGCGACTAATAACATGTTGCCAGAACAGCCGTCTTAGAGTCTTTCCATGACGGAGATTTATGGTGAGGTGCATGTTTGAGACAGACTTGGTAGAATTGGATGTTCATAAGTAAACAGCTAAATTTAAAAGCTGATTTGATTTTGTTAACTTCGTGTGAGTCTCTAAATTTACTCTGAGGCTGCCAACGATCACTGAGAGTGATTTATTGTTGTGTGCAAACTGTTTGAAATTAATGATTCAAACTTGACAAATCGAGGATCATACTAACAATGCATTACAGAGGCTTTTTGTCCTTCAAGACCACCATAGATCCACCTATAGAGGGAATTTCTAGAGTCTATCAAGAATAAATCCCTTCAATGAAATCATCCTCATAATGTTTGTTCAAACTGCACACGGAGAGCTGCTGTGGTAATTGTGTTGTTACAGTTTGATCTCATATGTCAGTGCTAAATTGATTTAATGGTGAGAGTGGTGTTTGGAGGGAGAGCCCTGCTGTGTTTCAGCAACAGTAGCTGAAATTTTATAGCCGAGCTGGAACTTTTTAAGCTGTAGTAGTGTGTGTCTAGGTCTAGAAGAGTGTGTTAATATCCTGAGTGTTTGCATGTGGAAGGAGAAAGAGGAACTATTAGCTGATTGGCACATGTCTTCAGGCCAGCATACCCCCTCCCACAAACACACACTCTTAATTTAAGGTTATAAGAAATCAATGAACATGAACAAATAGCTTACACACACACACACACACACACACACACACACACACACTGGCAGACCCGGGCCTGTCTACAAGACCAGTGAGCCATAAACACCAGCGCCAGATCTACCCAGCAACACTTTAATGCACACACTCCCACTCCCACACTTAGTCATACGCTTCCTCTAACCTTACTCCACAGCTAAAACTCGTGTTCCTTTTTGAACTTGTCCAGTTCAGACAGATGGGGAGTGAGGAGAGAAAAGAATAGGAAATGAGACAGTGGGAGGGAATTAGGAATAACCAAAGTGTGGAGGATGAAAAGATGTACGGGAAGACGATGGTAAAGAAAGAACAGCAGGGGAGGGGGGATGAAGAAAGACAAGAGAAGAAAAGAGCAGAAAGGGAAAGAAAGGATGAATGAGGTTGAAGTTGAGCAGGACAAAAGAGCTCCTGGAAAACAGACAGATGGACATAAATAACCGTAAATTCAGAGCACTCTGGGTTTCTAGGAAAGCTCGAATATGAATTTAGTGATACTTAATGTTTCCTGCTCTTGAGGAGTGAAGAAGAGGACAAGGTGTTGAGCGGGCGAGACAGCATGAGAGGGGACAGTCCTGAAAAGGAGAGACAGGAGAAAGGAGGGCAGAAGTGTTTTTGTGCTGCTCATGAACATGAAGTAATGAGAATGGAATAAAACCGCTGCCGGCAACAGAGCTGGTCAGGCGTTCATGCTACACACACTCTCACACACACACATGCTTGTAGTCACGCAGACCGGCGGGATCCAGTGACCGGCTCTGCAGGGGGGCCAGACGCGAAGGGGAACCCCGTGAGAGACAGTGTGTGTCAGTGTGTGTGTGTGTGTGTGATGGTTGCATCTGAGGTCAGTGCATGAGGGAGAAGGTCACAATAACAAGCAAATCAGGCTGGAAAGTGGGACAGAAAAACAGACAAACGGGCAATCTGTGTAACACTAAAAATAGATGTTGCCGTGGAAACAGATGTTTTGAGGCATTTTTATTGATCAGCAAGAAAAAGTAGAGAGGAGTATTTTGCCTGTTTTAATATCTGTCATGTGTCAAAAGTAATTTGTTACACAGTCAGCGTAAATCAATCACGCTGAAGACACGGAGCAGGAAAGTTCCGGAAAAGCTGGAGCTAATTTTAGAGAAAAAGTTTCAGAGAGAGAGAAAAAAAGACAAAAGACAGAAGTCTGCCTGCATCTTCCCCCAGTCTGAACTCACCTTAGTCTAAAAATCTGATTTCATGGAGATTTTTTCCAAACTAATAAATACAGTTGAGGAAGAAATCTCAATATCATCAGCATTCACATTTAGATTCATTTACATGAAAGAAAAACTAAATAAAATCCCCAAATACTCACTTTTTTCAGATACGAGCATAAATCACAACCTACGGTGCAAATAATGTAAATCAAATTAACCTTCAAAATACACAAATCCAGAATTTTCATCTCAACAGCATCAAAAAAACAACAAAAGCAACCCAGTGTGAACACAATTCACACATAACAGTTAAAAATTTGACGTAAATTAGATAGAAGTCTTGAAATTATAGATGTAGACAAATGCACAGATGAAAGAAAATGGGTGTCAAACATCTTCTTACAGCACAACTGCACATGTAACTGTAATACATGAGCATGTATTTTGCCTGGATACACACTCTCTTCACTCACTCGCTCACTTTCTCCTCATTTACTCAGGCAAGCATGCAAGCACAATAGCAGACACCCAAACAGACTGGAGGGAAATGGGTTATCGTAAGAGGCTTAGACAGTGTGTGCGTGTGTGTGTGTGCGTGTGTGTGTCTGTCTGGGTGTTTGGTCATACATGGCTGGGTGGACTGGGATAATAGTCCAGTTGCTTTGACCCTAGGACTCATGGGTTAGTGTGTGTGTGTGACAGTATTAATAGAGATGGTATTACAGTTGTTCGGAAATGAAGAGCCCCAGATTACCCCTGATCACTGTGCGTGTGTTTGTGTGTGCACATTTGTGTGTGTGTGTGTATGCATTTATGATAACTAAGCTTCTCTTGATGTTTGGCCATCCAACCATGATACTATCAACATCGTCTGGCTTGCCCTCAGACAGTTTTCACCTGCATACTTTCAACAGTACACAAAAACCACAATCTGGTATAGGGCTGGACGATATGGCCTCAAAGCAATATCACAATATATTGAACAGTTCACCTCGATAATGATAAATGGACGATAACTACTCCACAAGCTGCTCACTCCCTCCCATATTAACTTCGTCTACTTCAGCCGCTACAACTTTTGAACCGTCCTCCATCTCCTCACCTGTCTTTCCCTCTTTGTTACTGACTGGATGGGTTGGAATCACGTCTCTGATGTAGGACAGTGTCTTAAAGGGACATGAGACCGTAGCCTACCTACACACATCTAAACCCAACTTTTATTTATCAATTTTTTTGACACCGAATATGCCGGTATGGTCAAAATGACGTCAGTTATTGTTGTAAATTTCATTATCGGTAAATTTTTGGTTTATCACCCAGCCCTCGTCCGGGACATACTTTGGTTTTAAAGTCACAGTTTGGTTCATTTTTGGTACACTATTAAATTCAAGAAGGAGCTCTGTCTTGCCCAAGACATATGCACACTCATCAGTCAACAGGAAACCGATAAAAAGCTGCTACTTCACCTCTTGAAAGGTCTTCTTGTAAAGATCTGTGTTAGGTGTCATGACACTTGTACACATGAATCAGCTGTGTTTCAGAAATCCTCATTCCCATTCCCAGTAACATCACTCTTGATTCAGGTTCGGCTCAGGTTTAGTAACATTTCCTGCATTTTAAGTATTCAGTGTGAAGTGCAAGTTAAACTCACACATCCAGAGAAGCTGAGAAAGCTAAGTGAAGAATCGCTGTAGCATCCTTCTCTTACACGTCTCTGCACAGTTATATTATTCTTGGTTTGAAGTTTAGCCCTGGCCTTTGCCCTTTGAATTTGTTTTTAAGATAGAGGGTCTTATATTGATTGAGGTCATGTCAAAACTCTGTTGTTAATATCTGCCCCTCTGTCTCTTTGTTCCCTCACAGGTTCAGACTGTTCCCGAAATTTCACCAGTCCCGCGGGTCTCATCGAGTCCCCGGGCTTCCCTGACAAATACCCTCACAACTTGGAGTGCTCCTTCATCATCATCGTGCCCCCCAGCATGGATGTCACCCTCACCTTCCTCACTTTTGACCTGGAGAATGACCCCCTTCCTGGGAGTGAGGGGGACTGCAAGTACGACTGGCTGGAAGTGTGGGACGGGCTCCCAGGAGGTGAGACATGATGAAGTGGATTTGATTCCTGCGCTCAAAATAATCAGCGGGGAATGAATTTTTGATGAAATGTTGATACTGCGGATCCTGATGAAGATGTAGTACAATCATTCAGCTTCCTCATGAGTCAATACTCTGAGCAAAGTTAAAATGTTGTGCTTTCTGCCCTGCCTACATCATTATTGACTGAGGTGGAGCAGCGACTATTTTAGTAGCTTTGCGTTGGTAGATGAAAGCTGAGCTTACAGGCAGGATGCTGGCACCCACTGTGGAGAAACAACATAAGTTTTCAAGGGGAAAATAAAAAAAGGAGTAGCTGAGAGGAGGGAGAAAAGAGGGGAGGTGAGAGGAGGAACGGTAGAGGGTTAGGATATTTCTGGTCTAGCTGCTAGGAAGACTGGAAAAGCTTAGAAGGATGAATCTGAGGCACAAAGACCTTGGATGCAGTTTAAAGGGTTGGAAAGCGTAGAAAGCAAAAGATGAGCAGTGAAAGGGCAGAGAGAAGTCCTCCACTGCTGGGAAGACTGGAACAAAGGAAGAAGATGTTGGGATGAATAAATGAAGGTCAGGAGACCTCCAGTGTGCCCTCAGGAAGACGACTGGGTGGAGAGAAACGGGCTGATTTGAAACGAGTTCAATACGAGGAGCTGGAAACAGGAAGGGAGGTTCATTTCGAATAGTATTTTTGAGCATTTTAGTCCTTCCGATTTGAGTTCTGAGTGATTCTTTTTGTTGTCTTAAAAGTTGAAGAGGTCGACCGCATACTTCTCAAATGCTTTCTTCCGAAACCTTTTCCAAACTTGGAAATTACTCAGCAAAGCCTGCGCCGCAATAAAGAGCAAAAAGTGGTGCTTTTCACTCTGTTAGTCACTTCACTGTAAGTATAAATGCAGCCCGAGGAGAAAAGTCAAGATGGTCAGAGATGGTGGGTGAAAAAAAAAGGAGAGCAGAAAAAGAAACGTGAAATCTTGACACTTCCTTTTTAGGAGATTGAATGGAAAATAAGAGAGGTTAAAGCTTGGTTTGGCATGTTAGACATCCTTGATTATAAGCTGACAGCCCCCCCGCCTCCTAATTTGAATATCTTTTAAAAAACTTAAATCATCACTTTAAGATGGGATCACATAAATTAAGTGCTAATTGTGTTAGTGTTTAAATACCATAAACTAAAGTCTATGGGATGGATGATGGATCCGGTAATGGACAAAGCAACAACCTCCAGTCTTAAGGGATGAAGCTTAAAACTGCAATTCCTTAAGTGTCCACTAGAGGCTGGGTGTAAAAGCACTGGTAGCCACATACACACTTATTCAAAGAAGCCAATTTCTACAGCAAAAACAGTCTTTGGTTTTATAATTCATTTTTTGTAGTCACACTCGCTTAATAGGGGGGGATTATTAAAATATAGTTTTAAAGACATTAAGATTACACGTATTGGATAGAGGCACATTCGAAATGATTAGGTTGACCATACGTCCTCTTTTACCTGGACATGTCCTCTTTTTTGAGGGCTGTCTGGCCTTGTCCATCTTTGTCCGGGGGGGTTTATAAAATCCTTCAGATGTCCGGGGTTTTGCACTGAAGTTTCAAGTTTGTGTCACATGTACTTAATGAGTTAGAAGTGCGTGAAAGACACTCAAAAAACTCTCAAAATTAACTACGCTCGACTCTGTGACTTCGTCCCCACATAGTCATGTCCTATTTTTGGGGATTCAGAATATGGTCACCCTAGAATTGATGGATATGCAACACTCTGCTCACTTCAACTCCATCTTTTTGTGTCTTGCTACACTGTCTGAAAGTTAGGATGAATGAAGGATCTTCAAAACACCCCTTCAGAAAGTCTTACATCCTTCTGTCTTTCAGAAACTTCAGACAATCTTTTTTGGGCATGTGTCATATATCTCATCTCTTTCGTATCGTTAATCCTTGTCTTAAAGAAGGCTTCATAACTACACCTTGATTTTTGGTAGCTTATCCTACCTTTTAGCAACTTCTACCTACTTTCCCCTCTCGTCAGGTAAACTTCTTCATAGAACAATGATAGTGGAATGACATGCCTCGTTGAGCTTTAAGCACAAAAAGGAAATGAAGATGACTAGAAAGAAAAACAGAGATTTAAGGGAAAGAGAAGATGAAAGCCTGCTTGCTCTGAGTGATGGGGAGAGACTACAAGAAAGACAACAGGATGAAAGAAAGGGAAGGAAGGTGAAATGAAGTGGGAGGAGGTTGAAAGGGAAGTAACTGTGCAGGATGAGCTTCAGAGGTGAAGGACTCGGATTCACCCTGTGCAGGAGTGTGGGGTCCTGAGCAAGAAGGGAGGATGAAGAAAAAGACCCCCAAGGCGAAAACAATGACCGCGTATGCTTCTTATAAGGTTAGGAGGTGTTGGTAAGAGGGAGGAGAAGTTGAAGGAGAGAGAACTAGAAATCTTTTTCTTCAAAAGAAGGGCAGAGGAGGAGATGAGGACGTACAACCAGGAGAAGTCGGCTCTAACTTGATTGGAGTAAGGGCAGAAAAATGAGCAGAGTGAAGAGGGAAAATACTCGAATATAAACTATTGTTGTTGCATGCATGCTGTTGGCGCTAAGCCACAGCCACAAGCTACACTACCCTGACTTGTGTATCAAATCACCCACACTTTGCATTAGATGAGCAGTAGATTCATCCCTGTATAGTTCAGAAAGAACCATCGAGACCACCAAACCCTCTCACATACCAGACCGTGAACATGTTTAATTCAGCTTTAGAAACAGGCATGCTAATGTAGACTCTAATGGGGTTTCTTTTGCTTGGACAGTGCAGTCAGCCTCAAGCAGACTCTTAAAAACTGGAGTTGTTTGTATTAAAGCTTATCTTTTAGGCGTTCACACTTCTACTAAGAGGTTAGGACAGCCGAGTAGAGCAGGAAACTGTGAGGAGAGAGTGGTGAAAGACATCCAGTGAGGGGCTTTAGGTCTGATTTGACAGCAAGGCATTAAAACATTTGCATTTTTATGCAAAGATGGCCCATTTTTTCATCATTTATTTGTCAGGAAGTTATTTCTCTCCTCTTTTCCTCCTCTCCTCATCACCTCAGTAAAGAGTTATTACTGTTATTTGCTCTGGAGCCCTATTTCAAACATCCACACGTTCCAAAAGGGGAGAAAAAAAATCAATATCGCTGATCGATTGTCGGCTCTTTTCTCGTCTTCTTCCTCCTCCACAAGCCTCCTCGCATGTGTAACTGTTAGTGAGAGAGGGGAGTCAGGGAGGAGCGGTATGAGTCTACATCCGTGCACCCGGCCCTTTACACACTCACACACCCTAGGGCTCTATAATCACACTCATCTGTTTGTGTTGACATGTACAAGTTGTGGATTCAGAGAAGAGGACAGTAGAGGAATCACTTAGATCCTGGGATTTACACTCAGACAGATCATATAATAACATATAATATATGTATTGTACACGCAGTGTAAAAACCAGGGATGGAGTGGATAAATGGAGGATTGAGAGGTGATGACATGAGAGGGTGGAGTGATGAGCAGCTGTCAGCGGAGGCGGGAATCGGAGATATAGATGGGTGGAAGAATACAATGAGACTAACAAAGAGATGAGGAGTAACAAATGTCAGGATTATGGGATAGAGGGATGAAAACTCAGCCATACATCTTGACACCTGGATGAGTCAGATCCTTGCATCCTGTGCACACAAGTTACCGATTTATGCTGCGTTCCAGTTACCTCGGAAGTCGGATGTCGGAGGTGGGAATGACGTTAAACCCGAGTTGACGGCGTTCCAGTTAACAAGTCGGAAAACCAAGATGGACGCCTAAAGTTACCTGTTGTTAGTTGTTGTTTACAATTGTCAGTTGCCGTTAGTGGTTGTCAGTGGTTGTTAGTCGTTGTTAGCATGCATTACACAGTATTTCTCTCTTACAAACACCATAGCACCATGTTCACAGTTAGGCGTTGAGCAGTACAACATATACCATTTATTTAATTTCACGAAAACAAAACAAAAGTGCTAATAAATAATACATTACAAGAGCTTCACTGTTACTCTTTATTGTTGATGCACTGTGCTGCCATCTTGGAATATGAAGTTGTTGCCGAGTCGGAAATCTGACTTCAGGGGGGTGTTCTAGATGAATATCTGACTCTGAGCTTGGAAATTATGACTTCTGAGTACAACTGGAACGCTGCATTATTGTTTACCAAACGGCTCTTTCCATCTTATCTACAGTGGGCCCTCTAATTGGTCGATACTGTGGGACCAGGTTTCCTCCAGAGATCCAATCGTCCACAGGGATTCTCGCTCTGTCCTTCCACACAGACATGGCCGTGGCAAAAGACGGCTTTTCGGCGCGGTACAACATGACGCACAAGGAAGTCAGTGAGAGTAAGTCTGATTTTTTTAATTACATATTTCATATTTTAAAAAATACGTATGAACAGCGTTAACGTTAGCGTCTTCCTCTCATGCTGGTCTCTTGTAGCGTTCCACTGCAGTAACCCTTTCGGTATGGAGTCAGGGAAGATCACAGACGACCAGATCACAGCCTCATCCAGTTTCTACGACGAACACTGGCTGCCCCGCCAGGCTCGCCTCAATTATAACGACAACGGGTGGACGCCGAATAAAGACAGCAACAGAGAATACATACAGGTACGTACAGTTTTTAGTAGTGTTATGCTTACTTTAGGGATATGGGCAAGAAAAAGAAGACGATTTTTGCCTATAAACTCTCATTACACCACTTAAAAGTCCCATGAGGAGTTTTTGGGTACGTACGAAGACGACTTAAATCCAACATGATTCATTTTCAGGATATCTTAAAGCATCAGGAACAAGACTGAAGATTTTTCCAACTAACTTTTAGGTTCCAGCCTTGTATTAAAAAAAAAAAGCATAAGAAGATCCTCCTCCAGATGAAGTTCACGCTGCCTTACCTAAAAGCATCCTGCATTCTTATTTTTACAGCATCCCTTTTCTTGTGTTGACAAGTCACACATAATAACTCTACCACAGCTATATTTGTGTCAGTGAATGTGTATATGTGTGGGAGAGAGAGTGAGTGAGAGCGAGCGAGTGGGAGGTGTAGTGATATCAAGGTTTAACAGCTACATGCCTGGGTAAGGCATTGTTTCCTGTATTCCATCACAGTGCCAACTTTGTGCCATCCCTGTGCTGAGGCTGAGTTATGAGGCCGTCTGGGTGAGAGGGGAAAGGCGGCGTGAGGTTCATGCACAAGCTCAGCCAGGAATGGATTCAAACTCAGCCTCTGCAGAGAAACGCCTTCAGTAAACAGAACATTATCTCTGTTAACAAGCCTTCAGAAATAGGCTTCATTTTAGTTTGGGTTTCTAATTCATGAGAGTCAACCTGGAGGTACCACTCTTGATTCTCCCTGACCAAAACCAAGGCAACATTTGGGACACACAAAAGCTTGTTGGATCTCGTGGCCTCGAACAATCACAAAGAAGCCAGCCAGCGATAAGAACCATACAGACACCTCATCTATTATTTTTTTAGGAACAAAGACAAAGCCACAGACGGCCACAGACAGATGTTGAATGGAAGCGGTAGTTCTGATTGTCTGCGCGCTGCTGCGGCCAAAATGCCGGCCAGCAAACACAGGAAAGGACTGAGGCCAAGAGGCAGCATGGGGCCAAGGTCTCCTCAGTCTCATCAGGCTTCCTTCCTGCCTCACCTCTGCAGCAGCTGACAGCCCGCTCTCTCCGGAACAATCTCAAAACGAGCTGACATTGAAGAATATGCTCAAAGTGAATCAGTTAAATGACTCTCTATATATATCTGTTTTTATTATGGAGGTTCAGGGTGTGGAAAGGACCCCTGATTTCGATGTCATCATCAGATTTTAGGCGTAAAATTCTTATGACAGATGGCTTTAAATTAAGTTCCTGCCTCCCCGGTGTTGTCATTTCGTCTCTCTCTGGTCACCGGTGTTGTGGTCAGGTGGATGCGTTCCACAGAGGCTCTCAGCTGTTCCCCTTCGTTAACACCTAGCAGAGAGCAAGGCCCCTGCATGTGTGTATTTTTGTGTACATGTTTATGTGTGTGTGTGTTTCAAGCTCCCGTCTTGACAAGCAGCTGTCAGAAATGCCAACATGCCTCTCCTCCTTCCTTCTTGCACCCTGTTCTCTTGTAACTAAGTGTGTGCATAAGCGTTTCTGTATACGTGTGTGTGTGCTTTTCAAGATATGTCTGACCCATGCAGCTCAGGCATGTGCGTATTGCGATGTTGGCTCAAGAGCCACGTGTGGGGTTTAAATCTCTCCATGGTCACTTTCTCTAATGAAACTTATGATCTTATCTTTCACTTCAAATCTATTCTGTCCTGATCCATTCAGTTCTATGCTGTTGAGATCTATTCTAACAACTATGTTCTATTATAGAGTTTTAAAAAGTACAATTATGCCCTTTATCATTAATCAATTAATCTCAGTTATTGATATGGTATGTTAAGGAATTACACAGAATGATATGATATGATATGATATGGTTTGGTTTAATACCATTTGATATAATGACATATAATACAAAACAATGAGATTGGGTATCATATGATATCTCAAGGTACTGTTTGGTATGATACAGTTCCAGATGAAAACCTACAATACAGTACATTTGAAATGTGAGACTATGTATAATATACCATGATGAGATACAATAAGGTACAAAACAGTAGGCTTTGACACAAATATGTAAGATCGGTAGAATGCAATATAGTAAGCAGAATTTTATAATATGATAGGATACCATGAACTGCAGTATAGTAAAATGTGTTTCAATCAGCTATTCTATTCTGTTCTATCCTGCCCAGTTCTATTCTATTCTATTGTTTTCTATTCTATGATCTGCCGAGTTCTATTCTATTCTGCCAGGTTCTATTCTATACTATTCTATTCTACTCTATTCTATGATTTGCCCAGTCCTATTCTATTCTGCCAGGTTCTATATCATTGTATTCTATATTATTCTATTCTGCCAGGTTCTATATTATTCTATTCGATTTTGCAATCTGCCCAGTTTTATTTTATTCAATTTTGCCAGGTTCTATTCTATTCTAATAAACTCTATTCTATTCTGCCCATTTCTATTCTATTCTATGATCTGCCCAGTTTCCTTCTCTGCTCTTCCCTCCTGATCTGCTCAGTCTTCTTCTGTGTTTCTACTCTGGTCCAGTGAGGTGTGGTGCAGATTGATGATGTGAGCTCTGGTGGCTCCGTTATTCTAACAACTCTGTGATTGATGAGAAGCCTTGGGAAGGCTCACTTAGCATCTCTCTCTCTCTCTCCCTTTACCCCCCCTCCTTCCCTCTCTCTCTTTCTTTCTTACAATCATTTATTCTTCACCTCCTTCTCTTCTTTCCTCCTCTCCCTTCTTCCTTTCCTCCACACCCTTCCTCTCCTCATTCGTTCCTGTCCTCAGTTCCGGACTATCGATTAGTTGTCTTGGTGGATCTCTGTCTGGCTCTAAGCGTGCAGGGGCGTGTGTATTTTGGTGTGCGTGAGTGTGTGTGTGTGTATATGTGTGTTGGAAGTAATCTAAAACACCTGTCTCTCTGACAGATAACAAGCGCAGCATTTTACCTCCCTCTGTGTTTAGTACTATACCCCTGTGGGACACACAGCACGCACACTCACACACAACAAGTTCAGATTAATCTACAGGTTTCAGCAGCTTCAATGGAGGAGAAAAAATGTTATAACTTACAATAAACCCTTTCTCATCTTCGGCGCTTTATTTGTCTGCAGCCTCTTTTTTGTCTGGGGCTCTTTTCTCTTCTGCACAAAAGCTTATTTTCTAAAGTAAAGGCCTGTGTCTCCAATCAATATCCCAGTGTGGCAGAAAGCATGTAAACCGAGGGCTTGGAAATAGGACAGAGCCATGTGTACCCTGTTCTCGATAAGGAACAGTAACTATGACGTCTTTTGGGTATTCTGTGCAAATTGAGGGATTCAATTTCTTCTTTCGTTCTATTATTAGTTAAAGAGCGAATTTTTCTGCTTGATTTACGCATTTCGGACACCGTGGAGCGAAACAAATGCGTATGTACTCCAGGGGCCTCGAAATGAAGGAGTGTTAAGTCGGCGTCTATTACACAGTGGGATCCATGTTCAATGCTACATGGTTAGCAGCATTCGAAACACGTAGTGTTGCATCCACAATCAGGATGGCGAGGTGATTATGGCTATTGTATGGGAGGAAATTAAAATGAGCTCTGGGTCATTACTATCGATCTGCTAGAAGAGAGAGAGAGAGGGAGAGAGAGGGGGAGAGAGGGAGAGAGAGCAGTGAAGGTGAGCGATGATGCTCATAAATTTGGATGAATATTTAGCAATGGTGGATAATTTTAGAAAGTGTAATGTTTTAAAAGCTTTAGCATGAGTTGTTATTTGTGTACAGTAAAGTATATTTGGTTAAAATCAGAAAAAGAGAAGTAAGTAAGAAAAATTTATTTAATATAGCACCTTTAAAGAGAAGATTCACAAAGTGCCTCACAGTAAAAAAAAATCAAAATACAATCATAAACATCAAGTAAAATCAAAGAACAATAAAAAAAATAATAGCATAAATAGAGCATTAGTTAAAACCGTGGGAGGTAAAGGCCTGTCTAAATAAGAGTCTTTAAAAGCTTTTAAAAGTAACGATGGAAACAGCTGAACGAATATCAGCAGGTAAATTGTTCCACCACCTCAAATGCGTGGTCACCTCTTGTTTTTTGATGAGCTCGAGGGACAACTAGCAAGCCCTGGTCAGCAGACCTGAGTGACCTACTCGGAATGTAGACGCTGGGATTAGGGGTCGCAAAACAGAAGGAAGAAGAAGCCCCCATTTTAATATTTTCAAATTGTACGCCCTAAGAAGCTGAGCTGACGGTGCTTTATTCTCACAAATCCTCTCTATTCTAAACCAACAGGTGGACCTCCATACTTTAAAGGTGCTGACGGGCATCGCCACTCAAGGTGCCATTTCAAAAGAAACCCAAAAGGCTTACCATGTCACCACCTTCAAACTAGAAGTCAGCACCAACGGAGAGGACTGGATGATCTACAGGCACGGCAAGAATCACAAGGTAAGCCCAGACTCGTGGAGTAACACACACTCACACTCGTACACATGTTGGTGCCATGAGTTCAACCACAAAGTAATCAGGGCGGCTGGAGAAAGTCTGGATGCTCTTAGGTGACACGCATGCCTCAACATGCACCCACATGGAAGAAGCCGAGGAAAGCACGAGATGGAATATATGCAGCAGGAGTTGACCGCAAGCCCAGAATTCAACCGGTGTCTGCAATTACAGCTATTCCACCACCGTTTAGCTGGCTTCATTTAAAGGTTTACGACCGAGCCAGAAACAGCACACGTCTACCAGCTCCAGAGTTGATACCTTACATCACGCTCACACCGCACAGTCTGCTCCTCACATCCCATCTGGTTTTGGTTACTTACTGGTCAGATTCCTTGCTTAAAGTGGACCTGCTTGGACAGGTTTGCAAGCCGCTTCTCTGAGAGGCGTTAAAGCATGATGAATCATCGGTGAGAGTTCTGCGGACTTGGGGGTGCTGGGTAGAAATGAAGCAGACAGTCTTTAAAACGGTTGCAAAGTCCAATTAAACCGGAGGAGCGTTCCAGCGGTTGTAGCTGGTTTTTCCATCACACGTGCGCTCCCACTGCTATAGCGGTCACATATGTTTGTCCTGCGGTCTAACGCTATGTCTAGCTGTGCGCCATAAACCATCCTTCCTCCATAAAGTACACTAATGCATGCGCACACATTCACATGCATATGCACAAATGCTATAGGAGGGAAACAGGAGATCCAGTCTTACCATCTGCATGTAGATCCTCTGTGGACTTCAGATCCCATAAGGCTTATAGCTTTAGCTATCTCGCAGTGGAGTGATTGATGGATAAAACACAGGGAAATGTGGAAAGACGGGTAGTTGGGGAAAAAACGTGCAGGAAGATGGGAGGACAAGTGAGTGAGTGGCTTTTGATTCATCTAGCTTTCTCTGCAAATAGTTTAGAAGTACAAAATCGCTAAAGGAGTGGAGTGGATACCCATGCATACCCATGCAAATCACTCCTGTGGTTATGTCACCAAGTGTTTTTTTTAATCATTTAATCCATCTCTGTTTAACAAATTTGCAAAACTTATTCAGTCAGCTCTGTTGTCAGTCAAATAGCAATATTCTGCTGACACCAGGATGTGATTTAATAACAATACAGTCAGATTAATACTGATGTTTTGAGGTCAGCTGTTGGTGTCACCACCCATAATCCCTCTTGATTCCCCCTATAACTCTGGAAAGCTGCCTCAGAACTGAATGCCGAGGGAGGCACAGAGGGGTGTGTGGGCGTGCATGTGATTATGAATGTGTGTGTGTGTCGGGGGAGGAGGAGGAGGGGTTTGGACTAAATCGGCAGCAGCTTCTGGTTGGATATCCCTCCCTTGTCTTCCAAACACATGCACCACCTCACACCAACTGGTAAGGGTCTTTTGAGTGAGATCCAGCCCCCCTGGAGGGTCAGTCTGTGCAGCAATCTGATTGTTCTGCCCAGGGCCATCAGTTGCTTTACTTGATTGTAATAAAGGAGGAAAAAAAGGAGCTGAAAAAAGACGAGGAAAGCGAATATAAAGCGGCTAAAAACTGAACGGCGGTGTCAGCTGTGGTGACCAATGTCTGTTTTTCTACCTCAGATGGCCTCCGCTTGCTGTCCCCAACTACCTCTGTCACCCTTTGTGGTGTGAGTTAGAGTGTATGTTTTATTAAAGAGTGTTTTATGTTAGGGAGATGTATAAATAACTCAAAGGCAACAGCCAAGAAGATCTTTGGCAGAGTGTTTTATAGCTTGGGTGTGCAAAATCCCAAGTCTGCATTCAGAGGATAACTCAAGGAAATGATTTTTATAATTGAGAGCAGATCTTGGAGCAGCTTTAAACCTGAATTATTTTACTTTTTCCTAACTTGAATGTACAGGAAAGCCATATGGAAATGATGATTTATTGATTCGATTCGATACAGAGGCCTTACTACCACTGCAAGTAAAGGATATGTAGAAGTGACCCAGCTCCTTTTTTGTTGAACTTTTTGAACCTTTCTGCTCGTCCATGAATCTCTCACCTGACGTTTTCATTCACTCACCCCTTCACGAGGTCGCTCAAAAGCCCTTCATCCATCTAATCCCCCACCCTTGTCCGCACTCCTCACATCTCCATCCACCTCATCCTTCCTCTCTTTTGCATCTCTCTTCTTTTGCTTCCCTCAGCACTCCATCATGTCTTCTTCCTCCCTCCATATGTTCCCTGAGAAAGTCATCATGACTTCGACAGGCAACTTTACGCTGCCTGAACAAATGACTTTTCTGTGCTTCGGCCACAGCGTCGTCCCGGTGTGTGTATGTGTGTCCAAGAATTATTGAATTAGAGCAAGAGGCATTAAAGGAGGACAAGAATTAATGGGATCCACATGGATATTAGAAAACTGAAAAGTATGAGCGTAGCACACTATCTGCACATGCACGAACACACACCTGCATTTGTGCACAGCAACATAATGTATCCATATTGACAGCGGAGATTAATGTATGCATGTGGACAACTGTGTGATTTCAGCCTCTTTTTTTGCATTTGTTGGCTTATTTCTCACACACACACATATATACACACATCTGGGAGCCGACCCATAGAGGCGGAGCTAATGTCACACAGCAGCCTGATGATTTGTGTGATCTGTAATGCCTGTGATAGTGTCATTAAGACTGGTGGTGAACCAGATGGAACATGTGGAATAGATGTTAACTCGCAGGAATGTTTTGGGGAGAAGGAGAAGTAATGTTCATACAACATTTATTCCTGCCGTGTACTGACAGGCTCCCAGATGACAGGTACTGAATCAAGACATGCAGCAGAGAAAGCAAACAGATGGGCAGAGAGGAAGACACGGGGGCAAACAAGACTACACTCAAAATAACCTCTGCAGAAACTAGAGTGCTCTTTTGCTCGCTTTTTGGAAACATAAGCTGCTGCTAGGGCTGGGCGATATGGGGAAAAGTTTATCACTGTATATTTTTTACGTTTCAGTCGATATCCTGATATATCACGATATATAAAATGAAAACTAACAGTGTTTATTGGAAGCATGTCTTTTGCAATACAATAAGCTACTGCATCTGTGAGGTCTTTGTGTCTCTCCGATGTTTTGTCATAAGGCGTTACGCTAGAGAAAGCGGACTGGTCGGCTGATTCCACTGCACAGGCGCCATGGACTTCGTACTCCGCTCTGTTTTTTTTTAACCTTTTGCATTGCGCCTGCTCTGGCGCGTGGCACTGCTTCAGGTGGTGTGAAAGATTTGAGGTATTCCCCAACTTTGTGAGAACATGTACTTGACATAATTTGCAGTGCACAATACACTGCTTCATGTACGATCTCGAAAAAAACAAAATACCTCCACACCATCGACGTTTTGTGCCAGTGTTGTCCACGATGTCGTCATCTGTTGAGCCTTTATCTGCATTTCTGCCGGGGGTAGCACTCATTTTCTTTTTTTGTCACTGACAGGGCTGTTGGCTTCACCTGTTAAAGTGGTTTGGTTGCGTGTAACTGCAGCTTGTTGTTTGCTACTTGGTTCTAATTCAGCACATGATTGGTTCAGCGCAAAGCCGACCTTGAGCAACTCCCCTTTCCATTGGCTATTCATATAGTCTACCAAAACATGTCAGAATGCCGACTATTGAAAAGGATATTGACCATGTTTTATATTGATATTGATGGAAATTAATTTTCGTCGATATATATTATTATTGTGTTATCACCCAGCCCTAGCTGCTGCTGTCTTTTAATTCTTAAGTTTTAAGAATTGGCTGTGGGGCCGGTTAGAGGTCGTCGCCAACACTCTGAGAAAAGCAGCAATTTTCACTGAACTGAGAACTGGAGTTTGGAGATGATGTTGCCTTCAGCTTGGCACGCACTACAAGATTTCTAAAAAAATGTTTGAGACCCACAGAGGATGACCAATAATGACAGATTCAACAGTTTTCGTGCTACAAGACGGTCAAAACAACCCACCGCACACTAACAAAGTCCAGACTTTAATTTAGCAAGACCTTTTTTTTCCAGATTGAACACTGAGGACTCAACAACACCCTTTACTCAATAAGCAAACACACGAGCAGATGTTGTAAATCTACTTTATTGAAATGCATTTTTTTAAGGGGTCGGAAGAGGAGTCTTTTGGTGTGTACCCTTCTTAAGTTTGAGTGTTCGTCTCGAGGACTCATAGACCTCTTTGCTGGTTTAACTCAGCGTTGTACAAATGTCATTGTGTAGCCCTCTGACCTGCCGTCTGAGGCCATTACTACACTGGAGCCCAGCCAAGACCAAAACCTCCTATTCCCACCTTAATCTGTAGGAGGGAGGATGGATGGAGAGGAAGAGATAGAGAAGGGAGACGTGGGTTGAATAAGAGGGATGATGATGAGAGGAAAGTGTTGAAAAGTTGAAAGAGAGAGAGAGAGAGAGAGAGAGAGAGAGAGAGAGAGAGAGAGAGAGAGAGAGAGAGAGAAAAACACAAGCAAAAGGTCAAATAGTGGTGTGATAGAGAGAGAGAAAAGAGTGAGCGGTGCAAACGGAGGAGAGAGGGAAAGAGGGATATGGAAGGAAGTGTTCACAAGGGGAAACACAGCAAAAAGAAAAGAAGGGATGGATGAATGAAGAAGGAATGATGAGAATAGCAGGCAGGGGTGTTGACCACAAATCCCTCTGGAAAGATCAGAGGTCCCAGAAACACAGCCTGGAAGAACGTCAGGAGAGAGGATATTAAATAAATCGTCAGAGGGATAGAGGAGGGTGGAGCGAGGAGAGGTGAAGGAAAGAGGAAAGAGTTTGTGATAAATGAAGTATAAAAGTTAAGAAAAAACAGAGGAATGGGACAAAGGGGGGTATTTTTAGGTGACGTGTGTCGTTCGGATTGAGAGATTTGTGGAGTGTCCTGTCACACACACCTGGATTCAGCTGTCGAACACAGGTGACCTCCCTGAAGTCCGTGTGTGTGTGTGTGTGTGTGTGTGTGTGTGTGTGTTTGTCCTTGTGTGATGAAATTAGAGGAGATGGAGGCTCTTTTACTATTTTATAACTCTGTCCACACATAGACACACAAAATACACACAGCACGGACATTTGAATTATTCAGCATGTCTGTGCTGGTCTTCCCCGGCTGACTGACTGCCACCCTGCAGGGCGACACACACAAACACACACACACATACACACTCACCTGTTCTTTTCTTTCCCATGAGGTGAACCTTTCTTTTTCTCTCCTGTAGTTACACGTTAAGCCCAGTTAGCCTCCTTTGACTACACAACCAGAAGCAGACACACGGTGTGTCCTTGTTCACAGCACACTATTGTTATTCAGCAGAGCAGGTGTGTGTAAATGAAGAGAAAACAGCATTCACTTCATGTCTGTCACCTTTGACCTCCGCTGAGAGATGAAAGCGCCATTTGAATATGGAAGACTTTTCTTGGTTTGGCATTGTTTCTATAGAGAAGGTGCTAAACAACAACTAATGAATGTTTGGTGGAGGTTTTTTAATGATCAGCTGTTTCCACCTGGCTATGAAACAAGGGGAGAGGACACCGGGAACAGATGCTGAACTTAACACCTCTGCTGTCTTTCTCTCACACACAACCTGAGCTGGGTTGTGGGCGTCTTCCATTAGCTGATTGCTGCAGAAGCTCTTTAGAAAGAGTCTGTTAACAGTGAATGAAGGAGTTTAAGACCTCAGAAGTGCTTCGTATCCCCTTACATCCACTCTCAGGGCGGCTTCTGTTTCATAGTACGAACCTCCCCCGACTGTGTTGGACCTTTTGGATATGTACAAACACGTTTCATTTGATTCAGACAGACCCTGGTGGTGTGTCTTTAAATTATCAATGAAGTTACAGCTCTGTGTGTCATGCATAAATGCACACGGTTCCTCAGTTACTTGGGAGATGCACTCAACAGACCTGCTGTGGCGGGATCACCTCAGGTTTGTTTTAACTCAAAAGTTCCCGCAACACACCTGAGAACCAAAAAGTATAGTATTGGTGCACTTTTATGAGACGATGCTTGTGAATGCACTTACATACCATCCACCCAGCTGGCTCTGCCTTACCCTAGTCTGCCTCTGTTACTACCTGCAGAGTGGTATCAGAGTTGGATCACCTGTGCCTTAATGGATTACATACAGCAGGAGAGACTTCAGAGGTTTTACATTCACATTTTGCACTTACATTTCTTGCATTTGCTGCAGAATTTGAATATTAAAACTCACAGTTTATTGAACCTCTTTGGGCATCAAGGAAGGAACTGTTGCTGAATGAATGGCACATAAACACGCATGCTAGGGATCAGAAATTTATCACGATAAGATTTGCCATTCAGGCAATAACAATAAAAGTCCCGATAAAAAATTTATAATTCCGATCTAAATTTTTGACTCATTTTGTCTTGAGAACACCAGTTGGAATAGTCAATATTTTATTTAACCTCAAGTTTAAGTGGTAGGTTATGGAGAAAACTAGTGACCTCAAACAAATCGCACATGTGAAAACATTTTCAACATTTGATGATAACTCTTATTGCACGGAGTGAACAGCAGCAGATCCACTGTCCGATGTCATGCATACCTGATTGCACTCATCTAAGCCCCAATCTTGAAGGAAATCCCTCATGTGGAGACCTGTTCAGTAAAAAGCTGCTCAGAAACGTCCTCTTCATTACCTTCGGCCATGTTTGTATGTTATTCTACTCTGTGTGGGCTATGGCTCGGGCTTTCGTCATCAACTTCCCTTTTATTGCTTTTTTGTGAGATGGCATTTATTTATCATGGAGGATTTTTCTGACGATATTTCGTGAACGATAATTTATCCCCCATCCCTAACGCATACAGTCAATTCTTAAGCCCAAATCACAAGTCCTGGAAAACAAGTCTCAAGTCAGACTTCATTCTCCAACACTGGTTTAAACTTTCGTGCATGTATTGCATGCATTGAAATGTTAACAAATTGGCTTCTTGCATTATGTAGAAAACATATTTACACTTGGCACCGATTCTGTATATTTAAAAAATTCTCAAATTCTTGATAGCAGGTATGCTGTTTTAAAGACTTACTGAATAGACTGTCGAATAAAAGTTTTAACACTGAGAGGTTTGCATCAACCAGAAGCTGAAAGAAGAGTCCACTCCATTTGGTAACACTTCAGGGAGCGAAAAAACTGAAAAACACGGAGGCCAGATTTGTGTCCAAGGACCCGTGTATACAGAAGAGTCTGGGGTGCACACAAACATACAATTACTGATTCAAGAGCCGCTAAAGGACAGTTACAAGGTTAGACTTTGGCACAAACACGTGTGCGCACATAATCAAAGAGTCTGCGTGCTTATGTGTGCGTCACTGTGTGTGTGTGTGTGTGTGTGTGTGTGTGTGTGTGTGTGTGTGTGTGTGTGTGTGTGTGTGTGTGTGTGTGTGTGTGTGTGTGTGTGTGTGTGAGTGTGTGTGTGTGCACATTTGCCGAGGAAATGTTTCATTGTGCACCAAGGGAAATCAGAAAGGACCCGCCAGCCCCCAACCCCTCAGAGTGAGACTTCATAATTACACTTTTACACACCGACACGCCAACACACACACACCAGCAAACACACACTTGTAATTACAGCCCGCTACCACATTCCCATTAAGTCTTTTGGGGCCTTTCGGCATTTTTCCATCATTTAACTGGTCACAGTTTGTGGAATTAAAGCCACTGTAAGGGCACGAGTTCACCGGGTCTGACTTTGTGTTGTACATCCAGTGGGTCACGGGTTCAATCCCCAGCTGCCTTTGTAGCCTGCTCCTGGTCCTGTGAGCCAGAAACCCCTTTCATCCATATTTTGTCACCCCTGATAGGCCCTGCTGTTTAATGGATTGGGAACAGGAAGACATGATGAACTTACACACACACACTCACACACTCCTAAAACAAGCAAACATCTACACATGGGCACTCAAGCAAGTAATTGCAAGGCCTTTGGCTCTGTGGAATGAGGTTTGCTGCTCTCTGTATTAAACACTAGATGCTGTGTTTTCAGCACTAATGAAACATAATGAAGAAAGAGTCGGAGATTCGGCAGAAAAACAAGCTTTATGGTTCTCTAATGGAACAACATGAAGCGTTTTTCTTCTTAGATTTACGGCAGTGTATCATCATGGCAGCCAGAGGGGGAGATAGAGATGTCAAACAGAAAGACAGGGAGGAGATTGAACATGAAATGAGAGAGGGAGAGGAGAGGAGGCCCAGCTGTGTTTTCCTGTGGTGAGCTCTACAGAGATGGTAGTCATAGAGCGACGCAGAGAGACATGACACTCTGTCAGAAAGACAGAGATATAAAGTCTCGGTGTCAAGAGACAAAACGAGTGCTTCTGGCCATGTGCGCCTGCATTCAATTTCCTTTTTAACTGTCTGTGTTTTCAGAGGATGTGTGTGTGTGTCTGTGTGTGAAGTGTGTGCATTTGGAAGCGAGTGTGAGATCCTGAAGGGCACTTTGTAAAGACAGTGTGTTTTTGGTGTTGTGTCTGTGTGTGACAGCTGTTTCTGGAAGCGGCGAGTTTGTTAAAAATCATGTGTGTGTCTGTTCACCGAGGGGCGACAGCGTGTGTTGTTCTCTGCTCTGTGTGTGTGTGCGTGGAGGATTAAACATGATGTTTTCCAGTGTGTGTGTGTGTGTGTGTGTGTGTGTGTGTGTGTGTGTGTGTGCGTGGTAGAGTCAAGAGGACGTGAGAAGAGGATGCTCTCCCACATACTTAAACGATTGATTTATTACACACTGCATGCCCTCAGTCTTTGTGTGTATGTGTGTGCTTGTGTGCATGTTAGAGTGTGTGTGTGTGTGTGTGTGTGTGTGTGTGTGTGTGTGTGTGTGTGTGTGTGTGTGTGTGTGTGTGTGTGTGTGTGTGTGTGTGTGTGTGTGTGTGTGTGTGTGTGTTGGAAAACACTGGCACTAGTTTCTGTCCTGAACACAAACTTTATCTTTAGCGTGAGTGCGTGAAAGAAGTAGAGAGGTTGGACTAACTGGTGTTAAATTGTGTTGTGTTTCGTCAGTTTGAAAACTGAAAATCGTCCAGTCTGAGTCATGGATGTGGTTGCCATGGATACTTGTTCTTTAATCGTCTGAGTGGTGCTTAAGTTTATGTGAATCCTAAGTTAGTTTTTGGTGAGTTTTTGGTAGTTTTAAGTCAAAACTTATCATTTTTAGTTTGGACTAAGTCTCAGCAGCATCTTCCACTGGTTTCAGAGGAGACATTTTGAGGCCCAACAATGGTGATCGCCATTTGGAAATGATGACACAACCTAGAAACGGAGCCAAGGTGGGCTACAATCCTCTAAGCAAAAACTTACACTGGTCCTGTCTGCAGGTCACCATGGCTGCATCCCTTGTTCTGCAAATCTCTTCATAACTCTTGGTCTTAATGTCATCAAAACCGCCGAGTTTCGACCTTACAATGCACACAGTTGAGGTCCAAAAACGCTCTTTGATTCGTGCTGATAACCTGTTCAAAAAGGCATTTTACAATAGATATCGATGGCCATTTTGCACTCTTGTATTGACTTTAAATACAGGAGCTTGCCATTTGGTTTACAGCAATGCATAATGTATTATGCAACCAAAACAAGCCAAGTTTCTTCCTGCGACACCACAGATTTTTAGCTAATATGATGTTTCACTGTCAGCATTTGAGCTCAAACTAATCAGCATTGAATCATAAGTCTGTACCACGCAGTTAGGATTTGGGAATTAACAGGTTGTTTTTTTTTACGTAAACCAAACAATTAAATGAAAATGAAAAGAATTTGCAAAGTCTTCACAATTTCTTCAGGGGAAGGTTTTCATTTTGGTTGCAGATGTCCTCCTGTTCCTTTCTTCAGTTGTTAAAATATTTCACTCTGACTACAAAAAGTAACTTTGAGGCACAGAAAAATAAAGTCGTAAAACTTTTGGCTTTTATTGCGCGAGGTTTTAAGACAAGGGTCCCAAACAACCTGCAGAAACATGCAGAAATCTCAGCACATGAGCTTTATAATAGGTTGATCAGCCAACTCAAATTTTTCACTAAAAGATGTGACACTCAGACACTCTCACATCAGACTTTATGTGGATCAGGAACGGTCCGTACTGAGATCTCAATCCTGAGGTCCTTCTGAGAGGAAATCAGTGGGAAGACAGGAAATCCCAACAGCCATAAATCTGAGTTTCACTGATTTGTATCTGTGTCTCTCCATCTAGGTTTTCCATGCCAACACCGACGCCACAGAGGTGGTTCTCAACCGGATCCCACAGCCCGTCTTGGCCCGCTTCGTCCGAATCAGACCTCAGTCGTGGAAGAACGGCATCGCGATGCGCTTTGAGCTTTACGGCTGTCAGATCACGGGTAAGAAAGATGAAGTGTTTCTTCATGGAGTTTCTCAGACTTTTTCTGGCTTGTCCCCCTCGTGGGACTCCGTCTTGTAAAAACACTTTACTCTTAAACCGGTGATATATTGGCTTGTACGGGGTCAGGAGGTGGGTGATATTAAAAATAACTCGCTTTAGACAAGATTTCCAGGAGAAGAACGAGCAAAAGTGAAAGGTGCTTTCTTCTTTCATCATTTAAATAACCTAATGACTTCTAATTTCTTTGTTTATCCATCCATCCATCAATCCATCCAGCGGCGTCTCTATTCATACATCCTCGCCTTCCTGTCATCTACCTCTCCGTCTTTCACATCCACGCAGAAAAACCCGCCCTCATGTGCACTCGCTCTCTTGCCCTCTCTCTTTCATATACATATCCTGCCTCTTTTGTCTCCCACTCACACGCACGCGCGCACACACACACACACACACACACACAAATAGAAACACACTGAGTCCTAATAGAATAATACTAGTGTGATGTGTGGGTGATAACATCAGAGAGTAACAGGCTCTCAGCTTTCATCCGCAGCCCTGGCAAACAAACACGATTTCAACCGGCATAATCAGCTCAATACTATAAATAGATAAAACTTAATTAGACCGTCTCTGTTTGTGTGTGCGCGCACGTTATAGAAACGGTGAAAGAGCGAGTGTGAGCGTGCGTGCCCGCGCGTGCGTGTATGTGTGTCGCAGCTCCACTGTATCATTATTAGGTTAGGGCCTCTCTCTGCAGCCATAGTAGCGGCCATTGAGAGGGACAGATATGCTCTTATCTAGGAGGGCTATTTCAGCACCCACACAAATCACAATCACACCATAACAATATGATAGTGCTCGTGAGTGTGTGTGTGTGTGTGTGTGTGTGTGTGCAGCAGAGTAAAAGAGACAGGGGATGTGGCATATATCAGGTGTCTTTACCCGTGTTCTTGTCTACCAATCGGCTATTTTTTACCCGATTGTAACACCTGAAATTGCATTATATATCACCTTTCTTTTCACACTATACTTCACCAGCGAGAACCAATCCAACACGTCCCTCGGCCATTTCTTCTCCCGGGGAATTGCCCATCTCTGCCGCCGCGTAATGTCTGCGATCTATCACCAAACTGTGGGAAACTCTGACTTTATATGCAAAATCTTGACAGTTTATGTTTGCTCTGATGGACAGGTTTTGTTACTTTAGAGGTTAGCTGAGGGGAAAAAAACCCAGCAGAGAAAAGTTTATATCCAAACAAAGCAGCTAATCGCTCTTCAGTATCTTTCCTTTTTATGCTGCATAGATGTATTGACAAGCACACAGCCCAACACACTGCCAGGGGGGAATGTGATAATGCCTTACACAGGCCTATAAAGGCAGACATAAAGCAGTCAGTCAGTGACATGTCATTAACTTAAATCACACTTTTATGTCTCTGCCTCTACTCTTTTCTCTCTTTCTACCGATCCTTCTTCATTGTCGCTCTGTTTTTCCTTCCCTCCTCTCTCCTCGTTCCTCCGTCCTTCTGCTGCACTCGCTGACAGCTCCCATTCCCACTTTTCTCCCGCTGTCTCTCATTCCTCCCCTTAAATCTTTCCCGTCCCCGCCTCGTTCGACTCTTCGTCCCTCCATCCGTCTTTCTCTCCTCCCTTAATCTCATTTTATTTCAGCCCTTGCAGCACCTATCAATCATTTATTTTTAGCACCTTTATCGTTTTTTTTTTTTTTTTCTCTCACCGGGCTTGTGTAAGCGTGCGTGTTTGTCAGAGTGTCTGTGTGCAGGATAGGTAGCGTATTTTACAGCTTTTTTTAAGATCCTGTTATCAGTAAAAGCACGGTGGGTGTGTGTGCACGCTCATGTGTGGGCTCAACATCAGAGCGTGTGAGAGTGGAAGTGTGTTTCAGCTTTTCAGACCTCGGTTATTCAACTTTGTGCATGTGTGTTCGTGTGTTCTTGCAAACGTATATGTGTATTTGTGTGTGTGCATAAAGAGAGGGAGCATTAAGCGCTCTCATGCAGCTGTGTGATAGGTATTTCTGCTGCTGTCCTCTCCAGAGATGATATTCTAATCGACTCCCACAGCTTCTCCGTATGGGAAAAAAAAAAACCTGCAGGAGTGCGTCTGCTAAAATAGATAGATGCAAAAATAACAAACTTGGAATAAACAATATAATAATAGACTTTTTTTTTCTTGCTAATCAGTTTTCTGTCTATTATAAAGCTTGAGGGAGCTCATTTAGCCGGCTCGGGCTGTTGTTGTTGTTTGTTGTCGATTCATTATTTACCAAAGTGAGGCGCGGTTGCAAACGTCACGGCATTAAACATTCATCGCCGCGTGGACCCGAAGAATGTCACCATCAATCACCGTCACCCTTCACTGTCAATCCGCTCGCGCTCTCCCCTTTCACCACACTCTCGCTTTATCTTCCTCACCCTTTCTATTCACTTGCTCTCCCTTTCGTCCATCTCCGTGTTTGACCTTTTTGTCTATCTGTTTATCTCCCCTTTGTCCCTTAACTCCTCTTCTTCACCTCCTTCCTCCCTCACAGACTCCCTCTTTTCTTTGGTCACTGTTTTTGCTCCCTTTCCATCATTATCTGTTGCAATAACATACACTTGTTATGCTTGTTAGACTAAAACACATTTGTCTGAATAATAAGCCGAATCTCTTTGATCTGAGACAAGCTTTCATTTAGTTCCTCCATTTGGGAGTTTGCCGGCTCAATTCCCCGCAAAGATTCCCCCTTTGGTAGCTTTGGTTGAAGTTGTGCATCAACTCAGCAGCAGCGGCAGCAGGAAGGAAATTAATGAAATGTGTTGATCGGAAGCAACAGAGTGCAACACGACCGTTTTGATTAATTCACGTCACAAGCGAGAGTTTGGAGACGAAACTGTGGCATCAACTTTTTCCTGACCTGAAAGTCACCTTCACTCATGGTAGCGTTTATGGAGAGTGAGGTTGTCGGGATATCAGATATTCACCTGATGATCGTATCGGCCAAAATATTTCATTCTGACAATATCGTTTCATCTCGACTTCAAAATCCCCCAAACTTCCAAAAACTGTTGTCGGTGTATTTAAAGAGTCTCACCTTCATCTGTCATCTGCTGCATGCATAAAGAAGTCTTCTTCTTCTGCTGCTTCTTTGTATTACCTTCCTTTTCATGAACCGTCAGTTACACAACTTATTTTGGCTTAATTTCAGCACATTATTAAGATACAACCCAGTAAACACTTTGGTATTATAGTATTTTTTGTTTTTTCTCTTGGGCTGAGTGATAAAACGATCATGATATATATCAAAAATTAATTTCCCTCGATATCGAAATGAAACATGGTTGATATGCTTTTTGATAGCCAGGATTCTGCCATGTTTTGGTAGACTATACAAACAGCCAATGAAAAGGGGAGTTGCTACAGGTCTGCGCCGCGCTGAACCGACCATTCAGTCCGCTCTCTCTAGCGCAACACCTCAGGACAAAACATCGAAGAGACACAAAGACCTCACAGATGCAGAAACTTATTGTATTGAAAAAGACATGCTACCAATAAGTACTGTTACATTTCGTTTTCTATATCGCGATCTATATCAATATCAAGTGATATTGAAAAAAAGATATTTTAGGAAACTTTTTCCCATATCGCCCAGCCCTATTTTTCACTACTTATTATTTTCCCCAAGTGCTACCATTGTTCGAGGTTATTGTCTGCACTGGTGTATAAGGACAGCCCTGTCCTGTCAAGACTCCTTCCCCTTTGTGGCGCATCATTTCTGACTTTTTTTAATCGAGTACATCCTGATTTTCTTTCACTGTCCTGTCAATCAAGAGAAAAATGAACTCAAGAGTTTATCTGTAACTCCAAAAGTTCCCACAGAGTTAAATCATTCCCCCCTCTCTCTGTGTGTTTTCTCCTCAGATGCTCCCTGCTCAGAGTTGCAGGGCATGCTCTCCGGGCTGATCCCTGACTCCCAGATCTCCGCTTCGTCTATGAGAGACATCCACGGCTCCACCGGGGCGGCCCGTCTGGTTGCAAGCCGCTCAGGCTGGTTTCCAAACCCGACACAACCCATCGCAGGAGAAGAATGGTTACAGGTATGTCCCTTTATCCCCTTAATGAGTGATCTTGTTTTGAGCAGAACTTGTTTTCCATTACAAATGAGCTTGTTCTGGAGGATGAGGAGCTGCTGGTGCGGCTCATTTTATTGCCTGGTCTTGCATCAGGAGGTAAATATTGCTTGTTGGAGCCTCATTATATCTCAGTCTGTGTCTTTTTTTTTTTTTTGTCCAGGACGAAAACAAACATTATGTAACATCTCGCTATTGTCAGCTGTTCTGCTTAAATTTCCATTATTCTCTGTGGTCTTTGGAGGAAAGTTTCAGGGTAAACTATTGAAAACGCATCAAATTAAGACTAAAACTTCAAACAGAACCTACGACTGGCTACAGCAGAAGAAGTGAAGTCTAATCAGGTATACTGAAGCCCATCCAGAGGGAGAAACACATATGAACTCACTCAGAAACAAAAGTTATTGAAAGTTTGAAAAACTCACAGGGATCACAATACATCAAGTAAATTAAAGAGTTAACAGAGAGGACAACTTTCTTAGCAAACAAACAAACTTTTTTAAACTGACGATAGGCGTCTGTAGAATAGAATAGTCCTTTAATGTCATTGTAACCAGTACAATGAAATTAAAAAAGTGCCAAACAGTCAGTGCATCATTGAAAACAAATGCAGTAATAAATAGCAGTACTAAATAAATACATAAATACTCAGTCACACATAACCTTCCTTAAGGCATTGAGGGTAGTTATTGCTGTCGGATAAAAACTGTTTTTAACTCTGTTTGGTCTTGATTTGATTGTCCTGTAATGTCTGCCTGACGGCAAAAGTTCAACTTGTAGTGATAATATTGTTTCTGTATGTTGCAGGTTGACCTCGGGGTGCCAAAGATGGTGCGTGGCATTATTACCCAGGGTGCAAGAGGGCTGGAGGGGAGCACCAGCGCTGAGAACAGAGCGTTTGTCAGGAAGTACAAACTGGCGCACAGCTTGACGGGCAAAGAGTGGACTTACATTATAGACAGCAAGACCGGGTTTGCAAAGGTAAAAGAGGGAAACACACACAAATACACACACAGGTGCACACACACACACACTTATCTATGTCTGCCTGACACAAACATATGTCCTCTCCTCTCTCTGATTGTCACTGTCAGCCTCACTCATTTGTAGTTTATTTATAGCTGTCTTTCAACTCAGCTCTCCTTACTCTCCCTCTCTTTCTTCCCCTCTCCGCCTCAGTGTCGCTCCCTTTCTTTCACTTCTTGTCATTTTCAGCAGAAAAAACCTGTTTTATCACCGTCTCAGCTCTGATAATAATTCAATTTAATCACCTCACTCCTCAGTCTCCCCCGTTTCTGTCCTCGTCTGAGTCCGCTGTACTCTCTGCTTTTCTCTGCGTCTCATCCTCTTGTTCTCTCATCCTCCATTTGTCTCTCATGGGTGTTAATTAAAAATGTCTTTCCTGCATCACCACTCAACACGGCTGGCAGTCGAACGCACAGAGAGACGGGGCACTTTAAACTCTGTTCTCCTTTCTGAGACAGTGTCTTAAAGCGCTTTAATAGCACTACTGAGCGTCTGGCTTTTCTCCTGATGCTAAAATCCTGTTCTCTCTCATCTGCCTGTCTTGTTAAATGAGCATCCTGGGAAATTCATCTTATGTTTTCTTTCTTTAAATTCCAAAAAACAGGGGAGACAGAAGATAAAATGTAATTAATGAAACCAATATCACAACTTCCACAGCTCATATTTTCAGAGCTTTCGCGGAGGAGCCGAGGCAGATTTCTTTTTCTGCTTGTAATAAATCTTGAGTTTTGCCAGCGGCTGCTGCAAGCCGCCTCGAGAAATTACTTGAAAATCAAAGGAAACACAGTCTCTGTTGTTATTTTTATGACACGTGTCATACTGCGCGTGGAAACAATGCTGATTAGAAGTGTTATATGACTGTGGAGAGACAGGCTCACTAGTCGGCTATTGTTTTTCAATTAGACGTGAACGGTGGTGTGGCGAGATGACAAATTTCACTTCCTCTGCAGCAATCTTCTTTGTTTTAAGATACTCATCCTCAACGCTGTCAATGCACCAGCTCTGACAGATTTCACGTTCGTCACGCAAACACGGAGTAAAACCTATCACTCATCGTTTTGTCGCTCAGACAGCTCAGGCTTGAAGACAAACTTTAGGAGAGGCAATGATACTTCGAATATTTTTCCCTTTAAGCCAGCGCTCTGGAAACGCAGCAGGATCTCACAGTGAAGCTGTCATCAGTGGATGAGGCCACAAAAGTTTGCCATATTTCTCCATTGAGCGCACAAATTGAACTTGTGAATATGAAAATTGGCAGGAAAACATCTTTTAAACTAGAAAGGGAAATGTTTTTTCCCTTTTTCTCTTTACTGTAAGCTGGAAATAGAAGGAACATCACACCAATAACACAGTTTTTGTGTCCGCATCTGTGTATTTAGATTTTCGAGGGGAACAGCCACTATGATACGCCAGAGGTGCGGCGGTTTGATGAGATAGTGGCTCAGTACATCAGAGTGTTCCCGGAGCGGTGGTCCCCAGCTGGGATCGGCATGAGGATGGAGGTGCTCGGCTGTGACCTGCCTGGTAAGAAGACACACATATGCACATTTAAGCTACACATTTCAAGATGCAACACATGCAGGCGCACAGATGGACCGGCGCCATTGTGCAAACACTGCGAGATAAATACACAAACAAGATAATTCCCCGCGCTTCCTTTGTTTATGACCTGCACATATTAAACAGCACACACTCTTGACCATGAAGATAAATTATACACTATCTGTGATCAAGCACAATCTTTTCCAGATCATACATGCATCATCATAACTACTATGACGCCTCTACATGCATGTATATTACATGATCCATAAACATAATTACTGTGACTTTAATGTGCTGTGTGAATCACGTCATTAATCTCTCTGACAACTGCAATTAGTGCACTGATGGCGGCTGTGTGTATGTTTATAAGCATCAGAAATATGTGTGTGTGTGTGTGTGTGCTTACTTTTTATGTCTTATGCACCATTGTGCGGGTCTTTATGTGTGCTTTATATGTATACATGTGATCTTGAGTTCATATATTTACTTCATGCTTTCTGCACAGTGGTTGAACTTAATCATTTGGCTCTATAGGAGGTATTGCACCATGTCTGGACAGGGATTAACATGTCTAGGTCATGGGACTTTTACTAATAGTGGCCAGCTGTGTGGACGCACTTTATTGTGTTCACAGCCCATTATGTTAATAACATGTTGCAAGTGCGTAGTGAAAGATTAGGCGCATACACGGTCTGCTACACTTGGTTTTTCTTGAAGAATGTGTGATCTATTCGGCTTATTTCTACAATATTTGATTTAAGATTCTCATTGTTTATGAATAGTAATGATGGATATAGACCATTAGCTTTATGTGTCTTGATTGAGCTGTGTGAGCACCATTTGCAACAATGCATTACTGTTGAATGGAGCTTGTTAACTGTGGTGAGCAAATTATTCTCAGCTGGACAATAACTTCTATAATAAAACAAGCAATCGCACCGATCTCCCTGCATTTATTGCTTAACTTATTCAACAATGATGTGATGGATGGATTCAGGAGTAATATAAATCCAAACTAAAAATGCCTAAATCAAAAGCCGGTTAGTCTCACAACTGAAATAGTAACTGTCCAGCTCTTTCCTGAAAACCAGACCTCAATACTCTCCAAGAGTGCTGCTGCTGCTGCTGCTGTGGCCCCGTCTTCCTCTCTCCTCTGCGTCGAGTGCCGTCAGATCTTACTGCCTTAGTCAGGTTGTGACATGTGAGAGGTGAAGACAAAAACAGGAAGCGACACGGACCTGTTCCCAGTGGACACGATGAGGGCTGTTTTCTGTGTTTTCTGAACTTGTGTGTGTGACAGAGAGAGGGAAGGGGAGTGTGGGAGAGAGGGAGCGAGCCCATAGGGGGAAAAAAAATATCCT
Source organism: Xyrichtys novacula (assembly GCA_962446985.1). NCBI lineage: Eukaryota > Metazoa > Chordata > Actinopteri > Labriformes > Labridae > Xyrichtys > Xyrichtys novacula. The sequence goes on along the minus strand of OY660881.1, from coordinate 8,043,085 downwards.
AGATGTGTCAGGGCTAGCCAAGGGGTTGGCAATGATGGGGAGAGCAGGTTACCATGGCTACATCAAAAATGTGATTTAGGTGTGGATCAGATACAGTATCAAAGGTCTATTAAGCATTTTATGTCTCACACTAATTACCAGCATGAGTATTTGTTATGATTTATATAGCATTAAAGCTACTATAGGGAGTTTTTTTTTTTACATTAATTGAATATACTCAGATCATACTGAAGCAAACAACAACATCCTAATTTTTTAAGCATGAAAACTGTGTGATGGGTGTAGATGTGAGCTCTGTTTGTATCCAATCACTGCTCTTTACTTCCTCCATTTTGTTGTTTGTCCAAATTCACTTTGCAGTTTCAAATTAAGCTCTCTCCCTTTTTTCCTGTTTCAATTTTCAGGCAAACTGGCTGTAAACGGGGCGTAATAAACATACTGTAAATGGTAAACCAGTTGGCAAGTCAAAGTTGTCAACATGATAAAAGCGTACGGTTTGTACTAAGATCATTACCAACCTCGCCAGGGTGGTTTCTCATGATCAGAAGCTGCAGATTTCCTCCAATAGAGACAGCCTGTGTGATTGCAACAGCACTTGTTTTCCCCCTTTCGCCTAATAACATCATGCACATAATTTCTGCAGCGATCATCCCTGTGATCAACCTCCTGGCTATTGCAGGTTTAGTGATTGTCTGCAGGTCTGGCTGTCTGTGTCTGCGTGCCAGATGTTTGCCTTCTGGACGTAATCCGCGCATTAGACATGAAAACAGTTCATTTCCACTTTGCATGACCACCACGGCAACAACCTGCTCCTGCGACCACTCTAAGTACCACACACACAATCAAGAAGATAACGCCGCATCACGGGGGCTTAGAGCTTGAACTTGATTTTCCCTTTTGTCTGGTTTTTAATTGTCTCCAAACAGAGTGACTTAAACGTAACTCTGAGCTGAACAACACATGATCTCACCAGCCATGCAGTCTTTTTTACATGTGCAACAAATGAAACGGTAAAAGGGGGGGAAAGCACGACTGAGCGAAGATAAAGTCGACTTTGTTATTCTGCTCTCTGGTGCTTTGTGTGTCTGTTTGTGTGCTTGCAAGTGTTGAGTCGTAACGGGAGATAAAATATTCAACAGAGTGCATCAGCTTCAGTCCACTGAACACAGCTGTTTACACATAAGTCACAAGCACACAGAGAGGTACACACTCAACTCCAGTGGACCTCTCCAATAAAAACACACACGCAGGAAAGCCTCCGATAAAATCATCAAAATTGAAGACGCAGATTTTTCTTCATTTACAAATATGGGAATTCCCTTTTTTTCCAGAAGCTTCCTCTGCTCAGGATTGAGTAAACGACTTAAAAAGGGGCGACACTCATCAGCCAATATCTCTCCATTATTCAGCAGTTTGTTTCAGACCTCTGTTTGCCGTTCATTTTAATAGTAAATCTAGAAAAAACAGCCTTAAATAATTCATACGAAACGATTCAAATCCTTGTTTAGCGTTTCGAATCATCTCCCTGCACATGTGCGAGCAGCTTCTGTTCTTCTTGACAGACTAGTTCAGCCATTGTTCCGAAGAGACAAAGAAAAAGTGGCACCATGTCAATCACAAAACTCCTATCCTCCGAACATCAGCGTTAACAAACTCACAAAGAAATTGCTTTTTCATTACCGCGCCGGTATTGTATTGTTTTCACATGTTTAAACCCGAAGCGCATTGACCTGGCTTCAGGGCTGTGAAACAATTTCCTCACATGGGAGAATCAATCTCAGCACCCAATTACAATGAAGAAATCCCAAATTATAGATACAGGGTTCTTAGGGGGCGCGCAATCATGTAGTTTAGCATCTCATTATCACGCCAAAAGCTCGTGTAGCAGGGGCAGAAACAAAAGCCAGAATACTGTCGCAGGACTCATTCTGATTATTCACGCTAGCTATGGATGCAACATGTAATTTAGGCTGTGTGACCTCGACTGTCGGATGTGAAGAGAGAGCCGCCACGCTGCCAGTTTTGTTCATTTTTAAATGACTAAGCTATCAGAACATCTGCTATGCTCTCATCTCTTTCACTCCACACCTAGTTGTTGGCAGGCGGGCAGTCGCATATGTACACGCACACACACACACGCACGCACACACACACACCACCTGTTTGGCATATTGACAAAGGTTTTGTCTTAGTTGTGTAAATAAATTCTAAGGTTCTTCATGCAGTGTTGTAGGAGGGGTAGGCGTACTCGAGCAGAGAGGGAAGGCGGCTTTTGGGGGTGATGATAGTTTTGACCGCTCTCAGCTGTCGCTGGTCTAGGTTAGATTAAACAATAAGATAATTCATGGTTGATGACTTGTTTTCCTATTTTTATCACTCAAAGAGGTGATCCTGTGTTAGTTTATTCCAGCCTCTTATTAAAACCTTTTATCCGGGTTCACAAAGTCATTTCAAAAGTAGTTTGTCATACAGATTCAGAGTGTCTGTTTCTTTTATCACATATGTGTTTAATCTGAAATCGCATCATTTGTTAGGTTGAGGTATGTAAACCACATTCTTACAGTTAAAGAAAACTTGAGTCAGAGGGTTTTCTGGCCTTGTCCACCACCCTGATCCTGCTCTCTCTGTCTTTCTTTTAAGCCACATGTAAGTCATATTTTAGGGGTGGGGATTTATTTTACAAAATCCAAGACCAAGAACAGACATTTCATCTTGAAAGGCAAGTTATGATGATAATAATTACAGAATAGAGAACAGGCAGAATAGTTGTACAGTATGCTAACGTAGCACAGTGATGGTTATTCAGCTACATGAAGCATAAACAACGAACTCAATAGGTTTCTGGTATGTGAATGTAACATATTAGCAGTTAATCAGACAACTACAGTATAAAAAAACATAACAAAACAAGTTTACCAAACTCTTGATCTCACTCCAAATCACTAAATCCATCGAATTCCTCATCCTCGGTGTCACTTCTGAACAACTAGAGTTCCCTCTAGCAGCTGTCAGTGTGAAAATAACAAATGTGAAATTGTATATTTTGATACATATAAGTTGCACCTGAGTATAAGTCGCAAACCCAACCAAACGATGAAAAAAAGCAAGAGTTATAGTCCGGAAAATACAGTAGTTGTAAAATTCTGGATCGAAATGCTCCCTTGGTGGCCTTTAGGAACCAAAAGCTCCTGTGATGCATAGGTGTGATAAATCAAAACCCTCAATCAGTGCAGATTATTTCATGCACAACAATCACTCTCTTCTTCTTCTTCACCTTCTAACACATGCATCACGCACTGCAACCAATCACTAAATACCAAAATGCATATGTTACTCTTCGAGGTGTAAAATCCTCACTGTGAATGTTGGATTTTATGTCTTTTAAACTGTACAATATGTTGGAAAAATTCACCGAGCCCAATTTTCCATTTATTCTTCCAGTATAAATATAAAACCGATAACTGCCGGGGCAACTTGGCGAAGACGCTCCGCCGTGTCTGTCTTTCACATAATGTTCAAATCTGGAAAAATCACACAATGATAGTCGCAGTGGCACCCAGGAGGGATCGATGTTTGCTGTTCTTGTTCGAGAACATTCTAGAGGTGTTCCAGGTTTCCAGCCAATCATTCAGGTTTAGCCAAGAGTGTGTGTGTGTGTGAGAGTGTGTGTGTGTATTTCAGGTCCAACGTAGCTGATAGCTTTCACATGTGAGTCGTGGCTCCTGTCCAGATCCTCTCATGTGATTGGTGGGATGTGTCCTGACTTACACCCACTCATGTGTCTCCTCTGCTCCTCCCTCTCCCTCCAGTCTTCTTCTCCTGACACGGAGATTTCAATAATGCGATTATAAAATTACTACATTTAAAAATAATCAGAAAAGCATTTTTTTTTTTTTTACAGAAATCTGCTTTAGATTTGAGGAATTAGGTTTATTTTGTAGCTTAGATTTGTAAATTGCTTCTGATATATACACTTTATCTTTAAAATTAGCAGATGATTCATATAGAGAGAGAAGTCTTATAGAGAAGGAGGTGAGTTGTGTAAATGTTTGTGGCTCCTGCAGAACCCACTCCTCCTCCCCGCCCCCTTGACTCCCTCCCCATCAGAAGAATTTAATCACTCTCCTGTCTCCTGCCAAGGCTCCTGTAACAAACACCCCCCTGAACACACACATATGCACACTCCATCTATCCTTGCTCTCCACCTCCCGTTTCTCCCTGACCTCATTGCCCTCATAGATTTGTTACCCCACTCTTCTTCTTCTTCTTCTTCTTCTTCTACTTCTTCTCTGTCGTCCTTTTTCAAAGTTTACCCTCTACCTGTCACAAACTTTGGAAATTTAAGGCAAACACATCTCCACTGCAAGTTTTCTCTCGAACTTTATCAGATTTAAAAGCTAATATTTTCTCCCAGCTCAAATGTTTCATGACTCCGGAGCCGGCGAATCCACAGATCAGGTATTGTCCTCTGTCCAAACACGGGTTTAAAAATAGAAACGGATTCTATTTGAAAAATGCCGGTCCCTGAAGAGATAACCTTTTGTATTTTTTAGGACAACAGGAGTACAACAAACAGAGGAAAGAGTGAGAATAGATTGTGATTGTTGTTGAGGTGTTTGCGTGTGAGTCAACAATCACAAAAAGTGGGACGAAGGGTTACAAAGATCTTCAAATATAAAAATCCAGCGTTTTTTAAGGCTTATTTAAACAATATAATCTTTCTCTTTCCACTGAAGGAGTGCATTAGTGTGTCACGTCTTTGTTTCCCACCTTCTGATACAAACATGTGGAAGCACTCAGGACTGGGCACCACTTCATTGTGGGTGTTTATATGTGTCCGTGGGCAAAAAGCTTGTTTTTCCAAATATTTAGGTGTGGCTCACCACCAATTCGCAGTTTTTCCACAGAAATGCTCGCCTCTTGTTTCCCTCTTTTCATACCTATCTCGTCCCAAGAAGCTTCCATCCCTTATAAGGGTACTGGAAGCTTATGCAGAAATTCAGCTGTGGGATCATAAATCCTTCAAAGCTTTCTCCTCCGAACTTCATTCGAAGCGTAAAATCTTTGTCGTTAAGTTAAGCTGAAAGTCCACAAGACAGTATTTAAAACACAGAATACACAATTGACCCATTTTTCATCCGTGAACCAACATTTACGCACACTCCGTCGACCAACCTGCAATATTTCATGTCCAAAAAGCACAGATTCTTCCTCGGAAATCATTAAATCCAAACCTTTGTTAAGATATTACTGCTTTTTAATCCGGGGAGCTGTCTTTCTTTTCTCTAGAGCGGTTAATGGCATACTTAGCTTAATGGTTTCTGCCACACTTAAACTCATTTCCTTTGTAGCTGACTACTGTTCACTGATGTAGTTAGCTGTTCATTGCCAGCAGCTTCTTTTTATCATCTTGGTTGTTGTCGTACTTAGCCTCACACTTAAGGCTACAATTACATTCACATACCTTATGGTGCTTTGTTGCACAATCAGCTAATGAGCAATTCGCTGTCTACTTCTCTGACACACACACAGCGTCTTTGCTTTTAGCGTCTCAGCTGTGTGCTACACGCCTGCGCCTTTAAAGCCACACTTTATGCTCTATTATTGGCGGCGTTTTAACTACAGACGTGCACTCGGTCTTAGAAACTCTTCCCCTATCTGACAGACATTAAAACATGTGGTCTATAGCACTCAAAGAAAAAACTGATATTATTGGTTGCCTGCTGTACAATTGGCTAATTAGGCTTTTAGTCCCCAAAGAGTTTCCTGCTGTAAAGAAGATATTCTCCCACCCACTCATCTCCAGAAGAGGCAGAATAATTAGTCCAGCACTCTAAGCCACAGACACATCAAACCTACACTTGTGGTTTCTAAGCCCATTTGACTGATTGACCATTCAAATCAGCGACTACGAGTTTCATTTTGCCTCTACTCTAAATTTTCAAGTGAGTTACTATTCTTGGCACTGATGTTACATTTTGCTGACTTACTTCAGGTGTTTAAGTGTTTCAACTTAAAGCATAGAAATAAAGAAGAAAGAAATGCCCACACAGTTGAGAATTGTTTGCTCCTTTGCATACATGGACACTCAGAGTTAAGGTCCTTACACACCGGGAGTGATGCAAATATACGACAAGAAATTAAGAAATATTCGGAAGCAAATTTTGACGCGCGTGACTCAACACATCAAGCGCGATGCGAGAAGACTGACGCAACACCAATAACGTGCCTTTGCCAGAGTTTTTAAAAAGCATAATTTTCAGTGGTGAATTCTCCATTTGCGTCTAAACAAAGGGTGCAAACGATGGTTAATGCCTCCATTTTTAAAAAATAACCATGCACTTACAAACGGGACCTGACTCAGGTCACCTGAGTCTCCAACTCCCCCCATGATGACAGTATATCGCCTAATGCGGCCACAGCATACACTGAAGCACTCTGGCTGATGAGAGGGTTTATGATTGAGGATTTACAGTGAATAAACTTGAACTGATCCAACAGTTAAAGAAAAAAATGATTTAACACGTGTTTTAATTTCATGTTTTAACCTATTTTCCATTTTTTGTAATTTTGAGGGTGAGCTAAAGGACCTATACTTAAGTCGGCCAGCAGGGGGAGCTCCAAAAACGGTGGCTTCATTCAGGATAGCTGTTGTCATGTCTATATTTTATGATCACAGTGCGTAGGAGGGAATGAAATAACATTTTATAGTTTGAATCTTTTAACCTGACAGTTTTCCAAGAATATGATCATAAATCTGCTGTATTGTTATTGTTTTATGGCACTTTATGAACTCACACAAAGAGCCGCACAGAGCTGCTGCTGAGGAGCGTTTAATAGTTAACAGATGCAGACAAGCCGGTCTGTGGTAAGAGCTAATAGTCGTTAACTATCAGTGGAGGTCCCTGTTATACAGAAGACACACACAGACACACACACACACACACACACACACACACACACCACACACACACGGACAGTCATTCAGTTAGTCACTCAATCACATGATCATTAAGTGAAGGAAACCCCCACACACACATACATGCACCATGCCACTAATAATTTGAAGAGTCCACGTTCCCTCTCCTCCCCTGAACACACACACACACACACTTACACACACACTCTCACTCTCTCTCTCACACACACACATACTGTGTCAGTAGTCATTATTTAGGCTGACAGAGGTAGATCTATACCCAGAGCTCTTTCCATAATTGAACACTTTTCGTCTCTCTGTTTCCGCCTCAGCCTGCCTACTCAGCAGCTTTACAATGAGCCCCGGGGCTTATGACTGTGTGTGTGTGTCTGTGAATGCATACTTGCATATGTGTTTGTGTTTGTGGTTAACTGAAGTGAACACCTTTTCTGTTACTCAGTTTGAGGTGTGTTTGTGAGAAAGGAGAGAGTCATGACCTGCTGATGTAACCGGGGGATTTTCAGGATGACCCATCTGCGGGAAACAGATGCTGTTTTTTTTTTTCTACTTTCATATTTGAAGCCTACAACTTATCAACATGTCACACTTCATATTTTAACTTTTGCTTTATTAAATTTTGTTAATCTAAAATTTTAGTTGTTGCTGTGTTGGTTTTTTGGAACCAGAAGTGACCATATTTGGACAAGAGGGAGGGGCAGACTCCAACTTTTATCACATAATGAACGGACATGGTTGAGAGGTTCAGATCATCGACGATTAACTAGTAGAGGAGGCAGCAAGCAGACGCCACTGAATATGATCATGTCTACCATAGACTCAAAGCTACTGTTTCGTAAAATATTTTTTTTCCGCAGAAATTACTCAATACATTTCTACAGGTCAGACAGGACTATTTTTATCATATTGAATATTCATATATCCGCTATAAGTCTTATTTGGCTGTGTGGATCTGTTTTAAGAGTCCCCTGACAATGACGAAGCCTGAGGAAGGGAGAGCAGCAGGTAGATCAGCAGCAAAAATCCTAGAGGAGATAACAGTCAGTAACCGAATTATTGCTTTACTCCGATTAAGACCGGACAACTGAAGTGCATGTAAACACCTTAGTCTGATTATAATCAGAGGTTGAGAACTCAGACTGGAGTCTGAGAACTCCGATTAAGACACCCAGATAATGCAATTGGAATTCGATTTTTTCTACCATGTAACCAGCATAGTTGCAGTATGATCGGACAATGCATGTGCGCGTGTGCCACGCCCCCGTAACCCCAGAACAAAAACACCAGAAAAGAGGAGTAACATGTACCTCATCTGCAGAAAAAGTAGCGCGTACATCGTGTACGACAAAAAACAACGCTGTATGATGCTCCATCCTCTTGCTCGAAAATCCTCATCAGCAGTTGTAGACACTTCTGACGTCTTACACGGACCTGCTGTTGTTGTTGACAGTTGAATGGGGTTAACTGGAAACAGCGCTACTGAAAAGACCCATATCACCCCCTAGTTTTGGGGAGGAGGACACATTCACGTCAATAATTCGATTTTCTCAGCTGCATGTATACGCAGACATGGAGAGAAGTCCGAAACGAATTGTGAGCTTAGTCTGATTAAGCTGTGCATGTAAACACACTGACTGAGAGTGATAATAACAACAATATATATGACACTGGTAAAAGCCTAAGAAGGAAGAGCTGCTGGGGTGGAAGAAGGTGAGGAGTAAAGCAGGTTAAACAGAACAACCATTTTGACATTTGCCAATTGGAGATGTAGAAGGTAATTGGCCAAACTGTCAGCTGATGTCGACTGGCATTAAAATCAGCTGATTTAGTGACGGCTCGACTTGACTGCCTGAAATAACGTTACACTCAATTTTAGATCAGCGGATAAATGGAAAACTTTGACATTACAACTTGATTCATATTAATGATCATCCTGCGTTTAATTAATTCACCTAAATTATTAAACTGACCTTTACAGTAGCTACAGCCAAGGGGGCTTGATGGATAGGAACAAGAGAGGGGGAAGAGGGTGATGAAGAGGATGAGGGAAAAGGGGGAAATTAGAGAAGAGGAGGCGACAGACAGAGAGCAAAATTGGATAAGAGGAGTGCAGAGGAGGTGGAGATCGGAGCGGGAGGCTGACAGGAGGTGTGTGTGGTCGCTTATTAGGAAAATGGTGAAAGGTGGAGAGGGTTATGTTCCTCTCTCTCTCTCTGTCTACTGTATCTGTCTTTGAGGCTCTCTCTCTCATTTCCATTCCTCCCTCTCTTTCCTCCATATGGGGGGGCTAATTATGGAGGTAAAGGGCACCAAATTAAAACAGCTTAATGTCAGCAGCTGGGAGCTACTTATCCAGTGTTAATATCTAATTCTCTGTGTGTGCTGGGACGGCAGTATGAGGCCATTCTGTTTTGGCTTACATAATAATCCAGCATGCTTTCACTGCGAGCAGACTGTGCTAACAACTTAATAAAGTTGTGCAAACACACAATACACATTTGACAATTTCAGCACGCTCGGAGCTTGAACGCCACCAAAGGTCAAGAGGTCACACGCACGAAGACGCGCGCAGATCCTTAAGTGAGTCATGGAAACATCGAGGAGAAACAAAACAAGCAGTAAATCAACAGTGGTCTCGGATTTACTGAGTTGGTGGTTAGGACTGACATAAAATAACAGCAGACAGAGTTACAGCACGGGGAGAAGCGCTGAAAGGTTGAGAGAGGAGAGCGAAAGAAAAAAGAAAAAAGGAAGAGACACAATCTTAACAAAGAGAGAGAAAGATCAGGAGGAGTGGAAATCAAAATATGCCTCGGGGAGAGATGACAGAAAGAGCGAGAGAAAGAGTTATGAGGAAGAAAATTGCGGTTGTGGTAAAAACAGAAACAACAGAAGATAGGGTTTCACCCCGATGCTGGGGGAGAGAGAGCGCTCTCGTATATGTACGTGTGTAGACGAATCTCCTCGCGGTGTTGATTGTGGTTTTGCATAGCAGAACCAGAAGCGGTTAGATTTATGGAGACAAATGACAAAGAGAAGATGGAAAGAAGGAGGGGGTTTCAAAGTCCAATGACAGATGAAGAAAGGAAACGAAAATATCAGACAGAGGGAAGTCATTTCGTGGAATAATTCGGTTAAGGGTTTGTGGTGTTAGCCTTGTGCCACGCAAGCTCTTGAGTCAACATAGACCTCCTTATACAAGAGTGTGTGTGTGTGTGTGTGTGTGTCAGGGACGTTTAAGGAAAGTTAACCAGCAGTAGAATAGTGCTTATAAAGATCAGAAGGTCTTGGGGTTACGCTGACATACCCAAGCGTTTATATCTGTGTGTTTGTGTGTGTGTGTGCGTGTGCCCCGGTTTGATCTATCATACACTGGTCGCACGCCGCTGTGCACCAAGGTCAGCGCGAGTGCAGCATCTATCATCGGAGCAATATGAGTGTATATGTGTGTGTGTGCCAACCTGCAGTGGGTAAAATGAGCAGTGTTGCACCGCGTGTAGCTGGGTGCCAGCTCGGTGCGTCGGCTCACTCCGTCACTGTCACCATCAAGACAAACTTCAGCCTTAATACACGGTCTTAGAAAACAACAGTGTTGGGTGTACAAACATCATTAGTCACTGTATGAAAACTAAATCTCACTTTACCCAAACATCACTGCTGGTCTGTGAAAATATTTCTCTTTTCCAGCGTGCCGTGAAGCAGCTGTGGAATAAATCGGGGGTATTTTCAGCCGGAGAGCTCAGCTTTTGGTTATTGTGAGCTCACTCAGAAGTATTTGGAGTTATGACACAGTTCGAGAGTGAAACTTGATAAAAAGCAGATGACTCGGTTTTATTTTGGTAATATGGAGTATGAAACACAACACCCTGTCTGTGTTTAGTCCTTATTAGCATGCTGAAATGTAAGGTGATGCTGTTTGTCAGAGGTGGCTACATGTAGATGATGGTGGACACCTGAGGAGGATACTGAGTATGATGGTCTGTTAGAGATCACCTCAAAGTATCTGCATTAAAATAGTCTTTATACAGCATCAACATCATATAGTAGAGGCATGGATGTGAGTATCCCAGTTATTTAGCTTGATCATAGTCGAAATAGGTGTTTGCGTACACGGGGAAAAAGAGTGATGAATACTTGTATCCTGGTTTCTCATTACAGCATCTTATTTTTGCAGGTGACTTTGATGCTTTTTTGCATTTTATCCTTCCTGCATCTTTTAAATCTGGTTTAAAAGAATATTAACTTAGTCCTGATGTTTGGCCGTGTAGTAAAGTTTCTTCAGTACTTCCTGGTTTGCTCTTCTGTACGTGTTGGGAAACCTGTGTCCTGTAGTCTGTCGATCAGTGTTTTTGTGCTTTCGTCAATGTAGACTTCTAGTTTTATTAACTTTGTCATGACAGAGAGGAAATACTCGAGAAGTAAGATGCTCTCATGTTTGTTTTGCTTGTGCAGGAAATCAGGGTAAGAGTTCTCAAGGTACCAAAAGTGTATCCCCTGATCAGGGCTTATCCTGCTGACTGCAGTCTGAATATGATGTTTATTTACTCGCCGACTTGGTCACTGGTATATCTTTATTGATAAAGCCATTGAGGACAAAATACTGACAACCTTTTCCTTCCTTTTAAACTAGAGATGCACCGATCTGCTTGTTTCACCTCCGATACCTATACAGATATCTACAGTTAAGTATCGACTGATAGGATTCAAGTGGCTGTTGAGCTTGTAGGCTGAGGTATTGTGGTAAAGTTCAAGATAGCGGACCCTTTTGCTCGCTCCATTTTAAAAACAATGTGGGCTCAGCGTGTTTACTTGTGGATGCTGCTTATGGCGCATAGCATAGAGTTAGACTGAATAGATCTGCCCCTTATGCATCGGGCCCATTGTCACAATACTCAATCTAGAATTTTCTTCAGTATCAGGAGCAATAACGATATCAAATATCGTATAGGTGCATCCTTACTTTAAACTATGAAGGATTGAATTCACAACCTAATAATGTTGGCTAGGATACAACAGATTGATGAACCCAAAGTTCAAACTGTGTTAGCAAAGAAGCTTTAATACACAGACTGGTTTCAAACTGCAAAACTTAAAAGTCTGAATGTTTGTTTAAAGATTTGTTTTCTAACATTGAATGTTTTTTTTTATCTATTTTGTCAGAAACCACCACCATACCTGACACTGCGACGCCCACCGTGCCCAGAGAGGAACAGACCACTGCTGCACTGAGACCTGGTAAACACACACACGCACACACACACAAACACACACACTTAATTGAGTCTCTGTCTCTCATCCGCACACACTCGCGCACACGCTCCCCGTTCTTAAGGTCAAACCCATGATGTCATGGGAGACCATGGGGGCTGCTGGGCTTTGAAGTCTGTTAGATTCAAGAGTCCCACAGGAAGCTCTGTTTGACTGAAATAAGCTCTCACAGCCAGAGCACCTCACCTCCTCACACTCACTTTGGGAAAGTGACTCTACAGGTTTAATGACGTTGTTTAAAAGAGCTCTTGTGGGTCTGTGTTGTAACTGAACGCTGCAGCATAAATAAAACACAGAACCAGAAGAATAAATGTCCTTTTAGTGCTGCACTTTAGCGTCTTTTTTTACTCTTATTTTTGTTATTTCATCATCTATCAAGTTCCTCCTTTGAATTTGAATTCATACTCCTTTTACTGTCCATGTTCTCTCTATGTTTGTTTTATTTCATCCTCTCCACAGAGTCTTCCGTCTACCTTTTCACTCCACAGATTATATTCCTCCAGCAAAATATTTGTATTCAGCATGATTTATCGAGACGTCGTCTACAAAAGCACTTCTGCCAGAAATCTAAACAGAGCGGGAATCACTCTCAAAGAATCAAAATAAAGAAAAGCTGAGCGCAGTGGCAGAAAAAGGATGATACGAAACAGGAGAGGGAAAAAAGATGACATGATGCTAAAACACTTTGAAGTGCTGAAAACAAAGTGAAACTCGCCGTCAAACATCCTTACTCGATATCTGCGTCTCTTTCACAGCCACCACCCCGTCGCTGTCGGCCGTGTGTGACTTTGAGCAGAGCTTGTGCGGCTGGTCGGCTGATCCTCAGTCGGGTGTGAGCTGGTCGCTTCACACAGCCAGCAGCAGTTCAACCGGACACGGCACACATGGGACGAGGCAGGACCTGGCGCTGGGATCAGACAGTGAGTACTCATTTGTTAACTCATTTCAACAAACCAAAGCTCCTCACAGGAGGTTTAAAAAGTAGAAATTATAAATGAGCTTGTCTGGCTCCAAGGTACATTGCATAAGTTTAGACAAGCTGAATTTCAGAGTTAAACCTTGATCCTGTTGAAACTTTAAGTCCCGCCTTTCTCCGGCGGTTTTAATCTTTCAAACTTTCTCAAACTTCCCTTTCCCTTCAGAGCCGCGTAAAACCTCGCTCAATTGGGATTCCTGCATTTCAAGATATTTCTCATTTTACAAACACAGACAAGAAAGCATCGTCACGTTGGGATGCTTCACCTTCTCCAGCACAAAGACTTCTGTTCTTCTAATTAAGAGCAAAGAGGTTGTCCCGTGGTGGAATAATAAGCATCCCTGGTGCTGGAGGGGTAACCACTGACAACAACTATGATGCAAGGATTTCACTCTGATCTGCTCAGCACTTAATTGGACTTTTTAAAAACAACGTTCGGTTTAACAATTGAACTTTCCTCTAACCTACTTTATCACTTTATCATCTCTCCTCGATTTTTCTGTTGAATCCAAAAGTTTGTGCGTCTGTTTTCAGCATCTCTGCTCTCAATCCTTGACATCTCACCATGGCCTGAACATGTTACTGCAGTTTATCATGACTGTATTTTTATGTCACTTCCCACTTCCAGTCCTCTCACCCTCCTTCTCTCTCTCCTCCCTGACCCTTCTCCCATTTCCCTCAGTGGTACTTGACTTTTTTTCCACATCTGTCCGCCTTTAATAAGACAGCAGGAGGATAACCAAGACTGTTTTATCCATTACACACACACACACATTCACTGCTTCACACTCTCTCTTTCTTACACACACACACAAACGCATGTACTGTACTTACACACATCGCCCGCAGCAGTCAGATAACTCAGATGATGGCTTTGACAGAAGTGCTGCCTTAGCTCTACAGCTCCCCCTGAGGCCCCACACACTCTGAACACACACTATTTCACAGCCACTCAAGGTGGGACTGACCGCGTATTAAACACACAAACACACACACACACACACTCGACCTTGCTACCCACCAAGGTTTTCTCTGTATCTGTTGAAGCCATCGACTCTATGGTCGACTGAGCAGCTCTTTTATAAACAGACAGGGCCGTGACATTAGGCGAGGCTCTACATCACACTAAGCTGCTGTGTGCGATGTGTGTGATGTGTGTGCGCGCCCTCGAACACATTCATTTATATGCGTTTCTCGGCGCTGTTATTAGTGTGTTTGCACGTGTCTGAGTGTGTGTAATTGACATAGCAGCGTCCCTGTCTCGGTGCTAGACAGCAACATGACATTAAGTCTTGTTCTACAGCAACATTAGCGCAGCACCCCTGTCTGCAAGCTGTCTCCATATGCAAATCAAATCCCCAACCCTAGTCACTGAAAAGGGCTTTAAGAAAGAAAATCCAACCTGAACAGAGCTCATAAGTTATTCTTTTGATCTCAGACAGGGCGGGACTGAAACTCGACACCCTGTGGAGATTTCCATCGAAGGAAACTCTTCTCAGCGCTGTAGGGAGTAGTTTAGTTATTGATAGGAAGAGGAAATGAGAATAAAGGAGGGTTCAAAGACTGAAATTGACATCATAATATCAGAGTCCTGAAGAAATCACTCGGAGAACAATGTGAAAACCAGCTAACAGTTAAAGTAAACGTCTTCAAACAACCTGAAGTCAGAGCTTTGCCAGTTCTCAATGCTGTGTGCTGGAATAACAACATGTCGCTGTAAGATTTGAGTCAATATGTAAAGGTTTAAAGTGTATTTAAACCACCTGTTTGCAAACATGGAGACTCATCCCATCAACTTAGACAGAAAGAAGTGTCCAATGCTCCTAAAGATGTGAATGGATGTTCTGAAGAAACGTATTTCCTCGTGTTTCAAACTGAAAATCAAATTATGACTTATTGAAGAAAAGAAAACACATCACAGAGTCTGCAGGTGACAAACCTGTAAGTTTAATTTTGGGAGAGCAAGAAACACCAACTCCTCTATCCTCAGGTCGGTGTCCACATGTCCTGAGGGAGTTAATATATATTAAATTAAAATATACACATCTTATATACAAGGTCATCTCCATTTCATTGATTAAAATTATGCTAAATTGCACCGTACTTTACAAAATACTATCTGTCATCTGTGCTTGTTTACATTCAGGTAACAGAGAGTTATTGCCGTAAACTGGAGCTACAACCCCAGCTGGTGTGGATGGCTGCGCAAAGTTTTAGGCCTGTAAAATAGTTCTTACAATAAGTTTGAACTATGGGTCATTCTGGTGCCGACCAGCAAGGAAAATAATGTTTAACTGTGTAGCTGTCCAAACATGAACAGCCCAGTGAATGCCACCGAACCCAACCAGGGCAAATATCTAAACCCTCTATCATTATTGAGAACAATCCAACTTTGGCGCTGATGTTCTCCTGGTCTAAGAGCACCAGGCGGCCCAGGTTCGATTCCTTCCTGAGGCCCCTTTCCTGCAGGTCCTTACTGCTGTCATTAAAGGCCGAAAAGCTCCAAAATATATATTTAAAGAAAGGAACAATCAAACTTTGTCAGGGCATTTAAACCATAAAGGGGGGAACTGTAATTGCTCTAAAAAGGCCTGGTTGTGAAATGATTGTAGTCTGACCAAAAAGGCTTCTCTTATTTGTGTTTTTTAAAAGCTGAAGAGCCATGAGGTAAAGAAAAGTTTTATTCCTGGCCAGTCCTCACCTGATAGTAAACAAACTACAAAAGACTCCAAATATACCTGCGCAGGTACACATAGGCGATGACTGACAGATGCAAACACTCAGAAACTTACACACAGATCTATATCTATAAATGAAGAGTGGTGTACACACACCAACACAGACACGCACACATACACACACCGCCCTCCCTCCCTCAGAGCCAATCTGCATCCCTGCCTCTCCCTCCCATGGAGAGTTGTTAATTAATTCCCTCCCTTTGTACGTTCGCCAAGATCAAACGCAGAGAGACAGAAAAACACAGCAACTTTCTCTAACTGTACTTAATGAGCAACGGTAATTTAGGTCCCAGTTTTCATCGCCTCCGAGTGAAGGAACAGAGTTACCTCAACCCAGATCCATTATTCATTAAGTGTGATGTGCTGCAAAAGCGGTCCAATGTTTTCCTTGTTTTTGGCAGAGGGAGAGGAACAGAGAGGATGGATAGATAGCGAGGTAGATAGCTAAAGAGATAGATGGATAGATGGATGGATATTGCTTTTCTCTTCTCTGTTTTCTTTCTTGCATTTTCCCTTATGGGGGTGTCACACACAGAGTCTGTATGTCGTTAAAAACACTATTTGCAGCTCCAGCGAAGCTTTTAGTCCCCGGCCATAATAGAAAAAAATAGACAAACAGCCAAACGCAGCAGCAGGCTAATGATTATGGTCCTGTTTTTGGTGGGGGATACACTACAGCAACTGTCTTTCCCTCTCCCATCATGTTTGCTCACTCTTTCACTCACTCGCTCGCCCTCGCCTTCTTTCCCTTCACCTCTTTTGCTCTTACTCCCATCGATTCTTTGAGCAGAGAGGAGAAAAGGGAAGTGAATTAGAATTAGGGAGAGAAAAAAAAAAAAAAACACTGTGGCTGTATTTGTGTGATGGCCAGGCTGACGAAAACACAGAAAGCCGCAGAACAGGGTGTCAGCATTCGGAGTGATTAGGCTTGTTTTAACAGGGATGTGTTTGTTTGTTTGTGTGTATGTGTGTGTGTTCATAGCCATTAGCGGCCATGATGAAAAGGCAGTTTCTCCTTTGCGGTAAAGCTTCGTACCGCAGAGTGATAGCGGTAATGTCCTAAACTGCGAGCAACCACATCTCACTGCATTACTGCATTATCTACTGTATATGTCTGGCACAAAGTAGAAAAACACGCCGTCGCAAACTATAAAGCATATCAAAGTGGGATCCATTAAATCAATGGAAGTGCAAAAGCAAAGGGAGTCATATTTACAACCCTCAGAAATCTGCAAGACTGTACATCTGTCAAAAGGTCACTAAATTAAGCATTTTTGCCACTTAATGGATTACTTTGAAACACGTTGCTGATTTCGCAGTAACATCGCATCTGGCGTTCCCCTTGTCTTTCCTTTTCCTCCAGATTTCTCAGGGAACTACCTCCACCTGGACGCAGGCGCCCACACTCAGCGCAAGCGAGCCCGGCTAATGAGCCCTGAGGTGGGGCCGGAGAGAGGCCCGCTCTGCCTCGTCTTCTACTACCAACTCCAAGGGGAGGCGCAGGGGAGCCTGAGGGTGCTGCTGAGGGACAACGACCAGGAGGAGACGCTGTTATGGGCTCTAAAAGGAGACCAGGGATCTCACTGGAGGGAGGGTCGCACCATCCTGCCCCAAAGCCCCAGGGAGTATCAGGTAGGTGGTGTTTTTGTAGCGAAGCATCGATGGACTAATTATTTCATTTTTGTTTAAAGTGTATGGAAATTTAATTACTTAGTTTCATTTTATTTAAGCTTTCTAAACCTCTCCTCAGCTTTATTCCAGGGTGAGGGTGCAGAAACACAAAAACGCTTTTCCCAACTGTTTGAACTTTTAAAACAGAGAGCAGAAAAAGTACTTCAAATACTATCCTGCACATTTTCTTTGTGTTTAAAAACACAGAGACGGGTTTCAGAAGCACTTATTAATAATAGGGGTAATCAGTTTGCTCTTGCCGTCAAGTTTGAGACGTGTTTTTGTGCACAAATGTGAAAATTTTATTTAAAGCTACTGTGAGGAGATTTTTTGCTAGTGTTGAAATCCACTGAAATCAATATTCTCACCAATTTATGAGTAAACGAACAAAAATAAAACTTGTATCTTGTCATTTTTTAACGTCTAAAAGTGCTGCTGAGGTGGTAGGTGACAGATCAGGTGATAAAAAGTTTCAAAAAGTGCTAGAGCCATCACTGACGATAACACAGGGGTTAATTTACGAGCAGGCTCATCTTTCAGAAGGAAAACAGAAATAAAGGGTTTGAGATTTTAATATTAATGCATGTTTTATTCCGTTTAATGAGGAATCTTTCTCATCATGCAGGTGGTGTTTGAAGGGTTTTTTGATCACCCGACGAGAGGCCACATCAGAATAGATAACATCCACATGAGCAGCAACATCGAGCTGGAGCAGTGCACTCGTAAGTCTACATGTCTGTTTGTGTGTCTGTTATCTGTGTGTTACTACAGTCAGTCAGTCGGTCTATCAATGTGCATGAGCCTCTTCCTCCTACACACCCATCCTCTTTACCCTATACCTCCACCAGAGACCGGTTTAGAAAGAGAGAGAAAAGAAACACTCATAATGTTTCTCGTTTACACACAAACATGTACACACACACACACACACACACACACACACACACACACATGAAAAAAAGATATAGAAAAAATGAAAGTAGGCCACAAACGGCCTTTGGGCATGGTTTCTAATCTATCTTTCATATCTTCCTCTCTCTACCTCCCTCAGTCTTTTCCTACACCACCCCACCCTGCCGGTTTATCATTCTCCTCATTCTTTCCTTATATCTCTCGCTCACTCTGTTCTCTCTCTCTCTCTCCATCCGTGGCCTCTTCCTCCTCTCAGTCTGGGCCACTGAGGACCAAAACAAAGTGTTTGTCTCTCTCTTTCTCTCTCACTCTCTCTCTCTTTCTCTCTATGATTACATGAAAGAGCAACATGTAGTTTTTCTGCGACCAAACTGCGTCTCTCTCCTGCACACAGCCGAGACTATTAATAACCATTGGCTTCACTGATGGATGTTATTACTGCAACACAAATCCAGTCTTACTTTAAACACACTGACTAGACACGGGATTAAATTTTAAATGCTTCACATATCTGCGTTTGACCAATATCGTTTCCAACCACCCACACGCTCACACACAGTTTGTTCTCCCTGTCATGTTAAATAATGAGAATATTTTTAGCATTTAATGTAGCGAAACACCCGAGCACTCAGCGCAGCAGGACACTGATAGCCTGATGGAAGCGAACACACACACGTATTCGCAGAAACACACACTAACGCATAATGACATGTAAAAATTGCCACAGTTGTTTTACATTAATAACCATGATACATTAGGACACACGCCCACACAGTCTCTTAAACTTGCTTTTCTGCGTACAGCTGCTTCGCTTTCAACCTTATTTAATCGAGCCAAATGGTGTTAAACTGTCTCATCTCGGGCCAACTTCTCTGTCATTCAGATTCTTTTCCCTCTCTGTAAAATCCCGCTGCAGCCTCTGATTGTTTTTTGACTCGCGTAATTGTTTGTTAAAGTGTTTTAACAAGTTCTGGAGAAAATGTTTACAGGTTTACTTTAACTTATCATAAAGGATGGATCTTAAACCTGTGAAAAGAGTTGTATTAAGTCCTCTGTGGCATCAAAAGAGTATTAAAAAGTTTACAAAAAAATGAGATTTCATCTTAAATGGTACTATTAGCAGTTTATGTCATACCCTGGTTGTCTTGGATGCAAGGTTTTAAATTGAGACGTGAAAATGTGCTTCTGCAGCCTCTCAGTTTCTAACCTCATTCTTCATGCAGTGATCTAAGTTTGCAGGGATGCTTGCATAAAAAGGTGCCGTGCCTGAAAGGAAGGTGCAGATGGTTGTAGAGGTGGAAAAACACCAAACAAACATGACGAGTGCTCCAGAAGAATCTTTGCATCAGCACCAGGCCAATGTTTCATGTAAACAACTTTAAATATCATCACAAACGTTAACTTTAAGCATACTCGGACCAGGTTACATTCAGAGTATAAGCATTAAATAGGCTGAAATGTGCCCTCCTATCACTTATTTTAATATTGATGGTGCAGTTTAGACGCTCAGCTAAAATAATATGGACATTAACAAACCTTATGTTGCATTAAATTTCTTGTGAGGAGTTTTTTATGATATCCAAAAGCAAACTAGACCATTGGTGACAAGACTGATGATTTTCGTAGTGTAATATTTAATGCCTGAGCAGGTGTCAACCTTGCAGCTGAAGAAATAACCCTGTGTTTTGATTTTCACATTAAGTATTTATAATAAATGATGCATTTGACTCCACAGGAGGGACCAAAATGGACACAATCTTTCTGCATTAATACTCATCTAAAAAGACAGATGTTACAAAAACCAGCCTGTAAAAAGGATCGTTAACTGAGAGGCGTAGAGGGGTTTTATCTGGGATGACGTTTGTTTTTCTCTCTTTAGTTTTTCTTTTTCGTCTTTATTCCTCGTCTTTTAATATTTTTCCACTGTGTCATCTCTCTTCAACTAATTGTGCCACCATTCTGTCATATCTTTCCCTCTTTTCTTCCATCTCCTCTCCCCCCATCACTTTCATATCAGATATCACATCCTCCGGCAAATAATAAACAGCAGTAAATTTCAGTCTCTGTTCCCATGACCCCTAACTTACCTCCGCCCTTCCTCCCCATTCATCTCCTCCCCTCCCTTCACTTTCTTCACCTCCATCTTCCATCCACCCTCTCCTCAGTTATATAGTACCATCGCTGGAAAGACAGACAGGGAATGACACAGCAGAAAATCAGACATGGAGAGCGAGTCATATTTGATGAACACACAAAGAGAGCGACGCAGAGACAGAGAGAGGAGGACACACTTCCTCTCTTCCAAATCTGTCAGCCCACTCCTTTGCCAGCTTTTCTTTGTTTTCTCTCCATTTTGTAAAAAATGACTGTCATCTTGAAAGAATCCTGGAGCTTAAGACTCCTACACAGCTCGCAAATCTTTAATGATTTCCTAAAAAAGGAGAGACAAGCACCGAAGCTGAGAGAGAGCAGAATTTTGTGAATCAGCTTTTCTGTCAGCAATCCACAGGAATTAATTTGCAGCGTGTAACTTTAATCCTGGAAATTACACTTAAATATAGTGTGTGAAGTATATCATTATGCAAGTTTAGTAAATTTGGGATAAATCATCTGAACTTTGCAGTTACCACCGAGAAAGGTTAATCAGTTTAATAGAAGGAGTGCAGAAATTAATCATCGACACTTTATTTACGGTTAGCCCAGACCATGCACTGAATTTTGTTTACAGAAAAGCCAAAAAAATCTAGAAATTTTTGGACTTTGGCAGGAGATAATTCAACTTCAAAAAGAAACAGAGTTTAAGTGGACAGCCATCTGCCTTAACTCACTGAAAGAGAGAAACCAATAACAGCGCCATAATCAAATCAAATCAAATCAAACTTTACTTTTAAAGCACTTTTCATGCAAAAAGAAATCCATCCCTCCACTGGAATTGTTACCGGATATGTACTGCACATATTGATAATAATGTAAAGAGACAAATTAAAAGTGGTTATTTCTGTTGACTGATCTCTATTTTTCTCTCTTTTCCAGAGCCTTTCCCTGCTTTAACACCGGGCATAACCAGTAAGTCCTACTTCCTGTTCCACTTGTACTTCCTGTGCCAAATGTCTGTGCTCTCTGCTTGTCGCTTAGCTCAGCTCACAGCTCTGCACCGGCTCTGAGGAACCTCATTAGTGCACAACATACAGCACAACGTGACACAAACAGACACAAAAACAAGATTTCTTAAACCTTTACATCACCACACAACTTCTTTCAGCGTTCCTATAGTGTTTACAGTATCACACTATATATTCTCTCGGTGAGGTAACATCTGGTGACAACATTGCAACCTGATTGAATGGATCCACTGCATTGTTCCAGCATGACTCCCTGCATGCTGGGTTGTTACTCTAAGTAATGAATGCAGTTTGGTTTATTCCTCGGTGAGAAAATTACAGTTTTTACCTCATAAACAAATAGTTTCACACGATTATTCGCAAGAACAGCGACTTTAGCAGATGGCAGTCACAACATGTGCAGCAGCGATCGTAACGTCATGGGGGTTTATTTGCACATTACACAGTCTGATACGTGTTTCGGCGTGTGCACAGTGATGTGTGTGATATACTTGAACTCCGTACAGTTGTGATAAGTATAACATGTTTGTAGTATGTCATGTTTTCTGTTTCTGGTATGGTTAATAGCTTAAGAGGCAGTCTTTTTGTCACTGTACGTGCAGCACATTTACTTGTCATCCAATCTTCCATCCTGATTTGCAGCCACTGTGCAAAACTTCCTCTTTCTGCATTCAGCACCATACAAGGAGCCTCTTTTCCCATCTCTTTGCTTCCTCTTTCTCTCCTCTTCTTACTTTTCTACATTACACACCTCTCTCCTCTCCTGTCTCCTCTGTTTTCATCAAAACTCTTCTTTTACATTGCTACCCTTGTCTCTCGTCTCCTTTCCTCATCACGAGCTGCTGATGCCATCTGAGTAAAATGCAGACCTGATCACCACCCAGCGTCTTTTTCTTCTTCCCCTCATCCTCAAATCGGTCGGTCTGAATGGAGATAAAAACCAGCTTAGGCAGATTATGTTCTGATCTCTTGTTTTCAGAGTCTTGGTTTTGGACTCATTTTGTTTGATCTGTGACACATATAAACCCGTATTTGTCTCCTGTGAGTCAAAATATCAAGATTTTTATGACAAGTAGATGTTTTTTATGCTTCTTTATGCGTCTTTTTTAAACACTTTTTATTGAATTAGCAGCAGGTATCACTTTTTTAATGATCCTTGCAGTCGCACAACAATCATTTGTTTGTTTTGCATCAATAGTCTACACTTAAATCAGGTAAACGTGTGAGTGTGTGAGTGCCGGTGTGTGTCCATGTGTTCCCAGCGTGTGAATACTTCAATAACATTCCTCAGATACTGTCAGATACTTGAGCAGCACTCGGTTTTGTTCGCCACGGTTCAGTTCAATAAAGACCGAAATGCCATTCCCAAAAATAGTCAAACCCGCGAGCCGAACACAGAAGCCTCCGGTCACCTGACTCAGACACAAGTGTTTGACCTCACGCTCTTCAGGTTACCTAGACGACTGGATGCTGAACAGATGCCACATCACTCCCAGCGTGACAGTATCGGCATGACTGACACTCGTGTGTGTTTCCATGAGAATGAGCCCCGGGAAAAAAAGGATGTTTCTCTCTCTTGTGTTTCTCTTCATGGGAGCAGATGTAGTTGAACCTTTTTCAAGAATGACGACATAAATCATGATGATGTGTAGGTCTGGATTCAGATATGTGAGATCGTTTCATTGTTGCATCAAGTTTCCAAGCTATGTGTAATGTCAACCCTACTGTTAGACAATTCAGCTTGTGGTTCACCGACTGATCACAAAAATAAGGGGAATTATGGCTCTGATTAACCTGCACATGAAAAGGGATTGACAGTAATTTAAGTTCCTTGAAAGCCACACTTCTTAGCTTACTTGCTCTCTAGAAAAAAGGCTCTCCTTTTCCCCCCCGTTCAGATTAAAAACTGAGAAACTTAACGGTGGATTCTTGCAGTGGTAAAACTCATCTGTGTCTTAATCCACTGGTGCAAAGGCTCTCTGTGCAGGGTGCTTAGATTGTAGCTTCACGATGAAAGCACATTTTAAACCTTTAAAGAGTGCGTCTGAACTTGAAAAAAGAGACAAAATTAAGCTTCTGCTTTTCTTGAGGTGCCGTGCCTCTCTGTGCACCTCTCCTTCCTCCGTCCTTGCTTTCTTTCTTTCTTTCTTTCTTTCTTTCTTTCTTCTCTCTCGTCTCCATCGTAGTTTGTTGCCCGGCTCTGGCCTAACTCACATTCTTTCATTCTCTCTTTTTTTTTCTTCATCTGTCTTTCTTCCACAACCTCTCTCTCTCTGCGGGTTTCTTTCACAGTGAGTTGACAGAGTATTGAAGTTTCAGACAGACCCTCTAATGCAGGATTAAAGATATCATGGCAGGATTAGCTTGCTCCCTTCACTTCCCCTCCCTCCCACTCGCTCCTTTCACTTTCTACTAACCCTCTCTATTTCACTCCAGTCTTTCTTCTTTTCATTCTCTCTTTAATACCTTCTCTCTTATCCTTTCTCTCCCCTGTAATTTCCCTCTGATTTCCCCTCTCTCCCTCGCCATCCCTTTCTCCCTCCACTCAGCTCCCTTCAATGAGATCTTGCCCTGATAAACAGCCACTTAACAACTCCCCACTCTTTGTCCAAACCAGCCAGTCACTGCATAATCAAAGCTTTGCATCCTGTGATGGAAATCTGGACGCATGGCATGAGCCTTTGCGAGTCAATGTGCAGCTTTTGCTTGTGAAGTTTTGCAATCTCTCTGAGTGAAATCAGCATTTTCAAAATAGGCTGTTTTATACAGAATGAAACTTAAATTAACATACAGTATTAACTATAACTTATTTAAAGTAAATACTGTAGAAGTGAGCTAAATCTGTGAGATGACGGTCTGTTTTTGCCTGCTGGTGATCGTAGATGTTATGTCTTTTGCATAAAAGCAGGAACAAATATTTTCAAATTAATATTGCAGTAATTGACCATTCATTAAGTCCCAACCATGAGACAACCTGTGTTCAAAAATGAAGTGCAGAAAAATAACTGTAGTTCCGCGAGTGTCCACTAGAGGGTGGCTCCAAAAGCTCAGAAATCCCCATTAACACTCATGTTAAAAAGTCAATTTTTACAGCAATTTCTCTACAGCCTTAAATTAAAGAAAGTTTTGTTAAGAATATCTCATTTCTTCACCTGACACACCGAATAAGGGCAGAACTTTTTAAAATAAACTTTAGTTTGATACATTTTTAATATATCAAGATGAAGAGCTATGCATACATTTGCATAATCACTTCACTTACTGGCACGTTGTTGCTGTTTTAAGGCCCCCTTATCTCTGTAAATGTTCCTAGCATGAGTCAGCATTTCCAAAATAGTAAATGTCATCATTTGACTTCAGAATCCTTCATCAGAAACCAGCAGCTGAAGTTACATCCTCTTACAGAGTCAAGCTTTATATTCTTTTCCAACCTAAATTTAACACTCAAAAGTCTATAACAGAGCTTTAATTTTCATGAAGATCAAAAAAGGAGCTTTTATTTTTAGTTGCACTCAATATTTATCAGTAGTTGTCGGGGCTAAGGGTTTATTGAATGGTCAATAATATAAAATCTACAGTGCGGTCTGCATGTCTGCCTCCCTCGTCCATGGTGCCAACCAGTAATGTGTCCTCCTGCCCTCCAGGGGGTGCCATGTCTGGAATGGAGCCCACAGTTGACACAGTGGCGGTGCAGCCTCTCCCCGCCTACTGGTACTATGTGTTGGCGGGAGGCGGTGCCCTTCTGCTGCTGGTCACAGTGACTGTGGCGGTGATACTGTGCTGCCATCGGTACCACTGGGCGACCCAGAAGACCAGCAGTAGTCATCATCATCATTCAGTGATGTACCACAGCAGCCAACATCAAAACCTGCAAGGTCACCAAAACTGCTACCAGAACCAAAACCTCAGCTATAATCTGATCCACTGCCCCAACCAAAACCACCTGTACCCAGGTACCGGGCCGAGTCTCGACCCTATGCTCACCATCAAACTGGAGAAAGACGACAGCTATGACTCCCAGTGTTGAAAATAACTGGGCGAGTCCTCAATGAGATGCTTTATTCGAGTACAAGGGTGTGAAAATTCCCCGAAATAAAGGATCCACGCCAGTAACCAGAATTATCTCTGCTCTTCACTGGTGGAAATCAACCTGGAAAACACTGCAGTTCCTGTTTATGAGGACTGATCTATTAAACTGATGCAGGATGGTAACTTAATCAGCTGGCTGCAACTGGCAAAGTGAACTCTTTATAACAAACTTTAACAACATCCCTGATGAGAGAGGTTTGCAGCTTCTTTGATGCGCTCGCTGGCTTCTACGACTGCTCTCAAACCTGAGCAGAAAATGGATTATGATCAGAATATCAAGTAAATCACAGGTAGTAAGGCTCACAGACTGTGAAAATAGGTATATGCAGTGTGCAGTGTCAGCCTATTTTCCCTCTCTAGCAGGATATGTCTGCCCTGCTGTGATCTGCAGCTCGGGGACTGCCTGTTTCTAAACACCCTGTCTGCCAGAGAGAGAGGATTTACACACAGGTACAAGGAGATAGAAGTCACAGTGCCTGCTGCATAAAGAGAGAAGCCTATTTCCTCAGCTGTCTGGATGGAGCTGCTGTTTGTTTGTCCACTAGCCTTCGAGGGACTGAGAGTGACAAGGACAGATTAGAGGCAGAAAAGGAAAAAGGTGCAGAAAGAATTAGTGTTGTCTGTCCGGCTGTGACAGAAAGACTGCTTCTGTGACATCCTCTGTGAGTGGCTTCTTTGGCCCGTGGACCGGGGCTGAATCAGTGTCGCGCTGTTCTCTCGACGGTTTACACCAGACTGCTTACAGGCGTATGCACGGGCACCATCCATGTAACTGAATGTTTAACTGGCTGATAATGAAGAGTATTTTTCATTGTGTGGTGGTGATATGCCTTTTTTTTTAAATCTCCTTTAAATCTATATCTGTACCTCCACCATGAGGTTGTGCCTCTGTGTTAAATGAGAGTATGAATGGACTTTGTTTTTGCCTGGATCTTTTAGATAATCATATGCCTGTGTCTGTTAATGTTCAAACCAAACATCATTGAATGTCATGTTCACAAAGTGCAGGTTGAATGAAACAACGACAAAAGCCTTTGTATTGAGTATCCAAAGCTGCTGTTACACTTTATTTTCTTGACACCTGTGTTCAGATCTGTACGTCTGTCAACGATTTTTCTGCCTGTTATTCAAGGAGACGCTTTCATTCTTTGTTCGGCTCAAAATATTTAGCATTTTAGTCTGGTTGCCTGGAGTTGCGGTCCCTTCGGATGCAAAAACTAGTAAGATTTGCTCTAAGAAAAAGACTGTGAGGAAAAAACGACTGATGAGAAACACCTACTCTTTTTTTTCAAATAAGTCTGATTCCATAGTTTGATATTTCCTTATTGTCTGTTTTATCATGTGTTCAACATTTATGGATTTCGTAGTGAATTATTTACACAAAAGCTGCAAAATTCAGCACATATAGAGTGACACCATGATCTTTTTTAGTGTTGGGGTAATGCATAACAAAGTAAAACATTAGAAAACTTGGATTATGTTTTTGCTTTGTAGCAGGTAGCTGCTCACATGCAGACGGTTAATCTACAGTTTCAGCTAATTTGATTCAGGAAATATGGAAATGTGAATATTATTTTAAAACATCACAGTGACGGGTAACCTGTACTTTGAATTTGCAATCTGCAAGAGTCTTCATCGTCTACATAAAATGATCCAGGTGTTTTTGAGGATTTTAGGTAATGCAGCAGTACTCAAACACTTAAGTAATGCAAGAATGTAGGGCTGGGCGATAAACCGAAAGTATACGAATACTAAAATTACTATAATAACCGACCATGTCAATAAATAAAAGTTGCTTTTGGATGTGTGTCAGTAGGCCATGTTGGGGATGTGACTCCACCCCATCCAGTCCGTAACAAAGAGGTAAAGACAGGTTAAGAGATGGAGGACGGTTCAGAAGTTGTAGCGGCTGAAGTAGACGAAGTTAATGTGAGAGGTGGTGAGCAGCTTGTGGAGTAGTTATCATCCATTTACCGTTATCAAGGTGAACTGTTCAATATATCGTGATATTCATTTGAGGCCATATCGCCCAGCCCTACAAGAATGCACACAGTTAATGGTAGTAATATTTGAATGTAGTGAGTTATTTGAGCAGCAGCGTTTCCCAACACGTGTTATTTTGCAATAGTGAACGCAGTTTAAGCACTTTGACGCTTCTTGATAATCGTTTATTGAAGGCTTTAATGATTTATGATGATTTCTTGCATCAACTGTGAATCTTAGACACATTACTTTAGTCATGTACTGGGTTTGAAACTTGCTTTCTTTGTTATGACTTCTTTTGGTAGTTGTATCTGGTGTATTATAGTTCATGTTTGTTTTTTATACCCACTGAGATGATCTTAATGACTTTTATTTGATGTGAAATCATAAGGTGGATGAAGTGGACATGGACACACACAACACACATACATTTATATGTTTTGAAAGTACACAAATGTATATAGTAATACTCCTGGTTTTGGATTAAGAGGCGCAGTATCAGCGTTTATTCAGATCCATGTCTGTGAAATTGAGTACACCACTGTGGTACTTATTTTTCTTGGATTCTTAGCAGCTCACCATCTCGCTTTGTGTGCTTTCCCCCTACATCATTTTGTTCATGCCCAAATCCCCCAGCCTTTTTATCAAAAACCCGCTTTTTCCTATTCTGCTCCTTCCCTTCATTGCAAATCCTCCCAGCGAAAAAACACAGCAGAGGAAATGAGAGGAGAGCAAAACCTCTCAGAGGAGAAGGGCCCATTAAGCGAACCCCTTTTCCCTCCGAAGAATGCGCCCAGAGATGGAGGAAGATGAAAGAAGTAAAAAGGGAAAAAAAAACAGCTTTCTATTCTTGCTAAAGATAGATTTTTTTTTCTCTTAGTCTGAGAGGAAGGCTAACAGGGAGGCAGGTTAGGGGTTTGGATTGAAGGAGGAGGAGAATAAAAGGAGGAGGGCAGGTTGTTTCAAACACAAAAGCAGATGAAAGAAGTCTTTTGGCAGAATACACTGAATGATAGAGACATGAGCACAGCACACAGTGTAACAAATACTGATTTATGAGAGCAAAAAAAACTATCAGATTCCCTAATCTAATCATTGTTTCATCCATGTTCAAAAGTGCATCAACTCCGCCGCTCTACGTATCGACTTATTTCATCGAATCGTGTCTCATAAAACGTGATTTTGTGCTTTAGTCAACAAGTATTTTACTTATTTGGTGCTCGCATATCCATCCTCTCTGCCGTCCACTTCAATCGACTTGTGTATGATTTACACATTATGTGACTCATTCTAGCAGCCCTCTGCTCTAACCCAATCAATATGAGGCCCAAATTCAAATAGAGAAATGATATATGGCTGTATTTATGTTGTGCTACCCGTGCACTTTCTCTTTCATTCTCTCTCCCTCCGTCAAACTTTTTGCAAGATTTGGAAAATGTGCTGGCGCCTTCTCATGCAGAGCTTTTAAATCAACCATCCCTCACTCCCTGCTCTCCCCTCTCCATCACAGACTACTTTGAAGCCTTTTAATATTTCCAATTAGTTAATGGAGCTGATTGCATTCATAAAACCCTGCAGTAAGCACTTCTACCCCTCAGGCCATCCCTGACTCCTTTTTTTTTCATTCTGCCTCCTCCTCCTCCTCCTCCTCCTCCTCTATGTTCTGGAGAAATATTACGAGTGAAAGCACTCTAACAGGTCCTCAGGCCCCCACTGCAGCAGCGTATGGTGCCAAAGAGCCATCCATGCCTTTGCCTGAATAAAATCGCCCTCTTTTTATGCTTCTCTTTACTAATTGGACAGTGGAGACAAAATGGGACTAGAGGGAATTTTAATCTTCTTTCAGATCCGCATGATGATGCTTTTCGGGATCCTAGCCTGAGGGCTTTAAGCCAGGATCATTACAAGTGTTCAACAGCCGGCCAATGAGTGTCCGAGCATCAATCTTGTATTATCCCACTTTTTGTTGCTTTGTCTTCATTGGTGTGGGCTCTGAGAAGAAAAAAAACACTCTGCAGGGCTCTGTTGCTGGCCTAGAGATGAGATGCTCAAATATTCACATTTCACTTACAGTTTACTGGGATTATTTAGCCAAGTAAACCTGGAATCCGTCATTTCCTGCATTGTTTCCTGCTCTTAAACTTAAATTACATGACATAACACAGCCGTCATAAAGTTTAGTCTTCTTTGTAAGCTGTGAGAGCACTTTCTTTAAGCACCTCTCGTTCTTGTTGTTTATTTCTTTGCCCTGATTTGAAGGGGAACAGAACCACATGTTGAGTTTTTGGATAAATTTCATTATATATATATCAGTGTTAAGGCTATAAATCTTTGCTTTCTTGGTGTTATGATTGAGTTTTCTAATCGATCGGGATGATTTCTGTTGCCAGAGGCTAGAAGACTGATCACGGCCTTTGTAGAGAATTAACTTAAGTAACTTTAAATGGAAACAGCGTCCAGTTTACACTCTCTATAACTAAGTAGAAGCAGCCTTGGAGGTGTTGTTTGAAAAGACCACCAACTATGCATAAGTTCAGACTTATTTCTGATGTTTAACTGCTGTCATTGTCTCTGAGCTGAGATTGTCTGAGACGATTTCATCACCTGGTGCCATTGTTGTAATTTTACACTAGCATTAGGATTAAGGAGGATGTATGCGTCAGGTATCGTCCAATCAAAATGCTCAGAGAAGTGCTTTTCAGTGATTGGCCAAAGTAGTGAAACATCATTTCTGCGACGTGTCCACGGTGCAACCAAACCAGTCAACTTCGGTGTATATTTAGTCCGGACTTTGCACCCTAAATGAAGACTCTGCAGAGCCGGTGCAACAGGCCTCAGGACTTCATGACTGTCTTTTTGACTCGTTATGGATCGTACTGTCTTGCACTTCAAGCAAATTAAATATTGACCCGAAGACAAAGCCAATAGAGACACACACATCCTCCCAGTGAAATCATTCGATTAGCAAACTCACCACATCAAACATCGTAGAGGGAGGACGCTTCATTTAGGAGAATATTTGTTAGTTTTAAGAGCAGACTTTAGGGTTTACTTTACTTTGGGGTCAATTTTCAGCACTTGAATGAATAATTGAGTCGTTTTAATTTACAGAAAATGACCTTAGAAGAGTATTGGAAGTTTGCAGAGTCATTTTTTTGAAGGTATAATCTGGATGCCACAGTTTTAAATCTGCTTCATAAAAAAGTGATGTAATCTCGAGCAGGAAATGAAGCTCTGTATCTCCTAAATGAGTTTTTCACCTCTTGTCTTTTGAATATCTATTACAGTTTCACCTCATGATGTGTTTTTAGGTTCCTCTGCCCCAGCAATAAATGATGATAGCTGCTTATCAGATTGTGATATCGCTCTATGATACTTTTTCTCTGAGGATTGTAATATCAATTTCCTTGAATGACACAGAATTGAAGCAGAATTGAGCTTCCAAACCTTTTCAAAGCCTTGCACTTCAGCCTGCCTGGGAACTATAATGTGGTATTTTAGCTTGTTGAATTTCATGGTCTTGGAGTAAAAAGAAAATGTATTGTGGGGAATGTGAAGGTAATAAAAGTGATATTTTTTTATGAAAGAGTTCTGTGTGTTTTTTCACACTTCTCTCTCTTTTCCATCTCTCTCTCGCTCTCTAATTCTCTCAATCTCCCGACTCTGTTTTCATTTCTAAGCAAATAAAAAGAGCAGCGATGCTTATCACATAATGAAACTTCCCGGCTTTATGCAGGTAGTCTTTCTGAAATGTTTAGCAACCTCGGATGTTATTTTCCCTTGATAGCCTGAGCAAAGAATAAAAGGGTTTATATGAGATCTGTTTCCTGATCTCCTCAAAGTTTAAACACCATCACTCCTTCTTTGAGCTGCTTTTGTACTTTGATTTCCATCTACAAACGTAACTCGTGAGCTGACAATAAAAAACATGGAGTGATGTTATCTGGGCGTGTTGACTGGACGCTGGAAATTAATGCTCCTATTCTCTGTCTCTCACAGATCCCAGGCCTATAGATTTTGGAAAGGATCCTATTTTCAACCCCAAGCCCCCCATCGATGGAGGTGAGTCTTCCTCGTGTCTTTCCTCTTCTTCTTCTTCTGAGCCTGAGGCGATCCCCGCTGTTTTACAAGTCTGATCCGAAGAACAGTGAAATAGCTCTTTAAGCGGAGGCATGCCCACGGCTCTTCTTCGTTCTACTCGTAGATCCACGATGAAAAAAGCCCGTGGCGTCGGTGACAGACGATCTCTAGTGTGTGTAGACAGGGGCAGAGTGTAAGAGCGTGTAAGAGTGTGTGTGCACGTGTGTTTCCCTCTTCGTCCTCTTTCATATTCTGTGGCAGACAAAGTGAGACAGACAGCTTCCTCCTGGGCACCACGAAAACATCTGTCTGTTACAATCACCGTTTACTATGTGTGTGTGTGTGTGTGTAGACGATGTGTGTGTTCCCCCCTGACAGATACAAGGAGAGTACTCAGCCTTTACCTCACTAAATACGTCTGTTTACTGTCTGTTTACTGCTTTCCTGTGTGTGTGTGTTCTTCCATAAAACACTCTAAATGCACTCCTTAATTGCAGATTGGCTTGTTCATGAGTATACATTCATTAAGTGGATTAGCATGATTGCTTATGCCAACTCGATGTGCACACTTCAGCACACACGAGACACCAGAGAGCACCTTTACTGTAATTCTTTTCATTATGTTTCCATATTTCTCCAGTCAATAACAAGCGGGGCTGTGGTTAGCGAAATCAGCTGTTCTTGAATATATCAGCAGTAATGTGGAACATTTGCCTCTTAAATTAATTTCCCCAAAGCTGGACTGAGAGGCCCTTAAAAGGAAATTCACATTTCTTCTTCTAGAATTAAAAAAAACTTCACCTGGGAGTGATGAAACACGTCCTGTTGGATGTAGTAAAAGGTTATATTGTTGGGTTTTGTTGCCACAGTTTTGTTTGCATTGGCAAATATTAGCTTGCATTAAAAGATATGTCTTAGTTTGTGATTTTAAGTTAGTGTTGGCGACATATTTCCAGTAACTTACCTTTCACAGAGAGGCTGTTATGGTGACTTTATATAAACTTGCTAACTTTGAAAAATAAAGACCCACTTTTATCCCAAATTTCTACCTCATACGAACGGCTCTGCTGCAGAACGGCAGCAATTTATGCCATTTGAGGATCCCTACCGGATGCGTTTGTGAGGCGAATCTCGCGGCGGATTTCGGACAGCGGGAATCACGAGAACTCACAAGAACCTGCGGATTTGCATGCAATCACGCAATGACGAGTCGTCTCTATAAAGACAGCCACAAAACCATATTATCAGTCGATTGTGTCCTTTCAGAGGAGGAAATCTACTGCTAGACTTCTAGAATCAGCATCTCCTCATCCATGGTGTCAACGGGGTGAAATGATGTCTGAAAACCTTTGACTTGTTCGTCCCCGCCCATGTTTGCATAGTGTGAAATACGATCCTCCTAAAACACATGGTGTTTTATTTTGAAAAGAAGCCGGATGTTTTATTTTGTGTCTGTACCCGACTTCCTGTCCAGCACGGGTTAATCTTTGCTGAATTTATGTGGCACGCTGCGGCGTCTAGAAACCTGGCGATCAGCTACAAGGCCCACTGAACCGCAGGGGGCCAGAAAAGAAGCCGGTGGAAATTGACACATTTACTTAAATGGAAACGATCGGCAGCGATCAGCGGCGACGGCCTTTTCGCCGCCGTTCCGCATGTGGTGGAAATTGGGGGTTAGTCGTGGTGCGCAGCAAACCCAAGAATTCAAATTCAAAGTATTTGGACCAGAAATGATGCTGAGCAGACTCTCCTGTATATAATACAGTCTGCCCAGATCTATCAAACGTTATAGACACTATAACTAACACATCCAAATATGCCTCCATGCCAGTTTTTGAAATATAATTTGTCCAATCATGTCAAGAGGTGTTCCTAAAGTATCCTGTTTCTCTTCAGGGTATATTTTCCCAGGATGGCCTTCTTTCTCCACCCCCTCCTCTGACATGGACCCCCCCTCCGTCACTCTGGTGTCAGAGAAAGACAAGGACAACGCCTGGCTGTACACGCTGGACCCCATCCTGCTCACCATCATCGTGATGAGCTCCCTCGGCGTCCTGCTGGGTGCTGTGTGCGCAGGACTGCTCCTCTACTGCACGTGCTCCTACAGCGGGCTCTCCTCGCGCTCCTCCACGACGCTGGAGAACTACAACTTTGAGTTGTACGACGGGATTAAACATAAAGTGAAGATCAACCAGCAGAGGTGCTGCTCAGAGGCATGAAGAGACGATGAAGAGAGGCGTGTCCTCGTCCCCCGCTGAAGGGATTTTGCTCTCTGTTTGGACAAAGACACATGAAATGGAAGCACTATCTGTTATTTCAACCCCAGTGTCCCCACCCTAATTTCCTGCTCTGATGTCTAAAGGGGTAACATTCAACCCCACCTTTTTTTGCGTGCCAGTGGGAACTTGTCACTTCGATCTCCCGTAAAGATCAGGAGGCCTAAAGTTGGGGAACAGTGACCCTGGTCTCCTTTTGATAAAGAACCGTTTCTCCTCCGCCTGCAGGAGAGAGCCTGCTTGATTCTAAAAGCCTGTGAATGAATGAAGGAATGAATAAATGAATATGAATGACAGATCTATCATAGAATTTAACCCACCAGCCACTGCAGTGAAGCTACAAATGGAACAGACGACAGCACCCATGACAATCTGGACATTTGGACCACAAATGACAGCAGAGGCGGGGGGTGTCGGGGGGCAAACGTTGGAAATGGGATTCTTAACGCAGAGATAAATCTCACTCACGTGTCCCCCGGGACTTTGCAAAAGGACGATTTCACATTTGCCCTTTTTTGCTTGGAGTGAATGTGGTCAATAGAGAGGCATGCAGAAATCAGAAGTTGCAGCATCTGACTGTTTATGAAGGCTTCAGCTCCAGTGGGAACGTTTTTTTCTTTTTTGCTGAGATCAACACATATCAAGTGAATGCCTATCCCCCTAAAGAAGTTTAAAAGATATCAAACACAGAACTCGAATGAATTTAGATTTCTAAAGTCGAGGAAGAACAGAGGATGAAAAAGGACCTTCAGTTGTAGTTTTTTCTTTCTTTTTTTTCTGTTTCTGAAAGTTTTTAGATATGAGTTTCTGGAGTTTCAAACGTCCATTAATTAGCCTGCCATACGGCGCTTGCTCTTGCTCGCTCCTTTGTCCGCCCTTGGTCTGCGCTTTGTGAAACCAGTGGCATAGAAGAGTAATGGTGACTGCTTTTGTTTTGTTTTAGATTTGTGCCAGTATGGAAAAAAGGTAAAGAAAGCTTCAGTTTGTAGCCGCCCTGTAGAGAGCTCTTTCGCCATTTTTTTAGACTTTCTTTAGCATCGTGTTGGACTCCATGGTCTTAACTGTTACTTTGGACATTTTTCTACTTTGATGCATTTTTCCATCACAGATTATCAGTCTTTACAAAGAATAAAGGAACGATAAAAGTCAGATGGGAGAGAGAAAATCAGAGGTTTATCTAAATCTAACATGCTGTTATGGAGTCGTGCTTTAGATTCAGTATTCTAGAGTTTGTCTTTGGTATATATCTATATTTTTTTGCTTTTCAGACTGTATGATGCCCAAATGAGGGACAGACACTGTGTGAAAAAATGTCAGTGATTGTTTTTATTGCAACCTATGGATTGCCAAAGAGCTGTGCATGTGCACAGGGGGGTCTGAAGAGCGGACTCAAGAGTGGACTCAGACTGGTCAATCATTCTGCCTTTTATCCACCATGCTGTTTGTCACCCCCTGAATGAAGGACGCTCACGAAGAAAAAAAGGAGACAGAACGACCGAAGGAGGAGAATGGAAAATCGTACCGACTTTTCTTGGACACACAATCGAGCCTTAAGCTAACTACAGTATACGCTGTATCGGAGGACAGCCATCGAGGAGGGCCAGTGCTGCTGGAGAGACTGACGAACAGGAGGAGACAAACACACACATTACAAACACAAACACACACATAACAAACACACAGAGAGATGGACAGATTGGAGGAGAGAGAAAGAGAAGAGAAATTCTAACAATGTTTACATGCAGTCATCTCATTCCTGGAAGTAACCTGCGCCAAAAGTAAAAAATGACATTTAATACTCAAAACACCAAAGCTAGTTTCTCCAAAAAAGTATTAAGGTTCGGTTCTGGGAAAAAATGAAGATTTGAGAAACTTTTTAGGAACAAAATGAGAGAATAGATTTGTTCCTTTATGTGGAAAACATCATATCTTTATGCAGCAGTAAGCTTATTTCATATTTGGAGGGTAAAATCGGATTAAAGAGCAGCGAGTCCTCAAAACTTTGTTCTTCAAGTTACATGATTCTAGTTTGTTTACAAATTCCCTTTTGTAAATTTTTAAACTTTTTTCTTGTACTTATTTCTTTATTTTTTTAATCATAGTTCTCCACACAATCATTTCTCTTACAACGTAACAGTGCAAAAGTTCAGCTTCATTCCCTGTAATATGAAACTTTGTTCTGCGAAAGTCTCAGCTTTAATTTCCAGGTTTAAACTCGTAAATTTAGGCATTGATTCTTG
The DNA here is from genome assembly GCA_962446985.1 of Xyrichtys novacula. Classification (NCBI taxonomy): domain Eukaryota; kingdom Metazoa; phylum Chordata; class Actinopteri; order Labriformes; family Labridae; genus Xyrichtys; species Xyrichtys novacula. The sequence goes on along the minus strand of OY660881.1, from coordinate 8,006,793 downwards.
TAACTTTACCCCAATTTACACCTTCATTTTTGTTAAATTATGACTGAATCCTTTTTCAAAGTCATAATGTTTCCCAGCCCTGCTCCTCTCATTTAGATATACTGTTTTAATAAAAACCCGAGGTACTCCTCTTAATGTATTCCCCAACATACAAATTGATGTCACTCAAACATCAGCTAAGTTTTAATTAAATTCATATTATCAACCTGTCACTAAAGCTAGTCTGTGTATTATCAGATGCTCATAGAAAGTCTAAACAATGAGAGTGAATCCAGGTGATACTCTGCACATAAATACATCTTATTAGACACCGGGCTGACAGATGAGGACACAAGGACATTAGATAAACAGTATGAATCTAAAAGTGAGGCTGTTTAAGGATCCACACACACACACAGATAATATGAACAGAGAATATAAAGGGCGATAAAAACAGTGTTGAATGATGATCAGATGCAAAGATAAAGGGAGGGTGAAAATGGAGAGAGAGAGAGATGGAGAGTTCTCCGTCCATCTAACTGCATTTTCATTGGACTGTTTTCCAAGTGCCTTGGAGCTCTCTTTTTATGTCTCTCTATCTCTCTCTCTCTCCTTCTCTGTCACTAATGCTCACTTTTTCTCACTCTTTTTGTTTCCTTCACATATAAACTGGTAAAAACACCAATCAGAGAAAATATGATCATCAATCTTAAAGAAACAGACGCTCATGCACGCCCAGATCGTCTCTTTCTCTCTCTCCTTGTTTTTTTTTACTTAGTTTTTCTGGTAGTCCAGATAGTATTACCTCTTCTGTCTTGATGGATACAAAGACACACTCAGACACACACACAACAGACTACATTAGGATACACAAACACAACAAACACACACACCTATGGCACTGGCCAGAAAACTCAAACTGTTGTTTGTAGACTTTGTACAGAAGAATTTCTTTTTTAATGTTATTATTATTATTTAATAAAGGCTAAATAACAAGTACTTTGGCTCTGAGGGCTTTTATTGAATCCGTTTTGTTTTGTATGTCTTCAGTTTCTTAGAAATAATTTTCTTTTTTTTTTTCTTTCTCTTAGACATATCATCTTTTTCATGTACCTTGACATGGAAACTTCAACGGAAACTTCCGCCTTCCTCTTCCTCGAGTGAAAAAGATGACATGTCTGAGATAAAGGAAAAAAGAAAACTATTTCTAAGGTTTTGTCCGCACCAAAAGGTTCGATTTCTGATATGAACCAAAGCGAAGATGATACATTGTTGCAATTTCTCAGCTGGTTCGGTTCGTGTTCACAAAGTCCAAACTCAAACGGTCCAAAAATTGTCACATGACAGCAAAAGCCGATCTGTGATTGCTTTAAAGTTTGGGTGAGTTGACGACAAATCCCTCGCATTTTTTACTGAACATCATGGAGCATCTGATCTGGACTGCATATCAGAAGACTTTAACGAACCACGTGTATGAACGGCTGGGGAGACTGTGGCAGTTAAATAATGTATTAATACACACATGTCGCAGGAGACGCTCTGCAATCGGATGGTCATATCACAGAAGATGACAGTCAATAACAAGAGCCTACCATGATGTTTTTTTTCGAGGCAGGCTTCCTGTGATTGATGCGAATGGGGTTCACACCAGAAGTAAACCACTCTAGAGTCCACTTGATAGCGGTCTGAGACCGCCCCTACCAGGCGGACCTGAGAGCGGTTGACTGGTCCGCACCAGATTTCAAGGCCAGCGTTCACACCAACCAAAACGAACCGCACCACAGAGGTGAACGCTAAGTCCCAGCTGGACTGAACTGGACTGAACTGGACTAAACGCGGCTGGTGTGAACGGGACCTAAAAAACTAAAGACATAATGAACATCATTCAACTATTAAAAGTTATGGAAAAAGGAAAGCAGAAGTTTCCGCCAAAACGTGTCTAGGTACGTGAAACAGATTACATGTCTGAGATAGAGGGGAAAAAAGAAAACTATTTACATTTTGTTTTGTTCTCCAAATAAAGTCGTCCCCAAACTTCTCTTTGGCATAAACTCTCAAAAAAATCAGTCATACCCATTTTAACTTTTTGGGTTCGCCTCCTCACTTTTCACCTTTTTTCTTTTTTGAATTTTTCTCTCTTGTTTGAGGCTTTGAAGTTTTTTGGCGTTCGCACCCATGAGATGCAAAAGAATGATCAAAGTAATTCATGTAGTGGAGCAGCTCCAATTAAGACGACGAACCTGTGAAAACACACAAACCAAAGTAACCGGCCTGCTGGAGATTAGCCGGAGGATCACACAAAGGGAATCTGTCGACTTATTTATCTTAAAAGTAGAAAAGTGAGAGGGATGAGGGAAACCAGAACGTTTTGAGACACGACACACACTGTGTCTGTGCCGATTAGGTTATCCTGGCTCTTTCTTTTTTTTTTTGAAGACCCAAACAACTTTACTATAGATTCACCCACATCCCTGACCATCTGCCCCACTTCACAATGCTTCTTAATTAGCTCTAACTGTATACAGCGCAATGCTAATTCAGTTTCAGCCGTCTAATTAGCCTAGAGAGCCATTACTTCTGATTTCTCTGCATCAGCATTTCTTCTCCTCTTTCTTCTTGCCCCTTATTTATTCATCTCATTTCCCTCTTACTGTTACTCCTCTCTGCAGGAGACCGACCCTGTTCTCACGCTTTCTCTGACACAGAAACACACATTTATCACACATGTACGCCTGTATGAACCGAATCATCTACATGTCTGTGCACACGCCCTGTTGGATGCAGTTGAAGGGCAAAGGTGCCTCTGAGTCAAATCGCAGAAAAAGCAGAAATAGTGACAATTGCGATCTGAATTTAATATGCTTAAACAAAGATTATGAAACAGCTCTTACAATAATCATGCGCCCCAGATCTCATTCCCGTCACCTCTAGATCTGAAACCGATCACAGGCGCAGGCAGAGTCACGCCTGGTTCACACTGGAAGCGCCGCGCGCGGAACGGAAGCGCCGCGCACAGAGTTTCGGATCGGCGCCCATGTTAACCTATGAGACTGTTCACACAGCACGCGCGCGGAAGCGCCGCGCGCGGAACGGCTCGCGCTCTGGAGCGCGGGTGCTCCGCTTCTCTCTATTTTCGGCGCGAGCCGCGAGCGCCGATGTAAAGCTCAACAGAGCAGATCGGACCAGACAGGAAGTCAGGAAGGAGATGCGAGAGAATCCGGTCAATTTTCAAAATAAAGTAAATTTCAATAAATTAGAAAAGGATTTACGGTGTTGCTTGTCAGTCTATTTTTTTTACCGATGAACACACACACACACACACACACACACACACACACACACACACACACACACACGGAGGGAGAGCTGCAGAGATTCAGTGATGTTATTGAGACAAAGAGGGGGGGGGACCTTATTACGATACAGTCAATAGCCTCGAGCTAACAAGGCTATACATACAACGGAGTCAACAGACTCCCCAATTTATTCGTCGTTTACCCCTATATAATAATTTAAAACATTACTTGAAGATGCTGTCAATATTTAATTCATGTATGACGAAATAAAAACGTAAATAAATAGTGATTTACCCATTTTTAAAGCGCTCGTAAGTGTGGAAAACTGAGGGCAGACGGAAACGGCCGAGCACTACCGGGCTCAGTCGATGTCTGACCGGCATGTCAGAGCGCAGCAGAAAGCGCTTCCTGTGTGAACAGCCAAGCGCGAGCCGGCGCTGCGCGCGCGCGCGGCGCTTCCAGTGTGAACCAGACGTCAGGCGTGTCAGCGTGAGTGTGAGTCTGAGGATGCAAACACACTTCAGAGGGTCTCTTGTGGTTAGACTTTGCTGAGAGTGTAACCTACTAACATAGATTTTAACTCTTTGCTTAGCAGCACAGAGTTTTCAGAGATTTTCGATCATGCAGGCAAACACACAAAGAAAGAAAGAGAGAGAGAAGGAGGGAGACGGTTTAAGGTCCTTTCACACCAGGACTGTTTTTTCGTGCGATTATTTCAGCGACGTGTTCCCGTCCTACGATATTGCGGCATTTATTTTTTCGTATCCCGGTCGAATTCTTTTAAGTTTCTCATACTGTGTGTCCACTTCTGACTGATCAGATCTCGTGTTGTTGCAACGTCAGATTTACCGGTATATCCAACATGGCCGACCAGCTGATCGTTTACATGTCGGAGAACAGAGTGCAAACATTACAAAGACAACAACCTGAGGGACAACTTGTGGAGTCATAGCGTCGGATTTCTCATATGACGATGGTTTGTGTGCTTTAACAGTTTGCTAAACGTCTTTGTTTTAACTTTCATCTTTGCTAACTAACTTTAGCTCGTAAGCTAACCTGTTCAGATACAACATACAATATGTATTTTCACTGTCTCAAACTCAACCACAGCGTTGCTGTCACAGCACCATTAGGTCTCGGTTGTTACCTTACGTTTATGGATTATAGTTTAATGCGCTTATCTGGTACTGACCCCGACTCAGTACATGCTATCATGACAGACAGACATCTCAACACTAGTGTTGAATCAGAACTGAAAAACAGTCGGGCTGGTGTTGTGTCAGTCTTCTTGCCTCACACGGGACGCGTCTTTTTTCCCCAAAAAAAGTCGCAAAATCACATTGTGCTTGATAGTCAGGCACATCAAAATTCACCACCAAATATATAATTTCGCATCATATATTTGCGTCATTCCCAGTGTGTAACGAACCTTTAATGTTAAAAACGCTCATTACCGATCACCACTTTCATTTTATTTGTTTTCCAGTGTCAGAAAAGCCCTCGGCCATTTTTGGATTATTTAAAGTTGGAAGTTCTGAGGTTGCACTCAAACATTACCCAACTATTATATCACTCAGCCTCCTCTCTCTCTTTTTCCATCTCTCTCTCTCTCTCTCTCTTTTTATAACACCACATCCAAATGCACACGGCTCTGGCATAAACCAACAGGCAGCCCCTTATAAACGCGGTGAGTCGGGCACTTATTGGAGGGCAGTAATACTCAGCAGCAGCTCTGAAAGCTGGGGGAACAAATTATGTGCTGCACAAAACTATTATAGCTGTAGAAGGGACTTGGTTGTTTTTATATGTGTGAGTATATAATAAATCTATACCTGCCTCGGGTGAAGAGCACAATAGGAGAGAAGCAGCTCTGACAGAAAAGCCTGTAGATACTGTATCTGCAGCATAATCCACATTATGAGCCATTTCTCCTGATATAATGTCAACTTCAAACATCACATTTACATAATCGGTGTTACCGAAATCTGAATCAAAATCTAATGATTGAAATTCAAAGTTTGCATCAAATTCCCTTTATTTCTAATGCATTAGAAAACAGCACCGAATGAATGAATGCATGATTATTCATTCTTTTCCTCCCCTGCTCGCCTGCTGCACATATACCTCCCATCTTCCAGCCCTCTGAATTATTTCCATTTACTGGAATAATTATTTGTGGAGCAAACAATCCAGTGGAATATTTATTTAATTTCCCGCCCTTCTTTCTTTCTCTCCATCTTTGCACCTGTTCCACCTTTTTTCCCCCCTTTGCTTTCTCTCCTCCCTGCTAATTCTGCCTAACTGATAAGCTTTAATTATTTTAATAGCATTTTAAGGGAACAAAGCGGCAGTGATGTTAGCAAACAGGAGACAGGACTTAAAAGCGTTTTTTAAATAATGAGCCACAAATTACATTTGCTTGCTCTGCAGCCTCTTAGTGGATCTTGTTTTTCAATTTGTAAAAACATAAAAGTAAGCTAGGAGCGAAATGTCTCCTTTAGCCTGACTGTATCAAATCCATTACGTGTGTTTTTTTCTCTTTCTTTATCTTACCCCACCTGGGTGGGCGTCTGGGTGAGAAAGCTGTTCACGGTCTTGGCAGCTTCCAGCACCCTGCTCTCTAATGTCCCCAACTCACTGGCTTCATGTTGCTAAATCAAATTACATTTCATCAGACAAAAGCTTTTTTTTTTCTCCACTACACCAGTACAAATAAGATTGTTGTAAATCTAATCACAGTATAAGGTTTATTGCTTTTTCATTTCTGGGTTTTCATTTGTTTGGCTGTTCGCCAGGTGCTGGCAACTGTCCCTGAATTACCACTAAAATCAAAAGTTACAATAAAGCAGCACGGCTCACCTGAAAAACTCATTTGTTTTGTTTAATTAACTTTTAATTCACATGTATTCCCCTGTTTTATCCGTCCTGACTGTATTTTTAACTCTCTCTCCCTCTTTCATTTCTTTCTCCCGTTAATCCAAAACTTATTCAATCTCTCCTCTTTCTTCCTTTATGAAACATTTCATCTTCAGTGTCCTCGCCCTGTGTCTTTATTTGTTTTCATTTATTTATTTTACATTTCATCAGTCACCATCACAGCGAGCACATTCTGTTAGCATGATATCAGTCTTTCCCTTCGGTAGCCTTCAGTTTATCTACTCCAGCTGCTCAGCCACAAACACTTGTGCTTTTAGAGACGGTTGTTGACACCGAGACTCTTAGACTATCCAAGGCTGTGGTTTTCCCCCCCTTCAGTGGAGTGTGTGTGTGTGTGTGTGTGTGTGTGTGTGTGTGTGTGTGTGTGTGTGTGTGTGTGTGTGTGTGTGTGTGTGTGTGTGTGTGTGTGCACTAAGGGAAAATATTTATCTAGGAGTGTCAGTTACACTCTGGGAGTGTGAGCATCGCTCCATACCATTTAACAGGGCACCTTTGTTATTTTGTTCGGACGAAGAGGGGACTCAGTATTTAGTTGGTCACAAAGTTTAACACAAAGAACTGCTGTATGATGGTGAAAATCTGACTATTTAAAAGTATAAAGTAAAACTGTTATGAGGAAAGAGAATCTTGAAATTTAGAATTCAGAAAACTAGTTCTGGCACAAAATACCTGGTCCATCCAGGGCTGTGCCACCCGGAACAAACTGTCGTCGGCTATTAGGGCCCCATGTTTGCTGTTTTTTTAGCACTATTCTTAATATTTTTATTGTATCCTATACTGTATTGTATTTCTGGCAATCAAGATTACAGTACTCTGTATCGTGAACATGCCCATGAATGTACACTGTCTCATCTAAATAAACAATTAACTGAGCTAAACTAAAAAATCTGCCAACGACTGGTGAAAGTTTTTCTCCTGACACCAAATAATTATTATCAAAGCAGCTATAAAAGAAAATATAACCCACAGAATGAATGGGGCCCAAATATTTTCTAAATATTTTTCACATATAGGTCAAATCAGCCATTTTTGAAAGGAACAACGAAAGCAGTTGTGGTAAACAAGCTCTCATCAGCAGTGTGAATGGGTTCAGACCATAGACTGTATAAAGAATGGACAGCGTCTGCCTCCTCGCTGGGTGAAGCCACTCTGAGAACAGCACCCTCTGTTGGCAGGCTGCAGTATAGGTCATAATTCCCGCTTCCGCCAGCAAAGTTAATGGAGCTGTGGACAAACTTCAGAAATTTATTACACAGTATATAAATGTTTCTCCCCCTGCTTGCGATGTTGACATGTAGTTACTGTAAGACTGGTTTGTGCTCAAGTCCTCTAAAAGTTATTAGGAGGTTCATGTTTTCTATGATTGACACTTGATACAGCCTATGGGCGTACAACGCTACTGCATAATGCTGGTTTCAGGAAATGAAGAAAAACCACGAGAATACCGAGAGCTTTTTGGCTTCAAATCAGTATACTGACAGGAGGTGGAACCAAGTTGTCCAGAGTATATACAGTCTATGGTTCAGACAGCTCCACTGCCTGATATGGGGGTCCCCTTAGACAGGTGGATCTCACTCAAGGATCCAGGTCCCCTCTTGGCAGTTTAAAAAAAAAACAGTAAAAGTCAAATTTCTAGTAACATTATGGTAAAAGACCTTAAAAGAAAAATTTGTGGAAAAAATGTGTGTGTATGTGTGTGTGTGTGTGCTAGGATTTGAAGATCCAGACACAGAGCGGGTGAAGCAGATCTGACTGAAACCTTCAGCCTGAGGTAAACATAAACACCTGCGATATATGCTTACACGCACAAACTGTACAGCACACACTCCCTCTTCCTTAAATAGCAACAATAGCGCTCAACAGGAGCCACACAGAGAGCGCTTTCATCTGCGTAGGTGGTGTAGGTGTGTGTGTTTATGTAGATGTGGATGTGTGTGCTGCAGGAGGCCTCACTTGTACTCCCTGTCCTCACCCACACACACAGCCGACTCTGCCTCACTGTAAAGGCCCGTGCCTACACATACCTGTCAATAAGTGTTGGATCAAACCCGACCTGCCCACGGAGCAGCCTCTCACCGCGTGTTTCAGTGTTACATCAAATCTTACGTGAAAGTTGGAGTTTCAGAAACGGTTCCAGCGTACAGTAAATCTGGACCCAGTGGGGGAGTGTTTAAGTGTGTTCAGACAGAATAAAAGCAACTTTTTAGCTTGGATCCCTACCTTGGATTTGACCACTAGTAGGACCGTATTCGTGTGACCCCCCCCAACAGCTCCAATTGTAGAGACATTAGCTGTGTGCCTACTCACCGCAGATGTGTGTAGGAGTGGGCCTGTTCAGCTCAGCCTTTGAGTGAACTCCAAACTCAGCAGAAACTCCACTTCTTTCTGTGATTTCCCTCCAGTCCCTCTCCATTTCCCTCTCATCTCTGTAAAGCTATGATGTAGATTCATAACACCCCAGAATACACACAAGTTTTACTCAAGTGGAAACATTTTGAACTCGCAGGGAAGGATCTGTGCATCGATATGCGCCCCTGAGGCAGATCTGAACCCAACAGTCTCTCTTATTGATTTTAATGCATCTCATTTCTCCAGCAATTAATCTCAAAATCCATCTGAAGAGGACTTAAATGAGTTCAACAGTACCATTATTGACAGACACACAGTTTTATTTGCTTTTGAGTAAAAACCCTGTCGAGCTTGAGACCAGAACAATGTGCAAAGTTTTTACAGGCAGACAGACGGCATATTTTCGGTCAATAACGGAGCGTACGACGAGAGCAGATATGATGTGACTGACAAGATTTATCACCAGATGATCAGATCTCACACATGGAGAGGGTTTCTACTCATTTTACTATTGCTGTTTGACACCAAAGACACACGTACGTAGTCTCTGGTGGGACTCTTTTTGGTTAAACATTTTCCAGTTATGAGGAGTTATCGCTCTCCTCTCAATCAATCAATCAAATTTTATTTATATAGCGTCATCTCAAGACGCTTTTCAAAGAACAAGAGCAGATCTAGACCACGCTCGTTGTTTGATGATCAAGAACCAACCTAAAATGGGTTTTGGCCCATCTCAACTAACATGAGTAGCAGTGGCAAGAAAAAACTTCCTTTTAACAGGCAGAAACCTTGGGCAGGACCAGACTCATGTTAGACATCCACCATGCCGCTGCTGGGTTGGGGAGGAATGTAGAGAGGAGAGGGGAGAGGACAGGGGGAGAGAGAGAGAGAACAAGATAAGGGAAGGCGAGAGAGAATGAGTAAGAAGAGGGAGGGGAAGGGAGAGAGAGTAGAGAACGAGGGTGAGAGAGAGAGAGACAGGGGGCAGCAACATAGTGGAGCAGATATGTGACATTGTCGTTTAGTTGGTGATACAAGCATGAAAATTGGCATCAGAATTCCTCATGGGTCACTTTACTTGGAGAGTGTCCCAGCCATTTAAAATTTCAAGATGGCGGCCACTTTTCAAGATGGCCGATTGGAGTCGGACTAAGGTGTTTACATGCACTTCAGTTGTCCGGTCTCAATCAGAGTAAGGCAATAGTTTCCCTTAATTTCCCTCTCATTTCTCAGATTGCTTGTAAAACTCTAAATGAAAGCAACAAATGAGAAAGCAAAGATCATGTATCCCTCACCCCTGACTGCGCCAGACACCCTGACGAGTTGGTTTCCACTCCCCCCTGAGTCCTCATCATCACATGATGAAAACTCACCAGAAAAATCAGCTGTAATTTCTGACTTTCGTTCCCTTTGTCAGATTTTATGGCGACTTTAAGGCAAACACGGGACTCCTGGTGGTTCCTGATGTTCTGTTACACAAACAGAAAAATAAGTAATGAAGTGAGTCAGGTCTGGCATCACATGGTTTCTAATAGTGCGTGCATGTGTGTGTGTCGTACTCTTTCCCTCTCTAGGGGATGAAAGTCTTCTATCATTAGTTTTCTAATAATGCCCTCATGGCTTCACATGTGAACACAGCTCCAGCACATCAATCACAGCTCAGAGTCTGTGTGTGTATCTGTGTGTCTGCACGTGTGTTACTTGCGTGCTCTCCCCGGTGTGTCTCGGAGTGTGTTTTTGTATTTCACAGTGTCGTGCGTTTACCAGCAGCTCAGGGCCTGTGTGCTTATTGGATTGGTGACAGACTGGTGTATTATTCATCACCTGATGGAGAGTGACAGATGACTCCCTTTATGAGCCCATGCGTGTGTATCGACGTGTTCGTTTTGAACAGGTGATAAAGAGAAGGTGGTGCGGATCTGTTTTGGTAACAGGTGACGTGTGTTTCTTTGGGGCTTTGTGTAAGAAATGAGTAAAACAGAAACGTGTGAAGAAATGAATCATGAGAGAAGAGAGAGAGAGATGGTGACGAGGTCTCCTGAATACTCTGTTCAAGTGTTTGACGCACTCAAATTCAAAATATTCAGTCACTCAGTGTTACATATCGTGATGCTTCGAACATTACATTTCAGATGCTACCCAAACTCCCTCTCCTCTGCTATGTTTATATGACAGCAGAGGTTTTTTCTGCAGATTAAAGGGATATTCCGGCGTAAATTTCAGTTATGGTCTTACTGTTACGGCTGTGTGTTGGTTTTGTGTGTGTTTTTCCCCTTTTGTCTCTCCATAGCTGCACAGGTGAAATCACTGAGTGCTAATCAGACTCACCTGGTGCTGGGCCTTTTAAAGACTGAGAGCTGCCTGCAGTCTGGAGAGGCATTTGATGGGGAAGTGCTGCCCTGCTGCCTCTCATTTGTGTTGTGGGTGCTTTGTGTCTAGTTTGCAATTTTGTTATTTTGTCACAAAAAATCACTTGTTAAAATTTTGAAGGTGTTTGTTAACTCAATGGGTTAAAAGGTGAGGATAGTTGTTAGCCCCATAGGGCCGCATTCGGGTGGGGCGTAACACTTACGCACCATAGAACCAAGTTAGACACCCCCTCAAGAGATGAATGTTACCGACTGCTTGCTTCTCTAGTTATACCAACCTAAGTGACGACCGCAGGATAATAATACACAGCAGTCTACGTCTCCAAGAGCAAACCTCAACCAAAACGCCACTCTATAGCCACAAATTATGCTCAGAACAGAACCTAACTTCATCAACAGGACATATAGGGTCCCAGCCATAGTACTAGACACCAAACATCTTTTTAGCTTTGCCTAATTTCTTTAGCAGAGTGACCAAACACAACTCACCTACTCTCCTCCAGCAGCTGCTTGTTTGTGGGGAAGCCCTGACGAGTCGGTCACCGAGTGTAGCAGAGTTTCGCAGCTCAAGGAAACATTTATGATTATTACTTGGAACTGCAATCAGACCAACACACTAAGGCAGAAGAACTACTTCATGGAAATGATCAGCTGCACTCAGTGACCGACTCATCAGGGCTCCCCCACAAACAAGCGGCTGCTGGAAGAGAGTTGGTGAGTTGTGTTTAGTCTCTTTGCTAAAGAAATCAGGCAAAGTTAAAAAGATGTTTAATGGCTAGTACTATTGCTGTGATCTTTTATGTACTCTTGATGAAGTTAGGTGCTGTTCTGAGTATTATTTGTGGCTATAGAGTAACTTTTTGGTTGAGGTTTGCACGTGGCTCCGTAGATCGCTGTGTAGTGCTATCCTGCGGTTGTTACTAAAGTTGGTATAACTAGCGAAGCAAGCGGTCGGCAACATTCATCTCTCGAGGGGGTGTCTAACTCGGTGTTACGGTGTGTTTGACCATAACTTAAATTCCCGCTGGAATATTTCTTTCGGATTTAGCATATGAAACAGTGAATATTTTAATGAGGCATCACACAATAACAGAAAATAGGAGTATGAATTAAAGGATGAATTACAAAACAATGCAATACTATACGATATGGTATTCTAATGGATGATACAATGATATAAGATACAATGCCATGTGGTATTATAAGACACAGCTCCTGATAATAAAGAGCCCCATGATAATAATGATTTCACAAAACAACAATTTTGCACTTATTATCACATTGCAAAACAGTAATCGCAACAACACAGCTGGGTTTATACCTTTGGTTTACGTTCGCCACATGAGAACTAATGCAAGTCTCATCCATCATGCTAGTTTGGAGCACATAGGCATGTAAGTGTTTCTCTGCATATTGTGCTGCAAATATCAATAAAACATTAGTATCATGTTCCTAATATAAGTTGGTAAAAGATGTCAAAGATAATGTTGATTTCCTAACATTTATTTGTTCAAAAATAAGGCTTCAGTGAGCCTCTGCATCTGTGCAACAGCGGGCTCCTATCCATTTCCCATCAGGCTAAATCAACTGTAGTTTCAGTGTGCGGTGCTAAGAAGTCATCAGGTCTTCACTGATGGACTCTACAGGAGTGCTATGAAAACAAACTGACTCCAGAGACAGACACGGATAAGAGAGGACAGTGACTGTAAGAGAGAGAGAAGAATAAAAGAAGACTGGGAGCTATAGGAGATAAATAATACAGTAGATGTATGGTGATAAATTCAGAGTGGGAATCACATAACAAGGTTAATCAATTCAGACCTGCATCACCATTCAGCTCTGTTTTGGTGTGAGTCGACTTTGTGCACTTTTGGAGGCTGGCGAACATTGTTGCTGACTTCTTTTTACTCAGAATTACTTTGTTTGTCCAACACTGTTGGGACTTGTGAGTTTGTGTAAAGTTGGCGAAAACATAACAGTAGCATGTGTTTGTAGATTCAAGACTTTATATCACTGCAATTCTAAGACCCTTGTTTTCTATGACACCAGCAAGTGCACTGGATCAGCAAAGAATAGCATTTTGAGTGTCTAACCCTATTTCGAACCACTGCAACAACACAAAGGTCCTGAAATTGCAGCCTCCTGCTCTGCAGATGTACAACATTGAAAACAGACAAGTATTATTCAACACTCATAAAAGGGTGTATGCAATTGTGATTTCTTTTAATCGTTATGTAAGTTTTAAATAGTCCACATAAAATAGTTATTTCAAAAATCTACTGTGATATGACAGATGAGGGAAAAGTGAAAGGGACAAAGAAGCTATTAACTACTTAAAACCAAAATCAATCAGAAACTGACAAATGAGAATATGCGACGACCGAGAGCCTGAACCTGATAAAATAAAATACTCAGAATTACTGCCACAGTTTTATTATTGATCCTGTCGCAGCCCACGACTCAGCACAAGCCAGGTTTAGGTAGCCATCAATCTGTGAGAGTGCGTGGACGAGGGAGGAGGGGGCCTCCGTATCCTGCTGAGTTAAGAGAAGGTTACTGGACTCTGAACACCTCCTGCGCAGCATGGAGTGTGTGTGTCTGCGTAAGATGCATGCAGAGCGTTTTTTGTGTGCCCTCCGATGTGTTTTAAAGTGCGTGTATTTGTGTGTCCCTCCTCTGCTCTCTTCACAGCATGCAGTAGTGAGTGACAGCTGGTGATTTTAAGCAACAGCTCCTCTGACCTGAGGAACCCCAGGGTGCAGCTGTAAATAAAGGCTCATTCTGATTTAAACAGTGGCTCTGGACCAATTTGGCCCCCGTACCTTATGTCCTGCCTACAGCTCTGCAGGCAGATGTTTTCATCAGGAAGGCTTTGTTAAATCAGCTGCATGCTGCTGCTGCTGCTGCTGCTCTATACCGAACAGTAAAAATGTAAAATGAAGTGTAGCATGTGAAGCTTGTGTCATTTGTTGTTCGCAGTTTGCAATACAAGGATAACCAACAAATTACTAATTGAACCAAAAAGCATGCAAAAAATACACAGACTATTGGGTCTGAAAGCATGTTTCATATTCTATATTTCATTTGCGAATCGTCTTTATCAAGACCTGTCCAAAACTGTACCAGTGTACCTGAGGATAGATCCAACGAACTCGCTACCTGATGCTAACACACATGCACACACATTTCAACTTATACACAAATTGGAATTAAGGATATTAAAGAGCCACAGTGGAAAAAATGCAACGTTGTGACATTATCAAGTAGAAGAATATATAAAGTTAAACGGTCTGAGGACTGAACCTTGTGGAACTCCAGATTTAACCTTGGTGGTCTAATGGGGCACTTACACCAAGGTAATCCCTGCCAATTCAACCGGCGGGATCAAGTGATAGACAAAGGTTTTTTACAACTCATCAGGTCCGTTTTCAGACATCACCCGGCAACCTTCAGGCTGAGTGGTTATCGTGACGCGAATATCCGCTCAAGTTGAGACATTTTCAGCTCCTGCCCAATTCGCATCATTCGCGCTGCCAGAGTAGTACGAGCGTCCAATCGCGTCTTTGCATTGACTTAACGTGTAATTCAGTCGCGCAAATGATTTTACTCGCACTTGGTGTGTGGAGACAGTTAGAAGATGTCCTCCATTTTAGATACCAGTGAACAACTGTCCGTTTTCATATGTCACCTGGCAACCTTCGGGATGATCGGTTACTGCAACGCGAATATCCGCTCAAGTTGAGACATTTTCAGCCCCTGCCCAACGAGCGTCTAATCGCGTCTTTGCATTGACTTAATATGTAATTCAGTCGCACTCACTACCTATTCGGTGGTTGACTCAACTTTCCTGTTATTTTACAGTTTGATCCCCTACTATAACACAAATGTTCATACAGCTTAGTAAAAGGCCTTTTAGCATATTTGAATTCTTTTGTCGTAAAATCCATCCTCAGGTCCTTCCTATCTGTATCAGCCACCATTGATATGCCTTTATTTTAAAATTCAAAACACAATACCTCTAAAGTGTTTAGTCTTTATTATACGACATGACATGCTAAATAGCAGATTGTTTGTAATAAGTTAGTCAATTCAGAAAGATATAGCCCTTGTCTCTACATTTTTCAAGATATGTAAATTATTAATGATCCCGTTCACCATTGTGCCGGAGTTTTCCCCTCAAACCTTTACTTTTCCTTTTTCCTATCACATCCTTATTTCTGAATATCCTTTTTTTCCTCTCCTCACACACTTCTCTCCTCTCTTTCTTTCACTCCCTACAGGCTACGCAGGCCCTTTTCTTATGAGAACCCTAGATCTCAGTCCCAGCTTTACAACAGCTCAATATTGTATCATCTATCACTCTGCATAGAGCTGCGGGCCGCATCAGCCTCAACGGACAGGAAACAAGATTTATTACGGAGGACGACGCCCTGCATGTGTGGTAGGAGGAGAGCAGGAGAGAGATGGAGATGCAGTTGGACAGAAATTAGGACTGAAATGTGGCAAAAAAAAAGGGGAACGTGGACAAAAAGAGAGTGCAAAGATGGAGGCTGGGCATCAGAACGTACGATGAAAAGGTAGAAAAAGGTGTTTTTGGAAGGAGACAATGTCGAGAGAGGATGAAAGGGAAGAAAAATGATTGTAAGAGGGAGAATTATAAGCAGAGAGAAAAGATGGATGAAGTGAAAGAGAAGGCTAATGAGCTTGAGTGATTGAGAGTGTAATGTGTGTGTGAATGTGTGTGTGCGTGTAAATGATAGACGCAGTGCTTAAAGGCCATTGCGGGTCTGCGTGTCCATTAGGTGTTTGGTAATGACTGATGTTGCGTGTGTGTGTGTGTGCCTTCAGTAATCATCTGCGTCAGTGTGATTGATGACTGACCGCAGTCGCTGTTTAAACATTTAAAATCTTTCAGGACAGAGGAGGCGAGGAGGAGAGTGATGGTGGAAAGAAAAGAAAAGAAAAGAAAGAGAGACACGAGGGTCTTAATGATCAAACTGAATCCTACACCAGCACAAATCCACATCAGCGCCATCCAATCTAAATCTTTCTTTCAGGCTTTGTCCTGACTCTACCAGAAAAACACACTTCTCCCACCAGTGTAAAAAACATCCAAGCTAGCTTTTTAGACGGTTATCTTCTGCTCTGATCACAGAATTGAGGTTCTAATCAGAGCTTATTTAAACTCAGATGGTAATTTAGCTGAAGTACCTCAAGATGCCGCTCTGTAAACCTCTTTTAAGATGGACTATCTAACATCTCTGGACAATTTCAGAAGCTCTGGACCTCCACTTTTAAATCTCAGCAGTCTGATAAGATTTTACAATCTCATCCAAAACTAAAATAAGTGATCTTTTAAAGGGATGTTTCAGTATTTTCGAAGATGGGTTGTTTGAGTTACGTGTCTCTATTTAGTGAATCAGCCACAATGGTTGCTGGTCAGCTCTGCCCTTTTAACTGAGAAACTACCAGCTCGCAATCGAGGCTACAGTTTTATGCTGTGTTCCAGTTACCTCATACGTCGGATGTCGGAACTGGGAATGACGTTACACCCAAGTTGACAGCATTCCAGTTAACAATGGATGGAGATGGAGGCCTACTGCTAGCTGTTGTTAGCTGTTGTTTACAATTGACAGCTGTCGTTAGCCATTGTCAGTTGTCGTTAGTTGTTGTTAGCTATACCAGCCGTAAACAAGCATAACACAGTATTTTACTCGTACAAACACCATTTCACCATGTTCACAGTTAGACGTCGGTCAGTACAACATCTACCACTTATTTGATTTCACAAAAACAAAATAGAAGTGCTAATAAATAGTACATTACGAGAGCGTTCACTGTTACTCTTTGCTGTTGACGCACTGAGCTGCCATCTTGGATATTGACGTTGTTGTCAAGTCGGGGTTGGCAAGGATCGTCCAACTTTTTGAGTCGGAAATCGAACTTCAGGGGTGCGTTCCAGATGAATTTCGAGTACAACTGGAACACAGAATTAGAGTCATTAGCTCATTTTAAGAGACTCCGGCCCAAGAACTCATGGAGCCGCAATATATATATTTGCTTTCCTGCATGCAGCATGATCAACTCATAGGGTCTATGATGTATAAGCCACTGAAATATTTTGAGTTTTGGCATTTTTGCATTTTAATTTTGCAGTTTATGAAGCATCTAATAATATCCATCAGACACTATTATACGTGTAAAGTCAGTAGCAAACACTGGCAGTGGACTGTGATTTGGAAATAATGCAGTTTGCAGCCTTATATCAACTGCTTATATACTTTAATACCTCGAGATCATACGTGGTAGTCAAATAGTCTCACTTGTGGCCACAATTAGTTTCCTCAGTGGGTATTTTTTGGGCAGATTTGACTGATTGGTTGGTACTTGTGATAAATTACTGTCATTTTCTTAACAAATTCAGGACGGCAGCCTCTCAGTTACTGAGCGCTGAACTGCCTTGAGCTCCAATAACAAACCCGCTCATTCAGTTCATGTGACGTGTCCGTGTGGGATGGTTTACACATTACAGGTTAACATGCAACAGTGTAAAACGACCCCAGAGAGGATTAATGGGTGTGTCACTGCTGAAATGTTGGGCTGGTAGGGATCACTGTACGGCTGAATACATTTGACTTCTCTTAAAGCGCAAACATGACATCAATCTTTTCCTCGTGCTCTTGAGAGCGAAAGAAAATATGTACGTTTCCTTCAACGTCCTACTATTTTCTTTGGAGAAGCCCACCTGCCTGAGGAAACATCACAAGTTTCCTTTTGGCTTGTCTTTTTAAAAAACAGTTTCCTTCGTGTCCTCTAATCGATGTCCTCCCTAAGATTTCTTTAGTGAAATTAACTTTCTACAAACTCGGGCTGCACTGTCACCATCATTAATTTTGAAAAGCAGAGTCCTGGATCGCTACAGGGACAGCAGATGAGAAACTGTTTTCATGCACTCTGGAGGAGCTGGAACAGTTTCTGTGAGAGAAATTTGATCATTCAGTGTTTAAAGGATTCTGGCGGTGAACGCTGGACGTCGCACAGAAAGCTAACAGGTGTGGGATGTGGAGGTGGAAACAGTGGGAGGACTGGAAGGAGAGAAGTCACAAATAAAGCAGGAAGAAAGGAAGCAAAAGTTACCGTGGATGACAGATGGGTTCGGAAAAAAAATAAGTGTATAAGACAGAAAAGGCATGAAGGACAGAGGCGTGGAGAGGGGGAAACGGAAAGAGGAAAAGGAGGTAGACGGGTAGAATGTGTGTGTGTGTGTGTGTGCGTCTCAGACAGACCGTCACTCCACTCCAACAGTCTGGATGCTCGACTGTTCTCAGGCCCTACAATATAATTCAGCCGTTCCGCCATGTCAAGTTCCCTGTCGCGGCCCTGTAGAGCCCGGCACGCCTCCCTTTCTCCTCGCTTCCAAATATGGGCATCCTGTCCCCCCACAGTGCTCAAAGGGATTATTATGTTTACGTCTGCGCTGCTCCAGTGACCCTTTGACAGCCAGGAGAGAGATTGTTCATGCTATTTCCACTCTGATTTCTGTGACGGAAAACCTTCGCCGAGACTTCACTGAGTGTTGAAGAGACGTGTGTGTGTGTGTGCGTCTGTGTGTGTGTGTTTGGAGAGATTAAATTCAAAACAAATACATAAAATCATAATGCAGCTGAAAACGAATTTTGAAATCTATGCTTCGAGCACAAAGGGGAAATGTTATAGTGGTTGTTTCTGTAATGCAGATCGTAAACAAAGAACCAAATTTGAACATTAACGTGCAAAACTGCAAAATATTTAGTTAACATATTTGCCAAAAGGAGAAACTTACCACCTGTGATTTAAAAAAATACATATAATGACTAAAACCTGCGTCAGTAAGAGAGAAAACCACAGCAGACTTCTTCACAACTCCTAACAAGACAGAGGATTAGTTGTACCTGAAAAACTCTGTTCACAGTTGTGTGCTAACTACCAGAGGGGGTTTGTTGCTTGGCAACGATACCAGCAGCTCAGACTCGCTCTCCCTGTTTTGCTATTATGGTCTGCCTAATGAAAGATTGACGTAATCATCCAGATTGTACACTTTTCACATCAAACTTGTTTATCATCATGAGGGCAGCTGAGACGAGTCTGCAAGCTGTTCAGGCTTCAAGATTTTCTGAAAAGTTTAAAGAAGACAGAAAATTTTCTGTTGATGTTTGCAACTTATTTAAGACACATGGGGGTGAGCAAGGGAGCGTTTCAATCTGGACCACCACTAAATACTGCTAAATATTCCCATTTGTACACTTTAACCTTCCTCCTGTGTTAGCTTTTACTACTAACCCACTATGTTAAGGGTCTTAAATCAGCAAAAAATTACACTAAAATCAATTCTCTATCATCCAATTTGGTTCTCATCTCTAGGTTATTTTTTTTTTAGGCTTCATTATCCATGAAAATATTTCACAGTGAGTCTGTTATACTTCGTTCAGGCAGACGTTATCAAGTACCTAAGGCAAATCACAACCTCTTCAAAAACTCATTCATTCCTTATGCCATCAGGGCTCTGAATGATAGTAGGCCTGTGTCCCGTTAGCTCTGCCTGTTATGTACAGAACCTGCCACTGTTGTCCTCCCTCTTTTGCTGCCAAGATTTTTTGTGTGTATTTGTTATGTGTGTGTTGCCGCTGTCCTTGTTACTGTTGATCTGTTTTTTGTACACGATGAGACTAAAGACAAATTTCCACTTCTGGACAATAAACGAACGAACAAACTACCTAAGGCCACTTTTTGACGGAAACGGTCTCCATAGAAAACGGAAAAGTGCCGTTTCGTTTTCAGTTTTTATGCTGTGTTTACACGAAAACGCTGTAATGTGTATGCCAGGTCACTAGGTGGCGCGTGTCGGTGTGACCGCGCTCCCATATAGACCAACAACGCATATGTAGAACAACTTCCGTTCTACTTCCTAGAAGCACGCAGCACGTGAGCCGACGTGAGCCAGGACGTCACAGGTTTGACCGTTTTCAGCATTTTTGTACTGTAGACGAAAGCGGGACGAGCAGAGCGTTTACAACATTTCCACTCTGGAGGGGGTTTTCACTTTGTTACGATTTCATCTCCTGAAAACACAGTTGCCGTCTAAACGGAACCCCCTAAACGAAACTAAATTTTTCAGTTTTCTATGGAGACCGTTTCCGTCTAAAAGTGGCCTGAGTAATATTTTTTGTTGTGGTCCTCTGGGCCTTTCTTTGTTAGTATACCCCTCATACAGACATCTTTTCTGAATTGATCACATGTCTGGACATGCCTGACGTTTTTTGTGCAGGGAAAAAAAATGGAAAAATAAGAGTTTCCTAAATCTCAAATGATTGGAGGAGGATCTGACTGTCAGAGTGGTGCGTGACAGTTCACTTATGATTTTAATTTTGCTCTGATTATTAGATATTAATCTAACCGGGTCAACAGCAACCCTAGCACAACAAGTGCGATAACTTTAATAAGAGCATTTTATAATTTAGTCAATTTCTTTTTTTTATTTTGTTGAAATAGAGTTTCCTGACAAAGTCAAAAAGTCTTGTTACAAAAAAGCTAATTTAAGTGGTTTTAAAAACAAAAATGGGTCAGTTCAGACCCCAACACAGGAGGAGGGTTAAAAGCACCAAACTTTTGAACTATTGAATCCGATCTAAAAGTTTCTACATCTATGTAAAGAAATTGTAACTCCAGGCCTCCATCTGTGGATTTTTTTTGTTTTAGTTGTTTCAAAGTTGGGTTTTGGGAGATGGAGTGCCTTTCTTTGCGGTGTGAAGTCATGTCAGTGTGAACTGATCTGCAAGAGAAAAGAGCAAGAAGATTGAGACAGAGTGATGAAAAAGGAAGCTTGGAAAAAAGAGGAAGAGTAGACTGGGAAAAATGTTGGCTCTTTAGATGAGTGTGTAGAAAAGCGTCCTGGCATTGGAACAGACACGCCCCATCACACAACAGCCCAGACATTAACTTCTCTGCTCCCTCTGTTCCCCCCCGCCATCACTCTTTCTCTCCCTCCCTCTTTCCTTCCCTCCATCTGCTCTGCTGCTGCACCTGGCCTCTTCGCTTTCTCTCACTCCATTTCCTCTCTTTTACTCCTTTTTACCCCTTCTCTCATCATTCCTCTTTCTTCTCTGTTCGCAACATGTTTCCCTCCTCTTCCTCTCTCGCCTTTTCTGTAACTGAATAGTTCTTTCTCTTCTGTGCGTCTTCCTCAATCTGTCGCTTCTCTCCATCTGACAGCGTCTCCATCTCTTCTACTGCCACTTCTAACATCCGTGTTTCCTCCCTCTCTTTTCGTTTAACTTAAAAACCAGAAATCTTTCTCTGTTTCTCCTTCTTCCAAATGCGAATCTTTGACTTTCTTTCCTCCGTGGATCAGGTTTTCTATTTCCACCATCCCTCTCTTCCCTCTGAGGTGCTCACTTTGTCTCCGTCTTGGCGCAGCATGAGTGGACCATGTCTGGACACACAGTAGGGCCCACAGGGTGACTCTTCAGGAAAAAAAAACTCCTGGAGGGGTCTGACGGAGTGGCCATATGGTGGATTATTGAGCGAGCAGTTCCACACACACAGACAGGGCGACACAACACAGCCTCTGACAGACGCCCAGTGTGAAGGAATGGATTGTGTCCCCTGTGACCGCTGGGCATGTCCACCACTCATTAGTTTCCCATGGAGAATTGATATTATTCACAAAGCAGCCCGGCTCGCCTCGGATCACAGCGCTGACCGCGTGAATAGGTGGATGACATGTTGTGTGGTGGCTCAGAGGAGTTCAGGAGAGGACTCAGTGAACCATTTTAAATGAGATTACACCCACGTAAGAGCACATTTGTACACATTTAGACATCCAACCATTTCATTCAACTCTGAATGGAGCGAAACGAGTCAAAGAGTTAATTCAAGTTTAAATTGTCAGTTTTAAAACTGGCAGACTAACTTTTGCACTTTTACAAAGCCTGTAAATAAAGATTAAGGTGGATTTAAAACTTTTGCATTCACAAGGCCAGAGATACACATAACATTGAATTTCTTGCTGAAAAGACAAAAAAAAAAGACATAAAAGAAAAATAATAACAAAAAAACCTTCCCACTGCTGCAAGCTCTATGACACTCAACATGGCAAAAAATAAATAAATAAATAAAAGTAAAATATAATATAATAATATATATATATATATATATATATATATATATATATATATATATATATATATATATATATATATTTATATATATGGAATGAGCAGACATTTAATACAGAATTAAACATGAAAACTACATTGATTTAATCATAAATTTAAAAACATTTGGTTGTAAATGTCAATAAAAACTAGTGGTATTTCTGGTGGTATTTCTGAAAAATATAAAAAATAACAATAAATAAATAAATAAATACATCAGTAATTGAAAGTTAAGTCTCTGTCCCTAAACTATAAATCTGCATTTAAACTAATTAAAGTCACTAAAACTTAAGTAAGATTTTAAACAGTAAGGAAATTAAAATAAAACAAAAGTAAAAATTTCAAAATGATTTAAACTTTTTCTGTACTAGGCAGTTTGGAATGATGTTTACAACTTTGCTGTTGCCTTTATAGTTTTTAAAATGACCATATAAGATGTAAGGTTATGTTGTTTATTGGCAGTTATGTGGCGTGGCATCACAGTTGATGTTTTGAAGTATTGCAAAAGTAATGTGATCTTTTTTTAATGACAACAGTTACTTTCATCAGTGAGGGACTTGGCACTGTACCTTTATAACATACCAGATAGAAATGTGTGATATGCAAAGATTGTGCGATACATGGACTTTATCTTGGTGGTGTCACTTGTTTGTTTCTAAAGTGGAATTTTGAAGCCTCCTACATTCAGCTTTAAATATACTCTGTGGTGTGTATGTGGAGCTGCAGTTTCCTGCTCTTCTCCATCAGCTGCTTCTCCATCTTTCTGCTTGTTAGTATATCTAACTTTTTTTTTTCTTCCAGTAACAACCCCAGCATAAGTTCTGCTGCCTTGCTTTGCTTAGACTGTATATGTGTAAGTCGTGTTCTCTGCCAAGAAACTCACTCTGTTTCTCTTGACAGTCAGACATGACACTCACTTTAAATCTGTGCGATGTAAACTGTGAAAAAGTCTGTTTTGGCAGAGTGCTGCTGACTGCCTCGTCTGACACCAACCCCACAGAAGCATTTGCTTTAGAAATAACTCCAAAACTTCTTCCTGACAGCCTTGTTTGTCACACAAAAGCAGAAGTTTGTTTCATCTCGAGCTAAAATCTTCTCCCAGATGCTGTTGGTACTATGCCTGTTTATAAGGATGTGGTTTGGTGGATGGCAGGGACAGAAAACACAGAATTCCTACAGAGACTGAGGTGATGATGAAGCAACAAAAACACCTCAGTAAAGTCTGAGGAAAGAGGTTTGTTTAAAGTCAATTTGGACATAATCTGTGTTTAAATTTAATTGTTTTATTTCCAGGTTACCAGGTATTTCCAGGTATGGTACCAGACAGGTGCTGACAGGTGAAAACCGCTCCCTAAAAACAGAATTACTTTTTCAAAATAATAGCACATAAAGTTCCAGGAGGAGTCCCTGGACATATTTGGCATTTATTTCAATAAGAGAAAAAGAGTTATACAGCTCACGCACAGTGTGTGCATGAAATAATAAGGCATTTCAATATCGGTGGAATAAAATATGTATTATAGCTGTGCAGGCTTGTGGAAATGTAGTGATTGCCATGCTGTTTTCTAATAAGACAATCATTTTTATTCATGCCACTGACTCTGCCCTTTTCAGTGTGTTCCTCGCCATTACACACACACTGACTAAATTAAAAAGATTATTCACTTCTGACAATTTCCCTGTTTCTTTTTATGGCTGGCCCATCACAGGCAGATTTCATGTAAAAACTTAATGTCCTAACCCGAGAGAAATCCAGTTCATCCTTGAGTTTCTGTCTTTTTTTTATTTTTATATTAATTGGCAGCAGGCTGAGCTCCTAAGTAAAAGGTAAGTCTGTGTTAAAAGAGTAAGCATGATGATTTTGTGATATTTCTGTTGACCTTAAAAAACTCTCTTTACTTCTTTTTCTTATGCAAAAAACTTATACGGCAACACATCATCCCCAAAGGCCACTTTCCATTTCTTCGACACTCTGTTTCTTCTGCAAACTCAGTCCTCTCTACTGCAAAACAAAAACAGTCCCAGGATTTCAGCTGCAGCGAGAGACTGAGATATTTTGTTATTTTAAAGTTTTGTTGTTGTGCCCGTGTGTGTGTGTGTGTGTGTGTGTGTGTGTGTGTGTGTGTGTGTGTGTGTGTGTGTGTGTGTGTGTGTGTGTGTGTGTGTGTGTGTGTGTGTGCATATGTGTGAGCTAATTCATGCAGAGAAATAGGAGCAAAGGACAAACGGAGAGTGGGTCCACAGCTGGACCTGGACTGAAAACGTCATGAGTCACAGTCTGTACTTTAAACCATGATGGGTAACCAGGGCACCATGGCAAAGTGAAAATTGCTTTTTATTTGTCCTGGTGTAAGTGGGATTTGCAGGGGTTTGGACGTGTTGACACTTTTATTAAAATGAAATTACTCCATGCGATGAAAATTAAATTCATACATAAAAGTTCCTGAACTACGTCTGCCAAAAAACACGTTGGGTTCTCAGGTTATTATGAGTAAAAAACAAACTTTATTGCATAAAAAAAATCACAGGTCTTGCTATGTAGAGTAAAAAACTGAATACAGGTGTGTCATAACAGATCAGAACATCATGAAAAAGGTCATGACTTGATCAAAATAGGTTAAGATGATTAAAAAAAGGATGTTTAATACCAAAATGTCAGATCTCCTTCACCATGAACAAATCATATGTACCGTAGCATTATGGTGACTAGGGTTGCAGAGGGGCGGAAAATTTCTGGTAAATTTCCAGAAACTTTTCATGGGAAGTTAAGCTGGGTATATGTGGAAATATTCCAAATTGGAAACTTTCTATGGGAATTATGGGAATTTATGGAAATTAACTGGAAATTGGGGGTAATTTAAACAAACTGTATCATATCCAAACAAACAATTTTTCCTTCAACATTAGCTTCTGTGAAATGCTTCCACACATCAGATGGTGAACATGGCATTTTCTGTAGAAAAAAAACAACAAAAAAAGTTTGTAAAAACACAAATGCAATGGCATGAGCAGAAATATAGTTGGCTATAAAACTGGAATGGTCTTCAAAATATTTGACAATTGATGTATAAATTATTGTACAGTTACAGAAAACCGTCTTGCAGGAGTCATAAGAAACAGCATCACATTTGAGGTAGCTACAACCACCATGAAAAGGTAGCCCCTTAAATGCTCAATGAATTGAAAAATAGTTTACATTTAGCACCTATTTTCATTTAATTCTTGCAAGTAAAATACTGTTATAGATGAAATATATTTACCCCATACTATTATAGAAACTTATTTGACTTTATATAGTCCGTGGGCTCAAAAGTGTGGCCTCCAGGGTTCAAGAAATCATCTGTGTATGTGAGGGGGTGTGGCCTCAATAGCCCTGCAGTAAACAGTGGGCTGTGTGCATGTGACTGAGGAGTGTACTTGCATTTAATCAGGTTAAGTTCCCTGTTAAGGACCAACCTTCAATTTTGTAAATTTCAGATTGATTCCCGTTAACTCCCATGGAAAGTTTCCAACTTTGAAAATTCCTGGAATTTTGCAACCCTAATGTTGACCAACCTGTGACTCTACTTGCATATTGATTTGGTTGTAGCCTTCAGCTCATCTTTATTTTGGGGTGAGGTGTTTTCTTCATCTTCTTCTTGACAGTAACCTTCAAACTCTCTATGGGATTCAAACCACAGAAATTTTTTGGGTAAACCATTTGACGCTGCAGGCAGGTGGAACAGGAAATCAGCATTTCTATTAAGTATCTAGGGTTGGACCTAGGGTTAGGGTTAGGGTTAGGGTTGCAGCTAGGGTCAGGGTTAGGGTTAGGGTTAAAGCTAGGGTTAGGGTTAGGGTTGGAGCTAGGGTTAGGGTTAGGGTTAGGGTTGCAGCTAGGGTCAGGGTTAGGGTTAGGGTTAAAGCTAGGGTTAGGGTTAGGGTTGGAGCTAGGGTTAGGGTTAGGGTTGGAGCTAGGGTTAGGGTTAGGGTTAGGGTTGGAGCTAGGGTTAAGGTTGGAGCTAGGGTTAGGGTTAGGGTTAGAGCTAGAGTCAGGGTTAGGGTTAGGGTTGGAGCTAGGGTTAGGGTTAGAGTTGGAGTTACGGTTAGGGTTAGGGTTGGAGCTAGGGTTAGGGTTAGGGTTAGAACTAGGGTCAGGGTTAGGGTTAGGGTTGGAGCTAGGGTTAGGGTTAGGGTTGGACCTAGGGTTAGTGTTAGGGTGAGGGTTAGAGCTAGGGTTAGGGTTAGGGTTAGAGCTATGGTTAGGGTTAGGGTTAGGGTTGGAGCTAGGGTTAGGGTTAGAGCTAGGGTTAGGGTTAGGGTTGGAGCTAGGGTTAGGGTTAGGGTTAGAGCTAGGTTTAGGGTTAGGGTTGGAGCTAGGGTTAGGGTTAGGATTAAGGTTAGAGTTGGAGCTGGGGTTAGGGTTAGGGTTAGGGTTAGAGTTGGAGCTGGGGTTAGGGTTAGGGTTAGGGTTGGAGCTGGGGTTAGGGTTAGAGTTGGAGCTGGGGTTAGGGTTAGGGTTAGAGTTGGAGCTGGGGTTAGGGTTAGGGTTAGAGTTGGAGCTGGGGTTAGGGTTAGGGTTAGGGTTGGAGCTGGGGTTAGGGTTTGGGTTAGAGTTAGAGTTGGAGCTGGGGTTAGGGTTAGGGTTAGGGTTGGAGCTGGGGTTAGGGTTAGGGTAAGGGTTAGAGTTGGAGCTGGGGTTAGGGTTAGGGTTAGGGTTGGAGCTAGGGTTACGGTTAGGGTTAGAGTTGAGGTGGGGATAGGGTTAGGGTTAGGGTTAGAGTTGGAGCTGGGGTTAGGGTTAGGGTTAGGGTTAGGGTTGGAGCTAGGGTTAGGGTTAGGGTTAGAGTTGGAGCTGGGGTTAGGGTTAGGGTTAGGGTTAGAGTTGGAGCTGGGGTTAGGGTTAGGGTTAGGGTTGGATCTGGGGTTAGGGTTAGGGTTGGAATTAGGGTTAGGGTTAGGGTTGGAGCTAGGGTTAGAATTAGGGTTAGGGTTGGAGCTGGGGTTAGGGTTAGGGTTGCATCTAGGGTTAGGGTTGGTGCTGGGGTTAGGGTTAGGGTTAGAGCTAGGGTTAGGGTTAGGGTTGGAGCTAGGGTTAGGGTTAGGGTTAGAGCTAGGGTTAGGGTTAGGGTTGGAGCTGGGGTTAGGGTTAGGGTTAGGGTTGCAGCTAGGGTTAGGGTTAGGGTTAGGGTTTAAGCTAGCTCTTACCCTAACCCTAACCCTATCTCCAACCCAACCCTAGATGCAACCCTAACCCTAACCCTAGCTCCAACCCTAACCCTAACCCTAGCTTTAACCCTATCCCTAACCCTAACCGTGAGACCTTTGTAGAGTCACTGATTATCTTCTAGCTAACAGCAGGTCAGTCGTCTCCTCCATGATGATACTTCACAGTATTTTTTACATTTGCTGTACCTTTTAAGCAAAGTTCAACGTCATGTGAACAGTCAGTATCGTTTCAAAAGAGCAAACTTTCTGTCTAATTTCCTGACAAACTTATCTGTGGGGTATATGTCTTTATGATGCTACGGGGGGATGTGATTGGCAAGGTTTAAATGCATCCCACTGAACATACAGTCAGCACAGCCGGCTATCCACAGGGTGACTTCTCTCTCTCTGTGCTATCTAAAGCTCTATTTGTTTGAAACTCAGCTCTAAATTCATGCACCATCTCTCCGAGCTCCTCCACATGCATTGCCCTTGGTGATTGAAGTTCCTCCAAAAATCCCTGACTAATGCTGTGTTTGCACCATCATTTGCATATGTAAAAATTTATGTGTATCAGCGCTGTTTGGAGACTCATATTAGTTTGAGGAACAAAGTGTCGAGTTTTAACTGGGGCATCAAAACACAAAAACAAACACATGACAAGGACGACAACAAACAAGCAAACTCCACACATCGGCAGCGTCCTCTCTGTGCTGAAGCATCAAAGCTTTAGACTTCTGTTTCCTGAGTATGAACTAACACACACACAAACACACAAACACAAACAAAATAAAAGTAAGTTTAGACTGACTCATCTTGCATCAGTCTGACTTTATGGACCTAATGATTAATATCCTCTGCTCTATTTTTTCCCTCAATCAGAGTCTGTGAAGATTGCCTTTGAAACGAGACAGAAATGCTCCACAACAATGCAGAAATTGGAGTTAATGGAAACGTGTGCGTTGAAAGGTAATAACCTTTTTCACCAATTATACATTACCTGTTGGAACTTCATGTTTACCCGTCTTTGACAGATTTTAGAGACACCAAATTACACCACCGTGCACTTGTTCTTGTTTTTTTCAGCGGAATATAACTCCTACATTCTGAACCTAATGAGACATGGACCCTGAACTCTGAAGGTGTCCTGTTGTATCAAGCACAAAGATGGGCCTTCATGGATCCGTGGACCTCCACCAGACACCTGACTGGATTGAGAGCCAAGTCAACACTTTGAACTGGATTTCCTTCCCTCCAATGCTCCATGGTTCAGTTCTGATGTCTCTTGCACCAGATTACGGAGGTCATCAGGGGACACCCAACAGTGTTTTGACACAATAATTTGGATAATTATCATACCGTAGATCTGTCATTGTGATATTGACGCGCCATAAAATGACCACATCCAACTGGTTATAAAGCCTACTGTGGTAATAAGGCAGATCGTTTTATAAGACTGTGGTGTGGATGAGTCACCGATACTGACGTCTGAGTCCAGTCTTGAGTCCCTGATGTTCCAGTCTGAGTCACCAGAGAGGAATCAGGAACAGGCCAAAGTGGAGTCCTCATTACCTGTGGATTTAAGGAGAGAGCTGCTGTGTCACTCCAAACTGTGGGTTGTCTGAACTGGTAGCTTAGAAAAGAGACTGCAGGTGTGCAACAGAAAAACCTGTCTGTGTTACATTTATTTTCTCCAAAAGACCAGAGTTAGTCAGACTGACGTGCTCTCCTACAAAGATGTTACAACATATATACCATAAATCTTTAATCATGACATTTTCCAACCAGTTTTCTGGCAGACTATTTACATCCCCCTGTAGAGAGGCTCATGGTGCACCTCTCATCCAAACTGTCCAATGATCAGAACCGATCAGAACCATGGACTGTCAATCAGCCGGCCTCAGACTCCCATAGACCTACTCCTTTACAGAAAACCTGAATCAGCTTTAAACAACAGGTTACTGACAACACAGGCTGGGCAGAAAATGCACAGCTGAAAGAAAAGCACATTTAAACTGCATATATACCTTCTAATTTTTAGTGACAACCCCCTAATCAGATTCATATGGAAGCCCATTCATGCCCATTTAAAAATGGTTTGGTCTACATAAAAAATGAAAAAGAAAAAAACCTTATAATAAGTCAAAAGTCAAATTATAAGATAAAAGTTGTAATAATTGAAGTAAAGATAACTACCAACTGTCATCATTATGACTTTTTATCTCAAAATAACTCATTATTTTTATTTTGAACTCTTAATTTCAACAATTCTGCATCTAAATTCTGCTGCTATTGGTCTGTACCTGGACCTTTTGGATATTTAGAAACCCATTTCCCTCATAAAAAATTAGATTCTGACTGATCATTTCAGAATGTTTGGATATTTAAATTATTAATGAAGTTACAACTGTCTATAGTGTGCATAAAAGTTTTTTTTTCTGCAGCAGTTTATGATCACAAGGGTCAACTACCTGTCATTAGTGTGCCTCCTGGACAGATGTTGAAAGTCTGCATTTTTCTCCTCATAACCTTACCAACACCGTAATGCAGACCATGCATCAGATTATCAGCATGTGTCATTTATAAAGTCTGCACACCTGCAGAAGAATCCTTCTCTGTGTTCATTCACATTCATTTTCACACCTTATAATCACACTTCTCACTGAACCACTGCTGCTCTCTGTGAACAAACACTTGAATGTCTAATGAGCTGTTGCTGCTCAGCTCTCTTTCCGTATCAGTGTTATTTTTTTAAAGATAAAACCTCATTCAATAATATTAATAATATCATTCACTGTTGTATTAGCAGATGGTGTCTGTATAGCACTTTGACAAAGAGAGACCCTTCTGCATTTAAGCCCACAGACTGACAGATTTACACATCACCAATTAACTTGAATAAGGCAGCTTGACACTCGTAACCAGAATGTGTTGCAGTGTTATCAGTCAGTGTGTATGTGCCTGTGTGTGTGAGAGAGATAGAGCAATGAAGAAAGAAAGAGTGCTACAGAACAACATGGTAATGAGAAACTAATCATTATTTTCTGCTTGAATTGGTGGAATAATAAAATCTTCTGTTAAGCAAATGTGACCCAAGCTGTCATTGAGATATCTATGTGTGTATGCGTGGTCGTGTTTGCATCATTTGCATGGACAGTATGTGTGTCCATAGGCTCGTGCATCCTTCCCTTTTGAGTTAATTGACACTCTGAACAGACTACGGTTACCCGTCTCAATAATGGTTGTTATGGAAACAATGTTTGGTGTGACAGATGTGTTTGTGGCAGATCGGGATACGGCAAAACCACGAGGGACACACGTGGATTTGGATGAAGTGACTGCAAATAGAAAACTGGACAAAAACAAAGAACGAGAGCACAATGCAAAAGCCTCATAATGAACACAGTGAATGAACACATTTGTGGAATATAGAAGGAATTAAATGCCAACAAATCAGTGTAAATATTTCAATCTGCATCATTATTCCACCCGATTAACAACAGAGACGTAAATATGAATGAAAAGAGAGGATCGCATCATTTCCAAGTGAAATGAAATGAAAGGGAATTTAACGGTAACTAGCATCCCACGGGGCATCAATGGGCCCAAGCAGTGTCGCACCGCTACTTCTAAAAACAACCTTGTAAAAAGCTCTACTTGTCTTTGAGGCGGCGCTGTTGCAAGAGTAAGCCTCATCATGAAAAGTTGTGCATGTCTGAAAGTAGACTATTGTGGGTACCTCTGGCTGCAGTTTCAGCTTTCTATTCATAAATCCCTATAAATCCCTGATATAAATATCAGTTTAGTATAAAAAATTTTAAAAAAATTATATGAAAAAATTGTCATAGTATAGTATGTCAAAAATGTCATAGTATAGTATGTTTAAAATGTCATAGTATAGTATGTTTAAAATGTCATAGTATGGTATGACATATAGTTCAACATTTTTGTTAGAAAAAATTGTCATAGTATGGAATGTCAAAAAATGTCATAGTATAGCATTATAAAAATGTTGTAGAATAGGATGATATAAACAATAAAAAAATTTGGATTAAAAAAATGTAATTGTATTGTTTGTAAAAAAAATGTCATAGTATAGTATGATATAAACATTCACATTTTTGTTTGAAAAAAGGTCATAGTACAGTATAATAAAAATATCATAGTTTAGTATTTGAAAAAAAAATGTATGAAAAAGTGTCAAAAGATTATATGATTAAAAGAGCATAGTATAGTATATTAAAAATTTCAAAGTATAGTATAAAAATAAAAAATAAACATTTGTATGAAATATTCATCATAGCATAATATGTCAAAAATGTCATAGTATATTATGTTAAAAAAAATTCAAATTTTTGTTTGAAAAATGTCATAGGATAGTATGTTTAAAAAGGACATAGTATAGTATAATAAAAATGTCATAGTATAGTATGTTAAAAAAAAATCATAGTATAGTATAATAAAATCATGCACTGTAGTGTGTGGCACAGTGGTGTGATGGTTAGTGCTATTGCTTCAGAGTCCAAAGGCCCTAGGTTCAAATCCTAGTCATGTATGGTTTAATGAAAACATAGTATGAGAAAAAATGTTATCGTATTGTATGATAAAAAAGTCATAGTTAAGTATGATCAGAATTTCAAATTTAAGGATAGAAAAAGTCAAAGTATGGGGTGATGAAAATGTCATGTATGTCAAAAATGTCATAATATAGTATGTTTAAAATCTCATAGTATTGTATGACAAAAGATTAAAAAATTTTTTTAGAAAAAAAGGTCATAGTATAGTATGATAAAAATATCATAGTTCAAAAAATGTATCAAAAAATATTTTTGTATAACAAATGTCATAGTATAGTATGATAAAATTGTCATAGTATAGCATGATAAAAAATGGCATAGTGTAGTGTGTAAAAATGTCATAGTATAGTATGATAAAAACATTCATATTTCTGTATGAAAAAATGTCATAGTATAGTATGTTAAGAAAGGACATAGTATAGTATGTTAAAAATGTTTTTTTTGCATGAAAATATTATATATATAATATAATATGTGAAAAAACGTCATAGTATAGCATGATAAAAAAAGTTTTGTATGAAAATTTTATAGTCAAGTATGATAAAAATTTTGGATTGGAAATAATATCAGTATAGAATGTGAAAAAAATCGATGTATAGTATTTTATAAAATGTCATAGAATAGTTAGTTTAAAAAATGCAATTTTTTATCATAGTCTAGTATGATAAAAAAATGTCAGAAAAGTATGATAAAAAATCCATTTTTTTTACGAAAAAAATTGCGATAATATAATATGTCAAAGATTTTATATTATATTATAAAAATGTCATAGTATAGTTTAAATAACATTTTTCAATTTTTTGTGAAAAAAATGTTATGGTATAGTATGATTAAAAAAGTATGATAAAAATATCATAGTATAAAATAATAAAAATTTTACAGTGTGGTTTGATTAAAAAAATTAAAGTATAGAATTATAAAAATGTCACAGTGTTGTTCGATAAAAAAATTTCATGGTATAGTATGATAAAAATATCAACGTAGTAGAGACTTCATTCTGGTACCAGTAAACTCATAGTACATGAAATAGGGTGGTTTTGTCAAGATCCTAGATCTCTATCTCGTTTCCTTGAGGATTGCCTGGCAGCGATTGTGGTTAATCAAGCCAGACCGGTTTTGGATGGTCTCAAATTTTCCAATTGTTTTGGCTTGATCTGGTCTGCTTTGGTTAAATCCGCAGTTTTACCCTCACTGGTTAACAGCATGACTCAACCCTCTTCTGTTAGTCTGTTCAGGGTTACACAAAATGAAAATCTTTTGTCTTGTTAATCACTTCAGAGGCTGGGGTTTGGATCCAGTTTAGACACAATTATGGTGGACATGAAGCCAGATTTTCTTGGCTCTGACAAACCGTTACTACCCTTTTACCTTCAGAAGATGTCGTCATAGTTAGTTTGAGTTCGCTGCAACCTCGACATGACACTTCTTTCGACTTAGTGGAAGATGAACCACCGCTCTCTCCCCTCTCTTAACCTAGCTTAGTCTCAGGAGATGACTGTCTGACATAAGTCTGGTTCTACTCAAGGTTTCTGCCTGTTAAAAGAAGCTCTTCCTCTCTTGATAAATGCTGCAAAGTGTTTCACTCATGGTTGAAGAGGGGATGGGAGTGGGTCTGATCTCAAAATACGGGGCTCAGTCGTTTCCAATCTTTATATCAGGTCTTCATCAGTCTGACATTGATCAAATACTTCCACCAAGCTTTCCCTAATGATACAACATAAAGTGAGAACAGATTGGTTGGAGTCTAAGGTGGATCTAGTGTGTGTGAGTAGATCTCAGACCTCTGTATTTCCATTTAAGTGATGCCTGTCAGCTAAAGCATTCAGTAAAACCCCAAATACTGTATAAGTGTATTCCAGTGTTTCCCAAAGACTAAGCGCCAGGTGTTTGTGCATGCATGTGTGTGTGTGGTTCGGCTTAGTGTGCTGATGCGCTGTCCCTTCAGCATGCGCAGTGATTGGCAGCTCCCGTTTGGGCGTCGTTGATAACACACAGGAGGGCCACTGCCACAGATGAGCTCTGTCAAGCTGTCTGCCAGTCAGACACCTACACCCCCTCCCAACCTCCCCACGCACACACTCTTCTTTTCTCTCTCACACACACACACACACACCAGCCTACAACTCAATCTCTTTTCCAGTGAACCCTGCTCTGACTCTTCTTTGTGTTTGATACACACTCTGTCTCTCCACTTTCAAACACACACACAAACGTCTAGCAGACCAAGACTCTCCACTGAATATACTATCAACAGCAGACAACAACACAGTCATTCACACACACAACCTGTCAGTCCTGCCTGTGGCCAGCTATTGAACCTGGTATTCTGATAAGAGCAACAACAGGCCTCCTCTCTGCAGGGAGAGACGCCTCATTCATATGTATCTTGTGATGTGTTGGGGACTCTCTGTCACTTGTTTGTCACTGTGGATGGTTTGAAAAGACCAGGCTGACATTTGGCCGGGCATTATTCAATACAGCCACCGAGGAAAGCAAATGGAGGAGTTTCAGTGTGTTGACTTTGTCTTGAGTTGAGCTGAGTTCAAGTTTAAAGGTAGCCAACTGTGGATGCTAAAATACTAGTGCTAATACCAGTGCTCCATCCTCCTCGTATCTGCCATTCCAACTCTGTCACCGCCTCAAATGAAGGATCAAAGGTGGAGCTGTGTAAAAAGTAACACCCACAAGCTGTGTCTTACTTCAAATCAAAGGAAAGGAGGCAGAAATGAAGCATTAAGGTATATGCTGGAAAGTTTCTGTGCAACGTCATCGCAGGTATGCGCGCGCAGCCTTGGGGCAGAAAGCGAGATATTTCTTATTTGTTTACTAGCGGAGTCAACGGAGAAAGAAAATGACAAGAAGCTGTTGTGCTGTAAACTGCATGAACTATCGGCAAACATTACGACCCTGCTCCTGATATTAGAAACATCTAAAACAACGTCACAACAAGTCAAATTCATGGATATTTCAGCAATTTTTTATGATTTTGATGCAAGGAAAAGAAAAGCAAAATGTTTCCTGACTTTATCAAATGTTTAGTCCTCAAAAGTTAGCAAAACGATAAAAAAAAAACTGGTGTTCAAATAAAAAAAATTCATAGAATAGTATGATAAAAATTTTTTTGAATTTTTGTAAAAAAAAATGTCATAGTATAGTATGTTTAAAAATGTCAAAGTATGGTATGAAAAAAAAAATTAAAATGTATGTATGATAAAAAGTGTCATAGTTTAGTATGATAAAAAAATCATAAAATACTATGATAAAAAAACAAAATTTTTGTATAGTTTGATAAAAATGCCATAGAATAGTATGTTCAAAAAATTCATAGTATAGTATGATAAAAATGTCAGTATAGTAAAATCAAATTTTTCCAATTTTTATGTGAAGAAAATTTCATATTATAGTATGATAAAAAATTTCCAATTTTTGTATGAAAAAAATATCATATTATAGTATGTTTTAAAAAGTCATAGTATAGTATGATATAAAAATTTTTCATGAAAAATGTCATAGTGCAGTATGTTCAGAAATGTCATAGTAAGGTATGATAAAAAAAAAAAAAAAATGTTATAGCCGCTCTAAACTGCACAAATCGGCTAAACAAACAATCGGCAAACATTATGACCCTGCTCCTGATATTAGAAACATCTAAAACAACGTCACAACCTGGTAAATTGAGTGAAATGAGAAATGAGTGTAAAAGGTCTCCTTTAACTCAAATATAAATGCTGCTTTGGGTTTCTTTCTGTGCTGCCTGACTTAATCAAATGTTTAGTCCTCAAAAGTTAGCCAAAAGAAGAAAAAAAAAAAAGGTGTTCAAATAAAAAAAATCAGATAGAAGGAGCTTGAAAAGCTCCTGTGAGTTGAGGGAGAGTTGGGTAATTAACTCTGAAAGTCTTGAAATATGAATTTCCTCTTTTCTGACACTTTTTTAATCAGTTGTGAAAGCTCCTGTGAGGAGAATTTGGCTGGTCATGAAACACGCTGAAATAAATCTGATGCTTCTGTATGATCTACGAAAGCAAACGGGACTATCAGGGAGTAAATTTGTAGGTAGGTGTCAGATGATGCAATTCACAATATGCTGGAGTAACAGCCTCTTCAAGAAAAAGAAAAGATCATACGGAATATATCCCAAAGGTGCCTCATTTTAAAGCAACAGTGGAAGATTTTTTTTAAATTAAAGTTGAAGTTAATATGTGAAAAGTGTCTCTGCAGGTCATGATCTTTAGGACAATTAAAGTATAAAAGCTGCTGCATCCCTCACCTCTGCACAGTTTTACAAAGGGAGTCGACAAATTGTCCAACTATCTGGCCCTTAACCTGAAATAATCTTAATGTTCTCACTTTGTTTTACTGCAACAGACATTTATCTGGACAAAAGGTCTAATAGAAAGTCTAAACAATGTCGGTTTAGTTCCAAACCGCAGATGAACTGAGCTGGGGGCAGGATAGTGAACACAGAGTTGAAATGAGACACAAAAACAGCCGATGTATTCCTCATGAAGACGCTAAAGAAAGCTTCATATTCTCATCTGAGTTCATCATGAGTTTTGGAAATGAGAAAACCACAGAGGATTACTCACTTCTCCAGATGAGTGCAGGTCTGAAAGGTGCAAATTAACATTGTTTAAGAAATGAGTGAGGAGCAGAGGCAGAGCCAGGGGTGGAATCCTAAATCATGACAGTTTGTACTTTTGTTAAAATCAGCTGTTTGATTTGTTTTTTTTTTAATATGGGACATTTTCTTCTGTAAGTAGTTTAAAAAAAGTGATGAACATCTTCATCAAGTAGCAGGTTTAATGTTGCCCCTCCATTGACTTATAAAAACAAAAATTATCAACAAGACCATATATTTATTTACATTCTTTACATTCTTTACAACTTTAGGTTTGTGTCACTGTCGGTACTCTTGGATAACAATCGACGGTGGTTGTATTTGTGTGAGTACACCTCTCTCTGTCATATACACACTCCATTATTGTACTGTGAGACACAGAGCAGCTCTGTAGGTACCAATTATTCTGCATTTTTACCTGAATTATCGTAAAGTTTTGACAATTTCACAGCCAGCAAACACTCACTTCAACACTTCTGTCCAAATAACATGTCACAGAGCGCTGTCTCCTGCAACAGCTCGCAAAACGGCACAATAAACTTTATTGTGATGTGAGAATCCAGTGACTGTGTGTGTGTGTGTGTGTGTGTGTGTGTGTGTGTGTGTGTGTGAGAGAGAGAGAGAGAGAGAGATACAAGAGATGAAGACCAGAGTTTACCTGTTGAATTTTCAAGGCCCTTCTTTCAGAAACCATCAAACTGTGGAGAGTCACACACACACACACACACACACACACACACACACGGATTCTAAGAGTCTCACTGTCTCTCCCTGTCCAGATGCTCCACCATTTGTCCATCTTTTTGCTGAATTAAACTTTTCATCAAGGTCCGTTTATTCTGCACTAACTGGAAACTTCATCAGGGTTTGACAGAAAGAGAAACGTGGACAGATGTGAGGGGCAGAAGTAAACGCTGCTTTTTTTTTCTCAACATCTGGATTCTACCCAAAATTTGAAACTGTGTTTTAATTAGGAGCACACAAACCTGCCTGACACAGATGTCATATTTCCTCCTCACACGACTCAAAATCATTTCGTCTGAGTGTCCGTTTAGGTCTTTAATTGTCCATCTATGAAAGTGACTGTTGTTTTTCCTTCAGTGAGTGATACCACGGCCTATGTGTGATCCTGGAGGAGTTAGCTTAAAGCAAGAAAGTCAGTCCACAAGCAGATTTATAAAGTCTAATTATTGACAAGAGCATGTCTATAACCACTACAGTAGACGTTGACATGCCTCCTTTAACTAGTAAACATACAGACTTCTGTAAATCAGAGGGCTGCTACAGCTAGTTCGCTATCCACTGCTGCTTCTGCTTCATTTCAGCTGACAGAAATGGCGCCAGATCGAATTTCTTGTTGTCAGACAAAAATCTCTTGATAAAACAGTCAAAGATAGATCTTCTCCTCCATGTATATATGCTTCAATTGGACTGTAAACTGGCCACACAGCTCTTATATTGGGATATATTCTTATATAAGCAGTCTTCTTCTTCACCTCAAGTCCAGATATGATTAATTCAACATCAGAAAATCAAAGCATTGGAACGAGCAGAGAACTTTGACTTAAGTTGGTTGTATGAGCCATTTTATCGATATTATTTTTTGGGTTATGTTTTGTTACACACAAGATCACCACAAGGGGGCACTTCAGGTAAATGCTACAAAGGGACACAGGTGAGGCAGTGATCTGGGGAGCAGGAAGAGCACATGTTGTTTATCGCTAATCTCTGACACCACATCACCCTCATCACAAACATCACCATTGTAGTAAGTTGGACATATCTGTCTTTTTTTGTTTCTTTTTCATTGAACCAATAAATGGAAAAAATATTACTCAGCAACAACCTTGGATTGGACATTGGATTGTACTAGAAGCACGTCAAAAACACCTGACTCCCTCACCCAGACAGTGACTAAAATTCAGGTCAGCATAGTTAGACATTGGTCTTAAACATTTTGCATTTTCTCTTCATTTTGACAACCAAATAAAGACTTTTAAATCAATTCACTTATTATTTTCTGCTTTTAAAACCTTTGTGTTTGAAGAAGAGAAGAACTTCAAATCATCAAGACATAAAAAGGCTGATAGTTCCCGAGTTATCGTTTGTTTTTACCCAATAGTGCTGACATTTAACCTCTGAGAATGTGAAAAAAAAAGGAGACCATTAAATGGGTGACATCAGGGGTGCAGGGCGTGCGCCAAATCTCTATGAATCCACCTAGAGCTTTGAGCATGCTTAAGCAATCATGACCTGGCATAAGGTCCATGTATGTAATCAATTATTCATTTGGAAGGAGGGGGGAGTCAGTCCATCTGCTGAGGGGAGCAGTCCTGGCTGAGTTATTGAGCCATGTGCTGTCTGCTCTTTAATAATGCTCCAACTATGTATCGCTCTGTAGCCGGGACCAGTCACAATCGATCAATTTCAAATCACTGCCTATACTGGAATGTAAACTAATATTGCAACTGACAAATAACAGCTGTCTTTGATTCAATCCTGGTTCTGATTAAAGGTTTTCGAACATCATCCGACCGTAAAAGGACAGAAAAAGTGTCTTAAACATTCCTCGCAGTTGTTTTATTTCAGATAACTGCTCTGACCTGCTGCAGACATCGTTCATATCCAGTGTGATTAACAGACAGAGCAAATGAAACACTAATTGTGCACCTGGAGATGTAAGACTGTGATTTACAGACATGGTGAGGTGCATCCAGGGGGAAATAATCACTGAAATCCTGTTTAAATCTGTGGCCAGGACTGTGTAGATTTTTATTAAAAATCTACACTGAAAATAATAAGTCCTCATGTTGATTAAAAAGGAGAAAAGGGTATACTCTTACTGAGCGCGCACTCGCTCTTTCTGGAGCTACACTACACTCTAGAGGCCGTGGAGTTAACGCTTTCACCACGTCCTGCTGCTGGGACTGTGCATCACCAGAGGATCAGCTGGAGTCTGGAAATATAATCTGAAAAAGGCTGGAAATATCTCAACAAACGCTGCACTTGGATTATGTAAAGCCCCTAAAAGTTATAAAAGCTGCTACAAGTTTTAAGTGGTGCCTTTTTCGTCTTTACACCTTAAATCACATCTGGTCAAATTTACATCCAACTAAACTCGCTCCATCTCCCTCAGTAATGGATGAAACCACAGGATCAGCTGCTCTGTCTGCTTATATCCGTATAGGTAAACTTGTGCTCTGCTGCCACCTAGTGGTACATTTGTCAACATGCACTTAAGTTTTTTTTTTACAGACTGAAATCAATGAGACAGAATTTGCTTGCAGCTCAGGGAACAAAAGCATCAGTGTTAACATGTTAGCAGAACAGTTCATGTGCTCATTCAAAGCGTGTCCTCTACATGAACTCTCGGAGCTCCCCCCGGGTTCATGTTGAAGAATGTGTTTCTGTCAGAGCTGCTCTTTCTCCTCCAGAGTTTCACATGTAAAGACACCACATTAGAAAGTTGTTAAACATATCCACTCTCTGCTGACGCGTCTGTTTTTCACAAACATACACTAAGATTTATTTTGAGTATTGGTTCTTATAAATTAAATATGGTTTCTTTCAGGCTAAATCTGGTCAGTTAGTGAAGACTGAGAAATTTTATTAGTTTTATCTTTTTTAAAATTTGTTTGTTTAAACTGTGATGCCCCTAAAGGGTCATGCTGCTGTGGGAGGTGTGTCTGGTTGGCTTCTCTCTGCACCCTAATCAGAGCACCTATGCACACCTGGACCCTGGGTGCTGGGAGTATTTAAGCTCCCACAGTTACTTGCAATTCCCTCTTTTATTTCTCCTGACTGCCTTTACAGGTACTTGGTTTGTCTTGACTTAGTTTGGTTTGGCTTTGGTTGGTTTGGTTTGCTTTAGCTTGGTTTAGTTGTAGTTTATGTTTACTCTTTACAACACCCTCGCTCACATACACCCACTTCCACCCATGCACGCTTTACACAATACAGATTTTTACTGATTTACGCGCCTCATATCTTACATATTCTAATTCGGTTCAATTTGAATGAATAAAGAGTTGTTTGGGAGTTTATACATGGTGTGTGTCTTCCTTCTTCTTTCTGCTGTGACCACCTGAGCCAGGTCATGACAAATCTCAGTTTTCTCCTTTTAAGTAAAATCACTGTTATTTTAAACCTTACTTTATTTGACTGGATTAATTTTAATGAGAGCTCTTCAGAGATTTCCTAACAGAGTATACTCTTCCTCATTTAGACTTTTGAATATTATTATTATCACTATTGGATTTGAAATCATGTCCCTGATTCTTGCTTTCTGTGTGAACTGTGAATTGTATTTTTATGTCTACATGAGTGGACTCCAGGAAGAGTAGATGCTACCTTGAGGATTGGATCCAAATCAGTGAGTAGAATATTGATTCAAACCTGCTTATTATCTTAACTTTATAAGTGAAATAAGTTACAAAAGATTATAAAGAAAGTTTTTGTTTCTACTTTGTTGGCTGCTGAACCTCCAGGAGTAGAGATTGACTGAAATCTTATGGAGCAGGATGATTTTTAAAGTCATGTCCTTCACGATATCATACATGGAAATTCTGGGAAATCCATTCCCATCAAGGTTATTTCTGTTTAACAGAGAGAGAGCCTGGCTAAACTGTCATAAACGCTCTCATACAAGCTTTACTTATTTGAGAGGGAGTGAATTTAAACCATAAAAATGTGTTTTTTTACGCAAGAACGACAAGTTTAGAAGACAGAATCACACTTGGTCCACATCTGAGAAACAAACTAACTTTCAAACACTGAAAAGAAACCAAAACAAAGTGACTTCTACTGTAGCAAAGCTTTACTGAATCATGATCAGATATTCCAGAAAAAATAAAAGTTTTATAAAATTGCATTTGAGACATAATCAGTGTTTTTCCAGTCAGTCGGATCAGTAACACGCTCTACTTCTCCTGTAATTAGAAAACATCTTAATGTGGAAATCCTCTCAGTGTGTAGTAAGAATACTGCCGACATTATATTCAAAAATATATATAAATCTACTTCATATCTACAGCCAGCTGCTGCCATTATACTGACAATACATTAGAACTGTACGCTACGACACTTGTGGACAATGTCTGAACAATTACACAGAGTAGTAGCATAAATAACCGTCACTGCTAAGAAGACATCGTAAAAACAGTCTCAGCTTCCCTTGTTGAAGAATGAAATCAGAATCACAGTGAGAAACTACAAGACTATATGAGGGTCCAGTCTTAGTGGGGTTCTGAGAAAGAAAACAAATACAAGTCTGTTAAGAGTCAATGTGATATGCTTCGTTAATAACTCAAAAATCATCAAGAATTAGGCCTCAATTTCACATGTACAAAACCAGCTCGTAAGATATTTCACAAGTTTTCCTCCAGTCGTAAAATAAAATTTGGATTACAACAAAACATGGGAAGGAAACTCTTGGGGTAAGTTTAGCATCTTCAGCACTCTCATATGAGACTTTGTGAATACATTCGTTTTCATAAGGCAGGGTAGTGGCTACGACGTGTTAGTACCAGGAGCAGAGTTCTATAACAGGGTCGATTACTGTCCAGAGAGCGGGAACGCGGCGTTCACAGGAGGAGATCACAGTCGACGGCATGAAATGAAAAATACGCCGTGGGTGGAAACAGTGGTTTTTAGGCTCAGAATGTAAAAAGGGCCCACTGTCAGGTAAAGAAGTCGTATTCAATTCCTCCTGCTGGTTATTCCTTTAAAAGTGATTTAAAACATCAGAAAATTAAGAGCTGCAGCATAAAGATGACAAACTAGGTGGATATGTCGGTTTCCAGTGTCGCAAAGATCATCCAGTGAAGTTTTCAAATCCAGTCGGGTTAAAATCAAAGAGTTTTGCAGTGCGCTGCGGAGTATCCAGTACAGTGTTATATCCTCACATTTATCATGTCAAGAGTCCAGGTGTTTTTTAGCTCTCTGAATTTACATTTACAGTCACAGTCGCTTTCGTTCCACACGTTTCCTTCCCAGTCCTTCGTCCAGTGTGTTTCAGCAGCTCTCTGTTATGTGTGATCAGAAAAGCTGGGAGTAGCAGGGATCCATAGAGTCAACCTAAACTCTGAGTCTGCTTTCGTAAAGGTTCCTCACAGAGTCCTGACAGTGAGGTTTGTTATGTGGATGGATTGAGCGGGTGGCAGGTCATCGACGGCGAGCTCACGCGTGAGATTCACATCATGTTAAACTGGAGCTACATGTTTAACTGCTACTCGAGATCTAGACTTTGTATTATTGAAACTGTTTTTATATTCCTATCATTCTCTTGCTGCTAAGTTTCAGTCTTTTCATCAGGGTTTGTGGCGCTCCTGAGCTGCCTCTGTCTGGGTTTCTCTGTCAGAGTTCAGCACAGCTGGCCCAGCTCGCTTTGTGTGTGTGTGTGGATGTGTGGATGAGTGATGCGGTGATGTAGGAGAAGGTAGATGGAGGCTGTGACGGCTGTTGTGTGTTTCTTCATCAGAGCTCAGTGGTCAGGAGACCTCTGGGTTTGGCTCCATCCTCTGAAGCCGGCTGCTGACCCACAGTGCTGAAGGAAAAAAAAAGAGAGGGAATTATCTGCTTGTGTTTAGATTTCAGATATGAGAGGCATTTCCTCGCTTCGTCAGCAGAGGGCGGCGTTCTATCAAGCTGGCTTTCAAAACAAGTGCGGTGTGTTTTGGGCTTTTTACCTGGCGGAGATGGTGGTGCGTGTGTGAGCGAGGAGGGGGAGGGCTGGGGTGAGAGCGGCTCCCCCGTCTGCAGGCGGAGGAGGGTTGATCTTAGCAGGGGGGTCGAGGTCGAGCAGGCCGTTAGTAAAAACACCAGAGGGCTGCATTAGAGGGGGACGAGGGAAGAAGGTGTGAGGCCAGTCTCTACAAAGTCTCTACATCAGCTTCAGTGAACAGCAGCTATGCGAGTACGCTGTGAAGTAATGATCGGAACCACTTTTTGGACACAAAGTTCAGTCTGCATCAAAAACACAGGATATATGTTGGGATGTTGAGGAGGTAAACACTGAGGAGGAACACTCACAGTGGTTGTAGGAATGATCCAGCGGGGTGTGATGAGAGGTTTGGGCGGCTGCACCGGTGGGAGCTGGAGAACATGAGGACAAGTGTTACTCTCAGTACCTTTATATTGATGCTACATGATCGGGTCATTAGTATCACTGCATCCAGAACACTCATAGTCCATTACAGGTAGACTTCAAATCAGGTATAATTCTGGTGCATAACAGACAGGAAAAAAGACTAAGAATAGAAGCGTTAATGGCATCCATCCGGTGATTTACACTACAGAGTCAAGTCTGTTTGAAATGCTGTGCCACCTGAGATCAGTCCCGTTGGAGTTGGTTTTCAGCTTTGTGTCTTTTGAACAAATTTCAGCAGATTCTTAAGTCTCTAAATGACAAAATCACAGAACTTTGCACATTTTTTACACTCAGGAGTTAGTTTTTTTTCTCTGGAATCAACTCTTTATATGTTGTTTTTGAACTATTTTATTTAAAAGGGGCTCAAATAATTTTTAAATCTTTAAAAACTGTTTTTAGTAACATCTTATGTGAAAATAATGTCCATATTTTTAAAAGTAAACTAAAGACCTACCCTTTAAGTCTGGCTTTCAGTTGAATTTTGTGTTAATCTTTTAATCTGCGTTATGTGATTTTATGCAATTTTAGTCCTGGAGTAATCATTTTGTGTTTTATTACCTCTTTTTTTAATTTACTCTCTTTTATTTTTTGATTTTAAGACTGCTTTATTTAATTAATTTTTAACACTTTATCACCTTTATTCTATTTGATCATGGTTTTATCGTTTTAGTCCTAGATCCAGTGTTTCCTCAGTCATCTGTGGCAAGTTGAAGAGTCCTCACCTGGTCTTTTGTGTGTGCATCTGTGTGTGTGTGAGAGTGTGAGTGCTGTATGTGTTGAATGAGGGTTGGGAGGGTGTGTGGGGTTTGGCATTTGTATTTTTATTTATTTTATTTAATTGTTTTTTAATATCGTGCATGAATGGACAGCACTTTGGGGACATCTCTTAGATGGCATAACGCATTTGAAGTGAATACGGACTGTATATTTTTGCTTGATATTACAATCATGAACGTCACCATTATTTGACTTAAGTTTTTCTAAGCAGTCGATGGATGCTGGGTCATGAGGATGCTGGTTCACCCTCAGCAGTGACCGTTATTTCCCTCCTGTATTACTAAGCCCATACAGCCTGTTGTTTGGAAAACCGGCGGCACAAATAAATTTTGAAGAACTTACCGCAGGAGTTGGATCAGTGAAATCAATCAGGTTGTCAGACACGGGGGCGGGGATAGGCGGGTCAACCTCCTCCGCTTTGGCCTGCAGGATGTCACGCATACTCTTTACCAAAACATACAAACGAATATAGCGCA
Organism: Xyrichtys novacula; assembly: GCA_962446985.1. Classification (NCBI taxonomy): domain Eukaryota; kingdom Metazoa; phylum Chordata; class Actinopteri; order Labriformes; family Labridae; genus Xyrichtys; species Xyrichtys novacula. Next base: position 7,961,889 of record OY660881.1, on the reverse strand, counting down.
CATTGTGTAGTACACGATTGACTCTTATTTGGTTTAAGATTATTCTTTATAAAACATGTTTTTCTTTTAGTCACAGTAGGACAGAGGAGCCATGTCCATGTGTTAGAGACGTGTTTTACTCTCATCATTAAAGACATTAAAATCCCTCATGAAGATACACTTTACGAGCAATAGGACTGATGTTAGTGGGTTAGTGTTGTCTTTAAAATGTAAAATGGTCAGTTTTTTCTTTATAATAGTGAATGTACATGCAGCAAATTGAGTAATTCAACACAAATACTCCTTTTACCTTTGGCGCCATGACCTCCACAGCAGACTCAGGGGGCATCTTGGGAACTGAGGAGTTCACATCTTCAGCCGGCACCTCAGCGCTGATGACAAAAAAAACACGGTTTACAAAAAAAGTCAGATTTTTGTTCAACAAGGTCAAGAAGAAAAAAAAAACAAAATTTTAAAAACAACAAAGTTTAAGTTTCTTATCCTTAAGAAAGGATTTATAAAGTGTTTTTTTCCCCTCAGATCATGGAGGAAAAAAACACTCAGAGCATTTACTGCATTTATGAACCCGGGGCTGTGCAGCTGTTGTGAACTGTCCAAACTGCAAGTGTCCTTATTTTCCTGTCATCTTACTGTAAAGGCTTAATGAGCGGGGACGGCAGCAGTATCCAGGCAGAACTCAAGTCATGTGACTCATCACGCCCAGATGCACACAAACACATATGCGCACACGTACACAAACTAACACGATGCTCAAACATGCCAACAGATGTCAGTAAAGACTGTGAAACCGGGCAGCACCTTTGTCTCTAATGGGTTACAGTGGAATATAAAACAAGGTTGATGCCTTCGACTATCTTTTTATTATTGTTGCTTTTTTACTTGAAGTCATAAATTCAGATTGAATAAAAAGCATCCGTCCCCTCTGGAGTATTACAAAACAAAGTCCTCCTACACTCATCTATTCTCCCTCTATCTCATTCTTATTCAAAAAGCCACAGTGGGATTCATGGACACTCTTCACATCCAAAGTTAAAACTGCATCGAGGCACACAGACTGACCTAGCTCCCGCTGATGAGGCCAGGGGTGCTGGCTTGAGAAGGTCCCAGGAGTCTTGTATGTCAGGTCGACTGCTAACAGACAGAGATGAGTTACTGCCCATTCGCCCAGTGCGCACTTTCAGCCTGGAGAAAAAAACAGGGAATAGTCCTGTTTTGTGCTTATTTCTTATGAGATCTATTCAGAGTAAAGAAAACGTGAACTGAAACAGAGTTAGGGGCGAAGTTTTCATAAAAATCTGATCACATTTAACTCAAATCGACGATTAAAATGCACAAAAACAAATTCTGTACATCATTTTTCATAAATACATTATGTATCGTGACAAATGACATTTTCCAAAACTGATTCGGCTCCCTCTTTCCTTATCATCTCAGGCCACTGCCTCCCCTCCAATACGAGACAATGCCGAGCTCTGCTTGCAAGGACGAGCAGAAGATGATGTAATGTTGTGAACTACTATAATAATCCTCATGAATATTCAAGTAGTTAATCGGCTCTAGCTGGAGGGAGCGCCACCATTGGCTGAGACAATGTGTTGACAGTTGGCATGACTCATGAAGACGGTGGAGGAGGGAGAACTCCCGAGACAAAGCCATTACCGCTGAACGCCTGTGACAATTGACAGTGACTGCTCTGTGTGCGCCTTTTTAAAACACTAGGTGCAAAAGTGTGGGCATACCTGGCAGAGGCCTCCTGCAAGTTACAGTTTTTATCTCCGACCATAATGACATGTTCCTCCAGACATCCCTGCAGATAAACAGAGAAAGAGAGATCCATTGAGAGGGTGGTGGACATGTATAACCAGGTATCTTTGTCTTACTTAATAACACACTGACATCACAGCTGTGGCGCTAGACTTTGCTGCACACATCAAATCCTGCTTTTTAGAGGCAGCAAACTTCAGCTGTCATATTTAAAACTTTTTTTCTTGTCTTTCCTATTCCCTCTCTTATCAGTGCGTACAGTTTCGAGGCCTTCCTTCGTCACCTTGAGAGCAGCGGCCTCCACCTGTGCTTTCAGGATGTTGCTCTTTAGATCCTCTGGAGTGCGCAGTGGGGTGACCACCGGGCTGCTGCCGGCGCTGCTCAGACCGCACTTCTCCGTGAGCTTCACCACATCCTCCTGTTTGAGCGAGTCCAAACAAAAAGAAGAGAGGGGTCAGAATCAGACTGGACCACTTGGTTTGCTAAAGCTGCGGTAGGATTTAAGGTGGAACTAGGGATGGGAATTGATACGATTTTATCGATATCGTTGCCATTTTAGGTTCTGCTTATCAATTCAATTCTTTAACGATTCCCTTATCAATGCCTGTCTTTGATTTAAAAAAAAGTAGACTTTAATTATTTTTAGACTACATCTTTTTCTGTTATCAAATATCTAAACGACAAACTATTTGTAAAACATTTACTTGGTCGGTATTAAGTCATTTCAGGGTGACCATACTCTGGATCTCCAAAAAGAGGACATGGCTTCACCGGGTGGAGTCGTGCACAAAATTTTGAGGGTTTTTCTGGTCGGGTTGAGTGTTTTTCACGCGCTTCTAACTCAGTTAGTCCACGCTACACAAACTCTTTTCGTACTTTTCTTTTCGTACCATCCGCCATGTTTTTTTCCTAAAAGTCTCTGTTCTCCTTCGCTAAACTGCCTCTCACAAAACCGTTTTCCAAGCACCCGGAAGAAAGGAATCGTTGAGGGAATCATTAAAATGAAATGTAAACGCTGTCGATGAATTGAACCATTTGGAACCGGTTCTCGATACCCATCCCTAGGTGGAACGGGGAATACTCTGCAAGTACAAACCCACCTGGTTATTCATGGCCACGTTCACATTGATGTTGTTCTTCGGAGTAGCAGGAAGAGGACTGCTCTCCAGGGCCAGCTGCTTCAGCCGAGCAGACGCTTCTGGAAAGCAATAACATTAAAACTCAATCCTTCAATAGGATTACAGTTGTTTATTTTATTGGTGAAAACATAAAAGTCATATTACTGGCACGGTCCCCTGTATTTACATTTTATTATCTTCGAACGCTCTCGAGTGTCTGTTTAGTTTTCTGTAGACTCACCAGCGAGACTGAGAGGATCTTCCCCTGTGACAATGGGGGGGACATAGGTGCTGCTCGGTCCGGCTTCCTCTGCAGCTGTCACCGGTGGGACGACAGGAGCCCTGAGGACGTCATCGATGCACGTTTCTATCAGGTCAGCAACCATGGGTACACTAGGGACAAAAAAAGGAGAGAGAGCAGAAATGGTGGTTTTAAAACACCAACTAATAGAAGCTAAACAAAACGATAAAAACATTCAAGATCATACATCTGTACAACTTACCCATGGCACCCAAAAGGTATAAGTGGACTGGATGATGGTTAAACCGGCCCAGATGATAAGTTTAGAGACAATTTTAAAGTAACTTCACATGGACAAAGAAGAAAATATCAAAAATAAAAAAGATTAAATATGTATAAATAAGTCTGTTCTGTTTTTATTGGGAATACAAAAACGTACAAAGACAGCGACTCTTCTTTTTCGAAGGATATGGAAGCTCTTAAAACAAATAACATCGTAACAGAAGAAGGTCTCAAGAGGTTCAGATTCAGCCGCTTGAAATTTGTTCAAACCCAGCAATAACTTCAGAGAGGAATAACGGGGTTTTATACCCTCCGAGTTTGGAGCAAACAGATGCAAACATTTGATACATGGATTTTGGTAAAAGCTCTTTCACCAGCCAAGTAATTACCTCATATATCTGTAGCCTGAAGACACAATGAAACAGAAGAAGTATATATTACTATATACTGCCTGGGGGGCAGCAGAGCTATAGCTAAGTACAATGCTTTGCTCAGGGACTCATAAATCAATTGTGTATAAACACCCCCACATGTTGAGTAATTCTTGAAGGAAACAGCAAGTTTATATTCAACCTTCATGTGGGCAATAAACACCAACAAAGGACAGGAAGGGGGAACAAGAACAAACACACATACCATAGACTTATAGTCCTTCACCAAGCACACGCTTAACAGCAACTGTTGTGATCTGTACACATGTAGGATGGAGGGGCTTTATTGTGTGAGATCTAGAGTAGGACTGGGCAATTATCGATCAAACATAGTGGAAATGTGCGTCACAACAGCCAATCAGAGTCGAGCTTTTCCTGCTCACTTCTGTATGTTAGATGTTAGACGTTATTGTTGAGAAGTTATTCAAGCTGATGTGTAAGGTATGTTGCCGGTCGGTGCTTCAAAAACCGACAACACAACAGATCTGTTTAACCATTTGAAGAAGTTCTTCCTGAGCGATTACGCGGAAAGTATGAAAATGTGGGCGGAGTCTGTACAGCCTGTCACTGCTGACGGTACAAGTAGCATTAGCAGTTTAGCTACAACTAGCGGTGCAGCCATCAGACCAAAGCAGCGATCAATCATATCATCTACGCTTACATGATCTGATGTTGACATTTTAAGGCGTTTTTATAATCTCTGAGGGGTCAATTTGTTTATTTTGGGTCTTACATACCTGCAGAAACACTCAGGACAGTAAACTTAGTCACTGTAATATTTAGTATTGATCTACATTTGTTGTACTGTTGAGTTAAAATGGTTTTTATATATTTTTAAGTGTACATTATTCAGTTTGCTTTGTTATTTACTTCGTATGTTAATAAAATGTTAAACTAATCTCTAGTTTCTTTAGTTTTTAGAACAGATGCTTTAAAAAAATTGTGATAATAATTGAGATCGGACGATCTGACAAAATACATCGTGATCATTTTTTTTGCCAAATCACCCAGGCCAAATCTAGAGCTGGATCCAAGCATTGAAGTAGCTGTCAACATCGTGTCCATAGTGGCAGTTTTTTGGTGAGGGATTTAAAATTGTATTTATTACTGCATGTTAGACGTGAAGATACAGCCTTAATGACAGCAAAAGATGGACAAAAATCAGTGAGTTTTACAGACAGAGTAAAAGCCATAAAGAGTGGTGATCTTTTACAGTGTCCTGTGTATTAAAAATGTAAAAAAAAGGCAGCAGAATCTTAAATTACAAAGCTTCATACACAGGTGTTCTCCTGTTTTATTCTAATAAATAAATTTCAACATACAATTCATGAAGATAGACAACCTTTGGTCAGTGATGCTGTAAACATTTCACTAAGTATTATTAAAAAAAATCATCTTCATTGGTGGAGCTGTGCAAGAAACAATTGTTCAGTGGTGCAGTTGAGGTTTGAGAGAGGAATCAGTCAGATCTACCATCAACTTTTGACAGCCGGGTAACTTCATTAATACTCAGGGCCTACACCATGGCAGACGTGATCATAAAGCAAAATATTGTAGTGTACAAAAGAAAGGACAAGTTTTGATCATCATACCAGAATTATGCTTGTGTGACTTCCTGTAAGGAACTGGATGAGAAGGCGAATATGAAGGCTAAGACAGACGTGCTAATGTGAGTTAAACAAACAAGCATGCACACTTAGAAACAAAAACACATTCTTTAAGATTTCTAAAAAGGTGTCTGACACGAACGTAAAAATGTGCGAACAAAATCACTTTATAAAATATAAATAGTTTTTTGGATGGTAACTTTGATAGAACAAATGTAACATTTTTATCTATTTCTACACCTTTGTGCTAAGCTAGGCTAACAAGCTCTCTTGAGCTAAATCTTCATTTGTAACAGAGCGGCAGACCCATGAATAATGCAGAACGGATTAAATACAAAACAAAGAAAATCACATTTTCTTAAGTAGAAATCATCTGACGGTGTTTAAACTTCATTCAAACTACAGTGTTTCAAAAAATCAGAAAAGCAAAGGTACTCTCTCTGAGATGATTAACCGAGGGAGTTTATGTGTACACCCTCTGGGGACTGAGTGACTTATTGTTTCCTTGTGGAGGTGAAGGTAGAGCTGAATTCCTTCGCCTCATATCGAAACCATCTCACCTTACCAGTCAGTTTCAGCATGAGGGAAAGAGTGAAGGACAGAGGAATGACAAGAAGGAGAGGAGACAGGATGTGACATTACAGGAGAGAAAAGATCAGGTGGAAGAATGTTTCTGTTTACAGCAAAAATATCCTTACATACTGTAAAGAAACACCAGATGTTTTTTTTTATGGTCAAGTCATTGCTGACCCGTTCCCATATACCAATGTGCTGTCCAATTTTTATCAGTACAGAAGGTGAGAGCGTTTGCAGTTGCTTGGATCCGCCAAACTCCTTTGTGGGAAGCTTTGATGAGTCATGAGCAGGGAGGATGGAGGGAAGAGGAGACCTGGGAAGAACAAGGTGATAGAAAAAAAAAAAAGGGAAGGGAAAAACCAGAGGGGGGGATGTGAACAGATGGGGAGTGAGTGAGTGCGAAGGTATGTAAATTGTAGGGAGATTAGATGGGGAGAGGAAGGGAAGCGCTGAACGGAAGCGACAGAGAGAGGGAGATTGTATGCAAATGAGTGGAAGAGAAACGGCTTGTTTAACGGGCTTTAAGGAAAAACTGGGCAAACAGGGAGGAGAAGGCAGTAGAACAAGAGGCAGCTGATAACATGAGATTTAAAGGGCTTAATTCCTGAGAGCATAATTTACTGCAAGCTTTAACATACATGCTTTCCTTATCACCTGTGCTTCTATGTTTGAGCGGGACATGCTTTGAGGAACAACCGCGTTCACTTTGAGGATTTTCTACAGCGGTGCTAAAGCTTCAATGCTTTTGTCATAAGACAGCATATGTTCGTTTTCTCTTTTCTGATACAACAAACATGGATAAATTAATGAGGCGTTTGTAGTCGTGATTATAATGTAAGAAACACTCAATGTACACTACATCTCTAATGGCTGACATCTCACCTGTGCTTGTAAATTTAGTGCTGGAGGCCCCTGAACTCTAAGCTTCTTTTCATGGTTACAACTCAAAAGGCAAGTGAATATACAGTTTCATATTCATATAGGGTTAGATTGATTAATCAATGCAATTAATGGCACTTTTAGTATCGTATTTTTCGCACTATAAGGCGCACCTGATTATAAGGCGGACCATGAATGAACGCGCCTATCCATGTCTATTTTCATACATAAGGCGCACCGGATTATAAAGCGCATTAATCCAAACAAAACAGTCAGATAAGTCAAACTTTATTTAACTCATTTAACTCCGTGAGGCTACAGTAGCTGCAGTGTTCCGACAAGCCAAAAGGATTTGAAGTGCGCCTTATAATGTGAAAAATATGGTAACCAACAATGTATCTGCATGAGGCTAATATTACTGTCATGATTTCTAAATCATCATCATTGAAAATATTGAAAACATGTCGCTGGCTAAGAGAACTGTGACGATTTGCTTGTTATCATTTTAAAAATTGATTTATGACTTTTTAAATTTTTTTTATCACAACCAGGAAATGCCTTTTTTCAGGGAAGACCTTTCATAATACAGCAAGACAATCCCAGACTATATTGTTCTCATATGTATTCATGTTTCATGGCTTTATGGTAGAAGAGTCTAGATGCTAAACGAGAGTCGGACATCATTTCACTTTGAAAACTCCAGAAACTAATCTATGCAACACAACGGTGAACATGCTCCTATATCTCATGGTTTGAGCATAAACAACATTTTTCATGAATACCAAAATGTTTAATTTAAAGATTTAAATTGTTGTCTTTGTGTAATTTCTGATTAAATATACTCATCTTACAAACAAATATTTTACACAGCACCCTTACTATTATGGAGTGAGGGTTGTCTGTGCAAAAGGCTGACATTGTATCTTTAGTGCAGAGAGACAGAGGACATATGAGACTCATGCTGTCACGAGCTGTTATGATACTCTGTGCATATCCACTGTTAAAAGCAAAGTTGAGACAAAGACACTGGGAAAGAATGAAAAGAGCACCACTGATTAGTCTGACGTATTAAAAACACAGAAATGTCCCTTTTACAGCCCCCCACTTAATATCCGCTCAGTCAGCTGTAAAATGTTGCCCGCAAATCTAACCAAGAGTTCATCTAAGTGAAATATCTTGTGCTGATTAAATGCGAGAGAACTTGCTGTGCTGGTGTTAGTGCTGGTGAAGCTTTTCTGAAACGTTTAATAAGATGATAAGAGAATGTATTAAGCTCTGTGGAGCTCTCGACAACACTCGACCACTGGTGGGTAATGGCGGCTTGTGCTGCGTGTGCATTTTTAAAACAGTGAGTCGGTTGTTAAACTTGAAGTTGCTTGACAGGTTTAAACACGGCACAAATTTGGAGTTAAAATATTTAGAGACAGAAAAGAGCGAGCATGTGTTTTAAATGGCACTGCGAAAAGGAAACTGATGAACATGAAGCAGCCTGGAGGATTTACCATCAACCTTTAGAGCAGCAAAGTCTGAGAGGGGAGGATAGGGCATGATCAGTGCGCTATATCAACTAGGGCCCGACCAAAATGTATTTTTTGGGGCCGATGATGTTATAACGGGGGGGGGGATTACCGATTAATCAACCGATTTTTTAAATTTTTTTATTAAGTTATAAAAAATATATAATACATAATATACACGCCGATTGGTGCCTCCACGTCTTAACTCATGTTACTTATTTCTGGTCCGGTCTCATCTGGAGACATGCAGCTGCCTCAGTAAGAGAAGTAGCTCGATCACTAATGTCTACTGTTGTTTATTCTACCGTTACTGTCACGGCTAACAGTGTAGCAAGGCTAATAGCGGATGGCTAACTCTAACTTTAACTTGCATATTACATGGTTCTTCACCGTTAACTCGGCGTGACCGAGACCAGCACAGCGGGGAACATGGTGAAGTGGGTTGAACTGAAACTTGTTGACTTATTGTGTATTTCACAAACTGGTTTATTTACCGTTGAGGCGGAAAACTCTCCTCTGAGGTCCCTTAGCTGCCTGTTTCAGATCTGTCACTCTGCTGTGCTGTGAGGTAGTTAGTGGATGAAGATTGTCATGAGGTCATCTACTGCCATCTACTGGATAAGTTGGGGAACTTTTCAATGGCAGAACATTTTCGAAGTGAAACCGAATCTTATTCTCCGCATTATTTCTGAAAATATCGGCACAAATCGGCGAGTTTTGGACAATTACCAATTAGTCTCAAGTGGGCTAAAATTGGACCATTTAATTGTCTCTCCCATAAATCGGTCGGGCCCTAATATCAACCCCTCTGGATATATCAGGGTCCTATCCAAATTAACATCTGAGCATCCTGAGCATTTCTTTGGTTAGTAAATGGGAAAAAATGCTGCTGCTTTACAGATTGACGAGCAATCCTCTTAAAACAACTGACCAGAAATGTTCTTTACTAGAAACAGGATCAGCCTAAGCTGTAAATCTGAATGTGCCTTTTTTTCTCACTGAAGTCAGAGAAGTCTGATGAGGACAGAAGAGGTCTGATCAAATGAGTAATTACTTAACAACAGGGAAAAAACGAACAAAATCTGAAAGCTGAGAGGCAAACAGCTTCTACTCATCCTCAATTAACATTTTGTGAAACATTTTACAGCTTGGAGGTTAAAAAAAGGTTTACAGAGGAGCAGGTGATGCAAAGGATGCACCAGGTGCACGGCATGTCATTAGATAACTGAAAGCAGAGACAGCTATAGTCTAAAACAGGACAGAGCCAAAGCTGGAAATCAAACCCACAGATTTTTGCTGCCAAACACAAGATCCCTGCAGAGCATCCCGATGATCTGCTCACCTCCTGCATCGATTAGGTTAAATTTTCATGCTGATCAAAAAGTGGACAGACACCAACTACACACCATACCACTGCATGGAAACCAGTTTCAAAAGCCAAAATCAAAAAGCTTGCCGCAGCGTAGGAGCTGATTTGTTAAGCCGGAGAGATGGCGAGGTTTAGTGTTTGATTGTACCTACCTGGCCTGCCTCCAGACAAGACCAATATCACCTCAGTACATGTTTATACTGGAACACACAGGGGGGACATTGGTTTGTGAGAGGTGGGTCTTTACATATTTGCGTGCAAATGATCTGCTTGTTCTTTCAAACACGCTCTCATGCACACAACAGCCAAAAACACAAAACAAAAACAGATTTATCCTAAACAGGAAACTCCAAAAATAAGTTTTTCTTTTTAAACACACGTTTTAAAAGCTGCAGTGTTGACATAATGAAGGCAGAGCACACCACGACATACTCAAGAAGACATAAAACCACATGAAACAACAGAAATGTATGAGGGATATCAAAAAAATAAGTCACACCTTTATGTTATACTTAAGGCAGAAAAATCATTAGACTATGTGAACTCCATCAGCACTTCATGATCTGGTCTACTTTGTTCATCTATCATCGGTTTGTCTGTCCTGTCAGTCAGCTAGCATACAGCACTCTTTGGTATGTACAGCTTCTCACTGAGACACATTCATGCATGCATGCACAGGAGTATCTCCCTCTTTCAAGTGTTTCTGAGAGACCCTCATGTCTACAAGTTACACTCTAAGTGCATAACCTGTTTCTTTCTGAATTTACAAGTAGGCAAAAACGAAGCCAAGCATGGAAGGAACTTTGAGTCACCAAAAGAGAAAAACTAAAATACACCAAATCCACCTTCCGGCTCTTTCCTCTCTACCTTCCCCAGTCACAGCAAGACGCAGTGAGTGGATAAGCCCTCTTAAGCCACTCTCATGGCATTAGACTGTGAAAAACACACCTAGCTATTCGCCCATTTCTATTAGCAAAGATCAGTTGGCCTGCCCTCACATGGTTGCTGACATGGTCCTGTTTCGCTCATCCTAAGGAAGCATTAAGACACTAAAAATAATTGACTGTCATCTGTATGTATATACAAACCTTCAATTTTCAACTTCAGGGGCAAATATAGAGACAACAACAAAATAAAAACAGACAGATGCTCAAAAACATAAATGTTCAGGTACCAACCTCCTCTTTTCTCCGCCTGGACTCCTTGGTAGAGCCTCGATTTCTATTGGTCCACATGCAGAAGCAGCTACAGGGCTGACCACAGGCACGGCTGACCAAGCACCTTTATTAGAGGACACCTGAGAGGGAGAAAAAAGATGAGAATTATAGTTACTATTCCTTTAATTCAAACAAATCAAGTGTTTTCTTTGCGAAGTCATGTTCATCCTGGCCTCTCACCTTGTCTTTGCCAGAGCTGACTCCATTGCCAGAGGAAAGAGCACTGAGCAGAGAGAGAGAAACAGTGATTTTATCGGAGCAACAAAAATCCAAACTGAAATTCACTCTTATCATCTGAACACTTAATTGGTGCTTTTTACAGGAGACATCGCTAATAAGTGACTGACAAAATGACTGATTCTCGTTCTGCACATGCGATTTTTCCAAACTTCAGACAGAGCTTCACATTATGCAAACATGCTGCTGCTTCAAAGAGAGCTGCACTTTCACAGTTACGGTCTAACCAGTCAAGTGTAATGAAAAGTCTCCGAGTCAACAGGTCCCGTGATGGCTTAAAACTACCACTGACATCAGTCTTCAGCCCACACACACATATCCCTTTAACAAAAGGCTACCTCTGTAACAAGATTACAGTCAGGGCTTATGGTGTAACTGAATGAATAAAGAGACCGAGTGAGTGAGTCACAACACTTTCAGCAGCAGTACTTCATGAGTGCAGACGAATTCATCTGGTATTTAATAAAACAGTTTTAGTGCAGAGCTTTATTTTTCGTGGTTTGATGTCACTAATGAGGAAAGACAATGAACGTGAAATAAAACAGTTCCTGCAGAAATTAGATAAGACTGAATATGACCACTCTGAAACTAAAGACGAGCATTAAGGGGAGGATGGATATGAGAAATCAACAAATGCATGATCACTATGGTGGAATATCAGTGTACTTACTCATGGGGATTGAATGCTCCTGTACAAACAGAAGAGAAGATAATGTAGGGTTAGGTTCAGTAGAATGTGTCAAATTATGCAAGACATACTGACATCTTGCACACTGTTTCCAGTCATGTGTCAAAGTTATCTTTTTATTAAATAAACACAAGGGGAATGTGGTGACATGGTGTATTAAACATATTAATCCTGGTATTTTGGGAAAGTGTGTGACTTTGCGAGAGTTGTCCTCACCTCTGCTGTGCATGGTTCTTCTGGAGTAACGTCGACTTGGTCGTCTCTCAAAGGAGGCTGACCGTCTTGCTTTATTCGCCTTCGTCGTCTGATATTCTGTCTTTCCACTGTCGACAAAGAAATCAGTTACATTACGGCAACCCTGAATGACGCAAGCCAAACCACTTCTTAATGAAACTTCATTGTCGATATTAAAAAAACAAAAAGGCACGGTGGTGACCCTTCCTGAACTCTGGACTCATCGGAGCGATAACCTTCTACTAACAACAAACCCTGTAACCTCTGTGTTAGACCAACACTACCATCAATGCTTATCCAACTGGGTAATGTTTAAACACACACAGAAGGGGACTAGCTGGCTACTGTGGTATGTGGACATTGAGTGCCTGTCTTGTACCGCTGCAAGTATCTGTGTGTACACATGTGGGGCTTTTGTGTGAACAGAGAACGATACTATGTGCAAAGCTAGGATTATCTCTGTTGATATGTTTGATGGCGTAGTGCAGAAACAAACACCAGGCTCTCCATACAGTATGTGTGGCAGTAAAGCCATCAGCACTCTCCCTCCCTCCCCCTCACAGGCCTGTCTTCAAAGCCAGACCAGCTGCACTTGTCCCCACAACAATCTCATCCGCATTGCTCTTCCAGCTGAGAGTCACAAGTGGTTTGGATGTACTGCCTTTGACGTGCTCAGGGATCTTTCTAATGGTGTCAGATTTTTTGCTCTTTAAAGATGGGGTAGGCAGTATTCTGTTAAAGAAGCATCTTTTTTTGTGGTGTATAAACAAAAAAAGCTTTTAATATCAGTCAAAAGCTGTTAGTTATTGATGACATTTGGTGATATAACTGTATCGCTGTGTTTTGTTATGTCTGTGTTCTCAACATTTTAAATTTTTTGAGTGCTCCGCTCTTTCTGACTGTAAACAAAGCCATTCCCTGCTGCTCCCCCGTGTCACTCAGTAGCCCAAACAAAGTTAGCGTGCTACAATATCGGACAGTAGAAACCAACCAGAAAGTACGGAAAATCCTCCTTTAGCTACGACTGCCGACACAAGCAAGAAAACAAAGTAAATACCAGAGACTCTGGCGGAATAACGGGCGCTTAGAAGGAGGTAGACCGGAGAAGAGCTAAGAAGCCGGGTCAACAATGATGGGGGACGCGTTGGGATCTTCTGGACCCTGTAACCTTTCTGCTGGACAGGTAAACCGCTTTAACAAAGTAAGCCAAGTGTAACAGAAGTGTCTCTTGTCAAACGGGACCTGCTGCGTGTTGTAGCGCCACTAAACTGTTGACCTCGGGTCCTGGACTATGTCACTTTATCCTAGTTGTAGAAGTCCTGCAAACATTGTGTTTCTGGTAGTCTGTTGGCATCGACAGTAGCACCAATGCTTTTTACTTTCACGTTGACTGGGCCAAATTTGTAATTATCTGAAGTATTTATCTGCATTATATCTGAAGATAAATGGAACGATACGAGCGAGCAGGAGCGTCTGTTTGTGGGCGGGGCTTGATGGAGCAGAGAGGAAGAGGAGAGGAGGAGCTGAGGGGAAAACTGGTTGGGAGAGGTAGAGTTTACATTCAAGATTTCTCCCAAAAACTGACACTTCCTCAGATCCTGCCTACCCCATCTTTGAGTAAATTCATTCGGTCACCTGGGAAACAGTTATACCTCAATATGAAGCAGCTGATTATTGCTGATCAGTGTATTTTTTCTCTACATTGATCCCATTTTTTTTCTGTTGATAAGAGTTAAAAATCCAAATTTAACACTCGGGGGTCAGACCAATCCAGGCCCACACAAACACAAATTATTAACCCTTTTGTTTGTATTACCTGTATCTGAAGCGTGATCCCATGCGGATGAACCCAGAGCGCGCAGAGTTCTTCTGTACCGGCCCTCTAAGCCTGAAGAAAGCATGATGTTCCACAGCACACTTCCACAGGTGCTTACAGGCCTTAGGGTGATCCATCCTGAAGACAAAGGTGTGCTCTTGTTCTTTGCCCTGGGGAGTGTCGGTATAGGTTAGATTTAGGTGACACAGACCATGCCTCATATAATCTTCACTAGTGTATGTGTAATATATGAGATTTCGCCCGCAGTCCCGGCCAACATTCCTGCGGTAAAACAAAGCTTATGTGCTGGCTCATGCTTCTTGAAAGGCGCAAATATGTCAAGAATGAATAGCTGTGCTACAGTGTGCAAACGCAGCCTCATTAATCTGATTTCTCGTGGAGACATGGATGAAGTTTGCCCAGCACCAAAGCCACAAACAGAACTTGTACTAGAGCCGCAGCAGAGACAACATCTGACTTAGTTTTTTTTATCCTTTATCTTCTGTTCGAGATGTTTTTTTCTACAATTTTTCTTTTTAGTTCTACTGTACTCAAAGAGAGAGAGAGTCACATAAGCTTTGAGATTAACACAACATTCTTAGAGCCACCTGTTCTTCTTTAAGTACAAGATATGATGGTTATACTCCCTATCGCAAAATCGATTTATTTAATAAATATATAGAAGTATGTATAAATGGTACTTTGGCAACTAGACTATTGTACAGTGCTGCTTTGGACATGGCAGACAAGAACTGCCAAAGAGAGAGAGAGAGAGAGTGTGTGTTTGTGTGTGTGTGTGTGTGTGAGTAAGAGAATAGTGCATACCAGAAATACCAGAGGGGGTAGGCTTCTTTATTAACCTCACTCACAGACCTCCAGGATGGACATAAACAGACTCTCCTTTTCTCTCATATAATCTAGCCTCTGGGCAGTACAATACTAAGTCTTGTTTCATTTTGATTTGGACCGACCGGCCTCTTACTTGGGCTCAAGCACTTTAAACAAAGGTTTTTAGAGGAATATGTCGACTTTGTTCCACTCCTTTAAAGCGGTTCAAATAAGATGTCTTGTTCTGTCCACCTGAGTTTGACCAGGTCTCTCTCAAAAACAACCTCTGATGTCTCGATAAGATTACTGCTTTCGTGAAAAGTTGACATAAAAGGAAACAAGTACCACAAAAAAGGTTATGTGTGATTCTTCTCTTTTTTGAGACAGGAGGGAATTTTTGTGTAGACAATAAATCAAACTTATTTTTGACATGTGTGTGCCTCTGTTCACCTGTTCATCATCCTCCACCACCACGAGTGTCAGTTTGCTCTTCTTGAAATCCAGACAAGTGATCTTCGGCCTGCAAAAACAGAAACAAAAAGGATGCAAATGTTGTTGTTTTTTTTTTCAAAATGCACTGCTGTAAATATTTCTGTTATTTTGAAATAATCAAACGTACCAGAAGAAGAGTCCGATCTTGGTTTGACCTTCAAACACCAGAACCCCAGTTGGTGTCAAACCTAGACTGTACTCATTACCATCTCTTGCCTGTGGACAAAATGGAGAAAGAAAGAAAGAAAGAAAGAAAGAAAGAAAGAAAGAAAGAAAGAAAGAAAGAAAGAAAGATAAAGAAAGAAAGAAAACTCTGTTACATTACGAGTTTTTAAAAACACTTTCCTAAAATCTTTCTCCTATAATCCGAGTTCATGCTGGGACAGTGTGTGTTTTAGTTACCTTGACCATATGCATATCCACACCATACATTTCAAGCCACTTGGCTTTATTCAGGTAGTTTATTTCAGCTTGGGCTGGCATCTGACCTCTGAAAGAAAATACAGAGAGGGGGTCAAAATGGTTTGGACTGTTTAAACTATAAATGCTGCCCTGAGCTGAGAGGATAAAACAAAACTAAACAAACAAAAAAAATATGGTGTATTCATGCAGCGTTGCCAATAACAGCCTCCAAAGCATAATGACCACTGAATGAAGGACATTCATTTGTTTTTATGGGATATCTGCCATTGGCTGCCATCAACTAAATGCACTGCACCTCACTGATACTGAGTTTCACTTTCAAGTTTTAAGTTACAGTTTTCAAGTGATCGATTGGGTAAATTTTTAAACACTAATTACATTTTATCTGGTTTCCAGTCTGGCGTTAGGAAGCAGCACAGTAAAACAGCGTTAACTCAGCTCTTAAAATGTTTAGAGGTTTTAGTGATTTTATAGAAAATGTGCAGCATTGTGCAGCTTCTTTTATTGACCTTTCTGAGGCGTTGGATACTATGGGCCATACTCGACCTCCACAAAGACCGCTGCAAACAGGACCCTCTTAACAAGCAGTCAGATGGTTTAACAACTGTCTGTGCAGGAAAAGGGTTGTACATCCAGCTCTTTCTTTGTAACCAGAAGAGAGCCTCATGGGTCAGTATTAGACCTGTGCAATAGTACTGCTCAGCGTCAGACTCTCTCCCAGTCTCAAACTGCTTGTAAAGCTTTTTTATGTTTGTATGTAAGTCGGATTATTGTCTGTTCGAACCTTCATGCTGCAGCCTTTCTTGGTCAGGAAACTCTTTAAAAACAGTTCTCTACATATAAATAAATCAGTGGCATGATTACCTGCACTCCTTCCATGCATTGTATATTGCAAGCTCTACATCCTCTGTCTGGTTGGGTATGAAGCGAAATTCTGACACCAGGTCCAGGTTATGATCCAGCGGGTCACAATCGCCGAGCTCAGCTGAAAACAAACAAACACACATGGTAAGAGTGATAAAGTCCACGTCAAGGGTTGGTTGAGTAGACAGCATGGCTGGACTCTTGTTGTGGCTGTGAATAACCCCCATGAACAAAATAAACAAATGAACACACCTTCCATGAGATATCATTTAAAACATACAGCATTAAGACATGGAATGATGCATATCTAATCTCTTTCCAGACAGATGATCCTATATTTTAACTGTGGGCACTTGATAATGAGAATAGTGTTTTGAGAGTATGAACGGAAAGACACCCAGTATGTGTTAGTGTTGATGAGCAAAATAGGACACAGACCAAAAGCCCAGTCTGATTTGATATTGCAGTGTTTGGGTTGACAGAAGAAACTAGGACTCCTCTGTTTAGTGAGTCCAGCTGTGAGAAAGGCCTCAGGATAAAAAGGAGAGAAAAGATAAGCTTATCCTTTCCTTAACCCAGTAAATGTCAGTAGATCAACACAACTTAAAAAAAAAGGAAACCCAGGACAGAAAGGCCGACCAGAGGAAAGACAGAAGACAGAGAGGGTGCTGGATTAGGGGGCCTCCGAAGAGGATGGAGCACTAATGAGCTGGCATTTACCCCACAGTGACTATGTTTGTGTGTGCCTGTGTGTGTGCGTGTGTTTCAAAGAGCTTGTGCATGCAATCCCATTCCATAAACATCTCTAATGGCTCCGTTTATGTCTTTCTGCAGCAGCGGCTTTTAGATCGCTCTTTCACGTAAACGCTGCGACTGAAACGATGACAAAGAGTAGATAAGTGCAGAGTGGGCTTATTCAAAGCTAGGTAGTAAGAGAAAGCTCAAACTATTTCTGCTCCATTAACTGTACTGTATGTAGCTATAGGATCATCCCCACACCTCAGTTGGCTCCTCCTCAGTCATGCCAGCCACAAGTGTCTGAAATCTCGTTCTTTGTATGGTCACTTAAAGCTATAGCTCCTTTTTCTTTCAGCTCTATGGTCATGGATGGGGTGTATGTTAGCCTCTCTTGGATGGTGAATCACAGAGACAACCATGACCAGTGTGTAAAGATCAAGGGAAACTTGGAGGTGCCCGAACACAAGGGTCCTCCACTGCAGCTGCCGCCAGACTTGTGAGCACATGCCTCAATCTGGTTAGAATCAGACGGATTCAACTGCAGATATTAATTTGACTTGCATCTACAGCAGAGTAAAAACAAAACATTTAAAGGCAGGCTCCTAAAAGTTAAACCTCAACCCTTTCTAAGCAGTTTTTACTGGAACTGAACGTTACATGCATGAGTGTTACTGAGAGCACAGACTTGGAGCACCATAGCTCTCATATATAGCATTTGTCAGAATTGGAGAGGATGTGCTGGGGAGCTTACCTTGTAGAGCAAAGGCAGCCAACTCCACTGCTGTTTCAAATGGACATTCTAGCCTGAAAATGACGAAACTGTAAGACTTGGCCACAGTAACAAAGAGAAATACAATACTTTATCTTATTTCTCGCTAAAGTGAATGGCATTAAATTCAAAAGATGAAGTTAAAAAAATACTACTTACTTGCCACTGAGGACGTCTTGCTTTAACTGCAACACGAAAAGGTATCTGAAAGGAAAATAGAACATAAAGCTCAGATGACGTGATGATATTTGGGTGAAATTGACACTTTAGTGGCGAACACAAAAATCAGACCTGTGAGCAAATGCAGACTTTTATTTGGGTGAGATAAAGTTAAAGGTACAGTGTGTATTTTTTAGCTGTATTTAGCAGGATGGACTCAGTAATGGAATACTTTATTTGTAAGAATGTTTAATGTAGTTTTTAATCACCTGAATATAAAAATAAACTTGTTTTTATTAACTTATAATGAGACTTTTATATCCTGACAGGAGTGGGTCCCCATCCAGGGAGATGGCCATGTGTTTACAGAAACACAGAATGGACAAACGAGCATCTTATATAGAGTGGATGTTTTTTTTTTGCACTTCAAGATGTATTTGACGGTAAAAACTTGACAGACGGGGACCACAGTAACCATGAATCACAGGAGTGTCTTGACCTTAAATACCACTGTCACTTCAGCGATGAGAAGGGTTGGAGCACAGGTGTATTACCATCTAAATATCACTTAATATTCCTATTTTACACACTCTACCCTTAAAATCAGCTCCCTAACTCTGAAACTCAAACTGCACAAGATTTGCTCTGAGGTTTATAGCCTCCAAAAGTTGTTTTGCACTGAGCAAAGTAGAAAAGTTTGTGGTTTTCCTCACCTGGTGAGCTCCTCATGGAGGTTGTTTGGTTCTGAGGAGTAAAACTTAACTCTCATGTGAAGGCAGTAAGGTGGACCGACTGCAGGTGGAACAGGATTACAAAAGAGGAAGATTTCAAGCTCAACAATCATAAAGTATTAACCAAAACTATGAGTGAAAATGCACTTCAAATGTTTTTAAAAAAAGGAAGTTGTTTGTAAGGGATAAAGTATTTATGCGTGCTTAGATAGGGTCCCTGTATACTCACTTTTCACTTGCTTTTTGATGCTTTTTGTGACATCAAGCCAGTGCTGAGAAGACAAGAAGGTGACGAGTTAAAATACACAGCTACTATCACAGCAGAAAAGATCAAATCTGAGAAAAATGTCAAAAACAAAGACACAGAGAGTGCCTTAACAAATGTTCTTCAAGGGTGGCCTCATTGCCCACAGCTGTTACCAGATTATTTGTATTGTCAAACCTCCTAATGATAAAAATCTGAGTGAACCTTCAGGTTATAAAAAGTTTAATGGTGGGAGGTGCAACAAAAGAGACACACAAACAGTGGAGTCAGTGTTCTGCTCTGTGCTGTTATTCTTCTTGGAAGTTCAGGCTCTATGAGGCATGAAAAATGTCAAGGAGAGGCGGTGGTGGCGGTGCATGTGTAAGTAAGAGAGAGTAAAAGAGAAACAGAGAGAGATAACAGAGGAACTCACAGCACTCACGAGCCTCCTCTCCCCCACATTCCTTTATTACAGCCCTCTCTCTCTCTCTCTCCCTCTCTCTCTTTACTTCAGCTCCCCCTCCCACTCTTCAGACTCTCTACCTCCCCCCTCTCCTTCGCGCCCTTCCCATCAGTCACCTCTTTCCTCCCACCACCAGCCCTTCTCCTTCCACGGCCTTCAAGAAACATCAAGTTGAAGGAACAGGGTCACAGGCGGACCAGTGACTTAAAACAGTTTGTCTCAGCGCACCGCCTGACTCTCAGGGCGGACAAGAGTCCCAGAACCAATCCCTTTAGCCCATTCACTGGATGGGAAAGTGCCCGCCTCAAGTTTCTCCTTCAAAACGGTCGAACTGTGATTTGGAATGAGATCCAAAGTCTGGCAGTGAACGGCGGCTGAGAAGACTGCTCAAAACCACGTCAATATAAACATGAAGACATGGAGAAAACTCAGATAAGTCCAGAGCAGAAAGTTTAAGAGTTTTAATGGTATCAGAGTTGATGTTAGCCAGTATTTATCTGTTTGTTTGACTTATTTGCCACCAACTGTGGAGTTGCCTCAAATAAAGACATCATTAGCCAACGCCAAATAAAAATATCATTTTTCTTCTCCAAAATGGCCTTGTGAATGCTAACAAACGTTCAGGACAATACAGTGAGGAAATTGATTTTTATTCACGTTGGATTAAACACCACACATTTACAGACTAATAAAAGCTTGGCGTGTACCTTAGTTTATGAGGTACCAGTTTGGGTGCCAACCAGGGGCAAACTGCTGGCATAATTTGCACACCAAATTGTCTTTAAAAGATCAACTTTTTGACAGAAACAAATATTGTAATAAGATGTGCTAATCCAATAGCAAGGAGCACACCAAACCAACGAATTCAAAACAAGCTCTTTGCACCTTTCGCAGTTATCATAAACCTACCGGTACTTGCGCCGAGTCCATGAAGCGTAGCCCAAAGTAGTCTTTCTCCACGATGTCCAGATGGTACATGATCTGGTCAAACAGCTCTTCACCTTTGGCTTTTTTCTGGCAGGGTAAACACAAAGACAAAACAAAAGGCTTAGTGATCTGTGCGACAGAGAGCACGACAAAAGTGATGAAGAAAACGCCAAAGAATTATACAAAAGATTAATTTACAGAGAGAAGTCTGAATGATTTAAATGCTCAGGGGTCTTCTAATGTCCAAAAACAGGGTTTACCAAAGAATAAAATTGGTATAAGAAAAGAAAATGCTACTTAGAATTTTACAGACGTTTCATATTTGCATGATCCTTGAAGGAATCTGGTGTTGTTGCTCTAAAATAACTATAAAACTGCTGCAGGATTCATTAGTTTAAACGCTCATAGGTGTAAGAAAGCGCTTAAGTGTATGTCTAACTTTTCTGTTGGAGTCCCAAAGCGTTCATATCTCATCAAAGTGAACTCGGTGTCTGAATAGGTGTTGCCCTTTCTAACAAGGCAGTACCAGTTACTACCAGTGTTCCGCCTGGGACTGGGAGATCTCTCTCTCTCTCTCACATGAGCACCCACTCACTCACTCACTCACTCACTCACACAAACACAGGCATCCGACTTCTAAACCCTACCATGAGGCACAGCGACAGGGTTTCTATGGCAACCGGGGCTAAAGAGCCCCAGACGCTGAGAAGCTGAGAGAAGTGGTGTGGCTGGATCCATCATGTGACCACCTGGCTTTCTGGTCATTCACTAAGTTGGGAAAATCGCCATCCAGTATCAGTTTGCAGATGCACTGATTTTGCTCCTTTAGTTGCTCTCCTTTGTGTTTTTAATCAATCATGTCTTCATCCACACTTATCTGACCTTAAACGCTCTCCAGTGGTTTTGTTTTTGACATCAAGTTCTGCACAGTTTCTTCATTTAAAGGGGTAGTTCCACCTGCTCGTTTTTGTTTCTGCTTTTAATCTACATTTTACAAACTTTGTACAAAGTTTCAGACGAATAAGGAAAGAAGAAATCACAGTGAGTGAAAAACACAGGGCACAGGCGATGTCGAGGTTTCCTTGCATCTTACACTCTCCCTCACACACACCACAAGAGAGCTCCTGGGCAGCTCAGGGGGGGCTGGCCCCATGCTAACCGGCATAGTTGACAAGACATACCGCACCCCTACAGTACCCAGGGAGAGAGAGAGAGAGAGAGAGAGAGGGAGTACAAAGGACTCATTGTGTGTGTGTGTGTGTGTGTGTGTGTGTGTGTGTGTGTGTGTGTGTGTGTGTGTGTGCAGCACCCAGGGCCTTGTTTTACTGCCTGCAGTATTGTTTGGCTGTTTGCAGTCTTTCTGCCTGTCAGCATACATCTCTGTCTCTTAAGTCACAATTGAGGTATTTTACTGATGCTTCACTTTACGGTAAATCCATTAAACCAAAAAACAATCTTTTTAAAGTCTTAATTTAGAGCTCTTATGAAGTTAATTGAGTCATTTTGGTGGTGTTAGAATTAAAATTTATTACAAATATATTATACTTAAAATAATACTGTGTGAATAATAAATGCAGAGCCATGTTTATTTATTAAAATGTGAAAAAAAAGTTATACTTTTATTGTCTTTGATAATGTTATTGGGATGCAACAGATCATAAATCTTCCGGTTTAGTTTGCTCTGATTTTTGGATCAACCAAAAAATTAATGAAAATTTGATACTAAATTGATCACTTTTTTTTACTTCCTGCTATGCCATGATTCTGAGAAATTAATTCAGACATGATCCATCAAGAGCCTGAACAGTGAAGTGCTCCTGTCCTGACTGTACTCATATCTGCAACCTCTTTTCATAAAAACTGAACTATCCCTTTAATGAAGACTCATCAATGTTATATGTCAGTGTAACATCAGCTCTACTCCTCTTCAGAGCAACTGCTGGGGGAGTAGGCACAAGCTAGGCTACAGTTTTCTGCAGATGGGAACAAGTCTGTTGAGCGATTAAGCTACTTTTGAGACACTCCAACCCAAGCACTCATCCCATCGTTGGTGCACCATCCAATGAGGAATTTTTAATCCTATATGTTTTTGAGCTAAGTTCAGATGGACACAGTGTCTTCCCCCTGCAGAGCACTGATCAACTGCTTGGGTCTGCAGCGTCAAAAGAGATGATAATACGACCAAAACATAAGATATTATGACAGCGCCAGTGACCGGTCGCTTCCTGTGTACATAAGTGGACACTCCTATGAACCGGAGTTACCCCCATACCAGAGCAATGGATTAGTTTAATCGACCACTCTGCCCCATACTATGAAAACTACCAGCTGTTGATAAAAACAGTGTCTCAGAATCTTTAAAGATCAGATCAACGCTCACTTAGCTGCAGTCTGTAAAAGTTTACAAATCTCTAGCTTTCTCAAAACATATTGAATACAAAGCTGTGAATGTTTGGACCTTTTGCATTATTTAGTGACTCCTAGATGTATACAGTAATAACATTTCTGTCTTTTCTTCAGGCTTTTATTTTGCATCGAACTTTAAACTTGCAAATGATAAGATAAACTAACTTGAACGGCACGACCTATTTCATGTAAACTGAATAACATGGATGTGAATCGGAGTGAGTGGGAAGAAAAGAGAGAAAAAACACAGGGGAGTAAATAAATTCAGAGTGAGGAATGTAAATGGTGAGGTAGTGTGTAGTTATGTATGGACGTGGATGCTGTTAAACATACTGTAGGTACCCTGGGAGACAACTATGGGTGGCCTTGCATTCACAGAGAACAAACACAGCTGGAAAAACCATTCAAGCATGAGAATGACCCCATTCAGTTTTAGATCATGGCTGTTTATTTACAGCCACCTCGACATCCAAAAGGAGAAGAGACAAACCGCACCATTCAGCAGGGGATCACCTCGATTTATGCGAGCTGGAGCTGAATCACCAACTGCTCTGCTGCTGACACCTGGCAGTCCCTGCACCTTTGATGGAGCATGATGCATCGTGGTGCAGAGAAAGCTTTGCCAAATCCGAAACATTCACAACATTGCAGAGTCTTTTTAAATGAAAACCAAATTTACATTTACATGAATCTTTTAACTGAGTTTGCTCCAAGGTACTTCTCAGAGTTAGAGAAACAGTCTGCCAGAGAAAACGGTGCAATACCTGGTTGAACTTTTCTCAGAGGCTGTTTGCCTAAAAGATAAGTCTGGCTGAAGTGCAGATAGTGAGAAGCTGCAGTGTTTCCCTGGCCAGCTTCTCTCCCTCCCCTCTCTTGTTCATAATGTTCCCTCAGCAGAGCGCAGTTCCTCTTATTACCCTGCTATTCGAGTATTTGGGAACTGCTCTGTCAGACTGGTTCAACAACACAAAAACAACTATGAGGCCCTCAGACAGTCATCCTTTATCTGACAAGACACTTTACATTACTCATCATCATACTGCGCACAAACTGAAAAGGCTGATAAAAGTACAGTGTGTATGTGAATGTGTGGCTTTATCGAACACTTAGTAACTACACTGAAACGTTCCCTTGCTCATCTTTTCTGTCAGTGAAGGAACAGAGGACAAGAAGCTCCTGATAAGTATGATCCTCTATTTAGTCACTTATTACCATCAGAAGTACACAACAACAAACACTTTCTTATAATTAATCTCCCAGTTGGTGCATTTCGAGCACCGTTACTTCAAAATAAAAGCACCCCAACAATAAAATATGCCAAGACTTTTATTGTGTTGAAAGAATTATGTGTTTAAATGAACTGAGTTTTACCGAAGCTATAAATCAAGCTGTGTTTTCAATAATGCTGTAATTAGTTGTAATATTTCTGCCTTTTTCAAATTATCTTTGAGATGACAGTGAGCATGTCAATCCATTCCAACATACACAGATCCTTGGCAAAGACAGCACACCATCGTACTCAATTAAGTCTAAAACTGCTCGGTACAAAGGAGGCTGAATTGTGCATGTATCGGCCTTGCTGATACTGTCAAGTAATTTATTTGCGATATTTAACAGAAAGGTTCACCTCCCTTCAATGCCTCTCTTCTATCCAGGAAAGACCAATTATTGAAACGGAGAAACGCCCTAAAGCAGTATTTTGATACTGTTGCTCTATCTCTTAGAGACAGCTGATAAGACTGAAAGGTTTGAAGAGGATACATACACCTGGGGGAGGGGAAGCACAACAAGATCCAACTAAAAAGCACTCCGAAACCCCACTAAGTTTTCAGAGTTCCTGCTGTAAACAGAGATCAACATTTTGAGAAAGTATCTTAATTTGAAGACAAATTAACTGACTCAGGGAAGATGATGTCTCATAAAACCTGAACCAGCGATAACATTTTACTTCTGGCAATGATTTCTGTTCAAAAGAAGGTGAATTACAGCAACAGAGGGGGAGCTGAACAGAGAAAAAGAGGTACAGTCCAAGCAGATATAATTCCTGGAGAAGAAAGACTGAGAAATGATATGAGTTGAATCTTTCTCAGAACACAATACTGATTTGATCTAGAGGATTACATGTTAATGAACAGCCAGGTCCGAAACTCAGAAGTCTGTTACATCACTCAGGAGACATGCTGAATTAAATACACCGCTGCATTCTTGCTCAATAAGCTGGTGAGGAATGCCAGAAAGCGGGCTAATTATCATTGACTAAGTCTCAGTATCACTGTTTGGCCACACTTATGTAACCAGTCACAGGTAGCCAACTATTTCCTTTGATTTCTGAGGAAAACATAAAAGAAGGTATAA
Source organism: Xyrichtys novacula (assembly GCA_962446985.1). Lineage (NCBI taxonomy): Eukaryota > Metazoa > Chordata > Actinopteri > Labriformes > Labridae > Xyrichtys > Xyrichtys novacula. The sequence continues at coordinate 7,936,514 of OY660881.1, read as the reverse complement.
AAACTCGTGTTTCTTTCTGTTTAAAAATGGTTTTAAAATGTGGAAAAAACAAATATAGTTACAATAAGAACACTGATTGTCTTCAGCACACCTGGGTATCTATGCAGGATGGCTGCATTTCAAGATAGAATGGGGTCAGACGGGACAGTAAGATGCCAGACTGGCCTCACAGGAATGCAGCAGTCTTGACACATGGAATGTAAGTGGAAACAAAAAGATGAAAAATATGTGCGCCATGCAACAGACAGGTCACATGTGGTCACATCCAGATATTTATGCCCCAAAGCTTTGAATAATGGTTACCATATAGCTGCACAAGGACTTGATTACATTCCTCCAGGAGAGAGGATATTTACCAAATAAGCGAAAACAACAACAGTGAAGAGACTGGAAGAGAAGGGCTGAAGAGAGAGGGAGGGAGGAGCAGAGAGAGTGACATCCCGCTGTGTGTCCACTTGGTGACCAGCCAAACCTGTCATGTGATGCTGTCACATGATTAGTGTGTTCTCCAGAGAGGATCATGGATTTACAGGTGATCAGCAAAACTACAACACATACGCACATAAATCCACACTCACTATGAGCTTAGAAGAACTGCTCTACTGACACAGGCACGTTAATGGTCACTTATCCCTGACAGTAACAGCCAAACCGTGTACTCAATCCTCTCATACAGCGGCTAAAGAGAACTTTTAAACGGCTAATATCAATTCTGTGTCCGCCCTAAGCTTCAAACTCTCGGAATGTTTCTTACCGGCAAATCAACACTGACGTCTGTCCCGTCCAGCAAGGAAACTCGGCAAGTGATGACAGACTTTGCATCCCCAGCTGCAGGGATGTGTGTTGTAGCACGCTGGGCCTCCCGTAACCGGGCCTTCTCCGCATGTTTCCGGATAGAGCGTCGCCCCAGCGTCCTGCGCAGGAAGCTCAGCATGGTGAGGGAGGGGGAAGGTTACACTACCAAACCTGGAAGACAGAAAGGGAGATATCAACAGATATAATAGGTGAATTTTAGGCTTTGTTGGTTTTTCACCACTCTGAAATAAAGGGGAGAAATGATCGCAGGCCACCGATTGAACTCTGCATTGGCTATCTGTCTCTTTAGAATAGATTTTGAGGTTGTTTTGTTGGTTTTTAAAGCTCTTAATGGCTTTGGACCATCATATTTATCTGATCTGCTTTTATCATATGAGCCAGGTAGAGCCTTCAGGTCTTCAGGAAGTTTTCCGTTAACATTACCTAAAGTTAAAACCAAGACAAACGGTGAAGCATCTTTTTATTATTACGACCTCCATCTATGGAACAGCTTACCTGAAGGCCTGAGGACTGGAACTAATCTTAGTGATTTTAAAAGCAAACTGAAAACATGCCTTTTTAGTCTTGCTTTTAACTAAATTTTATTAACTTTCTTCAAGTATTTAAGCATTTATCTCTTTTAGTTTTAATGACAGGATCGTCATTTATTAAGCTATTTTGGTGCTCTTATTTTAGTATCTTTTACTGTTGTTTTTGTTTCATTTTATGTTACTTTCTTATTAGATTTTAAACCTCTAGTGCTTCCTTACCTTGAGTTTTAAAACGGCGTTTCCTCAGTGCGCACATTCCTGTTTATATGAATCGAGCCCTTTTTAAGTTAATGCATTTTAATACACGTTGGGTTGAGGTAGATTAGGGTTTTCTTTGTTTCTTTTATTTCTCTGCTATGTAAAGCACGTCTTTTCTGTATAAAAAATGCTATACAAATAAAGACTGATTGATTATTGATTGATTGAACACCAAGACTGCATAAACATGAACATGTCCCTGTCTTAAAGGATGCAGACAGGTTTGTTTTGGTAGAGTCAGTTACAGTGTTGTACACCATGAATACAATGATATATAACAACTGAAAGAATAGTACATAAAGAGGCACTTTACTGCACTATATAATGATGAAAATTCACTATGTATTGGCCCTCATTTCCAATGATGTAGAAGTAAAACCTTTATATTATTTGGAGGTGGCTAACAGCTTTTATCCATTTAATAACAGGTGATTTCAAATAATTGCCTCTTGGAAAGTGAATAACGTTGACAGTTGACGTTTAAAGGTGACACATAATACGGTTAAATTACACATTTGACTCATAGGTTTATTAAAAAAAGACAAAAAACGTCATTATATGTGGAATTGGCGAATTATTTATTAAGTATTTACGTTGGGAAATGAAGTTTTAAAACCTCCTTGGTTTTCAGTTGGTCAACGGTTTACAACGGTCATTCGAAAAAGCGAAAAAGTACGAAAGAAATATCTAATTTTGATGATAAATGCTTATTAATCCGGAGAAAATTACCCAATAAGTCTAAATAAGACAGTTAAAAATGAGTTAACAAGACTTCTTCATCAATGTTGACCAAATTCCCAAAGTTTTGTGAATATTTGTTGACTATGAAGATGCTTGCTAATGTGATGTCTCTATTTGATAAAACCGCTGCGACCAAACGCTACGAAAGACCTTGTCCACAAAAACAGGCACACAAAAGTCCAGATATTAATAAATATAGTTTATTTCATGAAGGAAATGAACAATTTAACCCACGACCTGTTATTTTCCTCCAGTTAAGGCCTGTGGTACCTGGCGTTGGCCAGAGCAACAGGTGTGCGCTTGTTTTGTTACAACGGCTAAACGTGAGCGAGACACGCTGCCAAAAGATCCAACTCCGACCATCCGAGCATGTCCGCTACAGCAAAACAAACGCCACTCAGCCCTGAAAAGCCGAGTCCGACATACACTTGCTCCGAAGCCACTTGTGGATCCGCAAAAGATCTGGAAGAAAAGGTACTTACGAAAACCTCCTCGTCTGAATTCACGGTGAAAGCACGTCCGCTTGCATTTTTAGACGACTAAGCTGCAACGTCGTACACTTCCATGGTTCGGAGCTTGTTTCTTTTTCCTCCGTTTATCCACTTATCGGCACCTCTGCGGGGTGATTTTTCTCCCAGGTCCCAACAAAAACTAGGAGGCAAAGCTCCACTCCGGATGTGACGTCAGGATAAATCCCTAACAAAAACCTGATTAGCATATTTAAAGAGACACGCCTCTCTAAAATGTCGGCGATATACAGTTGAAACCAGAAGTTTACGTACACTTTTTAAAAAGGCACATAATCTTTTTTTCCCCTACCATCTAACATTAAATCAGATTAAACTTTTCCTGCTATTCGTCAATTAGGATGACCAAAATTATTTTTATTTGCTAAATGCCAAAATAATGAGAGAGAGAATTTTTTAGACATTTTTTATTTACTTTCTTGAGAGTCAAAAGTTTACATACACTTTATAAAAAGGCACATAACCTTTTTTCCCCTACCATCTAACATTAAATTAGATTCAAATTTTCCTGTTTTAGGTCAATTAGGATTACCAAAATTATTTTTATTTGCTAAATGCCAGAGTAATGAGAGAGAGTTTTTTTTAGAATTTTTTATTTTTATTTTCTCGAGTCTTTTTATATAGTGTATGTAAACTTCTGGTTTCAACTGTACTTGAATTTTTTTTTAAAGTATTTTCTGTCTTTATCTTTTTAACAACCCACACAACATTTTAAATATCATGAAAGTTCATATTTTTTTCTAATTTTATTTCGAATTAATATCTTACAACAGAAAAAAGGCCACTAGCATGTGTAGCGTTTGGGTACAGTAAATTAAGTGATCTACATCGGATATCAAAATTAGAGAACAACCCACGATTTCCTAAATGTCAAGTTTACTGCATTGTTTTGTTATAAAATGATCCAAACTTAAGTAAAAAAGCAGAATTTTCAGCATGATGTATGAGTTACATATATTATGAAGCGCGGTATAAAAAGCTTAATTGAGATATTTAAAAAAAAAAAAAGCACTGATCAAAATTAGAGAACACTTTAAGATACCTCCCAGTTATGAGTGTTAGTCTGGCACCTGGTGCTTATTTCTCAAATTATCTGACCAACCCTATTAAACTGGCAGCCTAACTTCCAGTTTGTTACTGAAACGCTCCGGTGGTCCAGACGAAGGCCAAAGGGATGACCTCTTGGGCCTCTTATACAGCTACATTTATTAGAACCTTCTTCAACAACATATGATTCCATCCCTGTGTTCATCACCCAATCACCCAGCCATTTTTATGCGGGACGATGCCCCCTATCACACAGCAAAACCAATAAAGCAGTTCCTTGAAACTAAAAACATCAAAACGATGAAATGGCCAGCCCAGAGTCCTGATCTAAACCCAATAGAAAACCTCTGGAAAATCCTTGGCAACAAAGTTGTAGCCAAGAAATCCACTATAGTCACTGAAGAGACTGTTCTTTAATTTTAATCACTGTGTTTTCTGCAAAATGAAGTTCCTTTTTGTTACAATTCCTTGTTTTGTTGTAAAATATTATTCTAGTAGCACACGACAAACAATCCTTCAAATGTTGAGCAATGATTATATTTTGGAATAAGTCAAGTGTTCATTAGTTCTCTAATTTTAATCTCCAGTGTATATTACATAATGAGATATTACATGTCATTTAAAACTCATTGTGTGGGATGAATGGACCCCTCAGTCCCTTTTTCTGTATATTAACAAGACCTACGGTTGACGTCTAACACCATTTGACGGCAGTGCCCCCCTCTGGTCAATTTAAGACTCTTGATAAATAAATGTGATCCAGCAGAGACAGACCTTGTTGCTTGAAAATCTGCTCATTGGGTTCTGGTAGCATTGTGTGCATAGAGGCTCTGAGTAATGAGATTAATGCTGCTGTAAACAAACATGCAATTCTTTCCAGCAATACATACCTAGACTGATCCTGTATGTAAATGAGAAAGGCATATTTTTGTTTGTGTACACTGAAAATAATTCTGTGCACTTGGCCGCATAATCACAGAAATTAAAGTGGGTGTAATTTGTATTTTTTAAGGGTTTAGGGCATTTAAAAGTAGTAACAAGGAGTCTAATATAAGCCTCTGGTGCACAAAAGGAAATAATCTGATGTTACAGTAAATCTAATCAGTTTTCAGCCATGTATTGTCCCAAAAATTTACTTCTATACTATTCATAAAATCAAAAACGTCATTTAACTCTTTCATAGATGACTAACTGTAAATGGGACTGTATTACAATAGAGATTTAACAGTTTGGTCTTAGTTTCTTAACTCTGTCATGTTGTTTTACATTTCTTCACTCTTCAATTGCCCAACCTCACTTTTACAGTGTGGAAAAGCAAGGTGATCTGAAGCCACGTCTCCATGCTTTGACAGACAAGCTTTAATTGTTCACAATCAAGCTTATAGACATGTCCAAAGCACTGTAAAACCAAGATACCAGAAAGAAACAAGCAACTGAGGACAAAGGTTTTTATGACACAGGTAGAAGTTAACCAAGGGTATAATACGGTAAAACATTTCTCATTATTTTGTGTTTCATTATATATACACTCGCTGTTATAGACCAGTTTCAAATAAAACAGAACTTCTGAAATAGCAGTCTTGAAATACACACCATTTGTGTCACATTTGAATCATCCAAAGGAGAACAAAACAAAAAAAAAATCAAAAATAAAAACAAAATCTTTCTGCTCACAAATGATTTTCCCTTTTATTTTAAAGATTTTTTTTCATATACAACATTGTATTTACATGGTCTAGTATTATTTACACAAAATTAACAAGTGGCACTGTGTAGTTAGGAGTTCTTGTCTTTTTTCTTGTTCCCTACAGGTCGTACTTTTAAACAAAATAAAAATGACAAATCAAATTAAAAAAAAAAAGGATTTTAACAATGCTTAATGTCTCCGACTCTCCTCTTTTTTTTTTCAGTAGCACTACCTGCCACTCAGCCTTCTACAAAGTGCTGTCCTTTCCCTACCCGCCTAGAGCTGTTTTCATCTTTACAAAAATACAACTAACCCCGAGCCCTCCCCTCCAAACCACCTTTGATCAGTACCCTAAACGCACAGACAGTACCGATTATGTGTCAACAACAAAACACTTTGAACACAGACAGCTCACTGCCGGACATGTTGCGCAGATGGAAACCCTGGCAGCCCTGATGTATCAATTATTAACTTTTTCACTACAGGGCTGATGTTTTATTTTGTCGTTGGAAACTGTCGAGGTTTTGAGAACTTGTTACTGATGCCACTTTGCCAGGAGGCCTTTGACGGTAATTAATTTCTCTGGATGTAAATCTGATTTGGATGGGACCCTCTGCTGAGGACAAAGAGTGATGAGAAGAGGCCACGAGGGCTTTTTATTTTGTTCTTCTGATGCTCAGATTTGCCATTTTTTCTGAATTTGGATTAATTTCAGTCGTTCTCAGAGTGTCCTTGTGTGTAAAACAAGCGTGATACTGTGCTGCCGTACCCCCAAAGTTTCCTGCTCAGATGTGTCATTTGCCTTGAGGCCATGCAGAGAGAGTGGGATCCATGTATATGATCCAAAAAAGGAGAGGCATCTGGGGAGGAACAATGAGGAGAATGGGCTGTGGATGTTGCGTGGGTTCTGCTGAAATGACTGATGTTGCCTGAGAGAAGGATTTAGGCCGATTTTTGGGAGAGGGCTGCAATATAGGAGAAAAGAGGGAAGCTGTTTCAGGGCTTTCTTTGATCCCACCTCTCCATGTGGCAAAAGTATGACTCAGCTATTTGATATGGAGGTATGAGCACAGTTTGAATGTTTTACAGGCAAAGATCGAGCCTGGTAGTCAGGACAGACTTCTAAAACTCACCATGAGGGCTCTGTCTCGCAGAAAAAGCTCGAGATCACGTTAGATTATGGCTGTAAGACACAACCCTTCATTCCAGTTAACAGACAAGCAGGCTTAGACCAGACAGCTAACAAACTATGTGTTAGAAATGGAGGAGAGAGAGTTTGAGAGGGAGAGAAAATTAAAGACTGAAATCTATAAACACTCACACACACACACACACGCGCACTCTCGCACACTCACAGCAGTAGGTTTCTCCAGCAGAGTCTATGGAAGAAGCCAATGACAGCAGGTACCGAAGAAAACATCTCGATTCATGAAGAGGCTACACTTCATTCCATACCGATATGTAAAAAAAAAATAAATGGCAGCTTCACTTGTCTGAACTTCTGAAAAAAAAAGAATGACTCGACAAGCGACTTGATGCTGGGTTTTGTGAATTAAAATACAAATCGTCACTTAGTCTCTTATCACTCATTAACACATCATTTAGCCTTGAAAACATGTGCCGTTAAAATGAAGTACCATTGGGAAAAGTCATTTAAAAAAAGGAAGAGTACTGGTTGGATGTTCTGTTTGAGCTGCCTCTGTGAACTGTCTACGGTTCTCCGGCAGGTGATCAGACAGATCTGGAAAGAAAATAAACAGCAAAGGTTGTTTTAAAGCCGCTGCTCCAGTGACCTCTGAACCCCCATCCAAACTCAAAAAAAAAAAAAGTCTCATCACGACTACAAATGTGTATGCTGACATCTTGGTTTACTCCTAATGTCTTGACCCTCTTGAAGTAAATGAAGAAATAGTGAGGAGGTCAGTGGAGGGAGCTTTTAAACTCGTGTTTTTCCCCATTCACACACAGTTTGAGATCAGTTCACTGTCAATTCATCAAGCAGAAACCTCAAACAAAGACCTGTTGCATAAAAATACCTACATGTAAAGCATGTAAAGCATGTTTCAAATTACTCTGACCTGTTTTTTTTAGCTAACAGTCATAGCTTCACATCCAATACAGTTGGAGTTTGTGGTCTCTGCCCGGTTCAGGGACCGCTGACTGTTTCAGGTTTTAAAATCAAATTGTCTGCATGTGAATTTGACGACAAACATGAACTGACCTCAGCTTTGTTTCTTAGCTTTATCTGCCACAAAGGGCTTGGAAATAGCTTAGATTGTAAGTCAGTGAGGCCGTGTGTTTACCGGAGCCTCTCAGTAAGACACCGTTTTTATTTTCTTTGATTGACCCAATGTGCTGTTAACGTCAAGGACAATTTAACCCAATTTCTATCATTATGTCTTCAAATAAGAGGTTTGTATCCGATGTGAGAGGTGCCCAGTAAACACAGGCCCCGAGTTTTGTAAACCAGTAACGTTCTTCACCACGCCAAACGACGGCCGCCTCAGAGCGTGTGTCTGTAAGCTCAAAAACACAGCACAACGCAGGAGAAAGAATAACAACTCGCCACAGCATTGAACAAGAGGTGAGACACAAAGTGCTTTCAGCTGTCCGTCTGTCAGTCTGTGCTGTCAGAAACATAGACAAGAAAGCCGAGAAAGATAAAACCAAGTACAATAAATTAAATCACTGTTTTTTTTTTCTCCACAAAAAGCAAAAGAAATAAAGAAGTAGTTAGAAGAAGAGGAATCGCACTACTTTACTAGCTAAGATTTAATCAGGAAAAGCATGAAGCTCTAGATTCATACAAACAAACATACAAGTTTTTTTGTTCAGTGGACAGGGTTTGACACAAACTAAAACACAATAAATACTCTTTCTGAGGAACAAAAGATAAGGTATATCTCTTTATCAGCTAAAAGGACTAAAAAAAAAGGCAGGTCCGTCTGGCAGACTCGCTCTGAAGGGGAAAGGGCGACCCTTTGGGGGAAATAAAAACGGGAAAAAAAACCTTTCCATCAAGGAGGGCAGCCCTTCCCCTTCGTACTTATGGCACTACAGCAATTCCCCATCCACGTTTTATTCTCTCGTACTTTTATCTTTTTCATTCTCCGAATACTTTTTTCTTCAACCTGAACATACGATATCCCCTAATGGTACCTATTCAACACAGCTGGATTTCTTTTTTTAAATTCGAGCTTGTCCGTGATTTTCACTTTTGTTCGTTTGTGTCTTTTTTTTCCATTTTTATCAGCATAAAGTGCAACAGTGCTTTTGTTCTCTCCTCTAGTGACCCCGTCACGGGTTAGCAGGGTCGGGGTCAGGGTCAGGGTTCACGCTGGTCTCGCTGGTCACGCTGGTGGCGCTTGCAACACTTGGCTCCTCCACCTCCTCGTCCTCCTCCTCTTCATCCTCCTCCTCCTCCCCGTCCTCTGTCACTTCTCCCACATCCAGCACCTCCACCTCTTCGTCGTCGTCGTCCTCTTCGTCCAGACCTCCCTCCAGCAAATCCACCACAGCGGCTTCGCTTTCCTCTGTCCCTGCTGTGTCCTCTCCTCCTGGTTTCTGCTGCTCTTTCTTCTCCTCTCCTCTCTCCTCATCCACCTTCTCCCTCGGCTGGTAGATGGCGGTCTTGAGTGGTTTGACCAGGCCTTCCTCGTACACTTTCAGGATGGCCTCACACACAAAGCGGTACTGGCTCTGGTAAAGACAGACAAAGGGGGGGAATTTAGCGTGTAAAGTAAAACCGCTGATAAAAACAGAGTAAAGCTATATCCCTCAGAGCAGAGCTGTAAAGAATTAGGATGTCCATTAATTTTATATCCATAACGGTTCAAAAAAAATCTGAAAAACCTTTGTATACAGGGGCGAGGCTAAAACAAACACTAGATGGCCATGATCTTCAAGCCTTCAGGCAGCACTGCATTAAAAGCTGACTTCGCTCTGTAGTGGAAGTTACCGCATGGACTCAAAATCACAGATAGTTTTCATATGAGAAGACAATATCTTAAGATTCAAAGTTTAAAATGCTGTTTTCGTTCAATATTATCTGTTGGGATCCGTTTTTACACATCATCCCATTTTCTTTGAATTAGGTTTGTAAATATTGGTCCACAAAAATACTAACAACAGGTCTTCGTGGTTCTTCCCAAATACATACTGAAAGAAATAAGACTGAGTGTATGAAAAATAATGGGGACAGAATATTTCTAACCTTTAATATTAAAGTTTTTCTGTGCGAAAAGAAAATGTGAGACATAGTTGTTTAACAAACGCTGGTGCTGTCGCCTCATATGTATATATTTACGTACAGGTGTTTGTATCATCATGGCTCTCTGGTCTCTCATGGTCCTGACAATATCAAGAGGATACACTGGCTGACCGCACTCCATTAGACACAGCGCCGTCTCCATGGTGATCAGAACCCCTGTCCGACCAATCCCTGCACTGGAGAGGGGGAAAGCGATGGAGAAACCATGTCATCCTCTGAAGATTATCGACTAACACACATACAAGTCGAGTGTAAACAAGCACTTCTGTTATTTCACTGACAAACATCTGTACCTGCAGTGTACCACCATCGGCTGGTCCTGTCCGGCCCGTTTGGTCCGTACCAGAGCCACAAAGTCGAGGAAATCAGTGGAGTCATCAGGAACGCCATGGTCTGGCCACGCGAGGTACTGAATCTGTGTAAGCTCTCTCTGCTGCTCACTCTGAAAACACACAGAAAAGGAAAATCGGAATATGATTAACTTTACATTAAAAACCAAAGTACCACCTTTAAGGTATTTTTCTTTATTTCATGACCCTTGGAAACCTGGAACTTTCACCACAGTCAAGAACTAAGAACCCCCAAACAAGCACTTAACATCCTCTGATATCGCTCATTCTCAAAATAGGTTATCGTATTTCATGTGGGCGTCCTCATCCCGTGTTTCATTGAGCTTCTGATCTGAAAGGGTCAGAGACTGCCGAGCGCCCTGTTTGTGTGACTATGATCTTAAATGTTATGAAACAGGTGGCATGAATAACACAGACCGCTTCCTTCACTCTGATGGTCCACCTGGAGATTCGAGACGTTCATGAAAGAGATTTTTACGACGATATTTTCTTTGTTTTTAAATCATTTATGCTTTATATCACACTTGGCATGCCACAGTTGGTAGGCAGAGTAAAAAAAAAGAGAAACAGGATAAAAAAAAGTAAGAGTCAGCAGATTTAAACCCAACAGGGACACACTGATGACTACTTACACACACAAACACACACACACAGAACCTACAGCAGATAACTACAGACCACTGTTTCATGAGCGACTCAGAGCCCCTGTGTGTTCCTCTTTTATGCTGCCTCACTGCATCGCCATGGTAACACATCTATCTCCATGGCAACAATCACAGGCAGAGGAGAATGCTAATTGCCTCCTCCTACAGCCGTACATTTCAAAAGGTCACGGTACGCATGCAACACACGGGGAGGTGATCGGGAAAGCACAGGCGGCGGGAGGTGACGGGTGAACGGCAGCAGCGTCACGTCCGACACTACAAGTTCGTTTTCACGGGTCGATAAAGTGTTTGATGAATTACAGCAAAGCCACGCTGCATTGGTAAACAGAGGAGTGTAAAAGTTACTCAGTGAAGGTGAGAATGTAAAAATCTAAAAGGTAACAAAAGACAAACTTCGACTCTCCGTTCGTGTTTGCTAACTCTCGTCGTCCCACTCTCTGTTCTCTCTTCTGTTTGTTTGTTTTTCTTTTTTATTCGCTCTCTGTTTAAGCAATGTGACTGACTAGGGGTGGTTGGGTTGTCATGGTAACCGGATCCCAATACGTGGCCTGCATGCAGCAGCGGGAGCCAGAAAAAGAACAGCCCACACCGGTCACTATGGCAACACACCTCCTCAGGGTCCTCAGCGGCTCATCCTTTCCTGAGACACCAGTCCCTCTCTATGATTGGACCCAGCGCCTCTTTCTCTCCCTCTGTGCTGCCGTCTTCCTCCTCTCTAACCTGCTTCTGTGCGCAGCTCCGACACCCTCTCACACCCTTACCTCCACCCTCTGTTCATAGCATTATTACCTATCATTTACAGAGTGTTTGTGCGCTTACCTGTGTGTGCACAAGAGTCATCTCCCGGACCAGGAAGGCAGAGTTGCCCTCTTCATTGTGGCACGTTACTGTAAAGTCTCCATAGGCGGCGCTGCTGTCTGGATTGGGCCAGTACTGGTGACACTTCACCTGTAAACAAACACACTCCTCTTACAAATCATCATTTTTTTACCTCTCCGGTCCTGACTGTTTTTTTTTCTCTGCTCAGGGGTTAGAGGTCAGGCTGCGGTACAGAGCAGCATCTCTCTCTCCTTGAGTTAGCCATCTGTTCTCCGGTACTACATTTTTATGTATAAAGAAACAGCATATGCAGTACATGCAGTCCATCTGGAGTCATGTCAAACCTCCTGTGAGGATTCTCAGAATATCTTTTTTTTTTTATTCACACCTAGTTTGATGATTAAGCGTTCTTAGTAGGATCCTTTTCGCAGCAACACAATGTTTTATGTACTTTATAAATCAAGCTCAAATGTACAAAAGAGAAGATAATATTCAATAAATTGGTAATGCTTTCTTTTACGGTACACTTATTACCAGGTAATTAACAGTAACAACATGAAATTATCTGGTAATTACATGATAACTACTAAGTCAATACTGTCTAGTTTTTCTTTTTTTCTGTGCAGCTCCATTTTCAAAAGCTATTTGGGGTTCTTATTTTCTATGATTGACACTTGATACAGCCTATGGGCGTGCGAAGATTGCGTAGCGATACACTGTTTGAGCCGAGCATTATCACAGCGACTCACCCGCAGAATGCGTACAATGCTACTGTGCAAGTGGTGGTTCCAGGAAGCGGATAAAAACCTGGAAATACCAGAGCAATTCAGCTTCAAATTTGTATGATGATGGAAGGTTACCTACCTGGTAGCTGGACAGTATTGACTTATTAGTTATCATGTAATTACCAGATAATTTCATGTTGTTACTAGGTAATTACCTGTTAATTACCTGGTAATAAGTGTACTGTAAAAGAAAGCATTACAATAAATTTAATAGGGATTAAAAATGATAAAGAAAGAACCTCCTGTGTGCTTCTGAAATGTGTTTATGGCATCTAACAGACTAACTCAGAGTCGAGACTTGGCGTTTCTAATAAAGGTTGGTTTTATCAGGAAGGCGAAGTTCAAAGCCTCGTTTTAAAAGGATCATTTTATGATAGAGTTCTATTTCCTGACAGGCTACACTCCATATATGGTAATCAGTCTTGCTCGGTGCTGGATTCCTCGACCTACCCGCCCTCTCTCGACCTGCGTAGTCAGCATGACCACCATGGATGAGCCCTGCTCCCATGTCATTTGCCAGAAGTCAGGGCAGGTGTTGGGCAGCGGGCCTTGGCACGCTATGTAGCGGTTTATAAGACTGGAGGCTGGAATCTCCATCTGAAGAGAGAGAAAAACACAGAAAGAGATCGAAAGAGGTCACCTCACAGCATCTCTTTCTCCATGTGCTTTGTGCGTTTACAACAGACAGCCAAATGCCTTTAGATTGTACGACGAGGCCCAAACACTTGAGCAAAATATAAATCAAGCTTTTTAACACACTCGACAGTACTTCAACGTGCAGGCAAGGTAACAGTGGTTGGTTTTCTGCTTGAATACGGCTTTGAGTCACTTGCAAGGTCAGACGTAGTAGCATTATTCTAACAGAGGAGTCTGAGTGAAATCACTACAAAGCAACAGTGTTTCACATGCAGACACAGCAGCAAATGAGTTCGGCTGAGTCGAATGATTATAGAAACAAATTGATAGATTGCTCCCTTTAAAGCCTATATCGGGAAACAATGCAAGGACAACACACAAGTGAGGCACTTCTACATCCCCATTTTATCGAAGATGCTGGCTGCTGATGACAAACTAAGTGATCCCTCTTCTCTTTAGAGTGGAGCATGCAGCGTCCGTGATTTCCAGAAAAGACTGTTGAATTTGTTTGAGCTCAGGACAGTTTTCCACTCTGCCTTAGTCCATCTTAGGTGGGTTTGGACTCAGAGAAGACGCCAGTGTTTCTGAATCATGGTAACCCGGATTTGTGAGTGCAGCGATCAACTCCAACTTATTCCAAGCAAGTGAGGTGAGTTGCAGATGTGTCTGAGGGCCGTAAGTTCACAGCCATCCAGAGCGGTTTTTGGCCTTGTCTCATTTGCATAGAGATTTCCCTTTTCACCTTTGAATACTTTTGCAATTCTACACTGAGGAACGTTAATCTGAAAATGTATCACCTCAAGTTAAATAAGCTGTAAGGAAAGTTTACGTCAAAACACTGAACCATTAAACATCAATAAGGTGCTGCTAACTTCACTGACTGATGTGAAAAACATGCAAAACATTAACTCACGGTGTTACTCGCTTGTAAAGTGGATGTGGTTAACTCATTCACCAGCATGCCCGTTCAACATGTGTTTTGATAGTTAACGTAACAGACCACCCACCACGCCTCCAACCAACAAAGAGCAGATATATGGACCGGAAAGATGAAAGAGAAGAAGTAAGGAGGAGCGAGAAACTCACATTGATGTAATTTGCATTGATGTAGTCATCTGTGCTTTTCAGGATGACCCGCGTGGCATCATCTGACGAGGGGAGAGGGACAGACAACAGATGGGGTTAGAGCTTATATAAAGAAATGCAGCGTGGAGAAAAAGAGAGAGGAGCTGACAACACAAGAGAAGTAAAAAAAAACAACAACAGTGGCGTGCGATTGAAGTCACTGAAGGTTAATGTCTGTGCAGTCACGTACAAGGAGAGATGTCTCTGTAGCGATTTTTGGAAACGTTCTGAGGTAATTTGGCACACAGCATGGTCATCCCCGGCTTCTTTCTGTACAGTTGCTGTAAGAGAGGAAACATATTTACATTCAACTGGTATAAAATGGAAAAACGGCGTCATTTCTCTGCTTTTATGCAAAGTCATAGTAAGTCTGCGTGTGTGCTTTGCATCCATAACTCCTCATAACTCCAGGAATAACTCGGACAGTAAACAGGAAACTGCTGAGCGATTTTCATAATGGACAGAAAGTTACAGGAATGTGAAAATAAGCTTTGAATTTATAAGTCTGTGTGAGCCCCGAGTCTCTTTTCTTACATCAAACTGTGCCAGTATGGCTCCGCTGCTCAGGCCTTCCTTCAGGGTGACCATGGAGTCCCTCAAAGCATGCTGGTCTAGCTGTGTGGGGTCCTGAGGGGACTTCTCGGGGATGTACTGAAAATCTGGCTCTGAGTCCACCTTCTCCTCCACCACGTCATAAATAGCTGAGTGAGACAGGAAGGAAAATATGTCACAGTTTGTACACAAACAGCTGTTTATGTAGGCAGAGGCCTGAGGGGAAATCATTTATCTTTAAGGGTGTAATGAAAGGAAACACATGGAAGGGAAAGAAAACCCTGAAAATCACAACCAATGCACCAGGGGAACATATAGTTCAAATGTGGAAATATCTATAAGCATATATTTTACATAAGCGGCAAAACAAATATGAATTGACAGGCGTTACATACATTGATGAAATCTTATATGCGCTCTGATGTAAGAGAGGATAAAATGCATAAATCCCTCTCTGACCCATTTAAAATACCAAGAATTTCCATGTTTCATCATCTTTTAAAGCTGCCCCTCAGTTCGCTGATGCTGATTAAAAAGAAATCCATCGCAGTTTTTTCCGCATGATGAAAACGTACAGGCGAGATGTACAGAAAGTAAAATGTACATTCTGTACAGTAGAGCTCTGCACGTGTGAGACTGAGGAGAGCAGAAGAATCCAAACTGGGAGCCAGATGTGCAACTGTTAATATCCAGAAGTGGACTGAACAGGCTGTCCATATGTTACACTTTGCCAGGTTCTTACTCTCGTACTTCATGCAACATCTCATTGAGTTGATGTTTAGTGGTTATTATGTCAAGATTATAGAATTTTATACTTCCACATCATCTGTAGTGTTGCCATGGTGCTTTCAGACTCAGGAAACAGGAACAAAAGCCCTGACAATGGGTAAATGGCTCATATCCTTGCTTTAATTGTACACAAAGATAAAGACACCTGACCGATATTTCTAACATGTCAGAAATTCACCTGACTGGTCAGTTCAGCTGATTAGGCATGATTTACAGGGCTAATATAGTAGGGTGACCATACGTCCTCTTTTACCCAGACATGTTTTTTGGGGGATGACCGACCTGTCCAGCCTTGTCCGACTTTGTCCAGGGTGGTTTATAAAATCCTTCAAATGTTGTATGACTTGTATGGAAGTTTTGAGTTTGTGCTTCGTAGGTTTATTAAGTTAGTAGCGCGTAAAAAACACTCGATCCAACCCGAAAAACTCTCAAAACTATGTGCGACTCCGTGATTCGTAGTCGTGTCCTCTTTTCAGGGATTCAGAATATGGTCACCCTCAATAAAGTTAACACCATAGACCTAATATAAGTAGACGCCTCAAAGCCTGACGCTGCCTATTGGAGCTCAGGTATCAGCGCAGCCACCATCTTGGATGGGTCCCCCATGCGCCTCCAGTGCATTAAGGTAGGTAGGAATGCCCAACCATATTAATGATAACTCTCCGAAAGTCTGCCTGATTTTCACACTGTTTGGTTTGTTACAACTGCAGGGATGTAGCCATAATACCGGACAATGTCACACATTAAAAATAAACCAAATTATTTTTCAATCCCATATGTAAAATGTAATCTTACGTGATCTGGTTTCAATAATGCGTTGGGTCTTCCAACCATAGAGTGCAAAAATACGGGCATAGTTGCTCGTTGTCCATTAACCCCATTTGGCTCTTGACTGAGCCTGGAGTGGGGAGACACATCCAATATGGCGGTGACGCTGGATTACGCTCCAGCACCTAATGAGGCGTCTAGGTGTATAATGTCTATGGTTAACACACTCACCGTTTGGTCTGACCAACAGGATAAGCTCCCCGGAGTGGCTCTCACAGCTGGCCTTAATGAACATGACCACCTGATCATGGGTGTGGTCAGAGATGTCCCGACCGTTAATGAGGACCACCTGGTCGCCCTCGTTAAGGCGAGGTACACACAGGTCGGCCTGAGGAGAGAGAAATCGATCACTTCAGTATTGGTTCACTTTACTGCAGCAGCAATTTGAAATTTGCGAACTGAGTCTTCCGCTTGCTTTATTAGATCAATTCTGAACTTACAGATGTTCCTGGAGCCACTCGAGACACGATGATGGGCATCTTCTGGTCAGCTCCCCCCTAAAACCACACAAACACAAACATGCTGATAACAGCAGAAAGCTGAGCACGGGTTTCTCTCTCACAAAGTAAGAGGCACAGAGAAATGGTCATTATTCAAACAGACAATTGGTGCCAAGGGTTTTGATTAATTAGCAGAAGGAAAGAGGAGAGATGGAGGAACAGATGGATGAAGAGAGAAGCGACTGAGAACAACAGTTGGATCACGAATCACTTTTCTTTTCTTTTGTGTCCTAACTGGTGTAAGACTTTACCTTGACATTGAAGCCGAATCGTCCGTGCTCGTCAGGTCTCATCTTGATCAGGACTAAGTTATCATGAGGGACGACTCCATTTAGCTGCAGGTGGAAAATTCAGCAGAGATACTTCATGTTTATATCTGAGGATGACTTTTTTTAATACCATCCTACACAGAAATACTTTGTCTAGGGTGTAGTACTTGCTAATTATGATAAAATAAAGAAATCATACACAATTTTCTCACTTTTTTGAATCATTTTTTAAATAATAAGCGGATGACCTAAATAGTTACTCCACAATGTAAATAAAGCTCAAGATTTGAGGCTTCCAGTTTTGATTTATGGCCACCAGGGGGCTGAAAGAAAACAAATACACAAGCTTTTTAAAAAAAAGAGTTATCTAGAAAGTTTATATCTTCTTTTACAAGTCAAGGTATGTTCACCACCCTGTGCCTGTTTCTGCATCTTTAGTTTGCAGCATAAAGCCATGTATAGGTGGTTAATTCATCCGTGCTCTATCATTTGCTCAACACCGAATCAAATGGCCTCCACAGCCACGCATGGTATTGGATTTCCGAAAAATGACAGTGTCGTGTCCTGATACTGACCGTTGTCTTATCAGCATTGACGGGAACATCGTACATCTCATTGAGGTGGTTGTCCAGGAGGCTCTGCTGCGAGTGAGCCTGGATGATCTGACTCAAGGTCTTTCTGCTCAGCTGCTTTGGGGGCAAGGCTGGGGGCTGGCCGTCTACCCCCTCTGGAGATCTAATGAAGGGAAAGGACAGACCGGAGACGGATACAGCAAAAGGTTAAGTTTTGAATTAGTGCTTTCCGATTAAAAAAGATGTGATCATTCCCTTTTACACCTCCAGTTTTCATTATCAAACTTGTGTCTTTGAAATTACAAATAAAGACACAAAAAAGTAGTAAATAATCACAAACTTCATTGACATTTTGGTTTTCAAATACGGTCAGACACACACAGGCAGGGAAAATAAAAGAAGTGATCTCGCGGCTTGTTGTGTCTGTTTGACAAAGAGGAGGCCTTTGGTTAAAAAAAGAGGAGACAAATGGAGAAAACCAGATAAAGGGGAGCGGGTGAGACAGAGATTGCAAGAGACAGAGAGGCTTAATAGCACTGTGTTAGTCACAATGCATTAACCTCAATAAAAAGGCAGCGCAAGGAAGGAAAACACCCCCCTCCTCCATCATACGGACAATAAAAGGCAGCCAGTGTGTATGATGAAACAACGCGGTCAGTCAGGTAAGGCTTTCAGCAGCATCGTGTCCCACTCTCTGGGGGGTAAAAAGCCTGTCATTTCACACTGCATCTGGATCTGTAAATGTGTGTGTGTGAGAGCTCGTGCGCAGGCTCTCCTCGGGGAGAAGTGCACCAGTCAAAGAGCATCGCCTATGTTTTGGCTGATGCTGCTGGTGCCACTTTGCGTCTTTAACACACGCACAGAAACAGATCATTTATTATGGGTCAAAACCAGGTCATGCTCGCAGAACGAGGGCAACGCACAGCAGGCCTGAGCCAAGGCCGAGCATCCTCCTACATGAGTGTGCTTCTTCGACACGACACGGACAAGTGAAATGGATATGGAAGCGTCTTCATACCGGCTCCTGAGCTGTCCACAGTCCTGACATAAGGAGATTTGATCTGCAGCGGGTACTACTAAGCCATCCTCCTCACAGATAATCTGACCATTACCAAATCCCAAGTGTCTACTTTTAGGTTCAAGTGATATACTGAGGGCCTGTCAGAGGATGTCATAAATGAGTGACTAAATAACCACATGCTCGTTCACATGAGTGGGAAACTGTTATGTTGGATCCAACAAACCAGCCAATTCAAACAACACTGAAGTGCACACCCCTGCCGCCTTTAAAACCAGCTTATTTTTAAATCCACTCTCTATTTTAAATCTATGCTTGAAAAGAGCAGATTATAGTACATATGCATTATAGTATATAATTGAACCTTTACTTTCATCGACAGTGTCAAGGACAGAGACACTGCATTTTAAAACCCATCAGCGTCTTATGAGGTGGTTAGCTAAATTTATAATTGCCGCTCCACCAAACTAAAAACAGAACATCATACAGGGATTGTTTTAGCTCTATTTCATGCATATGGAGCTGTCACTGTAAAATACTCTGGTCTGTGTGATTTAAAACTGTTCTGATTTAGTTTTTATTGGAGACGAAGCATTGAGACGGTTAAGTCAATATTGTTCAGTGTCCGAACATTTTCTGAGCTGGAGTGAAAACACACTTTTCGTAAGTGAGAGGGAAACTGCAAAATTCGCAGTGAGAGTGGTCAAGTGAGCAAAAAGTGGGTTTTTAAGTCTATAAGTTTGGGATTTTTCAGACTGATAAAACATAAAATAATAAAGTTTTTAAAAAAACAGCAAACGTAGGGCGGGGTTGAGAATACGATTGGAAATAAAAACTAAATCACAACAATAATAATCGTGGATTATCTGTGTGCTGTCTGAGCAAAAAGGAGCAGGTGATTATGTCATGGTTTGGCTCCATAACAGTGATGAACCAACTATTTGGCGTGTGATACTGTGTGAGCGTGTGTGTGAGTGTGTTTGTGTGTGTAGCCTTGTAGGCAGCGGAACTTACACTGTAATGTTACTTAACCACTCTGACTTCCAACTGAGCAATGTTCCATCCTTCCACCTCCATTCCCTCTCTTTTCTACGCTCTCACACACACACACACACACACCTACAGTATCAACAGATAAACCGTATAATAACGATCATATAACTCATTGAAATCGCAGACTTTAGCTCAGAGGGTCCAGGAAAATGGCTTGGCTCTGTTTCAGCTCAATATAAAAGATTTGCAGAAACTCTGGCACCGACCACCCCGGCATTGTGCTAACACACGCCTCTTGAAACGTCACGCAAGCGCCGCCGACTGAGTGAGCAAAGAGCAAATAATTTGATATGTTTGCAGTTCAAACAGGTCTGTGCTTGGTATTTCTATCTCAAAGTTCACCAGGTTTGAAATCAATGAAGCTAACAAATACCAAACTCCAGAAAGCCACGCGACGGCACCCCGAGACAGGGACATGAGATATGAGACTACCAAGGTTTACTGAAAGACAGATAAAAATAAATCAGAGCATTCTGTTTAAGGGTGAATAAAGGTTTGACTAATCAGCGTTTGTCTCTGTGTCTTTACTCTTAAGCCTCAGATAACATCCTCTGGCTCTCTAAAGGTGACTCACTTGAACTACATCACTCTTATTTAAAGGCTTTTGGGCTGTGGAAACAGGCATGTGGGACTTATAAGGAATTCCCCACTTATTTTATGATGTGGGAAAAACAAGGTTTTGCAGAAATCGCCCATACACTAATTCTCCGTTCAGCCCCTCCTCTCCACCCTGTTATCCTCTATAAACACATTTTACAAGCTGTTTCTCAAAGGGTTCATCTTTCCAATGAGGCCGGCTAAGTGACAGTGTGAGAGGGTGTGAACTGTCGAGAGAAGCCACAGACACAGACAGACATTTAAAAACACGTCAACTCAGCGGCGCGCTCAGACAGAGTGGCACTCGCGCTGATGAGTAAAATTAAACTTCCTAATTAAAGGGCGCCTGTTTTGTAGGGGTGCTTCTTTTTATGAGGTAGTTCATTTACAGCCAAGTCTGTATCCCTGTCACCAAGTCGGGGCTGAGTCTTTTTTTTTTCCCCTCAAAGAGAAACAGCTTCGAGGACAGAGGGTGGGACGTGAGCGAATGGAGAAACGAGAGTTACAAAATGGCGAACTTACGGTGTCGAGTCCAAGCTGATGCTGTTAGCCTGTGTGGACGATGCTGATTTGTGATTGGAGGAGAAGACAGGCAGGCTGGGTGAAGCGTGGATCACATGATCAACCAGGTGCCCGACCGATGAGGGGCGTATCCGCGTGCCCTCTTGGACAAACAGCGAGTTCCTGAGGAGCATACGCAGAAATGTCTGAATCTTCATCAGATCAACAAGTAAACAGTGTAATTATTTCCTCTCAAAACAACAATTTTCAACATGTATAAACAGCAGTTTCTCAAAATTACTTTCAAGACTATTGGAAAATTTGACACTCCACTTCCTTGATTGAATATCTTTAGAAACTTGTACAAATGATCAGCTTTAACATACTTATGGGTCTTTGAAATTAAAATTTTCTATAACATATTACCAACAAGGAGAATGTTAAAAATATGGAAAATAACTGATGATAAAGTATGTAGATCTGAACTATGAACATGATTGAACATGACGCTGAAGAAACCCTCAGTCTGACATGGACCCTGAATTTTGGACTCACTGATTGGGCGTCCCAGGCGGTGAGCGTGTGGGCAGGCTTTGGGTCTCCAATCTCTCATCCGATAGGCTGTTCCTGCTGACTGACTCCCAGTCTGTTCCACCCAACAACTTCCTGGCCAATGGCTTGCTGGGAGATCTGCATGAAAGAGGACTTCAATTGGATTGATGCCACGTAGTAGTAACAGTAGAAGCAACACATTACATTTAATGCTGTGTTTATTTATACTTGAAAGCATTGCGACATCTAGACACGAGCGACCCCCCACCAAAAAGGATGTGTTTATTACCTGGCAAAGACTCTGTCCTTGATGCCCTTCTCCTTTCCATACTGCACAGACTGCACCTCCGTCCGCCCACTTCAGAGAGAAACATCAAAAACAGACACCGAAACTTCAAATCGAGACAAAGACGGGCCGAAAATCTGACTGAATAAGAAGGAACATTTTGCCATTGAAATGGTTTCTCGATTGGAAAGTCAGTCAACATCTTCAGGGCATAAACAGACCCACACAAGCTCTACCAAGCCTGAGAGCAAGGCTAGCTAACGTTGCATCACTGCTGCTCAATAATGCATCACAAGACCTTCAACTTTCATTTCATGTCTCACTCACAGTTCTGAGAAAAAGGAAATTAAAAAAAAAAAAAAAAGATACGAATGAAGTGAAAGTAAATTGGAGGGCCATGACACACTGCAGTACCAAGTTAAGCGATGTACAGGGAAATGTGAAGAGATTAGCGCCGGCTGCTTCCACACGGACAACAACACAAAGCGGCTCTTGCGAAACTTAAAAGAACGGCTGCAAGGCCAGACACAAACAACTTAGTTTTTTCTTCTTTTTGAGGCGAACCATGAATAATTTAGCTGTGGTTTTCTGAGGGAAGGTAGCATGCGAGACACCCACTAGACTCCCAGTGATTCAGCCCCTCAACCTCAAGTGAAACGACTGCATCAGCTTCCAAACAAACATGCCATCTACAAGTCTGCTGCATGTGTGTGTGTGTGTCTGTGTCTGAGCACGTCCATCTGTCTGTCTGGCTGACTTCTCAGAGACTCCCTGTTTGCTCTGTGGATTTTATTTTCTCTGTGTCCTTACCAGTATCTGAACTTTGAGCCCAGGGTGAAGTAGTGAGCAAAGAAGTTCTTCTGAGGCGGGATGGGCCTCTCCAGTCTGAAGAAGGTGTGGTGCTCCACGCAGGCCTTCCACAGGTTTTTACAGGCCCGGTAGTTCACCATGTTGAAACCCAGCAGCGTCTCTCGAGTCTCAGTCTGTGTGCGGGGAGGCAGAGCAGTTAGAGAGCCGCTGGAGAACACTAAAGTTAGATTTATAAGATAAAATGAGTCTAACCAAAACTTTAAAACTTATTTTATTAAATATTTTCGCCAGAGTTTTGTCACATGAAGTGCCGTTTTTAACAGTTTCTGTTTTAGCTTCATGTTTTCAGACTTTATCTGACAGTTTTTCTTCTTTTTTTTCATTTTTAATCCTTCACTTCAGGAGAACAAATGCTTTAAGCCATATTTTGTCGATGATTTATGAGAATATTGCATTACGAGATTTAGTAGTTTCAGATGTTTGCCAATGCTTTCAGCTTGCTATTACAACATGTTACCCACTCTTTATTTTAGGTTTTACTGTTTCAAAGTTTAATCATGACTTTCAGTCATTTATTTTGATTTTTTGATCCTTCAGCTCACTTTTGCAATTGTTTGGTTATTATTTCCAGCAAAATATTTTACAAATACTTCATTATTCAAAGCCAATTCAAAGCTAAATACTCAACAGTTCCTTCATTAAATTAAGCTATTAAACAGTTTTTTGTGAAAGTGTGCTTTAATCATAATAATCAAAGTTATGTACTATTTATGGTCTGCTTTGCAATCTCACTGCCCTGGCTTTTACCAGCCGAGGAGTGGATTCAGAGAGTGTTCAATGATGACTTTATGTCAAGCTTTTACAAACTGAGTTTCTATTAAATTCAAAAGCAGGTCAGTAGAAAAACAGTCACCGCTTCTGTGATTATCAAAGCAACTTAAATTGTCACCGTTTATCAGGCTTAATGTGCTCTATCTGCAGAGCCTAGAGGCATTTGATTAAAATGAATATCCAACGTTTTAAAACTTAAAATTCAAAATATTTCCATTTAAACTTTCAGGTTGCCAAAGGGGGCAATACTTTAGACGAACAGGCTTTGGAGCTGTTTGGACTGAACTCCCTCAGCTTGATTATTCATTTGAGCATGAATCAGAGGTCGAGAGAAACAAAGGAAGAGAGACTGAAAAAAAAAAGACCAAAACTTGATAGCAGCAGGTGGACAAGATGTGGAGGAGTATGACAAAGGAGGAGGGAGGAAAAACGCAAGCAGTACATTTATGAACACAACCTAAACTAAGAGAAAATAGGATAAAACTTGAAGTTAGGAGGGAGAAAAGTAACTGTGGACTCTGCAGATGGAAATAAACATCAAGCTGACTGTGAAGGTGACAGATAAGCTGTCTGTTTGCGTTAAGCAGAGAAAAGAGATCCACGTGTCAAACAAGAGATGCAGGACACAGTCGGGGGATTAAAGCACAGTCAACCAGGACACAGCCAGCAGGGGGTTAATCTGACTCTGATTAAACTCACACAAATGCAGACGTCGCTCTTAAGCACATCGTACGCTCATATAGAGGAAGTATGTACGGAGACACACACATTTTGGATAAAGCCCATCTGTTCAGTGAGCTTGACACATCTGTGGCAGGGAGATGGCGCATGTGTGCGCATGTATGTAAGTGAGTGTGTGTGTGTGCATTTGTGTGCACTCACCGCCTCTCTCCTTAGCTGGACGAAGAACTGTTTGCACTTGAAGGAGATTTTGACGATTTTCAACCTGAAAGCAGAAGGACACAAAAAAATCACAGTGTTGCATTTTCTTAAACTTCTCTACATTTCAGCCCATTTTTGGTTTCATTTAAAGGTGCAGTGAGGAGTTTTTTTAAAGGCTGAGAAAGAAACAGAAACTGACACGAATGTCTCTTTGTCAGGGTCTCTACACAGTTGGAATTTCCATACTTTTCCATACCCTACTTTTTAGAATTATTTTTGGAAATACCTTCTTTTCTGTTTTAGAAAACAGCATTTTATAACTGTGGTAATATAGTTTGTTGACATAAATATTTTTCCATACTGAAAATTGATCAAATTACTTCCATACTATTCCATACTTGTGTAGGAGCCCTGCTTTATGGACTTTTACAGTAACTACCTCTCAGTTGTAATTTTTGATGTATAAAACCAGTGTGAGGGGGCGGGTGTGTGACCAGATGATTGACAGCAACCAGGAAAAAATGTCCTTTCTCTGTTTTGTAACTTTTTCCATGACAAACGTCTAAAAACAACAGGATAAGTTTTTTTTTGTTTGAAAGACTGCTTACACAGGTTCCTGACAGTTCCTCACAGCAGCTTTGAGGTTGGAAAAAGTTTTTCTGCACGCTGCCTGAATTATAGCCGTTTCAATATCAGCTGTTTCACTTCCTCAGGGGTGCTTTAATAAAATCTAAAACCCCCTTCTTGGTAAAGCTGTGC
Source organism: Xyrichtys novacula (assembly GCA_962446985.1). Taxonomy (NCBI): domain Eukaryota; kingdom Metazoa; phylum Chordata; class Actinopteri; order Labriformes; family Labridae; genus Xyrichtys; species Xyrichtys novacula. Next base: position 7,911,459 of record OY660881.1, on the reverse strand, counting down.
TTTATCCTGAGACACTTTACAGATCCATCAAAATAAATCTCAAAAGTTCACTTCTCCTTTCCCTCTGAAAACTCACCACATTTTCACAGAATCTTTCTCTGTGGGATTTTTTGTTACTTTTGCAGACAAACCATTTCGCAACTCCAGGTCTTAAAATGTGAAGCCAGTGCAGAAGTGGTAAAACTGAAGTTCCTTGAGGGCCCACATGAGGCTGGCTTTAAAACGCTGCGTACACACAAATTTCTCTAAGCATCTGAACCTCTGAATCAAAAACAGTCACCATGATCTCAATAACAGATCTATCTAATTACCTAAATCTTAAATATGTTACCACTCCTACTATATATATATATGGTTATTAGTGAAATCTGCTTAATTTAAAAGTTGGAACAATTTCTAAAACACGAGTCCAAGTCCAACACACCCAAAGCATTCATAGCTGGCACGGCACATCCCGACCCTCTCTTTCAGGAATCAATAAATAGAATTTGATGCACATGTGTCAATGCACCGCCTGTTCAGTAAGCTGATCCACGTGTCACATCCCAACTGTTCATTTAACCTCCAACCCCTTCCTCTCTTCCGAAACTGGACGGAGAGGGTCTAAGGACTAACACCATACTGGAGGAACCCTGTGGTTTTTAAGGCCGTTAATCTTCTCTGAGGTGATAGTCCTGGATGCAGATCTTCAGAGGTAGAGACGGTATATACTAACGTTAGAAACAGAGGGCCGACATACGCACAGCCGCAGTAAGAGGTCTGCTGATGAGCAGCAGAGTAACATAATCCCTTCCTAGAGCTCTGTTGCTGCTGTGACTCATCGCTCCCTGCTAAATATATTTTACATACTTACTCACACACACTTGCATGGAAGAAACACACACAAACACAGACACACACATGCTTAGGCAGAGCGTGAGTCATGCCCCATCTAAGTGTGGCTCATTTGTCAAGCTGCTGTGAACAGAAATAGGAAAGAAGCGCAAAAAAAGAAAAAAAAAATCGAAATGCCTCTCTGGATTCTTGACCCTTCCTTACAGTATCTTACAGTTTATCGCATAAAAGGGAGGATGAAAAAAAGATGAGAAGGGAGAGAGGAGACACTATGAGAAGAGACAAGAGTGGAGCAGGAACAATGAGCCTCGGTTACAAAGAAGGTGAAGATATAAAACAGAGAAGAGAAGAGAGAGAGAGAGAGAGAGAGAGCAAATCTCTGAAGATAAGCAGAGGAGGCACTGTTGACTATTTTGTGTCTCACTCCTCTCTCCTTTTCACACATGGCAGAGGACAGCTGTTGGGGACACCACTGTTGATCTCTAAATTTAGCTCAACTGACGGGATATGCACAAATGCAAACACACACACACACACACACACACACACTCTCTGACTTAAGCTGTTTTTTTTCGTCTTCTGCTGTTTGAGCTTTGACTGTTTGTTCTCGTTTTCAGCCCTGCAACATAAAAACGCACATCGGCCACACGAATGTCCTGTTTGCTTGCGAGATGCATGTTTATAAGAGTATTAAACGAAACCAGCTGTGCACATGACACTGGAGCATTTTTAGCTGACAACTCTCTTCCTGTCTTTAGCCACACCATCATCCCTGACTATCTTAAACCGGACGAGGATGAGCTTGTCAGCATGAATAAGCCACACCTCCGCACACAGAGGGAAACTTCTATGAAACTTAAAGCTACTTTATTCTCGAGTAAACAGGAAGTTTATAATGCTCATGATGACAACTATGTGCTGTATGTAAGCATAACCCTAACAGTTATCTACATATCAGCGTGATATTCGTGTCAAACTAATCGAACTGTTTTCAGACCTTCTGATGTCCCTGTAGAGTGTGTGTTTGTGTGTGTTAAGCCTACACACCAGTTAATTATCTCCCAGAGATACAGGGATTTGAGTAGATACTATCCAACCCCCAGCACCCATAAATGTTTAGCCTCCCACTGTGCAGCGGCAGAGCATGGGAGATTTCCAAGAATCAATGCTTTGGAGAGAGAACCAGAGCCAGGAACATAAAGAGTGATGAGAGTAAGTGAATTAGACAGAGAGAAATAAAATAAATAAATAAAATGGGACGAGAAAGAGAGACAGCGACTAGATTTAGTGCCTGTAATATTTCCAGGAAAACTAGTTTAATATTAAGCTCTCTGTCCCCAGAAAAATCTGGTGGAATCATCTGCAAATTTCTAGAAAAGATCAACTACAGCTTAAATATTAATATGCTATGCCAATAATCACTCTGTGAGAGGTCACCAAAATATAAGGCAGTGTTTTTTTCAGCAGGAAGGGGCCCCTGATAGTGCACTTGGCTGTGGATTTATTGACATGGAGGTGTTTCTGTGACAAGAACATCTAGTGTGAAGGAGACGAGAGGGGAGAGACGATAAGTGTTTTCTTCTTCTTCTTCTTCTCAATAATGACTTTTGACCCACAGAGAGCATGGCAATAGGAATGCGACCGCTCCAGTAAAGATCCAAATCATGGCTGTTTTTGATATAAAGATATCGTTTGAGAAGGAGCTCTGTTACACCGTCCACCAAGTTACACCTGAGGCTGGCGGGAGCTCTGCAGTTGGCTACAATCAGAACCTGGAGGTTTTTTCTGAATGGTGAAACTCAGCTGTTTAACCTCTAATGCTTAACTAACATCTCAGGGTCAGGGTTCAAAGACATAAAAACTGTTTTCAGGTACACATGAACCCTGTTTGTTTTCACTACTGCAAAGTGCTTGTTAAAACTACAGGGTCACTGTTGGTTCACAAAAAGTGGAGTCTAGAATGATCTGTGAGTTTGGCATATGAAAAAACTTTTGGTGACTTTGTGCAGTGCAAAAAAAAGTTGATTAATATACTTCACCAAACAACAAACTCCCTAAAAGATGTCCTCCTCCTGATATTTTCTTGAAATTAATGAGAATTTATGAAAGACTGTAAGGAACCGCACTATTTTTGTGCTTCATATTTTAACACAGGAAGCTTGTGTTCAGGCCTCAAAGTCCAAAAGCCCCCAGCTGAGAAACACAACCTGTTTTGTGAAAGCTACACAGTGTCCTAATAAAAAATAGAAGAGCACCCATCGGTCAAATTAGCCATGACCCTGATGGCGCCTTAGTATGCGTTCTGGTCTTAATATAATCTTTATAGTCCTAAAATACTCACAGCAGATGTCTTGTTGTGCTACCGTATAAATACTCATCTCAAAGCTGCCTTTTTAACTCGCTCGGTTGTTTTTGTTTTTATTGTTCGTTCTATTTTCTAGGATTATTTACTAGGCTTGAAATAGCGGCAGATAAATACTGCAGCAACACTTGGCTGGAGAACCAGCCCATTTAATGACTCATGTAATTTTATGTTTTGTGCGTGGCTGTGTCACTTACCATGGGAAATAGTTGATCCGTACCCTGTTCTTGTAAACCACAATCCCGGCAGACATAACCCCAATAAGAATCTCTGTGTTGCTCTGGTCCTGGGGAGGGAGAGGGAAGAAAGAGTGGGTGAGGGAGTGCGAGCGTGCTGAAGACGGAGACAGGGGAGGCGAGCGGAGCACAATGAAAACACTGAGCAAAACATGAGAGTACAAAAGGAAGACATTACTAGGAACAGGGGAGTAGATGTTCGAGAAACACAAAGGGAAACCCACACACACGGTAATATTATAACAATTAGTGCGGGACAATTTGTGCTCTCATTGATTATATATTTAGAAGTGGGAGATTACACAATACGCTCTACATCCTGCGTGACAAATGCGGTCTTATGATGACTGAAAGCTGGAACAGGATTTTCTTTTGCTACTTAAAAGACGGCAGAACTAATCTATTAAGTTTTGATATTTGTCAAAACAAAGTCGTTAAACAGCCTAATTAGATAACAAACCTTAAGACTGCGAATGAACTCAGATTGACACAGTCTGTTCTTGAAAACAGTGTGACCCATTTCATGAAGATCTTCTCCTTCTCTTTCATGATTATGACGTTGAGGCATGATTTTGAAATGTAAGTTTTAGTTAGCAAAGTAGTTATTTTGAAGATAACAGGGCTGTCACATTATCCGGGTAGTGATGATAATCATCCATTTAAGACTGATACTGTGTTAAAGCTCTGCGGAGGGTTACGATCTAATGAAGTAGTATCCTTCAAAATAAAAGCACAGGGGGTGGTTGTGGATCATGAGTAAAGGGAAACATATACAACTGAATTAATTAAGAAATGGATAATGACTGCATTATGAAGTACTGTGTTTGATCATCATTGTCATACACTTCTTTGTTTTTAAATTTGTTTTTAAAAACAATAAAACAATTATTTTAGAGTTTATTATCTATGTTGGTATATTGTTTTTAATTGTTGAAATGTCTGAAATTTTTTTTTTGTCTATTTATGTGCAGCACTTTGTTCAGCTGGGGTTGTTTTGTAGTGATTTATAAATAAAGATGAGTTGAGTAAATTTCCTTAGTTTGACTAATTTTGATGTTTTATTTTGAAGTTTTCCGTAGTTATCCTGCTAAAGACGTTGAGATTTTTATGGTCACAATAGTCTTACTGGGAAAATCGGATATGGTGGCAGCTCTAGATGATAAAATATTGAACTTATAGATTTAAGACTTTCACAGCCCTAAACTACAGGTCCCCCTTGATGGATAAACTCTGAAACCTCTGCTCAAAAGTGGACCTGGGTTTGTTTTTTTCTTTATCTTGTACTTCTCACAGTTATTGTGGAGCAGAGAGAGAGGAGAGCAAGCCAAAGATTTCAACAGGACACAAACAAACATATGAAGACATGCAGAAACCCTCACTGAAGGCTCTGAACCCCCTCACAAACACACACACACACACACACACACACACACACACACACACACACACACACACACACACACACACACACACATATGGACACACAAGCCGTGAAGCAGATAGGTGTGAGAAGTCAGTGGGTAAAACCTTACTTACCCTTGCATAGTGCAGCTCCACCCCGTAGAGCTCCAGCGTGCGTGCTGTGTTCAGATAATTAAACTCTGACTCGGCAGGAGATAGACCACTGAGAAGAGAGAGGAAACAACACAACAAGAGAGAGAGAGAGTTGTTGTCACTGTTTCTGCAATAATACAAGCAATAAAAGAAAAAAAAACACAAACACAAGAAGGGTTAAATCTGCCAGTTTCTTGTCCCTACATTCGATTGCAGGTTCTTCCTCCTGTATAACATCGTACCTGTGCTGCTGGTGGTGTTTGGAGACCTCTTTGTGGAAGTCTTGTGGGGGGTTGGGGATAAAGCAGTACTCCGACAGATAGCCTTGTGAGTGCTCCGTTTCACTGTAGTCCCCCAACTCAGCTACAGAGAGAGAGAGAGAGAAAAGAATAAAATCGTCATCGCATCTCCACCGTCTCAATTTGGCAGTCAAAGCGCAGAGAAAAGGCAGCGATAGCGAAACAAAAACAAGAGTGACACAAAGGTCCAAACCTTTTGTGAACAAGCATGATTCATAATCATCCCTTAACAAAAACCTGTTGTGACATTTTTTTGAGTAACTTGTAATATCCTAGCGTGAATTTACCCAAATCAAAACCTGATTAACCTTGTGTTCTCGAACAAAGAGACTTGCTCTGCTCAGAGTTGTAAAAACATTGTGAGAACATTATCCCGCGCCATGATGCATTATTAACCCTAAAAAACACCTTTAACGGGGACTATATTGCCTTTATCTCATTAGAAAACTGTACATCTTCATTAGACATCTTTCTGTACATCTCTTCCCTCACCGTCTTTACTCACACAGTTGGATATTTCTTATTTTCTTTGAGCTGTGAATCAGTTAACAGATGGAGCCTTGGAGCTTTTACAATCACAACCAGGAAAAGAAATATATCTTCACACCTAAGCTGAAAACTCTCACAGCCTTTAACAATCCTCCTTAATTAAAAAAGTATCATCTACCATAACATCCACATAAAGTAAAGGATGCCTCTGAATCTAGACTGAGTGTCAAAACCCAGAAGATACTGAAATCGTTCTGCTTTATTGGTTTGGCCTGGTGGTTAAATCGGGCGCCTCTCTTTCCGTACAGGAGCCGTAGCCCTCAAGTGGGTGGCCCTGGTTTGATTCCAATCTGGAGTCTCTTTACTGCATGTCACTCCTCACTTTCTCTCCTAGTTTCCTGCTCTATCCACGGCTGTCCTATCCTTTCAGAATAAAAGCATTAAGGATTAAACATGTGCCTATTGTACACAGGTCTGTAAGTTAGTGTTACTACATTTTTTAGATCTTGAATAAAGCCAAACGTCAAGTTATTGCAGCATGTAGTAGGCCGGTACTGAGATGTGGTAACATTGTTAGTGGATGGTTTTCTGTTTTGCAACACTCCAAAATAAAATAAAGTTTTATTTACACTGTTTTGGGTTCTCAGCCTCACTTTACCCTAAAGGTGCTTTTAAACTGCAAGAACTTTCCTGGACCTTTTGAGGAACTCTGTACATTTCGACTGCAGGAACTAGAGTCTAAATTAAGTTCTGGTATAAAAGATCTGAAACCCTGACCCTGCTGCGGGAGAAGAAGTCCCTGAAACTGCTACTTGACTAAAGGTACCCAGAACTTTTAGTTTCAGGGACTTCTCTTCTCCCAAGCAGGGTTAAGGTTTCAAGGGGTAAATCTTTTACACCAGAACTTAATTTAGACTTTAGATCCTGTAGTAGAAATGCACAGAGTTCCTTAAAAGATCCAGGAAAGTTCTGGGTACTTCTAATCCAATAGCACCATTAGTCACTGATGTATTCAGGTGCTGTTCGACTACAAGTACCGAGAACTTTCCCTGGACCTATTGAGGAACTATCTGCATTTCGACTACAGTAACTAGAGTCTAAATTAAGTCCTGGTGTAAAAGATTTGAAAACCTGACCCTGCTGCAGGGAAGAGGCGTCCCTGAAACTGCTGCTTGACTTAAATTACCCAGAACTTTTAGTTTCAGGGACTTCTCTTCTCCTTCGCAGGGTTAGGGTTTCAAGGGGTAAATCTTTTACTCCAGAACTTAATTTAGACTCTAGTTCCTGTAGCAGAAATTCACAGAGTTCCTTAAAAGATCCAGTAAAGTTCTGGGTACTTTTAGTCAAATAGCACCTGAATACATCAGTGACCAAAGGTGCCATTTGACTACAAGTACCAAGAACTTTCCTGGACCTTTTGAGGGACTCTGTGCATTTTGACTGCAGGAACTAGAGTCTAAATTAAGTTCTGGTGTAAAAGACTTCCCGCTTGAAACGCTAACCGTGCTCAGGGGAATAGAAGTTCTGGGTACTTTTAGTCAAATAGCAACTGATGTATCCAGGTGAACAAACTGAATATTTGCCCCAGAAAGAGTTTGACATTGTACATATTGCAGACATAATATAAAAATAATAATCTATATACAAATGACTGAGATACTTACAGCTAATATTTCTAAGAACTTGTCTGAAATTTCTACATAATGCATACAAGCATAATGATGTGTTTTGGCTCTTTATTAATGACTGGGTTTCATACAGCAGATGCCCAAAGGAGAGATTTCAAATACTAAGATACGAAACATTATTCCCGGGTCTCTGTCATCCTTCAGTCCTCTGAGAGGGAATGAGCACAAAGCAAATCCCCAAAGCCATTAGCTCACTAGCTGGCAGCTGAAGCTCAAAACCATCAATTGGCTGAAGTAGTCCCTGGACTAACCTTACCAGCCAGTAGCCTAAGCATATTGACCCACCAATCAATTCCAGCTGCACCACTTATTGATGTGCACACTCCAGGGAGAAGTTTATATCTGGTCAATAGCTTACATCTCCACACAGAGGGCTAATGTTGTGTTTTTTTTCTCTTTTTTAATGCAGCAGTTATTACTTTAACAAGGTTTAATGTTAAGGCTAATAAAGCTCACAGATGAGCTGACAGCCTGATCTCTGTTTTTGTATTTGTGTTTGAAGTGAAATCCACTTTCAAGAGGAAAAACGAGCAAAACCTAACTTCTTCTATTGACAAATTAAGCACTAGCAAGACATTTTACTCTCCATTTGAGATGATGATGGCTTCATAAGTTCTCTATGTGTGTGTTTGTGTGTGATTTCCCCACATTTTCAACTAACAATGTATGGAAATCTGTGCGTTTGTTCACGCCTCAGCACTGGCCACTGTCACCGTTAAACACATGAAAGACGCAGGAGTGTGCAAATCAATGACAAACCAGCTTTTAAGGTGTTAAACTGTTTGATGATGCAACATTTTTGTACATGTGAAATGCTGCATTACACAAGCCCACATCTCCTGCTTCAAGATTTCTTTCACCAAAACGCCTCGAAACAGAGGAGGGGGGGATGCTACGCTTTTCAGACAGCATTTGGTCAATTTTCAACAAGACTTCAGGCCTGCTGGGTGGGATTTGTGGTGTTTTGAGAATGCATGCTTTAGTGTAGGATTTAGAGTGATCACTGCTGGCACTTGGGCCCAGCTAACTGAATTAGCAGCATAGCAGCTGCTTCAAGCCGTTTTTCCCAAAGCAAACATTTATCTTCATAATCTGGGCTGGCACTGAGCGAAGTGACAACATGCACCTAGCAACAGAGTGTGTGCATGCATGTGGGTAAAAGCAGTAGTGTCATGATGTTGGTAGTCTAGACCAAATCTCTTCACTGACCTATATACAGTAGCTCTGCAAATTCCCCACAAAATATGCCAGAGAGGTGGAAGAGGGAGGAGGGAGGCAGCAGAAGAGAGAGGGGGGATAAGAGAGAGAGAGAGGAAGGGAGGGGAGGGTGTGTGAGTGTGAAAAAAGGGATAAGCAGGGAGTGACGTGAAAGACTAAACAGAGATAAAAGAAAGAGACAGACAGAAGGCAAAACAGGCTGCGTGAAAACAATGAGCTGCAGTAAAAAGAGAAAGAGCGAGTGAGACGGACAGACAGAGCAGTGTGTCAGGAGTCATTATTGTGATGACAGAGGGGCCCAGTCAGCATTTAACCCACACGCTACATCACAACAGTAGATGAGATTAGCACTGAGGCTGAAAGTCCGCTGGCATAGACACAACTGTGGGTCTGGAGAGATGTTTTTAAACCAGCGGTTTTGGCTTCATGGAGGCAGAAGGTGTTGGAACCGAAAAGCAAGCGAGACGACAAGAGGACTCCTGAAGGCTGTATCATATCTTTGTTTGGCTAGTCTAGATCTGAGTCCAGATTTGAGTCCTTATAGCAAATTATTGACTCTTGATAACTGCATGTAAATATGTATTCAGCTCTTTTTCTGTATTAAAGGACAATTTTAGATGAATATTTCATTCGCAGCTGTGCCAGATTTGACTACAAGGAGTCCTTTACACGGGAAAAAAAAAAACAGAGCCGGCATTACAATGAATATTCATATCATTGCAGACGCCATCAAATATCACCACACAGCTTAATTGAATCATAATGGCTTCAGAGCACCAGCTATAAAGGCACTGGAGCAACCACAGTCATTACATTTAACAGTGTGTGCAGCTTAAGAGCGGCCTAATGAATTGCCTTTCCATTGCTGTGCAGAGTGGATGCATCCAGGGAGCACTACTTACATTGAACAGCATAGGATGCCAGCAGTGCGGCTGTGTTGTGTGGACAGGGCAATCTGGAAGTCACAAGAACACACAAAGACACACAAACAATGAGACGTATAGACACTGATTCTTGGATAGAATTAAAACGTACAGATCGTTTCAAAGAGTAACATCAACAGTAATGGACATCTAGATGATTTTTTATCTAACCGAGGAGGAGCTACCCTTAACATCTTGAGAGAATAATGACCATTAGCACTCTCCAGCGCCACAATAACACTTGTATCACAGCAGCCTTTATGAGCTTACTGCGCCAATAAACGCACGTCTGTTGCACACTCACCTTCCAGTAAGTATGTCCTGCTTGATCTGGAGAAAGTATTGGTACCTGAGGGAGGACAACACGCCACGTTAGGATAAAGAAACAGTCACTTTCTTTGTGTTCACTGGTTATAGACAGACCTGCCTGTCGGATTATTAAAGAGATACTTCTGATGGGAGTCGCTGTGAATGGAAACCTTTTGGCAGAAGCTTTTGAAATAGTTGAGACACTTGGTCAAATGTTTATAAAAACTGAATTTAGATTTTCAAACCATCTAAACTTTCAGTTAAATTGGCTTTTAACCTGTAAACTGTTCTTTTATTGTCTTTTCATGTCATGTCTTTTTTAACCTTTTATATTGTTGGTCTATTACTCCAAATTTTCTGTATTTTAATTATGTTTCTTGTAAAGCGTCTTTGAGCACTTGTAAAAGCGGGTTATAATAAAATGTATTATTATTATTATAAACTCTTAATTCTATAGGAAATAGTACAAAAACAACATGTCAAACATCGGCTCTCAGCAGCTGAACAGTTGGGAGTCTTTTGTTGCATCTTTCTAAAATTCTCAGTGCAGATGGGGCAGTTCAGACAAATCTATCAGGATTGGGTTTCAGACCAGCATCAGATCAGCCTGTCAGATCCAAAGCTCGCTCCCTGCTGTAACGAGCTGTATACTAAGTGTTAATGAGGCTCAGGGAGCGAGGCCACGACTGAGAGACTGAAATAAACAGCAGGCAGAAAAGGCGATATGGTGCTGTGACGCCTCCTCTGCATGTTGTTTATGTAGAGCGCACTGTTGCAGACCTTATGTTTGCATAGCTGTGGGCTGGAGGCATCATAATGAACCTGATATGAAACATACAGGTTTCTTATTTTGCTTTAATGAGCCTGCATCCATCAGAGAAACAAACTCTCTCCCAAGGTATCAGTTTAATCCATGTAATAAGACCCCCAAATCTATTTTCATGTATTCCACTTTTAAATTAGAATTTCACATCTACTGAGGAGACATACACTTACACATGTGGTATATATGTGCCTTTATACACAATGATCTGTGGGACATTGTGTACCCTGTTTGCAGATCTACTCTCCATCTTGATGATTGTACTTATTGTTTACTTCAGTGGCAGAGAGCCAGCAGTTTAATGTAATGATGAATCTACTTCAGTGTAGTCATATACAGCAGCAGGTTGATAATTATGTATCGGCGCCGGCTTCACCATGGCTGGCATGTTTAAACGTACCAGCTAATCTGAGAAAAGGATAATTACAGAAACGCCCTACTGGGACAGCATGAGCTGCGATCAAACGGTTTGTTTTTGGTCTTCGACTTTCTGATGCAGGTAGAGAGTCAAGAGTGAATTCAACTAGAAACACCCCAGAGAAAGTCTCTTCATTTTCAGGCAAGATTAACCCTCTCTCTCTCTCTTTTTCTGAATGAAGCTGCGTAAAAACAGCGACTGGGCAGCTCTACTATCAGTAAGTAACAACAATCCTGTCACACACTGGATGAAATCATGAAAACACAGTAACTAAAGGGACAGGGATGATGCATTTGTATGAACATATACCTTCACCATCTCACGAACCTTCCATCAGATAATATCGAGCTTTTGCATGGATGGAAAATAGATATTTTGCGTTATATTTCTCTGTAAATTTTGCTCTCTTACCGTGTGTATTCTTCCTGAAGTTTGCCGGGGTCTGTGACAAAGAATTTGACTCTGAAGCCTAAGTTATGGGGAGACCCTCCTGGAAAAAATGAAGTTAAAGAGGAAATCACATCGAGGCAGATTTGTAAATGTAATATACAGTAACATTTACTTTATATTTCTCTATTAGCTGAAAACATGTAGTCCTAATTGATGCAGTTGATGACATAGATACTTATTCTGACATTGTTTTTGTAGGCTTTGGCTATTTCTTGACATTCAAGGACACAAACAAGTGGGATAAATGAGCCGGAGGGTAAAAAAAGAAAGCTTACATTTGTACTAACAAAACAGCCTAATTCAAAGAACTGTGTTAAAAGAAAAACTCTCTTGTTGTTCCTCAATGAAACAGTCACCCCGCATAAAACAGAGTTGAAACACAGTTCAATCACTGCTCCAGGGGGGCTGCGTTTCTCACTTGGGCTACGTCTTAATTGTTCTTCATGTTACAAATTCTATTACTCATTATCAAAAAGGAGTCGAGTTGAAATGAAGTTTACCCGTCGCTTAAGGCAGATTGAGAATTTTTAACTGGACACTTTGGCTTTAGGTGGAGTGGGGATCATTAACTGGAAGTGAGACTGAAGCTGCACACGCCTGCTCCCAATAGCTGCCATGCTCTGAAACTCCAGCGACTAAGTTGGACCTGAAAGAACTGCCTCAGCTTTCAGACCTTTGTGCTGATTCCTGAAAATGCTCGGAGCTGGTTAAGTTAAGGTGGTATGTTGTGGATTTCACCTACTTTTTAACTGTTTCCTGATGGGCTTGTTGGGATCGAGCCAGCGCTGTAAAATATTGATTGAGAGACACTTAGAGACACCAGAACGCTCCCACAGCATGAAAACACAACGTTAATTATTCACCACACACACACACACAGACACACACCTTCAGAAATACACAAACACAGTGCATAGAACACACCCACACAAATATACTATATGCAGTGTGATGCATGGATTCCATATAGATCAATGCACACAGAGAGTCGTGATGCATTTAATTGTATAAGCCTGAACCAGAGACAGCTTATGTTAATATAATACAACATCTTCACATGAAGTCACACTCAGGGAAGAATTAAAGCACTTCCTATCAATACGGTTACATTTCAGAAGTGGTCACATGTCATAAGTAGGTAGCACCAAGTCTAAGCGTCCTCACTCTGCATTAGCATGTCGCTCCAATGTGCCTCCAGTGATCACTTATAACCCGCTTCATATGCAAATCATCCTGGAGCCTCATTTGCCTTCATTTGACTTTAAAAAACCTTGAATGATACCAAACGGTATGAACGCAAAGCCAGGAAAGAGTCATATTTATATTTACATTTTATATTATTATAGTTATTATAATTATTGTATAATAATAATAATAACAGTAATAATAATAATATTATTAATATTGTAATTATTATTATTATTATTTTTTTTATTACCATTGTTTTTGTTGTTATTGTTCTTATTATTATTGTTGTTGTTATTACTATTATTATTATTGTTGTTGTTATTGTTATTGTTGTGTTGAAATGCTTTGGCAATATTGTAGAAACAGTCATGCCACTAAAGCTTATTGAAATTGAAATTGATAAGAACTTAAATTTGACAAATTACTTGTTGGCCACCTCTTCTGTCTCTACTCTTACCTCCTCGGTGTAGGATCATTCCTCACAAAAAAGAACTGAAATGCTGTCTCAGAAATACAAATAACATACTGTGCGTTGACAATACTTCTTCACGTGTTATATTAAATGCGCTGCACCCATTAACCTCCTGCACTGATCACATCACATGCTGAGAGACAGACAGGGGTCCTTTGGTTTACCCTCCAATCTCAACCTGTCTTCATCATGCATTGCAGTTCATTTACACCTGTACTTAAGTCCCTTCACTTCTGATCTGATCACCCAGGTACAAACAGAGCTTAAAGAGTTGGAAGAGAAGCTTTCTCGTCTGCAAAATGATCTCCGTGAGAAGGATAGGCTGCTGGAGGGCTTCATATCCGTAGCTTCAGCTCAAGCCAAACATATATCCCTGAGTCAGGCCTCCAGGATCACCGGTCTTTCGCCCTCGGCTCTGGCACCACAGCTGGTTTCGGCCTCCGCTGCCACTCTGCCCTGGTTGGCCTCCCTGCATTCTTCGATCGGGCTGGCCGAGGGCCCTGCAGCCGGGGGTCCAGCCGGCTCACCCGTGCCGCACAGCGCAAAGCCGGCAGGCTGTCTCCCCACCTCTCCTCCCGCGCATCGGTACAGTCAAGATCTGAGACCGCTGGACGACCCTGACACTGGCATGGTAGCGGGGCTCCCAGCGCTCCCAGTTGTACTTTATTCCCCTAAAATGAACACTATCCGCTTTCTTTTTCACAAGCAGGTCAATCCTGGAGCCACATTATCAATTTTTAGCTCCCCACTCTGAGTGTGACATCAGGATATGGTGCTGAATTCACGCTGGCTTTCACAAACACACACTCACACACAGCCCTGTGGATCAAAAAGACCAAAAACCATACTGACTGGTGAATCCAAGGAGTCATCAGCCAAGTGCAGGCCAAAGTAGTCTCTCTCAGTCAGCTCCAGGTGCTTAAAGACGGCATCCAACAACACCTGGCCATGATCCGACTTCTGCAGAGAGAAGAAGAGGAAACAAAAACACACTCAGTTTGAATTCTTTGTTTGATTTCTGCTCCAAGGAGAAACAAAAAAGGAGGGAAATAGAGACAAATTAACACAAAGATATCTAAATGATGTCCTCCCAGCTTTGGTGAAAGGTCAGAGGAGAAAGAGCAGGGGCATGTTAGTGAGAGAGGAAGTAGCTAAACCACATCCTCCCCCAGATGAAAACGAGAACACAAGCATGGTGCAGGGACGCCTCACACAAAGAATTCCTTTTTTTCTTCAGAAAAAAATGTTAATAATTAAAAGCTCCCTTTGCTGCTGAAACATTTCTGAGTTTAGATTCATGTGTGACTCATATCCAGCTTCAGTTAACAACCTCATGGGGAAGAACATGTATGAAGGATTAAGCAGACGTGTGCCTGAGGGTAACTGTCATATACTTCACTGTGTGGTTGATTCAGTGACCGTGTAACATCATCTGACATATTTTCACCAAGTAAGAGGCGAGTCGAGGGTCTTTAAAACATAGAAACAATGTCGGGTTGAAAATATTACGTAAATACAGTAAATACAGTAAGGTCACATATTCATCTGAGCGAAAACTGTCACCAGATGCAGAGAAAAGTGACAAACAGGAGTGTAAAGAGGAAAACTGACTTAAATATATGCAAATTACAAAATTTTTTGACACTCTGGTTTTGTTTTATTTCTGTTTTTTTATGTGTTCATGTCTTTAATTTGTACCAGGTTTAGTTGTTGTTCATGTTCAAATAAATTCTATAAATAAAATAAAAAACGTGCTATTAAAGTGTTGAATACTTTCTATATAGATTACTACAAGCTTTAAAAAAGCAACATCCTTTATTTCTATGTTAAAAATAACAAGGTTGGAAAGTTAAGAGTTATTTTTCGATCATTTTAAGAGGTAGTTAGGCTTTAAAGCTCCTGTAGGGAACTTTAAGCTTAATCAATTTTGGCGCCCCCTGTGGACAAAGTAGTCTTTGCTTCTCTTCTCTTTTAGATGCTAAAGTGGCAACAACTGTCACCCCACTGGCCTTTTACCTTTGACTGTCGAACGCAGATGAATCATAACTAGGGCCTGAACGATCATAACCCTTTATGGATAATGAGAAAGCTTGTTTTCTTACATTTTTTGCTGTGGTATTGACGCAGATTAATGTTTCAATTTTTACTAGTATCATATCAAAGTTAAAAAATTCTATTATCATGACATGATAGTATCATCTGTTTTTAAAGCAATTAAATGTAAATTTATTTCTCCATTTTTGATCCAAAATAAACAAAGGTAGTTCATCTTATCTGTGTTAAATTTGCTAATTTAACAGCAAACGGTGTAACAGGAGCAGACTCTGTGTGGCCAACTGTTTTCTGTAAACTGTCAGGAGATCAGACAGCAGCAGATACAGAGGAGTCAGAAGCTCACTACTGAAGAGCATTTTTGGCACTGAACAAAAGTCAGAGTGGAAAAAAAAAAGAAGAAAGAAATGACAAAGTTCAACCCTGAAACCACACCGTCTGTCTGTGGTCAGGGTTGCATAAAGGAGAGACATGGAAAGAGGAACATTTAGAGAAAGAGACAGAGGGTTCAGGAAGGTAATTAGATTCAAGTGAATCAATGAGTGGGTGCTTTAACATGGTTAAGTAACTTCAGACCATCTGCTTACAAAAGTACACCGAGACAGTCAGGAAGTGCTTTTCTATAATCAAACAGGAAGCACAAAATTGAAGGCGTGCTTCAGAGAGAAATTATCTCCTGGATTTAACGGAAACTGTGAGGAGGAGTTTTGGCGTGGAGGTGATCCTGGTGACAGCTTTAGATAACATTTATTATGTTTTTTCCGTCAACCTGTCAGTGAGACGTGCTTCTTTCCCAAGTGTGAATTTGTACAGAACACAGATCCTCTTTTAATCCTGCTTCTCTTGGTTTATCACGACTTTGACAAAGTTATGTGTGTTCACTTTATAGCTGTATAACAATTTAATGTCATATCACAGCAACTAAACTCAGACTTTTTATCCTCCAGTCCCCTAAATAAATGTCTACTCGGTAATGCCAGTGTGCACATTTTGATATCTTAACCTGCAGAGACCTGGCTGTGGAGTTTCTCCATCTCAACAATACTTCAGCAGGGGTCTCATTAGGGCTGGTCGATATGGCCACAAATCAATATCACGAAATATTGAGAAGTTCACCTCGATAACGTTAAGTGGACGATAACTACCCCACAAGCTGCTCACACCCTCCCACATTAACTTTGTCTACTTCAGCCGCTACAACTTTTGAACCGTCCTCCATCTCCTCACCTGTCTTTCCCTCTTTGTTACGGACTGGATGGGGTGGAGACACGTCTCTGGCATAGGACAGTGTCTTGAAGGGACATGAGACCATATCCTACCTCCACACATCCGAAACCAACTTGTATTTATTTATTTTTTGACACAGAATATATTGACTTGGGCAAAATGACGTCGGATATTGACGTAAATTTAGGTATTAGTAAATTTTCGGTTTATAGCCCAGCCCTAGATCTTACGGCTTTTTACTAATTCTGCTCCAGCATCAGTCATTTACAATGCTTATTCACTTGACCATGGAGGTTGTGTGCATCATCTAGACTTGACAAAGATAAGATTATAATTAACATGACGCGACTTAACTCAAATTAATGTTACTTCATAGGGCCCTGGAGACCCGACAGCAGACTCGATGAGCTCAAAATATACCGATTTTGGAGTTTTGAAAGATGCTCTATTAGGTGAACCCAGTTGTCGATCCCCATCCTTCAGTGAGACTGTTTCAAAGGCAGTTTTAAAATCCCCTCCACACTTTTAAAAAGTCATCGTAAGTACCTGAAGTTACAGGAACATTAGCAGTGAGAACTGCACGTTATATGTGAGACCGCCGAC
The DNA here is from genome assembly GCA_962446985.1 of Xyrichtys novacula. Taxonomy (NCBI): domain Eukaryota; kingdom Metazoa; phylum Chordata; class Actinopteri; order Labriformes; family Labridae; genus Xyrichtys; species Xyrichtys novacula. The sequence goes on along the minus strand of OY660881.1, from coordinate 7,894,314 downwards.
CGTCAGTCAACAGGAGTTCGCACAGTGAGGTGAATCTCTGGAGTTACAGCAGTTATCAGTTAACCGTGGTTTTCCCTTACAGTGAGCAGCAACGTTTCCACTCACTTTGTAATTCTCAAACTGAAAAAAATAATATTGGAAATTATTGCAATGACCTCACAGTGACTAATGCTGTCACCTTTCCAGCAAACGTCAGTCAGGTTTTCCTCTGATTGTCATAAGGGATTGGTTCGATAGAAATCAGTAGGAAAATCCTGTCTAAGCTGCTCTGTATCCGTCATAATCACTGTTTTACCTACAAACTTTGAAAAGCTGCTTAAATACACAAGATCTCCATACAATCAAAAACCACAGGAAAAAAAACACATTAAATCAGTAAACAAGAGGGGCCTGATCCAGTTATCAGACTCATGTCTTTGTAAGCAGAACTGGTGGAAGTGAAATACGAACTACCCTACATTAACTTGACTGGATAAATAACAGTCTTTGTTAAAAATGTTTCACTCATTTTTAACAGATAAAGTTTTTTCAAACAAAATAGAAAGACCTGACGTTTAAGGAAGGAAAGGGCTGGTAATGAAAAAACTGTCATAAAAACAGGGTGGCTGAGAACAACAGGATAGAGGGAAGAGAGGGATGGAGGTGTAGGGAAACAGGAAGAAAGCTGATGAATTATTTATTAAATACATCATTAATATCCCATCCTTCCATGAGAGAGTAGGAAGGGCGAGAGGACAAACTGTGGGACCGCAAGTGGAGCAGAAATTCACACCTGATCCTGCTGCGACTTACAGCGAGAGAGAGAGAGAGGGAGAGAGAGAGAGAAAGAGAGAGAGAGAGTAACTCCATCAGGGCTCTCATGGGAGAACACACACAAACACACACAGTTGGTGCTCTCGTCTAACGCTCTCCTTTACCCCCGTGACACACTTTTACAGCGCATCATGTGTGAGTAGAGAGTGTGTGTGCACAAGTGTGTGTTTATGTGTGTGTGCGTTCATGTGTGTGTGCGTTGAGGGAATGGACAGCATGATAGTTGACGATTGACATGTCGACATGGCAGCCCCTCTAGGATCACCAGCAGTCTTTTAGCAATGTGTGTGTATCTGTCTGTGTGTTAGTGTGTGTGTGTCTGTCAGAGCCTTGTTAAGTCAGTGAGTCAACGCTCATTCGCTCTTTCCCTCACTTCATGCTCACTTCACACAGCTTTACTGTCACATTCAGAGGACTGAAGGATGAAATGCAACAGTTTGTAACATGCTAAGTTACACCAGCCTCAGAGTCTAATGGAAGTAGATATTAGAGAAGTCTTGGTATGAGGTGACTTTTGACTGACTCTTAATCATGCAATCAAAATATCCTTTGTAATCTACTCTGTCTTTGTTGCACCAACCGCTGCTCAACATTTATCAGCTCCAACTCAAACATATTTAGATTCAGCGGAACACCCCCCCACCCACCCCCGATTAGTCGATTTTTGGTAAAAGAATTTCAGGGTTTAGTCGACCAAGAATGTCTTTGGTTGATGACAGCCCTAATATATTTATACAGGGATCAACTTGGGGGAAAAAAAAGAGCTGTTTTAAATGATACTGGAAAACTCCTAGTACTCTCTGGCTGACGAGCAGATTGTATATTCGTGACAAAATAACACGAAAGCTGTCTTGGAGATATGCTGGCAACTCCATGAAGTAACTCTTGGATTTCGCAGGGTAACAAAAAGGAAATAAAAGTGGAATGATTTGATTCACTCCTGACCGATTTCAAGAATTAGGTCAAAGAGGCAAAATGAGGATGTGAAGAAACACGCAAGCCTCTAATGTGATGTTTCCCCATGCAAGGCTATTCATAGACATGTCTGAGAAACTCTGTGTGTGTGTGTGTGTGTGTCTTAGTGTGTGTGTGTGTGTGTATCTCCACTGCTTTTCCTTTGTATGAAGCAACTTTTCAAGCTGGATGTGTGAGCACTCTTTATTCTGTGCTCCCAGGAAACCCATCAACCCTCTGTTCGTGTGTGTGTGTGTCTGTGTATGCACATGTGTGTTTGTGTGTGTGTTCGCTGGCTAGCTTCTACTTGTATTCTAAATGCATGCAACCCAAATGTGCAACTGCGGGTGCTGCAGGATGAAAACACAGCCATACATTGTTAAACAGAGTCAGGAACGTGCACACAGCTAAGCATGCCCTGCACACTTCTTCACACATTCCTACTGCAGTTGTGTAGCTGGTGGGCTTCACACACTGAGCGCAACAAAAAAAAAAGGGATACTGCAACACAAACTGGAGCTAAGATCTACAAATGGAGGGATAGAAGACAGAGGCTCACAGAGAAACACGGGGAAAGAAAAGAAAGTAAGCAGCGAGAAAAAAGAAAGAGCTTGATTAACGATGCGATTGTGTGAGACAAATGCTCTTTGTGTCGATCTTCATCAGTCGGGCAGCACCACTGACTGAAATAGTGTCTGTGTGCGTGAGAGCAGGGAAGAAGAGGGAGACGTAGGGATAGAGCGCAATCAGAACACAAGAGAAGAGAGAGAGAGAGAGAGAGAGAGAGAGAGAGAGAGAGAAAGAAAGAGAGGGAGATGCTCTGATAAGTTTTTCACCCTTCAGGGTAAACATCAATCACACTGATCGAGCTGAGGGAAAATCCTGAGTGTTTTTAAAGGATGACACATCTTATCTATTTATTTTTATATCTCTGCAGCGTAACGGAAAGACTTGAATGTGCGGCAAAAACGCGTTTGTGTAAAAGAATGATGGAAATTCAGGAATGTGTGGGGCGGCTTGTTCAGACAGGAAGAAAACTACATGAAGGAGGAGTCGCTGTCATCTATCTCTGTTTGTATCCAAATCAAAACACACTAAATTAAGTAGTGACTTCATGAGGTTAGAACATTTCCAGACACACACTGGTGTTACATTTATGACGGAGCTGATTAGTTTTGGTTTGTTTTATGTCCTGTAGGCTTAACAACCACAGCTCATGAACAACATCGTCAAACCTGATGAATGTTCTTGTACTGATCCCTTCAACAAATCCTGATTGGCCCATTTATAACTGTATCATGAGACCGCTTATTAATGAATTAACAGAAAACTGTTCAAGAAAAATCCACCAACATGTTTAAGAATCTGTCTTGGAGCATGTAGGCCAGCTTCAACTGGGCAAACTTGCTAAGAGCATGTGATATAATCCAAAGAGCTCTGAAGGGCTTCTACATGGACTTTGTGGTGAGATTGTTTACTCAAAAGCCAGTCTTAGGGATTCAATCCCTTCATCACACTTAATCTGCAAAAGCAACACCCTTTTCAAATAAATTTATAGCTGAAGGAAAAGAATAAGGAGGGAATGACTGAATAAGCACACATGCTCTATATTCCCTCCACACACGCACATACCTCCCCGTTTCATGAAGCTGTATGCTCTCACAGCCACACCCAGCCCACAGCATAAACACAAATATGCTGAGCCTGTTTCCACAGTTTTCACACTAATTCTAAGTCTGTCTCAAACACGTAATTTAAATGAAATAATTTACTCAAACGGACTTTATTTTGGCTTACCAAGACTTAAGAAATCTCACACTAACTGTCTGAGTGTTTTCTATTTTAACTGTGACTAAACAGTTAGTACGGGATGTTGTGCTCTGCTTATATTTTAATATCCCTTTGTGAAACTGAAAAGAACAACTAAATAAACTACATTTATTTTCCTCCTTGAACAATGTGTTTCTTAAAGTGTATCTGACTGATGTTGTGCTGTAACCCAGGGAAAGTTTTGTACACCCTCCACAAAAAATCTGTTCTGTCTTTGGAGAATCCATACAGACCGTATTTTTCGCACTACAAGGTGCACCTGATTATAAGATGCACCATCAATGAACGCGTCTATTTGCGTCTATTTTCATACATAAGGCACACAAGATTATAAAGCGCATTAAGCCAAATAAAACATTCAGATAAGTCAAACTTTGTTTAACTCATCAATAACTCAGCGAGGCTACGGTAGCTGCAGTGCTCCGACAAGCCAAAAGGATTTTAAGTGTGCCTTATATTGCAAGAATTACAGTAATCTTGTATATTGTTCGCTCTTCGATTTTACAGTTTTGCGTTGATAAACTTTGCTTACAGACTATGATTTCTGGATGATTTTGAGCACATGCAGCGATTTCCACTACAGAGTCATGTCGTCTTGGCCTTAATTTAAAAGGACAGCTGAGGAGAGACACAAAATGTAGGGAGGGGAAGTAATGGAAGGAAAGGGTAAAGAGACTGGAGTCAAACTAGCAACCACTAAAACACTGATTAGGGCCTCTGTTTCTGGAGGGGGGTGTCACACCATTGTTCCCAGTTATCGTCATTCTTTTTTGCAGGTCTTGTAAACTGTAAAGCTTTTTTTACGAGATTATTTGTGCTCTGAGTTGCTCATCATCAGATTCTTTTCCAGTACAAATAGCTCTTGTCGACAGCTAAAGGTTTATTTGATGTGTAGTGGTTGCTATGGTTACGGCTGCACGTCACTTTGCTCCAAAAGGAAAAAAAAAAAACGTGCTTTTGTAGTCGCACAGAGGTGGGTCATCGGTGGGCTGGGCTTTTTCATTCCTTATCATCCATCAAGCTTCTAAGGCTACACCAGACTCTGCTTTCTACTTGTATCATCTCAGCCAAAAGGCTTTTCATCTCTCTAAGATCGTCAATACAGGCCTTCATGTGCACCAAGAGCACTCTGGTTCCCATGACGATAAGTGACCGCTTCTGGATTTTCACTCTCGGCGAGAATCAAGTTGGCCATGGAGAGGATCAATAGAAGTATTGTTGCTCTGAGGATGGCTTGGCTTGTCTTTCCAGGAAGTTACTGCCGCTGCAAGGGTCTGATCAATGACACGGACGGAGAGACTGACAGAGAGCGAGTCATTCATTCAGGGAGAGGCAGCAAGAGGGAGGGCAGGGAGGGAGGGGGCGCGAATCTGGAGCTGGAAAGAGACTGAGAGATAGTGATCCAAAGATAAAGCTAAAATGAAATTCTTGATCACTTTGCTGAGGTGTTCAATGATGTAAAAGTGCTCTGTTTCAAAAGCCGAGTGGTATAGCTTCACTTTTTATCAAAAAGAGCCTCAAATTAAGAAGCTTTTATTTATACTTAAGCTTGTTCAATGTTAAAGAATTTAGCTTTGATGTTAAAAGATTTTTTTTTCTTTTGCTGCTGCTCGTCTTTTAACAGGTAAACGAAAACATGACCACATCACCCCAGTTCTGCCACCCTTCCATTGGCTTCCTGTTCATTTTAGATTTCATTTTAACATTTTATTGTTTGTTTTTAAATCTTGAAATGGATCAGCACCACAGTACATCTCTGACCTCTTCAATGTTTATACCCCCCCACATTCCTTGAGGTCTGCAGATTAAAACATCCCCCACACTTTCTACTTCTAAATCACATCTTAAAATGAGAGTTGTGTGATCTCTGTCTTTTTATGTCTTTTATGGATCTGTTATCATTTTTATTTCTTTCATGCTTTGATTTCATTTCTTTTATTTCATTTGAAATGTTTTTAACTGTTTTTATTTATTTTCTCTTGATGTTTTCTGCCGTGTCAGTTCTTTCAATTTTATTGCGCAGCACTTTGGTAACTTTTTTAAAATGTGCAATATAACTAAAGTGGATTGGATTGGACTGTGTTGTAGCTTAGCTTACAACTTCTCTATCAAATACCTCTATTCCTTGTGTTTTTTGCAACCAAATCAATTAGTTAAAGTAATATTGACACAGTTTCCGTTCATGCTAAGGCAGATATTGGCTATTGTAACTGTTCAAAATAAAGTTATATGTTGTTTGAAATACTTGTGAAAGAGTTTAAATTCTGTTCGAAGACTTTTTCTCTGCAGCAAATCAACTTCTTATGTCCATGTGGTTGGATCACTTCAGTTTAAAAAACACGCATCAAAACTTGTGCTTCTTCCAAAAGTTTTTATATACGCTATAAAAATACCAAATGTACATCTGGAGTCCTCTTGGTGAGAAAACGAGAGAGATAGAGAGAGAGAGAGAGAGAGAGAAACTGAATGAGGGAAAGTTTCAGAGATAGTGAAGAAAATTAGCTCAAGGCCAGAAAATAAAACAGTTTTCCTCAGAATTGTCATGTGCCTTTGACGTAAAGAAGACGATGTTTCTCCATTATGTTCGCAGTCTGAATGAAAATGTTACTACGTCTCTGTAAGAATACAAGCCTGAATATACACAGGATGTGATCTGTCAGACAGGAGGTTATTGAAGGAGCTGTTTTCTGACACACAAAGGGAATTTCCCCTCTTGTTCTGTTGTAGAGCTGATCAAACACGTGGTAAAAGAGAGACACACACACACACACAGCCAGACAGACACAAAGAGACAGACAGAGGAACGGATATGTGCCATTACAGAAACTGACAGACGACCATGATGTCAGCCACAAGTCTATTTGTCACCTGATTCCAAGTAAAACACACTGCTGCTTTACATATCAGTGTGCCAACACACACACACATACACACACACACCAGTTTGTCTGCCCTGGAGGTGTGATATTGTGTGACCGCTTGAGAAACAAGAGTCAGACTGACAGACAGATCAACCCCTGAGGTCAAACCTGAGACAACTGAAACCAGCGTGAGCAAAATGATATCACCTCAGTTTACAAAGGTGAAGACGGCGTCTCTAATCTTTAGCTGGTGCTCCAAATAACTTGAGCTGGAGTAGAAAAAGTTTTTAGGGAAGTTCAGGGATAGAAGAAGCCGAGTGTCACAGGAAAGAGAAGTAGAAAAAGTGGATTGTGTTTGATTAATGCACAAATATTTTCTGTTTCCAGTTCAAAGTGTCCTCTCGTTTTAAAAAGTCCACAATGGATGATATAAAAAAGATATTATAAGGAATGCATGACGAGTTTATAAGAGTAGTCTGATGCAAAGGAAAATCTAAAAGTGATGATTCTCTGCAAAATCTGTATTTTAAGAGTTGGTTTGAGAAGAAGATCACAGCAGACAAAGTTTTATAGTCCTCTACAAGTAGAGTTTGAACTGTTTATGTTCATAAGTGTGTCAGAGAGAGAAGTACTTACGCTGACTTTGAACGCCTGGACTGTGTTGTCCAGCAGCAGTACGTTGCACACAACCTGTGTGTGCTGCCTGTCTCGCTCCAGCTCCGTCGCCCGGACATTGTAGGATCTGCCAGCAGGCAAGCGGAAGCGCGCGCTCATCACGCTCCTACCAGGGTCTGCAACGAAACGAACACACATAGCAGAGAGGAGAGAGAGTGAGGCAGGGGCTTTTAAACACAAAACAGAGTCATACTTAAACACAGGGAGCATATTTTATGGACGTTTATCACACGCACACACGCACGCTATAAGATGATTTAGCTTGCTAAGGCAAAAATAAGCCAATGTAAAGTAACATATGATGTGGACCATGTTTCCTCCGCTGCCTTACTGAAGGCAACCGCACAGTTAGACAAGCCTGTACAAGCAAAGAGAAGCAGCAAAGACTGAGTGCTTCATGAGAAAAGAATGTCAATGAGTAGGCAAGCTGTAGATTCCCTACTGAGGGATGTGGAAAATGAGCATTAGACCAGCTCTGAAACACTTAGAGGCAACAACACAATGAGGAAAAAATACCAGAAGGAGATCCAGTGATGTTGCTGTCATCTATAAAGTTTTATCTTTTAATATCAAATTACAAATACTGAGCAGAAAGGAATATCCCTGGTACAAAAAAAAATGATAATAATGAAAACAAGAGTAAGAGGAGATCCTGGTTTGAGAGGATAAAGCATTTATGAAACGCCTGCAGCATGCCTGGATGAAGGGGCTGCAGCGATTGGCTGGCAGATGATGGCAGGACAAACAGTGGCCGAGGGTGCCCTGTCTGCTCATCAGTGGGAATAAATAACAGTAATTTTATCTGAAGCTGCTCCATTTGGTAGAACAGAAGCCCGCACCGACTGTTTTTCTTGTCTCTGTGAATAGTACGCTTGTCGCATACAAAATGAATCCATGTTCAAACGGATTAAAAATCTGCCATTTATGCTGTATACGTGTACTCTGAACTTTATTTGAACTTTAGAGGCTGGCAAAAAACAAAAGAGGCATAAAGTCAGAGTGTTTGTGTTTACATGATGAGCACCTTTATGAAAATTCCTGGAAATTTTCATGCGTACATGAAAAGAGCTCAAATGAAAAGACAAGAAGTTAAGAAACAGTCTGACACTTACAAATAGGGGTGTCCTGATACAAACTTTTGACTTCCAATACGATACAGATATTGATCTGATATTGGCACAAAATTGAGCATGACAAGTTTTTCCACTCAGCTGCAATGTCTTTTTTGGACTTCAACAAAAAATACTGCCACACGGTCGACATCAATCTTACTCCTGCCTACTTTGTTAGTACCTTAGTACACACTGTTGTTGTGATTTTGTGGGCTCTGCAAGCCAGATCAGGGCTCTGCGGAGTCTAGGATGGACTGCTCGTATTGGAGATTTTGGATGCAGGCTGATATAATCCGATATTCGTTTCTTTGCTGGTATCAGACCAATATCCGATATCAATTGGGACACCCCTACTTACAACCTATTTTTTTACTTTACAAAAGTCCAGCAGAGGCTTCATATGCTGATGTTTACACAATCTTTTCATGTTTCTCGAATAAAGACTACTCCTTTATAATTCATCAAAAATATTATGTCATTTTTTATAATATTTCCCATATGTTAATGCGTTTACATACAGTAATGTTTAGACAAAATTTGTCTGTATCCTCTGCCATATATAGCTTAGTGGAAATCAGGTTGTGACAAAGCCCTCTTTGTAAAAGCATATGTATGTCCTGAGAGCTTCACATGCTCCCTCTGTTGTTGTGCATTTACCGCAGTGTTTTCAGATTTTGTTGGAGAACATATGCTTCTGCAGTGGGATTTGCGTCGTCTCTGTCCTTGTACCCCCTTTTCATTCATCGGTGATCAGTCTTGACAGGAGACATAGTAACCCCACGAGGGTCATAACCTCGTCATCAGGAGCCGCTGGATTTGTAATGATGGCTCTGTGTGAGCGTATTTGTGTGTGTGAATAGTATATATGGAGGGCTCGCTGCGTCTCTGAGCTGCTTGTCACTACACATCAGCTGAAACCCCCATGACCACTGGCAGATGGTGTGCAAACTGTGTACATGCTCACGTATACATTTGTGTCTATACTTGAAGCCATAGATAACAGCCACAAAAAGCCTGCGTTCATACCTCGAGATGATCCAAGATACTCGAGAAACATAAAAAAGTGTTGTTTTGATATTAACATTAAAAAATATATGAAGCAGAATTCTTATTCTATGTTTTATAGAGCTTTTAAACTAGATGTCCTGTATATCTAACGCTTAGAGATTTGAAAAACAGGATTTCTATAACCCTAAAATGATATGAGGGAGAGATAGTATACCAACACCAGCTAATGAATGAACAATAAAAGAAATAATCACTCATTATGAGGTCAAATGGGGATTTCAGTTCAGGCCCGGAGGCTTCCAGGATGTATCGTAACAGTTACGTTATGCTTGCACGAGATCAAGAAGAGCGCTGCCACCGATGCAGATGAAACTCCAACACCGCTGTGATATTTTGCATAGATCTAATAGAAAAGAAACGAAACACTTCTTCAAATAGGTCAAAGCAAAGTTTTAGCCTGCAGCTGCACTTCTGAAAACACCTCACTCACAGCCAGCCGGAGAGGAAGATGACAAAGAAACAACAGAGGGAAGTCGAACAGAACTGGAAAATCCTCCTGCCTACCTTGAGTCACCGGCTGAGTAATGCTTTGCCTCTACTGAGATAAAAAAAACTGTTAATGCACATAATGTTCTGTTTTTGTCATTAGTATAAAGGTCCTGATGTTTTTACATGCAGCCAAACATAAAATAATCCAGTCTTATAAACTGTTGGCGTGTTGATTTGTTTATAAAGTTTAGATCAACTCTCGAGTGTAAAAAGAGGCAGATTTATCATGTTTGAAGCAACCTGGATGTGATGCATTAACCTGATGTGCCGTGCCTTTCAAGACTCATACATTAGCTCAACTATGGCAGAGGGACAAAGCAGCAAATTTCAGCGTCGAAAGAAGTGACGCAGGCACAGCGGGAGCATTTCAGGTACACCGAGAATGACCGAGGAGTTTATCGAGATCATGAAACATAAAAATCTCATGCAAAAAAGTTGAAGCTCAGGAGTCAAACACATCAAACTTATTCCAGTGTGTCTAAATAAGATTATTACATGATACTGTGATGTTACTTTAGTGGCAGATTTTCTAATAAATCAGTCTTTGATGGTATCAAAATCTCTAATAGATGCCTCCCTACCACACTCTGATTGTGCACGGTCAAAAACTGCTCCTATAACCATAAAAATCTCATAAAACTAATTTTATTTCAACTTTTGAATGTAGAATTTTATAAGTCCTGATTGTAGATGATCAAATAGATCATCCTGTTCTCATGCTCTGCTTTATTGCTGCCCATGCCTGCTGTGTCCCTCTTACTTTAATTGATGTGGGCATTGCATCATGCTCATTGTTGTAATTGATTTTACATCAGTTGAACCCTGTAAACCTGGCTTCTGGCGATGACTGGCACATTGACAGTGGAGTTTAAAATGTGCACTCTCAATGAAAAGGTTCAATCATACATTTGAAAGACTGTATAAGGGGGTAAAGTCTTCCAGTGACCCTTAATTTAGTGACAGATCTGATCAGAAAAGGAGATTTTTTCAATCCAGCTCAGCAGGGGGTCTAACATTTCCACTGATAATGTCCTTTGGGAGACTATGAGTGGGAAAGTAGGTGTAAGAGTTGGTGTCTGGGGTCCTGACTTTGAAAGATGTGGGCATTAAACAAGGCAGGGATGGTCTCTCACAGAGAGGAGCTGCTGAGCTGCATTACAGGAAGTGTAGGTGGCTGAATGCTAGCAGGTGGTATCAAACCAAGCGTGGCGCTTTCCATCCCGCAGAGATCGATACGTTCTGACTGCCAACAGAACCACCACACACACATACACACACACAGAGCCGGGCACACACGTAAAAGTACGGGGCCCCCACACAGCCTCAAACGCATGCAATCACCAAGGCTAACATGCATACAGAGGCAGCAGCAGCAGCAGTACTGTCAGGGTTGGGAACAGAGCGAAGGGGCTGGAGAGATGAGCGGAGATGAAGCCATGCAGAAGGATGGAAGATCCGAGGGGGAGGAGGAGGAGGAGGAGGAGTAGAAGGACGGGGGGAGGGATTGTCTCCTATCACTGGCTCACACTGCGGGGTGATGGGATACATAGATGATGAGGTCTGACACACAGACTCTCTCCACAGGCTGACTCGCCTTCCCTGCTCTCTTCCTGTCCTAACATTTTTCTGCCGTGCAGCTGAGGACAGTTTAGAGAGCACAGAGCGCGGCGCTGGACCATCTCTGTGGTGTGCGACCAATTAATCATGTTTTCCCCTGAAACTCAGACTATATGTGACCTCAAATTATCCATATAGTCAAATAGAAGGAACTCGGGTCATGCGTCTTTTATGTCAAAACAACCCTTTGTCCAGCTGTCCTTGTTATGGAGCCTTTAGCTGCTCTGACTGCTCTTGTATGCATGTTCTACTCTTGTTAATGAAGAGGAACATCGTTTAAGGAGCAGGTTGTTGTGGTCGATTGGAACTTTGGAGGACCCTGGTATAAAGGAGTTCTGCTTTCTCGTGTTTTTACTTTTTAGAGTTTGTGACACCTTCTTTGTCCTTAAAAACTCTGTCCCATACAAACTGCGAGGTGTTTACTCCGTGCTCCGTCTTCAATGTTGTACATTTCTCTGTTGTGGGCTGCAGCTTTTCTGCCTTTTGTGCCTTTTCCCCGCTCTTTTGTCTCTTTTGGTTTTTCACATCGTAAACAAAGGATGCCAAATTAACCAGACTCCTTTTCTGTGGATAGATACGATTACAGTCAGTCTGTGTTTACAGACGCATTCATAGCAACAGTCTGTTCTTCATAGAGACAGTGTGCTACTGAGAAAAAAACAAACAATTTTCACAGAATGTTGATGACTAGGGCAAAAATACTATTGGATTTTTACTTAGGTCCATTTGATGGTTATTCAAGTTTAACAAGCTCTGATCATTGACCACGAGTGCAATCAAGGCATCTGCAGAGAGACCTGGACTAACCCTAACCCTGAAGCTGCAGGTTCATGTCACTAAGGTCAAGGTACTACTTGATCTGAACATGGTGTCACATGCATGTTTATATTATGCAGTCATGCAGACAACATATGCATGGCGTCCACATTACTCCTCAGGTCTGAATCTTGCTGCTCTACACCTGTATTTCCAACAACTGTCGCTGATATTTGCATGTTTTTGACATTGAAAATGAGTGCTTATAAATTTGAAGAATCATGACCCAGCCTGAGTGCTGACCCAGCAGAGTCAAACATTCAACACAGCTGAGTAGTAAATTCAGATAATATTTGTTTTGCTCATTTATTTTCTGCTTGTCTTTTATTGATGTTCTGTTTGTGTAAATTATAATCCTCTTATTATTGGTTCTGCTCCACTGTACTCTTTACAATCCTTTTCCATTGTGCCATTTTCTATTCTACTCCATCCTATTCTCCATGTTCTATAATTTTCTGCTCCACTGTGTTCTTTTCAGTTTCTCTCTGCTGAGCTGGACAGGGCAGCCACACTCCCCTGAGAGAAGCCTCCGGAACTCCGGAAGCACGCTACCATTATTGCTTCCTGCAGTCAGCAGAGCTGACAAACAGGCAGGAGTGTGTGTGTATATGAATGTGAGTGAGCGTGTGTGCGTGTTGACCCTAAAGCTTCCCCTCAGTGGTGGGCTCCTCTGGCTCTCTTAGCTTATTGCAAACACAGACGAGCCAGGAGTCTTTCTGTCTGTATACAGGAATATACACTTACGTCTGAACTCACACACTGATACAAAAAGAGACACGTGCACATCATCTTACAGTATCAGGATAGCTCCTGATAACTAAGCACAGATACAAAAGTTATCCGAATACATTATCCCACCAAACTAAGATTCTCCCTATATTCCAAAGTCTTCAAAGCTAAAGTTAAACAATATTCAGCATCCGCTCCCAGTTCGAATAAAGGCCAACTGCTGAACTTTATTTGCCCCGTGCATTTCTATTTATTCTCCCAATTTCTTTAAAGAATCTCCAAAGACATGCAACGTATGGTTTTCCTGTCCCTTTGTGATGCTGTGAAACAATTGAAATAAGATGCTAGCAGTTAACAATCCCAGAGGACTCGTGCTTCACTGTGTTAACTAGGCCACACAGAAACAGGTGGTCAATTACAGATGTGTGCCAGTGTGTGTATTTCTGTGTTTGCAGACAGCTTGACTGCTGTGAGTTTTTTTTTATAACAGATGAGAGGAGAATACGACTATAAAGCTCCCGTAGACCTTGCTCTTTAAGTGAATGACATTTTAGAAATAAAAGACAGAGTTGAAACGTGCTACTACAGTGGAAGTCTGAGCGAACATCAAACAAACTCAAACCTGACCTTTGTGTTATATTCAGCTATCCCGCCTTCAAAAACAGAGAGGTGTTTTATGTATCAATTCCAGCAGTAACTGATCTGTCTCGTACCCAGACCAGTTTAAAACCCCAGACCTCCTATGCTTATATGGGACAACAATATCAGAGAGATTAAAGTGCTGATTCATGCCTCTGTCTCCATGGTTATTTGAATATTGTTGGGGATTTTGGCATGAATGAGGCCAATTATCAAATCAAAAATGAATATTCTACTCATTAAAAACTAAACAGGTACGAGATTGTTGATCAAAAGTAGTATTTTCGCCCTTTTACTTAACCTGCATGTGTTTGCTCTATGAGCAATATTCATCAGCAGTTTATTTATAAAGTCACCCAAATAAAACAACTCCTGACAACAAGAGATCTGCATATTGGCACAGCTTGCTGTTGTTGGTGACACAATCCAAATATCTGAGTGCAGAAAAAAAAAACATCTGACAATAAGCAGGCTGAGCGCTGGAAGACCAGGTGGTGTGTGTTAGTAATGCAGAGGGACAGTGAGAGCACAGTGTCTATGCCAGTGGTTAAGATGTAGGATACATATGTCAACAGTATATATTAAAAATTAGGGGTGGGAGGAAAAGTCGATTCACACAAGTATCGCAATTTTTTGTTTTACAATTTTTGATATCGATTTTTATGTTAAAAAAAATGTTTTTTTCTTTCAAATTTAAGTATAAATTTTCAAAACTGACTTACAAGTGATGAAGTATGGTTCTTGAAATAGTCTGTACACAATCAAAATCAATCAACTGTTTCACTGGTGTTAAAATGCAGACTAAAAATCAACAATATCGTAGAATCGCAATTTAAATCGAATCGGTATAAAAAAAATCGTAGAAGAATTGAATCAGGAGAAAAGCATATCGTCCCAGCCCTTTTAAAATGTCCTCTAAATGTGATTAATAACCATGGTTTCAGTATTGACAAAGATAATCAGGATGATCATTTTGGCCATCATTACACAGCTCTTGTATCTGAATCTAATTGACAGACTCAAACACAGCATTTCAATGTGTCTGAATGGGGGAGGTGGGTGGCAGTGTAGCCGCAGCTTAAGGAATGTGGGCAGCGAACGACCTCTGACCTCCTTTAGGGATAGCCATATGTGGCCCCAGCTGATGGTAAAGCCATACAGTGCCGCTTGTAATCTGACTGCTGAAGTCTCTGAGGAGAGGAGAAGAAAAGAGGAGCGTGGACTGAGTTATAGTTTTTCTACTCTGAGGATCAACAGATCACTATAAAGCAGCTTTCTTCCATATTTACCTTTTGAACGAGTTGATTTTTCCAAGAATAAAGGAAATCATATATTTTCTACAAAAGTAATACATTCAAAATGAAAAGGCATAAAGCGACTTTGCAGGAGGACAACCTAAAACTCTCCCAACTCAACCACTGTAACACCTAAAGTACACACAATGAGGGTTAACTGTGAGCCAGAGTGACACTACATGTGGAAGTGAGGGCTGTCTAAAACCATGCATCTATCTAGGTCATGTTTGCAAAAACATGATTTGGGGAAAGCATTTCTCTTCTTTATGTGGGCTTCAATGAAAAGCCAAACCACTACTGAGTGTTACCAGTTTCCATCAACCTCCTTCAAACTAGTTATTAGGGCCCGAGCGTAGCTGCTAAGCAGCTGCGAGAGCCCTCTTTAGGGCCCGAGCCAGCTGCAGAGCAGCCGGGCGTAGGCCCTATTATTCCCCAAGTGGTTTTTCTTTGTTTCTTTCTTTCTTTCTTTCTTTCTTTCTTTCTTTCTTCTTTTTCCTCCCCTTTGAACTGGAAAATGGCCCACTTCCCACTGGCGAAAACTCATGAAATTTGGCAGGACGACCGGGCCTGGTGAAAAATTTGATATTCCGAAGTCGCCCAAACAAGAAAATGCAAAATGGCTCCATAGCGCCCCCTAAGGTGAAAATTCACACTATTGAGTGTCACGCCTGTACGCTTTGTCAAAATGACACAAAATTTGACACACACATGTATCTCAATAAGATCTACAAAAAAGTCAGTGCGGGCGTATCTGTCAAATGTACGGTTAAAGGGTTATTTCGCATTTTTTGCCGATCCGCACACATTGGAATTTCGCTAACTCCTCCGAAGGCTTTCGTTCCACCGGCACCACATTTGCTCAGGCCAATCTACACCCCATGGCCATTAAAAGTTATTCAAATCATGACGCTGCACCCCAGGGTTTACGTTCTAGGGGGCGCCAAAGATAACCCTAAAATCCACATATTTAAAAGTCTTATAACTTTTTATTTTTGCCCTCACTGGCCTCCAAGTTTTCTAGGATGATGCAATGTCCAGCCATCAACACATTTGTGAAGGAATTTTTACTCCCCAAAAGAGCGCCCCCCATGGCAGGAGAAAAAAGTCCATTTTTTCTTGTCCCCTAAGGTGAAAATACACATTGTTGAGTGTCACGCCTGTACGCTTTGTCAAAATGACACAAAAATTGACACACACATGTATCTCAATAAGATCTACAAAAAAGTCCATGCGCGCGTATCTGTCAAATGTACGGTTAAAGGGTTATTCCGCATTTTTTGCCGATTCGCACACATTGGAATTTCGCTAACTCCTCCGAAGGCTTTCGTTCCACCGGCACCACATTTGCTCAGGCCAATCTACACCCCATGGCCATTAAAAGTTATTCAAATCATGACGCTGCACCCCACGGTTTACGTTCTAGGGGGCGCCAAAGATAACCCAAAAATCCACATTTTTAAAAGTCTTATAACTTTTTATTTTTGTCCTCACTGGCCTCCAAGTTTTCTAGGATGATGCAATGTCCAGCCATCAACACATTTGTGAAGGAATTTTTACTCCCTAAAAGAGCGCCCCCCCATGGCAGGAGAAAAAAGTCCATTTTTTCTTGTCCCCTAAGGTGAAAATACACATTGTTGAGTGTCACGCCTGAACGCTTTGTCATATTGACACAAAAATTGACAATCATGTGTATCTCAATTAGATCTACGAAAAAGTCAAAAAGCGCGTATCTGTATAATGTACGGTTAAAGGGCTATTTCGCATTTTTTGTCGATTCGCACACATTGGAATGTGGCTATCTCCTCCTAAGGCTTTCGTCCCACCGATACCAAATTTGCTCAGGGCAATCTACACCCCATGCCCATTCAAAGTTGTAAAAATCATGACGCTGCAGCTGCAGAGCAGCCGGGCGTAGGCCCTATTATTCCCCAAGTGGTTTTTCTTTGTTTCTTTCTTTCTTTCTTTCTTTAGGGCCCGAGCGTAGCTGCTAAGCAGCTGCGAGAGCCCTCTTGTTCCTGCATGTTTCCTTCTTTTGTTATTAGGGCCCGAGCGTAGCTGCTAAGCAGCTGCGAGAGCCCTCTTGTTCCTGTAGTTTCCTTCTTTTGTTAGGGCCCGAGCGTAGCTGCTAAGCAGCTGCGAGAGCCCTCTTGTTCCTGTAGTTTCCTTCTTTTGTTATTATTATTATTATTTTTCCTCCCCTTTGAACTGGAAAATGGCCCACTTCCCACTGGCGAAAACTCATGAAATTTGGCAGGACGAGCGGGCCTGGTGAAAAATTCGATATTCCGAAGTCGCCCAAACAAGAAAATGCAAAATGGCTCCATAGCGCCCCCTAAGGTGAAAATTCACACTATTCACTGTCACGCCGGTACGCTTTGTCAAAATGACACAAAAATTGACACACACATGTATCTCAATAAGATCTACAAAAAAGTCAGTGCGGGCGTATCTGTCAAATGTACGGTTAAAGGGTTATTTCGCATTTTTTGCCGATCCGCACACATTGGAATTTCGCTAACTCCTCCGAAGGCTTTCGTTCCACCGGCACCACATTTGCTCAGGCCAATCTACACCCCATGGCCATTAAAAGTTATTCAAATCATGACGCTGCACCCCACGGTTTAGGTTCTAGGGGGCGCCAAAGATAACCCTAAGATCCACATATTTCAAAGTCTTATAACTTTTTATTTTTGCCCTCACTGGCCTCCAAGTTTTCTAGGATGATGCAATGTCCAGCCATCAACACATTTGTGAAGGAATTTTTACTCCCCAAAAGAGCGCCCCCCCATGGCAGGAGAAAAAAGTCCATTTTTTCTTGTCCCCTAAGGTGAAAATACACATTGTTGAGTGTAACACCTGTACGCTTTGGCAAAATGACACAAAAATTGACACACACATGTATCTCAATAAGATCTACGAAAAAGTCAATGCGCGCGTATCTGTCAAATGTACGGTTAAAGGGTTATTCCGCATTTTTTGCTGATCCGCACACATTGGAATTTCGCTAACTCCTCCGAAGGCTTTCGTTCCACCGGCACCACATTTGCTCAGGCCAATCTACACCCCATGGCCATTAAAAGTTATTCAAATCATGACGCTGCATCCCACGGTTTAGGTTCTAGGGGGCGCCAAAGATAACCCTAAAATCCACATAATTAAAAGTCTTATAACTTTTTATTTTTGTCCTCACTGGCCTCCAAGTTTTCTAGGATGATGCAATGTCCAGCCATCAACACATTTGTGAAGGAATTTTTACTCCCCAAAAGAGCGCCCCCCCATGGCAGGAAAAAAAAGCCAATTTTTTCTTGTCCCCTAAGGTGGAAATTCACACTATTGACTGTCACGCCTGTACGCTTTATCATATTGACACAAAAATTGACACACATATGTATCTCAATAAGATCTACAAAAGAGTCGATTCGCGCGTATCTGTCAAATGTACGGTTAAAGGGCTATTTTGCATTTTTTGCCGATTCGCACACATTGGAATGTGGCTAACTCCTCCTAAGGCTTTCGTCCCACTGACACCAAATTTGCTCAGGCCAATCTACACCCCATGGCCATTCAAAGTTGTAAAAATCATGACGCTGCACCCCACGGTTTACGTTCTAGGGGGCGCCAAAGATGACCCAAAAATCCACATTCTTAAAAGAATCCACACCCCCCCCATATGGCAGGAGAAAAAGTCAAGTTTTTCCTGCCCATCGCTCAATGGCTCAATCGCATCGCTCTCCAGGCAACACCGTAAGGAGGAGCAACCTGCCATTTCGATATATCATAGCTGTGTTTGTGCCCTCACTCATGGTCCAGACTTTTTTCAAATAGGACATGAAGTTTGTCTGCAGCGAGTGTTTTGGTAGAAACTGCGCCTCCCATTCATTATAATGGGAAATGACCACAGACAAGTGCGCACACCATCTTTGGATCTTGAGTGTGACGCGATCGGGAGGGGGAGGCGGTCGCCCTGGGGGCGGCGCGACGCGGCTCGGGCCCGACAGTGCCCCACCGGGGCCCTAGTTATTATTATTTTTCCTCCCCTTTGAACTGGAAAATGGCCCACTTCCCACTGGCGAAAACTCATGAAATTTGGCAGGACGACCGGGCCTGGTGAAAAATTTGATATTCCTAAGTCGCCCAAACAAGAAAATGCAAAATGGCTCCATAGCGCCCCCTAAGGTGAAAATTCACACTATTGACTGTCACGCCTGTACGCTTTGTCAAAATGACACAAAAATTGACACACACATGTATCTCAATAAGATCTACAAAAAAGTCAGTGCGGGCGTATCTGTCAAATGTACGGTTAAAGGGTTATTTCGCATTTTTTGCCGATCCGCACACATTGGAATTTCGCTAACTCCTCCGAAGGCTTTCGTTCCACCGGCACCACATTTGCTCAGGCCAATCTACACCCCATGGCCATTAAAAGTTATTCAAATCATGACGCTGCACCCCAAGGTTTAGGTTCTAGGGGGCGCCAAAGATAACCCTAAGATCCACATATTTAAAAGTCTTATAACTTTTTATTTTTGCCCTCACTGGCCTCCAAGTTTTCTAGGATGATGCAATGTCCAGCCATCAACACATTTGTGAAGGAATTTTTACTCCCCAAAAGAGCGCCCCCCCATGGCAGGAGAAAAAAGTCCATTTTTTCTTGTCCCCTAAGGTGAAAATACACATTGTTGAGTGTAACACCTGTACGCTTTGGCAAAATGACACAAAAATTGACACACACATGTATCTCAATAAGATCTACGAAAAAGTCAATGCGCGCGTATCTGTCAAATGTACGGTTAAAGGGTTATTCTGCATTTTTTGCCGATCCGCACACATTGGAATTTCGCTAACTCCTCCGAAGGCTTTCATTCCACCGGTACCACATTTGCTCAGGCCAATCTACACCCCATGGCCATTAAAAGTTATTCAAATCATGACGCTGCATCCCACGGTTTAGGTTCTAGGGGGCGCCAAAGATAACCCTAAAATCCACATATTTAAAAGTCTTATAACTTTTTATTTTTGTCCTCACTGGCCTCCAAGTTTTCTAGGATGATGCAATGTCCAGCCATCAACACATTTGTGAAGGAATTTTTACTCCCCAAAAGAGCGCCCCCCATGGCAGGAAAAAAAAGCCAATTTTTTCTTGTCCCCTAAGGTGGAAATTCACACTATTGACTGTCACGCCTGTACGCTTTATCATATTGACACAAAAATTGACACACATATGTATCTCAATAAGATCTACAAAAGAGTCAATTCGCGCGTATCTGTCAAATGTACGGTTAAAGGGCTATTTTGCATTTTTTGCCGATTCGCACACATTGGAATGTGGCTAACTCCTCCTAAGGCTTTCGTCCCACTGACACCAAATTTGCTCAGGCCAATCTACACCCCATGGCCATTCAAAGTTGTAAAAATCATGACGCTGCACCCCACGGTTTACGTTCTAGGGGGCGCCAAAGATGACCCAAAAATCCACATTCTTCAAAGAATCCACATCCCCCCCCCCCCATATGGCAGGAGAAAAAGTTAAGTTTTTCCTGCCCATCGCTCAATGGCTCAATCGCATCGCTCTCCAGGCAACACCGTAAGGAGGAGCAACCTGCCATTTCGATATATCATAGCTGTGTTTGTGCCCTCACTCATGGTCCAGACTTTTTTCAAATAGGACATGAAGTTTGTCTGCAGCGAGTGTTTTGGTAGAAACTGCGCCTCCCATTCATTATAATAGGAAATGACCACAGACAAGTGCGCACACCATCTTTGGATCTTGAGTGTGACGCGATCGGGAGGGGGAGGCGGTCGCACTGGGGGCGGCGCGACACGGCTCGGGCCCGACAGTGCCCCAACGGGGTCCTAGTTATTATTTTTCCTCCCCTTTGAACTGGAAAATGGCCCACTTCCCACTGGCGAAAACTCATGAAATTTGGCAGGACGACCGGGCCTGGTGAAAAATTTGATATTCCGAAGTTGCCCAAACAAGAAAATGCAAAATGGCTCCATAGCGCCCCCTAAGGTGAAAAATTCACCTGACGCCTGTACGCTTTGTCAAAATGACACAAAAATTGACACACACATGTATCTCAATAAGATCTACAAAAAAGTCAGTGCGGGCGTATCTGTCAAATGTACGGTTAAAGGGTTATTGCGCATTTTTTGCCGATCCGCACACATTGGAATTTCGCTAACTCCTCCGAAGGCTTTCGTTCCACCGGCACCACATTTGCTCAGGCCAATCTACACCCCATGGCCATTAAAAGTTATTCAAATCATGACGCTGCACCCCACGGTTTAGGTTCTAGGGGGCGCCAAAGATAACCCTAAAATCCACAAATTTCAAAGTCTTATAACTTTTTATTTTTGCCCTCACTGGCCTCCAAGTTTTCTAGGATGATGCAATGTCCAGCCATCAACACATTTGTGAAGGAATTTTTACTCCCCAAAAGAGCGCCCCCCCATGGCAGGAGAAAAAAGTCCATTTTTTCTTGTCCCATAAGGTGAAAAATTACACTATTGACTGTCACGCCTGTACGCTTTGTCAAAATTACACAAAAATTGACACACACATGTATCTCCATAAGATCTACAAAAAAGTCAGTGCTAGCGTATCTGTCAAATGTACGGTTAAAGGGTTATTGCGCATTTTTTGCCGATCCGCACACATTGGAATTTCGCTTACTCCTCCGAAGGCTTTCGTTCCACCGGCACCACATTTGCTCAGGCCAATCTACACCCCATGGCCATTAAAAGTTATTCAAATCATGACGCTGCACCCCACGGTTTAGGTTCTAGGGGGCGCCAAAGATAACCCTAAAATCCACATATTTAAAAGTCTTATAACTTTTTATTTTTGTCCTCTCTGGCCTCCAAGTTTTCTAGGATGATGCAATGTCCAGCCATCAACACATTTGTGAAGGAATTTTTACTCGCCAAAAGAGCGCCCCCCATGGCAGGAGAAAAAAGTCCATTTTTTCTTGTCCCATAAGGTGAAAATACACATTGTTGACTGTCATACCTGTATGCTTTGTCATATTGACACAAAATTTGACACACACATGTATCTCAATAAGATCTACGAAAAAGTCAATGCGCGCGTATCTGTAAAATGTACGGTTAAAGGGCTATTTTGCATTTTTTGCCGATTAGCACACATTGGAATGTGGCTAACTCCTCCTAAGGCTTTCGTCCCACTGACACCAAATTTGCTCAGGCCAATCTACACCCCATGGCCATTCAAAGTTTTAAAAATCATGATGCTGCACCCCACGGTTTACGTTCTAGGGGGCGCCAAAGATGACCCAAATATCCACATTCTTAAAAGAATCCACACCCCCCCCCCCCCCCCCATATGGCAGGAGAAAAAGTTAAGTTTTTCCTGCCCATCGCTCAATGGCTCAATCGCATCGCTCTCCAGGCAACACCGTAAGGAGGAGCAACCTGCCATTTCGATATATCATAGCTGTGTTTGTGCCCTCACTCATGGTCCAGACTTTTTTCAAATAGGACATGAAGTTTGTCTGCAGCGAGTGTTTTGGTAGAAACTGCGCCTCCCATTCATTATAATAGGAAATGACCACAGACAAGTGCGCACACCATCTTTGGATCTTGAGTGTGACGCGATCGGGAGGGGGAGGCGGTCGCACTGGGGGCGGCGCGACACGGCTCGGGCCCGACAGTGCCCCAACGGGGTCCTAGTATTACAGTTATTACTCAAAGCCTGCATCGTAATCGTCTGCTAAAGCCGCTGCCTGAGCTAATTCTTCGTGTAAGAGAGAAGAGTGAAGACTGAAAATTTTCAAGTTAGAGGTTTGTCTCATGATTTATCAATTATCATGATCAGAAGGCTCATTCAGCCTGCCCAGCTCTGGTCTCACCTCAACCAAAATACAGTTGGTGAAAATGTCCGCTAATGTCTGCTTTAACTTCACTGACCACTTATGGAATAATCCTCTACAAGTGAGCCAATGAGAAGCCTGATTAAGCCGGCATGACCGCACCGATTAGACAAGAGTAGATAGTTCAATCCACCTCAGCTGCTTACAGCCTCTTACAATCACTTTCCTTGGTGATCATTTAAACGAACCACATAAAAAAGAAACAACATGTTCAGTTTGAATTCTGTTTTAAAACAAATATGTGAGGATATGAATTTATGTATCTGTACAGCTTATCTACATTTATTTACAACCTTTTAAAAATGGTGTGCTCAACAACCCCTTTAAATCTAAAAAGAAAAGTTCACCATGTTGATTGCTCAGAATCAGCTCAAGTGTAAACAGTGTATCCAGAAAAGGTTCACTTTTGTATGTTGAATTCACTCCATCTCTTATTGAATCATAGGACTCCTATTTCACTTTTGAGTGGGGTTGATTCTCTGAGTTTTTCTGTGGTTAACACGCGGGCCCAACAACCCAAGCAAGGGGAAATTTCACTAACACTGAACACCACCATCCTGACAACCACAAAGGTCAAACAAGTTGAGACTGTTCATAAACTCAAAGGTCGAAGTGATTGAAGGTGGGCATTAAGGAGAAGCTCTGCTGTGTTATTTCAGCAGATTCTGAGCTTGTGTCTTCAATGTCATGTGATACAACCAAGAATTTTCAACTGGACCTAAGAAAGTTACAAAGAGACTCAGAAATTAGTCAAAATTGGAGACAAATTATTCAATAATCAAGATTATGTATGACAGAGTTAGCAGGCAAATATGTCGATTTGATGAGCTAAGTGTGGCTAACATTAGCAGAGCTAGCACCACCAAGAAATCCAAATTCCTGGAAACAACCTGCTAGGACTGGGGGATCAACCAAAAATTTACAGATACCAAAATTTACGACAATAACCAACATCATTTTACCCATATCGATAGTTTCAGTGTCGGAAAAATAAATAACTGAAAGTTGGTTTTGGATGTGTGTAGGTAGGCTATGGTCTCTTGTCCCTTTGAGATGCTGTCCTACGTCAGAGACATGACTCCACCCCATCCAGTCCGTAACAAAGAGGGAAAGACAGGTGAGGAGATGGAGGAGATGGAGGACGGTTCAAAAGTTGTAGCGGCTAGAGTGGTGGCTGAAGTAGACAAATTTAATGTGGAAGGGGGTGAGCAGCTTGTGGAGTAGTTATCGTCCATTATATATCGCTTAATATATCGTGATATTGATTTGAGGCTGTATCACCCAGCCCTCCAACCTCTACACCTTCATCTTCATCTTCATTACTTAGTGAGTTGCTTTGCACTATAAAACGCCATCTGTCATCTGTGCTTGTTTACATACAGACAGTGGAGCGTTACATTGCATTATGGGAGTCACTTGACTCCAGCAAGGTCAGCCAAAAAACAGCCTGGACACAACTTTACCTTTATGATCAAAATAATGACAAACTGTTTTGGGCTCCGAGATGCCATCTGTCATCTATGTGTGTTTACATCTGGATTGTGAGGCTTTATAGAGCGTTATGGCGGTCATCATTAATCAGAGCTACAGAACTCGGTGGAACTAATAGCACTAATGAAGGATCTGGCCCTGCTGCATTAAAAACTACAGTGATTTATTATGTCATTAACCACACCTGTGTCTGACAAGGAAGCAAAGTGGCACCAGTGAAGAATTGCAACCTTGGTATGAACAGCGAAAAAAAATCCTGCATCTGTCTTGTTGACCCACCCACCTCACAGAAAGTACATATTTTCAGGAATGAGGGATTTAAAATGTGTATTTAATCTAATTTACTGCAACGCAACATGAAGCCCGGCTACACTTCACATGCAACACATTTGTTTCTCTCCTCTTTTCTGCCGTCTTTTACTCTCAGTATGGCCTGTGAGTCCATTATGCAAATTACAGTCATCAGTGCCAGAGAGCATCCATTTAGTTCCACGCACACACAAACACACACAGAGCCATTCATAAAACCCAACACCTGTCACAGAGGATCCCGCTGAATCAAAGATGTAGATAATGGAGACTGAGAGGCTTTTTCCACCGGTGCTTCTTTGCTCTCTTTCTCAATAATGTCAATACGCGACACATCTCCACAAGATCTGTCTCGCTGCGAGTCTTTTCACCTGGTCGACTGGCATGTGAGAGGAGGAAACCCCGCCCCCCAGACTCTATATAACTTGTTCTGTTGAAACACCCTCCGGCTAGAAATGCATTCCTCTCATCACTGGAGAGGAGGTGGTTTCAAAAAAAGGAGGCCCCGGGCGACTAGAAACGCACAAGACTGCTGAGGAAATTTTGGTTTAATAGACTTAAATACTTTATAATGAAACGAGAGCCACACAATGACCAATGACATTCAAACATATCAATATGATACGCCAAATATAAGGAGTAAGGCATACTTCGCTATCTGACTGCCCCTCAAAAGTGACACACGTCAGAAAAATGAAAGAAAAAAACAACTCGAAACTATCACGCTTTAGCTTTATGCCCATTGCATTTATGACTATATCTCCTGCTTGTAACCACAATGACCACAGAGCACATTGCCTTGAGAGCGTGCACAAACACTGGTACACTTCAGGTTTGGTATTTAGCACAAATGTAACTGCGGTGGCTCAATAGCACAGGCAAGGAAACCCACATTTTTTGGGTTTCCTGCTTTCAACAGTGCAAGTAACAACCTGTTGGTCCCCTCACGACTGTCTCAATGCACGTCCAGAAATCTGCAAAAACATTTCTCGGAGTTTGTCTTTTTTTTCTGAAAACAAGAAAATCTCTTCTTCTTTTGCACACTGAAAATACCTTTCTCAATACTGCAGGGTCGAGCAGACCGTGAAACAAACTTCAGTGGGTTTCAGCAGCAAAACTTGAAAGTTGAAGAAGAAAAAAACGATTTCTAAAACTTCATGTTTCCAGATTCAAAAAGCAACTCAAGCAACAGTTTTTGAGCTTCTAAATAAGGATTTTTTTAATCAATTATTTTTTGACCTTCAAATAAGTTATGTATGTTTGTCCCTGGACATTAAAAGAGATTGAAAATCAAACGCCGTTATTTTTAAAACAGTTATTTTCCAATCCACAGTCCTACTTGTCCCTATTCTGTACACAGATCTGCATAATAAATTAATTTTCATTCATTATTCCAATATAAGCATTTCCAATAAACTCATTGTAAACATTACTTCATGCTCTCAGTAGGCAACTTTGTTCTACCAAAGGTTAAGATCATGTCTGTGAACAGAGGACTGCTGCTCTTTCCACGTGTCGGCCAAAGAAGTGGTTTCTGTGTCTATTTGCTGCATAAATCATCTCCTATCATAACTCTTTAAAGTTGCAAAAGTCTCCTCAAAGTGAAAAATGTTAGATCCAAAGTTATTTTCCCCTTGATAAAATGGATTATTTAATTATGAGCGAGCAGCAGAGAACACAAAAAGTTGAATGTGATTTAAAGTAACAGGCCATTATCCACCAT
This sequence comes from Xyrichtys novacula, assembly GCA_962446985.1. Taxonomy (NCBI): domain Eukaryota; kingdom Metazoa; phylum Chordata; class Actinopteri; order Labriformes; family Labridae; genus Xyrichtys; species Xyrichtys novacula. Next base: position 7,867,998 of record OY660881.1, on the reverse strand, counting down.
CAGTGCAAAGCAGCTGGAAAGAAATAAAAGGATTTGAAATTATCATGCCGAACTGAGCACACAGGTTAGAAATATGAGAGGGGTGGGACAGTGTTAGCTCATTTATATAACCAGAGAGGCCCTCATACACATATACACACACACACCCCGCCAACACACACACACACACACACCTCGGTGCACTCACAGAAAAACAGAAAGCAGGGAAACAGAGATGCAGGTTTGATTAAAGCAGCACATTCCCCTGATTTTTCCCTTCCTGCTGACGCTGGCACCTCTAAATGTTAGCAGGGGTCGTGTTCTGAGCACGCTGCAAATTTCCACCCGCATCCACCTCAACCCTGCACATTCCTGCCCCACCGGCAGGGAGGCCAGGTGCTCGGCACCGAGCACAAACCCCCCGCTGCGAGGCTAGGTTAGCTGAATAACAACACGCCTACATGAGGACCGGAGCCACATTCACACCTGTTTTCAGTCTGAACTCTGGATCTTTCTATTCAGACTTTAAAAGCTGGTTTTACTCCGCTCTGCTATGTTAATATTACAAAGAAGTGAATTATATTATTATGTAACGTTTTAAAATGAAATGTTAAATCTACTTTCTAGTTGTACAAATGAAGACCTTTCAACATTTTTCTTGATATGATGACATTTTTCACCTCTTGTTCGATCAGTGCTCCTGTGTGTTCCCCTTGTATTACATTGTTGATTCTTATCTTTCTTCTTAACCGTATAAATACTTCAACCACAGCTTTCAACAACTGCGTCAGTGCATTTAACAGAGAAAACAATCAATACGCAGGAAGTTAATCAGCTTCTTTGCATCGGTGAGTAAAAGGTCCCTTGACAAAACACACTTGATGGGGGGAAAAAAAGCACAATGTGCACCAGCTCATGCATGAAATAACACGTATTCTTCTTACGCAGATATTCATCTGAGCGCTTAGCTGTTTAGCTCTTTGGCTTGTAGGACCCGCACGAGTAAATATCTACAGGATCTATACGCTGACTCATCTTAAAACACAAGGAAAAATTCAACTGAAGATGGAATAAGGCTTGCAAACACGACCTTCTGCAGCATTAAGTTGATCACATGGTTGAAGAAGCCCTGCACATACACGATCAAGTATAAAGAAGTCAATAGTTAGGTTTATCAGATCAGGTTATCAGATTTCGACACTGGAAGCTTCTACCATTCTGGTCTTGGTCAACCAGCTTGCCCTCTAAACTTTCCGCCATTGGCATCCAACTGCTGTGATGACCCCGTCACAAAGTGTGTTCCTTTTTTAAGGACGTGATGCACCAGACAAATGCAAGGAATGCAAGGCAGGCATGAGCCCACATGTGTATCTTCTCCAGCCAAATGCAGCTTTAATCATTTTTGATGCTGATCATGAGAACAGCTCTAGTCTAGCTAAAGCCAGACTGCACAAATGCGACACGAACTGGTCTGTCACTGCAGGTCTGGTGTGCATGTGAGATAATATAACAGATTTGTGGGTTTAGGACAGCGGAGTATAAAGTGCTTTCATGTAGGCATAACTGAAATAATAAAATCTGTGAGTCTCTTAGCAACAGTCAGGGAGAGCGAGAGAGAGAGAGGTTGGCCTGTGACATAGTCATGATGACTACATGATTTACTTAATCTCCTGTACCCTCTGGATGACCCTCCATTCCTATTCTTAGAAGCCATAGCTGTTCAGGCCACGACACCCAAACACTAAACCAATCACAACTCATCTCATCAAATTTCAACCCATTTGGTGCATTACCTTTTTCACCTCAAACTACTCACAGCGTTTTTTTCTCTAAGTCGCCTTTTTACATTCCATCCTCGCTCTTTGCTGACAAACAGATTTAGAAAGAGGTTGACATTTAAAATGAGAGAAAAACAGCTGCTGATGGGGGAAAAAAAGAGTACTAGGAAAAGGCTTTTATCATCAGTGTAATCTTTGAGCTGCAATACAACGGTCATTTTCCTGGAATTTACCTGCACCTCTTACTGCTAACAGAGGTTTGAATAAAACTTGTCTGTGTTATTAAAGCTGTATGTCTCGATAAGGTTACTTTAGGGCACCGAGGAGAGATTCGTCATTTGGCGTATTTCACTCTTTTTAGAGGTCCCCTGACACAACCTCAACTGCAACATATCTCCTGTTCTTTTACACGGAACAAACTTTTAACGATATCGGGATGACGGGGGAAAAAGACACGCTTTACAACACCGCAAGGAGGGTGAAACAAAAGACAACACTTCTATCCCCCACCTGGAAGAATATACTACACTCCAGCCTTGTCAAAACATGTGCTGCAGGCGATGAGATTGCAACATACGCGCTCGCAAAGTTGGAATTATTACACAATAATGTGCTCCACAAAAGCACTGATAGAGAGATGGGTGGGAAACCCGGGATTTCTCACAGTCTAGTGAGATTAGTCAATATCTTTTCAGGTTCAGAGTACACAACTAAAAATACAAATACGTCTTTACATGAGAGTGTGGCTCTAATTAAGGGAAACCTCCATACAACTCAGACATGACACATTTTCACACCTGCTGATTACAATTATTAACTTTTAGACGATTACCTGCCAATTACTCACCTTCGCACGTCCCAAATGCATGTAATTGTTTCTTGCACTGCAGTTGTAAGTGTACGTTGTTTTCTGTGATATGAAATTTATCAGCAGATTCTTGTATTCACGTTCCCACACATCGTGACTCACATCTAAGTCCTGTTGCTTTGACACATCTAAAAAATAGTTGAAAAAATGTAAAAGTCCCTTGCGCAATTTGAGCACATTTGACCGAGTTGCAACAGCTGTGGCCAGAGTGTGATTGCGTTTGAGTCCGTGATCAATTGACTTATTGTGGGCTTTGAGAGTCCGGTCCTTCATGCTGTTTACAAACACTCGTTTTGACGCATAATTCGGGGAACTTGAAGATCTACGTTCAGTTTTAACCTGCACTACCTCTGACTTTGGCTTTATCTTCAGGAACCTTTTTTAGAAAAACCCACAGTTTGATGTTTGTCTGACCTGTCTCACAGAGAAACTTAAGCATGTCGAGTAAACACAGTCATGTGGCTCCTCCTACTTCGTCATACAGGACCGATAAAATATCGCACCCTTTGACGGGAATCAGGGTGGCCTGTTTGAAGAAAATACAGCTTGATTACACATTGGGAGAGGGAGCGGTGAGAGGAGATGTCTCGGTGTAATAGTTGCATGAAAAGGTGAAGATGAAGAGATGGAGTTGGGTGGAACACATTGTGGTTGGTAAACAGGGCCAAAACAGGAAAGCGTGGGCCAGCCCAACAATCACCTCACAGCCTGTACGAGGTTTCCACGCCGTCGAAAATAAGGTTAGCTGCTGCTGAAAAAAGGCTGAGGCAGCAATTAGTTACTTTTTGCACATCCTGAGGTGTGAAGGAGGCAGAAGTTGCTTTTTTGGCTGGACTGAAGTTCTTTCAAGGACAGGGTTCACTTTGATACTAAAATGCCAAAGAGGCAAAACTAAGGTGTAAAATCTAACACAAAACAGAAAGTGTATTTTAGGAAAAGAGAAAGAAAAATATGTTTTCTTTTTTAATGAACACTCCTAAAACATTAAGGAAAGGCTTTTTCAGCAGATAACCGTTCACTTTATTCAAACAGTCCTCACTGCAGACTTAAAGAGAGAGAGACTTATTTAGTGACTGTGCATCGCTGTCGTCGGTTTTTGCTAGTTATCTATGAAATGCACATGGCTATAATCTAGATGTATGCTAGTGTTACCTGGCAAAGATCGCATTAACTCCATTATTTACTAAGTGTATTTCCTCCCCCTACATTGAGCCTCTGTATTTTCTCACCGCACCAATTTAGCCTTCGATGCTTTTTTACTGTTATACTGTAATGGTGACGAGCAAACCGCTTTTAGACGACCTACAAACCCCGTCTGGTGGTTTTTACCAAAACCAGGGGCAAGTAAAAATAACTGATGTGGAGAAATAGATTTTAAATATGAAGTAACCAACATATTAACAATTCAAGGATTGATTATTAAACCATTAAATGAATACTCAAAGATTACAACTTATCCATAGCCAGCATGCGTATATAATGGCTGCCAATTACTACAGCTTATTCCTAGTATGGTTCACATTTTAGCCTTTTTATACAAAGTTAGAGGTATACAGCAGTTTAAAAACAAAATTATGTTTGAGCATCATCGCAGAGTGGTTAAAAAGTAAACCACCATACACACAACTCTCAATGCTGCTGGTTCAACGCAGCACATTAGCCCCCTCTCTAAAAACTACTTTAAATTTTTGAAATGAGTTCATATTTATATCATAATTATGTAAGAGTCATACTGGTATCGGCTCATGATCAGGTGCAGGTATCAGATTGATATCCATCAAATTAAAACTTCAATTTGCTGGAGTGCTGCGCTGCTTCTCCTGAGCTGATGACAATGAGTTTGTCTCTTGGTTTCAAATTAATATATTATCGTTTCATGTTCACAATATGTACAACTTTTTTTGTATTATGCTGGTTTAAGATCAAAATAAACAGCTACACAGCGTCAAATACATTAGCAACAATGGAGAAAGTACAGGGATTAGTAAAATTTGAGTTATTGTTCATGGGATGGATGGATTTTGCAGCATTCAGCATTTTTACTGCAGTGATTATGAACATAAACAGAATGTCCCTCTCATCGTCTTAAAAGACTACATACAGTATGTAGGCCAGCCGGTACAGTTTGTATTTGTGGTAGCGTTACTAAGCAGCAGATGGGATTTCTCCAGAGCACTGTCCTGATAGACAACATCCTCCAATCAGGCCCTGTAATGGGTTAAACAGTGCTTCATTTAGGATGTTTAGCATAAATCTGATTTTGAGAGGAGAGATTAGTGCAACTCCTGACCTAAATAAAGCTCGAATAAACCGATGACACAGACTCCACTTCACAGCGAGGCGGTTATATAGTAGTGTGTCACATATAGGGTGCATATATAGAGTATGGAAATGGACTAAGGCATTTGAAGCAACCAAGCACGAGGAACAAACTCAAATGCAAACTGACTCTGGTTAGCCTCACTGAATTTTTCAAAGTCTGGCTGTTGATTCAAGTTGGCTGTAATTTTTTGGTATGTTTTTCGCCGTATGTTGTTTTCCTTTTTGATCCCTCGAACAACTCAATGTGTGGTGGAAGCAGGTGGAACTTTGAGCGGATGATAGTGAAGAGGGAGAGATGGAGGGGAGTCAATACTTTAAGGATGGTTTCTTCAGAGCAAAGGGTGGTGGGATCAATCTCTCACTAGACTTGGAACAACTCTTTGAGCTTTTTTCCTTCAGTACATTAACATGCACAGTAGAGCTGGACGATATGGCCTCAAATCAATATCACGCTATATTGAGCAGTTCACCTTGACAACGATAAATAGACGATAACTACTCTACAAGCTGCTCACCCCTTTCAACATTAACTTCGTCTACTTCAACCACCGCTCTAGCGGCTACAACTTCTGAACCGTCCTCCATCTCCTCACCTGTCTTTCCCTCTTTGTTAAGGACTGGATGGGGTGGAGTCACGTCTCCGATGTAGGACAGAGTCTTAAAGGGACATGAGACCATAGCCTACCTACACACATCCAAAACCAACTTTTATTTAGTTTTTTGACACCGAATTCATTGAAATGGGCAAAATGGTGTCAGTTATTGTCGTAAATTTCAGTATTGGTAAATTTTCAGTTTATCGCCCAGCCCTAATGCACAGTTAAGTCAAGCTCTAGTTATTAAGAGTTCTAAATGGACTGCTGTCCCAGTATACAGGCACCAGGCAGAAATCTGTTTACTTGCAAGAGTATGACTTTCTCTGCTACAGCAGGTGATTTCAGCTTGTTACTACTTTGCCACCTCCCGACATATACCAAAACAATCAACAAATTAGCATTAGCATAAGGCTAAGGTTTTACAGCTAACCATGAAAACACCATCAACTTAGCACTTTTTTAGCACCTTTTGTGCAACAGCATTATCTTCTTTGCATCATTGTGTGTTTTTCTTTTCTTTTTGTGGAACTTCTTGTGCTGCTATCCTGGCCAGGACCCCCTTGTAAAAGAGATTCTGAATCTCAATGGGTTTTATTTCCTGGTTAAATAAAGGTTACTAACTAACTAACTAAACCTCTTCTTCTTCTGTTGAGTTTTTACTGTTTAACTTCCAGGTCAAAACGCAGCAAACTTCGGCAGCCTTGCACAGACTGTTGACCAGTTTCAGTCCAATGGAGACATACAAGAGAAAAATCAATCCCCAGTCATATTATTTGGGTTAGTCAGTTTGACTTCAAGAAGTTACATTTCTTAGTGGGATTTCAGTTGGATCAATATGTTTTCACGCATTTTAAGGTTTGGTGTCAGTCATAACCAATCAATAAATCCATGTTTGTTTTCATTGAACAAGACTGTCTCACACTCTTGCTAAGCCTGCTGTTGCAGAAACCAAGTCTGTCACTCAGAAAATACGCCAAAGTCCCATTCATTCCCACCAGGCTGTTCAGACTGCAATCAAAATCTGGTTTGAAAAGATCAGATTTTGTGTGACTTTCACTGTTCTAACGTCATAAAAAGAGAAAAAATCTGTAAAAGCAGCGAGTACTGTGATTATATTCATGTGGCTATGACAGTCTGTTAGCCTCTCGTTCAATTAATACATTGTAGTTGTTTTATATTGTAAATCCAAATCAACCAGCTGCTTGTTCTTGAATCTAAAACTAGCCTGAGGAAAAAGCCTTGCGAACTAAAAAGTCAAATTATTGCAGCCACTCAGAGTAAAAGCTTAGCTTGTGTTAATCTGTTGCTCGGTTAATGCTTGAGCAAGAGGTGCTTAAACGTGGACAGATTAATAGCCCTCTAATACTGCGTCTTAGATCAAAGTGTCCGAGAAATGTCATGTATTGTCCCCGTTGCTACTGGCTTCCATGCTGGCCGAGAGCAGCCGTGAGTCAGCCTGCGCTAGCCCCCTGCCTCATGCTGAAATCAGAGAAACCACAAGAATGTAACAGCTTCTGTTATTATCCCTCCCTGCTGCCTCGCTGCCTGATGCCCCAGAAAATGGGAATGAGGCTGCCTGTCTCTCTCTCTCCCTCTCTCACACACTTACAGTCTTGTTCTCATGTTCTTTCTGTCTCCTCATTCTCATCTCTCCTCACACATATACCAATTCTCTCGGGGTACGGTTGTCCATTTTGCTCAGCTTACTTTCCGCACACGTAGATACAATGTAAGAGCACATACAAAGATCCTGACGGTGCGAAATCACATGTGCTGCTTTTTTGTTTTTCCTGTAGAGATTTGCTACGACCCCAGGGGCACCAGACACATAGAAACATCTAGAAAAAAATGCCCATAGAAAGATCAAGCTGACGCAGTACATACCTAGCTAGCAGACAAACAGCTGTATAGAAATAGATTTAAACACTGACGAGCTTTCTGCCTTGAAGTCCCAAATTCAGAGCTAATGAGAAAACATAAATATGGCATAAATGCATCCCATTGGCCGATTACTGTAACTTAAACAAGGTGCCATCCAACTCCATAGAAACAAGAGTTCTTTGCATCAGAAAATAGCTCTCGCAAACTGCATGTGTTATGTTGGCAGCTGTACACCTAAGACGTTTATGTGCTACAGAAAGCTGACTCAGCAGCTCCTTTTTTAAAACTTCTAAGTGATACCTTTCCCGGGGCCTTCAATATTTCTTTTTTTCGTTGCATCTGTGAGACGGCTGCCGGTTTAGTTCTCACACTAAGGACAAACAGGAACTGAAGCTGGAGTAGATAAGGCGTCCACGCCTGTTTTTATTACTTGGGTGACACAATGGAGGCAATATTTTAAAAAGCTAATGTGTCAGAAGGGGCGGGGATTGAAATGCAGGTCTACAACAAGCTCTGCTGATACTGTGATTACGTCTTATGGATATCTCAGATTGTGTCAAATCATGGGTCAATAAATTACTTAATTTATCATAACTTTTACTGTGTTTTCTTGAAGAGGTTACCGTTCCATAGGGATGCACCGATCTGATATTTGGATCGGATATCGGCTCCGATATTGACAAATTAACTGTATCGGATATCTGATGAATGACGCCAATCCAGCCTCTTTTTCTTTTAATTAATTTTTCTTTTAATACATGGAAGTCTTACTTCTTTTTGCTGTGTGCTAATGCGCAATTTATTTGTTAATAAATAATATTAAGTAAATTTATATCTCTGTTAATTTGTTACCTTTTTTTAACATGGCTTATGTCAAGCCTGATGCCTTCACTCATATTATTGGATTGGATTGGTATTGGATATCGGCTGATACACTAAGCCCTGGTATTGGTTCGGATTGGATCGGAAAAAAATTGATCTGTGCATCTCTACTGTCCACATTTTCAATCTGTCACTAGTTGGGCACTAAAAGCTACCAGGTGTGTTTCAAGTATATCAGCCAATCATTGTATCAAGTATTGATAGTGGCTTGGATCATAAAGGATCTCCATACCTGTATGTCCTTTAAAAGGAGGACTTTCAGTGATTTATACTAAATTTCAACAGTTCAGCGTTCACTATTCAGACCAAATTAACAAACTTAGATCATATGAATCCATGTTTACCGCACTCATGAAGCAGCTTTGGTCCTGTAAACCATCTATAACTCATTATAAGACAGCAAACTTTGGCTCAGTAGGACTTACTTTATATGCTTTTTTACATTAACAGTGCCAGTTGCTTAACAGCCTTACTGCAGTGTTAATGTTTACAGTTGCAATGTCTCTAAATCTTGTTGCAAAACGAGAATGGGGCCCTGAGGAGAGGGGGAGCTGGGAAACAATATGCCTCTGATTTTAAGCATCACGGACTAAATGTAAGGAGCATTTGCAAAAGAGTAAATGATCTATGAAGCAGGTAGAGTGAGACAAAAAATAATGTTATATAGGGATAAATCTCCATCCTGAGACTTGCAAAATTCTGGTGTAACACAAATGATATTATACTTTGAATAGAAGGCACAGATTTCCCTCCTGATTAGACTCAGTGTCACTATTTCATGACTCCTTGCAGTGGGGCTGATGACTCTTGTCCTTTACATGTTTTGATTAATCCAAAACAATGTTATTTAATTACGTTATTGTCTCACTAATAATCAATTATCACACAATCTCCTTACTGTGATAGCGTTGTAACTGTTGCAGCAAATTTTCCTGTTAAAAATTTTAATTTCTAACAAACTAGTCAAAGGGAAAGAAACTCTGACATTTAGTCGACTAAAACGCCCACAGCTCAGTGACCCTGCCATTCCCGCTCTTTCATGTAGCTGCTTAGCTCCATAGCATGCATTTCATCCAGCTTGCGTAAAAATAATCCTTCACCTTTTCATTACTCACAATATATTGTGAAAGAGTGGAAATTTGTCGGACTGTATAAATCAAAAAAACTCCCACAACAACCCTTTTAGTGCAGAGTGTGCAGCAGAGGTTATGCTCATCCAGCCAGGTTGAAGAGAGCCACCTGTGTGACATTTACAACCCTAGCTTTAGGCACAACATACCTCCATAACCCTTTAATCTCGCTTTAAAGCACACCCCTCTGATTTATTGTGAAAAAGCTCGCTCCGGGAGAGGATCACCCCTATCATCAGGGTGTGACTCTGTGAGCCCTGATGTCAACAAAGAAGCACCAGGAGGTGAACATAAATGTTTGTGAGTGTTGATGTTTGAGTTTTGAAACCATGTATCTTTACATATACTGCTGATCTTTACCCTCTTGCGTTTGTTGCTGCATCATCTTACATATACACAAACATTTTCACAGCCCACATGTATGTACATTTTACCTCTGTTGACTAAACAAAAGAAACAGCAAAGATAAAACCTTAACATACGGGTGACACGCAGTTAAAATTGAGAGAAGAAGAAGAAAAGTTGGAGGTTGTTGGTTGAAAACATCGGTAGTTCTTGTTTGAGTTGGAAATGCAGTCCCTTTGCGTTTTCCTCCACAGATCTCCAAGCAAAACAAGGAGCGGATAAAACAAGGTTTCGCCATATAAACTGCGGATGTTCCAGAAATAACCCTGTCAAGTGTCATACAGAATCACATTACAAGAGAGCAAGGAACTAGAAAATGGCAACCAACTTAACGCCTCTAGAGTTCCATTAAATCAAGAAACCAAAATGTAAGTCATTCACTGTCTCTAATTCTGCTCATTGGAATAAGCATGACCTATTTCTGACTGGGAGACATGAATTATTTGAGGTTGGAAACTTGAGGCTCTCTAACCTCCAAAGTCACCGTGTACGAGCTCCACTTTTGCAATTTAATCTAGTTCAACTTTGGAAAAACTTTGTTTTTCTTTAACCTCAGCTGGTCACATTTCACCTCAACCTCTGGGATCGACACAATTATCACGAGGGGAGCACAGCAGAAGAAGGAAGGCTATCCAATTTTGGCTCTGACCCACTCCCCTTAAGCAACTGTGTCCTTTGACCCCCCCGAGGTATTCAAGTCTCTTTAAGCAGCTGTTTCAAAGGCAGACCTGGGGATCTAAAGCTGACACACACAGACAGACACACGCCCATATTAAGCTCAGGTTGCACAAGCAGCAGGTTATAATGTGCACCTGGCAACACATCTACAACTCTTCGCTAAGTAAGTCGCAATGCATGAAATCGTGTGTGGGTTCTGTGTGTAGACGTGCAGGGACTGGAAGGTGTTGCTCGGTGTGTATTCAGTTTGGTTTGGATGCAAGGGGAAGGATGACAGTGAAGGGGAGGACAAGCCAAAGCACGCACTGGAGCATAACTCTTGAGTAAAGAGTAAGGAGCCAGCTGTACCTGCATACCTGAGGAGTGTAAAGGTGGGGGTGGGGCTGCTAAACCAAAGAGAGACAGAGAGAGAGAGAAAGAGAGAAAGAGAGGGATCCTATCCTATCGTTGAAAACATTCTGGTTAAATCACATGAACTTTAGTGTAAAACTGTAATCATTTAATGTCATGATGCACCCAAACATTTACAGTCCCAGTCTCTCATGGTGTTCGGGATAAGTTCTGGTGAGTGTTCTGATAGTGTGGTGACCATATAAACATTGTTGTTTTTACGATTTAATCCACGTTAGACGCCTGCAGTGATGATCTTCAGTTGCTCTGTACAAAGGCTGTTCTTAAGTGACTCATTATGTTGGAACTGAAAATTACTAGTAACTGCAAAAGGTTAGAAAACACTCATAACACTGTGAAAATTCGGCACAATTTAGGTACACCTGTTTTGCCTTCACAGAGAATATGTTAAAAACAAGAGAAAAGGCATGGGAAGAAATAAGATACACAAAGTCAGCTGACAGCCTACATTTTTAGCTTCAACATCCTCCTTCCATGGATCATTCACTTGTGTTTTGTTACGTCTAGCCGTCTTTATCTCCCGTTCCTCTGTTTACCCAACCATCTATTCAACTCTCCATCTCATACCCCGTGATCATCAATGATCATATAAATCCTTTAATGTCTTTATGTTGTGCTGCCTTAATCCCACCTCTGCAAGGCAAGCTAAGTCCATCTCGCGGCCCTCTGACTATAATCTCGCCAGCTTTATCTCCTGCCTCTGTTGGCATAATCTTGCTCTGCGTTTTTCAGAAACTGGGTTAGAACACACAAGTGACTCATAATAGGGCAGATACCGGTGATGAATTACAGCAGATATCTACGGCCTCTATTTAGGTTGCCATGGCTTACAGGCTAGTGGGCTAGTGGAGTAAAGAGTCAATCGCCCTCGATAAATCTGAGCTGTGAGAGTTATTTGGATGTCGATCTAAGAAAAAGTTGAATTAAAAGTTAGAAACATCTTCAGGAGACTACAGAGTGATATTCAGAGTGATTTGTTGTTTGTTTTTTGTCTTTTTATCACATGCTAGCATTGATGGTTGTTTCTTTATGTTGATGAAACTGTCAGACTGAAGAAAGAAGACAAATTCAACCGTTTTCTGTCATTTGCTCATTACATGATTGATTCTTGCTTTATTGTAAACAGCTCCAACGTTTAAAAAGACAGTCAAGTCCTCGCTTACAGTGTGACAGGTGTTCACACTGTTGTGTTTATCAGTACTTCTGTGCTCCATGTGCCTGAGATACAAACTTAAAAAAGACAGCTGGTTATTTAGAGTCTGGGCGAGTGTGTAGATCATGGTTTTGTTGCAGCCACTTACTTTTACCAAAACAAATGCCTTTACAGGCTCTTACACATTGCCCGTTCAAGTTGGATATTTCTGCCTATTTCATGTTGACTTAAACGCCAGTCATACATTCAGCCACCCACCATGACCTGGATGTGTAGTCTACTTAATGCCTCAATGCTATAATACCCAGAAGTAAACAGAACAGACTGCAGATAGAAGCAGTTTTGCAGTATGTTGATCTAGAAAATGGAGGTGATTTGATCGAAGTAATGTATTAGGAGTAGAAGTTTATATGCAATAAGGTGAGAAGGCTGGTGGAGTTCGCTCTACCGTTAGCGACACACTCTTTTTCTTATCTCATCTTTAGACTGGTCCGCTGGTCAAATAAATACCAGTTTGAGTGACTAGGAATCTACACGCCAGTCGCAACAACACAAAATAGACAGCGGACATGGTCAATGTGTAGCGTTGGAGCATTCAGGGTGGAACAGCTCTGTGTGTGTTCTGCTGAGCTTTCTGGACACAGCTATTGAGACTGGCTCCCATGGTGTGGATTCAAGGCAGACGTATAAACTAGACTGAACTAACTTACTTTTTTAGTTAACAGTGACAATGAAGGCTTAGCGCAGGTTTGCTGGGCTTTGGGTAATACAGGAGACTCTTTAAGAACTGATGATAAGGGCATCACACATGTATGTTAAGTTACAATTCTCCTTAGTGCTCCTATACTTGAATATAACTTCTTATTGAAAGTATTGAGTGTGTTTATGTGTGTGACTAAATGAGTGAGAGACAAAGTAAGACGTAGTGGGTCTCTAGCTCCTTTCCCTGACTGGATAGCATGCTGTTTTGGCTAAACCATTATGACTGCCTGCAAACTGAAAGCACCATTACCATAATATGCAGTTACACTGAATTAGTTGTGCATGTTCCAGATAACACTGAGCAGAGAGAGAGAGAGAGAGAGAGAGAGAGAGAGAGTGAGGGAGGGAGGAAGAGAGTAGGAAGGGAGAAGAGGTGACGCTCATTTGACATTAAAACATTCATATTAAAATGTTAAGAAGTATCACAAGTACAAACTCAACCACTAACCTCCTCTCTAAAGAAAGGCTCTATTACTGGATTTGAACATTTTTCTTACATATGACCTGAATTGAGGACAAGCATGCAGTACATTTTTATTTCTGACGCTGATACTACAACCAAAAGCCCTGTGGATCCCCCACATAATACTAGGACTGTTTAAAACCCACTCAGAAGTCACGTCAACAATAATATGTCCCTTTTTTTCTTTCCATTTAGGATGTCTAGATCTGTCCCAGCACCTTCGTCCTGGCATTCTGTAGCTGTGGTATCTTACAAGGAATAAACACAGCTGTGTTTGGGGCTCAGGAGACAATTTTCACCGAGGAGTTGTGCCATATCCGCCCCAGCAACAGACCACTAACTAGCTGCCTTTCTGGAGCTATCTGGCTTGATATTTATGTGAATGGATGGCTGTTTGGCTGGTTCACTTAAGGGCTGCCAGTCAGACAGACTGAAAGCACCATAGCTCGGGACAATGATGGTGATCTGAGAGTGCTGCTAGCATGTGCCATGTGGGGCATAACTGTTCTTCTGCCAGCCAGTACCAGATCAGGCAAATTTACAAAAATACACAGTGACTGCCTTCCATCTCATTTCAGGACAACAGTCGTTTTCCTTGATGCGATTTCTGATGGAAGATGGACAACGCTGAAGGACAAAGCTGGCAAAAATCGTCGGCAACTTGGCAACAATTTGGTCAGTTTGCAGCTACTGTTAACGACGATGTCTGAACTCTGTCTGACACTGTCTCTGCTGCTTACTGCGCTCACTCCCAACTGCAAATAGGACTGTGAGCTTTCCAAAGGGGTTATAATAGAAAGGGCAGGCAGCTGGTCCTCTTGGTTAAACATGAACAGGCAGCCCTTTGACAAGGCTGTCACTGACAGTCAGCGTGGGTCACAGGGAGCCTGGTCAACACTTAAATACAGAGGAGAGTCTAACATGAGATCTTAAAGGTAAGTACCACTCACTCTAAAACATGCACAAGAAGCATTTATATAACCAAGTCATTAATTTATGCATGGTAAAAGGAGAAACTTGGCAGCACTGCTTCAACAGAGAAAAACTACAGTGACAGGAGTGTAAGTTTACTAATACAAACAGATTTAGTCATTGCTCTTGGCAATGAATCTAAGTATGATAACCAAGCGCTAGCCTCTTTGAAGCCTGATAATGTATCTCGCCTGCAGCACCCAGCCAGCAGTCTTCTCACCAGCACTGTCAGTTAACACCAATACTAAGCTGTCAGCACTGTGAGCACCATGCTGAGTGGCAGGGTGTGCCTTTACTGACGTTGAGACTTACCAGACAGAAGGTGTCAGGCAAAGATAGAGAGGAAGAGGAAGAGTCGAAAACTTCAAGGAAAGGAGAGAAGCAGGTGAACAAGACAGGGAGACATCAACTAAAAACTCAGGGTGTGTCGAGATCAAATGATCCTACACTGATACAATAAAAAGACTTAATAGAAAATAGCATTATATTAAAAAAATTAGGAAATAGTTTCTTACACCATTACACAGAGAAGTTCTAAGCACTAAGTTGCACACCTTAATTGCCTCTAGTCCCTCCCACAGTGTATACACATCCTAGCCTGGGGAGAACAATGGCTGACCTTTGACTTCTTTGCTATGTGGGCTGGTTTATGATGTTTACGCAGGAAGCCGTTTTCTTTATGCATCTCCTCTACTGGCACCAGCCAACCCTGCAGACACATCCACCACATCTGCAAAAAGGGTATGGTAATAAAGCAGCAGAGAGATCCAACGTAAAGTCGCTGTAGATTTGTTACACCTCTTGTCAAGCTACACTCAGAACTAACTAAAGACCCTATCAACCTACTAGACTGGGGATGTGGTTCTACCACTAAAAGAGGAATATTCAACTCTGGGACTCCTTCACTTCTATTCAAACAATAGAATAAGAACCAGAGATGGTTAGAGGAGAAAACAAACTGCTGGCAAAACTCTAGATGAAGCCTTATTTTTGTTTTTGGTGTCAAGCTACAGGCAATGTTGCCCAACACTTTCTCAAAATGTTGCGCATTTATCACAGGCCTGCAGGCTATGCCCCAAGACTAAAAATAATTCAAAGTGAAGACAACTGTCAGGCTGGTTGTTAGCCAGCAAAATAAAATTCGGAGGTTGAATTACAACATGCAGCTGACAATATCAGTTTAGTTTTTACAAACTGCCTTGGGATCAGATAATATCTGCCATCCTGCTCCCTTTAAATCGCTGTGCCCTCTTCTTTCAGGCGCACTTCATCCCTGCTGCCCAGGCCACACCTGTGCCCCTTGGCCCCTTGTCTCCTTCCCTCACTTCACCACCTCACTTTGTGTATCTTTCCTATCTTTCTCCGTCTCACACACACTTCTGCTGTGCTCCATTGGGATGGCAGGTTCAGGTGCGCTGCTCAAGTAAACCAAGGACAATGCCACAGGCAATTTAATCTTCACCAGCTGAGTCCAGCCGCTCTTACAACTCAGGACTCCTGATTTGGGCTCAGGATGTAGAGATATATCGCATTAAATGCAGAATTCCCATTGGCTCACCATTTATACATTTTTAACTCACATCTACATAATTTTGTTTTGACAGAAAATAAGGCTGGGTGTAAACAAGTTCAAAGTTGGAACTGGTTCGAAATTTCTGCGATTTTGTGGATTCAGAATGATTTGAGGATCTCACTTCTGCTTTTCAGTTCCTGAAAGCAGTGTAAATCTGTCAAGATTAAACCTCAGTGAGGGTTTTGGAGTTGAAGAAGTTGCACCTCTCTGCCAGGACCTGCTGTGCATCATTTGTGATGCAGTATGACAACTAAGTTATGAGGAGAGGATCACTGCACATCACAGCAGCAAGGTATCAAAACTCTGGCGAAGCTTCACAAAAAAGATGACGGCACGGCACAGCGCAACACATGTGGCAAAGACATTTCATGCAAAAGAGGAAGCACACCTGGAAAGATGAAACATTTATCTTAACACGGTGTATATTTGAAAATTCACCATATGCTATATGAAGCAGTCTGCCGTTCACAGAAACACCCTACCTACAGCTAACAGTTGCAGCCGTGGCAAATGCTCACCACACTTTGATGGAAAGCTCCCATTTGAGTTTATACTGACAAAGAAGATCACGTCTACAAATATTTAAAATGTATTTTTGTTAGATTCAAGTTCTGCACTCCTCCAGACTCTGTGGAAGTTTGACATTTGTTGATCTCATTAGTTCATTCTTAAATAAAAGGATGTTAACTTCTCTTAAAAGACGGAAACAGTCGACAGCTCATTTTAGAAAGCCTAAATGTCCCAAATGCATAGGCAGACTGATATTTGTTCATGAAATATTTGTGATATTTTTACCCCCCAAAGATAATGGATCTGAATCATGCATTGAAAAGTCCCATTAACAATAAGTGGAACTGGGATTGAAAACATTTAAATGGTACCCAACACTGCAGAGGACAATAAAGCTATGCAAACAAACATTTCTCTGCTCTGTTTTGTGATGTTTATGTGTCAGCAACACCACAGCTGCAGCAGCCCCCCATCTTATTTTATGTTTGAATTATTTATGTCTTATTTTCAGAAACCTGGATGCCTGGCTCTTTTATCTTTTCTCCAGCTGAGTTCTAAATCTACTGATGCAAAATAATCCAAACCACCACAACTTCAACATGTAATATGGTGGACATTAACAGACTAGGATAGTGTCCCAAATAAAAATAAGCTACTGAATAGGCCTTACTCCAGAGATAAGTAGTTCAGCTTCAGCAACCATCAGCCTTTTCACTGGGATTTTCAACAATATTCAGGTCAAGTCCCATAACCTACACAAGGTCACCTATATCATGTTTTATTTAGCTTTGTTAATATGTACTCCGTTTGATGTGGATGATGCCATGGAAACCATGGTCAAACTAATCGTCACTTTCAAAGCTCTATGATCCGAAATCATCACAATTACACATTTTATAAATTATATATCATGTGAGTTTACAGTAGGGCTGGGCGATATGGGAAAAGGTCTATCACAATATTTTTTTTCATATCAGTCGATATCAATATCACGATAAGCTATAGCATCTGTGAGGTCTTTGTGTTCTTTGGCGTTTTGTCGTGAGGCGTTGCGCTAGTGAAAGCGGAATGGTCAGCTGTTTTGGCTGCACAAGTGCTTTGGTTGAGTGTAGCTGCAGCCTGCTACTACGCAGTTGTCTGCTATTTGGTTCTAATTCAGCACATTATTGGTTCAGCATGAAGCGGACCCGGAGCAAAACCTCCTTTCGTTGGCTATTTGTATAGTCTACCAAAACATAGCAGAATGCCGACCATCGAAAAGCATATTGACCATGTTTTATAGCTGGGTTTCTTGTGTACAAACAATACTAGGAGCACACACAACCAGGGGGCAAAAGCCTGCTTCGGAGTGAACTGATATCAATAAAGATGCTGTATTGTTTGCAAGTTTTCCCTGACACAATTGCAATAAATTCATTGAAAAACCACTTTGTTTTTCATTGCATCACAAATACAAAAAAAATAGCATACCTGCTATAACATTGCACAGAAACCCGTCTATATTTATAGTGAGGGAAATTACTTTTCAATATATATCATTATCATTTTATCGCTTAGCCCTAACTGACCCTGTTTTATATCGATATCAAGGGAAAATAAATTTTGATCTATATTGTTATGGTTTTATCGCCCAGCCCTAATTGACCATGTTTTATATTGATATTGAGGGAAATTAATTTTCAATATATATCATTATCGTTTTATCATCAAGCCCTAGTTTACAGCTTCATGTTTCTGGTGCAGCTGCCTTGTCACAGGCTTGGAAACTTAACCCTACCACTGGACTTCATTCACCATTCCTCCTTTCTGCTGAGATCTCATTCAGCTCCCACCGTGCTTCTCCAAGTCATGATTCAAGATTCATTTAAGCAATTCAGATAAAAGAAACGAAGGAGAAAGAAACGTGGGTGGAGGAGGAGGAGGGATGGAGGGATGGAAGCGAGACAAACAGGACAGAGCAGGGTCCATATGATCTCAGCAGCGGCAGCAGACTGGCAAGCAGCAGGCAGCGGAGGAACCGACTGCGACCCAAAAGATGTGGCACGGATGGTGGAGGATTACGTCATCGAAAAAAGGAGGACGCCTCATCACAGCAAAACCATCATCATCATCATCACATCCAGAACTGAATATAGTCCACATATAGTCCACAGCTTTTTCTGCAGGAGTGAGCACCTTTTCTTGCAAAAACGTGAACATTTACTGCTGCATGCGGTGGTCGCAGTAAGCAGCTTATCCATAGAGGCCCCCCTTTTTCGTGTGACATTTCCAGAGTGTGTCGTGTTGTGCATTACAGCTGGTGCTTCAACAATCATTTAGCAATGAATGACAAGAAAAGCAACATCAATTTTACATGAATGACTTGCTTAGGATTTATCTTCGTGGTGTAAAACAAAAAAACACATATCTGTCAGCCAGAAACAGGAGAAACCGCACATTTTCTCCTACATAATCCTCTTTTAATAGTTAATAAATATGCAAAAGGAGCGTCATTTTTAAAGCCACATCCATAACACGAACTGACGCCGCACTGGTCCCATTCAACACCAGCTGGACTCTCATTAAAGGGGCTTACTGTAACACTGGATAACCAAATAAGTTATTCACAGCCTGTCTTTAAAAGCTGCAAACAGAATTTCATTGATTCAACAAACCTATAAATGCATATTTACCCTGCGCAGAGTGGATTAGCTCCTATTCCCCGGCTATGTAAAGTCAGCGGAGGTATTGAATGGGATGAGAAGCAGCTAGCTAGCTAACAGGCAAGCGACAAAACCAACGGCTACTGATGTTATAGAATTATCTTTTAGGGTCTTTCTTTTTCTTTTGGTGTGGTAAAACCAAACACAGTGCACGTTTGACAGCAAAGCAAAGCGTTTTCCATTCGTAATTCCGCAACATTCACCTTTTTAAGCAACTTAGATAAAAGTGACAGCGCTAAGCTAAGGCTAGCTAACGTCAGCTGGCTGTAAAAACTGGTGGCCTGTGAATGAGCGTCTTTTCTTACCGTCATAAACTGCTCCAGGGGCGTCCAGTTTTTAAGGAATATATTTTTTTCTGTAAGAGGAAATGGTTTGTGTGGGAGGGGGGGCGATAAAGCCCGAACATCCAAGCTCAGTTCACCCGCTGCCGATGAAACCCAAGCATCATCATTATCACCGTCTTCATCAGAACTCGGAGTCCGCCGCTGCCTCACACACATCCATCCAGCAGAGCGGGGCCTCCTCCGGGCTCGACCATGCAACTGGCTCGGCGACGACGGATAATCCACAAGACGGGAGCCCCCGCAGTAACCATTGGCTAGACACGGTGACTAGCAGTCATTTCAGGTCGAGAGAATGAAGAAATATATCCCCACGCAGACGTTAAAACAGAGATACCGTGACCAGTGAGAGGTTAAGTGATAAATAAGTGGATATTAAATCACAAGAGAGGCGAATGTTGCGTTTCTGACTTTCCCAACATGAGCCTATCCGTTGTAGTCAGCGTTCCCTGGTCTCTCTCTCTCTGCAGCTGCTGCCTTGACTGCCTGTCTGCCTTGCAGCACAGCAGCGATCAGCATAGCGACGTAATGGCGCAAACTGAGCGCACAGGGGCGGGGCCACGGGGCCAGAGGCGCGCAGTTTGTTTTAGTGGTCCTGGATGATAACAGCGACACAGCCCTCTACACCAGGGGTCACCAACTTTATTTGTCAGAGGGACAGAATCTTACCAGACAGTCACCTTGGGGGCTGGACCCTCAAATAAAAATTGAATACAAATCAAATTTTGGCATAACATTATTATTTGATGTTTATATATTTTTTCCATTTCATTACAAAACTGAAGGCATTTTTAGCTTTCATGAGTCAGGCTCGTATCACCTAATGTTAGGCTAAACAGTGCAGCGAGTCTGTCCTCATTTCGGAATGTATAGAGTCATATTTTCTCTTCGAGCCTCATAATTATGGAATCCAGTCGCGGGCTGGATTGGACGGTTCGGCGGGCCAGATTCAGTCTGCAGGCTGCCAGTTGATGATCACTGCTCTACAGTGACCAGCCATATCATCAGGAACCTCCCGGTATTATAATACAAGCCAATCTTTTTTACTAAGCTTTTACATTTTCAACTTTTCAAAATCACACTCTCAACCCATCACATATCAAGATGAAGTAAAATAATTCCCATAAAGTGAAAATTATATAGGGGAGAGTGAGATAAGATGAGCCATTTTTTATATTTCAGATCACTACATCAAGGCAATCATAGTTTTGTCTCTAACTAGTGTATCTGCGTATATTTCAAGATGTTGTACATACCTGCAAACCAACAGAATGAGTGTAAACATAACTGTCTTGATAATATAGCATGCCAAAAAAAGTGGTCTCCTATGGTCAACTTACCCCGAGAATAGGGTGAGTTGACCATAGGAGCGGGGTAAGAATTTATTAGTCCTCTAAGCTAAAATGGTGGACTTTTATGCTAGGTTTTTGACCTCATGTTGTAGCTCATAGATACCACAATTGATGTATAAAACACATTTAATTTTTTTTTGGTCTGAACACAATTCTAATTAGACTTATGACAGACTAAATTCACTTTCAACTTACCCCATTCTCCCTTACTTTGTGAACGTTGAATTTTATGGTCGAGCTGTTATATTGGGTTGCATTAGTGGCCCTGGTGTTCATGATCTCACAGCTGGTCAGTGTACAGTATATTTTAACACATAGCTGCATTGGGACCTTTTTACACAAACCATCATGACCATTTTGGATTTAATTCTGCTATCAAAGCAGATTCACTTTATAGTCACAGATACTTGCGTTAGCTGACAGAAGTATGGAGGAGGTGTGTTGATCTATGTTTTATCTAACTAATGCTCGTCCTCTCTACTTAAAAGGCGATATCACAGTACATTTGCCTCAGGAAGTTGCTATTGTGCATGAGAAACTTAATACTTAATGTTTTCATTTTACATGAACTGTGAAATGCCTTTGAAATCCTTCATACATCTCAAAGTTACTTGAATGAGCTTTTTAGTCAAATATGTAACAATGCTATAAGTTATAAGAAATGAAACGTGTTTTATAGAAAAGAAAAACCTTGATTTAACATTTTAACATAGCATTGAAAATAGGTATAGGCTATATATTGATCAACAACACAAAAATACACAAATTTGGATATCAAACTTATTTCACTATTTTAGTAAAAGTCCTAACAGGACTGTGAATTTCAGAATGAATGTCATTTTGTGAAAATGAATGTAATAATGAAAGTGATTTCTCTTGTTCTCTTTCACTTGAAGTCTGAGCTCGCCCATTCAAACAAAATGAATCCATGACCCTGTCATTCACAGACAGTGTCAAAGGGAGACAGAAAGTAACATACTGTGAGGGCTGTAATGTGGGCTGTACTGACCTCAAGTGGCTTTGAACAGAAACAGCACACAGTGCAACTAACAAAGGACCATTGTACGGTATCTCTGTTTGGCATACAATGAAGTACGCAGATGAAGCGGAGTGGTGAGAACAGGACAATAAGCCCAGTGTTGTTGATATGCATATCTCAAACGGCCTTTGTAGTGAGTAAATGATGGAGTAGACCTATAAAAACCAGCCAATGCTTTTTTCTTCCACTCTATGGTTCAGAGACATTCCTCGTCGTGTCAGCACTCACTGTTTGTTTTTTTCAACACTAAAATTAAACTGGTGACGGCTGGATAAGTCTAGTTCGACAAAAAATAATGATAAAAGGAGATTGGGCGCCATACTCTACAATCTTTTGCAACAACCAGTGCAGTTAAATCCAGGTCACTTGTGTTGAAGAGTCCAAGCAGTCGTCAAGAACAACAATCTCTGCTGGCCTCACTTTTCACATGGTTTTATGTTCAGGTTCTCTCACATATGATCTCTCATTGTGATCCCATTGGCCTATTATAGATAGAGATGGGTTTCACTTAGCTAATACTTCAGTGGCATGGTGTACCTTCACACAAAACAGAGCAACAAGTATCAGAGTATGTCTATTTTCACTATTGTTAATCACCTTGAATGTGATTACTTCAATATATTGCAGAAATACAGATAACTGAAGGTGTTCACAGCATAGTTTCATGTCAGTATACTTTCAGTATACACATACAAAGTTGCAACTGCTCACAGCCATTCATTGGATTTCCTCCTTTTCTCTGAGTGGTAAAATACCTGCTTCAGGTTCACAAAGGCAACTTACTGACAATGACACGACTTTTCTCTGCAAGCGGTTAACAAAGAAGCATTCATTTGAGAGAACACTTGAAAACCAAGAGTGAGTGCTTGACTTTGTCAAGATGTCAGTGCAATGCCATGCTGAGTATCTGCGATGAGAAATCACTACAGTGTTGGAAGGTCTTTAGAAGATATTACTGAGCATCCTTTTTCATTTATATCCTTTCAACTGATGCAGCAAAGTGAAGAAATGATTCAACTTTAAAACAATCAATAATCAAACTAACAAAAGATTACCATCTCTTTGGAGACACTGTACCTGAGTAAGTTTTATGTAAGTATATACCAAGCAGACATTTTCTATGAGAGAAGCATGATCCTTCAAATACTTGCAAATATGAAACAAGATCTGCGATTAACTTGTGCCAGTTATTCTAACGCTGGTATTTAAAATCCTTGTGAAACACCTTAAAATAAAGGAGTAGTATATCATTTGGGTACTGTGCAATGTAGGACTCCAGAATACCATATTATTTATCATCAAAAATCAATTGTTCTTTGCTTCCCTAGCATAAGTTGTTCCATGGACAGCTCATACAGCAAACAGAAAACATTTCTGCAGCAAAGAACACAGTAACAGTAATATGTACAGTATGAGAGGCTTCTGTTTCAAGAGGTGGCGCTGTTGTTTATATTTGTGGTTGTATGCATATTCAATTAAATTTTTCTCATGCTGGTATAACAGGATTGGTGCACTGCATGTGACTGATAAGAGATTTCAGGTGACTCAATCAATACAGAAAACCAAAATCAGTGAAAAGAAATCTCCAATCTCAGGTGCTGCTTAAACCATAATGAGACTTTTCATGGTTATGCATGGTTAGCTACTAATAACCTTATTGAAGAGCATTTTAAAAATTTATTTAGCCTTTTATTTATTTAAAGGGAAGTGGCAGGTTTAGTGTCTGGCATCATTATCATTCACAGGAGGTTCCTGACTGTAAAATAGTCATAGAGCAATGTCATAATATTCATAACCAAGGCTGTTTCTTCAATAACAAATTCCACCCCACTATAAACAATTTTTAAAACTGTTTATTTGCACAACATGCTGAGTTTACTCACCTAGACCATTTCTCTGTAGAATAAATAAGACAATGGAAACCCAGCCTTAAAGACTTTGTGTCATTTGTTTGGTTATCCATTCCAGGATTTAAAAAACGTTCAACAAAATTTTATGACAAAATATTAACAATCCTTTGGGACAATTCTCATTTCTGCAACAAAAAGTCAAGCGCCCTCCCACCCATTTTTAGGCACCTTCTCAGAGAAAAGTATGATTTATAGGGTTCTACAGCTTTAGTTAAAGCCAAGTGAGATCCATCTTACATGTAAAGATCAAAATCCCTCTCCCTTTTCTTTTTAAACCTTCTCCTCTTTAAGCAGAGTGAGGATCTTGTCCCTCCTGGATGTGTACGGCGTGTGTTTCAGCTGTAGGAGGTTAGCAGGAAACAAGTTCCCACTCGGGGCATACATATTCTCTCCCTTCTGTCCCATCAGCGAGCGCAGTGTTTGGTTTCTGGACAGAATCTTATCATAAAACTCAACCCCTCCTTTGGCATAATCATGGGACATTCCTGCCGCAAGCCGGTCTGAGCTCAAATCGACCCACTGTTTCACTGCATCAGAGGTGAGGAAGTAGGACACGGCACCCAGACCCAGGGCCACAACATTCACGACCCCACGAATCAGCGGAGGCCCCGTGTGGAGCCCAAACATCTGCTTCAGCACCACACTGTAAACCCAAACACCGCTCAGGCAGAAAGGGGCAACAACAGCACTCAAAATAGGTCCTCCAGACTGCAAGCGGGCCACTTCTCGGGCTACGGCAAACTTCTGTGCCTCAAGGGATAACACCAGTGCATCCTTCAGAACTGCGCCAGTATCGCTGCTCCAGTCCACGGCTTTCCCGTTTATGAAAATGGTGCGGTTGGTGATGCCGCTTGGGTCGTCTACTGTGCTGTTAAAGTTTGCTGGGATGCCGATTTGAGCTCCAGCAGGAAGCCAAGGGACGCCAGCACCAACTGGATGGAAGCCAAAGGAGGCGAAAGCAGAGAAATTCTTGGGTGAACTCAATCCGTAGTCCTTCAGCACCTACAAACGACAACATTAAAACTCAGATTACTGCCCCGTTCTACACTTTTAGACACTTCTGTAAAACAAATAAATTGTATAAGAGCTAGCAACTGCAAAGTATGTACATTAATTTGAGTATTGTTCCTCAGCTATTGTTAAACACTTATACATGTGTGTAAGGCATACTCAAATATAGTGATTTACAGTATCTTAATGTTAAAATGTAGGGGTTTTGTTAAGGGTTTCCTGCCATTCAATTTCCCTATTGTTTACACCATCTCCGGGTAATCGTAAAAGCTGTACTTACTATTTAGAAACTTCCATCAGATGTATTGGTAAGAAACCTCACAATACATAAAAACCTACTGTGCATAAAGACACACACACAGTACCTGTTGGAAAACATCCTCCAGCTTATCCGACAGCTCAGCCGGCTCTCCTTTGTGCCAGGCCTGATACAGCTTCCGATAGGATATGTCAGGAAAGACATGGTAGAACATGTTGGCTGCAAAGACCCCACCACAGGTGGCAACGAGCACCGGAGTGCGGTACTTCTGCAGAAGAGCCGAGTACTTGAGGAAGCGAGACGCCATGGTCCTTTTTTTTGTCTTTGTTTTGTGTCAGTTAGGTGCTGGAGACTTCAGCAAGAGACATCTGAGAAAGAGGCAGAAAATACCATGTGAGAAAGACGTGTCTGTACAGTGAGCAGAATCAACAGAGGTATAATACTTTACTGATTCCTCATTGGAGTCAAAGTGTCGTTCTGAGCTGTACCTTAAAGGAGTAGGTCAAAGTCCGTAGCCTTATGAAATTAAGGTTAATAAACAAGGGGATAATTGTAAGTACAACTATCTTATGCATATTACCATTACGGTGTGTTTCTTAAAACAAATAAAACTCAAGAATAGCAAATCTTCTGAATTCAAATGAACAAGAATCAAAGGTTATATTCAGGGGTGCACATAACTTTTTTGGTCTAGTACTCAGGGGAGCACCTGGAGATGTTACTTGGTGCTCACTGGGCACACAAGACGCAACCCGCCCCGCAGGATGGATAAAAAAGGGGTACATGGTTGAATAACTTATAGCAAAAACAACATTTATTCATAATTAAAGATGAATTAACAAATAATGGTGCGTGTTAGTATGTAGGATCAGTGGTGTCAGTGAGTGGACGTGTATGGACAGTGTAAGGGTGTTGGATGCAAAACAAAACAAACAACAAATGCATAACCATTTCAATTGACATCTTAAACTCTGAAATCAACGGACATCTCTTTAAGCACCACCAAATGTATTTTCTGTAAATACTGAAATAAACTGACTGCTCTTTGAGCTCAGTTTGCTTGAAGCTAAAACTTATATTTCTCCAGTATCAGTCATATACTACCATAACTGAGCAGTGATGTGCAAGACTGGCTTTACACATTTAGCAACAATATACAAGAGGAAAGAGAACTACAGGGTTATTTATGAGCCAATACTAAAGACTTCATTGATTGTAATAATGGCTGCAAATGCAGCATGCAACATTTTCTTCATACGTTTCAATAAACAAGATGTGGCACTTATTATATAAACCTTATACAAGGATTACAATGAACTTATCAAGACAAATTTGGCTTGAAATATATCAAAAAATAAGATTTTCATCGAGATTTGAAGGTTTCTGTGCAATTTAGACGATAATTATTTAGTTTTTATCATAACACATAATCAAATTTGGTGTCCCTAAAACTCTGTGTAACTACATTTTAATACAACAACCCGCAACAACTCCAAACACAGTACCTACAGACACACAACACTAATGTTAAAGTGACCTTAGCTAACCGAGCTAACGAGAAAGAGGCTCCTTCAAGATTTTAGCGTAACCCCAACATATAAAAACTCAACACCACATACAAACAACATCTTAGTTTACTGTTTTCGAGCAAACATACCGGTAAGTTCAGCCTCACACCTTCTCCACATCTTCACAAGGACAGCCCGGCAACATGTAACAGATTCATGACTGTTAGGAAATCCTGTCCGTAAAGAGACGGTGTCGTAAAGGTGCGGCACGACAGTTTACGACAGTTGGTTTCCATAGCACAGTAAAATCTAACTGCAAGTTATCTTTGAAGGGTGTAAAATATGTGAAAAGTTTAAGATAATGGGCGCTCTTACAGGAGGTGTAATTAAATAATATAAAAATTAATAATAAAATGACATTATTGTCGTATGAGTCTAATGTAAACTGACATATTTTGGCAATTTGTACTTCTAATTTGTTTTCAACTCCATTCGTTTCAACTCTAATGCAGACAAAAAAGGGCAAAATATTACGACAGCACTGAGAGACAGCCGTAGAGACCGGGAAGTTATATTACATTAATAATGTCACAGAAAAAAATTACATGAACTAAGGCTTAAACGTCCAACATTTGTGTCCGAGATAACTGCCCGTCAGAGGAAGCACTCGAGACTACAGCTCGATTAGGCCAGCAGGAGGCGCTGAGCAATCTTTTGTGTAATTGCCATTTATGAGAGAGTTAAATGCAGTTGGTCCACAGCCTGTCTTCTTAGTCTCAAATCCAAAGCTTCTGTCTCTCTCTTCTGTCTCTTCCTCCATTGCCTACCTATACTTACTACTCTCTCTGCACTGCTGCCCATCTGTAAATGATAATAATTTTTAAACACCTGAACTCGTCATCCACTAATTCAATCTATTTTCATAGCTTTTCTTCAGTTATAGATAGATAAATGCTTTATTAATCCCAGTTGGTAAATTCAGGGGTCGCGCCACTCATAGACTCATACACAGTACACTAACAAAGACAACGACAACAAACAACAACAAATGCACCTTTGCAGACCAGCCAAGTAGAGTAAAATCAGTTAAAACCAGTATAAAACCAGGCAAAAAAGTGCAATAAATGCAGTAGTGCTGGCAGTGCAATATGTGCTGTATATAGTGCTGAGGTGCACAGGTCCTCGACTCAGGTCCATCTTTTACATATCACTTTGGAAAGTTAAATCTTCTGGGATATTAAGATTTGACAGGTCGAAGCTTGAAACTCTTTGGTGTGCTAAAACCGCCAGCTTTTGTCTCAGAGTATATAACTATGTGGGGATGTATTGCAGACAAATATTGCAGAACAGAAGTGGTGAAGCAGAGATACAGGAAGTTAGAAGCATTATCTTTAAGTTTTTTTTGCGTCATTTCAGTTGATTGTTTGGAATAAATCTGAATAATTAAAAGAGATTAATTAGGAACCAAACAGGTATATACCAGCGTAAAAATAAAGAAGCCTCCTCTATTACTGACAGCTGTGGGTGTGATGAAAAAATGGGAACTTCTCACTTCAGCCCTGCTGGTATTCTCTTGTCCTTCAGAAGCATACGTTCTCTGCATTAACTGTGTTTCTGCACATTCTGTAGTTTTCTTTTTTCACGTTTCTATAGATAGAATTGATTATGCACGTGCTCGCTTGTAGATCATAAAAAAGAGAAGTGGTGAATAAGCAGTGAGCGTGCTGTTCATGTGTGAAGAAGTTGTGTTTGATGATCTTTGAGGTGTGGACACTGTGTACACTGTGAACATTTTTCAGCACTCAGCTTGTTGCTCATGCACGGTAGGCAAATAAAGACTGAAACGAGGTAAACAAAACTTAATTTCTATCCAAGTGCATCTAAGTGTAATATTGAGGAAGTGAAAGTCATGTGGTTGCCCAAGAAAACTTCAGTATTTTGACTACCATTCTACATGTATCTGTGATAACTTTGTGTTCCAGTAGTTGAGATGACACTTACTCACTAATTTAAATTAATAAAGTCCATGTTGAGGGGTCATATTATCTTGTTTTAACTTAATATCTGGACTTGTCATCTTAGTTTGGGGTTATATTGGGTGTAAAAAGATATTTTGGCTGCATAAGCTATAAAGAGGTAAACAAAGGTCATAAATAAGACCCATGTCAGCCACCAAAGTCAGGTCCACCTTCTCCTAAGAGAGCAGTGGAGAGCTCAGGACCTCAGAAGAAGTTGAGGCTGACCAATCACCTTAGTTGTACTGGGCCGTACCTGAGCATGGGCGCCCAAAAGCTCAGGCACACTTCCTGTCGATGCCCTGCTGCAGTGTGAGCATGGCAATTGGCTTGCAGGGGTTCTAGGACCTCTCTGGCAGGAAACTCCTATTTTGATATGCTCCGGAGCACTTAGATTACGATTAGATTAGGACATACTGCTCAAATTAGAACAATACTTTCAACGATGATGATTGAAATTAGGAAAGAGAAACTATGGAAATATTTACAAATCAAATATTTACAGTAAAATGAAGTGGATACAGTCAGGGGGTTAGACTTTGTGCATGCAAAAACAGCCCTGTGTTGGCTGTCAGTATTCACAGTGATTGTAGTACTGACTGATCCAGTGAAACTGAAAAATTCATCAGTTGTGTGTGCACGCATGTGTGTGTGCATATGTATTGTGATCAAGACAGATGGTCTGATCCTGGTGGAAAGAAACAGCTCACTTCTGTCTCCATGGAAACAGGCAGGAGGCGATGAAAGAAAGATTCTCCCAGTGTTGTAATATGTGTGTGTGGGGACAGCCTCTGAGAAAAGCCCCTTCTCTACTACACTTCATCCTATTCTATTCTATTCTATTCTATCATGTCTATCTCTATCACTAACTATTCTTTTCTTATTTTTTCTCTTAAGTGATAATGTATGGTGAATGGGTGATTCAGCAAATTAGAATCTCGGGTGAGCAATTTTCCCCTACACAAAACTTAAGAGTCATGTCTCAGCCTGTCGAGGTTCTCATTTACTTGTTACCTGACTACTACCTGGCTACCAGTGAAAGACATAAAAAGGTTAACTTGAAATTTTCATGTAAAGAGGATTTTAATGATTAAAATAGGATTAATCCACACAGACGACAAGACTTATTCATCTGATTCCATGCTCAGTTGCGACACCAGTTGCAATAGGTCACAAGCACTTTCACTGCCGAAAGGAATTAGTATTAGTACTTGGAATTTCCCCCCGTGGGACTATAAAAGGAACATCTTATCTCATTAAACGGAACATTTTAGTTAGGTGTAATGTTAAAACAGAAGCCCGTTTTTATGTAAATTCAAATTAAGGTGAATATTTCCATTGTAGGTAGTATGAGACATGGTGAATGGGTTTTTGGTCAGAATGTTAATATTGATATTTCTACTGTTGACATGTCTGCTGTTGCCTGGATTGCAGGACAGGATCTAGCCCCATTTGTCCTATCAGAGATGGTTGGAGCCCAGCCAGGGACAAGACTCAGTCAGAGTGCTAACAAAAACTTGCACTTTTGCCACAGTATCAACAGGTAGAGGTAAGTTGTGCAGCCTGACATGGTAATATGATAAGGTCGTCTCTAGTTTTGCTTTTGCTCTTGAGAATTAGTAGCTTTAATAGAGGTTTGACCAATCAGAATGAAGTATTTTGCACAAGGTAATAATTAGATTATAGCTGCGTCTGGTCAGATCTTTGTAGGATTTAAGATAGTGGTGCATCGCGCAACATTGTGTCAAGTCCCTAAAGAGAACCTCAGGAGGACGGCATCCTGTGCTTGAGGTCAAAGAGGGTATTCACTAGATATTGATGTGCATTGGATTGTGTTTCTGCTTTTTACACATGGATGCATGGGCACATCTATGCACTCGAGGGGTCAGCACATCAATACAAACATATGCACACATACACACGCAGGCACAGAGGCATAACACTCTGACATCACTGGCGCATAATGATCCACATCATTCAGTACCAAACACTCTGAAATCTGTACATGATTAACACTGTGGCTGTGACTTTAGGAAAGAAATCAATACTGATCAATATTTGTCAAATGCTGGAAATGTCTCCTGTGAGGTTAAGGTGTTTGAACATGTCATTTAGTTCGATATAATTGCGTCTTCGGATGCCTGTGATTGCGTGCGCAGGATTGCAATCACTCCATCCGACCCCTGCCCTTAAACCTTGAGCGGTGTCTCAAGAAAAATCACAGGACAATGCAATCAATTCTCAAATTAAGACTCCATCAACTTGCTCACCAATCCAGCAGCATGACCTCTCACTGAATGAATAAAGGAATCAATAACCCAGTCAATCAATTCAACACCTCTAGATTGGTTTCTACAAGTCTTCCAAAGCCTAAACCAACAGAGAGTTAATCAAAACACAGAAAGCTCTTGACTTTTCACTGGATGCACTGGGAAAACAAAGTCAGTCATTGTTGAACTATAGAAACAGACATGCTCCATCGATTTGTTGGAACATCTTTTCAGTATCAGCTCTCTCATACTGTTAATTTTGATGGGGATGCAGTTAGAATTCTGATCTGGTAAAACAAAGTTAACAAACTATAACACATGGACACATTGTGGTAGGAGGTGCGATCTGCAAACCGGACGCCCACTTTGGTGGACTGAAATATCTTGGTATAATCCAGTGGATCATTATGAAATCTTTGACCCTCAGATGATGTAACAATGACTTGTGGATTGAGTTGAGTGTCTAACAACAGTTTGTCTCAGAAATTTGGTGATTAGAAAATGTCAGTTTGTTAATGTGTATACTTTAGACTTGGACATGCTAAACATTACCCTGTAAGTATTACCTTATTGGGTCAGTGATTAGTGTTAGTTGGAATCAGTCACAAGTACTGTGCTCAAGCACAACCTGACAGAGATGCCAGCGAGGCTTTACATTCTTAGTTTGGCTGCACGTCAACACTACATTTAAACTACAGAATAAAACTTTTAAGGTATGATGCTATGTTTCACTATCAGTCAGAACACAATGTTTATACAGTATGTTAAGGGAAAGCTACAGCTTCTTTAGTAAGGTCTAAATTGGCTCTAATGTACATGGTAGATGGGCAGCACTTTCATGCTGCCTTTGTAGTCTACAGACCACTCAAAGTGCTTTATAGTAAATGTCGACAGTCATCTACTTTTACACACAAATTGCATACGCTGCCAAAGAAGGTGCCTACAGGTCTGTGCAAGATGAAATCTGATTAACTCACTCTCAAACACTGAAGGTTATAGTGTCCTCTGAAGGGATTCAAGGTTAAGTACATTATGCTGCCCAAGACCATGGTGTATGTCTTCTTTAAACAACACAGACATCTTTTTTCTGTCTTTCCATTTTCTTTCATTTAATTTATCCTCTTTCTTTCTTTCTTTCAATGTTTTTCTTCCTTTTATAAATTTGGATTTATTTTTATTTCTCTTTCCATTTTTTCATTCTTGTTTGTCCTTTTTTTTCTCTTTTTCTTTCATTTCATTTATCTTTCTTTTCGTTTATCTTCACTTTTCTTTCTTGAACTTTTTCCTTTATCTTTTTCTTCTCTTCTACTTTTAATAACTTGTTTCTTTGTTATTCCTTCTTTTTTCTGTCTTTCTGTCTGTTTCTGTTTTGTTTCTTTTTTCTCCCTCTATTCTTTTTTTTATTTATTTTGATTTTTTATTTATTTATTCAATGTTTTAGTTTTTTTTCTCTTATTAATTCAGCTTCTGCGTTTCCTCCCTTCCTTTTCTGTCTTCCCTTCTCTCTCTTTTTTTTTTAATTATTTTGTATTTTTTTATCTGTCTCTGGCTCTGTTTCTTTGTGGTTTCCCTTCTTCTTTCTTTGTTTCATTACTTAATTCCTTGTTTGTTTATTTCTTTCTTTTGTTGAGGATTTCTTTTGGCTTCTTTTTAATTTTGCAATTTCCTTCATTTTTTTCTCTCTTTTTTAATTTATCTCAATTGTGCCTGTCTTTCTTTCTTCTTTCTTTTTCTCTTTTTTCTTTCTTTTCAACAGACTGCATGTTTGCTTACTGAAATGTGTGCATATGCATTTTGTGAAGGAAGAAGGAAGGAGAGCTTAAAGAGAGAGATCTCTCCATTTCCTGTTAGATGCTGTAATATGAGTTCTTTCTGGATTGTTCACAGAGGCCTAACTCATTTCAAGTTCCCATCTCCTGCATTTAATTGGATTATTTTCATTTTACTCTTCCTCTCTATTTCACTCACACCCATCACTGATGGTAACTGTTAATGCACTGGGTCACTATAAACAATCATGCCAGTAAATTTAATTAAGAGTATCTTGTTCTTGCTAGCCTCTATTTGAAATTGTTTTATGTGTGTGCACGTGTTAAATGTGACTCTTATGATTAATTATGTGTACCGAGGAACAAGAGAAATCAGTGTTTATATACACTGATTTAGTCATGAGGAGCTGTCTGCTTAAACATTTTCAACCACTGTAAAATTAAGTTAAATTGTTCCTCACTACATGAATGGAGATTTTTAACCACATTAAAAATTTGACAAGACAAAATGACTTTTTGAAGAAACATTCATGTTTGTAGATGTTTAGCATCACAGTCAGGTCGTTTTTATTGAGCCTGCACAAATCTGTTGGCGTGCCATCAATCACATGCCATCCCAATTTAATTGTAGCCTTATCTGTTATTACCAACCACTCTCCCCTTCTCCACTCTACCTTTTTGCTCTCATTCATAGACACACTCACACACACACACAAACACCTCCTCCTCCTCCTCCTCCTCCTCCTCCCCTGTCTTGATTGATCAGATTTTTATCTGCCTCTTTGACCTCCAGCTAAAATGAACCAAGCACACAGGGTTGGATTATTTCTCCTACAGCATGGTCACCTCAGAGGAAAAAGCACAGAGCAGTTAATCAATATACTGCATGACAAATTAAGATTTTATTATAAATCCAGAAATTGGCAGGTTCATATAGTCCTTGTTTGTTTTACACTATTACATGACAAAAAACTAAGAGTTCAATTTTTCTACTTGGTCTGTGTTGCAAAATGTTGCTGTACCTTTGTTTGCATTGAAATGTACCACATTCCTTAATTAATGCTAAATCAGTAATTAACTTCACATGACAGGTGCATAGGAAAGGAATAAATGTACTTTTTCATAGCCTGAGTGTGCAACAGCACCATGAAGCTCAGCTGTCATCACAAATTGATATTGTCATATCGATCCCACAATAGGGCCAATATTTCAATTGCAGTAGTGTTGTTCCCACAAGCCCGCCTTTCCATTCTCATATAGCCTTGTACATGTTAAACATAAATGTTACCCACATGACAAAGCACAGCAGAGACATTTCACTAAATGAGCATGAGAAATACTGCAAATAAAATCAGTGCGCAGAATTCAACAGGTACTGAAATAAAAATGTGATCTGTTTGTTCTGCAATAAAAAGTGCTCTGCTGAACTCCTTATACTCTGGTACATGATTGACAGTGGAGTTTCCACAGGCGTAACATGTGTGAGACCAGTCGGTAATATGGGTGTCGCATTTTGAAGGTCAGAGCTTCAAGGTGAATAAAGTGTGCTAGAGGATGCAACTAATGTTCAATGATTTGTTAAACTGTGATTTAGGATATTTGAGCAAGGGGAATAAAATTGGGTGAGTCTGGCAGTTTGGAGTCATTCTGTTGATAATTGCACTTTAGAAATATGTGGATGGTTCCCATTTTAATGTGTTATAAATGAACTGTATTTTGGTACACGATCACGGTCTACTACAGGTGGGATTTTGTCAGAAATACACATGGTTTATAGCAAAAGTTTCAAAGAGAAAGCTTAATTGTTGATTAAGATATGACTGAAACATATATTAAGAAGTAATTTATAAGTAATAAGTAATTAGTTAGGTTTTACTTAAAAACAAAGCCATGTTGGGTTGCCTGTTAGGAGCAAAGCTTGGTTCCCCTTAGATTTGGTGGAGCTAATTTGACAGGACTGTCCCTTTAAAGGAGTCCGCTACATAAAGGGACAGTCCATTTCACTAAAAAGGGGAATTTTTTCTCGCTTTTCTTTTCATTTCTTCTTAATAAGGCGGATGAATCCTGCGCAGTGGGAAACACAAATTTTTCTTCGTAAGTATCTGTAACAGGAATATAATACTAAACAGAAAATTAAAACTTTGGGACTTTTTATTCTCTGAGATATGGAGGTCACCCCTTTTGGGCGTTTCTATTTTTAGCATCAGCTGTTGCAATACAAAGATTAGCTACTCAACGTATTGTTCCGCAGATGTGGGGAGCACACTCCCGGCTGTGGTGAAAGGGCGGCGGTGGTCTGGAAGCCGAGGACGGAGCGACACGACACGAAATGAGGAAGACTATGTCGCCGTGAGGGGGGCTTTTCTTCGTGTTGAAGGCTGATATCGGTGAGTAGCTGGTGAGGTCGTGAATGCGGGGCGCCTGTAGCTACTCGCGGACAGTGGAGGCAACACCTACCGTTAGTGTAAAATCCCCAACTACTCCCCGTATATATCAACAACTTAACCGAAGCCCAGCGAGCTGTCATCGCGTTATTTCGACTAATTATACTCAAGTAAACAGCGAAAAGAAGCTAGCTTGATTTTTGTTGAGAATGTGAACGTGTCTAGCTCGTTTGCGGAAATTCCTTTTAGCTGCAAAGTTATACAGAAAGATGAAGCAACCAGAACCGTTATCCAGGGGCGGCTACTGTTGGTTTTCCATTCGGGCTCACAAGCACATTCACCCGTTGCCACTGACGGGGCCTTCCCTCCGTGTGTCAAATATTTCCCCCAAACCTCTCTTCTAGTGTCTCTAAACCTAAATGTACCCTGCTTCCCTGTGGTACTTTGCACAGCTGTGTGGCACACAGGGGCGTCCAGCTCTGAAGCGGCAGCGGTTGTGCAGATTTAACCGCTGGACACAAAGAACAGAGAGATTCTTCATGTATCAAATCATAGGATGAGATCATTCAGAAGCACCAGTCAGGCTGCAGACACACACAGACAGACACACACACACACACACAGTAGCTGCACACTCACACAATCACACACGCGTTAATCTCTATTAATAGCAAAGTGAAATCACCACATAATTTGGCCGTCTGTGGACAGATTCCCCTTTATGCCTCCATCCTGACTCTATTTAAAATGTCAACCCCCTTGCTATTTCTGATGATGGTGATGTTTCTTCTGAGAGTAATGGTTCGCTCACTTTGCATACCATTTCACATTTTCCCAGAGCTTAATTGTGACCTTTGGCCAGGGGAAATTGTAATGTGGATGACGGTTCATGCTGAGTTTTCTACCCAGGTGACTAGATGTGCTGCTAATTGCATGTGTTCACAGCTTGATGTAACTTCTTATTAAACACAAGTGCCAGCAGGTTTTTGATCTGCGGTTCGCTTACATAAGCATCCTCCAGATGACACTTAAAATATGCCATCCTGTGGCAAAAGTGGGGTCTATAGGGAAGAAAACATATGAGGCAAATGAACTATACACCAGTGAGATGGTTTGGACCAGTGGTTCTCAATTGTAGGTTGCGAACAGCTGGTCAAAAAAGTGAATTTTTGGTGCACATCTGATGTTTGACATGTCTTTTATTTTGAAAACTAGCTTATTTTAAAGGGCACGCATTATGTCGTCCTCGTCGGTTTCTTATTAAATACAAGTGCCAGCAGGTTTTTGATCTGCGGTTCGCTTACATAAGCATCCTCCAGATGACACTTAAAATTTGCCATCCTGTGGCAAAAAGTGGGGTCTATATAGGGAAGAAAACATATGAGGCAAATATCCCTAAACTATACACCAGCAAGATGGTTTAGACTAGTGGTTCTCAATTGGTGGGTCGTGAACAGCTGGTCAAAAAAGTGAATTTTTGTCGACATCTGATGTTTGACATGTCTTTTATTTTGAAAACTAGCTTATTTTAAAAGGCACGCATTATGTCGTGGTCCTCCTCGGTTTCTTATTGAATACTAGTGCCAGCAGGTTTTTGATCTGTGGTTCGCTTACATAAGCATCCTCCTGATGACTCTTAAAATATGCCATCCTGTGGCAAAAAGAGGGGTCCGTATAGGGAAGAAAACATATGAGGCAAATATCCCTAAACTATATGCCAGCAAGATTGGTTTAGACCAGTGGTTCTCAATTGGTGGGTCGCGAACATGTTCTGGATGGGTCGGTCGCGAACAGCTGGTCAAAAAAGTGAATATTTGATGCACATCTGATATTTGAGATGTCTTTTATTTTGAAAGGCACACATTATGTCCTGGTCCTCCTCAGTTTCTTATTAATGTGGCCTGAATGCAGTAAAATTAGATGTTTTTTAATGGTCTTTATTTTGTGAAATTTTATTTATTTTCACTTTTGTCCATGCTGATATATGGTCCTCCTCAGGTTCTTCTGAATATGCTCTGAATGCAGAGATGCAAATAAGTCAATTTTTCATTTTGCTGGTCTCCATTGTGTGCAATTTGATATTTTTTGTATACGAAACTTCAGTAGTTCTCATCCTTAGTTCATGTGCTCTGAAATGCACTTTACTCAGTCAAATAGATGTATTTATGTCAAAGATTTGAGTCTTGAAAGGTTTTTTTTTAATAAGAAATAAATTTTGAATTTTATAAAAGTGGGTTGTGACTTAAGGACCATGGGAAAATGTGTTGAGAATCACTGGTTTAGACCGTCCTGTCCACCTCATATATGTGTTATTGGGCACTAAACTAACCTGATTAAAGAATGAGATCGGACTTTATTTTCTAATCATAGTTTACGTCCTCAGCAAACACAACTGAATCAGTGTTTTTGTGACACACAGAGACAGCATATTGTCGTGATCTGTTATAATAGAAAGAGAGTTGAGACCAGGGAGGCTAAATGACAGCTGTACTTTCCCAGCAAAGTTTAAACACTGTAATACAAAACAGTGTTAGACACACTGTGGTCAGAGCATTTGATTCCCTCAGTGTGCCTTTCTTTTAAATACATTCCTCTCTGTTCATGCAAAGACATTCAGCTGACTTGGTGCCTTTTGCGTGTGACTGTTTTGCAGCAGCTTTGAGCCAGTGAGTTTTCATGCCATGCTGATGGCTTTCTCTCAAGTCTTCGCCCCTATAAGTGAATCCATTATGCACGTTTCCAGCTTTATATTTTTTTATTCTAGGACTCCACTCAAGCAGCTTTGCATGATTCAGCTTAGCTTCTTTTTCTTGCCAGTGCTAACAAGAAACGGTAATGGTACCCCTGCTTAGAAACATAACTCCTTATTATTAGTTAGAAGTAGCAGCTTCACAACCTTTGCACGTTTGAGTCCCAAAGACTCAGATCACAACAGAGCTGAATTGCTCTGTCTGGTAACCATAAAGCAGATCATCTACTTACTGTGTCGCAAAGTAATAAAATAGTCTTCTAATGACAAGCAGCTATAACTCTATGCTTCCTCTCGCCACATTTTGTCTTTCCTCTCAAACAAACACACTAAAACACCAAATTAATCACAATTTTGTACAGCCTTATTTAAAGGTAAGAAAACAGTCCAAATTTAGCAAAACAATACTATTAGACTGGAGGATTAGATATTCTGTGACTGGAGAATGGACCAAGTTAGTCATTGATGATCCACGAGCATGTGACAATTAAAAAAAAACCTCTAAGTTCGTCTCTTTGTACTTTGTCCTCTCAGCCTAATGTTGCACAGAGTGTTAAAAATCTGGGTGTTAAGTCTGCCATCACTGGAGGAGATGTGATGAAGGGCCAATTCTGCTGATTCTCTCATGTGCTCCAATAAATGTAGTAATTACAGCAGTATACAGCAGGTTCTATAGGTTTATTCAAACTGTTATAAAGTCTGAAGTTAAAGGACAAAAGTTTCTGTTGTAAGGAAATAAAATAAACATAATAGATGGATGTAGATAAACCAAAGGTAAAAGATTTAATCAGCTTTTTACATTTAGGAAAGACTAAGAGTAAAACGTCACCTGACAGCACCTTGCGAGCTAGTATAAGTTAAACTCAGTGACCTATGTCTTTTGATGATTGATGGTTGTTGGTATGGCTGCCATGCTCTGGGCTTGTGTGTGAACCGCTCTGTTCCTCCTTAGACACGTTCTGTGAGATGTGTTGCTGCTTTGTTCCCATGTGAAGAGGGAAGTCCCTCTATTCTCTCTCATGACAGCAACAAGCCCCTTCTCAAGAGCCCTGAGTCCAAAACACTCACGCTGCTCGAGCTTATTTGCAGGGAAATCCACAAATCTTGGCGATAGAGTGGATTTAAAAGTTTCAAACTTATTTCTTTGTCGTAAATTTAAAAAAAGACAACACAAAATCCTTCTGAGAACAATTTTGACTAAGCTGTTGTATGATATGATATATAACTCATGTCGCCTTTTACTTCAACGCTACTCCTGTGCTAGAACTGACCTGATTGCTCTTACAGGTTTATAGAACAGGACAAAGATCCTTCGATTCTCAATCATAGATGTATTCTTTTTCAAACAGCTGCATTCAGTAATGAAAAACAGAAAGATAATTTCTGTGGATTACATGTTTTCAATCCACTCGGCAGTGAGGCTCAACATGCTTGGAGGACTTAAAGTCGATGTCCAGATGTCTGTGGCGAAGCTCATATGAGTAGCATTAGTGAGGAATTTCTCTATGTGACCAAAGATGAAGCTCTATATATCAGGTAGGGGGATATGTAATATGTAAAATGTTGTTTTCTTTCCTAACCTTGACCGGTTTCATCTGATTCCTACATTAGTAATCGACCGGTTACAGTTTTTGAACAGTCAATATACGGCCAATAATGACAGATCAGGTTGACTGATGGTCGATCTGTATTGCCTATATCTCTGTTTTTTGTTTGCTAGTCTTTGTAACAAAAAAAGTTCTAAGCTTGATTAAACATTTCAATAAATAACATTTAATTAGCTTTTTAAAAAATTCTTTGCTGTCATTGGGGATAAGAAAAAGATTGTTTTCAAAAGATCTTGGTGATATCGGCCAGATGCTGATATGATGATGATATCATCGTCCTGTGTAATCATCTATCCCTTCTAAACACGACCATAAAAATCTATTACAGCCAAAATCACTACTACTACCATGTAGTACCATGTCCTGTCTCCTTGATAATATACAACCACAAGTCAAGTGACTCCACCCTGTCCAGTCTGCCACATAAGAACAACATGGAGGAGAACTCCAACACCCACGAAAACACTTGAACATCCACAGTTGTCTATAACACTTATTTACAAGTGCGACAGAGTTTAAAAAGGAGTCAAAAAGAAAGACAGAAATAACTGAAGCAATTTCCTACCACGCTGCAAAGGATGTGACTCCTATAGCCACAGTGGAGCACAGGCAGTTTAAACTCATGGTTGACAGATATCAGACATCTGAGATAAATGTAAGTATTATAATAAAAACACTTTTATAACATAGGCTTTATGAAAACATTTCAACTGTACCCACACCCTTTCTTCATTAAAGGCTGTCTCAGTGTGTACGAAAGAAAAAGTAACAAGGAAAGAGGACAGAATCAGTGACGTAGCCCACTATGTTTTGCACAACACTGTACACTCTGTCCTATGCAACCTCTGAAATACCCGAGCCTGTAAAGCCACATCGGCCAGATGACTAACTTTGATGGGACACATGGCAAAACTTCCGTTACCAGGCTTCCACTCCCAGAGGAATTTTGTTTGAACTGTGTCTGTGGATTATTTTAGTCTCCCAGAATGATGAGTGGCGTCTCGTAGAATCGGGCACTCCACTGAGTAGACTAACAGAGGGAAATGCTGACACACTAAGTCAGACCTGGCATGGGTACAGGTTGGCCACATGGAGCAGAACTGCTGAAAACGTGTGGCAGGTACTCTGGTTTCACTTATTCCTCACAGCAGTAAAAAACCTCTAATGCCATTAGTGGCATACGCAGCTGCTCTGTGATTGTATGAAAGCCAGGACTTGAACGGACTGCAGTGGCTTTTTGACACCAGGAATTTGGCCTGGAAATTCTTCGCCTAACCTGGTCGTCTGGCTGCTGCTGAGTGACTGGCTGGTCGGCTGGCCGGCTTTGTAGAGGAAGGAAACATCTTCCTTCCCTCCATTGTGCTGGGCAGGAAAGGATGGACCGAAGCCAGCTGACAGCTGTTTCCTGGTGGATGGAGGAGGAATGGGTGCGTGGGTGTGAGGGGTGTTGTGCTCGTAGTGAGCGAGTGTGGGTTTTTATATCCACTTTGGACTTTTGCAAAGGTTTTTATGAGAAGTATAAATCTGGAGGTTTCACAATGAGATTGAAGAGATTAGTTTTATTTCAAAATCTAATTTTCTCTGACCTGCACAAACCATTAATCCTTAAATATTAGAAGCAGCTCATTTTTAAATTTACCACCAATTTGTAGGTTTACATCTAGCCTTTTCCTGTGCATTTTGGTGACGATATTTAAAAGGATATTTAATCTTTATATCATGACTTGTGTCTGCTTCCCTGAGTCCTCTCTTCCTTTGTTGCTGCAGGTCTATTT
Organism: Xyrichtys novacula; assembly: GCA_962446985.1. Taxonomy (NCBI): domain Eukaryota; kingdom Metazoa; phylum Chordata; class Actinopteri; order Labriformes; family Labridae; genus Xyrichtys; species Xyrichtys novacula. The sequence goes on along the minus strand of OY660881.1, from coordinate 7,826,944 downwards.
CTCTCTGTTTGTTATCACCTCCAACCATCCATCAGCAGGATAGTGTGAAACCCGCTGCAGGAATGTGTGCTGTGTCGCCCACTTGCTTCCTCACCTACTTGTGCACCCTTTGTGCAATTTGACTTCAGTCTTGATTTTATTCTTCCTACGCTTGGTATGTTTACACTAGTGCAAATATTCAATCAGACGGCATTGCATTCGTGTTTTGTTATGAAGATTTTGTCGCCCAAAATGGCGTGTTTACTGTAAAACAGTGGCGTCTTTTAATATTAGCTTAACACCATATTCTAACATTTCTTTCAACTCTGTCCTCATGTGCCCTCGCTTCCTCTCTCTCACTCTTCTGTTTCCTATTTCTCTCACCCTCCTTTTCCCCTCTCTGCTTTTGCTTCCCCCCTGTGTCTCGTTCTTTCTGAAGAGCTCTTAATTTCTGAGGCCAGCTGTGCTGTGAGATGTTTGCATGAGCATGACCTAGCATGACACATATTAAAGGTACAGCGTGTGAGATCGGGGCAGCAACTGGCGGGATGGGAGGATGACGTTTTCAAGCATGTTTTCATCGGTCAAAATCGAATTGGAAAAAAAAATATTGTTTTGTGGTTAGAGGAGATTAAGTCTTTCTAGCCACATAAGAGGCAGAGTCTGTGAAGTTTCTACAGTAGCCCAGAAAGAACAAAATTACAGAAGAGAGTCAGGGTAAAGGATGAGAAAAAAATTTTAATAAAATTTTGAGACGAAAGTTGAAGTACAGTTTCGAGAGGTGGGGGATGTGCTGAGTGGGGATTTCACACTTCAGCACAAAACTGTTCACAAAGCTGCTTCTGTGGATCTTATTTCACTGTACTGTATTAAAGTGTTTTTACTGTTTTTGAGAGAAGCCAAAGTTGTTTTTTTCTGTCACAGATATTTTGTTCCTCAAAGTTGGCGTGAATCTTCATCAGTTTATCAGTAAATATTTGCTTGTTACTGCTGCATATTATACTGATATGACCAATGATATAGGTCCTAAACAATAACAAGTCAGACATTTAAACATAATGTTAAAGGAAGTTGCAATAAGGTACACATTTAGGGTATAAATGAACACAGTATGCATTACTAGTAAATTATTGTTCAACTTCTTCCTTAAAAAACGATTCGATTTTTTTCTCAACATTGAAATTCCACTTTTACAAAATAAAATTCAGGCTCTTTTCTTTCTCAAAACGTCAATCTTTTCCTTAACAATATTATTTTTCATACTGATAAACCCTAAACCCTCTATTTTAACCCTCAGCCTCAACACTACTCTGTACAAAACAAACATTTTATCACAGGCCTTTTCTCCAAATCCACGTTTTGCGTTCCTGTTCCCTAAAAGAGGAGGATGAGAGGAAAGTTGAACAGTTGTTGTTCATCCTCCTAAGATAAAGATTCACGTTTTTAACAGTAAAAAAAAACTGTTTAGTCTCTATAAGCAGTTTTTCATGAGGCGTAACCTGAGAATGCGTTTTAACTTTTACGCACACTAGAATAGTCTTATTTTTCATCGAGCCTCGGCTGTGATTCACTTCTGCGGTAAAAATACACCACTCTTCTGTTAAACCTTTCATAACCTCGCATAAGAGATGTTTATTCTTGTTTTGAAAAAAGCCATAATTGCAAACTGCAGTCATCCATCTTTGTTGGAGCCATCATATTTCTCCCTGCTCTGTGGTTTGAGTGGGCCTCCCGGAGTAGACGTCATTACACTGGTTTCTGCTTCTAGGCCAAAACCGAGCTCACCAAGGATCCTTTTAGCTGCCTTCCCAGCCAGTTGTGATATCTGTGCCGTGAGTGACTTTAAAAACAGCCAATAACATCAAAAGAGGAGTCTTTTCTGCCGCTTTAAACTCTCTGTCCCACCAGTTTTGTCATAGCTGCTGCTGCTTCTTTCAATTTGAAGCGTGTCCGCCTACAATGATGTGAGGGGGCCGGCTAGATCCTGGTAGAGCAGCTCTCTGGCATAAAGCAGCAGGAGGGGGATCTTAGCGTGGCTGCATTTCCTGTCACTGCTCCACAATAGGAGCTGTTTTTGGGTCTCATCAGATGCTCCTCCGGTATGAAGCAGCTGATGCAGAAAAGTTTGTTTTGCATGTGAAATACTAAACATAACGATGACAGAGGGACTGATATCTCTACAGCGCTCACACCTGAGAAGAAGCTCTATTTGGACTCTGTTTATGTGTTGTAAGGTGTGAGGCACAGTTTGAGGGCATCTCCCGCTTCGTTTCTTCGTTTCCTGCCATCTTAGAGTGGGTTGGCAGCTCAGGGGATTTTTGTGTATGCGCTTTTCAGACTTGTTATTTTGATTAACTACTTTTTTACACGATCTAAATCTAAAACTCAACACCAGTACCCTCCCGAGGGTCAGTCATCCCTGCCTCTTTTCACCAGCTTCTCTGTCCAAAACACAGGATGACTTGTGTGACGGCTAAACCTTTATTTGGCGCCGTGGGGTAGCCCCCTTTCTAGTTGGTAAAGACACTTTTCAGAGCACTGATCTGCCCTGAAAACAAGAAACTTTTGATAATGCTCAAACTTTGAGTGCATCATGAATAGGAGAGGCATGTGTTTTAAGGGAATGACAGAATGAATGTGATGTACTATGATTGTCACAACAAAGAATTCTCTGTAATCCACTCCAGTATGCCTTTGGAGACCGGGCTACCCTTGAGACAAAAATACACCAGTCTGTTTGGTGCGCCTCAGATTAACAAGGCAGAGTGCACTTGGCCTGAATGTTAGACTAAAGCTATTTAAGAGCTAATTAAGCTAACATCACGAGCTACTAATCAGTTTAGTGCTTAAGTACTACCCAACAAACAAGGACAATAACACCAGGTGAGTGTGCTTTGTCCTGTTTTTTAACCACACAAGGATGCCGTATGATTGGCAGCCTGGTTATTATTGTTAAATGTCTTTTATATAGTTTTCCTCATGCTGCCTTTGACATTTTACATGTTGGTTGAGGAGAAAACGACCAAATCCAAGTAGTATTAGAAATGTTCTTATCAGATGATTCCATCCTCTTTGTGCTCAGGTCTAAAACACACGGTTTGTGCGGTTCAATCAGCAGTAGTGTTTTTGTTTTACTCCGATTGTGAGTGGCCTGGTCCACAACAAATACAGCCTGTAAGATCTGTGTGTGCTGAAGTTGAGTGCAGAGTGTTTGATGAAGTTGGGGGTGGAGTACGTGTGAAAAAATAGTTTACATGTGGGGGCTTGGTGTTGGCATATTATATAACTTCATTCTTCCATTTACATAATGACCATCAAATTCAATCACGCACAAAGAAAGACTCACATTAAGTTCTTTTTGGTGTCACTTTTGATGTATTTGTATTTATCGTTTATTTTAGCAGGAGGGACTCACCGAGGCGGAGGTGTTTTTCCAGGAGTGTCCTGCAGCTTGTGCTCTGAAATGAACCAAACAAACATAAATATAGTTAAGACTAGTTACAGATGCATTCATAAACCCATTCATACCTGCAAAACTTTCATACATTTCATAAATTTGAAATAGTTGTTTTTAAGTCGCTCAGAAAGCTCTTTAAAGTCATCTCTTGTGATATTGGGGGTGAGTAACATTGGCGTTGTAGCTCAGTATTTTTTGCACTTTGCACCCTTTAAAATATGTGAAAAAATTCTGTATAGAGCTGTAGATGTCCTGGACTGAGTCTTGTTACTAGTCTATGAGACAACATTTATGAAGACTTAACTTAATGTGGGAGAAACAGGTCCTACTAATGAATTTAAGTCTGAGTTATTCAAGTAAATATTATTCCAATATCACTAAAATGGGGGGTTTGGGGTTGTTTTGATTGCTTTTTGTGAAATGAGTGACATTCTTAATGTTAGCATTTTGCACATTCTTAAAACAACCATAAAGATATTAAGCTATATTCTACGACTGGCAGTAATATGGCCTTGATAATTCTTTTTGCATTTCTCTGTAAATAGAAAGTCTCAGTCATTCGCAGACGTACTTTAGTTGTAAATATTCGGTGTCGAGTCAGACTGTCTAAAAGAGTCTCAGCAAACATTAACTTTCCTTTGAATCGGTTAAATGACCTACTTAAATATATTTCGTCACTTAGCTGAAATTCCCACCAACGTGTGGCTGAAAAAGAGCTGCGAGTGAGCTGAGCTCTGCCTTTTGGTATCACCTTCTCTCTTGTTTTGGTACTTTTTTTTTCTGTCTGACTGCGGTCTGTGGTTTCTAAACACGGAAAGCAGCAGAAACAGAAAAAAAAAAGAAAAACCTCACACTTCTTTCCCCCCTGCCGTGCTCCCCCCCTCTGTCAGTCTCTGTATTTTTAACTCCATTTCTCTCTCTCTCTCTCTCTCTCTCTCTCTCTGTCTGTTCTTGCATTTCAGCCAGGTGTGTCTCCCCAGCATCCTACTACCCTACTTCCCACCGTTGCCGCCACTGTAGGGGGTAGCCATGGCAACCAGCGCTGTGCCAAGTGACAACCTGCCAACATACAAGCTTGTGGTGGTGGGGGATGGTGGAGTTGGGAAGAGCGCCCTCACCATCCAGTTTTTCCAGAAGATCTTTGTGCCAGACTACGATCCCACGATAGAGGACTCCTATCTGAAACACACCGAGATAGACGGACAGTGGGCGATACTGGATGGTGAGTATTTGTGTGTAACAGCGTTTGTTAAACTTCAAACTCCATCTTTGTCGTAGCCGTAGCTGAAATTCCCTGAAAGAATCAATGCAGTTTGGAAAAAGGAAAAGCCATGGCTTCTGCATGTGGGACACATTAGGCATCATTACATGTTTTTTCCTTTCCTCAGTAAAGTTTTGGTTCAGGCTTTGTTGGAAACATATAAATATCTGGGATGAATTAGGGAGCTATTCAACCGAAACCAAAATATCGGTTTTACAGCTCGCAGAGATGCATCTTTGTGCAAACTTTTACACTCTGCAACGTAATGCAATGCTTCTGCCAAGTCCCGAAAACTGTTCTGACACAGATGTGGTCTAAGAGCCATCAAGGTGACGCACAAGGAAAGGTGATAATTCAAATTTAAACTGGTTGCAAGACAGGGAAGAATTTAGAGGTGGTTGTTGTTGAATAAGAAGGTTAAAATTTGACAAACTCATCATGCAGCATCACAAGAGCTTCTTCTCTACGTCTGACCACAGGATTTCTGCTAAATATCTCTGTTTTACACACTGTACCCTAAATAAATGCGATAAGGGTTTGAGTTAGAAGTTCAAGCGCCAGTATTTTGAGTGGCTTTATCATTTGTTTTATCTGAACACACTTGATATTTCCCAATCATGACGCTGAATCAGGTTGAGGTGGCGCAGCGACGAACTTAGAAGAAGCCAAATGATTAATATGAAAATATTAAAAGTGTCTCATTTGTTTTCCTCTACCTCTGCAGTGCTGGACACAGCTGGTCAGGAGGAGTTCAGCGCCATGAGGGAGCAGTACATGAGGACAGGAGACGGTTTCCTCATCGTCTTCTCCGTGACAGACAAGGCCAGCTTTGAACACGTCGACCGATTCCATCAACTTATCCTACGGGTCAAGGACAGGTAGGATTTAGCAGTTCAGCAACACTCAACAAAGCTGCTGTTTTTTCCTCATACATGCTGAGTAAGGGACAGTACAGGAGATACAGTCACAAACAAGCTGTGTTTTGTGTGTTCTCTCCCCCACAGGGAGGCCTTCCCCATGGTGTTGGTGGCCAACAAAGTGGATTTAGTCCACCTGAGAAAGGTCACCACTGAACAGGGCCAAGAGATGGCTGCGAAACATAGTGTGAGTAGTGACGTTGGAGAGTTAAAAGTTAACGGAAGTTTCTTTTTCAGGGCAAAAATGTCTATTTTGCAGAACTAATAAGCTTTTACCTTCTTTGATTCGCTTTGTTCACTTTGATTGCTTATGTCTTCACTCTCTTAAAGGGATATTCCGGCATAAATTAATTTAGGGTCAAACACAAACGTTGCTGACCGTTTGCTTCTCTAGTTACACCAGCTTTAGTAACAACCACACGATACCACCTGTCAACCAAAATGCCACTCTATAGCCACAAGTAATACTCAGAACAGCACCTAACTTCATCAACAGTACATATAAGGTCCCAGCCATAGTACTAGCCACAAAACATCTTTTGAGCTTTGCCTAATCTCTTTAGGAATGAGACTAAACACAACCCACCTACTCTCTTCCAGCAGCCACTTGTCTGTATGGAGACATTGGGCGAGTCCAAACTGACTGCAGCGGGGTGACACAGCTCAAGGAAGAACATTTATGATCATTTCTTCATGGGAATACAATCAGACCGAGACGCTAAGGCAGAAGAACTACAGCGTCTGCAGTGAAAAATGATTAATATGGTGATTATTACTTCAAGGAATTGATAAAGTAATGATCATAAATGTTCTTCCTTGAGCTGCGTCACTCTGCTGCAGTCCGTAATGCTCCACCTGAGGTCTCTGTACAAACAAGCAGCTGCTGGAAAAGAGTGGTTGAGTTGTGTTTAGTCTCTTTGTTAAAGAAATCAGGCAAAGTTAAAAAGATGTTTGGTGGCTAGTGCTATAGCTAGGACCCTATATGTCCTGTTGATGAAGTTAGGTGATGTTCTGAGCATTATTTGTGGCTATAGAGTGGCGTTTTGGTTGAGGTTTGTTTATGGCTCCCCAGACCGCTGTGTATTGCTATCCTGCAGTCGTTACTGAAGTTGGTAAAACTAGAGAAGCAAGCAGTCGGCAAGATTCATCTCGAGGGGGGGGTCTAACTTGGTGTTACGGTGTGTTTGACCCTAAATTAATTTTGCACCAGAATATCCCTTTAAGCAGCTGCTTGTTTTATCCTTCATATTATCTCACATCTCTCATGCTCGGATTTGTATTATCTCTTTGTTTCTTCAGATAACTTATATTGAAACCAGTGCCAAGGATCCTCCAATGAATGTTGACAAAGCCTTTCATGAGCTGGTTCGTGTGATAAGGTAACTTTACATTATCTTGTGTTTATATTTTACCCCTGAGATCACTGTAAAAGGAGAAAAAAGGATCAAAGTGGTCTACAAAACCAGGGACTGTCCTCACAGATTAGCCAGAGGAAGCGTATCATATTTCTGTCTTTATTTCCACGAGTACGGTAAGTGGTTCTGACGGTGTTGCACTGGTATGTGAGAGAAGTGAAAGGGTTTTAGTGGGAATGGAAAAAAATCCCATAGCTATTTCCTGTCTTGATACATGTGTAATTTAAAAAGAATTTGGGTATTTTTCCATGTTTTGAATGTTATTACCCTTCATCTATTATCACAGAGAGCGCTAAGCAACAAAGAGGGCCGTCAGTTTTGAGGGTTTTGTTCCACTCACTGAAATCCTCTTCTTAATTCACCTCTGTGTTTGTTATTCTCAGAAAAGTTCTTACTGTAACCAACTAATAAAAAAAAACCTCTCAGGAGAGTCGAGTGGTGGATCAATGTTGCCCTCTAGTGGTCAGACTGCAGGAAGCCAGGCGTGCAGGAGATGACTAAAGAAATAATGAGTGTGCACTTTTAAAAATGATGCCTCAGCGGTTCAGGCTCAAGTGTTCCTCTTCTTTAGACTGGTGTCAGTTGACTAAGACTTCCTCAAGCACTGGCCTATTCACTGTTGTGTGTCAGAGTCTTCAATGTTGTGTTTCAGTCATATGAACTGAATCATTTTCAGTCAGTAAAACTTAAATTTGATGTTGACTGAATTACACTTCTCCTTTATCTGCAACTTCTGTGTAAAAGAAGAGTAAAAGTTGCTAAAAAAGTGTTTTAAAAAAGTTGAATTTAATTAAAAAAATTTAAAAAAAGCTTTTTTTTTTTTTGCTAGCCCTTGTGTCTGTAATTATTTCCCTTGTCAGACTGTTTCCTTTAAATCCCGTTTTCTTTACACCGACAGACAACAGGTCCCAGAGCGAAACCAGAAGAAGAAAAAGAAGATGAAATGGAGAGCAGAACGCTCCACAGGTTCCCACAGGTTCCACTGCGCCATATTGTGACCTCCCTCGTCCTCCGCTATCAATAGTAACATAGACACCAACATGCACACCCATATACCTTTGGATTTCAGGGAATTACCGAGCAGTGGTTAACTACTGGAGCACAAAAAGGAGGGGAGGGGGTCAAAGAAGAGTTTGGTGGATACTCAGAGACAGATGGAAATATTGGACCGATGTTCCCTCACTGTTCTCGATGCCTTTGGGATGAGAGCTATGCTTTCTCTTCTCAGTTTGTAGTCCTTTCCAAAGGTCTTTATGTCCCTCTCATCTGTATTCACGCAGAACTACAGCATCTGAGAACTTCACCAAGTGTGACTTTTGAATTCAGTATCAAATGTGGCACAAGAAAACAGACTCTGGGAGAAAAAGCCAGACGTCAGGATGATCCTAACATTGGGACTTTTATCTTCTTGAAAGGGAAAAAAAAGGGAGGAGTCGTCTGAAAATGGCGCTTTATTTTCAGGACTCGCTCCAACAGCCTGCTGGTCAACGCCTGTCTATCCTCAAACTCCTTCATTTTCAGGAAGAAAAACACCCGTGGGATTTTCAAACCGTGTTCTCTCTTTACGGAGTGAACATCATGAGGGAAGGGCTGATCGATATGGTGGCAGGGATTTCGGTGGTAAAAATAGATGTCGTGCGGTGTCGTGGACGAATGAATCGTGGGTTCTGTGAGTACATCTCGTACCTCGTGGTCGTGTGACGCTTTGGTTTTGAAAAGTTAGTTCAGAGAGGGTGGAAGGATGTCTCGTACGGAGTGAAAGAGCTGCGGTGTGATGCAGAGACGTTGTGTCACATCGGTCGAGTTATTGTTTCAATATTGTAATCGTAAATGAGAGCGAGTGAAGTCATTGGAAACGTAAACATAACCAGGTTCGTACCAACACTCACCTGTCAGCGGCCATGTTTACAGACACTCTGAAAACGGATAATTACCAGTCAGGTTATTAGAGCCTCTTTACATCAAGCGTGTGATCGTAATTATGGTTGGTCAAATTTGCCTCTTCACTCATCACCTGCAGCGAGATGAGTGCAGCCCATATCAGTACTGTATCACAAATGCCCTGAGAAGTTTTTGTCTTTGTAGTCTTAATAGATTCTCCTCCAGCCAGTTTTCTTTCAGTGTTCAGTAACTCAAAATACAGACTATAACGATTTATATTTATATAGAAATCTAATCCTAGGTTACAGTGTCTTTTAAATTAAATGCTGTTATACACAAGAGCTGTTTAATTTACCATAGATAAGGGATAGAGAGAGCTTCATGTTTCAGCTGTGAAACAGGCTGGAGAATCTGATTTGCACTGGCCGCTAACCAAAACAATGTGATGTCACTTTATTCCAATCCTGGGGCTTTTTCTGACGGCGCCTGAGAAGAGTCATGAACATACCCGAGTCAGGAAGGTGGGGCTATCCTCCTAGTGCTTGAAGCCATGTTAACCTAGCTACAGGCTAGCTGTAGGGAAAACCACACACTCAAAGCAACAAGACATTCATCGTGTTCATGTTTGTGCCCGTGAAAGTGGATAGGAATGTAGAATTTACTAACCTATGAAATGGCTCGTACTGTTAAAGCACTAAAGTTTCAGCGGAAAACTTTTCTGTGTGGATAAATACGCTCTCTCTCTCTCTCTCTCTCTCGAAGGAATACATTTTTGCACTTTTAATACGATTTTTCCTATCAGCATGTTTGTTTTCTTTTCAAATCAGTCGGTGAAATGAAAGGCACAGTCACAAATGATTTGAATGTAAAATCGAATATCATAGAAATGAGCAAACAGATGATCAGTGTTGTAGCCCTGTGTGCCTGTGTATGCCTGTTGCCTCCGTGAAGATTGTAAACCGATGAAATAAATAGGAATCTAATCATTGAAAAGGCGACGAAAGAAAAGTTCTGCTTTACTCCGTCGTGTTTATGAGAAGGCGTGCAACTTCACCTCAGCATGAGTATGGAAATGGAGGAATCCACGTCAGCTGTTTTTAAAGGGACATTACGGAGAGTTTCCAGCGAAGGACATGAAACGCGATAAAGCAACAGACTCTGGATCCTAGTGGAGTAAAGAAAAAAAAAATCTGAATGTGTTTAATGAAAATGTTGCATCATGTATGTTTGATACCATTTTGTATTATTGATATGAATTATTGATATGATTCTTGCAAAGTGTTTTTTAAACAACTGAATAATTTATTACTGTCTATGTTACCTCAGCTTGTCCCAGACCTGGACAAAAAGCTTAAACTCTTCCCCTCTTTCTTTCTTTCTATCTTTTTTTTTTTTCTTATGGACTTCATCAGGTCTCTGAGCCTCCAGATCAAGATACTTGTAACACGTCATAGACCATGATGAAGTCTGATTTGTTAAAAGAAGCAGGCGGACTTCTGCTTTACTGGAACTCACGGCCTCACAAGGAAAGTTTGTTGAAATCTTAAAAAAGAATTGAATGTGAAAGTTCTCAAATGATCACAGTTTTCCTTAGCAGACTCACTGGTGTCTCTTTATTCTTGGTTTGGGGTCCAAAATACAGTTTCAGATTATGAAGTTACTCCTCTTGAATGAATCTGAATGCTTAGTAAAAAAAAAAATAAACCTGTTGATTTCTTGAGCTGGCTTCACATTTCAGACAGACCAAATACAAACTCTGAAAGTGAAAAAGATGAGCCAATAATGTGAGTCTTGATCATGAGCTAAATTGAGCACTTTTTGTTTTGATGAATGGGAGAGGTAGCAATCCTTCACACCAGGTTTTGTTGAAGTTATGCTGTTGATTTGCATTGTGTATGTCCCAGTATATTGTCAGTATGTAAAGGGGTGTTGTGCACTCAGAGATGGATTACTAAAAGCAAAATTTGGAGTCGTCGGCTAAGTCGTGTATCGTGTGTTTTTGGACAGGTCTGTTGTGTTTTAAGTGGCTGTGTCAGACTGAGGAGCTAGAGGAGGCACAAACAATCTGTGGCCTTTTAATCTAGCCTCAGGGGTCGATTATATTTCAATAAAGAAATACAATTATTGTGACATTACATGTTTGCTTCATTTATCTTTAAAACACGTATGCATGATATCAAACTTTTGCTCACCTCTCTGCAGAGTGGACTGTGATGGAGTGTTGTAAAACAGCAACAACGAACACAGCTACATGTGTTTGGAGAGTTGTTCTGCTTGTTCAGCAGAAGCCCTCCTCATTAATCTTCAGAGCCGTCAGGGTCCATTGAGTTCAATACGGTGAGAATGCTGAAAGCACCTTTTGCCTCATTGATTTCAGGCCCTCAGGGGAAGAGAGGCGCGCCTGGCACACAGAGCAGGTACTGCATCTCTGTCATCGATTCACATGAATGTTCTTTCACAGGGAAATTGGCACAGAGGAGCACTACATATGAAACACAAGGAAGGGAAGAAAGCAGCAAGATGGTTATAAAAGTGGTATTTAGTTTATATCTTTGAGTGATGCTGCACGCATGCAGACGAAGACCAAGAAGAGAGCCCACATCACACCAATTTTAAAATCTCTGCATTGGTTACGTGTGTCTTTTAGAGTAGATTTTAGGTTCTTTTATTCGTTTTTAAAGCTCTTAATGGTCTTGGTCCTTCGACCGTATGAGCCTAGTAGAGCGCTCAGGTATTCAGGTCGTGGTCTTTTAATTGTTCCCAAAGTAAAAACTAAAACATATACATTACAGTCTCCATTTGTGGAACAGCCTATCTGCAAACCTGAGAGCGACACCTGCTGTTCATATTTTTTAAGTAAACTCAAGACCGACCTTTTTAGTCTGAATTTTAGTTGAATTTTGTTTTAATCTTAATCTGCATTATGTTATTTTTTTACCCTATTTTAGTTGTAGAGTAACAATTTTGTGTTTTATTACCTCTTTTTAATTTACTTTTTTATTGTTTGATTTTTAAGACTTTTATTTAACTTTTAATGCTTTATATTATATTATATCTTTATTATTATATTTTATTATGGTTTTATCGTTTTAGTCCTTGATCCAGTGTTTCCTTATTTCTTTTAACTTAAGAAAGCATTTCCTCAGTCATCTGTGGAAAGTTGAAGAGTCCTCATCTGATCTTTTTAGTGTGTGCATCTGTGTGCGTGAGTGCTCTATGTGTTGAATGGGGGTTGGGAGGGTGGGTGGGATTTTGTATTTGTATTTTTATTTATTTTATTTCATTGTTTTTAATGTGCCACATTATATGTATGAAAAGTGCTTTAAAAATAAAGTTTAATTGAGTTTGATTGATGAATAAAGGGGGGGCCATCTCCTCATCTTTAAAGTGAAACACCCTGCTGTATATGTGGCTGTGAAAATATAAATAAAGTTCCCAATGCATTAGAAAGATCCTTAACACCAAAGTTGAGCCAAAATAACTCGAGGCCATCAGAGATATATAAATATTTTCTCCAAGGATGTGTCTGTATACAGCAAAAAAAAATTACGTTTTGTTTCAAGTTTCTCTATTTGATGTCTGACCACTAGAGAGCAGCACCTCACTAGTTTCCAACTATCTTTTTTAACTGGGCTTGTGCACGCTTTATAAAAACACAGGTGTTTGAATTCATAAGAGACATGCTGAAGATTACTCAAAGAAATAAAAACTCCATTAACATTCTCTGAACACTTTTACTGACAGAATCAATCTGTTTTATTTTTTGAGTTTATCTAAAATATAAATGCATAAGTTTTCAATAAGTCTTATGTAATAGCTTATGTTTTTTCTTATTACAACAGCTCATTTAAATGCAAATAAGTGGTAAGAAAAGGGACCTGCTTTGAAATAAGGTGATGTGTAGCATACTAAATTTATTGTGTCAGGCGAAAGCAGACACTGAATTTCTTGTGTGACATTTTCAAAGCCACTCAGAGATCAGAGCTAACCAATTAAAGATGTTATTCCTCAGCTGTGTCTGAACACACACGCCTACCTTACTGCCACCATGAATCACGTCACTTTGATGTCATGTGAAATTGATGAGTCCTGGATGAATAAAAAAGCTAATGTTCCCCACCTTCATTTTGCGTCTTTTGTGGCATGCAGCACATCTGAGTTTCAATTTCATGATCTTCATCCCATTTCTATAAATGAGAAAATTCTCATTCATCTCACACATGGGGCACATCTTGTGTTTTGTTCGATTACTCCTCACTTCTTGCGGACATCTCTTGTTTCGTTTCATGTTGCAACCTCAAACGGGCTTTTCATTAATCTAACTCATTTCACACCTCATGCTCTGTATCACCACAGACACCTCTCTTACAAAAGGTAGCTGCAGGGTTCTGGCCAGTGTACTTCTTTCCTCCATTTAATTACACTGTTACACAATTTCTTACTGGCTGTCTGGATTCAAATGGGCAGACTTTGCAAGAACAGAATCTCACCTTTTTTAATGTGAAGGCTCATTTATTGCAGCAGCCAGTCTGGTTTTATTTTTAACAGCATCTCTTATGCACAGCAGAGGTCATGCAGAATAAATGTGGATCCATCACTTTGTGTTTAACCTCACACATGTGCGTTTTACATGGACTGAGGGTCTATTTATGCAAAAGTAAAGCAACAGAATCAAAAGTAAGTTTGAAGCTTTGCATGAGTTAACTTCACAGACTTGGCTGCTCCATGCGGTCTGATGGTGGATTTAACATCAGTATTACACATGCCTTTGACAGTTAATAACTGATTAGACAAGGGCTCCTCTGTGAAGTTTGTGATGTGTGTGTGTGACTGTGGTCGTGTGGGATTAAAGGGGTATTTCAGCATTTTTTGAGTGTGGTTATAGAGTTGCATGTCACTATAGGTGGGCTAGCCACAACGGTTGCTGGTCTGCTTAGTCCTTGTAATAGAGATGGGCACTGCAGTTTTTTTAGATGTACTGAATCACTAGAATCAGTTCACTAAAAAGATTTGTTCAAAAGATTCATTCGCCAAATCACTGAATCATGTAGTGCCTGGCAAGAGGCCTGCAACTCCGACCTCCTGAACTGATACACAGCTGAACGTTCAGGATTCCGCTTCTGAGACCGAGAGACGGGAGTTTTGGGCTGTCGCTTTGGCAAACAGGTTTGTAAAAGTGAATTTGTTTATAAGTCATGATTTTTTAAGTGTACTGTACTACGGTATGCTATTTATCAGGTCTGCTCGGTGAATTGGGCTCAGTGAGTGATTCGTTTGATTAATTGTATTTTCGATTTTATGTTTTTTCTAGTCATGTTTTTCTTCATTTTGATTATTGTGCTCAAGTGTTTTTTTTATGCTCCCTTTGTTGCAAAACCAATTGCCCCATTGGGGGACGAATAAAGTTATTGATCGATTCATTGGAAAAGAAGTCTGTCGCTTAATTTATTTTATTTTATCATTTTTAATCAAATTTTTGTTCTCTCTTTTGCTGAATTATTGTTATACATTGTCATATCTATGGCTTTGCTGCATTACTACTATGTATGAAATGTGAACTGGAAATGCTGAATTTTGTTGTTAATATCATTTTTAATTAAGTTGTGAAAAAACTAGAAAAAGATATCCTTGTCCCAAACGGCCAAACGAGCTCAGATTCTTTTTGTTAGTTGATAGTTTTTCTCCAGTTTTTGTTATTTACCGTTGTTGCACCCCGAGGAGGTAATCATTCTTTGTTATATAATCATCCTGTTTTTCTTTTTTGGTAAATAAATTACTCCTTTGTAAAAACTTAGAAAGCTTTTTACGTGGCTGTTTGGGAGGTGGGTGAAATGGGTCCACTTTCATTTTGTTTTCTTTGCTTCTTCTAGATGGGTCATAGTAACAGAAACCCATGCCAAAAATAGTGAAACACCCCTTTAAGTTCAGATGTGTGACCAAATATGATCATCTGCTTCAGCCCTGAGGAAAATGTGCCAGCTCATGCATCCAGCTGTCTGCCCCATTGCTTTTAACCTTAGTGCCGCCATGTCTAATATTCACTTTTAATGATAACAGGATATGAGGAGCAGGTGTCTGATGATTGATTGCAGTGATTTTCCAAGGACTTAACCTCACCTATTGTGAGGAAAACCAGACGTATTAAATCGTGGTTTGAATAAAGCTGTGTGGGGCCGATGACCATGACTACTGCGATTCAAAAGATATGTTGTGAATTAGAAGGATTTCAAAAATGCCATATCAAGCGGTGAGAGTTGACAGCTCGGAGAAAAGCAGGGTGGTTGAAATTCGAGACAAATTGGGTTCTTTTCACTTGCTATTGAGATAAGCAGGCAGCAGGATAGATTAAAATTAATAACTTCAGGGGAGAGAGCAAAGCGAGGGCAGAAATGTGGAAGTCAGAACAGATTTTTATGAGCTCATTTGTCACTGCGAAGTCAAAACTCAAGATCAGAGAAATGTGTGGAAATACAAATAAAGAGCTGATAGAAAAGGTGCAAGGCGATTGAAATCTAATACAGGATATCTAAAAGGCAACAACTAATACTTAAAATAAAAAAACCTCTCCTTAGTCAAAGGAAGGCTTATCTTCAGTCTGCAGGTATTCTCACAAATCTTCCTCTCCTTGTATCAAACCCACATCTCTCCAAATCTCCTACTCCTCTAACTGAAGGGTTGTGGTGCCTTTCTTCTGAATGCCTCTCTCTCAGATGGCCTCGTCTGTCTACCAGACGTTGTTAGTCAGCTCAGCTTTCATGGAGGTTTTTTTTTTCTTTCTGAGTTTTTGTACTGGATGAAAAGCTCATTTTGTGGCTTTGGATCAAATTTTGAGTCTCTATTTTATATGAATGACTCATTGACGGAGAATTCAAAGCACTGATTTGACGTCAATGCTAACCCCAGGACGCCATCAGACTCATTGTTTCTTCTTTAAAATGCGAGGAGGATTCATTGTCTTATTCTCTGTGGAATAATAAACATGTTTTCACTAATTGTTTGTCTACAGTAGCTGAATAAAACACCGTCTGTAGACTAAAATCACAAACGTATAACTTTTTATTGAGCAATAAAATTAATTTGCCACTTCTTAGACTTTTGGATTTAAAGTAAGAACTATTCATTACAACCTACTTATTATTCTTGCTTATTACCCGAGTGTGTTAAATACTTGATTCTGATTGGTCAACACCATAGACTCTGTATACTATGGACAACTTGGTTCCGCCTCCCGCCTGTATACGTATTTGAGGCCAAAAAGCTCTCGGTATTTTTCTTCACTTCCTGAAACCAGCGCTGCGCAGTAGCGTTGTGCGCATTCGGCTGGAGAGTCGCCAAGAGTCGCTGTGATGACGCTCGGCTCAAACAGCGTATCCCACGGTTGAGCTACGCAATCCCTGAACGCCAATAGACTGTATCAAAGAAAACATGAACCCCCTGATAACTTTTAAAAACAGAGCTGCACAGAAAAAAGAGGACTTGAGCACAAACGAGTCTTACAGTAACTAGTTTGTCCACAGCTCCATAAGCTTTGCTGGCGGAGGCGGGATTTATGACCTATACAGCAGCCCATCAACAGAGGGCGCTGTTCTCAGAGTGGCTTCACCCAGCGAGGAGGCAGACGCTGTCCATTCTATATACAGTCTATGGTCAACACTGGTTGACAGCGGTTATTAACAGCATAACAAGAGTAAAACCAGAGAGACAAACAGATCACACAAACACACGTCAACTCAGTCCCAGGAAAACAGACCTGGCATTTAACTCCTGCTTATTGACACTGTGACAAAAACATTCCTGTTAGCATGCTAAATTTGTAAGCTAAGCAACATCCTGTCCTGCAATCCAGGCAAGGGCAACAGTTCTAGTAAATGCATCTCTACCTTACGGATTGCTACGAGTCAAGGTCAAATCTCAGCCCACAAGAAAATTGATTTCCATGACTACTGGTTCGACAAGCATTATCCCTTACTCAGAGCCTCATTGTACCCACAGTGCATTTTCAAAAGCAACTGAGGTTCATTAAAAAGGTGATTTGTAAAGTTATGTGTCAGAATAAAAAGGAAAAAAACAGACAGACCAGAGGAGTGCGACCAGCAGTCTTTCCGAGGTCAATTCTGATTTGAATTAAAGTTAAAAAAAAAAAAAAAACACATAAAAGTTTATTTTTATTAAAATACAGAAGGCAAACTTTTATTTTTATTATTAATGTCGATTTTTCTTGTTGTTGAGGCTACTGTCTGTACAAAACAAATCTACTGTGACAGGAAAAATATGCCCTCATCATCTTCCTAAGGATAGACCTATCATTTATTCTGTTTATTTACCATCCCTGACTAGTTTGCTAAAATGCATTCAGTCTAGACTAGAGGTTCAGCTAGGTGAGCCTTGCAAAGTTAGATCTGTAGCACTGGCGCACTCTGCTGCACATCCTGTTGCCCTGGTGTTGCAAAGGTGCGAGGACCTGTCCAGGCCGCTTTCACTCTATCTGCACTTTTGAAACATTTCAGTAAAGTTAAGTTTTTAAACTCTAGATCAGAGTCCTTTTGTTTCCCTTAGTTATCATTCAAACAGCACTCACTGGTCCTTTTGGGTTTTAAAATATATAATACTTAAAAGCAAAAAATGGTAATGCTGCTGCTTCTTTTCCCCATGAACTCGGACTTAACAGCTGTGTCCATGTTTTTTTCAGTCATTAGGCCACATCAGTGAAATCCTACAGAAGCAGGAGGAAGTAGTAACACAGCCACTCTGACTAATATGCAATTCAATTAAAAATAAAGAGACAAAAGTTATAATAGTTCATCTCGAGGGCAAGAATGCCTCCTATAATTCATTCCACACCATCCAATTACTGTGGAGGTATGTCAATCAAAAGCATACGCTCATACCTCATTATCTTTCTCTATCATATGAAAATGAATATTTACATTGATGGAGATGCATCTTAATGATCCACCTTTGACTCCAGATCCTTTAAGGGTGCCTGTTGAGACGGCTGAGCTGCTCTGTTGTGGGAGAGGGAAACATAACTCACTTTTTGGTATGCAAAGTGGAAAGTCAAACTAAGGCAGGAATAAAAAGTTGGTAATAGAAAATGTCAGACGGCGGAGTTGTAGTTTCGCTTCTTTTAAAACAATACAAATCCTCTATGAATATATTTAAAGAGTTTTTTTCTGCTCGCTGTTATGAGGAAATGTGTTCCAGCCTCTACAAACTACAACAACTCGATCATTTCAATGTATTTGGACGCATTAATGACGGGATCAGAGAGGAATCAAACACACAAGTCTACATACTTTACCTGTTTCTTACAAAGTCGAAATTTCGAGATTAAAAAAATCGAATGTTTGTCAATTAAATCAAAATTTCGTGATTACAGTCGAAATTTCGAGATCACAAAATATTGAAGTGTCGTAAATAATGTCAAAATTTGAAGATTGAAAAATTTAAATTTTGAGATCAAAGTTGAAATTTTGAGATTAAAGTCGACATGAATAAAGTACAAATTTGGACTTTTTGAAATTCTGACTTTAATCTCAAAATTTCGACTTAAATCTTGAAACGGAAATGAAAAAAACCTCCCTGCTGTAATTACTTTTTTCTCTTCTTGTGGCCCTACTCCTCTTTTGCAGTTTCTGGATTACTCTAGTGGTTTTAATTATTTCATATTGTTCAAATTGCAGCCTCACTGTTTACAAAAGTCTAAAGAAAGACTGCAGCTGGATCGAGAGTGGAAAAATTGTTTATCGATAGTGTTGTGCTTACACAGAATATACACAGTGGCACAAGATCTATATGTGACTTGGATCAATAGGTTTGATTGAGGTTAGGCAGCAGATATTTGGGAATGCTCTTGAGGCAGCAGAATGTTTATTCCTCTCTCAGCGCTCGTGGATTGATTTATGGTAAATGTAGTAAATGCTGATGTTTACCATTTAGGCAGGAGGGAAGTTTGTACTCAGTGTCTCATATGTAACAGCAGCTGTGCCGAGGTTATTTCTCAGTGTGTAATTTTCTTTTACGCATTGATATCTTGTTATCTTTGAGTGGTTTAAATTGTCCCAGTTGGAAAAGTGGGTTTGAGAATAAACGCTTCACACCTCTCTTGGCCGTCGCTTGTCTTTTCTACTTGCAGGACACGTCAGTCAAAGTTATGGTGCAGCCTTTCTGCAGTTTTTTACTGATGCAACAAAAATGAGAACAGTTTTTCATTTGATTTATAATTTAATATTATTCTTTGAGACGTGCACTCCTGAAAATTTCAAGAGGTGCTACAGAAAAACAGAGAGATGTGCAGGACACTCTGTTTTTCATCTTGATAATGTCTTCCTCGATAACCTCAGGTGTTTACCTCACGTTTATACCTTTTTGCGCCTATTGTATTAGTCGTCAGCCCATTGCTCTATTGCCCTGAATTTTCCTGAACATTTCTCACTAGCCCTGTTTACATGGGTAGTTTTCCACAATCTGATTGAAATCGGTCGGATTAAGTGAATCTGATTCTATCTGTATACATGAACTTTAAGTAAAGAGATCCACGTTCAATCCGTGTTTGCATGGCCCCAGCTGAATCCGATTGTATTGTTTTTTTTACATGCGCAGAAGGTCACTCTGCCACTACCTGCAAATGTGTAAGAGAAGAAGAGGTGCACTTCCTGCTTCCTGTTTACCTGTAGAAAGACGCTTATTGTGTTGTGGTTACATTTATTTGCGGCTGTTAAGTCACAGCAGTTTGCCATGTTTGTTTTTGCTTGGGCGCGCTCTGCGTACGTCACTACGTGCCTCTTACGTACTACGGAGCGCCTGCGCAGACCGAACAAGCCTCTCTGTAAACCCAATCCGCTCCCCTCAGCCGTATATATAGAGCATGGAGCGGATTATCAATCGGCGTAGACTACCTCTTACAATCCGACCTGAAATTCAATCAGATCCGGGTGAATCAGATTGGCTAAGGTGTTTATATGAGACATTTTGAATCTGATTAACCTTTCAATCTGACTGTAAATAGGAATTTTGGACCCATGTAAACGGGGCCAGTGAGTCACTGATTTCATGCAAAAGGAAGAAGTTTGAGTAAAGACAGAACAGATGAAGATGTCATGCAGCAAAGGGTCATGGCTGAGAATCAAACCAGCAACCTCTGCGACAAGGACTAAAGACTTAAAACATGGGGTGCCTAGACTGTTAGGCAGAATTAACTCCCTTGCAGGCTGCAGATGGTCACACTTTTCACACCATATTTAACAAATATAACTCGAGAATCTTTGAATTTAATCCTGTTTTAGCTCCAACAGAAGTCTGTGTTCATTTTTTGAGGGTTTTGTGTTCGTGATGTGTCAAACACGCTCTCTGACAGCACAGAAAAGTGCAGAAGATGCTCTGAATAGAGCATTCATACTTGGGTTTGACTCTTAAAATCAGCCAAACAATGTGGTCGCCTCGACCTGTCTGCAGAGGCTGATAATTTTTCTTCCATTTGAGTTCTCCAGTTGGTCTCTCAACAAAAAGGTTGAGCCGTCTGGGATCTCCTCTGAGTAGTTCACTCACAGTTGAAGTATCTAATAAAACACTATTTCAAGAAAATCAGAACTGGCTCTATGATATTTTTCTTTATAGAGAAAAAGTTGACTTACCCTGGTTACAAAAGTCATACCATGATATGCACTTTTTATGGATTATGGGAAACACAACAAGTGTG
Source organism: Xyrichtys novacula (assembly GCA_962446985.1). Lineage (NCBI taxonomy): Eukaryota > Metazoa > Chordata > Actinopteri > Labriformes > Labridae > Xyrichtys > Xyrichtys novacula. The sequence goes on along the minus strand of OY660881.1, from coordinate 7,806,336 downwards.
CACTCATTGTTTGCATGATATTATGACTATTTTAACCAAGCTCGAAGCCGATTAGTTTTGTCACAGTAGAATTTGGGGTTTTAAGTCTTTTCTCTATTGTGAGAGTAAACTTCAGACTTAATAATACGTTTCAAACCTTATCAGACTACAATGAAAGGCAGTTTCCATTTTATCTTCTTAAAATAATCCCACTTTATATGCACTTCATTTTGCTACTGAGGAAATTACAGCTGCGCCCCTTGCTGTCAGGGACGATTCATGAGCGAATAACCAATTTACAGCGCACAACAGAGTCAATCGCTGAGTGTCTGTTCAGGAAGCCCAGCAGGAGATGAGGGAGCGGTTCTTAACACAGCACTCTGTCAATGTCTGAAGTCTGATGGAACATTGAATGAGCTTCAGCACATCCCAGGTCACATACGGATACAAAGGCAAGAGGTGTTGGTATGAAGAAAGAGGTCCATGTCTAACAACACAGACAGAACATGGTTATTACAGGCTTTATGTAATCCTTTAATTAAGTGACTGCGAATAACAGCAGGCCAGAGATAAAGGTCAGCGCCATTTAGGGCTTCTCCAAGGCTGGACTGAGACAATCCTTCAGGCTGGTGAATATAGCGCTGAATAAAACTCCAGCTAGGTCAGTTTTTAAGTAGAGACTGAAAGGGGTCACATAGGTCGTCTTTTGAAGAGAGACTTCATGTTCTACCTTCAGATGAATACTGCTGCACAGCATGTGAATCACAAACTAATGAGAAAGGACAGCTAGGTGCAGTGTTATGAACCTGAAATAAATCAGGTTTTTTCCTGTTTAAGAGGGAGACAACACAAGGACTAACATTGAATCTACTTATCTATATCTATCTATCCATCTATCTATGGTCAAATACAGCCCATGTAAATCAGGATTTATTCCTTTGATTCAATTCAGAGATCACATCTTTTCAGTGTGATTATTATAGAGGGACCAGTTTCATCTTAAACCTGGGTTAGCGGGGTGATGCAGCTCAAAGAAGAACATTTACGATCATTTCTTCATGGAAATCCAATCAGACAGAGACACTAAGGCAGAAGAACTACCGCGTCTGCAGTGCAAAATGATTAATATGGTGATTATTACTTCAAGGAAATAAAGTAATTATCATAAATGTTCTTTGAGCTGCATCCCCCCACAGTAGTCGGTAATGGACTGGCCTGAGGTCTAGCTACAAACAAGCAACTGCTGGAAGAGAGTAGGCGAGTTGTGTTTAGTCTCTTTGCTAAAGAAATAAGGCAAAGCTATAAACATATTTGGCGGCTAGGACCCTATATGTACTGTTGATGAAGTTAGGTGTTCTGAGCATTATTTGTGGCTATAGAGTGGCGTTTTGGTTGGTCACGTGGCTCTCTGTATTGCTATTTGTGGTCGTTACTAAAGTTGATATAACTAGAGAAGCAAGCGGTCGGCAACATTCATCTCTGGAGGGGCTGTCTAACTCATTGTTACCTAAATTAATTTTACGCTGGAATATCCCTTTAACTCTCTCTGGTTTCATACACGAACTTCAACATCTATCTGCAAACCTAGGGATGACTGTGTTACATAACTGAACATGATAAAACTTTGTCTGAAACACAGATTTGAAAGGGAACAGGAGTTTTCCTTTAGTTTGTTGCTAACTCACCTGCTGGTGTCTTACCTCAGTATATTAGCTTGACTTCTGAACACTTACCAGCATCTCCTGACCTGTTTCTCTCCCTCCATGCTCCATTCTTTATCATCTTCTGACCTCTGCTGTTTTCTCTGTCTTGTCTTCAATCCAACATCGAATGCAAACCATCACCAGAGTGAATGCAAAGCAGCTGCAGGTCCTCCATTACGCTCTTACTCCTTCAAAATAAGAGCATTTCCCTGAAACGATTACACAGCACAAACAAAAAGACACCAATTTGAGAGTTTTTTTCTTACAAAAACAAAGTCATGGTGATGTTATATTACCAGAATAAAGCAGTAAGATTATGGGATTAAAGTCATACTGTTACAAAATTAAAGTTGTAGCAATGCAACTTTGAGAGAATTAACATACCCCTACCTATGAAGCGCCATTTATTCTCCACACTTAGCTCATTCTCTGCAAATTTAAATCATTTTCAATATTTCAGACCCATAATTAACAGGAAAATTATAACTTACAGATAAGAAAATTGTAGGTAAAACTTAAATAAAATAAACCTGAATACTAAATCCAGCAGAAAAGCGACAAATTTAATGCCAGTCTAGACTCTAAATATAAATTTGCCATTTTCAGTACATTTCCAGCCTGCAGTTGAAGTTTAAATTGTGGACATATCTCCGAGCAGTCGGTGAAATGTTAAGTGGTGGTGTGTATAACATCCAAATGACTCTTAAAGGTTACTCTGGATGATTAAATTACCAGCTTCTTGGAGCTGATTATCCAAGACACTAATAAGGTACTTGTTTCAAAGAGTCTGAGGGTACGGTGGAGGAAGGAGAGGTGAAAGAGGAAAGAAGGAGACACCAGCAAGTATTCCAGAAAGAGATGCAAAATTCATTGAACACAAACACGATTTAAAGAAAAATGAAAAAAAGCTTTGGGTCATTTTTGACAAGTTTTTGTTGTGGCAGCAGAGGTACGAGTAACAATAGAGATCTTTTTCTTTTCTTTTTTTGGGACAAACACTGCTGACAAACCTGCATGCACATAGCAGACACACAGTTATTGACATTCTTCAAATGTAGCCCTTCACATTCAGCACAATGGTGGATTTATCAAAAATAAGAAAGTACATCATTTAAAGAGAAATCTATGGAGCAGCTGACGCGCCATAAAAATATTTCTTGCAGTAAACACAGAGTATGCACATCCACCGATATCAGCGGCTGAAGGCAATGAAAGCAAACATCAACAGGCTCCTCGAAAGGTCAAGAAAATCTTCATTTGAGCTGGAAATGCCGTAGACTTTAAGTGGTTTGACAGTACAGGCGAGCACACTTCACCATGACACTACATTTCCTGGTAAACAGATTTATAATGAGGACCGTTCACCTTTTGCGCTGGCTGAAGGGAAGACTTCAAATTCCTTCAACCAGGTAATTAAATCTTCTATGCAACTTTGAAACTGTGCAGAAAATGACTTATTGTGATCCTGTGTATTCTGTCAATGGATACAAATACAATAGATTTGTATGAACAATACAAGCGGAGCGGTTATTGTACATGTTGTGTCGGTCATTCAGAGCTCAGTGTCTCTATTCGCTTTGTGCTTTTTTCTGACTGCGGCTTCAATTATCTTCAGTTGCAGTCGCCTCATTATTTTCTCTCAAGTTGAACCACATCAGGAAAATGCACCGTGGCATTGCTTTCCCTGAGAAATATAAGCAGCCGTATCATTGTGTTTGAAAATCTACAGATGCCTGCAGATCGTTCTTCATCTTCATTTTCTGGTCCGTGTGAAAGCTTCTGTAGGTGATTCATGATTGTCTTCAGTGGGAGGGTCTGTGCAGCGGCTCTTTTGAAATATCAACATACTGTAATTGTGTTGAGTGTTTTTGCTGCATGGGATGGGATTCACCTTTGCCGCCCTGCAAATACAACATATGCAAACCATCTCCATTAGTGATCAACAACAAGCAGCGCAAAGGCTCAAAAGGGTCACAGAGGTCAACAGTAACTTTGCTGTTAGTGGTTCAGTTAACAGCATGAGTGCTGCTATCATACTGCATTAATGTTACATCTACAACCAGCAAAACCCACAGGGTCCAGAACGGCTCTGCCCCACTCCAGCACGGCCGGCGGATCAAATCCACAAGCATTATAGTCAATGTGTGTGAATCCACAGAATCCGTCCAGCGTCCGGCTCCGCTGCGGATCCGCTCTGGCGGCCGGATCAGATACACAAGGCTTCTATTTTTGCTGGATGCTGGAGCATGGCGCATCAATTTAGTGCAGCGCAGCACGAGAAGTTTTATGCGGTTACAGAGTAAAATACCCGGTTAATTTTCAAAATAAAATTAAGTCAATACGTTTAACTGTTCTTAACTTGATAATAGGAGAGGCCAGGGTTGTGGGATGTGGGTGTTTATATACACCGCCGTTTATATACGACGATCAGTGGATCTCATTCTATGACCTCGTCCAGTCTCGCAAGAAATATCGGTAATCTCGTAAACGCTTCTCCTCCGAGGGCGGCGGGGGATCAGATCTGGTGGGCGGTATATGCGGATATGATCCACCTGCTGGTCTGGAGCAGAGCAAAACCGTTCCAGATCCTGTGGGTTTAGCCAGTCAGACTCTCTTTTGACGACTGAAGCTCACTCTGAGAAGACCTTGAATTTGGTCAAGTTGTGGCTGACAAGAACAGATGATCTACAGCGCCACCTAGAGGAAACACGCTGAATATTTAAAAAAAAAACAACACATGCAATAGTCCAGAACATTCTGCAGAAGGCTGGAAAAACCATAGACTGTATATACTATGGACAACTGGCTTCCACCTTCAGCCAGTATACGGATTTGAAGCCGAAAAGCTCTCGGTAATTCCGCGTTTTTTTCTCCACTTCCTGAAACCAACATTGCGCAGTGGCGTTGTACGCATTCGGTGGGAGAGTCACTGAGAGTCGCTGTGAAGACACTCGGCTCAAACAGCGAATTCCCCGGGTGAGCTGCGCAATCTTTGTACGCCCATAGGCTGTATCAAGTGTCAATCAAAGAAAACATGAACCCCCCTTATAACTTTTAAAAACTGAGCTGTACAGATAAAAAAAGAGGACTTAACTACATGTCAACGTCGCAACCACGGGGGAGAAAAATTTATATTCTGTGTTATAAATTTCTAAAGTTTGTCCACAGCTCCATAAGCTTTGCTGGCGGAGGCGGGATTTATGACCTATACTGCAGCCCGTCACCAGAGGGTGCTGTTCTCGGAGTGGCTTCACCCAGCGAGGAGGCAGATACTGTCCATTCTATATACAGTCTATGGGGAAAAACACACTTTAAATACACAAACGAAGCAAAAGCTGTCTCTGAGCTGAAGGGTGTGTTGGTGTTCAATAGTCGGAGCTTCAGACTGCCAGAAAATAAAAGTTTTACAGCATGAGAAGTGTGATATTAAGGTTTCACAACAATTACTGGAGGAAGTTTAAGTTAGTTTGAGCTAACTGGAAGAAAAATGAAAGCCAGCTGACTGAAAATCAAAGAACGTTTATGCAAACTGCTGCCAAGAGAGCGAGTCTGTACTGGACTCTAACAGGAGAGTTAAAAAAAACACAGTGTAAGATTACTTACAAAGATGCCTTTGCACAGTAATCTAACTACCTCCATAAGTAAGCTGTGGCGATGCTCGGAGCCAAATCCTGCTAAGTTTCCACAGCACTGCTGGGTTAAGCTTCAGAGCCCTTTCCCAGATCTGCAGCTCATTCCCTGTTTCTTCATTTGCAGTATATTTCCACTGTTGCATTTGTTCTGAACTTTTGCATGTGTTTTAAAATCATCTCTTTTTAACCGCAGCATGTTTGACCCCAGTATAAACTGTTTGCAGATCGTCTATTCTTGTATGGCCACCATACAAAAAGAGACACAGTGGCATGAAAACTAAAACCTGCTAAAAACGATCAGTTTCACGGCCATCAAACAGTGATTTTGTGAAATTGCAGTTTAAATGCTTTTTTAAAGGTGAATTCATTCTTTTGCATTGTTTCTTTTTTTTACTATCAATACCCTGTTTAAAGTTTGAAGTTCATTAGACTGGTTTAGGTTGTCGCAGTTCAACAAGAAAACTCTGTCATTGGTTCGTAATGTTTGTCTCTCAGCTGCTGCTGCTACAACGTCTCCTCCTCATCCTCAGCTGTTGCACTGGCGTTAAGAGCGGGCAGGTTTTCTTTCAGGGAGATATCGTCCACCCTCTTGGGCCCGCTGTCCTCAGGCTCCTCAGGTATGGATGGGTCTGAGTTACTGATCACATATCCCGGGAGGGTGGCGTGCAGGCTGATCACAGGACCCGTGCTGTGATAAACACGGCTTGAAACAAGCGTGGTGGAGCGTGTGGAGGGTCCCGCCCCGGCCAGGTGGGACTGGCTGCTGGTGCTGTTGTTATTGAGGCCCACTACCACGTTGCTGTAACGGTAGCGGCCACAGACCACCGGGCCCTCCCACTCAAAGGCGAGGTTCCATCGTGTCCATGTTTTCTTTATCTCTGTCTGAACCTACGAGGATGCGGAGGAGAAAGGTTTAAGTACCAAGAATTAAAATTGAGATGAGAACACAAACACTGGCGCTAGCAATGAAGTGAGAGAAATTTTACCATCTGCAAAGATAAACTGGATGAACTAACTGTTCCTCTCGCAGATTACAAACTCCAGATGAGAGCCAATTTGTTCACAAAAGATCCTTTACACATTTTTATAACATTTTGTACCGTAGAGGATGAAATTAACAAATCCTTTGCACATTCATGGAGAGGAATATTGAATTATCTCCGCTCCCGGTCTCTCACAGAGCAGCAAACCTTTAAACATTACCCGTTTTAGACGAACAAAACCCTTTCAGCGTTTTGTTGAAACAATCCTCACCGTTATGAAATGTCCCGTCGGCATTAATTGAGCAAGTTTTTAGTCGTACTTAGAGCTTTTATGACTTTCACATCATGATAACATTATTATCACAATATTCAAATAAAACACTATCAGTCAGATTAAGGGAAGGTAAGACACTGCCTCGTGAAAAGTTATCATGCTTTTATTTTAATATTTTTCTAACTTGTGCAAAGGTTGCTCTAATTCTGAAATACACAACTGCTGGTAATAATGATAATAATAATGATGATGATAACAAATTGGATTTATAAGCGCCTTTTTGGACACTCGAGGACACTTTACAGAGTAAAAGCAGCAACATAAAACAAGATCAGAGCGATAGAGAAAATAAAATAACAGAAAAAATATATACTTATGTATAAATAAAATAAACAAAAACTGTAGATAGTAGTAGTAGTACATCGTAAGTTACGAAATGGCAAGAAAAGTTAAAAGAACGGTAAGAAAGTATAAATTATTTAATGATTAGTAAGCTAAAGAGGTACCAGCTTCAATAGATCTTGGTAAATCAGTTTGCATAAGTGTTGGCTGATTCAGCGAGCTCACTAGCAGTTTACTACTTCTTTAACATTTTTATTATAACATTTAATATATTGTCTTAATGCTATTTATCATTAAATATCAGTTTAGAAAACCAATAAATTCTGCTTTTGTCAGCATTTTAAACGCTACTAGAATTGGGATTGTATTTGAGCTGTCTTAATGTAAATAATTAAGTTATTCTTATATGATAAAATGAATTATTTCATTTGCAGGGTTGAGGTTTTATAAGCCTAGTTCAAGATTCTTACAGCTATTCTTATTTTTGTTCATTACAAAACTTTGTACCCTTTGTTCAGATTGATTTCCTGCAGATGAGAAGTTATAAACTTTCAAAATAAAAGTTCCTAAGTTGCTAATTTACTTCCAGAGAAAACATGGCACAAAACAAGCCTCAGGTCTTTGTCGCCGGCACATTGTGTAACAGGGTAAGAGATTATGTGAAACCATTATTGATAATTGAATTTAACACCTTGTCTAATTCAACCTTTCCCCGGTGAAGACTCACAATCTCATGACATTTCCCCCCGAACATTACCGAGAGATTGTGCTAAAAGTAGCTTCAATGAAACAAGCTTTTTATTATTGTTATCATGGTGCAGCAGCTCCGCTCTCCATAGGCAGGCTGAGGTAGAACAAGAGAGAGACAGAGACCAGCACCCGGGGTCTGGATGCAGAGCGCAGACGTTACCGGCTGCCAATTAGTTGAAATCTCATTGTGTGGGCTGCTCTGTGCCCTGTTATTTGTTGTCCACTTACAGCGATAAAGCTGTGCGAATTCCTCCATTTCAATGTTTTTTTAGACGCACAGAAAAGTCGTTAAAAGGACTGCGAGGAGATAACACATCCCTCTTAAATCACTGAGGCAAACAGAAAACTCGCTGTTCACTAACTGAAACAATCTCTGAAATAGTGAGATTAAGTCCCTCTCAATATGTGGAGCCAACAAATAACTGATTGAGAAACTGAATAGAGCTCTGACTCATTTGGTTCGGAGTCAATTTTCAGAAAACGCCAAATCTCGGAGGTTCAGATTCATCGCAAAAGAAAATAATCACCTGTTATTTTTCAGGTGTTTTAACCCCTGTGGCACTGAATGGCTTTCAGGATAAAAGAAGTGCTTTGCAGGATACAATGTGAAGAGAAGACAGGAGATTTTTATACAGATAAAGTGGTTTTTATTTGGATTTTCACCTGAAAGAGCTGAGTCCAAAGGCGGCGAGAGAGTGAATGGCTGGGATCGTTTCAGCGCTTTGGGGTCAGTTTGAGAGAGCAGAGGGAGGCGAATTATTATCTTTCATTCATGTGCTCTCATACACTCCCTTTGAATGGTTTCATTCACTTACAGCTGAACTGTAAGTTTTCTTTAGTGGTTTGTTTGCAAGTATTTGTGCATGTTTAGGGTTAGGGGTTAGGGTTAGGGTCGGTGCCTTACAGAGGAAAACAGGACTCACCTCTCCGTTGCAGTAGCAGTAGATGATCGACACGAAGAAACCCTGAAGGAGAGAAAAACCAACATTACATTTAGGAACACAGGCGAGAGCAGAGCTTACATGCTGCCTGTCAGACACAACAACTTACTGAGTATGAGTCTTATTAGACTTCACATGTTCTGCGTCTCTTTTCCTCAAATAGTGCTTCACAAGACAGGAATCAGATAGTGTTTGTTTGGCTATTGTTGCACCCCACTCTCCTGCTTCCTGCCAAGGTGCGGCATCATCAAACAATATTTTCTTTGTGAAACGCCGGGACTGTGCAAATTGGTTTTTACACTCATATGGGCGTGTGTGGGTCTTGCTTCACAAGGCAGCGAGGGAGAGACTCTTCCAGAAGAAGCCAAAAACAACACGGCGTTTAGACAAAGAGCCTCTGAAACAAATAATGCAGCTCCGCCATTATTAAATTGGTCTCCTTTTGAACTGATACATCTTTTTTGGAGATTACACAGCTTTATAGAAGTTTCACATAAATTGACCAAAATTGAAAGTCGCTCATAGGAGCTTAAAGTTTGCTGGAGAGAAGAGAAGCTAAATACAAAGAGAGTCCGAGGATGACAGGAAAATTAGATCTGACATTTGGCGTCAAAAAGGCCAGACTACCCAGCTGTTATGAGCTGGAGCTGAAAATACATATCAATGGATTCACAGCATGAGGCCATGGCATCTCAGACTGTCCCTCAAAAGTGTCTGGTTGAAGGCGAAAGAAATCTACGCCTGTGAGTGACGGAAAGATGGAGATGATTTCATTCTAGTGGAAGAGTTCACAAAGCTGCAGGGCTATCAAGAGACACAGAGAGATAAACCATGAGATTATATTTTTAGGTTTTGGCTGTAGATTTCATTAGAGAGTTATTTAAAGGTGGGGTAGGGAGGATCTGAGGAAGTGCCAGTTTTGGGGAGAAATCTTGAATGTAAACTCTACCCCTCCCAACCAGTTTTCCCCTCAGCTCCTCCTCTCCCCTCCCTCTCTGCTCCAGCAAGCCCCGCCCACAAACAGACGCTCCTGCTCGCTCATAACGTTCCAGTTAAATTCAGATATAATGCAGATAAATACTTCAGATAATTACAAATGGGGCCCAGTCAACGTGAAAGTAAAAAGCATTGGTGCTACTGTAGATGCCAACAGACGACCAGAAAACACAATGTTTGCAGGACTTCTACAACTAGGATAAAGTGACATAGTCCAGGATCCGAGGTCAACAGTTTAGCGGCGCTACAACACGCAGCAGGTCCCGTTTGACAAGAAACACTTCTGTTACACTCGGCTTACTTTGTTAAAGCGATTTATCTGTCCAGCAGAAAGGTTACAGCGTCCGTAAGATCCTGAATTGTCCCCCATCGTTTATGCTTCATTGACGTTGACCCGGCTTATTATCTCTTGTCTGGTCTACCTCCTTTTTAAGCGCACGTTAGTCCACCAGAGTCTCCGATATTTACTTCGTTTTCTTGCTTGTGTTGGCAGTCGTGGCCAAAAGAGGATTCAGACAATTTCCCATCATTTCTTGTTTGTTCCTACTGTCCGATATTGTAGCACGCTAACTTTGTTTGGGCTCCTTAATGTTATTCGAGGACATGGAGTGCACCTCACAACATGAGGGAGCAATGTCTGCCTCACAACCAATCAGGTCAGGGAGGTGGAGAACGGCTTCATTACAGTCAGAAAAAACTTAAAATGTTAACTTTACAGGCATAAGAAAACAGTGATATCATCATATTACCACATGTCATCAATAACTAATAGCTATTGACTGATACTGGAAGCTTTTTTTGTATATACACCACAAAAAAAAACACCTTTAATATGTCTCCACATTATTTTTTTAAATTTAACAACATTTTCAGTCAAATTGGGGAAAGATGAGACAAAGCAGGAGCCACACTTTACTTTATAAATCTTACGGATCGAAAACCAAAAGTCTCTCTGGTACCAGTTAAACAGAGAGACTGTGAACGGTGGACTGATCATGCTGATCGGTTAGTGATGCTCATCCAGAAACCTACACCTCACACTCACACATGAACCTCTCGTAATCTCTGTAGATGAGATAATGAGTCATTGTGGAGCGCTGGAACCCAAGGGCGACGAAGACCTGAAACCCAGGTCTCAGTTATTCCAATTAGACTCATGTGACCCTGGACTGGGATCATTCCTTCTCCAAACCCAACGGCTAAATCTTGATTTTCTCCCTGAGCCTTTTAGATTTAAACCCTGAGGACTGAACTGCCGTTACCAGGGGAGTGACTGAGAGGACGATGCTCCGAGAGCTCAATGTGGTATAAATAGGAACTGGGCAGCACTTATCACCTTCTCACGTTACCCTGACAACACAATGTAACGTTGCTAACAAGGCGCTTAACAGCCTGACCGACTCACTTCCGTGTGATCCAGGCTATTGACACGTAGACTAAAAGATAATTAGATGATTTATGCTCAGCCAGGATCTCGCCTAGTCTCTTTACACAGACGGTTTTCCAGTAAAAACACTTTAAATAAACTGATTTTTTTCCTGAACACATCAAAACAATCAACTACACTTATTTCTGGCTAAAAAAAGTTTGTTTTTGTGGTTTTTAATGAGTCTAAATATCCGATACAATCTTAGTTTCCGCTGAAATCACACATAGTATTGTTAAGAATCCAGAGATGCTCTGTGTGTAATTGTCACCCTATAGATAAACAGAGGAAATCACTGTGTATTATGTGAAATTATATATATTTATTCACCAATTAAGCCAATGCTCCCTTTCTTTCCTCAGTTGCAACAATAAGACAGCTTTTTTTGCTGCTATAATGGTTGTGCGGTTATCATTCTTGCCTCATTATTTCAGTCTGACTGAAGCAGACAGACATTATTTCTTTTGTAGAGTCAAACGATGCACCAAACGCCCTTTTCATGTGAGCCTGCACAGAGCCTGGAGCTGTAAGCCTCAGTTAACAGAGACCTGGTATGTCTAACCGAAGCTCTGAGCTTATTTAAAGGAAACCTGGGTATGTCCGGCTCGCTTCATGGTGTACCCCTCTGGGCTTTGTTGTTGTTAGGAAATAAATGCAGCTCATATGAAATTTTAATTTTGAATTTTGTGACATTTAAGTATAGGAGTGTTGTTAACTTAAGTGACACAAAGTTTGAAAGGACTTTGCTTTATCTCAGAGACACTGAAGAAGTCTTTGGCCTTGTCTCACAGAGTTGTGTTCCTCTGAAATCATCGGCTGTGAAACTTGAATTTTCTGATTGCTTATCAGTGACAGCAAAGCCGTAAATTTTTCACGGGTCCGTTGCAAATTAAATCCAGTTTCAAGGAAGCAAAACAACTTTGCTGTGAAGTTGGATGTGTGTTGTCAGGCTCTCATCTCTGATAACAGCTAAATCACCACGTTCGAGATTTCATCATCCCGTCGCAGCCTTCACAGATGAGTGGCCCAGATTGTGTGTGGTTCATAGTTTATAAGTGTTTGTATCTGTGTGTGTGTGTTCTGGAGGGTTCAGGGACTTTCACTCCGAAGGCTGGTTGTGGATGAAGAGCCGCTCGACACAGTTTAGAAAAACTCCCTCTACTCTGGACTCTTAAACATGTAGTAGGGATTCAGGTTTATCGCCTGTCCTTTGTGCTGCAGCTGTGAGGCTTCTTCAGTGTTCATCTGTGGCCTTGGACTGCACAACCATCAACCTCCTGTTCTGTGGGAATTGAGAAACTGCTGCCTGACAGAGGTCCTTGCTGTTTCTTAGTCCCACTTGGTGCCTTTTGATTGAACTTTGTGTTTCATTTATTTATAATTTGTGTGTTTTATTGATTCATTATTCAACTTTGACTTCTGTGACAGCAGCTTTAAAAATATATACAGGTGTAAGGTAGGAATACACCTTGTTTAAATATTCAGCGGTAATTAAAAAGTCTGTCTGATCTCAAATATGCATTTATGTGTGTGGGTGCACACTCTCAGCAGATTGCATGTTTAAGACAGAAGAAAAACAAACAGTGTCGGCAGCAGAGTATGGCTCTCTCTTTTGTCTTGTTTCTTTACTTTTCACTCAGTTTTTAATTTGTATCTTTTACAGGGAAAGAAGTTTCATTGAGTGAAAACCATAGACTGTATATAGCATGGAAAATGTGAATTTGAAGCCACATTGCTCTCTGTATTTCTGGGATTTTCTCCATTTCCTGAAACCAGCATTTGAAACCGGAAAACATGAACTCCGAATAACTTCTAAAAATGGAGCTGCACACAAAAAGAAGACTTGAGCACAAACCAGTCTGACAATAACTACATGTCAACAACCTAACCAGGGGGGAGAAAACTTTATATTACTTGTATTTAATTTTTTAAAGTTTGTTTACAACTCCATTAAGTTTGCTGGAGGAGGCGGGGTTTATGACCTATACTGCGGCCCGCCACCAGGGGGAGCTGTTTTCGTGATGGCTTCACCCAGCGAGGAGGCAGAAGACGTCCGTTATATATCCAGTCTATGGTGAAAACCCAGAGCATCTAATGAAGACCAGGTAATAACCCCCTATATGTACATACAGTAGGGAGGCCAGTATCTGCTTCATTTTATATTGTGTTAAGGATTTCTTCTTACCTGTTAAAAGTGTTTTTTAAACTTTGTTAATGTCATGAACTGCCCAGCTGTTCTCATCAGATGAGTTTGGTAAGAATCTGTGTTATGATTGGGCTCTAAACAGGCCCGCTCATGCTGGAGCTGGTTTAATGATTCAGCTGGTGTTTCACAGCACAAAAGACGGAGCTGAGCACTTTGGATTCTCTTTCTACGATGAAATCGTGCTTTTGTTGTGGCTCTGGCCATCTTCTCAAATACATGCATAAAGAGTTATTTTTTGAAGGCGCTCACAGGAACCAGTCAAAAGCCTAAGTATTCTTTTGCTTGTTTGATGTGCTTCTTTCACAATGGTGTAATTTCTACACCTGCTATTCATTTTGATGCCAAAATGGAATTGTGGGTATTTGAATGCTTAAGGAAACTGAAACTGACATTATAAACAGCTGTAGTTGATCAAAGTCTGATCAACACAACAGCTTTTTTGAGCGCTGAACACCTCAAAAACCCCGTGACATGATTTTATAATTCAATTGTTAACTCTGACATATGAATAAGGGCGTGTCCTTACATACATTTGGGCATAGCAGGAGATTTATCCTCAGTAGGGTTCTGAAGTCATCATTCAGACGGATACTGAGAGTACAAATATGAGAAAGACTGAAACAGAGCAATTTTAAGGTCTCGAATTGTCTTTAAAAAGTGTTATTGTCCCTGGATACTTCATCAAATGTACACTGTCCAGTAAAAATTATTATTTTCTTTAAATAATTCAGTTTTATTGATTTGCTTTCCAAGACGTTCAGTTACAACATTCTGCTCTCAGTTTTTAGCAGGCTTTTATTTTGAAAGTTTTACCTCGTTAAGTCAGTACTTGTAATGATTAAAGGCAACTTCATTAACTCTGACTAAAGTCAAATATTGAAAAATAATGATCTTATAGATCAGGTTTGATCACTCCCAGCTGGAGCTAATAACCAGCAGCAAACAACAACTGGGAGGTGACTGGACTCATATGACGAAGAGCTTTAAGACTTTGGATTAAGTCGCAGCTAAATCAACACCCTGCAGGTTTCAATACAGATAGTACAGATAATATCGAGCTACTTTAACCTTCCAGTAACCCTGATGAAAACACATTATTCTTGATTTACACTCCACTTTTCTTTGGTCTCTCATGACATTAAAAGTCAAGCTAAATAAAATGTGTTGAATGTTTATTTGGTTTGAGAATAAACTGCTCACCTTGCAATTTCGAGTATAAAGGAAAGAAATGAATTATTTATTCTTCATTATGTTCACGAATAATCAATCAGACTCTCCCTGAGCTCCCTGCGATATGTTTATAAATCATACCTGTCAAGTTTTGGTTTGGAAAATAAGGGAAATTTTCAACTCCCCACCCCCAACCCGGCCAAAACGGGATACTTGGCAGCTATACGCTACACGAGTACCTCCCCACACACCAAGAAAAACTGCCATCCATGAAATAACGCGACACAAAAACCTTAGCCGAGCAATAACCGAGGCAAAGGAACTATGAGAACGCACCTGCAAGATGGCACACCTAATTTGCATACAAGATAGGCGACAGCGACACACACACACACACACACCACACATACACCACACACAGCCAGGCCGGAAAAAACCACGAAATTCAATATACAACACTGGAAAATTACGACCCCTTTTTTGATGTTCATGTTGTAGGCAACTGGGACATCATAAAATGTACCAAAGATAAACAAATCAGCTTTTGTACAATTGTTCATTTTCTCCCAAGAAGGGCTGGTCAAAAACTCATTTATGGGAAACTCCATGTCAGTTTAACGCTGCACCGTGCCTGTCAAGTTTTGGTTTGGAAGATAAGGGAAATTTTCTGCTAGTGACAGAGTTCAGTTTGGAGAGGCAGAATAATGATTTTTTGTAATTCAGATTTTTTAACACGGGAGATTTACGCGACAATGCAAATACAGGAAGACAGCGGGAAAGAGGAGTAAAGTGTGGTCGTTTCCCGACCAAAGCTGGATACCTGGCAGCTTTGTTATAAATGTAATGAATATTACACATGGATGTAATTTTCTGCAGACAGAGCTTTTTAATCAGAAAGAAGAAACAGGTTTTAAAGGGATGATCCAGCGTGAAATTAGTTTAGGGTTAAACACACCGTAACACCGTAACACACCCCCTCCAGAGATGAATTCTGCCGACCGCTTACTTCTCTAGTTATACCAACGCTACAATCATTACTTTATCATTTCCTTGAATCATCATATAAATCATTTTGCACTGCAGATGCGGTCTGATTGCATTTCCATGAAGAAATGATCATAAATGTTCTTTCTTGAGCTGCGTCACCCCGCTGCAGTCTGTAATGAAATGGCCTGAGGTCTTGCTACAAACAAGCGGCTGCTGGAAGAGAGTAGGTGAGTTGTGTTTAGTCTCTTTAATAAAGAAATCAGGCAGAGTAAAAAAGATGTTTGGTGGCTAGTACTATGGCTGGGATCCTATATGTCCTGTTGATGAAGTTAGGTGCTGTTCTGAGCATTATTTGTGGCGATAGAGTGGCGTTTTGGTTGAGGTTTGTTTATGGCTCCTCAGACCGCTGTGTATTGCTATCGTGCGGTCGTTACTAAAGTTGGTATAACTAGAGAAGCAAGCAGTCAGCAACATTCATCTCTCGACGGGGTGTCTAACTCGATGTTACAGTGTGTTTGACCCTTAATTAATTTTACGCTGGAATATCCCTTTAAGGCTTTCAGTTGCTGCACCTCAGTCATGTCATCTTTTTTTCTCTTTTAACTTGTTTATTTTCACAACCTCAGAGCTTATTCATCCTTTCAGTTCTTGCTCTTTATTCTCTGCCTCATTTTTTTCTCATTATTTCAATTAACGCCTCTCTGAGGAGGTTCAAAACAGACAAGTTTCATGCGTAATCAATAAACAGCAATTAGTCTAATCCCAACAGAAAAGGGATTAGACTGAAACAATTACAACAACAATATGGCGAAAGAGTGAGCCAACCCTGCAGACCACCTAAGGAAATCCAGTTCGTACAGTATACGGGAAAGGTCACACAAACACTCCCAGTTTGGAAATTGCTCATTTAAACATGAGCAGAGCAGAGTTAGGATCCTGACGCAAACTCATTATCCAGCTGCTCCACTAAGTGATGTGCAGCCCTGACTCTGACACTGACAGAGTAATTTGGAGAAGATAATTATGGTTCCCACGGCATGAAACAGTAATGTGCAAGGTTACAATGAGTCATGCCACAATATGAGACCACAGGCTGTGATCTATGGACTTTTTTTCCCCCTGTGTTATTAAAAGAAAGACACGTTTCTCTCCTATTCTGACCCGAAGTTTGACTCGTATAATAACAAACCTTAATGAAACTCTAAACATCTGACAGAAATAGGGGTCGGGGAGTACCTGGAAAGAGTTGAAGAACAGTTCACAGTACATGCGGACTTCCCAGCTCATCCCCTGCAGCGTGTGAGGCATCCCAACAAAGACGATGTAGTGGATGCCGAACACCAGGACTAACACCAGGGTGGACTTAGCCAGTTTCCTGTGGAGACAAACACAAACACAAGAAGACACAAGAAGAGGAGGAGAAAAGTTAGACTCAGAAAGATAACTAGTTTTACTGAGACAGCTGGAGACAGAAATAAGTATTATTTTAGATTTATCCACGGTGTAAAAATCCTCAATTCTCTGGATTGCCCTCCTCAGTTTAGGTTCGAGTCTCTGCCTCTCCAGGAGTTCAAGTAGAGGCTGAGCTTAAAGTGGTTGAACTCAGCCTCAGAGATCCACCAGACACTCAAAGGGAGGTCAGAGTCGAGCTACTAATTGAAAGGATAGAGTCAGTGTGGATGGATGGATGCTCACTTTGGAGGTCTGTGTCCAACAGAGTGGAGACTAGTCAGACTTGGGTCAAACTGAGATCTTGCTGAAGGGAAAACAAAGCCCACCTGCCTCCAGGATCCTCCATGAGGAGAACATAGCTGAGTAGAAGACCTAACATGAGTGAAGAAACTCTCAGATCTTTGGTTTTGTGTAGCACAAATTTGATGTATCAGGATGAAAAGCCTTCAGGTAGATTTTCGGTGATATACTTGCAAAAACTGGCTCCTGGTGGAGCTGCTGTCAGCGCATTCTTGTTTAGTTCAAAGGAGCCATCGGTTGTGTGTGAGACTTGCAACCTCATTATCAAACGCGAAACGGTGCCGACTTTTTTACCGTCACATAAGTCGACAGCTCTTTCTTTTTCCGTTTCTTTAAATCCTCTGTAATCCCAGTCATTTAACCGTGCAGTCCAACCCCGGCTACCAGATAACGAGAGGATGTCAAGACCGAGTTCGCCCCGCTGTACTGCTCCACAGGGCTTCACAAAAGGAAGGGAATCTTTGACTCTGCTGTCATTCGTCCACAACACAAACTTTAAAATATTCCCAACACCAAAATCATTAAAAAGTTTGCCAAGAGGAGGAACAGACATGCCTCTTTCCTCCTCAGAATCAGAGTCAGACGTGTTGTTTGTCTCATTGTTACAGCGTGTTGTAAACTGAATCACGATGCGTTCACATGTGCACGGGCGGATGTGATGGCG
Organism: Xyrichtys novacula; assembly: GCA_962446985.1. Taxonomy (NCBI): domain Eukaryota; kingdom Metazoa; phylum Chordata; class Actinopteri; order Labriformes; family Labridae; genus Xyrichtys; species Xyrichtys novacula. The sequence continues at coordinate 7,788,531 of OY660881.1, read as the reverse complement.
AAGGCTTGGCAAAGGACACCCTGCTTCTGCCGCTCATTAAATCTGTAAATAATTACCCAGAGGCTCTATCCCTGCAAATCTGTGTGCTGTGAATCAGATCGAACCCTTTAATAAGTAGCTTCAACAGTGGATTATTTGCTAAACACATGCAAATCATGAAATAACGGATCCAGTGTGCTTGGAAAAAAATTCTACTCTTACGTGTCAAAAGAAGTTTTCAGAGAACTCCGCGGGGAAAAAGTTCTTCTTCAAAAAGCCCCACTGTTCGGTCCGAAAACATCTTCATCTTCCACATCGAGGCTGCTGAGGAACCGATCAATGGTGACGGGTGCATGGGGTTTAGTCTGTGTAAATTTTGTGAACATGTTACAGGAGTGATAGTCTTGAACAAACACTCATGCAGAGCTGCTTTAGAGTTTCAGCTGAACGCAGCCTTCAGTATTCAAGAAGAACAAACATAGGATGATTGTTTTGGCAGCTCATTTGATAGATCATAAAGTAATGTTGTGGTAGTGAGATGTTTGTGACAGGGTTCATAATTAAAGACGACTGTTTAGATGCATTTTAATCAAATTTATGCCTCTGATTAATTCATTAAAGAGTGATTAAAACTAATCTAAACTCATACAAGTACCTGACAGTCTTTGTGGTGTCCTGTAATGCACTTTCACTTTGCTTTTTATACTCATATGCAAACTTTCATGTGCTTCATCGTTATATAAAGACATTACAGACTCTAACTTCAGTTTGGAATGTGGCTGATCAAAACATGTTGCATTAAACTATGTGAGAAAAACAACACTTTAAATAAGTTTAATCTCAGAAAGAGTAGAAACAAGTCTTTTTAAATGGAGATGGATTAGCAGAAAATTAAAGTCTGCTCTTGGCTTCAACTCTTTCAACACTCAGTTAATTTCTTGTTTCCGAGCTTCCATATATTTCACAGATGACTGCAACTCTTCTGACTTCAAAACAAAAGAACAATTAAACTTTTTAAAATGCAAAATCGGAGCATATTCTTTTTAAAGACATAAGACAAATAAACTAAGGATTGCTCCGTTAAAGTGAAAGTTAGATTGACCATATTCTAAATCAGGACAAAAAGAGGACGAAACTACGCAGGGACGGAGCCACACAAAGTTAATTTTGAGAGTTTTTAGGGTTGGACCAAGTTTCTTTTACGCGCTTCTAACTCATTAAGTCCACGCAACAAAAACTCAAAAGTTTCATACAAAACCACGGACATTTGAAGGATTTTATAAACTTCCCCGGACAAAGACAGACAGTCTGGACAGCACCCCAAAAAGAGGACGTATGGTCATCCTTGTGAAAATACACCTTTTTTTGTTGTTTGAGAGCTTTAGTCAGAATATTGTCAACTTATCAAATTCAGAGAGTAACCAATATTTGAATTTCTTCCCCCCAAGGAACTATTTTCTGGTGGAAGCACACAACATTTTTTGTAAGGGTGTCTTGCATTCTCCAACATTTCCTAAAACTGTGTGCCTGAGTGTTTGGTCCCTGGATGTGAAATATCCTTATCAATAAGAAAGCATCCATTTTCATTTGAAAATACTTGCTATTGACTGGGTAATAACAGCTTTTAGACAGCAGGGAAAGGACAGGGATGCAGCCCTGATTACAGACCCTGAAACATCAAACCACAGAAAGGCGCCTGGTTAGTCAAACATCAGCCTGTTTTAAACGGCAACAAACTGAAAAGAGAAAATAAGAGTGGGGAAAGAGCACGAGAGGTAAGAAAACAGAGAGCGTGTGATGGAGGAGTCGACAAATTGCAGAGATGGCATGTCAAGATGAACGCCGAACGTCGCATGAGGTGAGCTGTGGCCAGTGTTGTTTTCGTCAGGCAGGACGAAAACTTAAATGACGACGTCAGACTCCTTTTTTCCTTGACGAAAATGAGACTAAGACGAACGTCACCAAAGCTCTGTAAAGACTAAAATGTGACGAAAATTGTATTCATCTTCGTCAGACGAGAACGAGACGAGACTAAATTGTTATTAGGTGGACGAACAAAGTTTCAAAACATGCTTTTTTTTTTGTCCTAACAGTCACGCCCCCATCACACACGCACCAAAAGCCTCGCTCGCGCACAGCTGCGCGCACACACTTATACACATACACAGAGCGGCAGGTGGACGAGGCGCGCACACACACACACCGTGGCGGCAGGCACAGCAGCGGTGCCCGGTGGCCGAAAAAAGAGGGATGCTTTGTGGTCCAGATACAGTCCAAGTGACAATAAAACACAATGTCTTGTACGGGGAGACGAGACAGACGACAGTTGTGGAGCCACAGCTTCCTCATGCTGCGGCTTCAAACTGTCGGGAAAGAACACCACGAACCTCAAAAGGCACCTTTTTGTCGACTAAAACTAGACTAAAACCGCTTGAGCTTTCGTCGGACTAAAACTAGACGAAAACTATCAAGGATAGAAATGACTAAAATGGGACTAAAACGAAGAAGCATTTCGTCAAAATGACTAAGACTAAAACTAAATCTAAAATGCCTGCCAAAAACAACACTGGCTGTGGCTCGCTTTTAAGGCTGATTAACGGAGCGGAGAAAAGCGCCACAAGAGTTTAACAGATGAGGCGGGAAACCTGCTGCAGAGAAACCTGCTGCAGTGACTCGCGCCAACCTTGTTCACCTTGTTTCACCATCGCTGGCCGTGCTCAGTTCGTCAAACAAGCGCCACTTCAGCTCATCTAGCTCTCCTGAGGAAAAAACTGAGCGGGCTTCATTTCCCTTTGTTTATTCATACAGACCATCTGCACTACATCAAACAACAGCCTGGAGCTTGTAATCAAGTCGCAGAGATGAAGAAACCTGAGGGCAGCTACAACTTTTTTTGTTTTCCCTCAGTCGGTCCGCGCTCTGAATGAAATATCAATACAACGGAGAAGTTCAGATGAGGACTCCAGCTAAGTGTCTTCATGTAATTACAAACCCTGGAAGAAAAGGAAGTAACAGTAGCTACTTCAACTCTGCTGGAAATGTAAGGACTCCTGTGTAGAGAAGAGGAAATAATTACATACAACAAGTCTGAGAAGAGAAAGACACAACAACAAAGACAAGATCAACCCCCCGTCTAACACAAGACTTCCACTGGTGCATGTTTGGTCCACCTCTGCCACCCCTGGGGTTTAGCTTTGTGCTTCATTACCTGTAAACACCCACCGGCTATGTTTTCAGAGAGCAGTACAAAGTAGCACCGCGGTGTTGGAGACCTGCAGTGATTAGAAGAATCATCGCTTTCCCATCTCCATGATGAGCTTCTCATCATCCATGAGAGCCTCTGAACTTTTGACTCCAGGCCTGGCTCTGCTCTGCTCGTTACGATAGTTTGCAGACGTAGTGAAGTGAGATATGATCAGGGATGATTTTCTCTGAAAACAAACGGCTTACATGAATCTTGTTTGACTCTCTGTCTTGCCTGATCTGAATTGATGGGCAGTGCTCAGACACATAGAAAAAAAAGGAAGTTTTGTGTATGAGCTGCAGAAAGCCGAAAACATACAGGATCCGTATTGAGCGCGTTCTGTATACTGCATTGGGTATCGCATACAGGGTGCGTATTTGGAGTGTAGCAGCAGCGTAGTGCAGCCCCAGTATAGAAGAAACAACATGCTCACAACAGGTTGTTTTTTCTTTCTGTGGTCTATTTCCTGCTAGTTTGAGCCTCTACTATATGTGGAAAAGCAACGTCCCGTCTGGAAGGATCTTCTCTGTGACGATTGATGCCCTTTGGAAGCAGTTGGAGCTGCACAGAGGAGGTGCATACACTGAGGGAAACCCCATCACCTGACAGGCTGATGGTGGAAGCTCCTCTTTATTTTTCAGCGCATTACTTTGACCTAGATGCAAGAATGTTGTGGCGTTCAGCAACAGTGTTATGAAGAAGACAATTAACTCCTCGCAGACTTTCATTGACTACTGCAGCCTATTTGTTGAGAGAGATGGCTGTGGATCCTGAGGTTACATAACAGAGGATTGTCTTCCACCTACAGACTGTATAAATAGAGTCTCAGTGTTATTGCCAATTGAATATGGGTCTAAATCTGAACGTTTGTAGTTTCCATATTAAAATCGTGACTCAATCTATCTCCTTTCTTTTCTTATCTTCAAAGAATTACATCAGAGACTCTACCTCAGTGTTTTTCTATATAGGGAAACTGTGGATCATATCTCTTACGCTCAGAATCCAGGATTGTTTCTAGTTTGCAGTGGATGACTAACATCTGTCCTGACTGCTCATGAAAAACACACTCTAGTTACTGCAATGTTTTTATCTGACACATAGACGTCATCTGCAGCAGGAGAAAATAACAGCAATGATAACAGGACTGGACATGTTTGAGCACGTATTTTTGTTTTGTGTTTGTGTGTGAGTGTGTTTGTAACTTACACACTCAGGATACTGTCACTGTTTACTTGGTTTTGTTTTGTCAGTATTATAATGACTGCACGTGTCTGTACCGACTCATTAACATAATAACTGCTGAACTGAAAGCAGTTTGCTTTGCACAGTTCACTTCTAAGGGAGGATTATTTTCTAAGACATAATCTCTGATTACAGATTCTGCACAAAAATGCACATCCTGTATGCAAATGACACGCATGACTGAGGATACGATGTAGTTCAAGTTTCTGATCTCCTTCAGGCTTTTCACTGAGCTTTGCATGTATGGCGGGAAAGCGTCCATGTAGGGGGGTCAAAAGCGGCAGAAGGAAGGCATCCATTTTCATCTCAGGACCCGTCAGCAGGAATAGAAGGATTATCCAGCTCTTATTGCACAGGCTTTACCCTTGGGTATCTCTGGAGCAGCTATGAGTGAAGACAAATTTTCAATGAGATCTACCTTTCACTGTTTTTGGTCATTAAATGTCAGCCTCATTAAAATTGTACCATTTCTGATCAAATGTCTTTTCGCATTTATGCAGGAATGTGACAAAGATTTGATATACATATACTCCACCTTCATTGGATCCTTTTATATATATATTTATATATATCACCACAAATAAATATTGATATCACAATTATCTAAAACCACCATCCAAGATTTACAAATGCATCAGATGCATTTATGCAACCTTAAGCTTCTTTCAAACTTGAAAAATACTCACTGTGCTTCTTACAAGACGTATTTTTATGGCTTTTTTTGCAAGCTCTTGGTCCGTATCTCGGAGACAGATTACCATTTTACCAACAGTGCCATTCACTCAAACTTCATTGTCATACCCATCTCAGTCGTGCAGAGGCACATTATAAAAAATAATTACAGGTGGTAGAAAAAACAACTTGAAGCCACACTTAGTACAAAATGAACTCCTCGTTTTCAAGTCAGAGCACATACCTGTACTGTTTCCTGGTGTCGTATCTGCCAGCGTTTGTCTCTCGAATTTTAGTCGCCAACACTCGAACAATGTTCACGAACAAAATGAAGTTCAGCTGGAAAAGAAAAAGAACAGAGATGGAGAACTGGTGGATTAAATGGATTAATATTTATACCTGCCATTATTGTTTGATAACGGCCTGCTTACAGTCAACCTACAATATCTCAAACTCTGTAAGCGTACTCAGGCGTTCGAGAGAGCTATTGTCGTGTTGTCGTGTCAATATTTTCTTTACCAAGGCTCTACAATTTCTCTCCAGGACTTCCTTTCAACTGAGGCGAAGTCTTTGAAAGAGGTTTATGAAATGCAAAGCTTGTTTTTAAAGCGCACATAGAATTCAGGCACCTCGATGAGACTTTTTTCAAAGCATTAAACATAAACGCCGGGCTCCTCTTTAGCTGCATGCATATGATGAGAGCTGAGTACATTTCCTTTCATTTTCACCCACTATCCATTTAATCTGCATCCCTAAATAGAAAAATGACTACTTTAGCTATGCTTGACAGCATCAATGCGAGTCTGTGTCACATATTCGAAATGTGTTTTTTATTCAAGTGGATACAGAAAATTGTATAAATGTGTTTAATGAGAAATAAGAGTCATTTCGATTTGAACCTGCATCCAAAGGTAAAATAATGATTTTTCCAAAGACGAGGATTGCTTCAGTATTTACAGAGTGAACATGTCTTTGATAATGAATTCAGACCATCTTCTTGACATGCAGAGCTAATCCGATGTTGACTCAAATCTCTTCTCATGTAACATTATTTGACAGGTTCTTGACATCTAATCATAGCAATAGTAATCTACTTTTAAATCATCTGTGTAACAGGCAATTTATTTCTAATAGATTCATGCTGAACTGGTGCAAACATCAAGCTGGATATTATTTTACAGCTGAGTTCTTCCATAAATGACCCGTCTTATCTCTGCATGCTTGTCGGATCAATTACACATAATTCTCCAGACCTTTAGCATCCATGATGTCAGTTTTTTGTTCATGCATGATAAGAAATCATTGAATCTCCAGAGTCACACGGGTTCATTCTCTGAGAGCTGTAGTGATGGACATGGCAGTTCTTTTAGATGTACTGAATCACTAGAATCAGTTCACTAAAAAGATTCGTTCAAAAGATTCAGTCACAGAATCACCAATTGATTCAGTGCTTGGTGGGAGGAGCCTGTGACTCCGACCTCCTGAACTGATCCACAGCTGAACGGTTCAGGATTCAGTTCAATTCATAGTTTCTAGGACCGGGAGACGAGAGTGTTTGTCTGTGTTACTTTGACAGACAGGTCTGTAAAAATGAACTTGTTTATAAGTCATGATGTTTTAAGTGTACTGTCCTATGGTATGCTATTTATCAGGTCTGCAGGTAAGTTGGGCTCAGCGAAAGATTCGTTGGATGATGATAGGATGCTGCGGGTTTTATGCACTACTTGTTACATCATGCTGTGGCGATTTAGCAGTAAAAAAAAAGTAGTTTTTTCCAATAGAAACGATTCCAGAGAGTGTAGTTCAATGCGTGACTCGTTTACCAAGTGATTCAGGCGTCGGCGAATGCCTCCCTCGTTCGCCGGCTGCTCGCCTGTCAAAGCTGCGTGCTATAGCAGCCGCACTGTTGACAGATCAACTGAAGTGAGAAACGAACAAATCACTTGAGAAAGTGATTCAGCTCAGTATGGTCACTTAAAAGATTTGGTTCTTTTGAACAAATCGTTCATGAATGACACAACACTAGAGAACTGGACGGGCTAAACTATCTGGCATAACTTCCCAGAGCTGTCTAGATGTTTCTTTGTGGACCAACGTCGTGGTCTGGTGAGGAAATAACAGATCAACAGTCCTGCTGACCAACAACACAACAGATCAATCTGAGACTGTCTTTATGTTTTCGAATTTGTTTGTTAGCACAACTTTTTCAGCCCTAAAAGGCAGATTTCAACAATTTCTGAAGAACCATGAAGCCATTTCTGTGTGTCCCTCACTCTAATGGAGAAGAGTTTGAACAAAGCAAGTGAATCTGCAGGACATATCTCCAATCATAACCTGAAAATGGCTTCACTCACACAGCAGATAGGCATAGACAGCTCGAGTCAGAACTTGCTCTTTGAGAAAATGTGAAGCTGTTTTGGTGAATTGGAAATTTATTTCAGCCTTTATTGTCTGTGAACAGAAGCCAACTTTTCCAGCGCAGTTCTGGTGCAAGCTAGCGGTTAGAAAAACAACTTTCATCTTCAAATATTGTGCTTATTTTGTGCTTTGTTACCTCCCTCGCAACTGGTTTCAAGAATCATTAAGCCTCGGTTCAATAGTAGACACACAGAGGTATCACTCTGGCTTGCTTTAGAGTTGTGAGCCTCAGAAGGTGAACTCTTTTCTTGTGATTTTCCCACATTTTAGAGATCATAAATATGCTTTAAGTAACAACCAGTTACAGCCGCCCTTAGAGTGCTTCAGGGTGCCGCTGTCCACCAGGAGAAAGGCAAACTATCACCGAAGATTGAATGTTGATTGAAAATATGTTCCTCATGTCAAGAGTGCTGCGTGGTAAAGTGTTTCCAGTCCAGTGCACAATCATTTATGCCTTCAGACCTCCACTGGTGCTTGTAATATGGTTGGTTCCTGCAAAAATGTACTTGCTCCTATTAATAGAAAATTCATAAAAGACCTCCAGGCAACAGGGTTCAATCAAAACACAAAAAGAGAGAGGTGTGCATCATCTATATGGAAGCCAAGAGACTGTGCCAAACCGTGCTCCATCATTCCAGTAACACAGAAAGAAGCTAATGATCAATTTTGCTTCCCTTGACTCCATTTTTTACACATCAGAAATACTCACAGCATAAATTCAGACAGGTACGACCAACACAAGGTACTTTTTACTGTGATATAGATCGCTTAGTCTCACTTGGTGTGTCATTCCACAGAATTTGTCCGGCGTCCGGCTCTGCTGCGGATTGGCTCCGGATCAGATACGCAAGGCCTCTATTTCGCCGGAGCACGGTGCATCAATTCAGTGCATCATGAGCGGCAGCGGAAGTTTTATGCGGTTACAGAGTAAAATATCTGGTTAATTTTCAAAATAAAATAAAGTCAATATGTTGAACTGTTCTTAACTTGATAATAGGAGAGGCCAGGGTTGTGGGATGTGGGTGTTTATATACACTGATGGGCGGGTCTTATTCTATGACTCCCGGGGAAACACGTGAGAGCAGGCATGAGCAATTTGGCCAAAAAGATGATCACGATATACTTTGTCATATTGTCCGATCTCGATTATTATCCCGATTTTTTTTTAAACTGCCAGTATTAAAGCATCTGTACTTAAAACTAAAAAAATAAACAATAACATCTTTGGAGGATGACTCAAAGTCATGGCTGACATCTATTTTACTGCCCTCAGCGCCACGTTCGGTTACTCCGTTTACTCGTCCAGCAACTTACAGAAGTGAGCAGGAAAAGCTCGACTCTGATTGGCTGTTGTGATGCGCATTTTCGCAATGTTTGCTCGAGTAAATAATCTCACAGCTGATCACCGTGATTGAACTGAAATTTGTCACGATCATTAATCACGATCATATAATCGCCCAGTCGTACGTGAGAGCTTGTGAGATCTTGTCCAGTCTCGTGAGAAATATCTGTAATCTCGCGAGCGCTTCTCCTCCGGTGATGGCGGCAGATTGGATCTGGTGGGCGCTGTATGCTGTATGCCGGTCCGGAGTGGAGCTGAGCCGTTCCAGATCCTGTGGGTTTAGCCAGATACTCTGTCCTTTGGCTTTTCAGACACACAAACGCACACCTGCTTCCTCCACTCCCTCTCCCCGCTCTCTTCTTTCCACCTGTGGCTGCATCAATCTTCCAATCTCTTCAGTCCCACATTAAACTTGAACTTTAGGGCTGAAAACTTGAACGACTGAGAGGAGGGTAGAACGCACAGTCTGCTTTAAAGACAGGGAGGGACGGTGCAACACAGCAGGCGGCAGAATAATCATTCAGCCTGTATAATAATATTTCACGACTCGAGGGGAAGTCATAATAGTGTTTGTATTTGAAAGATGATTGCTCACCCAACTCTAGAATAAATACAAAGAGATTTAAATTTGTGGTGCTTCAGCATGAGATTGAAGTACCAAGAACTCTCACTGAGTGTCCACTCACTCCTTTTGTTCTTTTGTGAAAACCTCTAAAGCTGAAAGAAATCGAATGCCAGTAAGAAGTCATCCACAGTCAGACGGAAATGCAGACAGACGGACCGTTTTTCCTGATTTGTTCTGTTAATCCATGTTGTAAAACTCATTAGAATTCATATAAGAGGGAAGAGAGGGGATCAGATACTGGATAATTGACGTCATACTTCTAATTTAGTGTGCTTTGATATGAATAGTCTTATATTTCTAATTAAAATTTAATGTTGTCATGGTAACATCTCGATGGGGTTGCATTCAGTTTTACATTTCCCCGAGCCTCATGTCTTAGACAGAGACAGAGAAAGTCAAAGAGTCTTTGATGGTTTTTCTTTTTTAATGATTTATTCTGTAAGGATGAAATATTTCATGTTCACCCACCAGCTCACTTCCTGCTGCTTTTCCACCATACAGACTAAAACTATGATAAAACTAGAAAAGCACTCGGAGAGCACGGACCTCCGCCAAGCAGCTCATGTCCCCCCTTATATTGTGATTCACACCAAAACTTTTACTGTTACGTGTCTTTTATTAACGTTTAAACTGGTATGTTCACTGTTCATAATGTTCCTAAAACAAGAAATGCCCTGATCGGGATTCAAACCCAGGACCTTCTGGTTGTGAGGCAACAGTGCTAACCACTACACCACTGTGCCGCCTATCTACACCACTCTGCCACCCATTGGTTATCTTTTAGCATTTAAAATTCCAACGACACCCTTATTTTTGTGTGTTCTGGGTCACAGTATCCAGAATTTTGTCCGGATCACCACCAAAATTTAATGGGATCCTCCTGGGGCTGAGACGCACCTCTGGTGAAAATTTCAGGTCAATCCATCTGTTACTTTCTCCTTAGAGTTGCTAACAGACAAACAAACAAACAAACCAACGCTACCGAAAACATAACCTCCTTGGCGGGGGTAACTACAACCTACAAGACAGAACCTATACAATTGTAAAATCTGCAGATAGAAATGACTGTAAAATGGTTAACGTATCACACCTGTCTATATGGAAAGAAAGCTTATCAGCAGAGACAGAAGGGCTTGAATTGCAGGGACGATCACTGTATTCAGCAACCTACAGTTTCCATGCTGCTGTGCAACTCTATCATTTACCATCTGTTTTTGTCATTCTGTTTTTTATTGCAGCTGAACTGAGCCTGCTATAGCACTGAAAGTTGTACAGCTAATACTCCACTCCTTTCTGCTGGTAACTTTCTATACTTTCAATCAAACCAGCACCTTATATTAGTGCGCCACCATTTTCTCTGAATGCATAGTTATGGCCTAACGAGGGAGAAAGCTGGTACACGTATCTAGACATATTGGTGGCACTGGTGAACGGGGTACAGCTTACTTTTAAAATGAGAAAAAAAAGTATCAAAAGTGCATCTTTTACACTAAATCTTGCAGCTGTATGCAAACATGATGCATGCAACAATCTTTGAATAACCCGTTTACTACCTGCATCAATTGTTCAAGACATAAAAGCTGTCTGTGCAGAAAATGAAAAGGAGAAGTAAGTGTATCAGCTGCTCTAATTGATTCTATTGTAGAAAAATGAAGTTTAATTTCCAACACTATTAAGTCTCTCAGGTGTCTTCATCTCCCTTTGTGCTGCCAGTGTTATCACAAGAAGACCTCAACAGTTTGCTCATCCTTCCTCAGCCCATCTCACTACTGGTGTCCCTCAGGGGTCAATTATAGGCCCCTTAATGTTTACCATATGTTTGCTTCCCTTGAGCCAAGCTGGCAGTTATCATGTTGCACAGTATATATACCGACAGCACCAATTACTATGTCCCCTGACAATCTGACAGTCACATCAGGCAAACCTGCTTTCTTTGCAAAAATCAAGTGCTGGACCTCTCATTACCCACTAAATAAAAAAACACCTGGGCTCTGACTATTAAGAACCTGGTTCTGGCTCTGTTCAGGACCTGGACTATGCAAGAGGCTGAAATCTGTCACTTAAATCACCATCTTTATCTGAAACAATTGCAAGGTTTATTCCCTCTGAAATCTGAAATCATTATTTTGTACTTGTTGTTAATCTTCTGAGTATCTTTTAACTCGTTCGGCTGTCTGTGATGCACTCTGTTAATTAGAGGCTGTGTTATACACACGAGTTACATTCATAATTCACAAGAGTAATTATAAAAGCAAACTGTTCGCGTCACACTCACACTCTCTTACCCCGATGGCTGTCAGAATAGGAACCTGGTAGATCCACTTTATATTACCGGCACTCAGCTCCCAACACCTGCAGGTGACAAATACAAAGGGAGGCAGATGAAAGGTAAGAAGGTAAGAAGAAGCCAAAATAGAGAGAAGAGCGGGGAAGATGGCAGGTGGCGTTATATAAACGTACATATATATATAAAAAAAAAACAGTCAGCGGTTCGGATAAACGTGTAAGCTCAGTCTGAAAAAGAAAAAGACAGTTTAAAAAAATAAATCGATATGAGTAAAGGATAAAACAGAATAAAGGAAGAACCTATTTATACACTGCAGTAACAATATCATTCAACACTAAAAGAAGGAAAAAGAAATGGAAAGATTCAAAAGAGCTTGATGTTTTTTTCAGCAAATGTTCATTTCCAGTTTTTTGTTTTTCCTCTAACATTTTCAATAATTGCTTTCCTCCCTTTTTCTAATACAAGTTCCCGACCTCATTTATTCCATTTTCCATCATTGCTCCACACTTTCGTCATGTTTATTTTTGCTTTTCGTTCCAGGCAGATATTCTCGTATCTGTACAATTTTCCATTATGATTTAAGTTTTCAACCCAGACTGCCCTCAATTCAACATTTATCCTCTTATATATGGACTGCCATGACTTTTAATTCCATTTTCAGCAGGTTACATTAAGGTTAATGTTATATGTACCGACATAGGTAAAAAATAACTTGAACCTATGGGGCAAGTTAATCTGTCACTCACACTCAAATGAAATTGGTTTGTCAATCTCTCCGTGAACAACCATGCATGCAAATGTGCATTTTTCTCCCTGAAAACCTCAAAGGGCACCATGCATAATTACACACACAGAGAGCTTTAAACATTGGGGATCAAGGGGATTATGCAAACACACTGTATGTTGTTGTGTTTGCAAAAAGAGCAGACTTCAAGCCGGTGAGGGGGAGTACTGTGCATTTTGCAGAAAGAGCATCCTTGAATTCACGTGGTGAAAAAAAAAGCAAAAGAAGAGTGTCAGCACACTATCCTGAATAAGTGAAAGGAGTTAAACGCCTGTGGTAGAGGATTTGGAGGAATTCAGATTAACCATTTCAGTCCTGAATCTTGTTTGAATGTTGAATGTGATGAATGAAATGTGGCAGCATCTTCTCCTAAACTTATAGACTTATCATCATCAAATATTTCATATGTTCAATCACTACAGTGAGACTATCAGCAACCAAAAGTAATTGATTAACACCTTTTTTTACATGACTCTGTTTTCTTTCTGTTTGTTCAGGTCAATAAATAAAGAAAACAGTACCTGATAACTGGAAGTATTTCATAATTTCATGATTTTACAAATGAAAAGACAAAGAAAGGCTCATGCTGCCCATGTCATGATGCAACATTAGTTTCAGGTGCTGGGATTTTCCTATCATATAGAGAAGAAATGTGGGTCTGTGGAGACATTCCTCCTGAAACCAAAAGAGGACTGGCTCAGTCAGTACAGCACTGCCAAATGCACACAGGTCTGCAGATTGTGTCAGAAAACTGACTCCAGACATCTTCCCAGATGTAGAAATCAGAATAAAAATCTTGCGTGGGCGTAAAAGCAGCAGCAGCTGTAGTTAGAAATGTTTCTGTATCTGCCTTTTTGTTGCGAGTTAGTGCTTCTTTGTTTTGTTCGCTGTGCAGTTAAACTTACCTTTAGTTTGAGAGATGATAAGGAAAAACATTTTAGCTTAAAAAAAGTCAAACATCGTAGACGCAAACAAGCCAATTATCCTCCGAGAGCTTCCTTTGGTAACTTTAGTTTGGATAAAAAGTTTGAAGATTCACACAAAACACTGCTGCTGTTTTCTTTCCAAGCAAATAAAGGCTACAGTGTGTATCTAAAGTAAGGCCCGAACGATATGGATTCGGGGGGGTCTGATTAACGATTAAGTGGACGATTTTTAACATTTTTTTTATGAAATTATAAAAAAATTTATAAATACTGTAGATATCTACAGTATATAGTAGATATACTGTAGGCTACTGCTCTTCACGCTGACAGGAAGACCGAGTGATCAAACTCGGACCAGAAAAGCGTTTTTAACTACCCCCCCTCCTCCCGCAGCCGCCGATCGGTGCCTCCACGTCTTAACTCACGTTACTCATTTCCGGTCCGGTCTCATCTGGAGACATGCAGCTGCCTCAGTAAGAGAAGTAGCTCGATCACTAATGTCTACTGTTGTTTATTCTACCGTTACTGGCTCGGCTAACAGTGTAGCAAGGCTAATAGCAGGTGGCTAACTCTAACTGTAGCTTTAGCTTGCATATTACATGGTGCTTCACCGTTTACTCTGCGTGACAGAGACCAGCACGGCGGGGAACATCGTGAAGTGGGTTGAACTGAAACTTGTTGACTTATTGTCTTCTTCACAAACTAGTTTATTTACCGTTGAGGCGGACCACTCTCCTCCGTGCGTCCCTGAGCTGCCTGCTTCAGATCAGTCACTCTGCTGTGCTGTGAGGTAGTTAGTGGATGAAGATTGTCATGAGGTCGCTGCGCCATCTACAGGATAAGTCGGGAAACTTTTCAAATGGCGGAACATTTTCGAAGTGAAACCGAATCTTATTCTCCGCATTTATTTCAAGTTTTTGGCCGATTACCGATTAGTCTCTGTAAGGATGCCTAGCCCAGGTTCACACTAGAAAGAATCGAAGGTCCACACGAATGGTCATTTTGACAAGCTTTACTGATTACATATCTGGGTTACAGCTTCAGCAGGCCACAAGTGTGACACAAGTGTGACCAACACAAGTGTAGCAAAGAGTGATCACCCCAAGTGTAGCCACCACAATTGTAGCAAAGACTGGTCCAAGACCATTCAAGTATATATAGCGGTTCACAATCCTAAACATACTGTTGGTATTTAGTTGACCCTAAGAGAAATCCATGTATGGTAAAAACAAAGGACAACATGTTTCAAAAGCCTTAGATGAACATGTGGAAGGTCCCAAGAAGGAAATATCATGGCAAACATATTTTGGGGACCTGTATGATGTAAATAATGTGTACAGGGTTCCTTGCTCAGGGATGGTTGTAGGAGGCCCCCGGCTCCAGCAATCTAACACCAAAGTGTCTGGGGTATTTGAGTGACACAGCTCCACCACTCTAAAGGCTGACATGACTGGCTAAAGAAACTCATCCTAACAGTCTCAAACGGGCCAAAATTGGCCAATTTAAGCGGCTATATAATGGTCTCAATAGGTTATACAGATTGGTGAGGCAACATAAAGTGCTTTACATGCACTAAATCGCTGTTCTCTAGGAACTTGATTTGTGTCCATTTAAAGGAAATAAGCATATCAGGGTAAAACAGCCTCAAATGACTTTTTACCAAATATAAAGGTTGAATCCCCAGCATGATATAATGAGTCAGCTGGTCTCTAGTTTTTACTTCGACTCAATTATCCAGATTCATAACTCTGCACTCAGCTGTGCTTTACAGTCACGCTTCAATCTGCACAACTCCGATTATCTCATGCTGAGCTGTCACAGTTGTGTTTACAGAGAAAGTACCTCGATTCAATGAAGCCATCTGGTGGATTTTTCTCTGGCAAACACAGAAAAGAAAGTTTTCTCCTGATTATCAGATACATGATGCTGCTTGAAAACTGACCAGGAAAGGCTTAGTATCAAGTTATCAAACAGGTGTAACTTTCCTGAAACTAAAACCGTACTTGAATTCTAAATCATCACACTCCCCATCATCCAGGCTGTCTGTAAACAGTCTGAACAGGATGCAAATGAGTTCAGTACCTCTTCACTGCTTTTTGGGAAAAGCCATTACCTAAACCTGCTCGCTGTGTTTCAGGCCACGAGAGAGTCAGAGCAGAGAAGCAACACACTCAGATAAACACCTGCACTGAAATACTGCCAAAGACAGAGGTGTGGAGTTTCCTGCTAACCTTTTGTACAGTTCTACGAATCCACACTATAGTAGAGATCACCTGTCATCGGCGTATTCCTCTCCTCCACACAGCCTTGAACTGTTAGGATGGCTCCTATAGCAACTGTCTCATTGTGCTACCTAGGAGACTGTATGGATGGCTTTGTTCAAGAGGCTGAAAGGTTAATATGACGAGAATGTGAAGACTGTAAAACCATTCATGAACCTGTTGCTTGACAACTGCTCCACACGTTTCTATGCTTTTCTGTTGATTCTGTGATTTAACTTTAGTAAGGTCTTAAACTCTCACCGTGATGTCAAGGGAATTATTTGGCAGAGCAAAAAACCATGATTCAATATCAATACTGAATATCAACTTCGTGGTCTGCTGATTTCTTTGTCTTTCAAGTGGATAATGGAGGTTGACTTTTATTATATTCTGTGTTTTTGCAGAAACCCTCATGCCTCTAAAATACACTTGAGCAAAAGTCTTTTGACTCTCATTTGGTTTGGGGTTAAAATAAATGGATTGGTAATGCCTGTTGGTTCAACCCAAGGAGGAATTTGCTTTTATATCATACATTTGGGGGTATCTTCCTGGGAACGTATGCGCTATTGGAGCTTAGGTGCTAACGCTTGACTGCAGTTAGCTATCAGGTTAAGAGGGCAATCACTTTTTTACAAAGTGCCAGGCTGGTTTGGATCGTTTTTTCCTCCTTAATAAAAGAAAATATCATTTAAAAACTGCATTTTGTCTTTACTTGGGTTATCTTTATCTGATATTCAAAATTATGTACGGTGACAAAAAAGCTAAAATCTGGAGGAGGGCAAAAACTTTTCACAGCACTGTCTGAATGAACCATCCCTCTTTATTTGAATGTAGGTTTTGACCATAGACTGTATATACTATGGACAACTTGGTTCCGCCTTCCGTCACTATACGGATTTGATGCTGAAAAGCTCTCGGTAATTCCATGTTTTTTCTCCATTTCCAGAAACCAACATTGCGCAGTAGCGTTGTACGCGTTCGGCAGAGAGTCGCTGTGATGATGCTCGGCTCATACAGCGCATCCCCCGGGTGAGCTACGCAATCTTTGTACGCCAATAGGTTGTATCAAGTGTCAATCGTAGAAAACATGAACCCTCCTAATAACTTTTAAAAATGGAGCTGTACAGAAAAAAGGAGGATGAGTACAAACCAGTCTTATAGTAACTATGTCAGCATCGCAACCAGGGGGGAGAAACATTTATATTCTGTGTAATTAGTTTCTAAAGTTTGTCCACAGCCCCATAAGGATGGCTGGCGGAGGTGGGATTTATGACCTATACTGCAGCCCATCACCAGGGGGTGCTGTTCTTGGGGTGGCTTCACCCAGCAAGGAGGCAGATGCTGTCCATTCTATATGCAGTCTATGGTTTTGACTAATTAGACTCCATTAGACTGGTCTCTTTTTATAGAGAGTTAACTATTCAGCACCTTATTCTGGTCAGACGGTTATTCTAATAACAGGGGGTCCATGTTAACAAGGCTGTTATGATGATTTAAGCCCATGCAGGGATTTCTACAACTGAGTCATGTCTGTTTTTAAGCAGTGAGGACCTGGGACCACATTTTCACCACATTTCAGACTGCCTCAAAACAAAAGTTTCAATTCTTTATTATGTTTTTTAAAATTACTACTTAACAAAATCATTGTACAGCCTGTCTGCAAACTGTGGGTCTCATTCAGGAAACCTGAGCAGAACAAAATTAACAGGCAAACTAGCATTCATCAATATTTAGTAGTTACAATTTGTTTTAATGATAATTAAAATACTGACCACTCATCACTGTGCCTTTCTGCATCACGCTTGTCAGGCCACAGGAAGTACGTGTCCACACCTCCTTATAAGGTGTTCATCGTCTATTCATGGACACTGATTTATTTGGCATTCATGAACTTTCATTAACTTACTCACGTGTTTTCAGACTCATTATTATTTTAAATGCTATTAATGAACCTGATTCACAGAACCAAGTTTTGTTTTTTTTTAACAACTTTTTACAAACATTTTATTCAAAAAAACAACCATCGATCTTCTGCACCCACTAAAAAGTTGTCTTGTGTGACAACAAAGGCAACATGCCAGCAGAAAACTGCGAGTATGATTCACCTGCCCGCTCTTTTTAACAACTGTGCGACAGCTCAGGGGGCTTCGGTGACTTTTTTTCTCCCACTTGCTGCAATTCTGTCATTACTCCTTTACAGGCGTCTCATAAGGGGGCCAGCCTCTCCTCAGCTTGAAACCTGAGTGTACCACATCCTGCAGAATTCCACTTCAGACTGGGTTTCTTCTTGTACTCGCATTCAGGAGCTGCTCTTGAGTTTTGTGTACTGAGAACTCCTTGTACCAGGACCTCATGTATTTAACCAAGAACAGCAGCTCTTAAATCATAGAGACCTCCTGGAAATAACCTTACTGAAAACATGTTGCAAGTTTTCACGTCTTTGTTTATTGAGCAGCCTCTCTCCAGTGTACCCTGGCCATGAGAAAGGAGAGGCAGCACAGAATAGAGGGATGTAGACAGACACACTGTCAGTACAGGAGAGCCAGGTTTCATTATTAGCCTGCTGCAGAATAAACCAAAAGACAAAATTAATAAAATAGTATCAACGTTAAATCTTGCGGGGACACTGTCTCAAAATTCATGAACCCGGCAGGTTCATGTAATGATGTGCTCTTTTAGGAAAGCCTTACAATTGCCAGGAGCCTCCATGAATTCTCAGTTGATTTCAGGATCTACCTGGTTTCCAGTCTCCACCCTTAGGAGACACCTCCTGACACCAGCTTAATTAGATTCCTCATGTTTCCCTGACACCAGTCTGGATAGGAGTACATATTTGCAGGTTCATAAAGGTGCATTATTTTGAGGGGCTTGTGGCCTGCTCTTTTTCCTTTAGAAGAAGGTAGACTTCCTTTAAAGGGATATTCCAGCGTAAAATTAAGTTAGGGTCAAACACAGCGTGACTCCGAGTTAGACACCCCCTCGAGAGATGAATGTTGTCGACTGCTTGCTTCTCTAGTTATACCAACTTTAGTGATGACTGCAGACGCGCGCAACCAAAACGTCACTCCATGGCCACAAATAATGCTCAGAACAGCACCTAACTTCATCAACAGTACAGTATTACTTCAAGAAAATGATAAAGAAATGATCATTAATGTTCTTCCTTGAGCTGCTAAAAAGATGTTTGGTGGCTAGTGCTATGGCTGGGACCCTATATGTACTCTTGATAAAGTTAGGTGCTGTTCTGAGCATTATTTGTGGCTATAGAGTGGCTTTTTGGTTGAGTGCGTGGCTCTCTATATTGCCATCTGCAGTCGTTACAAGAGAAGCAAACGCTTGGCAACATTCATCTCTCGATGGGGTGTCTAACTCGGTGTTACCGTGTTTGACCCTAACTTAATTTTATTCCAGAATATCCCTTTAATGCAGTCAATGATAAACATAAAGATGGCTAGGTTGCCTGTGTTTGTCTGTTATAAAAATTCATTTCAGATATAATGAGTTACTGCTTTTTCAATGCCCTGCACTAGTGCTGGGCGATAGGACGATAAATATCGTGGGCACGATAGAAAATGTCTATCCATAGGGCTTGTGCCATCAGATGATTCATAGTAACAACAACAATAATTGCACATTCAGTAAGTGTATTTGGTGTCGAACGGTAAAGAAAACAATATTTTCTTACAAAGAAAAGGATGCGTTGACATGTAGGCTCGCATTTCTCTTTCGATTTTGCGACATGACGCCGCTTTACGTGCCCTCTTTGTGTCCAGCGTCTCCCGCCGTTGCGGGTTACCTGAGTTAAAAACGTGAGGGGATCATTGTAAGCAGTGCTTAATTTGTGCTTAATTAATGTGTGTAATTTGAGCAAGTCGGAGCGCGCTCCGGGACCTCTTTTGATCGGATCCGGGACCTATTTCAGCCGCTCCGGCACCTGTTTCATCTGCTCCGGGACCTTCCCTGTAGAGGATGACATTTTTCGGGAATTCCCGTGGGTCACGTGATTCCTGCGGGAATCCCACGGGATGGGAATAATTTTTTAATGAATCCCTTGATCGGGACGGGACGGGAAAAAAGCAACGGGAGTGGGCAGGAGCGGGAACAACATTAAAAGATGATCATTTTCAGCCGTGTTTAACAACCAGATGAACAGGTGCGTCCATTTTTGTAGTCATCTCTCAGTGAGAGCCAACACTCTTGACCGCGCTAGCAACACAAAAGAACTACAACAGTGGTTTGACTTCCTGTCAGCTGGGAGCGCGGCTGCGCATTTGTACCCTTCAAGCCAGCAGCGAGGAAACGTAATTTTGTGACATTCTGTAGTTTTTCAATCATTTCTGGAGTCGTGGCGAATCAAATCACCTTACCTGTCTGCCCCTGATAGGCGAATAAAGCGCTCGGATTCATGCTCGGGTCTTGCTACGTGCTTCAAGAGTAAAGTAAACAATGATGGAGGCAGAGAGCAGCTTTGGAGGAGAAACATCTAGCAGTGTGAACAACCTCTTCAAAAGAGCCCTAAAGACCTACCTTTTTAATAAAGCCTTAGGTTAGCTTTCCTTTATGCTTTTACTACCTTGCCTCTTACATTGCAACTCTATATTTTTTATTTTTTTTTAATTCTTTTTTTATGCCAATCTGTGACTGTCATTCTATTGCTTTTTTATTGTTGCTGCTCTTTTTTTACTGTGTACTGTAGCACTTTGAGATTTTTTGTAAATGTGAAGTGCATTACAAATTAAATTTATTATTATTATTATTATTATGGAGTGCTTTGGCTCACACTATCGGCGTTTTCTGTGAGTGTTGCATAACTTTGGGTGAGCACAGACATGAACGCACTTCAGCCACGTATTTATTTATTCATTTTTCTAGTTTTAAGTGCTGGTCTTGTACTGGTACTGTACTAGTGCAGCTGTATACACTTAAATTTTTCATAGAACTGAAAGCATACCATAGCTATATCGTGATATATATATTGTTATCGTGATATCAAATGATCCATATCGTGATATACATTTTTTTCCATATCGCCCAGCACTACCCTGCACTGTCATAAAGATGTCAAAGACATACTCGTATTTTCAGGTTGGATTCGGCATCCAGGCCTGAATTAACCTCTAAAAGAT
Organism: Xyrichtys novacula; assembly: GCA_962446985.1. NCBI lineage: Eukaryota > Metazoa > Chordata > Actinopteri > Labriformes > Labridae > Xyrichtys > Xyrichtys novacula. The sequence goes on along the minus strand of OY660881.1, from coordinate 7,767,625 downwards.
GGACATTGTTCCTTAATTGCTACACCCCATTAAAGTGAAATGGTTTCAAGTAAAGAAGCAAAAGAAACTTTTAAAAGGGACTGATTTAACCCCCAAGTATTACAATGTCAGTATCAATTTCAGTTATTCTAATCGACTTGATGACTGGAAAAGTGGAGAAATACATCCTTCACATCTACTGAAAAGCAGCTCATGGTGAATTTCCCTCTGACTGTGCATGCCTGCCAGTGTCAGTGTTATCTGTGAATTGGTTCAGCGAGGTTAATTGAAGTGGCCAATTTTGCTCAGATTTTCTGTACGATGGTACCGGTGAACTGAGGTCTGCAGCACAGTCTGGGGTGCTTTTAACCTTTGTGAACCAAGAGCTTTGTGAATGAGGAAATGTCTTTGGCTCATTTGTGCTGGTTTGAAAGGCAGAAAAGCTGTACAATCATTTCCTGAATCAGGCTCCCAGTGTGCATAAAAGGACCTGAATCGAGTGCACAGTGTTAAAATGTCAAATTGCCGTGAATAGCATCTCGAACCCGACCTTTTTGAGTCCCGCTGAGATAAGACCAAAGGTTCTGGTAAAAATATAGTCGAAGTGTTTTGCTCGAATGAGGATTTTAATTTTCCTGCCTTGTGGACGTTAAAGGACAGTATACTAGTTATGTTGTTTGATTTGCATTTGTGCCAAAGGCCGCACCTCTGGAACTCAAGAAGGACAAAGATTATGGAGCCATGGCAGATTGAATGAGAAAATTATGTTTACTTAAAGGGATATTCCAGCGTAAAATTAAGTTACGGTCAAACACACCGTTACACCGAGTTAGACACCCCCTTGAGAGATAAATGTTGCAGACTACTTTATCATTTCCTTCAAGTAATAATCACCATATTAATCATTTTGCGCTGCAGACGCAGTAGTTCTTCTGCCTTAGCGTCTCGGTGTGATTGAATTTCCATGAAGAAATGATCGTAAATGTTCTTCTTTGGGCTGCGTTCCCCCGCTACAGTTGATTGACTCGCTTGAGGTGTCCGTACAAACAAGCGGCTGCTGGAAGAGAGTGGGTGAGTTGTGTTACGTCTCTTTGCTAAAGAAATTAGGCAAAGCTAAAAAGATGTTTGGTGGCTAGTGCTGTGCCTAGGACCCTATATGTACTGTTGATGAAGTTAGGTGCTGTTCTGAGCGTTATTTGTAGAGTGGCGTTTTGGTTGAGGTTTGTTTATGGCTCCTCAGACCGCTGTGTATTGCTATCGTGTCGTTGTTACTAAAGTTGGTTTAACTAGAGAAGCAAGCGGTCGGCAACATTCATCTCTCAAGGGGGTGTCTAACTCTGTGTTATGGTGTGTTTGACCCTAACTTAATTTTATGTCAGGATATCTTTTTAAGGTGCGAACCATGCAGCATCGAAACATGATCAGCTGAGCAACCCCTAGCTTGGTTTAGGAGAACATAAGTGGCCTGCACAAGCTCCAGAACAAAATCCCAACTAATTCCTTTCACAAGGGCGGACTCTGGTCCAGAACTTCCTGCAAGACCACCTCACAAAAAAAAAGGGTGAAATTTTGAAAAAGCTTCCCCAAAGAGTGGCAGAGACACAGCAAGTATCAGAAATACAACGTTAACAACGCCTGATGAACATGAATGGTGTAATGTTGAGGACAGATGTATCCATGACAACGCTGAATGAGACACCAAGATTGGTCACATATAAGAGTACACTGATGATTCACATGTCACCACAATTAAGAAACACACACACATTCCGTGTGTGTTCAACTTCTCCTGTGCAAAAACAAAGCCTGCATATAGACACAGTGAGACGTGTTCGCTCACCTTGCATCTGCCAGCGTTGCCCTGACGATCGCCCACACTGCCACGAAAACAGCTGGAACACCTGGAATCAAATGAGACAAACAATGAGCCGTGGGCCAGGTCACATTTCAATCTCATATTTCATTCATGCAGTTTGATTTATTTAAATGGCTTATTCTTTTTTTCCCAAGACCTTTAAACCTGGAGTTTGACTCTATAAGAAACCAGCTGATTGGAAAGAAAATAATCCTTGGCATGTTTTTAATGCACATCAACTTTTGTAGTTCCCGAAGACACTCATATCATCTTTCAAACACCCACATCTAGATTTACATTTCTCTCCCAAACTTATTTTGCAACTTAATAAAGAGTGTACACAAAATATTCAAGACACACAAACACAAATGCACGCTGTTTGCTTTGAACTCCCACACACATCTACAGACATCTGGCTTTTTATGACCTGAAAAATACACCATAACCTTTTTCTCTGTGTTTTAGATTTGTTTAGATTTTAACTGCACTTTGTTAACTTAGAGTGTGTTCGTTTCTTCTGCGTCTTAATGCCGTGTTTTTGCTCAGAAGTCATGGTCACTTCACTGCCCTGGGCCATATCTCCAGTTTAAAGATCATATTTTACAGCCTGTTTGCTACATCAGAAAACAGCTAAATCCTTTCGCATTTTCACACTTCCCAGTAGTGCTAAAAATCACAAGATAATGAAAGTGGAGAAACTTTTGCACAGGAAAAAAATATTTTAGAAGAGCTAATGTTTAAGCTGAAGTCCAGTTTACATCATATTAGCTGGCAAAGATCATGTTTAAGCTTTGTAAGGGAGTGTTTTTGATATCAGGGATATTACCTGCAATCCAGATGCTTTTTCCTGACTTTTTGCAAATTAATATGCTGTCACATAAGTATGACGGCTTAATAATAGAGGATAGAGTATAGCCTCGACCTGCTCTCATTTGCAAAGAGTCTAAAGTCTAAATTTGTGCTTTATAAATACCACTTTCAGTCAAATCGGCCTGTCATTGTGTCATTAAGAGGCTAAATGATGTGTAGATGGAAACAAACAGAGAATTCATCTATAAACGAATCATTTGAATATGTCATGGGTATGTGGTCTATTTGCTCCACTTGTTTTGTTTTCCAGGCTGTCTCTCACACCTCCACAAACAGACCACACCTGCAGCTTTCCTCTTTCCACACTCAAAGCTCACACCGCGCACAAGTGTCGTCTCCAGCCTCTTCCTGTTTCTGTTCTCTGTATGTTTCTTGTTTTCCGACGGTAATTAGCATCCCAAGAAAATGACATACGAGCAGTAAACGTGCTCCCCCTCTTAGTCTCAGTCCCTGTTTCATCAGCCTCTTTTATCTCCCTCAGCTCTTATACGGCCCTCTTTATGTTCATTTGATCTGACAAGCGTTCCCTGATCTGTCAAGGTATAATCAGAGCCATTTTGCATGAAAACTGCCTCTCATCTAGAAGAGGTAGTTAAGGTGAAGTGAAGAGAGTGGGAATGATAAGCATTGTGCGTCATGACAGTAAAGTGCAGGAATAACTATAATGATCATCAAGTTACTTTTTCAAAGTATAGAAAATGCTAGATAATAATCTTATAAAAGGGGTCATAGGTGCAGAGGGAGTACAGACATAAAGGGTAATGTCAGTCAACTTTAGTAGACGATGACTCAAAGCAACTTACCATGCCTGTCAGACCTTGTGATCATAAATTTATCATATCATATTCAACCTTTAAGTCTGTCTTCTATGCTAAAGTTGTGCCTCCTTACATAAAACTCCCAATAATGTGACTTTTGGCAGTCAAATTTATGATTTATTAAAGTGCTGTTTCTCACTCTGGCCTTGTAGAAAATAAATGCTGAATGTTTCTTTCAAGTGTCGCAACCTGAAAGCAGCTAAAGTTAAACTCTTTATTTGACGCCTATCAAATATAATTATAATGCGTTATAATCACGTTATAGCACTGTATAACTATAGTTATAAACACTCATAAATGATCATAATGCTGTATAGCAATAATCATAACACATTATAAAGCAGGTTATCATGACTTACAAGGTCAGGTATTATAATGTGTTATAACTGTTAACAACTCACTGACAATGCCCACATAGATAATGCAATGCAACAGCTGCGTTATAGTGATAGGCTTCAAATAAAGTGTTACCAAGTTGAATAATTGCAACCATAATCTTTAAAAACAGAGTCTCACATAACACTGGATTAATAAGACTCTAAACAAGACCTTAGTTACAAAACATACCGGCGCAGTGTAAGAGGAGACAACACTGATAATGACGGTTTCCTCAGTGATCCCCGCTGGGTTTCAGGAGCTGCACACAGCTTGATTTTCAGTAATCAGCATGTTTTCCGTTAAGGATTTGTTTTGGTGTTTATCAATCATGAGGCTTGTATAATCGTTTAAACTAACCAAAGAGCCCTAACCTCTTTTTGACGAATAAATCTGTCAATAAAACGAGTAAAACACGGATAACAGCTGGTGCACATTAAAAACAGGGGGGTGTGTGGGCCGAGCTGCTAAGAGTCAATTTGATTCCCTTAAAGGGATATTCTGGCATAAAATTATTTTAGGGTCAAACACACCACAACGAAAGTTACGCATGTAACTACGGTTCTATGAATCCCGAATGACCGCCAGAGGCGGTGCTTTAAGCACTGAATGACTCCCTTCGCGCATGCGCAGTTCGAGTGTTTATACCAACAACGTCACTTGTGACCCCGTGGTGACCTGGAAGAGGTTATTTCTTCCATCGGTCAACGAGGGTTCAGTCCCTGCAGAACTTTCTCGCGAAGACGCGAGGATTCTGAGTGACAGAGTGCTCTGGCGGTCATTCGGGATTCATAGAACCGTAGTTACATGCGTAACTTTCGTTCTATTTCATCCCTTCTGACCGCCAGAGGCGGTGCTTTAAGCACTGAATGACTTATACCAGCAAAGTCACGAGGAATCCTGATTGCAAACCTTGAATCAAGGGGACTCCGGGAAGAGGACCACACCCAACGGATGGGGAGTGGCAACGTTCACCCTGTAGAACTTGGAGAACGTGCTTGATGACGCCCACAAGGCAGCCGAGCAGATGTCCTCCAGGGGTACTCCTCTTAGGGCTGCCCATGAGGTGGAGACACTCCTGGTCGAGTGACACCGGACCCCGGGTGGCATGGGGCGGTTATTTGCCTTATAGGCGTGGTTGATTGTGTCCACCACCCAGTGGGACAACCTCTGCTTTGACAGGGCAAGGCCTATACTAGGGCCGCTGTGACACACAAAGAGGTGTTCAGCTCGTCTTACACGTGTGGTGGCTCGAATGTAGGCTCTCAAGGCCCGCACCGGGCACAACAGCCTCAGTTGGTCAGCCCTGTCTCCTGGCGGAGGATCGAACCGGGCCAGTGTGATAGGCCGGTTGATGTTTGCTGCCGATGGCACTTTTGGCAGGAAGTCCATATTGGGCCATAGGGTCATGCCTGACTGGTCTGGGTTCCACCGTAGGCAGGATTCGTTGATTGAGAGGGCGTGCAGCTCCCCTACCCGCTTGGCCGATGTAATGGCCAGGAGGAGGGCTGTCTTATAGGACAGCCATTTGAGCTCTGCCCGCTCCAGGGGCTCAAAGGGAGCCTTGCATAGGGTGTCTAAGACTAGATTTAGGTCCCATACTGGAGCTCTCGGGGCTCTCGGGGGGTGCAGCCTCTGGGCCCCCTTCAGAAAGCTGGAGATCAAGCGGTGGCTCCCTATCGTGCTGTTCTCAACCCTCACGTGGTTACAAGATATAGCTGCCACATACACTTTAAGTGTAGAAGGGGACAGGCCTCTAGTTACCAGGCTTTGGAGGAATTCAAGGACTACAGTCACTGGGCAGTGTACTGGGTCCTCAGCTCTGCTTTTGCACCAGCTGGAAAACAGCTTCCACCTGTTGGCGTACTGGAGCCTGGTGGACGGCGCCCTTGCGTTCAAGATCGTATGTTGTACTGCGTCCGAGCAGCTGCCTAGCAGCGGGTCGGGCCCTTCAGCAGCCAAACACACAGCTGAAGGCGTTGTGGGTTGGGATGCCAGATTCGTCCCCTCAGCTGTGAGAGCAGGTCCCTCCTGTCGGGGAGGCGCCACGGCGTCCCTTGACATAGTTGGTGGAGCAGTGGGAACCACACCCTGCCTGGCCAGAAAGGGGCCACGAGGAGAATGGTGTGACCCTCGTGAGCCACTCTCTGGAGCACCAGGGGAATCAGAGGAAGTGGGGGAAAGGCGTATAGGAGAACCCCTGGCCAGGGGTGGGACAGCGCGTCCTGGCCTAGGGGACTGGTTGGCTCCGCTAGGGAGAACCACTTCGGGCAGTGGGTCGACACTGCCGAAGCGAACAGATCCACTTCTGCCCTGCCAAAGCGGTTCCCGATCATGGTGACCACGTCTGGGTGGAGGCGCCACTCTCCTGACGGAGGCTTCCGCCGGGAGAGAAAGTCCGCGATGTAATTCTTCTCCCCTGGTATATATACTGCCCGCAGGCTCATCAGGCGGGGGGCGGCCCATGTCAGCAGGTTTGCGGAGACCTGCAGCAGCTGTGCTGACTTGGTCCCTCCCTGATGGTTTATATTGTAGATTGTTGAGGTATTGTCTGACCTGACCAACACATGCTTGCCTCTCAGGTGAGGCATGAAATGGATAAGAGCCATGTGCACCGCTTTTATTTCGAGCACATTGATATGATTTGCGCGGTCTGCTGGAGACCACTGCCCGCGAGCTGTCCTGCCCTGCCACACCGCACCCCAGCCCGAGAGGGAGGCGTCGGTGGTAACAGTTTCCCTGCGGAATGGAATACACCCCATCAGGACACCCCTCAGGATGTAAGTCCTGTCCCTCCACGGGACTAGGGTGAGGAGGCACTGTCTTGACACGGCAATCTGCCTGTGCCTGTGTCGCTCGGCATCTAGATGGAGGCCGTTTAGCCACCTCTGCAGGGGGCGTAGGGACAGCAAGCCCAGCGGCACAACAGCAGCAACAGATGTTAGCGTGCCCATGAGGCGGAGGAACCTCATGTATGGCAGGAGGCTTCCTCTCCTGAAATCGAACAGAAGCTTCATAATACCATCCACCCGACGGGTGGAAGGACGGGCCGTCATTGAAACCATGTCTAGGGCTAGACCAATGAATGTTATGCTCTGAGATGGCGTCAGGCAGCTTTTGTCTGTATTTACTTTGATTCCCAGGCGGGCCACGTGGCTAGAAGCTGTGATGTGTTGTCCGCTGACTGTGCCCGGGATGGTGCGCAGATCAGCCAATCGTCCAGGTAGGGAAGCACCTTCATGCCCTGGGCCTGGAGAGGTTGGAGTGCTGCAGCGGCAAACCTCGTGAAGACCCTCGGGGACAGGGAGAGCCCAAATGGGAGCACCCGGAACTGCCAGTGGCGGTCCTTGTAGGCAAACCGGAGGAACTGCCGGTGTTGCCTGGCAATGGGGACATGGAAATAGGCATCTCTCAAATCCACTGTCGTGAACCACTCGTTTGGGGCCACGGACTGGAGTACAGCTGCCGTGGTCAACATACGGAAGGGTAGGGTCTTTAAGTACCTGTTTAAGCCTCTCAGGTCCAAGATGGGGCGGAATCCGCCGGTCTTTTTCTCTACCAGAAAGTAGGTTGAGTAGAACCCCCTGGGGTGCTGCAGAGGGTCTACTGGTTCGATGGCACCCTTGGCCAGGAGGGTAGACAGCTCCTGGTCCAGGGCGAGGGCCTTTGCCGGGTCGCCAATGATGGTAGTTTTGACCCGGCTGGTTGCAGGGGGCCGGCGTCGGAACTGGAGTTTGTACCCGTGGGTCAAGGTGGTAAGCACCCACGGGTCCACAGCTCGAGCAGCCCAGTAGCTGAGCTGCTGGTGTGTGAAAGTTCCGACGGCCGGCCCCATTGTCTCAGTGTTTGGCCCCTCTGCCCCTAGGGGCCCTGTTGGGGGGTCCAACGGGGTCCGGGGTCCGAAATGGCCTAGACTGCGCACGACCAAAGCCCCGTCCACGGGCTTGCCCCTGCGCAAGGCGTGGGTCTCTAAAGTGGGCTGGTGGGGGGTTGCTTCCAGGGGCAGCTGAGTGGGCTCTGCCCCTGGCCCTGCCCCTGCTATGGGGAGGAGCACGGTGCAGGCTCATCAGCTGCTGTCTAGTCTGTCCAGCCTGGATGGTTTGGTCAAGTGCCTCCTGGGCAGCTGGACCAAAGACCGTTCCTGGCACCACCGGAAGGCCCTGGAGGGTCTTCCTCGCCTTGTCCGTCAGCCGTGACTGGGACAGCCAAACCTGGCGGCGGGCCTGGATTATGATGGACATCATCCTCCCTAACTCCCGAGCCATGAGGCCAAACGCCTCCAGTGACGCGTCACAGAGGGTGGTAGCATCTGCGATTGCATTGTCCTCCTGCAGGGATGATGAAAGCGCCAGCAGGAGGTGCGACAGGGAGTTGCCAATTCTCCCAGCTTTTGCTCCTGTGTTATAGCCCCTAATCAGCAGGTCGTCGGTCAGCCTGCACTGGGGGCGAGGGCACCTGGTGTCCCGGCTCAAGGCCTCATCTGGGGGAACCACCAGAGATGCGACGACTGGCTCAATTGATGGCATGCAGTCCAAGCCAACGTCTGCCGAACCATGCATCGCTGCCAGCGCACGACCGTCGCTGGTTAGACGGGAGCAGGCCTTCGAGTCTGCCCAGCAGACCTGTAGCTCCCTCAAATAGTCCTCTGCATGAGGGACAGAGAATGCATTGGAGGCTGGCTTCCGCCGGAAGAATCTGCTTGTTGGGGCCTGCCCTGCTTGGTCTGGTAAGGCCACCCTTAACTTCTCCAGGGCCATTCTCAGGATGGCCTGCATCGAGTTATCCCCGCTCTCGGACAGCTCAGTCTGGGCTGAGGAGTGGGAGCCTTGATCTGAGGCCTGAGAGGCCCCCTCATAGACCTCCCCTTCCTCGTACTCATGAAAATGGGAGGCTGATGCAGCTAAAGACAGCGCATCCTCCTCTGGCTCTTGGGACTCCTGGGTCAAGTGTGGCATTTCAGGAGTAGGCACCCGAGCTTCCTCTGAAGGACACTCCAGAGGTTGATGGACGAGGAGCATAGCCCTCATACGACCAAGCTCCGCAGACAACTGATCCACCCTAGATGACAGTCGAGAGCGGTTGGTCTTGGGCCTAGCCCTAGGCTTCTTTTTAGCAGGTGGGGCGCCTGCACTGGCAGGTGCGTCAGTGCCCCGCTTCGAGCGACCAGGTTTCACTGTGGGCGCCTGGCCTGATGGGGGAAGGTTGTCCTGCAGCGGATTCACCTCCGCTAGCCTGGCCAGCTTAGCTGCCATCGGCATGTAGCTGCAGTCCATACAGGGGCTGTTCACCAGGGCCTCCTTGAGGTGCTCAAGGCCCAGACATGATGGACATAAATCGTGTCCATCATCGGGTTGGAGGGGGGCCTGACAGGAAGTACAGCAGTGAGAGACATCCATTGTGACCCCGCCACTAGATGGAGAATTGATCGCTCTTGCTGGAGGGAGGAAGCAGAAACGCTCCTTTATCCGAAAATTAAGACAGCAAGAGTGACTGCCGCTTATGCTGGAGGAAGGAAGCGGAAACGCTCCTTTGCCAGCAATCAGAAATAGAAAGAATAAATCAAATAATAATCACAATAATAGGCTTGAAGCAACTCAGGTCACTGGCAGCGCGAGCTGGGGGGAGGGGGCGTGAGCACCGCCTGCACCAGCGTAGGCTATCGCCAACTATATAATAAAAAGAGCTATCCTTAAAACTTTTCTGCCCGCTTGGCCGCCGCTGAATGCTTTAGCCGCCGTCGGGGGGCCGTGGCCGCTGCGGCGTTAACAAAAAACGGGCTACCGTAGAGTCGTTTATTAACTGAAAATGCCGACGCGGAACGCGAGCGTTACCGTTCGTTGTATACAGTCGTTATGTCGGAGGGAGGCGGCGAGAGCGCAGCCTTTCACAACAGGTTAAGGTAAATATCTATATATATGTACACTAAATCAATAACCTACCTGTTCCGAAGGAGAGGGGAACGAGTCCCATCCTCACCGGTGAATGACGGACGCCGCGGCGTCCGATGAGATGAGAACTCCGTTCAGTAGGAGATCCCAATTAATATGGATTAGACAAGTTACAGCTCCTGGAGGGCGAGCATTCGCTACTCCGACCGAAACGGCCGCGGAACTACTGGTAACTTACTAATATTGTAGCTCGCTCTTTTGCATCCTGCGCGAGCGAGAAAGAATAAGGGGCTGAACCCTCGTTGACCGATGGAAGAAATAACCTCTTCCAGGTCACCACGGGGTCACAAGTGACGTTGTTGGTATAAACACTCGAACTGCGCATGCGCGAAGGGAGTCATTCAGTGCTTAAAGCACCGCCTCTGGCGGTCAGAAGGGATGAAATAGAACACTGAGTTAGACAACCCCCCAGGAGATGAATGTTGCCGACCGGTTGCTTCTCTAGTTATACCAACTTTAGTAATGACCACAGATAGCAATACACAGCGGTCTGAGGAGCCATAAAAAAACCTCAACCAAAACGCCACTCTATAACCACATGTAATGCTCGGAACAGCACCTAACTTCATCAACAGTACATATAGGGTCCTAGGCAAAGCACTAGCTATCAATCATCTTTGTAGCTTTGCCTTACTTCTTTATCAAAGAGACTAAACACAACTCACCCACTCTCTTCCAGCAGCCACTTGTTTGTAGCGAGACCCCAGGCCAGTCCATTACGGACTGCTGCGGGGTGACGCAGCTCAAGAAAGCACATTTATGATCATTACTTTATCATTTCCTTTCAGTAATAATCACCATATTAATCATTTCGCCCGCAGACGCGGTAGTTTTTCTGCTTTAGTGTCTCGGTCTGATTACATTTCCATGAAGAAATGATCATAAATGTTCTTCCTTGAGCTGCGTCACCCCGCTGAAGTCCATAATGGACTGGCCTGAGGTCTCACTCCAAACCATCGGCTGCCGGAAGAGAGTAGGTGAGTTGTGTTTAGTTTCTTCACAAAAGAAGTTAGGCAAAGCTACAAAGATGTTTGGTGGCTAATACTATGGCTGGGACCCTATATGTACTGTTGATGAAGTTAGGTGTTGTTCTGAGCATTATTTGTGGCTATAGAGTGGCGTTTTGGTTGACAGACTGCTGTGTATTGCTATCGTGCGGTTGTTACTTAAGTCGGTATAACTAGAGAAGCAAGCAATCGGCGACATTCATCTCTCAAAGGGGGTGTCTAACTTGGTGTTGCCGTGTGTTTGACCCTTAAATAGTTTTACGCCGGAATATCCCTTTAAAGCTCCTCATGCATACCACACACTTTTTAACGCTTAGGATTAATGTCCAGCTCTCTGTGCTGTTTTGCATTAAAGCATGAAACTCATCTTTGAAATACCTTACACAATTACTTTTCGACTCACAGTTTCATCCATATGTCTTCACTGTCCCTCGTTAAATGAATCTGTTTTCATTTATCACACAAGTCAGGATTGACTCACTCTGAGAGAACTGGCAGTAAAGTCGACTAAAGCCCTGATTTAATTGTTATCTAGTGAAGTTTTTGTGCAAATGTAACTCTTTCTATTTGACAATGAAAAACCAAAAGAAAATCCTGCTAAGCTGTTTCACTTTCCCGCATTAATCACTCACAGCACTCAGTTGCTTTGTCCTCTTTATAATCCACAATATTTCCCTCTTGGTGCTTCTGATTAACACAAATCTCTCTATAGCACAGCATGGAGTATCTACTGATTCATACTGTAACTATTGGGCCGAAATCAAAACCAATATTATGAGCCTCTATTCAGACAAACAAGATGAGACAGAGATGCGATGGGAGAGACTTTTCTTTTCTGCTTTTAACTTCAAAGAGACGAACTCAAAAGTTCTTCTGGGAGGAAAAAACCTTTCATCTGCTTTTCAGATTTGTCTTGCACACTAGAGAGGCTGAAAAGTACAAATTTAAAATAATACAGACAGTTTTTGTTCAATGAAATCCCCAAATGTTTGGTTTGAAATTCCTCTTTTTGTTCTTTTTCTTTTTAATAAAATGTTTGTACGATGAATGCTGTGTGATTAATCTTAAGCTAACAAGGAAATATTAGCAGGTTTGCAGGGTGGAGCTCAGTCGTGCAGCATCATTAAGGCGTTGTTTCATTATGTTGCAGATGGCGAATATTACAATATCAGAAATATGTATCTATTCAGCTCACCCCATCCAATAAGGATGAAGCCCCAGAAGTATTTGGAGTCTGATCTGAAGGCCATGAAGATGAGGCTGTGGAGGTAGAGGCCTTCCACCAGGATCCAGTAGTAGTTGGTGGTCAGAAAATAGATGAAGAGCAGCACCGCCACCTTGCAACCAATCTGAAAACAAATACAGCAACACGTTAATGACATCTTGTTTAAATGGAAGTGTCACACCACGGAAACATGAGCTGTCAACCACCCAGTCAAACGCATCAGAAAAGCTGTTCCCAATCATCTTTAGAATGATAGTCTGAGATGGACTAGTCAACCTCAGACCAAGTCTTCCCCCCTCAGCTCAAATTCCAGCTTGGTGATGTTTCCCTGTCTCTGCACAATCATGATCTGTCAGATTCACTTGAATGCATCACAGAAAAAAGCAATCAGACTTTAACACACCACAGTTTTCCCATTAACTGCTCGTCGCTGGGATGGCCGTCTGTGTTGCAGGGGGAATGTGAACAGTCAGATATGTCATGTCATCCTCGAGGGTGGTGGAGCTGTGCCACTCAAATACCTTGGACACTTTGGTGCTAGATTTCAGGGGCCATGGGCCTATTAAACCATCATAAAGCAAGGACCTTCTACACCTGTTGGACATCACTCAGGCTACATGGACTCTCCTTCAGGTCAACAAGATGCAAGTAGAGTGTTTGGAAATGTGGACGGCTAAAGCTCGTCAAAATGATCATTCCTGTGGACTAGGGCTGGGCGATAAAACGATAACGAAATATATCGAAAATTTATTTCCCTCGATATCAATATAAAACACGGTCAATATGCTTTTGGATAGTCGGCATTCTGCCACGTTTTGGGAGACTATATGAATAGCCAATGAAAAGGGGAGTTGCTTCAGGTCCGCTTTGGCTGAACCAATCATGTGCTGAATTAGAACCAAGTAGCAAACAACTGTGTAGTAGCAGGATGAAGCTACACACAAACACAGCACTTTAACATTGTGGAATGACTTACCTCTCCACATTAAACTAGCTCCCTCACTGTCCATTTTTAAAACCCGTCTAGAAACCCACTTTTATTCCTTGGCTTTCAACCCAGCATGAGATGGCATTTGTTTTATTGCTTTTTTATTGCTTTTTATCATACTTTAAAATAACTATTTATTGTTATTTTATGTTTTCTCAACAGATGATGAAATTGTCGACAAAACTGGCACAAAAATGTCAGGTATTTGGGTACATGTTCTCGCAAAGTTGGGGAATACCTAAAATCTTTTTTTCACCACATGAAGCAGTGCCATGCGGCAGAGCACACGCAATGCAAAAGGTTACAAACCCAGAGCGGAGCAAGGAGCCCATGGCGCCTGTGCAGCTGAAACAGCTGACCATTCAGTCCACATTCTCTAGCGCAACGCCTTACGACAAAACGTCAAAGAGACAGAAAGACCTCAAAGATGCTTATTGTACTGCAAAAGACATGCTACCAACAAACACTGTTAAATTTCATTTTTTTATATCATGATATATATTGTTGGACTGATATGAAAATAATATATCGTGATAAACTTTTTCCCATATCGCCTAACCGTAGTGTGGACCTTCCATTCTTTTAAGTGTGAACCTGGGCTAATGGTTTCAGTTCCACAGTTCCTGATGCTAAAATGTATGATTTGCACTCCAGTGGGATTTTCCTCTTTTATTTCAAGCACAAAGTTGAAGGTCCAGTTGTTCCAGTATCCCAGGTCCACTAAGGTAGAACCTTTTTTGAGTGACAGCACCTTATTTGACAAGTTTCCCACTCTAACATTTATTAATAACCACCTTTAGACTTTGAGTCACCTGCCCCAGAGCTGTCTTTTATAGGTTTTTCACTGTGGCTGATGATGGTGACACAATTTGACAGAGAACACATTAAATAATATAAGATATAATAGAAAAATATTTAAACTGTCCTGTTAATGAATCTAGCCTTGGAATACTAATGAAGATATAAACGAACCGCCTTTCACAGGCAACGTTATTAGAAAAATAAATTATATCTAGTTATGTGCAGTCACGACTAAAATTACCCTGCTGCTGCATGTACAGTATATCATTATGTATTGAGGGGCTAAGATGAGTCATATACGAACATGCTATGAGCTGAAATAGCAGCTTTTAATTTGCAAAGCTTCATTCCCATCACATCTTATTTACTTGGGTGTCCTAATATTTTGGTATGCTTTATATCGATATTAAATATTTGAACACAGAAGAGGAAATAGAAAATACTTTTTAACAAAGGAGGCATCTGCAGTTATTTCACAAACAGTTCCACCTTCAGCCTCATGAATGACTGGGATTTTATGAAGGCTGTGAGCGTTATCAAACAAAACAGGATGTGATCAAGGTCCCACAGGAACACACTGTTCTCTCTGTCTTGTGTGGTATTCGGTCACTCTCAGCAAACTGTACAGGGAGTTTGAGGGAGCGCCTAAGAGCTGAGCGTTTAGATGCAGCTTAACAGATCGGTGTTGAGAGGGTCATAACATCACAGAGAGCACGAGTAATTTAGAGAGTGAGTGTGTGAATCACCACAGAACTGTGAATGAAACTCGTTAACTTCTGAATGGGTGTCAGGAAGACTTCACTACAGTTATCCTGACTCTGGTAAACAAATGAGTGGAACTTAAACAAGTAAAAATGACATTAGGCGCATTTAACTGACGTTCAGGGATTCATTTTGATTTAAAAATTGATCGTTTGACAGCAGATAAAAAATGCAGACAAGGTTTGTCATATTTTAACCCTCAGTATCTCATGGATACATATGCAAGTAAATTACTCTATTTATTTTGGGAGTTGGGTCAATAATTCATCAATTCTGGTTTAGAAATTTCGTCTTCTTTTGGACATATTTGAGTGCTGTAAAAAAGAGGATTAGGGCCACAAGAAAAGAAAAAAAATTACAGAAGGGAGATTTTTTAAATTTCCATTTCGAGATTAAGTAGAAATTTTAAAAAGTTGAAATTTCCACTTTATTTATGTCGACTTTAAATCTCAAAATTTTGACTTTAATCTCAAAAATTTATTTATTTTTAATCCTAAAATTTAAACATTTTTATGTCGACTGTAAATCTCAAAATTCTGACTTTAATCTCAAAATTTTAATTTTTCTAAATCCTGGAATTTAAACATTTTTCATGACATTCCATAATCTCGAAATTTCAACTTTATTCACGACATTCCTTAATCTTGAAATTAAGACTTAAGATTTTTGTCGATGAGGATGGTTTATGGAAAACAAAGAGAAAAAAAAAAGATTTTAAAAAACTCACTGTGCTCCAGAAACTGGTTTTGGTTATAGGCACTGATAAGTGTATATACATACATATATATTGTATATATATACATATTTTTGCTCTGTTTATAGACATTTATTTTATAGACAGCTTAGTACATGGATGATGTGTAATGATGTGCTTTGTGACTTTGAAACAGGGTTTAGAGTGTGTTACTTTATATTTATGTCCTTGGTTCTGGTAATTGGTTTTGATTTTATTCATTGGTATACGTGTTTTCATGAAAATGTGTTAATATATATTCAAATAACCTGTATCGAAGTAATCTTTCTTTTATGATGAGAAACGAAATAAAACTGAATGAACATCCGTGTGGAATATTCAAGACCGAGGACAAAGTAGAGAGGCGGCGGATTTTTCCCTCATGAAAATCAAACAAAAACAATATTTCACCTTTTTAGTGGCACAAAATAAAAGGAAACAGTTAAATGCAATGATGAGTAATTTAGCGGTAGTGACTTCAGTATAAATGAAGGTTTTAGAAAAGGATTTTTGAAAAAATCTGAATGGAAGGGAAACTTCAATTTCAATTCAAACTCATGAGAGACTGAGTCACCAAACACAAAATATGTCTTTATTAATGAGAAGAGCAGAGAGTCCCTGTGGAGGATTTGTTGTAGAGTCATAGTTAAAAAATCCACACAGAGTTCAACTAAAGATTAAACAGCTCAAAGGTTTCCTTTGCAGAAAACTGCAGGATTGTTTCCTGGCTTTCTCAGCTGATTAGTGATGTAATTTTTATGTAATTATGTTCATTTGAAGATGACAAGTATATAAATTATATGCAAACTGAGGGTCTATTTATGAAGCTGTGTGAATATATCAGAACTTTGTATCAACATTTTTAAAGACCCACTACGATGAAAATCATGTTTTTCTTGTTGTCTATGTGTTCATTCGGGTTGGGTAACGTTTGATTTTGAATGATTCCGGTTCTGGTTCGGATTCCGATTCCTCGTTTCGATCCCTGTTCCTATCGATTCTCTATTCTGATTCTTTTAAAAGATATAACTGTGTTGCTAATGTTGCTCTGAGATAAGAGTTCATTCTTCCTGCTAAAGTTTGACAAACTTTTGACCGCAACTTGGAATCGAAATTTTAAAATTTGAACGATTCCGGGAGAATCTGAATGTTAGTCGCAGTCCCTATCGATGCTCGAGACTCGACGCCCAACCCTAGTGTTCAAATATCATTTTTCTGATGCTACAGGACATATCATGAGAAAACTAAGTGTAAAATTGCATTTCTGAGTATTTCTGCATTCAAATTGCTGTGAATCTCTGGCGGACCCAAACAGCAGGTTCAGAAACAGTGAGATTTCATACATAGCAAATCCAAGCTCCGCCCCCAGAGCCCCGCTATGCAGGCCAGACTCAGGGAAGTAGAGAGGACGATCGCACAACAAGTGTGTGCATTAGCGGGTTGCAATACTCATAAGAAAGCGAATTATTATATTAGCTTTCATCATGCTCCAAAAGACATTAGTGTCCGAGAGCTGAGTAGCTCCTATGTTACCTGCTACTTCTACTACGCCGGCAATGTTAGACTGCAAGCTAGTGTGAAGAGGAATTGCTAATGATCTACTGGAGCTCTGCAGAAGAAAAGCCCTTGAAAACGACACAGGTAAGGTGATTTTGGCTAAAAACTTCATAATCACAATTTAAAGACCACTGAGAACACTTTAAATCGTAAAAAAATTATCAGAGTGGGACTTTAAACACCTGGGAGTCTGCACATGTGTGACGGCAGAGGCATTAGCAGACAAGCCTCACAGTCTTGAGTTTTTAAAAGCCTCACAGGAAATAATAATCTTTCTTTCAGATCACTCATTCTAGTCACTTTCTCTTAGAAAGACAAAAACAAAGACAGTTTCCTGTCTAGTCTGCTCTTAAAAGCCTGCCAGCATTTGCCCTTCATTCTCAGTGGAAAACTGCACTCTGCTGTATCTGAAAATTATACGTGGATAAGTCCGCGCAAAGTGGCTGAAGGGCACACCTCCAGCTACAGAGCAGCTTTTAATCACAATAACCCCTGAGATCCTTCAGGCAGAAACGTTTCAGCCCCACTGAATCTGAGAACAGTCTGTGCTCACCAGCTATATTCCTACCAATATATTCTATATTCCTACACAGCTTTACTTGACATAACAACACAAATGCACGGTAATTCTGAATCTAGACCAAATATATCTGTTTGTATGTCAATGGTTCTTTTATCGTTTTTCCCTGTGGTATCAAACTTCAGTCATGCTGAGATAATATGCTGCAGCTTTCAGTCAATAGCTGGCAGCAAGAAAGGAGGAAAAACATTTCTGTCACAGTTAGTTTTCTCGCCCACAGCTCCTCTGAGATCTTTTCCAGGAGACATTGCTGAATGTTTTTAAAAAAGAAAAACAAAAGACCTGAAGGCTTTTCAGTCAAAGGGAGGATCATTAAGTAAAGAAATACTGATTCTAAGACTTTGGTTGACCCTGATGAGTTTTGGTTTTCTATTGACTTCATTTAAGGATGAATTAATGAAACACCAGGGAAGAGAGGTGAAAGTTTGATCATCTTAGTGATGTGTGAGCTCTTACTGCTCATTTTTTTCCATGTTTTGGTTTCAGGAGCCATTAATTAATCAGCGTTGGCTTTACCAAGAGATTTCTGAATGTGGTGATACTGTATGAATGGCGTTGTGATATATGAGGGGCAGTGAGAGCAGGTCTGGAGGTAACTGTAAAGCCTCCCTAAGGAGTCATAGGCCCATTAAAACACTGACACCTGACTGATAACCCTGGTTTAAGCCCTGGCTCTCACTGCCCATTTGTCTCCATCTGTTAAAGGTGGGGTAGGCAGGATTCTGTTAAAGAAGCATTTTTTTTTTGTGGTGTATACACAAAAAAGCTTTTAATATCAGTCAATAGCTATCAGTTATTGATGACATTTGGTAATATAACAATATCGCTGTGTTCAAAGCCGTTCTGCGCCTCCCCCAACCTGATTGGTTGTGAGGCAGATGCTGTTCCCTCAGGTTGTGAGGCATGCTCTACGTCCTCCAATAACATTCACGAGCCCAAACAAAGTTAGCATGTTACAATATCGGACAGTAGAAACCAACCAGAAAGTACAGAAAATTACCTGAATCCTCCTTTGGCCACGACTGCCAACACAAGCAAGAAAATGAAGTAAATACTGGAGACTCTGGCGGAATAACGGGCGCTTAGAAGGAGGTCGACCAGACAAGAGCTAAGAAGTGTTTACATTCAAGATTTCTCCCCAAAACTGGCACTTCCTCAGATCCCGCCTACCCCACCTTTAAAGGGTTGATGGGGACTGGGAACCATGTGGTAGGCTACATAACATATCAATACAAAATGTGGATATAAGAGGATGAAGGCGTGGTTTATTTATCCTCCTCATGAAAAAAGAGGGAATGAAATCACGTTATTAGTGATGTATTTCTTTTTTTGTACGACGTAAAGCCAAACTCTAGTTTGAGTTTGAGCCCCCTGCTTCAGTAAGTGTTGCTTTTCATTTTGCATTTGTTTGTTTTCACCCACAGACCGTGTAAAATATGAACCTAGTCTCTTTGCCTTTCCAAAAGCACACTCTATACTCTCTCTCCACACATTTCCACTCCATCTATGTCCTCTAATGGAGGGTCCACCACACGGTTATGCAACTCTCACTGCAGACTGGACACATCTTTAATCTTTCCTCTGGTCTGACATTAAAGAGCTGAAAATCTCTTCTCTTCCTCTTTTGTATTTGTTGCTGAAAGTAGCCAGAGTATCTAAATTTATCCTGCTACTGTTAACTTTTTCTTCAGCTTGTTAACTTCTGCTCACTTTCCATTTGTTGTCTTCATTAGTATCACTGAGAGCAGTCATTAAGTAGCGACAAAGACAGTCAGAATGACGGGAAACATATTTAAAGCACCTTGTTATTTCCTGTTAAATCTCTATATTTGGAAAAGTACGTCTATAATTGAGAGACAATGCATTGAGACAATGCATGTATGTCTTTGTCAGCTGTAAGCATCGGATAAGCAGCAAATTAACAAGATGACTGCGGAAAAAAGGAATGCCTCAGACAAAGACAGGGAGTAACTTTCACAAAAAGGAGATTTCTTTTTGATTCTCAGGTTGTTTCTCTTAACTTCTCATCATTTGTGTGACAAGTAACTATTGTTGCATGATCCCCAGTTTTGGCAGGAGTGAGAAGAGTCTGTCCTAAAGCTCGCAGCTGTATTGGATCTCTTCCACTTGACAACTGAAGCGTTTTTTGGCCGTGAGCTAAAAAAGTCTTCTCTCTGTACTGCTGCCACTCATTAAGGCGTAAAGTATGAAGTTCTACAGACAAGAGACTCATTAAAACTTACAGATAGAGCCTTCTGTGTTCATTTTGTTAATATTTCACCTCTGGTAACCGTGGGGACAGTTAAGCCAATAGGGCAAACCACAGACAGTGTAAAACACAAAATACAACATC
Organism: Xyrichtys novacula; assembly: GCA_962446985.1. Taxonomy (NCBI): domain Eukaryota; kingdom Metazoa; phylum Chordata; class Actinopteri; order Labriformes; family Labridae; genus Xyrichtys; species Xyrichtys novacula. The sequence goes on along the minus strand of OY660881.1, from coordinate 7,747,774 downwards.
GCACTTTGTTGAAATTCCCAGCCGACATGTCGAAAAATATTAGGAATCCACCACTATCTGCAGAGCTGCCTCTGATTTTTCCTCTTTTGTTTTAACAGGTTCATTATTAATACCTCCTCCACTGTTGCCATGGTTTTTGTTGGTTTTCATTGTTGTAATAAAATGTTCTCCTCCTCTTTTGGGATGTCTTTTAAAGTCTGGGTGGATATCTTGCGTGTACATCCACTCCAACACCAAGGACGCACAGAGGTGTGTGGGCACGGACAATTACACTGGTTTTATTTTCAACATTCAAGGTTTGTTTTGCTTTAAAGTTGTGACTCAGCTCTTAAGAAAGTGAAGTTTTTAACACTTCTGCGTTTCGTTCAACAACACCAGATTGGCCTTAACCTTTGCTTCTTGTGTGGATGTGTTTATGCAGATTTATCAGCTTTCTCCCTCGTGTTTTTCTATTTTTTTTATTGTTTGCTTTTGGGTGTTTTGTTGTTCGCTTCTATCAGACTCTGTCGCACAAATTAGTTTTTCTTTGTTGCAATTACTCCCTTTAAAATCTGGTGTTAAAACCCTTTTCTTTACTGGCCACTACAGTAGGTGTCAGAACTATTAAAAAACGAAGTGCTAAATTGCAAACCACTTTGTCCAGAGCTACATAATTGAGTGCACGGAGTAAAATGTTGCTTAAAGTACTCTGGGCTTTAGTAGAGGAAATCCAGCTGTATCTTAAAGATGTTTTTTTAATGAGCTAAAGACTCTCTAAATCACACTCAGTTACGCTTGAACCAAAAGCTTCGCTCATGGATGTCGTCCAAGTTGATCTCTGCAGTAAGAAAAACATTACTGCATTACTGATAACTCTCTTTGTGAGCGTTTTTTGGCGATTTCCAATCTGCATCATCATCATCAAGACACCAAAGTCGAGTCATTTGCAGAAATTTGTTACACTTTGATGCAAAAGATGTGTTTAATTATTGTCACGCAGGGCACCAAAAAGAGAGAGATTAGTATTCATTGATTGGGAGTTAACTGCATATTTGAAATCGTGTCTAAAAGCTTGTGACCGAACATTAAAGAGACATTTTTCATGGCTCTGAGTGAGGCTGATGATTTCAGCGGGACTGCTGTCACACGCGCTTTTTTTTTAATGAACTTCATGAAGCCAGCGAGTGCTCCGAGTCAGACACAAATGCTGACACTCAGGCGGCTTTTTGGTCTTTTAAGCTGAGATGAAAATGTCATGGTTGTCAGATGGCATTGTCAGAAGTTAGCCTTGTGCTTATATCCCACGTCGGGTGTTATAAAACCCTTTCACATTTCTAATCTAACCATCCCAGAGTGCTGTTGTCGGTGGGCAGAGACCTTCAGATGTCCGGGAATGAGGCGCTGAAAACTGGCAAACAAGCAGCGAGTCTGATTTAACGGAACAAACAGAGTAAGTCTCATGACACAGCACAGCCTGACCAAACATCTGTATCTGCTTGAACACATAAACAAACATGATTGTGAGTCAAAACACAAACTGCAGTACATTCACCTGCATGTTTATTAGTCTGGGCTCTGTCAACAGATTCCCTCTCTATCAAATATTAAAACTTGTTTGTTTGGTCAAGTTTGGCTGTACAGTTTCTCTAACACTGAGTAGAGATGGACTGAAACCATATAGAGGAACATTACTAACAATAGGGGGTCTAATCCAGGGGTCTGCCAATCGAGTCAAGGTCGGGAACATCACGATATTGAATTTACTGTATGAGTCAATGTCAAGTTTATTTGTATCGCACATTTAAACAGCCAGTGGCCTACCAAAGTGCTTTACAATAACAAAGCAGTAGCAATAAAAGCAAGTCAGCAACAACAAAAAACATGTAACATACAAATGTAAATAAAAAGAAATATATAACTGTCAGAATAATGTGTATAAATGTATATAGAAGTTATCATCTTACTCAAATTCTTATGTAAGTTTGTTACAAGTATGAACTGTTTTAACCTCTTGTTACACATCATATAAGAGTGTTTTCTAACTTCTCTCTCCAATAGCTTTTACACAGCACATGAGTTTTTCTTAACTTCTCTGTGACCTCGTTTCTCCTATCAGCAGGTGTGTGTGTGATGTATCCTCCACTGTGAATCGTGGAAGACAGAGGAGGATCCGCTCCTATCAGAAGGAGCTCGTTTAATGTCAACAATGTCGCCTTGACCCTCACATATTTTCTGTTGTTCATAATTATGTTTTATGAGAGTGCTTACGTTGCTGCACATATTTTTCCCCCATCCTTTAGTAACATTGTGTAACCAGGGACAACCCTAAAGAAAGAGACTGGGCGGAAATACCTTCAGAGTGGTTTCGAGATTGTACCTGATACTATCTCTGTCCATTCTCCTCGAGTATATACCATTGTCTTTCTCTTCTTTATATGTTATCAGGTATTTGGGCAGGTTTTAGACCCAACAATAACCAATACAAGTATCATACTCCGTCAAAAGCTAAGGTGCACAAGTGCGTCTTCAGTTGGGTTTTAAAAGTAGAGAGACTATTTGCAGTACGCACACTTAGGGGTAAGTGCATTCCACAAAGTGGGAGCTGCAACCGCAAACGCTCGCTCCCCTCTGGATTTTAAAAACGAACGAGGCAAGTCTAAGACGACTCGGTCAGCAGACCTAAGGGCTCTGGAGGGTTGGTGTAGCTTAACATAGTCAGCCAGGTACTCCGGGGCCAGCCCATTCAGAGATTTACAAACAAATAAAAGAATCTTAAAAAACGATCCTGTACCTAACTGGAAGCCAGTGTAGAGAAGAGAGCACTGGAGTTATGTGCTCACGCTTCTTGGTGCCAGAAAGGAGGCGAGCTGCCGCATTCTGCACGAGTCAATTCCACATAGCTCAAATCTGTCTGTTGATAATCATCAATTGATTGCTTTTGCCTTTGAGTGAGAGCAGCAAGTTTTAGTTTGGCTGGAGTCATCTCAGACATGATTTGACTCATACTGAAAGTTCACAGTGACACTTTTAATGTCTGAGTATCAAACACAAAAGGGAAAGCGGTTTAACCAGCCTGTGGGAATAATAACAACCCGTCTATTCTTGTTATGATGCACTGTGAATCATTTTAAAGGACACTCTTATTTGCTGCTGCTGTTTACAGTCCCTCTCAGCAGGCCTGATGATATAAAAAAATCTGTTTATCTGAGAAGCATCACATGCAGCCATCTGCAGCAATCACTCACTTTCTTGGGCTGCTGAAATGTCAACCACAAAGGCAAGGAAAGCAGCACGATTCTTGTTATAAAGGTTTGCTTATGAAAATGGAAAATTTAATGTTAGGGGGGCACTGGTTTTATGGTCTAAGTGCATTCCCAAAAATGCACCTAATCTCAAGTGGACAGCCCAGGTTTGTGTCAGTCCCTCTCTCTCACCTCCATCCCTGCTCTGTCGTTTTATAGCGCAGGGATTTTCGTTCTAAAAATAACACATACTGTAGGTTCTGACATATTTGAATATCTAGCTTACACAGCTTGCATATAACTTGATCTTGCTCTGCATTTTTACCGTCTGCCCAAAATCCAAAGAATTTCCAAACGGAGCTTCTAAAGTTCGTTGGAGTTCAGACCACTCTCACCAAGTTGGCTCAATTTCTCAAGATCAGAGAGTTCGATTTGGGACAGCATCTTGGTTTAGATCTGGATTAGAGTCTGTTGGTGACATCTGGTCTAGATTGTGCTTTTAGTAATTCTATTTACAACTATGAGATTGTCTTGTTCCTTATTGTTAAATATTTGGTTTTTTTACACAAATAAACAAAAGTAAATAAATTATTTATCTATATGTATTTTTTTCTTCCTTAATATTTCAATTTCATTTGTATTTCTCTTTCTGAACCCATTTATTTATTTATTTTTTTATTATTATTATTTTTTTTTTGCAATACCCTTTCTTTAAATTGTATGTTCAGGATAACTTGTGTGTAATCTATTATTTATTTATTATTTTCCTTTTGACTTTATACTGTTTTTAGAGGATCTGGGAACATGGGGTGGTGAGGGAGGGACTGGGGGGATTAATCATGTACATTTATTCAACATGTGATTTGTTTATGTTCAAACTGAAAATGCCAAAACAGAAAAAAAAGTAAATAAATACATAATTTTTCATCTTGGCTTTTCAAATAAAAGGGCGAGGAAACAAGGGGTGTATTCAAGAGTTATCTATGTGTATGGTAGGGGGTTAAATAACCGGTACTTACATACTGAGACTTGTCCAGTGGTGCCATGCTGACGGTTTTCAGGTTGTCCAACAAGGCTGAATCAAAGTCCTGCAGTCCGGCGCTGGAATGAACAACTTTGTCCTTCACGAAGATGCTGACCGCACGCAACATGAAGGAAACAAACAGATGCATGTGGATGTAGTTTCTGGTGCAGTGAAGACGCCTGCAGGAAACACAAAAAGCATTCACAAGAGCAAAGTCAAATGGAAATAACCAACCCCAGGAGACGTAGATGTAGAGAGTATAGATGTCACATTCACTCAAGCTGAGCCTGATTTAAAGGTGAGAAATTATTCCTCAGGGACATTGATGCTTCCACTGAAGCTCTGGAGATGCTCTCAGCATGCTGGTGCATCCAGCAGACAAAACTACAACAACTGTAGGTCAACCTTTGCTCTAATTGAATCCTTGGAGACCTTTTTATTCTTTCAAGAGAGGAACATCTATCAGCGTATCAGGAGGTTGGCGTTTTAAATCCCAGAGGACCGATCTCAGGTGTTCTTCAGTAAAATGCCTGCACTGCTTCTCTCTCCTGTTAACCGATAATCTGGGAGACTTCAACTTCCACTTTATAATAACTATTGGATTATGAAAGGACAAACCGCTCTGAACCTTTTTAACACACAAAAGTGTTTTCTCTCATCAACAAAAAGAAATAATCATCACTTCAGACACACAAGGTTACTGTTTGGCTGTTATAAGAAATTTGACAACCAACCAGTGAGACAAGCGACCCCCTAAAGTCTCATACGTACGTAAGTTACTTATGTATTAGTCATATTTATTTCAAAAATAATAAAGTATAATAATGTGAAATGAACAAATATTCATCTATTTCCAAACACTTTTGAGTTTCTGATGCTTGATAAGATATCCAGAATAATTTCACACTTCAGTAACTTTCACTAAGGTGGAGTTTAATGAGATTTATCAACCATAAACATATGAAAACTTTTTACTGGGAGCTTCACGACTGATTGCTTTTCTTTGTCCGTGTGATCAATTATCAATTATCCACCTTAAAATCTCTCCTTATCCGAAACACCCGCTCCAGTAATCTGCAACAAGCGCAGGTGTTTTTACTAACCGCCTTGCTCTGATAATGACACACAGGGTTAAATATCTGCAATCCCTTAACACCGACACAATATTCCCCTAAAGAATCACTTCACAAAGAAATATCCATCTTTTTGTACCTCAATTACGATTGAAATGGCTTTTAATAAATTTGTATTGATTCCATATTTCTTCAATAATCCTCTCACAGCTGAACACTCGACTTTGTGTCTAATCAACGAACAACACTTGCTCCTCGGGCTGCAGAAGGAGTCGCTCAAAGAGGTTTTAGAAATGTGTAATTATGCTGAGTATTATGATTAGTGATTAAATGTGTAACCCAGCTGTGGGGATGCAGAGAACTCTGGCTGATTTCGACTGAAGCGCCCGTTGGCTCCTCTCCCCTCCCTTAAGTCATTTTCTCTGTATGCTCTAGATAACAACATGGGTCACTGCATTAAAATCAGCTTTTCATGCTCAAGTCTATCAACTTTTAGAAACTCCGAGGGGAAAAAGGAAAAAGCTGTAGCCAAGGTAGCATAACTAAATCTATTCTCAAATATTTCCTTTCAAATATTTTCGTAACTCTTTTTGGCATTCCGCCACCTGTTCCTGTTCCCACACACAGCCCTGAAAACGATTGCGCTGAGAAGAAAACAACCTTGCTTTTACGTCTGACTGATTTCTGAATGATTGGTTTTAACATCTTAGGAACTAAAAAGTTATGAGGAACTAAAAAGTTAGGGAGAAACTTTTGGAGAACTAGAAAAACTTTGTTGTATATGTGCTTGGGTTGACCTTTTGCTACACGTAAAATAGCTTTGACCCTGAAAGTGGGAAACACAGAAACAGACATTAATGCAGCGTTCCAGTTGTACTCAGAAGTCAGAATTTCTGAGCTCTGAGTCGGAAATTCATCTGGAACGCCCCCCTGAAGTCGGACTTCTGACTCGGAAAGTCGGCCGATCCTCACCAACCCCGACTTGACGACAACGTCATAATCCAAGATGGCAGCGCAGAGCATCAAAGAGTAACAGTAAAAGTTCTCGTAATGTATTATTTATCAGCACTTCTGTTTCGTTTTTGTAAAATTAAATAAATGGTTTATGTTAGTGTTGTGTCGTTCGTGAATGATTCGTTCAAAAGAACCGAATCTTTAAAGTGAACATACTGAACCGAATCACTTTGTTAAGTGATTCATTCATTTCTCACTTCAGTTGAGCTGTCGGCAACGCAGCTGCCACAGCACGCAGCTTCGCCAGGTGAGCAGCCGGCGAGCGAGAGACCGCACACACCAAGGCCTGAGTCACTTGGTGAACAAATCATGCAGTGAACGACACTCTCTGGAATCATTTTTGTTTGAGGGATACACTTATATGGCCACTGTTCCCCGTTGTTCTAACAGATTTAGTGGGCCACAGGATGTAACAAGTTGTGTATAAACCTGCAGTTTGAGAAATGCGTGACTGATCCTGTCATTGCGGCGATTTGCAAGGGAACTGTGCATGTTCAGTGTGAACTCTTTACTGAATGTACTGTGGGGCAAACGTTCAGTGAACGAATCACTCACTCAATTTACCGAGTAATCAACAAGCGTACCATTGGGCAGTACACTTAAAACCTCATGATTTATAAACAAGTTCATTTTTACAAACCAGTTTGTCAAAACAACACAGCCTCAACACTCTTGTCTACCGGTCCCAGACGCCATGAATTGAACTGAATCCTGAACCGTTTAGCTGTGTATCAGTTCAGGAAGTTGGAGTTGCAGGTTCCTGAATGAATCTTTTTAATGAACTGATTCTAGCCATTCAGTACATCTAAAAGAACTGCTGTGTCCATCACTAGTTTATGTAGTACTGCCCAACGTCTAACTGTGAACACGGTGCTATGGTGTTTGTAAGAGTAAAAAACTGTGTTGTGCATTGTTTACCACTGGTATAGCTAACAACTGCTGGCAACCGCTAACAACAACTGACAGCAGCTAACGATAGCTGACAATTGTAAACGACAGCTAACAACGGCTAACAGTAGGTGTCCATCTTGGTTTTCCAACTTGTTAACTGGAACGCCATCAACTACGGTTTAGCATCATTCCCAGCTCTGACATCCGACCTCCGAGGTGACTGAAACGCAGCATAAGCTCAGCTTTTATTTCCTCACTGGGGTCTGAATTGATCCAACAATGACCGACAAGTAGGGATGATGAGCACACAATCATTATTCCTCGTTACAAATCATTATATTTCAGGTTTTTGTTGCACATAACCGTGTTTACCAGGATACGAATTATTAATGTGGTATCTTTCACATTTCCTCTTTTTCTTTCAGGCCTTCACCAGCTGCTTTTGATTTTGCGTCCTTTGTTCCCACTCAGCGCTCACTACACCGCAAGTTTCATATTTACAGCTGCCCATTATTTGTAAATCTGCACAATGAATCCTTGAGCTTCCTCAATTTTGTCATTTTAAACACAGCGAGGTGCAGGGTTTGGAAGTAGCATAAAATTGGTATATCAGCGGATACAAAAACACAGCTGAGAGAGACGCAGACAACACAGAATGAGCCACCTGGTATTTCAGAAATCGCCGGATAGCATAAAAATTGTATCATTTCAGCTTCAAAACACTGATATAATTGCAGGAAGTGACAATAACCTGGTCTGAATACAAAGACACAATGGAGGACGTATTTCTGCTGTGTGACTCAATTTGTTAGGCTACACTTAAAATGTTTTACAAAAATCACCCAAAATCAGAGGTGGGGGCTTGACGACTCGACTTGAGACTCGACTTTTTTTTTTTTTTTACTTGCTTGATGATCAAGAAATAACTTGGACTTGCTTGGGACTTGATTGCTAAAGACTTGAGACTTGACTTGACTTGAGCCCAGTGACTTGAAAAGTCTTTTCAAGTCTTTTCAAGTCCCTTAATACCTTACAGCAAGCCCAAACCGTTTAAAAAGTGTTGCATCAACTAATAGTCAGAAATTACGGCCGTTTGTAACAACGTGTTGTGTTGCCAAGTCTGCTTATTTCCCGCAAAAAAAATCACTTGTTTTTGTCTTGTTTCTGGAGGTCTGTTTCCTTATTTCTCTCACGAAACTTGGCAACACTGTCTCAAACTCTAGCCTCCCTCATAACGACAACACCGGGAGGACTGAACATAAATCGCTCGCTAGTATTGCCCGCCTGTTTCCACGTGTTTCCTTGTGTCTCTCTTTTGTTTTGTTTTGGAACAGTGAATTAAAGTATCAGTTTAATGTTTACTTGTATTTGAGTCTTCCTTATTTTTGTGCACATTGTCTAAGTTTCCAATCATTAAAGTTTATCTGATTATTTTCTGTATGACATGTAAAATAGTTTGGTTAAAGCTGCACTATGTAACTTAACACAAACAAAAACCCTTGTTTAATAATAAATGCAGATAGTGAAAAATGCTCATGATTTATGTAAATCTTTACATATAACAAATGGTTTATGGCTTTGATATGACTTGACTTGACTTAAAAAGAAACGGTAAGGACTTGGACTTGACTTGAGACTTGAGAGCAAAGGACTTGGACTTGCCTCGGACTCGAGAGCCAAGACTTGAGACTCGACTTGCACTTGCAACATAAGGACTTTCCCCCACCTCCGCCCAAAATACAAGAATGAGCAATCCCTCTCTTACCTGAAGTATCCGATGATGAAGATCGCCACCAGCAGAGAGCTAAAAGACACGGCGTAGCCTGTGGTGTACATGATGTACAGCCGCTCAAAGAAGTCTTGCTGTGAAAGACAGAGAGAAAAACTGTTTAATGCGGTTTGTATGTGAAACACACATGACTCAGGGTTTGTTTACTCTGAACTTTGTGAAAAACAAACTTTGGATCACGAAGTCTGAGCATGTCTGTCTGTGGCCGTCTTAAACCCTTGATCTGCGACAGATGAAGGGCTTTGCAAAGGCTTTCAAACTAGAGACCACATAAAGGATGTTAAAGGACAACCTTTTAGATCACAGATAACGCCGTCTGAAAAAGTCAGAGGGTTTACCTGATACCTTTAACGAAAAGCGGCTGCAGCTTTGAGAATATCTAATTACTTTTTGCCTGTTTTTCATTACAATGTTATCAACGGCCAGAGAAGTGTTTGGATGAAAGCTTGTTTTGCCTTTTGTCATATTTGTCTCAGAGCTGTCAAACAAAGTAATTATGATTTATCTCTGAATTTCAATAATCAGTCATTATTATTCACAAACATTATCTCTTGTCAAATGTTCCATTATTTTGCTCTTCAAAGCCGTCCATATTAAAAATCTGAAACAAGTCGTGTTTTGGTTTGGGAATCAAACGTGTGAAATAATCTTGACTTTGATTTTTATCCTCGAAATAAAAGATGAATCATGTTTTAGGAGGATGGAGTCTGATGAATTACCGTGGATGTTTTCAGAGGAACATTTTTAGACTCATTTTGAGCAGTGTGATAGAAATAAAAGAATAAACTACATTTATGGACATGAGTGATGCATGTGCAGCTGATTATATTTGGGGCACAGCGTCACAGAAGCCTATACAAAGTCTGTAAGTAAATGTAAATGTTCTTTATTTATACAGCCCTTTACAACGACCCTTTCGGTGAACCAAAGTACTTTACAATACATAGAAAATAAAAATGAATAAATAAAAACAATAAAAGCAATAACAAAAGAATAAGACCCAGGTCGGAAATAAGTCTCATTTCGGAGGGGAGCTTCTTCCAGAGCCTGGGACCAGCGACTGAAAAGGTTCGGTCACTCCAGTGTTTGTGTTTTGACCTGGGCACCTCCAGCAGAAGTCAGTTTGACGATCTCAGAGCTCTAAACGCCTCCCGAACGGTTAAAAGCTCAGTTAAATAGATGGGGGTGAGGTCGTTAAGAGCTTTAAAAACAAACATTAAAAGTTTAAAATCAATCCTAAAAGAGACGGGAAGCCACTGAAGGGAGCTAAGGACAGGAGTGATGTGCTCACGTCTGTTCGAGTTAGTTAAAAGACCATTTTGGACAAGTTGAAGGCGACTAAGAGATGATTAGGAGAAGCCAACATAAAGCGCGTTACAATAGTCTAATCTTGAATTTGAGCATGGATGGCTATCTCAAGGTCGTGACCGCTCAAAATAGTTTAACAAAGGTCTGATTTCAAAGTTAGGGGTAACTTCAGAGTCATATCTTCAGGGCGATCACATCAGGGTACGCCTCCTCCTGTGGGTTTCTCGGCGATAATAACCCATTCACTGTGTATTCATTCATGCATTTTCTCCTGTTTATCCAGGGCTGAGTCATGGCGCCAGCAGGCTAGGTGAGCAAAAGTTTCACAGACCAAAGAGAAAATGTCATCCCTCTATCAGACTTTGGGTCGACCTTGAGGTCTCTTCAAGTTGGACACAAGGAATCCTTATAGATGCCCAAACCAGCCATGGGGTCCACCTCAAATGTCTCTATCACTCTATTTGTGAGGCTGTACTTCAGACTACACTTATTTTAACCACTTGTATTCCTTCAGCCTGGTGAGGTGAGCCAAGGATGATGTTGTTATTCAGCTAATGAGCTAATGAATCAATGTTCTGCTAAGGTAGTCTCTCACACTCGGGGGGCCTTAATTAAACTATCTAAAACGTCTGGCCAAAGGCGATATCTTAGCACACAGCGGCACTGAGAATAATGTTTAAGGATACCAAACAACCCAAAAAAAAAGGGATTTCTGTGTGAGAGTGTGCATGCATGCGAGGCTGCACAGATGCTTGGCGGTGTCTCAGGCTGTTGTTTTGGACCCTGCTGAGCTGAAATAAAGGGGGTTACACACCTTCTGTACCTCAGAGACAACAGTGACTTTAGTCCTTGTCCTCTAACATCACTGGATATCATGATGTAGGGAGATGAGGCGAACCGTATCACTAAATCTTAACCGCCGTGAGACTGTGGGAGGCCAAAATGGTGATTAAATTAGAATTTAATTAATTGCCCAGTCTTATCTTTCAGTCCATAATGAACTTTTAATTTTGTAGGACAATGAATGACATCCAACCTCTTTTCACCCCACAAGACAAACCAACTTTCCAAATTATAAAGAAAAAAAATCTCTTTCTGTGACTCCTGACCACATCTTAGCTAGTTAAAAAGTACTTGAAAACATTCAGAGCTAATCTTATCCTGTTTTCAACCGAGTTTCAAAGTTAAAATCCCAGTTAGTGCCCAATAGGAAAGGTGAACTCTACAGCCATCTTGAGCCAGGCTGATCTTGAGCTAAGGTCTTTGCTGATATTACAATTAAACTGAGTTTCCAGTCACTGTTAATACTGTCAGAGTCCGTATCACTGAATCTCAATTATCTTATTCTCACAACTATGATTGGCCAAAATTGTGATTAAATTAGAATTTAATTCATTGCCCAGTCTTATCTTCCTGATAACATCACACAGTCCAAAATGAACTTTTAATTTTTGTAGGACAATGAAAAATGACAAGACAAACCAACTTTCCAAATTATAAAGAAAAAAAAAACTTTTTCCGTGACTCGTGACCACATCTTAGCTAGTTAAAAAGTACTTTCAGAGCTAATCTTATCCTGTTTTCAACCGAGTTTCAAAGTTAAAATCCCAGTTAGTGCCCACTAAAAAAGGTGAACTCTACAGCCGTCTTGAGCTAAGGTCTTCGCTGATACTTCAATTAAACTGAGTTTCCAGTCACTATTGATACTGTCAGAGTCCTGGAGATTTTTCGACTTCATTGATCACCCCTTAATCACCTCTGTATCCAGTACCCTGATCTGTGAAGTGCTTGCTTCATTCATCATCGACTTGATGGATTTCTCTGTGTCTCAAACTTGCGTCAGCGCTCTTTTCGTCTTATGTCTTGTGTCGAACCGGAGGGTCAAATTAACCAGACTTCAACTTGTTGTTATGAACTGTGGCTATGTAATGACCAATCAGAATCAAGCACTGACCACAGCCGTGTAATAGATCAGACAGAAAAGCCTGACACTTGGTTGTTATCGCTCTCTCTGAAGCTTTGAAGTCCCACAAAATGTTTTCCTAATGGGTCTGCTGCAGGTAACGAGTTCGCTTATGCTGAGACTGATTCATCGTGAAAAATAGAGTTTTTATAGGACGGTGGCAGCTGTTGATTTATATGCAAGCAAGAGGTGAGTGGGGTGAGTTTGAACTCTAACATCTTACCAACTTTGCTATAGGTGTTCGTACACAACATTCTGCAGAACATCTGGTGTTTTTCAATTCGGCTCCTCAGACTCCTCATCAGCCAGTATTTGGGATTCGAGACTTTGACAGTAACATATGCTAACAATCTGTGGTAACATATCTACGCATATAAGTGCTTCTGATCCAGTACTTCACAGACACACTCACTTTTCCCTCCTCGTCGGTGGGCTGAAGGAAACGCAGACACTCCGAGTAGTTAGTCCACGTTTTGTTCCAGCGATCCACAAACACCCAGGAGCCGTTGACGTCACATTTCCTGTAAGCATGACCTGCAAACACATCCCCACATATATACACAGGGAGGTCATGTAGGTGCATGTGTTCGGTTATTTTAACACACGCAAACTACAGGTATTGACTCAGAAACACATGAACGAGACTGAACCAGCAGATGTGGGGTTCATTATCTCTAATTGGTTAATCGAGCGAGAGGGTGTGACACCTGCACGCGCTTTGACTGCACCAGAGTGATACATCAGCGACCATTAGGGTGGTTTTTTGTTTTTTTATCTCATAGTTGGCAGACATGAAAGTCTGTTTTCAACTCTTTCTACACAGACTGATCATGACTAACAAGAACTGACTCCCCGCAGTCATTTGTCGCATTTTTAACACTGAAAATCTCAGTTTCATTATCCTTATAGAGCTTTCTAACAGACGAGGGAGTCAGACAAGAAAAGATGTACAACTGTAAATAATCAATGAGATATGGCTGGACTTAATTAAGCTGTTTTGGTTCGGTTATCCTACTCTGCATGCTGGTTCCTATTTGGTCTCTTGAATATTCGCCAATTATGTTATCTGCATCACAGATCTGTCGTTCAGTGGAGAGAAACAGGTGGTTTGGTTCAGTTTGTTTCCATTGCTGTAACCCTAAAACTGAAAATGCATGCAAAGAGTATAAACTTTAAGTAAAACACGCTACAAATAGAGGTAATGTTGTAATTTCATAGTTAGTTTTGATCATTGGACATGTAAAGAGGAAACTCCCAGCCTCTAACCTTTGTGATTGAAGTCATAGATGTAAGACGGGCAGGGGACCTTGGTGACCTGTCCAGGGGAGCCGTGGGGCCAACATATAAGGCCGTCCCAGTCAGGTGGACACACCTCATCTACTTAGAGAAGAAGAAGAAGAGTGAGAAGAAGTCAGTTTACACTCTGAAAATTCAGCTTCAAGAAATAAACCTGTAATGTCTTCATTTATCAGAGTTCTGCTTTCTCTTTTTTTTTTTTTTTGCAGTAAATGGAAATTAAATTGGCTTTCACTTAAGCTTCGGTTTATCACAGATAAAAGGAAATGTCATAATGAGAGTCAAACATAGTTGTCTTCAACAAGCAGAATCCAATTATTATGTTTATGTTGAATATGCTTGTTTTGTTTTTTAATCACATCTTTTCCCGCCTCCACTCGACAACCGTGTAAGTGACTTCTCTTTAGAAAGTCATCTGTAAGTTTTAATGAACTGAACTATCAGTGAAGTGAAACTACCTGCCTCAACAGAACTGAAGTAAAACCATTTTATAGACCCGGGTCTGACCTGGAGAGACCTTCAGGATGTAGGAGGTTGACTTTATTTATTCTATTTTATTAATTTTATTTACTGTTTTAGTTTTTATTTGATTTTACTGTGTTTTATTTTATTTCACCCTGTCTATTGTGCTACCGTTGTGTTATTTATTGTATTTTCATCTTGCTGTGCCGCACTTTGGAAATCTTGCGTTTGCTATCTAAATAAAATGAATTGGATTTTTAGGATGTGCTGTCATTCATAACGTTAAACCTCACAGTTCAAAGCAAAGTGAGAGAGATTGTCTTGTTGTAAGAGTTTGAACCCGCTGACTTTCTCACCTCCACACAGCGGCCTAATTAGAGCGCGGCTGTAAATGTCAGAGAGTATTTCTATGAAGCTTTAGACGTTGCCAGGGGCAACCAGAGTGCACCGGCCCCCTAACTGCTCAGACGTGGCTCAGTCATCAGATGTGATTTGATGGGTTTGTTACTTTTCATTGGATGTGTTTTTTTCTTTAAAAAGGCAAAATTCGTTGTAAATGTGGTGAATGTATTTGCCTTCTCTCTAAGAAATAACCAGCACAGCGAGATGTCAGGGTCGACTGCAACAGTTCGAATGATCTTCATAAGGAGGAACGTGTCGAAAATGCAGAAACGACACAACTTCAAAAGCAAATGCAATCTTCAGAAGGGAAGACCGTCTCAAGTCAGATCGGCCTGACTGATGTACACAGGCCTCCACAGTCCCCCGCAGGGTAGCCCCTGGGCTGGGACACATCCTTTGTTATCCTCTTATAAATTCAGTAATTGTTTTTTATGCTTGAGGGCTTAAATACACACGAACAAAAAGATTCTGATAGTGATTTATTGTGAAACTCTTACCTGCAATTTGATATTTAGCAGTGAATATTACTGAAATAAAAGATATAATCATGTATTTATAAAAGCATTTTCATCACATAAAGGTTGTAAAATAAGGGAAACAACATCCAGTCAATCACACTACACTTGTTGACCTTTACTTTTATTCATCATAATTACATTTTAATGTTGAAATAGAGATTTTAAATTCGTCTCAAATGTTCAGGGAAGTGCTCTGGGAATCTGTGATTACCTTTTTCTAGGTGCTTTTATCGCCATGCTTCCATGGCAACAACTCAATGTCACTAATAAACTTCTGAATAAAACAATAAAAAGAGAAAAGCACAAATTTTTGGATAGAGATTAGTTGGTGTTTTTGTTTCTCCTGTAGCTCTTTTATTAACTACATTTTGTTCCGAAGGGCAGAATCCTTTGAATAGTTACCGGTGGTCAGCTCCAGTAATTACAGCTCTGCACCAGCGCTTTTATTTCAGCCATTTAAAGAATGAATTTGAACATTTTCCAAATGGAATTGATGAACATGTTCATAATGCAGCAGATTATAGCAGGAGGCAAAAGGACAAAGCATGTGGTTAAGGTTGCGTCAGTACCTCTCCTGAACTCCTTCATTGAACTCCTCTTCATTATGCAAACATGAAGCAGGGGAAAATCACCTTTTTTCAGCCACAAGTTCTTAATGAACTCTGGGCCAGTCTTAGGGTCAAGTCTGCAAAATACAGACTTATGCAAAGTGTGAAAACCTGGTGTTTTAGAGTCTGTATGCGAGCCATTGGCACTAGAGATGAGTGAATTTAATCGGCACTCGAATTACAAGAGTCAGTTAAGCAATTATTCACAATTTTATCTCAAAATACTGATCATATATCATGTAAAAGCTGCAGCACAGTCACCCACAACCAGCCAGAACTGTAACCCAGCTTCTGCATCAATGCTGTAATATAAACAAGCTCACATGGCAGATGACATCTCACAGTATATTTGAAGTAGAAATTGAGATTAAGAGTATGTAGAGCTGTGTCTGGTTAAACTGGCATACAACTCATGAGTAGTCACCAAAGCCATGTGGACATTAACCTGCAATTCAATTCAATTTCTGTTGAATGAGGAGGAAATTAGTCAGTGCATCTCATCCAGAAACACACACCACCTGATTAGAAATTGAAGCAACAAGAAATCAAGGAAACAGCTGCTGCAAACTGATGGATATCTGTGGATATACAAAAAGAAAAAAAATCAAGATCTAAGGGGAAATGACTCATGACTCGAGTGAAACAGAAACTCCAAAAAACTAATTTTTACTTCTACAGCCTCGTCCTCGAACAACAAAATAACTCCACCAGTATGTGAAGTAGTGCTGGACGATAGATACCGTGGGCACGATAGAAAATGTCTATCGTGCCATTTTTATTTTTATCGTTTCGGGCGATAGGCTGTATTTTATCCATAGGGCTTGTGCCATCAGATGATTCATAGTAACAACAACAATATTTGCACATTCAGTAAGTGTATTTGGTGTCGAACGGTAAAGAAAACAATATTTTCTTACAAAGAAAAGGATGCGTTGACATGTAGGCTCGCATTTCTCTTTCGATTTTGCGACATGACGCCGCTTTACGTGCCCTCTTTGTGTCCAGCGTCTCCCGCCGTTCGGGGATCGTTGTAAGCAGTGCTTAATTTGTGCCGGAGCAAGTCGGAGCGCGCTCCGGGACCTATTTCAGCCTGTTTATCTGCTCCGGGACCTTCCCTGTAGAGCATGACATTTTTCGGGAATTCCCGTGGGTCACGTGATTCCCGCGGGAATCCCACGGCATGGGAGTCATTTTTTAATTAATCCCTTGATCGGGACGGGACGGGAAAAAAAGCAACGGGAGTGGGCAGGAGCGGGAACAACATTAAAAGATGATCATTTTCAGCCGTGTTAAATATCCAGATGAACAGGTGCGTCCATTTTTGTAGTCATCTCTCAGTGAGAGCCAACACTCTTGACCGCGCTAGCAACACAAAAGAACTACAACAGTGGTTTGACTTCCTGTCAGCTGGGAGCGCGGCTGCGCATTTGTGCTCTTCAAGCCAGGAGCGAGGAAACGTAATTTTGTGACATTCTGTAGTTTTTCAATTGTTTCTGGAGTCGTGGTGAATCAAATCACCTTACCTGTCTGCCCCTGATAGACGAATAAAGCGCTCGGATTCATGCTCTGATCTTCCTACGTGCTTGAAGAGTAAAGTAAACAATGATGGAGGCAGAGAGCAGCTCTGGAGGAGAAACATCTAGCAGTGTGAACAACCTCTTCAAAAGAGCCCTAAAGACCTACCTTTTTAATAAAGCCTTAGGTTAGCTTTCCTCTATGCTATATGCTTTTACTACCTTGCCTCTTACATTGCAACTCTATATTCTTTATTTTTTTTATGCTTTTTTTATGCCAATCTGTGACTGTCATTCTATTGCTTTTTTATTGTTGCTGCTCTTTTTTGACTGTGTACTGTAGCACTTTGAGATTTTTTGTAAATGTAAAGTGCATTACAAATTAAATTTATTACTATTATTATTATTATTATTATTATTATTATTATTATTATTATTATTATTATTATTATGGAGTGCTTTGGCTCACACTATCGGCGTTTTCTGTGAGTGTTGCATAACTTTGGGTGAACACAGACATGAACGCACTTCAGCCACGTATTTCTTTATTCATTTTTCTAGTTTTAAGTGCTGGTCTTGTACTGGCACTGTACTAGGGCAGCTGTATACACTTTAATTTTTCATAGAACTGAAAGCATACCATAGCTATATCGTGGTATATCGTTATCGTGATATAAAATTATCCATATCGTGATATACATTTTTTTCCATATCGCCCAGCACTAATGTGAAGTGTTTTGTACGTTAACATGCGAAGTTAAGTCAAGATCAGGCGACTTCACTGTCCATGTAAATACAAACAGGGTGTCATTTTTACAGTTTTTTACAGCGGTGCAGATTGTTTAAAAAGAATTGTCTTTTTTTTTTCATCTGATGAGATTTTGTTTACTACCTGGTTTCCTAGCAACGCATCTATGCTGTTCAACCACCGCCTCAGACCGTGGCGTGCAAACACTGGAGCGCTTTGACCAGTTTAAGTTCGATTCAACTGTAAAAACATTTTCAAGGTATATCAGTCCGACACATCTACATACGTGCATACGATGTTCGTTTTTGTTGTATGTGTCAACACCAACCTGCTAATGGGACTGGAATTGGAAATAAGCCACTCTAACCCTAATCTCATGTATTTACATGTAAATGTTCACGAATGCATATTGTCCCATTTTTCTAAATAAATCTCTTAAACCTCAATGAGAAGTTCAATTTTAGTCGGACTAATGTGTTTGCAGGCATTTTCAGTCAGACTGTTGCAATAAATCAATGTTTTTTTCAAAGTGCACGTACAAGCACTGAGTGTTGAGAGCATCTTTCAATAGCAGTGCTCAGTGGATTTCACATTAACACAGAGCATTCTCGGGTAAATGATAATCACACACACAAAAAAACTGCTTTTTAAAGTGTGTCTGAATGTCTTTTTCCACCATTAAGGACTGAAATCTGAAATAGTTTGAGGTCCATTGTGTTCCTCTGATGGCGGGTAATTGCTGGACTGATTTGCACAGGCTCTTGCATTTTGGATTGGCTCTACGAAGACTTAATCCACTCTTTGAAAGAACTCACAAATGTTGAAACCAACTTACACTTGCTGCCCTTTCTTACGCAACATATGTCCCAAGAGAAACCATACCATATGAAGACTTTACAAATGAATTAACACACAAGTATTATTTTTCTATCAGGCTCTACAGTGGGACTTAATGAGTTTATTTCTAACGTAAAATGAGACAGATCTTCTCTGTTAGCGCTGAGAGTCTCATGAACTGACGCATCAGTGAACCACTTTCCTCGAGTCTTACTCTTAACCTGCTCCCTGTTGATAAAACTAGAACAGAAAAGTGAGTCACTTTTCTACGATGAATACAGGAGCAGAATTTTCTTCGTCAATGACATCCCATTTCTTATTGTTTAGCAATGAAAAAGGAGAAGCGAGAGGAAACAAAGGAGAGCAGCTTGTGGGCTGCAAGTAGATCTGCACTTTAAAAAGACTGCTGCTCTTTATCAAAGGGAAGAAAAAAAGGTATTCACATGCAAAAAACCAAACCTGAAGGTCTTGGAGTTAAAACGACTGCTTCACCTTTATTCAACCTATATTTAAGGAAGCACAAAAGAGCTCCTGAATGCAGAAAAGAGAGCGCAGGTATTAGAAAGAGGAAGCAGCTGAGTCACATATTAGAAAATGATGATGTGGCAGCTGACTAAGGAGAAAGAGCTGCCACGCACGTCATTATTGACTAGAATGACACATGCGTGAGCAGGTGGATGATAGAGTTAGAGTGTGTGAGTGAATGAATGATGTATCCAATGTAAAGCTCTTTGAAGGTCTCTGATAAAGCGCTATATGGAATCTGATGCATTATTATTTCTTATTATTTCGTAGCTCAGCTGAAAAAGTGTGAGGGCATGGAGAGGTGGAAAGAAGGACGATGACTCTGAAGTGTCAGAGAGAGAGAGAGAGAGAGGGGTTTCAGGGAAGTTAGAGGTGGACAAGGACAAAGAGACCCTACTAAACAACCCTAAATGGTAGGGATGCACCGATCCGATATTTGGATCAGATATTGGCTCCGATATTGACAAATTAACTGGATCGGATATCTAATGAATGACACCGATCCAGCGTTCTGATCCAGCCTTTTTTTTTTCTTCTTTTAATCAATTAATACACAGCAACACAGCGATTCACAGTGTCTTTTTATCCTTTTGCACTCAATGTTTACATGGAAGTCTTACTTCTTTTTGCTGTTTGCTAATATGTAATTTGTTGTTTGTTTGTAAAAATATGAAGTAAAGTTACATATGTGTTCATTTGTCACCTTTTTTTAACAAGGCTAATGTCAAGCCTGATGTCTTCACTCACAGGGAAAGGTCAACAGTTCATTCATTCAACAGTAGTATTGGATCGGTCTCGGATATCGGCCGATACGCTCAGCCCAGGTATCAGAATCGGATTGGATCGGGAAAAAAATGGATCGGTGCATCTCTACCAGATAGTACAAAGAAATGTCAAATTAAAGTTTTATTTTCCTTGTTCTATCTACTCTGCTTTAGCCCATTTCTCTGAAACTGCTTTGCGATTGGCCTCCACCCCAGCCCTTTTTTTTGAGCTGTGTCTAATCTGACCATAATGGCTGTATAGTTTGCTTAAACCTGAAAGGTTAGTGCTCTTTTTCTACACACAAGGCTGTGTACACACACACACACACACACACACACACACACACACACACACACACACACACACACACACACACACACACACACACACACACACACACACACACTCCCCACTCGGACTCCTCTGGACTCTTAGTTTTGAGAAGGGAATGACTGATTAAAGTTCAATCAACCTTGAGGACATTCACTCACATTCACAGAGTCAAGGGCGTACACGCTGAATGGAAAAATAGTTTCAATGATGGAATTTCAACAGAATGATTCATCATGAATTTGAGTGAATAAGAATCAGTCTCAGCTCAAACACAGTAGAGTTATTAAATTGAGTTCAGTCTGTGTCAAACTAATATTGCAACCCCTATTATTTGGCTTATAGATAAAGAATAAACTTACTCAAGATGGACAATGAAGCAGACATAAAATGACAGGAAGTAATTACCCAGTTCAGATTTATGTAATCTTCAAGCATTCAAATGCAAAAGTTTGTGAACTTTCTATTGTTTTCTTTTTGACAAAAATGACAAGGAGGCACCTGTTAGCCATACAAAGTCAGTGGAGCAGGCTGAATTGTTTTCCCCTCTAGTAGCGCGAGTGGGACGTAATTGCACTCTGGAGGTTTGAGCAGCTTGAACTGTCTGTCACATTGCATAACACTGGGTCGACTGAAAATACTTTATTTTTTCTTTAGATAAGAAGAAGCAGAAAAGTTTCAACTTCAGATTTCCAATAAATCTTTAGCGAAATACAACTGTACTGAGAGTTACAGCTCGTTTACTGAGGATACTCTGTGAACCCCCCAGCCAAACCAGGGCTCACTCACAAACATGCCCCCGACTTGGAGCGCTGCAGATGCTGCAACCTTCTTTTCAGAGAGATAGTCAATGTCATTATTGTGGCTGCAAGAATAAAAGACCAGTTAGTCTGGCTTCATCATGGATGCTGTTTAAAACTAAAATTAGCAGACTGCCAGTGTCTGAAATCAAGCTGCCATTATTCAAAAGGTTATCGAAAACCAAAATATCTACAGGGGTGTGTCCAGAAGAGTGGCCAGAGGGGCCCCACACTGAAATTGAATTGGCCACCCCAGGTGATATGATTAATAATTTGGCGTGTAAGAGTCAAGACAAAGTCCAAAATTTTGTTTTCTAACTTTTTATTCTTAATATGCCATATTTTTTATCTGTTTGTGCCTTTAATGCTGACTTTAGCCTAACTACTTTTTCTTAAAGGCAGGAATCTGTTAAAGAAGCATCTTTTTTGTGGTGTATATACAAAAAAGTTTTCAATATCAGTCAATAACTATTAGTTATTGATGACATTTGGTAATATAACGATATCACTGTGTTTTGTTATGTCTGTGTAGTCAACATTTTACATTATGAGTGGCCCGCTCATTGTGACTGTAAACAAAGCCATTCTCCGCCTCCCCCAACCTGATTGGTTGTGAGGCGGACGCTGCTCCCTCTTGTTGTGAGGCACGTTCCACATCCTTCAATAACGTGCACGAGCCCAAACAAAGTTAGCGTGCTACAATATCGGACAGTAGAAACCAACAAGAAAGTACGTAAAACACAAGCAATTAAACAATTAATTGCTAGACTCTGGCGCTTAAAACGGAGGTAGACCAGACAAGAGCTAAGAAACTGGGTCAACATCAGCGTAAGCGATGGGGACGCTTCAGGATCTTCTGGACCCTGTAACCTTTCCGCTGAACAGGTAAACTGCTTTAACAAAGTAAGACAAGTGTCTGTAACAGAAGTGTTTCCTGTCAAACGGACCTGCTGCATGTTGTAGCGCCGCTAAACTCTTAACCTCGGGTCCTGGACTATGTCACTTCTTTATCGTAGTTGTAGAAGTCCTGCAAACATTGTGTTTGCTGGTAGTCTGTTGGCATCTACAGTAGCACCAATGCTTTTTACTTTCACGTTGACTGGACCCCATTTGTAATTATCTGAAGTATTTATCTGCATTATATCTGAATTTAATGGTTGAGAGGTGTAGAGTTTACATTCAAGATTTCTCCCAAAAACTGTCACTTCCTCAGATCCTGCCTACCTGACCTTCAAGTCCCTCAAGATTTAAGGCTACTATATGCTGCCATGCTGATGGATTTTTTTCTCAATCAAAAGCACTTCATTTTGAGTGTGCACTTATAACCCTTGGTACCTCTGCTCATCGTGGTGCAGTAGCTATGCAACACCCATCAAAAAAGTTCAGACATGCTCTTGTAACATGCCCAAAGCTACATTGGAAAACTTGCAGACACATAATAAGTTAGTAGAGGTCATAGAGTGATAAATTGTCAACACGTATTTTCTGTCCATACACTTTTTGAAGGTTATTCTGAGGTCATTTAATCAATCCTGTAGCTCACATTTCCTGCTTTTTGACCTTACATGAAAACGGGGACATCTATCCAAACAAGCACTGTGCAAGCATTTCAGCTCCTTTGCAAGTTTTTACCTGTGGACCCTTGGTCAATATTGGAGAGGTTCTGGTGGCACTGCAGTTTTATTTCATAGAGGATGTACATCTGCTCCTGTGCAGAGAGAGGACCATCAAACCCCATCTGTAAATAACAACAAACAAGAACAGGGATGTCAGATAACAGCGCATGGAGAGACGCAGGAGCAATAACAATGCAGTCAACTGGTTCACCCCAGTAACAAATGTCAATAAATAACATCAGAGGGTGTTAGAGAGGGTGGGTGGGCTGCTAAACATGGGTCAACACTAGTCCAACTAGCTCTCACTGTAGTTTGAAAAAACACTAAATTATGCAAACGATGAAACAGCAGCCTTTTCCACGATGACTGACCCTTAGCTGCAGAACAAGAGATAAGTACGTGGTAGGCAGGGGTTTAAAACTGGATTGCACAGAGCGGGATACAACGAGCTGATGCTTTCACAAATAGAAAAAAGGCATATGAGTCCAAAGCTCCATATCTATGCAAATAAGCCTCAATGTAGAGAAGTCTTTCTGCTATCTGCAGAAAGTTACAAATGCAACTCTAATGCGATGCTACTGTGGTGACAAATCCCATTTTTGTGTGACCTTAAATTGTATGCAAATGCGACAGGGGGCAAAAGAAGCAGTTTGAGACGTGATCCTGGTACATAAGGGGACAATCTTTGCGGATGTGTTGAGAAAAGACACTCACGATGGGAAACAGGGACTTAAATTACCCGTACATTGTGCTCCTGCTCACTTCAAAGAACAAGCCATGTTCACATATCACATCTGACAAGCCTGGACCTCCAATCAAGTGGAAAGTAAGCTGTATGGAGACATAATTGAATTCAGCCGAGACATGAGCATGACCTCAGCGAGGGAGAGTACAGACAGGCCCTCGCTGTAATCAGAAATACATGCTTCTAGTGCGACTGAGCTACAAAACTTTATAGGCAGTGTGAGCAGTAATATCATTAGAAAATCATGTCCTGAGATCTTAGGAAATAGAGCCTGCGAGAAATCCAATCTCTATTAAATCTGGTCCTGGTACTTTTTCTTTTAATAAGACCAATTACAGACTATTATGGGAGAAGTGGTACATCCACCAATTAGACAGAAAACTTCACAATTTATCCCAGAATAATCCATTTTCTCTTTCATAACCTGAAAATCTGTATTTTTATACTTTCAAGCATTTCTTTTTCATTCCTTGTTCATCTTGTAGAAGTCTTCTTTCTTCACTAGTATTTGTAATAGTTTGTCATATTCACACTTTTATTGATTAAGTATTCTGTGCATGGCTTCACTGACAAAACACTTGAGATCATATTGATTTTGTTCTTTGTAGCCTCAAATATCCGATGAAAAAATGACTTCAGACTTTGTTATCAGGAGTACAAAGATTACACCTCCTCCTCTTATGAGTCTGACTACAGTATTTACATTTAATAGTAGAACTCAAGTGGTATAGTGTATCATTTAAAGACACATATATGAACAACTTGGTCCTCCGTTTCTGACATCAACTTCACAATAAAGTGCCCACAAGTTGATTTCTGACAAAATATGTTGTTCTTAGTGTTTTCACTACAGACTTGGCATCTTTGACACATTTGTTTATAGAGGCTGGATTTGAAGCAGATTAAATAAAGGAGGATGTCTTCATTTGTCCTGGATTGTGGCTTCTGAGAGTGTTTTCAAAATCTGTGCAATCATTTCTCAAAGTTTCACAACAATTGTAGTGCACTGACACCAATTCGATGTCCAAATGTCAAAGGTAATTTACGCCGTTTACAACATCTCCTTGTTGTCGCTTAAGGGTTACAGGTTTGTTGCAAAAACATCAAACTCCTGCCTATGTGGAGGATCTGAATCCTCTCAGTTTCTAACCTTGTTTCGTCACACCTGCCGTGGGCTGATAACTTTCCTACCTCATATTTCTTATCTTGTGATTTCTCTTTAATTCGGAAACTCTTGTCTCTCCCTTCAGCTCTGTGTTGCACTTGTGTTTTGATCTCCCCTTAAACTCAACTCCCCTTTCCATCTTATTCCCGTGTGACAACGTTCCAGCGCTCCCTCGTAGTTGGGACTCATCTCAGGTGTACTGAACCCTAAATAATCAGACCCTGAACTTTGTTTCTACCTGTGAGTCCTGTATTTGAGTCCTCCTCTTCGGTTCAGTTATTGATTATCACTGCATCCCCTCCGCTTCAAATCCCTGAAGCTACAGCTGAGAGATTACATCTCACACATAAAGACGCCACTGGAATAAATCAGAGTAATGCATTAGTTAAAGGGGAAAAATTTGAGTTATTATAGTCATTACACATTTACTGCTCAATGATGGTAAAGTGGTTTTAAAAAAAGCCTAAAATTATATTGACTTTCAGCATTTTCTCCCTGTTTGCACATGCTGCGTTGAGTTTACCTTTAACTTGCTCATTTCTGTGGTAATAAGAAAAGTCAAAGCTGTCATTAGAGGAGCATGTGCTTTGGTAAAGCCTTTAACCTGTCACTTTATGTGGTTAGCTTTTGTCGTCTGAGGTGATGTGATTAACACAAACAAACAAATTAGCACCACCTGTAGCTGCCGCATTGCTGTCGATATAAAAGCTCCTGCTGCTTTCCTTTGGTCCTCAGACGCTCATTAGTTTAAACAGGATATTCAATCTTTAAACTGATGGACTTTACTGTTTTCTTATACCTGCAACATGCTCATAAAAAGATGTTACAGGGTCCTGTTTACTGCTGTGTTACGTCACTTTTCCTTTTAACAACACTCAATAAGTATTTGGGAAATCAGGACACAAATTATAGAAGCTTTAGAGTGGAACTGTGAGATATTATGGACTGTAGATGATCAAATCTCTAAATTCCTGCAGTTGGTTGTTGAGAAACATTGATCTTAAACTGTTCGTCTATTTGCTCACGCTGTTGTTGACAAAGTGGTGACCCTTGCCTCATCCTTGCTTGTGGACGACATACGTAGGGCTGGGCGATAGAATGATAATGATAGATACTGAAGATTAATTTCCCTCAATATCAACATAAAACATTGCTCTGAGTTGCGCTGAGCTGAACCAATCATGTGCTGAATTAGAACCAAGTAGCAAAGAACTGCGTCGTAGCAGGCTGCAGCTACACGCAACTATAGCACCTAAACAGGTGAAGCCGACAGCACTGTCAGTGGAAAAAAAAATGAGTGCTACTCCCGGCAGAAATGCAGATGAAGGCTCAACAGATGACAACATCGTTGACAACACTGGCATGAAAACATGGTGTGGAGGTATTTTGGTTTTTTGAGGTCGGACATGAAGCAGAGTAGTGTGCAATTATGTTGAGTACAAGTTCTCGCAAAGTTGGGGAATCAAATCTTTTTCACCACCTGAAGCAGCGCAACGCCATAGAGCACGCTCAATGCAAAAGGCTACAAACCCTGAGTGGAGCAAGGAGCCCCTGTGCGACCAAAACAACCGACCATTCAGTCTGCTTTCTCTAGCGCAACGCCTTATGACAAAACGTCAAAGAGACACAAAGACCTCACAGATGCAGTAGATTATTGTATTGCAAAAGACATGCCACCAATAAGCACTGTTACATTTCATTTCTTACATTGTGATATATATCGATATCGACTGATATAAAAATAATATATCGTGATCAGCTTTTTCCCAAATCACCCAGCCCTATGTATATGTTTTCTTATTATATGTTTATGAGGAATTACAAACACAAGTCAGGGATTCTTGAGAGTCGGGACAAAACACTTCCTAAACAACTTTTTTTGAGAATGCACACTATATTGATTAGAGTTATTTATTACTGTAGAGAACGGTCTTAGCTATTTAACCCCGTAAAGGAACAGGCTCCAAATAAAAACAATTTTTCTATAAATTAAAATGTTTCCCTTAGACAGTGGGTTTGTGTCAACTCCATCAGACACACTAAAAAGAATATAATTTTAATAATTCTAGTCCAACAAGAATCTAGAGTTCTGATGTATGTTGTAATAGTGTTTAGTTACTCTGATGTGCCATGAAATATAATATATAAACCTAATGTGTGATTTTACACTATTTTGAAAACCAAGATTTCTAAATAGTTGCATTTTCAAACTTTGTTTTTAATTTTTGTATTATAAAAACAATTTCCGTAAGTAAATAAGAGACAAGAGGAAGTAGAGCCAATGCTCCTTTATTACTTAAACAATATAAACTGAAGAAACAATTTGTTTTTTCTCCAAAAATTAAGAAAAACATACATCTGACGGCGTTGAGGAACATCTGACGGAGTTGACGAGAAACTGACGGAGTTGATGACGTTGCATATGTTATTGAACAAATGTGTTTTTAAACCGATTGACAATAGGTCAATAGGTGAAAATAGATTAAGAACTAATAACTCCTTGTTTTCATACTGAACATATCGTTAATGCAATTAACCGCCACGCCGACAAGGCGTTCCCAAGCACATTTTCGTATTTTGGTGAGTTGTGCAGCCCGGCATAAGTATCCCCCCTCCCTAACTCAGCTCCTCCCAGCGGCGTAAGTCATAGGGAGGAAGGAGAGAGGGCGTGGAGTGGGTTTAACACAGCCGAGACCTGTATTGACCAATAACATCAGCTCTTATTCTCGCCTGTGAATCTGCCACTGGCAAGGCGTATTACAATTTTCGTGAAGTAGTCAAAGAGATCAAGGGATGTCTGAAGCAATGCCACACGATGGTGACAGAAGGCAGCCCCTCAACAAGTGTCGCTGTAAGCACTGCAGAGGGCGCCCTGCACACTGTCTCGTATAAGCACAGATGGATTTGGTGTTTGTAATGTTGGACCCACTGGTAAGACAAACATCCTTTTCCACAAATAAAGACAATCACATTAAATTGCACATATTCAAACCTCACATGACAAAGGTGGGTTGTGCGCACAGATCACATCATAAATTCCAATAATGGCATTAAAATCAAAACCATCTGTGCGTAAATTGCGCTCCGTGGCCTGGCTCTTTCTTTCATAGATGTTGGCATATAAAATAAATTTGGCTCACAAAACTGAATATTATAATATCCGTATGTCCGCTTAAAGTAAAAAACTCATCTGATCACTGAAACAAATCATCTGTTCAGCCACCCCATCAGCAGCTGCAGCAGGACGGAGAGAGGACACGGAGACATGTCCAGGTCGAGCTGCGCGAGAAATAAGAGAAAGAGGAAGATAAAAATGGGGGGAGACAAATTAAATATCTTGTTAACTTCATCATGTGTGTCTATTTACTAGATATTTAATTTAATGTGGTTTCAGCTGTGTTGATTCGGTCAGGTTGTGTGTGCAAACGCATGCCAAATGCGTTTGGACACACAACCATCAGATCAGATATAGATCAGAATATATCTATATAGATCTAAATGTATGTGCTAACTCAGATTATTAGTTGTTATTGATTATTTATTGCACGGAAATGTTCCTGACACTGTGGAAACCTACTGGTGAGGCCGATATGCCGCTGGTCTCCCAAAATACCACTAGCCCATCCGGCTCCACCTGCGCTGAAAGCTGACCAGGTTTGAATCGGCGAGCTTTCAGCGCCCTTTACACGCCGGCAGCGAGCACGAAAATGTCACTGCGCCAGCTGATTCTGTGGACACCTCCCCCTGCCACACATCTACACCCAGCTTGGCGGACCTCGGTGCACCTCAGTCCACGAAAATACCAAACTGGCTGTACGCCAAGCTCTGACAGACAAAAAATGCCACTGCGCGGGGTTCGCCACCCTCCGCCATGTCGCCGGCGGACACGAAAATAGAGCCCAAGGTCTGATGGTCCAAGTTAACAATATAAAAACAATAACCTTTTTCTTCTGTCTGGTATCCCACCTACACTGGGGTTTAAAAGAGCAACATAGAACTTCTTGCGCACTCTATAAGAAGCCAGTGTGTAGATTTTCGGTAGTGAAAACTACACACTGCACCTTTAGGAATGTACATTAATCAATCAATCAATGATATAAGGTGTGTGTGTGTGTGTGTGTGTGTGTGTGTGTGTGTGTGTGTGTGTGTGTGTGTGTGTGTTTGTGTGTGTGTTGGGAAAGTTTGAAAGTTATAATTAAGCAGACAGCCTGCCCATGGTCTACTCTACAAGTCAGAAGTATATGGTAAAATAACGTAATATATGCTATATATGTACTTTTATGTGCAGATAAGACCCTGGAATAACATTGTTTTCCTTAACCATGTTCAATAATAGCATAATGTCAGCACATTAAGAGGTTACAGGTGGATTTGTCAACTCCATCAGCTTACACGTCAACTCCGTCAGACACAAAATCTGACGGAGTTGACGTCTGACGGAGTTGACATAAGGGCATGTATTTTCCCTCCAAAACATATATTGTACAGTGCAGCTAGGTACTTTTTTGGCAGTTGCTAGCTGTCCTGATAATCTCACTATAATACTTTAATTGAACTCACTATGGTTTAAAAAAAAGTATAATAACGGAGAGACGGTGTTGACATGGTCCAGCTGTGACCATACAAATATTGACATTGTTTGTCTAAAATATCAAAAACTGTAAAACTTACCAGACCATGTGTGGTGGTGTTACATTCACCAGAAGCAGGAAATGAAAAGGGGTGCTCAGGGATATAGCTGACCATGATATTGCATGATTTAATGAGGTTTATAGAATAATCTGATGGAGTTGACAGAAACTGAGGACACAACTTTGATAGGCAGATTTTTAGGCAAAAAGTTATTTGATGTTCAGGCCATGCATTGTTTAATATATTTATAGCCCTGAATTTTTATTTGATGTATATGTTTTCACAATTGTAGAGTTTTTTAAAGTTTTTTGGGGCTGGTCAATGTTGTTACCTCTTGCTGAGGACACAAGCAATAACATGGACCTTCTAACCACAGACGATTCATTTAAACAAATATCCCCCAGAAAAGTAAATATCTGTGCTAAAAAATAGGATTGGGATGCACAAATCTGTTAGATTTAACTTTTTGAGTATGTCAAACATTTGGAATTTCTTAATTGTTTTGAATAAATTAGACTTTTCTATGTAGGACATGTTTTGTCCCGACTCTCAAGAATGGGTGAAGTATATACACAAGTACGGACTGCATTACAAACAGAGAGTTTATCTACAGCATCTACATCTGTGCGTTACAATGTAGTGATATAGAAACAGAAGAAGACAGTAAGTTTTTGTGTTGTTAGAAGTTACCAGATAAAACTCAATTCTTAACATGGACTATGTGATTAAATTGGGACCTCTTTAGTCCTCAAGGCAAGTATAACAATGAAAAGGTTTACGGTCCTGAAGCAGACGACAGAATCTTGTTTCTTCTTCAAAAGTTTGAAAGAAAACTTCAGTCTCAAGAATCACAATCTGTTCCCTTTCAAACCCACAAAAAAATCTTCCTGTGTCTAACCAAAATTAATAACCTCTAAACTTATTTGACAGAGAGCATAATCTTAAGAGCATCAGGGACAAACATATAGCACAAGCTTCTTTATTAGGAGACAGGCCTGCAAAATGAGATTAGAGCAGAGGCGGAGGGCGGGATTGAAGTGACAAGTTTTAATTACGCAGATAAAAAGGAAGTTACTGTTTGTTCAAAGTAATCCTTTGTGAGACGTACACACACAAAGTTTGCATTTTTAATTTAAAGTTGGGGCTTCTGAACGCGGAAATGGAAAGATATTAAAAAGACGTTAGAAAGGATCAACACTGACAAGCAGTTTTGTCTTATTAAAGATGAGGATGAAGCCGTTTACCCCCATTATACAACACTTTCTTGAAGTTTTAGTTCAGATCAGTGTCTTACAGGGGTACTTAACAACAGTGAGTGTATTATAAACAGGGATACTGGTAAAGTTGGACCAGAACCAGAACAGTAGCTCGGCTATCCATGTTCAGAGGTTAGCCGAGAGCCTGTTGACTTTAAGGAGCATAATTTTGCCCCCACTCCTGCTGCGATGATTAAGACTCTGCCTTTAGGAAGCCTGAGGAGCTGTAGTTATCCCGAACACATCACAGCAGAGGGGTAAAAGGAGGACGGTAAGGATTACATAAGCACAATCACTGCAGGAATACAGATTCTCATTGGCTGAGAGACGTACACAGAGCTGCAGCCACTGAAAGACACAAAAACTGCTTTTCTGATTTGACGGCCTGATGTTCCCAAACATAATGGGACAAGATCAGTTTGGATGTCTTACTATTACACAATCCATTATGAATTACATCATGTGTCCAGTCTTAGAGTGTTGTGTAACCAAAGCTAAAACCTCTTTTTGCCCCATGGTACACCTGACTAAAAGCCTCTTGTCCTCATTATTTTCTACCAAAAGCTTTTCTCACTTTAACACCCAGCGCCCACATCATACAATGAGCTCCTCAGATTAGCACTCATGTAAGATGGTCTTTAATTGAGGAGTGGTTATGATTTAAAAGACGATTACATCTTCTTAGTTATCTAAAGGAGCAAAGATAAGTAGTCCCTCTGATTCTGCTGTTCCCCATGGCAACAGATTCTCATCAGGCTCCTTCTCAACATTAAACTGAACATTATAATTCACAGTCAAGGTAAAAATCAGCTCTCTTCATCAAAATGACATTGAGCTGAAAACTTCCTGATGGTAATATTAAACTAGCTGAGCTTTACACTGACATTTCTGTCCTCATTCAGCTCCTCTTCTTCTTCTTCTCTGGGCTTTGCAGTTGAAACACATCCAAACGCAGACAGGCCACGACTTTCACCAGAGCAGCTGTGATCTCTCCCGCCTGTGGTTTGAGCAGCGAATGTTCAATCTTGGAGATGCTCTGACCGGCTTTCTGCCAGTGTCGCCTGGAGGATTTTAAGCCAGTCGACATCCCACTTTCCCCCTCTGAGGTTGGGGAGGTCAGTGGGTGGCTGTTTTGTGCCCAGAAACTCTTATTATGTCCCAGACTCCTGCGACCAGTCTTAGATAGAAACCGTCCCAGAATGGAAACTTCATCATTTCTGTCCCAGTCGTGACTGGCAGAGACAAAAAATGCTGGATCGAGTTGACCCTGGCATCTGTTTTGCTGTTAAAATTTACTTCCTATTGCTGTGGGGTTTGGACCAATCAGAATCAAGTATATGACATAGTTCGGTAATCGTCATAAAACCTTAAAGATGGGTTAGGCAGGATTCCATTAAAGAAGTGTCTTTTTTTGTGGTGTATATACAAAAAAGCTTTTAATATCAGTCAATAGCTATTAGTTATTGATGACAAAGCCATTCTCCGCCTCCCCCAACCTGATTGGTTGTGAGGCGGACGCTGCTCCCTCTTGTTGTGAGGCACACTCCACGTCCTTGAATAATGTGCATGAGCCCAAACAAAGTTAGCGTGCTACGATATCGGACGGTAGGAACCAACCAGAAAGTACGGAAAATTGTCTGAATCCTCCTTTGGCCTGGACTGCCAACACAAGCAAGAAAATGAAGTAAATACAGGAGACTCTGGCGGAACAATGGGTGTTTAAAAAGGAGGTCGACCGGACAAGAGCTAAAAAGCCAGGTCAACAATGATGGGGGACGCCTCAGGATCTAACAGACCCTTTAACCTTTCTGCTGGACAGGTAAACCCCTTAAACAAAGTAAGCCAAGTGTCTGTAACAGAAGTGTTTCTTGTCAAATGGGACCTGCTGCGTGTTGTAGCGCCGCTAAACTGTTTCACTCGGGTCCTGGACTATGTCACTTTATCCTAGTTGTAGAAGTCCTGCAAACATTGTGTTTGCTGGTCGTCTGTTGGTATTTACAGTAGCACCAATGCTGTTTACTTTCACATTGACTGGGCCCCATTTGTAATTATCTGAAGTATTTATCTGCATTATATCTGAATTTAATTGAAACTATATGAGCGAGCAGGAGCGTCTGTTTGTGGGCGGGGCTTGCTGGAGCAGAGAGGGAGGGGAGAGGAGGAGCTGAGGGGAAAACTGGTTGGAAAGGGTAGTGTTTACATTCAAGATTTCTCCCAAAAAAACTGGCACTTTTTCAGATCCTGCCTACCCCAACTTTAAAGTTATTGTGATTTGTGTTGCTTTTGGAGCTAAACAGTTTTCACTGATCTAAACCTGCTGTTTTTTTTTTTTACACCTATCCCCAAATTACAATTTAAAAACCTTCCATCTTGCCAGCCATGGTCTTGCTTGCTTTTGCATTTCATTAATTTCAGTGTATTATGATAAAACTTTCCTCAGGAGCTTAAACTTTCCATTTTACTCTCCATATATTTCAACACTTCAGGTGATAAGTTTATACCAAGTTAGATTCCAGTCTCAAAGTTTTGATAGAGTTTATATAACTCGGCTCCAAAAGTTTGCATTACACCACATTTCAGTTTACACAGAGATTTCGAGTGTTACGTCGTGTTTTCCCGCTGAGCCACAGTTGGGGAAATAAATCCCCAAACAGAGCCTGGTAGGTGGGAAATAAAAGAAGACGCATTATCCCCTGATAGCTGCTCTTGAAAAGAACAAGTATACAACTGCACACCAAACAAAACCAATTTTTTTTTTCCAATCTGAGAAACCTCAACTGAGAAAGGAGATGAGCGGTAATTTGGACAGATTGGAGGAAAACAACCGACAAGAATGAGAAAGCGGTGACAAAGAGACAATAGCTCAAGCTAAGATAAAGACACCTTAACAGAATAACTCTTTCTTCCCCCCACAAATGAGTCATGGATGAATGTATGAGTGCGCTGACATCGTGTCACAATCTGCCAACAAACATACCAGGTAACAACAATGGAGAAGACCATGGTTGAAGTTATTAAAGTAAACATCTTCTATTCAAAACTAAGGATGAATTTTAACCAGAACTTCAAACATTTCAGCGACATTAAGGCAGGCAACAAATGTCACAGTTGATTCACACAATAAAAAGCATGAAAATAAGATCTGATAAAGGTGACTATTGACAACCACACTTTTATGACAGTAAACATTCAACCAAACTCGAGGTTATATCCTTCAGGGTAAAGGACAGAAACACAAAGCAAAGACAAAGCTTACAGATATCCACCGGAGGTACAAACTGGGAAATAGGACCACTATTACCTTGAGCGCAGCTATAGGATGCAGAAGTCCATTTAGGGAGCTCTTCAGTGTGGTGGAAAAATAAAAAAATAAACGTAAACTCACAAGAGAGCATCATGGGTTCAAGGAAAGCTGTGGGCAAAATAACCTCAGTGTTCAGAGAGGTGATTGTACTCTGAGAGAGGGGATGTTGTTGACATCAGGATGCGGTCTTGAAAAATAATGTTCCAAACACAAACTATCAAATGCTAATCGGCATCCTCATAGCCTTTTTGAACGAGCATGCGAACATAAACAGCTCAGTGAAGAATATTTCTTTATTATCAAGGAGCTGAGAGTGTACTTACCAGCATGCATATTACCCGCATTTGTGATGGGATGATGGGATGCTAACAATTCTTTTTTTTTATGATTATTTTACATTTCAAAGACAGTTTTTAGCTCAAAAAGCAAAGCAACCTGAGGACATCCGTCAGACCCGAGTCCCTCACAATGTGGAGTGGCCTGAAGTAGCGGTTTCTTTGACAAGCCCTGTTGTTAGTTTTTAGATTTTACAGTTTATCCTCATTTCAAATAATCATGACCAGGTAAGAATATAAAATAAGATGTTTTATCAAATTCTGTTTGTCATTTCAAATGAACCAGAATGAAACAGCAGTCATATTTAAACCAACAAGGACCATGAACTGCATTATTACTTCACTTCAGGACCACTGACCTTATTTTTAAGATAATACTGGCTAAACTGAGTATAAACCTTGTACTTGTCAAAGAATATTTTTACAATACACCCCTAGAAAGTACTGAATATGAGTTGTCTGTTTTACCACAGACTGGAGATTTCATTCAACCTTTTTGAGCTAATCTTTAAGATAGGGCTGGGCGATAAATCGAAAATTTACTGATACTGAAATCTACCACAAAAAATGACGTCATTTTGCCCATATCGGTATATTCAGTGTCAAAAAATTAATAAAATTTGGTATTGGATGTGTCTAGTAAGGCTATGGTCTCATGTCCCTTTAAGACACTGTCCTACATCAAAGACGTGACTCCACCCCATCCAGTTTTTAACAAAGAGGGAAAGACAGGTGAGGAGATGAAGGACGGTTCAAAAGTTGTAGCTGCTGAAGTAGACAAAGTTAATGTGGGAGGGGGTGAGCAGCTTGTGGAGTAGTTATCGTCCATTTATCGTTATCGAGGCTCAATATATCGTGATATTGATTTGAGGCCATATCACCCAGCCCTACTTTACAATGACAGGATTTAGGACTATATTCAATCTCAGTGCAGAATTATCACCAACTGTTCACCCTAATTATTCTTTTGTTAACACTTTGATTTAAGGTCCTTGTAATAAACATTGGGTTTAGAGTTAATAAGATGCTTATCAACATTTAAAGGCATCAGTAAGTGTTTATACAGCAGGGTGACTTTAAACATGAATCTATATTGGGACTTAGACATTGGGACCTTGCCACCATGAAAAAAGCAGCAACCCTAATCCCTGCCCTACTTCCTGACACCAGAAAGACTCAACTCACCGAGCCAAGACCTTCCACTCTGCTCCATCCTCATCCACTGAAACTCTCAGAAACCAAATCCCAAAGTAAAACCGCCCACTAGCTTCCCACCGCCCCAGCCTGAGCCGCTTTCATCTGCCAGCCGTCAACCCATTATCTGCCAAATTCGAGGGTTCTCATGCGGCCCAATGACACCACCAAAATATATCCAGATTTTTCCCTGCATAGTTGATGTCAACGCAGCCACCTCCATCAAATTTATGCATTTCTCTGTCTTGGGCATCAGCTACCAGACCGTATCACACCACTGCCATGGCTTGAATGTGAAGTTTAAGACTAGTGCCAGAAGAAAGCAGACCATTATTGACCTTAGCGCAAACTTTTCAACTCTTTTTTCTAGAGTTGTACCGGCCTTTCTTTCCTCTGCCGACAAACAACACTGCAGACCCTGAGCCACGGTAAGGTTGAGAGTGGATTAAAAGATTTGAGATGCTCACTTGTGCAAACTCAGCGTGTAGATGGAGGTGATGTCGAGCAGGAGGGAATAAGCTCTGCTCCTATTCATTAAAAAACAAGGGTAAGAGTTTCTCATCCTTCAAGCCCGGTACAGACCTCATTCACTGATGCGACTGCCGGGCAAATAGACATTTTAGAGTTCTCAATTCAATAATGAATGTCATAGAAAGACAGATTCAATAAAAGGCATCTTAGCTGAAAAAAGGGACACTTCAAAAACTTGGTTGAGTTTCCTGTTTGCTTGTATCTGCCTCATCTTCCATTCTGAGCTTCAATGCAATGTCAAGTGTGGTTAAGGGGTTTGTTTACAAAGATGCTTATTCAACAGAAAATGGTAAACAGCTGATGCATTTGTTTTTTTTCTTTTAGATGAAATGTCACTGTGGGGAATAGTAAAGGGCTTCCAGTTAGGTATGGTGCTTTTCTGGGACATTTAACCTTTATTTTCACGTTGTTTTGTTTACTTCAAAGTCAAGGCGCACTTCTTTATCATAGAGAATACTAAATGTAATCAACACTTGAGGTACATCCACCCATAAAGTTATGACAGCATCTTTTCTGCTGTTACTGGCTGCTGCTGCTGCCCTCTCTCTGCCGTCTACCTCTTTCAATTAAACTCTGGTATTCATATCTCTCTCTATATGTATTAATATACCGCTCTCTCATCTGCTGCCAGCTGTCTGATGATATGCTGTTTATGCACCACCAACCAAACCCCTTCTAGGTTTTCTTATACACCTCATTATCACATTTATTTTTATCTTAGTGCGTGTTAATGTCTATCTTTTTGTATCAGTATAAACTGTCCATATGACTGTACGTACATTTGAGTTTCAGTTTCTTCAAGGTCTATCTTTGTTTTTCCGAATGACATTTTTTTAAACAGTCAGGGAACAGAGGATGGGTTGCTTTACATTCCATATGGGTGTGAATGATGCAAAAATCCTCATTTCATCCTGCTGTGATTTATCTCAGAGGACCAAACGGAGGGCAGCAAAAAGACTTTAAATGTAACGCAGCAGAGCATAGGAAGATAACCTGTGGGAAGTGGCAATCAGCTGATAGATGTGCCAGGAGCAGCTGCCAACTCTGCCTGGGAGTGCAACCAGGAGGGGCAAAAAGCATCCGTCTCTGATACTGCATTCGGGAAACACTTTGCTCTTTGAAATTTTCACCAAGCCATTAATTTTGGGGATGACAGCGGAGGGGAAAGAGCACTTTTCAAGGCTGGAAGGAAAAACTACTGCCCGAAAACTTTTTCTGGACCAAACTTTTCCTGAAAGCCCACTGGCTTTACTGACCATAACTCTGTCTCGGAGCAGATGAGACCAACTCCATCTCTGTTAAAGCCTTGGTCTGTAACAACAGGTTTACAGAGGTCCTGCTGTAGCTAACAAGCCTTACTACTACAAGTCACGAATTCTATCACTGGGTAACAACAGAGGAAAGGAGTATAGCTAGAGATTTAAGGTCCTGCTTAAAGGGGGGGTAGACAGGATTCTGTTAAAGAAGAATCTTTTTTGTGGTGTATATACAAAAAATCTTATGATATCAGTCAGTAGCTTTTAGTTATTGATGGCATTTGGTAATATAACGATATCGCTGTGTTTTGTTTATGTCTGTGTAGTCAACGTTTAGAATTTTTAAAAAGCCGCTCTTTCTGACTGTAAACAAAGCTGTTCTCCGCCTCTCTCAACCTTATTGGTTGTGAGACAGACTTTGCTCCTTCGTGTTGCAAGGCATGCTACACGTCTTCCAATAATGTTCACGAGCCCAAACAAAGTTAGCGTGCTACAATATCGGACAGCAGAAACCAACCAGAAACTACGGAAAACACAAGCAAGAAAACGGAGTAAATACCAGAGACTCTGGCGGAATAATTGGCATTTAAAAAGGAGGTAGACCGGACAAGAGCTAAAAAGCTGGGTCAACATTAGTGAACGCTTCAGGATGTTACGGACCCTGTAACCTTTCTGCTGGACAGGTAAACCGCTTTAACAAAGTAAGTCAAGTGTCTGTAACAGAAGTGTTTCTTGTCAAACGGGACCTGCTGCATGTTGTAGCGCCGCTAAACTGTTGACCTCGGGTCCTGGACTATGTCACTTTATCCTAGTTTTAGAAGTCCTGCAAACATTTTGTTTGGTGGTAATCTGTTGGCATCTACAGTAGCACCAATGAATTTTACTTTCAGGTTGCCTGGGCCACATTTGTAAGTATTTGAAGTACTTATCTGCATTACATCTAACGATACGAGCGAGCAGGAGCGTCTGTTTGTGGGCGGGGCTTGCTGGAGCAGAGATGGAGGGGAGAGGAGGAGCTGAGGGGAAAACTGGTTGGGAGGGGTAGAGTTTACATTCAAGATTTCTCCCAAAAACAGGCACTTCCTCAGATCCTGCCTATCCCACCTTTAATGCATATCAAATGATAGTAAGTGTCGATCTGGGGGAGTAAAGATCGAGAAGAGCTGATTTTGTTGGTAAGAAGTACGGTTTTATACATTGATGCATGCTGCAACAGGAAGCCAGTAAAGGAAAAGTAGACAGCGAGGTCATATGTGGCATTTTGGGTTAATTGATGTAGCAGTAAGGGGTTGCGGTAGTCTAATCGTAAGATTACTTGTAGTCTAATCATGATATTACTAGACTCTGTACCAGGTTAATCTGGTTTGATATAATCTGGTGGGAATGACGAGGGGAGCAGGATATTACCAACATAGCAGTGATAAGTAAAGAAGAGTAATTTCACCAGAGCTCCTGTGAGGAAATCTCTATTGGTGTGGATTTTGGCGCCCCCTGCAGACAGAGTAGTAACTGTCACATCAGTCAGGAGTGTCAGTAGCGTAAGTCAGTAGAGCAGGTCCCCTGTGCCTGAAGGCTACAGCACATATTCGACTGAAATTCCCCTCTCATTCTTCCTGTCACTCTCTCTCAGACTATCCTGTCAAATTCAGACACCCCCCCCAAACTCCCAAGACTCCCAGAGCTCCTGGGATCTCCTGAATACTGAGCAACAACTGGCAAGAAGAAGAAAACAGCCAGGAGCGAAACAGAAGCCAGGGAACTTTGAGATTTCCTCTGCAATTACAGAGAATTGCAAACAGTTGCACTACATGAAGCTGTGCTTGCACCAAACAGCATATCTTTGCCTGATGCCAATGTTCTGATTTCAAGTGCTGTACTCATCAAGCTCTTCGCTTTGCTGTTTGTTGTATTGTAAATGCATGTACGAGTATCAGGAAATAAAAGTCTGAAAAGTTATCAATATCAGCAGGAATGAAGATTTCCGGTGATATATATGACAGGGAAGGTGAAGCAATGGTCATGTGCAAACAATGACCGACAAAGAATTCCAATGTGTGTCAGAAATAGCACAACAGCTGATTGCAAAGCATGTGGAGCACAAGTGAAGTAATGAAGAGTGAAACAGAGTGATTGTGCATCTCAAGATCTGTCATTCTGAGCAGCACAGAGTTTCTGAAAAGCAAGAATGAAAATGCACAAGGCTGTCAGCATCCTTCACTTCTGTCATTCAACAAAGTGAAGAAATATAGTTGATGCCATCTGAGGGAAAAGAGCTCAACAAGAAAAGAAGAGGATGCAGGATGAAGATGTACCTGGATTGATGTATCTACCCCAGTTTATTCAAACATATCATCATATTTTATCATGAATGCATTACTGCACAAGGATGAATAAGTAGTTTGATTTGAGCAGACCCTAAAAACCAATTAGGACACACAGATTCTTGCCGTGTTATAGTTGAAGTATTATATCCTCCCCCAAACAGCCTTGTCAAAACATTATTCTATTATAGTCACTTG
Organism: Xyrichtys novacula; assembly: GCA_962446985.1. Taxonomy (NCBI): domain Eukaryota; kingdom Metazoa; phylum Chordata; class Actinopteri; order Labriformes; family Labridae; genus Xyrichtys; species Xyrichtys novacula. Next base: position 7,708,133 of record OY660881.1, on the reverse strand, counting down.
AAAAGACGCTCACTGCGAGCCAAACATTGCCTTCACCGTACCTCTCGTACCCTTTTAGTGCTCCTGCTGCTGAAAGAGCTGTCCATGGTTCTGATAATACAGGAAAGCTGCTACTGGAAATAATGACACAACAGCAGCCATTCAGATGCTCTTTTTCTCACAAATCTCAGCTCACACATTTGTGACGAACAACCTTGATAGACTGAGGATTTCACGCGTCACAGTTTTGCTCAGCAGAGGGTTGTGTTAAACATGGGCAGCTTAACACGCCAACAAACATTCAAAGCAAATCAGAAATCTGTAAGAAAGTAAGAAAAAAAAAAAAAAGAGTACTTTTTTATATTTAGAGGAACTGCTCACCACTCTAGCGTCTGTTACAGGATAACCTTCACTTTCTACTTCTTACAGCCACTTCTCAGGTGTCAGCAGGTGATGGGAAAAGCAGTGATGAAGCATGCAATCTCAAGATGTCTGATTAATTTGCAGACACCAAGGGTGAAGGTGTTCAGTTGTAATGAATGCATAGAGGCTTTCAGATGCTCAGACACTAGATACATCAAAATGGAATTTGTAGAGATATCATCAAGTACAGGCATTGCAGAGATCTGAACTACATGCAGGCAGAAACACTCCATCCTGCAGAATGTATGACTCATGTAATGTAAGTGGTTTATAGCTACTCTTCAATGCCTTTTGATTAGGCCTATATTTTCACCTCAGCACACTGTGAAACTGAGTAATAAGGTACACGGAGAATGGAAAAAAACACTATATCACACAGAGGCGAAATATCTGCACTCCTTAACTACACTGTGCAGTTTTACGCGTCTTTTTCCATCATGTCCGCACATGCAGCACAGCTTTTAACGCAACATTGCACATTTATTATGAGGAGATAATGACTGATCTGCGGCAAATAACAAGAGTTAACTGTATTATGTTTCCCTACCTGTGCGTCAACCAAACTCCACCACGAGAAAAAGTTTAACACTGCTATCCACACGGAAAAGTTCAAAGTGTGTCGATCTGTCTTCATCTCCATTAGCGTTAAAAATCCACTTTCCGTTCATTTAAATACAAACAACCTGAAAATGGAGATAAACATCCTTTCCGCTCCTAGTAGCTTCACATCGCACGAAAAGTTTCATCCTAACTTTTAATCCAAAAACGAGACTCCGAGCGCACCGGGAAGGAGACGACCGCGCGCTTCATAACACATATTCCACGTGGTTGAGCCACCGAGGTCCTGCTCCTGAATCAGCTGTGAGAAAGGTCCTTGGGAATAAGTGCCATCGTGCCATCGCTGCCTCTACAGAGAATAAGCTCTGGAGATGTGTGTGAAGTGGTGGGCGAGGAGGGAAACCCACTTTACGCGCTGATCCCAAAGAGGTTCTCTTGACTGCTGTGGGTTCAGGAGCGATTGGAGGAAAAGTGAGCCTCACCCTCAAGTGTTAAGGCTGGAACATCCCCTCCTCCGCGTGTGCGCACTTTCAACGCAGCTGTGGATGGTGCGGAAATGCTGCTCCTCTCTGCTCTGAAAACACCACCACACTCACCTCGCGCAGTTATTCCTGACACGCGCGCACTTCGTGGATGAGAATGGAAGCTCACTGCTTTTCTTCTCAGGGTTGTTGTTGTTGGGCTTTTTCTTGCAGGTTATAAAGGAGAAGACTGCGTGAAACTCTCTTTTACCATTATGTATCATCAGTCTGTTTAACTCTTGGCACGAAATACTCGAAATCTGCTTCAAATGCAGACTGCAGAAAGTGTAAAGTAACTCATTTAACATGTAACAACCAGTGTTTAATTACTGCCCAACTTCTGCAGTACCGAATAGTGCCACAAGGTGGTGCCACTTTTGTGTTCTGGTTTATATTCGGAATAACCCCAAATTTCCACCGCATCCAGAACGACTCCGATCTGGAACGGCAGCGGTTTTCGCCATCCACCAATTCCAACTAGATCCGTTTGTGAGGTGAATTTCGTGGCGGATTACGGACAGCGGGAATCGCAAGAACACACAGATTTACGTGCAATAACAAGTTATTTTTATAGAATTGGATTGTCTCCTTCCAGAGGAGGAAATCTACTCTAGACTTTTGGAATCAGCATCTCCTCATCCATGGTAACATCGAGGTGAAATGCTGTCTATAAACCTTTCACTTTTTCGTCCCCGCCCATTTGTATGGTGTGAAATACGATCCACCTGAAACACAGAGTTTTTGAAAAATAACCAGATATATCATTTTGTGTCTGTGCCCGACTACCTTTCCAGAACAGGTTAATCCGTGCTAAATTTATCTGGCATGCTCCAGTATCTGGAAAAAATAGAACTCTTGCGATCGGCTGCAAAGTCCGGCAATCTACAGCGTAATGGAAAGAAGTCGGTGAAAATTGATACATTAACTTGAATGGTTACGATCAGCTGCGATCGGCGGATACAACCTTTTCATAGCCGTTCTGGATGCAGTGGAAATGAGGGGTAAGTTGTTACAGTTCTGGGGGCCTAAACTATTAGTTTCTGAAGTGGAGCTTTAAAGCCTGTTGGTAATAGCTCAGATGTTGGTAATGCTAACTCAAACTAACTTTCTACAAACTTTCTAAAGGCGGACCTTAACTAGGGTTACCATATTCTGAATCCATATAAAGAGGACACGACTATGGAGGGGGGGCAGAGTCACTGAGTCACGCTTTGTAAATTTTGAGAGTTTTTCGGGTCAGGTTGAGTGTCGTTTATGCGCATCCAACTCAGTAAGTCCATGCGACACAGACTTAAAACTTTCAAACAAAACCACGGACATTTGAAGGATTTTATAAACTCCCCTGGACAAGGCCGGACAGCCCCCCAAAAAAGAGGACATGTCCTGGTAAAAGAGGACGTATGGTCACCCTACCTAAGCTTCTTCGCAATTGACTCTTGTGTCCACCTGCCTTTACCATGTTGATTCAAAGTTGTGTTACTGCAGTGGGCAGTCTATTGAGTGTTGTTATACAGTACATTTTTTGTACAGTGATTTCCTTCCAATTAATTATGAAAACCTTGATGCTGAGGAGACATTTCATTCCTCCAAAATAACAGTGAGTTGTCAGAATGCGACTATGGCAAGACTTTGTAATATCGAAGCCCACCTTGTGTGTTTTTCACAGCCGCATGCTTGTGCTTCAGTTGGTAGTGATTTAAGCAGAGGTTAGTTAACAGTACCTCGTCATTTGGCACAACCTGATTGAGTAAAATACAGCTTGGATAAATTGAAAAAACACACCCATTAACCTCTGTTTACCTTCCCAATTGTGTTGCCTCACTTGTACCAAAGCACAGTGCGTCTGCGAGCAGAGCCTGTCTGGTGGTGACTCACAAAAGAGCTGATGCATCTAACACATACCTCACGAACATCACACTGACTACAGATCCGGATGGTAGAAATTGGTTGCAAGCAGCTGTCAAATTGTAATGTGTAAGCCAACATTACCACAGCTTGTAATGGCTGTGAAATTTGCCACTCCGGAACCTCTATGTCATCTAGGTAATGACATAGACGAGGGGGCACAAGAGACAGCAAACAATTGAGAAAATTTTTTTTATAAATTCATAGTAACGGTTTCTATGAATGCATTAATGCAGATGTAGGAAGAGTTCCTCGGAGCGTGCAACATTTCACTTGAAACACAGTTTGAATAGACGGTGATTAGTGTATAATTTTACACCCGAGCACCTCTTTTCCCTCCGCTCAATTAGCAGCTAAAGGTCATCCACTTATATTTTCATGAGTTCTTTTCAGCAGAGCACTAATACACTCTTAAAAAGCTGATACAATGGCTGGGGCGGGTTTCATCACCTACTAAAAAAACAGATTTAGGGCCCCGGTGTGATCTCCTCCTAAGTAAACCTGCAGCTGCTCTGACGCTCATACAGCACAGACCTGTAGATGTAAAGCAGAAATGTAACACGCTTTCTGCACGTATCTGCTCAAGCACATGGTTTCTGCATAGCTGTATTCTAATATTATAGCAGGGTTTCAAATGGAAGGTGGTTTTCAGATTGGTAATTTAGTTTTTCATTATGTTTCCATGGCTGCCTTTCATTCCCCACCAGCCATTAGCTATGAAACTACCCGCCAGTCAAAGAAAAGGCTGTGACTTTTCAAAAGCCTCTTCCTTAGCTCATTATAGGATGTCCACACTGCCTTTGCATTCATCTCTGAGTATGCCGCCGTCAGTTCTTTAATTTCATACATTTATTAGCTTTGCCTTTCTCAAAGAGGGCTAATGTGTGTAAGTCTCGACTCTGTAAACCCAGACATGTGATTCAGTATGAGTTTTTCAGAACAAGGAGGAAACATAACGATGCCTCTGAAGGCTGATTGATTTCTGTCAGAGCTTAATGGCTTCAAACTAAGTGACGATTTCTCAAAGGTGCCACTTCTTGTTCCTGTGAACTTCTTTCAAAGTTGATGTTTTTCTTTTTGTGGGCTCACACTGAGACTTTTTTTTTTTATTCTACTTGTTTTTCTTCTTTGGCTTCAGGACCTGAAAAAAACATCTGTAATTTTTGTTTTTGTTGTTTTTTTGTTCATGTGAAGCTGAACAAAATGAAGAAAGAGAGTGAATCTCAAAACTTTTTAGAGGTACAAAAAATCCTAATTCAATTTTGCTTGACAGCCAAAGTTCAATTTACTGCAAAAGTTGATATCAACAAACAGAAAAACCCACCATCTTAAAAATTCGTACATTGTGGTAACACAATTTTGGCTTCCAGCAGCTCCACTGACACTAGTGTTGTGTCGTTCGTGAGTGATTTGTTCAAAAGAACCGTATCTTTTAAATGAACATACTGAACCGAATCACTTCCTCAAGTGATTCGTTTGTTGCTCACTTCAGTTGAGCTTTTAGCAGTGCTGCTGCCATAGCGCACAGCATTGCCGGGCGAGCAAGGGACTGCACGTACCGGCGCCTGAATCACTTGGTGAACGAATCACGCAGTGAACTACACTCTCTGGAATCGTTTTTGTCTGAGGGATACACTTTCATGGCAACCATTGTTCCCCAACAGATTTAGTTCCCAATTAAAAAAACTTAAACCGTTAGGCCCGCAGTAATGAGAAGAGAGTGGGACTCACCAGCTGTAGCAAGCTCTCGACAGTAGTGACGGAGGGAGATAGGTATGTGGTGTGTTCAGATGTACCTTAGAGAAAACAAACTTTGCTAAATTGCCACCACGACAACTTGAATACAGTAGGACACAGCATGTGACAAGTAGTGTATAAAACCCACAGTTTGAGAAATGCGTGACTGTCTGATCCTATCATTGCGGCGATTTGCGAGGGAACTGTACATGTTTAGTGGGAATTCTTTACTGAATGTACTGTAGGGTAAACGTTCAGTGAACGAATCACTTACTGAGACCAATTTACTGAGTAGACCAGATAAATAGCATACCATTGGACAGTACACTTAAAACATCATGACTTATAAACAAGTTCACCTTACAAACCTGTTTGTCAAAGCAACACAGCCAAACACTCTCATCTCCTGGTCCCAGAAGCTCTGAATTGAACTGAAACGCTTATTGATTCGGTGATTTGGTGAACGAAATTTTTGAACAAATCTTTTTAGTGAACTGATTCTAGTGATTCAGTACATCTAAAAGAACTGCTGAGCCCATCACTAACTGACACTTACCCCCTCATGCTGGCTTAAGATGTCGAAAATTACAATATAAGAATCACAAATCTTATTTCTGGTGGTCTTGTCAGCTTTTGTAGATCATAGAAAGGCATCAGTATGAATTTCAGTCTATTTCGCAAGTGTCAAATGAGTCCTCACAGGAGCTTTAAAAAGTGGTTTATATCTCTTATTCATTTTGGATCTTTGCTGAGGAAAATGTACCAAAACAAAGCTGTTTCTAAAGCATACTGTCAAATATTATGACAGATATTGCACCCACTCTGCAGCACTGATTTGAAGCAACTAAAACTTCTTTCAAGAAATAATCCATGTTAATTCTGATGGTCCCCTAAACGCAACAAACTGTTTGGGGAAACAAGTTACTCCATGAGTAACCGGTGCTCTAAAGTCCTGAACCACAGAGTCTCTACCTCCTGATTCACTCACTGGTATTGTCTTAATAGAAATGGATTCAGTCGATCAGTCCACCCTAGAACATAATTCTTGGATTTAAGCTCACAGTTTGCTCGACAGGCAAACGCCTAAGCTGCCACAGATGAAGGGACTGTGACGAATCCACCCACAGTCTACAGTACATGTTAGATCTGTCAATAATATTGAATGACAACTATAAGAAAACAGCTATATGAACATGCAAGGATTCATGCTTTGAAGTCACTGACTAAAGAGTCTTGCTGTCCCTTTAATCACAGATTCACACGCACATCTCCTCTGATGAATTCTGTATATAACTTCAAGAATGTATTCTTACAGATTTAGATTAAAGGGTTCCCTCTCCCTGCTGGAAATTCATCTAAAGAAATTCATTACAATTCATTAAAATGTTTCATTAAAACTCATTAAAATTGTTCATTAAGTTTTGATAAAAGAAAAAAAGTATTCTCATTAAAACTGCAGCTAAGTACAGTAAAAGTTAATTGAGTTTGCATCCGCTGAAGGCCAGAGTAAGGGGTGTAAGAGAGGAGTGCTTTTGGTTTAACCTCAAAGTGTTGAAGCCACAAACATTATTCCAACTCTCTGCTTCACAATAACAACATGCTGCAAATCCACAGTAAAAAATGCAAATGTATTTGGGTATTGGGAGGTTTATGGAGATTTAATAGTCAGTTCTTATACAGACAGGTAGCCTGTATAAAGAGTTTAAATCCAGGCTCGTACGGTCAAACTGTTTAGGCTGTTTTGACAGTCTTGAGGAAAGACCATCCAGTTATCCAATCTGCTTGTAAAAAATGATGCCTCAGCCTCTCAAGGTCTTTAACATCATTCATTTTTTCTAGCAATGATTTTTTTTTTTCAAGGGAGATAAGGCAGAAAGAAACTAAATTAATATGGTGCTGGAAATTTAGACCTTGACAATTCTAACATTTCTTGCTCAATTCTTGGCAACAAGATACTAGAGGTGAGAGCTGACAGTTCTTTATGTGGCCAAAAGTCAAGAATGTTGATCTTATTACTGGTCCATAAACTCCTGAACCACTGAGTGTTTATTTGTATTTTATAAATGTAGCGTTTTCTTTGTTACATTGCATGATTCGGCTCAATGGAAGCACAAAGATATCAAACAGTAGAGGTCCCAAAATGGTGCCCTGTGGAACGCCACATTATGGCCATGATTATGTCACACAGGCAGAGCCATCAGAATGAATTTTGGCGTGTAATATTAATGGCTAAAAACTACTCATAGGAGCTTGAAAGGGATATTCCGGTGTAAAATTAAGTTCTGATCAAACATAACACCAAGTTAGACATCCCGTTGAGAGATGAATGTTGCCAACCGCTTGCTTCTCTAGTTATACCAGCTTTAGTAACGACCGTACGATAGCAATACACAGCGGTCCCAGGAGCCACGAGCGCAACCAAAACACCACTCTATAGCCACAAATAATGCTCCGAACAGCACCTAACTTCATCAACAGTACATACAGCCACAGTACGAGTCACCAAACATCTTTTTAACTTTGCCTGATTTCTTTTGCAAATAGACTAAACACAACTCACCCTCTCTCTTCCAGCAGCCTGTTTGTACAGAGACCTCTGGGGGAGTCCATTGACTACAGCGGGGTGACGCAGCTCAAGGAAGAACATTTATGATAATTTCTTCATGGAAATGCAATCAGACCGAGACGCTAAGGCAGAAGAACTACCGTGTCTGCAGTGCAAAATGATTAATATGGTGATTATTACTTCAAGGATATGATAAAGTTATGATCATAAGGACCCTATATGTCCTGTTGATGAAGTTAGGTGCTGTTCTGAGCATTATTTGTGGCTATAAAGAGGCTTTTTGGTTAAGCGCATGGCTCTATGTATTGCTATCTGGGGTCGTTACTAAAGTTGGTATAACTAAAGAAGCAAGCGGTCGGCAACATTAATCTGTCAACGGGGTGTCTAACTCGGTGTTACGGTGTGTTTGACCCTAAATTAATTTTACGCCGGAATATCCCTTTAAGACTGTCTGATAAATCCAAGATGGCTCCAAGACTCTGGCATGTGCTCTGCTGGATGAGCTACCAGAGGTGGTAAAATTTTACCGCATTATCAATAAACCCGTGTGTCATTGCACTCATTGCTTGTGTTTGTTAAGTTTTGCTCCTCCATCCTCAGACTCTCAGACATGTCGGCGTGGACAAAGTAAGATTCAGACTATTATGAAATATACAGACATATTCTTCAAAAACAGTCATTGCTTTGTTCAAGGGTGTCAATTTTAACCTCTAATAGACGACCGCCAACAAGGTGTCTGGACACATTTTTCTCTCTGTGGTTAAAGCCAAATTTGAACATAGCATTCATTTACCGTTTTGTTTTCAAAACAAAAACACATCGGCGGAAAGCAAAGACTCGTCGACATACTCATGCTGCGTCTGTGTTGACAGACAGCCAGAGAGTTTTGGCTACTCTTCTGCTGCTTCAGCTTTGAGTGCCAGAGATGAGAGCAGCTGAGTGCAGGGAGTCCTGCCAGCTCATTCTCCTGCAGGGTGATCATGATGTGATGATGCAAATTAGCCATTTCTTGAGCTACCAGCGGTGACTACGCCTGTTAAGTAAGAGATCCATTGTGTGAGCAGCATTGGACACCGTTATTAAGTCTCTCAACACTTTTATGGCTGTGTTTGAATAAAACTAGTGAAAGAGCTCTTCAAGCCATCCAGTGATTGCACACATATTCAACCTCAAAGAACAATAAGGAAACTCATTGACATGTTATTATAACAATAATAACAAAAATAATAATAACTAGAAAAGCACTCGGAGACCTCCGCCAAGCAGCTCATGTCCCCCCTTATATTGTGATTCACACCAAAACCTTTACTGTTACGTGTCTTTTATTAATGTTTATTTGTGTTTAAACTGGTATGTTCACTGTTCATAATGTTCCTAAAACAAGAAATGCCCTGACCCGGCTTCGAACCCAGGACCTTCTGGTTGTGAGACGGCAGTGCTAACCACTACACCACTGTGCCGCCTATCTACACCACTGTGCCGCCCATTGGTTATCTTTCAGCATTGAAAATTCCCAACGACACCCTTATTTTTGTGTGTTCTGGATCACAGTATCCAGAATTTTGTCCGGATCACCACCAAAATTTAATGGGATCCGGTCAATCCGTCTGTTACTTTCTCCGTAAAGTTGCTAACAGACAAACAAACTAACGCTTCCGAAAACATAACCTCCTTGGCGGAGGTAATGATAATTTGAATTTATATAAAACTCAAGGACACTGAACACTCTTTCCTCAGATCCTCCAGGTACTGAGTGACACTGGAAACATTATAAACATTATATTAAGAATACTAACAATGGCAAGTTGGTGTTTTGCTTAATAGTCACACTATATTCACTCAAACCATCTACAGAGGCTTTCATCCTTTGCAGTCTTACCATAAAGCAAAAAAAGCACAGGCCACAAAATTAACATTCGTTTCTCATTATTGGAAACTTGGCCTTAAAAAATGAGATTGCACAGACAAAAAATGAACTCATCACTAAATCCCGCTGGACTCAAGTAAGGAAATTACAAAATGTTTTACCCTGTGTTTAATCTTAGACATAATAATTTGAAAATTAATTTAAAAAATCAGCAGCCTTCCTCTGTCTTTCATGTATTATTCAAAATATTCCGGATGTGAGCTCAGGTGACAGCATGTTCTCTTCACACCAGACAATTAAACCCAGAGGATCAACTCGGATTTGAGCAGTTTAATTACCTGGAGGAAAATGACAATGAAAGGTTTGTCACAGCTGTCTGTACGAAAATGAAAATATCCACAATGCTTTCAGCATCATGTCTCAATTTTGGTTTAATTTTTGTATCAAACTTTTTCGGTTTGCACACCCAGGTTTGGCAACACATGTGCCTCTCTGAGATTCGAGAAACCCTTGAAAAGCCACAGCAGAAGCACAAACTTATTTCCCTGAAGGTGCGACTCATGTCACTCTCTCTTTCTTTCTTTCTGGTTCTTCCCTCGCCTGCCTACTCTGCACCTGAGAACCATCAGAGCTCTGGTGACAGCTGCACAGTTTTGATGTGGGTTTTCAGCCCCCCACTGACCTTGTTTCTGTCACATTTTCAGTGCTGAGCTTTGCTACTTTGATTTGTTGTGCTAGTTTGAGTCGGGGACCATTGGTAGTGCAGTTGTCAGGATTATAATTTAGATTTAGTTTTAGGGTCAGAGTCTGGAGGAGGTACTTTGAGTGATAGTCCACTGCACGACTGGTCCAGCACCTTTATTCATTTTCTCTCAGGTTTCTTTGTTTACCATGTTTTATTTCTATAGACTTTGAACATTTTGCAGTTTTGTTTAAAGCTCCTAGAGTTTTTGAACTTTTATTAAATGGACTGAAATTCACATTGGTGTCTTTTTATGATATACAAAAGCAAAAGAGACTATCAGCAACTAGATTGACACTTTTTATGTGGTATTTTTTAGGCCTGAAACTGGTGTGACGGAGTGGGTGTCAACCAAGGAGTTACAGATACAACGATTTATGACCTATACTGCAGTCCGTCAACAGAGGGTGCTGTTCTTGGGGTGGCTTCACCCAGCGAGGAGGCAGACGCTGTCCATTCTATATACAGTCTATGGTCCAACCATAAAGGTGAAAAATGCCCAATAAATGTCTTGTCTATCTCTTGCTTTGTCCAGAGGGGCATGTTTGACACAAACCAAAAGTTCCTTACAGCAGCTTTAAAATACAGCCTGAGAGGTTTTGAACCCTAAAACAATCCCAGTGCACGTTTTGGTTTCTGCTTTCCAGCGTTGGTTTTGTCAGGGCTTACATGTAAATATGCTGAATTACAGTGTTTTGCATTACCAGCCTATTTTAGTAAATCACTTAAGACACTCGTGTAACAAAAATTAAATGTCTCCATGAAGCCTTTGTAAAAGTTTGACTCTGAAGGGGTTTTCCGATGCAAAGAAATAGATGAAACAGCACCATTCACAAATTCTGGCTATTGATTGAAACCTGCATCCTTTGTTTAGTTTATCCCTCTCCTCTCTTTTCTCTCATCTGTAAACAAAAACCTAATTTTCATCACTATTCAAAAAGCCTTCAGGTTCTTCAGGTGAAAAAACAACAAAAACAGTTTAATTTGTATTCAGAATAATTTCTAACCTAAACTCTCCTGAGCAGAAAGTTCACACCGCACCACAGAAGGCACAGTGGTCAGGAATCCAGCGAAAGCCTGAGGCAACAGATACTAAATAAAATTCATTACAAAACTTAAATTATGTGGTGTCCTCCAGTCGAGCTAAACGGAAATATTCAAACAAATTCAAAACTCATCGAGTGAGTTTCAGGGAATTCCCGAGGGGAGGCTGCGAGGGCAGAGGTGAAAGTAACGGCATGAAATTTAATAAAAGATGGTAAAATACGGAGCATGAAAGGTGCAACATCTACCCTCACTTTATATGGAGCTTTTCAGAGTTACTCATGCTAATCAAAAACTTAAATTAAAATCCATAAATAAATAAATAAATAAATAATTCATTTTCATTTTATTTATTTTTTTATGATGTACAAAAGCAAACAAGGCCAGGGGGTAGGTGTAAAACGGTCCTGTTTTTACACTTTCTGCATCAATATTCCCGACAAGTTTCTCATTGGAGTGTTTCATGACGAGTCACATAGTGCTGTCCCATTACTAGTCATATCATTTCCAGCCCTCGCAGCCTCATGTACTCAATCATTATCAAGGTGACATCAATTAAGTCTTTCGGGATATTGAAAGACTTAAGATTGATATTGAGGTCTAAACCTGCTCTGCTCTCTCCTCCTCTGCCTCTGAGTCTCTGTTTTCTTCATTGTCTTTGTGTGTAACAGCAATTACAGTCCCAACTTAAAGATGTAAACAGCCTCTACCAGAGAATTCGATTGATTCCTATTGATTCCTGGACTCTGTGCGAGTCCTTGGGAAAAGGGATCGATGTTAAAGCAGAAATGAGAAAACGTTAAAGATACTCCTTCTACACGAGGAGTCTGAGAGGACACTCACTTTTCCCAGTCAAGGTAAAAGAGCAAATAGAGACTCTTACTATACAGTACACACTCTATAGTGACACATAAGCGAGTTAGATGTACAGAAAGGATGAGAAACTGAAAATACGAGAACTGCAAAATGATATAAAATGACATAATCAGCTGCACAAAAGGGACGGATATAAAAAGTGAGACCGTCCTCTGCAAGTATTCAAAAAATGAAGCCATGACTACTCCCTTCATGCATTTTTGTAAGATTTGTAATGCTGAACCCTCATCACCAGGTAATTTTCTACCGCTGAGAGCCAAATGAGTCCTCTATTTCATCTCCTACTGACAGACATTACACTGTTTAGTCTTCCGGCCTGTACTGCAAAATACCGTGACATTTTCCGAGATCTATTCAGAAGTTCACTGTTTTCAAATTTCATCTGGGGTAATCTCTGTTTTTCTTTAATGTCATGATTGCAGCGCGGCAGAGAGCGTCTATTCTTCATACCGACACTTCATAAGAAGTCGTCACAGTGTGAAGGTGTGCTTGTGTTCAGCAGGTGGCTACAAACAAAACAGGGACCAGGAAGCTTCAAACAGACCTTCCATTGTTATAAGTCTTTACTGTTGCCTACATGATTTATCATCCAACACTTGTTTGTTTGTGTCCCATCAAAAGAGCTAAAACAGAAGAAGCTTGCTGCAGGGACGTCTGCTGTATGCACTGTAACTGATGGAAACACAGAGAGACAAGTAAAACCAAGAAGAGGTTGCAGCACGGGTTTTATTCTTGGCCAATGCGCGTTTTGAAATGCAGGAAAATTACATTTTAAGTGCAGCTGGGAAATGTACAAGTCTCTATTTTAATCTAAAATGACACCAGAGCGTTGCACCTTAATAAAAAGTACAATCACATCCTCCTCCCCAACATTTGGCTCTTATCCCAGTGGTTTTGCTGAACTACAGTCTAAACACTCATATAAGACACTCTGCTGTGACTATCTACCAAACCGCATGGCCCCTATTGGCCTTTATGTGTTATTCCGAATGGTGTTATTGTCAGTGATTATTTGATTTCTTTCTTTGATTCTAAAAATACATCATGTAATCATGTCGATCGGAAGATTCTGATCCAATTCGGCTCACTTGGAAAGAAATTGTATTCCGATCAAGAGGGGTGGTTAATGCCGATCGTTATTCGGAAACACGTCCATGTAAACACTTAATCTGAACATGACTCTCTAACCTGATCTTGATCGATCTTCGCTCTTTAGCCTTTGGTTTATTTATTGAGGTCAGTAAAGGAGGTTTTATTATCAACACTCTGGCATAAAACACAACCGCATGTCTGCTCCTCTGGTAACATAACAAGGCATACATACAGCGTAATGATGTCACATCTGCACGCTCAGAGCAACCTTTGACAGAACGGTAAAATAAGTACACAAGGGCGCCATCTAGTGACAACATTTACCAAGGGGAACATCCTGAATCGGATGGAGTGACCCCGAATTTCCACTGCGTCCAGAACGGCAGGGATTTTCGCCATCCGCCAATTCCCACCGGATCCGTTTGTGAGGCGAATTTCGTTGTGGATTACGGACAGTGGGAATTGCGAGAACTCACAAGAACCCGCAGATTCACGTGCAATCGATCATGTGATAACGAGTAGTCTCTATAAAGAGCCACATTACTTTATAAGTAGTAGATTGTGTCCTTCTGCAATTGTTTTAGCAACATTAGACAACTCTGCGTATGTCCAAATGCTTCTAATCTGAATAAAATTTGGTGTATGTATACACATGTCATAATAGGATTATACAATTTAAAACAGTGGATTTAGATCCGCCGATCCCTCAAATTTTTAATCAGATTGAGAAGTTTTGCCCATGTAAACAAGCTAATAAGAAGTATTTGAAGATGCTGCTTCTTTCTGGCGTCAATCTCAATATTGAGAATTCGTCTGCGTTTTAATGAGGTTTGACAAATTAGAATCCAGTCGAGTAATAACATCTGATTTACCCTGCCGACAAAAAAAAGTGACAGCTTTTTCAGGAACTGTTGCCGAGCAGCTCATCAACATTTACAGGATGGTCTCGATGGTCCCAATTTGCCATATAAGTGTTGACAAGTCTGTTCAGTTACTTTGTTGATGATTTCAGACAAATCTACTAGGCTGTAGAGTTCATTTAGTTTTCAGAACAGACAAGGTGAGGTGAGGTGTAAAATTAAAAGTCCCTCGGATGTTGTCAGTCCTCATAAAAAAAAAAAACTCTCCTGCATGTTAATTACCAAGCAAAAACTGACTGTTGTCACCACAACATGTCTTCTCTCATGCCTTTTTCAGTTGTTGTAAAAAGCAAGCCTGAGTAATAAGAAATAATGACTACCTGTCGTCTCTGTTTACATATTTGTCATTCTTCAAGTCAAGCGACGACATCATTTACGGGTTTGTCAAGAAAGGAAATGTCTCCACACACAGGCACTTCATTTCCTGTAAACATGCCCTGTTTTCAAAATCCATTACAGATAGTCCACATTCTGACAAGTCATCATCCACTGCAAGATGAGGAAGTATTGGGCTCTGATATCGAATTGCACGTTCTCAGCTTGACTGGAGGACACGGTTTGTGGTTTACACTTTAACTCACAGCGAGCAGACCTTGAAACTCCCGAGTGATACATATGCTCCGCTGTATCAGTATGTCTCCAGATACCACTCTCAACAGCAGGTATATTCATCATAGTTATAGATGTATGTGTTCAGATGATTTAAAAAAAGCACTTTCACTGAATTTCCATGGTAGGCAGCAGGTGAAGGCTTCTTTTAAAACACACGCTGAAGGAATTTTAAAAGGCTCTTCAAAGCTTCATGGGAAAAGCATCAATTAGCGTGTAATTGATATTTCCCTGTAGTGCCTTCAATGTCTGTTGAGCAATTCTTGGCATCACCCGCTGCTTCAACACAATTCCTGTCTACAGTAAATGTTTGTATGTTTACCACATCAGCTGACAGAACCGTGTATCCAGAGTTGATCTGCCTGCTTCTCACCAGCTACACTACATGTACGATAATTCACGGTCCACTTCATGCTCAGACATATTCCACCTCCTTTGTGGTTTGCAGAGTCCTGATAATTAACAAGAAACTTGTTTATGTTTATAAGAAAGGCGCTCACACAAAAACAAGCACACGGACATACAAGCAAGACCTCTTCAGAGACTCCCCCCCAGGATAACACCCTACCTCGTTTTCTGCTGATAATTTGTGAGACTGTCGAGTTTGTTTTCAGCACCCTGCAAGCACCGCGGCAGACACTCTTTTAAAAAGCTGAAAGAGTTATCGAACAGAGTGAAACCTTTGAATGTGCAAAGGTTGGTTAGTCACTGTGCATCTTAAACTGGCTTGGACACCCCAAAGGACAAAACACAGACAGCTCAGAGCAAAGTCACGGTAATTGTATGCATAGTAATAAAATCTGTGCAATCCAATAAAACCACTCCACCATGAAGTAAGTGACCACAGTAAATGCTCTGTTTGGATTCAACACATGCATGTATTGTAATAATTAGCCTGATACTTCATGGTCCACTTCATACTCAGACATATTCCACTTCCCTTGTGGTTTGGCAGGTCCTGATAATTAACAAGAAACTTGTTGATAAGAAAAGGATGCACAGAAAAACAAGCACACGGGCAAACAAACAAGTGCTCTTCTTGGCTCCCTGACAGGCTGCGCCGATTGTTGTTGTTTTTTTTCCCTCAGGTCCTCTTGTGTTCACACTGCAATATTGGAAAATGACCCAGAGCACACACACCACTTAAAGGCTGCCCCCTAAACCAGCTCAAAAGACACTGACTAACATCAGCCGTTTAGTCTCCCAACAAATTGAGTTGTGGGTTAACTTGGCGCACCAAAGAGGTCAAAAGCCTCTTTGACACTGAGTCAGAGGAACGATTCTTTCAAATGTCACCAACGAAAACACGAAGGATTGCAAATCTGTGAGTCAGCGCGTGAAAGAGAGCGGTCGTGCGGGTTCAGCGACTGGAAGGACAAATTCTCCTGGTTCACTGAGTCCAGCTTCTTTAATAGTTGAACTGAACAGAGACAGTATGTAATATTGATACTATTGATGATGTAAAATGTCACACAGCTGTGCTTTCCGATCTATTACTACCATCCTGCTACAAGTACGATGAGTCATGAAGCTTTTCTCTCCAGCTGCTGGTTGGTTTTATTCTCTCTGCACGTTCGCAGGGTTTGATTTGATGTGAACTGTGAATTCCTCTTCTAGGCAATCTCGGTTTGTAGGTATTGTCCAGCTTTCCATCTTTTTCGCTGTTTACACGAGGATGTCTTTGT
Source organism: Xyrichtys novacula (assembly GCA_962446985.1). Taxonomy (NCBI): domain Eukaryota; kingdom Metazoa; phylum Chordata; class Actinopteri; order Labriformes; family Labridae; genus Xyrichtys; species Xyrichtys novacula. Next base: position 7,691,609 of record OY660881.1, on the reverse strand, counting down.
AGCAAACAATCGGCTATTGTTGCATTTCTTTACATGGAAATCGCAAACTTTTGAAACTGGGATCCAACTTGTGAAAATATCACTCTTTCTGTCACCGTGCTTTCACCTTCAGCGCATAGGGTGTTAAAGTGGAGTTTCAAAACAGGGCTGGCCTGGCATTCATACTTGAGCGGCTCTAGTCATTCTTGTGCAAGTGGGTTATTTTCACAGTGGTGCCATAGGAACACCAATTTTTCTAAACCGCAAAGGAAAGACTTTCCTGTTTGAAGCAGGGTCGATCGCCCCGGAGAGTTATTGCGGCGTTCACGTCTGTCCTCCTTGGCCTCTGTAAATGAGGCCAAGGAGGGAAACTGCCCGTGTTTCAGAGGATCATCATCTTCAAACTGTTAGTGTTGTGTTGTTCGTGAACGATTCGTTCAAATGAACTGAATCTTTTAAGTGAACGTACTGAACTGAATCACTTCCTCGAGTGATTCTTTTGTTTCTCACTTCAGTTGAGTTGAAGTGAGAGACAGCACTGCCAGTCGAACAGCCGGCGAACAAGGGACTGCATGCACCGACACCTGAATCACTTGGTGAACGAATCACGCATTGAACTACACTCTCTGGAATCATTTTTGTAGGACAAAACTATTTTTTTGTTTTGAACTGCTAAATTGCCACCATAACAACTTGCATACAACAGGACACAGCAAGTAACAAGTAGTGCATTTAACCCGCAGCATCCTGTCATTGCAGCGGTTTGTGAGGGAACGGTGTATGTTCAGTTTGAATTCTTCTAAACGTTCAGTGAACGAATCACTCACTGAGCCCAATTTACCGAGCAGACCAGATAAATAGCATACCATAGGACAGTACACTTAAAACATCATGACTTATAAACAAGTTCATTTTTACAAACCTGTTTGTCAAAGCAACACAGACACACACTCTCGTCTCCTGGTCCTAGAAGCTTTGAATTGAACTGAATCTTGAATCTCAGCTGTCTATCAGTTCAGGAGTTCGGAGTTGCAGGCTCCTCCTGCCAAGCGCTACATGATTCGGTGATTTGGTGAACGAATCTTTTGAACGGATCTTTTAGTGAAATGATTTTAGTGAATCAGTACGTCTAACAGAACTGCCGTGCCTATCACTATGAACTGTCAAGGTGAGAAGCATTTGCACATATTTATCCTCCATACTAAAAATCTGCTTAAGACGAATGAAAAACTGCAGATAAACAAACAAACAAAATAAGACGGGAACAAAAAAACGAGGCTAGTGATGTTTAAAAAAAGCAGAACATGAGTTAAAAAGAGGGAGTAGATGTATATCAATATATCATAGTACAATAAAGAACAGAGCAGTGTTTTTTTTGTTTTTTTTTCCACTGTGAAGTTGAAGGCAAAATCATTTCTCATGCTTTTTATGCCGGTCGCTGTCCCTGCCCTTTAGAGGAGAGGTGTCAGATAAAAATTTCCATGGCTGAATTTCAATCTCAGCGCGGCCTTGTCAGCAGATATCTTTCTGAGAGGCACGGACAAGAACCTTGACCGGCACAGAGACCTGTTGGTCATGGTGCATGACAGGCGTGGAGCTAAATATTAATTCCTGCTCACCTGTGGAGCTCAAGTGATTCTCAGGAGGAGTGTATCCTCATCACCCACAGACTAATTCACAGAAAGAGATCAAAACAGCTGCACAGCAGGGAGCAACATGAATGTGAATCAGTCACGCATCTGTCCATGAGCTCCAAGGCTGAAACTGAATAATTAACTCAAACTAATGAGAATTGAAAGACATCCTTAAACACACGTAGAAGCACCTAAACCATCACTGAAGCAATGCTAACAGCCTTTTAAAGGACATTTCTCTCAATCATTGACCCTGTGAGTCAGGGGCAATGGTCTTATTGTGGTAACTCAAACACATCGAGCTCATTGAACATTTCTTTTCCTCTACAAGCTGTCTGCCTCAAGCCATTCAGTTCCCTATTGATGAAACAGCATCCGGCTTTTTCTGAAGAAATCTCCCCAGAGTGTTTGTTAAAAGGTCAAACTCGCTGGGTGCGCTTTTATTCCATTACCACGATGCTGTGAATGGCGCGCAACTTCCTACAACATTCACAAACTTTGACAACTATATAAAGTTGTTCAAGCAACAGAGGAGAACACTTACAAACACTAAAAGCCTTACTCAAAAGATTGCATTATATTTGTGCTAGAGGAAAGTTTGTGAGAAAAGTTTGGTGTCGTATCTTGAGCCAGTTACGACGGTGGTCACAGACTGATGGATGCCACATCTGTGAAAAGTGCCTTTTTTAAAATTTGGAAGTAAACTCGCCTCAAATAGAAAGAAAGGGACATGAGAGATTAACTCTGTGCACATGCAGACGAGGACTGGGCGATAAAACGATAACGATATATATAGAAAATTAATTTTCCCGGATATCAATATGAAACATGGTCAATATGCTTTTCAATAGTTGGCATTCTGCCATGTTTTGGTAGACTATAGACGGGTTTCTTGTGTACAAACAATACTAGGTGTACGTGCAACCAGGGGGCAAAAGCCTGCTTCTGAGTGAACTGATATCAATGGAGATGTCGTATTGTTTGCAAGTTCTCCCTGACACGACTGCAGTAAAATGTCATTTCATGAAAAATCGCTTTGTCTTTCATTGCATCAAAATCAGAAAAACACTTATAATGTTCATGAATGTCACTCAATTTACCAGGTTGTGATGTTGTTTTAGATGTTTCTAATATCAGGAGCAGAGTCGTAATTTCCGCCCCCTGGCTGCATGTGCATACCTGCGATGACTTTGCACAGAAATCCGTCTATAGCCAATGAAAAGGGGAGTTGCTCCAGGTCCGTTTTGCGCTGAACCAATCATGTGCTGAATTAGAACCAAGTAGCAAACAACTGAATCGTAGCAGGCTGCAGCTACACGCAACCATACCTCCAGCAGAAATGCAGATGAAGGCTCAACAGATGACGACATCATCGACAACACTGGCACGAAAACGTCGGGGGTGTGGAGGTATATTGGTTTTTTGAGGTCGGACATGAAGCAGAGTAATGTTCACTTCAAATTATGTCGAGTACATGTTCTTGCTAAGTTGGAGAATACGTCCTCATCACCTGAAGCAGTGCCACACGGCAGAGCACGCACAATGCAAAAGGTGACAAACCCCAAGCGAAACAGCTGACCATTCTGCTTCCAAAGACCTCACAGATGCAGTAGCTTATTGTATTGTATTGCAAAATTTCATTTAAGAGTAAAAGGGAACATTAAAGATTGACAAGTGATATTTTTTATATCCTGATATGTACTGATATCGATTGATATGAAAAACACATTGTGATAAACTTTTTCCTATATCGCCCAGCCCTAATGTAGACAAATATTCATTTATCCATCCATCACTGAGTCACAAAAAGCTGGTTTAATAGCAGGGAATGGGATCTGCAGGCTCATGTCTAGAGGGGTGGCCCTATTTGACATCCGATCGGCCACTCCAGGTGCTGCTCATATATCTGCAACTCTGACTGGCTAAGATAGGAGACTTTGAGAGTCTTTGTGGGTTTCCTTTCCTATTACTCACTGTGACTCCAGAGGATTAATCTCATAGAGCGTATTCCGTACCAACGAGCAAGCCCTCAAGAACTGTCATCACTCTCACAAAAAAAAGTAAACAAACACAGCGGTCACGGCTGCAGTCACCGCGTCTGAGGTTCTCAGAAGAGCAGCTGGAGTTTTCATCACTTCTTTTGATGCTGTTTCTTCTGCTCCAGCACTCTGTGATGCTGGTAGATTAAAGCTTAGCTGAAAACCCACTTGAAACTTTCCTTTCATAGCTGGTGACTCACAGGTTTTCCATTTCTTATCACAGTCAGTGTACTGAGTTTTATCACCAAGACAAACTAGTCCGCGGCTTATCAGTGGTGGGATTCGAATATGCTATGGAAGTGATAAAAAGGGTTATGTTCTTAGAGTTTGTAAGTTCAATGTCATCTTTCAGGTTCAAAATGGCATTACACATAATCCTTGCCTTAGATTGTTCACTGAGTCCCCCTTGGAGGATTTATGGGCTTTTTCACGGACTCTATCGTATTGATTTTATGCCCCAATGGCGCCAGATGCTTTGTCTCCTTATCTGCATCCAGGACCCGAGAAATAGCTCAAACTATCAGGAAATTCTTATCACACTGCACCTCAGAGTCGACACAGGAGAAAAAGTAACTTATTTTTAGACACAAACATTAGAAACATCTCTCTGACCTTTTGTGGTGATTCAAGCTGGCGTATTCCTGTCACCTGCAAAGAGAGGGTTCAAGCTGAGCTGTGGGGTCAATTACACACCTGGTTAAGGTGACATAGTCTGTCAGCTGAAGTGGATTCTATAGATCAGCTTGTTACAGCTGGCAGGGGAATTGAGATGTGTGTGTGGACTGCTGAAGAAGAGCTTGATTTGTATTCGTGTGGTTAGGCCTGCTGAGGTTTCAAAAAGGGAAAATTGCGGGAGGCCATGTGAGCAAGGGTTAAATACTGGGCGCCTTTACACGCTCTCTAAGCACAGGAACCTCCAGTCGGGATCTTACCTGCTGTTTTATTGATGAAATGTGTGTTACAGTGGTCCAAGCGAAATGAATCAATGCTTTGAAAAATAAGTCCGCGGGTATGTTTCTGTCTGTGATGCTCAGGGGTTAATCGATATTTTTTATGAATTAAACACTGAATGATAAAAAAAGAAGCACTCATTCACATTTGCCATGCATCATTATCTTACAATCACATGTAAGTTTCCTCTTATTTGGCAATATTTTCAACGTGAAAGATTTACGGTATGTGCTGTTTCAATGCCACTGCATACAGCCTTAAAACGGGAGAGGTTTTAAAGGGATATTCCGGTGTTAAATTAATTTAGGGTCTCACACACCGTGACAACGAGTTAGACACCCTCTCGAGGGGTTAATGTTGCCGACTGCTTGCTTCTCTAGTTTTACCAACTTTAGTAATGACCGCACAATAGCAATACACAGCAGTCTGAGAAGCCATAAACAAACCTCAACCAAAACGCCACTCTATAGCCACAAACAATGTTCAGAACGGCACCTAACTTCACCAACAGGACATATAGGGTCCCAACCACAGCACTAGACACCAAACATCTTTTTAACTTTGCCTGATTTCTTTAGCAAAAAAACTAAACACAACCCACCTACTCTCTTCCAGCAGTCGCTTGTTTGTAGCGAGACCTTCATGGAAATGCAATCAGACCAGGACGCTAAGGCAGAAGAACTACCACGTCTGCAGTGCAAAATGATTAATATGATAATTATTACTTCAAGGAAATGATAAAGTAATGATTATAAATGTTCTTCCTTGAGCTGCGTCACCCCGCTGTAGTCCGTAATGGACTGGCCTGAGGTCTCGCTACAAACAAACAGCTGCTGGATGAGAGTAGGTGAGTTGTGTTATATAGGCACAAAACTAGAAGAAACAGAAATCTGGTGGCCAGTTACTTGCTATAATGGCTGACTGTGCAAAGACATTTTTTCTTCACTAAAAGTCAAAGAATGGGATGAAGAAAAATGTAATTTATTTATGCAAAATAATTTCTCTTAAGTGGGGAGCACATCCTCTGAGGCCAAACACATCAGCATTGTGCATCAAATCAAAGCAAAATGCATTACCTCTGACTGTCTGCGGCTTGAAGTTACTCCCTCAACTCCAAATGCTGCTGCTGCTGTGGGGTTGCCATCCTCCTCTTCACCCAAAGCAGCTGGGGTCAGACGTAAAGCTGATTACTTGTTGGCCCTGAAGGTAATACCCACACAGGAGCCAAGAATCAGGATGTTTGCAGGTTTATTCTACAGAGAGGAGTATAAGGCAGAGTCACTCACACAGAAACACAAACGAGGGCAGTGGCCACATCTCTCTATATGACACCAGCTGCACAGCATTTGCTTTATCAAGTGTGACTCACAATATATTTGTGTACAACTAATACATACATGTCAGAGCAACACAAAATAACTTCAAAAATGTGTGTAAAGTAAAACGACAATAAAGTGCATTAACCATGAATAATCAAGGCCTGGACATACCTGCAGGAAGGAGTCCAAAGCGGAGTCATACACACGTACGCTCTCATGGGGCAGTGGTACGGTTTCTCCCTGCAGCCAAATACGCAAATTTAATCTCCGGCGTGTTCAGTATCATTTGTGTTCGTCTTTACCGATCAGTATCGGTGGTGAAACTGTTAACAAAGGTTACAGTTGAACTTTAATGCAGTTTAAAACTGGTTTAACAACTTTGAAACGAACCTGCTCAAAACGAGCTGGTAGGGGTGGAGCCAAAAATGATGACGTCCGAAGCCTCGCTACCCGGCTATACCACGTGACTGGTTCAAGAAACGGTTCACGGGTTTGGCGGATGATTTCACAGGCAGCGAAACGCAATGGAGTCCTGCCCCACTCACAATCCATAGACTCGAGACTTGTTGAAAAGTTGTTTTTAAATAAAAATAAATAAATATAAATGAAATGTTTATGTTTTATTTGTTGTCCCCGTAACAAAAGTACGAACAACAATATTACATAACATTTTTTAAAATAAAATCTTTACTCAACACATACTTTTTAGCAATTCCTGTTAGTTAAAATCAGAATTTAGTGTGAAAATTAGGGATGGGGGAAAAAAATTATTTACATAAGTATCGCGATTTTTTGTTTTACAATTTTTAAATTGATTTTTGTGTTCAAAAATCAATCTGTTTTACTCTAAGATTAAATCTTAAAAATGACTTACATGTGATGTGTATTGTTTTGAGAAATATGGTCATAATCATTCAACTGTTTCACTGGTGTTAAAAATGCAGTTGAACTTTAATGCAGTTTAAAACTGGTTTAACAACTTTGAAACGAACCTGCTCAAAACGAGCTGGTAGGAAATTAAGTGCAGCTTCATCACGCCAGAGCCTCAGTGTGTCCAGCCCCAGTGAAAATCCATTTTGACATCAGCAGGATAAAAGCGAGTTAGCAGACTAGAAGGGATGATATACCGTTTTATTGTGACATGTTCAAGGTCGGGTTGGTAAAACAAGAATTTGATTTAGGGGTGACTGTGGCTCAGCAGTAGAGTTGGTCCTCAACACATACTTTTTAGCAATTCCTGTTAGTTAAAATCAGAATTTAGTGTGAAAATTAGGGATGGGGGAAAAAAATTATTTACATAAGTATCGCATTTCTTTATCATTTCCTTAAAGAAATAATCACCATATTAATCATTTTGCACTGCAGACACGGTAGTTCTTCTGCCTTAGCGTCTCAGTCTGATTGCATTTCCATGAAGAAATGATCATAATCATTCAACTGTTTCACTGGTGTTAAAAATGCAGACTAAAAATCAAGAAAATCGACTTATCTATAATGGACTGGCCTGAGGTCTTGCTACAAACAAACAGCTGCTGGAAGAGAGTAGGTGAGTTGTGTTTAGTCTCTTTGCTAAAGAAATTAGGCAAAGATAAAAAGATGTTTGGTGGCTAGTACTATGGCTGAGACCCTATATGTCCTGTTGATGAAGTTAGGTGCTGTTCTGAACATTATTTAGGGGTGACTGTGGCTCAGCAGTAGAGTTGGTCCTCTGCCAGTTGGTGGTTCAGGTCTGGTTGTCCGCATGCCGAGGTATCCTTGAAGCAAGCAGTCAGCAACATTCATCTCTTGATGGGGTGTCTACCTCGGTGTGTTTGACCCTAAATTAATTTTACCCCGGAATATTCCTTTAATTTCCTGCCTATTTCTGACAATATTCAATTATCGGATCATCATTGTAAACTAAATGTTGCCTCTCTTGATTGAAACAGCATTGTTTAGTTTGAAGGTGGACCAAGCAAAATGTTCATACATCACTTTATCTCCTGAAACATCAACACCCAAACAGCAATGCTTTGACATAAAAATCCTAACAGCCACGGTTGTCACATACATGTTTAAAAAATGAACAGCCACTCTCTGTGATTATCTTCAGCACTCTCCTGCAGCCTCTGTCAAAAGCCCAGCTGTGCTGTTCTGAACATTATTTGTGGCTATAGCGTGGCGTTTTGGTTGAGGTTTGTTTATGGCTCCTCAGACCGCTGTGTATTGCTATCTGTGGTCGTTACTAAAGTTGGTATAACTATAGAAGCAAGCAGTCAGCAACATTCATCTCTTGATGGGGTGTCTACCTCGGTGTGTTTGACCCTAAATTAATTTTACCCCGGAATATTCCTTTAATTTCCTGCCTATTTCTGACAATATTCAATTATCGGATCATCATTGTAAACTAAATGTTGCCTCTCTTGATTGAAACAGCATTGTTTAGTTTGAAGGTGGACCAAGCAAAATGTTCATACATCACTTTATCTCCTGAAACATCAACACCCAAACAGCAATGCTTTGACATAAAAATCCTAACAGCCACGGTTGTCACATACATGTTTAAAAAATGAACAGCCACTCTCTGTGATTATCTTCAGCACTCTCCTGCAGCCTCTGTCAAAAGCCCAGCTGTGCTCTCTCCAATATAACAGCACTCTCTTTTGTGTGGTCTTGATTTGTATGTGTCCCTCAACGCATTTATGCTCAGGTTTGATGTTTGTATCGTTACCTTCCCCAAGGTCATTATTATACAGTCCTTTTTTTCTGAGAACTGCTCTCCAATTCCAGAAAACACATTCCCCATATTATGTTAGCTCTGTCCTCATACTGGATATGTTTCTGGCTGAAACCATGGTTATTTCGCACTTAAAAAACAGGGCATGTGCTGTTTGAATTACTAAGTGGTACATGCATTAAATGGGTTTGAGCTGTTCTCAAGAGGTCTGCTTTGGTATCCACTCAGCCCTGATATAAGAAGCATCCACTCTGCTTGGTGTGTTACAGGATCTCAGTTCAGAACCACTTTTAGCTAAATCACTGTCCAATTAATTCATGTCCAGTAAGAAAAAAAGACAGATTTATAAGAGGGTTTTCATAGCTGCAACTCCATTTCAAAATTTTAGTGTACTGGTAGTGATAACTATCTTTATTTTAAAACACACTGATGCTGTGTTAAGAATAAGCATACAGTAAGACTGTGTGAAACCAACTGGTTTATATGCTGCGTTCGAGTTACCTCGGAAGTCAGATGTCCGAGCTGGGAATGACGTCACACCCGAGTTACCAGTAACAAGTCAGAAGAAAGCAAAATCGGAGGCAGAAACAAGATGGCTACATCTATGAAAGTTTATTTAGCTCTTGCCTTGTCCTTGCTTATATTCGGACAAGGCAAGCGCTAAAATAACTTTCGTAGATGTAGCCATCTTGTTTCCGACTCCGATTTTGCTTTCTTCCGACTTGGTAACTGAAAAGCTGGTAACATGGGTGTGACGTCATTCCCAGCTCAGACTTCTGAGGTAACTCAAATGCAACAATAGTCAGGGGCAGTAATGGTTGTCTAGACTGGTCAACAATATCAAATATTCACCCTGTGAATATTGTGGCCCATAAAGCTCCAGTGGGAGACTTTGAAATTTAAGTCAAGTTTGGCGCCTCCTGTGGACAAAGCAGTCACTGCTTATCTTGTTCCCTACATGCTCAAGTGGCGTCATCTAGCAGAAAGAAAATTAATTCTTATTCTGCTGCTTTTGATGGTCAAATGTTTATCATTCACTGTGAAAAGTACATTCAGAAATTGTTTTAAAAATGGGGCTTTCTCTTCAAATGCTCTGTTTCTGAAGTCTGTCGCCATGTTGGAAGTGATGGCGCAACCCAATTTTAAGTCAACCTACCTGAGGCGGATTTCTAGCCTCCTCGTACATGTCCTACAGTGTGCTCGCCTGTCAGTAAAGTCAGTTGTGCCTCTGGTCTTGTAACTTTAATAACTTCAAATCAAACATGTTAAACTTGTACTGCTAGTACAATGGGTTTTGTGGGAGTCCTGCGCTACTCAGACCAAATTGTATTTTTGAACCAGCTTTTTATTTCTGCTCTTAAAACGGTCTTTTCTGGCTTTGTGAGTATGTGCTTTCCGACACTTCTTCAGCCACCCTGAAGTGGACACTTGTGGAACTGCAATTTTCAGCACTTATACGACAGTTTCATTTCTCAAAACCAGAGGCTGCTGTTTGGCTGACACCACACTTTTTATTTATCTAATTGTGGATCAGCCTTTAAGCCTGTCTTTTCACTCCACCGGTCCCTTCACACACTCAAAGCCTACACCCTGTTCCTTTGAGTGTTCCTGTCACGTCTGCCTCCTTCAATTCAGCCGACGTCTCTTTCCTTCAGCTCCTTGAGTCTTGATTTTCTTATTACCTACACTGGCGTCTTTCTCTCCTCTCCTTTTCTCTCTTATCCTAGTCCTAGTGCCATGAACCATCCATGTTATTAGATATGGATTATATAAAGCATGTGTTGTCTGGTGGCCACAGACAAAAGATGTGACTGCTGCAGGCATGAACAACGTGCCCCCTAGATTGAGTTGTTTTCTCCAGATTATTTTTTGTTTTGTTTTGAGGAACATGTGTGAAGGCCTGTTTTTACCCATTAGAAGAAAGTAGTTATGCCATCGATAAAAGCAGCTCTAAGCCAGTTGTTATAACCTTACATCTGTTGTCATGTGTGGCATGATGGATGGAGCTGGGATACACAAAGGAGGCAGATTATTTTCAGCAGCTAATCTTAACTAATCCTGTTCATAAGCGTTTGCAGCACTATTAGTAAACTTTAAAAATGATTTGGTTCTTACCAAACAGGCCGCAGAAAATCAACTTTAATCCTTATTTGATGCTCCAAGATCAAAACTGTGTTGTAGTGCTGGTTTCAAGTCAGTTTGATTCCTATGTGTGACGTGTTTTACTCCTGAAGCAAGATGTAGTGCATTAAACTGCATTCACACATAAACTCTCAACTTCAAGTGAGGACCCACATACGAGAGAAGACTTACTGCTTTCACGCTTTTATCCCATATTGACACAAGGAGAGGAAGTAAGGAAAGAGGAGGATGAAGTGCAAGCAGAGAGAGGCAGAGAGCTCACAGCTAAAGTGCTCCACTCTGCACCAGCTTTCTCTCATGACGAGTGATGATCAAACTCGGCTTTAGTGGAAAAAGTTCACACTTAAGAGCCCACAGAACCTTTGCACAATATCCAAGATCTGATGGGAGGCATTCAATTTTACAAACAGACAAAGAACTGCTGCTATCTGTATCTTCATCGAGATTTATGCAACAGATTCACGACACATTTGAAGATCAAAGGATGCAGAGGGAGGAGCAACGGGGAAGTTAAAAGTTCAGCTCAAAGACTTTGGGGGTTTGAAGTCGAAGGCACAGAAGACTGCATGAGAATAATGTCAGGACAAGCACATCATCTGTTTACAGATATGTCAAGAGCACTGGGACTGAATGTAAATGAACCATGATGGCAAAGTCAAGCTTCAGACAAGCCCTGGAGAGGAAAACTGAAAAGGGCAAAGTGACTCAGGAATATTCAAGACCCTTCACTGAGCCAAATCCAGAGCAGAATTTCAAAGATTTGACAAAAGGCAAACATGAAGACTCTCTGAAGACATAAGTAGAGGTATTCTGTTCATGTTCATGAGGCAGTTTAAAAGATGCAAAAGATTCAGTAAGAAAAAAAAAAGATGATTTGGACAACTGGTCTGGGTTCCCTGATTTATTTTGTGTTTTACCTGCACGTCTCCCATCAAAAGGCAGCTCAGATTTCTTGACTCAGTCCCCGATCATTGCATCGCTATGATCTGCCTTCCTTTGTAAATGTTCAACCATTGTTAGGATTCTGATAAAATAAAACTTGTCCCAAGGTGCTTAAAATGTTCTTTAAAAGCAACAGTTGAGACAAGTGGTAACCTTACTCGAAAGAAAGCTTTATTCACTGTTTCATTTTGGCATGTTGGTACTCATTCCAAGGTCAATCGAAACCAAAAATACCCGATAAAGGTTTAAACACTCTGAAATCTCTGCTCTTGAACATACCAAATACTCCGGTATTTGTGAAGCTCTTTGCTTGAGGAGGCGCTTTAAAACATCATCGATCCAACCCTGTAAGAGTAAGATGAACTTAGCTCAAAAAGGACATCAGTTCAAATGTCATCCAGGAAAAAGAAAAAAATGGTTCATGGTGAAAAATATGAAATATGAAAGGAGTCTCAATAATACAAACATTATCAATAACATTTATTTAAAGCTAGTATGAGGAACTTTCATTTTGTGTACATTTGTGTGTACCTTTCTAGACAAATGTCCAATAAGTGGACTTGATTTATTCTTAAAAATAAAATAATCATTCACTAATACAGAGGATGACTCTGCAAACTTAAATATTTTGTTATTGTTCCCTTGCTGCATATCTCACTCAGACACACTAAAATAACAGCTGTCAGACACTGCTGACCTCTCACACCGGCTGCCTTTATGTCCATCATACAGATGCCAATAGGAGTATATCTGTTCTATTTTATCAGACATTTTTGAAGTGGTCGGATTTGTTGATTTGGAGATAACGCTGACTCACTCTCTGACAAAGACTTTCAGACACCACTGGATCGCCGAGCAAACAGAGGTGTTTGAGGATGGAATTATCCTGTCACAGTGTAATTAGGAGAGGGCAGGAAGGTCAGTCCTGTCAACATGAGAAAGCGAGCTCGGCACAGTTATAAGAACGGCTGCCTTGGTGGGTGGAAATAGAGGCTCATCTATTGTATGAGCAGACGCTGTGATTTCAAATGAAACATTTGGTTTTGCAGTTGGAGCTGTCAGACATTTGCGACTCCTGTCCCGCTACACAAATACATCCTTGAGTGTTTATTACGAGAGGGGATTTGGAATTGTACTAATCCCTTTTAAAGCCTGTATGGTTTTGGCTCCAGGCTACATATCTGAAATGTTGAACACCTGTGAACAAGATTGCAGCCTTAGATCCTCAGGTAGCGCCCTCCTAGCTGTTCCAAAGTAGAGACTAAACTGTTTCCACCTGGGCCACCCAACTTTTAACTTCAAATGAGTTTTATTTTACACTTTTGTCTCTCTATCATTTCCATCTGCTTCCTTCCAAAAATGTTAGAGATGCATGGACAGTGAAAATCAGAGCTGATACAGATCCTGATGTTTAAAATAACAACACAGCTGATGCATTTAGGTAACACCAATGTTTTGTGAGCTTTGATGCTAGTCCCTTCTTTGAAGCCCCTCTGAAACATGACAAACTGTATTTCCCTGATCTTTCTAAGGGACCTTATACTTCCACACATTTTCCTTCATGTTTAATCAATAAGAGTCTGTTTTGTGCAGCTGGGTATGTTTTATCAAGCTCAATAAGGCTTCCTCTGAGTCATGGATTTAAGTGCTTTCCAGATTTACGTCACAGTCGTGCAGATAAATATAGGGTGCTGAAGGATATAGATCAATATGGCTGCATAATATATTAATATATTTAATATTCTCTTTATGGGGATGCAGTGACTTTAGAACTGGCCTCTTGAGAATAAACAGAGCTTTGAAACCTTAAGGGTTTACTCCCATGCCGTCTTTGTGACATCAAACATGTTCCCAAAGTCAAACTAAACAACTTGATTTGCATCACTCATAAATAAAACACCTCATTTCAGGATCATCTCCAGTCTTCTGTAAAGGTTTGGGTACCATCTGTTAGTCAAAACAAGAAATTCTAACACCATAGAAGATTTACAGTTACCTCTTTTTTTTTTTCTTGTTTCTTAATGAAGCCATTTTCAAACTTTTAGTCTTTTCAAACTGAATGTTTAGGATGCAAATTAGTCCCTCGGTTAACTTCTCACACACAGCCATCTGCTTCATCTTCTCCGAGACTTTGTTGAACACCAGAAAGCCACAGAGTTAAATTAGACAGAAATGCTGCCAGTGAAAATGGTCTTAGCAGCAGCCACATGTATATTAAAATGTTTATATTCAGAGATCTAGAGGACAGAGCAGTGGCTGTTATTAGTGATGGCAGCCTGTGTTATCTCTGTGGCTTCCCTGTAATCAGAGCACTTTATGTTCTGTATGTATCTGCTGCAGCTGAACCACAAATAAGCTGCTGCCATCTCCAGTATGGATCCGTGAAAAATGTGACCTTTTCATCCCACTAATTCACACGCTTACTTACCTCAAGAGGGACATATTTAAACGACTGACTGCAGACTTAATTAAGCATTAAGTTTCTCTGGCGGTCACAACAAGCCATCGTTTTACACAACGTTCAAGACGTTAAGGAGACAATCTGTTTAGCGATATTTCCAAAAATACATGGATGACTTTTATAATAAATCAAGTGTATGAAATTAGGACCAAAAAAAAAGGAAAAATCACAACACTTAGTGGAGTGCTGTGAGTTAAGAGCCCACTTACTTCAACCGTGACACTCTGGCTGGGATACCAATAACAAAAACCCCTTTATCGGCCATTTTCCGCCTTGCTGGATTGGCCCTTGTCAAGCGCTGCAGCAGTGAAGTGGAAACTTCCAGCAATCAGGAGGTTAGCTGGAGAGTGGAAGGCCAAGCAAGCTGACAGAGAAAAGTGCTCTGGTAGCTCATCCAGCAGAGCACATGCCAGAGTCTTGGAGCCGTCTTGGATTTATCAGACAGTCTTAAAGGGATATTCGGGCGTAAAATTTATTTAGGGTCAAACACACTGTAACACCAAGTTAAACACCCTCTCAAGAGATGAATGTTGCCGACCGCTTGCCTCTCTAGTTATGCCAACCTTAGCAATGACCACAGATAGTGATACACAGTGGTCTGGGGAGCCATAGACAAACCTCAACCAAAACGCCACTCTATAACCACAAATAATGTTCAGAACAGCACCTAACTTCATCAACAGGACATATAGAGTCCCAGCCATAGTACTAGCCACCAAACATCTTTTTAGCTTTGCCTGATTTCTAAACACAACTAACCTACTTTCTTCCAGCAGCCGCTTGTTTGTAGCAATAGCTCAGGCCAGTCCATTATGGACCATAGTGGAGTTTCACAGCTCAAGGAAGAACATTTATGATCATTTCTTCATGGAAATGCAATCAGACTGAGACGCTAAGGCAGACGAACTACCGCGTCTGCAGTGCAAAATGATTAATATGGTGATTATTACTTAAAGGAAATGATAGTTATGATCATAAATGTTCTTCCTTGAGCTGTGTCACCCCGCTGTAGTCCGTAATGTGGCTATAGTGTGGTGTTTTGGTTGAGGTTTGTTTGTGGCTCCTCAGACCGCTGTGTATTGCTATCTGTGGTCGTTACTAAAGTTGGTATAACTAGAGAAGCAAGCAGTCGGCAACATTCATCTCTTGAGGGGGTGTTTAACTTGGTGTTACGGTGTGTTTGACCCTAAATTAATTCTGCCAGAATATCCTTTTAAAAGATGATGATCACCTAGAATTCATCTGGAAACCTGTATTTGCTGGTTGGTACTGCTGTTTCTGTTAGACTGAAAGTTATTATTTCTTTTTTTGTCAAACATTATGAGTATATTTACCAAATCTCCATTATCTTGAATCAAATATTTTCTAGTTTTGATCTCTTAAAATTTGATTTAAACTCAGTCATTTTTCAGTCAAAATCAGCCAAAAACACTTTAAAGAAACTATTTCTTCTTCGTTCATTCTCTGTATTGTGTTCTTTAGCAGTATTAATTTGGGTAATGATTTTTCATTGCACTGTGATTGCTGACCTTTGAAGTGGATAACAAAAACAAACCAAAAATGAACATACCAACAAGTGGACAGTGGTGCAATAAAATGTTTAAACACTTAAATAAAACTATGAACCTACAGGGGGTTTGAAAGAGTGGTCTGATGTCTGAATAAAGTTGACATCATCTAAACATCAGTTTGGGATATTTCTGTTATTAAGAGTCACATCAATGTCTCCGTTCCCATCAGGTTCCACTGTGTCTGCAGTATTTTTGTATTTGATCCCAAAAAGGCTGAAGATTTTCTTCAGCATTACACCCACAATCTCCTCTTCGTCTGATGGCTGAAAAAAAGAAAGAAATGGAAACAGCACAATGATTTTCAAAGTGACAGAAGATTCTTTCCACTCTCCAAAGAGCTGCTGATGTATCCCATTTAGAGCTTTAACAATGGCCTCAATTTGTTTCTTTATTTTAAGACATTGACATCAAAAATAGGAGTGCTATTAAGATCTCACTCGGCAACAAGGTAACAAGACAGCCCGCTGAGATAATAATGAAAGTGTGCGTTCCCTCTGCTGCTGTGACTTGGCTTTTGCAATCATTGTCATTATCATATTTCCCACTAGAAAAAAGGCCACGCTGTCAAATCAGGGTCCAGACTGAGAGGTTTTTAGTGATGGATAATTTAATTGTGCGTTAGCCATTGAAGGGGACTGTGACTAAAGCACTCTAAAAGTACTCAAAATATTTAATAATGTTGGGACACAATTAGCATTAGAAAAAAAAAGGAATTTAAGTGGAGCAATCAGGATTTGGAGAGGTTTCCTGATGCGACTCTGGCTGTCTGTCGTTAGATAAATAAGGGAACACTTTAGATAGCTTATAAATCCTGAAATCCGTCATGTGAGATTCTTTGTATCTACAGCAGTTAGCTGCAACAGTTCGTATGTTGTTGATCCCCAAATTAAATCATTCGATTCCTCTTCCTGACGACCAGTTAGAACCCAAGAAAATCCCATCATGGTAAACAAGATAATTGTACTATGTATATATGTTCAATAGAGCAGTCACCTAAAGAGGCACAAGCTCCAACACTGCATTTGGATTCAATTTCAGTTTTTGAAAGGGCTGAATTGAGAGAGAGCTGCTTGTGATATGGCTTGAAGTGTTTGTATGTTATTTTCAGTTTCATCTGATAACATCTGAGGTTTCTTTTTTCATTTGTCACTCAGAAAAGCGACAATTTTTGAGGGAAATTCTCGGCGTATCCCTTGGTGATATATCGTAAAAAAAATCGTAGAAATATGACAGCCTGGCAGTTCAGCTTTTACAGCATTACAATCTTTTACTTGTGATGTTTTTGTAGGGGAGAAAGGTACCTTATGATATATTTGCTCCTCAGTGAATGCGACAAGAATCACCGAGACCAGGAGATTGAGCAACACGTACGACATGAGGACAGTACAGGAGCCAAAGAGTAATCCACCAAGCCAGGGGTAGCTGTTCAGCACCTGGAATAATGTAACAGCCAGACACATGTTTCAGTTACAGCTCACAAAAATCCACATCGGAGAGGAAGAAGAGAAGCCTCTTTTTCAGGGAAGTGGTATTTTTAAGTATTTAAGAGGAACTCTGAGAGTGGAGGGATCTTACAAACCTCATCATAGTTGAAGATACCGATCTGCAAGCGGATGATGGTCTGCAGAGCATCGGCCAAGGTCCGATAATGAGACAGCTTCCAGCCATAAATTACGTTGCTCTGAAGAGAGTTGATGGCATATCGGAGACAATAAAATTAGGGAATCTCATTAGCATTTCATATATGAAACACCTCTATCTCTAGACTATATGCACAGCAAATGATGGCATTAAAATTCATGAGTGTATTCGAGATGCCGTCCTATAGAACCACAACTCTCTCTGCATGTTATGAGTCTCACAGGAGGGGTCTTATATGCTCTGTACCCATGTGGCTTGATGTACACACTGGAATCAACTGATTTGCATAAAAAGCTTCACTTTGAGGTAAATTTGATTTTGGTGCATATATCAAGTTATGCAGATTTTTATTTATTATAAATTATGTTGACCTTCAGAGTGGCCCTTGTTTCACTATGTTCTTCTTACAGTTTTATTAAACTGCCTCCACCTCAGAGAGTATAAAAAATCCAATTATTTTCTTTCCCTGCTTTTCCCAATTTGTCACTTAGAAAAATTGAAAACAGTGTCTTTAACTTCGCTGTGAATTTGCTACTGCACAGCTTAAAGAAGAAAGCCACATAAAAACCAACCAAGATTTAACATGTGTGAAACCTCACTATCCCCTCAAATTAGCACCTTATTATCAAATCTTATATCATTAATTGTATAAAATAAAAGTTGTTCACTTGGTGGAACAACCCCGGGTTTTTGCAAAAAAGAAAGGGCTTGTGAAAAAGAAAAGCAGGACACTCACTGCAATTGAATATGCCAAGACCATAATCACAATGATCAGAAGGAAACCAGAAATGTCACTCCAGGCTCTCTCCAGTGTAGCACAGATCAGGTTCATCTTTGGGTTCAGTCTGAGCAGGTGCCACAGTTTGATGGTGGAGAGCAGGACCAGGAAGGCGATCAGATACTGGAGCGCCGAGTCTGCTGCAGCTGTCTCGTAAAAACTGGCAAATCTACAAAAACACAACAGCAGAAGAAGTGGATCAACAAATTCACGCTCAAGTGTTGGAGACTTCAGGGTGAGTTGGTCTCACTGGTCTTTGTTGTTCTGGTAATATGTCACATCACGGTTTCCAAGCAGAGTCCTCTTTATAAACACGGCCATGGCGCTCCAGCTCAGCAGGATGATGGTCAGCTCAATAAGGTTCCACTTGCTCCTGAAGTAGGCCCATCTCTGCTGCTTCATTAATTTGCCCTTCCAGGAAAAAAACAGAGGGTTTATTTCACGTGTTTTGAAGAAGAGGGAGAGTTTGCGTGCACAATTTTAGTTCTGCAAAGTCCCTTTCACAAGGGCAGTTACATATGTGAAAAGAAAAACCATGTTCATGTAAATTCAGTAAATAGTTTCTTTAGTACCATGCCAAACGAGGGAAGGATGTTTTTTTCCCTGATTCTTGAGGACCTTACATTAGAACTTCTCTGAATGAATACAGGATTTTTAGTTGCTTTGCATTAATGTTGAATAATACCCCTCCAGTACTCCATCATTGAACAAAATGTACTTTTCAGACAAGGGAAGTCATTTTAGTTACTTTGAGAAAAGCTTATTTGTGTATCCCTGTAACATAACAAGCTATTTCGGGACTGCAAGAAAGAACACATGATGAAACCTGACTGTCTCCAAATAAAAAAATAAATGATGATCACCAACTGACAAAAGGGGGGAAAAAAAGCCCAGAGGAAAGTAAACCATGTGACTGAGGTAAGACAAGGAGCTGTTTTTAAGCGGAGTAGAAGAGAAAAAAAGAGGAGTGATTATGGTATGACTAAGAGCTGATTTATGGAGGAAGATCACAGATGATTTTAAAGAGAGATGCTGTTCTACCCTCAGAATAACAAGGCAGTGGGTAATTTTGTGTCCTGTGCAATTTATCACAAAGAAAATCAGACGGAAATCTATTTTTTTAAGTAACTAAAATTGGAGGGAAAACTTCTCAGAGGAGTTTTTTTCTGTACTGTGAAACTGCTTAAAGTCCCTCAGTCTTTTTTTTTTTACGACTGAAAGTGTTCTCAGTGGTCTTTAAACTGTGATTATGAAGTTTTTACCAAAAATCGCATTACCTGTTTCATTTTCAGGGGCTTTTCTTCTGCAGAGCTCCAGTAGCTCATTAGCAATTTGCCTCTGAGTCGTGGGCGGAGTCAGCACTGCTCTGCACACTCATCTACATGCTAACTTGCAGCCTAACATAGCCAGTGCAGTAGAAGTGGCAGGTAACATAGGAGCTGTTCGGACACTAATGTCTTTAGGGACATGATGAAAGTTAATATCATAATTAACTTTCTTACGAGTATTGCAATCCGCTAACACACGCTTGTTCCACGATTGTCCTCTTTACTTCTCCTCGATATGCAGAGTGTGGCCTGCTTTAAGGGGGCGGAGCTTAGATCGGATACATTTGAAATCTCACTGTTTCTGAACCTGCCGTTTGGGTCTGCAAAAGATTCACAGCGATTTGAATGAAGAAACACTCAGAAAAGCAATTTTGCATTTTGTTTTCTCATGATATGTCCTGTAGCATCAGAAAAATGCCATATGAACATGTAGACAACAAGAAAAACATGATTTTCATCAGAGTGGGTCTTTGAAAAAAAAGATCTACTATATGCAGTATGCAGCTGTTTAAGTAAATGTTCTTCAAAAGCAAACAACAGAGGGCCCAGGACACAGCCTTGAGGGACACCACAAGGCGGGACTTGAACTGAAGAAACCTATTAAGTAGTTAGCAGCAATCCGATGTGTTCTTCCAGACAAATACAAAGAGAAGCAGTTTAAAAGGAGCTCTAGAGAGACACCCACCCACAGTGTGAGCATCTGAACGAACACACTGTTCTCAACAATATGATCAACTTACAACAGAACACTCTCTTCTGTCAGCCTGCATCGGGAGATTATTAGTGACTCTGAGGAGAGCTGTTTTTGTTGAGTGCCTCTGACAGGAGGAGCTCGATTGAAAATTCTCTCAGAGCAGGAGGATGCCTTCATTCAGTCACGTAGTTTAAATTCATGGTCAGAAACTAAAACAAGTAGGTAATAAATATGCTCATGTAACACTTCCAATGAGCCCACCATATTACCTGAAGACACATATAATAGAGGATGAAAAGCATGTATATGATCTCAGCAGCCATGACGAAGAAGTACAGAGCCCCAGTCGATTGGTAAAGGCGCACACTCTGCAGCTCACTGTAGAACTGAAATGCTCCTGTACACAATGTTAAAAAAAACCAAAAGAGCCTGTTTAATCCAACATGGTCTCACTTAAAGGGTCTGTTGCTTTGATGGTAATTAGGGGGTACAACAACATAGAAGACAATATGACTAATCATAATGAAATTCTGATCTGTATCGCTGACAGAGAAAAAACTCTTACCTACGCCTGCGGTCTCCAATAAGAGTGTTACGATACAAAAGAGATTCACATTAGCATTATAGACGGTGAACTCCACAAAGATGGCTCTTGTGTATAAATCCAGCCATTTGTTCCTGAATAGATCCTCCAGAGTACTGTGAATAATACAGAAGAGTGTTTTAACAATGTTTCTCTTACCTTTGTTTTGGATTTATATGACACAAGTATGTACCTGCTAGCATTTTGTAAATCTGGGCCAAGCTCCACCACAAAGCCGCCTCCCCTGTAGAGCTCTAATTTTCCCCAGAAAGGATAAGCCCTGAGCTGAGCCTGTGTCTGGTATTTCCATGAAGTGGACATGCTGTAGGAGATATTATCCCCTGCCGAGCTGTTCCAGCCAGGGTCATAGGAGCCTGTGTCCTCTGCCTCCCATGAATACGGTGCATTACATTCTGGTGCAAACCCGAGCATGGAGTCAGCGGTCTGACAGGAGTTCCTCTGGATTCTTAATTGACGAAGACGGGCGTTACCCATGAGTTTAGAGTTTCCATCGGTGATAAATCCTGGAAGAAAGTATTTTAATGTCAGCGTTTCAAGGCTTGTGGTTCAAATTCAAACCAAAAATTTCTCAAGGGTGGTATCTTCTGAACGAGGTCTTTCTCATTATATTCGATAATTGGATATTTTGGACCATGTGTGGATCCAACGGGTTGGTTTTATAATACATGCTGCTTTGAGGGTATTAAGCCAAACTGTAGTATCCTCAGATTTTAACAAGCTTAAATAAAATTTGACCCTGTCTGCATTAATGATAGGTAGAATTTGGTGCCCACCACTTAACTTTTAAAACCTTTTCTTTACCTTGAATATAAATACTGATTCGACTGATACACCAAATGAAATGCAAACTGGTATTTAATTAGGTAAAAGTTAAGTTTCTGTATAATGAAGCTACATCATGAATATTCTCTGTCTTGACTGCACAGCACCTGACCCAAGACAGTGTGAAACATGAACACGGTGTCCAGGTTGTAATTAAAATGTCCTGTCAATTAAGAAACAAGTCACCAGCAGAGATCAGAGCCACAACTCTTGGTAAATTGGTTGGGGTCAAAGCCTTGCAAACATCAAAGCTACAGCTAAATGAGCTCGCAGGATTGCAAACTCCACACGGCAAAAATAGGTGGTTTTACAAACAGATCCATAGCTGCACAGAAACTGCACGTTGTTGACTTCGCAGGGCGCAACTGTGGAGCAGTTTAAACCTTTTCCCTCTGAAAGACACCCACAGCAGATAAGATTATAAGCTGGTCTGACTTTCTCGCTTTAGTGAATAAACATCCTGGTGTGATATATATTCAAACACGGGTAAACAACAGAATTTCTTCACAATGGTTCTAACCACATGTGGGGAAATGTTTTTACCAGGATAAACTCCAAAGAGGTTTTTCAGTAGAGATGTGTTGGCCCAGGCAAAGACTTCCCCATGGCTCATACTGTTTGTGATTCCTTTACTGAAGCTGTGTCTGATGTGCCGGTTCAGGAAGAAAGTATTGGGATCCTTCTGTCCATATGCCACCAGCAGCAGCATCCACATGTACCCCATATAGACTGAAACAGATGGGCACATTTTAGTTCTCAGTGATCAGACCAGAATCTTCTAAATCTGCTGAATGTGAAATATAAATGTAACATGGGTTTGGGGTATTTGGAGCAGAAACTTTCCAATAACCACGACTCTGGGATCAAATCTTTCTCTGTTTTGGTTGATCTGATGGGCATGTCAATCTTTTACCTGAAAGAACCTCAGTTAAAAAAATTCGAAATCTGCATTAAAGCTTACTCAAAATCTCCCTGATGAGGGCAAAGGCTTTTTGTTCTAAAATCTTGTTTCTTTTCATCTTCTCGATGTCTGCAGGAGGAGGAGGTGCATACAGACTACCATCCCGTCTGACGGTTTGTTGGCCCTGAGAATCACCTGAAGCAAAAACGGTGATTGGATTGATTATTTTAACATTAAAATCTGTGTTGAATAAAATTAAAAGTATCAATTTCTACCTTGATTTTTGTCATTTCCTTCAACTGCCAGGTTTTGAAAATCTTCGTCATCCACTCTCTTGATCACAAGTGCAAAGAAGATTGCCAGACATACAACCTTGGATAAAAAATTGATTCAAATTAAATACAAATGAATATCTTACATGAACCTTTAAGAGATTATCCCTGAGAAGAGTTGGACTACATGAATCCTTAAAACCAAGCAATCAAATGAAACAGATTCATTGTTTTGACAATCAGCTCCTTCTCACCTTTAGAGGCTGAATGACCAGGACACTCTGAAAAAAGGAGATGACCATGGACACTAGCCAGCTCACTGAGCGATCCTTTCCGAATTTCAAACCATAAAGCATCGTGAAATATCCTGATACGACACTGGTTGATATCACAAGCAGCCAACCGACAAAAACAAACCACCAGGGCAGGCCTCCGTGACAGCACCGACTTTTCTTCTTCTGCTTCTCATCGCTATCAGGACAGTCTTCAGAGCTCGACCTGTGAGTGAACAAACAGAATGAACACAAGAGAGTTACTCACAGGTACAATCTATAAATCCAGCACTAAAATGTTCCCTTCATACAACTGCTACGAAAGAGGATTAGGGACACATGAAGAGGAAAAAAAAAATAGAGGAAAGAGATTAAAGTGGAAATTAGAGATTAAAAAACAAAACAAAATTATGTCAATAAAGTTGAAATTTCAAGATTAAAAAAACTAAAATTTTGAAATTGAAGTCAAAATTTAGAGATTAAAAAGTTAGCATGAATAAAGTCGAAATTCTGACTTTAATCTCGAAATGGAAATTAAAAAAATCTCCCTCCTGTAATTTATTTTTTCTCTTTTTTTGTGGCCCTAATCCTCTTTCAAACTGCTACTGATCATGAATGGTGTTGTTTTGGCGTCTGACATATTCACATTCTCAACATGAGTAAGTTATATGATGTGAAAACAAGAAACACAGTTCATTAAAGCTGAAACGTATCAGAGGCTTTTTATCACGAGTCAGTGGAGATAATTTACATACCCGTTTCTTTAATGCTTAATTTCAGCTGTAAAATTACTCCTAATAAGGGTTTGATTAATTTGGGTCCCCTCTGGTTCAGTTTAAGCAACACACTGCATAAGCTGTCAGTCATGAATAGTTTGTTTTCACGGTACCAGTTGGATAAAAAACTACTCTCCAATACCAGCGATGATTCAGTGATCAATCACTCAGTCATTCCACGTTCAGCGTAAATTGGCAGCCCGGCTATTTAACCCTGCATCAAGGCTGAAAAATGAGAAACAGCTGGCTTGAATCTGTTCAAAGGCAGTAAAATTTGAAACCCACATTTCAAAGTTTATCCAATATTTACTGGAAAATATATCTAAAAAGTTCTGTTTTTTTAGTACGAGATAGAAAAGTGATTGCGGTTCTGTGTGTGAACTTGGATATGAAATTTAGTTTAATTGGGTTTGATTGGAGGTTGTTGGACTTTGGAAACAGCCAGGCTGGTCATTTTCTCCTGCTTCCTGCCTCTATAATTTGATAAAGCAAGCATCCTCTGACTTTGAATAAAGCATAAATATCAGACTTGAGATAAAATGAGTTTCAAAGCGCTAGAGCCCTCTTTACAAAACACACAGTCTGAGGATAACAAGTGAACATATACAAATCCATTCATGTGGTCTTTTCATCCAATTGGCCTTCTTACTTTTTCTTCTTAGGTTCATGAAGTTCAACAGAACTGAACTCGAACTGCTGATCGAGAGAACCCTTCATGCCCTGGACCTGCTGCACAGCCTGGTTATAGCTGTGTGGGTTTGGAAAGCCGGAGGGTCCTAGCAGATTCAGCTCCCTCTCAATGTGACACAGCTGCCGGTACAGATACTGGGCTTTGTTGCTCTTCCTCTGAATCCCCTCATCCGTTGACCCAGAATGCACAGCACCGCTGCTATCTGCAAATGCACATCAATAAGACCTTGTTACACTGTGTCCTTTCAGTGACTTGTTTAAGTTTGTTACAGGGACATATTTCATGCACAATGGCACGCCATGCTCAAATAGAAAGCAGAACAAATACTCGCTCAGGTTCATTCACATAAATCTAGCTTTGGAACATTTCCATGACAAACTGAGTGGCATTTGCATTAATTTGTGAAGCCTCAGGGCTAATTTGAGTCTAATCAGCTCTTTTCAGAAGCTTTCAAACAGTCACGAGTCTCAAAAACCTGCTTTGTACTCAGTGGGAACACTCGCTCCAGTCCTGTTTCAGTAAAATACAATGATCTATCACCTGAACAATGATCTATTAATTTTACACTCCGTTTTTCATCTCTTATAGGACAGTGGATAGAGTGGAAAACTGAAAAGAAAGAGATGAGAATAACTCAGGGTTAGATTTGAACCGGTCTGCCCTCTTCAAGGACTACAGTCTATGTTCCTATCTATGTCTAGATGTCTATGTTAAATGAGAAAAAGAATAATGACACATGACTTTGATTTTCTAGAAATTTATACTTTAAGTACAAGTGTGCAAAATTTTAATCAGAGGATGTTTTACTTAAAGCCTTTGATCATTTCTTTTATTGACCCCCTAAAATCGCAGCGAATTAACCAGACGATTTGCTGCTGCGTTCTCACCTGACCTCAACTCGGAATGATACCAGGGGGGCTAGCAGGAAACACTGCAGGTGAAGTCGGGGGTGAAAAACTCAGCTCTTTCTGTTGATGCATAAAGCTGACCTGGGTAATTCTGAGAGATTTTTAGGAGCTTTGTGTGTATGTGAAAGAGGCATAGGGGAACTGGGATAACCACTAGGTGAATTTGCTGCACAACCTATGCATAAAAATGAAAAGCTCACACTTTACTGCTGAATGAAATCTGTCAGAGGCATATCAAGTAGGTGATTTGCTGTGAAAGTTACAGGGCCTCACCTCTTTGTTACACCCACCTAAGACCAAATTGTAGAAGCAGTTAACATTATAAAAGGCACAATTCTATAAAATATCACTGAATGTACACACCTGTTGACTGAGGATTGTGGGGGCTCTGAGTTTTGGAGAGGCTGGCATCACTGGTTTTGTTGCTCTGTTGGATGAAATCCTCCACCACGGAAAGAACAGCATTTATATCAACTTGTTGCCCGGGTCCAAACTCCGGCTCTTTGCTCGGTATGTTGCTTTTCACCGTCTTTGAGAGTGAAAGGGCGATTCTTGTGATATCCTGAAAGAAAAAGCACAAACATATGTTTTATCTGCATGACCGTACGATGCAAAACACACGCGTTAAAGTGCTTGAAACTCTGTCTATTTGAGACATGAGAAAAGTGAGTCTTTGTTGTGCAAGCGCTGGAGGAAATTTTAACAAACAGCAGAGGAAATGCCAATTTGACAGGGATTGACAGCCACAGAAGTCCAAGGGCTGTGATAAAAGCAAACTACTTTTTTTAATTAAGGGATGATTGATCCAAACAGTGGGTGTCATAGAGAAAATAGGTGAACAGAAAAAGCGGATATTTGAGTCCTTCACTATCAACAGTGTTGAATTACAGACATTATTTTGTATTTATCTCAGTCAGTGGGCTTTTAAGACCTGAAATTGGTGTGCCAATACTTCATCTATTTTCAGAATTCAACACAGCGCACAGACTTTCAAGTATAATCCTCATGAGCTCAATATTTGCAAAGAGGGCCGCTGTCAATCCCAGATTTACTTTAAAGCTCCTGTGAAGAGTTTTTAACTTGTTTTTATTCCCTGGCTTTCTTACTAATCCCCCAGCTGTGTCTAATACTTCATTCCGAGGGATCAAAACCCACTGATAACAGCTAGTAACTCTGCACAGTAAGAGCTAAGGTTCGACCAATAGCAGGTTTTAATGGGCGATGCCGATACTAATGATGAAGAGGAAAAAAGCCAGTGTTTATATTCCTAAAGGAGGAGACCAAGTCACCGTCTTTAACATAACTGTCAATGGAAATGTTTTATGCAATGTAAATAACAAGACATATTCCTGCTGGATGAACGAGTACCGGACAAGATCAACAAAGAAATAAACTGTGCAGCTTTGTACAAATAAAGTGATAAAACACAAACCAAGAGTTCCTAACAGAGGCTTTTAATAGCAACATGACACATAAGACATGAAGTGCTCACCTTGATGATGGTGTCTAAAGTGACATTTGTGTCGGTGGGAACAGTCTGTGAGACAGAAAGCTTGTCGAGAGCATCTGGTTTTGCTCTTTTGCGCTTGCAACAGGATGTTTCCCGAGGACGAGTGCTTCTAAAAATACTAACAATCAGGATGTTCACTGGAAACATGATGAGGGAACTCTGAACACCTATCATGAACTGCGTCCAGGTAAACTCAAAGTGACCTAGAAAAAAAGAGGTGAAGAAAGGAAAAAGCAGATTGTGTAAGATGTACTCAGAGATGTTCTTTCACAACTTCGTTGTGAAAGAAGCTCTGACGCTCTCAGACCCTTCTGAGCATTTTTTCATTAAGAAGAGCTGGTGTGATAAAAAGCCTTTTTCATTTTGCTTCCCCTCGACTCTGGCTAGAGAAAACACTGCACAGATTTTTTTATTTTTTTTTACACAAGTATGCACACAGGAGCAGTGAACCAGCACAAAAGCAGATTCAGCCAGTGTCAAACTTTTCTAGGATACACTGATGACAGTCGAGCGAGCAAACAAAAAGTACAAGGTCGAAAGAGAGTGCCGCAGTTATCAAAGTGAAGGCTTAATGGAAAACAGTTTACACGATGCGTTTTCTGAGAAATTTTGATTTTGCAAAATCAGAGGGCGAAAGTATTGATTCCATCTCGATCTGGTGACTTGTTTGTTTA
The DNA here is from genome assembly GCA_962446985.1 of Xyrichtys novacula. Taxonomy (NCBI): domain Eukaryota; kingdom Metazoa; phylum Chordata; class Actinopteri; order Labriformes; family Labridae; genus Xyrichtys; species Xyrichtys novacula. The sequence continues at coordinate 7,663,984 of OY660881.1, read as the reverse complement.
TTTATTTATTTCGGTCACTTATTTCAAAATATGAATACAGTCAAAAACACTAAATGAAACCAGACCGAAAAGGTACAGGCTGTAGCTTATTATGCCTACCCTTTTCAACTCGCTACAGTCAGCTCCTTACTGAGCTCCAAACATTAAGACAAAAGAGAAAAAAAGAAAAACACACAAAAAACAAACAAGCCAAACAAAACAAAAAAGTAAACAGATAAGCCGTAAAAGAAAAACATGAATATACCTTTACATGGACCTATGATGACTATTAAATTTCCAAAAGACAATTTACACAAACACAGATACTTAACCATTACAGTTATACTTCATTAGCAACCTTTTCTTCAATATTTTTCTTAATAATTTATATGTACTGCACTCCTTCATTTCCGTTTCCAAAGCGTTCCACAGATTGACCCCATAGACTGAAACACGTCTTTGTTGTTCTACTCTTTGGTTCTGTGAACATACAGCTCCCTCTCAGTGCATTATCACTTCGCCTATCCAGGAACGACCTCTGGATACAGTGTGGCAACAGATTATTACGTGCCTTGAACATCAACAGTGATATTTTAAAATCTAAGCAGGTATAAAAAATGTGTTTGTTGGTTCTCGATGGTCGGCTCTATTGATAACTCTGACTGCTCTTTTCTGTAATAAAAGAATGGGATTAGTGATTGTTCTGTATGCTTTTCCCCAGGCCTCCACACAGTAAACAGTGTATGGAAGGATAAGGGATTATACAATCTCAGTAAAGAATTTGAATTTAGAGTATCTCTTGATTTATACAGAATAGCAATGGACTTAGATATTTTCTTTCTAATATAATCAATACGAGGAAATGTATCATCATATACTCTTTCTATTTCAGTTTTATCTATCATGATCTGAATCTTCTTACTGATTATGTTGAGATCTCAAACAGATTTGCTGCATTGGAAATGAGTGTGTCTGCAGTTTGAACATCTTCTGACTTGATTCTGATTGGTCAAAGCCAGTTAGTATTATTTCTAAATAGTCACAGCAATGTCAGGGACAACCAGATCACACAATCCACAGAAACGGTCAAAGTCATTCGTTTCCTATAAAAGCCTTTTCCTCAGTGAAACTTTACTGTTTACTGTTATGATAAATCACATGAAGCCAAACAACTTCAACTACAGACAAAAGTTGTACCAAGATCAATATCACTTTCTCTATTCGATTAAACTGAAATGGAGCTGTGTTTCTTACCCAGGTCCAGCGTCTGCTCAGACGGATCTGTTGGGATGCCGTAAAACATGATGCTGGTCAGCATGGTGCAGAGCAGCAGGGAGAAACAGCAGGAAACTCTCTGAACACAAGTGAAGTTGCTGCCTGGAGGCCGATTGATCACAGAGAACCAGAGGTGACCGTCACTGAAGTCTCTCGTTGTCTTGGTGAAGAACAGATTACTGTAGGACAAAAACATTGTGAAGATGAACATCTGAAATACTTCACCCACCTCTTCGTACACCAAAAGTTATTTAGAAACCCTTAGAAGTATGAGAACACGTCAGCAAGAACGCAGCAACAATAATCAAGGCCAAGACATAAAATGATGTACGCAATTAAAAGAGATACAACATTAAAAAATGGGATCCTACAGAAAAACAGGCTTTAAGAAGAGAATAAAGAATATCATGATCAATATCAGCTTTAGTTATATAAAAGATTTCAAACAGGTGATGACCTATCAAAGTGCTTTACTGAAAAAAGTAGAAGTTAAGCTCACAAAAGGATTGAAATAAAGAAGACTATAATAAAGCAGAAATAAGCTTCCAAAGGCCTTTCTTATCAAATACACTTTATAAAAGTGAATAAAGATTTTATCAATGCGCATAAAGGTTTGAGGTTTTAAACAGCTGTTGAAAGGTGTCAACATGCAACTAAGGATTTGTTTTGTTTGTACCCTGAATGAATTCTCCATGAACTTTTCAAGCAGGAAAAACACCAGACACTGTTTAAAAGACACTGTTGTTAGTTTTGCATGAAAGTAGAATACATTAAAATTCAGACTTACATGAGGTATCGTATTCACTACTTAAAACACTAAATAGGCAGAACTATAAGTTGCTGTGAATTCTTATGATCACTTATAAAGACTGTTAAGTCCTCCCTGTTGTAACTCTGTTAGGTTACTTTATTCGAGCTGAGAGCAAAACTGTTTAGAAAATCGCCACTTTGACATTGCGACCGTTAATATCCTTTAATTTTATTATTCAGTTTTTCTATCAGGTATGAGTCTAAAATGCCATGAACAACACAAAAACATTGGAAAGTATCCTCAGGAAAGTTGTTCCAAATATGACATTATAAAATCTTCTCCTTAATTCGATTTTCATGGCCGTGCACTTTTATTCTTTCATCACACCATAATTGAAAACCACATCCTTTCAGCTGGTTTCCAGACGTCGCTCAAAAACTGAGCTTGGAGTAAACATGTAAACTCAAAACCGTCTTTTGCATTTCATTTGCATTTAATCTGCGCTCCAGTCATTCCAATTCAAATCAAATTACAGGTTGGGTTTCCTCCTCAGCCTTTTGATTCCAACAGTGTGTCTATAATTTTGCTGCTCATTTTCCTCGGGACTGCTCACTTACCTGAACTTTTTCAATTCTTCCTCCGATGAAACAGAGAAAACTTGATCCAGGGAACAATCACCCATGTCTATAGCCAGCCAGGAATTGCAGAGAAAATGCCATTTCTGCTCTGTTTGTAAATCCTGCACCATGACATTACCTACGAACCTAACAGAAATGAGAGAAATATCAATGAAACAAGACTTTAAAAATGAATTATATCACAAATACCTTTATTTTTTACAAAATTAACCAAAATATGCTGGTAGTCTTCAAGGCTCCACAATGAAAATTGCATTATGTTCCATGGTTGGTTCTTTCGGAGCGATCATTTGCAGCGTGAAGGTCATTGCAAATCAAATCAGACTGTGCTCCTATTATATAAGATGTTCACAGAGTCATAGGGGTCATGTTCTACCAGCTCGGGAAAGCGTGGCATTTCTGTAATAACCTACCAAGCAGGACGGCTGCCTGAGTTGTTGTGCCACAGTCTGATCTCCTGCAGGTCTCCCAGTGAGAAAGGTGTATTTAGCAGAAACACATCGACAGCACCCCTCTCAAACACACATTTCTTTGTGTCTGACAGGTGATGCGGGTCACTGTTTCCCTCTGTGCCCACAAGAGTTATCGCCACCTGAAAAAGTTCACACCTCAGTCTGTGAAAGCTGGAGAGTCCTTTACTATCATGCAGTATGTAAAAGAAAGAGGAGATCAGGTTTTTAAAATCAAGATCATCAGTTTGAACATTAAATATTTTGTTCTTTAGTGTATTCAACTGAATATTGTTTGAAAAGGATCATGATTTAAACAACATCCCAACTGACATATTTTGCATTCAGCATTCAGAAATTTAAGACAGAACCAAAGTAAGACAACTGATGTTGCACTGGCACTGATTGTCTGACTTCTGGTGTGCTCATTTCACCTGGTTTTCCGTTGCGAATCCCTGCACCACTCTGATCTTGAACTACAAGGACCTGGAGATCTATGTTTATGTTCATTTATTTACCTGGGAGGAGGTGGATGCCCCTCTGCGATGCCCTGTATTCACACTCAGCAGGTATCGATACTCATCCATTGGGTCATTGTCCTCCAGCACAGTCACCTTCACCTGCCAACCAGACCGCAAAATAAAGGTTACGGCATAGGTACGATTATAAAGAGTTCAGGAGGTAGTCAGTACCTTCACAGTGTCTTTAATGTCTTTTCGTCGTGCCCATATAACAGCCAATAAATACACCACAAAAAGTGCCCCCACAAAACAGACGACCACAGGATTCTCTGCAAATGTGGCAAACAGCTCAGCAGTGCGTGATGGGTCCACAAGGTTGGGGGTGACAAAGAAAGAGCCCCCAAAAAAGGTGAGGTGGTTGCAGAGGCAGTGGGTGACTTTTCCTGTGGTCTGTTTACCGACCTTTTTAAGACAAAAATAAAATCTGTTTGATAAAGTTTAAGCAGCAGTTGACATGTCAGTCGGTTTCCTGTACCTACCCTGCATCCATAATTGCTCCAATCAGAAGCTGATTCATCCCAAAATTTACATGAGCTTGTAATAGGTGTTATCCATAAACTGGCATTGATGGATTTTATACCTGGACCCACTATGGGCCTCACAACAAGATAATGCAATCCAGTGTTTCCTTTTAGAGTTTCAGGGTCAAGAAGCCAAGTGTATCTCTCTTCTGCAAAAGACACAGACAGGAACAATCATTAATGCATGAAAAATCCAAACGACAGCATGTTACTGTTAAAAACATATCAAAGAAACCACAAAAAGTTTCATCACCCAGTGTTTCCCCCTGGTGAGGCATCTCTGTCATTGCTACGTGGTTGGTTTCAGTGGGGTAGTCATTGTAACCAAGGAGCACTTTAAAGGGTAGTGGATCTGATGATGGCGTCATCTTTAAAAGGAATAATAACACACAGCAGGGAAATACTCAAGACATCGATAAATCATGTAAAAAAACAAAGCAAAGTTAAAGAACTATGAAGGAGTTTTAAAAATGCATATTAACTTAAATATGATGTGAATAGTTATGACCTGCTCTGAAACACAGATTAGAACATCATAGTGAACCTTTAAAACTAGCGTATCATTGGCTGAAGGAATGTCAATGACAGTTGTGCTGTAGTTCCCGAGGTCCAAAACGGATGTGTTCAGCTGTTCTCCGACAGGCCTTGGCAAAAAAATCTGTAAACATAAAAAGAGAGGAGATGAATTAAAGTCCCTTTTTGAAAACATTTGGGGCTTTTTTATGCTTTTAATTGTAGGAGAGGACAGCAGATAGAGTAGGACAAGACAGAGATGTGGCCACAAGTGTCAGCTGTACGGGATCATGGGCATCAGACTTTTCATGGTAAATTTAATTTGAATTTTTAACATTTCATATAGTTTTTCCACTTTCATTCTTTTACACCTTAATAAAGATTTTAATTCATTTGAAAACTGTTTTAATCTGTTTCTCCTACCTCTGTGTCCAAACCTCATAATTAAAGTTTGATGGTTAAAAGGAAAAAAAAAAACTTTGACTTCATTTTGACCATGAGCTACAGTGTTATGGGTTGGGTGTATTAATATGTTTTCACTGTCGCCATGAACAAGCTAAAGATTTCCCGTCAAGATATTCTATGAATAATGTGAATAATCATATACCTCAGAATCTCTTACCGTCAGTGCACAAGCCTCTACCTTGAGTTTCCTTTGAATTAAAACCTTTTTTTCACTTAACTGTGTAAAAGCACAGTGTGCAGAGCTGTGCCATGTAACCACTTACACATTAAATTCCATGATCAAAGATCTAGATTATTCATGGGGCTGTGCGTAGGGACCTATAATTTATTCCCTCCTTGACATGTATTAGAGGAGTTCTTCAGGTAAAACGCTCGTGTTCAGTCACACTTGACATGACTCGAGGGTTGTGCTAATGTACCACACTCAATACATGTTACATTTATGTGAGTGAACATAAATGCAGCCTGAAAACAATGATTTGTCCCCCAGCTCATGTTCTCTACAGCATAGTGCAGCAAAGAAATCGATCATAGGACGCACTGACCTCTACATCATCACTCAGATTCTCCACAGAGATTAGGGAGCCATCTGTTTTTGTAAGACTTAAAGAACCTATGAAGCCGCTGATGTTCCCTCTTTCGTGCCAGGAAAAGGGGTTTTTGTCCAAGCTCATCATCTGGAAGTGGAGGTAAATGTTTATGTTTTTGGAGAGCCACTCAACGCACCTTTACCTTTACAATGCACACTATTTTCCTGACGGTGCAGAAATTTGTTTTTTTCTTACTACAGATGACAAAAAGAAGCATATCATATGGGTTTTACATGGGGAAAAAAATAATGAAAAATACACTGATGTAACTGATTAACCATCCTGCACAGACCTTGTTCCTTATGTTAGAGGGGAAGTATTAAAGAAAGCCATCTGTTAGATTTAGTGCTAATGAAAACACACAAAAAAGTTACAACATATGAATCTATGAACCTTAATTTATTGTGGTAACACTGATTCTCAGAAATTAACGCTTTCTTGACTTACTCGTATGTCCACCGGTTCATCTGAGGGTAACATACTGGGGGGTAGAACTGGGAGAGAAAATGAGCTGCAGAGACAGTCAGGAATATTCACTACCTTTTTGTGCAAACAGCCAGGTGTCACTCTGGGAAAAAATGAAGAGAGTTCACAATGAGGAAGTCAGTTTTGTTAGGGTTTGAGAGGTTTTTTATGGAAAAGTGATCTCTGCACAGCCTCCTTCAGCAACATGAATAAACATGATCCAGAAATGCCCACTTACGATGGACTGAGTGAAAACTGTCCCGTGGTCTGCTACAAATTTGACATTCAAAAATCTGCCCAAAGGTTAAAATGTTACCCTATGTGAGGAGTAGCTTACCTGTTAACTGACATACTAATATGAGGTTCTTGGATGAAAGTTGGCCCCTCATCGGCTTCTTTAAATGCCAACAGTGCACTCAGTATATTGTCCAAAGTGTTGAGAAGGGCATCAGATGTGTTTTTCTGCAGAAGATGACAAGAAGCGTTTAGTCGGAGGCGAAATAGAACTTCCTAATTTTCCTTTTTTTATGCTAAACACAGCGATCAGACAAGAAGGATATTTCAGGGAAGACTGACCATGTATCACTGACTATGCTTGTGGGCACTGTGCTTTTTGTTCCTGACAACATTTTAGCTCAAGATAACAGTTCAAAACTGTCTCGGTGTTTCCAGGCCCATCAGCCAACTCAAATTCATTTTTGCTGGCAGGTCAGTCTGGAACAACTGTTTCCAGCTTTTGCTGCTGGAGGGTTTATTAAATCACTAAAACAGGACTGAAAACTGTACACACATGATAAGGCATGTTTCTTCCCTCTGCATGTCACTTACTGTTTATTTTTCTGTTCTGGCCTATGTCATGCTTCTACATTTACTAGTTAATTTCATCAATTGTAGGTCTTCAATCGATTCCAGGGTAAATGGGTCTGGCAACACCAGGTTAGTAAGAGACAAATGTTTTCAGCAAACTGTCTGCTTGCCATTTTACAAGGTCAAAGAACCCTAATTTTTATGTAAGCTTTACCTAAACTAAAATGAACCTGAATCAGCTGTTTGGAATCAAGATAAGGAACATCATTTTTCACACTCCACACAAAATTCCCCACTCAAGTGTCTGTCCTGATTGGAACAAATTAGGGGCTCAATGAGCATTCTGAGAAACAGTGAGGACCCTAAATAATGTTGGAATGAGCAAAAACTGCAGAAATGTTTTAAATTCATGAAAAAAGTTACAGAAATCTTCAGAATGTTATCTTTAATGAATCAAGTTTCTGGTAAGGAGTAAGTGTGAGCATTTATCTTCAGGTGAAATACTCACAGTGGACGAAAACTGCAGGATATTTCCTGCACCCTCCACGATGCTGCTGGCTGCATTGCGTACTTCCTTTTTGTTTTCTTCAGTTTTGTCTAAACCCATGTGGAGGAGAGATGCGCTGAGCACAGCAAACAATGATGAAGCCTCTTCCTGGGTGTAGGAAATCAAGTCTTATAATCACTTTCTCATACTTTCTGGAGGTGCTATACCAGTTATCAAAGACGTCTGACACCCTCCCTGTCCTGTTATTTCCCCTTGTGGATTCCGCCTCAAACTGCAAAGGCACTCTTGTCTATCATATCAGGAATTAATAAAAAGTATTGATTTATACCATCTATCTAACATGTATGTGAGATGTACTGTGTAGTACCTGAGCTGAAGGGCTGAGTTCTGAGCCGCTCTGGCTGACAGCAGAGAGTCCTCTCGCCATCACCTGAACTTCCTTTGGAGTACCAGATGGAGCTTCTTTGATTGTGTTCGTCATTATGGACAGCATCTCCTCTCGAAGCTGTAAAAGAAAAAATCATGCACACATGTTCATTCAAGTGTTGCTCTCACACCTACAGCTCCTGCAATAAAGCTTATTTAAAAATAAACCACCACCACTCTTCCCTGATAAAGGTTTATGGTGTGTCAGCTGCTTAAGAGAAATTGTACTTCATCCTGTTAAAACATGAGGTGATTTCGCTCTGACCTTCATGAATATATGAGTATTAAGACTCTCAACTGTGACGGAGTTCAGGTTAATTGTTGGGTGCATTACACACAAACATGTTTTGGTGTAATCCTGGAGAAATTAGTTCCCTCCAGTTTTGAGTTTCTCTAATCAGACGGTACCACTGAACCAAGGCGTCCTCGATCTCTTTAGGATGATCAGACACATTTTACAGGTTTATACTGACCCACCTAATTTATATTCACAGCCTGAGAGTGTATTTACCTTTTGCCTTTCAGCTTTGTTTGATATGTCTGATTCACTGTTCAGTTGGTTGGAAACAGATTCACAGATCTGTCCAACAGTCTCTCCCGTCAGTTGACCTTGCTTCTCAAGCTGATTTATGACATTTTCCAGCGAAGATGAAAGACCACTCCCCGAAGAGCCTGAGGGGGGGTTGTAATTCAGTACCTGAGGACAAAGAGATATCTTTTGGTTTCCAGAGTGAGTCATCATCCTACATAATACTTTTGCATCCTGTGCTGATCAAAGGAACTGGCTGTTAGAGACTCTTGAACCCACTGACTTATTAAAGCCTGCATATATAAGATTCTACGAAACAGTGTCATGCAAGGGGGAAACCTGTCAAGCACCTCAATAACACCCAGACCTCTTTAAAGAAGAACAAAACACCACAAGTTTCCATCTTAGCCCACTAGTTAGATACTGATGAGCATCCTCTGACCCTGCGGTCACAATAGCACAGCAAACTTCACAGCCAGAAGCTAATCTAGAATATTTTTAGTCAGGAAAGAAAACTAATAGACATGGTGATTTACAGCCCAAGGGTTTATTTTTCTTTTCGATAATACATCACTATGTGAACTTAGGTCATTCAGATGATGTTGAATTCTTCACATACCCATGTAGTCAAGGTGGTGCTAGCTACAAAGCTGCTACTTTTAGCTGTTGCCTCAATAATAAGCTTGTAGTTGGATTTTTCGTCTCCAAGGGGAAGAAAGACAGACTTCACCTTGTTGTTTTCGCTGCAACGAAGATGCTGACCTGAAAAAAACTCGAAATTCAGAAAACAATTGAAACTGAAAACTATACGGGATATCACTCTTGGAGTTGCTGTGTTTGCTAAACTGGATAACTCACCCTTTGAAGTCTTAAAACAATACTGACAATTTAAACAAGGTGTTTCTGCGTTGCACGTTATTGTGAATGGATCAAGGATTGTTCCGCCACGTGGTGATATGCCACACTTCATTTTATCCAAACTGTTGCTCACTGGTGAGGTTGCACCATCTGTAGAAGCAGTATTAGTTGTTATAGCTGTAGGAGGAGCGTCAGAGGGTACTGGGGGAACAGTGGTGGGGGTTAAAACATTTGTTGTATCAGCAGGGTTAAAAGCAGTGGTAGTGGAAGCCGTATTACTGCTCATCTGTTTATCAGGAGAAGTTGCAGTGTTGGGGGATGCTGGAGAACCAGTCGTAGGGGTTAGAGGGTCAGAGTTAGAGGATGATGAAGACGCGGCTGTAGTGGTGGCTCTCTTTGTTGTAACAGCAGGGTCAGGGGATGCTGAGGAGGTAGCGGCGGCTCTCTTTGTTGTGATGGCAGAGTTAGAGGATGCAGAAGACGCAGTCGTAGCTTCGTCTGTTGTAACAGCAGGGTCAGGGGATGCTGAGGAGGCAGTGGTAGCTTTGTTTGTTGTAGCAGCAGGGTTAAAGGATGCAGAAGATGGAGTAGTAATGGTGGCTCTCTTTGTTGTAACAGCAGGGTCAGGGGATGCTGAAGAACCACTAGTAGTGGTTGCTTTGTTTGTTGTAGTAGCAGGGTCAGAGGATGAAGAAGGTGCAGTAGTAGCTTTGTTTGTTGTAGTAGCAGGGTCAGAGGATGAAGAAGGTGCAGTAGTAGCTTTGTTTGTTGTAGTAGCAGGGTCAGAGGATGATGAAGATGCAGGTGTAGCGGTGGCTCTCTTTGTTGTAGCAGCAGGGTCAGGGGATGCTGAAGAACCACTAGTAGTGGTTGCTTTCTTTGTTGTAGTAGCAGGGTCAGAGGATGAAGAAGATGCAGTAGTAGCTTTGTTTGTTGTAGCAGCAGGGTTAGAGGATGATGAAGATGTAGGTGTAGCGGTGGCTCTATTTGTTGTAGCAGCAGGGTTAGCAGATGTTGTGGAGGCATCAGCAGTTTGAGGGGGTGCGGTGGTACGATCAGATTCTTCTGCTGTTTGTTCTTCAGTGTCTTCACTCTCATCTTCATCATTTGAACCAGAGGAGGAGGATGAGGAGGATGAAGATGAACTACCACTTGTTGATGTGTCTATTTGAATTTTTTTGAAATAGCAATCCTTATCCTCTTCTAGATGAAAAGAAAACAAAGGTATAAAAAAAAATTCTATAACAAAATGTTTTATTTTGCAAAACAGAAAGAAAAACTCAATAACTATAAGATCCATTTTTACTTTTCTTAATCCATTTTTATGCATACGTACTGTAGGTTAACACCACAGTGACTGTCTCCTTTGCCTCTTTAAGATAGGAATAATTTATCGTGAATTGAGTTCCACCATGAGCCTTCGCTGTAAGTGGCCGCTGTCTTGCATCTTCGTAACAGCTCTTTGTCTCCTTCTGCAAATTAATTTGCGAGCAAAATATTAAAGTTAACAGCTAACTGTCTCTCAATTGCCTCACAGTATTGATACTTACCTCCCAGTGCTTTGCATCAGCGGGGTCCTCAATGTACCACACAACTTGAGGACACTGTGATTTCCCTTCACAAACCATTTCAATTTTAGCACTCCGGTCCTTCACTACAGGGTTACAGCCTCCGGTGCATGACAGACTAGGCAGCAGCAAATGAGGAAGATCATGTTCTCTGACATGTTACAGCAGTGTGCACATATTAAAAAGCTTCACCACATAGAAATGTCAATTGAAACAGTCTCGCCCTGCACTGATTTGAGCATTTCAGATAAGAACTTTATTTATCCCCGAGGGGAAATTCGATATTTATGTGATTTATGTAACTGTCAACATGGCAGTGGAAAAAAACAGTTTGTCCAACAGTTTTTGATTTTCTTAGCCAAAGGCATCAAAATGTTAATACAGGCTCATATCAGGTTGGACTTTCAGACAACTTTTGACTCAGTCCTCGAAGCTTTTTGAAAACCATGACATACCTTAGCCAACTTGGAGCTTCCTTCTTAGGGGTGTAGGTGATGCATATGTCTTCAGTTTTTTTCACATCGTTATTATTCTGATCTATCTCACTAAAATGATACTTAGAGAAGTGAAATGGATCAGGAATACAACTGTCTTTAACAGTGTGTACTTGTCCTTGGTAATTCCCTTGACAATTACAGGGGTTTTCTGTGAAGCAACAGAGAAAGTGATTTTAATACAGAGAAAATTAAATTCAAACTCAAATAGGACTCATTATGATATTCATTATTGAGTCATGTAAGGACCATAGACCATGGAAATCTAAATTCACATAGTGCTGGTTTAGTCTGAGAGGAGATGATTCACAACCTTCCTGTGCAGTGTGCAAAAAAAAAAAAAAAAAGGAATATTTTGCATTATTTGTTTGTCAGCTTCTAGATTCAAATGCCCCCTCGCTCACCCCTCTCTGGCCTTTAAGACAAGAGCTGCTTGCATGAAAAATATGATCCTCCATTTGTCAAGTTTTTACTGTCATAAACTTCTAGCAATATAAACAGTTTTCCGCACAACCACTTATTGCCTTTTCTTCTTCCTTGTCTCCCAGCTAAGCAACCTCCTGAATACAAACATGCATATGTTACAGTCAGATGCAGTGACACAACAGCCTTCAAGACAGGCTTACTTTAAATCATATAGATATATATACTGAATATATAAGGCTTAATCTAAGTGTTGCAGATTGAACCAGGTTAAAAAATGACTCAGATATACTCTCTCTGGAGGGGCCAGCCTGCATAAAGATTCTCTGCTCCCTGTCTTTTCTGGTTTTCAGCCTGCAACAGTGTTAACAGCAGATAAAATTGGACCCCGCCAGGTGTTCGCATCAATTCTACTCCCTCAAGTCCTGATTGAACTTTGGCTTGCTTTCCTCCTGGCCAGGGAGACAATTTTATCACCGACTTCCTTCTTGTATCATACTGAATTAACATATGACAGTTTCAGAGTCATAATGGATCTTTGTTTGAATTCTCTTGTGCGGTGACTATCGTAAAAAGACCCTTCTGCCACACCAGCCCTTTGTGGAATAGTTTGGACATGCCTGACCTAGTGCCAGGACTCAGTGGTAGAATTGGTCATCTTCCTTGTGTGTGAACAGGATAATGCAATATTGATGAGCTCTACATATAGCAGCCTCTTCCATGTGAATGTAAGGTGTAATGTAAAAGCACCTTGAATGGTCTGAAGACTAGAGACAGAGCTATATAAACATAGTCTATTGACCCAAATGTGTTGAAAAAAAGAGCAGAAAAAAAGCCAAAGACTTACTGCATGACCACTCGTAGCGCCTTTTTGGGTCTATGTCAAACTTAGGATCCACTGAGAGCGTAATCACCATGTCTTCGTTGGGTATTTCTCCCACTGTTTCTGCAAAAAGTTTTAATCCAGGGGATCTGATGACTCGGGCGTGTCCTCTTCTCTGAAGAAAAACAAATGAAAAGCAGGATTTATTAACGACGCAAAATAGAAAAGATGTTCAGAACAGAGGAATTAGCCAAGCTTTTGACTTTGAAGAACTTTGAAGAAAAAAATCACAAGAGAGAGTGTAAATATGCGAACTCCAACATGTGAAATATTATCTTGTTTTATTGTTATAATAACTTACCTGCTGGTTTTCAAGCCTTAACAAATGATTATTATATCTATACTGTTCAACAAGTGAGTTCTTGCCACAGGATGGAAATATATCCATGTCCACTTCAGAAGAGGAGAAGACATTCCAGGCTCTGAGTTTGACCTGAATGGAGCCTGTAACTCAAAAACAGTTATTAGATATTTGTTTGATGGATACCAATAAAATCTGCACAGCTATCAAATGAGCGAACAAAGTTAACAAATGTACATAAAACAGCCATAGTGTTACTGTTACTTACTGTTGTATTTTGCCTCACACCTGGTTTTCCTCTGTTTCTATGTGTTTACGTACCTTTCATTTCATTTCCAATATGAAATACTTCCTCCCTCGTTTTCATTTCCCTTGTTTCAGAGAACGAGCTGTTGTCTCCAGTCAGGAGGAAGAGGAGCAGAACAGGTGCCCCACTTTGAAGCGACACACCAATGGGAATTCGGGAAGAGTCTTGGCAGTTGGGTTGGTCGGTCAACACCGTGGCCTGAAGCCCAGATACCACCTCCAACACACACACCTGTAGCATTTTAAATCAGAAACACTTTGCTCTTAATTCCCCTACTCTTAATCAAAAGAAAAGGAGCACACTGATTGAAATTAAGAAATCTTTAATGTGTATTTTAAATCTATATTGGAGTTCATTATCTTCTGTTTTATACAGAAACTTTATATCGAGTACAGCAAACATGTTGGTCATAATTCAGTGCTAAGACTTGTCACATAGAGAGAGCACTGTGGCTGAGTCTCCTGTGCAGATAAATGTTCATTTTTCAGGCTTGCACTCAGGCTTGTTGTGTTGTTAGTTGCCTTCCAGTTTGGATTAACCTTTGATTCAAAAACTGTATTAGTCCTTCAAAAACATCTTGTTACTGACATTTTCTTGGTTCAGCTTTTGTTCCATACTTGCTGAGTGGGACAGAAGAACGGCTCGTACCTCGGCATTTCCAAAAGAGCAACAAATTACATGCCAATAGAAGGAAAAATACCAAGATTAAAAATATGATTATAAAATAAAAACAGGATCTTTTAAGAATGCTTAATCGATAAAATTTAATTAGATTTACCAAACTTTTTCAAAAGCAGATTTTTATTTATTTTTTCTCTTTGATTTTATTCACTCAGTAATTCTCAATAATCAGCAGTTTATCGACCCTGTACAGATTTTCAATTCTCGTAAAAGCTGAAGGACTATGTTCACAGAAATTTGGTTTCCAGCAATTTTGTGCACTCGACATGTTCCCAGACACTCTTGAAGTAGTCACTCCATTGATTTTGAGAATTGCAGCAACAAAAGCAGATAAAAAGTTTTTAAAAAATCAGGCTTTAGGGTTTTACTTACAGGAGGTGAAAACTTTCAAAAAGTTCATAAGCAGCACACAACTTTGCCATCAAACAAATATGTGGTGCGAGGATATTTTCAAACTTTGATTAACCGACTCTCTACTCCCCCTATTTCCTGTCTTTCTTCAGCTGTCTTATGTTTTCTTGTTCACCCTCAATTTATTTCATTTCAAGAAAATGTTTTTGACATTTTGTTTTTGTCATCTTGTTCGTTTTTAAAGTTACGATTTGGTGTGGTACTCGACGGGTTTATAATAAACACATCATAAAAGAAAATTCAAACGAGGGTAGGAATGATTTTTGAAGATTTGAAGACTTTTGAAGTGAAAGTGGTTGGGTAGACAGTTGTGTATTTTTCAAGAAGGTGTGTAAGAACTTGGTTGCTTTGTTGTTAAAATTTCTAAACTTCTTATCATGGCAGAGTCACAGTGATAATTGCACTTTAAAGACAAAAGCAGCTGATTTGCTTTGATTTGTTTTTATACACTTTACAGTTCTGTATAACTTTTAAATGTTTGTGGCTGTTCATTTAACTCACAAAGCCTTGAACTCAGACAGCTTTAAATATGCCTGATTTCCTAACTTTAATAATCATACATTGTCTCAACTTTTTCAAGCATTAAAAGGAAAACATTAATCAATATAATAAGACCAACTTTTTCACTCAGACTCGATGTCACAGGATGTTGATTTGGTCTGAATAAGAATGAAGAGGAGTGATGGAACCACTGTGCTCTGGTATTTACAGATATGCAACTAATGATGTGGCGGGAGTTTATAATTAAAGGTTGAATTTAATTTCTGATTAGGAGAGGCTTTTACCCCTCAATCAACTGCTTCCCCAAATGATCAAAATGTTAAAAGTTCAAACTGTCTTTTCCATATCCCACCGCCCCCATTTGTAGAAAAAATAAAAATTAAATGACGTATCGACGTGCAACTTTTTAAAACATGTGTTTTTTTTTATGCCTAACTTGATGTCTGCTGAGTTACCTGTAGGTTTGCAGACTTTTCAGGAACTGTGACCATATTAGATGCATGAAGAGTCAGCTGATGGCAGCCGGGCCCAAGCTGCTTTACAATTTCTGCAGCTACTGTGACGATATGGGGGGTATTTCCTCTGACCACCGGCAAAACAGACAACAATTCACCTTTCTGGATTCTGTACGTCACATTTGTGCCTGTAAAAAGCAATATCAAAAGAGAGTTTTTACAGAGTCTGTATTCAAACAACACATTCGGGGAAAGGAGACAAAGACACGCTCCCACGAAAACCCTTTAAAACATATCACAGACATACATACTGTGATCAAAGTGGCAACTACCTGCTTTTACTTCCATCTGAATCTGAAGTGGCTCTCCATTAAGGGCTTTGCAGTTGGGCACATGAGAAGACAATTTCCCACTATAGCACCTGATGGGACTGAACTCTGTGATAGCCTCTTGAATGATAATCATTTCCTGTGCGATAACGTGTATGTTGCTGTGGGTGCACTCAACTGCCACTTCAAAAGTGTTTGGATGTGAATATTCGTACGTCACGCTGCTCTCCAACCTGGAAAAAAAGCACATATAGAGAGTGTTCATATGGATCCTGGGAGAATATCACACAGAGACACATGCTCAAACATGTGATCTTGATCTTGCCCACCACAAGAACTCTGGATACAGGCCTAATAGGCTGGGCCGACACCATTTGTGCAACAGGCCTAATTAAAATGATTAATTTCACTTGCAATGTTCAAATTTTCAATAACATCCAGAGCTGTTTCCTTTCTAAATAGACTTCAAATCAGAGTTTATTATACTGCCTTGATGCGTTAAGTTTGGACCAATGCAAGTGGTCCATTTTGTGATGACCAGTTGCTAATAGTTTAGTTTCCTTGCAGTAGATGGATGCATGCATGTCAGAGGGGACTACAAGTTAAGTATAATACTGCATCCAGGTTAAAGTCAGACAACTTTTCAAGGATGTGGCTCTCTTCAAGTTGGACACCACACCCCGCTTTAACAAGCTTAAGAACAAGACCCAGATCAATTTGGGCATATCTCAGTACCTTTTACTGGATGGACAGGGGACAATCGAATTGTCACAAAGAGGTTGGGTTAGAAGAGAAGTGTCTTCTCTCTCTCCTTTCAAGAGAAGGACTGGTTTATAAAACAACAATAAATGCTTAGAAGAGGCACCATCCATGAAAAGACTTCTTCTGAACCCGGGGTATGACTATGAGTTACCTCATTGATAAAACAGCACCATAAACTGACAGCTCAGTGTTCCCCCATCTCTCATTAAAAGGCAATCTTGCTTTGTATTTCCAGAAATCTGCTGGAATGACAGAGTTTTGAATGCATGAATATAAATTCACACTAATGTAACAACAAGAGTGTGTGACCTGATTAGCAGAATAAAAGCTACATCTGCTGCCTATAAATAAGCCCAGTCCATTCAAACCAACTCAAAGTCTCCAACTGAGACTCGAGTGCCCTCCAAACATGTGAATAATGAGATATGTTTCTGTTTTCACACATGCTGTGCAACTCAAGAAATGCCTCCATGTGAGACTCAAGGGAAATTTGAGTTCCTTTTTTGTATTTGTTAGCCGTTTCAATTTGAAGGTCAAAGTTACTCACCCCTCTTTAATATGCAGATCAATAACATGCCCATCGCCAGTACTCAGCTTGCAGTCGAGGTGTCCTTGAGGCGAATCCATGAGCCGTTTCACTCTGATGGTGACTGCTTCATAAACAGCAGCTACAGAGCTCACTGACAGTATGAGAGCTATGGAGAGAAAATTACAGAGCATGAAGCACTTGAACTGGAGTCAACTGCACATTCACAGGCACACATTAATGTCGTAATCATCATTATCACTCTGGAAACAGTGAACTAGCACATGAACTTGGTTGAATGACTCGAGCTGCGACATCAGACACCATCACTGCATCTTTCACTTTGCACTGAACAGATGGGAACCTCATACATCTGCATGACCTGTACAGCAGAAAGAAAACTATCCTTATTCATAATATTTGATCATGGTTTATATCACATTGACTTACCATCTATGCAGTGGTATTCCAAAGAAAGGTAACTCCCATACTGCGGACATTGCTCGCCAAAGGAGTCAACAACCTCAGAGATGTGGCACACTTGGCGGCCCTGGCAGTGGTCTGGGAAAGACATGGAGAGATGAACAAATCACGTCTCATATGGATATTGTAGTGTTAAATTTACAAGGGTTGTGCTCTAGCAACATCTCAGCAAACAATCCTATCAATAACTCATGAAGTCATCATCATTGACTGCACTGCTGTTTAACTCTCCAAATGATCATTGAAGAAACACTTCACTTTCATCCTCGTTAATGCTCGCCAAGGCCTGCGCAGACTCCTACTCAGGCACAGAGACCTTTATCATGCAAGGAAAATAGAAGCAGGCTGTTCTAATAGATAAGAATCCACACATGGACACAAGGGTCTTGTCTCAGTCTGACGAGGTCCCTCAACTAGAAAAACTCACTTGCTATGCGTTATCTTATTTATTAGACAGCTATTTTCTCACTAAATCTACAGAGTACATTTTATGGGTTTATGTGTACATAATAAAGATTAAATTTTCAATATCACCCGTTTTTTAAATCTTGAAATATGCGTTTCCTCTCCTGGAAGTACCATCCCTCCCCCCTAAAGCGTGCTGGGAAAGGCTGCATTACCCATATATCCATGAACTGGATGAACAGGTTTGGAAACAGATGGATGCTATACTCTTTTCAACCATTAAACATATAAGTAAATATGTACTCGAAATGTCAAAGAGCATTCATGTATCCTTGAGGCTATTGAGCTATTATTGTCTTTTTCTTACCATTACTATCCAGATGGGCAATCTATTATTGCAGTAATGGTCTGTGGGAAAGCATTTTGCACTTAATGATGATTGTATTGGATTTTAATGACAGTGTTGATCCGTTCAAAAGCTTTTTTGGCAAAGACAAGTGTTTGTTTTTCTATTCTGAGTCATTTCAACTGACTTCAGCTAATCATGAAAGAAACAATTATGACAGTAAAATGGTCTTTTGTGAAATAAAGCTTTCAAACATCAGTCATTGTTCCCATATTTAAGTGAAAAATATAGACAAAGCAAAACAAAACATTACAGACAATGTCTTACCTGTTAATGTTTCTAGAACATCCACCCAGCCACACTGATATTGTGCTGGTGTCATCTGTGTAAAGAGAGAGGATTGACAGTAATGCATGTTCTTTCGTCCATAGCCACCGTCTAGTGTTAAAACTTGACCAGAGCTGCACTGCAGAGTGGTGTGACGACCTGCACACACAATGGATCTGCCAAACTCTGTGAAAAACACAAAAAAAGCACCAAAAAGTGGTCATTTACCACAAAGGTATTGCGTTGACTGTATTTTTCTGTCACGGTAACAGTCAATACATACCAAACTGGCAGATGAAGGGCAGGTTTTTGTTGCAGTCCTTTGTAGCTTTCCAGCGAAAGCCAGAGTCTCTCAGTATGTGTCCACAGGTCGCTCCAGACGGCGGGCTGTGGACCCACTTAGAATAGATGATAGGTGAACTGTCTAGCCAAGAGAGGAGACCTGAGGTACGAGAAAACCTGAACATGTGCCAACTGAAACACTAGTTTGTACAATGACCTTGCCTGTAAAATTAGAGACACTTGTGTTTATTGAAAGTTCATTTCAATGGAATTCATTGTACTTATCACTGTTTTAAACAGATCTCTGAAATTAACCTCATTTATACTTGCCGTAAATGGATGATATCAAATCACACACCTTTCATAGGAAAGAACTTGTGATGACATGCCACAGATATGAGCCACATCAATCAATCAACTACCAGGGGAGAAATCAACTTGATATTTGACAGCTATTAGGTTTGCATTGACACCGTCATTTATCCTAATTTGGCTGTGTGTTACAGAGCAAATTAAGTGAGATAATTCAGTTTAGACCAGCTCTAAACATAACAAATGACAGTGCAGCTGAGAGCAGAGCAGTGAATGTCGCATGCATGATCTGACTACATTTTTCAAGGGGTACAGGACCATTAAAACAAATACACCCATCTTAAATTGGAGTAAGGAACCTAATCTATGTTACTATTTTAATCTGTATTTAATCCACTTCCCTTTTCTTAGTTGGCCAGAAATGACAGCACAGTTACAATACATTGATGGGAGGGTTTGGGCTGTATTATCAGACTGATTATTTCATTGGTAAATGTGCAGAGACTTAAATTGTAAGTAAAGTAAGTTTAAAGTAAATTCCAGTAGAACCATTTTCTATACCCTCTTCGGTGAGTCTGATTCACTCCAGCCCATCTCTGATGTAAGGCATCCTATATGCGCCATTTTGTTTGACGCTGCAAGACATTTTTCTCTCTGAAGAAGAAGAATAACGGCATTTTAAGTTTGCATGATGTGGTTGAAACCCAGGTTTTAAGCGTTACAAGTATTACCTAAACTGGTGTAACATATAAGAGATCAAAAACAGCCAAAATCGGGAGTTATCGATTTGACTGATTCACTAAGTTGTCCGAGTTACCAGGCAGGCAACAAGGAAACGTCCCACCTTACAGTAACGGTCAAATAGCAGCTACAGACTACATTGAGGTCTTCTAACTACATACACCTGCATCAGAAACTACCGGGTTGGGCACAAAAAACTCTATATCGCCGTAAATGACAAATAACGTATGTGTTTTAACATTTCTGTGTAGTATTTTGCTTTATTTTTGAACAACGGTTTACTGGGAAAATTGAGGTGTGCCCACACGACACAAGGCTTTCTAACTAATTTCTTGCTTATAACGGAAGTCCAACTCTTAGACATCGTTTCGATTTTAACTTTAACAGATTCGTCCACATCTCAGACTTGCCTTTGTTTGTCTTTGTTTTGTAGAAAACAGCTTTAATCTTCGTTTCAACGTCCACAGTTGCTTCCTCCACTGTTTATACTGAGCAAGGCCCGGTGTTGTGCCGTAGAATGCACCCCTGCAGTAGAATGCATTCCCTCCACTAATTAGCTTCTTAAAGTGGAAGAAAATTATCTCATATAAAAAAAACACGAGTATTGAATCATGACAACATGTCAAATGGAGCAGCAAACTTTCGTTTTGTTTTAATGTGTCTCAAAAATGCACATATAGAGGTTTACTTGGGTATATGAACTGTACAGTAAGCTGTCAAGGTAGAGAACATTATATTTTCGGGACATCAAATATTCCGAATCAGAGGGCCATTGTTTTCGGCTTATCTGAATAGCCTGAATGAAACCATTATAGGCACGCACTTTCAAATCCATCCAACGGTAAGGAAATTTGGATTATTTCGCCTTTTTATGTACTTTCAACCGCGTTTCCGTCAGGGGTGCATTCTACGGCACAACACCGGCGTCCCACCGCGGGAATATTTTCCTGTCCGGTCCCGCGAGATTCGCGTAAACCTCGCGAGATCACAATAATAATCCATACATTTGATCGATGGACAGGACATGGATAACAATATGCAACAAACGAAGATCTTTGCATAAAAAGCTAATTCTGGTACATCCAAATATGTATTTTCATTACATAGTAAAAATTCTCTCCTTTTTTATGACTTGTTGGCGGGGTATGAAGTGATTTTGTCTCACACTGTTGTAAAATGACAGCTTTAAACAAGCTGGGAGGCAATAATTACTGAAAAAAGAAGACCAACATGGAAAAAATGGACTCTTTGTACACTAAGCTATTTAATTTAATCACAAGTGCCGGGCTCTTTTTCTACATTTTGAGGTAAATTGCTGTATTTAATGAACTGAAACAAATCTGATGTGATTGAAATAAACAAGCACACACAACACCCCCCTTACTCATAAACTGCTGGTAATAATATCAGGATCATTTCAGAGAAATAGTCATCTTATTACATAAATTTAAAAAACTGATAAGGTAAGAGCAGCATTATTGTGCTGCAAAGTACTTCCTAGGAAAATTGTCATTAAAACGAATCATACTGTGCATACATTGCTGAGAAAGTAATATCAGGTTATATGAGATCCATTTTCTAACATGTAAACTCTCACCCCTGTCTCTGTATTGTATTTTGGCATCTTACCGGGAAGATATTGCAGGTTAGGAGAGGCAGAAGGAGCCAATCCAATCCACACATCCTTTGTTGGGTCCAAGTACCTTTGGAAGAAATGCTGCGACTCTTCATCTGGGATGAAAGCAAGGTGTCCACCTTGCTCCTCACACCAAGCCTGAGCGTGATAAAAAGTATGCTGGAGATCCACAAACTCAAAGCAGGAGCCTCCAAAGGCCTCCTGGTGATCCAGACAGGCGTTGATAAGCATTTTATCTTCAGTACAAGACAGACGGCCGAATGTCAAGAGGACAAGCAGCTGCGCGATGATCCGGCACATCCTCTCTGTTTCCACTTCAAAAAGCAACTGTTCATTTCATGTCACTCCTCAAGTGCTTTAGTGAGATTACAGCAGTAAAAAAAGTCAAATCTTGTGTCTGATGTCCTGAAGCATGCACCCTGCTGCCATCCCGTTTTAAAGTGGGTCTTTGACAAGCCTCTCACACACCTGACTCTTGGCTGAATGGAAATTTGTTTGTTCAGATAGCATTGCTTTCTATGTAAGCTGCAACAAAGGAAACCCAGGAGAATAGTTCATCCAGTTGGCTGGGGTGCACAATGTGAGCATCAAGTGTAATAAGCGGATAAGAGGCTTTAATATCGTCAAATATGCTGAAGTGAGTGTAGAATCACCTGTATGTATTTTTGTGGACTTTTGTTTCTGCAAAGCGGCAGGTCCCCTCCTGTGGCAGTCAACATCCTACCCCTGTTTATCTCCACTGTGGTGCAGAATAGTTACAAATGCATTTATGTATTTGGCTAAAGGCTATTCAAAAAAAAAAAAAAAACCCCGTAGGAGGATAAAGTTGAGCTTCAAAAAAGAAGAATCAGACTTAACATGCATTAAAAGAACATCTTGAAGGTCACCATCACTTCTGCTGATTTATTGCCAGTCTGTTTACTTGGAGAAAAGAAACAGCAGAGAGTGAGCAAGTGAGGTTAAAAGACACTGAAAGCTGCAGTCTACAATTGAAAAGTGAACTGGGGCATGTCTGAACACAATTTCCTCATTGGTTGGTGCACAATCTGGGCACTAAATAGAAATAAGGCCTTAGAGAGGTTGCGTCATTGCTCATAGGTATATTATGGGTTTAACATGAATCAAACCAGTTGGTGTGTCTGCTCTCATCCCCTATATGAGCCAGGTGCAGCTGCAAACAGGCGCATTCTTATATACACAACAAGTTTAAGTCTGTCTTCAGTACTACACAGGGCCCAAGCCAGGATTATTAACTTCTATTATACTTATATTAAGATTTACACACCCACGGGTGCTCTTTATATACATGCACTGCTTTGCACTGGGTGGACAATAAGGTCCCTGATGTCTAAGTGTTTTTAACTCAGTAGTGTGGACATAGATGCAATAGACTGTGAATCTTATAGACTGAATTTTTCTAGCAGTGGGAAATGAACCGTTTCAAACCAACAAAATAAAAGAATCAATATTTCACGTCAAGTTATTGACTCTGGGGTAATGTAGGTTGTATGGCAGGATTGAGCCTGACTGGTTGCTCATTGTACTTAATCTTGAACAAATATTCAGCCTGCAGCCACACAGCAGTTGTCTCCCTGAATACTAATGTCGCTGCATGGCTGTATATATGTATGTATGTTCAGTATGAACATAAGCCTCTTGTTTGCTTACAAGTTTATCATTAATACATAAAACATGAGGATTGTACTTTGTAACTGCTGTTTTAGAGTTTTCCCTAAAGAGAGTTGAATTAATACAATTTTCAAACTATATATTCCTACTTTATTAATATCCAATGTGCAAGTATCTCACATTTTAAATCAGTCCTGGTTGTATAGTATCTTCAAGGTCCTGTTTTTATGCGTGTTAATGATATATGCTACTCAGACCTTTAATTTAAAGTGCATAAATATGAGAAAGAAAATGAAAGGATATGAGTTCAGAGCATGCAACAAAACATACAGAATAAATCTTGTTTACATTTTGTCCTATCTCTACAAAACTGGTGTTTACTGCTTTCCAAGACTGATTGCATTTTTCTCACCAAAGCATTTTTCCAGATACTTTAGAGTTGGCAAAGTATGGGGTGAAGTTTCCACAGCTGTCTCTGGTCAAAGGGATCAAACTGCACCCTTCGTTCTCACCACAGAACGACCCTCAGGTAAACAAAAGCATACACCCAGCGTGTTTCAGAGTGGAATTATAGTCAGCCAAACCAAATTTGTGGTGGTTTAAAATGCTTTTTTTTTTTAAAGGAAACCCAACCTCATCACTCTACCTATAACAAATTTGAGGTATGGGATGACAGTATCTCGAGTTTCCTCGCTGTAACCTGCAGGTAGATGCATGAGAAGCGGTAAGAGTACAGCTCAGGTGCAGGGCCGTGGTGACAAGCACAGAGTGAGGGAAAGAGACGAGAGAAATCTTTCATCTAAAACAGAACACCAATTGGGAGGATGCAATTTCAGGTGATTGTGGAAATTACGTCTGCAAAGTGTGAACTCAGTGCAACTTGAGCTACCTTTCTTAAGTAACTCAGCGGTGCCTGTCTTTTATTCCATACCTTGAAAACATCTGAGGTTTCTACGATGGAAAATTGGAACAGATTGGTGCATGGGCAGAAGTGCAAAGACACTCATATGATTTCACAGCAAAGAGAGGAACCAAATGGAAAACTTCAACCACTCTCTTTATCTGTCAGCAGGCGAAAAATCAAGATAAATTCTTGTTCCAAATGTTGCGTCCAAGGAACAAATTAGAGACATAGGAAAGGCATCTAATCACCCTTCTCTACTCTTCTTTCTGTCTCCCTAAAAGGATATTATAGACCTCCGAAACTCAACAGTAGCAAAGCTGACAAAGATCAGAAAGAGTTCAAATTATACCAAGTGTGAAGTTATCTCATTAGCTAGCCTTCAGAATGACTTTTGGTTTAGAAAGTTTGAACAGTTTAGCTCTGCCCTTTTCTTGAAACATGTGAGTCTGTGAGAACCGTTAGGTCTTCAGGCAGTGAAGCAACAATGAAACACACATTTTATCACCACTACTCACATCTGTGGAGCAATCTTCCTGAAAACATGAGAGCATCAGAGAATATCAATATCTTCCAAAAGCAAACTCAGGACCAACCTTTTTAGTTATATTGATTGTTAATTCAGCCCACTTCTATCTTATTTTTACAGATTTTTTATTTTATTTTAAGCCTTACTTCAAACATTTGCATCTCACATTTATTCTTCATTTGTCTGTTGACCCTTTCAGGTTCACTCCTTTGTTTTTTGTTCCTCATCAGTCTGTTATTTCACCCATGCATATCTGACACAATATTCTGGGTTAGTCTGTCCCTCTGTCTGCTTTCTTTTGACCCTCAAAAGCAACGTCATGTTTCTGTGTTTGTTCTTTTTTATTTTTTTTACGTCTTCTTTCAGTCCTTAATGGCTCTTATGTATGTATAACTGAAGCTCTGAGCCAGCAAGCTTATTAGTGTACGTTCAGAATGATGCATTCATATCAGCCTAGGTGGGAGCAGACACCACAGGCACCTGCAACAGCTGTGCATGATAAAAAGCTTTTTACCCTCTTTGCACAACAATAGAGGGCGGCTGCTGTCAGGACAGAAAACAGGCTGGTCTGCTTTAGCGGCTTAGTTGGAATCAGAGGATAACTGTGTCTCCATAGAGACTTGATCATTCTGTGTTTTCAGTTTGTGCTCATAGTCATTTTTCAGCAATAAAAGTTACTCTAAACATGTTTCTTGAACTTTGTCAGCAGTATAATTGAGCAGGGTCATTTATTAATCTACTCAAGAAAACTAAACAAAAATGACAAGAGGCAAAAATGAGGGGAAATGGAGCAGATATTTCTCATGTCAAAAAAATCTGTGCAGTTTTTATGGGCTGACAAGCTCTCTTTACAATCTCATACACCAGACAAATGTAAGAAGAAAGTCAATCGTTTCACTTTCAACACATTAAAACAAATGTTGAACCTTTTTCTGCGAACCCTCAGAATTACATAATTGTATTTATACTGGTATATGTAACAGGGCAGTCTCCAGCTCTACATAATGAGTCAGGATGCCTCCTGGCAGTGCGTCTCTCTGTTTACTTTGGCCTCATGCCAAACTTGCTGCAAATGCATTGTCCTTCCACACCTTGGCTGATTATACTGCCCCCTAGTGGATAATAAATGAAGTTCAGGGAGACTTTGTACACCAAGCTGCAAACAAGAAGACACAGACCTGTGTCGAAAACACTACTTTTTATTACCTGCCATCACGTCTGATTATATGAATCTGATTCAGTAACACACAGAGTCTGCCAACTGAGTCAATAAATCCTTTGAGCGCACGCTACTCCAAATAATCTGGATGTAGGTCATCAAAACATTTCTTTTCAAAACATAATGAACAGTTATATTGAAGAGAAGTTTCATTTTCAATAAGACACAATAGGAAAAACAGAATCCAAAACCTGGGTCCATAATGACTGGAAGTTAGACTCATGTGACACCGGGGGGCTTTAGAGCATCATGATGTTATTGCCAAAGGTCCTGTGGTACTTTCCACTAAATCATATCCCTTGTATGCATGCATCTTAATTAGGGTATTTGGGCTTAATTATATAATCTGAGGACAATATGGTCAAAGCTTAAGCAAGTAACTTCAAGTCATTGAACAAAACACTGTAATCCTGCATAGCAAAGATATTTCACTGATTTTAGACTTAATTCTTAAAAAATCTTAATTTATGTTGCAAGATTGGATTCCCCCTTTTAGGCTTTTGTATTGTTGAAACAGATTGGACTGTTCTTACAGCCCACATTCATTTGTATATTTTATTTTATGCTATATTTTTTGAGCACAATTGCAAAAGAAGAACATTTTACGCACCTCCAACCTCCTCAGAGTAGAGCTGTGCCGAAGAGCCGCAAATGCTTTTTCCTCCTGACTTGCAATAGTGTCACTGTGAAACAAAAAACCTTAGTAGTCCTAACAAGATTCACCGTGAAATCTGTCTTTTAGCATTTCTTTAAATGGAGTTAAACGGAAGAAAAATGTGTAAAAGGTGCAGCAACTTTCATTTCTCTGTGTTATATTCCCTTAATATCTAGGATCTGATCACTGTGAAACGGTTAAATTATTCACACATTCATTGCTTCTTTCTATTTCACTGTCAGCACAGACGCCTGAGGCGGCTGTGTTCCTGCTCTCCTCTCATGTTTTTCAGATTTCTGTCTTTGAGATATTCCCAAGATGATTCTGCAGGAACTCGGGAGGATTTTCCCCGTGACTACTTTTCTCTAGGAATAGGTATCATGGTTTTATACTCCTGGATTATAACAGATGTGTCTTTATCCAGACTTCCTTATAACCTGGGTTCAGTAATACCCAGTCTGGCTTATTGCAGAGCTGATTCAGAGCTCTGTAACAGAAAGCTGCAGGAAAACTCATTTCATTCACATCATTCCTCCACAAATAGACATCCTGCAGGGATTTTAGGTACAGCATGTTCACTTTAAAAATGTACTAACATAGGTCAATTTTTCTCAAAGTCTTAACTTTCCAGGTCCAATCTCACGTCTTGTCTAGACTTGAATCGACTCTGTGAGAAACTTCGGATGACTTTAAACTGTAGACAAGTTTTGTTCAAGAAAAATAGAGAAAAAGAATTAAAAAGATTTTTCTTTTCATGTTCTGACACTGGATTTTGTCATACCCAGAAATTGAAATGGTTCCGACTATATTTAACAGGATTGTAAAAAGCAATTGTATTTTTTTTATTTGAAAAAGAATCACAAAGGCATTATTCATGCTGTAGTTGAATCACAGGTGAAATAACGACCTTTAAAGCATATCAATTGTGAATAAAACAGGAACAGGAAAAAGTACTCCTATCAATTTTATATTATTCTTCAATTTTATAATAGGCCTACTCCTCGTGAGCAATTCTAAGATGGGGGTTTGTCAAATATGGACTCTACTCCACTAATCTATCAAGGTTGTGCTGTGATGCTGTAGTTCAAGTCGCAACAACTTTCCTGTATTAAATTCAAAACTAGTTTCATTTGCTTTTGCACCTTTAGGCTTTTAAAGATGATCCCAGAGCTTATTCAACCGTTAATATGTTCACAAAGAACATGTTGAGGGAGTGTCTAAATGGAGACAGCTGTCAGAGCTACCTGAGCTGTGTTTCTCCATTGTACTTCAGCAGCTTCGTCATCATCGCCCAGTTTGTGCTGGTAAACCTGGTGGTCGCAGCCATTATGCAGGCTCTAGAATAAAGGGCAGCACCGAGGTACAGACCACGCCAGCACGCAGACAGGTAGCCATTCTTCAAAAGATAGACAGAAACAGTTTTAAAATCCTTGACCAAGTCATGGTGAAGAAAGTGTCAGTTAGACATTGGTTATGAAACTCAAGAATGATGTCCTCATGTTTAAGACAAACCCTAATAACCTCTGTCTCCTTGCTGAAGGAGGAAATGTCTGCAGGGAGAGACAGAGAAAGAACTGCCCCTGGAACCATGAACCCAGCTTGAAATCTGCTTTTGCTTGAATTCTTGCTTTTAAAATTGTAAATATAGTGTTTTGGGTTTTTTTTTTGTCTACTTTAGAATTCATTTTGAACAAAAAACTGTTTAAATAGATGTTTGTGTTTGTAAGATGTTTAGGGGACTAGCTTTAGATACAATTCTTAATTTCAAAACTATAAATAAAGTTTTTGTTTTTTGCTTAATTTAGAATTTGTTTTGAACAAAAACTGTTCATATAGATATTTGTGTTTGTAAGATGTTTAAAAGAAGGGCTTTAGATACAATTCCTAATTTCAAAACTATAAATAAACTTTGGTCTTATTCTGTGCTTGCTTTCATCCAATTAAACGTTTCAGGACATGTCAGTTAAATGTGACTCACATAATATTGTGTAATGATGGAAATAAGCCAAAAACTTTAGCTTAGTTTTGAGTTTTGCAGAGGCATTCACCAGTAGTCCTTGCATTAGCAGATTAGAGCAAAAATCCTCACATCTTTATTTCAAACTGACTCTTTTTATTTGACATGTAATCTCAATGTGACACAGGGACTGATTCACAATACAGCAGCAAAGAAAAACACAAAGTTATAAACAATACTCACAGAGATGACATACTTAGTGCTTCACATGGCCGAGAAATAAGGAAGTGAGGTGACTCAGAGGAAACGCCAAACAAGCTGGTCTTTCTTGAATGCTGCAGAAACACGCTGGCCCTGGCCAATGAGACTGCAGTAATGTCGGGAAACAGGTCGGCAAACTGGTTTGTATGAGTGAGGTTGATGATCACAGCGTATTTGGGGAACTTGATTGTTCTCTTTATCTCAAAGGTCCGTGAACAGAAATGTTTACAGGTATCTGTTTGATTCGAAAGAAAATGGGATTATAACATTCACGGAATCACCACACTATATTTGGATTTCCCAACACTTGAAGGGTGAGTTTCTGAGTTCCTTATTTTAACATGATGAAATAGAAACACTGCTGGAGGAAAAGATTTACATTTGTGACGATGAAATCAAAAAAGCACTAAACAACAGAGGAGTGAATCTACCTTTTACTCTGTGCCATACTAAATACATAATAGTATCATTTAGGAGAAGTCGAACAGGGTCATTCCAGTCACTGTTATCACACCATCAGAGACACTTATATTTCCCGCATGTGGATGTCAGACTCTGATTAGTTATCCTAAACATAATACAACTTCAGTCACAACCTCTACCTCTTAGGTCTTATCTCTCTCTCTCTCTCTCTCAGACACTTTATGAGGGAGCACTATGATTCTGATATGGTATCTTTTAGTTTGTATGTTGTAAAGTAAACGCTGGTCTCACCACTCAGCTAAAAGAGTGCTTTTAATGTCTGATAGTCACAACATTGGAATTGTTATGCTCCAGGCCTGGTCCACTTGAATCATGAGAAAACTGACCCCCACTCTACGGAGGACCTTGTTTGTGCTCCTGGGAATCGGTTTCATCTGGTGTCTAAGTTTTCCATATGTCATCCTGGTCTGTATCTTGTTTTAATCTTTTAGTTTAACCTGCTGCAGCCCTGTTGAGAAATAAGCAGATCCCGAGGCAACACTTTGTTTGACGCCTATCTCTATAACGCATTATAAATGTATGTATAATGTGTTATAATCACGTTATAGCACTGTATAACTATAGTTATAAACATTCATAAATGATAATAATGCTTTATAGCAATAATAATAACACATAATAAAGCATTTTATCATGACTTACAAGGTCAGGTATTATAATGTGTTATAACTAACTCACTAACAACTCACTGACAATGCCCACATAGATAATGCAATGCAACTGTTGTTAACACATTATGATATCTGACCTTGTAAGTCATGATAAAATGCTTTATAATGTGTTATGATTATTGCTATAAAGCATTATTATCATTAATGAGTGTTTATAACTATAGTGATACAGTGCTATAAAGTGATTATAACACATTATAAATATATTTATAATGCGTTATAGAGATAGGCGTCAAATAAAGTGTTACTGTGTTGTGCTTATTGTTAAAAAGCCTTATGATAATTAATTAATGATAGTAATAAAAGTTTATGAGCAAATAATAACACATTATGAATATATGTATTATGCATTATCTATGTGGGCATTGTCAGTGAGTTGTTAACAGTTATAACACACTATAATACCTGACCTTGTAAGTCATGATAAATGCTTTATAATGTGTCATGATTATTGCTATAAAGCATTATGATCATTAATTAGTCTTTATAATTATAGTTATACAGTGCTATTTATGTGTTATAACACATTATACATATATTTAGAATGTGTTATAGAGATAGGTGTCATATAAAGTGTCACCATTTGGTCCTTAAATGAAGTTTCTACTTTTTTGTTAGTGTACAGCAGAATGGTGATGAATCTGCAGTTCGTTCATGTTTGCCTGTGTTTTGATTTTTAATGCTGAGTCTTGCCTGTAAACTAGTATCAGAGAAATAATGATCGGAAGAGCAACAGCCTGCGCAATCTGAACAGACTGAAACTGGATGATGGTGCATTGATGGACCTAAAGAAAGGTAAAGGCAAGAAAATGGTTTCAGAGATCCTCAAACTTTATCCATTAGAGCTCAACCAAAATCACTTTTTTAGGCGCAGATTTATTAAATGAATATGCTCATTAGCAGTGGCGTGATAAAGGGAATAAAAGAGGAAAATAGTGGGTAAGGTGTGATGAATGTGGCTAAATGCAATAATGCTAATGCTGCTCTGCTCTTCCTGGTACTTTTCTGTTTCCTCTCTTCTTGAGCTCCATTTTCACCTCCTTTTTTCTCACCTAGAGTTAATGAGGAGCATCGCCAAGTCTTTCGATGATCTCCTGAATATCGTACAACCAACTGATTACTGTGAGCAAACTCTCCAGACACGATCTGCTTTCTTTTAAAAAATATGTCAGAGCTATCACCTGATATTATGCAGTAATTGATTCAGCAGCTCATTGCCTGTGGAGCGTTATATCTTATTAAAATGTTCTTGATTTTATTCCTTTAATGAAGAGCTCATTGATTGTTATTTGGCTAAGTATCTCGCAGATGTAAGCGTTCTGAAAATGTGTTCAAAGCCAGAAGAATCATTACAAAAAAAAATAACGCAAACACCTTCTTCTCTCAGTCTTTCCTCCTCCGCCTTTGAAGGGCCACAAAGAAGAATTTACTGCACTCCAGATTCAAATGGAGGCAGAGAAGGAAAAAGGAAAAGTGAGGGAGGAGATGATCAAAGAGCTGCGATCTGACAAATTACAACTGCAGCAACAGGTGGCTCAGCTGGAGGAGCTGCTGAAGCTGCAGGCACAGCAGAAGGAGCCGAAAGTCCAACAAGTCAAAAATGGTAAAACAACTTTTGATCGAATTCAAAGACAAAAACTCCTCAACACAGCTGAGCTACACATGTTGCACTCATCTATGGGGTTCTTTGACCTTGTTTACATCTGGCATTAACTGTTAGGTAATGTTTCAGTCCTTGTCAACAACCTCAAAATTAAAAACAAAAGTAATTAACACTGGAGACACCCATCCATAGTAAGCAATACAATCTAATAGGGATGAGTGATAACCCTAAAATTTACAGATACTGAAATTTACGACAATAACTGACGCCGTTTTGCCCATGTCAATATATTCAGTTTTAAAAAAAATGAATAAATAAAAGTTGGTTTTGGATGAGTGTAGGTAGGCTCATGTCTCTTTAAGACACTGTCCTACATTGGAGACGTGACTCCACCCCATCAAGTCTGTAACGAAGAGGGAAAGACGGGTGAGGAGATGGAGGATGGTTCTAAAGCAGTAGCAGCTGAAGTAGACGAAGTTAATGTGGGAGGGGGTGAGCAGCTTGTGGAGTAGTTATCGTCCATTTATTGTAATCAAGGTGAACTGAGGACATATCGCTCAGCCCTACGATCTGAAATGTTAGGTTTCGATCATAGACTGTATATAGAATGGACAGTATCTGCCTCCTCGCTGGGTGAAGCCACTCCGAGAACAGCACCCTCTGGTGACGGGCTGCAGTATAGGTCATAAATCCCGCCTCCGCCAGCAAAGCTTATGGAGCTGTGGACAAACTTTAGAAATTTATTACACAGAACATAATTTTTTCTCCCCCCTGCTTGAGGTGTTGACATGTAGTTACTGTCAGACTGGTTTGTGCTCAAGTCCTCTTTTTTTCTGTAAAGCTCTGTTTTTAAAAGTTATTAGGGGGTTCATGTTTTCCATGATTGACACCTGATACAGCCTATGGGCGTTCAGGGATTGTGTAGCTCACCCGGAAGATATGCTGTTTGAGCCGAGCGTCATCACAGCGACTCTTGGCGACTCTCCCGCCGAACACGTACAACGCTACTGCTAAATGTTGGTTTCAGGAAATGAAGAAAAATCCCGGAAATACCGAGCGCTTTTTGGCTTCAAATCTGTATACTGGCAGGAGGCGGAACCAAGTTGTCCATAGTGTATATACAGTCTATGGTCTCGATTTGAACACTCCATTAAGAAAAAGCTGAATTTATAGTTTCACCATGTTAGACTGATCATAGTTTGATTTATGTCAATTTAAAGTCAAAGCAGATTGTATCGAGGTTCAAACCAGCTGCATTTGCACCCAAAATGCTGTTAAAACCTTAATTTGCAATGTCTAAAGCGTGCCTCCATCATTTCTGACTGGAACAAAAAGAAAAAGCAGCAGAGACCGCCTAAAAGAGAAAATTACCACACCAAATTACAGGTATGCTAATTCCGAGTGGATTACTATTATCAAAGAATTTTAGCTGTACAAATTACAGCTATGGTGGGGAAAAAAACAGAGGCGCTCTCTGTGATCATTACAAATCATCAAAGGTCTCAAGGTAATACTAATCCCATGCAAATAAGGCTCCAGACCTCGCCTCCTGACTCTTAACTCATGCAATCATCACGCACAGAGATTTACAGACAAAAAGATAAAAGCTGCACAGCCCAGTGTGATCCACAAGTCCTGTAATTATCGGCATGCAGCTGGGGAATCAGGGTGCATGTTAATGCCAGATGTAAACCGACTGCTTTTACAAATGATTGCATTTGCTTTCAGTGAGAATATAGGCTTTAATTCTCATGCTTGCTTCTGCTCCAGAAATGCTGCAATAAGGACCAGGACATCCTGGAAGAACCTGCCCATCACTTAACATCTTAAAAAAATTATTTTCATAGACTGAAGTAAAATAACTCCATAAAACAACCTTTTCATACCACTTAAGACAGCTGAAGTTATCCAATAATGAGGCTTAATGCTTGTGTCCACTTGATTTTGATCCTTAGTAGGATGGATCCTTTAGTGCATTTCTTACTGATGGATACAAACAACAGTATTGACCTGTGGTTGTACAAGGAAGGCCAATATTGTACGATGATGATTAAATTTTGCCTATTCAACATCAAACTGTCAGGACCAACATATTGAAATATTGTCAGGGGTAAATGGCAGGCATGTTGGATATCATGCAATTCACCAATAGTTTTGTCTCTGGGCATGTAATTGCAACAAGTCCTGCCTCACCTGCACCTCTTTGTCTGAGCTAGGAAACTAGAGCACCGAGACTGAATCAGAACTCAGTACAGCCTGTGGTAAAATGAAAAATGAATGAATACACTGAATTCATTTATCTAATAAGGAATGTTAAGAGATAATCATCACAAATTTGTCTGCTTGGAAATGGTTTATTTCCACTCAGAGATAAAAGGATTTCAAGGACAGGAGCGTCCTGGATTACCTCAAGTACCAGCGCTGTTGTTTGTTTTTTCAGATGATGAAATTTTAGTGGATAAAAACTGTCCACTCCCGCCACTGGATGGATATCCTGCATGTAAGGGCAAATTGAAGGTAAAGCTTTTCATCATTTAATGGTTTCATAAAGATCTCATTAATATTGGTTTTATGAGTGGACTAGTTCATTTTGTTCATCATTTTCTAATCTGTTTTTTTTTATAATGACTGTATTCTTGTCTTTATCTTGGTTTGTCGTCTCTCCAGTGGTTGATGGCAATGTGGAGGTCAGACTCTTGTTACGCCAGTTTTGGGATTAATGGGTCCCTCTGCTCCATCTTGATCTACCTCAGCGAGGTACCACTGTGGTTTCTGAGCTCTTCAATCACTCAGTTTACATTTCTTGATTCTAGTTATGAACAAAATTGAAAAAATGTCTGTGCTGTTGTAACTGCCCTTTCTTTTTTTCCTGTGTCGTGTTAAGATAGAGTCCTGGTGTCCTTTACTTCCGGGTCGAGTGAAACTAGCAGCTCCACTTGAAATCCCTCCGGTGAGAACAAAGGCTAAATAATAAAGTTGCATCATGGGTGTATAAAGGTGTGGCGTGTAAAAGGCATGCAGACCTGTTTTACTGCATAAGTGGTTTGTTTTTGTTTGGTGCATCTGAGTTCTTCTTTTCATCACATTTCTTATTTTCCTGTGATTTCACAAGACCCTAGCACCAAGCAGTGACTCTTTTGTGTTTGGTCTACTCTATCTGGACCAGATTGAATGTTTGTTGTGGGCCTGAACTTCCCTCAAAACTCATGAAACAGGCTCGGTGAAAACTTACTTTTGGCGTAGAGCTGGCATAGCACCAAAATGCCCCCTTCAATTTTTCAAAATGGGGTCCCTGGAGAGGTGACTTTTAGTGAAATTTGGCAGGTTTTTGCAGCTTGATGAGATGCACAAAAAAGCCTCTTTGAGCCGTGCAGAAAATCCACCATTTCGAACACATTCGTGAAGTGGTGGGCTTTTTTTCCATTTCCAGGGGTCTAACTGAAATGAACCCATGTCAACGTGGGTGAACAGCAGAATGGGAGCACTGAGCTGAAAAGTTTTGAGCATCCTTTGCAAAAGTCCTGCAAAAATCGACCAGATTTCCCATTTATGAATAGAGTTTCAGCGTGAACAGCTACAGTTCCCAGTTAGTTAGAGACATGAAACTGAAAGGACGTACATTACAGGATATATCTGTTGCTATGAGGTGACTTTTGATTTTGGCAAGATGCCTCGCCATAAAACTTGTACAAAAACAAAAGAGTGTCTTAAAGTCCTGGTTGACGATCTGAGAAGCAGTTGAAAAAAACTGAGCGGTTGAGGCAGATTTTAAAAAAAAAGCGTCCCACCCGGGACTTTCCCTAACCATCCTACAAAAAAAAAAAAACATTGCGGCCGGGAGAGTGGGAGGATACGAGTCGGAACTACAGGAGAGGGGTGTGTCGAATACAGCGAGGTGATTGGATGGAGAGGCGGAGCAGGAGATTGACCAATAGGAGCTGTCTGGGACGGATGGCTCCTATTGGTCAATGTTTTTGCAGCCCTGCACCTGCTAGGGTCGACGGATTTTTTCCATTCTTTTTTCTCTTCACTTTGTGGAGATCGCACTATAGGACCATGATCGCCATAGAAACAAGGTTCATAATAATTACCAATCTCTACAATCGTCAACCATGCCTTTAAGTCTTAAAGGTCCAGAAACTGTAACTCAAACATATAGAATTCAAACTTTCTCTTACTTTTCAAAGCCTATATCACTCAATGGTATTTGACAGTCAGCTTAGAATAATATGTGGTGATGGGAAACCATTGGATTTACAGGGTATGCTTTGCAGGCGTGGCACATAGTTTTAGAGCCTGGTATAAACCACCCTGACGTGCAGAGGAGTACAGGCCAGTTATGTGTTACTTGCAGTTTCCTGTATACATTAGTTTCATTTCATTCATACAGCCTCATTTAAGTTGTATTACTTGAGTTGCTGTTAGGTAAAAGCTGAACGGGAAAAGTCCAATTTGAAGTACTCAAACAGAAAACCAATAAGAAAAATGACCATAACTGACACTTGAAGGGTTAGACTTTCTGGGAAGAGATTTGGAGAAGTAACAGAAATCCTGTGTTTTCTTGTTTCTCCAGGTTCAGTCTGGGCAAGCAGTGGTACGGGGGAGTCTAACAGGTTTATATCCAGTTCTGGAAAACAGAGCTCAGTACCGTTGGATCCACCAGAGAATCCGCAGTATGGAGGAGATTTGGGTTGAGGCTGGACGCTCTCTTTCGGCTAAATACGACCTGACGCAGCGGAAAGCTAAAAATGTAAATGCATATCTCCAGAATGATTAAGCTATAATAATCAATAGTTTTCTGAACCTTCCCATCTTTTGTTGTTGTTGCCACATCAACAAACTAGCTTTTAGTATTCCCTCTAATTAAATATCTCCATGCAAGCGGAGCTCACGATCTGCTTTACAACATCTCTCAACTCCACGTCTGATCTTGTGCACCTTTAATATCGCTCCTTTGATTTGACTTTCTCCTCCTTCTTCCAGATTCTAGTGCATCCTGGTGCCTTGACGGCTGAATCTAACATAAAAATCACAGAGACTGCCTTCAGTGGGGGTCCTCTTGGAGAACTGGTCCAGTGGAGTGATCTAATCTCCACCCTTTACATCCTGGGTCACAATCTCCACCTTTCTGCTTCGCTACCTGATGTCAGGGAGTGAGTATGCATACTCAAACAGCATCGAGCTGTAGCTGCTGTCTGCAAGGACATATCTGACAACTTCATCCAAGAATATAAGGATAGAAAAATGATCATTTTATGGATTGAGCGCCATGTTTTTTAGACTAATGAGAACAAAACTTGGATGATTTGTATTTTTGAAGTGTTTTTCTCAACTGATACTTGTTTTAATGTCAACATTTCTACGTATTCACCCCCTTTCATCCTCTCTTTCTCTCTGCCCCTAGCTTTTTAGGCATAAAAAGCAACTGTCCGACTCGTTACTCCAAGGTAGAAGCGGACTTAATCTACACCGACATTATCGGCCTCAGACAGATTCAGACGATACTGAAGGAATCATGGCCTAATTACCAGTAAGTGCGTGATCCTCAGTCTGAGTACAAACTGTACTGAGAGCGTGTAATGTGTTCAAGGAAAGTGAACTTATTATTGGACCTAGCTCTGATAGTAGGTATATTTTTGTGGTCATGAGCATTATAAAGGATCTTTATGGATGAGAATTCTGCAGTGGTGCAGTAAAACACTCTCCACACTCTCCAATCACCTGTTTGTGCCAAAAATCTCTGATCTCTGATGGTCTCTGAATCCATCTCAGTAATCTGCAGGTTTAATTTGAGTAGAATATGAACATTTCAGACTCAGTAAAGAGTAAAATTGTGGATAAAACTGAACTTTAGACTTTGCAAAAACAAGTCTTGGGGGATTTTAAATTCCATCATGAGGAGACATTCTGAGAACAGTGTGTGCAGTGCTGTGATATTTAACAAACAGTGGAGCACTCGGGTTAGATAATCCATTTGCATGCGTAGTTATTCATTTGGCATATTTTGGACAAAAACATCTTTGTGTTTGTGTGTGTATTAATGCTTTGATGACTGAAACTGAGATCTTCTGTCCATCAGGTGTTTGGTTCGTGTGTTGGACTCCTTTGGTACTGAGCCAGACTTCAACCATGCAGTCTGGGCCCAAAAGCAGGATCTGAAGAGTCCTTTTGGCGGCCTGAACCTGATCCCGCTGCAGTTCTACACCATGTTCCGTATGTTCGTGTCCTGAACGACAGCTAATCTTGTGTTTGACACGTAACTCTCAATTGGAGCAAGACCAAAACTGCTTTTGTTATAGTTGTTTGTTTGAGTAAATTCATGTACTTTCTCTCTTGTGTGCAGCTCACACCCCAGACAACACATTCCTAGGCTTTGTCGTGCAGCACCCGCTGAGCAATGAGGAAACCGAGCAGCTCCAGTCGATCCCAAGACAAAACCAGGCGCTTGTGTACGGCAAGAGTGCCAACTTCTGGAAGGTAACGATCAACAGATGGTGGACTTTGAGGAAGTTTTGACGGGTGTGCTGTTTTACTGAGGTGGTTGTTGAAGAAAACCACCTTGACTTTACCTTGTCTTTGCTTTTAAAGATGGAGTCTGAAAGTGCTGAACAGACTGTTTCAGAGAGTCATTATTTCTTTGCTCTGTTTTAGGGAAGAGAATCTTATCTGCACGTTATCCACAAATATTTGGAGATTCATGCAACGGTTGACAACAGCAGTGCCATCCCAAGCTATGTGTACAACCACGGAATAATAAAGGGTTCAGAGGTGCAGACCCTGTTGAGACAGAGTAAGGTGAGTGTGATCATTTATGCTCTACATCTACACTTTCAGGCTCTTGAATGAAGGTTTTTTCCTTTTATTCCTCTTAAAACATTCTCAGTGAGGAATATGTTGGATTGCGAAAAGAAAGCAGGATGACATATTTTGAACATATAGAGGGCAAAATCAGAAAAAAGGTTAAGCACTGCTTCATCAACAGGGGGCGCCAAACATGAGAGAAAACTAGTTACAGGAGCTTTAAAATGACTGTGATTTTTTTCATCTTTTAGGACCAACTTCATGTGCACCTTGACTTTTTCCTACTGTAGTCCTAAAACAAAAAACACAATAAATGAGAACTTCTCTCTGTTAAAAGATTAAAGTAGGCTATGGATTACTGGATAGTACGAAGAGAATTAGGGCCACGAGAAGAGAAAAAAATAATTACAGCAGGGAGATTTTTAAAATTTCCACTTTGAGATTAAAGTCAAAATTTTAAAAAGTTGAAATTTCTACTTTATTCATGTCGACTTAATCTGGAAATTTCAACTTCGATCTCAAAATGTTAATTTTCTTTCTCAAAGTTTTGACATTACTCATGACATTTTGACAAATTAATTTTATTACTTAATCTCAAAATTTCGACTGTAACCTCCTTCCTATAATTATTTTTTCCCTCTTCATTTGGCCCTAATCCTCTTTCTCAGAATAGAGCCTTCACCAAGTTTTCGCACTTTTAATAAAATAATACAAGAACATTTATTATGTCGCTCTAAAATTACAAAACCCACACTGTTCCGCTGAGGGTGTTGAATTAAACTGGCAGAACATCTGTCTTTGTATGAAAACGACTGAATTAGTTTGATTTAATAGATTTCAGATGAATCTTGGAGAGGTTCGGGAAATTCAAAATAGAGGTACTCAACAGTCTGTTTCTTTATTTCCCATGAAGAACATTTCAATCACAACATAAATGGAAACTGTGGGATTCAATTCGCTATTACTGATTTATTTGACCAAATCAATTTGTGTGTCTTTGTGTGTTCAGTTATTTTGTTCAGTTTACTTGATAACATGAAATAAGTGTTGTTTCTCTTCTCCTTTTGAAATGGGAGCGATAGAGCGTGCTGTTTGTGGCAGCAGGGAGGGAATAAATTGGACTCTCTGTCAAGACATGCAGGGTTAAACAAAGAAGAGAGACCCAAATGCAGAATTAAAAAATGATTGAATTAAAAGAACTAAATGAAAAAAGCAACAAAAGAGAAAAATCACAGGGAGCAACAGGGGACACAAGCATACGCATCGACATACAGACAATGAACCAACCATGGCAGAGGGGAAGACAGAAACTATATACACACACTGGGAAATGAGCAACAGGTGAGGCAGAGGAGACACAGGTGAAACTCATGAGGGATTAAAAAAGGAGGGAAAGCTGGACAAAAAACACAAGGAATCAACTACTACAAAATAAAACAGGAAACACCAAAACTGATCTAAAGAATAAAACACAGCGAACGGGAGGGACACAGGGTCAAACACAAACTGAAAACTCACAAGACTGGACTACAGGGGAACAGAAACACTAGGGAAAACACAAAGAAAATACACTCAAATAACAAAATCAGGGAAAAACTAAATCAACAGAACATATCCTGACACGATCAATAGACAAACTCTACACTGACTCACTCAAATCAAAAGATGCATCATAAGTAAAGTGCATCTGCTGTGTCTCACTTGTTTCTACAGACGACCTCTCAAACATGTCTGAAATTCATGTTATTATTCAGGTGTTTGCTGACATCATGTGGTGACTAGGTGGAGGTGCATGTAGTAACTGTATACAGCATATCCTCATGTCTGCTTATTTATTGGGTGTGTGTGTGTGTGTGTGTATGTATAGGTCTTTGTTGGACTGTCTTTCCCCTATGAAGGCCCCGCCCCTTTAGAGGCTTTGGCCAATGGCTGTGCATTCCTCAACCCCAGGTTAGATCCTCCACGGAGCAGACTGAACACAGAGTTCTTCAACGGAAAGCCCAACATTAGAGAGGTCAGAGGTCGTTCTTAAGAACTTAATCAAATCATACAATCAAACCTCAACCATTTAGTGAAATTGGACATTATTCTGTTTGGTGTGATTTGACTTTGTGTGTGCTGTTATTGCAGCTGACCTCCCAGCATCCTTACGCAGAGGCCATAGGTGAGCCTTATGTTTGGTTGGTTGATATGCAGAACTCCACAGATGTGGAAAGAGCTCTCACTGCCATCCTCAACCAGACTGTGAGTATCACCCCTTCCCCTTAAAGGGATATTCTGGCGTAAAATATATTTAGGGTCAAACACACTGTAACGCAGAGTTAGACACCCTCAACCAAAACACCACTCTATAGCCACAAATAATGCTCACAACTTCATCAACAGTACATATAGAGTCCCAGTCACAGTACTAGCCACCAAATATCTTTCTAACTTTGCCTAATTTCTTTAGCAAAGAGACTAAACACAACTCACCTACTCTCTTCCAGCAGCTGCTTGTTTGTAGAGACCTCTGGGCAAGTCCATCGACTGCAGCGGGGTGACGCAGCTAAAGGAAGAACATTTATGATCATAGAATAGAATATAGAATATAGAGAGGGAGCTGATATGACTCAGTTATGATACAAATGTCCTTGTTATATGAGTATAATTTAAGTTGTTTTTCATTTCAGATCAAGCCGTATCTTCCCTACGAGTTTACCTGTGAAGGGATGCTCCAGAGAGTCAACGTCCTCATCGAAAAACAGGTTTGATTGGAAAAAGAAAAAGATTGATGATTCACAGAAAAGACCCTTTTTTTCTCTCTCTCTCTTCTAATCTGAGTTGGTTCATTAGCATTTCTGCAAAGGAGCAGGGAGCTGGCCTCCACTGAGCGCGCTCCAGGTTGTGGAGTCAGAAGCGGGTACTTCCTGTAAACAGGCGTGCAAGGATAAAGGGCTTATCTGTGAACCGGCGTTCTTCCCGCATATTAACAACACCAGGACTCTGTCTAAGTAAGTACATCTGAAACAAGCAACCTACAGCTAGAAATCCAACAAGCAGTGACCTCTCATGAGGCCTGCAAAAAAATCCAATTTTTTACACGTCAACAGCCTGATGATGACAATAGTTTTGGTCTCGATTTCTAATTTCTTTACACATTCAAAACAGCTTTAAGAAAACTGTCATGGGCTACTTCCAAGCAGTATAAACACTCCCCAATAAACTCTCAGATGCAGTTGATTAACCTCTTCAAGTTTACTGAGGAATCTTGTGAAACTGAAATGATACAATAACATATAAAACAATGAGTTACGGCTTACACACAGACAAGCAGTAGAGCTAAGCTACATTAGCTTTAACCGTTATAATCACAAACGAGCTAGAATGCCGCTAGCAACGAAAAACTTGAAGCTAACTTCGTGTAGCATTAGCGATTAGCGCCATAGCTGTTTTAACAATTTAATTACACTTAAACAACCTTCATCTTAATACAACAATACAACAACGTATGAACACTTACAGACGTTGCATGGACTAGAGGGATGAAAACGGAGGAAAGGAGAGGAGTTTAGAACTGAACAGCTGACGGACCTCGCGAATCTGCACTCAATAACTTCCGGTTTCTCGGTGACTCGCCGGCCAGAGCAGTGGATTAAAATTTAATGTTTAATCCACTGCTCTGTCGCCGGCTACGCGATGTAAACAACTCACACTAGAGCGCAAAAACACTTCAGTAGGACGCATTCAAGCAGCACAACACACATACAAGCAACATTACAAAACATTCAGCCTCAATCCCAAACTATAATTTCTTTTAGTTTTATTTTGAAACCTCTTGCCTTGATCTGTTAATTATGATTTTTTGTTTTATTTCCAGCTACAACACAAACTGTCAAACATCAGAGCTTTCTGACAGCAGTTTAGTGTTCCCGGCCTACAAGTACGATTCCTACGGCAAACACTGTCTGTTCCAGTCCGATCCCCTGCTCTTCAGCTGTGTGAGGTCCAACCAGTCTTTGATACGCATCTGCCCGTGTAGAGACTACATCAAGGACCAGATCGCCTTATGCAAGGCGTGTGTCTAACTCCTGGAAGGACAACAATAAACTCACTCTATACCTCAAAGCCAGAGTGTCCTCTGAAAACTGGCCGCCTGGGACGCTAACTGTAAGACTGTTGGTGCTACTCTTGTCCTCCTTCTTGTAAATGCAAGTGATGCGACAGAAATCAAAAGTATTTATTAATTTTATCTGAACATCCATACTCAGAACTCAAAAGCTGGTTGTTCATAGGGTGAAAGCTACAGATGGTTTCAGAAATCATAGTTTGGTGACATATAAGGCTTTGAAAACACCTGCTGTGAACAATGTTGAGTGTAACCCTTTGTTTTACTGTGCTGATATTAAATGGGACTCTATATAGCCTTAAGGTAAGAAATCAACTTAAAGGTGCCTTAATCTAATTTGATATCTGTAGGTTATGAATGCTGGTAAAAGGAACATAAACATACATTGTCTGTCCATAGTAGCAACGATGCAGGTGGGCTATTTGGCAATGCACAGGTGTGTAACTGAATCCGATCACTGTGTTGGTCTTTAC
This sequence comes from Xyrichtys novacula, assembly GCA_962446985.1. NCBI lineage: Eukaryota > Metazoa > Chordata > Actinopteri > Labriformes > Labridae > Xyrichtys > Xyrichtys novacula. The sequence continues at coordinate 7,621,226 of OY660881.1, read as the reverse complement.
TATTCTATACAATTATAATAATGATAATAATAATAATAATGATAATACATTTTATTTATAACGTGCTTTTACAGGTGCTCAAAGACGCCTGTACAGACAAAGTCTATGTTCACACGGCAGGTCAGTTCTGATTTTTTAACCATATGTGACACATACCTGATTTTTTCATGTAAGTGTGAACAGTGCAAATCTGATTTTTTTTTCAAATCCGACTCAGGCCTCTTTTGTATGTGGATATAAATCGGATATGTATCCGATGTGACTGTAGTGTGGACGCTCAGGTCGCGTTCATCCGACCTACACGTCATCAACATATGACAAACGTCACCATTGTTCGACGACACAAACGGGCACGGAAAGCAATTTGTGCTTTCTGTTCACGCATTCTGTTCACATTAGATGCCGCATTCGTTGTTGTGATGTGGACGACCGCACAAAAAGATCAGAATTAACAAAAAATCCGAATTGGGCATCATGACCCGCAGTGTGAACGTAGCCAAAATATAGACAAATAGATGTCATGTATAGACAAATACTCTAGCAGAAACTGCACTGCTTTTATTGTACGAGCGAAACTAACCTGACCTCGGCTGGGATTTATGTGCAAATAACACTTTTATTGAAAATAATACATTTTTGTATTGTTGTGTTTTATATGACTTTTTAATTATGTAACGTTTTAAAATGATGTTGTATGTTTCCTCCTCCTGAATTGAGCCGTTCTCTGTTTATTTATGAGACTTTACACTCAGTGTTCATTCATGAAGTACATGCCTGCAGAAGCTCTGCAGCTCTGCAGAAGTGAAGCCAAAAGTGTTGCAGGATTGGACATCAAGCTCGCCTCCTTCATAACAACCGCTACAAAACGGGTCAGAGTGGAAAATGAAGTTATCTGGCAAACTCAATTTTGCCATAATGTTGAAAAAACAAAACCATGTGTGGACATTGTTGATGAATAAGCAGGATAAAACTTTATTAATCAATAAAACTTTGCTCTTTGACAAAGAGAGATAGTTCTTTTACATAAATAAATGATGTTTACATCATCTGTAATACCACTGATGTCATTACTGTACAAACAGACAAATAAACACTCTTTCAAACACAGCCAGATTTGTTGGAAATCAGTCGCGCGTTTCCATGTGTGTTTGTTTTGTCTGTGTTTGCATGTTTGTGTTTCTGTGTGTTCGAGTGTGTCAGGCTGAAAATGCAGCTGTAGGGTTTTTTTCAAGTACATGCAAAACCTTAAGCAACAGAGAAGAGGATTGATATTGCTTTTATGAGTCTGTGAAAAATAATAATGGATTGGTGCCTCTGCTGGGGCGAGAATAGTCAATTCCTCGGCACAAATACAATCGCATGGTACACACACACGTCATAAGAGAGGACTGATGCTTTTCAGTGTTTTGGCACAGTTCATCAAGCTGCAGAATTAAGCATGTTTCTAAGCTACTGCCATGAAACCATATACATTATGTGATACATTTATATTGCAATAAATATGATAGACCTCCTGTAGGATGAAAGAAGAAATGAGTTGTGCAAAAAGTTAAACATGATCAGAGGTAAATTATTCACAGACCTTAAAGAGGTTATTTTTCTCCTTTTTTTAGTGGGATGTAGTGAAAGTGTAAGAAGACTTGCTGTATAAGAAAAATGATGAAAAATCTCAATGAATAGGAATAAACTCAAAGTGATTTACATGAATAATATAGTTCGAGCCGGGGCAACAATCACAGATGCTCTGGAGGTGCAGAAAAAGTGGCATGAAAACAAAACAAGTTGCACTCAAAAGAGGTAGAAATGATTTTGCTTCCAAGATCTAACTTGTCCTCAGTTTGTCTGAACACAATACAGGCAACCACATTAGCGATATAGCAATTAAAGCATATCATTACCAAAATAAAAATAATCATTGTTCGGTCTGTGCCTCGTGTGGTTGTAGCAGTATGTAAACAGTGTGCTTTACTAGTAAAAGTCATTGTAAAGATTGTCTTCTATGCATTAGAGAAAGGGGGGGAAAGGGGACATTACATATCAGTGTGCTGTTGGTGAGCTGAAGTGGTGTGAGCTGATTCACGCCTTCAATTTACAGCTAATCCTTATTCTTTACACAAGAACTACTGCAGAGATAACACCAATGATTTAATCACTTGTCCAGAATGTCACCTAGAGTTAATAATTACAGTGTACAAGAGGATGTAGGGCCCTTTCAGAATCACCATCCAAGGCTTTGTTAGTGTGTCTGTTAGCCCGCGCTATATTTAGACTCTCCCTGTGGATCCAGTGCACTGAATACTAATTAAAACTGCAGTCATGCTACATTCAACCACAAGGGGGCTTACGGGCTCTCTGAATCCACATGCAGGTCAGGAATGGTGTATTGTTCACCTCTCCTAGGACAGTGATGAATTTGGTGATGGTTGGCGAGCTCATTCTGCATCGACTGATAATAGGACCAAATAACCTGACATGACAGAGTCAGGGATAAGCTTGGGAATAAGGACGTTACCAGGAATATAAACTGAAACAACACTGACAACAAGTCAAGAGGTAATATATTCAATTTGCAGCAAAACACTGATCAGTCATAACACTTTGACCACCTACCTAAGATTTTGTAGTCCATCAGCATGTCTATATATAGACGCCGCATTGAGCTACTGGATTTTACATTGACGCCATATTGGTATGGGCATTCTGTGAAGTCTCACAATCAAATGTCTGTAAAAAAAACACCTCCTGGCTGTTGCAAAATGAGCACATGTAGCCCTTTATTACTACTATTAGGCCTTCTGAGTGTAATAACATTAAATTAATTTAACATTGTCCATAATTACTCATATCCTAACACTGTAAACTGAATTCATTTTGTTTCACCATTACATGAGCTCTCTCTCTCTCTCTCTCTCTCTCTCTCTCTCTCTCTCTCTCGCTCTCTACTCAAGTTAGATGAGATGGGCCAAATCCCATCTTAAGTTGGGTCTTGATAATTCATCAAACAGTGAGCGTGGAAAGCGTCTTGGGATGACGACTGTTGTGAATTGGCACTATATAAATAAAATTTGATTTGATTTGATGTTTGATACATACTTTTATGATACTTCTATCAAATCAATATGATCAACAAATAGCTAAAAAACACCTGAATACAGTCTGATAAATGATAAAAAGGTCCTCTTGTGGTTTATCAGTTTCCAAGAACATCTAATGTGTCAAACAAGATAAATAAATAAATGTGTTAAATTTTCAGGACATTTTGATCTTTTTTTTTGTTTTTCAGTAGTAAGTGAAATAAACATTTCAGCTCTGAAAAATTTTACATTTTCTGGCCATAATTTGTGGTCTCAGGCATTAAAGGGTAAACAACAGCTCAGAGATTCTTATGTGCAGTTTATGCAAGAAATGCTGGGTCTCAGTTTCTACAGTGTCTCTACAGTGTTCAAAACCTCAGTCAAGGTCCTGTTGCATACCCTTTAAAAGTTGTGACTACTTTTGATTTCATTTGCAGACTTTGTAAATCTAAATATTATTGCTTTTCATTCCAAAAACCTACACTTAAGACGTCTGCTTGTATTCAGTAATACTACGAATATGGCAGACACTGGCTGACTTAAATAATAATTAACATTACCCTTTGGTCCTGCTCACTTGCCCATTATTGGTGCTTTCTGTGAAAACCTAACCCAAATCTCAACCTTAACAGGACTGGGAACCCTTGCTCAGTTTTACCCCACTTCTAACACACCAACCTTGAGGACTTAAGGTTCACTGTGGTCATGAGTTTATGGCTGATCAGTGTTTACTTGAACTGATCCTGATCTTGAAGATGGGATTAGGTTGAAACTCCAAACCCTGTCTGCAGCTGTAAAGCTTATTTGTCATTATGGTACCACTACAAGCTTATCCAAGCACAAGCTGGCCATCCAGGGTGATAAATTTACCGAAGATATCAGATATATTTTTCTTAACCAGACTTTAAAAAGGACTTTTTTCGCAGTCCTCTTTACCTATCCCTTTAATTTCATTTGTTTGATTTGATTTGACTTGTATAGGACACCAAAGTTAACTAGAAATAAGAGATTTGTGCTCCCAGGTATTGTACTTAATGCATTTTTTCCCCAATTGTTTCAGCGACGATACAGGTAATGATCAGCTGTATTTAGCTATAAAGTGTTTTAACCGTTGATCGAACAGCCTTGGACAGTGCCTTCAGATCACACCTACATCCAGTTTGAGGTTTTCACTTACAGTGCAAAAATGTACAGTAAGACTTGTCATTTCATTTCACCAATAATCTACAGCAATATGCAAAACAACATGTACAGTATAATCACTATACATTGAACATATTTCACTATATGCAACATTGGTCATCCATACTCAAACGATAAGCGGTCTACTCCGAAAAGCCCATAATGTCGGCCATAAATGACTATTGGTGATATTTTGTTTCTACCCAAACATCGTATTAAACATATTTACAGGCTGTGGTTCGTATTTACATTCTGTTCATTGCACATAATGGTGAATAGTAACGATGGGAAACATGCAGAGCAACAGGTAAGCAGACACAGAGGAAAACATCTCTTCAAATGGTTTACAATGGAAATGATCTTCCTACTATCTGCAGTTTCTTTGTTATTGTGCTTGTTTATTTTAGATTTGTGAGGAAAATATAAATAGATTTCAATTTTAATAGAAATAATAAATACCTCATTCAAACTATGACAATTTTGATGATGGTAAATCACAGCAGATTATAATGACATCTATCCTGCAGACTTTAGTTTTTCACATCTATTTATTTCCTAAACCTGAAAAGGTGTAACAACCAAAATAAAATATAAATACTGATGTTTTTATGGCCATCTTGTCTGTAAACAACTCTACATTTTGTGTTATTCTGTAGTTGTTGGATATAGCTTCCTAAATTTTACCACGCCAAACAAAGTTTCAAGTATAAAACTAAGATTCTGAATTGAAATCAGAAAATAACAGACTATACTGTGCATGATTTTAAACATATCAAAAGGTGTGAACAACAAATGGGAATAAAACAAATCAGATACAGTAGACAAACCCTCAAATCAGCAGTAGTTTAAAAAAAAATGTGTGAAATAAAAACTGCTCTGCACTGAACTCTCAGTAATAAGTTTGCTCATTTGTGCTTGAATACATTACGTGTATGTGTGGCCTATGTAATGTCATATAAACTGTGCACTGAGTTTTATAGCCCCTGTATATCAAATGTCTGTCCTCGATGCCTCCTGTGCTTTATATTGCTGTTTTTTTTTTTTATTAGGGAGTTTCTATTTTGAGGCTGACCTCACTGTGTTTGCTGATGCTCTTTATCATTTGGAGGAAAAAAAGAGTTTGCTGACTCGGTACTGCTTTTGTGTTTTCTCTGTCGCTAAATTAGGATGAAAAGTGGCTGCTTTGGAGGGAGGACGCTGGTGAGAAAGGTCGTCTAAAAAGGGACACCTGTACTCGTTTCAACTCTTAAAAAGGAAAGTTGACGGGTCTAGATGTAGAGACCATGTTTATAATTCAGATTTGATCCCTGAAGATAACTAAATTCAAATGGATTCTTGAACTGCCAATCTAACTTGCATTTCTGACAAAGTTTATATTAAAACGTAATCTTTTTGGAGTGGTCTAATTAGAGTAAAATGTACATTCATTGATGCTTTATCTCATTGACAAACATTACTTTCAGAGTATCAACTACTGGGTGTCCTGGTGCCTGTTGATCAACATTAGTCTCAATGTTTAAAATATATCTTGATTCTGGTTAAACTTTTAAAGTAGTGGTTTCATAAACAATAAAAGTCTGTGCTTTCCAACATATTCATTTCTCATACAGTCTCTGAGATGTTTGTGTTTGTTTCTGTCAGAATGTAGGCATGTACTATGTACATTATATACAGCACATGTATAAATAGAAGAACCTTAGCGTTGAGGGTCTGTATGGTCTTCATGTGCAAGTGAAATCGAAGTGTGCATAAAAGAAAGAGAGAAGAAGGGCAGAAAGAAGGAGGCAGCCAGGTGTGTGGATGTGTGTGACTCGCTTTGAATCCCTCACTCAAAACGTTCGTAGTTCCTCGTCTGCCTCACACGGGGCACCATATCTCTCAGGAGTCTGCGGGGAAAGAAACAGGGTCTCACTGTTAAGTATGGAAATGTAAAAAAACTGCATCCGTGAATTTGATCCTGGTGCAACATTATATGGATCAGGCTCTGTGAATTTTTAAAAATGACTCGAAGGCGTGATCTCTTACTTGACACCATACGCCAAAATGGTGAGCCCAATGAGAACTCCAATGGTGCCGTCCAGAAACCAGACATCAGTATCATGCTTGAAAACTTCGGCACTGATCAGAATGGAAAATCCCATAACAGCACCGACCAGAGAGTTAAAACCTAAAAAAAACACAAGAGGAAAGAAATTTCATTGGTGATTATGAAAGGTTGAACCGATTATTTAAAAAGTAACTCAGGATGAATTATTCTCCTTAAAAATGACCTGAAAATCAATCAGTGTAGATGTTATCCAAAAGGACATAGATGCTAGGAACCAGGCGGTTTCTTCCTCATTCTAGTTTACTAATTAATTTGAGAGGCAATTGTTTGTAAAAATTTGTATTTACAGAAAAGGTAAGAAAAACAAATGACCCAAACTTCGTTGTCCATTCAAACAAACCTTTTCCAACATTTGGCGGTAGATCAAAAACATTTATACTGATCCTTCTGAACTCTAAAGCATGAATGACTTTTGCTAAACTAATTCTGGACTACACCCTTTGTATTTGAGCTATACTGTAAAGCCGCTGATGTTATTTTATAATTACATTTCACCTTGTGTGAAAGACAGTATACAGGGTTATTTTCCCGCCTGCAGAAAGTGTAAAGTCTTGTGGGAAATAAATCCAGGCTCCAAGAACAGCAACCTCAGGTTTATTGGATTGATGCCCTGCGTGTTCTGAGACCAAGGGATAACAGTGTGAGTAGTGCAGTGCAGTGCAGTGTGTGTTTGTGCTGAGATTTGTGCACATGTGCAAATGTCTACTATTTTTCTCAATGATACTTACTCCCTCACAAAACTAACATATGCAATTTAAGGCTTTATCATTCGGCTTCTTTCTGGTTGTCATGACTCGTACGCTTCACTCAGGGTTGGGGTATTTCAGCCTTTTCTATTCTTTCACTTCATTTCAAAAAGAAATGTTCTACGTTTAACTGCTGCACATTAGTTTGACATTTATAGCTTCTAGTAATTTTGCAGATTAATGCGCATAATATAATGTGATGTATTGTTATAGAGTAAATTTAACCACCCAGCAGCACTTAAAAAGTAGAAGTAGCCCACTCCAGTCAGCTGAACCATTAAAAAGCCCCTTACAAGTGAATGTATTAGCAATAACAGTCCCGTATTACAGTGATATGTTCATTCCTCTGGGCTTTTTTGCTCAACAACAGATATAATACTTACTCTAAAAGTATATTATTTTACTTTTAACCCTAATTACACTTTGCTAATGATACTTCATTTGTTCGCACTGTGTAATTGCTGCACAGTTTGCACAATAATTTCTTCATCATTACGAATGATTCAAGTGAGTCAGCTCTATAAATATTCAGAAGTTTGTGTTTGCTTTGGAGATCCTAATTTGAATTTTATTAGTTTAGTAATTGTTGACTGAGGCAACTGTGGCTCAGGGGGAAAGACTGTGACTGTGAGTGTTACTGGCTGAATGTTGGGCAACTAAAAATGTGAAGTCCTTTAGAAAAAGACTCTCGATAAATGCTGCCATGTGTTCTGTAATATGACATGAATACATATGGTTTTAATGAAATTTGAAATGCCATATTTTCTCCGTTTAAAGAAAAGCAACAGCAGGAAGTTTGTCAGCTCTGCAAGAAAAAGTTGTGACTTGCAGGAAAACACTAATAGGGGAGACCGGGGCTTGTTGTCACACATTTTACACTCTTATATATTACTTGGAATTAAAACATCATATATCAACAAAATGTTTATCACAAGAAAGACCAAAGTCTCAGGTATATATTTTGCATTCATGTCACTTTTATATCTTGTATCAGTCGGACCAAGCACCGAACTTGGGGGGTCATAGCCTTCTCCGTTGCCGCCCCCACCCTCTGGAATTCACTCCCCAAACCCAAACAAGACTGTACTGACCCCCACACTTTTAAATCACTCCTAAAAACACATCTTTTTAAATTGGCTTTTTAACCTGTGAATCTGTTATTGTCTTTTTTTTTTTTATCCTTTTACACCATTGATTTTATTTCTCATAATTTTCTGTATTTGAAAATTGTGTTTTTTTTCATTTTATTTTCTTCTTTTTCTTTGTAAGGCGTCTTTGAGTGCCTGTAAAAGCGCGTTATAAATAGAATTTATTATTTATTATTAAGATGCTACAGATTTTGCACCTCATAAAACAAGAACAAAATTACTGTTTTGATTTTTACATTAAAGTGAACTTTAAAGTCAGGAACAGAAAATGTTTATTATTCACAATGTGCTCTTCTCTTCTCAGACAAAACACGACCCCTGACCATGTAAAGGAAGAAAACTAGTATTCCACTTTTTATTTGCGCCCTCTGGTGGCAAAAATAACTGCAATGTGACGACTTAGCCATGTGACAACAAGCCCCAGTCTCCCCTACTGTTATTAATTGGCCAGAGAAGCAGCTAATCGGTAGCTAAAGTCAAGCTAATTTACCGCCCCATTGAACAACATTTACAGAGTCAAGATTTCTTTTTTCATGTCCATCTTTTTGCCATTTTCAAATATTGTCATGAAAATCAGTTATTATGATTTTATTCATTCATCTTATTTAATTTGGCCTGACGGTGTGTGTGTTTGAGAGCGTGTGTGTGTGTGTGTGCACCCTACCGTCAGTGATAAGTGCACGGCTCGTCAGCACTCTCCCCAGCCAGAATTTCGCAACAGCCAGCAGCGAGCATGTGAACCCACTCACTATGGACACACTGTACAAGAAGTCATCCTGCAAGAAAAAAAAACAGCGAGGAAAGGAGATGAAAGCTCATCTTTTGAGGTGCATGATGTGTATTTCCTCATGTGTGTGAAAGGAAATGGATAAAGTGTACAAACAAATAAGTCAAGTAAGCTACACATGGTGCAGTATCTTCTGTGCAGACGCTAAAAGCATTAGCAGGCAGACAGAATGACCCACTAAGCTTTTGTCAGCTCAGCCATTAAAAATACATATACATGCTTGACTTGGTGCATCAACCCAAGGTCGAACAGATGACGCTTCTGAGTGGAGAGAAGGTCTGGTGTTCTGTCTCAAACAGGCTCAGCAAAAAACAGAACCTGACCCCAGAGTGTCTCTTTTTCAAGTTTAATTGGCCCAACAGGGGAACAGAGAGGGAAGAGACAGTTGGGACGGACGGAATGAGGAAAAATCCAACTCTTTATTTTACAGACTCAACCTTTTTTCTTTCACCCTCGCTCAGGATTATACCCTCGGTTCTTACTGAGGGTTTCTTCTGTGGTCTCACTAAAAGTTTACTGACATAGCCTGAGTTAGCCTGATTATCCTGGGGCTACACCAATGACCACAGTACAGGGTTATTCAGGATACAAGATCGGTGAACCAGAGGTATAGCTGACTTGACTGACAGGTAGGTACAGTGTAACCATTTGCTAGGAGGCTAAAGACACGCCTCTGATGGGTTGACTTAAAGGTGGGGTAGGCGGGCATCTTTTTTGTGGTGTATATACAAAAAATATTTTAATATCAGTCAATAGTTATTAGTTATTGATGACATTTGGTAATGTAACAATATTGCTGTGTTTTGTTATGTCTGTGTAGTAATACCGGAGACTGGCGAAATAATGGGCGCTAAAAATTGAGGTAGACCGGACAAGAACTGAGAAGCCGGGTCAACATCAATGAAGGTAGCATAAACGATGGGGGACGCTTCAGGATCTTATGAACCCTGTCACCTTTCTGCTGGACAGGTAAACCTCTTTAACAAAGTAAGCCAAGTGTAACAGAAGTGTTTCTTGTCAAACCGGACCTGCTGCGTGTTGTTGTGCCGCTAAACCTCGGGTCCTGGACTATGTCACTTTATCCTAGTTGTAGAAGTCCTGCAAACATTGTGTTTGCTGGTAGTCTGTTGGCATCCCCATTTGTAATCATCTAAATCATCTATTTATCTGCATTATGTCTGAATTAAATTGGAACAGGAGCGTCTGTTTGTGGGCGGGGCTTGCTGGAGCAGAGAGGGAGAGGAGAGGAGGAGCTGAGGGGAAAACTGGTTGGGAGGGGTAGAGTTTACATTCAAGATTTCTCCCAAAAACTGGCACTTCCTCAAATCCTGCCTACCCCACCTTTAATGTTTGGTTAAGATAGCATTACCCAAAGGTAACCATCAAGGATTAAGGAGGAATTCCCCCTTGATTCCTTGCAAATACTCGCTTATTCTGATGCTAATTTATTGAGGGAAACACCCTGAGATAAAGATCTGAGGACTGCATGCATTTGCTTTCTGCATGTATTTGTCGTGTTGGTGTTTGTGTCCTCACAGAGGCAGGTAAAGCCTTTACCAGGTCTTTGTGTTTAATCAGGCCCTCCACACTGACAGCCTGCCATGAAAGCAGCAACCCGGGACGTGATGGGAATCAGGATTCCTGATTTTCCTCAGCCTTGCTGTCCACTGGAAGTGATTTTACAGCCCTGCTCTCAAGGTAGCAACACTGTACAGTATCCACTCCATCAGCTGCTGATCAGTTTACACCAGGACAGAAAATCAAAAACAAAACGAAATACTCAAGTGGAATTCGAAATCTACATTCCTTTAAAATGTTCAGTTTTCATTAACATCCGTCTCCTTCAGCCACAAATGCCATACTGCAAACAAACAAGGAGACAGCACACAAACAGATCACCGCTGGTTTGATGAATCACCTCTGACTGCTGTTTGATGAAGACCTGAGCGAAAGAGCTTGTCTCTGCCAAAAACGCCAAATGGTGGATGCAGAGAGAAGGGGATGCTATGAATGACAAATGCGAGGCTCTGAAAACAACAAAGCGGTGAGTCTGGGTAACCATGGCGGACAGGTGAGCCCGTATGGAGAGGTTATAGAAAGAGGTGGTTGTAATGATGAAAGATGGGGGGAATAAAAAGGATGAGATGTGGATTGATAGGCAAGGAAAGAGCGATCATGTACGAGGCTGGAAGAGAAGGAAAATCGACAGACAAAGACAAATGAGTCACTGGATGATATGAACCCATCCTTTTCTTTCCTGAATCTACAAAATTCGGCCTCAACTGGCAGCAATGTGACAGTATTTTCCATAACAGATGAAGCCAGACATCTTAGATCACTCTCATACAAACTGATGGATTAAATGTAATCTAAAATAATCCACAGCATGACTGCGCAAAATCTCTGCCTTGTTCTTAGAAAACATGAAACAGAGAAAGCTTTGTTTGTGTCGCACAAAGCCGTCCTTTTGATTCACAATGAAAGAGAAGCACAGCCAGGTGAGACAGCAAGTCTTGGAGCCCAGACGGAGAGAGAGAGAGAGAGAGCCAAGAGAAGAGGATGAATGTCAAAGAGACAGGCGGTGGTAATGGGCTCTTGCTGGTGTCAGGCAGCTCCTCTGAGACCTAACACCCAGAGTTTCCATTAACATAATGGCACTGGAGCATCAAACAGTCTGTGGTGTGCCTTCAACTTGCTTCTGTGTTGGCTGCAGTCGCTTGACTTTATCTCGTTTGATTCCTGGTCAAAGGGGCTTTGGTGAGTCAATTTTTACACCGAACAGCATGCACTTAAAAATGATCAAGATACACTCTCTCTCTCTGTGTTCATTTCCTTTACCGAAATCTCGTTTACATCCACAACAATGCCAAGAGTCTGTTTGTCTTTTCTCTCTACCCTTGGCTCATCTTGTTTCTCATTTTGTTGAAGTTTTATTCATGATCGAGTTAATCGCTGAGATATCACTGCTGCGAAAATGATGGCAATTAATTTGAACGATGCTGAGTGTTCATCATGAATATCTAATAATTTCAGGGACACCTTTTTCCAGCTTAGTGTTCACTTAAAATCTGTTCAACTTTTACAACTGGGACAAAAAAAAATATCAAAAAAGCACAAAAAGTTGAGTTTTATATCGTCACAGTGGTGTTAATGATAATAACTGTATTTTTATAGTACTTGTAAAAACAGAAGTTTGCAAAGTGTTTTGACAAATAGTCTTGAAGCACATGGAAAAAGACAAATAAAACCAAAAAAGCTCAGTTTAAATGGAATTGAAGACCATTTTCATGTCATAAGGAACCCAGACGATACAAGAACCATGCAACATAAAATGAGACCATGAGGACCAACATAAAAACATAAAATAGGTAAGAAAAAGAAAATGCAATTAAAAGGGGGATTGAAAGTAAAAAAACAGGATAGTAAATATAAAAGACAATATCAATAATGACGATAAAATAACAAAGTAATACTGATAATAATAGTAATGATAAAATAGAGCAACAGAAATGAGCAAGAGATAAAACAATAAAAGGGCCTTAAAGGTTAATTAAGAAAAGAGTACAAGTATAACAAAAGCTAAAAAGACAGTAAAGCCGAAATAAGATAGAGGTAAAAGAGATAAGAGATGAAAGATAAAAGGCAATTATTAAAAAGTAAACTACCTGAACTTGCATTGATTTTGTCACAGTGTGGATCAGGGCGGACTGGGACCATAATTTAGGCCGGGAGTTTGACTCAATCCAGGCCAGGCCAATACACACTGACGCAGAAATGCCAGCACCAGTGAAAAGTTTTGGACATTTGAAGCCAGATTTAGTGAATATTATGCTAATGTGAAGAATTCAACATTGGCTACATAACTGCACATTTAATGTGAAGTAAAAACAAAATGGTTATAAAAACTCCATATTAGTCATGCCTTTAACTATTTGTTTACTTATTTCAACTAAGGCTGTAGCCTACCACATTGCTGTTGTATTATAATAAAATGCTGAAAGCCTCTCAGAAAAAGTTAAAGTTCTCGGAGGCATAAAACTTGGATTAGCACGCACCACTAGCAACGTAGTCGCTCGGTGTCGGTCGGCGACCTTATTAAAGTCAAAACAATCACATCTTAGAGTGACGGCATGAAAAACACTTCTAGGCGTTGCCCCGCATCTGCAGCCGATTACATCACAGCTCTACTTCCGGTTGCACCAGCTACGTGTTGCCACGGCAACCGACATGAATTAATTAAACCCTTTTACTGCTGGCCTGGCCTGCTTCCAAGTTCCAAGGTCACGCAGGCCACTGGGAATCGACCCGGTGATCCTGATGGTCCAGTCCACCGCTGGTGTGGATACAGATCTAACTTTTGATACTGTCTTTTAATCGTCATCTCTCAAACAGAAGGACCATGGCTAATACATTTGTCTTAATCCAGATGGACTACATCATGTATGGACCATTTATAGTGATGATCTTTCAGAATAAGAAGAACTTTATTAATCCCCAAAAGGAAATTTAGTACACACGTTATTTCACTCATCGGCATTTGGCAGCGTAAGAAAGTTATGCCATGGAGTACACTAGAGAAGAAAAAGACTCCCTGCAGATGTAAACACGCTGAGTGAGAGTTTGGAAATGTTCAAACGAAATCTGTGGTTCATTTATAACTGGGACGGAAATGTGTTCTTCATATTTGTCAGGCCTCCGGTATATAGACAACCCATTTGTGTCTGTTTACAGGAAAACTCCACAGGGTACCTTTAAGACACTCCCTGATGCTGTTAAAAAGCCCAACACTCAAATTTCCTCTCGGCTCACTGCTGCTCCAAAAACTCAAGAGTAAACTGAGCTGAGCCGGAAAACGTCAACAGTGAAACGCAGAGATATTTTGGGGGATGTAAGTGCACCGCTCGACTCTGCGACAAAATCTTGTTTCAGAGGAACTTAATACTTTGAAACTAAAACAAGGAACTAGGTGTTTTTGAAGCGTAAAAATCTGGCTGTTCTCTCTCTGGTAATTGATATGGACAGATGGCGGAGGTTAAATCATTTACAAACCAAATCGCAGGGTTCAAAGCGCAGAACTGGAAAGGATACGGTGGACACCTACCAAACACTGTGACGACAGAACGGAGCCGGGCCGTGCCCCAGCAACAGAAAGATGAGACTATTTTGGGACCTTATTCATAATCCTAACACCTCCTGGGAGAGGGATGGTGTGTATGTGTGTGTGTGTGTGTGTGTGTGTGTGTGTGTGTGTGTGTGTGTGGGTGGGTGATGTTGACAAAAAGAAGAAAGTGTGCGCGCTTGTCTGTGTCGGAGAGAGAAAAAAGGAAACAAAGTCAGGTGCAGGGAGACAAAAACTCTGACGTCAAAAGAGCCCCAGCAGAGGACTATAAAAAGAAACTGTCCTCACCAGCATGAATGAAGCATGTGTGCAGGTACATGTGTATTCTATATGCGTTATACTGTATATGTGTGTGTTTATTCCAATTGTTTGCACATGAGATAATAATGTTGACTCCCAGTGTGTGTGTCTGTGCAGCACATGTCTGCAGATTGTTGAAGATTTCTCTCTCACACATGGTTGCACCTGTTCTTTTTTGCTTCTTTTCCAGCTTTAAACACGGAGCTCATGTTGTTTGGGGAAATGCAGAAGTGTTTTTTTTTCTTAAAAGTACTGCTCAAGCTCAAGGTAAGTAGTAAAAAGACAACTTTAAAGACTCAAATTTAGAAAATATACTGAGGTTACTTTTTATCTTCACTTTTCAGCTATAAAGGAACTTAATGTCTGATTAAATTTGTAGAGAAATACATTATTTATTTCCCTACATTTTAAGCATTTATAATAAATGCTTCAAATAATTGGTGTTTGCACATACAGGACTTCATACCATCCCTACATGATTAAATGCCTGAGCTGGGCCACCCCAGTTAATAGACTCTAGACACGCCCCTGCTAGTACAATACAAACTTCCCTAGAGGGACAGAGAAGAGAAAAAAAAAAGAGTTTGTCCTGAAAACTTCTGCAAGATCTCAAAAAGGTGTTTAATTCAGGTCACTTCCTACTTTGGATCACAGACACAGGGGAACATCAATAAGAGTGGAGCGGACAATCTCGAGAGACATCAGTTGGTTTTTTATTTTGAGTCTGGACTTAAATATAAAGATATTAAATCTGTGCTTGCCAGCTGGCGTGATGACAGACGTTTGAAGAGAACGCTTTAGAGCGAGAGGAAACTCTGGTGGTGTACTGTACCGGTTACTGACTCGTGTAACGTTGAAAAGATTTTCACAGATTCAGCTTTTCTGGGTCAATGACTCATCAGCTGATGACTGACTTGACAAAACGGTACCTTTTATCAACCATACTCAGGCAAATCAGAAGTTAAAACCCAACGCCCTACAAGCTCAATGTGATATATTTCCCTCTTTGCACAGTCAGGTGAGAGTCAAACAACATTACAGAGGAACAGGTAGCAGTATATTCAAAAATGAGGGGGCGACTTGTGTCAGTGTGTGTGGTCTTACCACTTCTGGAGGCATTCCCGTCACCAGATTATGGATGGCCTTTCCCAGGATGCACAGGGAGGAGAGAACAAACACAATCCCGAGAACTACACACGCTCTGCAGACACACAAACGAACAAACAAACACAGGGTGGAAAATCAAGACGTTAGCTGCAATGAGTGTGATTTCTTTGCAGATCCAGCTGTGAATAGATTTGATAAAGTTCGACAAATAAAAGAACTGATGCCACAACAACCGTTCTACTTCCTCGAAGCATCTCTTTTTTTTTCTGCAGTGAAGAATCAAACCAATGTTACA
Source organism: Xyrichtys novacula (assembly GCA_962446985.1). Taxonomy (NCBI): domain Eukaryota; kingdom Metazoa; phylum Chordata; class Actinopteri; order Labriformes; family Labridae; genus Xyrichtys; species Xyrichtys novacula. The sequence continues at coordinate 7,605,361 of OY660881.1, read as the reverse complement.
AGTATTCAGGGACAAGATGTTCCAAGCAGTAGCCTATGGCAATTCTGAAAACTGGGTGAGGTTTTTTTTTCACTATTTTAGAGATATTTTACATCTTCAGTCCCTTTCTTTTAAATAAAAAGAAACATAATCTGCCACAAAGATGGGTGTGAAAGCCCTGTGATGGAGGCATTTGCATCTTTTCTCTTAAACAAATAAGAGCTAGGTCATGATGATTTGATAACTGTGCCTGGCGGAGTGCATCATGGGTATTGTTGCAGCAGTAACTGTTCTGAGACTAGAAATGAACTTCTTCAAGCCTGATTTGTAAGATGATAAATTGCTCAAGGTGCCACTTTATTTATGAAAAAACACACGATTTTGATGATAGGATACTAATGTGCACTGCTTTGTTGTGGCAGAAATAAAAAAATATACAAGTATTTATCACCTCTGGAGAGTTGATCAATCATTCTGTCTGACATTTCTGCTGTACGGGTCTGAATAACAATATCTGCATCCCATTTATCTCACCACAGTACAGAGACACAGCATCCGACAGGTGCAGTGGTGTCTGTCTTTTACTGATGGTGGTTGGTCCAATGAAACAGCGAGAATTAAAGCAGCTTTTTTATTTATTTCTGAGTGATGCATCTCTCAAAGGTGCATTTTACAATCCCAAAGTTTGAGAGTCTGATACGAGTTTCAGCCGCAAGATGAAAATAAAATTAAAAACATTCACGCAAAGACTAGAATGACAACAACTGTTCGTAAGGCTCAAATTAAAATGTCTATTTCAAAAGAGACAACTTATCAAATGTTGTAAAAATGACATTGTTTAATGAGAAATAAGAGCTCATTTTAAGTTTTATTCTAGCAACAAGTTTCAAAAAAGTTAGGACAGGGACGTGTTGTTGCTTCACCTCCACTTTAATAATAATCTGCAAACATTTGGGAAGTAAAAAGACCAGTTTCTGGAGTTTTAAAGTTAAATGTTTCCCCTCTTGCCTGATGGAGGATTCCAGATTAATAACATTTTTGGGTCTCATTTGATTCTAAGAGTCCAAATGTTTTTAATGGTCACAAATCAGGGACGTAGGCCATCTGGACTCTTTTACCACAGAGCCACGCTGTTCTGGGATTGTCACGCTGATATATGGACGGTTTCCCTCATGAAGGCAGCATATGTTGTTCCAAAATCTGTATATATAAAGTTGAGCATTACTGATTCCTCCCCAGATTTGTAAACTTCTCATTAGGGCTGGGCGATATGGCCTCAAATCAATATCACGATATATTGAGCAGTTCATCTCGATAACGATAAATGGACGATAACTACTCCACAAACTGCTCACCCCCTCCACATTAACTTCGTCTACTTCAGCCGCTACAACTTTTGAACCGTCCTCCATCTCCTCACCTGTCTTTCCCTCTTTGTTACAGACTGGATTGGGTGGAGTCACATCTCTGACGTAGGACAGCGTCTTAAAGGGACATGAGACCATAGCCTACCTACACACATCCAAAACCAACTTTTATCTATTTTTTTGACACAGAATATATTGATACAGGCAAAATGGCGTCGGTTATAGTCGTAAATTTCGGTATCTTTAAATTTTCGGTTTATCGCCCAGCCCTACTTCTCATGCCAGACCATAGGGCAGATTTCTCTTTAGATTCAGTCTTTTTTAATGGGCTTGGCTAAGAAAAGTCACCAGCATCACTTGACTATGTTTACATATGATTTCCTCTTTGCATGGTACAGCTTTAACCTACATTTGTGGATGCAGCATCTTCTTTTGGAGGTGATTTTTAAGTGATTCCCACTACAGAGTCAGAGTCAGAGCTGCCTGAAACTTTATGTTTTACAAAAGCAAAGTCTTGGAATCTCATGCGATAAAAGTTTGGTGTGACACAGACATAAAAAAACTAACACCTTATATACATTCATATAAAAACCTGTAAAATTTCTCAGGTTCCAAATAGCATTTGTGAAACTCTCCAGGCTCCGTCTGCCACAGAGAAAGATATGTGGGTATAAAAAGAAGGGTTTCACTCTTACTTTGTCTGTGCAAGGTGAGGTGATAAGAATAATTTGTGGGCCTTTAAAGTCATGTCTGTAGGCTGAGATTGTGAGTGTGTGCATGCATTTGTGTGTCTATTATTGGATGATAGAGGTGCTGTTGTAAGGAGGAGAGCAGCGCTGTGTACAACCTGACAGCAGCTCAGTGAACCAGGTTGATCTGCTGCCCTCCTTCAAACTGACAGGCTTGTGATTAGCAGCGATGCGCCCTGTAAGTGATTCTATTCAGTTCTATCAGTCTGACTCCCTCAAATGAAGATATCAAATTATCTGATGTTTCCAGCTGAGTGTGTCAAACTTAACTGGGAGTCTTATCAAACAGGGCGTCACATCTTCAGAGCTCGTAATGTGACGGTTTCCTCTGCTCTTTTTTTTTTATCACTTAATCTGAAAAAATGGAAGGTGGGCAAGTCGAAACAGCGATGCAATATCTCAACCTCACAAAAACAACAATTTCTTTACACAGGCCATCTATTCCAGTCCCCAGATCTCCACTGAGCAGTAACAGTCTGACGGATCATAAACAAGAACTCTCCACCATCATCACAACACAGAATGAGGAAATATCTTTCTAAAGACTGGCTGCATCCTTCCAGTAGAGTTCACAGACTGGGAAACTTCAAGCCCTGGGGCATCGGAGCTTTTGCCGAGGCCTCTGGAGGACCAAAACCCCTCAAGGTATCTTTTATTTTGTCAAATAACGCAATTTTTTTCATCTTCTCACTCTTCAATTCTACCAGAAACACTTGAGAGACACTTTCCTTGCACTAAGTTTCCTCTTTCCTCATTTCTGCCCGGAGAAATGACCACCCTCTCTCTACGTCTTCTCTTCTAGATCTATATGTCATTAAAGGCATCGATAAAACTTTAATCATCGCCCGCTGTGGCAGTTTTTCATTAGTCAGACCAGGCAAAACCCCTGATGAAACTATCCCAAATAACATTTTTTATTTAAACACCATCCAACACTTTGAAAAACAACATTAAGGAGTTGAATTTCGCCTCAATTTGTATTACTTGAAGTGACAAATAGATGCAGAATTTGTAGATGTGATCAACAGAAGAGGAAAGATAACTGGAGGGGGTTCGATACAAAGCTGTCTCACTTTGTTGCAAAAGGGGAAATGTTACCCAGATTGCATCAGGCTGTACTGATTAATCATTAATCACACATCTAATTAAACTCAGCGGGAGGATTTCAGTACTTACATATACTCTCTGTGCGCAGAGTGCACAGCTGCTGCATTGCTGTAGCGCCAGATGACGATGAACGATGACATGACGTCCAGCGTGGCATCGAACTACAGCGGGAACAGAAACAGAACAAGAACGGAGAGGGTGTTAAAGGGACAGTTTGTACTTTTTGAAGTTCTTGATACTAGTGGGTGTATTATCCACGTGGGATCCTGGTCATTGGTAGCTAGGCTAATAACAGGGTCAATTTTAAAGTTAGTTAGAAGACAAGAAGCCCTTTCGGTAACACTTTACTTGATGCCAATCTTTATCATGTGTTATAATCACGTTATAGCACTGTTTAACTATAGTTATAAACACTCATAAATGATCATAATGCTTTATAGCAATAATCATAACACATTATAAAGCATTTTATCATGACTTACAAGGTCAGGGATATAATGTGTTATAACTTTTAACAACTCACTGACAATGCCCACATGGATAATACATATATTTATGATGTGTTATAATTTGCTTATAAACTTGTATAACTATCATTATAAACACTCATAAGTTATCTAAAGGATTTATAACAATAATCACAACACATTATAATACCTGACCTTTTAAGTCATGATAAACTGCTTTAAAATGTATTATGATTATTGCTATAAAGCATAATGATCATTAATGAGTGTTTATAACTATAGTTATACAGTGCTATAACGTGATTATAACCAATTATACATATATTTATAATGTGTTACAGAGATAGGCGTCAAGTAAAGTGTTATCGCACTTCAATTCTTGGGCATCTTGCAGTTTAAACACCTGCACATTCAGGTAACTGAGAATCTTTCCTGCTAGGCAGTTAGGAAACTATGCTTTTATTTTGAAATATACTCCTTCAGTAGAGTGTAAGGGAAAGGACTGAATTAAAACAGTTAAGAGAGCGGTAGCAAAGTAGGAATGCTCAGTCTGGTTTCTCAATAAAGGGGTTCAGCTGACTGGGATTGCCTGGCCCATTTCCAAAGAGGTAAACTAGTATCACACCAGCACAAAAAGTAATATATTCGTGCAGCTTGAAATACTTACAGGACTGTATCTGCTTGATGTATGGCACATGCACCCTTTGTTTCATGATGTATAACTATGCTGCTGGAATAAAACTGCTGCACGCCCCATATATCACAAACGTGGTGGCGTACGTTGGACAACAGTTGTTGTAAAAAAGAAACAAAGAGAAAATGCAGATTTATGCGAATAAATCAAATCAAGGCTAAATCAAAGTCCTCGCACATTAGAATAAACCTCTTAACGAAGAAAATGAATAATTATTGTTCTCATTAACCACTTTTTAAAAGATCTGATTTATGTTTGCTCTGGGGCGAATGATACATGAACTGAATAAAAGTGCATTAAGTGACCAGAGCCTGTCTTTGGGTATAAAATTCCTCGGGGTGTGGCGGCTGATAAATGTCACTATCTGCATTATAAATGACTTTGTGCTGTATTTTTCGGTTTTCTTGTCTCACACAGGGCTAAAATAAAGTCATATGTCCCCTGAAGTGACAAGTCAGGCTCAGGACTATGCCATTTAATTCTCAGCTTATAAACTACAGCTGTAAATCTCAAAGAAAACGCCTACTCTCAATATCATAGCTGCTAACTACAGACAATCAGCTCTTGGGATCCGACCCCTGTGTAAGGTTATATCCATTCATTGTCGCCTTGCTGCTTTATTAAAACTGTCACCGACAGCACAGCACTTGCTAATTAAAATCCAATCTCTTATGAGGAGATAGCTAACACTGCAGATTATGGTTTATAACATTTTAATCAAATTATGCTAATCAAGTTTCCCTCACTGTGGTGATAGATGCTTTAATTTTCACTTCAAATCTTATTATTTCCAGTAATCACACTTTCAGTCATTTCCTGAAAGTAGTAAGAGGTGATGGAGAGCTGTATTTTGGGCAAAAATCTGCAGATATTTTAAGCAAACAGACAAGGCTTCGGGATATTCAACCTCAGCTCTATGCCCAGTCCCTCTTCTTTGCCCTGTTACCTTGGAGACAAAAGGACCAATTACACTTTGGTACCAGGACTCATTAATAAATCACAGAGCCCCAAAGTTATGACTAATTGATCAATGGAAATGAGGGGAAGTAGGAAATGGAGGCTGGACTCACGGCAAATCCGAAGGCTGACGCGCTGTGTCTCATGAATGATACAGCTGTGGAGAGAGAGAGAGACAGAGAGAGAAAGAAAGAGAGAGAGAGAGAGAGAGAGAGAGAGAGAGAGAGAGAGAGAGAGAGAGAGAGAGAGAGAGAGAGAGAGAGAGAGAGAGAGAGAGAGAGAGAGAGAGAGAGAGAGAGAGAGAGAGGTTAGTAATGACTGATAGGTTTTTATGTTTTTGTTCAGTGTAGTGGTATAGTTGAACAAATAATATACAAAGTTAGTAATGAGGTTATGTTTAGGAATATTAACCAGTTTCTTTAATGGTGCAATATGCCTAACTGCACATACAATGCCTCATGTTTTATACACATGCGGCATATTGTTTAAAGAAAAACAAGTTAATGATGAATAATTAAAAACACTCATATGGTTTTACTTTAAAGGAACATGCATTAGGACCTTGGATTAAGTTCATTGTGATCAAATACTTGAAATTACAAGTTCTAAAAGAGTGAAAGTGTAAAATTTGCACATTTAAAATGCAAAAACAGTGCTGGCTTTGAGTTCTGCTGTGATTTTGAGTTGGTAGTTTGAATCTGCAGCTTAACTGAAATACCATACTGAGTCTAATCCGAAAAAGAAGAAATTAGACCTATTTGTTAATGTGCAAAATAAGCCTGATGTTTATTTGCTGTTGGTGCTGTGAAACACTTAAAAACTGTGGAAGTGAGATTTAATTTTCAGCAGGCTTCCATGGCATCAAGAAAATCAGTTTTTAATTTGTTTTTAAAATGATTTGCTTTTGCAATTTTCTACTAATTCATTTACATTTGAACAAGAGGGGACAGATGCAATACACATCCAGTGCAAGTATCATGGTCCTCGAGAAGATGGTATTTGCAACACCTGTCCTGGATCTGCACAGTCACAGTAAGTGCAGGAAGGTGGTTATCAGTAACAGTCTGATAATAACATACAGTCCATCAAAGGTGGGGTAGTCAGGATCTGAGGAAGTGCCAGTTTTTCGGAGAAATCTTGAATGTGAACGCTACCCTCCCAACCAGTTTTCCCCTCAGCTCCTCCTCTCCCCTCCTTCTACCCCACCTTTAACACGTTTGTGCAGTTTTATGCAGAACTTTTCCCCCAAGTTTTGGACTGTCGCATTTGGTTTTGAAGTTGTATCTTTTAAGCATTTGCCACAAAATGTAAGACCATAAAACCCCAATCAAGCATAAGGTTGTGACTATTATCTTGAAAAAAGTCCAGATTAATCATAATCACATTGTTTTATGCCAAAATCCAGTCAAATTTTTATGATCTGATTTTCAGAGTGTTAACTTCCCATCCACAGATGTTCACACAGACACAGAGGACCAATAGCATCCTCTTAAAGATGTGTTCCTGGACACGACTACTTTCTGTGCATCAGTCAATCTGCTCTAAGCTCTTAGTCCGGAATTCAATCAGAGTTAAGCAGCCTAATGCTCCACAATGTTCTACCCAGATACTGTTGACCTGTGCAAGACGGCAAATCTATACATGGGCTTTACCTAGTTAGGTCGGGGTTCAACGTGACATGGGCTCAGAGCAGGCCTTAGCCGACGCCGGAACAACCTGGAAGTTTACATGATTGAGAAACTCACAATCTAATCAGCTGATACGGATAGCAGATGGGTCCCAAGTGGTTTATACCCATTGGAGGCCCTTTGTGGACCCATCTGGGCTGACGAATATCAGGCTGCTATGAGAACTGAAGACAAAACAGGCTCTGCCAAAGTTGAATGAAAGATTTGCATCACCGAAACAATAGACCACGATTAAAAAACTAGATTCAACAGATGCTGCTTTTGATAGTGTCAACTCAGCGGTGTAATCCAGGTTTGTTAGTCCAACTATGAAAGGTTGGATTTAGTAACAGGACCCCAAATCTTGTGCTACAGCCACGTCTTAAACCAACAAATTTGACGACAAAACTCAAAAGAAAATTAGAGTTTGTCTCGGAAACTTCCACAGAAGCCTGAAATGTTTCCTGAACGGCAGAGAGGATACTGTTCTGTCATTGCAGCGCAGCAGTCCTTGTCTGCCACACCTGTGCTGTTATTTTACCCTTCTGCCTGTCCTTGTGTTGCTGTCTCTCTCTCTTTGGCTCTCTCCCTGTGTTTTCAGTCTCGGGGGACAGCATATCGGCAGTTGAATCACCATGGTAACAGCAGATATGAGGCCAAGCTGGGAGTTGGTCTGAAGAAGAGCTTTCATCTCCATCCTCTCTTTTTCCTCGATTCTTCATTCTCTGTCTTTGTCCCCTTCCCATTTTTTAAAAAAACTCTCCTGGCCTTTCTTTCTTCTCACTCTGATTTCTCACTGACGGATAAATCTTTCTTTCTCTTCGGTTTCAGCGCCTCCTGTCACACCCTTGAGCGGTCGCCTTTTTGGGCTGATTTGTCTTTTATTCGGTATGATGAGAGCTCACTGCTCCACGCTTTATTTTGCACCGATGAATATTTAAACATGAGTTACAAATACCCCAATCCTCTCTCCAGATGCTTAGAGAATTACTAATTTGAACACAGAGTAGCCTCAGCCTGAACTACAGCTGCATTAAAAGTGAAGCACAACAAAGAGGAGAGGTAAGAAAAAACAGAGGGGATATGTGAAGGATGAAAGTAGCTTTTAAGAAGCCCAAAGACGAGAGGGCAGTCCCAGATAGACCCGTGATACAGGGCAGATGGCACCAGTCTGACTCGCTGCATAACACATGACTGCCGCCCCCCTACAAACACACACACTCACACACACATATGCTGTCCCTGCGCCTCGGTCTGTCCTGCAAAAAAAAAAACACTCCCAGAAGCACGCTCTCTTTCTTACCCACACATCCTCGTTCTCGATTGTCTTCTCGGTCACGTACAAACAGAGGGTAAGAGGACTCTCCGGAGCTCTACAAGTACTCCGACCCATCTGGAGAGCCAATAAAACAAAGCAAACTGAGAGTCCATGTCTGCACATCAGACTCCTCTCTTTAGTCCAAGTTACATACAACCTTTGGTGAGTTAGAGTACCGCTGTATTAAACTTGATTCTGCATGCCAGCTGATCAGACTTGCCACCTTTGGATACCAAGAAGTGTTGAAGGTTTTTATTGACTACAATGATATGAGACTAGGGGTCTCCCGATATAACATTTTGACTTACAATACGATATTGTAACCTTCAATATTGACCGATACCGATATTGATCTGATATTGGAACAAAATTGTGCATGACAAGTTTTTCACTCATCTGCAATGTCTTTTTCGGACTCAAACAAAAAATACAGCCACAAGGCCAACGTCACTCTTACTTCTCTTCTTCTCAGCATGCTGGATCCAGGCGCTGCTCGATAGAAGTGCCGGAGCGGAGTCTGGAATGGACTGCTTGTATCGGAGTACTGATATCAGAAATTTCAGATGCAGGCCGATGTAATCCGACTGATATCCAATATCAATATTGTATCGGGACATCCCTATATAAAGACCTTTTACCCATCTGTATTAAATAAATCTGTGGAGAGGAGTCCAGATCATTTCACTTCTGCCTGTGGACACTGTGGCAAAAATGTTAGTCTCAAAGCTGAAGCTGCTACAGCACAGGTGTGAAAAGAGGGCTGGAGCACATACAGGTGTATGGGAAGTGCTCTGATACCGTGGATGGAGAGTTTTGGGACCCAATGGAAGACTGAGGAGATGAGAAATAAGTCCTGCACACTGAGGATATCATATTTGTTCACCAGATAATACACAGTATCATCTGCATAAAGGTGTATTCTGCTGTTTGGGATGGTACATGTGATATTGTCATATGTGAACTGAGAATAAGAGACGATCATTATAGTTCTGCTCTACAGAGAGGAAAGAAGAGGAGCAGATAAAGTGAGCCAGACAGGTCAGCGGAAATCACATGCCTACAAACATAAATATACCAAACGTTGATAACATGAACGCAACATTTGACTACAAAGAACAAGCTTGTGCTTTCATGTCTGCATTACTCATGAACCAGAGCTCGCTTCCTCAAGATGAAGATCAAGTCCAGAAATGTACCTGAAAACAGCCCAAAAAGAGCAGATTTTAACATCAAAAAGACCAAATCCCTGCTATAGAGTCTGACTTTATCCTCAACCTTGAATGTGGATGAAAACCCACAAGCAAGGAAGTCAGGGCGCCATGTGTCTGAAAGCTGTTCTGCTTCTTTTGTGTCTAATTATCAAACCGGCTCTGCGCTTGAGATCTGCCTTGGACATTCATAATCCCACTTTGGTGGGTAGTTATAATACTCTGTTCAGAGGCTCGTAATTCCCTCCCTTGTTCTAAATTTTACACTCGCTAAAGAAAACTAATATGTCTACACAGAGAAGTATGTAATTTAGTCCTCTCCTTAAAGTAAAACTTCTTTGTTAACTAACATAAACGCCTCTGTGGGATCTTTGCTGTGATGTAAGATCAACATGTCAGCAGCAGTGTGTCAGGTCTTGACCTTGACAATAATTGGCCTTTTAACTTAAAGCCTCTCTGTGTGACTGTCTACATACCACAACCACATATCTGATTAGAGTCCAGAGCTGTAACCTGCAGCCTGAGAAGCACTGACCCCTTACCTCCCAGAGGATTGACCCAGTTTTGAGGTTTTTCAGATATGAAAATGTTCACAAACTGTCGAATACGGGAATATTTCTTCCTATTGTGAGGAGGAACTTAAAGCTGGCTAACTAAAGCCATGTAATATCCATGCAACCATGAGGCCTCGTGCAACATTTTCTCATAATTTTAAAGTATTTGTTACAAATCGATGATAAGATATGACAACTTGTGTTGGAAAATCTAATATTTGAGTCATAAATGAGATGACAGATTTTGCGTCCTTGCTTTAATTACCATCAACTCTTCAAGCCGCCTTTGCAAATGTGATTTTCAGAATCAGGAGGGAAAAAAAGCAGATAAAAAGGAACGAGCTGAACCCAGAAAATTAATTCCAAATATTTATCACCACTCAGAAATTCAGTCCATGTGAGTCTGCCTGTTGGTGCTGAGCTCCTCGTTATAAAATAAAGGGCTTGTCTGACCCTCTGTCTTCACAACTTTCACTACAGACGCACAAACAGAGTGTTTTTTTCAACTATGTTTGAAATATGTCTCGCTCCAGCAGGAACAGATGTCCCCTCTCTTTTACTCGGCTCTGCAGACACTCATTTAAGAAGCTTCTTTATTAACTTGAGCTCATTACCACTTCTCTGCGACTTGTTTCTGCTCTTTTTTAAACTTGAAAACTGTGGCAGAGTGTTTGATTTATCTAGTCATTAGGCCTTAAACGCATAATTTTCTCTTGAATGTGTGCATGCTACTTCTTCGAAAATGGTTTGCTGCCCTCTCCCAGCAGTCATTCATTTTTCCAGCGCCTTCTCCCGAGCTCATTTCTCTGAGCCGTCCGTCTGTGTGGTTATCGCTTGCCAGCTAATCGATGCCTCTCTCGGGGAGCGCCGACACCATTCGATGTAACATCCTTTGGGTTGTTAGTTAATCAGGCAGGCAGGCAGGCGTGAGCGGTGCTAACAAGAGTGTGGAACCAAGGGAAGAGAGGGAGTGAGGGAAAGGTGGGACTGAAGCAGTACAGGGAGGAAAAAAGAGGGGTGGTGTTAAAAACATGGGGAGGAAAAAGGATGAGTATTGTGTGTCTTTGTCTCCACAAAGCCGGGTACAAACTCACAACGAAAACAGCTGGTGACTTTGTATTCTTTGATTCGTTCAGTTTCTTTATTCACCCCGAAAGAAAACACTAATCCTCAGCACCATAAGCTGATTATGCCAGTTTTGGCTGTTTTACATGAGACTATTGTGTCTTTTTGTTCTATTTCTATGTATTTCTGTTCTATTCAATTACGATTCCCCCCCCTAGTCTTTTCAGATATCCTGCCAACAAGCACAGTCATAGCAGTGGTTAAGACTTGGCAGGAGTAAAACCCTAATTATCAGTGAGTTATGCAAGTACTGGGGCTGGTGCCAACACTTTACACCCCTACCCTCTCTCTCTCTCTCTCTCACTCTCTCCTCAGTGTTCACTTAGCACTGATTACAAGCAGCAGATAGACGAAGCCGCATCTTATCAGACACTGATTCCAGACTTTGAACTAGTGGGGGGTTTAGGCAGCGTACAAGCATTTTTTAATATAAGTATAAACGCTTCTTCAGTAAATCTGTCCCTGCTTGAGGCGCACACATAAATGAGAGTGAAGTTTGTGCCAGAGACACAAAATAGTTCAGTCGTCTAGGAGAAGAGTTCACTCTGCTGCAGATGTTGCGACACAAGTCTTCTCCAGAAGTTTCTTCCACATCAATCAGCTCGTCTAAGTGCTGTTAGCCTATTTTAACCTCTGTTGTTTCACACACGTACAGTCATCTGAACAATGCATGTCAATCAAGCACACTGATTGGTCGGTAATTAGAGGATTTCATAAACTTTTTGCATTCTCACAACGTTTTGCATCCTCTCTCAGTAGACGTCTTTCAGACAGTGACTCAGGGCAGTGTCTCATAATGGTAGGACCCCTGCCCACTCAGATCAGTGCACAGCAGTAGACTTGGTTCAATTCATATATATATATATTCAGGGTCCCAGATAAGCGCAATCAGGTACGCCTGACATCAGGCAGTGAATCTGCTGCTGTTCACTCTGTGCAATAAGAGTTTTTAATAAATGTTAAAAATGTTTTCACATTTCAGACTTGTTAGATGTCACTACTTTTCTCTATAGCCTACCACTTAAACTTGTGGTTCAGTATCTTATTTGACTATTCCAACTGGTGTTCTCGAGACAAAATGAGTCAAAAATATAGATTGGAATTATAATATTTTTAATCAGGACTTTTATCGTTATCGCCAGTATGGCAAAACTTACCATGATGAATTTTTTAGCCTATATCACCCATCCCTTGTGCACAGGTTAGACTAAGTGGCATCCAGGGCCCGTATGCACGTTGAAAGCGTTTGGCGTAAACGCGATTAGGGCTTAAACGCGTTTAGTTATACGGGCCTTAAACGCGTTTAGTTCCTATACGATTTTGGTATGCACAATGCTGTAAACGGATCCGTATAGCTAACCGCGTTTACTGTGTCTTAAACGGGTCGAGTGGCGCTCGAGTGACGGTTCGACTGACTGTCGACTGATCCACTCCTACCAATTCCCCACACACGTCTTGGAAAGAACAAGTGGCGTAGTATCGTAAGGTTACGAGGACTTGTTGTAGTGGAGTGAGGGTGAATCCTCGGTTCGAAAGTTCAATTTCAGCGGAAATCACCTGTGTGAGGTCGAGAATATGGTGCCGTCGAAATCTAAACTTACGGAACACTTCGTGGTCGTCATACGTGTCGAAGGGGTGTTTTCTGTCACGAAAAATCCTGTTTCGACGCAATTGTCGCCGCTGTCTTCCTTGGAACAACAAGAGTGCCGCCATATTTAAACGCGTTTAGACCCGCTATTGGACCTCCAGAGGTGCGATAACTTTAAACGCGAAAATCCGTATAGGAACGGCTATACGAAGTGACGTGCATACCGACATTTTTGGTGTTTAGGAGTTAAACGCGTTTAGCCCGCTAAACGCGTTTTGCCAAGCAACGTGCATACGGCCCCAGGTCTTGAGAAATAAAACCAATGTGGAGATAATAAATCTGCAGTTCCCTGAGTGTCCACTAGAGGCTGGCTGCAGAGGCACCAGAGAGCACGTTACACACTGAGCCAAAAAATGCAGATTTTTAGAGCAAATTAAACACCTTTGAGGACGAGTAAGATAAAGAGTTTTTGCAGGGCTCATACAGAATTAGAATTTTGCTTGAAAGACATGTTGCGAACAGCTGAAAATACTATTATAAAGTGGTTTAAAAGCAAATATGCCAGTACTCCAACTCATATAACACATCCGAATAACTTCTACTTGTACTGTAATGATATTTGACCAGCAGTATCTATACTTGGACCCAAATCCAGATGTTTAATACTTAGGCCACCAAAGGTCAGTGTCATCGCTAGCTAGAGGAGAGGTCATCATTATAGCCCCTAAAAGTAGCTCTTCTTTTGGGAATCATCCTTTGTTACTACAGCTGCCCATATCTATGAAAGAGGATAAGGGCCACAAGAAGAGAAAAAAATAATACAGGAGGGAGATTTTTTAAATTTCCATTTCGAGATTAAAGTCAAAATTTGAAAAAGTCGAAATTTTGACTTAATTCATGTCAACTTTAATCTCGAAGTTTGAATTTTTTAAATCTGGAAATTTCTAAATTATTCACATTTCATAATCTTGAATTTTCGACTTTAATCTTGAAATTGCAATTTTTAATCTCGAAATTTCGACTTTATTGACATAATTTAGATTTAGATTTTTTTAATCTTGAAATTTTGTCTTTAATCTCCTTCCTGTAATTATTGTTTTATTTTCTCTTCATTTGGCTCTTATCCTCTTTTGAACAAATCTAACGCTGAAGAAGCTAGGATGTAACAGAGACTATATTTTTGTTTTATCACTGCAAAGTTGGCTGCCAACTCTCTACCCATAAAGGTACCACCTGTTTCTGCCTGTGTGAATTGCATGGAAAAAAGGCCATATCGAATTATCACTGTAATTTGCAGCCAAACAGAAATGTAATTACGCCCTCCTCTGTGGTCCTCAAGGGCAGGAGCTCGATTTAGGGATGTGAAATTCAATTACAGCACAAGGAGCCCAGGAATAATCTCGCAAACTGGGAATGAGGAGGAGGGCGGAGAAGAATGAGGCGGACAGAGGAGCAGATGGACAACCAGAGCAACTCCGACGAGACAGAGGGGAAATGTGTGGGTGAGAGGGAGTGAGAGGTTGATAAAGTGAGAGATAGAACGACAGAAAGAGGGAGAAGATCCGAGAGAGAGCGTAAGAGCCACTTTAAAGCTGTCAATCAGCTTCTCTCTGAGCTCCCAATCTAATCTTAGTGATTCATCAGTGTGAGAACCACTTAATGGTCCCAAGATGAGGGGAGGGTTTCGCAGCCTTTGAAGGAGAGTTGTACGGTTCAAAAGCAGCTCATCATATTTCTGCGCCGGGATGATGGTAGATCTTTCATTTCCACAATGTAATGAAGAGAAAGGAAGCACAGGCAGGTTAGAAAAAGACCAGAGAGAGGAGCAACAAAGACAGACAGACGGGGTAGAGAGAGAAGAAAAGGTGAGAGTTGGAGAGAGAGGAGGTGACAAGGAGAAAAGCGAGCAGACAGGAAGGAGAAATGAGGCAGTGTCGTGGCTGGGCAAAACAAGGTTTTTATGCAAATACGCCTGTCAGCGCTCTGACGGTGCAGCAGGGTTGCCCTGAGGGAACATCACATCACCAGAAATCCAGACACGGTAGGTTACAAGGGAGGTGGGGTAGGAGGGGGGTCTTTTGTGTAAACGAGATCTCATCCAGACTTAAAATGGAACCTTTAATGTCATGTGAAGCTTTTACAAGTTCTTGATGGGAGATGAACTCGGGGATAGAAAATTCTCCATGCAAATACAACTTGTCCAAGATTCACTTATGTGTCTCGAGAGTTTGAAATACCGCAGCTATCAGGCAGTAAAACGGCAATCTCATCTTGCAGATTAATGCCGCTGCAGTTTACATCCTTCCTGACTCCTTGGTAATGTGAGTTTTGGCCATTTAAGAAAAAGATGCAGGAGCATTAACTCTCCCTGATAATCATGGTCACTTCTTTCATGCAGCATTTGAAACACAAAGATGTTTTCTGGTTTTGATCTGGCGCAGGGACGCAGTTAGGCAAAGGTTTATGTCGAATAAATGATGTGCTTGATCCATAAAAAAGTTAATAAAATATTCCTTTATACAAGTGTTTTCAATGCAGAAAAAAGAAGAAGTCCAGTATCAGATGCACCTGAGTGTGCACGTGTGTGGTTGCTTCTTACTGCATGTGTTTGTCTTGCTCTCCACTGGAGCAGGAGTTTAGACAGAGGCCCCTTAGGATCAAACTTCCTCATTAATTAGCAGCTCTAAATGGGCAATGACTACACACACACACACACACACACACACACACAAGCATGCAAACAAGTAAGAAAAACCAAGAGACATGCACAATATGAAAAATAAAACCATTTGGACCTGAAGTGGACTCGGTCACAAGATATGCAAACATATGAGCCCAGGTACACTATAATACTGCACCCTATCCCTCACCCCACCCTGCCTCACCCACCCACACACACACACACACACACACACACGTGCACAATCTTTGCCCCCTCAGCAGATACATCCGACATGGCCACAGCCGCTTGCTCGGCTGCAAAATATTGTGTTTAATAATTCAAGACCTACTGCTCAGCTCTGCAGAGCGCCTCGCACTCTGGCTGAGTTCACCCTGCGGAAATCCCTGCTGGGATCCTTCCTCTCTCCTACTCCTCCTTCCTCCTTTTTAACCTCCCTTTTTTTGTCCTCCTCTCTCTCCGTGTCCACGCCGTATGACCCCCCTTTGTCCCCTCAGGTCCCACATACTTCTTATCTCTGTCCTTTTGGCTTGATCTCTCTGTCCTCCCTGCCGCAGCTGTCTTCCCCCTCCTTTTTCTGCCTTGGCTCTTCATCCTTCCTACTTTACCGTTACTCATCCTTTCTCACCCCACCTCTTCCTCTCATTTCTCTTCCCAACCACTCCCTATCTATTTCTGTCCTCTTCATTTTGCCTGTCAATTTATCTCCTCGGTTTCCACCCCTCTCTCCTCTTTGTTCTTACATTATCACAGACATATTCCCTCTCGTTGTCCCCTGTGCTTCCCCTGGCTCCATAAATCCTCCCTCCTTTTCTCGCCCAGCAGTATTGATTTGTGACTGGGCAGGATTGCAGTGGTGGGGCGCAGCGAGGGCGGTGCCATCTGCGTGCGACTTGGCACTGGGGACTCACCGGGGCTCATGCAGAGATTTACTAGGAGAAGCAGACGGCTGATTGAACTAAAGCTTCCTACACACCTGCAGGTTTATGAAGAGCTTCATTCTGAAAATGTTTGAACAGCTTTAGACCCTCTCAGCAAAGTTCAAGGATTAAGAGCAGGTTGAGTTTGTGTTTTGAGCTCTCCAACCTAAACTAAAATCTTACATCAACAATACCTTCTTATTTGTCTCCTGATATTATTACAAGTGGGTGTTTAGGCTGTGTCCTAGCGATTGTTTGATGGAGAACATCACATGGAACTTCAGCCGTTGCCTTAGTTGGGATAAACACAAGATTTATGATTTCTTTCTATTTTTTTTTAAATGGGATGATATGTGTTAATGAACATTTACATGTAAATAAATGAGGTTCTAACTAGGGCTGGGACGATATGCTTTTCTCCCAATTCGATTCTTCTATGATTTTTTGAATGCCTATTCAATTTAAATAACAATTGTACAATATTGTCGATTTTCTTGATTTTTAGTCTGCATTTTTAACACCAGTGAAACAGTTGAATGATTATGATTGTTCATGTGACTATTCCAGGAACCATATTTCCCCAAAAAATACACATCACATGTAGATCCGTTTTTAAGAGTTATACTTCAATTTGAAAAAAAAAAATCGATTTTTTTTTAAACAAAAATCGATTAAAAAATTGTAAAACAAAAAATCGCGACACTTATGTGAATCGATTTTTTTTATCCCACCCCTTGTTCTAACCAGGTGGCTCATTTCCATCCCCTAGTCCCATTGACAGGTTGGTTTCAACACATAAAACAAAAACGAGCATCAGTAATTGCAATAAAACACAGAGAGCGTATTAAAAGACAAACGGCATACATAAACTGTTGACAACCTAAATGACATACAGTCCAAAATAAAATGCGCCAGAGGTTAGGGGACTGTGTTAATTACGCACAGTGAATTCTAAAGTGCTGGAGTGTAAATTGAAGTGCCATAGTGCTAAAGTGCAGAGTGCTATCTACCGGGAAGATCAGATCCTCTTTATATTGCACATAAATATAACATGTATGTTTGATTGCACATTATCCTGCAGCCCCTTATTATGAAGTGACACATTGTATATAGTATCGTACGAAGCCCAGATCACACAGATGCACATGCAGATGTGTAAGTAGATATTGCACCCCAAATTATGTATCTACTAATTCACAAAATTGGCATACAAGTGTTGTTATGATATGACTGAACTACCTTGAAACACAATATGGTAGAAGATTTATTGTTATCATTTCCATAATTATATTAGTTTTGAACATAATTCCTCCAAGTTAAGGAAACCTGCACAGACTCATAATCGGTCGTGTTGGATTGAAAAGTTTCTCCTAACTGACGAATTACCCCTCAGGGATAAATTAAGTTCTTCTTATCTTATCTAATCTTATTTTACTTTATCTTCTTCTGTTAATGTCCTCACAGTGGGAGATCCTACTGATACAACTCGCTGATGAAGTCTTATGGCACTAATGTATCTGTAATATAAGAAAATGTCCTCTCAGTAGGTAAATTATCCCCTCTTAAGGTCTCAAATACTGTTTTGTACTTAGATACATTCACAACCAGAGCTGGAGCAGGTATTCATTTCTCTTAGCGTTTGAAGGGTCAGCAGCATCAGGTTTTATCTGCTCATTAAAAGTCCATTATCAGATGTCACCAGAAGCATCAACATAAGAAGATGCAGCCTTACTTTACCTCCAAGTCTGCTGAGTGAGCCATTATCATGTGCTGGTCAGGCGGAATGACCTGTAAGTTCAGGCAGTAATACATATCTGCATAAGTAATCATGGCAAGAGGTTTTTAGGGAGAAAAGTAGGGAGAAGATGAGAGAGAAATAGGAAATGAGGAGATGGGCAAGGAACCGAACATAAACTCTTATAAAGTGGGGAGGATCAGAGTGGGTGATCTGTGTGGGACTGTAAGTAAAAGCTGTGTGGTTAAATCTGTTTGTGGTGGTATCATGTGATGCGATATGTGGTGGAGAGGGACACATTTGGCCGAAAGAACTCCCTAACCCCAGCTGCAAAAACAGACTTTGGAGAAAACCTGAACTCACCTATACGTGAGTTTTGCTCATTTGTTTTCCCCTGTGCTCGAATCTTTTCCCTACCAGTAAATTGTACCTGTCGCAACTAAAGTCACCTGTCAATAACGACAGATGGGTCTTTTCTAGTCTTCTTCCATGTCCTACAAGCACTGAGAATGATACTATATACAGTATGTTTGCCTACAGAAGTCTATGGACACATATTCCTTTTCAGTAGATTCTGCAGGCAGATGAAATCTGGAGGTTCGGTAACACCTGAGGCACAAAAAAAGTGAATTGTCTGATACTCTAGCATAATGAAGGCGCTACTTTGTTTGCAGAGACCTCATCTATAAACTACCAACTTGTCTTTTAATGCAATGAAAGAACAGAAGAAGAAGTCCGTACGGTACAGCCTCCAGAGGTTTCATACTTCAAAGTCTAAAATGCCTCACTTGATTTGAACTACACATTTTTTAAAGCACATTTTCCAAAGGATAATATCCTACAAGGATACCCTCCTTGATTTATACTGATTTAGCCCTATACCATACTAAAAGTGAGGCACGCTGCTGTTTGTAGTACAACATAAACACCATCTAATTGAATCCCAAAGGACTGCCAGTGTATTGTGCACTCACAGCTTTAAACAGTATTATAAAAGGAACCAAACAGGTCTGATTCTTATAGTATAACAACCATTAATTGGACAGTTCTGACCTCAAGCTGCAGTTCAAAGAAAATCTGAGGATTAGTGAAGGGAGTAGAAACATCATTTTGTGTAAAAATTCAATATACTGGGTGTTTTTTGTCGCATTGTGCTTTTAAACCCTTTTCAGCTCATTTTAGAGTCAGCGTGTTTTTAAGGTAGAATCTCACAGCAAAATACATTTGTACAACCTCTGCAGCTGCACAATTTTCTTAATATCTGTGATTTGTTGCAAATTTGGATGTTCAGTTACTTCTATAACTCAGTTCTTGGACAGTAAATTGGATAAAATGGTTAGAATAAAAAGTTTCACTGCGATTGGGATACTTTATGTCCCAGATGTTTCTGGTGCTACCAACAATGGAAACAGATAATGATGTAGATGCGTAGATTGAAGCTGGGTTCAAACAAAGATGGATAAAAGCAATTCTCAGGGATAAATACCTCAATTGTTGATGACAGTGATGGAAAATAATTGGACTTGGTCAGTTGCAACAAATCAGGCCCGTCTAGGTTGAGGCGGCACACCTGCTGCTGTCGCCCTGATCAAAGCGAGCTTGTTTAAAGATGAAGCATTTGACTCTGTACACATTCAATAAAACGCTACAGAGATCCGGAGGTCTAACTTATTTGTCACATTTTTACTCATAGATGGTCAGAGTTTGTGGGCAGGATTGGTCAGAAACTGCAGGGGTGAAAACAGTCCAGTGCAGGGCTCTAGAGCAGACTTTGATAACAAATACAGCAGAGGGTTAGCTTAAAAAAGGCTTACTTAGGCATAGTTTATCAAGGATATCCTGTATATTCATGATGCATTTAGAGGACAGTTATTAAGGTAGCCATTCAGGAGTTCAAGTGATTTCAAAGAGTGCTTCACATTAGCCTTTTCACTGCACAGTCTCAGTCTTATTTTGTAAAGTGAAGCTTGGAGCCAACAGTTTTTAAAATATTCATAAATGGCAGCTATTTCAAGGTTAAGTTTGCTACATTCAAAACATGTTTTCTCACTTTGAAATCAGCAAAACCGTTTGAATAGAAACCATCGCTGAATGGTCAGAAACTTCAGTTTGCGTTTATCCCACGATTGACAGGTTGTAACCAAATCAAGTTTATAACATCATGGTTATTCTGAATGAAGCTCTCTTTTACTTTTATCTCGAGCTGCTGATTGAGAGAAAACTTGATTTAAAACTCCTCAGCTGATGTTGAACCATTTAAGGACAGACACTTGTGAGAATACAACTCACAAATCGACTCTCCATTAAGTGTTCCTCGGATAGTGAGACGATAAGACAACAAGATAGCTGTATCTAATTTATTGGGCTCTTGACAGCTTGCACAGTTGAGGATTTGCACGCGCTCTAATAAATTGCTTGTGTGCCTTAAGAGAAAATTCTCTGTGCCTCTGTCTCTGTTCTGCCTAATGTTGTTTTTTGTGCAGGTAAAAACACGGCAAAGTAAGAATTTCCTAAATCTCACATGATTGGAAGAGGATCTGACTGTCAGTGTGGTGCCTGACAGTTCACTTGTGATTTTAATTTTGCTCTTATCATTAGATATTGATCTATCCGGGTCAACAGCGACCCTAACACAGAACAAGTGCCATAATTTTAATAAGAGCATTTTATAATTTAGTCTATTTAATTTTTTATTTTGTCGATATAGAGGTTCCTGACAAAGTCAAAAAGGTTTTCTTAAGCATTTAAAATCAAAAACGGGTCGGTGCAGACCCTAACACAGGAGGAGGGATTATTGACAAAGTGCAGGTTTAAGAACTTTTGTAGCAGTGATAAAACTTTCCCAGCATGCTTTTTTCCATCTCAGAGTGTGTGAGATTTCTGATAGAAAGTGTGAAATATGTCGAGAGGTTCTCCCAGGTCATGTGCTCTGGTGAGTCTCATTCCAGTGACGGCTCGGTTATAATGATCTGAAAGGTTGGGGGCTGGGAGACTAATCATTTTTGAGACAGAACATGTAAAATGGGACAGTTTTTTCTCTGTTGGAGACAGAGAGCATTGTGACAAAAACCGGTGGCTGCGTGGTTTGATGGATTGAATGGATAATACGAGACGCAGTCACAGAATGTGAGAGGCGACAGAGAACTCTTTGTGAAAGGTTGTCAGTCTCCGGTGGCGGGATTTGTGGATCTGGGTGATATGTGAGTCTATGTTCCGGTGTAAATCTGAGGTATTTGAACCTGTCAACCTGTTTGAGCGTCTCCCTACATGAACCCAATGAACTTTTAAATCAGCATGGATGAAGCACTCCAAACGACTGAGGTTTAAAGATCCAAAAAGTTTGTTTTACTATTTTGTTTTAGAGTTTTGTTTTGCTGCAAGTCAGTCACTGATAAGAGAAAGACAATCCAAGTTATGATGCCATACTTTCTGCTGCAACAAGTCACTTTTGGAAATAAGGAGCTTCAGATTTTTTGAAACTCTACCGAGGCAACAGTCCACAAAAGTCCCAGGAAGTTCACACAGATTGGAGTGATAAGTGCAAAGTCATTCAACATGTGAATACAAAGATAAATCAAGCGTTAAAGGATATAAAGAGCAAACACATAAACCAGAGTAGTAAACACATCACCGACTGACTGAACTCCAGCTGCATGGCTGAGATTTGTTTCATTAACATACACTGCAGCTATCAAATGAAAAGCATCTTGATATCTTTGCTTTGATTCAATCGAAAAACTTTCCAAATCTCACAAATGAGACTGGAACCACATTATATCTTACCAACCCAGCCTGCTGCTCTTTTTGCACTGTGTTTTTTATGAATTGGAGTTATATAAATACAGATTGATTGATTGATTTTACTTTGGTTGAAATGCACCTAAAGTCTCTGCTAAGTTTTAGTCCTTTTATTTGCTGCTAGTTTATATTGCGCCTGACTTTAGGGTTTGCTGCAGCACCCATGAGTGACCCCACAATCCCTGTGCGTATGGCCAAACACCTCATCTGGACCCTAATGAAGGAAACAGTAGAGTATAGCAGCATTCAGCTGCATCAGCAGCCCGGTAGATAAAGTGCCGTGGACTAAGAGCCTTGTTGGCAGTACCTACAGCACAATAAAACAGAACCTCTTTACGATATATATGCAGAATAGACTTTTAAAAACGCTGTAGGGGAGGGCAGATGTACGCCGTTTCTCCACCTGTATTGATTGGAAGTGGAAATCACATCTTCATTTTTTATTTGGCAAAACTCACATATATCTGTTTGCATCTTATTTGACCACGTGCACCAATAACATCTCAGCTTCCTTCTCTTAATTACAACAAGAAAAACCTCAAGTTGACTGTTGTGAGTCTCTCTCTGGGTCCATAAGAGCTACAGCTGGCAGAAACATAAAACACAATCACCCCTCTGGTTACTGTTTACCGACTCGATTTATGAGCTTTGATACGTTTCAAATCTTCCAGCAGCTCCTGGCAGAGATAAAGTGAACAATAATTAGCAGAAATCTCGCAGCTTCATTATCTTAAACTACAGCTGTGGTGTTAAACTGACCAGTATGAAGAGCTTAAGCTGCTTCTTTGAGGTGTGGGCAGAGAACGAGAGCCGCTCGCTGCCTCGACCTGTCAGGACCAAACGGGCTAATGAGGCACGGATGCAGATTAAGCTGTCTGCGCCGCGTGAGGTCCGCCGAGTTCTGATGAGACTGGGTGAACAGATGCATGACCACAGGCACACATACAGGTAATCCTAACGTGACAGATTATGTTTTCAGCAGAAAGGCGTCTCCTGAGTCTGACTAATGACAGTTTTAGCCCCGCAGTGAGCGCTGCAACACACCTGAGCCACTCTGAAATCTCCTTTTCCTTCTCCGTCTCTTCAAATATCCTACATTCACCGGAGAGCTACAGTAACTCAGCAGCCTCTCTTTGGACCACTATCCATCAATTTCCTACAACTCCTCAGCTTGAGAGCTCTGCTGCAAAAACACATTTCTTTGTAGAAATGAAAAGGCTGAATGGTGAAGAGTCTATCTCTGAGTCTAGATCTTGTTTAGTATTATAGACATAATGCAAAACGCTTGAGGGGAAACATCATCTCAAAGTGACGTTTGATGCATAGAGTGTCAAAATTAATAAGAAATACTTGCCATTTTCGGTCAGGCTTGCTTCAGTTCATTTTCAAAAGTGAGTTTTATTTGATTTAGAAATTCAGGAGTGCCTTGAAATGAAAACCACTGATAAATGATCCGTTTCTGAATTTGTTTAAGGTATCAAGGTAACCCTTTCTTTTACGGTACACCTATTACCAGGTAATTATTATGTAATTACCTAGTAACAAAATGAAATTATCTGTTAATTACTTGATAACTACTAAGTCAATACTGTCTAGTTTTTTCTGTGCAGCTCCATTTTTAAAAGCTATTTGGGGTTCTTATTTTCAAGAGATTGCGTAGCGATACGCTGTTTGAGCCGAGCATTATCACACCGACTCACCCGCCGAATGCGTACAATGCTACTGCGCAAGTGGTATTTCCAGGAAGCTGAAAAAATCCTGGAACCACTACTGCAATTCATATTCAAATTTGTATGATGATGGAAGGTTACCTACCTGGTAGCTAGACAGTATTGACTTAGTAGTTATCAAGTAATTACCAGATAATTTCATGTTGTTACTAGGTAATTACCTGTTAATTACCTGGTAATAAGTGTACCGTAAGAGCGTTACCGGTATCAACAGTTTGCATTTGATACATTCGGTCACAGGTTATTGGTAAAAATTATATTATATATTTTATATTTTATATTATAAAACAGAG
Organism: Xyrichtys novacula; assembly: GCA_962446985.1. Lineage (NCBI taxonomy): Eukaryota > Metazoa > Chordata > Actinopteri > Labriformes > Labridae > Xyrichtys > Xyrichtys novacula. The sequence goes on along the minus strand of OY660881.1, from coordinate 7,581,425 downwards.
ATGGAAATGAAAACAAAATTATAAATCTAATTTTTGTTTTTGGGTTATTGATGTCCGCATTTCCTACGGTGCTTTGCTACTGTTCGCACATGCGCATTGCACAACAAGGTAGCCAACAACGTGGAACAAAAACTCCAAGCCAGGGCGGTAGAGAAAGGCTAACCTGCTGTCATGGAGATGGACGCATCCTACGTATTATTCAAAGCTGCTAGGAGGGTCACACTGAAGGAAGAACACATGACTGTAGAAAAAATTAAAACCAGAGCTCTGTTACAACGTAAGATTTTGGCGCTCTAAACGCTCGGTTGCATCTTTCGCCATGGTAACTGTCGCTGAGGATCATGGGAAGACCAGTGTAGCCTCCATGCACGTGTGCTCAAAACAGGCGCACTCAAAATCAATAATTGTAAATAAGACTTATTATTTTGTTTTCGTTCCCTTCTCTACTATATATTCTGTTTTGAGCTGAAAATACGAAAACACTGATTTTTAATTTTTGGGATATACAGAATAACAAATGAACAAAATATTGACTCTTTTTTTTTCCTTTACTAGATTGAATAGAATAATTGAATGGATGGATAATACATGGACCGGTTATGCACACACTCCAGCAACGTCAAATTTAAAACACTAATATATTCAGAATGACGCCATGACCTTGGTCTCGAGCTGCTGATTCAGACGTTACTCAAGTTAGGATTCATTTCCAGCACACAGAGAGAACAGAGCGACTGTCAGATCTAAGAGAGACTGACAGCAAAAGGATGTGTGTGGGTGTTTTATTGCACATGTGATTTATTTTCCTTTTTAGCATCCGTGTGTGTGGAGTATATAAAGACAAAAGCGCAGAGCAGAGCATGTTGGTGTTTCCGAATGAAAGCAAATCCTCTAAACCGGCTTCCTGCGCAGCTGTGACCGCAACACATTCCCCCCACAGAGCAATAATGAGCTCTGTGGAGACTGATCTGCATAATCAAATTGAGACACGCAGGGGTGAGAAAGATGCCTGAGAGACACACTCACACAAACACAAACACACAAGCACATGGTGCGATCAGCAGGAAGTATATTTCTGTATGATTTGAGATAAATATTCTGAAATTAAATATTTGAATAGGGAACTAGCATGCAGAAATATAGGATTTGAAATGGGATGAAGGAAGATGCAAACAGAGAGAGAGAGAGAGGTGTTTGACGTTGCTGTAATGTGAGGTAGGGGTGTCCCGATACAATATTGATATTGGATATCGGTCCGATGTCAGCAAAAAAAACAAACATTGGATTATACTGGCCTGCATCTATAATCTCCAATATCAGCACTCCGATACAAGCAGTCCATTCCAGACTCCACTTCTGCACCTCTAGCTAGCAGCGCCCTAAACCAGCAAGCTGAGCCAACAAAATCACAACAGGACATTTACATGAGACTCGTGCGCCATGCCGCCGTAACCCCGGAACAAAAACACCAGAGAATAGGAGTAGTGTGCACCTCATCTGCAGAAGAAGTAGCGCGTACATCATGTACAACAAAAACAATGCTGTACGATGCTTCATGTTCTTCCTCGAAAATCCCCAGCAGCAGTTGTAGCCACCTCTAACGTCTGGCATGGACCTGCCGTTGTTGTTGGGTCAACCGAAAACAGCGCCGCTGAAAAGACCCATATCGCACCCTAGTTTTGGGGAGGAGGACACGTTCACGGCAATAATTCAATTTCCTCAGCTGCATGTATAAAAAACAAATTCTGAGCTTAGTCCGACTAAGCTGCACATGTGAACGCACTAACTGTGTACTAAGGTGCTAACAAAGTAGCAAGAAGTAAGAGTGATTTTGGCTTTGTGGCAGTATTTTGTGCCAATATTGGATCAATATCGGTATCGTATCAGAAGTCAAAAAGTTGTATCAGGACACTCCCTTATGTAAGGGAGCTAAAGGAACTAAAGAAAATCCAGAATTGGCCAAAATTAGACTGGACTCTGCCAGAAAAATTCCCTTTTATGGATTTCCTAACAATGAGCAAGACCACATAGTTGAAAACTGGAGAAAAGCAGTGTCAGTTAAATCAGGAATGATGAAATATTTTACCAAAAAGTCATCAGAATTACATCAGGAGCTGATTCACGTTTGCAAAAACTGATGACGAAGAAACCCAAATATATTACACTTCAAACTATGTTCAATAATACCCATTATTCTTAAGAGCACTACAGCTTCATCGTGTTGTATTACATTATCTGGATACTGACATTTAAAGAGACCAAATGTCATTCCTTTTAATATTCATCACACTCTTGTTAGGGGTGAACATGTTAATAGTCTCTCTCTCTCTCTGCTGCTCTCTCATTATAACCACATGCAGCATAAATAAACCTGAAAACCAAACACGGCTGCTGATAATTACTGACTGCAGAGTTTAGTGATTCATACATCACAACATCTGACTTCTCTGCCGCCTAATTGAATCTCTCTAGACTTGACAAACAACAACCCTCATCTATGTTGAAAGGCGGCGGGTCATCGAAGAGATGAGAAAACACCTCAGCGAACCGCTCACAAGATTGTAATGAATGCTTCCTGGATTATTTAATCTCTGTTAGAAATGCACCACCGATGACGCTTCACCATAACCAGCAATAGCAACAGGAACTATCCAAGCAGTACATTTAATCAAACAGTATCCATCGCTGGGACATTATGAGTCAGACTGAATCTGCTGGCTGTGGCACGATTCAATTACTTTAAATTTGAGGCCAGACACAGAGGAAACATTTGTATCCTGTCTGACAAGATGAATAAAGTTATCTGTGTAAAAGAGAGTTACTAATGTCAGGACAGTGATGGGGGGGAACCAGTAAACAAGCACTGACAGGAAATAAAGGAAGCCTTGTGTTGACTTTTCCAGCAACTCATCCTGAGATGCATTTATTATGGATGATGAAAAATCAGTTTTCAGCTGCTTGTCCGATTCATCTATCTGTCAAATCGCTCATCTTAAACGTGCGTATGTTTCTTTTGTCGTACGTGTCACAAAAAGAGGGAGTATAAAGTTACTGGGATGTGACAGGCAGTCTTGTCATAGCAACAGGCCTCCTGTCTTATCCTCAGTCTGCGTGGAAACAGGAGCACAGAAGGCCCCCCATTGGCTCCTCGGTTCAAAAAACTGCATGATGCATCGGGCTCAGAAGAGCTACGGTCCTTGAAACATTAATAGCTGAAAATCTAATTAAACTGAAAATGGGAAAACATCAAAGATCTTGACGTCAAATGGAGTAAAGATGCTACGCTGGGTCATGTATCCAAATCAGTTTAGACGTTCATAAATCTCAGCGTTTGCTCTCAGTCCTCATCCAGTCATCCTTAGTTGTCATTATCTTTATTATTATTATTATTATTAAGGTGGTAGCTATCGTGCAGTTTTCCTTCTTCTCGTTTTGACACTTTGGTCTGATCACGCCTCACCTAACCAGGAAGCTGTTGCTTTGTTTACTAAAAGTGACAGTGAGGTGTTAAAAAGCACCAGCTCTCTGTTTTCACTCTTTATTTTCTACTTTCACACCAAATACACGACTTCAGCAAATCTTTTATTATCGGGGGGCTGTGCATGGATTAAAGGTTGTGATTACTGAGCTTAATGCTTTATTGTTAATTTACTTTAAATTGATTACATTTGTTTTATGGTAATTCTTGAACTTAAATACCTCTCCCACTCTTTTTATCCTTTTAAACAGACAGAATTTGAACAACGTGGTACAGCTGTGTGCGATGGATGAAAATGCACACTGTACTTATTAAACAGGATAGAGAGAAATGTGCTCTGAAGCTAAATATCAGCTCTGAAATACTGTCCTTGACACTCTGTGAAATATATATATTTTTAATCTCAGAAAGGCTTTCCTTGTTTAATGGGATTTAAATAGATTTGAATAATATAAATAAAGCATAGGCACACTGAGAAAAAAGGGATCATCTTCTGTAAGAATAAAAAAAAACGTATTTTTTCTATCAATCTCATCTCTGTCCATCTCTCTCTTTCTCTATCCAGGGTTTCTGCGGGTTTCAACAAGTCAAATGTTTTAGACTATTTCAAGACCATAATGAATGCAATTTGAGATCTATTTTACATCCATACTGGCAAAAAAGTACAAAAGACATAAAGAGAAATCGGAAAGTTTTCTTTTCAAATTAATTTTTATTTGTGAGTAAAATCAATACATTTTTAAGACCTTTTAAATTTGTATTTAAGACATTTTATGAGGTTTTAAGAGAATTTTAGGCTTTAAATTCAAATGATCGGATTATAGACGTTTTAAGACTTTTTAAGACCCAGCAGAAACCCTGTCCATCTTCCTCTATCCCCTCCCTGAACCCCGATCAGTCTCAGCAGATGGCTGTCGAACATCAATCTGCTTCTGCTCAAGGTTTCTGCCTGTTAAAGGAAAATTTTCCTCTCCACTGTAACTTGTTAAACTTTGCAAAGTTCTTTACTCGTGTGGTTGAAGATGAGATAGGAGTGGGTCTGATCGAACGAGACAGGGCTTAATCTAGGGCTGGGCGATAAACCGAAAATGTACAGATACCGAAATTTTTTGACAATAACCGGTGTTTTCCCTCATCGATTTTAAGTGGAAAAGACTGAAAGATGTTTGTCACGCCAACACTTTCCTGTTAAGACTTTACAGTTCAAGATCATTATTTGAAACATATGTGGTTAAAGAAAATTCAGTATTTTATTTTGTTTCATAGTTGGAAGTTGGATTGTATGAAACACTTATCGAATGTTTTGCGCTCACAAATAGTGCAAACTCGATCTTTTTGGTAGGAGCTGGTCAAAGTGCATTGAATTACATAGTAACTAGTGCTGGGCGATAACCCGAAAATTTACCGATATCGAAATTTATTACAATAACTGACATTATTTGCCCATATCTGTATATTCAGTGTCAAAAAAATAAACAAAAGATGGTTTTGGGTGTGTGTAGGTAGGCTATGGTCGCATGTAAGATGTTGTACTATATTGGAGACGTGACTCCACCCCATCCAGTCAAGAGGGAAAGACAGGTGAGGAGATGGAGGACGGTTCAAAAGTTGTAGCGGCTGAAGTAGACGAAGTTAATGTGGGAGCGGGTGAGCATCTTGCGGAGTAGTTATCGTCCATTTATCATTAACAAGGTAAACTGCTCAATATATCGTGATAGTGATTTGAGGCAGTATCGCCCAGCCCTAGATCAATCTGATCCAATCTCTGAACAGAGTCTTGTCTAGACCAGCTTTTTTGTCATGCGTCTATTGAAAAAGTGAAAAAGCATTTTTAAAAAAATCTGTTTTTCGCAAAATCTGTATACATGTGGATGTAGCCTCGCCATATTTATTAATGTAAGTTGTTTCAAAGTCTTCCTTTACCTGCCTGTGACTTTTTTTCTAATATTGCATGTGACACTAACTATCATACTGACGACTGAAAGGAAAAAATCTGCACAAACAAGAGTAAGATCACACATGCATGAACAGGTTAGTAATTATCACACCGCTCTGATTCTCTCACACTTCATAAACAACCTTATACCACGATGCTGGCACAGATGCTGTTTTTGCTGTGATATAGAAACACAAACTGGCAGCGATTCAAGTAAAGTGCGTGATAGAAGAAGCCGCTGCTGTGTCGACAGTATGTGCTTTAAAGGTTGCAGCTGAGCAGTCAATGAAAATAAGCTGCAGATGGGGACTATAGTGGAAGCTTTCATAACATCTGCGCTCATTTTACACCCATGTTTCAATAACACAGAGTGGGTGAGCTGTGAGTCTATGGAGTCAGGATAGACTAGAACAAACAGACCACGGGGAAGGAGAAGTCTGGATGTAAACAGGTCAAGGTCAAATGGAAATCTTGGTCTCATACCGGTTCATGCAAGATCTCTGTCTCAACACACACATCTTCAAATTAATAACATTTCCATTTCCTATCTATTAGTTTGGATCATCTTTTTGATCGACACACGGTGACAAGAGTGAGATAAGTAGTCTTGTCCGCCTTGCAGAGCGGAGGCTGAAAATTGAGTGCAAATTAGTCCTCTGTCTCAAGTGTTTGTGTGTGTCTGTGCTTTTGTAATGTCCTGGTATGGCCCTGAACATGGTCCGCTGCCCCGAGGATACAGACAGATCAAGATGAAACAACTGTCAGGTTTAAATTGCTGGAAAAGGAAGAAGTCAATAAAATACCACCTGGAAACAAAGCTGTATCTGCTCATAGAGCGGAGGAACAAGGTCAAATGTCGTAAAGTTTGTGTAATTTCTGGAAACTGATGATATATTAGTGGCTGTTGTTTCTTCGTCACAATCTGTCTGGCAGGATCAGAGTAAGAGAATCCTTTAAATGTGTCGAGAGCAGCGGAGGGTCTGTGTGTTTTCAAACAAATCTAACATGAGTGGGTGGTCGACTCGTCTTTGTGAAGTCCTCATGAGAGCAGACTGGGATAAAACAGATGGCCCAGCCAACGAAAGTAACTTGTGAGAACGATTGTTGTTGTACCCAAGTCCTGATTTTCAGAGAGGGGTCTGGCTGCAGACCTCCACTGTCAGGACCCTTCGTTGCAGAAGACCCGCTCCACTGAGAGGACCTGAGGTGACGTTTTTTCTCAAGTGCTCCAGTTTGTTTTTGTCACATGGTCATCGTGTTTTATATTTTGTCTTTGCTGAACACATGAATACAACAAAATATCATATTAACATAATGTACATAAAATGATTCCTGGTCTAATGGCTTTAATTTGAAAGGCTTGGAATCTACTTCTGACATACAAAAACCTATTCCTGGTATATTTGCTTTTATTTTGAAAGGCTTCGAATCAATACCTGACATAAGAAAAGATACTCCTAGTATATTTGCTTTTAATTTGAAAGGCTTGGAATCTACTTCTGACATGAAAAATCACACTCCTGGTATGTTTGCTTTTATTTTGAAAGGCTCTAAATCAATTTCTGACATAAAAAACATACTCCCAGTATATTTGGTTGTAATTTGAAAGGCTTTGAATCAACTTTCGGTCCGTTCGTAGAGCGTGTCCTAACAGTGGAGGTCTGCAACTAAGGGTCCTGACAGTTGAGGTCTGCAGCCAGACTGTCTTGGGATTTTCAGGACTGGTGACTTGGACTGGAGAACAGATGAAAGGAAAGGAGAGGACTTATTTTTGAGTAAAGTTGTGTCGTTTTGTGTCTTGATTCTATATGATAAATTTTTAGAGATAACTGCAAATGTCTCTCTTTCAACATGTTGAGTTGCAGCCGGTTTGGTTCAGCTTCTCCTTTAAGAATGAAGTGAGCTGTTTCGCTTCCTATTTCTGTCAACTTCACCTCTCTCCTTCTCTTGCTGCTGTCACTAATTTCACTTTTTTTCTTCACTTGACTTCACTGCTCGGCCTTTCTGTCACCCTCCCTCAGCTTACCTTTCATTTCCTTACATCTGTTTCTGTCTTTGCCGTCTTTCAGTCAATAAAAACCAGCCGAGGTGTCACACTGGTTTTAGATTTTAGCTGATGTTGGTTTCACCATTTGTCCCGCAGAAAAATGAAGAAGCAGGTGGAAATTACCCGTTGAAATGAAGATGAATGATCTTCATTTCCCTCTGTAATGCTACTCTTTGATTTTCTCTTTCTCCTGCTTGCTTTAACTCATTTACACCCTTATAGCTCTTTCCTATTTACATGTTTCATCAGCCAAACAGTTCAGGGCTCAATAAAAAATCATGCATTAAGGGGAAAAAAAATTAGGCTTTCCCAGTTTCTTTTCCCCGAGGCCCCCCGCCACTCGTACACAATCTATTCCCAGGTAACAAATTGCAGTATGAGGAAGCCCAGGCTGGCTGGCTGCTAATGGATCCATTGCAAGCATCAGTTTACCATCGATCACTGTGGACCCAAGCTGAAGGCGGCTCAGGGAGTTTCAGCATCTGCTCTTTTGTTGCCCCTCACCGCATCAGGCCAGAAGAGCTGGTAGTTCAATAAGAGTCCATTATCAACAGCTCGATCTTTTAACCTATCGTAAATTAAAGGGATGCAAGAAATCCACCGGAGAAGGTTGATGTGAAGTATAACGTGATTTTCTTTGAGGGGGCTCTTTGATTTGCTGTTGAATGAAATCGAGTAAGGACGGAGAAAATCAGAGGCAGTGTTTTGGAAATTTTTGCAGCACAACTTCACACATATTATTGGTCAGTAACTGAGACATTTGAAGGAATATTGTCCGAGAATTAGGACTTCGCATTGACCAGTATGAGATACCGACTGTGAGCAAAATAAAGTGTTTTCTCAATATGATTAAAGCTTTTTTTTTTATTTTTCAACTTTTTTCAGTTGAAAACGGTCTATTTTATTTTCACACATTTCATAGAATATTTGAAACATGAGTAAACACGTAGCCTTTGAAAGCTAATGGGCTAACCAACTCATCATCTCATGGCTGCTCAGCTGCAAACACATTCACTGACCTAACACTGATGACCATCGGGGGCTGACACGGACTGAAGATATCTGCACTTCTGAGTATTTACAGGATCCACATCCTCCCTCCATTTTCATGTCATTAGCCTGAATTTTTGAAAGTCCGCTCACCATTTTCAATCAAATACTTGGGTGTCTGGTAGGGATGGGCAATAATTTATCGTTCACAATTTATCGTCAGAAAATTCCTCCATGATAAATATTTGCCCTCTTATGATAAATGTGATAAATGCAAGTTGATGACATAAGCACGAGCGACAGACTCACAGCCGTAGCCCCCACGGAGCAGAATAACAAACAAACTTGGCCAAAGATGGTGAAGTAGACGTCTCTGAGCAGCTTGCTGCTAAACAAGGCTCCGCATGAGGGATTTCCTTCAAGATTGAGGTTTAGATGAGCGCAATCAGGTTTTCCCTGACATCGGAGAGTAGATCTGCTCACTCTGTTCACGCTGTGCAATGAGAGTTTTCCTTAAATGTTGAAGGTGTTTACACTTTTCAGACTTGTTTGTTAGCACTAGTTTTCTCTATAACCTTCCACTTAAACTTGTGGTTAAGTATCTTATTTGACTACACCAACTGGTAAGAGCCATCCAATGAGTCAAACACATAGATAGGAATTTCAATATTTTTAATCAGGACTTTTATCGTTATCGCCAGAATGACAAAACTTATTGTGATAAATTTTTGGGCCTAGATTGCCCATCCCTAATGTCTGGATTATCTTCTGACCCTCTAAATACAAAATAAGCCAACTAAGCCAACCAAACTCTGAACACACACAACCTGGAGGTCATTTCAGAATCCGCTAGTTTCATATGTGTGTAATGTTTCTTGCCTCTTCTTCTATGGTGGCTCGGTGGCATCAGGGAATATTGCCGGTAAACAAGACACACTTCCACTTAGATTTCACCTATTATAGCACCCAAAGTGCTCCTCTGTATAATGCTACTAGGTTCCTTTAGAAACCTTCAAGAGAAATTGGCCAGTCAGTAACATAACAATATCCCTTTAAGTCATGAAGTTTGATGAGTAATATCCAAAAATCAGCATTCCCTATTTTAAATTTCCAGTTTTACTGCAAATTTCAACTTTGCTGTGCGTCGGCCAGTGTCTTAGCTGCAGCCCATCCTGCAGCTGTGACACACCCCTGCTTACACAAAAAGTATGAGCACCAATTATTTCTTACTTTTTGAACCAAAACCATGACAATAATAAACATGAATATGATACACTAACCTTAAACACTGACAGGAACTGTAAAACAACACGGTAATAGGATTAAAGTAACCTCCCCTGAGCTCTTAACTACCATATTCTCAATTTACGCACTGCAGACTGGTGTGGCACAGCGCCACTAATTGAGCTGGTATTAATTTTTAATGATGTTCACGAGGCCGCTCCGATGTATTGATCCAACGCAACAGCACCGCGGCAACCGCTGATGTACAAGATAAAGACCAATGAAGTGTGAATATAGAAGCTGTGGGATGTCAAACACAGTCTAACTGATAATTACAGCGAAATCCATCATGTCTCTCAGCATGAAACGCTTCTTTATCACAACGTGCTGTTTCTTTGGAGATGAGTATCTGAGCTGCTTTGACTCGCTCTAAGCACCTTGACATGACAACCAGAACATAACACAACACTGTGTGACTAACTCGAAATATCCTGAACCCGCACACACACACACATTCGGAGTCACACAGACACTCTCCTCTAATGTTGGTATCTCATCACACCAGCTCACTTCTTTGGGTTATCAGTGAGGAGTAAAAATAGGCAGGAGCTGCTGACTGATAAAAAGATGGTGTGATGCTGCCTGGAGAGGCTGTCCTATAATTATGCTGCAGATGGAGAGGTTTTTTTTTGATAGCCAAGCAAATACACAGATAAAACACTTCATGGCCTCTGATAAAAATGCCTACCCAGAGTTCCCTGACACATCAACAGCGAGGTGTAGTGTGTGCAAAGGTGGCGTGCAAATCCATACTTGCAAAATGCCAGTCAGCATCAATGAGTGCCTGGAGATTTCAGAACCGACATGCTTTTAAATCCCCCAGTTCATGTGATTTTTCTATTACTCATCTGTATCATCTGTATTTATCAGGTAACGGTTTAAGGTGAATTCCCAGAAACCACAGCAAGACTGCAAATTAAAAGGATCTTGGGTGCGTGTGTCTGTGTTAGTTCCCTTTTCAGAAAACTGTTTCTCTAGAGAGGAGGATCAATAGCGCTGTGTTGATGCTGTAGGTCAAAAAAGCCTCAGTGTTCAAGCTGCAGCAGCTTATTTGCATTTTTGCAACCCCAAACAGCTGCACGCAAAAAGGTAACCTCGAGTTTCAATGATCAGAAACCACAAATATTATCACAGATAATATCAACTGCTAGGGGTGTAACGGTATGTGTATTTGTATTGAACTGTTTTGGTATGGGGTGCTCGGTTTGGAATGGATGTAGTGGACCGTGCGTTGTGGAGCATGCTGCAGCTGCATATGCAAAGTTGCGCAAACTGAGACACAACAAACAGCAGATTTAACCAACAAGTAGTGGACGTCGTGGCTAATACCGCCAGTGTTGGCAATAAACCAGAGCTTGAGGCCCCTCCTGCGACATTAAGGTCTCCCGTTTGAGAACACTTCGGCCTCCCGGTGAAATATAAACAGGGACAAAGAGAGGTGGATAAAACCAAAGCGGTTTGCTGACATTGTTCACCTGAGATCGGGTTTGTTTCTGGCAACCCATCAAACCTGTTAACTCATTTGAAACGGCACCACCCCCCATGTGAACGCCTCAACATGGAGAAAGACGAGTGTAGTGCAAACACAGCTCCCAACCGCATTTTAACAGCCTCTCCCTGGTGAGTCAGATCGAGCTAAAGCAACAATTGCTGTTGGTGTTCTTATAGCTGCAGATTTTGTGTAATGTTCGTATAATGTTTCTATTGTTAAAAGCACAAAAGTGTGTAATAAACAACTAGCACATTTATATTTTGCATTTTGTTTTCTTATTGTACCGAAAATGAATCGAACCGTGACCTCAAAACCGAGGTACGTACCGAACCAAGATTTTTGTGTACCGTTACACTCCTATCAACTGCACAACCAGATCTGAGCTTTGATGCCATATAAGGAAAATAAACTAATATTCTTGCAGCTGGAAAGTCCTTATACTGAGCATATTTTGCACAGTTTGAGGTTTGTAGGAAAGGTCACAAGGTTGAGCAACAATTCGTGACATTTTCTCGTTGTTGGATGTACATGTTATGTGCAGGTGGGCTGCATCAGAGCCTCTTCGGCCCATTAGCCACAACAAAGCCGCTAATTAGCCTGCGCCCCTGACATCTTGACCACCTGCCACAACCTACAGGTTGGATCAGACAGTTAATGTAGAGTGAAACCTGAACAGACATCCATTTAGCATGTGCATGACACTGAGAATCACTCACAAGATTGACTGGATTACCATGACAACGCTGGAAAAGACTCATTCTGAATGCAAAGAAGGTCAGGATTATTATAATATACAATTTTAGTCTTACTTTAATTAAGTTCTACTTTATTTGATTGACAGTTTGATGCAATTATACACTGAGGCAAGTGATCAGGTTTACACCAGGAGTGAACAAATCCTCAGTGTGATTTCATGCTGTTTGCTACATTGGCTGCAGGACCAAGCTGTGCATTTCACGACGCCCATATGTGTTTATATTTGTGTATGTTAAAGCATGCATTCGTAATGGGTTAAGTTTGATCACATGATGTGAAGATGAGTGAAGCCATGTAACAAACCATGCATGATCACGTGGTATTGGACACCAAAGAACCGCAGTTTAGCATTGCACAGCGTGACTCACATTCATACTGTATATACGCTCAAAGGCTCTGATGTTTGACAGATGCCACACATCATCATTCCCACATAATCACAGAGGAGCTTTTGCATGAACCGAGTTAAGAGGAAACCTTCTATTGGTGTCTGTTTTTACTTCAGGAGAAGAAACCCTGAACACATGAACATGAGCAGAAGCAGAAGAGTACAGAACATCATGTCCTTTGCTTACAATCTCAAACTACCAAGACAGCGCTCTCCATAAAAGGTTACTCTGTCACATGTGGATATAAGGGTCATTACTCCTGCAGTATTCATATGTATATGTAGTATATGTAGTTTGAAAATTTGAAGGTGTCAAACTTAAAGGTGGGGTAGGCAGGATTCCGTTAAAGAAGCGTCTTTTTTGTGGAGTATTTACAAAAAAGCTTTTAATATCAGTCAATAACTATTAGTTATTGATGACATTTGGGGATATCACGATATTGCTGTGTTCTTTTATGTCTGTGTAGTCAACATTTTAAATTTTTTTAAAATGCTGATTGATTGTGAGGCAGACACTGCTCTCTCATAACGATCACAAGCCCAGACAAAGTTAGTGTGCTACAATATTGGACAGTAGAAACCAACCAGAAAGTTCGGAAAATTGCCTGACTCCTCCTTTGGCCTCGACTGCCGACACAAGCAAGAAAACAAAGTAAATACTGGAGACTCTGGAGGAATAACGGGCGCTTTTAAAGGAGGTAGACCGGACAAGAGCTAAAACATAAAACATAAACGATGGGGGACACTTTGGGATCTTACGGACCCTGTAACCTTTCTGCTGGACAGGTAAACCGCTTTAACAAAGTAAGACAAGTGTCTGTAACAGAAGTGTTCCTTGTCAAACGGGACCTGTTGTAGCGTGTTGTAGCGCCACTAAACTGTTGACCTCGGGTCCTGGACTATGTCACTTTATCCTAGTTGTAGAAGTCCTGCAAACATTGTGTTTGCTGGTAGTCTGTTGGCATCTGTAGTAGCACCAATGCGTTTTACTTTCACGTTGACTGGGCCCCATTTGTAATTATCTGAAGTATTTATCTGCATTCAATTGGAACGATACAAGCCAGCAGGAGCGTCTGTTTGTGGGCGGGGCTTGTTGGAGCAGAGAGGGAGGGGAGAGGAGAGGAAAACTGGAGGGGTAGAATTTACATTCAAGATTTCTCCCAAAAACGGGCACTTCCTCAGATCCTGCCTACCCCACCTTTAAATCTGGTTTTAATTCCGCGACACTCCGATGAATTTCCTCTCCTCTGGTTCAGACTTTAGCTGTGTCATGCCATCTTGAATAGCAAACACTCATAATAACACAAAAGACTTCAATAAAGCACAAATCTACTTAATTATGATTCCATGCCTGGCTACCATCCAGTAACAGTTGTGAGGGGAAAGACCAGGCCTAATAGAGAGGAAGAAAAATGACTCTTAAAAGGGAAAAACATTTAGACTGTGATTTATAACTGTGACATTATCCCCGGCCTTATAAAGATTTCATATACAGACTTACAGAACAACAGCCAGAGCGCAAACATTTACACACAAGCCAGGCTTACACACAGATGCACAAACACACATACAAAAGCAAACACCCGGTGGAGGTGCAGTCACTTCAGGCTGAGATTGAACACTAAGAGGTGTGATAGGAATGCATTTTCAGGACAAGATAAGTCAGAGGTGTAAAGGATTACACCTTTATTCGTTATAATCTTTCTCCAAATGTCTGTGGCGCCCTGAGAAATGTATTAATACCTCCAGCCAGCGTCACAATCTGCCAAGTGAGGATGGAACATCTATATCTGTATGCTTGTGTTTATCTGCGTGTGATTAGTCTGCATCCTGATGGTACCGAAGAGGAGGAGGAGGAGGGATGTGACTGAGGCATCTGGTGTGAGAAAGCAAGAACACTGATGACAACCTCAGAGCTGCTCTCACAGGAGTTTGAGAGAGTGTGAATCGCAGTGAATCTGTTTATTATGACAGTGTGGAGATAAAAAACACGTAGCTCTTATGTGGGGGCACTGCTCGGAGTAATAATCTTTTACATTACTGCAACTCTGCAAGCACGACCATCTCATATGCCTCAATGCATTATCATCTACAAAACTTCTGCAGGAAAGTTCTGACCAAAAACTTTTTAAATGATCGCCCTGCGTATTAGTAAATAATTAAATGCTACTCCCCGAGGCTCCGTAAAGAGGCTGAACAAATTAGTTGACACATACAAGTAATGTGCGGTCGTTTCCCTGTGAGCAGATTACAGTTATTCTGGTGCAGTGCGATACATAGCTTTTGTAGTTTTTAAAAGGACCAACCAGGACCTACAAGTTTGCACAAAAGAGGACAATAAAAGCAGTGCAACTTCTTGGTTTCAATGAATTTTCACTACTACATATGCTACATGAAAAAAGAGGGTTTAATATAACAGAGGTGAAAAGTAAATTTCTCTGGACAGTTGATAGTTGTCATCTTACATCATTGGTAGTACAGGGTGCAACACAGGGTAGGGCTGGGCGATAAACCAAAAATTTACCAATACAGAAATTTATGACAATAACCGACGTCATTTTGCCCATGTCAATATATTCGGAGTCAAAAAAATAAGTAAACGTTGGTTTTGGATGTGTGTAGGTAGGCTATGCTCTCATGTCCCTTTAAGACGCTGTCCTACATCAGAGACATGACTCTACCCCATCCAGTCCGTAACAAAGAGGGAAAGCCAGCTTGTGGAGTAGTTATCGTCCATTAATCGTTATCAAGGTGAACTGCTCAATATATCGTGACATTGATTTGAGGCCATATTGCCCAGCCCTAACACAGGGTAGTCTAAACCTCCTACCAGGTCAATCTAATACTAGTCTGATTGCTTTTTTCTCCCCCCTATCTGTCTCTATGAATTTACAAAGTCATTGCAAAAGGAAAATACGCTATGAACATTATCAACTCTCAAAAAGCTCCTTTAAAAGGATGGTATGTTTTTGTACAATGGTGTCATATGCATATCAATCATAAGGGCGTCTGCAACAGTGAGGAAAATGGCTCGATCCTTCGTGCAAAAAGCGCTTTTTCGAACTGCTACAAATGAAGGCCAGGGCTACCATGTAATTCACTTTGACCAACTACGGCAAAAAAGATCCAGTCTCAGTTAATGGATGCACGTAAGTTTTTGCACAATTTGTGTCTCATCCAACCCCACTTCAAACTATAATATGAGGTAAATACAGAATTGTCTTCAACCTCATATGTTTCAAATAATGATTGATAAACAACTTGAACTAAAACGTCTCAACAGGAAAGCGTCGGCGTAACAAACATCTTTCAATCTCTTCCAATTAAAATCGGTGAGGGAAAACACCCAAAGTCATATGACGCAGAAAGGTCATGATACCGGATAATCACAAATGTTTACAAAGACTGCTTCCTGTCTGATCCTATTATCAGGGAAATCGATTTCATAGCAGTTCGAAACTTCCCTCAATGTAGGTCAACATGCTGCATTCTTCTACTGTTGTTCAGATGAAATTGAGACGTTGTGTAAAACGAACTCCTTTTTGACCTAAATTCAATTAAATACACTAAAGACAAGATGTCTAATGATCAAACTGATAATCTTTATTGTTTCTTTGAAAGTATTGACTCATTTTGAACAATTTTTCAACATAAAATCTCCACGACAGTCGAGGTTACAGATCATGGCGAGTTGTGGTTCAGCAGAGCAGCCACCACTTCTGTAACTCCTCTCTGAGTAAGTAATGTACCTTTGTCCCCATTCTGTCACCAGCAGTGCACACATATATATAAATATATATATAAAAACGCTCTGTGCTGCTGAAGCCACCAAGTCTTACACAGACCAGTTGACATTCATTATGTAATTGCTGGTAAAATGTTAACTACAGTCTCAGCACATGCCTTCAAATCATGCGGTAGTAAAGGAAAGTATTATCCTATTCACTTAACAATACTTGAGTAATGCAGAGAACGAGATATTTAACCTCTAGGATTAACATTCCTGTTCGTAGTAAATCTGCGGAGCCATTCTGAGTCAGTGTTTCACATTGTCCATTGTTACTTAAGTGTAAACCCTCCAGGAATCGTAGCCAGTGAGGCCACAGACAGAAATTTGGAGTACTAGACGGCTCTTTGTCAGAGGGATATGTGAGATTTGATTTGCTGTATCATTTCACCGCAATTCGTGTTTATTAAGTTGGGTTTCAGGGCAAATTATCCTCCACAGCACAGAAACCTAGTCTGAAAAGGGATGATTTGAAGTAATGATGGGTTTCTCTTTCAGCAGCTGGCAGAAAAGTGGAAGGGGGAGCTCATGGCATTTTAAAACTGCACTCCAGATCAGTAATGGAGGGAATCACAGCAATCATTGAAAATAGATGAATTACATGCATAGTGGAGCAAATTCACCTCATGTGACCTCCTGGAGCCGCTCAAGCAATAAATTCACTCTATTCATTGAGTATAAAGCACTTCAGAGGCTGCTGTGTTCTGCTATTATTGGTTACATGTAAAAAAAAAAATCAGCAATAATCCTTATTAGAGAAGGGTTAAACTTTATTTAAAATCATTATAATAGTAAAAACAGAGAGATTGTGAGACTATTAGACGACATTTACGCAACAAGCTTAGTGCTCAGATCCAGTTTTTGGTGTGGCTGATACTTTTTAAGCGTGGCCTGTTGAGGATTCCCATGAGAGCTGATGTTGAGCCAAACTTCAGAGAAGATAAAAATAAACATGTCAAGATCTTCATCGTTTAGAATAAATCCTGAGACTAAACTAATTATAGTCACTCATGCTTTTATTGTGAAAAACAACTGTATCAGATTTACTGTTGTTGTTGTTGAATCATGATCAGCATCTGTTTGAATCAGTCAATATCAAAGTGACGATTGTGTTGTGACTGGATTTAGTGGAGCACGATCATTAACATGTTATGAAGAACACATGAATTATTATAATCAGTTAATACTAGACATTATTAGTGAATTATGAATGAAGATAACAAATAAATAGTGCCTAGAATTAAAGAGCACATAAATAATTGATACACTTGATTAACTAATAATGTGATTAAATTAATGCACAAATGAGTTATATATGAACTTGTGATTATCTGAGCATTATCTGAGAATAAATAAATGCTTTTAAAGTGGAAAGTGCAGCAATTTTACATTTATACATAATCATTAATCTTGACTGATATTAACCCATTAATATTTTACAACATCGCCCAGCCCTATTAAACCACCATTACAGCTGTTGATAAAACCCAAAAAATATCACTCTGAATGTCTACATGTTTGTGTGGTTGTTTTCAACGTTCTGTCAATTTGAACTATTTTAATATTTTTTAATTACATTTTAACATTTTTTGATTTTATATCATTTAATGTCTTGATGATTTTAAATAGCTTTAATCTCTCTTTTTTAATTTCAAATTTATTTCCTTGCATCTGTACTAATGTGATATCAAACGGTTCCTGGACATAGCTCAGTCAAACCTAATTGCAGCAGCAGACATTAATGGAGTTTGGCATCTAGGCATTCAGACTGTGCTGGCTTTACAAATGGGCATAAACGTCAAAGAATGCAAATGAATGCACTTTTTCCAACTCTTATGGGATATATTGCAATAAGATAGGGCTGGGCAATATGGCCTCAAATCAACATCACGATATACTGAACAGTTGGTGATGATATTTCTCGAGTATTGAGCAGTTTACCTGGATAACGATAAATGGAAGATAACTACTCCACAAGCTGCTCACCCCCTCCCACATTAACTTAATATTTGCAACATTGCCCAGCCCTATTAAACCACCATTACAGCTGTTGATAAAACCCAAAAAATATCACTCTGAATGTCTGCATGTTTGTGTGGATGTTTTCAACGTTCTGTCAATTTAACCAATTTCACATTTTTAAATTCCACTTTAATATTTTATTGATTTTAAATCATTTAATGTCTTAATGATTTTAGATTTTTTCAATCTCAAATATATTTCCTTGCATCTGTAAAGCATTTTGAATTGCCTTGTGTATGACTGGTGCTATACAAATAAACTTGCTTCACTTTGTCTCCTGCACATTTGAACTAACTTATCATGGAAAGTGACTCTTCTATGACTAGTTTAGCACCAAACATAAGTGCAAAATTTCATGTGTGTTTAATATCTGCTCTTTTAGATAACAGTATGTCTGTATTGTAACGTATTTTTTATCCTTGCCATCAGGACAAAATTCATTGGATGTAATAAACCAGAGTCCCTCCTTGGCCGAGTAAACCCAGAAAACAAATCTGCAGCTCAGCAGACATTGAATGTGTCGTAGTAACTGACAAATGGTGTCAAGACAAAAAGTCACGAAAAACACACCCCTCATGGGAAACTTTTGCTGGATGGCTCTGACAGAAGCTACGACAGCTGGTGAAGATGTGTGCTCAAATCCTGCAGATGTATGTCACGAGTATACTCCTGTTAATTTACGTGCCTCAGGAATGCAAATGCACTTTGAAGACTGAAGTAAACAAGCGCCGAAGCCTGAAGAAGAAGATTTCTACCTCTGCTTATTTTCCCAAACATGTACATACTATAACAGACCTACATAGTGAGGCTTTTGTCTCTCACGCCCACACAAACATAAACTGCATGTGAATTTTTTTCTGATCAGTATTAGGTAAGGGTAAGTAAGGTCCACATAATAAGCAGCCACAGGTAGCAGCAAGTTTTGAGAGACTTATTCTTTGAAAAGAAGTATAATAACAGTGCAGCGTTGGTGGATTCTTGGTAATAAGTCCAAGCAAACAAAATGTTAACAGTGTGTTTTCCCACCAATAATTTAGATATTTGAACACTGTGCAACCTACCTCCAACCCATCTCCTCCTTCTCATACGGCTCTTTCCTAACTGAATTATGTTGATTCACAGGACTTTTTTTTCTATCTGTTCCCAAGTGGGACTCAAAAAAGGGGGTAAAAGAGGTTTTACTGCTCCAGTGGTTTGGAATCAGCTGGAATCAGGAGGATTTGAGTCTGGGGGAGCTGGTCTCCTTAAATCTTTTAAAGGCACTGAGGGAAGATGCATAAAGTTGTGACTCATGGCTTTGCCCTATGTGACCCGATGGAAAACAAACCACCGGTAAAAAGATAGACTGCCCGGTAAAAAGTGATTTTCTGATGCCTTATAAACAAACAGTGATTTTAAATCCATTTTTGACCAGATTACAACAGGAGATGTACATTTATCTCAAGATTTATGATTAGATTTAAGTGCACCGATTTAAAACACAAATAGAGGGAAGTGGATTTAGAGTCTTCACAAGCTAGAAGATTGAATGTGCACACATTAGATGACAGATTGGACAGTCTCATTGTCTCACATCTTTGGAAATAAGATGTGAATGACATGTGCCATAATTCTTATTTGAGTGGGGGGATTTATTCCTGTAGAGTAGCCAGAATTAGCCCATAACTATGGAAATGACACACATCCAGAAAACAGTACCGAAATATAAACGGAGCGTTTGAGCACAAATAAAGGAACAATCACCCCACTGTATTTATGGTAATGAGAACACAGACAAGGCAACAAAGGGGAAAACAAAAGAGCTAAGAGCACCCTAAAAATAATTGCACAGAAACAACAGGAAGTAAATGATTTTCATTTCAAAGTTTAACACCACAGGCTAATAGTCTAGCACTTCTCCCTGCTGGCAACCTGGTATTTACCGGTGAAAAATAGAACGTGCGGGAAGGAAGGGAAAACAAATGAATAAATGATTGTGTTTTCTATTTTGAGACAGACAGGAGGTGGGGGCCATGGTGGGGTTGGGCCTTCAAGTGGGAATGGAGAGTGGAGGAAATAGAAGATGGAGAGCAGAAGCTGGAACAAGGAGGTTTGAAAGGGAGAGGAGATGGGGAAGAAAGCGGGAGGACAACAAGGACGGAGGTTTAGAGCGAAGAGGTGGAGTAAGAGAAGAAGGGGGTGGATATTGGTACGAGTGCGTTGCTGTCTGGTTATGATGGATGGCCTGCAGATACACTGCACAGCTGAATGCAAACATCTCTATTGTGTACACTCTGCCTTCTCCGATTCATCATTTGTTTTTTTGCCTCGGCTGTGTTATTCTTACAGATCCAGCAAATGAGAAAGTGGAAGCAGCAGGAGTCGGCAAACGCCTCGCTAATGACCGCAGATGAAAGCTGATATTACAACACTTTATCACGGAGTTAAAGAAGCACGGCACAATGGATGATCATCCTCTGGCCTGTTATCTTCATTCTTACTTACAGACGTTTTCATTATCGCCTGCTGTAGTCTATCATCACTCTTCAACAAAACCTATCTCCATCTGATCGACACTTTTAGAACTTTTTACACAAGTTTAAAGTCGGTATTATTTCTCGCCAGCTCAAGTCAGTCATGGTTGGTTGTCATCCAGCTACGAAGGCTGTACTAATGTGATATCAGACTTTTTCTGGACACATCTCAGTCAAACCTAATTGCAGCAGGAGACATTAACGGAGTTTAGCATCTGGGCATTCAGACTGTGCTAGCTTCACAAATGGGCATTAACGTCAAAGAATGCAAATGAATGCACTTTTTCCAACTCTTATGGGATATATTGCAATAAGACATATTAACAAATACCATACAGTGAAATAATTAGACAAATCCGTAATCTGAACACTAGCACATGATCAGAGATCTCCCTCTCTGTGCTCTGTCTCTCAGTGGGTAATCAATAATTGCTCTTTTCAGCCACATTTCTGTTGTTCCCTTTGCTGTTATCTGCTGTCTTGCAAAATAAGGACATTACACGATGAAGGAAAGCCACCTGTGTGATACACATAATCATGTCCAGGCCTCGAGTCTGGAGCAACGTGGGTGCAAACAATCAGGGGGCTGGGCAGGGGGCAATCCTACTTCTGACTATCTCCACACACGAAGCATGAATAAAATCATTCGCACAAATGAATTACATGTCAAGTCAATGCAAAGACACGATTAGACACTCCCTCTACTCTGGCGATGCGAATGACGCGAATTGGGTGTGGGCTGAAAAAGTCTCAACTTGAGTGGATATTCGTATCGCAATAACTAATCAGTACCAAGGTTGCCAGGTGACGTATGAAAACAGACGGTTGTTCACTGGTATCTAAAATGGAGGACAAATTGATCATTTCGGTGTGTAGGTGCCTTGAATTATATGATACCTTTTCTTTCAATTACCAAAACCTGAATTATAAGGAGCTTGCCTGGAGGAGGTCGGATTACCAGGTAAATTGTAAAAAACCTCACCGGTTGAATTGGCAGGGATTACCATTGAAATTACCGCTGATGCACGATTGAAGCGAGTAAATACTATTCATTCACACAGCTAGATTATCATGAATTAAGCAAGTAGATGATTTTACATGCCCTTGGTGTGAGTCCAGTGTGAGTGCACTTAAAATTGAAACATCCTGCAGCCTGACCTTACAGCATTTTTATTTGGATTGCATAATTTATTTAATCAGTTAACTAAGCCAAGTCTGCACACAGACCTACAACCGCTGAACCATGTCCTAACCATGAGGTATAAACTGGTCAGTCCAGGGTTTAGTTGCAGGTTAATGCAAAAGTGACGCTACCTTTAATTTTCCAGCATGGACCAACCCATTCTGCCTACATGGCACAGATAGATGTGAGAGATGCTTTATTTATAACTACATTGGGCTTTTACTTTATGTATCTGGGTTAAATCTGTGTAATTACAGCTCTACTGCAGAGACAGAAAGAAGAACAGAGCAAACAGGAAACAGAGAAAGAGAGAAAAAAAGAGTCGAGCGGCAGTCTGTGCATCGAGGTCTTTGCCAAATGAGATGTTCTTTCTCTCCGTCTAAAGTCCTACTGTGTCTTTCTCTTCCATCTATTACTGGCCTTATTTCTATCTTAACATATCCAGCGTGTGTTGTCCCTGGATAACTTTCTTTACATTCATCCTCACACAGTCATGGAAGGATTCACAGAAAGTCTGACAGGCTTTTCTCTCCACTAAACCAAAAAAAGAAGAATAAGAAGAAACACAAATCTCAAAGCACTAACAAACGTAAAAAATGCATCGTTGAGCAAAGATGGTCTCGCTCTATGGCAACTACATGAATCCAATATGCATTTTGGAAGCAAATAGGATCTTTCTGTTCTAATGAGCCCGACTCTGAAGGCAGTCCAGTTTGCAAATAACAGCACAAAAAAATGAATGTTGTAATGGTTTCCTTAGAGTTGGTAGAAACTTAAGTGCTTAAATTAAAGGTCTCCAAGCACACACTCTTCAGCAATTACAGCAACAGTTCCACTTTTGTGTTGCAAACATGAATACACTTCGAATTACAAACAGTGTGAATACTGTTTAAACACAGTTATGAGTATCTAGAGGGATAAAACGGTACGATGCAGTCTTCAGCACACTGTTTCCAGATGTGTGAAGACAATCTGGAGCTCTTATATTATCATACTATGTCATATATTATTACAGTGTTTTCATGATTGTTGCACAATTTCTGAAAATGACTAAATCTAAATTAAAAACTACCAATTGTACTTCATACTCTCTTTTCCCTGCCCCATTTTCTCCCGCTCAGTTTCAGATTTCCTCCACACCCCTCCATCCCTCCTTCTGTTACTCCTCCCTCACCCCGAGCTTCCCTTGCTCAAACATTAAATGCTTGTTGGCAGTGCTGCTGATTGATCGCGCGGCAGCCTATTAGTCCACAGGCCAGCTCCTATTGCCTGCTCCATGAAGGCCTGCGAGGCAATCTGAGAACCATCCTTGTTGCTGTGCAGTCTGTTCCCCTCCCTGAATATGGATCAGCTTTTCTTGTGGTCGCTAAGCAGGCGTGGTACAAATGCATCACAGTAATGCAAGGCAGAAATCTCCCATTACCTGAAAATGGAACGATATTTATTCAGGTACTTACACAGCTGGTGGGGGGTTTCCTTCTAGGAAACGGGCTCTAAACACACAAGAAAGTGCACACTTGATCTCACAGTTCACCACAGAGGAAAAGAACAAAGACACTCAAGTCAAATATGATGCAAATCAAAGGATATATTTGTTTTTTTCCATAAATAATCATATGATTTCCACTGAAGCAGATGGGGTGCAGTAAGATCCCTCTCTCATGTGACTTTTATGTCGTATCATTTGTCCTAAAGTCTTCTGATTAGTTCAAAAGTGTTTATAGTCATATTTAATAACTGCTGTCAATAGTTTTGTAATCTGGAAACAGTTTTGGTGATATGAAGAGTCATTGATCAGTCTTGAAAAATACATCCTTGTTTGGATTGTAGGGGTTTAAACTCTAGCATGCAGATGACACACAGGCTAGGGCTGGGCGATAAACCGAAAATTTACCAACACCGAAATTTAGGACAAAAACCAACACCACTTTGCTCATGTAATATTCGGTGGATGTGTGTAGGTAGGCTATGGTCTCATGTCCCTTTAACACACTGTCCCACGTTGAAGATGTGACTCCACCCCATCCAGTCCGAAACAAAGAGGGAAAGACAGGTGAGGAGATGGACGACGGTTCAAAAGTTGTAGCTGCTGGAGCGGCGGTTGAAGTAGACAAAGTTAATGTGGGAGGGGGTGAGCAGCTTGTGGAGTAGTTATCGTCCATTTATCGTTATCGAGGTGAACTGATCAATAAATTGTGATATTGATTTGCGGCCATATCGCCCAGCCCTAATACAGGCTACTGACAACAGTGCCAAATACTGCTTTAAACAAGCAGATATACAGAAAAAATGATGCATTGTAAATAAAACATGAGAAAGAAAAAAAATAACCTTTTTTTTTTTGCAAAGAAAATGATTTTTTCTCACTTATTTGATTAACAATGCACCATATTATCGGTATAATAGCGGTATCAGCAGATACCTCTAAAAGTTTCAGTATTGATAGTTTTATGCCCATATTTTCATCTACAGAGAAAGTTAGGGATTACATTTGTGCATGCGATGACAGCTTATATGTATAAACAGGTGTGTATGAATATATTGTACGTATGGAAGTATTTTGAAGTGTCACAAACAGACAGCAGACAGACTACAAAGAGTTTTTAGTTCACTGACTATATGTGGTTAACCTGTTTTTTTTAATCTCATCTCATCTGTTTTCTATTCTCCTGATATTTTTCTTACAGATGCGTGAACAGATAATAAAAGGAAATATTGCTCAAAAACAGCCAATGTCAAGATTAAATATAATTGAAGGCTGGCAGGACTGCATAAAAAATAAAAAATAAAACACTATCAACTGCCGACAGCATGAAAACTGTCTTGGGACACGTCTGTTGTCTCAGACACTTATTTGCATAAACAACAGAAATAAACATATGTGGGCGGCCGGTAGTGTCTGCTGCTGAATCACTTAGGATTTTTTCTTTCTATTATAGCAAAGCAGGAAATTAAGGTAGAAGCTGCTTTTTAAGTTTTTCACGAGTCATGTATATTTAAAAAGTATGTAAAGAGCTCTTTATTTATCCTATCATCCTGGAAAAGATCAGTGTTTCTGTGTGCTTAGGTTTCTCACTGATCAACACATCACAAAACTGTGATATAAGCTTGTGTTGTTCTTCGTTTATCAAGCCAAGAGAGCAAAAAAGATGTTTCTGTTTGACAGTTTAAAGGCAGTTGTACAAATAACATACACGTTTGTACCTTTTTGAGTTTATCTAGTGGAGAAGACTTATATCGCTTTCACAGGTGAAAAAACAGCCAAGAGAGCACAAAAGACAGCCTCTCAGACGATCCAGACATTTAAAAGCCTATACGATAGAGAGTAAAGTGGAGAAAGGATCCGTCTTGAACCCTTTTTCGTGCTAAATGTTAAACACTGCTGAAGGTCAGACACAGGAAAAACGATAAAGAAGCACAGAGAAGATAAAGCGGGGCACAGAGGGATGAGTATGGTGGGAGAGCACGTAAAGAGGAGGTAAAGAAAGTAAAGGGTAAGGAAACATGCTGACCGGATGATGGAGATAAAACTCGGAGGATGGCGAGAGTTGCTGGAGAGAAACTAGGGCACAGACGGAAGGAAACTGCACGCTGGTGTTCTTTCAAGTTGAGCCATCACAACCACCCCATTCCCAACGCTGCCTGCCAGGACTCATCCTGCCTCATCCCGTGGTATCTGCCCACCTTTCTGAGCCTCACTTCACACCTCCAGATCCATCTGTCTTTCACTCACCCTGCTCCCTCTGCTCTTCTCTCCAAGAAGGCACGTGTCTGGAGCTTCGCATTCATTCTATATTGTCAAACTATCATTAATCACTACAGGCTGTAGTTATGCCTGACTGGGGAGTGTTTCTACACCTTTATTAAACCTTTCTTAACTTGAACATTTCCCTCAGCTTTCAGAGTTTCCTGTTGTGGATCATCTAGTGCTCAAGTCTTGTTGGAATTAGTCACACACGCAGCAGAGGACTCAATATTTTTATACTTAATAGCCTGTCTCCAATTGATTTCCTGCACTGGTTTGTCCTAAAGGAGTTAGAGATATGAATCAACCAGTGTCAAACACAAACTAAAGGTTATGTATCCCCTACAGGCTCCATTGATTTCAACTGTTTATATTGCCGTTTCATAGCAAGTTTAAAAAGAGAAATAGTGTCATATGTTATCAGTCTGATATTTCAGACACAGAATGATAACTTCATCACCGTCATCATCACTGTCATCAAGATCATCATCATTGTCATCATCACCATCTATACCAACATTTATGCCCTTTCTTTCATGATCATCATTATTGTTCTCATCACTACCATAACCATCACCATCATCAAAGTCATCATTACTATCACCAGCATCACCACCATCACCATCATCATGATTTTCATCACCATCATCATTTCAATTATCATCATCATTACCATCATTACCATCATTACCATCATCATCATCATCACCATCATCATCATTACCATCATCACCATCATCATCATCATCATTACCATCATCATTTTCATCACCATCACATCATCATTTCTATCATCATCATCATTACCACCATCACAATCATCATAACCATCGTCATCACCATCATCATTTCTAGTGTCATCATCATTAGCATCGTCGTTATCATCATCATCATCATCATCTTTTCCATCATCATTACCATCGCCATTATCACCATCATCGTTATCACCATTGTCACCATCATCTTCATTATCATATTCATACCCATCATCACCATCACTATCATCATCATCATCATTACCATCATAATCAACACCATCATTTTCAGCATCACCATCATCATCATTACCATTATCATCATTACCATCAACATCATCATCACCATCATTATCATCATTACCCTCATCATCATTATCATCTTCATTCTCATCATTATTATTGTCATCTTCATTGTCATCATTATTATTGTCATCTTCATTGTCATCATTATCATTAGAATTATTAACCTAATCACCATCATTTCAACCATAATGACTACATTTTACATCATTCTCATCACTGCCATTCCTTAATCTTCATCCTTATTACTGTTGTCATAATTACCAACAGCATTATTAAGTTTGCCATCAGCAGCAGCATTATCATGTACATCTCATACTCATTATCATCTCTATTGTTTTCAGCATCATTAGCAGCTGCAGGTGCATCACCACTGTCATCAGCACTACTTCAAAAACAAACTTTGGTCACATTAACATTGTCACCATCATTGTAGATAAATCCCATCATATCCAGAGTTATTTTAGAGCATCAGAGGAAGATTAATGACCAACCAGGGAAAACACATCAGAAATTTGACTGTCAAGGTTTTTCAAAGAACTGTTTGAATTAAGTGTTTTTTTTATTCACATGAAGGATTTTTTTTGAGGCTCTAACAACTCTCAAGCAAAAAGGCTCCTTCACTGCGAAGTGAAGATTTTATCATCACTCTAGGTTCAGTATTGTATTATATTTTTTGAAAAATTGTTGTTCAGTCTGAGGGATTCCTTTCTTCTGAATAATATGAATTACAAAGAGGGAAATTCTGCAAATTCATGCCTCCTCTGGATTATTCTTTATTTTTCATTTTGCAGTTTCTCTCATTTCTACTTTTAAGTGTGAATCCATGAAGATGCATCACTTCAGCTGGGTTGTGTTCAGTCGGCACACTTTAAAGAAGACAAAATGTTTCAGTGCACTGGGACACATTGTGACTCAAAGCTGCTGCTTAGCTAGGATGACAAAGCAACATCCTGTGTTGCACACACAACAGCACAGAGCATACTTAACACCCCCTATCTCATAAGATGACGGAACACGTGCTGAAATGATTACGACACCCTTTAGCAACACAAGGGAAAAGTAGATGTATATTTCCTTGCCCAAAGCTGCACACACACAATTATTGGTAACATAAATGTGTGAAACTCTGACCTATAAAGAAAAAGTGACATTTTTTACTTAAAACTACACTTTTCATTTAATAGTTTTATCAGTTGGTCTACAAATAAACTTTATTCTCTCTTAGGGTGTCAGTCAAAACATAAAATAAATTCCAGATGAGCTTTGGGAAGAGAAACGGTTCCAGACAGAATTATAAAATTCAGAGCTATCATCCGTTTTTATTCTAATAAACTTGGATCATCAGTCGAGTAATAGAAGAAGTTTGGCTCCGACTACATATACCGTATCTCTGCATTGATATTCTCCAGCTTTACGCCACTTAAGAGCCACAAACGCATCTTTTGTTTTCATCCAACAAACACCATAGACATTACACAACTGATGAACTTAAATTTTGATTTGATGTCATGCAACATGCCTTACTGAATTTTCTGAATAAAAAGTTTGAAAGTTCAGCACCGTCTAAGAACAAAGACTCTTTTGTTGCTTTGCGTAAATGTCCGAAGTTTTTATCTTTGACTTCTAATTCACTGTGAATCATTCATTCGCTTTTCCGGAGAGATGACATCCATCAGGTCAGTGCCAGTAAAAAGGCTCATCGTGCTACGTGTCGTCGTGCCGCTTACATTAATTTCAGATGTGAAGCTAATTTCAAGTTAGAGACATATCACATGTACAGTTTTAATATGCCTTACTTTATGACTGAATAAGACGATCTTTAGAGTCCAGAGTCATCCGTCAAAGATGTGCAACGACTTCACTGTTAGCGATAAGATCAATTTGCTTCGCGATGTTTAACAAGTCTAGCACGCTATTAGTCAGTTCACATGCTGGTTTAATGGTCAGGTATACAGTGAAAATGAGGGTCAATGAGGGCTGACTCTCACTGATTTAAATATAGCTTCCATGATATTTTGATTTCCATACCTACAGTCACTTACTTAACCACTGCAGTGCAGTGAAACTCACACTGTCTATATCTATTCCACCTCAAATTCTGTGCAAAACTGACTACATGCTTGTGCTATTACAGGCTTTTAGATGACAACATCATCTCTGAGACAGGGAATTGAGAAACAAACTGCCACAACCAGTCTGCTCACGACAGCAAATCCCCCGTCGACAGCAGTGAAAATATCAACCTCGCTTCCACGTTGCATGAGTGTTTAAATTCTTACTGAAAGCTGCCACAGCCAGTATGAGTGTGACCACGATGGAGCTCCAGGACACCCAGAGAGCCTTCTTCCTGTAGCTCTGAGCCTCGTGGGGTTTCAGGCGCATGCTGCTCTCCAGAAGACCTGCAGAGAAACATGTTCACTCTGTTAAAAGAACAATCCTTTATTTATTTTTCAGGGTTATTAATCTTCTCATATGATGTTTTATCTTGTGATTATGAGGACAGCTAGAGGGAAGAAAGTTGGTCACTTGACACTTTGTAACACTTTTCATTTGTACAAAGAGAGAGTCTGACGTAAAAGTGACGAAATACAGTTTTACAGACCACAAACAATATTCAGACAAGCCTTTTGAATGAATACTTTTGTCCAGGATTTTGGATCAGTATGAGAAAACGGGTGTGTTATTCTGGTTACAAAGTACGCTATTTGAGCAAAAGCCAAGGCAGGAAGGCTTTTGGTAACTGAAATAAAACACCAAAAATCATCCAAAACTGACCATATAGACACTTTATTTACCACAAAACTGAATCCTGACACCAAGGATGTGCAAACCTAGTTTAATAAAAGTTGGGATGATGGGTAAAAATTTGATAAAAACAAAATTTGATGGTTGCAAATCATTTAGAGCCAATATTAGATTGAAAATAGTAATAAGACAACACATTGAAAAGTTTTGTCTTTCATATGTAAATAGAAGAGGTTCATCCATCTGTTAGTGACTGGGTAAGGAAATAGTCCAGCAGTTTGCACTTAATTGCTAAGGATTTGAGGATTTCATAAAGAATTCAGAGACGCTGTTCAGAGGGGGTGAGGCCAGTAAGTGGTGGCTTTGACCTTCAGGCCCTGAGACAGCACTCCATTAAAAACAGACAAGACTCTGAAGTGGAAATCAGTCTGTAAACACAGTTAGTTGCTACGTTGACAAATTTAAGTTAAATCTGTATGAAAAGAGGATTGATGCTGGAAACTCTGGGCCCAAGCCATTCAAAAATGGACTAAGGTGAAGAGGAAAAAATGTCTTGTAGTCTAAAACATCAAAATCTGACTGTTATGTAGATCATAGACACGATATCCTCTGCTCTACAGAAGGGAGGGACCACCCAGCTTGTGTCTGCACAAAGCTCAAAAGCATCCCTGATGATTTGGAGGCACATGGCGTGACCAGTTTACACATGCAGCGTCAATGCTAAATGAGTGGGTTTAAGAGCAACATATGCTGCCATGACTCTGAAGTAGAAGAGTCAGCATGCTAAATTGACCTGTTTGCAGTCTTGGCTCGTTGTCTATCACTTGCAACAGGTGGTCAGAGGTCCTGTCCTATAAGGCCTACATAAATACTCCATGAACTGGTCTGAAAAGTCCCCCAAAAGACCTTCTAATTTTCTGTTTTGGATATTAATATATCTATCTCTGTGTATCTTTCATTTTCAGAGTTCTCTGCAGCCTCCTAAGAGAGTCTTGAACCATCTGAGTTTTACCTCCAAACACAGCGTGATGCCTGAGGGGACCCTTGTTATACCGCAGATTACAGCTAAGTGTTGATGCATGGCTCAGAGTCAGTGAGTCAGGTTTAACTTTCCTTACTGACCTTCACAGGCTTAAATGAAGCACTCTAGTGTCACTGCAGCAGGGCTGGGCACATACAGCTACTGCACAAAAACAGCTCCACAAAGATATTAAATTAAACCATCAAAGTACATCAGGTTCACCAAATATGACACAGAAAATCTTTTGAAACACTTCATTTGGAAATCTGCAGGCGTCTGCTATCACCTCAGCGTCTATTTAAGGCACACTTCCCTTGCTCAGTTATACAATTAGCATACATTTCCTCAACACTCTGTCTTATTTTTCTGGGAGAAGTTTTCCCCTGAAGTCACAGACAAAACAGCCTCCAGCTCTTCCACTGTTATGTGGTGAAGCCCTGCAGATTCATGCAATATTTATAACCCTGAACCTTCCCACCCGAAAGAGCTTTAAATGTTGTCCGTTGTCATTCAATCCGTTTTTTTTCCTGAGTATCATATCGTCATAGTCGCCTGTGAAATGTCTGGAGACACAAAACAGGGAGAAATGGGAACTAATTAGAGGTAAAACAAGACTTTTTTTAAACCTTTGGACCTTTTGAGACAGACTGAGAAGGTTAACGATCTAATAAAAGTATTCTGAAGAAGATTTTACACACCTAAGGGGCGAAGGATGGGCTATCTAGTGTCTTTATTTTTGTTTTGCAGAGTTATAAAGGAATCTCCCTTCTTCTTCCAAGTGAAACTTACTGAACTGGGTCCTTTTTTTTATTTTGATTCATCATTATAACATTTGTCTGGTAGTCACATCATTTGATTTGCAAGACTGACTGGGCTTCTCTCTCTCTTTGCAAGTATAAGTTATGGCATCTCATAATCAGCTGGTTTGCACTCGGCACAAATATTGTGATCAATCACCTGATGCAGAGCAAAATAAAACTACAAAATATGTTTAGAAACAGTATAATGTGACTCATCTTGCAGGCCAAGAAGTCTCAGGGTGAGAGGTTGCATGAATGTGGGCCACAGAGACGTCCCTGTGTGGTTGTGTGTGTGTTGCAGTTTTTGTTGTGGTGGGAATTGTGCCAGAAAGAACAGCTAATAGCGAGCGGTAGAAGTCACATGCTTGTACCGAGTTAGGAGTCTGAGGAGAACTGCAGAGGTTTTGTGCTGCACATCCATGAATTTGAGGCACCCATTCAGGACAGTAAGAAATCAAAGCAGCAGAGGGCAAGGCTATCCTGGCTGTCAGTCCCTGAGGTGGAGGTTGTATCGATTTCTAGCTTTTGGATTTTTCTCCTAGATCCAAAAATCTCCACTATTACAGGTTTCCGAGAACTGTCATTCAAACATTGCCCTTTTTGTCAGCTGAATGCGACAGAGAAGTAACCTTCATGACTTGAGAGCTGACCTTTGCCTGTCAGATCAGTCACCACAGCGTCTGTCTTATTGTAAAATCTGCTGGAGAAGCCACATTCCAAGGTAAAATGATAACACCTTTTAGTGCTCACAATATAAACCCTGCAAAGATGTAATAAAAAAAGCCAAAATCCTCACGTCAGCTTCCTCTGATTATCCTCCCCTTTCTATTGCTGGTATTTTCACCCTGAATCCATCATGTTATTGACTTCTTCTGCTGTTTGTCTGGAGTGGGTGTAGACAGAATGAGACAATGCAGACAGGGCATCCAGTGGGAAATGGTGCTGTTACTAGGATATGATCCCTCAACAGCTTCTCACCAGCGAGCACTGCCAACCGTTTTTGACTGACTGCCAGAGTTTGCTCACTAAGCCGTGTGACTCTTGAAATGGCTTTTGTCCGTTCTAGGAAACTTCTAGCTTTCAGACACGACTTTGTACGCAAACCCACACATCTGTTGAATAACACGTTTAGTGTCTAAACGTACAACCTCTGCAGCCAACATCTGTGTAAAACCATGGAAAGCATCGAGTTTGAATAAAATCACTTAAGAAATCTGCCAAATACTGTAAGCAGCTTGTAGCTTTACTGAGCAAATCTCCTCGAGGAGTTAACTTGACGTCTTAATGTGGTGCATACTTAGCAGCCCTGACTTCATAATTTATTACTCCTCACTCTAAAGTCATTAAAACATGAGCAATTCGTTGACACACCACAAACAGAACCTTTCGTCATCGTGGCACACGCTCATGGCAAAAAACCTCGCAGACCCATCGGTCCAGCTGATGTGAAATCCCCTCAGATTTCTCTGAACTGGACAGAAAGTCAAAAGAAATCACACGTCTGGTGATTAAGAGAGAAAGAATGAATCGAAATGACTGTGAATTTGTGGTGAAGTTCAAAAGGAGGCACAGATCTCATGGTCACCCAAACATAAGATGTAGCTATAGCTTATGTTTATGCTGCACAGTTTCTGAGCACATCCACATAGATTGGTGGAACACTAAAGCACACATCAGGATAGGGCTGCACGATATATCGTTTGAGTGTCGTCATCGCGATGTACGTGTGCGCAACAGTCACATTGCAGAGCCTGCGATGTCAGAGGAATGAACTCATTTAATTTCAAGGGTAGCTGACTAAGATACACTGCATGTGACTGTGCGCGCGCTGTGCAGCGATCCACCAATCACATTCATTCTTTACTTAGTTGCCAATCAGATTACCCCATAAACCGTCAATCAAGCTCAGAGAGGAGGAAACCACGCCCCTGCACATGGAGTGAGTCGCTGGCGCTGCCGGTAAAGGCATGCCCGCCGAGAATTATTTTCATGGACCACTCTACTATAAGTGGTGCGCAAGGTTCATACGATTCTCGGTACAACACCAGTAACAACAACGATTTCAAAATGAGAAACGAACAAGAGAAAACCACCAAAAACGTCAGTTATCTGGAATTATTTCGGTTATAACAAGGATGATGTCGACCAAACACGTGTTCTGTGTTCATCTGTCGCCACAATAACATCCTTGCACAATAAAAGCAAACTATAAATATCTCTAAGACAGACAGAAACCATTCTACTAACATTCACTAATAGAGTGTAAGATCAGTGCAAGTCAACTGTCTTCAAGATTTCAGCATTTTTTAATACTGCAATATATATCACAGGGTTGAAAAAAATTGCAATGTTAGTTTTTTCCAATATCATGCAGCCCTACTTTAGGAGTTAAGTTAAACCTCCCAATACAGTCAATCTTGATTCTTTTTTTTACCTGCTAATACTAAAACAAACTCACATATAATCTCAACCACAGGCTCTGCTGTATGAGACTCATGACGCTGGTGTGCACTCAATACAGAGTGTTTATCAGACTCAAGGCAACGCTGCTGTGATTGCAGCTCTTCTCACAGGAGGGTGTATGATTCACAATGCTACCCAGCTGCTGGACTAAGAATGTGAATACTGGACATAAACTGTTCTCTGAAATGTGATATTGAGAAAGCAAGACATACTATGAATACA
This sequence comes from Xyrichtys novacula, assembly GCA_962446985.1. NCBI lineage: Eukaryota > Metazoa > Chordata > Actinopteri > Labriformes > Labridae > Xyrichtys > Xyrichtys novacula. The sequence goes on along the minus strand of OY660881.1, from coordinate 7,547,492 downwards.
AAAGATGCCAAAAAGCTGAAATCTCTGTGTATTTATGGCCTTTTTTCACAGTTTGATGCTTCGGTGCTGCAGCCTTTTCCTCTGTTTGTTGTGTTTTTAATGTGTAACAGAGAAGCTAATGCCAATTTAACACTGTCCTGAGTCAAATACACATGTATTTGTACTCTGCCCAATAATGCACTCTGTGACAGCTGGTGTCACTGACCAGGGTGAGATGATAGGCTCAAATGGTGCTAGCTCTGCCACCCTCCACACATGAATTCAACATTGTTAAACTGTGCTGAATAAATTCTGCTCAGTTCTTAGTGTTTTCTCAACTATAAACAGTATTTTTGAAATATTCATGTAACCTTGTGTGTGTGTTTTTTAATGTGAAAGGGAAAATGCAGACTCCTGTTAATGAGCCTCAGTGTAGATCTACACCTTCAGAAGGTACAAGGTCAGTTCAGATTGTATGCTGTTGTACTCATTGGCTGTGACAGACAGCATGAATGTGAAAAGATAGTCACATTATTTCTTAGAGAAGCAGCTCGTTTTAAAGAGTGTATAAAATCTGACAGATGACCCGATTGCACACCACCTCCTCTAACCTCTGCATCGACATGGTTAATCTACATATCTTAATGTGGACATAATCATAGTTTTCAACTGAGTTATGATCCCTTCACTCATGAATAACAAACTGTTTTCCTTGTTTTCATGCTGTTGACTTTGTTACTGAGAGAAACAGCAATTTGTTAAAACTATTACAGCAACCAGTGGCCTCTGTGTGTGTGTGTTTGTGTGTGTGTGTATGGCAGAGGGGGAAGTGAGACAGCATGCTTAAATCACTTTGCTCACATGATCACTGGCTGAGGGATCAGACAGAGAGGCATGTGCTCGACATCTCCTTATGCATCCCAACGTAACACACACACGGGCACGGGGCTGCGTTGTGCTGTTTGTGTGTCCTTCTTCAGCTTTTTCTGTCACGGATTTCTTTAGAAAAAGTATCTGACATCGGCCCTAATGAGACCATACGCTTTCCACAAGTATTAGGAGAGTGAAGAAACCAGGAAACACATGACTGAGCACAAAACTAGGAGCTGAAGCCTGGGTACTTCACCCTTAACGCTGCCTTTGTTTTAAACGCTCTCACTGTTCAACATCATCTTTAAAGACAGATAGACAAATAGAAACACAAGATAAGCAGCATAGGAGACGGCTATGGCAGCAATTTTTATGCAAATAAGAGAGAAGGGAGGAAAGCGGAGGAGGAAGGCAGACAAGACGCCTGTGAATGTGTGAAATATATTATATTGTGCTGAAATATGTGTGTGTGTGTGTGTGTGTTTATCTTCAGATCACTACTTTTACATCTGTTTCTAGCTTTGTTAAGTCCTCCTTGATGCCTGCTCATAACCTTAACTGTGTCTGTGAGTAGTGTTTTCATTCATTACCTCACCTGACATCACAATCGCAATGTAAGGCAGGTGATTCAGTGCTATTAAAGGGGCATTCCGCTAATTTCTCATCTATGAATCTCTATGCTATTGAGAATGAGTGCGACCCACCCTGTTATCACTGAAGAATAATGGCAACACTGATTCAAGTCTGGCTTCCAAAATGATTTTGAGACTATATTCAAAAATAAGAAGTTTGAACATCTAAATGTGAAAGTATAAAATCTCTATTAAAGATTGTTCTGAGTTGCTTTAGTGATGTAAGAGCCAAATTTTGCCTATTTTTTAATCTTTTTTCAAACCTGTCCACTATGAGACTTATTATATATCTTTGGCCTATATCTGAAAGTCATTGAGTAATGGGTTTTAAATATCCTTCACTGATATATATTTTAAATAAGCTGAAAAACAGAATAAAGGATATTTATTGATCTATCATCCATCTTTAGGAGGTAGATATTAGGAGGAAGGTAGATATTACTTATACCTTCAAATTGGGGTGGTTTTCGCTACGTTTATGAGAAGAGATCATCATTCTTACAGTATTCACAACATCTTAAAGGGCGTAAAATTAATTTAGGGTCAAACACACCGTAACACAGAGTTGACCGCTCGCTTCTCTAGTTATACCAACTTTAGTTACGACGGCACAATAGCAATACACAGCGGTCCCGGCGAGCCGCACACTCAGCCAAAAAGCCACTCTATAGCCACAAATAATACTCAGAACAGCACCTAACTTCATCAACAGTACATATAGGGTCTAAGACATAGTACTAGCCACCAAACATCTTTTTCACTTTGCCTAATTTCTTTGGCAAAGAGACCAAACACATCTCACCTACTCTCTTCAAGCAGCTGCATGTTTGTACACAGACCTCAGGCGAGTCCATTACTGCAGCAGGGTGACGCAGCTCAAGGAAGAACATTTATGATTATTACTTCATCATTTCCTTGAAGTAATAATCATAATATTAATCATTTTGCACTGTGGAAGCAGGAGTTCTTCTGCCTCAGTGTCTCGGTCTGATTACATTTCCATTACGATATGATCATAAATATTCTTCCTTCAGCTGCGTCACCCCGCTGCGGTAATGGACTCACCTGAGGTCTCTGTACAAACAAGCGGCTGCTGGAAGAGAGTGGGTAACACTAACTTAATTTTATGCCAGAATATCCCTTTAGAATAGAATAGAATAGAATAGAATATTCCTTTATTGATCCCCCATGGGGGAAATTTTTTTGTCACAGCAGCATCACAGACAAGACAAAAAGTGCAAAAATGCAGTTATAACAATAAGGGTCCTAATATTAAGAACTTAAATAAATGCAATAATTAAGAAAAAAATTAGAAAAGGGAGAAGAAAAAATAAAGCTTTCTACAATATACAAGTCTAATTTCTCCAATAGCTTCAACTTCACAAGCAGTAACATGTCTAAATACGTCAGCATGACTAGCAGAGCCCAAGGATACTCATTTTTTTAGTGGATGAGAAGTCAGTACATTTAATTTTTTTCAGTAATTGTTTCATTTTTGTCATAGAAAGCATAACTCATCTTATGAGTATAATCAGGCCACACAGTTTAGTTTACTTGATGTTACTACTCCCTGAAATCGTACCCTATAAACTCTTCATGTCACAGACTATTACAACAGAGATCCAATTGTTTGGTGGAATGTTTTGCCTCGCTGCTTTTGTGCATTTTTGCATAAATTATGACTGGGATTTATTAGCAGAATTCCCCACACTGGTTTGTTAAACCAAGCACAGGTTCAAAAGTGGGGGGTTAGTGAGGTTTGCATGTGGCTGGTACCAAAATCTAGCTTTGAAACCTGACTGTGACTCTGGGACTGACTGCCTCTGGCTGCATGTTGTCAGGAATAACTGATCAGAGATTTTGACCTCAGAGGCAGAGTATGCATCAAAACTGAGCTGAATGAACGGATGAATGAATGGCTTTGGGAGCTATAATCAATTTAACAATGATTCAATTATTGAATTCAACTTTTCCACTGCAACATGGATCTTGCTGATGTAGGACTGTCATAAATTATTCAAATGAGAGCAGACTAAAAATACCTCTAACGGGTAAAAATACCCCTCCCATCCTCCCAGCCAGCCTCCTAACAGACACACACACCCACACACACATTCCCATGCTCGTCTATAAGTTTTAAAAACAAGACAAAGATGGATAAAGTTACCTTCTCCCTCCACGCTGTCTGTGATTTTCATCTCCTGGTCCGTGTTTAACGCCTCGGGCTGGCTGGGGGTTTTGACCTGCTGGTGGTGGTTGTTGGTGAAGCCATCTGGGGCGCACTGGCCGTTCCGCACAGGGGCCGGGCAAGGATCCACAATAGTCGGGTCTGGGACAGGGTAGGACTCCTGGGTCGCCGGGTCTGTCATTGTTGCTGTAGTTGCTGGTTTGTTTTAGGGGCTCAGAGGCAGAGAAAGATGGTGAAGATGATGATAGAGAGATTCACGCCGGTTCGCTGAGTGCAGCAGCCATCCAGCGCGTCCAATAATAAGCCACCGGTGTCGACTCAGTTGCGAACAAGAGGGGAAGAGAAAAGAAGAGATGGCGATAAGAGAAGATGGGAGATAAAGGGTTTTTATCTCCCCAGCATCAGCAGCGGACCAACTCCCTGTGCGTAAAGTCCACGGCGCAGGAGCAGCTCTGCAGCCTCTGTGTAAACAGTCTGCCCGGATGATCCACTTACAGACAGTTTAGGGTTAGATGCGGGGCTGTGATAAATTGCTGAGATCTGCTGAGAATCTGACAGGCGGTGCCTGCAAGTTTTCTTTCCTCCTCCCCTTCCTCTTTCTCTCCTCCCCTCAGCGTTCATCCTCTCCTGAAGCATCACAGACCTCTGCATGGAAAAAAAAAAGTGACTTTAACCATAAACATCTCCTGAGTGTTTGACTTTCACCACATTTAACAAATTAATACATGTTTAGCACATGAGTTTAATCACTTAAATACGTAAATTATATCGAAATAAATAAAAAATAAAATAAATAAATAATAAATTTTACTTATAATCCGTTTTTTACCGGTGCTCAGACACCTTACAAAGAAAGAGAATATAAAATAAAAACACAATTTAAAATACAGAAATTTTTGAGAAATAGAGCCAACGATGTAAAAGTTTAAAAAGGACACAATAAACATTAAACATTTTGGGTTTTTTTTTGTTTAAAAGCCAATATTCAATTCTTCACACATTTTAATGAATTCGTCCTCATATCAATCTAAAGACACGTTTATTTTTTAATTTCACATTTTAATTTTTCTGAAAATGTTCATTTTTCTTGCTTTGTGTATGTTGGTTAAGCCATTCAAACTTTTCATGCGTAATTTCCCCCGAAAATATGCATGAAAAGTTTAGATATATGCATCGCTAGATGGCGCCAAAACGCGGACTGGTGAAAATGGCTGAAAGTAAAATCTAGCAAAGAAGAAATAGTAACGTCCGTATTAGCTTTTATGCTAGCTAGCGATATGCTAGAGTGGCCAATAATCACGTTGTTACTTAAAAATAACGTAGAAATAGTTTATATAATACAGTATCACGGGAATTGGGATTAAAAGTAGCTCATTTTATTGACTCACGTCTCTATAATTGTGTATACATGTACTTTTTTGAGTGGACACTAGTCTACTTTTACTTCAGTGTTTACTATGGAAGTAGAGTACTTTTCCACATTTGCATAACATCACCAACTGAGTGAAGGAACATGGAAATACACACGGTTTTTATCAGCTGCGTGACAGCCTGCTCAACACTGCAAGAAACCCGAAAATAAGTGAGTTTGTTATATTGTTTTAAGTCTTTTTATCTCATTACATCTAATGTAAGCTTCACTGACCTGCCCAATCCACATATGAATCCTGTTTTAAGCCAGTTTCTTGATAAATTTCTTAAGTAACATTGCTAAGATATCTTGGTTGGAGCATTTGTAGCATTAATTAACCAAGTCTTTATTTTTGGCACATAATTCCGATTTGTGTGTGTTTAGTGATTATCTACAAGGTGCAATGCTGACAAAATACTATGGAAAATAGTCAATATCTTAACCCTTGTTAGCTGCTGTCAAAATCGCACTACTATTGTTTTTACAACAGCTAGTTTCTACCACCATGTGTTTAAAGTAAGTCGGCCTACCCAGTTTTTTGCACCAGTTTTACGTTCACTCAGTGAAAGTAACTGTTCCATATCTTGAGGAGATTTCCGCCATTTTCTGTTTAAAGTTTTCCGGAAGTGCCATTTAAGGAAGTACACTTGGCTGCTGGTGGCGTGAGTTCCTATGCAACAATGATACACCGCTGGGTGGCGCCAAAACACAGGGACATATACACAAACGTGAAAAGAGTAGGGGGAGAAATCCAGTAATTATTAGACAGTTGTACGTTTATTTGCACTTAAAGTTGTTCAGGGATATTCAGCTGCAGACTTGTACGGTGGCCGAAAACCGCCACTGCTGCAAATAAAAAAAGAATGAAAAAAAACAACAACATCACAACAGTAGTTACTGGTGCAAAAAAAAAAAAGAAAAAAAAGAAAGAAAGAAAGCCGGCTGCAAATAAAAAAAGAAACAGTGCAGATCAAAAAAATTAAATAAAAAAAATCACAACGGAAGTTAATGGTGCAAAAAAAAAGTGTTGCAAAAAAAAAAGTTACTTACTGTGAAAATAAAAGGATGCAAATAAAAAAAAGCCACAACAAAAGTGAGCTGCCGGGGACCAATAATGATGATGCACCTGTGTTTTACGATCTAGGCCCAAAAGATGATGGTGAGAAGACGAGCAAAGAAGTAAGTGGAAAGGTTATTGTTTAATTTTGCTTCGTGTGCTTTTTAATGTGTCATTTGGCTAGGCCATGTAGCGCCTGAGTCGATAAGAAGTTGAACTGGAGGATGCTGGTGTAGTGTTAGCTTCAGTTTAGCTTCATATCGACTCAGGTACAACATGGCCTAACCAAACGACACATTGAAAAGCACATAAAGGGAAATTAAACAATAACCTTTCCACTTACTTCTTTGCTGGTCTTCTCGCCGTCGTGTTCTTAGCCACCGTAGACTTTGATATATCACTGCCTTGCAAAATTGTTGGATGTAATCATGATGTAACACACAATCTAAAAACATCTAAACATGCATCTGTCCAATATTATGCTGAGCCTAAACTGTGAGTCAGCATAATTCAACAACCATCTGTGTTGTTGTATGAGGTGGGGTGTGTTGTAAATAAAAAATGTTATGGTTTAAAGTCTCCAGATGGTTTGGAATACAACTATAAATGGCATTATGTCATTGGCTGCACATGCCAGTAATTCCCTTCCTGCTGTAATAACTGGGTAATGAATGATGAAGGCGTCCCAGCAGCAGTCATTCACCTGCCGGTCATTGGTTTCTGGCTGAAGGCGGGGAGCTTACTCACTGGTTTTGCACTCACATACAGTGAGAGAGCTCTGGCTGCAGACTTCCAGATCCCCTGAGGGTAATCACAAGGATGAAGGTTGATATTCATAATCATATTTTACCAAAGGAGTGGCCTGATTTGAAACAGGTAAGCACCCAAAGACTCAAACTCACTGAGGATCTGAGAGCTGTTCTGTATTCGCTTTGAGTAAATCCTCACAATCTATACGCTAGATCTCTGTGGTGTGGTTGAGTGGGTGTAAAAGAAACACATCTTTGTTTGTACGGCTCTGTTGTAGGCAGAGGTTCACCTTAATTCAATGCTATTAAAAAGCAGTAAAACAGAATGTGCCGACTTCTCCCATTGGAGTGTCAGCGAGGAGTTGTAACAGCTCACTCCATAAATCTGTGTTCTCCGTGGATGGTTAAACTTTAATCAATAAGTTGCTCTGGCCTTGCTCTTCCCTGTCCTATCTGCTCCGGCGCTTATGTCTGTGTCACTGTGGAGACCTGCCTTTAGCTAATCATTTCCCATGTTTAGTGCAGACAGGAAAGATGGTGTGCAGACTGGAGCCCTGTGGGTCATACACATAAGGTACACTCATGAATCTTTGTTGGCGCTCCACACATGAGAGCTTGAGTCACAAGTTTGACGCCCCCTGTGACCTCAGTTTGCTTTATGCTTTCTGTTCATCATGTATTGTCTTCATAACTGTGAAAAAATTGCACAATAATACGACTTCAAAGGCGTGTTTTGTGCATATTATTGTGTTAATAGCTTCTCTGCCGCATGGGATATCTGCCTTTAAACTCACACAAGCTGATTATTCATTTTGTGTGTGTGTTACAGCTTACAATTCCTTATTTTACAACTTGAAAGAACATTTGAAAACTGTAGCAACAGCTTCACACGTCTGTAAAAATTCGATGTCTGTGATATTGTCAGAAAACACATATTTTTTTGCTTTTATCCCTTAATGTTTAGGTTCCATTTAAGTGTGATTGATAGGTTATTTTTGTAGAGGTCTAACCCTGACATCAGGATCAGACAGACTTGTTGCCATACATCAATATCAGTAGCTGATGTTCATCAATGGCAGATGTTATTGTCGATACCAGCTCAGATTAAATAGATTCATCCCGTACCTTTGTGATGTTCAGTATTGAGTCAAATAGCAGAAAGCTAATAGAAATCAGTCTTTAATTGAGAGGGTTATTTAAAGAAGTACATATATTAACACTTTTAGTAAGAAAGGTTGTAAATCCAGTTTAGAACTGAGGACGGCTGAGGCTTCCCTGTGGATTCAACAAACTACACAGAGCTGCAGATCTGTCCCGGTATGACAAAGGGGCTGTGCTGTTGTATAATGCTAACGTAGATCATTTTTGGCTTCATTTGTATGCAAAGGAGTCCGCAGCCTTGGATGGCTTTCACTTTGTTTTATTCAGTGAGTAAGAGTGGATCGTCCTCTAGGATAAAGATTGAACCCTCACAGATGGGGAAAATGTAAACAATAAAAGCTCCACTGCAGTCGGGTCTCCTGTGAAACAAAGCCCGTGTCAAAACTTAGATTTTACATCTACTTGAGAAATGCCAGGTTTGTTATTTGAACCATAATAAGATTTTGGTGTGTGTCTCCCAAGAGTAAAACGTTGTCCTTTCTGTTTTAGAGGTACGGATATGGAGGGTTTGTCCAGCTTCACCACCACTGCAAGGTGAGACACATCTTTTTGGTATGTATGCATGCATGTGCAGGAGTGGAAACAATGCAGGGAACACAGCAGGTTCCTCCTTCCTGCACCCCACCCTATGGACCTGTCAGCTCGGTCCTCAGCAGCTGCAGAACTCAGCACGGTGCCACTGCATCAGCTAAAAAACCTCACTTCATATACCACCGCAGCACAGCAGAACACAGAGCAGACAGACACACAGCTCTGCTTGCAGGGAAACCTTTAGTGACAGATGTCGGTTGAGCTTTCGCCATCAGCAGACCGCACATAAAAGTCGTTAAATGCGTCGCACTGATGCCTTTAAATACAAGCCATATCTGGTGATGACCACCTGTTCAAGTCCTGGTGCCAGTCTAAGACAAGATATAGGAGACTAAAGGTCACACTGCGATGCAGGTGAGGATGCAGATGTTGTTTGTATATCAGAAAATAACAATCAGGTTTAGTTTTCTTCTGAACTGAAGGAATCAGCTGTCTGCTGCCATCATGTGGTTATTTTTTGTGGTGTTTCACAGCTGCTTACTAAAAGACACATAACTGGAAGCCTACATTGACACAGACACTGACACACCCCCTAAATAAGTCTGTTTCCACCTATTTATAGATGTTTTATTAGACTATAATGTTGCTTATGTTGTGTTTCAGGGAGAAGCCCAAATGATGAAGGATGGGAAGCTGTTTCGAGTGATTCAGGAAAATTGCTGGGATGCATCTGCACGCATAAGAGACATGAATCAACATGGTACTTACAGTATGCAGAAGTGACAGCATGAGCAGAATGACAGTTTTATATTTCACTGATGATATTTCTACTAATAACTTTGTAGGTGTCACAGTTCAAGCCCTCTCGACAGTCCCTGTAATGTTCAGCTACTGGGTAAGACAACACTAAGTCTGAGACACTTGGAAAGAAGAGTTTATTGTTGTGTGCTCACAACCTGAACAGAGTTGTTTACTGTGCCCCAAATTGCTGTGAGCTACATCCACTCATTCCTATTAGAAACAGGAACAGAAGATATTCCAGGCTTTCTATGTAATGACCCAGTGGTTTATATAATTGGCATCAACATTTATATTCTCCAGTTCACTGTGATTCAAAACTACATTTGACCTGTCACAAACAGTATGCATAACTTTTTCAGTGTTGTTTTTATTTCAGGCCAAACCCCATGACACCCTGGATCTTTGTGTCCTTTTAAATGACGATTTGGCCCAGACAGTGCGTAGCCACCCCAAGAGGTTTGTGGGCCTGGGCACTCTGCCCATGCAAGCCCCTGACCTAGCTGTGCTGGAGATGACCCGCTGCGTGAAGGAGCTGGGCTTCCCAGGGGTGCAGATCGGGTCACATATCAACAACTGGGACCTCAACGCGACTGAACTACATCCTTTCTTTGCTGTAAGATGACATAGTTAAAATCTAAGACTGTTAAATAAAGCTGCACATGTAACTTGGTCATGTTCGGTGTGACTTATTACCTTCTGACTTACCCAGCATGCCTTTGTATTCAGATGCCACTGATTTATCTCATTTGAAAGCGCTGACCTAGCGTTTGTGCGTTCCATGCAGACTGCTGAGGAGCTGGGCTGCTCCATATTTGTGCACCCCTGGGATATGGAAACAGATGGGAGGATGGCTAAGTATTGGCTGCCCTGGCTGGTGGGTAAGGGAGATTCAGCAGGAACAGGAGATATTGAACACCTCAGAAAAAAAGGATGCACTTCACTCATCTTAATGTTGGATCGGTTTTAAAATTATGTTTCGTTGTTCCTTTCACCACAGGCATGCCATCAGAGACGACCATGGCTATTTGCTCGATGATATTCGGAGGAGTCTTTGAGAGATTTCCCAAATTGAAAGTCTGTTTTGCACATGGAGGTACAGTGCTAACTAAATTTCTAGCTCAAGTCACAGCTGAATAACATTACCACCTTCAGGGTAATCTGCACTCTTATAGTGTAATTGCTTCATGCTCAGTTAGAGATGCAATGAGCTACTGTGTTGTCTCTTGACCTTTACCGCGTCTGTGGTTACAGGTGGCTCTTTTCCATTTACCATTGGCAGAATTGAACACGGCCACAAGGTCCGCCCTGACCTTTGTGCGGTAGACAACAAGATTTCTCCCAGGAAATACCTCGGCTCTTTCTACACAGACTCTTTAGTTCATGATCCCATCGCCCTGAAGCTCCTCACGGATGTCATCGGCAAAGTGAGCTTGTATTTAATGATTCATGGTTGAAGAAATAAGCAGTTGAAAGCGTTTTGGATGGGTGGCACTGCTTTAAAACTTGACCTGTCTTCTTTTTATTTAATGTTTAACACGTTTTTTCATGTGCATGGATGCTTTTTTCAGGATAAGGTGATGCTGGGAACTGATTACCCTTTCCCTCTGGGTGAGCTGCAGCCTGGATCACTAATTGAGTCAGTGGATGAGTTTGATGACAAATTAAAGGTATAAATGTTTCCCCCTTCTGCCTTCAGTATTGCTGTTATGATTGACTATTTAACACATAAAAATGAAAAGTGTATGGGATAGGTTTATTAGCAGGACAAGCAAAAGACACAGTACATTCATCATAGTGCAGAAAGTCATACCAATGAATTTTCTTTGATTATACCATCTTGAAACTTTTATTGTGCCCATAAATGTATAAATATGTTGCAGAGTCAGTAAGAGGACAGCATTTTATTCTAGTGTAGTACTCAGTTTCTTTCTTTTTACTGTTTTTGTAGGACAAGTTGCTGGCTGGAAACGCACTGGAGTTTTTGGGTCTGAAACGAGAGCATTTCAAGTAACATGAGAAGCTACAGCACAACTGCTTATAATAGGAGTGATTCATTACCATGTTTTCAAAATACTGTATGTGCTTATATAGTAGAGCCATTAATTCATTAAAATTTTACCCTCAATTTTATTCAAGTTGTATTTTTGAAGTCATTGTTGGTACAGAAAGTGGACATGAAACTACCCTCAAATATGCTGGTCTTCTACAGTCTCATTTTATATCTTGACATGAGGATGCTCTTTTAATCTCAATCAGAATCTGAGTGTTCATCGATGGTCTAAAATATTCTGTACACTGTGAATGTTAGTTAGTGGACCTGTTTCTTGGGCTGCTTCTTGAGCCTCCTGAGGCTTGTGGGTTTGATTTCAAGAGGACATCCTCACTTTATTCTTATACATATTTCATGTAAACGTTAACACTCGGTTATATGACTCTTATTGCTATAAAACAAGTTAAAAATATATCTATAAAACAACCATCTCAGCAGAGAGACAGCATTACTAAGGTAACACTCAACCTTTAACTGTTGAGCGTATAAGCTGAATACAAACAGAAACTTGAAAATGTGTGGTCTTCTGGATAAAAACTGTCTCTTTTTACTAAAAAAAAAAATGTTTGGATTTAATTGGAAGAAAAACGCAACAACAACAAATGTCAATGAATACAACCAAATTCTCATTTCATGCTGTAGGGTTCTTGTATTGTCTGGGCTTCTTATGACAAAGTAAATTGGCCTTCAATTTCGGAGGCCTTGATTTTAACTGAGCTTTTGTTTTTTATTTGTTTTTATTTCCATGTGCTGATGGTCTGTGTTTTGCAACTGTTTGTCAAAGCACTTTGTAGACTTCTGATTGTAAAGGTGCTATTAAAATAAAGTTATTATTATTATTATAAATTGATAGAAAGAGAAAAGATAAACATTTTTGAGAAACATAATTAAACTCAAAACAAAATATTTGTTGGAATTTAAAAGCAAACAAAAATTGTGAAAGAAGTTCAAAAATTAAAAACATAATGTTCCGTTTAAAAAAAAACCCGCATTACCATTTACTTCGTGTTTTCCTGTGCGACACGACGTCACATCCGCTTTCTCGATGCCCAAGTGAACGTTGATGAGCAATGGCGGCGTGCCGGGGATCCTCGTCGAAATGGTTTTTCACCCGGGAGCAACTCGAGAGCACGCCGTCCCGCCGATGCGGAGTGGAACCGGACAGGGAGCTGTCCTACCGTCAACAAGCGGCGAATTTGATCCAAGACATGGGCCAACGACTCAACGTGTATCCTTTGTAAACAAACTTCTCTCTGAAACAGACGAAGGCGACATGGCGCTCAGTGCTAGAGCGGGCCAGTTAACGGTATTTACTGAGATTAGTGAGCAGAAATCAAGACTTTAGAATCAGCACACGTTAAATGATGTAATTGTATTGAAAATTTCTTATTAAAAAAGTCGTAAACAGTGGAGTGATGGTCTTAACTCCATGTGTAGCTGTAGGCTAATGTAGCATGCTAATGAGCTAGCTGAGGGTGGACGTGTGAAGGGCCGCCAGGTGAGTCTGCAGCTGTTCTTGTGCAGTGTAGCTTCACTACTGTTAGTGTTTGTTTGAGTTTACGCTTTGTGTTACCCCACGCGTGTTCTCAAAAGAGCATTTGAAGAAGCATCAAGTAGGTGATTGATCCACAGGTTCGTGGCCTGACCTTTCAACCCGTTTTCCCTTCAACGTGGGGCCGCACGTTTGCGTTAAACGTGGTGATCAAGTGGTATACTTTACCAACACTGAGATCATGATCATCATATTAACAAGAGCAACACACAGTGCATAAATTTAAACTAATGTGAAGGTATGCATACCTAAAATTTACGCACTTGTAGATGAATAAAGCGCTTTTAGTATAAATAACCTCGCCTAAAGGAATATGATTGTATCTTTGGTTGCAGATAGTCCTATGATGGATGGGCGGTGTTGTGTAGTGGATGCCTGACTTTATGCTAGACAAGGATGGGAGGAGGTGTGTGTAACCATTCCTTGTGGCCTTCGTTCATCACGTTGCTCTTAATGATTTTACTGTTAAAGTTAGTTGAGCTGTTGTGGAGCTATGCAGAAGTTTTATGCATTTTTTGCAAATGATTTTCCCTCCTTTTTTTTCTTCTCATACGCCCTGAACCCACAGAAACTGCTTTGTAGGACAAATTTTTCCTCTTCTGGTCCAGACATTTACTTTTGTTTCTTTGAAGTGGTCTGTTTTAATCCTCACCACGTAAAACTGCCTCTTCATGTTATGCATTCATGCCAGATGTCCCAACAGAGAAGCCAAACCTCTCTTTCTGCCCTTGGGGGAATGACTTTTAGTAAGCGTATTCTCAGTGTAGCATGCAGTTTAAATGTCAATATGACCATCAGTCACTTATTTTAAATGCAGGAAGGCCAATTGCAGCTGTGATCACTTTTTGACCAACTGTGCAGCTCTACTATAACATTAAATACATCAAATCATGCTTCAGTGTAGCCCATAGATGCCCTTTTTTGGTTATATTGTTTAATTGTGTTCACATTGACTCTCTATTTTGGCACATTTATTCTCACTTCATGGAATATTACATTTCCTTGACCTACCGTTCAGCTCACAACTAACAATAAATACCGCCATTGTTTACATGCATAGATTTTATATGCAACACTCTTTCACCAAATTCCACAGGAATGTAAGTATTTCAGAACGTAATGCTGCTATTGACCTGCAACCTGGTTTTGCAATTGGGATATATTGTTGCAGAAGTTTCAAAGTTAATTTAGTATGGATATGTGTGTAAATGTTGTGCTTTTTAACAGATAATTTCTCCAACCACCTTGTTCTTGGCTGCGAAAGTGGAAGAGCAACCCCGGAAACTCGAACATGTGATCAAAGTCGCACATGCTTGCCTGAATCCCCAAGAGCCGCCTCTCGACACAAAAAGCAATGTGAGTTTCTGGAGGCTCTTTGTGCCATATTGTTGAACATTTTTTTCCCTTTTGATATCTGACTTTCCAGTTCTCTCAGTGGTCACTGGGCCAATTTCCTTTGCACTCATCAAAGGGCCTTGTTGTAACTGTCTTGCCCTGCTGTTGTGTACCAAAACACCACACCCAAAGAGGCCTTTACTGTTGGTAAAAATGGGTTTCTTTTGAGGAGTTTTTTTGGCCATTTGAAATCAGTTTTGAGGGGGTAAAGAGTAAATAGACTCATTACAATTGTGTTGTAATGACTGTCTATCAAACTTCAGGCATACCTCCAGCAAGCTCAAGAGCTGGTGATACTTGAATCCATAGTGCTGCAGACCCTGGGTAAGTAGTGGTGACTGGAGTGGATGACTTGAGAGAGATTAGCCTTTTGCTTATCATAACCGTTCTCTTTGGCTTGTAATGATCAGTAAGAGAGTAGAACTGTTATCTGTTAAATTTACTCATCACAGCCTGTTGAGTGACATTTGTATCAGCTGCTGTATGGGCATCTTGTTATCTACATTTTTTCCAATAAATCATGTACAGGTGACATGTCATTGATTTTTCTCTCCCATTAGGCATACAGCATGGTATTTACAAAACTGAAAGACTCTCTTTGATGCATTTTTGACAAATTGTATCTCCATTTTACTACCAATCAAACTCAACATTGTGTGCCTATTTCTCATATACAAAGGTAGTCAGCGCTCATTAAATTCTTATAAAACATGGATGATTTGACCATCAAAGTATGCATTTAAAATCCATGAGACATCCACTAGATTTCTAAATCAGAGCCCCAAATGTATCTCTAAATTCGATCACGCTAAATGACATGTCACCTATCAGTTGTGTTTGTGTTGAACTCACCTGTCATGTATTTTGTTCCAGGCTTTGAAATTACTATTGATCACCCACACACTGATGTGGTGAAATGTTCCCAGCTAGTGCGAGGTAGAGGCTTCCTTCTTTGCTCTTTGTGCCCTCTGCTCTTGTTTGTCCCACCTCAGATATGGGTGGGGAGGGGGGTGAAAAAAAAACCCTTGCTGATTTGTTTGTTTAATGATCACACACACACACACACTGCTCTTTGATGACCTTTTGAGTTTCATGTGACAAGTAGCACATTAACGAGACTCACTGGTACTTATTAAGCGAAAGCCAAGACTGAAATGATATTATATCCGTGTTCAACTGAAATATTTGTGGACACAATTTGTTTCCCAGGATTTGAACACATGTATGAGCTCTATTGTGTTCTGTTTCTGAGCGTGGGGAGACATTGCTACAGCTGACACCAGTCTAGTTTTGCTTTTTGTAAACAAGAGAGAGCAGCAAATTAAATTCCCTCAAGTTTACACCATGTTGGGGTAAAGGCTTCATTCTTCTAGATGTGCTTCCTGCCCTGCATGTAGTATCTCTCCTGTGACTATCCTTTTTAGTGGCGCTTAGCCAAATTGAAGGTCACTTGCTGTGGTCAGCCAAGTTTGGTGATAGACCGTGTCCCATTTGTCACCACAGGTTCTTGTGAAGAAGCACAGTTTCTCTGGACTTAAGAGTTATCGTACTGTTAAGAACCTGTTAAGAGTCTGTGTTACGTTCACATTATGTTACCCGCGCTACTTGCTATACAGACCATGTTTGAGCTTAAACGTTACCCTTCACATTAGTGGAAGATGGTCCGACAGGATATGATGCGCTTGTTGATGACTCAAAACAAGTCGAAAATAACGTTGTGTGTTGTTGTGCTCACACAGTGGGAGTAGAATCATTAGTGCCCCATTGATATTAATGATCATGTGAAATTTCAGTAGCAGTGCACGTAATTTAGCAGCAGCTGAATGACTGTAGGGGAAACACTGCTGATACATATGAGTCCGAGGTAGAACTATGTGAGATAAAAACTTTTTTTTTTTTTTTTGTAGGTGTGGTGGCTTTTACCCTGTATAATGCACATACCTCAAATGAATTAGTGGATCGCAAATATTTAGATCTGGTTTCAACTTGTAACTGGTTCTCAATACCCATTCCCAGTTATAGCTGCATGTATTGTAAAGCTGTATCAGTATTGAAGAAATGAGTGGAAAACGACATTAAAAGTAATCAGATCAATAAGTGACTGAAAAGCTTTTCAAAACCAATTTGTTTGACTCAATTTTGAATGAAAAAATGTGAATTCTGGTAGAATTACATATCAATCAATCAACTTTTTTCCATAGCACATTTAAAAGAACCAGGGGGGTAGCCAAAGTGCTGTACATTGAGACACAAAAACGAATGAAACAAGCAAAAACAAGATAAAGCGAACAAGAAAACATAAATGCAAAAAAATAAATAAACATATAAATAAACAAGCTCACGGCAAGTGCTATGATGATAACAAACAAAATAACACTACAATGTTTTAAAAGCCAAGGAGTAAAAGTGCGTTTTTAAAAGGGATTTAAAAACGGGAAACGAGGAGGCCTGTCTAATTGTCAAGGGCAACTCATTCCAGAGCTTGGGAGCAGCTGCAGCAAACGCTCTGTCACCTCTGAGCTTTAGCCTTGTATTGGGGACCGTCAGTAACAGCTGATCTGCTAAACATAAACTTACTGTGTTTTGTTGGTATTAGGGTTTTTTACGGCTGTCTCTGTTTATAAAACTCTAACATGCTGAAAGATTTGAAATGAGAAAACACTTAAATTGACGGTTGCTTTCAGTCTTGACCTTGGCTTAATCTGTGCACATGTAACAAAAACAAAGTTCAGTTTTTGACATATAATTTAAAAACAAAAATGCATGTATCTTGCAGAAACACTAACCTATTTTCTCTTATCTTGTTTTTCTCTTTTCCCTGTCTCCCACAGCAAGCAAGGATCTGGCACAGACTTCCTATTTCATGGCTACCAACAGGTTGTTATCCTGCCCCTCCTTTGTTGCACTTTGACTGCACACCATAGCTTCCTGTAATGCAGGGTGCCCTTTCAGTGTCCAACGGGCCCTACTTGCGCTGGTGGTTGTTGGGATGCTTGCCTTCTCCCCTCAGCTCCCCTCCCTTCTTCACAGGGAGCGGGACAGGGTGGCTTGTAGCGTTACCGGCCCCAGTCGCAGTGCGGTGTATTGTACAAGGGTCCACGTGTTGGCACAGATGGGTTGAATGCAAGATGTGAAGTGTAGTGGTGCGCTTGAAAACCCACATGTTTGTTCGGTTGCGAAAAAGTGCATAATTCTAAAAGAAAGACACTTTGGTAGCCTGAATAGCAGCTAAAGATTTCACAGATGTAAACATTTCTCATAGAGGTCTTTCCGGTAAGTACCCCAAATTCATTTTTTGAATTTCTTTTTCATATCCATTTGTTTAAATATTTGTTCAAATATTTTTCCACCTCTTGCAAAAATCACTTGCCTTTAAATGCACATTTTTTTTCTAGCACTTCGACAACATAGTTTTATATCTTTTGTGACAGAAAAAAAAGCCTTACCCATTAAGGATCTGCAGATATATCGTTAAACTATTGTTTATACTGATCCAATTACATTTGGAGAGCGTGATTTTCCAAACTAAAAGGGCAAAGCTTTCTCATAGGCGTGTGTCTGTTAAACAACTATGAAACTGGGTCCTTAAAGGGTTCATAAATGGAGGACAATGTCGCAGAGGAATCGAGTTTTATCTCAACTTTAGCTGTGGTTTCACAAAGCAGTCTGGTTCAGTTCGGTTCGGCACAGTACGCAATTGATTGTGTTTGCACTGTCGAAAATTAATGTCACAAGTGTTGGGGTTGGTTTTAAAATGAAACTGTGTTGGTGAAGAACAGGTGCTTAGTTTACACACAGACACCAGCTGAGTAGTGGGAGTGGGAACAGAGAGAGATGCAAAAGCAAAGGGAGATGACACACAAGGAAGTTTTCCCTTCAACCTGATGTTATTCATAATAAATATAGCTCATCTGCAAGTTACTTCTTTTACCAAATAACTCTTTTGGACATAGAGTCAGAATAGAAGCGTTGAGTGAAAACAAAGGGAGTCCGTCTACAGATAAAACTCAGCTTTTGGTTTAAGCTGTTTCAGAAGTACTACTGTATCATTTGTTTCATGCTTGTGACAGAGATGGAGCTGTAACAGAACCATAAAGTCCTCGCCTTATCATTCCTCTGTGTGTTTTGGCGTAAATCTGCACTTGGCTTGTAGAAGAGAAAAAAAAACAACTCTTCTATTATCAGAATTTTTAGCGGGTGGGATGTGTTGTCTGAACAGTCCAATCGGTTAACGTGCCAAAATGAAACTCAAGCTTCTCCGGAGCTTTCCCAGGGCCAACCATCTCCCTGGTTGAAGCACCAGGGCACAGTTAGCTGTGGAAACACATGAAAGATGAAGGCTTACCGTACCAAACTGCACTGAACCAAACCAAACTGCTCAGTGGAAATTTACCATTTTGTATTCAGTTTCTTGAATCAGTTGACAATGTCTGGTTGACTGACTGTGGCAGGCAGCTCTGAGAATGACTGACTGACTGCCGTCAATCATAGCTTCTCTAAATTTGCCTCGAGATGAGTCATTGTGAAACATCAGTGGGTTTTTATATTTCACTGTCAGTGATAAAGCCCATCTGTGTTGGGGAGCTGAAATGTTGTCATTTTAACGCCCTTCTATACAAACAGTGACTGATGACTTTTAAGTAATCGAACACGTCAGACTCCAGACATTGTGTTTTCCACTAGTTCTGGCTAAAGTGTGTTTTTCAAAGGAGTGATGAACTTTTACAGAAATTATCTTTTCATCATGATGAAGCAGGTGTTTCAAATGAAATTTCAGTTAGCTAAATTATGGTGCTTTTTTTCCAAAAGAACTTAATTTCTTAAGTAAAACTATAGATTTTTTTCACCCACCTTGTTACTTCTGTTGTAGTAACAGGTTTATTGTAAGTTTAATCAGGTATAATTGCATCTCTTGTCCTAAAAGAAAAGCCACGATTCTCAGTGGTTAAACAGTTTGTGTCCCTGTTCGCCTGTTAAAACCGTGTCTTATTAGATGGCAACAGCTCTTCACTGTTGCTATTGAATGAATTGCGCCTGTCCTGAAATCAAATGCTTATTTTATGACAGTTAAGATACAGATTTCTTGTACTCTTGGACTGTAGGTTAGATAAGCTGTGATGATCAGTCAGGACAGGCTATCAACACCCAGTTAACCCCTAATAATGACATAACTGGTGTCAAGTCGTATGATCAATCTGGAGCGTTAGCTGTATTTATTGCTGTTAATACAGACCGTGTTAGTTAAAGTGAAATCATGCAGCTGCCACATGGGAGGCCACAGTATTTAACAACTGCTCATGTCGATACCTGAGCCCCCTCACAACCCACCTCACTGTTTTTAAACCAAAGAGATTTTATGATCGAGTTCATGCGAGCTGTTATCAAGCCCTTCCTCTTTAATTCAGCGTTATAAAATTTGTCATATAATGTGTCGTTTTGAGTGACTTAAATGCATCATCATAGTCATAATATCATGTCCTTTACATCCAACACATGCCGTAAATTAAAAGCGTCTGTTCCTTGTGTTTTTTTTTCTCTCTTTTCCCCCTCAAATGTTTGACCACTCGTGACTTCGCCTGGCTGGAAATCGACTCGCCCACATTGCTGCACACGCACATCAATAAAATTCCCTCTCACTCTCACAATTCACTCCTAAATACCCCCCACACACTCCACAGTCTACACCTCACTACCTTCTGCCTCCAGTACAAGCCCACCGTGATCGCCTGCGTGTGCATCCACTTAGCCTGTAAGTGGTCCAACTGGGAGATTCCAGTTTCCACTGATGGGAAACATTGGTGGGAGTATGTGGACAACTCTGTTACACTTGAGCTGCTGGATGGTGAGTTTTGTTTTATTCTTGTAATGTATCACATCCAATTTAATCCAAGCAATATGTTGATCAGTTTTAGCAGAATCACATTAAATGGCGTCATTCGTGTCTTTTCTGCAGAGTTGACCCATGAGTTCCTGCAGATATTGGAGAAGACGCCGAGCAGGTTAAAGAGGATACGCAACTGGAGGGTATGAAACGTATTTGCTTTGTGTAAAGATTTAGCCACATCTAAACCTAAGTAGAGTCCTAGTGCTGAAATGCATAAAGAATATCTGTGTTAAAGGGATAATCCGGCATAAAATTAAGTTAAGGTCAAACACACCGTAACACAGAGTTAGACACCCTGTCCAGAGGTGAATGTTGCCGACTTCTTGCTTCTCTAGTTATACCAACTTTAGTAACAACCGCATGATAGCAATACACAGCATGCTCAACCAAAACGCCACTCTGTAGCCACAAATAATGCTCAGAACAGCACCTAACTTCATCAACAGTACATATAGGGTCCCAGCCATAGCACTAGCCACCAAACATCTTTTTAGCTTTGCCTGATTTCTTTAGCAAAGAGACTAAACACAACTCACCTACTCTCTTCCAGCAGCCGCTTGTTTGTATGGAGACCTTTGGTGAGTACATCACCACAGCGGAGTTTCGCAGCTCAAGGAAGAACATTTATGATCATTTCTTTATGGAAATACAATCAGACCGAGACGCTAAAAAAATGATTAATATGGTGATTTTTACTTCAAGGAAACGATAAAGAAATGATCATAAATGTTCTTCCTTGAGCTGCATCACCCCGCTGTATTCTATGGACGCGCCTGGAGGTCTCTGTACAAACAAATGGCTGCCGAAAGAGAGTGGATGAGTTGTGTTTAGTCTCTTTGCTAAAGAAAATAGGCAAAGCTATAAAGATGTTTGATGGCTAGTACTATGGCTGGGATTTTTTATGTACTGTTGATGAAGTTAGGTGCTGTTCTGAGCATTATTTGTGGCGATAGAGTGGCGTTTTGGTTGAGCGCGTTGCTCCTGGGACTGCTGTATATTGCTGTCTTGTGGTCGTTACTAAAGTTGGTATAACTAGAGGAGAAAGCAGTCTAACTTGGTGTTACAGTGTGTTTGACCCTACTTAATTTTATATCCCTTTTTAATGTTCCTTTTTTAAGGAGGTATGTACAGGTGGCAGTGTTGAAATCACAAATATTGACACAACTAAGTAGTCCATGTGTAGACTAATACACAAATATCTTTCTACCTAGGCGACCCAAGCTGCCAAGAAGCCCAAGACTGACAGCTCCCAGTTGTCCGATAACTCTTTTGCCGGGCCGTCAATGCTCAATGATCAAGGTGACGCCTCAGCAAACCCATGTTTTTCCAAAGCGGGCGCCGTCTTCGGCGTATCCATGCCTGGCCAGTCTGGAGATCCATCCCTGTCTCTGGGCCCATACAATCCATCGAGCCACAGCGAGTGGCCCCAGGGTCAAACAGGGTACCCTTCCACCTGTTTAAAACAGGAACCCCTCAGCATCCCTATCCAAGAGCCCACACTGCCCGTGCAGACCTCCACCTCCTCTTTGCTTCAGCATCCATCGCTATTCAAGACTGAGAAAACGGACTTCATCCCAGTCAAGCTGGAACAAAAAGGAGCTGGTGGAGGCAGTGTGGGGAAGCATCAGCCACAGCAGTCTGCATACCCTCCACCAGCTCCTCCACCACAACGCTCTCCAGCTCAGAAGCTTTCTCTTGATAAATACAGGGAGAAACACGCCGCAGAGTTGGCTGTTTCTGGACAGAAACGCGGTCAGGAACAGCATGGTGGAGTCATGGACTGTGATGTGAAGGGGGATATGTTGTCTTCCTCCTCTTCTACCTATGCACCACCCACTACGAGCCAAGTAGACCACAGAAAACACTCACAGCCCCACCAAACATCCCATGGCGGTGGCGGCACTTCCACTGCCTCCCCGATAAAAATGAAAATCCCTTCTTCCTCCTCTTCCAGTCAGGACAGACGTCATCATAATGAGAAACGGGACAAAGGCCCGCTTAAGCTCCGCCTGCCTGTTCCTGGTGGCAGCACACAGCTGGATAAAAGTGGTCAAGCAAGCAAGAATGAGCTTAAGATGAAGATCAAAGTGTCATCATCAGAGCGCCACAGCTCCTCAGACGAAGGCATGGGGGCAAACAACAAGAGCAAACATTCCAGCCCTCTGGTGAATAAAGAGAAACAGCAGCGAGGAGCCGATCACAACCTCCAGCGTCACCATAAGCACAGTCATCCACACTCTCACAGCGGAAATGGGCGGGGAGGCCCCGAGGGTCCAGCCGGCGGGGGAGGCCTGCTGCGGGGTCCTCCAGGACTGGTCAGCATGGACGGGGCCGCGCTCGCTCCTCCGGGATCCACCTCTTTACCTTCATCCTCATCACGAAGAAGGGCATACCCAGATGCCAGCCACAACCACCACCCTTCCTCCTCATTCTCCGGTTCCTGCTCCAAAGTGAGCAAAATCTCCAAGGGTGGCACTGGTGCTGCAGGTACTACAACTTTTTCTCTCCCTTTTCTTCCTCCTTGCTCCTCTCCTGTACTGCAGTGTGTCTCGTCTGGCTTGCAGCTCTATGGCTAACCCCCCCCTCCTCCTCTTCCTCCTCCTTATTCTTGTCTCTCCACCTCCTCCTCCTTCTCCTCCTCCCCCATCCTGTCACACTCAGGTGGGCTGCGGACCTCTCAGCAGTACCCGCCTTCTAGTGAGTCGCCACATGGAGTGGGAGAGCAGAGACACTGAGCCCACCACTCGTCAGCCATGGACAGCACATGGAAATGGCTACAAAGATACCCAGAGTATACTCTGAAGACTATGCTCACCGCCCTGTTAAGTGCCCTAGAAAAAATAAACTCTTTACGTAATGATTAACCCTTTACTGAAAGGCAGACGATTAATCTGCGACAAAAGAGAAACGTGTCGTTGGACTTCTCCATTTCTGAGAGATGAGAAAGATGAAAAATTATGCTTCCTGACTGTCAGATCTCTGGGTTGTGATGCTCAGTCCTGTCTTTTTTTGTTTAGTGTTTTTGATCTGCTGCCTGGTTTTCCTTCCTCCTATAAGTGAGTTTAGGAATGTTCACCAGTGGGTTTGTCCCTCCCTGCATTCAGTCTCCATATGGGAAAAAGTATTGAGTACTACAAAAGGCATGAAAGGTGCACTTTTCTTCATCCTTCTTATTTTTTTTAAACGAGTAATTTAATTTAATCACATTCTTACGGTTGTATGGAGGACACCAGAGGCCAGACGGAGATGAGTTCAAGTGATGTTTGCTGGCATTCCATTTAGTTCTGTTGATGGATGCATTTTTTTTAGGTGTAAAGTTTCATCTCCTCAATTACCTTTTTGTGTTGATTTCTTTTTATACATAAGTAATGTGCGTTTGATTTGCATGTTTCAATCGTTAAAGGGATTCGAAAGGAGATTGCTGTTTACAGAAAGTTGAGATAAATGTGCATACGTTTTTGTATGTTTAAAGAGAAAAAAAATGCTATACCATGACTACTCAGGTTTCGAGCTGCTTGTAAGTATAACAAGATAACTATAATACCTATAAAACCTTTATTTTGTTGATCAAAAGGACTGGGCATCATTAGTTGAATGATTGCAGCATTCCAGTGATTGTGCTTCTCACAGCCTTCCTGCAGAGGGTGTTGTTATGTGCTTTTTCACCACAGGAAATATCAGAGGATACCCTAAGTAATACTAGCACATCCAACACCTTCTTAACCACATCACAGCCATGCAAGTTGTACCAAAAAAAAAACAAAAACAAACTTTTTGGACCTTTAAGTAGACCTTTAAGCTGGATGCCAAAGGCTGTGCCTCAAAAAGAATAAAACAACAAAGACAGTTGTAGTGTGCTATTAAAGTTTACATAACCCCCTTTTACTTTGAAGTGCATCAGACACAAATACATTAGTTGAACCTGTAGCCCATTCAGACCTATTAGACGATAATTTTGTCAAAAAATTTACAATAAACATGTTAAAAATCCTCCATTGTAGCACCGTTTGACAAAGCAGTGACTATTAGTGATATGCAGCATAGCATAAATAATTACTCTCTGCATTTTGGGTATCACTTAACAGTTTTCTGACCCGTGTCTTATTGCATCGGTATAATTTAAATATTATTGCCCAAATAAATCTTAACATCAGTTTTCTTTGTTACTTCACAGCCCCCCTCCATTCTCAACTTTTAAAGTGTGAGTAAAAGTTAAACAATCCTAGAGTTGGAGTTGTTTGTTCTCTTCAGAGGTTCACTGAGCAAAAGCAGATGTGAAAAAGTGAGAGAAGCCCCTTTTTTTCTATCCGTTTTTCCTTTTCATTTCATTATTACAAATAAACTTCAAAGTTGCCACTACCCTGAAACAGTAGAAACCCTGTATGTTTCTGTCATTTTATTTTTCAAATAACAGATCCTGCTAGAGTCTCGGGAGTGAAGAAACTTGCTGGTATGTTTATTTGCACATTATAGATTATGCCTTTACATTAAATGGCAAATTTCTGCACCATTTTACACAAAAATCCTACAATGCCTCATCACTGAACGCTTAGAGGTTCACTTTATTAGCTATCAGCACTGGCTTGTATGTTTTATGTTTATTATCAGGCAGCCTGAACATGATACCTAACATTAAACCCAAAAGTTGAAATGCAAAGATTTAAATTAAGGTGTCTATAAGATTGGCACATTTATAACTAAGAGAAATTGGTTTATACCCTGTCCTGTTAATTATACAAAAGTGCTTCATGTTTCTTTTAAACTTTAACAGAGTATGGCTCCTGAAGCTCCATTATTACAATATACAGGTAGTGTTATAAGCCGGGTTCTTCTAAAAACCTCTCATACATCTGTAGGGTATAGAGCCCAAAATTATTCATGTTTTGCGAAACCACTCTGGAAGAAATAACTACATATCTCACTGAAAATACGCTGATTGTTATCCACACAGTCCCTCCAGGTGACCACAGCGGTTCCTCCTCTGTGTTTCCCACGAGTTCGCTCCAGTCTCATTTTGGGGAATGAACGGATGCGTTAGTAGTTTCTCTGCAGACGGTCGTTGTCTCTGGTTACTAGAGTTAAAAACAAACATAAGAATAAGTAAAGTATTCCTAAACAAGTCTGTGTTATTTGTGAATTGTCAAAAACTCACCTTGTTAGGCAAATCTTGACAAAGTCCTTTGCACTTTGTGAAAACCCATCTGGTAAGGAGGGCATCTTTCCTCTTTGAGCCCCGATGTAGAACAAAGCAGCCATCTTGTCCATGTGTGCTAGCGGTGGTTTCCCTGTAGCCATCTCAAACACGGTACAACCAACACTCCATACGTCTGATTTCCTGCCGTATCCTGTCTCATTGATCACCTGAGGAGTGGGAAACAAACTCGTCAAACTCTACAAGTTTAGGTTTCCAGTGAAAGAAATAAAAATCATGTCCTAAAACTTTACCTCTGGTGCCATCCAGTAAGGCGTGCCATGGACCGACTTTAGCAAATCTCCGCTGTTGCTTGCAGTGTGGTTGAGGCAGCTCAGACGGCGTGCGCAGCCGAAGTCTATGAGCTTGATGACACCAGTTGGCATCAGCATGACATTGTTTCCCTTCAAGTCACGATGAATCACCCTGTTCAGATGAAGGAACGTCACCCCTTCCAAGATCTGATGGGTGTAGAGAGCCAGGACACGCTCCGGCAGGGGGCCAAACCTGAGGCAGTCGAACAGACAATTGGTGTTAAAGGGGGATGAAACCCATTTTTCAAGATAAATGTCGAAGAAAAAAATAAAGATTGTTCTACATGAGGGTCAAGCTGTTTTAAATCAAGTTAACCTGTGAAGGATGCTGGCAATAGATCCTCCTGGGATGTACTCCATGAAGATGGAAACTACATGCTGATGCAACGAGGTCCCGAGGAAACCCACAATGTTGTTGTGCCGAAGAGTTTTAAGCAGATCCACCTCCCCTTGGAGACGGTTGTACTCTCTCTTTGCAGCATCAGGGTCAGAGGCGTCCAGGCTTACCTGCTTTACAGCTATGAGTTCGCCCCGGCTGGTCAGGCCACAGTAGACCTGGTAAGTAAAAAAGCCAAGGTAAGTTGACGATTGATGTGAATGCTTGAGAGTTTATTTGTTTACTATATTTCTTTATTTGATATGAATACTCACAGTCCCATAGGCTCCTCTGCCGAGCACTTCACCCTTTGTCCATGAAATATTGTCATCTACAATCAACCCAGAGCCAAGCAGATCTACATTTTCTGTTTTATTCACCTGCAATAACAAGAAACAGTTTAGAAAATCATTCATTTAGTTTCTTCAAGGTAGAACGTAAGACAAGTTTTTGCACATGTTAATCAAGCTTTATTGAATTAGTAATTAGTGATAAACCTCAGGAAAAGTTTGTCTTACCATCAGGAGATTGCTTTCCCCATCATACTCCTTTTCACTTGGGTCAGGACCTGTGGATACATCCCTCTCATCCAATGAGATCAGCTCCTCAGCCAGACATTGCAGCAGATCATCAGTTAGCGGTCCGTCCCCAACCCCATCCAGAAACCTCTGGTAAACTGGGGACATGATGGTGTGGTTGTTGCTGCTGGAGGAAGTCCAGGTGTTGATCTTGGGATGTTGTGGGCTTTGAGATGACTCAGACATCAGTAGATTTTGACATCCTGTTGAAGAATTCCCGTCTTTCTCTTGAGGGTAACTATATCCAGAGTGAGATAAGGTCGCTGGTCCGGTCAGTGTTTTGTTGTCAGATTTTAATATTTCAGACTCATACCTTGAGAGATCTTCCTCTATGGTGGGAAGCATCTGATCTCCAGCTGTCTCTTCAGAACTATTAGGACAACTACCAGCTTCCGTCAAGGCATGAAGCTCAGTGTCTGAGTGTCCATCCAGTATTTGTTTTATTTTCTCTGTGCCCCTCCTTGGTGCAGATGTTACTTGAGGTTTTGCTCGGGGGGTTGAGAGTTTCGCTTTGCTTTTAGGTGAGTCTTCTGTACTATCTGCCAGACTCCTCCTCTGCTTGCTCTGTGGTTGCTTCATCGGTCTTTGTTTGACTTTGTGTGTCTTACGAGGCGGCGCAGACCGCACTTGTCTGTCCTTAACCTTCTCACAGGAGCTGGAAACTCGAAGGTTCTCATAGATGGGACCAGCAAACATCTCATAAATGGCTGGTCCTTTGTCCCCACTCTGTATCTGCTGAAACATGTCTTTGTAGGTGATGAAGTCCAGAACAGATCTGGATCTTGATGAACCCTCTAGACTCGGTCTCTTCAACTGTCGGGCGCTCTTTGGCTCTGTTTTGGGAAGGTGCTGTTGATCTTTGTTGATATTTGACCTGTCAGGAGTTGCTCTTCTGCTGTGTGCAGGATCTGTAACCTTCTTTCGCGGTGATGAAGTGGCAGTACCTTTAACACACTTGAGCTTTGACTTTACCTTCGTGACTGACTCTCCGTTTATTTTTAACTCATGACTTTTCCTCGTTTTGACCTCAACTTGAGTGGAAAGTGTTTTGAGGTTTTCTTTGATCTTGATCCGATTGGAGCTGATCCGGTCTTTGTTTGGCGGTCTACTGAAGGACTCAGGGTTGGTTTGAATTTCTGCTTCTGCTTCACAGTTCTTTGTAGCTTTTCTCTCCTTATTCTGGACAGACTTTAAGACCTTTGACAACTTTGTGTCTCCACTGGTATCCACATTTCTATTATCAGCTGTCATTAGATCCAATTTCTGATCCGGGTCGTCTCTTAAGGTTTTTTCATAAAAACAATCCTTGAATGTTTTTTCTGTCCATTTTGTTTGGTCATTTCGTGAACTCTTTTCCACACCACTCTGGTCTTTGTTTACTGATGTCCTGTTGCTAACCTCAGTTTGAGGGTCTGGTGTGTAGCCTGCACTGGTCCTTTCCTCTTGTGGCTTGGATGTGATAGGCATTTCGTTACTTATAGTCACTTGAGTCAGATTCAGAGTGTTTCCTTGTTGTTTTGTGAAGGTATTGCTGTCAACATGGTCTTTTGTGTCGCTTATTTGGTTGACTTTGTCTTCACAGTGATAGGTTGTGTATGTTACAGTTCTAAAAGGATCATCTGAGTGGTTAAAAGGCTCTTCATTCAGATCATGAGCCGATCTGTGAATCTGTGAAAAATGCCTTGTTCTCGGTGGTACTTTTGAACACCCCGTTGTGTTGCTGACTGAATCGGTCACACTGGAGCTCACGTTGTTTGAAGTCTGCAGCAATAGGTCTCCAACAAACTTCAGATGGACTCCCCCTGATACTCCCTCATCTTCATCCTCTAGATCCATGGAGCTCTGGCTGCTGCTGGAGCCGCTGTCCTCACTGCCACCTTTGGTTGTCAAAGGACCTAAGCGTGAGCTGCCTCGGGAAAGTCCGCCCCTCTTCAGCCTGGCTCTGGAGCAAAGTGGACTCCGGCTGATAGGTTTTAAGGGAATAGGGTGCTTAAGTCCTGGTAGAGGTATGATATCCCTGAGTCTGCTGTCTAGTGGTGCCAACAGTCTGGGTGTTCTTGGATGAGGAGTTGGTAAGGGTCTCTGTGGAAACTGCTGAAGAGAAGGACATTGGCAAACAGGAGGCCTGAGTTATGAATCTGTGGGAACAGACTATAAACAGTGTGCAAGGATTTGAACAAGAAGGGCTGATAGCTTTTACTTCTCCTAGTTCTTTACAAGACACAAGGGTGGATTTGAAATCTACCTTTTGTTCAGTTGCAGTATCTTGAGCACCCAGCCCTGCAGACAGGAAGAGATTTCCATCTGAATAAAACTTAAAAACAAGTAATCACTGACAAATGAAGACTTGGAAACAAAATCCATGTCACAGTACTTTAATCTATACGTTATTCACTTACGTGACTGGATGTGCGCTCTAGCCTGCATCATCGTGTTTGAGGACAGAAGGGGCTCCATTATGCTGGGTGCTGATTGACTGAGCTCGCTGGGTTCGGCCACAAACGTTCGACCCGGGGAAGACGAGGATGCAGCAGCTACACTTCTGGTTCTCTGCCTGAGGAAGACAAATTAACAGAAGAATCTAAGAACCCTGAATGTCTAAACTGAGAATAGTCATTGAGATGCTCAGGGTCGGTAATTACAAATAGCACTGACAACATGTGAACAGTTGAGCTATATATTTTTTAAAAGATGGGTTTCTACTTTTAGGGATCTTAATTGAAATGGGGGCATGGAGCTACAGCGGAGAGCAAGATGTGCAGGAGGAGTTAAAGTTTAACTAAAGCCCTGTTTTTTTTCTCAGGTCCACTGAATGTTGTTTTCCAGTCACCCAGAAAGATGAGCAATAACAGAAAACCTCTTCAGAAAAAAGAACATCTACACCTGATGGTCTGGTTTACATTTGAAGCTCATGGTTGCAGCAGTTGCTCTTGGTTTGGTTTGCTCCTTGCAGGTTCAGGTCGTGTCCAAAGGCTTTATGATAAGTCCAGCTACAGTATTTACCTGTGTCTAGGGGGCACCGGCAGACAGGAGGTCCTGGTGCTCTGCAATCCAGATGAGTGATCAGGATCTAGTGTCCAGCGTCTGCTATTGAGGCCAAGGCTTGGCAGAGACACTCCGCCTCTAAGGGAGACAGAGAAAAGTGAGTTTTACTCTTTAAAATAGAAACAGAATAAAGATGAACAGGTTCTACTGTCGTGTTCTGAGCTGCCAAAATCCCCCTTTCCTCCTGTTTCTGATTCCGGGAGCTGATGCAATGAAATCAGAGACCTGCTCAAAGACCTTTATTCTCCTTGGAGAGCTCGGACTTGAGTCAGTGGTGAGAGCTCCACGTAACAGACAATGAGCTGATTCACCGAAGCCCTCTCTCCCTCCTGTCTCTGTGTTTCCAACCTGTTTGGCCAGAACAGGTTGTCCTCTGGACACGGTGACAGGTGCATGCATACAGGACAGGAGTGTAACCAGATAGGAAACTGTTCCTCTGTTGATGTAAAAGTAAAGGGCAGTTGTTGACGAAGCCTGGGGAGGGTGTGCTGTTTATACAAGCGGCTGTGTGCTCGGGGGATGGAGTGTTAACTGTACGCACACTAAATGTTTGTGTTTGTGGATACGTATGAACAGATGCTGATGTGCCTACGCATCTGCACTGTGAGTACCAACAACTTTCTGGCATCAACTCGTCAATTGTTTGTTCTCTACAGTGAGAAACAAAGTGTGTGTGTGTGTGTGTGTGTGTGTGTGTGTGTGTGTGTGTGTGTGTGTGTGTGTGTGTGTGTGTGTGTGTGTGTGTGTGTGTGTGTGTGTGTGTGTGTGTGTGCAGGCCAGCCCACCTGCTTCCCCTCCCTGCATCCTGGTAGGCTTGCCTGATGTCACTCAGCGTTTCCATGGCGTTTTCGAAACAGAGGGGGATTCCCTTATCTGCTCCAGACACACACACACAGACAGACATTGAGTTACACCTCCTGATCTTAAACTCATTGTACTCCGTATTAGACATTATAAAAAATAAAACAGATGCACAATATTAGAGTTTGGAAAAAGAAGTTAGAGCAACGTTTTATCAATTGCAAAAGAAAAGTCTACAACAATATAACAAGAAGATAAAATGTTGTACACACCACCTGTTTGTGTGCCTGATGTCGGTCCACTCTTTCCCCATAACAAGTCCCTGTTTTGGGTTTCAATCTGATAAATTGTCTCCCTGTTTATTCCTTCATATCCCGGGACATGTATGTCACTTTTGCTCCCTCTAATTCCCCCTTCAAAAGACCTGTGACTCGACCACGCTGGTGTGCAGAGGTACTAAATGGGCAGGGCAGGTTCCTCAGCTGAGAGGTCGTATTGAATGTGTGAGATCCCTCCCACCCAAACACACCCCCTGCACTCCCCTCCCCTT
This sequence comes from Xyrichtys novacula, assembly GCA_962446985.1. NCBI lineage: Eukaryota > Metazoa > Chordata > Actinopteri > Labriformes > Labridae > Xyrichtys > Xyrichtys novacula. Next base: position 7,516,377 of record OY660881.1, on the reverse strand, counting down.
CAGAGGTGACTCGATCTGATGGCCTATTTGGAAGCTGCCCGGTGTCTTTTCTTGTCAGTGTAAAAGGTCAAAAAACAGCACAAAAAGTGACCTGTTTGAAGATGTTAGTCGATACCTGAAACACCTTTTTTCCCTTGCTGTATTTTCTCACTTTTTGTCCTCTTACGTTGGGGATACAGTTTTGTCCTTGTCAAAAAAAACTAGAAAAGAATAAAAGTTTGACTCTTAACATCACACCGTACTAAAACTCCAGGAGTTCCTCAAAGAGCCTTACCTTGACTGAGACTTTTATGATGGTCGGATGGAGGAGGGCACCCTGGAGAGTCCGGCACTTCCTGGAAAGAACAAAAGTGAGCAATTCATTAATTATATGTCTCAGTCTTAGAATAATTCAGGCCTGTAAAAGTCCTGCAAGACTGGTGTAACCTAAAGATACCTTATTATATTTCATTATGTCATCATTATTTATGTCATTAATGTTAAAGCAACCAAGTTTACACTTAAACTTAATACATTGTGCTTATTTGTGGAGATAGTGGTGTTATTTGCCACTTAGATAGCATTTCCCCGTAAACCACCTGCTCTTCTCCTCCGGCTAACCAGCTGCCTGCCTGTCAGCTCCATCTTTAAGGACACCCATAATACAGCAGTTTGGCAGCTAAGTGTCAGTTACCCAGAGCGCCCCTCCTCCACACACACACACTGACACACACACACACACAACCCTGCAGACTCACATACCTATCCAAAGAGCCAATTACTGCATCCAGATATTTGTCCTCTGGCTGACTACTCACTGTCTGCTTGTGTGTCTGTTAATTGTTGGTAACACCAGGACAGTCCACTAAGCTTTATCACAACAAAATCTGGCTTTCAATACTTGACAGAATCTTTGGCATCTTGACATAGAAGTGATATTTCCTCTAGAGAGGGTTTCCACTCACCTCTGTGTGGATGTGCAGCGTAGAACCGTCCTGATTGGTTGGTGTCTGCGTTGGGGTGGCAGCTGCTGACCGCTGTGAATAAATGCTTTCAAGGTCCAAGTCGATGTCTGAATCCTCAAACTCTGAGTCCAAATCCCGGCATGGGTAGTTGTCAGTGGCGGCATCTGCAGAAAATCAGATTATAATGATCTACACTGACACAAAATGAGGAAAACTGCTTTTTTTTCTTCTAGCAGCAACCTCATGAGCTCCAGGGGTGTGGACCCCTGTGCGTACCCTCTGTGTTTGCACAAGGTGAGGAAGCAGAAGTTTCGTAACAGGCTTAAAACAACACCTTTTACCCTTTTCCTGTTTGTTTTCAACCTCTTTACCCCATCCATGCCTCGCCACGTTTTTTTTTTTTCTTCATCAGCTCACTCTGACTCACACACTCCTGATGAAGGCTCTGAGCAGCATGGTCGCAAAAAAACACAAACAAGCCTCTCTTATCGCCTCCTACATAAGTGCCGCTTTGAGTGCAGTTGCAGAGGTTTATTCAGAAAAACAGGATTATGAATGAACTTGGTATGCTGCTTGTGTGTAAGTCTGTGTAAGAGAGAGGGGAGCGGGTGTCTGCATGTGCATGGCCATGAATAGGGGGTGTTTCCCATGTGAGCATGCTTGCTACATGTCGGGTTGAATCCATGAGTTTAATGAGTCACTCATCAGTGAATGGGTAACCAGAGTAAGGCGTGACATGGGGAGGCTGTGGGGCTCTTAAAGCACCAGCATTTGATAATCCTGACTGAGTTTCTTGTCTTTTTCCACCACTCAAAGTTGGATATGAGGAGCGTGCTGATAAACAAGTGCTGTTGTTACTCTTTTGTGTGAGTTTCTCTGTGTACCTGAGCGACTTAGTGCCTCAGCCATCATGTGGATGATCTCATCCTTCAGGGGGCTGTTGATGCTGGTGGCGTAGTTCAGAGCAGAGCAGCCACCGTGATCTCGAACCCGCAGATCACTGAATAGAAGAGAATAGACGGATTAAAGAATAAAGTTTACTCCTTTTGAAAAAACAGCTCAAGATTAAAACTATTTGTAACACTTTACAATAACTATTACTTATAAAGGGTAAATAGACCATTTATAAATGGTAAGCACATAGTTTATTAATTTTTAATCATCATTTATAAATAGCATATAGACCATTATTAAATTGTAAATCTTACAGTTTTAAAAACGTAACCCTAACTTTACAATAACCATCTAAGTAATGTTTATAGGTAGTTTAAAAACCAAATATTAACTATTTACAAAGTGCTACTGACACACATTTAAATCTCGATGTTTAACAACCAATATTCAAACCCTATATAAACCTTTAATAAATAGTCCATTAATAACTAATGAAAATTACTAATCATAATTTCAATGCTTGTTAATGGTAAAGAAACTATTAACTTACAACAAACTATCTATTTACCATTTATAAATTGTTTTTTTTAGCTTTTCAAAATAAAAGTCAGCAGCATCTGCATGAGCTCAATGTTGTGTTCATTTGCTTTTTTGTACATCATTATATTGTTTTTATGTTAGTATGGATGTGTCCCCTCTTACGCTGAGAGTCCCAGCAGTTTCTCGACCACTTGAACAGGTTTGTGTTCCCATGGCAACGTCAGGGCCATGCCCTCAAAGAGGTCAATGTCCCGAACAGCGAGCATCACAGCTGTCGCACCATCTCTATTGGGAACGTTCACATCCACTTTGTCTGTCTGAACCTGAGACCCGCACACACACGGACACAAGATCACACATAAATGCTGCAGTGACAAAAGAGAGGATATAACCTTAAAATCCACAGAGTCAGCTTATTTCTACTACGGCTCCATGATCATAAAAGTTTGAATTTATGGTCGACTGAAACATAAAAGTTCATATGTTAAACCTTTTTCCATGCTGAAGTGTGCCTGTGCGTATTTTACCCCTCTGCTCCCACATAAACAGGGACATGCCAGACTTAGTAGGTGATTTAAGAACTAGCTTTGGCTCTGCAGGCTGTGTCAGGAGGGGTCTATCCTCTACAGCAGCAGATTAGGTTGATGCAGTGCAGAGGGAAATCTAAGGTGGCTGAGAACCGCCGCGGCTGCAAATAAAAGAATACCAAAAACAAAGAAGCCACAACAGAAGTTAAGAATGCAAAAAAAATGACGTTGCAAAAAAAAAGTTACTAACTGTGAAAATAAAAGGATGCAAATTTTAAAAAAGCCACAATGGAAGTGAGCTGCCAGTGACCAATAGTGACGATTAGCACCGGTTTTACGATCTAGGCACAGAAGACGACGGCGAGAAGACGAGCAAAGAAGTAAGTAGAAAGGTTGTTGTTTAATTTCGCTTCGTAAACTTTTCAATGTGTCATTTGGCTAGACCATGTTGCGCCTGAGGTGCTACCGTCTGCGGTAGCTGTACGGTTTAGTTGCTTTACTCATAGAAATAAGTATGCAGACCCCTTGCTATTTTTCATTATTGGTCCTCGTCAGCTCACTTCTGTTGTGGCTTTTTTTATTTGCATCCTTTTATTTTCGCAGTGAGTAACTTTTTTTTTTTTTCGCATTGCCACTTTCTTTTGTGTCGTTAACTTCTGTTGTAGCCTTATTTGAAAAAATCTGCACTGTTCCTTTTTTCTTCATCGGTCACCTCTGTTGTGGTTTCTTTTATTTTTTGCATTCTTTTTTTATTCGCAGCAGTGGCAGTTCTCGGCCATCGTAGAAATCCCATCTCCCTCCTCTCCCAACCAGCCATGTGAGCATGTGTTTGTTTAGTTTTCTGTGGGTTGATTTAACCTTGTTTATACCTCCTTTTATACCTTAGAAACATGATTACCTGTGTTGTGGTTTCTTTGACTTTTCAGGTGAGTTCAGCATGTGAGCATTCCTGGTGGTTGCTACAGGTGATTCCTAGTTCTTGCATAATTTGTTGCATGATGATACCCCTTCTCTCTATATTTCTGTCCTTTCAAAATAAAGGTAAAAGTCCTGATTTCATTTCTACATTGGGTTGCATTAAAATCTTTTAGACTCGCCAACTGAATGTCTTATATAACAATCAGCCATTGTTCTTCTAAAGCACCTGGTGATTCGTATCACATCTCACTTTACATAATTACATCATGAGACTGACCGGTTTGTTCGTCGCTTTGACCTGAATACGACTTAAAATCAGCTCAAAACCTCTCTGTACTTTTGGTACAGTAAAGTAAATAAAGTAAAGTAAGTAAAAGTAAAGTCAGTACAATACAGTAAAGTAAGTACAAGTAAACTTTTACTTGTTTAAAACATTTTGATTCAGTCTGAAAAGAGTCAAGGGTCCATATGAGATATGAGACGCCCGAGAGAAACCACACTTCTGACTTCCCTTATGTTGCGTCTTGAAAACAGAATTCAACTCTTGATCAGTCAGCCTCTAATTTCGTGTTGCAGTCTCACCAGCAGGCTCTGTAGTGAGTGGAGGTCTCCCTGCCAGGCAGCCTGGAGCAGCTGAGCCTGGGGAGGCAGATGAGGCCTCGACATCCACCCCAACACTTTCCCCTGGAGCTCTGGAGGGCCGACGTGTAACGCTGTCTGCTGTCTGGGGTCACACAGGGTCACATCGACCTCAGATTTCATCAGCTTCTGTATGACCTGTAACAACCCCATCAGGTAAAAAGTTAAATCACATGAAAGGTAATGTAAGCTCTTATTATATAAAGACAGTTTATATGCAAAATTCAATAAACAACTGTCAGTGCCCCACTTTTCTTCTCCACAGGTATTTCTGTGTTTACATGAGAGGCATGAGCTCATGTCACAGGAGATCACACACAGTGGGAGTGTCTCACTATGTGTTGGCTGTAAGTCACATGCTTGTTTTGAACACAGCTCTCAGGGGAAGAGTAACACATTGAAGGAGATTTGGGTCATGTAAATCCCACATGCACATACACAGTCGTGTTTTTGTTATTGATAGGAAAAATACAACCTAGAGAGCTGTTGCCTCCCCTCTCCATGCCCCAAACCTCTAACAAACATGCTCACCTGATGGAATATTCCACTAAACAATGGGCTGACGTCACATCTGCTCAACCGTACAATAGCTCGGTAGTTGGATAACGCTTCAAACTCATTCTTGTGTGAACACAGTTGTAACTAACCTCAGTCCGGCTTTTACGACAGGCAGTGATGAGTGGAGTGGATCCATGCACCTCCTCATCCTCAGGGTCAGAATCCTCCAGCTCCACCTCATGTCCAAATCCCTCATTGTTGAATTCCTCCTCATCCAAATGTCTCGTTTTCTCCATTGTTTCCAGTTTCTCAGATCAGCCTGATAGAGAATAAAAGCCTGAGTGTCAGATCATTTACACTGCACTGATGTATCCTGCACAGCGCGTCTGTATGTCTGTATGATCATTACTGGGATGTTAGCCGTGTTATGCAGGTCTCCAATGAGCCATTGGTCCCTGCGGAGACCCCACAGAGGAATAACTTTCTCTGCTGATGTGTGGCCGTTTATTACATCAATGAATGTCCAGCAGTATGTGCGTGTTTGTGTGTGTGTGTGTGTTTGTGTGAAGTCTCAAGGGTTAATGCTTGACAATACAAACAGAGCAACAACAAAAAGAGCTGACGTGCCATTCAGACGAACGTTTTTAGCATCCTGCCCTTTAGATGACGATAAAAATGTCCTTGAATAGAAGTTAAGAAACTTTTGGCACCACTACAGATCAGAACTTGTGATACACTTTTGAATCGAGTTATTATTCACTTACTGTGGTGAAGTCATGTCATTAGTTCAGCTCCAAGTATTTCTTTTCCTTAACGGATCGACTCATCTGTATTTTTCAACTGACCCTCTGTGGACACCTGACATTCACGTCTTTGATCCTTTCTAACAGACTCTCCACTCTAATGTTTCCTCTCCTTTCTTTCTTCTTTTTCTGCACACACCTCCCTCCTGCTGTTGGTTTACTCTTGGTTGCCCTGGAGACGGTCGGACAGACAGACAGGCAGGGTGGCAGTGCGTTTAACCTAAATGCCGGGGGCTGTTGCCTGACATGTTAAAACAAAGGAGGAGCTGGAATATTAATGTTGTGATAACTACTTTTCTTTTAAAATGCCAAATTTAGCAAAGTTGATTGAATTACAAAGACTTTGGTTTGTTGTAACAACCATTGAGGTAAGTCTCCAAAAGTAGTAGCTTCAGTTAAAGACCTGCTCTTTAAAAGGAAAGCAAAAGAGAAATCTTTTTATGATTTGGCTGTGATTTATAAATCATATTAAATAGCCTAAAGGAAATAATCTAAGTTATAAATGATAAATAACGTCATATAGAAGCTTATATTGATGGGCAGCCTCCACCGTGTGAAAGTGGTGTGAGTGTGTCATATAGTGTAAGAATGGTGAGGAGCCTATATAAGCCTTTATAACGTCCATTTCCCATTTCACTCTCTTTTAGATGGTTAAAGGTTATCTGTTCCTTTGAGAAACGTTTGACAGCCTGATCACTGCTGTACTGACCTCTGTGGGTGTAAAGCTGTAAGTGCTGAACTTGTGATCTGGAAAGTGAAGTTTTTCCTCTTCATCATGCATATAACAGTGAAGGAAATTCATACATCAATCAATCAATCAAACTCTATTTTTAAAGCACTTTTCGTACATTGAATGTTGCACAAAGTGCTGTCCACTCGTGCAGGAGATTAAAAAACAATAAAAACACATACAGCACTCACACACTTGCACACACTAAAAAGACCAGTTGAGGACTCTTCAACTTGCCACAGATGACTGAGGAATCACTGGATCTAGGACTAAAACGATAAAACCATGATAAAATAAAATAAACATGATAAAGCGTTAAAAGTTGATTAGATAAAAGTCTTTTAATCAAACAATAAAAGAAAGTAAATTTAAAAGAAAGAGGTAATAAAACACAAAATAATTACTCTAGGACTAAAACAGCATAAAATCACATAATGCAGATTAAAAGATTAAAACAAAATTTAACTAAAAGCCAGATTAAAAAGGTAGGTCTTTAGCTTACTTTTAAAAATATGAACAGTAGGTGTCGCTCTCAGGTCTGCAGGTAGGCTGTTCCACAGATGGGGACCGTTATGTTGTAATGACGATTCACCGTATGTTTTAGTTTTTACTTTGGGAACAATTAAAAGACCACTACCTGAAGACCTGAGGGCTCTACTAGGTTCATACGGTAGAAGCAAATCAAAAAATAAGAAGGACCAAGACCATTAAGAGCTTTAAAATCGAATAAAAGATCCTTAAAATCCACTCTAAAAGACACAGGAAACCAATGCAGAGATTTTAAAATAACATCAGTTCAGTCATTTTGACAATAATTATACATTTCCAAATAAAAAAAACAATAAAACAGCATCTTACTCATCTTCCTTTGTGTGTCAGATGAGCTAACAGACTGACTTTATAAGGATAATCGTTTTGCTATATTTCCTGTTTTTTTAAAAGCCTGACTAACCATTAAATTTAAAAGAGGAGGTCATCTTCTCTTTCTGTCTGATCTCCTCTTTTGCTGTTTCAAACACCTTTGAGTTTAGGCTATGGAGGAGATTTCTTCTTTCCTCTCAACCCTTTATTTCCACAGAGAATTCAATCTTTTTTCACAAAGTTTCCTTTTACTTTCTCCTTTAGGTTTTCAAAAATGATCCTCTCTGCTCTGCAGCGTTTCCACCATAACGTTTTTTATTTGTCTTGACTTGACCTCTTGTTGAGGTCAGTTATTCTTCTCATTAGTAAAACCCCTCAGTGGTGTATCGCCTGTCGTGTGCTTGTTCTTTTGAGAGGTCTCTGGTTCTGCTTTGGAGTTTAGAAAGTCTGAGAAGAATCAGGGATTCATGTTTACAGCCTCAGTGTGAGAATTTCACCACCAGATACATCACGGTTGAACTTTTTTTGTTAGTTTGAAACCTTCTGTCACGTTTCCTAAACCATCTTGAATTCAGTTTTTCATCCTGACTGACCGTAGTGTCGCCTCTGTCCGTACGAGATCCTCTGACAGACTAAATTTAGTCGTTTTTTTGTTATTTTATACGTGCTTTATCTTTGTCTCTGATATAAAATCATCAAGCCACACAGAGTCATTTGGTGGAGAACAACAGAAAACAACAGAAACCGTCTCTAACATCCCACGAAGATGACTCATCTTTCACACTGGGTTCAAAGTGAAGTGCAGCACGACAGAGACACTTTTATAAACTTCAAACAGCACAAGTATTTATTCTCACAACCACTCAGGTTTCTGTGATATAAGGTGACAGAATACACTCATATAAACCCGAACGTCTCCAAATACAGATGCTTAATCCGCCATTTTAACTTTATGAAAATAGGAGTAACTCGTTATTGACTTAACTTTATCTGAAATCATTGTTTAGATCCCAAAGTTTCTGTAATAAACATGTCAGATGATTACTTCTGAGCGTCTTTGTTATGAAAGCTGTAACCAGCTTTGAAGTCCAGGACCCAGAACTGCATCCAAATTATATAAATCTGCACCATTTAACCGTCGAACAAAAATGTTGTTTCTTTTTCCATCCGTGCTGCTCGGAGTGGTCCATGGCACGTTTCTCTCAATGTCTGAAAATTTTAATCACAGTCTAAATAACATTTTATTACCCTTATTGTAAGTGCACAAAAATACAACAACTAGATTCAACAACTATATTAAGCAGGCCTTTACATACATAGACTGTTTGTGTGCTGCTTCTTCTCTGCTGTGCCGAAATACTGCTGAGAAAGTGGGTTCATATATTTGTTAATATGAAGTGAACTGGTGCCATAAACACAGTTCAAGTACTTAAGATGTCACAGATCACATTTCTGAATACAAGAAAGTGAGAAATACATAAAAAAAAATTAGACTAAAACAAAAATATTGATAACAAATGACTCAGCATCTCTCATCTTCTTCCTTATATTTATAATGTTACATTGTTATACTGTTATGCTGTTTATATTGTTGTCTTTATTTTGTAAATTAAGAGTATTTAAGGTTGTCTTTTCTGTAGCTTTGTTGTTTATTCTTATATTTATACTTTTATAGTTTTATTCTTATAGTATATTCTTATGCACTGGGTAATATATATATATATATATATAAAATATATAAACAAATAAAAAATTAATTAAAAATAAATAAATAAAATATATGAAATAAAATAAATAAATTAAAAATAAATAAATGAATAAAATATATAAAATAAAAACAATAGACAACCTTGTTTTCAGCTCAGGTGATATTAAGGTTGATTTTTACACCTGCAGGAGTTGGAGGCTCATAGGCTGTGGAGGAGAAGCGCGACGGTCCATCAATATAAGAACCAAGTGTAATGCACCTTGTGACCACTTGGTGGGGGTATCGAACAACACTACAAGGCTGAACCGGCACCTGGATCCAAACTGCATCTACCCAACAGGTAAAAACTTCTCTTTCCTGTCTCAAATATTCTGCCTCAGATTATGTTTCCTGTAGACTCTTTAGAGATGCATTAAAAGAGTCTTCTATTAAACTTGTTATATATGAAGACTGCACTACAAAGTGAGGTTTTTTTGTCTTTTATTGTCTTTAATTAACACCAAAGAGTCAAACACAATTTTCACAGTTTTCAGTCTGACATTGTTCTGATTTCTCTCCACAAAAAGGAGACAGATCTGCATTCATTCACACAGAAGACGTTAATTAGACAAGTCCTCTCCATCACGGTCATAATTACATTAGTCTAAACGGAGTTGGATTACTCTTATTGTTACTTGGCTATATGATTAAAACTTGTTCGCCATGCGCCGTTTGCCCGCTGGTATGTTGTCTCTAATGAACCAATAGAAAAGTACCATTCTTATCCAAGTTCCTCCTCCCTGTCCATACACCATCACTTCCCCTCCCTTGCTCTGTAATCGCTATGTTTGGGTTTACCCTGTCCCCTCCGCTCCCCCAACAGCATTGTCCTCTCCGAGAGACGCAGTGAACCCTGACACTGTCTCTCTGATCCTCCAGTCCTGGGCTGTACTGGTGCGTCCCGTTACGCACAAACTCAATCCAGACTCCAGCGCTGCACACTCGGCGCGCTGGCACGGGGTACGTCAGGACAGCCAGTAAGAGAAAGAGAGAGAGCTACAACTTCACGAGTGGATATGATTCATGCGTGGATGGCAGAGACTCGGTGACAGGAGGACTCGGGGGAGTTCAGGTAGAGCAGGAACAAGGACGGGTCTTGGGCCCCCCTCTCCTCCCCCGAGCGGTTTACGCGAGGTGATCCAGCAAGAAGAGCCACTTTGCATGGATTTCCTCACCAGCTGTGACTGATAATGAGTGTCACTCTGGACTCTTTGAGCTGGTGATAGTCTCTCTCTATCTCTCTCCTCTTCGCTTCCCCCTCAAACTTCAGTCAGTGGATCTTTGCGAGAGCGGCAGGATGGGATCACAGACCGGAGCAGCTCTGCAGAAACAGACGCTCCTGTGGTTCATCGTAGGTGAGTGTTTGACATTTGTGCTTCTAATGAGGATGTTTTAACTAAAGTGAATGATCTAAACTGTGAACTCTGCATGGACAATATCACTTATTCTCTAAGCAGACGTGACTGAGTAGATTTAGTGACAAATCCGATTAGAATAAGCCTGTTAGGGTTGTTTTTATCAAGTTTTAATAAGCGGATGTGAAAATATTGGATTACCCAAATTGGTAGGCTCACTCTTTCACTCACAAACACATTTCTGATTAAATCTTGATGTCCAAACTTTGATCTTCATGACTTAAATCAAATCTTAGGGTGATTTGTTCACATTTATACACAAAAGTGCTCTTAAGTGAGACCTGTTCGCACTCTTATTGTGTGTCTTTAATGCTTTTGTTGTTACGGATAGAGACATTGTTGACATAAGTTGAAGTTTTTAGGGTTTTTGTTGGAGTATTGCCTGTCAAAGTCTTCTTTTCTTCTGGTTAAGTTGCTTTACTCGCTCTGAAACATGAAAACAAACAATCATACCTGGATAGAGTGTAACACTTCCCCTGCTCCCTGCTTCACCAACCTCAAAAGAAAACTCTTCCTTAAAGTGAGAACAGGTTTTTCAGATCCACATAATGTGCACAAAATCAGCTGTTCAGTTGGTATCCACTCATTTTTTCCATGTTGATTAAATATAATTGAGTTCACTGGAGGTTACCCACATCTGCTGCCTTGCGCAATTCATTCTTCTGTGGGTAAACTGAGAAAGGCACGAAAATAACAACAAAAAAGTTGCTTAATCCTGAGCAGGGAGAGAGATGATATTCATAAATATGACAGGAAAACAGCAGCACCTGCTAAGTGGTCGAATACACTGCATAGCACACACAGCATCCTCGACTATGAGATGACTTTGTTGTGAGTGGGTACGGCCATCTGTTTGCACTCCAGTTGTTTCATGATGTGTTAACCAAAAGCAGCTTTTTTTTCACTCCCACAAGAGCAAAAATAAACAAAAAAATGTGGGAAAACATTGAAAAAAAAATTTTCCGATCTGGTTGAAAGTAAACAAAGAACATTTAGAAACTGTGGGCAGTCCTCTGTCTGCCTTTTCCCACATTCTTATATGGTGTGTATCTAATTTATAAATTAATAGACAAAAAAAAAAAATCTTAGAAAGATAATTTTGTGCTTGTGACCGAGAATATTCATCCACCAGTCTGCACAGTGACGCCTCCCTGGGGTGATTAACTGATGTGCGATTGTGCATGACTTTATAGGATATTTATGATCCCTATGTGACATTGTAATGAGTGCATCAATATTAAAATTAAGCATAAAGAAAAAAAAGAGTACATTTTTACTCTTGGGGCGGCACTGGCTCAGGAGGTGGAGCGGTCGTCCAATAACTGGAAGGTTGGCGGTTCAATTCCCCCCATCCCTAATCTGTCCGTTGTGTCTTTGGGCAAGACGTTTAACCCACCTTGCTCCCAGTGTGTGTCCTCCACTGGTGTATGATTGTGAGTGTTGTGTGGTGGTGTTCGGAGAGGCTGTAGGCGCAAACTGGCAGCCACGTTTCCATCAGTCTGCTCCAGGGCAGCTGTGACTACTAACCCACTGAGCATTTTTTAGTCTAAAAGAGGTCTAATAGATGTCTAAATGTAACCTAGATGACTGGTCTAAAATCAGGCTACCACAGGTCTAACAATGACAGTTTAGACCAAGTCTAAATCTGGGCTATATCTATACTACTCTGTATATTGCTCAATGGCTATCATAATTATTTCGGTTAAGCCCTTGGAGATCAGTCATGCAACTCACATTTGCGAATAATGGGTTAAAGTGCAACATCTAAATTCCGTCTAAAAAAATACAGAATATAGATGGTTGAAATTAGGTCTAAAAAAAAAAACTAGACGTCTAATAGCCGTCTGTTGCTCAGTAGGAAGGGTGTGACTGTGTGAGCAAATGAATGATGGATCCAATGTAAAAGCGCTTTGAGGGTCTCTGATAAAGTGCTATAAAAAATCTGACGCATTAATATTATTACTCTAAATTTTAGGATTTGTAATTCTGCCACTTTCTTGTACTATATTATTCAAATGAGGATAATTATGGGTCCATATGAGCCATAAGGAACTTACACCAATCGTGACCAATGATAGGTGAAGTGACTGATGCTTATAATTTCTTTAAAACAGAACTTGTCAGTGGGTTGGCTGTGTTAAAGGGATATTCCGGCGTAAAATTAATTTAAGGTCAAACACACCGTAACACTAAGTTAGACACCCCCTCAAGAGATGAATGTTGCCGACCGCTTGCTTCTCTAGTTAAACCAACTTTAGTAACAACCGCACGATAGCAATACACAGCGGTCTGAGGAGCCATAAACAAACCTCAACCAAAACGCCACTCTATAGCCACAAATAATGCTCAGATGCTCAATGCTCAGCACCTAACTTCATTCACAGTACATATAGGGTCCCAGACACAGCACTTTGTGAATTTCCCAGTTTGGGATCAATAAAGTATACGTATCCTATCCTAGCCATCAAACATCTTTTTAACTTTGTCTAATTTCTATAGCAAAGAGACTAAACACAACTCACCTACTCTCTTCCAGCAGCTGCTTGTTCGTAGCAAGACCTCGGGCCAGTCCATTAGGGACTACAGCGGGGTGACGCAGCTCAAGGAAGAACATTTCTGATCATTTATTCATGGAAATGCAATCAGACCGAGACGCTAAGGCAGAAGAACTACCGCGTCTGCAGTGAAAAATGATTAATATGATGATTATTACTTCAAGGAAATGAAAATGTAATGACCCTGTGTATTGCTGTCATGCGGTCGTTACTAAAGTTGGTATAACTAGAGAAGCAAGCGGTCGGCAACATTCATCTCTCGAGGGGGTGTCTAACTCAGTGTTATGGTGTGTATGACTCTAAATTGATTTTACGCCAAAATATCCCTTTAAGCAAAAAGTGAGTGTTTTTAAATTCATGAGATTTTGAGCGACTTTGACAAGGTGCTAAATTGTTTGGGTTCGAGCGCTACAAACTGGATTAGCACCCTGCTTTTAATGGTCACTGCCTCTCTGAAGTGGTCCGAGCAAGGAAAACCAGTCCACCAGAGACAGGGTCATAGTGGGGCCAAGGCTCGGAGATGTGTTTGGGTAGCAGAGGTTTGATCCAACAGAGGAGCCAAAGCTCAAATTGATGAAAAGTTAATGCAGGATCTGATAGAGAGATATCAGAGCTTGTGCAGCTGCAGACGTGTTACTGTACGTTAACATGTTTGAATGTTCGGCACGGTGAGATCGCTTTATCAGGATCGGGAGGAGGAGAAGAGCGGAGCTAATAAAACAGGGATCATGATCAGGATAAGGGAGGAGTCCCTGAAATATCAAGAGGTTGAAAGGCCCACAGAGTGGAGCAGAGGTTGTGTGTTTCTGCCTGACAGGATGGTAACATTAGTTGTGCTATGTTGCTTCCCTTTGCTATGCTGTGCCATGCTATGCTTCTCCTTACTGTGGATAATTCACCCTCGGGCAGCAGACGCTCCAGATTCTGCCATACTACCCAGTTGTTACTGCTACTCTCCTGGCAAAGTGCATGCATGGATTATGAGCTTCTCTAAAGGAGCTCTGAAGGGGGAGTGTATTTGTTGGGCTGTTGTGTAGAAATAACAGAAATCTTCCTCGATAACGTATCTCAACCGGAGCAAAATGGCTGTTTCGGAGAAAATCTAATTTTCCCGATATGATCTGAGGGACTACCTCAGGCTTCAGCTGTAATGGTGATTGTGCTGTTACTGTCACGTAGCCTCGATTTAGAAGTTAATGGTGAACTGTGTAAGTCATGTGTGCGTCTGTTTCTCTTATAGTGATTCTGTTGTTCAGAATTTTGAAGCAGCTGTTTTATATTCCTCTTTTGTTCTGTGGTAGACCTTTTCTTTTGCTCTATAACACACTGCTGCAACTGTCAATATACTCGATGTCAACAGGAGCTTAAAACTAGAGGTGCACAGATCCATTTTTTTCCGATCCAATCCGATACCGATACCTGGGCTGAGAGTATCAGCCAATACCCGATACCGATCCAATACTACTGTTGAATGAATGACCTGTAAACCTTGTCCCGTGAGTGAAGGCATCAGGCTCGATATTAGCCTTGTTAACACTTAGAACTCCACTGAATCGCCAGCGATCCCATGTGACACCATTGATATTGTTTACAGTTTCTCCAGAAAGTTCTCCATCTCTATGGGATGAAAAGTGTTCAAAAGCTTACCCTTTTGGTGATCTATCAAGGGTTTCCAGGCATTTCTATTAGGGCTTGACCGATATGGATTTTTTGGGGCCGATGCCGATTTCTCGGGTTTTCCGATTACTGATTGATTGGCCGATTTTTAAAATTTTTTGTCAAGTTATAAATAGGCTACTGTTCTTCATGCCGACGGGAAGACCAACCAATTAAACTGGGACCAGAAAAGCGTTTTTAACTACTCCGACTATCAACTAAAGCGGGACATTTCTAATTTGTTTACTTGTGTAGTCAATGGAGAAAGAAAATGACAAGGAGCTGTTGTGCTGTAAACTACACGAATCAGCAAAACAAACAATCGGCAAACATTACGACCCTGCTCCTGATATTAGAAACATCTAAAACAATGTCAACACCTGGTAAATTGAGTGAAATTCATGGATATTTCAGCAAGCGATTTTTTAATGAAATGCCATTTTATTGCAATTTTTTCAGGGAGAACTTGCAAACAATACGACATCTTCATTGTTTGTACACAGAAAACCTGTCTATAAGTGCAAAGAAAAAACGGTTTGAAAAAATAATAAATTCATTCAGACGTACAATCCCATGATGCATGAAGTCAGGATACAGCTCCACTCGTATCTGCCTCCCTTTCACTCCTTCCTCTCCTTTAGATACTCGCTCTCTTCTTGTAATCTTAGACTTATAAAGACATCCAGTTTACTCGGGTTCGTTTCCTAACCTCTTAACACCGATTCTGACCACCAAATACTTTACCCTCCACTGAACTGTAATGTGAATCTCATCCCCTTACCCCGAACTGAGCGTTCGACCGAGCAGAGCAGGAGTGAAAAAAAAAAGTCCTCTGTCCACGCAGAGATACTGTGACGCTCTTAGACAAAGGTGTTCAGGCGAGCTTCCTCTGCTCTTTGCCCTTTGTTTCCATTTTCAAAGCCTCCGTGTAGGTGTTCTGTATTTACACAAAGAGAAAGTTATTACTCACCACAGCAGCACCAGGTCGCCTCTTGACTTTTTCATTACGTTCACAGACAGCAGGTTTTTAAGACTTGCTCTGTGAAATCACGCCTCTATTTCCCAAGACCTCTAAAATAAATTATCCCCTCTCCAGCGACTCATTTATCACTTTATTCCGTCGCTCTTATGCTCATTTTTAACTCCTAGTAGCACACCTTGACCGATAGAGCCTAGATCTGATTAATAACCTCTGCCACGTGGCATCAGTCGGATCATTTGCGGCATGACAGAAACAATTTTTAATTTCCTCCGGTTATACGTTGACCCAAAAGTGGAGGATGGATGACGGATGAAGTGTCCTCACTCGGCGGAGGAAATTGGCAGGAAGAGTCGCTTTAATCGTCTTTCCCGGACATGATCGTCTTTCATCTGACAGCTAAAGATTACGTTTGAATTCACTCAACTACAGTAAAATGACAAAAGTAAAAACAAGAGAAACTTCTCAGGGGTAAACACATGAGTGACTTCAATGAGTGAGGACCTTGTAAGTTAATAATCGCTGTGGACGCCGACTTGAGTTTGCTCTTTAGATAATCTACGATAAAATTTGCGGCTCATTATTTTGGTTTAATAACTTTTTCTCTCCAACAAGTTTTAAATCAGTTTGTCCTCTGAATCTAAAACTAAGTTTTCAAGTTAATTAAATTTGGTTGAATGGCTCCACTTAGAAATAATGTAGTTAAAGATAGTCAAGCTCATACAGAGGACATTTCTGAACAGTTTCAAATCTGCATAATTCGTTCACTGTTCATACTCACCAAGAAGTGATCCATGGCGAGATCTAATCATCAGCAGTGTGAGTTAGCTAGATAAGAAGATTTCTTTGTTTCAGTTCGCCTTGTGCCTTTTTACATCGACAGTGCAACAGGCTGTTTTAAGTTAAAAAAACTCTTCTCCAGTGTTTGTACTCACAAAATATTAAAAATGTTGGGAATCAAACCCAGGAGGATTCGATCTCCACGTCAAGTGCTTCTTAAAAATGGAGATATTCACCATAACGGTTTCAGTCTGTATTCAAAGTGGTTTCTTACGCAAGTGTTTCAGCAAGCTTTGGGGGTGACGGGAGAAGGAGAAAACATATTTGCGTGGAGAGGAAAGGGTCTGAAATACAACCTCGGATATCATCAGCGGTCATGCGACAACAATTTAACTTGAATTGATCTTCATAAACAGATTTCTCCATAAAAAAAGATTTTTTAGATGTTCAAGAGTGTTCAAATTCATCAGAAGAAGAGAAGATAAAGCTCTTGTATACCAAATAGCTGTAGCCCCACTTAACTGTGATAGTAAACATACTGACGGTGTTGAATTAATATCCACAAGTCATCTGTTTGTGTCCATCTGTCGGCTCTAAAACCAAACCCAACCCTCTTTTTTTTCTACTTATTGGTTCTTATCTCAGGGTAAACATCTGGACTTTCAAAGCTACTGTTTCTTTTTTAACTTGGTTAGCAGACTTTACGAGAAGAGATCTTTCACTGAAGCTAATAAAAGTTTCTGAGAAATAGCTTTAATATTTCTCTGAGTAATCTGATCATTTGTTGACTCAGAGTCAGTCTGTATGAGCACCATTTCTCGCAGTGGTTGTGTCTGAAGAATGAAGGTGTTTAGCCTTCAAGCGTAAAAAACAGATTTCAGCCTATGACCTTTTTTTCTTTTTTTTTTTCATCCTGCCAAGAAAACAACATTTTTATTTATTTATTTTTTTAAACCAGGGTCATTGTGTTCCCAAAATTGGAGAAAGTCGAGAACAGAAAACAAGATACAGACCTCTTAATGACAAAACACTTCATGTTTCTTGACTACTTCGCCCGTTCGTTGTATTCCGTTGGCTGACGTCCCGTAACCCAGCAGGCATGGATCTTGTTTTGACCCCCTACCGCTCACAGAGACACTGCAGAGATCTGTGATGTTCTCCCCGGGGACAGTAGTATTAATTTTTCTCAGCTCTTTAGTCTTTGATGAGCTCTTTTTATTCCATCTAGGGAGCACATGCATGGATTTAACACAAGCACTGAGCTCTCGCCGTATTTCATGCGTTTCTGGTGTGAAGGACTCTGGGGAGCGTTTTTAAGAACGCCCATAAATCAGCAGAGAGAGAGAGAGAGAGAGAAAGAGAGGACGACAGGGAAAGTAAGAAGCGGTCTAACAAGACAGAGGGAGATAAATGGAGGAGGTGGGGCCGGAAAGTCAAAGTTTTAATAGAGTTGATATATGTTTGTTTGCGAAGGTGTGTGTCTCCGCATTGTGTCTCGTGCATTTATGCGTATGCGTGACCGACTGACTGAGTGACAGCCCCGCCCACTGGACTTCAGCTAATTAGATAAATGGGGAATGAGGGATGACAGGAGGAAAAGGAAGCTAACAAAAGTAGCCATGCCCCCCTTTGATGGAGCCGTTTTTCATGTGTAATGTAATATAAGTCCCTGTGCACACTTCCCCTCCCAAGAGATTCTCGTTTTTTCATTTCTCGACTGAAGGAGTTGATAAAAAAATATTACAAAGGTGACAAATAACAACACCGTGGCATGCTTTTGTGAGATGTTCTCTGTGAGCCGAGCCGAAGAAACAGAAAAATCCAAATAATGACCCGAGGTTCTGCTCACGCTCTGACTGAAGGGTGTTAGTATTCAGCCTTTTGTGTCTGCTTTTGGTTTCGAGAAGAACGGCGCCAAACAAGATCGTGATGTGCTCACTAATTCAAGAGTAGATTCAAGGTTCGCTCCAAATATTCTATTTGATAACCTGTTTGGAGGATAAGTGGGTCCGAGAGCAAGCTTGGAAATGCAATTATTTGAAGATGAGAAGTTTGATTTAGTGCGATTTAAGCCGGATAAAATCTGAAATTTTCCATCACTTCTCCCTGGACTGCTTCAACATCATAGCCAAACCACAAACAATTAAGGTGACCATCTTCTGACTTCCTAAAAAGAGGACACGACTACGCAAGTCCGAGTCTGAGTATGGTCACCCTACGCACAACGTCTCGTAGAGATAACACTTACTGCTGCCCTCTGCCATTTAGGGTCAGATTCTAGATCATATGTTTATTGTGGTGTTGGTTCTCCTGGAGCACTCGCCATGTTTGTTTCCATGGTTTTCCATCTCTGCAACCTCCTTCATCAGAACGCTCTCAGGCAGAATATCACCTTCAACTAGATCACTGCAAAGACAACTAGAGCTAAACTCAAAGATCGAAAACTTTTTATATGTAAACAAAAGACCTATTTCTCTCTCTAAACCTGGACTCCCCAATACAATAAACTGCACATCTTAGGCTGCGTTCACACTGCAGGTTATGATGCACAATTCTCATTTTTTGTTAAATCTGAATCTAAAATCTTTTTGTTCGGTCGTTCACATTACAACAACGAATGTGGCATCTAATGTGAACAGAATGAGTCCGTCCAAATTGCTCTTTGCACCTGTTTGTATTGTTGAACAATGGTGACGTTTGTCACATATTGATGACGTATAGGTTGGATGAACGCGACTTGAGTGTCCACACTGCAGTCACATTGGATACAAATCCGATTTATATCCGCATGCAAAAGAGGCCTGGGTTGGATTTGAAAAATCAGATTTGCACTGTTCACACTTACATGAAAAAATCAGATATGTGTCACATATGGTTAAAAAATTGGAATTGACCTGCAGTGTGAACGCAGCCTTAGAGTGGCTCTTTATTGTGGTCAGTCTAAGGCACACCTGTGCAATAATCAGGCTGTCTAATCAGCGTCTTGATATGCCACACCTGTGAGGCTGTGAGGTTGATGGATTATCTCAGCAGAGGAGAAGAGCTCTCTAACGCAGATTTAGACAACAATATTTGAGAGAAATAAGTCTTTGGTGTGCGTAGAAAAGGTCTTCGATCTTTGAGTTCAGCTCATGAAAAATTGGAGCAAAAACAAAAGTGTTGTGTTTATATTTCTGTTCAGTGAATGTGAATAGCCTATAGCAATGCCAAATGTGTACTTTAAGTACTTTGTCCTTGATATTACCGTATTTTTCACACTATAAGGCCCACCATCAATGAACGCGTCTATTCGCGTCTATTTTCATACATAAGGCACACCGGATTATAAACCATATTAACTTAAACAAAACAGTCAGATAAGTCAAACTTTATTTAACTCATTCAATAACTCCGTGAGCTGCAGTGCTCCGACAAGTCAAAAGGATTTTAAGTGTGCCTTATAATGACAAAATTTGTATATTTTCCATTTTACAACAGAAACACTGAGCACATCTTCTCTTTTCCATCAGAAACTGGTTAATCATCTCTCATGAAGAAGAAAGAGAGCAGATTTTACAGCTCATTTATCCTGGCCCGTGTTCTCATACATTACATTTAACCTTACATAACAGCAGCA
Source organism: Xyrichtys novacula (assembly GCA_962446985.1). Lineage (NCBI taxonomy): Eukaryota > Metazoa > Chordata > Actinopteri > Labriformes > Labridae > Xyrichtys > Xyrichtys novacula. The sequence continues at coordinate 7,496,275 of OY660881.1, read as the reverse complement.
TAGTGAGCGTGTCAGGATGGGTCACTTAACCAGCGCATCAGTCTGGATTTTTTTTTCTTTTTTTTAAAGATATAAAGATTTTCTTTTTTGTGTCATCCCTGCTTCAAAATAACCCACGACGTCACGTCAGAGGGGTCGTGTGCAGGCTTCAAAGCCCGCAACGCCACGAGCTCGTGACACAGAGTCACACTGTGGAAGCCTGAAAGGGATTTCTACAAACATTCATCCAACCAGACTGATCAAATAGTAACACATTGATATTTATAGAAATGACCCGGGGGAGGAACGGCTGAGGCATGGAGACACGTACATCCTGTAGACGAGAGCTGTCTCTTTTAACTACAGTCTTATGCTGCTGCTGCTGACCACTCGGCTGCTGGAGCTGGAGTCGTTTTTTGGCTTCTGGGCTACAGTGCAGTGAAGCTGATTCTGGATCAGCTGCAGAATCAGCAGTTTGAGGTCGCTGCCTGCTGGGAACACAGACGCAGGAAAATTTGATCTTTTCTGCAGGAAAGTAGCTGAGAGAGAATTCGAGAAAGATGTCTGAAATGGAAATTTTCTGAAAAGTAAAGGAAACACCTCAGGTCTCTGTTGGTAGAGATATATATTACGTTTCCTGAAAGCAGTCATTAGTCATAAAACTGTAATTAGCTACAAGAAAAGTGAGTGGCACCTTTTTAATGGCTCTACAGATGCTCAAAAACAAACAAAAAACAGCTTATTATTCCCTTTATGCCCACATATGGGATAACAAATTGGTGGCTGCCAGTAGCAGAGCTAGCACCCCCAGCCTCCAGTCCTCCTCACAGGTAAATGTCCACACACCTGTGCTGGTTTCACATTGCTCTGGTTAAGTGGTAGTTTCCACTTTTAGACCAAAATACAAAACGACACCACACAACAAGATGCTCAAGATCAGTCATCTGTGCTTGTTTGCATCCAGGTAGTAGAGCGTTAAAGTCTCATTGTAGCAGTGGCAGCTGATGGTCTTTCAAGGAGGGGAAGCTCATTTTTCTGGCCTACATCATAATTGTATTTGTTTATTTGTATGTAACAGAACAGAGTCGCCAAACACAACGGCAGTCGTTTTTAATAAAGACAGAAGTCGCTGAGGATCGGTAAAGTCTCTGGAGCAGTTAAGAACAACGGAATGAGTAACTTGGAAAATGCTCTGGTAGATGTTTTATTCTTCAAGATCGCTGATTCGCTTGTTTAGCTGTCAATCAAAAGAGGATTTCGCCTCAGACAGCTCATCCAATCATGGATGCAGAAGCTCGGAGTCCGGGAGAAAGTTGGGACCGCCCTCTCGCCATAGAACTCCAGTGAAGCTCAGCGTCCGATGGGCGGGACAAAGCCCAGCATTTATCCAATGAGCGTCTAGTTTCGCTGCTGGAACAACCCACTTTGAGCTTCCACATTGAAGTCAGCAGAAGCCGAGCGTCCGGCTGTTTAAAGCGCTGAGGCGCTGCAAGGATGAATGAGAACGAAGTTGTGCAGAATCAGCTTCTTATCACACTGTGATAAGAAGCTGATTCTGAACAAAAGATGAAGGCTTTCTAGTGCGTATTTAGTTAATGAAATGTACACACAGCAGTACGTATTTCACCACTTTTTCTTTTTTTTGGGGGTGACATTTTAAGGGAAGCTGAGCTTCCCTTGCAGTCTTAGAGCAATCGCCACTGCATTGTAGTTACCTTTAACCAGAACTACAGTCCTAACTAATGGAGGGAGGGCTTCACTACAGCTTTGACTCAACATATGACCAGGAAATTCAGGCTTATAATGTAATAGATAAGAATTACTGGGGTGATGCATCTGATCCTTAAGCTAAACTTACACAATATGACATGACATAATTTAATAAATAAATGGTGATATTTATGTCGATTTGGATGTCAATATCACCATGATATCATGTCTTATTCTGGCCAATAACTGCGTCATATTTTGTCAGTAAACAGTTTAAAGTTGAGATCACTTTTACTTCAACTTTCGAGTCGATGTCTGGTGGCAGTGCTGCTGACAGAGCAAAAAACACTTTTCTCCTATTATGTCAATATACACAGTAATTATGGTTCCACCTGTTTTGAGACGTTGTTTTGCCTGGAGGATAATAAAGGCTGTCAGTTATTGTTTGATATTGTTTGTGAGGTAGTTACTTTATTGCTGCGCTAATCTAATATCTATCCAATTGCTTGGATTTTAATGCAAAGTTATAATTACAGAAGAAGAAGAAGAGGCCTAAAGGCTTTATATTATAGTTCTCAAACACACAAGGATGCTGCTGTACCGTGATGATATATATTGGTTTTGTGGATGTAGGCATGCATAAATGAGTGTGTGCGTGCATATATGTATGGATGTAGGTTTATTTTCATATACTTTATTTTATCTCTATATGCATATCCTTATATTACCTGTTTGGCAGTGTATTTTCTGTGGAAATTTGGCTGCAAATGCAAGAAAAACTTTAAGAGTGAGACACTGCAGCTTTATGTGTGGCATAAATAGGTTAAGACAAGTTATAAGAATTGAAATGCAAAGTTGAATATGTTTAAAAATTAATTAAAAGATCAAAAGCTAAGCATATCTATGATAATAATAAGCAGTTGGTGTATGCAGTAGAAATAGCACTTCAGACCCGTTTGTTCTCGCTTCAGTTTGATCTGTTTTAAGTAAGAATAATGTTGTTTTATTAAAGTAGGAGTTTGCTGTGAAATCATTATACCCTGCGGCGCTAAAGTAAATGTTTTATTAGCGGTAATCTTTCCTCATGAGTCAAATATAATAACATAACGCAGGCTTTCTATTTATGTCTCCCAAAAAAAAGATGTGTAACAGCTTGAGTCAAAGCTGAGCTGAGCTTCGTCAGCGTTTTATTGAATTTTCCCTCTTCACGTCGCTCGTGATGCATAACTTACCAATTTACTGTGAGCCAGGCAGTGCAGAAAATCCCAAATTGAAGCAAATGAAAGTGTTGACTTTCAAATCTGAACATGTAGTTGCATGCGACTGTGAGCCCTAGGTTAGGCCTTGAAATCCCACCCAGTGTTAAAAAAAATGTTGCTTTAATACTTTAATGGTGTTTTTATTGCTCTATCTGGTTAGTCGATGCATTTTGAAGAGGTAAATCATGTTAAATTTAGCACATTTCCACTGTCCGGGTTCAAACCATGACAGATCTGCGCCCCTTTTTTCATAACTCACCGCGTCACTCCTCACTTCATGAGAGGAGCTTAATCTCCACACTGTAGCCGTTGGTAAATCTGGACAAATAGCTCTTCGTTCCACACCGATCACTGGATTTAACAGCTCGTATGTCCGTGACGGCTCTGCTTCATATATCACTTTGACCTCAGGTAACAGCGGCGCAGTTTCCCCATCACAGAGCTTTTACCGTTCTGGAAAATATTAAACTCATATGGAAATTACAAGATGAATAAAAGCCCTTATCCTCTCCTTCCACCTCTCTCTGTCAAATTGATCTTGTGGAAATATGAGCTGTGGCTAAATTTAAATCACTTTATGTTATGAAGGGGGACAGTTCCCCTTTTCTGTCCTGCTTTCATCTCGCTCTCTTTGTCACACCTTTTCTCATATTTCTAATTAGCAATAAAAAAAGAGGTGAATGCGCCCCCAGCTCTCCTTCATTGTTTTCAAAGCGCTCCACTCTCTTGCTTTTCTATCTGTATTAACCTGTTTATAGCTGGTCACGACTGGTGTGTGCCTGCAGATTCGTGTGTGTGTGTGTGTTTCTGTTTATGCTTGTGTGTTAAATGTGAGCGCACTTGCAAAAGCTGTAACCCAGTTTTCACTGTCACGCCTCAGCAGCTAATGAGCAGCGTGGAGGCACTGCTAGTTAGCGAAGCATGTGTGGAAGTTCGTGTGTATTATTGTGTTTATGAGTGTGAGTGTGTGTGTGTCCTGTATAAGGGGAAATAGCCATTAGCAATTATCCAGACGTCATGGAGCCAACACCTATTTCAGCACCTCAGTGTTGGGAGCAGTGAGCACCATAACACGCAGCTTAAACACACCCCCACACAGGCATTTTCATACGCTGTCACACTTGGCACCCACTCTCAGACAAAGGGAGACGGTGTCAAATGTGAAACACAAAGACAGTATAGCACACACACTCACACGCAACCTATATATGCGTGTGAACCCAGCCATGAGATGTGTTGTGTAGATCAGGCGTGCTCTCTCACGTCAAAGCTGCTCCCCTGAGCGAGACACCCAACGCTCAGCTGATGTCAAATATCATTATGCTGAGATGTGGTTGTGTAACTGTATACATTCAGCTGGATTTGGCTTAAATTTCAAGTGTTTAACTTCAACTTTATGTTAAGACAAACGTTAAGACAAAGATGTAAAGTAGAAGGCTTGTTTTGTTTCTGTTATTCTTCCTTTTTATAGCGATGAAATGTGATTTTAATAATATGAAATCTCAGCGATATGTACTGGTATTATTTGTTCTGTTTCTTTCCGATGAGTTGACCCACCAACTTCTTGTCAGCTAGCAAAAGTCAGTGGTCCTGAACCCCCTAGTACAGATATCTGTGTCCAAGTTTGAACACGTACAGGTGAGTATATCAAGTTTGAATAATCTGATACTGAATTGCCAGACAACAGGGGTTAAGGGTCAAGAGAATTGGTTACTAGAGCTAAAGATAAGGAGGAGGCGAAATGCAGTTCCTTTGAGTGTTTTGGGATAAAACATACAAACAAACAAACAAACAAACAAAAATAGTCAACTCTGATAGTCACCGTCTTCTTCTCAAAGTAGTTGTGGTACATACAGTCAAAGTTTTAACTGTGTTCTGTAACAGGCTACTGATTTAAATTAATACTAACGCCTCTTTGTGACCAAACAAGACCATCAGGGAGAAGTTTGAGTATTTTTTTTAGGCATGCCCCGATATGATATTGATATTAGATATTGGTCCGATATCAGCAAAAAAACAAAAACAATATTGGATTATATCTGCATCTAAAATCTCCAATATTGGTACTCTGATACAATATTGGTACTCTGATACAATACCAATACGACGGTTTCGGTATTAGGAGTAAAAAAGTTGTATCGGGACACCCCTAAGTATTTTTAGTATTTGTTTTTAATGACTGGAGAGGTTGAGATTTTTGTCAGAAAACGCCACTTACACATGCGTAGAACATGATTAGGGAAGAGGTAGATAGGTATCACTTTGTCCAGAGGGGGCGCCAAACTTTATAGTTAGAAATTTCTCAGGAGCTGGGAACTTTTTTGTGGGGACTTTTTTAAATAGTATCAATTTATTACGAAACCTGTAATGGTAACAGTCCCACCAAACAATGTGGAATGTAAAAAAAAAAAGTATCTGAGTGATCACTTTCATTGACTCCAAATATTCAGTTATTTTTCTGGTATGTCTTAGACCTTATTTAAATGCCGTACAGGTTTATTTCTGATGTCAGTATTCTGGATGGTAGAAATGATGAGTCAGAGTGAGAACTTGTTGTCGTGTCGTATGGTTTGACCTCCAAAAATAAATCTTGTTGTCGAATTAAATGACCAATGTCCAGAACCTTGAAATACTTAAGAAGTTCATATCCTCCTTTATGCTTCTCTCAGCTCAGTGAGCAGGATGTTGACTGAAATCATGGAACCATACGCTAAATGGTGAAAGCTTTTACTCAGGTGCATTATACTACCATTTAACTTCATACATTATTAAAATCATGGAATCCCATTGGATTGGACTCAGGCTCCCAGTCTTGGTAATGTTTCTGCCTTGCTCCTCCCATTAACCCACAAACATAAAAACCCAAAGGAAACTTGTGTAATGAAAATTTAAACCGGTCATAAAATGTAAACACAATGCAGCTCACTTTTAAAAAAGAGCTGTTAACATTCAAGTGCCGACAGCATGATGCACTCATACATTACTACTCTGTGTGGCAAATGTGGTAAAAATAAAGTCACATGTAAGCACGAACAAAGACTGTCTTCTTCCATCTGGTCTGAAAACAGGCAATTTGATCAGAGACCTGTGTGTTAACTTGGTAGACTCTTGTTATTAATAGATGCTGTGTTCTCATTGTCTGTCCCTGTTATGAGTGAATCTTAATACACTGATTTGGTCTGTGCAGCTGGGGCTTGGCAGCAGCAACAACAGAGTAATATCGCTGTATGGTTTCCTTTTTAGTGGAAAGGGTTGTCTGGAGCTCTTTTTGTAATTGGTGGCTTGAGACTACAGGAGAATTGGAGTTGGGTGACCTCTCAACTAGCCCTGGCAAGAGTTTTGCTTCCAAATATGGCTAATTCATACTTTCACTGCATTTTTATTTGTCTGAGAGCTTGGCACACGGGAGAGTACACCATCTTCTGATGTTGTCTTTCTGATCTGATGTCTGGCTTGACAAGTTTATCAAAGAGCGAACTCTCAAAACATGAAAAGTAACACCCACAAGCTGTTTCTAACGTCACATCACTCAAAAAGCAGTAAAAAAGAAGCGATTCAGGTAGAGGTTGAAATGAGGGTTTTTGTGAAGCCCTTTATACAGAGTTTTTTGAGCTACAAATCATGCAGAAATCCTCTACAGGTTTACTTTAAAGTCAGGTCTGAGTCCACCGTCGTGAGGACTCATGAAGAAGTATACTTATACCAACGTTTTAGGGCTCTACCTCTGAAGCTTTATGGACTGAAAACAGAACGACTGCAGGAAAATGATGTAAAGAAAAGGACTGTCACTAGGCTGTAAGATCAGTCAGAGTCTGAGGTGCCAACCTCCCACACATTCACACTCACACACACTCAGTGCATATGTTGCTTCCGAGCTTGCAGCTAACGCCTGTCCAGGTGGTCGTCTGCTGTTTGAGGCAAATAAACTCAGACTACACAAACAGTGCAGCAGTTAAACCCTTGCAGATAACTCCACAGGTGCATTTTTACATTACTATCAGTGCGAGCAAAGGCTAATAAACTATCTGAATCTGTCTTGAAGAAAAAGACTGGTCACAGTTGTCAAATCATTCCCTCTGTTCGTATGTGAGGCAAGAGCAGTCAGAGACAATTGAATCAGCTTGAAATTTTGCAAATTCAAAGTCTCTTTAGTATAAAATTCCCTCTATGAGATTGAAACACAGTGGGGTGATTGTAACACAAGAAAGAGAATTTCTCTCAGACTTTTTGAAGCCTCACAGCAGCGACTCACAAATTTACCGGTTTTGTTCCTTTTTAAAATGAAAAAAACTTTCAAAAGGAAACTTCTGTGGTCAGCGAACATGATAAAAGAAAAAAGGAATAAATATTTAGGATAAATACAGCCAGACTTTAAAAACATATAACCTACTTTAAAAGACTTCATGAAAGCTCCAAAGCGAAAGGCAAGGGTTCAGACGGTGGACCTGCTGAAATAATAAGCTTATTTTGCTTTTAACTGGATGCACCAAAGTTTGTGGGGATTTTCTTTGAGAAATGTCTGCAAACAGAAAGTGGGATTCAAGGCCTTTTATCTTTCAGTATATGCAGTTTCTGTGCAAGCAACTTGTTTTCCAATGCCATGCTCAGTCGAAAGGACGCTTTTAAACTGCAGAAAACTATGTTTGTCTCGTAGTCAGACTCGATCGACCTTGGTTACAAAAGCATTTTTTTAACGTCCTCCTGATTTGATAATCGCACCTCAAAAAGTATGAGTCACTGTCGGGTTGTCTTAAATAAAAGTGGTGCATTTAAAGGGACAGTTCAATGTTTTTGATGTACATTAGGTACATGTCATGAGTGGGTTAGGTGTGTGAGCCACAAAGCACACTGTTTAACTCTGTTTATATGCGGAAAACTGTAGCCTAGCTTGTGTGCAGGTCCTCCTGGCTGTTCTTCATATGACCAATTATTCGCCATGGCTTGCACACACATTATGACATGTAAGCACAGACGTAATTTTTCAAAAGCCTGTTTTGGTCCCCTGCAGTTTTAACCACCTGAAAACAATGTTACTTTACGCTATAGCAAACCGATACACGTCAGGCACTAGGACCAAACGGCTGCTTAAGCCGAAAACTAGTTTCCCTCAGTTTGGACCGCCCACAAGGTCCTTGATTGGCTCTGCCGCAGGGCCACTTTTTGTGTGTGATTGGCTATCCCTGCTGTCAGTATCCCATGCCTGCTGGACGAGTGTTCTGCAAGTTACTCATAAGAGTCAGTCAGTGAAAATCGCTATTCGCCGATGTAAGTTTACAGGAGGGCGGCGTTCACTTTCCCTCTCTGTACATCCCTGTATCAGGTTTGTACTTCCATTCACCTGCTGGCCGTATTGCCTCTCCTGTTACTGTGTGTGTGAGATATTCTGTTTGCTAGGCTATATATCTCAACAGTTCTCGAATCACATGTGTACCCCCCACCTTTGAAATCAAAACTTCGTCCATGCATGTTAGTCACACAATCCTATTTTAAAATACCAAAATATCCCTTTAAACTCATTAAAACCTGTACCTTTAGATAAGAAATTACCCAGTCATCAGCGAAGTGAGAGTAAAAAAAATCGTTCGTCTAATTCTGGCGTTTAACCACTGTGATTTGAGTTTGTAAGCAATGCTTGGACAAGTATAGGTCAAGAAAAATCTTCATGATTTCACAAATAGAGAAATCCAGTTAATGAGAAAAACCACTCTAGAGTTACTGAGCAAGATCGACCATCAATAATCCAATTTGTCTCAATGCGTTAAATTAGCCTCCTGCCAGTTAGCAGCTCCGAATAATTAAATCAATTATTCGCCCGGCCTGTAACTGGGAGCTTTGAGTGAACAAATTGCAGGTTTAATATAAACATCTGATGAATTTTTTATCTTGACCTTTGTAGGCAGGTGGGAGAGGAAAATGATTAGGTTAATGATGTCCAAAGTGCTGGGTAGAGACAGATTCACTGTGAATACTAAAACTGTAAATTACATGCTTGTTGAATTTTAAATTTGGTCGCATTAAGAGACAAACACGGTAAGAGAGGAGGGTGGACATATTGCATGTTGTATGACAGCCACCTTCTTGAGTCGTAATGCATTATGCAAATGAGTCCCGCCTTGTTGCATGAAGGGTAAACATGTAAATTTATAGTCTACCTCTGACTCAGTTAATCTCACAGTGCTCAGTAAGATTACAAACTCGAACAACCTGATATTTTCCCCTTTGTCTTCACCCCTTTCTCTTTTCCATTTCTCCAAAGTAATGCTGCTTTTTGCAAGAACCCCAGTGCTATTACTGACTGCAGTGACTTATTGTTAATACCATACAGGCGCTTGAGTCACTTCTTTGTGTCTCTCACTCTTTTGTCTTTTCTTGGCTAAACAAAATCTGTGCACAGAAAAAGACAGATCCCGGCTGTTTATGGCAACGTCTGTGACCTTTGCTGGCTCGCCGATGCTGCTGGCATGGTCGCAGGACTGGCTTTGACTCTCTTGTCTGATGGGATTACAAAAAAGGAAGAAAATGAGCAATTTGGCAGTGGAAGATTTGACCGGGACGAGCATTTTAAATGTTTAGAAAAGCATCTATCCTGTGAACTCTCAACTAAATGTGAGGAATTTCTTCATTAAAGCTGAGAAACTCGTATGAGCCCCCCCTGATGTTGGAATTTGACCCCAGACCACCTCTTTACTCTCCTCTAGGTCATCTCTGTGTAACCTGTTCAGTGCACAAAACAACAAAAGTCAGAGGATTTATGCCTCCATTTGGTTTTAGGGCAGAAAGAGGAGAGCAGAGGATTCAGCTGAGAGGTTTTTGTGTCTCTCCCACGTCAACATGAACATTTTACTGCCTCTGTAGGCACATAAAGCTCACAGCATGGAGGTTATACAACAATAAATCATAGATTTTGTCCTTTAGGTTCCTAAAGAGTTATTATATATCCAAACATTTCTGTGTGTTTGTCTACATTTCCAAACTTGGTTTTTAAAATCTTTTATTCTAACAGCAACAAAACAAAAACAAACTGAAGAATAAAAGTCCAAAATGTGGCAGTGTGCAGTGATTTAAAGAGTTAAACTCTGAAAACAGTAGTCAGACAAAAGTAGGAATATAAAGTGCGTACAGCAGCAGCAGCTCTGTGATCTCCCTCATACCGTGGGCCACTTAACAAGTCCTCCACTGCAGCATTAAAGTAGATGAGTGGTTTGGTTCTGGCAGCTGCAGGCGGTGCTGTGACATGAGTCGAGACAAACATCGGCTCTCCAAAAGTCACTCTCACCCAAAACATTTCGAATCGGTCCATAAAGTGAACACGGCTGCTATCCATCACACTGTTTAGTTCTGTGCTTTAGGCACAGCCAGCAGCATGCCGCGTTAACCTGAAGACAGAAAAGTTTGCCTGTTATTTCTGATTGACTGTTTTAACTTCAGGCTAGATATTTTATGGATGAGTAGGGATGTGCATGTAGGTGGATAGGAACATGTATAACCTTAGGGTAGTTGTTAGGGTGGAAAAATAGAAACCAAACCAAATGGGATTAACACTTCATACAAGTTAGGCGATTGTTTGACTGAGTAGACTCTTTTCCTGCCATCGTTTTTACCCTTGCACCCCGTCACCAAGTGTTTTTAGTTATTAGACAATGATTTATAAATGATTTACGTAACTTGTACATCAAATGAGACAAAAAAGTGCCTGATAAGGAATGTGAAATACAGCCTTCATCAATGTACCTCAAAATTAAAGGACCGAGTTTGATCCCTACGTAGTTGAGAGTGCACAGCACTGCAGATTGGAGATGCCGACAGCTCAAAAGATGCAAAACAGGAGCAAACTGCAGAGAGCTAAAACTCGATGGATGCAATGTAATTTTAATTTATAGATTTAACCATACATAGATGAAGTCTCTGTGGTGTCACCCACTAGTTTTGAATAGTCGTTATGCCCGAAATACCCTACCTTCGTGCGATAACTAGCTATTCTGTTCACCTCAATCGCAGACTTTATTCCAAAAAAGATGAATTTTTTAGTCTAATCCATGACAGCAACTCTTACCAAGAAAACCCAACAGTTGAAAAGCCAATAAGATTTCAGAAATGAATCCCTACCTGGCTAACTTAAATAAAAAATACACTCCTCGGTTTCCATCATCCGGAGAAGAAACTAAAACTCAGTGTCAACAGTGTGACAGTACACATACATGGACATATATAGCTTGCAGCGTGCGCTGACAGGTAGCCTGGAAACTCGTGTCTTTTTTCTCTCTCCCCCTCTAAATTATCCTGACAGCTCTGTAGCCTTTCCCTTCACCTCAGTGGCCTCACCAGCTCTCTGTTCCCTCTGAGCAAACCTGCTCTGACACACGTTCTGTCTGCGGACCTGTAAGAAACTGCGTGTGTGTGACGGTTTATAACATCCACTCCGACTGGGTCTATATGTGGCTGTTTTTAATTTTCTTATCAGTAGACTTCACTTAGTGGCGGATGCTGTCACAGGTCTAAGCAGAGGGGTTAACCTTGTTAATTAGGCCAGTTAACAGCTAAGATAACACGTAGAGAAAAGTCTAAAGATTGAAGGTGAACACGACAGCTCTCGCTGAAGAAAAAGCTTGTTTTCCTCTTTATTAGTCTTGACAAACTTGTGTATCGCAGCATGTTTGGCTTCCTACTACCTGCTCTCTGGTCTTTGTAGATAACACACCACTGTGTTGCTACAGCTCAGGCCATTGTTGTGAGCCTTTTCATACGTTAATTGTATGCTGTTACCGTAGAGACCCAGTCTGGGCAGACCTCTATCTGTACTGAAAGCCGTGCTTGCTGTAATGATTAGCTGCTGATGGATGGGACCCAACTTGACAACGATAGATGTTTAAGGCACACACATACGCACACAAACACACGCACCTTTCACGTAATTGTCGCAATGTACAGTGTGTTTGTGTGTGGGGGCGGAAAGAGATGTGCTGTATGTGTATGTGTTTGTGTGTGTTTGGTTGGAGGGTTTGCAGAGGTGTGTCTGTTTACATTGTGTGATAAATATGGACAGTGTGTAGAAGAGCACACACACACACACACACACACACACACACACACACGCTGTTTTCACTCACTCTTAATTAACATGAGTAACAAAGGTGTCCGTGCGTGTGCCTTATTAAGTTTCTATCGAGGGGTTGGTATGTACACTGCTTATTACGGTCGTTTATACGCATAATAGTCGAGGGGGTTCGTTTAGCGGGTGAAATATCAACACTTTCACACTTTAATGCGATCTGGTTTCCTTTTACAGTCAGTGGTTGAACCGTATAGATGTGTTGCTAGGAAACAGGTAGTAAACAAAACCTCAACAGTGTTTATTCTGGCTGTTTTTATACATAACACATCAACAATCAAGAGGGATTCAGAAAGTTGGACGCGCCTCTGTTAGTCAGTGTGTTTACATGCACAGCTTAATTAGACTAAGCTCATAATTTTTTTTTTTTTTTGCCGAATCGGACTTCTCTCCTCGTCCACGTATACATTCAGCTGAGAAAATCAAATTATGGATGTGAACGTGTCCTCCTCCCCAAAACTAGGGGGCGATATGGGTCTTTTCGGCAGCGCTACAACTGCTGCTGGGAATTTTCGAGTTTTTGTCGTACATGATGTCCAGGCTACTTTTTCTGCAGATGAGGTTCATGCTACTCCTCTTCTCTGGTGTTTTTGTTGTGGGGTTATGGGGGCGCGGCGCACTCGCACATGCATTGTCCGATCATACTCCGACTGCACTTGTTACATGGAAGTGAAAAATCGAATTCCGATTGCATTATCTGGTTGTCTTAATCAGAGTTCGACGACTCCAATCGGAGTTCTCAAAGTCCGATTATAATCAGACTAAGGTGTTTACATGCACTTCAGTTGTCTAGTTTTAATCAGAGAAAGGCAATAATTCGGTTTTCTCGAGTGTCATGTAAATGTACCGAGTGATTCAGTTCTTGTCCATGCATGTAAACTGGGACAGAGATTGAGCTTTGACTGTAGCTTGACCTAACTGTGCATGTAAAGGTACTGAGCGGCTAAAAAAGCACAGAATGAAACATGAAATACTTCTGCTATTACAGTGTTCAATGCAAGGCTACTGCTTACAGGTGCCATACAATGATACAACACAAAAAAGAGCAAATTAACATTTCAGTAGTCAGGCCTTGAGTCGCTTTTAGTATTTAAGCACAGTGTCCACTGATCTCAAGTGCAATGTGGAGGCATGGCTTATTGGTTATTTCTGACAGACTTGGTTACAGCTGTGTCTGCCAGGCGCCCAGCTCAGCTTAAAAAGGACTATTTTCAGAGTGTGTGGGGACAAGACAGCAGAGGGGACTGGCCACATGGTGATTCAAGGAAAGCAGAGACTCTCGGTTGAGGACTTCACAGAGTTTGCAGATGAAGGATTAATGTGAGAAACCATATCCGACATCTTTGAGTGGATTAGAAAGCTATCAGATGTCAGAGGAGAGTGAAATAGACGTATTATGGACAAACATGAATGTAGATCAAGTCAGATGTTGAAAAGGTGTAAGTGCATCTGTCTATTAAGAGGAAGGCTTATGTAAGCTTTCCTCCTTCAAGTGTAAGCATACATCAGCGAGCAGTCTATGAAAATGGCCTCTTCAGGTCTTTGCCCTGTTAGGATAGAAGGAAACTGAAAAACTGCTGCAATCATCCTCAAAATATGTATCAATAATTCTTCTTGCTTTTTTCTGACAGTTGCCAAGAAGTTGCCAGAATTTACTGACTTTACTTGGTCTGCTGGATTGTTATCTGTAAAGGTCAGATAATTTCATCACATTTGTCATACAGCCAATAGAAACACTCTTAACTCCGATAATGAGTCATATCTGAAGTGTATCCACATACTTTAAGAAGAAGAGCAAAGTTTAGGGAGTTTTGTCTGCTGGTCCAAACCTGAAGAAGCAGCCTTACAGGCGACACCCAGGGCGGAAAAGTTTCAGGACGCTCAGCTAATCTTTTATAACTATAAAGGCAACTGTGATGACTAAATCTGTCTCTGTATCACATCAGATTTTTACACAGAGGGGTGCCCCTCTCCGCTGAGATGTCTGTCAAACCAAATACTCCGCAGCATCCCCCCATCCCCCTGATGTCACCCTCTAAAGTCTTTATTAAATACAAGTTGAACAATGAAAAAAAGTATCCAAATGCAGAACAAAAAATGATTTATTAAAAAGAAAGAAAAGCTCCCTATTTCCTGTAAAAAAAAAAAGGTAAAAACTCTTTTGGCTCGTCACCTCATTCAATTTCAATTTCAATTTCAATTTCAAGTGATAATACTGGTAATACTGAGCAGATAACCGAAATCTTAGCATTACTTAATTTGTATTTAATTTTTAATTATTTGTCTAATTTATTCTAGTTTTTTTCCCCTTATTTTTAATCTTAGTATTTTACAGTTCCTTATTATTCATAGTTCTCCACCTTTATCTGTTTACCTAATTCTCTGGCTCTTAAATTATATATTAATTTCTTCAATCACTCTATAGATTTATACATATTGGTGAACTGTACTCTTATACAGCCTTTGTTGTTTACCTTCTCATTTGCCTCCTAAGGGTGTGAGGATGGGTGTGGGGAGGGGGGTGTATGTCAGGACCTTCATTATTTATCAACATGTTTTACACTTGAAAAAATTAATAAATAAAGTTAAGCATAACAAAAGGAATGAAATAAAAAGCAACAAAAACTTACTTCAGAAACACAAGGAGAAAAAAATCTGACTAAAGACACTGGGGAAAAAAAAACACCAGGAGACGAAGGAGTCATGCATCGACTAACGAGCAACAGGTGCAGCAAACGAGACACAGGTGAAACTCATGGCTGATTAACAAGGGAGGGAAGAAACACAAGGACTCAACTATAACAAAATAAAACAGGAATACTGAGAGCACAAAATACACTTAAATAACAAAACCAGGAGGAAACTAAATAAACAGAACATGTCATGACAAAAAGGCGATTATAAATGCAATCAAAGTGGTTTTACATGACAATCCCCAGAGCCTAATCCCTGTGATAAAAATCTCATTTATGCGATTATTATTATCAGTCTGGGAGGGCTGACTGAGAAGTGAAGACCGGGCAAGATAGGCATAATGAATTATATAAATAAATGTCATTTTGTCTGCATTTTTAGCCCACTATTTCATCTCTGCCATCTCCTCTAGCCATTTAGGTTTGGCAGTCCCTTATAGCCTCTTTCTCTGTCTTGTTTGTATGATATAAAATACAACATACCGCCCTCATATAGGCAGAGGCATTCGTGCACAAACCGTCTCCACAGAGAGCTGTATGCCTCTGATGTAGAATTTCAGCCATTATTATCCTGACTGTAATGTGTCCTAATGGCCAGGAAGAGCTTTGAAGACATGAAACTGTAATATGATCCATTATGTACCTACATATAAAAGAAATGATCCTCATTACCAACATTTCTCTAAAGCCTGTGTTTAAAAAAACAACCTACTCCAGACTCGCTCCGTCGAAGAAAAAAAGGGAGAAACACCTGCAGCTGTCTTGAAAAGGGTTTACATGAAAAGACTGATTCCACTTTTATGTCTGTAAGACTGAAATCAGGGTAGAGATCCTGCCTGGCTTTATCACAGAGCAACTAAATCCATGTGCCGGCATCTTTACAACTCGTTATTTATCAGCTAGAGCGGTTCACATTACTGTTCACCTGTTTAGGTCCTGATTTTCAACCTGTGAAAAAAACTAAATCAGACTCTATGAAGTTCAAATTTCATGTTGGTTTTATGTTCTTGTCATATATCTGTCGTAACAGCAAACTTATGTTGACCCCCGATCAATTTCAGCCTCCGCAGACATCTTTCAGTTTTAGAGATCAAGTTTTGTCACACAGTGTGTAATGTCACTGTAGAGGTCCACTGTCATAGATCTCGAATGTAATCCAAACCTGGATGGCTGTGGGCAGATTGACAGGAGAGTTACATGACAGGGTAGCGCATTACAAGGTGCAGAGAGTGTGCCAGTACAAGCCCTCAGCTGCTCGGACAAGATATGATAAACTGCAAAAGGAATAAAGTCAGAAGAGGTAACATCTGGAAGATATTTGTTATACAGTATATCTCAAAGTGTATTCGAGTGTAGTCAATTTTGCTGGACACTTAAAGGGATATTCTGGTGTAAAATTAATTTAGGGTCAAACACACCGTAACTCTGACTCAGACGCTCCTCGAGAGATGAATGTTGCCAACTGCTTGCTTCTCTAGTTGTAACAACTTTTTTTGGGGATGATAATTTCTTTATCATTTCCTTGAAGTAATAATCACCATATTAATCATTTTGCACTGCAGACGCGGTAGTTCTTCTGCCTCAGCAACTCGGTCTGATTGCATTTCCATGAAGTAATGATCATAAATGTTCTTCCTTGAGCTGCGTCACCCCGCTGTAGTCCGTAATGGACTAGCTATCCTGTGGTCGTTACTAAAGTTGGTATAACTAGAGAAAGAAGCGGTCGGCAACATCTCTTGAGGGGGTGTCTAACTCGGTGTTACGGTGTGTTGGACCTTAAAATAATTTTACAAGGAATGTCCCTTTAAGGGTAAAAATGCAAATGCACTTAAATCTAAACAAGTTTTTTCTTATTTTTAGCAAAGAAAAAATTGATTAGGCTTAATTTCAGCCCAATCCACCGGAAAAGTCCTGAAAATGACTTATTTCAGGATATTACACATTAAAAAGTGAGACCCAAGTTGAGAAATAAGGAAAAGTATGTTTGTCAAGTTCTTAAAGGAGATGTTTTCTTATGTCAAGAAATGTAACTCTTATTTAAAGAGACATCATACTCCATTACAAATAATTGCGTTTCATTTTTGCTGTGTAGTCTTGGAATAAGCTTCATTTCTAGACTTTTTACCAGCTACAAGACAAAAACACTTACCGAGAGCAGAGTTTTTTTTTAAAGGAGAGACTAAATTATACTTTCATGCACATCAGTCATGAATCCTTTTATGCGATTACTGAATCATCTTGAAGGTGACTTTGTTAAACTTACAAAAATGATCCCTTTTCTGTTTATACTCCACACCTGCAGGCACAGATACCCCAGCTCACACTCGCTGCTAAAACTTCTATCTTATAAACACTCACACTGGCACCATAGTAAAGACAAACCCAGTTTCAGAACTTTATATAATCTATGACAAACTGCATCAGTCCAGTATCATCCACGGCCCAAACACTGCCATAAAAAAAACAGATTCCAGCCACTTTAAGAGCTTCACTGACTGTGCGTGTTTGTGTTTATTTGTCTCCTCTCTTCTCCAGCCCAAACGGGTTTCTCCAGGCTGTGTTGAGATCCAGCATCTTATTTGTGCTGTTGCCTTCAAGAGGCAGTGACACATTACAGTGAAGTATGCCTGAGGCTTTAATAACAATAGTAAGAGCACCTGGGAGGAAGAGCGGCTTGTTAGGCTTCGTAGACACCTCAAGTTGCTGTTGTGAGAGATTCATGTGTGGAAGTGTGTGTGGAAGTGTGTGTTTAGGTGGGTTGCATTAAACTTAAAATGAGCCATCAAGGGGATAACATGCTCATTTCAGGTTCCTTTAAGGGAAATCTTTCCTCCATCAGTCTCTCCGTTTAATTATGTGAATATTTTCACGGACATTGTTAGTTCCAAGTGAAATTCACCCTCCTGGGTCTCCATCTGTCTGTTTAGGACTACAGACAGCACAGGGTTGAAGGAAATAATTAATGCGTGTTTGTGTGTGTGAGTCTGAGTGACAATGCCAGAGGTAAAACTGTAATGCGATTCAATGACAGAAGCTGCGGCGCTCCTGCTGGCGTTCCTCTCCGCTAAGTCATCAGAATTAAACAGCTCGCTTCATTGAGAAAGAGTGAGAATGAGTCACTTCACACTTCGTTTATAACCAACCGTAGTGAACAGCCAATTTATATTTACATTTAAGTAATTTACTCGTCACCTGTGCAGCCTTTAGAGGTAATTTCGATGAATTTGTTGGTGAAATAGCTGCTGTGAAATGCTTCAAGAGAGGAACTAATAACTGTTTTGCTGTCGTAGCGCTCTTACTTAAGGTCAAAAAGGACAGCTAGAAAATAAGCATAACATCACCCAAATGGTCAGTGTTGAACTGTAAGAGCTTGATTGATATTTTTGCACCTTTTAAAGATAAATATTGCTGATGTGACATATTCATCCAAAGGAAACTTGTTTAGTGCATTTTGTAAGAGAGCATCCATTTTTTCAAAAGCTCCTATGAGGAGTGTTGTCACCTTATAATTCATGATCATGATATCCAAAAGCAAACCTGACCTCAGCGTTAAGATTGCTGCCTGAAACTTTTATAAAGGGGTTAGTGTCAGCTAAGCAGCTGAAGAAACAGTCCAGTTTTCACATTTTATTTTTCACATGAAATATTTACACAAATGTTACATTTGGCTGTCAACAGTCAGGAGTTTGATTTTTTTGGGGGGTTAAATTTACTACTCAAAGGGATATTCCGGCTTAAAATTAATTTAGGGGGGTGACGCAGCTCAAGGAAGAATATTTACGGTCATTTCTTCATGGAAATGCAATCAGACCGAGACGCTAAGGCAGACGAACTACCGTGTCTGCAGTGAAAAATGATGAATATGGAGATTATTACTTCAAGGAAATGATAAAGAAATGATCATAAATGTTCTTCCTTGAGCTGCGTCTCCCCGCTGCAGTCTGTAATGGAGTTGCTACAAACAAGCGGCTGCTGGAAGAGAGTAGGTAAGTTGTGTTTAGTCTCTTAGCTAAAGAAATTAGGCAAAGTTAAAAAGATGTTTGGTAGCTAGTGCTGTGGCTGGGACCCTATACGTACTGTTGATGAAGTTAGGTGCTGTTCTGAGCATTATTTGTGGCTATAGAGTGGCATTTTGGTTGAGGTTTGTTTATGGCTCCTCAGATCGCTGTGTATTGCTATCGTGCGGTCATGACTAAAGTTGGTATAACTAGAGAAGGAAGCGGTCGGCAACATTCATCTCTCGACAGGGGTGTCTAACTCGGTGTTATGGTGTGTTTGACCCTAAACTAATTTTACGCCGGAATATCCCTTTAAGCAAAGACTGCTTTGTCTACAGGAAGTGCCAAAACTGATACAAATGATCCAATTTAGTTGAGTTAACATATAAAAAGTTTACACAGTTTTATAAATTATTTATTGCAAATATAATAAAACAGATATAAAACGTTGCTGAAGAGGTGAGTATCCAAAATACCTATTAATAAAAACTGCTAATGATTTGCAAGACATGTAACCACGGTAACACAAAGTTCCTGCTTTACTGGTGAAATGAGCTTCATTGAGCTGTGAGTGTCACACCAAACAAAGTCTATATGTCACCCTGATAGGCAGGTGGTCTGTCCAGGGATCAGTCCACTTCTCGCCCTGTGACAGCTTGTGTGTGCTCCAGTCCCCCCACAGCCCTGAAGGGGATAAGTGGTGTATATAAAACAGACTTGTAGATGCATGAACTTTTTACAGTAAGAGTCACTTTTTGTGCCTTTTTTACTTCGGATCAAAGCAGCAACAGCTTGACAAGATGTGCCGGTCTTACACCCAACTTTGATTGCTAAACTCAAAAACCGCGACACTTTCTTCAAGAGCGTGTTAAGACCTGCGGATGTGTACGCCTGAAACTGAAGCTTCTATCCCGTAAGATTGAACTACAGCCTGCGAAATAGGAAAAAAACAGAAGAGTGTTTTGAGTCCACAGTCGCACCACGAGTAAAGAATGGACATTTTCCATAGACATTCAGCAGACGTATGTGACCCCACTGAACTGTGAGAAGAAAGGGACAATGAGAAAGAACAAAAAAGGCAGAAAAGATGTTCCTAACAGAGACCGGAAAGACAATTAAATAAGTCAAACGAGGTCAGGGTTGAAGTGAGAAGCAAAAAGCGTAGTTTTTAACGAGTCTGTTCGTGACATGATGACGCATTTGGCTTTCACTGGCGAGGTAGAAATAGATTTTCAGTAATTAAACAACTTTTAGATTTAGTTAGAAGTTAATTTGGACAACTTAATAATGTCACAAACAACCAGAGTATCAAAACTTACTGAATCAACTAATTAATAGACGGCCTCAGGAATGGATCAAGCCTCTTTATTCTAGATGTAACAGTGAGACTGTGAAATGAGAGAATAACAACATGAGCTTTATCATTTGGAGAGCAGCGCCTCACCGGGAAAACTGCCAATGTAAATTATTCTGCTACATGAGCAGCAGCTTTGTGATTTAGTGCGCTATACCAGACACCAAAATGTCATTTTTAAAGACCTTAAAGGATACTCGGCGTGGAGCAGCGACAGCAGAGAGACAAAACGACAAATGATTATTTTTTCATGGAGTCTAATTCTCTCAGTGTCTCATTCGCTGGGAAGAAGCTGCTCCACGCACTGGGTTCAAAATGGAGAAGAGGAAGGAACAAGTTGCTCTAAACTTTTGTGTGTATGAAATGATGGCGGCTGATCACAAAGACTACGATTTAATGGTGACTTCTCCGATGCATGTAATGGGAACATGCTCTGCTTTACCCAAAGAGCCGGAAAGAGTCTCTCCAACTTTTCTGATCTTTAAAAATCAAATACACCAAGTTTGTACTGGAGGAGCCGAAATGTGTGGGGTTTAAAATATGCGTAAGACCTGTGTAACTTGACAGAAGCTGAATAGAGCTGTCAGAGAGGTGGGTAGAGAAAAATACAGCTTTCTTACTGCTACAAATCCCTGAATCCAGATGATTCATTACTAAAAAAGGAGTTTGAAAGTTAAAGGAAGTGGGTGTTTTGATGTTAGATTGTGTGACAGATGGTGACGGTCCAAGAGAGAGTCAGATCAGAGGCCAAAGATGGAGATATCCTTCTCTGTGAATCATCGGTGAGCAAATGACGCCAGCGACAGACAGAGAGCAGCAGTGGGGTGGGATGGGGGTTCATTTGGAGCGTCAGATCGGACTGCTTAATTAGTCGTCGCCTTTGACAGAAAACATCTGCCTTCCTCTCGCCTGTTTGGCTCACTCAAACGTGGAAGAAGTCATTGGCAGCAGAGTGTGAACGGTTTCAGGGGGTTGGATCGTGGATGACTCAACAGACTGCCACCGCTCTGAGACGGACCCAGAAGCCTGTCCTCAGCGAATCTGATACCAGAGCAGCTGCTACCAACCCGAGGAGTTTATAATTAATGAGTCCGTTTAGTCAGCCTGAAGAGCATTTTACCGCTGTAGTTTGATTTCATTTCAGATTTATGAAACGGGTCTTATTTTTACAGCCGGAGCCATGATTCCCATCTGTTAGGGCAGCACTGTACAGACGTTTTTGTAACATGAGTATCATCTTTGTCATTGAAGAGAGGAGACAAAGTTAGACGAACGAACTGAAGAAAAAAAAACCAACGATTAACCAAATAGTCCCATTTTTTTTGCGGGACAAACCCCTGGAAGGATTTTATTTCCCATGAAAAACTGGCTAACAGTACATTATCTAGTTTTTTGTCCAGCACAAACAAGTTGATTTGAAGCTTATTTCATTTATGTAAATGTGAATTATGTAGCTAAAATAGTCCCTCAGTCTTTCGTTGCGCTTTAATGGCAGCTGTGATGTTATCATCTTACTTATAAGTCAAATTACCAATTAACTTAAAGCTCCTGTGGGCGTTTTTTACGTTTTTTTTTTTTTAAGGAAGTAGACTAAAATTCATACTGATGCCTCTTTATGACGCACAAAAGGAAACAACACCATCAGCATAAGATAGAACATGTTTGTAGTGTTATTATTAATGCCTGACTCTGGTGCAAGGGGGGTAGGTGTCATCTGAGCAGCAAAGAGACACAATTTGCATGAAAAATATTGTTTCATAAATTAAACATAATACAAGAAATTAATACTTTTCCACAGTGTTAACAGGAAGAGATGAAGTTTTAATGTGTATTATTGTGCTGGTCTGTTTCAAAGATGGATTCGATGTGACTTGTTTGATTAGGGCTGGGCGGTATGGCCTCAAATTGATATCACGATATATTGAGCAGTTCACCTAGATGACGATAAATGGACGATAACCACTCCACAAGCTGCTCACCCCCTCCCACATTAACTTCGTCAACTTCAGCCGCTCCTACTTCTGAACCGTCCTCCATCTCCTCACCTGTCTTTCCCTCGTTGTTACGGACTGGATGGGGTGGAGTCACGTCTCTGATGTAGAACAGCGTCTTAAAGGGACATGAGACCATAGCCTACCTACACACATCCAAAACCAACTATTATTTATTTATTTATTTTGACACCAAATATACTGACATAGGCAAAATGACGTTGGTTATTGTAGGTAAATTTTGGGTTTATCGCCCAGCCCTATATTTGATGCCTTTACTGTCTTTTCTCCCTCAACCATTGTTAGAGAGATCAACCAATCAGAATCCGGTGTTACACAAACGGCTGATCTTTGTGAGGTATTTCTCTCCCGGATTCTCTGTAACTGGTGGAAATATTTTGTGGGCGCACTGACAACCTAGGTAGAAGTTTTTAAAATCCGTAGTTTCAAGTCGAATATAATGACTATCTCGCTTGAATGCATTTACGTGACTAATCAGAAATGGTATTCTATTAAATTTTGAAACGGAGTCTTTTAAGTTGCACTTTTAAAATAATCCGCTGACCCTC
This sequence comes from Xyrichtys novacula, assembly GCA_962446985.1. Taxonomy (NCBI): domain Eukaryota; kingdom Metazoa; phylum Chordata; class Actinopteri; order Labriformes; family Labridae; genus Xyrichtys; species Xyrichtys novacula. The sequence continues at coordinate 7,473,613 of OY660881.1, read as the reverse complement.
GCCTTGAAGGCTGTACCTTTCAATCGAAGAGTCTCCTTTTTACCTTCAGAAGCTTCAAATGAATCTCTCTGACCTTTTTATCCTGATTGTGAGCCGTACCTTTGGTCAGATTGGAGACAAGGGAGGATGGAACTGCAAATTTACACCTTTGGAGTTTGAGAGAGAGAGAGAGTGAGCGTCATGATATTATAAAGGTATATAAATGTATGTATAGGTAGTGTATATTTTTTAAACCTGCATGTATGACTCAATATTATTCATTTGTGGAGAAGCTGTGTAATCGATTCAGCAGAGGAAATAATTACTCCACGTTGGAAAATGATCCGAAGCAACAGAGCTGTTGAAGATGAAATTTGCGACATAGAAATGACACAATTCAGGACCCTCCCTCTCAACCTTTTACTCTTAATATACTCATTTCCCATCAGGAAGGCATTAAGTGTTTCCTGCAGAGGCTGTGAATGAAACTTTTCAAACTCCCACAATCTGCTTCATCAAGCAAAAATGAAATTAGCATTTTTTTCTCGAGAGCTTGTTTACCCTGCCAACCCCCACTGCTGCTGCTGCCGCTGCTGCTGCTGGTGTGTGTGTGTGTTACTAAGCGATGCTGCGGAGGAGAGACTGATGAGAGGAACAACTTCTGACTTAAATGCACCAGACAGATACACTTTTTTCCTCGCTTTTGCACCTGCACGGATTACAGAAAATGTCGGCATGCAGTCCTTGAACACACTGAGTTGCATTAAAAGGCTTATTTGCTGTTTTAAAGATAAAATGTGCATAAAAATGTTATTGACATTCATGACACAGCTTTCATTGAAGCTGATTGTAATCCCTGATTAAAAATCAGCGCTCGAGAGCACCCAAAGGTTGACTTCACTGAGTCAGAAACGCGCTGTGGAGTGTCATCTGTTTCTTCTGACACATATTTATTTAGACCTTCACTTGGATCGTGTGATCTGGTTCATGCCCCCTGGATTCCTCTCTCTGTAGTCACTTTAAATACATCAACTCGAGTGTCTGACATCATGGACCTTTTCCTGAGGTGTCAACAAGATTCGAGTCAGATGGAGTATGATGGAACTGCAACAGATAAGCAGTTCTGCTTTTGAGTGGAGTTCCTGATTTCTTTTATTTTTTGCAGGATTATTTTGGTAGATGTACAGCAGGACCCGCTGAACTCCTCCGGTAATCTTTGGTACTAAGAGTTAGTTTATTTGCAAAGTTTCCAGGTAACATATGACTGAGTTGTCTGGTGAACATGAACAACCTGAAACAGAAACCCTCAGAGAAAACAGAGAGAAGTTTACAGGCGGAAAGACCCAAGATGCCGCTTTACACCGAGAGTTATTAATCACAGCTGCACCAATCCAGCACTGTGCTTCATGTGGGACTTTAGTTTTCCTCATTCAAAAACCACAATCTAGAGTTTCTTTCTTCCCTTTATTTTTCTTTACTTTCTTTTTCTCTTTTCTTTCTTTCTATTTTTCATTTTTCTTTCTATTTTTATTTTTCTTTCTTTCTATTTTTTGTGTCTTTTTTATCTTTTTCTTTCTTTTTTCCTTTCTTTTAATTGTTTTTTCTTTTTCTTTCTTTTTTCCTTTCCTTTTTTTTTGTTTTTTTCATTTTATTTTTCACGCTTTCTATTGTTATTTTCTATTTTTCTTTCTTTTTTTTATTATTTTTTTTCTATTCTTATTTTCTTCTATTTTTATTTTTATTTCTATTTGTCTTTCTTTTTACTTTTATATTTGTCTTTCTTTTTACTTTTTTATTTGTCTTTCTTTTAACTTTTCTTTTCTTTCTATTTGTCTTTTTGCTTTTCTTTTTTCTTTTTCCTCTTTCTTTCTTTCTTTTTTTTTTCTTTCTTTCTTTTCCTAGACAATGCGCTTATGCAACAAAGCAAGAACAACCACATTGAAACCTCCTTCCTAAACACCCAGTGTGTTTACTGCTTCAGATTTCTTTCTCCCGTGATGCTACTGTCTTGACTTGGTCGTACCTTGCTGTTATGATGGATGATGTGGAGCATTAGTACCCAAAATGCAAAACCAGACTGAGGAAAGACTGAACAGGTTTATTTTAGAGGTAAAGTGGGTGAGGAGAGGGTCCAGAGTCCATGAGAGTGTGCTGGGTTGTGAGCTGGTGAGAGGCTTAGGCACGGAGAGAGGCAGTAGAAAAAGAGGAGAGAGGAGCGAGGGTTAAACACAAGAATCCAAAAACACCAAAAGTCTCACTAGAATCACTAGAGTTCTTGAGAGGGCCGTTGTGCCACAGTGTGAAGGTGATAATACTCCGGCGCTGAGGCTTGTGACTGTAGCAGTCTCAAAGCTGTCTTGGTTGCAGAATGGATACTGGTGAGTCTACTTAGCCTTAGTGCCTCAGGTGGAAAAGGTGAAGTGAGAAACACACAACCCACACAGGAAACACGATCCCAAACCAAAATAAAATATGCAAAATCCGTCTCACCACAGCTGTCAGCTTTTTGACCCTAAGTCCTTTTGCATTTTTGTAAATTTAAAAGCCTTATTGAATTTCATAAGATGCTAAATAGACTATTAGAAACAACAAACTTAAACAATACTCAGAGGATGCACCAACTGCATAAGTCTGCGTAAAACTGGACCTTTAAAAAGACATGTAAATGTGTTTTTTCCACTGGAATGGCACTTAATAGAATTTCATTGTAGTTGCATGTATACACCTCAATCGGACTTAGACTTGCATAAACAATCTGCATATGCTACATGGTTAGCACATCAGGCTTTACCTCAAAGTTGGCCCAATAGTAGAGAGCTGCCAACCACCCCATCAGAAGAGGACATACACCCAGTTTCCAAACTCTAACCTTGACTTGACTCCACTGTGCAAGTAAACACACTGACTAATTCATCTCTCTGTTATTAGTCACACTGAAAAGGATCATTTTCTCCACTTTGATAGAAGTTGGCGAGTGAGGATTCAGCATTAAAGTTTGGTGAAGGACTCGTGTGTTGGCAGGGATGGTCTGCAGTCACAGCTGTGTAGCTCTCGATCAGCGTGTGCACACAAACACACAAATCTCACTGCATATAGACAGTTAAAGCAAACACATGAAAGGTGCTTCTTCCCTCTGACATATTGTTTTTCTCCTGTCAGCATAAACAAATGAAAATAGTCGAAAAGGAGATATTCTGGCAGTAATGAGACGCTTACATGCGGCTCTCTGCTTCACTTTAGAGCTGATATATGAGTTTCTCCCTGAGTTTATCATTTTTTATGATTAAACTGATGAGAGAGCAGAACATAGGATAAAAACAGGACGTCCAATTACATCTCTGACTGTATCTTACACACACACACTGAAAAGCACGTACACAGAACTCCCTTAAGCTATCTTCCTGATGGAGAGAGTGATGCATTCTGGGGGGAGCCCCATAGAGAGCAGGGAGGAAGATGCATCTGCCGGGTCAAAGGTCACCCCATGTCTGCTTACTGCCTTTGACATTTAGATTTTCTTCTTGGTCCTTGTGTAATATGTAACCAGACAAGTTGACTGAGAGCCTGTTTGTACTCACAGAAGGGCCGAGTCAAATCGAGTCTCTTTAACCCAGTGTGACATACTGTCAACCGAGGGTCTCCTGGGGGGTTACACCAAAACTGGGAGAATAACAAAGTAATCAAGATCAGAGAGAGACAGCTGAAAGAAAAAAAGGTTATTCATCAGATTACATGATATTTTTATGAAAAAGGATTAGGGCCACATAAAGAAAGAAAAAAAAAATAAATAAAGTCAAAATTTCTAGATTAATGACAAAATTTCTAGATTAATGTAGAAATTTCGAGATAACAAAATGTCGTGAATTGTGTCAATAAAGTCGAAATTTCCAGATAAAAGGCGAAATTTCGAGATTACAAAGTGTCAAAATGATGTGAATAATGTCGAAATTTCCAGATTACTAAAATTAAAGTTTTGAGATTAAAGCCGACATGAAAAAATTTGACTTTAATCTCCAAATTTTAAACTTTAATCTCGGAAAAATCTTCCTCTTGTAATTAATTTTTTCTCTTTTTGTGGCCCTTATCCTGTTGTGAAAATTTTAACACTTAAATTAACTAGAATAAAAGTATGGAGAGACTAGAAAGAAAAACTGAAAACAAAACAGCATTACAATAGACAGATAGTTAATATAACTGCTCCTTGAAACGACAAAACCCAATGTAATCTGACATTACATAATAACTGTGTAATATCTGTAACTGCTAGAGTAATATGCTTGTCCACAGGGGGCGCCAAAGTCAACAAAAGCAAAAAGTTCCTTAAAGGAGCTTTAAATGAAGAGGAGATCTAGACCTCATTCAAATTCAATAAGTGAATTTTTATTAATATTATTATTTACTGACAATAAATATGATCAAAAAGTGACACTAAAATATAAACTTTAGATTTGAAGTCATAGCGGGGTTAAGAGAGGAGGTTTTTAAGACCAATCCAGCACATACACCTCGAGTTTAAGTTAGATTAAAATGTGTTCATAGCAGTATTATTAGTTCCAGATTAATAAATAATTTCAGGAGGAAATGAGACAATTGTGACCTTTTCTTAAGTCTGGTATCCAACGTTGAGTTGAGTTGAGTTGAGGAGAGACATGTTCAAGCTGAGTCACGTTGAAGGAAGCCGCTCTGCTGTAGACGGTTTGGAAAAGTTCCTCGTAACCTTTTGTAGAGATGCAGGACTGATTAGGTGGACATGTGTTTTCTTTGAAATACAAATGTATTTTTCCATTTGACTACTTCAAGATAAGTGTGCCACTTTCACACTATCAGGGGCCACAAATCTCCTCTTTTGTAAACTCACTGTGCAGTTTTGTTTGGGTTTGAAGACAACCTCATGGAAAGCTTTTGGCTCTGCTGTGTGCTGTCCTCCCATATCCTGATCTGGCTGCACTCATTTATTTAAAACAGTGAGATAAAACTATTAGTGAAGAAAAATAGAACAGTTTAGATGTCAGATTAGAAGGGGCTGTGTTTAATAATAATAGAAACGAGCATCCCTTCCACTCTCTATTTCTGCTTCACAGCCATACCTTTATTATGAATCAGAGGCTGTTGTTATATAATCCCTCATGTCCAAACATGCAAGCAACAGAACCATCACTGTAAGGGTCAGTTAGCCCTGAGTATATATGCTGAGCTGTCATGAGGACCCTGTAGTTATTAATGACTGTTCCGCATCTGTTTAATAGCAGTTATATTACAGCTTTATTTATAGTTTCTAAAAAAATAATGATGTTACCTAATGTTTTATGTGTAAATGTTTGAGTGATTTTAGCTGTTACATAGCCATTAATCAAACAATTTATGTAGCGCCAATTTACAGCAAGAGTTTTTTCAAGTACTTTAAAAAAAAAGCAGGTCTAGACCCGACTCTAGACCTGCTTTTTTGGATTTACAAAGACCCAATGTAAGGTGGGATAAGATTAGGGCTGGGCGATAAACAGAAAATTTACTGATACCGAAATTCACAACAATAACTGCCGTCATTTTGCCCATATCGGTATATTCGTTGTCAAAAACAAACAAATAAAAGTAGGTTTTGGATGTGTGTAGGTAGACTATGGTCTCATGTCCCTTTAAGACGCTGTCCTACATCAGAGACATGACTCCACCCCATCCAGTCGGTAACAAAGAGGGAAAGACAGGTGAGGAGATGGAGGACGGTTCAAAAGTGTTAGTGGCTGGAGCGGTGGCTGAAGTAGACGAGATGTGGAGCAGTTATCGTCCATTTATCGTTATCGAGGTGAACTGCTCAATATATTGTGATATTGATTTGAGGCCATATCTCCCAGCCCTAGAGAAGATTGAACTCTATCTTGTAAGTTCAGACCCACATGAGTGCAGCACTTTGCAGCTTTTGGTAAGTTACAGTGGAAGAACTTCCTTCAACAGGCAGAAACCTCAAGCAGAACCAGACTCATGATAGACAGTCATCTGCTGAGTTTGCACTGAGTTTAGAGAGGAGGGAGAGAGAGATGCAGAAAGGAAGAGATAGACAGAGGTGAGATTGGTAGGTCCACAGCAGTAAAACATCTACAGCAGAGATCCAGAGGAACCTACAACATGATGGAGTTCAGTCTGTGTATGAGTGACTCTATTCGGACATGATGATTTAAAGTTAATGACGCAGACAGAAAGAAGGTAGAAAAGGAAGGAAAGGTGCTTAATGTGCGAGTAACTAAGAGCTGGCCCAGGCCTGAACCAGATCTATCTATGAGCTTTATCAAAAAGAGTGAGTCTTTGGTCTTCTTTCTGAATTAAACCACCCACCTTAGTGTCCCATGGTAAATTTGGATATGTTTCATTGACCCAACTATCCACTTAGACTTCCTCACTAACTCAAGTTTGCTCTCTGCTCCAGCCTTAAAATCCCACAATTCATTGAAAAGTAAACTTGTATGTTTTAGAAGCAGTTTTCTAAATCAGCTGATGTTTTTTCTTGAGGGAATAGTCTGCCCTCTGAATAAGTGCGAGCAATAGAGGAAATTTATGACTCAGATTGTTTTCAAAGAAATTTATGATAAACATGGGATCTATTTCTGGAACATGTTTTCCAGTTAAAGACGAGGATTTTCAGAAGACAATTTGTCCTCTACAGAAAATTTATAACGGTCTCGAGTTTAGAACACAGAAGTAGCATGACAGCACTGACAAACTTTAGGACTTTGTGAGAAGTTGTTGAAGCCCCAACAACAGTTTTACTGTTCCACTGAACTAAAGCGGGAGATCAGAAATCTGTCATGTGACACTTTTTGTCATCATGATGGAGGACTCAGCAGATCAAACAACACTTATATCTGGTTTTGGAAGCCAATCACAGTAATTTATTATGACATTTAGGTCGGACAACATCATGGGAAACATGATTTTCCCTCTGTCTCCTGCTCCTTTAAGAAGACACAGTCTTGATCTTGATCTTTGACGGCAGAGTTTGATCAGAGCTCTGCAGATGAACCTTTTCATCCTTTTCATCTGCTCAGGGCATGACTCAGATTCTCTCAAGGACCTTAAAAAAAGCGATTATTTCATATTTTTTACCTTCATTCACACACTTGATCCTATCTTAGAAATGACTCCCTGAATTCAGCTTCATGCACGTGCTAAACCATACACGTTTGCTGACATTGATTCTAATATTGACTAAAAAGCAGAGCAGGTAGAAACAACGCAAGATGAACATTGTTAGCACTAGCAGAGATGAAACAAGAGAGTGTAAACAAACAAAGTCAAAAAGAGAGGAAGAGAAACGGACTGATTTCATCCATGTGCTTTCAATATTTGGATCTTGTAAGGCCATGATATCACTGACACTATGCTAACAGATGGTGTTTCAGTGTTATACCCCACAGATGGGGGAACATCTTTATTTGCAGTGAACTAAAACAGAGATGACGGCATCTGAGGTCATAGCTGCTTTTAAATCTAAGTGCTTTCCTGTGCTGTCACCCCGCCATCCACTTTGACCTGGAAATGTAGGGCAGCGTGCCATCGCTCTCTTACATGAACGCATGCCTGCACAACTCAGAATAGAAAACAAAAATGTACATAAACCTACATTTTTTCCTGTCTTTCAGCTGTGTCTCAGTGCGTGTCGGTACTAAGCTGTGGACCCCACTATGAGTACGCCATCGAGGAGTTCTGCCTCGCCAAGTTCAAACTGGACATGCAGGAGCTGGACCAGAGACACTGGTGCAGCTGGGAGGACACAGTGGAGTGAGTAGCACACACATGCATTAACAGCAGGAAATATAACTGGAGCGTGAACATACGACTTTATGCATACAATGTTTTATGTATCATGTGAATAATGCTGCGTTCGGAAGTCGGGTGTCAGAGCTGGTTACATCCGAGTTGACGGTGTTCCAGTTAACAAGTCGGAAAACAAAGACGGATGCCTACAGTTACCCGGGATTTCCACTGAATCCGGAATGGCTCTGATCCGGAACATCGGCAAATTCACTGTACGCCAATTCCTACCAGATCCGTTTGTGAGGCGGGTTTCGTGGCAGATTACGGACAGCAGGGATCACGAGAACTCACAAGAACTCACGGATTCACGTGCAATCGCGCGATAACAAGTTGTCTTTAGCCACATAGGCTAACCATATAAGCAGTAGATTGTGTCCTTCCAGAGGAGGAAATCTACTTCTAGACTTATAAAATCAGCATCTCCTCATCCATGGTGTCATTGGGATGAAATGCTGTCTATAAACCTTTTACTTGTTCGTCTCCGCTCGTTTGCATGGTGTAAAATATGATCCCCCTGAAACAAGTAGCGTTTTATTTTGAAAAGAAGTCAAATATTTTATTTTGTGTCTGTGCCCGACTTCCTTTCCAGCACGGGTTAATCTGTGCTGAATTTATCTGGCATGCTCTGGCGTCCAGAAAAAAAAAAACAACTCTTCTGATCTGCAGCGGAACGAAAAGAAGCCGGTGGAAATTGACACATTAACTTGAATGGTTACATCAGCTGCGATCAGCCTTTTAGTAGCCATTCCGAATTCGGTGGAAATTGGGGGTTAGTCTTTGTCAGCTGTTGTTTACTATTGTCAGCTGTCGTTAGCCATTGTCGGCGGTTGTTTGTTGTTGTTAGCTATACCAGTTGTTTTACTCTTACAATAACCATAGCAACGTGTTCACAGTTAGACGTTGGGCAGTACAACATCTACCAATTATTGAATTGCACAAAAACAAAACAGAAGTGCTAATAAATAATACATTACGAGAGCTATCATCGTTACTCTTTACTGTTGATGACTGTGCTGCCATCTTGGAGTATGACGTTGTCGTCAAATCGGGGTTGGTGAGGATCATCCCACATTCAGAGTCGAAAATCCGACTTCGGGGTGAATTTCAGATGAATTTCCAACTTGGAGCTCAGAGATTCTGAGTTCCGAGTACAACTGGGACGCAGCATAAGTCAAGACTAAAACAGAGGGTATATTTGTTGTGAAAAGAGTGGATGTGTGGTTTCTGGCTGGAGATTCTCACTACCCTTCCAACATTTTGGGCAACCTCCAACAGCTGATTAGATACCGGGTGAGAGACGACAGAGAGGAGAGAGAGAGAGTAGGAGGAGGAACAGAGAGGGCTACGCAGAGATGGGGGACAAAAACTGAACGTTCCTGGCATCAGCAGATATCCTTTGTGCACGTCCAAATGTCACCCTTGCATTTACCGTGAGAGATGCCACAGGTTTGGGTGCCAGTTTGAGTGTAATTAAACAATCACATAAACACCAGAGAGCCTCTGTTTAACAATCCATCTACAATTACCCATCAAACTGCTTTGTATTTAAAGTAATACAATCCCAATCATGAAATACCTGGATTCAATCTGATGCTGCCATGGAGAGGAAACCCAATTAAGCTTCTGGTCTCACGAGCGGCACTACTTCAATGAGAGCAGTCGGCTGAGGCCTTTGTAACCGTACCAGAGAATTTGAGGTTTTAGCCAACTGTGTCAGAGTTGGTTTGGACTCAACAAGATGAGAGGTTAATTTAGTTTTCAGAACTTAAATCTTTTGATAAGTCCGAACTTTGCGCTAAAACGCGTCAGTGTGAGTTTTTGAGTGGATAAAATCACACCCGGCAGATGCACTCTTTCTGTCTGGATTGAAGAACGAGTCGGAACCAAAACATTTAAACACCACAAAGATCCATGTTTGGGTATCATCTGTTCAGTGCATTCAATTTCTACCTAAAACATTCTGTATGCAGATGACATAATCATATATGTTGAGGTTACAGCTTTGCCAAACGATATGCATATGCAGAGACAGCAAAACTTCAGGAACACTTGCAAAAGTCTAACAGTTGAAATATACTGCAGATGAAAAAAATGTGACGAAAAAACGCCAAAACAACTGCATGAACAGCAAACAGGCTGAAATAAAGGAAAATGAAATAAAATCAAGATAAAATAAGAATTTCTAGTACTCCAGGCCTGTAGGGGGCGCTGAGTGATACAGTGTTGTAAGTGAAGGGTTTTCTGATAGTAAAGTAAAGCACCAATAAAATTCTCAGTAGTGTGCACACTCAGATAAAGATGACTGCTTGGTCAGAGTCTCCTAAACTTGGCGAAATTATGTAGCCCCGTCTGCAGGAAACTGTCGCCTAGCTTGCATCCTGGTCTGGATGATACACTAAAACATGTGCCCCATACGTCCTCATTAAAAAGTACTAAAATATTCCTTTACTTGCAATAAAATATTAAACAAAATCAGTAGAAGAAAGCAAAAAAGCTGTGTAAAGGGGTGAAACTTAAAAAGCAGTCAAAAATCTAGTTCTCTATTTTAAGCCCCAATGAGAAGTTTTTGTGCTTATTTAGAGAGCAGACAAATTGTTACTACATCTAAGCTCTAATACAAGAACAATGAGTGCTTCATTCTTTTAAATGAGCATACACGAAGGAAACACCGAGCTATAGAGGAGGATTATTAACGAGCAAAGTAAAGTAACAAGTGTCAGGTGTCAACAGGCCCCTCTCAGCATGTTTCTTCAGTCTGATTAATGAGATACGATACAGGGCGTACACCTTGTGATACAAGCAGCGGGATAGTGCTCTGTAGATGCAAATGATTTTGGTGAGTAAAATGCTAATGCTGACAAAATAATTGATTTAGAAAAGTGAAGGGATGCAAATAACTGTGTCCTATCTGTGGAGTAGAGAGCGTTGTTTAAATTTGTTGAAGGACAATGACTGCGGCTCATTAACTTCCTGCGGTCATTCAGGGAAGAATTATTACTAATACACATGATTATTCTCCAAATATGTGTGCATATTTGTCCTTGATTTGAGGAAATACAAGTAGCCACACAATGTGTCTAGAAGTTCCCTGTTAACTTAGAATTATCAATAACTTTGAGTCTGTGTTTTTGGTCTGCTCTAATCACTTACTTGATTATAAAATAGAAAACTCCTAACTAACTAGAAAACTAACTATGCTGCAGACAAGCACATTTACATGTATATATAATTTAATTTCGGACCATGGTACATAATCTGACTGTGAAGTCACGTAACAGCGTTGTATTTCCATCTCTCATTAGCCGAGGTCAGTTCACATGCAATACGTGACTCAAACTGATCTGCTATAATATCACCAAAGCAGATAAATAAATGAATACTAAACTATGCTTAAAATGTTTACGGTTTGATGTATGTAGAGCATAAAATGAGACTTCTAACCTTGGAGGTGATGCTGCAACATAACCTCTGAAAAGTCCATTTACACTCACATAGATATATTAAGTAGAAATTACAAGGTCAGTTACTTGTGGACCTCATAGCAGGTGCTTATATATGCTGAATTGATTTTGTAAGAAGCTTTTAAGTGCAGGAAGAATCTGAAAGCCAGTTAATGTCTTCTATGAGTGATAGCGCTATTATTTGAATCATTATATTGTTTTTAACCCTGTAAAGCACTTAGAATTACTTAATGCATGAATAGGGCTTTTTAAATACACTTGTCTTGCACTCAGTCGCTCAATAATTAGCTGTCACATCCGATCTTTTCGCTCATCTCAGGTAAGATACGAGACGTACGGCAGATGGAAAATCTGACGAGTCTGCCGATGCAGATGGAAGGCAGATGGAAAGACAGACGCTGAGCAGGAGACAGGAATGATAACATGTCACCATCTTGGTTCAATTTGAAGAAATCCCACCCATGGGGCTCGAAAAAAAAAAAAAAAAGCACCATTCTGTGTCTGCATTTTCATCCCTTTCATCACCACTAATGTCCATTTACACGTCAAGCCTCATTGTCTTTGCTGCGGCCATTAGAGCAAAAAAAAGTTCTTTATGGTAAACAACCAGATTAAGAACTTTTTGATGTTAAAATACAACTAATTTCTTATTTTTCACCACATGATATCAAAGTTTGATTCGCATTCAAGTAAAAACACTTAAATCCTGCAAAAGTATATTTAATTGGTTACTAAGAGGACCTAGAGTTGAAAGAATTTCATTAAAATGTGCCTCCATCTCCTCTGTTTTGTTGTCGCACAAGAGGAGACATAATAACAAACTCCACCGGAGCCTGTTTGCTTGTTCACCAGCTTGTTTAGCAAGCAGTGGAGGTGCACAACACCATGAGGACCTGTGCTTTGAGATGAGACACAGAGATTAAAGCTGACATGGGTGATAGTTCAAAGTCTGTGTCTCTTCCAGTGTTGTTGGGAATTCCTTTATATATAAAAACAGGCTTGTTCTCATGTAGAAGTTTTTCACTCTGGGTATAATTACTGCAGTCGGGTCGTGTGAAGCTGTTTGAGAAGAATGCAAAAATAAACATTCATTTTCATCAGTTTTGACAAGTGGAAAATAAAAGGTTGTATTGAAAACTGGTGCGTTTTAGTCCATTATATTAGACACGTTAACACTCAAGACGTCAAGCTGTGAGCATGAACACAAAAGACCCCCTTTTGTCCCCACTTCCACTTTGTTTGCAAACTCACAAAGACAGTGTCGGACATTAAGAGCAATCCAAAACCCGTGACAGTGAATGGGACAGAGTTTTAAAGCCTCCAAAAGGGTCGTTTTTATGACAAAGTGTTTATTTTCATGCGCTGTTGCAAAAACCCTGCAATTTAAAACATCAGGGTGAAAAAATAAACGCCACCTGACAAGCAAAAGAGTCGTTTTAGTCTCTCATGGTGGAGTGAATGAAATGAATGTTCCACCCGGTGTTATTTAGTGCTTTAATTGTGCTAAAATACAAAACAATGTGTATTTGTCCTGCCCGGGATTAAGGTCCTTACGCACCAGGACCGACGCAAATATACGATATTCGGAGGCGAATTTTGGCGCGCCTGACTATAGACATCGAGTGCGATGCGATTTTGTGACTTTCCAGGGGGAAAAAGACGCGTCCCGGGTGGAAGCAAGAAGACTGACACAACAGCAGACTGAGTGTTTTTCAGGTCTGATTAGACACTAGTGTTGAGTATCGCGGGACGGGAAAATGTTGCTGATGTGAACGCTTGTATTGACAGGATACGGGTTTCGAAAAAAAATATTGACGTCCGAAATAATCGCACGATAAAAACGCTCCCTGTGTGAAAAGACCTTTAGGGTGTTAGAGTGCACAGGGTCACAACTTGTGCCTTCTCATAGCTGAATACAGGCCTGTGTTTTTGATGATGCATTTTGTTATGCAATTTTTTCCCCACGTCTTCATGCATCATGACACCGCTCACTGCTAACTCCTTATCTCCTCAGCCCTAAAGCTGCAGCCTGAGGCGTCACCAAGCTTCATTGCATATTTAAAGGGATATTCCGGCGTAAAATAAATTTAGGGTCAAACACACCGTAACACTGAGTTAGACACCCCTTTGAGAGATGAATGTTGGCGACCGCTTGCTTCCTCAACCAAAATGCCACTCTATAGTCACAAATAATGCTCAGAACAGCACCTAACTTCATCAACAGTACAAATAGGGTCACAGCCATAGCACTAGCCACCAAATATCATTTTAGCTTTGCCTGTTTTCTTTAGCAAAGAGACTAAACACAACTTACAAACCCTCTTCCAGCAGCCACACAGTGGGGTGTCGCAGCTCAAGGAAGAACATTTATGATAATTTCTTTATCATTTCCTTGAAGTAATAATCTCCATATTAATCATTTTGCACTGCAGACGCAGAAGTTCTTCTTGGTTTGCCGCTGATTGCATTTCCATGAAGAAATGACACCGAAATATCCCTTTTATAGATCCCTAAACAATGCCACTGACCACAATGCTCCTAGATATCACTAGATCCTGAGTGGTTACCTCCATTATGCATGCAAAAGTTTTCATAGTAAATCCATGTGATCCTGCAGCTAAAAGACGTCCACTGTCAGTGTACACTTCTATTGCGTATCTTGACTTTAAGGTAATTCGTGAAGCGTTTCTGCTGTGTCTCTGTACTTAAATGTTAATTTGGAAAGTCCCCGGTTGAGAGATTTTTCAGTACGTTTTACATCAATCCGTGCATCTACATAACTCACACAGTGACATGTGTGTGATTTCTGCATTTGTAGGGGCGCACTCGAAAGATGGAAGTTAGTCACGCCGGTTTGAGTCCGCTCTCTTTAAGTCCGAAGGCTGAAATGTGTTATGTAAATGGCAACCCCTCTTTCTGCATGTGTACCTGACTCCTACAGGGAAGCGAGAGCAGATGCACTGATTGGTTTGGTTCCTGTTATGCTTAAAAAAAACATCTATGAATAATAAAGGGGCTGTAACCTCTATCTTTGCACCCTGGGCCTCACTTTGCATCCAGATTGTGCGCCGCTTGAATTGAGATTGCGGTCAGACGTTCTCCATATTTACTCTTACCCATACGCTTCAGATTGTGCAATTTAGATTGTTTAAATAGGGCTGCAAAAATGAGTGTTTTTCTTCTGTGATATTTGGGTCATGCAGATGTTTAAAACCGGTCCTCTCCATCCGACTATGCTTTATTATGACAAGTTTCGCTGCCCTCAATCTCTTCCTTCAAGTTTAAAATCAACAACTCGGGATAATCCTGTTTTATGAATATTTATGGGCATATTAACCGTGCGTTTGCTCAAGTCAATCTGTCTGCCAGTGTCAACAACAACACACAACCCTGCAGGCTGTGAGCTCATCCAGCAGCTCGCTAGGCTTACATCACAACACCGTACCCAATAAATCCAAAGAGCCATATTGTGTTTCTAATTAATCCTAATGAAGGTCTAATTCCCTCTTTGCCCTTGTCTCTGTTTTTCTTACTGCTTGGCTTGTTGGTTAGAAATAGCTCCGTTTCTTGGTTTTATAAGAGCTCTTATCCCCGCTGTGATTGTTGGAGGGTATTTTGGTCACTCATGCGTGCCTCTAAGTCGTCTGCGATCATTTAAAAACCCCCTTTGTTAGTGACCTCACATGGGGTTACATGCAAACCCAGGGCCAGAATAATCCACTGAGTCCAACAGTGTGGAAAGCTAATTGAAGTTCACTTTCTGTGGCCTTTGGTGATTAAATGGTTGATTAGTTGGCGATCTGAAATGGATTGCTGTTTGTTTTTACAAAGCTAATGACTGGAGAACATCCAGGATTGCCTGGATGTGTGAGCGGCCGCAGCTGTTATGTAATGCAAATCTAATAGAGGGAAGATTTTACCTTATTGAGGTAATTTTTAAATGAGTTTGATATGTTACAGCACACATGAATCATGGCTCCTGTTTTGTGTCTAGTTTTAGAGATGAGCTGTCGGCATCTTTAAACAACAGGAGGAAGCAAAACGGTGCATGCTTTTACTAAAGGCTAAAACATACAGGATCCATATTGAGTGCGTATAGTCAGCGTCGTGTATCACGCAGCAAATAGGTTGCCATTCTGATCAATGCAGCATCGCGTACGCATCAGCTCTGTCGCAGCTGAATGAATATACGCAACAAGTCTATTTTTGCTGCTCTACGCTTCCAATACGCGTCGATCCACACAGAAACGACGACCATGCCTGTTCCTCCTATGGTGTTTCTTCTCTTCTTTAAGTTGTCCATTTTGGACCAAAGTAATTCTAGTTTTGCCTTCATGCTTCTAATGTGAATCTGCAGATCATCATTGGTATCTTCCCCTGACAAAATATGTTTAACTAGCCAGTGCAATCTTTCGCATTCACCTCATTTGCTTCTAGTACTACTCTTGTGGACTTAGTCCTGCCCATAGACTGCATATACCATGGACAACTTGGTTCCACCTTCTACCAGTATACGGATTTGAAGCCGAGAAGCTCTCGATAATTCCGCGTTTTTTTTTCCATTTCCTGAAACCAATATTGCACAGTAGCGTTGTACGCATTTGAAGTGTCGTCGAGAGTCGCTGTGATGACGCTCAGTTCAAGCTGTGTATCTCCCGGCTGAGCTACGCAATCTTCGTACACCCAAAGGCTGTATCAAGTGTCAATCATAGAAAATGCGAACCCCCTTAAAACTTTTAAAAATTGAGTTGCACAGAAAAAAGAGGACTTGAGCACAAACCAGTCTTATAGTAACTACGTGTCAACATTGTAAGCAGGAGGGAGAAAAATTTATATTCTGTGTAGTTAATTTCTAAAGTTTGTCCACAGCTTCATAGGGATTGCTGGAGGAGGCGGGATTTATGGCCTATACTGCAGCCCGTCACTAGAGGGTGCTGTTCTCACGGTGGTTTCACCTCGTGAGGAGGCAGATGGCGTCCATTCTATATACAGTTTATGGTCCTGTCTTTCATATATAAAGATCTTTGAGAGCACAATCCACAGTTTATAGCATCTCTGTAGCTAAACTCGATGGCTTGTGCACTAGCATGCAGGTGAACCACGCGAGAGGCTTGAGCTCTAAACTGGAAAAAAGAATCCTGGAGTCTGAGTCCCAGATTGCAGTACTGTTATTCTTCTTGCGCGTATCATACTGCATTTTGTGTTTGTGTGTCAAGCGGTTGAAAAAGTTAGTTGTATTCCAGTTGCAGGTTTCACTTCCTATAAACCTGACATACCTCTAAATAACCAATGACGAGCTGCTCTAAGGGACCAGCTCATCATCGTCTGTTCCAGGTATCTGACTTTTGTTTCTTCTAACCTGTCTCTGTTGTTTACTCATTCACTCCTAACTGCTGCTGCACAGTAGGTGTCTTCGACGTGACATGACTGACTCTCTGAAAGTGTAGCCAAAACCTCTTGAAAGCTTTCTGAAAGGAGCAGCGGTTTGATATACAGCTGTGGGCGTGCATTTTAAACATCAGCGTCGCCTTCAATCATGTTTATTTGATCACTGGAAGCGTTTGTTCCTCTGGTGAAGCTCGGACACAAACCTGCTAAAGCTAAGAGTCCAGGAGAAGGATTGAAATATAGATGTTTTTGTCTTTCATTGAGAAGTGATGGCTGGAAAGGAGAGGACTATAATAGAAACTGGGTCTTTCAGATCATCGCACCGCCCGTCAAACTTTTCTTTCCACATCTATGCTTCTTATCTTCTGCGAGAAAGAGGAGAAGTCTGCATTTTTCTTGTCCAACAAACAGTCCCTTTATCCTCTTCTTCTCAGATTCCTGCAGAGACAGCTTCCCCCAGTCCTCTGTAATCTCCCTCATCTTGTAGTATTGGCTCGTACTGAACTGGAACACTGCAGTTTGATTTAAAACCGAGTAAATGCTCTGCAGCCTTTAGAGGAATACGAAATGAGAGGTGTTTCCCTGATCTAATTGATCCGTCTGCTTGTTCAGAGCCTCCGCAAACATTCACTTTGAAGAGTCACTGACCCCAACGGGTTTCACCACCGGCAGGAGATTGGTTTGCATGTTTTCCCCTCAGACTGATTTTATTCTCTCATCGTGCAGCATTAACCCTCATTTCTCAAGTATCACCCTGTTTATGGTTGCATAGATTTTTACGATATGTATTGATTTTGCAACAATACGCTCTCCCTCCAACTGAATGAGACATGAATTATCTATGTTTCCTTTGTCATCCTTGTTTTAAAAGAGTCAGGTGAGAGATATGTCTGATGAATCCAGATTTTCAAGCTGTATTTTAGATATGATGCATATGTATTTCTTTTTAGATTTCATCATTTTAGTGTATATTAGGGCTGTAATCGATCAAAGAAATTCTTGTTTGACTAAAACCCTGAAATTTTCGCCCCAAAATCGACTATTGGAAGTGGTTCCGACTCTGATGGCAAACCCTTCTGCGGCGGGGGACAACGTGGCCTGGCGAAGGATGGCTTGGTGGGGTGAAAATATACTGATATCAGGAATCACATGAAAATTGAAATGTTCAAAATTGAATTAAATATTTAGCAAACCACTGGATGTTGATTAATGAAAAATGCTCCTCAATCTTCTGGTCTCCAGACGGTCTCCAGTGGGTCGGGCGAATCCAAATAATACAAAAACAAAAATGATGAAAACAAGAGGGGTGTTCTGAGACAGACTGTTACCTGTGAAACGGGGGTGCTCTCAAAACACCCCCATTAGCACTTGGTATGTTCCTCCTGATGAAATTAACCATAGACTGTAAATTGACGCGCAAAAAAATTGAGTCGACCAATCAGAATTTTGGTCGACTTAGCACATATCGACCAATAAGTTGACCAGTCTGGGACTTTTATAGGGCCCAACCGATTTATTGACGAGCCGATTAAATCTGCCAATTTGAGCCCATTTGAGACTAATTGGTAATTGGCCAAAACTCTGATGACACTGATTTTTCGCCGATATTTTCAGAAATAAAATGCGGAGAATAAGAAAACTCTTTTCTAGTCTGAGTCTATCTACAGTATATAGTATACTGTAGATATCTACAGTATTCATTCATTTTTTATAACTTCATAAAAATTTTTAAAAATCGGACGATTAATTGGTAATCAGATTTTTTTCCCCCAACAATCGGCATCGGCCCCAAAAAAAATCCATATCGGTCGGGCCCAAGACTTTACAGCCCTGATGTATATAATTTCATCATTTACATCTGTCAGCGAGCTTTCTTTAATTCGAACCAATGAAAAGCATTTAAAAATCCTCCATGATGAGTTCCTCTTTCTAGGGTTTGTCCTCTAACTCTTCATCTGTCAAAGGGGAGCATCTAAATCTAAAACCTGACAGCTCAACATTCCCGTTTCTTCACTCTGTCCCTTTAAGCCGAGCTGTTGTTGGCTCATCCTACAGGTCGCAGAGCCGCACAGTAATCTAAAGACCACCCTCGTGTCTTCACTTACAATGCTGCGGGGAAAAGGTCAGCGTTTGTAAATGCTTTGCTCAATGGTGTGAAACAACCGGGCTGCAGCAACAGAGTTTATGTGTCCAGTTGTAGCAGAGAGATTTCACTACATCCAGAACAAACATTTACACACTGTATATGACGGTATACACGGAGTTAAAGCGGCAAACTTGTACCCTGATGTACACAAACTGGTCAAACACGTACACAGAACATATGCGATAATTTAGACACGCAAGCTTGACAGAAACAGACACATCAAACTACGTCGTTCACAGGTTTGAAACACAAACAGAGAGAATAAATCAGAAATTAAATATGAGCAGAAAAGGAAAATAAGGTTTGTGTGAATTTCAGAGATAAAAACAACCATAAAACACTGCTCCATTTGAAAGAAAAAAAACATCTCTCAGACTTTCCTGTCATGCAGCAAAAGAGCGAAGCTGTTCACACGTTTACACAAACAGAAAGACTCAGATGTTTAGTAGTTTCTCATGAGGTGAGCACAATCACAGAGAAATAGAACATTTTGTGTGATGTGCTCTGCTACCACAGTTGGCCTGTTTTAATCTATCTTTTTATAATTTTGAGGAAGTTTCTTTACTTTAAGAAAGAGGAAATTCACCGTCTTAGTCCTGATGTGATCTTTGTTAGCAGCATGGGAAACTGTCTCGGAAACATAGGCAGATAATGAGGCTTAAATTTTATAACTAAGAGTGCTGCTGATCAATAGTAACACCAAGCCATGACCAAAGAGTGTCAAGTCATGATATTCTCAGCTCGAAATGCAATATGTTTACTATTAAGTATTATCCTGTGTCTTACAAAAATCCCACAGGGCAGAGGAGATGCACTCAGGGCAACGATAGTGACACTACTTCTTTTTTTTTTTTTTTTTTTTTTTTTTTTTTTTTTTTTTTTTTTTTTTTGTGCAGTGTGACAATACAAGACATACAAAACAAACAATGGCATTTGTGGTTTTGTGTGTGTGTGTGTGTGTGTGTGTTTGTGTGTGTGTGTGTGTGTGTGTTTGGTGTGTGTAAATAATAATGAAAAAGAAAATAAAAGAAAAATAATAAATAAATATTACAATTGTCAGACAAGCAAAAAAAAGAAAATTATACTACATCAACAATATCAATAATAATAATAATAATAATAACAACAATAATAGTAATAATAAGAAGAAGAAGAAGAAGAAGGAATTTGTGGACCACCTCGGGTCCCTTCCCACTCGCACGAGACCCACCTGCATCCCTCCAGGCCCCCAGACTCCCACCCCAACCCCCGCATGCCCCGGACTGAATGCGGCACAACACCTTACCCTATGTCTATATATGTATTTAGTCTTTGTTATTTACTTAATATACTTTATAATTATTTATTTATTTTTATTTAATTTTATTTTAAATTATTATTATTATTATTATTATTATTGTTATTATTTTATTTATTTTATTTATTTATTTTTTCTTAATTTCTTTCATATATGTGCTTTCTAATGTTGTGCATTAAAACCGAGGAGAGGGGTTGTCCTGAACTATAATTTGATGAGATTGAGACCCCGTTCCTCTTCCTAATCTAGTGTGATGTGCAATAAAAGAGGTGATGTGCCATCTGAAGACAGTCCAGGGCGGAGAACTGGGGGAGGGGGGAGGCCGGGAGGGCAAGGAGATCACAGGTCATTGTCTAACAGGCGCGACCCAGCAGGGACCCGAGCAGAAAATAACAATTGTAAATGTAAGTATATAAATAAATAAATAATAATAATAGAAAATGACAATGACAATAATATTCATCATAATATTTGTAGTAATATGTAGTAAGAAATAGAAAATAAAAATCAATAAACAATAATAATAAAAAATAATAATGATAATGATAAAGATAATAATAAAGATAATAATAATAATAATAATAATAATAATAATAATAATAATAATAATGATAATAATAATAATAATAATAATAGTAATAATAATAATAATAATAATAAATAGATAAGTAAATAAAATAAAAATAAAAAGTTGGGAATGAAAGTGTCAGAGAACAGAGATGGATGATGTTGTGACTGGTTTGTGGCAGATTATGAGCTTAGAAAAGTGATGAATGAAAACCAGGTAGAGTTATGATTATTGTCAGAGGAGTTTGTATTTTCTAAGGAGATGTAGTCTATGAGCAGGTTTTTCCAGTGTATTATGTGTATGGAGTTCCGAGACTTCCAGTTCATGAGGATAGTTTTCCTGGCGACGGTTAGTGCCACTAGAAGTGAACGTGTGTGTGTTTTGTCAAGTTTTAATGGAGATAGGTCTCCTAATAAACAGACGGAAGGGGAAAGTGGGATGTGGCAGCCCATAATCTGGGATAATGTTTCTGTAATGTTTCTCCAGAAGTGGTGAACAGGTGTGCAGTGCCAGGTTGCATGAATATAGGTATCAGTGCAGTTTAGTGAGCAGTGTGAACAGTTTCCAGATGATGAGAAGCCCATTTTTTGCATTTTGTGTCCAGTCAGATGAGTTCTGTGAAGGATTTTGTATTGTATGAGTTGTAAATTAGCATTTTTCGTCATGGAGAAAATGTTCTTGCAGATTTGGGGCCAGAAGTCAGCATCAGGAGCAATGGAGAGATCAGTTTCCCATTTTTCTGAAGGTATGGAGGGTGTTGAGTCGGCCTGTGATAATAATTTGTATAATTTAGATAGGAGTTTCTTTGAGGAAGGGATGTTAATGAGTTTAGAGGGTAACGGGGGGAGGTCTAAGTTTATATTCTTGTTTTTCATTGATGATTGGATGGATGATGAAACCTGTAGATATTGTAGGAATTGATGGCTCCTGATGCCAAACTTCTGGACCAGGAGAGAGAATGGGACCAGGGTGTTATTATTGAAGATATGTTTGAGGTGAGTAATCCCTTTCTCTACCCAGGTGCTGAAGTATAGTGATTGTTTATTGCTGATGAAGTCCAGGTTGTGCCAGATCGGGGTGAAAAGCGATGGTGCCAGAGTGGAGTTAGTAATGCTGTAGAATTTCCACCAGGCTGTCAGGGCCGATGATATTGTGGGGTTTTGGAAACAGGGGTGTTTTTTGATAGTTTGACTGAGGAAAGGTAGGTCTGAGAGATGGATGTCTTTGCTAACTGTTTGTTCTATGTCTAACCACGTGCTATCTGACTGGGTGGGGTGGGTCCATTTGTAGATGTATTGAAGTTGATTTGCTAGTGAGTAATGATGAAAATTTGGAGCATTGAGTCCGCCTAAACTTTTTGATTTCTGAAGAGTGGCCAGTTTGACTCGTGGGGGTTTATTTTTCCAGTAAAATTTGTTGATGGATGAATCGAGGGAATGAAACCAGGTGAGAGGTGGATGAGTGGGAATCATTGAACAAAGGTAACTGATTTTGGGGAGGATTGTCATTTTAACTGTTGCTATTCTGCCTAATATAGATAATGGGAGGTTCATCCATCGTTGGAGATCATCATTGATTTTTTTTAGGAGTGGAGTGAAATTCAGGTTGATCAACTCTGACAGCCTGGGGGAAATGTGGATGCCTAAGTAGGTGATGTGACTTGTGCAGAAGGGGATGGGTGTTGTAAGGGCTGCCACAGCCAGACTGTTGGTGTTTAATGGGAGTATGGAGGATTTGTTCCAGTTTATTGAGTAGTCAGAGAGAAGGGAGAAGGATTTGATGACACTGATTACCTCTTGTAGTGATGATTTTGGGTTATCCATAAAAAGTAAAATGTCATCTGCATAGAGACTGATTTTATGGTGCATGTTGGGGGTTTGGATTCCTGTAATGAGGGGGTTCTGACGGATGGCTGCTGCTAGGGGTTCAATGAAAATGGTGAACAAAGAGGGAGAGAGTGGGCAACCTTGCCTGGTCCCCCTATGTAGAGTGAAGCTTTGTGAGGTTTGTCCGTTAGTAATAACTGTGGCTGTAGGTGA
Organism: Xyrichtys novacula; assembly: GCA_962446985.1. Taxonomy (NCBI): domain Eukaryota; kingdom Metazoa; phylum Chordata; class Actinopteri; order Labriformes; family Labridae; genus Xyrichtys; species Xyrichtys novacula. Next base: position 7,450,929 of record OY660881.1, on the reverse strand, counting down.
GGTGTAAAGTGTTTTAATCCAGTTAATAAATGATTCCCCAAAGCCGAAACTGTGTAGGGTGTGGATGAGGAATGACCAGTTAACTCTGTCAAAGGCTTTTTCTGCATCTAAGGTGGCTATGATTGAGTTATGGTTATGTGTGGTTGAGTGGTGCATTATATTGAATAGTCTGCGTGTGTTATTGGATGAGTTTCTTCCTTTAATAAATCCTGTTTGATCCGGGTGAATAATGGATGGAATAATTTTTTCTAATCGGTGGGAAAGTGCCTTGGTGATAATTTTAATGTCAACGTTGAGAAGTGAAATGGGGCGGTAACTTGAAGGCAGGGTGGGGTCTTTGTTTGGTTTAAGAAGCAGTGAGATAGATGCTGTATTCATGTTGGGTGGAAGTCTGGAGGTTTGTTGTGTTTCTGTTATCATTCTGTGAAAAAGTGGAGCTATGATGGACCAGAAGTGTTTGTAGAACTCAGCAGGGAAGCCATCAGGACCGGGTGCTTTATTGTTAGGCATTCTGTTGAGGGCAGATTGGATTTCTTCAGTTGTTAGGGGTGTGTCTAATGTGTTTTTTTGTTCAGGGGAGAGTTGGGGTAAATTGAGGTTGGTGAGAAATAGACTGATGTCTTCTTCCTTAGGGGTGTTATCTGAGGAGTATAGGTTGACATAAAATTCTCTGAATATTTGATTTATTTCATCGGGTGAGTTTGTTGACTTCCCTGCTGAGTTCATGATGGTGGAGATTGTGGATTTTTCTTTATTTCTTTTGATTTGGTTTGCAAGATATTTGCCGGATTTGTTATTGTGATGGAAGTTTTCCTGTCGGAGCCTGCTGATCATGAAGTTAGTTTTCTTGTTCAGAATTTCATTTATTTCTAGTTTATATTTTCTTAATTTCTTCTCGTTTTCTTCTGTTGGGTTAGTTGCATTGACAGTTTCTAGCTGTTTGATTTTTTCTTGTAATTCAGATTCTTGCTTGTTTTCTTTCTTTTTCTTATGGGCTGAATATGAAATGATAATTCCTCTGATGACTGCTTTACCTGTTTCCCATAGAAGTGTGGGGGATGGCTTTGGGGAATCATTTATTTCCAGGAAGGATACCCACTCTCTTTTGATGAGGTTGTTAAATTCAGGATCTTTCAGGAGGGATGTGTTGAAGCGCCATCTGGTGACTGGTTTTTGTGGTCTTGGTGGGTTCCATTTGAATGACACTGGGGCATGATCACTGATAATGATGGGGTGGATTTGATGATCAAAAATATTTGAGATGATTGAACACTACTAGTGACACTACTTCTTAACGTTAAAACCTCCAGTAGGGCTGGGCGACATGGCCTCAAATCAATATCACGATATATTGAGATATATTTAGTAGTAAGTAAAGTTTATTTATAGAGCACTTTTCACATATAAAAATCACAAAGCTCTGTACATAAAAGAAGTGCAATTAGATAAACATAAACAGGACAAAAGATAAGTACAGAAATATGCACAAATACAAATACAGTACAAGTGAGTACGGATATAAGTGCAGATTCAAAAGATGAATGAAAGAGATAAACAGCTTCATCTACTTCAGCCATCACTCCAATATCTGAACCGTCCTCCATCTCCTCACCTGTCTTTCCCTCTTTGTTACGGACTGGATGGGGTGAAGTCACGTCTCCAAGTCTAGTCAAGTCTCATTAATGCAGCAGTTTGTAGTTTTACTGACTTATAACACTTGTAATTACCCGCCCAAGTTCAGTATGTGTTTACAGAGTATGTAGTCAGAGGTTAGGGCTGAGCGATAAACAGAAAATTTACTGATACCTAAATTTACAATAATAATGTCGTTTTGCCCATATTGGTATAATTATTGTCAAAAAATAAATAAATTAAAGGTAGTTTTGGATGTGTGACAGTGTCTTAAAGGGACATGAGACCATAGCCTACCTACACACATCCAATACCACTTTTTATTTATTCATTTATTTTTTACACCGAATATACCAATATGGGCAAAACGACATTGATTATTATTGTAAATTTAGGTATCTGTAAATTTTCTGTTTATCGCTCAGCCCTAATTTCCAGTTATATACTCTGTTAACACATACTGAACTTGGGTTGGTTATTACAAGTGTTATAAGTCATTTAAACTACAAGCTGCTGCATTAATGAGACTTTTTGAGGCACAAATACAGACCAGCTTGATTTGAGCTGCTCTCTTCACGCTGGGTTACAGTCTGTACGCAGCCTAACCGGCACAGCATGACCCTAGAGATGTTCACCACTCAGATGCTAATCTCAAAGAGAGCTTTAACGCCGCTAAATATAAACTGCTCTTGAATATAACATGACTCAGAGGTTGCGGAGAGGTCGATCGGAAACAGAACATAAACGCTGGGCTCTGTGGGGGCTCCCGAATGACATCAGGCTGTTACAAACCCGCAGAGAAATATGACTTATTGAAAGGAAGCAGAGGATGAAGGTGTCAACGGATAAATCCCTCTCTAAAAACTTGTCTGATTCAGAAATCTACCATCTGTATATTCTTTCCTGTCTCCTGAATATTTAATAAAAGTTGCATAACACTGAATCAGGAGATAACCTCATCCGTCAGACTTCACACCTGTTGGTATTTCACACCTGGCCCTGCCTCCGTGGGCAGCCGTATTCGGTGTCTGTTTGTTTATTCATTATCAGTATTTATTTATTTATCCAAACTGGGCCCTAAAGTTAACAGATTTAACTATTTAAAACAGCAAAGCCCTTCCTGATCCTGCCAGCCATATTTTATATATAGGGCAGTTTTATAATACATAAAAACAGCCAATTATACTGCAGGTCTCACACTCTCCATCTGCCGTGCCTCTCTTTGAGTCTCCCTCTGTGTCATACTCTCTGTTTTCTCCATCTGCTACCAAATAATGAGGGGAGTACGAGTGTATTTACTAATTTCACACATAAAAACACAAAATATAGAATATTTGCCTCCAATCTGAGAGTCCTACAGGGAGATGGATAAAGTTTTCCTGTGCTAAAAAGTGATATATGTGCGTGTGCAGGCTGGGAAATCAATTCCAAACATCATTACACAAGCTCAAACTCTTTAACATCCACTTTTAGGACCCGTGTTGCGTACTTCATCTCCCACACACTTTATCAAAACAAAATCCAAAAACACTTGACGGGAGAGTGGGCACACAGTCACGCACACACTCAACCACACACGTTGTGTTGTTGTGTTCAAATCTGTCAGCTCAGATAGCAAAGTGATAGAAAGTGCAGGAATCACATCTGAAACATACAGCCGGAGCGTGAATGTGCAAAGGGCTGTGCAAACCTGCAGGATTAAAGTTGCATAACTCTCAGGGAAGACTATCACCTATAGAGAGATCCACATATGGCAGCCTTTAAGGGGGTGGTGTTCAAATGATTATATAACTTGATATGTGCAGTGGAAGTTTCCTGACTTACTGTATGAGCTCATTTCCATCCAAAAGATTTATCCTCTTGAGAATGTGCTTGAAAAGTGCTTTTGAGCACTATCTAGACATCCTTAATCTAAACACATCTATGTCAGATCCATGTTTGAGTCACAGGAATGTCTGTGGAATAACACTCTTTCAATGCCGTGACAGGGGTCAGGACTGTTTTACATTTTTTCTCCTCTGAAATGGTTTGGAGGCGTTAAACACATTTGCACCCTTCAACCGTAGACATGAGAGATAAAAAATGTTTTTCATTTAACCCTAATCCAGAATGCAGTTGATAGATAGATAGATAGATAGATAGATAGATAGATAGATAGATAGATAGATAGATAGATAGATAGATAGATAGATAGATAGATAGATAGATAGATAGATAGATAGATGACTTAATTAATCCCCGAAGGCAAATTAAATTGTCATAGCAGTCCGTCAAAATACAATAAAATCATCAAATACTGAAAAGACAAGAGACTGAAAAACAAGATATAAACAATATATACATATGCCTCCAATACAATACCTGAATACTATGACTCTTAAATAGAATACTTGAATACTATGTACATGTGTATACAGCGTGCAAGATAGAATATAATATAGTAGACAAAATACATGTTTGTTTTCTGATGGGAAATGTAATTATCAGCCGACAACTTTATTTTGATTAAAGATGTTTAAAGATGTAGTTCACTACCAGGATATATATATTTTTTAAATATTGAGTGTCTTGAAATGGGGCGCAGAAAAGAGGACACAATGGCAAAACATCAGTTTGTCCAACAGACAGAGTTTATTAAAGTTCAGGTAGAGGTCGGTACACAAAAGGCAGTCAGATCAGGCAGAGTTATCCAAAAACAAGATCTAAAAAAGGCAAGCAAAGGTAATACACGGGTATCAATAACTATGATGAATAATGCTATGAAGTTCAATGAACTGGCGATGAGACAGTGAGATACACAGGATAAAACACAAGAGGTAACGAGGGTGATGGGAAACAGGTGGAGGGACACAATCAGGCAGCAGGTGTGACAGGACAGAAACAAATCTAGAAGACAGGAACAAGGGTTAGTGATCAACAAAATAAAACAGGAAGGACATGACATGAAACATGAATGTGCAAAAAATAAAGGAAACTTAACCAAAGAATCAACAGAGGTAAAAGGAAACTAAACAGACATGACATTAAGGCTTAGTAATGTGTTAAAAGAAGTCAAATACATGAGTTAACCACATTCTTAATGAATTATAACAAATAAAGCGTGAAGTAATCTGTTAGTACTCAGCTAAATAAATCTATTAAACTTAAAGCTTGAGTATGAATCGAAGAACTATCAGGTGGGAATCACTTAGATTGTGCAAGAAAAACCTGCAGAATTTAGCAGATAAACAGACGGCTTGTCAAGTTCAAGAAGTCTTATAGTGTTGCATTTGTGGTTCTGTGTAGGAATTGTGTTATATCTTTGAATTTTAAAGCTAATATGTTGATGCACATCCTGCACAAAAGGCTGTAAAAAAAAACAAAACACTGAACAGAAATGATAAAGAAAAAAATCTCTTTCTTCTTTTTTGGCAAAGCCACAGAGAGTCACCAAAGTGGGGCAAAAAGAGCTGCTGGTTTTCAACCCCCAGTATAGACCCGGAGCAAGAGTAGGGATAGATTCCTTTTCACACACAAAGAGAATATGACCGCTCTCTTCAGCTTTTGCTGTCAGCTTCAAAAATTCTGCATTTCCTTTCTGATCCACCTCCATGTTTTTGGCATGAGATAACACTTTAGCCTTTGAACAGGAACGCCCGCCGGGGTTACTGGATTAAAAGTGGACCAAAAAGGAAACTACATGACTGTTTAGACAAGCAGACCATGCATGAGGGTGTGCCATATCTTTGTTGAAAGAAAATGAGTCATCTATGTAAACCTCGTCCTCTAAGTCTCATTTGGAGGTTCGAACTAAGATGGAAACTCCAGCCTGGAATTAAGAGCAAACTAAATAGAGACTGATGTACCGTATGGTTCATTAGTGCAGAAATAACCTTGGAGTGTATGAATGGATTAAGGTGCATGGCTTTTCGAGTACACTTTGTTAAACCCGGTGATGAATCGGTGACTTTTACTCGTCTCTGAGCTGTTTAAGATTCAGATCAACTTTGCTCATCTTGAATATCACTGCACCCTCAGCAGCCCGCACTAACTCCATTATAACAGTATATTGATTCCTGCAGAGCGGATAAGAAAGCAAATGCACTGCATGAGAGTCTTCATCGTGGAGCTCACTGAAACCTGCTCTCACCAACATCTCTGACACTTCTAATCCTCCAGTTGCTTTCTTTTAATAAGCAATTAAAGCGGACTATGTGTGGTGATACTTCTGCTCATGGCGGAAGGAAATCCGGCTCCGAAACTCAGCGTGATCGACAGAAATGGAAATTAAATTTTACACACTCCTTCTGTCTGCCTCATTTAGGTTTCACCGCTGCTCTCCAAGTCTATATTTTTCGCTTCATTATTGGTACTTCATGCATAATACATGCAAACTCCCGCTGTCTGACAAACACACACGCTTGCCCCGTGGTCGCACACAGAGACAGTATTTGGTGATAGCAGGTGAACAGATGAGCCAACAAGAGTGCGCTGAATATCTAAATGACATCAGGGAAGAGAAGTGGAGACAGAGCTGAGACATCCTGCTTTCTTTATCGCACAACCACACAGTATTTAGTCAGTGGAAACCATTTTTGGACTTTGCATAGTGACGTTTTCTATTTCCAATCTGCAAAGCAAGTGTTGCAACATGTATGTGAGAAGTTCAGCTGAGATTCTGTCTATGAATGAAAAAGTTAAGTGTTGAAATGATGGTTGAATATATTTCGGCGTGTGTGTGTGTCGGACACACTGATGCATCTGGTTGCCTCATGCAGATACAAGAGATGTCACAAAAGATTGTGTCCCCCATTTGAGTCGCACCTGATATGAAGCAATTTTCAACAGCCTCATACACTCTCAAATGATATTTTGGTGACTGTAAACATCAACTGACTCAGGGTAGAGCAAAAATAAAGGTTTGAATCACCTCTAACAAATTCAAATTGATCTTTAAAGGCTATGATTTGATTAAATGATGATTTATTGAATAAAATAACCCTTTGGCTCAGTTGATTCAGCGCAATTCAATGTAAATTGATGGCTGACTCTTAAGTAAATTTGTATTTTATAACTGAGATTTAAAAAAAATCAATGAAAAACTCATTATCTTTCAAAACACTTCTGATACTTTTTAATAGACTCACTTTGCAGCATTTAAGAAGTTACAGTGGAGAGGAAAACTTCCTTTAACAGGCAGAAACCCTGAGCAGAACCAGACTCATGTTAGACAGTCATCTGCTGCTACTGCAGAGATAGAGGGAGTCCTATCTCTTATTTAGTTGTTATGTATGGTACACAAAACAAAGGAAAAGGGCCCAAAAATGCAGAACTAAGGATTTTTTAAAACAAAATGTAAAAGTCCAACTAAAACGTAGTCTCAAAATGTCTAAACAAATCCAAAAGACCAAAAAACACAAGAAACAAAATCACAAGGAGACAACTGACATACATACTCACACAATTAACCAACAAAGACAGAGGGGAAGACACGGACTATACACACACTAGTTAACGAGCAACAGGTGCAGCAAACGAGACACAGGTGAAACTCATGGCTGATTAACGAGGGAGGGAACGCTAGGGAAGTAAAAGCAGACTAGAAACACAAGGAATCAACTACAACAAAATAAAATCAGAAACACTGAAAACTGATCTAAAGAATAAAATACAGAGAACAGGAGGGAAACAGGGTCAAACACAAACTGAAAACTAACAAGACTGGACTACAGGGGAACAGAAACAGGAGGGAAAATACACACAAAATAACACAAAATTAACATAGAGATAGATAGGATGAGCTTTGTTTGGACCTTTAAGTCAGCTGGATTACAAGTTTAATGGTTCATATGATATTATGCGGCTGCTGGAAGAGAGTAGGTGAGTTGTGTTTAGTCTCTTTGCCAAAGAAATCAGGCAAAGTTAAAAAGATGTTTGGTGGCTAGTACTATGGCTAGGACCCTATATGTGCTGTTGTTGAAGTTAGGTGCTGTTCTGAGCATTATTTGTGGCTATAGAGTGGCGTTTTGGTTGAGGTTTGTTTATGGCTCCTCAGACCGCTGTGTATTGCTATCGTGCGGTCGTTACTAAAGTTGGTATAACTAGAGAAGCAAGCGGTCAGCAACATTCATCTCTCAAGGGGGTGTCTAACTCGGCGTTACAGTGCGTTTGACCCTAAATTCATTTGACGCTGGATTATCCCTTTAATCCTGATCCAGGGTGCTGCAAACTGGTACCCCCAGATCTAAAATCTAGTTTGCCTCATTTCTTCATCTTCGTCGCCTCAGTGTATTGTATTGTTTTATAACAGTTATCTTCGCTCACTGCACTTTCTAAAAATAAAACTCTGCTCTTTATTTAGCAACACACAACTCTTCACTATCTTTTAGGGGCTTCAAGTTCCCCGTGGCGTTAACTCTAACCACATGAGATCAGCTAGCACCTAACTCTGCCCCTTTGTGATCAAGTCTCCTGCCTCGCCTGCATGACTCATCAGCATCCCCAGTGTGATCCCGGTGGCTCGTTAGACCAGCAACGGGACCAGAATCCTTTTTATTTCCCCCCCCATGACTAATTTGTAGAACTTAAAGGAGGTGGAAGGAAGTACACGCACTCAGACAAAGTGAACTTGCCACCCGGAAAACCACAACGCTCCGCAGTGCTGGTCCCACGCCAAGCGGCCCTGAGCTGTTTACTTCTGCAAAACTTCCACAAAGACAGAGCCGCTGTCGTGGCGCTGCATCAAAAGCTGTTTAAATTTTAACCGCACTACGCTGTGCAGATGAGAGGTGACAGACAGAGCAGAAATTTCACCAGAGAGTACGTTTGGACATTAAAGCAGAAGCGCTAATTTATGCTTTTTCTAGAAAACAGGGGGTCGTTTGATTATGTGAAATAAGAAATCAGTCATTTGAAGAGAGACACCCAAAGAGCGTGACAGCCCCCCTTAGGTCAGCAGAGCATCAGAGTGTATTTTGGGGTTTAATGGTTTTGCAGTTTGAATGTTTTTACTCACTCTCGCTGCTCTCATTAACCTCATTTCTAGCAACAGCAGGCAAGCTCTGATAAACCCGTTGTGCCGCCACCTGCCTAGCTTTGAGCAGCAGGCAATCAAAGTAAGCAAAAAGCTGGTAAACACAGCTGCTGACGACGTTATCCTTAGCGTTTCCTCGAGATTAAAACACAGTTTGAAGGAAAGCGAACATCAGACATGACGTAGTGTCTGGTCTTAAACCTGCTTAGTTGAAATGGATTTTTCTGGGCTGAGTCATATTAATTTAATTTATAGAAACAGCAAAAAGTCAGATTAAGATTTTAAAAGCTGCAAATAGCTCTATTAATCTTCAGTGCTGCCATCACAACAAACTTGTATTGACGTCAACTGTCTTCTAGCCAATCAGAGGCAAAGGAGGGCGGGACCTTCCTACAAAAAAATTTTTGCTAATGGGAGAGACGAACTGGCTCTGTAAGAGGTGACTTTTTCGACACTTTTCAAACCATTACTCTTCTTTACATCCAGTTCCATAACTCACTTACAGGAAGTAGCTGACTCTTCAAAATAAAAGCATAGTTTTTAGTCACCTAAGAGGCGACTCGACACGTTTAAAAAACTGATATGTCGTGATTTTTTCTATACTTCTCAAACCATTACCCTTTCTTCCATCCAGTTCCATAACTCACTTACAGGAAGTAGTTGACTCTTCAAAATAAAAGCACAGTTTTCCAATATAGGAGAAACTACAAAATAAAAGCTTCCCGAAAAAATTGTTTTCTTCTTCAAAGACGTTTCACTCAAGGGATAAATCATAAATTTGAACATAATTATAAATGGATGATGGCTGTTTCTTTGCAAATATTATGGCTTCATATTCTTTAACGAATACATATCATGTTGCTTCACTGACTGTTCCAAAAATTTTTCAATTTATTTTAATGTTGATTTAACAGGGACAATACATACAACATTGTCCCTGGTCAGGCTTGAGCATAGGATAAAATATACTGAATATTATAAATGCAATAATACAACTACAGTAGATAATACAGTGAACGGCTAAGTGACACAAAAAAATAAACACAGCAACAAAATTTAGGTTAAACGATTACACAAGTTAAATTTAACACTGTTAAATGTTTGGGATTTAATTTCACAATGTTGCAATAACATCAATATTGTGAAATATATTGGGCATGATAGTTGTGAGGTGAACACTTCAAATTGTGATGGCACAATCTGCAGTTTAATCATTTTTTAAAGCTAACCGCTAAGCTCCTAGGCAGATTTTTGTCAAATCATCTGCCATTAAGAGCATTTGCATATATTTTTTCATACCTGTCAACACCCATCCGTCTCACGTCAACTCAAATTAAATATGAAATCTCTAAAAACTTTGACCTTCATAATACAAAAATACAATTAATTGTTAATTGCTGCCCCGACCTTAAACACTAAAAGTGTTACGGTGCATCTGACCTTAATTTGCAGTTGCAGTGTCTGCTGTGAGCTCGGTCATAATCACGGGTCATTACCTCCATTATGGCCGTGTGAGCCCTGGTGACATGACTCATCATAGAGAGGCTGCACACACATGCACCCATAGACAAATACATCAGACCTGAACAGCAGACCCAGCACTTATCCAATCTCGCACATTGTGGTAAGAAGCCATGCGACACTATTCGAGTCACTTAAAGGTGGTGTAGGCAGGATCTGAGGAACAGATAATAAGGAGGATGATAGATGGCAAAGAGTTTACTCTTTTCTTCACTTTGTGTCTCCACACACAGACTCTACGGCGAGCTGACAAACTGCACATTCCTGGTGGCGGAGAAGATGGCATGCTACTGGCCCAACAGGCTCGTGGATGAGTTCTTCATCCGAGTCCACAAGCAGTACTTCCACGACTGCTCCATGTCCGGGCGGCTTCTCAAGGACCCGCCTAACAGAATCCTGGGTCCCTTCATCGTCGTGCCCATCCTGGTCACGCTGCTCATGACGGCTCTGGTGGTGTGGAGGAGCAAACGCAGCGAGGGGATCGTGTAGTCGATGTAGTCGGTAGGGATGTAAAAATGAACAGACTGCAGACTCACCTTGAAGGAGGAGGAGCTTAATAAGCGAATGACATCCGACAATGACTATTCAGCTCCTGTTCGTCGTTTTCCCAACAGTCTGACGAGGATTCACGGACTCATGAAACTGCCATGTCTAAAGTGGATCAATATGAAGACTGCTGGAAGAGACTGAGACTACAAGTAAAAATGTGCTGCACAATGATTTACAAAAACCAACAAAACTATCTGCTGCCTGAAAAAGTTGCAGATGGTCAACACAGGAATGAAACTCAACGCTTGACTGTCCCAGAGACTTATTTTACACCTTGACTCAGAAACAACAGCACAGTGACTTCAACTTCTGTTTGGAAACCCAGGTATATCAGACAAACTACAAGACGAATCCAGCGTCAGAGCGTCTATTAAAGAGTCCTCGAAGTTAATTTCTCAAATGCAAAGATTGCTGATTCTAACAGATTTATATGATATTGTTATATATAATATTTAAGTTTATACTCTTGTGGGTCTTGTGTATTGTAATATTGTCTTTAGAGGAAAATACGGAGTAGTATGAGGGCGGGCGATGAGAAGAGAAAAAATGAGAGAAGGGAGGTTTTTTTTTAAAAGTCAAATTGTCGAGAATGAAGTCAAAATACAATGTCGTGAAGTGGCGATGTTTTATCTTAAGCCCATTTCAGACATCCATCCATCCATTTTCTACTGCTTATTCCCGTTCCCTTGGTCACTGGAGTCTATCACAGCATCTTCTGGCGAAGGCAGGGGACACCCTGGACAAGTCGCCATTTCATCGCAGGGCTGACATATAGAGACAAACAAGCATCCACGCTCACATTCACACCTGCGGGCAATTTGACGTGCTGACACAGGGAGAGCATGCAAACTCCACACAGAAACGCCCTGAGCCACATCGAACCCAGGACCTTCTTGCTGTGAGGCAACAGTGCTAACCACTACACCACTGTGCCGCCCCCATTTCAGACATACGTATCTAAAAACTTCAGGGACTTTCACCTGGCTGTAAATTCTCTCTTAACCTCTACAGAATTTGTTGTAAATCCACCACAGTGTTATTGTCGGTGATTAAAATAACTTTTATTTCTTTAAAAAAATTGGCAAACAGAGTTGGATACGTACACTTCAACAACAGTTTTTTAACTTTTTATCAAAGTGGCGAGTAACCGAACATAACCGCAGTATCGACGGATAAGTGAAATGAGAGGAGGAGTGAGTACGAGCCTGTCTCATGACCGTTAATATTATTTTTATCCGGTTTTGTGCCGCCCCTCTAGGGTCAAAGTAGTGTCATATGAAAAAGCATCTCCCACATTAATGCACTGAAATACACCCTCTCCTTAAATCTCGGTGTACTGAAACAGACTCCCTCTTTTTGAACCAAACCTATCTCCGTTTACGACTCTAAAACCCACTACAGCAGCATTCTGAAATGAAACGATACGAGCAGGTAATCTTGCAGGTGAAGTCAGGTTTGACAATCTAACTTGTTCCTGTTCATTTGCAGAAATTTTCAGAAACTCCGAGGTGAAAATTATTATCGTTATTGACCTCAAACGTCGCTCATATCAGTGTGTGACATCTTTTTAGAGGCGTGATGTTACCACTTACCAGCTGCAGACTGATTGAAAATTTCGACTTCATTCTTGGAGTGCGTAATAAAAAAAAAAAAAAAAATCTCCTCCTGTCATTATTGCTTTTCCGTCTCGTCTCTTACAGTCCTCGTGTTTGTGTTAAATTCTCTCCCCTTCGTTCATATCACACACCCTTACCTCATGTCCTCAACGTCCCGGCACACACACACACATCTCGAATTCTCATCTGGAGAGGAAACAGAGATGTGAGATCCCATAGCACAATGCGCACAGCACCAGCAGGAACAGTGTAGGAGATAATGATGCCGCAGATGAAAAGGTGGTGGATGTGGAGGTACAGGTGAAGAACGGCATGGCACATTGCAGGGGTTTCGATGATGTATTTGTCACTTCTGTCCACCATCACTGGAGAAATTATACTAACAAGACGGCAGACAACAAACAGACTCTGAAGGCTGATGTACACAGGCACAACCCAAATAATATTTTTAAAGATGGTCTCTATTGTTCTTGAATTTTCCACTTTTGTTAAACTCAATGGAAACGCTTGTGTAAAAAGAGATACGGAGTGAAAGAGAAGAAGAAAAAATCCCGTGGTGTCTAACAACAGAGAGAAATCAAAGCAAATTTAGCCAACGCTCTTCTCTTCTCTTGCCATCGCCTAAAGCACACTTTGTTTATCCTAGACCTGAGGTTTTTTTTATTGATTTCAATCTTCAAGTGTGGTAGAGTGTGCTGTGTGACCTGTTTCTTCATTGATATTTTTGAACGCTCTCTCTTCTTTTATAGATTCATTGACCTGTACCCTTCCTGTCAGCAAAAACACTCTTTATAAAAACACCCACACTTGCCCAACATGATCCTACTTTGTACTATTGTGCCAAAAGCCCGTCGAATAAACGGAGGGTAACGTTTTGCTTTTAAATGTCTAATTTTCTGTTGGAGTGACTTCACATGGTTGCATTTTGAAATCTGTGATCATGATGAAAAGTTGAATAAAATGTCTGATTATCAGCCTGCTGCGCTGTGGTTTGGAGCTCGTGTTTCCCCGAGAGTGAAGAAACATGAACAATGAATCCGGCATTAATGTATGCATGGCTTACAGCCAAACATGGAGCGAATGCACAGGGTTCAAATCCATAAGTCAAGTGCATACGTTTAATGCATAATAGTGTAAAACTACAGTCGAATGTTCAGGGTATTCTCTGGTTGATTGCATATGTGAGCATTTTTAACCGTTTCTGCATCGTCATGTAGATTTATTTTTGGAAAACTGACTGCTGACATGTGGACCAGGCCTTAAAGTCCCACTCCGATCTTTTTACTACTTAAAGTGTTCTCAGTGGTCTCAGTTTAGCATAAATCATGTTACCTGTGTCATTTTCAAGCTCTTTTCTTCTGCAGAGCTCCAGCAGCTCATTAGCAATTGGCTTCTGAGTCGTGGGCGGAGACAGCGCTGCTCTACACACTCCTCATCATGCTAGCTTGTAGCCTAACATTGCCAGTGTAGCAGAAGTAGCAGGTAACATAGGAGCTATTCAGCTATCAGACACTAATGTCTTTAGGGACTCGATAAAAGTTAATCACATAATTAGCTTTCTTACAAGCATTTCAATCCATTAATGCACACGCTTTTTCTGCGATCGTCCTCTCTATTTCTCAGAGTGTGGCCTGCATAGCGGGGCGCTGGTAGTGAAGCTTGGATTGGTTACGTATGAAATCTCAGTGTTTTTGAACCTGCCATTTGGGTCTACCAGAGATTCACAGAGAGATGAATGAAGAAATACTCAGAAAAGCAATTTCGCATTTAATTTTTTAATAAGTTGTCCTGTAGCATCAGAAAAATGCCATATGATTATATAAAAAACAAGAAAAACATGATTTTCATCAAACGATATGTAATTTAAAAAATAACTCAAAACTCCTCCAAAAGACAAATGAGCCATTCTGGTCCAAACTAATATTTTATGTTGCCTTTTTAACGTGTATTCCCGCTGTTTGTTGCACTTCTACATTAGCTTTGTTGCAATGAGCCGAATGTGAAGTGAAGTAACACATAAACAGTTGTGACAATATCTGATCAGTCAACACAAGTCTACCACTGAGCAATAGAAGGCGATAAGGCATCAATTTTTTTTTAGACCTAATTTCAACCGTCTAGATTCTGTATATTTTTAGATGAAATTTAAACGTTGCACTTTAACCCATTATTGGATAACTGTTTATTTCAAAAAGCAACTGTGAGTTGCATAACTGATCCCCAAGTACTTAACCAAAATAATTATGATAGCCGTTGAGCAATATACAGTGTAGTATAGATATAGCCCAGAATTAGACTTGGACTAAACTTGGTCTAAATTTAGACCTCTAAAAAACTTTCATTTTTAGATCTGTGGTAGCCTGATTTTAGACCAGTCGTCTAGGCTACATTTAGACGTCTATTAGACCTCTTTTAGACCAAAAAATGCTCAGTGGGAGGCCTTAATAATTGATAAGTAATTAAAAAAATAACTCCTCCAAAAGAGAAATGAGCCATTCAGATCAAAACCAATGTTTTATGTCACCTAGTAAACGTGTATTCCTGATGTTTGTTGGTGTAAGCCTTGTTGCACTGTGATGTGCAATGAGTGGGAATGGGAAGTAAAGTAAAACATACACAGTTATGATAATATCTGGTCAGTCAACACCAGTCTGATTCCAAGCAATTCCAGCCAAATCCAAGCTTGGAGTTCTTTGACACAAACCCAAGTCTGGTCTTCGGTCCACATCAGTCTAACTGGAGTGAGATCATCTTCTGTTTTAAACCGAGTCCCGTTCAGTAGGTTTCTTCTTGTTTTTTTCATTCCTGGCAGCGAGTCCTTCAGCACACAGGCCTAAAGATTAAATATTCAAACTGTGTGGTTATGCAACACCTGCCTTATGCTGTCCTGTTAAATTTTTTATTGTTCCAGGATTTCGCCGTTTAAGACATGAGTGTTTGACTCTGAAAGGGTTGAGGCTGTCTCACAGCTGTCAAGACCAACTCCTAACATCATTCTCACCTCCGCCCAGATCTCATGACTGGCCTTGTAAGGGGGTAGGAGAGCTCTCTTTATCCAGCCCGTTTATAAATGTTGGTTTAAGAAAAGCAACCTGTAAACTTCAACAGCCTGGTGCATGGAAATTTAATGAGAGCGCTGCCTCCCTTCTTTAGAGCCAGCAAGTGCATCCAAGAGCGGTTAACACCTCGTGTTTGTTTCTTTGCCGCTGTACCCTGAAAGAACACAATTTTGTAGACGTGTGAGTCCGCGGACCTTTGATTAAAAATAGAAGAAGCAGTTGTGTGCACCCATTTCTCACCCTGTCACCGTTGTGCACAAAGGGGGAAAAGCGCTGGAGGTTCTGCGGTTCAGGATCTAAACTGGGACCCAGAGTCCAATCCATAGGTGAGCATTTGTTCATTCATTTGATGGCAATATGTCATTTCATCTGCTAAGTAGTTGGTTCACAGGTGCCAAGGATGAGGGATACACTACGGTGGCTGGGAAATGTCAGATAATTGGCATATTCAAAATGCTTTGCAAAACAAAAAACACAAATGCAAATAAAGACAATCGAAGTAATCTTGCAGCGGAATCAGAAATGGGCAAACTACCGCCAGCTTTTCTGACGAACTTGTAAGGATGCCTAACCTAGGTTCACACTTGAAAGAATGGAGGGTCCACATGAATGGTCAGTTTGACAAGCTTTACTGGTTGCAGATCTGGGTTACAGCTTCATCATGCCACAAGTGTAACAAAGACTGGTCTGACATTGTTCATGTATATATAGTCGTCCACGTTTCCGAGCATTCTCCTGGCATTTAGTTGACCTGAAGAAGAGTCCATGTAGGGTAAGAACAAAGGACAACATATTTTAAGGAGCCTTAGGTGAACATATGGAGAGCCCATATATAGGAATACCATAGCACAACATATTTTGGGAACCTGAGCGATGTCAAAAATGTGTACAAGGTTTTTCGTTGAGGATGGTTGTCGGAAGCCCCCGGTATCAGGAATCTAACACCAACGTATCCATGGTATCTGAGTTACATGGCTCCACCGCCCTAAAGGCTGATGGTATTGGTTAACAAATATTCTCCTAATAGAACTATTGTTACTGACGGACGCGTTGTGGATGGAGAGTTTGGAGAGTTGGGAAAAGTAAATAAACTAAAGTTGTAAAACAATATAAATCAAAGAGGAAATTTGTGAGCAAACTTTAGATTACTTACTTTTGCAGACTCTCCATCCACAACGTGTCCATCAGTAATAATAGTCCATCTGAAATGCTAAAGATAGTTTACCCATTTCTGATTTCGCTGCAAGATTACTTCCAGTGTCGTAAGTTGCGTTCGTATTGTAGCTGTTTGCATTCGTGTTTATTTCTGTTGGGGTAGTAGCTCAGGAGGTAGAGCAGTCGGCCAATAACTGGAAGGTTGGCAGTTCGATTCCCCCCTGAGTGTTGTGTGGTGGTGGTCAGAGAGGCTGTAGGCGCAAACTGGCAGCCATGTGTCTGTCAGTCTGCCCCGGGGCAACTGTGACTACTAAGGTAGTTTACCACCACCAGGGTGTGACTGTGTGAGCGAATGAATGATGTATCCAGTGTAAAGCGCTTGGAGGTGCTATAAAAATCTGATGCATTATTATTATTATTATTATTTTGCAAATCGCCTGACATTCCCCGGCCACCTATTAAACCCCTTTATTATTACTCTCTACTGATACGCATTTGCACTTTCGCTTTTTTCCTGTCAGTGAAGAGTTCTTACGCTTACTACGCCGTCTTAAAGGAGTTTCTGCAAGAAAATGACAGGTTAACTTGAGGCACCCATAAAATGCCGACAGTATTATTCTACAGGAATTACAACAATGAACAGGAGTGTGTCTGTCAGAGGTTTTCCATCAGCCCAAACCTTTCCCACCTACGCTTACTCAGCTTATTAAAGATTTGAGTCTCCCTGGTGAATTATTGATGGAGGAGAAGGGCAACCTGAGGAGATAAGGATGCTGCTGCCACAGGTTACGGATGATGCAACCATAACAATGATGCACCAATCTGTTGGATTTAATAACCGGGGACGGTGTGTGGGTTGAGGTCAGAAAGACCAAGGCCACTGATGGAAAAATATCCAAATATATTTCTCAGAGCCCCTCTTTTTTTTTGGGTTGAGAAATGTGGAGTCTGATTAAGATTTGATTCAAATAAATAAATAAAAATGACCGACCTGGCATATGAACCTGAATCTCAGTGGTCATTGGGATTTATGTGTTACTGAAATTGTCAGTTTCTTTTTTTTCTACGTCTTTGTTTTTGCACAGGGAACCGTGACGACTGAATTTGAGTGAATCATGTAGGAGCTAAAGTTCGTGGCTTCTGCTGTAGTTACCTTTTTGAAGAGCTGCGTATCAAAACTGTTGACTGTGACCCCACTTGACCTGCAAGTGGAGGTCTGACACACTCAAACTTGGCCTCATCTCTTTATCATTGTTAGCCGTGTCTGTGAAGAATCTCTAAAGCTTCGATGTGAGTTTGCTTTTCCCGCTTTTACAATGATTTATTTTCTTAAACCACTCAATGAGATGAACCTCTTTTTCATTCATTTCCAGGGACAAATCATTGTGATCGCCCTGCCTTCAAAGTTTTCCAGCCACTCTGCTCATGATTATTATAAAAATTTTAAGCTTTGCTCAGGGGAGTTAAAAATGCTGCCGGGTGCTCTTCCTCTCTCTCTGTCTCTTTTTCTCTGTTGCTTTTCAGTAGCCGGTCTAACCAGAGCAGACCTTCAGGGAGTGAGGATTTTAAAAGAGAATTTTAAATGGTCTGTGTGAGACAAAGGCAGAATTTAGGGACAGAATAAAAACATAACATTGGGAATCAGCAAAGAGGGTTGTCTTTGAAGAAGTGATTTTTTTTAAAACCGCCAACAAGCATCTGTTCACAAGCCATCGGGAACACACAGACTAAATATTGTAGCCTTTGACACAGTTCACACTCAGTTTAAGATCACAGCATCTTTTCTTTTTAAATCTAAGCAGCCGCTTGTTTGTACGGAGACCGGAGGTTGAGTCCACCGACTGCAGCGGAGTTTCGCAGCTCAAGGAAGAACATTTGTGATCATTTCTTTATGGAAATGCAATCAGACCGAGACGCTAAAGCAGAAGAATTACCACGTCTGCACTGCAAAATGATTAATATAGTGATTACTACTTCAAGGAAATGATCAAGAATCGATCATAAATGTTCTTCCTTGAGCTGCGAAACTCCAGAGGTCTCCTGGAGGTGTGTTTGACCCTAAATTAATTTTATGCCGGAATATCGCTTTAACACTTGTAGTCCATTTCCAGGACATTACCAGGGACACATCTATGGACAGTCCCCATCTAACAAATCCTAATGCAGTCCATATTCTAGTCGAGTTCAGGCTGGATCCATCAGTGTTTGAGTCACAAGTCCTTAAAAACAACACAGCCGTGTTTCCAACGCTGAAAGTCTCTTGAGTTTTTATGTTGAATCTGTAAACGGAGATGACCTCCAGCACAAAGAGCTCTCATGTTTGTCTCAGATCTGCTCCTGTACGGGACATGAATGGCACTCTGGTTTGTGTTTACCGCTGTCTGATGTGTAATGATCTGCGGTGAAGCCGATCTGTGTCCATGCGGAGAAAATCCGCCTCCGAGCGTGAGTGAGACTGACCCGGTGAAAGTGTTTACTGCGGTTTGGAAGATGAGATGGCGCCACCTGATAGAAGGGCACTCACATGTACACTGAAACTCTTTCTTTATCCTGTAAGGCAACTCACATGGATAGAGATATACTCCATTTTAAATCTGTTTCTCTGTTGCTACCAATACATTGTGTCCCAACTGCAAATCACCAGAGCAGGTTTATCTACAGTGAGAGAAAACAGAGGCTCTTACTTTGAAGGGAGGACCTCTGCAACATAAATGTGACATGAAAGCAGAATATGGATAAAATAAAGGTTATGATCTGACCTCTCTTCGACCTGTGAAGAGAGTATTTTATAACGTCTTCAAAAGAAAATTCAGGTGCGAATGTCAGAATAAATGTCATGTGGTTTCTGACTTTCACTGGCAGAAATAACGACTTTTTACTCAATTTAAGTCCATTAAGTCACTCCTATCCATCGTTTTATATCCTGTGATCCTTATCAGCAAATTAAGTAAAGTTGCAGATTTTCAAACTGCAACTTTTATCTTAGATAGATTTCAAATTTAATCTTCACTTTGAAAATAGATTAAAAAAGTCCCAGCATGAAGTCCACAGCAGCTTTGAAGGCCACCCATCAAATCAAAGATCCTTATTTTATACATATTTTTAAACAGGAAATAAGATATTTAGTTTTATGTGTTTTTAAAAGAGATCCCGGAGGAGAGATTTAAAACAATCATGACTGTTTTGGTACGATAGATTTAACTTTATGGGTCTCATGAGTCCTGCTGTACAGAACTTTAGGTGTCGTCAAGAGTGTATAAGAGGCACAGAAGAGCACGGTTTGGTACCAAGGGTACGGCATACGTAGGGGCTGTTTCCTTGTGTGGTTAATGTCCTTGGACAGTATGTGAACACTACATTCAATCTGTCATGTGGAGGTCAGAGGTCAACTCAGCAACCAGCAGAAACCAAGGTTATTATCGTTAATGAAAATGAACGAAATGACAAAAACTAGAATTTCAAAAACATTTTAGTTCATTGAAATCAATAAAAACTATAATCCAAAGAAAAAAAAAATAACTTACTAAAACTGTCTTGAAATTATGGATAAAAATCGATTTGTTTTCGTCAATTTGGGATTGATATGAAATTGATTTATTGAGACCAGTATGTCTACAAGACTATATGTATAAATTGCCTTCGAAAAGTTTAGCTTTTCACTCGAGCCAAAATTTGAATCTCCCAGTGCTGCACAAGTGAATAAACTCATTGCAAAGTATGAAAAACTAAAACTTATTCTAAAACTAATCATTTAGAAAAAATAATAACTCACAAAAACTAAAAAATCCACTTTAAAAACAAATTAAAACTAACCAAATTAAGGGGGAAAAAAGTCAAAACTAAGCAAAACTAAACTTTAATGAAAAATCTAAAACTTTTATCACCCTGGAGGAAACACAGTCACATCACTCAGAGTAGTGGTAAATGATACAGTAATACAGTTAGCAGGCAATCTCAGATATGACTGACAGCGTTAGGATAAGAAAAGGTTAACCTGTCTGGGCCATTTGGGATCTGAAAGGATCAGTTTTTTCCTGGACTTCATGATCTGGATCACAACGAAAAAGTCCCAAGACTAGAAGCATCTAAACTGAAGTTGTGAGGTATTTGAGGTAGTCCCTGGATCTTAGTGAATATAATGTGTTTAGATTAAATCTTTTAATCAAATCAATCAAATCAAATTTTATCTATATAGCCCCAATTCACAACAGTCGTCATTTCAAGACGCTTTCTAAAGAAAAAAGAGCAGGTCTAGACCACACTCATTGTTTGATGAATTATCAAGACCCAACCTAAAATGGGATTTGGCACATCTCATCTAACATGAGTAACAGTGGCGAGGAAAAAACTTCCTTTTAACAGGCAGAAACCTTGAGCAGGACCAGACTCATACCAGAGAGACAGGTTTTAATGTAAATGTTCACTTCTGTTGAATGTATTATTATCGTGTGTTTCTTTAAAATGTCATCTCATGTTAAAGCTTCCCGGTTCCAGCTGTGATGTCGAAAAGCAAGAGGATGTCGGAAATGTGAAAAAAAAAAAAATCATGTCTAAGTGCCCGACGACAGAAAGTCCTCCCACTCGCCTCCTCCTGAAATCCCCACAGGTTAATAAGAGGCACATAATGTTTTCAACAGATGTCTGCTCCTAATGCTAATACATGTTATTTTCAGTGCGCTGTGTGTGAGTCAGAATTCAACCTTTCCTGCTCCCTTGTGAATCTAGAGTATTTCTGTCTTGTTCACAATTTCCCAGAGGAACCTAGAGCTCCATTTCAATCTGCCAACGGGGCCGCACAGGAGATTAGACCTTAACAAGAACTGCCCAAAGAGTAGATTAACTGGTCTGAGTTTTCTGCTGCCACAATAATGGAAAAAGGTCTCACTTTGGCCCTGATAAACCGCGGGTTTCGATCAGTTGGCCGATTTGCTTTGTGCTTCGAACATTTCACCATAAAAATGCCGTAGCTGTGAAAATTGGAGTGAAAAATAGATCATAATCTGTGGCGTAAGGGCGGTGTCAGTGCATCCACGCCACATGCAGCGCTTATTATCCTCTCAACCACATTAAGCAGTTTCATCAGAGCAGTCTCACGCCCTGCATTAAGAGGACTTACAATACAGCCCGTCTCAGGAGAGAGAGAGAGAGAGATGTAAGGGAGGGGGAAAGGGATTTTCGCTCGAAACAGAAATGGAAAAATGATTGAAGTAAAGGTTGAAGGGTTAAATAAACTTATTGGACATGATGTGAACAAAGTCTGGAGGATGAAAACTGTATTTAGAGACATATCTCACACTGATATCACATTTTATGGAGGTATCTCACCAGAAGCTGTACAGCCCCATGGTTCCTCCAGAGAGATAGCATGAAATGTGAGCAGCAGCAGAACGATCAGCGAACTGATTGGTTCGACTCTGGTGACACAATCCACTTGAGTGTTTCACCGCCATTATACCATATACTTCAACACCAGACAGCTCTGACAAGCTTTGATTCTGACAGCTGTCATATATTTTTCTCTGTTCGGTTGCAAATGATCACGCACAGGACTCAGTGCAGATTCTTTTATCTTATTGAGAAAACTGAAGTCAGCAGGAGGGCGAGGGGGTAAAAAATCTGCTAGCTAGTTCAATGTCCAAGGAAATCAAATACATGTGTTAGCATCAAACATCCTGGGTTCAATCGAAAACAGATAACAAAACATTAATGTAGTACAGTTGAAATTCTGCAGAAATAATCAGCTACTAAAAACCCACACACAAGTTCATCTCCTGGGACTTCAACTTGGACTGACGAGAGATGAGTTAATGTGAACAGGAAGCAGGGATATGACTCAGATAGATGGATACAATTAACTTCATGATTCATGGAGAAAACTGATTTAAACATCTAGAAATTCATGTGTAAAGGACAAAAGGGTAACACTTTACTTGACTCTTTATAACACATTATAAATATATTTATAATACGTAATAATCACGTAATCTAAAGTTTTGCATACTGTGTGTCCACTTCTGACCAATCAGATTTCGTGTTGTTGCGACATCAGATTCACCGGTATATCCAACATGGCCGACTGGCTGATTGTTTACGTGTCAGAGAACAGGGTGTTTTTTGACAAAAGACACAAATATTAAAAAGATAACGACAACTTGTGGAGAGTCATAGCGTTGGATTTATCATATTACGATGGTTTGTGTGCTTTAACAGTTTGCTAAACGTCTTTGTTTTAACTTTCATCTGTGCTAAGTAACTTTAGCTCGTAAGCTAACCTGTTCAGATACAACATACCATATGTATTTTCACTGTCTCAAACTCAATCACAGCGTTGCTGTCACAGCACCATTAGGTCTCGGTTGTTACCTTACGTTTATTTAATTTTGCGTCGTATATTTGCATCGTTCCCGGTGTGTAAGGACCTTAACTACAGCTATAAACACTCATAAATGATCATAATGCTTTATAGCAATAATCATAACACATTTTAAAGCATTTTATCATGACTTACAAGGTCAGGTATTATAATGTGTTATAACTGTTAACAACTTACTGACAATGCCCACATAGATAATGCATAATACATATATTTATGATGTGTTATAATTTGCTTATAAACATGTATAACTATCATTATAAACACTCATTAATTATAATAAGGGTTTATAACAATAATCATAAAACATTATAATACCTGACCTTGTAAGACAAATGCTTTATAATGCGTTATGATCATTGCTATAAAGCATTAAGATCATTTATGAGTGTTTATAACTATAGTTATACAGTGCTATAACATGATTATAACGCATTATAAATATATTTATAATGCCTTATAGTGAGTCAAGTAAAGGTTTACCGAAAAATCAAGATCTAACTTTTGCTTGTTTGGATGAAATCTCCATAATAATGAATCAGATCAAGTCTGTAACTCTGAGGTCAAAATAATGTTAAAGGTAAACGACTGAAAAGTGACAACAAGTTCTTGTTCAGCCGGTCCGCCCATCCATCATCCAATTCAGCGCTCATGAAACAAAGCTATCAAACACGAACTGCTCATTAAGTCGACATCAATTGTGAACAGTGTCTTTTTGCAATGACTTCATTGGCTCATTTAATCTCTCATGCACTCAAAACATTATCTCTACTGATGGCAGTGTATTCAGAAAGGTTAATGAGTGCAGCAGGAGGGTGTTGGAAGGAGCCAAATGAGACTGCTTTGCATTTCGAAACTAATTAGAGAGCAAACAGCATTTGAACGCTTTAGAAATTGCTCTCGGTGTACAGTGCTGCTCACAGAGAAACGCCTGCAGCTGTGAGAGATTTATCAGAAAAACATGGAAACGCAGATTTTAGAAAGCTTAGTTGCGCTAATGCAAAATCACCTCCGACTGAAACATGATGTTAAATGGTGTAAATGCACTGTTTGTTTAGTCCCATTTTAGATTAACTGAATGTCCGATTGGTTACAGAATCCGAGCGTTTCATTTCCCTCTATTTCTCTAAACCACACAACAGCTGGCTGTGTTTTTCCAGCCACAGGTGATGAGAAAAATCAATGTGCTGTATATAACGCTGCTATGCTGTTTGCACCCATTATCCTCTTTAATGTGTGCATAATGTTGTAGGCGTGTTTCATGTGTTTGATATGCATAACGCTTGCAAAGACGTGCTGAATGTTAATCTGAAAAAAGCAGATTGTTTGGTTTGTTTGCGTCCACTTTTAGGATGTTTGTGATTTGATCTAATCTTCATCTTTCATCTTTGATTTGCACTCAGATAAAAATGCATCATGCCTTTTTAATTTTACTTTCAGTCAAACTCATGCATGACAATAATCAAGACTTCACAGTCACCACTTAAGCGCCCCGACTCTGACACCTCGGTGGAATAACGATGTCAAAAAGCACACTCATCTTAGCGTTAATTCAGCACCAATAAGAAAGGTGATGAAGCTTTACCTAATTACTGTGATGTAGTCATTGTTTCTGCTTCTGTAAAGTTGGCATGACTAACTGTATTATGTGTGCGCGCTGCCAAGCTAATCTCGCTGCACAATGAAACGCCTCCCACGCCTGGAACCAGCATGTGGGCGCCTTTTTTTATGCAGAAGAAAAGAAACAGAGGCGTTCACTGTCAGACACTCGCTGCGGAACATACATGGACACACGTGAGAGTCCATATGTTGCCATATTGTTTGTGTTCACCCAGAAAGACACAAATAAATACAAAATATTGAACACACTTCATACAGACTTCTTCTTTCCTCTCAGTTCAGATGTACTCGTGTCTGTGTGTGCAACTAAAGAGGAAGACTGTTGATCAAGAGGAGGGTCTCAAAGGACAACATTACGCCTTGAGACAGACTGAGAGGATCAGAAGAGGAAAGTTTTCAGCACAAGTTGCTTTTTTAAAATTTGGAACCGCATTAACGGTAATTATGTAAGTCTGATGAGTCTGCTTCATTACACAGTCAAACTGTTTTGCTAAAAGCTTTGTCGTACTTTTGTGAGGATACAGAAAATGAGGTTTTATTTTAGGCTGATCTGATTCAGTACATGAGAGTTAGAGAGTAAGATTTAATTCATTTAAAACTCTGGATCTAATTAGTAAAGGTCCTGCCTTCTAATATGACTCCTTATAGTCTTCCACACAAGTGTTGGGTAATAAAACCCACATGAGTTACTCCAAACGTCACAAAAACTCCTGAAACCCTTTTTCCAAATTGGTCATATCACCGAAATGTTATTGTTATTTGTGTGCATTAGTCTCTACCTCCTTTCTTCATTCATAAATATTCTGATTCTTTCATTTCAATCACTGTAAATCACTTCACACTTTGGTTGATTTCTATGAAAAATGCTTAATTTATAAGCTTGATTGACTGATCTGACTTTGATTCAGCCTAAACTGTGAAATCTGACAGTCAGTGCGCTTATCAGTGATTTAGCTGGTGTCTGTTTCACCTCAGTGCATTTCTACCTCTTGCATTTGAGCAGAATTGATGCGCACAAATGTAAGTGTAAAAAAAAGGCAGTCAGATCGAATCCTTAATTTGTGGAGTTCTTTGTCTGCAGCTGCTCCACAGTAAAAGCTTTACAGCAGGTGCAGATGATTATGAAATGCACCTCTTTTGATTTTTCACTCAACTTCCCTTCAATCAAACCAGAGGGTGAACAAATTTGAACCTGAAGCATGCATGCAGAATCAAAAATGTGTCTCTATGTTCGCACTCAGCGCTACATAGTCATGGATTATTGGTCTCCGTGTAATCTATAAACATAGACACCTTCACAGACATGGAGTCACATGTCCACCTTCCCTAATCCAGTGCACAGAAAGCTGCAGGATGGGTGCATGCATGTGTGTATTACTGTTTTCTTGCAGTATCACACTTTTTATGTTAAATTTTAAGCTTCTTATTGCCAATTTCTGCCATGTGTGGCTGCACATGAGAGAGGGCAGTATATGTGTCTGCATCTACTCTGCTGTGTCTATGTAAATATACATACCAGAAAATGAGATTCTGTGGTTTTCTCATAGTCTGTGTCAAAGAACATCAGTAAATATAACACAGGGTGTGTGGATGGTCAGTTTGTATCATCACCCCTATGGTGGGATAATTTCTCAAAGCCACATCCAGCCAGGTCCGCTCTGCAATTAACCTGCAGCACCTCAATCCCCGACCCGTCCTCAAACTGCTTTCCACCACTTCAGCATCCGCCGAGGGAAACCGAGAGGCGTTCCTGCAATTTCTGACCTGTGCATCCTTTTTTTTCGGCGTTCTCTAAAGCGCTCAGCTGTGAGTGCGCGCCGCACGGGTGAAAGCAGCAGAGGGAAATTTCAGTCCGCACAAATAAAGTGTGTTATATTACGCAGACACGAGGACCAGGTTGAAATCAGCCGGCGCGGTGGATGAGATGAAGTTTGCACATAGTTGAAGGATGGGAAAGGAGGGAAAAAAAAGAAAAAGAGGAGAAATAAGCAGCTGGTGCCAAACGCCCACCAGGTCAACACAACAAACACGGAGACAGACAGACTGAGGAAACACACACACACACACACACACACATGAATACTGTGCATCAACCTTTGACATTTGCTCCATCTATTACCTGACAAAGCTAATAATCCCTGAATCCTGCCGTGACATTCACAGTTTATCTGTCCACCTAACACCCAGATTAACCTGCCATTCATTTTAATAAGAGCCGGCGGCTGTTTTGTGCTTCTTTGGAGGAATAAACCAACAGAGGAAAACTGCAGGATGGGAAAGAAAAGCTACCTTAGATGTATTTGGAAAGACCATGAAAAGAAAAGAAAAAGAGAAGTATAGCCGCTCTAATGACCCTGAGTGTGTGTGTGTGTTTCAGGTGGATAATGATTCCCTTGAGACCAATTTCCAATCTGAGGTGCACTTCACATTTCTAAGAGAGTAAAGTGCCCTTATGATCCGTCACCCTCCACCACAATCACACTCTCAGTTTAATCAGGGCAGACAATAAAGGTGAAGAACGCAAATTGGTGTTCAAATTCTCTGATACGCTTCTGGACTTTACTGCTTTATGTTTTTTTTTGTGTGTGTGTGTTTTCAGGAAAATGAAATAGGAGGGGAGGAGAAGGTCCCATGAGACTGTTTCTGCTTGATATGAGACTGATAGAGGGAGATGCAGAAGGAGAGAGATGGACAGAGGTGAGATTGATGTATGTGGTTGAAGCAGACAGGTCCAAAAGGTTTGCAGCAGCGATCCAGAGGAAACTACGACATAATGGAGCTCAGGGACTTCCAGAAAAGACTGTATTAGTGACTGTTACGTTTCTGAAAGTGGCATGACGTGAAGGACAGGGGTCACGGACAGGGAAAGTAACAAAAAGGACAATCTGCACCTTCAAACAAAACAAAAAATGATGCCTTTGGGTTCTAAGAGATGGAGTGGAGTTATGTTTCCCCACAGCCACCCACTAATTTTGCCCAAAATTAGGCAAACCAAAGTAAAGTTCCTTACACACCGGGGCTGATGCAAATAAAGAACGCGCCTGACTATACACATCAAGCGCGATGCGATTTTGCGACTTTCTGGGGGGAAAAAGACGCATCCTGGGAAGACTTTTCCCGGGGAAAGTCCTGCCTCCGTCGCCTCTGCTTTGCTAGAAAAGCTGGAAATGTCATCACACGCTCAAGCCAAACGGTCAGCACTTATAGCCAATCAGAGGCGATAAGATAAGCACATGAAACTATGGTAACAACCGTTAGCTCACGTTGAAAGATGAAAGTTAAAACAAAGACGTTTAGCACACAAATCATCGTCATATGAGAGATCCGACAAGTTGTCCTTCAGGTCGGTGTCTTTGTAAAGTTTGTGTCTTTTATCAGAAAACACTCTGTTCTCCGACACGCAAACAATCAGCCGGTCGGCCATGTTGGAAATACCGGTGAATCTGACGTCGCAACAACACGCAACCTGACTGGTCAGAAGTGAACACACAGTATGTGAAACTTTAGAAAAATCAACCGTGAAACGTTGATGATGTGAACGCCTGTATTGACAGGATACGGGTTCGCAAAAAATATTGACGTCCGAAATAATTGCACGATAAAAACGGTCCAGGTGTGAAAGGACCTTAAGATGTGATTTAAAAGTAGAAAGAGTGGGGGATGTTTTCATCTCGAGTGGCAATCTGTTCCACAATTTGGGAGCCACAGTCGAGAAATCTCGGTCGCCACGGGTTTTCAAACGAGTTTTTGGGACAATGAGTTGGAGCTGGAAGAAACGTGGGGGGGTATAAACATTTAAGAGGTCAGAGATGGACTGCGGTGCTGATCCATTTAAAGATTTGAAAACAAACAAAATTTTAAAATAACTCCTGAAACAAACCTGAACCTGATGACCTACAAGAGAAATCACAGAGGTATAATTTTCCATCATGAACTCTTTCTCCTCATGATGACTTAGGAGATGAGTCACTCAGGTGAATGAGTTTAAGAAGTTTTAAAAAGAGAAGAAACAAACAGATTCTTCATCTGCTTTTTCATACTTTTGATTAATTAATGAAGCTCTTGTGCGTCTTTTCGGTGACGCCGCCTCTCTTTTAAACTCCGAACACGTTTTCAGCTTCACAGCTGCAGGAGGTATGATGTGAACACTAACAGAAACAGTTACAAGACATATTAACATTCAGCGTTTGACTTTATCCTCTCTTACAGATCAACATCAGCTCCCAGGCAGCCAATTTGTGTGACAAATGACCCATCGCTTAAACCCATTAATCTCCAGCTTAATATCACTGGCAGGTGTGCTGTCAGCGGAGAGTCTGCAGGGATATGATTTCTGTTGCTCCTCATTATTTTCACTATGATACGTTCTCCCGGAGGCTTTTAACAAAAGAGGAAATGTGTGCTTTAAAATAATCAGGGTGGGCTAAAGAGGGTTTGATCCGTCTGTTTTTTTTTTTTTTTATGTAGGTGGGTGGGACAAACACGTGTGGTGTGTGTGACGGGGACGTTTAAAAAGCTGTTATAGAGGTATGATTTATGGCACTCAACCTCCTCATTACCTGGCTGTGGCTGTCAGCTGTCACAGCAAACACACACACGTAGAATAATCATGTGGTCGTATAGCCACAGGGGACACTGTACAGTATGGCTGGGCTTCCTACAAAACCTGCCGTAATAGCCGGGTGTGTGGGTGATTGGCAGTTGTTTGTGTGTGAAAAGGGTGTCAGTTATGAGGTGCAGATACACATGATGTGTCCTCAAGCATGCAGGCAGTAAGTCAATCAGTCAGTCAGTGTTCAGCTTCAAAACAAGGTCAGGAAACACAAATTAATTAAAAAGCAGAAATGTCTCTTATAATACAGCGTGGTGTCAGTGAAGAAGATTACAACTTAAAGTGTCAGTGTTTGTCTTAATCAGGAAATTACACCTGTTCATGTGAGCTAGACAGGGGCGGCCCAAGGCATAAGTGAACTAAGGCTGCGTTCACACTGCGTTATGATGCACAATTCAGATTCCTTGTTAAATCCGATCTTTTTGTGTGGTTGTTCGCATTACAAAAACGAATGCGGCATCTAATGTGAACAGAATGCGTCCGTGAAGTGACCCACAAGCGCACAAAGCACAAATTGCTTTCGGCGCCTGTTTGTGTTGTCGAGCCATGTGACGTTTGTCACATACTGATGACGTATAGGTCGGATGAATGCGACCTGAGCGTCCACACTGTAGTCACATCGGAATCATATCCGGTTTATATCCACATACAAAAGAGGCCTGGGTCGGATTTGAAAAAATCAGATTTGCACTGCTCACACTTACATGAAAAAAATCAGATATGTGTCACATATGGTTAAAAAATCGGAATTGACCTGCAGTGTGAACACAGACTAAGTGCCTGCTTAGGGCCCCGTGGCCAATAGGGGGCCTCCAAGAGCAATCAAATGATGCTTTCTGTATGATCAAATATATATTATTGTAAAAATAAAAGAAAAT
This sequence comes from Xyrichtys novacula, assembly GCA_962446985.1. NCBI lineage: Eukaryota > Metazoa > Chordata > Actinopteri > Labriformes > Labridae > Xyrichtys > Xyrichtys novacula. Next base: position 7,420,902 of record OY660881.1, on the reverse strand, counting down.
AAAGTAAAAACATTTTAATGCTGCCGCTGATGTCAAAGCTCCGCTATCATTATGTGCCTCCTGCTGTGCAACGTGCACTGAGCATCCAAAGGGAAGGTAGTTGTGGGGCAAAAAAAGGACATATCCTTCAGGAGCAGAGAAAAGAAAGAGGAAGAAGAGAAAAAACCTTGAAGCCGTGAGACGCTCACTTCTCAAGCTACGAGGTTTTGTCCGGGAGGAGGTAGCTGTTTCACCTCCATCCACCGCTATTCAAAAAGAACACAAATGCTCCACATCTGACTGTTGCTCATTTTCTCCAAACAACTCGCGCTTCCATCTACACCGTAAAGCGCAGCTACTTGTCCTTCTGATATGACTTAGCTGTATTCGAGCAGTCGCTCATGGTCCAGAGTTTTTTCCGAGACCACATGTAGTTTGTCAGCAACAAGCCTTTTGTGAGATATCAAGATTCCTATTAAAAGTGAATGGAGCTGCTGAGAACACGGGGTGGTCTCCATATTTGGAGCTTGATTGCGATGTTGTTTGGGACAGTCAAGAAACAAGACACAGAGTTTTATTTATATTCTCTTTAATATATTTTAAAAAATGAATATACAATCTGAGAAAGAAAAAGTCGAGGATTCGAAGAACAGGCTGTTAATCTTCTCCTCTGGCCCAAAGATGGAGTTAGCCCAAGAAAAGACCATTTCCAATCACATCCTGGGTAACAAAACACACTGCTACTGACAAAATAAAGGATATGCTCTGTCGCAACAAGTCCAACGGGGCCAAGGTGGGTGTACGAGTAAGGCTGAGAGATCAGGACGATGTATTGGACGCAATAACTTCCACTCCTGCGTCTCAGCGTTATTGGACCAAAACCATGTTTGAAAATCCTGCCGCACCCACATTTGCGAAGTTTTCCACTAGTCCTGGTATTTGTCTTATATTCAGGTCCTTTATTTTGACAGAGTCCAGTGTCTCCTGTCGTTCTGCTTACTTTCTCTTTGAAAACAATAATCATCTGTTTACCCCGGGGCCCGGAGAACAAAAAGAGGGGTAAAGGAGAACCAGAGCATGCTAACAAGTCACATCATTTCAACATGGCATACTGTAATTGCGCTCACACACACACACACACACACACACACACACACACATTCAACAAGCACAAAATTGAGACTTTTACACTCATTCTCTCTCATACATCTCCAACGTAAAACGACATTTTCTGACATCCTTAGTAAAATGCACCACTGGCAGATCACGTAGACTTTGCCTCATGCAGACGTGTGAACAGAAAGCTGAATGGAGTGAGACCAGTCATGACTCAAACTGGAGGCACGATGCTACCCAGGGCCGAGCGACACGCAAACACACATACACACACGCAGACACACACGTACACACTACCCCTCGATCGGAACTTTTATGGCCAGTATCACCAAAAGCAGAGGTTCACAGAGAGATCTTGACGTCTCCAGGTTAGCTTGGTTGGATAGCGACGGTTCAACGCTCCTCGCCTTCCACTCAAGTCCTTTTACGCCGTGGGAAAGCAGCATCTATATGAGTTCTTTAGCGAGCTAGCATGCCAAAAAAACAGAGTCAGTTTTGTAGGTCCTCCTGCCACCTTGTGAAAACAAAGGAGTTCCTTAAAACAACCAACTAACTAATTACTTTGCAAATAAAAACTCTTCAGGAACCTCTGCTTTTACTTTTCAGAACAAAACCAGACAGTGAAATTAAAAAAAAGAGACAAATGAAGTCTGGACTCACACAGAGAAAGAGAGAACAGAGTGCTGTCCACCGGTCTACTCGAGGAGAATGTTAGCTTCGGGGACCCCCCACAGCTACCAGAATGAGAGGGGTGAACAACACATTCATAAAATCTTAGGACAGTGAGACATGATGTATTTACCGCAGTATAATAACTGAGGATGGAGCTCAGATTTTCAAACTTGAAATGACTTCTTTTGCTCCGTACCGTCAGAAACTCCTCCATGATCCAACTATCAACACTTTTGTTAATTGGCAGAAAGACGCCTTATGAATTTAGTGAATAAGAAAAAGTTAATCCGTATGAATACTTGCTTTAAAAGTAGTTTTGATGATGTATTTTAAGCAGGAAGAAGCTTCGATCTCCATCCCTAAATAAAACACAGGCCAAATACTCAAATTTGGGATTCGCCTCGTCTCCATTAGAAAGCCTAAAACCTGCTGATCTGTGCTTCAAACATGCTCTTAATGGGCATGCGCTTTTATATGGATCACAACAGCTGATCATTGATGAGAATAAATCACATTTTTAGCTGTATTTCTGCTCACTTTATGACTCCACCTACATCCAAATTAAACACATAGCTTATCTGCTGCACTGTATTTACCAGCTACTTTCAAACAGCCTGCCTGCTATTCTGCACCGAGCAGATATTGCTTGCCTATTGTATCTGGAAACCACACTATAATAGTGAGCCACATGCGGGTGGCTTCACTGTGGGTGATGTTATTGTTTGGTACACTTGTATTTATATGTAGTAATTGTAAGTGTTAAACTTTGAGGAGCGGGCTCAAGGTTCGGCTGCAGAGTTAACTCCAAACGAGTCCTTTCAACTTCTTGGAGAGTGAAAATGTGTCACTGTTCTAGTATTTTATGGATGCACTGAGAGCATGAATAAACCTCTCCATCCCTAATGAAAAAGAGGTATGTTGTTTTTCTGTTTGAGTGTTTGTAACAAAGACAGATGGAGGAAAGGAAAAAAGGACAGTAAGGAGAGGGCTCGGAGGTAAAATTGGACACTGTACAATACATTTGGCAGGGGTTTTTGACGTCGAACATCTCCCATCAGAGATGAAACACACACACGGAGGGGTTCGAATGAGAGTTGTGTGTGTGCACATGCAAGGCGAATGAACACAGAACGGGACAATGTGGTCATTCACATGCTGTCAAGTGGGGCTGGAGGCTCTCTGTCTTGGGTGTGTGTGTTTGATTCATAGGCAAAGTGTTCAGCAACCTGTGTTTGTTGGCGTTAATCTTTCACTACAGGATGTTACACTGTGTGTGTGTGTGTGTCTGTGTGTGTGTCTTTGTGAACTCACATGCATTTTCTCTTTAGCGACAAACATGGCAGGCACTGGAACAGAGAACCGATAGCAACAGATATTCCATCTCTTGATTCACCGATTTTTCAAAACATCTGAACGTCTGTAGTGAATCACTCCATCTGATCCTTTGCCATTCATCGCCATGGCTCGCTTCCACCCGGCGCAAGGACACCCCGGTCAGGCGGCGTCATTCAGTGATCTCCCCACAATGGACAGACATCGTGGTCATTGTAACACTCATTGATTAGTATAATTAAAGCACAATTTCTTCTGTATGCAAGCCCTTCCTCAAACACATATTTTTTTTTCCTTTTTTTGTTTTTTAATTTGTTCCTTCAATCTGGAGTTTATTGCAATCAGGTGAACAGCAGGTCATGGGCAGAGCCGTGTCAAGAGGAGGGGAGTTGTAAGAGTCAAAGAGTCAGCTGTTGATTCACACACGTAGGGGGGCAGGTAGTTGGCCAAGGTAAGCAGAGGCAAGGTAGAGCAGTTTGGTTGGTTGGTGCAGGCTGGCGTACGAAGCCGATGCTCCTATCATCTGGCGTAGTGCTTGATGTATTCTTGAACCTTATTCCGGAAATCCTCCTGGATTGGAAACAAGGAGAGGTAAAAGGAGAAAATGAGAGTCAGATTTTAGGAGGAGAAACTACTAAATCTGACCGATAATGTGAAGAAAACAACAAATAAAAAGGCGATCAATCTACACAGAGCGACCACATGTGAGGTGTGTTTGATTTCTAGACCTTTGTCCACAGCAGCCTCCACTGTGCAAAGTGACATCTTGCCTCTCTCTCTGCAAAATCCCTCTGCAAATATTCCACTGATTATCACCTGCAAGGCCATGTCAGCCTGATCTGACATTTCGAACACACTCACTTCCACTAAATGAGCAGTTTGCATGTTACCTGTTCATCACTGCTAAAGATCTCATGAGAAAAACTTGGTTAACTAGGCTAACTACACTTTTATTTAACTATACCATTAAGTAACTTCAAATAGTTCCCCCTGGAGTTCCACAGGGGTCGGTTCTTGGCCCACTCTCTTTCACGTTATACAACCTCCTGCTCAGTCCAGCTGTCAGAAACGTAACATACCTTTATATGTCGATGATACTCTGGTGCACATTTCCTTCTCAGAAACTGTTACACTATATCCATGATATTAACTGCCTGATGTCTATAACTTTTAAAACTAAATTCAGAACAAGTGTAAGTATGTATTTGATTCAAATTCAACTTTGTCAGGTTCATATTAAGCTTCTACCTTTTGTCTGCTGGGTAACTCTTTACAACAACCATAATTTATAAATCATAAATAGATAGTTTATTATTGTTTAATCACCATTTAAAAACAGCATAAAGACCAATTAAAAATGGAAAATAGATAGTTTATTAACGTTAGTTAATAGTTACTTTACCATTAACAAGCAATAATATTATGATTAATAATTTTCATTAATTCTTAATGGACTATTTATTAAAGGCTTATATAGGGTTTAAATATTGGTTGTAAAACATCCAGATTGAAATGCGTGTCAGTAGCACTTTATAAATGATTAATAAGTGGTTTATAAACCATCTATAAACATTACTTAGATGTTCTTGTACAGTTAGGGTTAGGTTTTTAAAATTGTATTATTTGAAATTTATTAATGGTCTATATGCTATTTATAAATGATGATTAAACATTTATAAACTATCTACTTAACATTTATAAATGGTCTAATTATCACACATAAGTTATAGTTTTTGTAAAGTGTTACCGTCTGCTGCTTCTACTTAATTTCCTGACTGTGTGCTTTTTCCTGCTGATCTGATAACAAAGTAAATCTAGAGGATAAGAGTCGAACCAAAATTCGTCAGATTTATATGTCTATCATGCAAGCTGACTTCCTGTGTTTAAATCCCAGTGGATCTTGTGCACTCTGTCTGTGCTCCATTTTCCTTCTGTTTATCGCTCCATTCTCGCTGTATTTGGCTTCTTTCCATCCCACCCACCATCCGAACAACCAGCCAGCCAGCCTCTAACCTCCACTTGGTCGCTCCGTAGACCCATCTCTTCTGACTGCATCTGGTTAGATCGTGCTCTGCGTGAACTTTACCCTGCCTCCTCTTCTTTGGCTCTTCATCGGCTCTTGAAAAGAGGCCCGAAATGATGGAGATCATTTCCAGCTTTCTGTGCCAACCTTTTCTACAACTTGGGCTGTTTCGCCGTACAGAATTTTATTTAACCCAGTTTGCTTGTGTCTAAATCTTCCTCATTTCATTCAAACTAGTCTTAACTACAAAGGGCAGCATGCTTACAATCAACATATGAAAATCCTGGCTGGTGAAAGGCTGCAGGCTAGCTTTAATCTGAGCGGTAGCAAGCAGCAAGAAGTGCAAAAGCAGTTCATTTAGCTTCTACATGAAGGCTGGATCTGTGCTTTTAAAGAGGTTTATAGTGTTGACTTGTTTACGATTGGTGTGTGAAAAAAGACTGGGTTTATTTTCCTTTCCAAGGCCAAAGCAAAGTCACTTCAGAAAAGATGTACTTAAGCTGGATAGCCTCACTCATGAATATTTAATTGTTTACTCCTCAGTCAACTGTTCAGTTCACGATACTGTAAACCCGAGTTGTAGCTACTTTATCTGTGCTCCTCTCTCTGTTCCTGGTCCTGGTCCACATTTGTTAACCCCATCTATCTATCTGTCACCACCAGAGTCCAAGCCATGAAATACTGGCATGTTCCTATGTTCTGCAGTACAACCTGAAATTTCCCACCCAAGTGTCCCACTCTGACATCAGCAGACTGACTTATGTCACAGCCCCAGTGTTTAATAAGTCATGCATTACATTTTTGGAGCTTCTGTGCATGGGCGACAGGCAGTGGACGTGAGGAAAAACACGAGCTAGAGGGAAGAGGACGACATGGAGAGAGATGGGAAACAGGGGCATGGTGTGCGTGTGTGGAAACATGGATGACGGACAGGAATGCTGAGAAGCTGCCAGCGACTGAAACTTCAGCAGTAATGACAGCAGTGTGAGCGTCTGTCCGCTGGGAGATGATGGAGTGACCAAGTGCTGCTGAGGGATGTCTCCCTAGTGGATGAGTGGCCCACAGCGGCACAATGAGGTGGGTTTTCACTGGCACACACTGTGAGGGTATCTCCTACTGTTTGTGTTATTTCGGTTGATGTTAGAGCTTTGGCACCACCTCTGAGAGCTCACAGATGCTCTTTTCATGTTTAAGCCTCTAGTAATCAGTGCAATCTGAAAGGTCACAAGCTAAAAATATTCAATTATCTTTCTTAACTTTGAAGCATCTTATTTTGCGTTATATATACTCAATTTTCTTTCTTAGTCCCTCCTTTCTCTTGTTGAGCAGAAACTAGCTGAGGCAGCAAATTACTCTGCAGCTCGTTGCATCGAAGACGCCGAGTTTGCCTTGCAGTCGATTAAAACACTGTTGGGCTACGGCTTACAATTCTTGGCTCTCTTTCAACAGCGGAAGGCAATTAACTCTCCTCTCCTCCAGCAATTCTGTCCAGGTACCACTGTCAGGGGGGAGGAGGAGGAGGAGACAAATGAAATCCTGTGGGTACATACAGTTACTGTTAAATCTGTTAAAATGGTAAAACTGAGCTCCGGAAAGCCCCAGGAAATATAAAATAGACAGACTGTGAAGGGACAGGAGGAGAGGTGTGAACAAGGATGGACAAATTGGAACGGAGGAGAGAGAAACTACAGGGGATACAGAAGATGGGGAACACAGAGAGCCATCCAAGTTTTTTTACACTGGAGTCAACAGTATTTTGAGGATTTAGTACATTATGTGGTACGGTAGGGCTGGGCGATAAACCGAAAATTCCCCCTGCTCCACGCTAATACTAAAAATTATCCAAGAACAGGGTATGTGGCAGACTTGTGTCCAAAGAGGGGAGTCAAGCTCAAATTATCTGGTAGGGCTGGGCAATAAACTGAAAATTTACCAATACGAAAATTTACGACAACAACTGACGTCATTTTGCCCATGTCAATATATATGGTGTCAAAATAATAAATAAATAAATAAAAGTTGGTTTTGGATGTGTGTAGGTAGGTTATGGTCTCGTGTCCCTTTAAGACGCTGTCCTACATCAGAGACATGACTCCACCCCATCTAGTCTGTAACAAAGAGAGAAAGACAGGTGAGGAGATGGAGGACGGTTCAGAAGTTGTAGCTGCTGGAGCGACAGCTGAAGTAGACAAAGTTAATGTGGGAGGGGGTGAGCAGCTTGTAGAGTAGTTATCATCCATTCATCGTTATTGAGGTGAACTGCTCACTATATCATAATATTGATTTGAGGCCATATCGCCCAGCCCTATGAAAATTAAACCCTTAATAGCCCTGGGTTTAGTATAGTGAAAAGTTTCCACCTCAAACATGTATAAAGTTTAACTTTGAACTTTAAGTGACTCATTATGACTAAGATAATTTTGAAGTATGTCACTGCAAAAATCACAGATTTCCTTTGGTTAATGCTGTAAAATCAAACATGTCCTTTTTGTTGCCTTTTAATAAGATGTTGAAGGACTTTTGGATTTTCTGCAGCAGCTGTGAATCGTTCTGTCAGCAGCTGGTCAGTAGAAAAAAGAAGTCTGTGAATGCTGAAAATTTCACTTCCTTTTTTTTTTTTTTTTTTGCAACATGCTTCTGTAATTTGGTAGACTGCTGCTGAGTCTTGTGCTTCAGACCTTTACACTATCATATTGAAGGTTAGATTTCAAAGTACTGAAACATCTATTTGATAAATATTCTCCGATTATGCTTGGTTTGAGACTAAAATACGTATGGATATTTGATAAAAATTTACTTTAACCCTGGGTCCTAAATACACGACTGATCAAACATTCCCATCACATCAGACAAACGTCTCTCTTCTGGGTTGTTAAAACCATCTTAGGATCTTAGAATGAAACTTACAGTAACAAGCTGTAGAAATGATGAGCCTCACCTTCATTAATTTGCATCGCTCTTGGTCACAATTTGCATAAACATTACCATGGAGCACTTCTTTTAGAGAAATGAATTTGTTTGTCCTCCACCTCATCAAGAGATGCCAAGTGGATGGATGTTGCTCTGGACAACTACACCTAAGATGAAGCCCTTGACCCTCTGATTGAGAGACAACTAAATCTACTGGTTGTTAAGGGACGGTCCCGCCCTCCTTCACCTCTGGTTGGCTATAAGTGCTGACCGTTTGGCTTGAGCGTGTGATGACGTTTCCGGCTTTTCTAGGCAAATCAGAGGAAGGAGGCGGGACTGTCCTCTGGGAAAGTCTTCCCCGGGATGCATCTTTTCCCCCCGGAAAGTCGCAAAATCGCATCGGGGATGATGTGTATGGTCAGGTGCGTAAAATTTGCCTCCGAATATTTCTTGATTTCGCGTCATATATTTCTGTCGGCCCCGGTGTGTAAGGACCTTTAGTCAACCTACCAGTGCGTCTGCAGCCAGCCTCAAGGGGGCGCTTGGCCAACTGCAATTTCTTACGTATTTCGTATTTCTTAAGTACAGATAGTGAGGACTCTCACATACCTTTGGCTTTTACAGTGCTACAATAAGACCATTAAAAGCCTTAACCTGGGTTACTACATCTTGTATAAAACATATCTAAAGCATAAAAATTATTAGGATACAAACAGTAACAAGTCAAGCCTGAGTAAACAATGTTATATTGACACAAAGTGAACACTGGGACTTAGTTTTTAACTAAATTATATGTGCCTCCAGATCAGCGTAGATGTCTCATCTTTCCCTCCTTTGGTACTTTAATGAGACCTTTAGGGCCACAGCGATCGATGCTCAAGCCAGAGAGCTAATAACAAGGACAGAAGCCAGTACAGGATGCTGTAAACACAATGCAGTGTGTTTATGTGTGTGTGTGTGTCCCCTGACTTGATTGGTTATTGATTGAAAGAGGCCGAGCCACTGGAGGTACCTGAGGAAGCAACAGTGAGCATGTAAACACCAAGAGGATGAGTCAGGTGGTGTGTCAGATTGATGGGGAGTAATCAGAGTGGATGTAGAGGATTTAGTATGCAAACGGAGGACAAAGGGATGCATGAACCTTGGAGCTTAACTACTCACAAACCCTTCAAGGTGTCGCCCTGTCACTCTGTGTGCTTAAGCGGTGATCAATATCAATTTGCAGTGCACCACAGAAAATTGCGCAGCGTGTCGGAGATATTCCAGCAACAGTAATTTATTTTCGGTCAAAATGCTGAGGCCGATTTTTTCTTTTTTTTTTTTTTTTGGGCAAAGCAGGTTTTTGAACTTTTCTGTTTCTCAGCAGTTCATCCTTTTGCCATTTCATAGACTTGTGACATTTAAATAATGGCACTTGCTGCTGGGTAGTGAGTGAAAGGGTAGGAGCCTTTGCACTTTGGCTTACACTGCTCGGACTGTTCCCTTCTCTTCTGTCTTTGGGACTTAAGACAGCAAATCCAAAAATACAATCTGAGATAAGTCCAACATTGGTTTATTTCAACATTATTGGAGCGTTTCAGGGATATACATCCTCTTCTTTTCATCGTCAGAGACACACCCAGCAATATACTAGCAGGTTATTAATTAAACTTGTTTAATGAACGATAACAGCGCTTTATTTAACTCTTCTTATGAGGTTGGAGAAAGCCAGTTATGATTAAATAAGAGGTGTTGGTATAATTTTATGGTCCTTTTTCTTTTACAGGTAATAAGATTGAAATGGACTTCCCAACATTTTTATGTTATAAGAAGGTTTGATGACAAATGTTGTCCAATAATAAGACAAATCAGCAAAGATGTGATGAGTACTGGATGCAGAAATATTGACACTAAAAATTCCTTATAGTAGCTTTAAACAGAAAACCCATCACAAGGGTCCTGAGAGGACTTTTTGGCTGGTTTTAAAGCAGACTTAAATTCATACTGATGCTTCTCTATGACCTACAAAAGCAGAAAACAGCAACAAAACTGGATAGTTCTGAACAGTGAATTTGATGGTGATGATTCTGGTTGAATGACATGAGTAAGGGTGCCCCATTTAGTTTTTTTAGTGACTGTAGGACTGTCTCTGCTTTCTCATTTCCGCATTGTTGCCATTAACTTTAAAGATTGGGGTAAGATTGTCTCAAATTACCGATCCCTGATCAGTTAAGTCAAGCCTAGATTAGCTCTAATCTGACTTTTGGGATGTATATATTAGTGCACAGGTGTTGCCAAGTTTAATAAAACCTAAAGTTCCTCACAGGAGCTTTAAAGTCTGAACAGAGTATAGATACAGTAAAAGTTCAGTCTAAAGAAAAGCCAGACAGCACTTCTATTGTTATAATGAATACGTCTGTGTATCAGTGTCTTTATTCAATTACCTCTTATCTAAGTCCTCTGAAGAAGCCAGTGGATGAAAGTCTCTCATGGGGGCTCTACACTTTTACAGGCTGGGCAGATCTGACAGCTCAGTTTTCATCTTAAGTCTTTATGAAACTAAAAAATCTGCTTTAAAACAATCCCTGGACTTCAACCAGAGGATGTACTCTGAATTTCACCTGCTTCAATTCTTTATAAGAGACGCAGAGGAAATCTGGATTCCGTACCAAACAGTAACTGCATATGTAAACACTAAAACTACCAAATCATTCAATTAACCTTTTCTTCTTCTGTACAGTTACATTTGTTACTCAGGTGTCTGTGCATGTGTGCATTCAACAGTCACTTATTACCTACACATGTACTATACACTTCAACACACACCCTGAATTGCCCAATTGGATGTTCCCTTTCAGCCACTTCAACCAGGAAATGTATGCAGAGAGCAGACACAAGAGGAGCTCCACTTGAAAAAACCTCTACACGCACACACACACGAGCAAACATGCACACAGAAGCACACACGCTGAGACACACACTCCCACAGTTCCACCCACTCACTGCGGAAGTTGATTGCGGCAGGCTGGGACTCAGTGGGAGTGGGTCATGGATGGATGGCTTTGTGTTTTCATTTGTTGGAAAGCCCAGATATCACAACAGACCAGTGAGGCAGCACGGAAAACATCAAGAAAATTTACTTTCACTGCACACATCAGCTGTAAAAAATAAAGGCTTTTTAACAGGCTCTCCTCCATCACTGATGTCTTTCATTTCTGCACATTGGAAATAAAGTAGTGTGGATTGGATCTTGATGTAAGATAGAAAGGTGGTGCATTCAGCAAATGTCCTACTCTGGTACCTTGAATAGGAAAAGAGGTGGGCAATTTACCTTTCTGGAAATGAATCACCACTGAGACAAAAAAGTCAAACCAATGAAGTTCTAACAAACTCTCCAAACTCCAGTTTTCTACAGGTTTTGTAAAACTGACTTTTTTTCTGAGTTTTTTTCTCAGTGGCTTAAGACTGAAATCAATATCATTCAGCATTCTCCACATTGAAGTCACCCCATAGTTGATGAGAAAGCAGGAGTGTTTTAATTGTTTTAAATGTGTGCAAAACTTGAGCACAAAAATGAAACCATCTGTTCTAACTTATTCTAAGTGGCTCCAGAGATATTGTGAGACCATGCAGACCGAAGCAGAAAACTGAAACTGTGTCTGACCCCGTTTTTGAAGAATTTTGATTTTGAGGAATTTCAGCTTTTTGCCGTTCACATCCTAATTAGCTGCTGAAGTGTCCACTTGAAGCCTGCTGAAAAAGTCGAGCTCAAAATCAGCCCAACTAATTTGTTTGTAAAGTGACAGTGGCTTCTCCTGGTAGGGCTGGGCGATCAACCGAAAAATTTACTGATACTGAAATTTATGACAATAAATGAGGTCATTTTTGCCCATATATAATATATTCTGTGTCAAATAAATAAATATATAAAAGTTGGTTTTGGATGTGTGTAGGTCGCCTATGGTCTCATATACCTCTAAGATGCTGTCCTACATCGGAGACGTGACTCCACCCCAACAAGTCCATTACAAAGAGGGAAAGACAGGTGAGGAGATGGAAGACGGTTTAGAAGTTGTAGGCTGAAGTAGGCGAAGTTGATTGGGGTGAGCAGCTTGTGGAGTAGTTACCGTCCATTTATCGTTTTCAAGGTGAACTGCTCAATATATCGTGATATTGATTTGAGGCCATATCACCCAGCCCTAACTTCTTGGCTATAAAACGCAGCTTTTAAGAGACTACATCCCTTTTTTAAACAGTGACCAGTCATGGCTGATTGGTGTTGAACCCAGGAACAAACACTCTGACCATGTGCTTATTTTTAGCGAAGCTCTAGTGAGCACTCAGCTTGTGCTTGACGACTGGAAATACAGTGTGTGCACATAATTCAATAGGTTGTACGTCTAAAAGGGATCACCCGTACAGTGAGTTGACATTTATACAACCAACCCTGACATATTAATGTTTGTTTCTGACACCTAAAGACCAGGACCTCTTTGTATTAACTTCATGAAAAGCTCTGAATTGACACCGTCATCCTACACTGGAGACCATTGACTCACCTCAACAACCCTAACCCCTGCCACAAAGCAGCAATCATTCCACACACACGCTCTTTCTCATTCTCCCCTCTCTCACAAAAAAACACAGAACAACTCTTTCACGTCTAATGGGGTCACATGGCTGCCATTATCACACACCGCTGGGCACACCCTGATGCATCATGGGAATGGGTACTCGCAAAAATGCCAAAGGTCAAATATTGTGTTTTAAAATGCTTTCAGCTCCCCTCAACTCATCCCAAACTGCTCCCAACGGCTCCCTCTCCGGCCAGCAGCAGCCTCCCCGCAGAGCTACATTAGCTCAGTAGACAATCTCAGGAAGCAATTACCAAGAGCAAAACACTGAAAATGTCGGTTTTCTAACACTTTTTGACACCGACAGAGAGCTGAATAAGAGAGAGAGGATGATGCACAACATAGGAGTTAGACGGAGAGGCAAAATAGAGAGGAATAGAGGCATCAGTTATCAATTAGAAAGGGTGCCAATCTGTCTGGAACAGCTTGAATTTTTTTTTTTGCTTAGAGGAAGGCTGGCGTTCAACAGCTATCATGCTAGCACAACGTCTGTCATTGTGCATGCAAAAGAGGCTGAATGGAGAGTCCAAGATGAAGTTAAACTGGAGGTGAAGTTTGCAAGAACACACTCACAAAGTTCCCCAGGTGTGCAGATGCGTATAAATACAGACAGAAACACCCACGCACACGCATTATAAACATCACCGAGGAGAGAGCATGGAGGAGTGTGGAGTTCTGGTTTAGGCTGCTGATTTGACTTACAAATTGCCTGCTGTCTACTGCAGAGTCACAGGATCTAATAGTCGAAGTTGTTTTTCTTTTCTTTTTTACAAACACCATATGTTCCATATGCAGCCTTTCAACATAACGTAACAGCCAGTCACAGCTCGGCAGGGAAGCTGTGTGCTCTTTGTCTTCAGCCCACCGCACCAGATTAAAGCACTCTCAACTGATTATCACATCATCCCACCTACAGAAGCAAGAAGTCACTGAAAGCCGCAGCAGGAAATGGAGTTACTGCTGCAATCGGAGATCTCTGCCAAATACATTCCCTGAGCAGGATATCAACAAGAGCAGGGGTATGAATTTCATTATGATGAGCAAATCTCAGACAGTACGGGCCACTTTAGAATCGAATCATCTGCGTGACGGTGAAGGAGAGTTTCTGTTTTGCACTGACACTATGGCTCCAGTTTGATCGCATGGAGAAGTTCTGCTCAAGTCTCACCTTGTCTCTCAGATGATGTTCTGCTGCATCGATATTCAATGGGTCGTCAAAGTTCAAAAGGTCCTGGAGAAAAGGCAAGGAGAGAGAAACAGAAAAGGTGTGACGACATTAAGATAAAAAAATTATGAAAAAAAGTTGAGAGAAAGTTTAATTGATTTTCACACCATCTGTGATGCTTCTCTATTGTGTTACGGAACTTTTAAAGGTTCGATATTTTATCCCTGGTCCAAATTTTGTTTACCAATAAAAAAAAAAAAAGCTCAACTGCTGAAGAGTTATTGCTCACTTCAGCACTACGCCGTCTGCAGTGTCACCCCGCATTCTGCAACTGCAGCAAACACAAAGGCCTAATTATGCGGCTCTGTTCGAGACGCTGCGAGCGAGAAGACGAGGAGTGTTTTTGGAGGGATAAAAAGAAGGAAGATGACCGGGGAGGTTGTTTCGTGATTAGGAGGTAAGACTTGGGGCAGGACCGCACATCAGTGCAGATAAGCATCACTATTATCATCATGAACAGAGCTCTGACCTGGGGAGGTTTGTAAAAAACAATCGATAATGCTTTTATGAAAGCTTGAATTGGCAGCGTCTGCATATTTGGGACACACTGATGAATCTGAGGACTTTCATTTTGCCTTCAAAGCGTTCAAAGTTTAAACATCCGCTCAATTATTTGATATCTGAAAGCATATCAGGAGGTCAAATCCTTCAAGTGTCTCTATAATTTAATGTTCTTTTGATCAAATAAGCAGATATTTTAACGAGTTTCCCTTTAATCCTAAATCAATATATTCCTGAAGTTTCTCTTTTTTGTTTTGTAATACATTCAGGCCCAGCTCAGTGTGCTCTTTTGAGACACTGCACTAAAGAACATTTAAAATCAGATGGTTTGCATTTAAACAAGGACTTTGCATATTGAAATGTTCTTGTTTTTACTCCCTAGAACTTGATTTGTTCTTTATGAAAGGAATTTATCTGGAACATTTATTTTATTTTAGCAATAACAGGCTTAAAAAGGGGTTATCTAAGTTTGGACTGCTGCACTGTAACTTTTAAACTTCTGTTTCAGTTCTGTCCTGCAGGGTTCCTACACAGTTGGAATTTCCATACTTTTCAATACCCTACTTTTTAGAATTATTTATGGAAATACCTTCTTTACTATTTTCAAAAACAGTATTTCAGAACTGTGGTAACAGTCTAGAAACATAAATATTTTTTCACACTTTACTTTTCATTTTCGATACATTTTTAGACCTGGAAATTGATCAAATTTATGTCCATACTTTGGAACCCTGGTCCTGGCATACTTTAACTCCTCCTCATCCTCTCACTGACTCTAAATGATCTGCTTTAATTGCTTTCGAATGGAAACTTTCACAATGTCGTAATGTTTTGTTAGAAGCACTTTTGAGTTGCTCACATAAGCTGTACAAATAAACACGCCTTCCCTTGACTAATAACAATCATAACTTTTTAGATATCACTTTTAAAAACAGACGTTTGACACACAAATCAAAAGACAGAACAAAGTCAAAACTTAAGGCAAACTTACGGTGAATAAGGAGTTCAGACCCCACACCACATCCTGGAAAAAAGGGAAAAAAAAGAAGCTTTTACACCACAAGATGGATCAGGCTGTTCAGAAGCAAATGCATTGAACATTTTCATGTGTGGGGTGACCTAATCAAGATTTTTGACTCCCTGGATATACATGTCGATGGTGCATACAAACTCTAATTAGCTGTTGTAACAGAGATCTCATATATAGAGCTGATTCACAGAAACTGTTATGACATGGTGTAAAATAGGGTTGTAAAATATTGCTCAAGTTAAAAGATGTAAATGAGACTCTGCAAGAATCTAACTAACAAGCAACAGTGAAGCTACTTTGGGCTTGAACTTTTAATGAACCACTTATGCAGCAAGTACACTCCTACTGACCGTTAGCTAACTAATAAAGGTATGTCAAAGTATATTGAGGATTTCCTCCCAGGTTTACTCTCATATGACTCACCCACAAACTCAAAAGTTAAAAAAAACATTAAAAAGCATTCAACTTCAAGAAAGGAGCAATTGATGTGATTTTGGGCATCTGAAAAGGACGCCTCCCTTTAGAGGTGCTAAAACGTCAAAGTGGGAGGAGTTGTTGGAGGGGATTATGTATCCCACCTGACCTGGGGAGGCCTCCGTATCCCTAACTAAAGCTGGAAAATGTTGCTGAGGAGGGGAATGTCTGGGTCGACTGCTGACTTCATGACCCGACTCCGAAAAGTAGAAGAAAACGGATGGAATATTAAATTTACCGCCAACCTGATTCCTACAGCAAATATCTTATTGAACAAAAACCTTCAAAGAATTGTGAACTGCTTTAATTTTCACCCCAGAAAAAAAAAAAAAAGTACCACGCCAAACAAAATATGTAAAAAATCGAATCCCTGTATCTCCTCCTGTGTGGCTAAAACATTTAAATTAAGACGGTGGAGCAGTTCTGGCTGTTTTTTGTCTAGAAAAATAGAGGAAGCATCATTATGGCCTTTAATCGCCGTCACTTTCCCTCATTTCTTCTTACAGGAAAATTCAAATACAGCAGTGACATGGCGAAGGAGAAGTACTCAATTATCTTCCATTCACTCCGCACACTTGTACTTCATTCGTTCACATAATGAAAAGAAGCTTTGGACGTATGGTATCTGAATAAGCAGCGATGAGCAAAATGTCTGTTTTTGCTACTGTATGATAAAAATGAAATTGACATAATCTTGGCTGTCTTTGTCTTCGTCTTATGCATCGCTGTATGGACTAATCCACAGAGAGAGAGGTTGTCTTTCTTGGATTATGGCTGAAATAAAAGTAAATCTGTTCCCAGCTATTATCTGAACTAGAGAAGCTCATTTGTAACAGTCGCTGAATGGTTTTAACTAAATTTAATTAGGTGTACTTTGTGATATAGAAAATGCAAATCAGCTCCCGTTTTAAACTCAAGTCAGCACATTCCCTGCAATATATTAAATCCATCAGTTCAAAGTATATGATGGCTTTAATATGTATTCATATTTTTTAGAATGAATACATTTTTAATTTTACTGTTGCTAGTTTATAATTAGCCGTAGATTATCATCTTCTTATAATGTTTTGTCATATCTTATATTCCTTTATACTGTTCTTAATTGGTTATACGGCAGTTATTTTCAGCTGTTAGGCTGTAAGGCGGCAATCAGGCACAACGGTAAGCTCTTAAACAATCATCCCATTAATTAAAGACACTCCAGGACACTCTGGTAAATGAGATTATTGATCTTAATGAGGTTTTTCTCGTTAAATAAAATTAAATGAATAAAATAAATAAATAATTAAAAAGAGCTTTTCACTGATTGACCAAAATGAAGGCAAATAATTTTGGAATTAAGGTGAACGTTTTTCTCAAATGGTACAACCGAATCCTCTTCTGTGCAAAACTTTACCCTAAAGGTCTTTTCACAACAGGAGCGTTTTAGTCGAGCGATTATTTTGGACATCAACATTTTTTTTCGAACCCGTATCCTGTCAATACAAGCGTTCACATCAGCGATGTTTTCCCGTCCTGCAATATTTTCCAAAGTTTCGCATACTGTGTGTCTACTTCTGACCAATCAGATTGCGTGTTGTTGCGCCATCAGATTCACCAGTATATCCAACATGGCCGACCGGCTGATTGTGCTTGCTGATTGTGTAGGAGAACAGGGTGCTTTTGGATAAAAAAAAACAAACATTACAAAGATAACGACCTGAAGGATGGTTTGTGTGCTTTAGCAGTTTGCTAAACGTCTTTGTTTTAACTTTCATCTGTGCTAAGTAACTTTAGCTCGTAAGCTAACCTGTTCAGATACAACATACCATATGTATTTTCACTGTCTCAAACTCAATCACAGCGTTGCTCTCACAGCACCATTAGGTCTCGATTACCTTACGTTTATGGATTATAGTTTAATGTCCTTATCTGGTACTGGCCCCGACTCAGTACATGCTATCATGTATAGTCAGGTGCGTCAAAATTCGCCCCTGAATATTTCGTTAATTTCGCGTTGTATACTTGCTTCGGCCCCGGTGTGTAAGGACCTTTACTTTTTAAAACTTCTTGTGAGCTTTTGATCACCGAAATTCAAAAAGAGATCATTTTTTTGCGATGATCTGCTCCACTCTTCTCTTTGTGCATTGCACCATGGGTGTCTGCATTGGCAGCAAACTCCAGCACTTGCTCTAATCAGTTTTCATGGTATGGGGGTTTAAGCTTACTTTGAGATTGTTTCAGTTTTAAACAGGAAAGCTTATTTGTAGATGTAATTGTTTAAACTGTTTACAGTTAAATAGATGTTTTAAACAGTTCCATTTAAAGGAAGTTTATAAGCCAATAAGCCATAAGCCATAAGTTAAAAAAGGTCAGAAGAGAGGATCTAGTTTTTTATCAGCACTTTGGCCAAAAAAGAAAACAACAACAGTAAAGATAAAATCAGCCAAATCTGTGCACTTTGTAAACTTGTTTTTGATCATGTTTTGCAGATGAGATTTGTGTTGCATTGCCCATATAAGTCCTTGTTGTGAAGGTATTTTGCATGATACAGTGTGTGTGTGGGTGTGGACGTGGGCTGAAGAGGAGACAAGTGGTGACCAGCAAAGAGGGACATCATCACCCACTCAAACACTAACACAATCCTTTCTGACTCACAGCTTTTGCACTCACCTTTTCTCACATATTTTGTGCACCTGCGGTGTCGCACACTCAGAGACACACATATGCAACTTCTCAAGCTGTGCCCCGCTCGCTGCCTAAGCTGTAAGCCTCGCAAAGCTCGCTCTGCTTTCATCTCAACTTTGCAGTGAATAGAGCGGAAACAGCCGCTTGAATTCGTGTATCTGTACAACAAAATGTTATATTGAATGAATTCATGCCAGCTTCATGTATGTAATCTTTAATACCTGAGTGCGTTCCTTAAGCCTGGCGCTGCAGCCGCTGGTTATCAATGCTTCGGTGAACATGAACACATAAAGATAAGCACCCATTCAGTATGCAAAGCTACTTTTCGAGCCGTGCAGGCAACTAAAAGTATCTGAAGGGTTGAAAGCAACAAAAAGTGCCTTTGAAAACAAGAAAACAGTGTTTCGTAGAGGTAAAATTTGGATTTTTATATACCAGTTTTCTGAAACTAGACTATCCACTGGAGGTAAAGAGTACAAAATGGCACCAGTCATGTTTTAAGAATAAGTGTCAGTTTTTAAATTTTATGCATGTGCAAAGTCTCCAACCGCAGTAAAAAGGTAAAAGGTAAAAGGTGTCTGTTTGTGTAGACCACCTCTGTTCCCGCTTCGAGTCTCACTATCGCAGGTGATGAAATAGCGTCTACACGCCTGTCACAACCCACCATCACAGCGGCTGCATGAGGTGTTAAAACAACAGGAAAAAAAAAAGATGATGTCCTCCTCATGCCTCGCTCTCTCTCTCTTTTTCCTCACAATATCAAGGCAAACAAAAAGCTAAGACTGCCTCCTGAAATCAGACGCTTTGTTTATATAATAGCTGGATTAAATGCTTTGTGTAAGCACCTCAAGAGGTCAGGACAAGAGATTGGTCCACTCAGAAAGAAATTCTCAGGAGGGTGGTTTACGCTCAGTGGCCTTGTGATGTTTTTCTCTAACATTATTTTCACTGCCCTGTCTTCTGCTTTACATGATAAGTTTTTGTGTTTTTCCTGGAATGGACTGAAAAAAAAAAGGAGTAAACAACTCCTCCAACAAAATAGCAGAACGTCTGAGTGTCTTTATGGCTAAAAATAACAAATAAGTAGGAAACAGAAATCCAAAGCCAGTGACGACAAAGAGGAGCAGGATGAAATCTCAGGTACACGGTGAGTGTTGGGGACTGCAGCCACGGGATTGTGGTTTTTTTTCGCTTATATGTGACACATTATATACAAGGACACAACAACAGCTGTGTTAAACAACAGGAACAGGCAAATGGAAAAGTTTCTCCTGTTATTTTTGACCAAATGAACACTATTAAATGAGTTTATTTTAGTTTGATTCTTGGTGTGTGTATATATCTTAAATCAGATTATTGTATTTAGTACCCATGTAAACAATTAAGACCTGACTTATCCTTAGGTCTGTCATTGATAATACCATCCTTACGTTGTTGTGGAGTTAAAGTGAGCAGAAGTGAACTTAAAAGTGTTTCTGCTAAAGCTAAGCCAAAGGAATTTTATTCTTGACATGCAAACAAAGTGTTTTTTGCATAAACAAATCACTTCTCCAGGAAACAAATACACTGAAGTAAACTTCACAGAACAAACGTGTGGGTCTTTTTTTTTTTTTTCCTTTGGATAACAGAATCTGCTCACTCATTTTTGCATTGAAAATCCTTCCTAAGGGGCTCTATAGGGGGTGAAATCCAACGAGCCGCATATGCTGAACACGGCAGCTTTTGTTTCTATAAGACCGTGTGAATACTTATTGGCTGAATTGACTTTGCTGAAATTCTCGACTAATCCTGTTGTCAAACTCGAAAGAACAACATGAGATGAAACTTTCCCGCCCGCCCACTTTGCTCTGAATACACTGGCTGTCGTTTGTTACTTATCCCCTTCACGTCCGTTTAGGGAGATCGTGTAAGCCTGTTAAGCCTAAAATATAATCTCCACATCATTCAAAATATAGAGTGTGTCTGTGCCTGGAGTCTGATGCGGGCTTTGTTTTGTTTTCTTCTCCTTTGAGGTCTTTCAGGGATCGCTTTGGTTTGAGAGACGTTTGTAAAATAAAACTTACTGAGCTGGGTCTGATTCATTCTCCACGGAGGCTGATACAGTTTTTAACACGGCACATAATTACATTAATGAACTGAAGCGTTCAGAGTCTCTGTCTGCCCTGAAGTCAGCTCGGATGAGGCGGCTTGTGAGTGATCAATGATGCTTGTTTGAATCGACCAAAGTTCACCAAAGTTGAACTCCATGCAGAACATTTTCACTGATTAATTTTACTCCCTCAAGCAAGCGCTCTGATCAAAGCAATTATCAGTCAAATTAACGGGATTGGCCCAGGAATTTACTCTTTTTCTTTTTTCTTTTTAAGATAAGCTCTGAAAAAAAAACCTGAGTTAAAAAGTCATCCTTACTTTCATTAAAGGATTAATACCTCGGTAAAGGTGGGGTAGGCAGGAGTCCGTTAAAGAAGCATCTTTTATTGTGGTGTATATACAAAAAAGCTTTTGATATCAGTCAATAGTTATTAGTTATTGATGACATTTGGTGATATAATGAAATCGCTGTGTCTTGTTATGATTGTGTAGTCAATATTTTCTCATTTTTGAGCGGTCTGCTTATTCTGACTGTAAACAAAGCCATTCTCCGCCTCCCCCAACCTGATTGGTTGTGAGACGAACGCTGCTCCTTAGTGCTGATTAGTTAGCGTGCTACAATATCGGACAGTAGAAACCAACTAGAAAGTACGGAAAATTGTCTGAGTCCTCTTTGGCTACGACTGCAAACACAAGCAAGAAAACGAACTAAAACCGGAGACTGGCGGAAAAACGGGCGCTTAAAACGGAGGTAGACGGGACAAGAGCTAAAAAGTCACGTCGACATCAATGAAGCTAGCATGAATGTTGGGGGACGCTTCAGGATCTTATGGACCCTTTAACCTTTTTGCTGGACAGGTAAACCACTTTAACAAAGTAAGCCAAGTGTCTGTAACAAAAGTGTTTCTTATCAAATGGACCTGCTGTAGCGTGTCGTAGCGCCGCTAAACTGTTGACCTCGGTTGAAACATTGTGTTTGCTGGTAGTCTGTTAGCATCTACAGTAGTATCAATGCTTTTTACTTTCACGTTGACTGGGCAACATTTGTAATTATTTGAAGTATTTATCTGCATTATATCTGATTTTCCTTTTTCATACTGCCTTTTTTTTTAAATGAACTTTATGGTTAAAGTTTGTGCGTACAAACAACTGTACACAGAACAATAGACATGATATGCGTCAACAGAAAAAATAAATACATAAATAAATAAATACATTAAACCAAGGAAATAATTAATGATGTCAGCAAAGTTAAAAAGTCGGGAAGATAATAAATAAATGAATTTAAAAACATAAATATTTATTTTTGTCAATTGTCAATTCGTGTTAGGGATGTCAGGTACTCCTTAAATTCATGAGAGAAATTATATCTGAATTTAATTGAAATGATATGAGTCAGCAGGAGCGTCTGTTTGTGGGCAGGGCTTGCTGGAGCAGAGAGGGAGGGGAGAGGAGGAGCTGAGGGGAATCGTTGCATCAAAATGCAATTTCATCCGTGTTGTAGAAGGAGACCACATACAGAATCTAATCACATCGGAGCGTCTATTTTAGTCAAATAATGGAAACAGATCTGAAATAATTTGTTTTTCCGGCCTTCGTGATGCATCATATGATTGAAATCCCGCAGAGTGAAACATCATGTGTCCGGTGATGGGAAGACTGCATGTGCCGAGATGACACAGCATTAAAAACTAATCATCGTCTAACTTGACAATCTTCCATTATGTTCTCGAGTCTGTGAAAGCGGGAACAGCGGGACGGCTTAGTCTGGAAACAAGATGAAGAAAGCAACGAGAAATGAGGCAAAAGAGGAGAGCTGACAAACACTTAAAAAAGGAGGAGGAGGAGGACTCTGAAGGATAAGACAAATCCTGACAACAACCTGAAAAGCGGTGTTGGCAGAACTAAAGAGGGTATTCAAAGAAGATTTACTGCCTGTCTCTTTAAACTTGTAAATCTGGTACTGAAGGAAAAAGAGGGCAGCCGGTGCTTCTGCAAACATTTCTTCCTCTCCTTTTTTTTTCAGGAAACGACCAGTCATATGAACAATTTGTAAACACACAACTTCATTCAGGGGGAGTTCCACTAGCAGCACTAGTGGCACATCACTTCGCTCTGCTTCAGCTACGAATTACAAAGCATACTGTAGCGATGATTTTCATCACAAACACATTCATTAAGTTTTGGCCTCATGTCACACCCCGATGTGGCTGTGAAGATGAGCCGTTAGTATCTCCTCTCTCTGACATGCAGAGCTGCACGGCCCATCTTCACGGTGCTCCTATCTGTCCACATAGGCTGGGTAATGAGCTTGTTACTGTAATGCTGATTCATGACAGATCCAATTCATGTTTCATTACTGTTTACTGTGAAACGTGGGGTAAAGAGAGAGAGGGGGAGGACATGCAGCACATGGTCAGGGCCGGAATCGAACCAAGTACTTCTGCTGGGCAATCTGCACACCCCGAAAAGATTGATCTTTAAGAATTAGAGTGTGGTGTCCTTAATGAAAACCAGCACCAGCTCTCAACAGATTTTTATCTGACTGTATGTGTCTATTAGCGCTTGAACATTTTGCGTTTGCCTGGAAAAACACCAATTTGCCCCAAATCTATGAATAATAGCTCATTTAATCAAGGCATCAGTGCAGCCTGTCTTTATCTTGCAGTGCAGTTTTGTGTGTGTTAAGTCCTTTACACACCCTTTGTAAATTAGGAGGCGTCTTTTTCCCCCATCTGCCCCCATAACTCTGCAATCCTTCTGTAAATCAGGCCCTCGGTTTCAAACTTGAGCTTCTGCGGAGAGTTATTCCAGTCAAAATCCTGCACACGGATAGCAGAGGACGTCCTTGCTTTGTTCTTCGCACACTTGTTTCTAAATCACTTGCGGAAAGTTCTCAAATGAGTGAAGGGTAAAGCTTAAGAAGTCAATGCAGTCTTTTATATGCAGCTGAAAAAGCCTTTTGTTGTAGAGTTTATCGAACATGACTCTGCAAAAGATGTGTCTCAGGAGGATTTGACTGTGTTTTCAAAATGCACTCGGAAGTGTTCCTTTTGAAGCACCAATTTGTCAGTTTAAAAAGGTAAAGAAAGAAGAAGAAGATCAGAGCTTTGCTTTGTTCTTATTACAACCAAGACCTCAAAGATTAAAGCATAATGCAGGTCGTGCTCCAAGCTGACAGATATTTAAATTTAGGGTCAAAGGTTCATGTGTCCTGTGCAGACGGGGGTTCATTCAAGAACTTGTTTCCATGACGTCTCGCTTGGCCGTCTTTAAGGCGACAAATCATCCTGAATATGAAGTGATACAAATGAAAACAAGACTAAATCTTCTCTAGATTAGTCTGATTAGTGAACATAAGCTTCCATCTGTCTGCGTGGGGATGCAACATGTGTTATTTGTATTTTGTTCTGAGGCCGCTGCTTTGCTCTCGTGAGATATGAAAATGCCACCGATGTCTTCTACGAAATGACTGAAGGTGTTGAAAAAAAGTCCTGAACCTTTATTTGGAACAGCTCAGCAGGTCTCTTCATATTCATTACGTCTCCAAAACTTAAAAATTAAAAGGTGAGAGTAGAAGAGGAGGAAAAACACATGTGAAGAGGAGAGTGATTTACCTTTAATGTTCTGGTGGGAGCCCAGCCTGTGCCGTCGATCGAATGTTCCCGCAATAAGCTGCACGGAAAAGAAAACAGCCGTTATATTTCAGGATGTCTTCTGTTTGGTGTTTCCATCAATCTGTTACTTTTACCGAAAGAGACAAATTTGAGAGGAATAGAGGAAAAAGTTGCACGAAAAAAAAAGGGTCATTACCTCAAACAGATCTCTCCATTCTCTGTGATATTAGGATGCCATATTCTGGTCAGACATCTCACTTTAGGAGGCTGGAAATTCACAGAAAAGGACAAAGAGAGAATTTGTTTTGTTATTTTTGGATTAATTTTCGTCACAAAACTGGTAAATAATAACCAAGAGCTGATGCACTTTTTAAAGAAGCAGAAAGTTTTAAAAAAGACGCCTCTATGCCTTTACTGTCACTGAAAAATAACTTTATTTTCAACAAAAACTCATCAAGGACAAGTTGTTAATGTTGTGTTTGTGTCCCTTCTGCTACAACACTCCATAATTACGACATGGACAGATGAGGCGTCTGCTAACTAATTCAATTTAAAAATATATAGGATGGATTTTTCTGAAGTGGTTCAAACAAATAAAAGTTTTGAGTTTATGAATCTGACTGAAACTTCTACTCCAAGGTCACATTTTCTACACTTTAATATTTTTGTAAGAGATCTTGTCAAACTACTAAAAGAGGTGTTTTCAACTATTTCAATTCATTTACCTGATATAAATTATAGTTTAAAATGGATGTATATGTAAAGAGGCGTTTGCATATACACAGACAGGCTGCACAAAGAAAAGTAAAGTAAAGCCTCAGACTCTGTGACTTCAGGAGATGACACAGACTAAACCTGCTTCAGTTTGACTCAGTGGACAAAAATAAGGTTTTGGAAAAATTGATGAGGAAAAAGAAAGTCATAATTAAAGTAGAAAGAAGCTTGAGTAACTTGTAATGAAAGTGGTTCAACAGTTGTACACCTTTCTTAGTTACATATCTTATCTTACACTGCTCATAATCAGAGAACTTATTTGTTGTTGGAGTTAAAAAGAATTGTGTTTAGAGTCATTTTAGCTCTTTTTAGCACACTTTTTAAATCTCTCTCCAGGTGTAGTTGGTCTGTCAGGATTAAAAGTTCTTTCAAATTGACCCATTCTGTTTTTAAAGGAGATTAAAACCTCCTTCACAGGCTGACCACTTTTATCTGCGGTATACTTGATAGACAGAGGTCCTTTAACACCACAGTCCTTCACACACCTAAAGCCTCTGTGTTAGCAGAAAAATCAATGCGAGGCTTTTTACAGAGTCTGAGAGTAAGACCACAATAAGTTGCAAACAGCTTTTGTAAACTGATTTGATGTGCAGGCTGCAAAGCATCAAAATACGGCCCACCTGCTGGGATAATCACCCTCTATGATTACCAGCGGAGAACGGCGGATCGTTCCCCTGGTTCGCTCGTGCCGAAGTTTGCCATTTAACTTTATTACAAATGTAACTTGACTTTATCGGAGGTTACGCAGAGATAACAGAGCCCCTTCCAAAATTTAATCATCCTTATCGCTCTGCTTTTCCCTCAAGACTCTTCTTCACAGGAGCAATTTCTCCACCTGACGCCTTGAGACAGAACTTTATGAATCGATTAACATTTGAAGACGATTGTTCATTATGTATCATCCTTGAGCCGAAGTCACGAACTGCAACAGATTCTTGTGGAAATGTGCGACGACAGACTCAGAGGACACATCGAGACACAAAGGATGCATACATGTGCAGGGATGAATACAAGTACAGACACATGCAGGAAGAATGAGATAAAGCTTGGAGAATAAAAGATGTAATTTATCACCCAAGGTCACAAAATAGTTCCCAGTAACTTAAAATCTCTGTATGAATTTTAATGACAAACAAAAAAACACCCTGCAGAGATTTTAGCTGGTGCCTGCAGCTGATAATGTAAAGGGACTCTGTCTCTGTTTCAGACTGATTCATGCCCAAAACCACAGACTGACAAACCGAACAGGGAAGCTCCCACCTAAGCAGGTAGACACACACACACAAACAAACAAACACACACATCAACTCCAAAGACAAAACAACAAGAGAAAACTGGACGACTTACCACCATGTTATAGGCTTCAGGGACGTCGATTTCAAACTGAAACCTTCCACTTTGGTAGTAACCCTCATCTGGAAGCATACGGAGAGGAAAGAAAACAACAAATTTAATCATTCATATACAGTTAGGTGCATTTGATTACATCCATCTTTGATTAATATTTTATTGGATTTTTTAATATCCTACATTGCAGGTACACATGTGGCAAATGTTGTACATGTTGTAAACATGACTTGAATACAGAAAGTAAGCAAATAACTGTATTATACAATTCGTACAATCCAGGAAAGAGAGAAAGAAAAATAACCACATGGTAGCAACGACGACAAAAAACAAAAAAGGAAAGGGCAATACAAGAACAATCGAACAAAAGATAAGACAGGACAGCACATCTGAAAAAACAAACAAAAAAAATAAAATACATAGCGCAGCGATGCTCAGTGTCCTGCTCTAATTAGTTATCATATCTACTATACAGTTTCTTTCATACTAGACAGATATCTTATATCCATCATTCTAAAATTTACAGAAAAAGGATCAGCAGATTATCACTGAAAATACCGTCTCAAAGAGATTCTTGCAAAAGCAGATCAGAGGACATTCGTTACAAGCAAAGAGAAGTAAACAAACAAAAACCCAGCCTTGGGTATTCAGGATTTTAAGACTCCAAGGTCAAAAAAATGGAGAGGAATACATGTGGCTGCATTGGTGTATTGCTAAAGGTACCGATAGGCAGATCAAATACAAACTGTAATTATCCAACTCGAACTGTTTTAATATCCTCTTAGGAGAGTTATTTTCCCTACATGATGCTGCAAACAATCTCCCTCGCTGATAAGAAAATGATATAAATCGCGTGGAGTTTTTTCATATATACACATTCATTCAAACACCATATGAGATGAGTTGAGATTCTCCTTATCTCGTCCTTCCTCTGCCTCACTGTATGCTCACACTGAGTAACTGAGCAATCGGAGATAAGGCTCCGGACAAAAGAGCCTTCAAAACCGCACCAGATCTCGTTCCCTTTGACAAAGACAGAGATACAGTTTAATTAGACCACACAAACCGTCTCCCCTGTATTATAAATGAGAGGAGACGGAGGGGAAGAAATACTGTGCGGACCCGAGAGCCACAGGTTGACTGAATGTAGATAAAGGGACAAACATAAGTACAACATCACAAAAAGAAGGATGTGTGCAAAAGTGAAATAAAGTGAACAGAAACAGAGGAGAGCACTTTAATGGAAAGAAATCTACTGACAAACAGCCACAGTCAGAGGTCATGACTTATTCATCGCAGTCTTCAGTGGACTGAAACCATCAGACCGTGCTGTCACAAGACACTGGACACACATTCCCACACTTTAACCCTAACCCACACACACACACAACCTGAAACCCAAACTCCACATCCTCAACTTAAATCACTTTACTAAGGACTTATCTAGTCGGCTATCTCTGATATCACACCAGAACAGCGTACCACACAACTGGGATCCATTTTAACAACATAATGAAGAGTTTACAGTGAAAACCAGATGATTTAGAGTAATGACATATTTGACATTTCTCCTGTGAACGGTCTCTGTGACAGTTCTCATGTCAAGCTGACTCGTGGAAGAAAATCACATCAATTTACTGTAATTTTGCTTTTCACATCATTTTGTAGGGCTGGGCGATATGGCCTCAAATCAATATCATAATATACAAAGCAGACATGAGACCATAGCCTACCTACCTACTTATTTTTTTGACACCAAATATATTGACATGGGCAAAATGACATCAGTTATTGTAAATTTTGGTATCGGTAAATTTTCGGGTTATCGCCCAGCCCTATCATCTTCTGTAAAAAAGCATTTCTACATCACAGAATCAAGGGGTGGCTTTGTTTTTAGAGGACTATTGGGATAAAAATAAGCAGATGGACAGTACAGAGTAAAATCTGTATTCTGTCTGAAATGTTAAATACAACAGAGAGAAATGATGTGGCTGAAAAATACTAATAAATTGGAGGTGGAGGAAAAGGGCGAAGGAGGAATTAGCTCTTGCACCCTTGAGAACATAACCTTTGATAATGATTGATTGACTTGTCAGATGCAGATTCTCCCCACATACTTTCAATAAAATAATGTTTGCCCTATTTTGAATTTTAAACAGTTTATTTGAGTTATTTACATGAAAATCAGGGAGAAAAAAAAAGGCACATCTGAAGCAAACAAAGGATTGCGTGTGTCCTTTCTCTTCACTATTTTAATTTAATCATGTAACCCAAAAATAACATGTGAGAATGTGTTCACCCCGGGGTGTTGCTGCTGTCCCCATTCCTCAGAGACACAGGGGTCCGGGAAGATGGGGTCACAGTGCAGAGCTGCTGCATGGGAAACAGACACTTCGTGACAATTCAACTTAGATGAGACTGGAAGTGACATTTTATGAATGCAGCAGCAAAAAAATATCTACTCCTGCCACTTGAGACTGAAAAGAGACGGTTTTGTACCCCATAAGCAATATTTGTCTAAAACAAACCAGTCCATGCCCACTATTCCCCTGGGTGACTAATAACAGAATCAAAACACAAGAAAAAATAAAGAAGGAAAGAAAGGAAAAAAGGGTTAGGGTCTAAATTAGCTCCAATTGCCTTCATTTACAGATTTTAAATGATTATAAAGCCATCAAAATCTGTTTTATCGAGATTTTTACCCAGATTTCCTTCATTTTTGGAGCTGAGGATGTAAAGGAGGATTTAGGAAGTGAAAGGAGCTGATAAGGAGAGATGTACATGCCTGTACCGTTGTACATATGTGTTTAACAGGGGACACGGAGGTTTTGAATAATTTAGGGAGTCTTTACCTGAAAACCCAATCCCTTCTTCGACGCCTCTTACAGAACATGAAACCAGAGCTCACCTCTAATTGCTGATCTTTGCTTTTCTCTGCAGATTTTGCTTACAAAGGCCTTTGTGGAAACTTAGCTGGAGTTACACTGCCTACTCAGGTGACAGGGAGATGGATGGATCACAGACTTACACACACGCACTCACGCTTAATTGAGGCAAAGCAAGCTCGCACACACAGGGCTTGGAATAGCCAGAAAAGGTCGACATACACATTCTTTCAAAATGTAAGGAAACCTCATTTACGGTCGACAGGAATTGATACAGCAACTTCCGATACGCTGCGGTAATGTATCTACAGGGGACAACACTGGAACACAGTTTTAAAATGCCACCTCAGCTCAGTGCTACGACAGAGGATTAGGGCTACATGAAGAAAAACAATGTAATTACAGGAAGGAGATTAAAGTAGAAATTTCGAAGTTAAAGTTGAAACTTCAAGATTAAAAATTGAAATTTCGAGATTAAAAACTGTCAAAACATCGTGAAATTTTGAGATTAAAAATGTTGAAATGTCATAAATAATGTCAAAATTAGGAGATTAAAAAATGTCAAAACATCGTGAATAATGTCGAAATTTTGAGATTAGAAATGTTGAAAATGTCGTGAATAAAGTCGAAATTTTGAGATTAAAGTCGACATGAATAAACTCGAAATTTTGACTTTAATCTTGAAATGTGAATTGAATATATTTCCCTCCTGTTATCATTTATTTTCTCATTTTGTGGCCCTGAACCTTTCATACAAAGCCTACTATCTGAAAAAAGAAGAGCAAAACAAGAATAAGCAAAAGTAGTTTTCATTTTTAGAATTTAATATTATAGCCATAGCTGAAACAAAAGCTCAGAATAACCACAAATCCCTGTTTTAAAATAAAAGTCAATTTAGATTTTCATTTGGAAATCAAAATCCAGCATGAGATGATTTGGGGCACCATGTCATCCGCGGCTATAGATCTACATTTATCAAGTTCAGAGTCCAAAGACAACCAGGAGATCTTAGAGCACTCCATGCTTCTATCTGCTAAGAAAACTTATGGAGATACAGATTTCCTTTTCCTTTGTGAGCACTAATCATCAGGATTCCGACACAAACGTCTTAAAGTGCTTCACTTTTTATGTGATGAATCTCGACTAGATGGAAATTGAATGGACTTTTTTGGGACATTGTGATTTTCCAAGCTTGGATCAGATTTCATATCAGTATAGGGTAAAATTAAGCATCTGTGTCTGTATTCACTCCAACCTTTTGGACTGTGGGTCACTAATGACTTCGAACTGCTCTCTTTGCTCTTACTTACATCAAGTCCTGAAAGAAAGACCAGCGTTCAATCTGCAGACAGGTCTCTAATTAAAGCCGCAATCACGTCCTTTGTGAGTGAAAAAAAGGCTGGCTTCCAATTATCGGCATATTTTTAACATGGAGAATAACTTACAGTCACCATGATCACACACCAGTCAGTGATGCTGTATTAAAGTACAGTGTAAGGCAGACTTGTGCTTCTCTGCTCTTTAAAAATATGCTGTAAGTGTATGTTTCTTGCATAAAACTACTTCTAATTTGATTGTTTTCAATTGGTATTCTGGGATTTTGGTAGGGGAATATATATAGTTGCTGGAAATATACCTTGGCGGTCTGCCCAAGTATTGTCAGTGTGTGTAAAATACTGCAGTATGCACAAACTCTGGTAATTGGATCTCTTTCACTCCCAACATTCGATATGAAAAAGTGCTTTCGAGAATTGCAAAATGTTGGAAAAACATAGTTTGGCAATATTCAAGTGTGTGTGTTACTACACTCCTACACGTCATCCCTAGAGAGCCCTGAAGGTGTCCGGACAATCCCAGCTTTCATCAATCACAGAGCGACCAAATTAAACACAGGGAAACAGTAGAATTGTGAAAGCTCTTATTTACGACTAGCCAACAATAATGAATCATTTTCAAACCCTGCTGTTTGGCTGGATGTGAATCGACGGTCAAAGAGCGGTTTGAAATATTCTGTCCACTTTTCATTTTCCCTTGAATCCCCTTTTTTATGTTTCTGTCTCTCTGTCCCCACAAAAATGCAGAGTCTCTATTTTTTCCCCCTTTTCTGTCTCTGGCTTTTGTTCTCCCTGTCATGTATCTTCAAACTCGCGGTGCAGATAAGATTTCCACATTCTGTAAAAAGACAGAAATGAGCAGGAGACGCTGGGCTTGATGACATAGAGTGAGTGTGTGAGCGAGCGTGTGACAGACAGAGAAGGAAATGAGACGTGAAAAAGTCCCAAGAGACTGAGGGGGGTAGGAGGTAATTCCACACCGGTGTGTGTTCAGTGTGCTCAATATTTGACAGGTAGGAAACTTCACTGGAAACACTGCTGAGCAAACAGATTGGACTGAGGGATTACGAATGTGAGATACAGTGAAGACTGCAGTACCATTTTAAAGGAACACGCTCAGACAGAAAGACACTAGACTTGCTAAAAAACCGCAGTCACCCACTTCATCACACACAATACTCTCCACTCAAACAAACCCAGCA
The DNA here is from genome assembly GCA_962446985.1 of Xyrichtys novacula. Classification (NCBI taxonomy): domain Eukaryota; kingdom Metazoa; phylum Chordata; class Actinopteri; order Labriformes; family Labridae; genus Xyrichtys; species Xyrichtys novacula. Next base: position 7,389,110 of record OY660881.1, on the reverse strand, counting down.
TTTTCTTTAAGGTACAACAGCTCAGAATGAGAAAGCAGTGGTTGCTGCATTGTACAACTGCAGGCAAAGACTCACTTTTCGAATCAAGAGAGCAGAGAATAAAATATTTAATTGATTATCTATACTAAGATTTTTTTCTCAATAGGCGTCAGGGCCTCCCCTGAGTGAAGATTTACAGTTTTTCACGATCAAGCCCAGCAGCATGTCCTTACGCAGCTCGGGAACATGTTGCACAATTCGCGGCTGTACGAACAACCAGACGAAGCTCGATATGAGGCTACGAGAGCAATGTCTTGAACACGTGCCTCTAACTAAGAGCTAGTGTTCGTGTGACAGTCGGTAACAATTCCATTGCCTACCGATCAAAGAGAAACCCAGAAGGATGTGGCTGAAAAACCTGAATTTAAAAAGACCACCAAAAACATTCTACATGTGCTCTTTTCACTTCGTGGACAAAAAGCCCATGGAAGCACACCCATACCCTACTCTGTGGTAAGATTTAATGTGTATGGAGAACACAGCACTGTAATAAAAAGGCAATAACATGTATTACCCTTTTCCATTATTATGTACCAGGATTTCCCTTGGTTTCTGGAGTGCGTAAGTGATGTGGTTTTAGGTGGGAAGTGGTGGGGTTCATGGAAGTTGAATGGGGTGGAATCGATGTGAATAAAAAATCCTAATGCATCCTAATCCATGCCGGAAGTCGCGCCCATAATTCATGCAAGAGTTCATGGGAATAAGGTGGATATTCTTATATTGTTTAGGCTCAGAGGCTCACTAAAATAGTTCTGTAACACCATAATTTCCCTGTTTGGAATCAATTAAGTAATTCTGATTCTGAAGTATGGATTTTATACACAAGACCCAGAAACTTACCAAAATAAGACAAAAAATTGTGGTCTTTTGGACAAACTTCATTATCCAACATTAAACCGGCTTAAATCAGAGATTATTTTCCTCTGTCTGCCCTCAGCTCCTCATCACGATTTCAAGCCAGGCTACATTAACTGTTTCTAAACTGCTGTCTTTCCTGTGGCTTTAATATTAAGTCAATAAAATCCCTACCCTGACTAAATCTCTTACACTACGCCTTATTCAGATATTTACCCGAGTTTTAATTATGATACAGTCAAAGAAAGTGGGCACACTGACAGAAGCTAAAATGAACATTTTTGTGTATTTCATTCTTAAATCAAGAATTCACAAATAAATTAGATCACTTTTTTTCTCTCTTACCAGGAGACACTGCCAGTTGAAAATGATGCAGCTTATCCTCATCTGGGAAATTGGCTTTGCATGTACCTGGTGAAGGAGAAATTAGGGGAACAGTTATTGGTCATTCTTGAAAAAAGATGATGTCTAAGTCAGAAACATAAAACTTTACTGTATGCCAAGTAACTGTGTAAAAAACAAATGTACATATGTCTTTTATTCAGTTTTCTGTTCCTCAGTCATAGTTTGTTTATGCTTTCAACCCCTGCCTTAGGACTCCCTGTGGCATCACATTTCCCCCTAGTGTTTAGGGACATGTACTGCACTCAAAAATACTGTACACACCTGAGTGCGTTTTTTTCTTCTTCCAATTAAAACTCAACTTCACATCAGCGCTTTTTTTTTTGGTGGGGAAAGAAATTAGACTCTTCTGTTAACCAATCTTTTTGTCATTTCTGTGATGACACTGAATCAAATGCAGCAGTTCGACTACTTTGAAACCTGGTAGAGCAGAAAATCTGCAGGGACAACAGCAGCAGACAATTAACGGTTGATCAGTTTACACAAAGCTAATTTGTGTTTTTTGAAACTGTCTCCGGCAAACACACTGATGATTGATGCCAGCAAGCTTTACTAATGAAACACGCAGAGCTGGAAGATTTTGAAGCATCGAGTTGGAGGTGGTGATTTTTGCATTTCTGTTTGTCACAAAGACAATTTGTGAGGGCTCTGGACTGACTTGTAAACGCCAACCCTGCTTAAACAGTCCCTCCAGTGGGCTCGTTTGTCCTTCATGGTGCTTTGACAACGCCAGCGGTCGTTTGGATCACATACAATCAGCCGCCCTACTCCTCTATGATGAGTTCCAGCCTAATCTCAGTGGTTGGGACTAGACTCAAACAGTATAGTGTTGGCGGAGATTAAATAAACTGGATGGTTTTCACAGAGTTGTTTTCGACATGTTTGAAGCTCAGCGGTTTGTTAGAGACCCTGGTGCCACTAAGAAATGTTAATGAAAAGACAAAAGGAAAGGAGTGCTGCCTGGACTAAAAGAAGTTTGTCTGAGGTGTTCTTTGGAAAAGGATTCACAAAGTCATTGAAGCAAAAACAGAGAAAAAACTCTCAAGGCACTCTCTTGATAATGTAAAATGCCTTTTTTTAAACAACATGAGCAAACTTCGACGTGTTTCGACATCAAGCTTTCATCAGGAAGTAAAGGCTTGATGCTGAAACTCGTTGAAGTTTACTCATGCTGTTTAAAAAAAGGCATTTTATATTATCAAGAGATTTTTTTTCTCTTTTTGCTTCAAGAAATGTTATTTTTTGACGCTTTCAGGATAAAGTTTGTGTTTCATCTTTTCTTATAACATTGCCGTCAGTCTGTCCCCGGGCAGCTGTGACTACCAAGGTAGTTTACCACCACCAGGGTGTGACTGTGTGAGCGAATGAATGATGTATCCAATGTAAAGTGCTATAAAAAATCGGATGCATTATTATTACCATACTATAAGGTACTACAAGGCACACGTAAAATCCTTTTGGCTTGTCGGAGCACTGCAGCTACCGTAGCCATGCAGAGTTATTGAATGAGTTAAATTAAGTTCATAGTGCAAAAAATACGGTACTATCAAATTAATGTATTCAGACTCAAAGTCTCTCTTTTTTGAAAGTGTTTGTATATTTACAGACTTGTCATTTGCCCGAGGTTTGAGATTTGGTTCAGAATATTTAAGACACAAATATCTCCCAACAGACCAGTTGGCGTCCTCACCAATTAACACTGTGTTAAAACAGTGTTCATTTGTTTTTCTGGCTTTTATGGTTCTCAGTCGTGAAAACAAACTTCAAAATATAAAGTTCAGCTTGAGCAATCTTTTAAAAAATCTACTTATAATAATCTCATACTAACAACATCAGGTAACCACCTGATGAAGATTTAATATACTATTGTGGACATTCAGAAATTAAAGCCAGAACTAGAGTAGACGCTGAGCTGACAGTGTGTTTGAACGAATAAATCTCTGGGCAAGATGTCAAACAAGTGTGACACTAATCCCGGGCTCACATTGCATTTGTTTATACTCTGGATTACGGATCATTTGCAGCTTAACAAAGAGGTATTTAAATGCCGGCGCAATCACAAACATTACAGAGCTCATATTAAATAGATTTAACAGCATAGCAGACTCCTACACTGGGAGGAAAGTAATCGGACTCCGGCTGCAGTTCAGTTTCATGTTGCAGATAACACTTGTTACTCTTACAGACTTTGCTCTAACACCTCTTTTGTTTTTCAAAGATAGAAACATTGACATTCAATCTGCAAAGTAGGCAAACACATAAAGCATTTTTACGTTTATATTACGTATATATTTAGTCATTTATTCAGCTGATGCACTTAAAACTGTTTTGACAGTAGGGCCTCAAATCAATATCACGATATATTGATCAGTTCACCTCGATAATGATAAATGGACAATAACTACTCCACAAGCTGCTCACCCCCTCCCACATTAACTTCGTCTACTTCAGCCGCTACAATTTTTGAACTGTCCTCCATCTCCTCACCTGTCTTCCCCTCTTTGTTACAGACTGGATGAGACAGAGTCATGTCTCCAATGTAGGACAGTGTCTTAAAAGGGACATGAGACCATAGCCTACCTACACACATCCTAAACCAACTTTTATTTATTTCTTTTTTTGACACAGGCAAAATGACGTTGGTCATTGTCGTGAATTTCGGTATCGGTAAATTTCCGGTTTATCGCCCAGCCCTAATTAAAGGCACAAAGAAGTGGAGTTGTACTTAAAAAACATGGTGCGGAATGGAGAGGGTAATGAATTCTGATAGCCTGGCGACACTAACTAAAAGAGATCAGTGTGTGAGGGAGTGTGAAGCGTACTTACTAGGGAGGTTGGCTTCAAGTTCTGCAACTTCTGTTGAGAGGAAGAAGAAAAATAATTATTAAAGACGCAAAGACAAAGGGAAAGACAGAGTCACAGATACAGACACCCAGAAATACTCAGGATCCATGAACACAGACAGCTGACTCTGCCACATTCATTACATGAGGCGCCGAAACACCACCTGATCAATTAGAGATGATTGCCTCTGCATGGAAACATAATTTCTAAAATGCAAGTTGTAAAATAAATTGTCTTATGCGATGAAGCAGAAAGATTCTATTAGCGGGTGACAAAATGAGAAGCGAATAAAAGAGAGAGAGAGAAAAGATGAGTAAGAGGATGACAGGAAGAGGAGAGAGTTGTTTAGCTTGCATTGCTCCTGGGTTAAGTGTGTCCAAGTTTTTCAAGCACCTTTTCCTCTGTTTGCTTTTCTCACACTGACACACTGCTCACTGCTTATTTGTGTCAGCTTTATAACACTACATCACAGAAATAGTCGAGGGGAAGGGACGCTCCCTCTAGGCAGTTCACTTTTCTGGTGAGTCATGCAAAGAGTTTTGCATTGTCATGCATACAAGCCTACTCTTTAAAATGTTCAGGGTGTAACTCTTTGTAATTAGAAGAAGGAGTCTGCCTAAAAGCTCTCATGTCAGGTCCTTAAAGGAAGTTTAATAAAAAGTCTGGTCCACATTTGACTTTAACAGTCCTTCATCCTTGAACTACTGGATCCACAAAGTTAATCAGAGTCTGCGTTTTTGGCCGATGGTAGTGATGAGCAAGTATTTTTAATATTAGGTGGCAAAAACAACCTTATAATTTAGGAGGAGGATTTTGTTTTTGTCTTAATAGAGTTTGAGCCCATAAGTCGTGTTGGAACAGGTCTGTAAACCTCAGTTTTGAACATCATGATGATGAATTTAGGACATAGTGTATCAAAGTAAAACACCTGAGTGCCTGGAGGAAAGGGAGGGAGGGGGCGCAGTAAACTGACAGGTGCTTACATGATTTTCTGAATCAGCCTCGACATGGACATATAAATGTATAAAGTCAAAAAGGTCTTAAATCAAACATTAGAAGTGTTAAATTATTTTGTAGAAGTTCTTTAGTTGCACAGACTTCTTTAGAAGACTTTTGTTGAATAATTTGCATAATTTAATCTGAGAGGATTAAATGAGGCCGTTAATCCCTTAATGTAACTTTAACTGTATAATAATCATTTAACGTGACACTGCATTTTATGTGGTGGATATGGTGAAGGCTTTTTCTATTCCTGCATATGTAATCAGGCAATTAAATCTAAATAATGCAGGATCACGTGGATAAGATACCTTCATCAACAGCTGTGTAATGCTTATAATCCAGCTTTCTATGATAACGTCACAGTCAGGAGGCAGCGACGGACGCTGCAACTGCAGAAATGGCTGCTAAGTAAGGTGGCGACACACACATATTACTCTCTAGATTTAATCACAGTTAGGTTAAAATTTAGTCTTGACAATAATTAAGTAAAAAAGGAAAAATGATGGAAAATAATCGCAGCTTTATGAGGTGAGAATACCACAGATATGAACAACATCTGTGAGAGGAAAGGATCAATTTGGATACAGCTTTTAAATGACCTCGACGACACAAGCCAGTGTTTTATTATTTTAGCTGCTTGTGGGATAAACAAAGTGTAATGAGTTTGCTGAAGAATTTTATAAAAGGACAGAGGAGGCAGGTGTCCGGACGCTGACTCAGAAGGCAATAAAAAATGTCCCGAAACAATTAAAGGACCGAAATGAGTAAATGAAGTTCAGCAGAAACATACATGGGGGATAAGAGAGTGAACAAATAAGCAGGAACTAGCAGTGCTTTGTGAAGAAATACTGTACGGTGGTCCCTGTTACCTTTGGTTAGGAGGCGGTCCCTGATGGAGACCCTGTGGGTGGAGTCAGATGCTCCTGAGGCACGGCCCGTCTTCCCTCCATCGTCCCTCTTCAGCTTACTGGCCAACGTAAGCATGACTCCGCTGCTGTGGTCTGCCTTTATCTGCCCCACGCTGCACTGTGCCGGACTGCACTGCTGCTAAAACGCCTGACAATCAGACAGAAATGTAAAAACTTCTGTCACGGCATGAAGGAAAATACATATACCATCAGACACATCTCTTCATGCAAATCCTAACTTGTAAAATTCTTGCAGCTGTAAATGCGAACGGTCTTCTGTCTGGACGGTTCAGCTTAGTGCGTCGGAACAGTCTGCCCAAACATGGCTGCACAATTTGAACAAATATGGACAATGACAGGCTGGTCAGATAAAGAGAAAACACTACAGAAAAGGATCCTTTAAGGCCATTTTGATTTGAACCAACAGCTCAGTTTAGCTGATAAATAAAAGATATTTGATGGTCTTCTCATATAGCTGATGAAAATTAATCCAGGGCTAACAAATCATTCAGTTTAAGTACAAATACATGTTTATTATCAACTTAATGTTGGTATCATTATGTAAAGAAAGGAGACTACTGCCAACAATAAGGTCTTTTATGAGCCGTAGCAATAAACCAAAGACTGAATCATCACTAAATTATGGTGGAATAATTAACAGACAGCAAACGATCAAGGGAAAGCAACTCAACAACACCGTGTGTGAAGAAATTGGCAGGGAGCTACAAGTGGCTTACTGATCTAAGTGTTAAATGAAAGTCTTCTTGACAGTTTTTAAGTGATTTAAAAGCTAAAAACTTTCATCTTTCAGTCGTAAACATCTATCATTAATTTATTCCATCATCCTTCAAAGAAATTACAGTTAATGAGCTAATTAATCACTTCTGAAAGCTGCCAGAACAACATCGTCTCTGCTGTAATTATCATGAATAGTGATTATTTAGTTCTGGGACTGATGTTAACAACAGGGAACTCTGAAGCTCATGACAAAAGAGGATTTTAATTTTGACATCGTGAGTGTAACAAACAGACGTCTCCAACCCTCATAGTGAGCCGTGTTTCTGCTCACCGCTAAATAATGTTGAACAGACTCTGCAAAGTAAGAGGAAGACAAAAGAGCACACCAACATCCTGCTCCTGCCAATTTTCTTACTAATGATGCTGCAGCAGGAAGCACTTGACTATGATATAACAGCGTTACACTCGGAGATAAAAGCATTCACTCTTCGTAAACACATCAGCAGGTAATAATCTATGCCATGCAACAGCACGCCGCTTGAGGGGGTTCCTGCCTTTGCTGTTGTTTATTTGCTTCTTCAGGTCGCCTTGTTTGTGGGGCCATTTTTAGTGTTGGCATTTTGCAGCTGACTCTACAGGCATTTGTGTAAAAGAAGAAGAAAAGAAAACATCTGCTGGGATAGAGTTCAGTGTTACGACAGAGGAAAGAGTTTGCTGTCAACTATGACATGATAATAGGGCTCGACCAATGTGGATTTTTTGGGGCTGATGCCGATACTGATTATTAGGGGGGAAAAAATCCAATTAACGATTAATCAGACGATTTTTAAATTTTTTAGGAAGTTCTAAAAAATACATTTATACTGTCGATATAGTATACTATATACTGTAGTAAGACTGTAGGCTACTGCTTTTCACGTCGACAGGAAGACTGACTGATCAAACTCGGAATTAGATGTATTAGATGCAAAGGGGGAAAATTTTCGGAAAATTTCTGGTACATTTCCAGAAACTTTCCATGGGAAGTTAAGCTGGGGAATTTTGGAAATATTCCAAATTGGAAACTTTCCTTTGGAAATCTGGGAATTTATGGGAATTAACTTGAAATTGGGAGTAATTTGAACAAACTGTATAATATCCAAACATAAAGGTAAATATTTTTGTTTTGTCATAAGCAGTCATCCATGCAAAATAGTACAATTAAAAAACATGACACACATCAGATGGCGAACCTGGCATTTTTCCGAAGAATAAAATAACATAAAAAGCTTGTAAAAACCCTAGTGCAATGGCATGAACAGAATCACGTTTGAGGTAGCTACAACCACCATTACAGGCTAGCCCCTTAAATGGTCAATGAAATGAAAAATAGCTTTCATTTAGCACCTATTTTTATTTGATGTTTGCAAGTTAAACATTAGTCTTATAGATCAATTATATTTACCCTGAAAATTCACAGAATTTTGCAACCCTAGTAGTAGCTTATAGACTTTATATGACAAAGTTTTTGCATGTGTTCGTGATGCACATTCGTTGACCAGATGTGGAAATCTTCTTGTAATAAATTCCTGGTCGGCTGTAGCTGCAGAGTGTAATGCTGATGCCGTGCACTGCCCTGGCATTTTCAATCAGACACGTCAGGAAGTTCAAGTAAATTATAGACTTTACTTGTGTGTCTGACCTCAGGGGGTAATTCACAAATTACCAGAGGACCACAGGTCATACTAAGCCTGTGTGAACGGTGATCAGCTCCCTGGCATCACTGCACTGTCCAGCCTGAGCTCTAGGGAAACTTATTTGGGGGGTAGAATTAGCAGTGAGGCAGTGAGGGGTGTCAGGTATCAGTGATCCCTTTAAATGTGTGTCACTGAGGTTGACTCTCACCCACCTGCCTCGGCTGTCAGTCACTGCACCCTGCTGTTGCTCGCTCACACTGACTACCTGGATGTTAGTCAAACAGTAGTAAATGTTAAACAAAGTTAAGGACTACTTTGATAATAAAGCATTGTACCTCTTGTATAATTCGATAATTGTTCCATATCTGACAAATTTTCATTTTGTTATTGTCTTTTTGAATATTCTCACTGGTTATGTTTGTTTACAGTTTACTTTTGGTGTTGCACGCACGTTGTAGAGTCTTACCACTGAGACTATACACCTGAGTTCCAATGGGTGAAGAGCTAGAACTCGTTCTGACGCGTGATGTGACAATAAAAACCAAGATTCCAATATTCTTTCTTTGAGTACGGTGACCAATTTATTTTCATTCAACACAAAGAGAAAGTTCACCTGCTGCCACGCAAACACAGTCAAAAATCTGTATAGCTCCGCCCTCCACACCTGGCTCACTACCTGGGCTTACTTAAAGGCCCTTTTATGGTGCAAAGAACCAAGGAATAGAAACAAGAAATGAAACAAGCAAAAGAAACTAAATAATGGCTAGAAAAGGGATCAAATTAAAAGAATGCATGAAATTTCATGTTCAAAAAGAAAGTGTCAAAGACAGTATGTTGAGTAAATAAGTCTTCGTATGTTTGTTTTGTGCAAAAGTGGAAATTAACGTGGTCTTTTCTGTTCGTTTTGTAGGTTGTTTCTGAAAATAATAAATAATGAACTGTAAAAAGGCGTGTTTGCCTGCAGCTGTTGTTTATTTTTATTATGTTTTCAGTTGATTAATATATTTTGAAAGAGTTTTCTTCTTTCTGCTCCTTTTCAGTCACGTGTTTGAGATTTTCCCTTGTTTGTATTGGATGTTTTGAATATTAACTGAATGTAATAAAGTGTAAAAATGAAAAACCTAAAAGATTAATGACAGTTACAGTCTTTTGTTTTGATTTCCCCCCTTCTTTAAGGAACAGTGAGGTAAACTTGATGAGCCTGGGTAATTGAGGTTCACACTCAATACAGACAGGAGGTTTAACCGCAAAATAATCCAAAGAGTGTGAAAAAGACTGAAAACTACAACAAATGTGTTCGGATTTGTCAGTTGAGTTCCTGCCTCGTCATTGTAGTTTCTTTAACTCGCCGTATTTTGAACCGCTCTTAACGGCTAACGGAAACACTCATCAAGCTTGATTTCAACTCAGTTCTTATCACATCTACCTATGATTTCAGATAGCTGGTGAAATCGCTGGAAACTGCGCGCTGAAGTTGTTAGGAAAGTCTCCACGCTCGCCTGTATTAGCTTGTGTTTTTACCTGCTGTCTCCGAGCTAGCGCTCCGTGCTACACCATACTCAGCCGTCCTCCTTCCTGTTTGAGCCGAGGGCAACAGCAGCTCCCACCGGAGCTTCTCTGAGGAGGCAGGTCCGACCGGAAAGAACTTCTTTAGGGTTTTATTTGGGTCTCGGAGTGGATATGAACTGATTGGAGAATCAGCTGTCAGAACTTCGTTCCGGTGTCATGGGCAACGGAAACGCAGCGAATACCGGTCGGTTTTTGATGTCCGTGTGGACATTGTAGCAGATAAAGAGTTCCACTAAATTTAAGTTCCTGGGTTAATCTTCGTTCTTGCTGTTTGGAAACCCACACATTAAAAAACACTAGTTCCATTACAATAACAGACTACATACGCCTTTAACCCTCGAACACTATCGCTAAAATTAGTAGCATCATCACGATCACCGGGTGATTTCTACTCGAAATAATATACAAGAAAAAGTATTTGTCATTAAAATAAATAAATATAGGACAATACATGACAAATTAAAGTAGTTTTCTTATATTTTTAACTGTGCAATGTCCAAAGGGAGGGAAAAAAGTGCCATGAGGGGACCATATAAAAATGCAACAAATAAAAAATAATAAAAAAATAAATAATCTAAAAAAAAACCTAGCCATCTAATAGTCGTCTATTGCTCAGTGGGTATGTGTGTACATATATATATATATATATATATATACACTCACCGGCCACTTTATTAGGTACACCATGCTAGTAACGGGTTGGACCCCCTTTACCCCTTTTCACTAAGTTGCCGCCATGTGATTGGCTGATTAGAAATTAAGTGTTAACGAGCAGTTGGACAGGTGTACCTAATAAAGTGGCCGGTGAGTGTATATATACACTCACCGGCCACCAATCACATGGCAGCAACTTAGTGCATTTAGGCATGTAGACATGGTCAAGACAATCTCCTGCAGTTCAAACCGAGCATCAGTATGGGGAAGAAAGGTGATTTGAGTGACTTTGAACGTGGCATGGTTGTTGGTGCCAGAAGGGCTGGTCTGAGTATTTCAGAAACTGCTGATCTACTGGGATTTTCACGCACAACCATCTCTAGGGTTTACAGAGAATGGTCCGAAAAAGAAAAAATATCCAGTGAGCGGCAGTTCTGTGGGCGGAAATGCCTTGTTGATGCCAGAGGTCAGAGGAGAATGGCCAGACTGGTTCGAGCTGATAGAAAGGCAACAGTGACTCAAATAACCACCCGTTACAACCAAGGTAGGCAGAAGAGCATCTCTGAACGCACAGTACGTCGAACTTTGAGGCAGATGGGCTACAGCAGCAGAAGACCACGCCGGGTGCCACTCCTTTCAGCTAAGAACAGGAAACTGAGGCTACAATTTGCACAAGCTCATCGAAATTGGACAATAGAAGATTGGAAAAACGTTGCCTGGTCTGATGAGTCTCGATTTCTGCTGCGACATTCGGATGGTAGGGTCAGAATTTGGCGTCAACAACATGAAAGCATGGATCCATCCTGCCTTGTATCAACGGTTCAGGCTGGTGGTGGTGGTGTCATGGTGTGGGGAATATTTTCTTGGCACTCTTTGGGCCCCTTGGTACCAATTGAGCATCGTTGCAACGCCACAGCCTACCTGAGTATTGTTGCTGACCATGTCCATCCCTTTATGACCACAGTGTACCCAACTTCTGATGGCTACTTTCAGCAGGATAATGCGCCATGTCATAAAGCTGGAATCATCTCAGACTGGTTTCTTGAACATGACAATGAGTTCACTGTACTCAAATGGCCTCCACAGTCACCAGATCGCAATCCAATAGAGCATCTTTGGGATGTGGTGGAACGGGAGATTCGCATCATGGATGTGCAGCCGACTAATATGCGGCAACTGGGTGATGCCATCATGTCAATATGGACCAAGCTCTCTGAGGAATGCTTCCAGCACCTTGTTGAATCTATGCCACGAAGAATTGAGGCAGTTCTGAAGGCAAAAGGGGGTCCAACCCATTACTAGCATGGTGTACCTAATAAAGTGGCCGGTGAGTGTATATATATATATATATATATATATATATATATATATATATATATATATATATAGATAGATAGATAGATAGATAGATAGATAGATAGATAGATAGATAGATAGATAAGTAGTGTTTTGTTTGGGGGATGCGCAGGGAGTTCTTTGGGGTTCCACCAAACAAAATCTTGCTTAGGCCACCAAAATCCACCAGCTGGCCCTGAACATACATAGTAAAGGCTAGATGAATTGAGGCAGAGTCAACGGCGTCCACACACGGCGGCCATCTTACTTCAGTATACCAATCTGGTACATTTTATAGTAAGCTGACGGAAGGTGAGTTATTTGCATGATCAAAAATACTCTTAACTCGCTGAAATCTTGACAGATTTACAAACGGTTTTGTTTATTACATACCCTAATAATGTGGCTATGAGTCGGGATGCTTGGACATATTGAATGGCAGATTTTCTTTGAGAAAAAAAAGACACGAAGCACAGTTGTTTCACAGATATTTGCGCGCAAGGGCTAACTCTTGAGTCACTTCGCGCGAGTTGTCAAGGCAGACCCAATTGAGATTTTAATTTCTTGTATAACAGTCTTTATTTTTTGTCTAAGTGACAGCCTTTGTGGATGTGCTTGTGTTTATCAGCTGTCTAACTTGGCTGAAAGACTTGCTGTGAGTGAGGCCAAGTACGTATTACAAAATTAACCCAGCAATTTTACATCAGTTGAAGAGGCAGAAATGCTCTTTCATTTCAACATAACTTAAGTTGTCCATGATTTTCAAGCCATTTGGTTTGTTAAAAACATCCAAAATTGCAACATCAGGCAGATATATCGAAAATAAAGATATGTATGTTGTTATTAAATGTTATAGTTATCCGTACAATAGAAATATTAATAACACAACATACATGGAATGTTTAAATGTTTTATGTATAAATAATTTAATATAACTGCCGTTTGTGTAGGCCTATAGCTATTTCTCTACCTATCTGCTTAATGTTTATTTATAAGTTTATTTATGAAAATCTATGGTTAAAATTATTCTTGAGTATACAGGAACAAAACTAAAACTCTGAGGTTTGTTACAAACCAAACCGTTCGAAAATCGGTTTAAAATTAAGCACTCTATGGTTACTTAAATGCTACTTGCACCATGGACTGTAATGTAATAAGTGGGCGAGCTGCCTGTAGCAAGATGGCCGCCATGCGCGAACGGCGGTCTCCATTGGCTAACAGCGTGCGTAAGCCATCTAGAGTTTATATATATATCTATGAGTCCGCCGACCGGAAGAAATAGCCGCCGAACACCAACGAGGGAGACAACGCTAAACACCAACGAAGAAGAAGCCGCCGAACACCAAGAGGACGAAGCATAGACTGTATATGGGACGAAGCATAAGCCACACAGAGAGAGAAGAGAGACAGAAAAGTTTGGCTTACTTTAGCAGCAGTGGCGATTGCTCTAAGACTGCAAGGGAAGCTCGGCTTCCCTTAAAATGTCACCCCCCCAAAAAAAAAGAAAAAGTGGTGAAATACGTACGGCTGTGTGTACATTTCATTAACTAAATACGCACTAGAAAGCCTTCATCTTTTGTTCAGAGACTGTGATAAGAAGCTGATAATCACAGGCAACCGGCATAACTTCGTTCTCATTCATCCTCGCAGCGCCTCAGCGCTTCAAACAGTCGGACGCTGGGCTTCTGCTGACTTCAATGTGGAAGCTTAAAGTGGGTTGTTCCAGCAGCGAAACTAGACGCTCATTGGATAAATGCTGGGCTTTGTCCCGCCCAATGGAAGCTAAGCTTCACTGGAGTTCTATGGCGAGAGGGCGGTCCCGACTTTCTCCCGGACTCCAAGCTTCTGCCTCCATGATTGGATGAGCTGTCTGAGGCGAAATCCTTTTTTGATTGACAGCTAAATAAGCGAATCAGCGATCTTGAAGAATAAAACATCTACCAGAGCATTTTCCAAGTCATTCATTCCGTTGTTCTTAACTGCTCCAGAGACTTTACGGATCCTCAGCGACTTTTGTCTTTGTTAAAAACGACTGCCGTTGTGTTTGGCGACTCTGTTCTGTTACATACTAATAAACAAATACAATTATGATGTAGGCCAGAAAAATGAGCTTCCCCTCCTTGAAAGACCAGCAGCCGCCACTGTTTAGCAGGCAGAATAAACTCTTATCTCAGTGCAACATTGGTAGCACAGTTATATCATGCAAAGGAGGGTGAACGACCAACCTGATTAAACACCTCGGGATTCATGGAGGAGATATACCCAAGTGCCCTGTCTTTGGTGCGCTTTGCTGGTCTTCGACTAACTACCAGAATCAGGTCAGTGTGACAAGAAATTACTCCTGTTCTCTGCTAACTTTGAAGCGGCAAACAAATTGTACCGTGTACGATGGGTCAACTTAAATATCCTATTAACGTTAGCCCTCCTACTTCTTCATTACCAACGACCTGACAACAAAATTGATATTTATATACTGGTTGAAAATAGCCCTGAGAGAAATTCACAGTAAAGTTATTTAAAAGTTGATAGAATTTAAAAATTCATGGGAAGGTTTAGAAATTTCATCCAAAAAGAAGAACTCTGGTTAGCACCCTCATTTAAACCATGCATTTTTTTAAATATTCTGCCTTTAAAAAAAATTGGAATAGAGAATCGTTAGGAACCTGAATCAAAATAAGCGTTTATTTCGGATGTAAATATTTATTTTTTTTCGAACCCGTATCCTGTCAACACAAGCTAACCTGTTCAGATGCAACATACCATATGTATTTTCACTGTCTCAAACTCAGTGGCGTTGCTGTCACAGCACCATTAGGTCTCGGTTGTTACCTTACGTTCATTGATTATAGTTTAATGTGCTTATCTGGTACTGGCCCCGACTCAGTACAAGCTTTCATGACAGACAGCCATCTCAACACTTGTGTCTAATCAGAACTGAAAACAGTCAGTCTGCTGTTGTGTCAGTCTTCTCGCTTCCACCCTGGACGTGTCTTTTCCCCCCCGGAAAGTCACAAAATCGAATCGGGCTTGATGTGTACAGTCAGGCACGTCAAAATTCCCCTCCGAATATTTTGTAATTTCCTGTTGTATATTTGCGTCGGTCCCAGGGTGTAAGGACCTTAATTCTTTAACAGTTTTGTAGCATTGACTGTATGACTGATTCTTAGCTGAAAAGTAAGAAACCAGACATGCACTAAGCTGAGCTGTGTCCTGTGGAGTGGCCAGGGGAGGTAAATTTGATTCTTTCATTGAATAATGTACAAAAGCAGCCAGTTTACTGTACAGAAATTTCAGAAAAAAACTAATACCATGCTAAGAAAGAAGAAAGTAAATTCACTTATTTGCCTGCCTTACTAATACTCCCCTAGATTTCCCCCCTAATGAAAAAAGTCTGACTGAGTCTGAGTGTTTGATGGGACAGCTCATTCTTTTCTCGGGGCAAACCAAAGTCCCCCTGAAGTATTGCGACTAAGCTGTGAATCACTCTGCCACTTCATATAAACCCATTAGAACTCATTCTGCCTGGTCACATGAAGGTTAAAGAAAATATCAGTGTATTAGTCTTGGAACAGCCGACTGTATTGTACTTTATCTACATCTGTTTAGACAGGTGTCAGCCATCAGGGGCCCTGCTGTGAATTTGACTCATAATAATGTGAAGTCCACTCAGTCCAAGCCTGAGGACAATAGAGACTTTGGTATGAATGAATTTCAGAGGTATCACACTTTAAATAAAAACAAATGAAATGACATGTTGCCCAGCTGTTACAGATTGATATTTGAAAATAAACAAGAAAGACAGCCTTTTTTTTAGAGGGAGCGAGGGAAGGGAAATAAAGAACAGAAATCCAGATTGAATAGAGACTTCTAGAGGGAGAGAGGAAATGGTGTGAAACAGATTTCTGCATATAAAAGATCCCACCCTCTCCACAAATGACACATAAAAGAGAAACTCACTCCTGGAGATGAAGGCTTTCACTTTGATTGAAAATATTTCTGTCACTTCTGGGTCTTTCAGCTTCGAGCGGATAGTAGAAAAATTTGTCATGCTTTTCTATCCAAAGGGGGTAATTAAATGACAGCGGATGCACCTGGGGTATTTCAGACTCCTGTTTATCTTTTTGGACAGCTCTTTGACAAATTCAATATTTAAAAGAAAAAAAAAAGAAAAGCTTATTTTAACTTTGATGTCTGCAGCCTAGTGGTGATTATTGTATATATATATATATATATATATATATATATATATATATATATATATATATATATATATATAAGCAATTTTGCATTGCTCTTTCAGCATTCAGCACTCAGCATTTCCACACGTTTTCTGCAAGGAAATGCATTTTTTTCTTGTTAAACTGAGGCCTACTGAGTGATTTGAAACAAAGTTAATGGTCATTATTTATGGAAGCTTAAGAATTGTGATAGATAGATAGACAGACAGACAGACAGACAGACAGACTTTATTGATCCCAAACTGGGAAATTCACAGTTCAGGCCTAGCAACAGTAAACAGTAGCCTACTTCAAGTACTTTGAAATTCAGGTCCTGCTGTAGTTGAAATGTTAGGGCCTGTTTCCTTTAACAGCCTATTTTGAATCAAAAGTGCCATGAACAACCTTTGAAACTTTGTTATAGTTGGGAGTGAAAAGTGCTCTGAAATTAGGATCGTGGGCACTTGAAAAATGCTGCAAGTAGAAACAGGCCCTGACAGTGCTGCTAGCAAATGTGGACATAGGCCTTAACGTAATCAGAGAGATTCATCCTTTGAGAATCACCAATTTCCATAATAGCAGTTCATTCTTAAAATGTTTAAGGTTAGGTTTTGTATCTTAGCTCAAAGTTATCATTGTACCACCAGTTTTTTTTTCCTTACAGAAAACTGACATCTGTCAGTTCACATCAGAAAGTCCCACTGGCTCTGATCTTACTCATGTTAAAACAAAATGTTACACCAGGGGCTCTGCTTCCTCCTGCCCAA
Organism: Xyrichtys novacula; assembly: GCA_962446985.1. Classification (NCBI taxonomy): domain Eukaryota; kingdom Metazoa; phylum Chordata; class Actinopteri; order Labriformes; family Labridae; genus Xyrichtys; species Xyrichtys novacula. The sequence goes on along the minus strand of OY660881.1, from coordinate 7,372,104 downwards.
CCACATAACCAAGATGTGAGTTTAGAGCCTACTCAGTTTAAAGCAAAAACCCTATCTGGAACAACATGACTAATGCACATGTCAGGATGATAAAATCCTCTTTAAAACTGCATGGTTGCTTATTTCTTTGGTGGCGGCAGCCGTAACCATAGGCTGTATAGAAAATTGCAAGAACTGTCGACTTCATTTGAAATAAATAAGGAAAGCGGATATACTTACAGACAGTATGTACAAATAGAAGACACTACATGACCCAAAAAATATGAATAAACTTCTTTTTTTTAATCAGTGTCAACAGAAAACTTTGTGACTAAAACTTTGATCAAACTTGAGTTTACTTCAGCAGTTGCCTATAAGAGTAAAAGTCTTTCAGCTGAGAAAATGGGGTAAACAGCAAAACAAAATAACCAACCAACCACTACTCTGTAGTATTTTGACAGAGCAACTTTCAATTGTAAAGGAGAAATATCTAACCAGGAGCATCTGAACTCTGACACAAGTGATGAAGTTGTGTACTTTATTTACGACAACCCATACAAATGATTATGCAAAATTTTAATTTGATATTAAAAAGTGTTTTTTTTTTTTCATTTTTAAGTGGACCTAGGCTTCGTTATGTTTGACTTATAAAGTATCTGCTTTCTTATGTAACATTATGGAACATCCTAAAATCAGTTTCTTACCTGTCACTCTGGAAGATGTACTAGCCAACTTGTTTCTGTCTCCAATGCCGCCAGCTCATCTTCCAACACGTCTTTTTTTTCCTCAGGAAAAATGAGAAAATTGGTGAATCCATGTAATGGGCTTTTGCAGCCTAAAGTCATATTTTAACCTTAAAATACCCACTGCTAGTATTTGAACCACTTGTGCTGTCGAAAAAAGGACTGAAAATATAATATTTCGACCTGATCATTGTGATACTGTCCGATTTTGAGAAGAATAGTTTTTACACTGACAGTAGGATGTGCAGTATGACTATGAGGCCTTACAGCAGTGGGTCAAAGTGAGAAACTGGAATAGCTAAGGGCTTAAGATAAAAATAGGACACCTATACTCACCCCGTGCTACAGGTGCGGATGTTATGAATACGCCAACTCCAAACACCTGCATTAGTCAGAGGACCAGTCAGTTCCAGAAGCTACCTTTAGCAAGAAAAGGGCCAGAGGCTGCACTCTTTACTGCCAACTCTAATGGTGTTTGAAACACATGTATTCAGTACAGGCTGAGATCAATATAAAGACCAAGGAAGGGCATCTATGATGATTCTGTTGTGGGAAGATGGTTATACAAACATGAGGGGTTTTTCATCACAGGAGCTCTTCCATCAGTGAAAAAAAAAGGGTTGCTGAGAGCATTTCCACACAGATGAAAAAACAGTCCAGGTGCAGCCCAGTGGCCTGAAGGGCCTGTGCTCACTCACCGGTACAGCTGGTGAACCCAAAACAGATTTTTAAAACACTGAAAACTGAAATACAGAGAAATCTCTTTTGTATGGTTTTGTTTCCTTTAATTTATAAATACTTTGCAAGGCGTACATTTTTCTATTAAACAGCTGTATCAAAAAGTGAGTACAGAGTAGCTATTAATGCAGTCACTTTCACTTATATTATGTTTGAATCATCATCTTTGTAAATGGTTTATTGAAAGCACCTCATATTTGGATCCCATCAGTTTCAGCATCAGTAGAGCACATGCATTATAATTAAATGATGATGCATATATGTATGCTGTTTGATGCAGGATAACTGTAAACTGAAGAAAGTGACAGTACTCATGCCTCTGTCAATGCCTCCCTCTAGTGGTACATGGAAAACACTGACAGCTTATAGAAATACTGAAAGTGGCAAAGCCATTCATTTCTATGGATAATTCGAATAAATAACTTCATGTGCCAGATCAGTTACTACAAACTGGATTTGTGTAAACAAACACCACCAGGATGCAAACATAGAGTATATCTGCATAAGAAGAGAAGCAGATCATACTAGATATTAAGGGTATTCATCTTTATTAGTATAGAAATGTGTAACAGTTTATCATTTTTACAACAATATACCACACCAACCAGTATTTGGTCATATAAAAAAAAATTAAATGAAATATTTGAGCTGCTTACCCGCCAAAAATGAAGATAAAGGTGTCATAATGTCTTTACCATATGTGGAATGCGTCATTTTAGCTCAGGGCAGAAGCTGATTATAGATGCAGGACAGAAATACAGGGGAAAAAAAGCACATGCAGCTTTGATCAGTCCTGTTTTGCCCAGAAAAAAAAGTCCCAATTGCACAGACAGTTTTTGCAGGTTAGCTGTCATTTACCCGTAAAGCTAACAGGCGTCTGACTTGAGCAGCTTCAAACTCAATCAGCCAATATTTATTTATATAGCGCAAGACATTCAACATAAAAAAAGATGGTCTAGAGTCTAGATCATAATCTGTTTACAAAGATTCATCGGCAAAACAGCAGTGTTGTTTTCGTTGACAAAAAAAACGCCCCTTATTTTCCACGATGAAGACGTGACGTTGACAAGCTAAATGTGAGTCTTAGATGACTAAAATGTGACGATACGAATGTGCGTTTACGTTGACAAGACGAGACTAGACAAAAACATTAGTGGTGGACGATGAACAGAGTATCAAAATTCATGAGCATTTCGTCAGTCAAACGCTGAACATATATTCTGCAGTGTTGTTTTCATTGACGATGACGTCATTGTCAACGAAAACAACACTGCAAAACAGAGAGTTTAAGTTTCCAAAAGGACATCAATAAACATCCCTAATGCGACACTGTCATCTTATTTTGTACCTTTAAAGAGACATTACTTTTTAACAGATATAGAACAATTTTGGGTAACGAAAGTTTCTGCGTCCATAACTCCATTCATGACTTTGTTGAAAAAATGAGTGATATTTTAAAACATTTGACAAGAAATTGGACCTAAAATTGAGCATACAAATGGAAAAATACTTAAAATACTTTTAAAAAAAAGTAAAACCCCTTAACAGAAGTAGTTTTCAAACACCTGTAAAAGAATATGAAGAAGTAAAATCTTCTCCAGCCTCAGACGTCCTCTGGTTTGCAAGCCAGAAGGTAGAAATATTTCACAGCCACCACCACCTCTGCGTCCTCGGAGGTCACTTTCATTGCAGACATCAACCTGAGGAAAGCAACAAAGGAGATATATGGAAAATGTTCAGTTAGAGTGTAGTTGGTGAAAACAATGCTTACATCTTGTTTGTTAAAAGCACTTTAATGGTTGATTTCCACGTGGACCATTACAAGAATAGATATATAACTTTAGATGCATATCAACTCGCTGGTTTGCACAAGTATTGTGTGTGTTTGCGTGGGAGTTTACTTTTGACGGGTGTCCTGTGAGAGTTTTGCTGCTTTCTGTGGGTCTTCCCTTAGAAAACGCTGATAACTTGAGAAAGACTCCACAAAACCCATGTAACTGGACAGAGGCATGGGCTTTTTCACCCACAGACACTCTTGCCTGTAATATAACATAAAAAACACACACACAGGGTTAGACCACACACACCATGCATTATCTATGCATACGTATTATCACCATACTGAATTACCTTTTAAACGTAATTTTATAAGTGAATGCTTTAAGTTTGTTTGCAGCATAAAATCACAGGCTGTCACTTACCACTCCTTGTCAGGGTAGGGGATGGAGTTGTAGGACTCTCTGTATAACTCTATGGAGTTGGCTCCAAGGTGGGGACTGCGGTAAGGTTCCAGAGCTTCATAAAACTGGATTAAACAAAAAAAAAAAAAAAAAAAAGAAAGAATAAGATGTTTATATCTGGTGTTTAACAGCATGGCACCGCTGTGGTCCTCTGTAATGTGTTTGTGACTGCTGTTCTGGGTAGAATTTTTAATGATTAGTTATGTGCTGTTATACTGCTCATTCAGTTAATTTGCCACTTTCATTTTCACACTGTGAAATTGAATAAGAAATATACAACCTAAATGAGTACAACGGAAAAAAACACACAAAAAAGTTAAAAGATGTGGTTTAGTCATGACATACCACTAGAGGGTGCTGTTGTTTGTTTTTCATTTAAAGGCCATTTACTTCAGAAGCCAGACAGTTTATTGCACCTGCAGCTGAGTGTATCACTGCTTATTCTTGATAACCTCAGTCAGGTCAAAGTTCACATCCTCACCTCTTTGCAGGGGTCGTTGAGAGCCTGCGAGCAGCAGTCAGGGTGGCTGAGCTCCATGTCGATGGTGTAGTTTAGAAAGGCCATGCAGCCACGAGGCTTCAGGACTCTGTGGGCTTCTTTGAGAAAGCGTGGTCGGTCAAACCAGTGGAAGGCAGACATGGCAGTCACCAAGTCCACTGAGCTGTCGGCGAAGGGCAGGTCCTCTGCAACACACTCTCTACAGATGGAACAGTAACAAGAGTGAAATCATGAGCCACGCGGCCTCTTTTACTCTTGTTACTGTCCATCTTCCATCCCTCCATGCTTAAAGATAGATCCTTCTCTGCACTATTCTCTGCTTATAGGATTCACTACTTTCTTTCGTTGAATGCAGCAGCAGTGAAATATCCATGAACAAAACAACATATAATGATATAATATTCAATGTGCATTATACTGTTTTTGTTATATCTGCTAATTATTTCATTAACAGTACTTTTTTTCCAACAAAAACATTTTAAAGTGAGTTTCACTACTCCGTTGTTGGCACATTTACTCCACTGACTGTGCTGAACCTCATGACCGACTTTCACCGGACAAAGGTCACATTGTTTCTGCTTTGGCCCTTTTTCAACTAAGTAGCTTATATGACTCTGAGAGCCAAACGAGTGATGTGATTTCACTCGTTTTGCATCATAAAATTTACATATATTCATTCCTACTCGTTTTTAACAATGAAAATATATTTTAATGGGAGACACAATGCGAGGTCAGAATGCATTACTTCAATATCTCCAACATGCATTGTTTAGCTTTGGTGGTCTTGATAGCAGCGTTCAAAGAGAAGCGCTTGGCTGGCTCACCTGTAGGTAACATTGGGCTCCTGGCTGTGCTGCAAAGCTACTTCCAGCTGGGCAGGACTAATGTCAGTCCCCACCACAGAGGCAAAGTGTTTGGCCAGCAGAACTGTTCCCTGTCCTGAGCCACAGCCCACATCCACAGCCAGCTCATAGGGGCCTCTTTTCTGACGACATATTTAACACATAACATTTCTTTACTTTTAGTTTTGCCCACATTTGAGAGTCCATAATCAGTTTCCAAACTGTACTTACATGTTTTTCCAGGAAATCAAGCACCTGTTGTATGAGATGATCTGATGGAGAGATCCTGTACTTCCAGTATGAGGACGCATGCTCTTTGCCTTCAAACAGACGGTAAGCCATGGCCACTCGATTCTGCTTTGACAAACTGACTGAGCGTACAGTAAGTTAAAAAGTATTTTCAGTGAGTAAGAGAAGCTTCCTCCACATCCACTGTGCTCCTTTCTGCCTGCCGTCGGCAAAAACACACACCAGCACACACACAAAGAGGGAAACAGTGGGGTGCCTGGGAAACGGGAGGTCCTACAAACCTCCACTGGAACGTGTCAAGCTTGACAATTAGGGCCTTTTAAAGGGACAAACCTACAACCTTTGTGCATTCGAATAAAACTTGGCTATGAGTTTTGTGCTTTAATTATGAAAAACTAAAATATATCTTAAAAGTCTGTGTAGTTAAATGAAGTCAAAGTATTTACCTGGGTTCAGGAGCAGCACCGCACCTTCACCTCACCTGCAATCACCTGACTATTCTACTTTTACACATCCAACTCCACCCTGTTTGTTTGCAATTCTTTGAGGATGGGCATACCTTATGGCAAGCATCAACGCGCCAAGAAAAACAAAGTCAATTCAGGTTACTTAATTACGTGACTCACTTGTGTAACGTCTCATGTCTGCGTCTTTAAATTCTGTAATCATACGGCACTTTCTAACCCAGGTCTGTGTATGATTCACATTGGAGTTAAGTATGCATGTGGAGTTGTGGTCAGCTCAGTCTGTTTCCTGGTGCAAAGGACAGTAAAGAGACACTTGGACTTTGGTTTTATTGCAGTTACGATACATAATACTCTTATTCAATAGTTACAGCAAAACAAGATCAAAAAACCTTAAACTGTAACTTGATTTCAAAACATCAAATATCTGTGTTTTCCTAGTGATCCATATGACTTTTTTAAGTTTTATTTTTGGGCGTTTTATGCTTTTTTTATGATAGGATTGGGCAGAAGGAAACTGAAAGAGAGTGAGGAATAAAGTGGAAAAAAGGGCTGCAGAGAGGAGTGACCCTGGGCTGCAGGCCTCGAGGGATCTGGTATCATATATTTGTGGCGTGATCTGAGTACTGAGTTTACCTGTAACTTTTATTGAACAAGCAACAACTGAAGGATAAAGGCAACGATAAAGGAACACAACACGTCTTATTTTCACAGTTAATGCTTAATAATTCACTATCATGTAAAATGTAATTAATAAGTTAGGATCTGCTATTTTATTTCATACTGCTTTTGAAGATTTCATTCACAGAATAAATCAGTTGAGTTCAAAAACAGGCTTATTAGTAAGGTGAGTGCCATTGGCTTCCAGGTTATAGTATCTTTGTGATTAAAAAGGGCAAAGAAGAGGTTAAAGGTCCCCCTTACAAAAAGCAGGCCCATGATCATTACTTCAGCCTCATTTAAAAGGCACATAGCAGGTATAACGTGAACCGTCAGCTGAGCAAAAGCTTCATTTGACCCTCTGAGAAAGAGCAGAGAATAACAGAGAGGCACTGAAGCAGTTCAAACGAGTAAATGGGCCACCAGCTGTGCCACACGGAGCTCTCTTCTACAAAACATCAGACTTCACCCTGAAACCAAAGCATCTCAGAGGCACCTCCTTCTGTGAAACACCAGTTGTAGGTCTGTTAAAATTTATTTTCTCGGTTAGATAACCTCTCAGTGAGTGTGCGTTCAAGAATGCAGGGAATCAGCTGTTCTGGTGCACAATGAAACTTTCAGACGAATGAATCAGCGTTGATGTGACTAGAAAAAGTTAGTCAGATGTTATATTGACTGATTTCTTATGGTAGTGACATAGACTGTATAGACTGTATATACTACGGACAATTTGGTTTTGCCTTCCATCTTTAAGGTCCTTACACACCGGGGCTAACGCAAATATAGAACGCGAAATTACAAAATATTGGAAGGCGAATTTTGATGCACCTGACTATACACGTCAAGCCCGATGCGATTTTGCAACTTTCCAGGGGGGGACACATCCAAAGTCCCACCTCCTTCGCCTCTGATTGGCTAGAAAAGCTGAAAACGTCATCACACGCTCAAGCCAAACGGTCAGCACTTATAGTGAGTCGGGGCCAGTACCAGATAAGCACATAAAAACTGTGGCAACAACCATTATCTTACAATAGCACAGATGAAAGTTAAAACAAAGACGTTTATCAAACTGTTAAAGCACACAAACCATCGTCATATGAGAAATCCAACGCTATGACTCTCCACAAGTTGTCCTTCAGGTCGTTAGCTTTGTAATGTTTGTGTCTTTTATCAAAAAGTACTCTTTTCTCCGACACATAAACAATCAGCAGGTCGGCCATGTTGGAAATACTGATGAATCTGACATCGCAACAACACGCAATCTGATTGGTCAGAAGTGGACACACAGTATGCGAAACTAGAAAAATCAACTATGATCCGAAAAAATAAATGCCGTAATATCGCAGGACGGGAAAACGTCGCTGATGTGAACGCTTGTATTGACAGGATACGGGTTCGTGAAAAATATTGACGTCTGAAATAATCGCGCGACAAAAACGGTTCCGGTGTGAAAGGACCTTTATATGTATTTGAAGCCGAATTACTCTAGCTACTTCCGGGATTTTCTCCACTTCCTGGAACCAGCGCTTGCGCAATAGCGTTGTATGCATTTGGCGGGAGAGCCGCTGTGATGACGCTTGGCTCAAACATCGTATCCCCCTGGTGAGCAATGCAATCCTTGTACGACCATAGGCTGTATCAAGTGTCAATCATAGAAAACATAAACCCCCAAATAAGTTGTAAAAATGGAGCTGTACAGAAAAAAAGAGGATTTGAGCACAAACCAGTCTGACAGTAACAACATGTCAACATCGCAACCAAGGGGAGAAAAATTTGTACTTTGTGTAATAAATTTCTAAAGTTTGTCAGCAGCTTCATAGGGATTGCTGGAGAAGGCGGAATTTATGACCTATACTGCAGTCCATCACCAGAGGGTGCTGTTCTCGCGGTGGCTTCACCTAGCGAGGAGGCAGACGGCGTCCGTTCTATGTACAGTCTATGAGTAGTGACAAAAGTCAGAGGGTCAAGGAGTTTCACTCTTACATTGTACAAGACAAAGAAAGACAAACAAATAGTAAACTCCAACTTTTCCAAGACGTAAAAGTCCTTTTATTGTGGTTTTGATGCGAGTACACAGAAATATTCCAGCTCCACCTCTACTTCAGTGTCAGGAGACGTGACTCCCATCTCCTCCAGAAACCTGTAACACAATGTCACGAATTACAACTCAAATAACTAGTTAATTGATAAATGAACATATGAAACATTATGTACTTGGTCTTAATTGGATATCATGTTTATGAGTCTGTGTCTGACCTTTTCTGAGTGTTGAGCAGCAGGTCTTGAGCACAACGTGGATCTTTACTCTTGTAAATTTGGAACATGGAGAAGGACTCGATGAGACCCACCAGGTTCCTCACTGAGACGTGTGTGTTCACTGGAATACACTCAATCCTGTTGATATTGGCATGTTAATGGATATTCAAAACAAAAAAAGAACATTTAGTGGTCTTCAAAATCAAAGAACTCACAATTTCTTGTTTATTTAAGGGGGAAATAAAAAAGTTGGATCCTGACATCTGCTTTGAAATAGAATCAGTTGGCACCAGTAGAGAAGTAAAGACATATCCTGATCTAATAGAGGTATACAAAGTGTGATAGGTGTGAAAGTTACCTTTCTTTGTCTGGAAAAGGGATGGCTGAGTAGAGCTTTTCCAGTTTTCCCTCACATGCAACCACAGGAGCGGTGGTGTGTGGTAAGAGCAGCTGCTTCACCTGAGAATGACAGCGTATAAACGAGAAGGCATAATGGGACGAAATCACATTTTAGAGCGACTGCTTGAGGTTTTCACTGACTCTACATAAAAATGTGGATTCTGTACACAGGGGTTTGGATTGCTAGAAAATATGAAGAATGAATATCAAGGGGGAAAGGTAGAAAAAATATATTTACTTTCTTACATACAACCTGATTTCCATGAAGCTGAAGTTTTTAAGTCCACACCCACCTCCTTATAGATTTTCATGAGCTTCTCTCCACAGTCCTTGTAGTAAAATCTGGTGCCATAGTCATTGTAGCTCAGTAAAGCCAGGCATCCTCTTGGTTTCAGAACCCGACTCGCCTCAGGCAGAAACCTGGACTCATCAAACCAGTGAGCGGCAGACGCTGCAGTCAGCAGGTCAACCGAGCCGTCAGGAAAAGGGAGCTCCTCTGCCGTCCCCTCCCTGCAGGTTTGATGAACAGTTCACAGTAAGAACTCTGAAAATGAATGCTTCATCATTGAGAAGTTTTTAATACAACCTGTATGTGATGTTAGGATAGCCCGGCACACCTCTGGCCTCCTCTAGCTGACACTCACTGATGTCGATGCCAACCACTTCCTGGAAATGTGGCGCGATCAGGCGGGAGTTTTGACCAGTCCCACATCCAAGATCTACTGCAAGACTGTGTGGCTGTCCCTTCTGAAGACGTGAGCAGATATTCTACACTCACAATGTTGAACTGAGCAGATTTTATAATTATCAAGTAGCCTGTACTATTCGGTTTTTATCATGGTTGTTTAATAACAGCAAACCTTTCTGTCCAGGTACTGAAGAATAATGTTCTTGACCTCTTCTGGAGGAGTGAAGCGAAACTGCTGGTAGATGGAAGCATGCTCCTTCCCCTCAAACAGTCGGTATGTCATGTTTTTGCTCTTCTATAACCTCTTCTCCTGAAATCTAAAAACTCTCCCCTGTCCTGTTTTATTGATTTTCTCTCTTAGTTTGAAAGAATGTAAGTTTGTAGCCTCAACACTCACCAGCTCCACACTCGTCCTCTGTCTGAGTCTCCACTCACTTCAGGTATTTTTGTTTTTCGTTTTCTAGTTTCTAGTAAAATCACGCTGAAGCCATAAATCCGACTACGATCATGATATAGAAAAGGAACAAAGATCAAACCACGACTCTGTCTGCTCCTCATGTAGAGTGCAGCTAACTCTGCTGCAGATTTGTTGACAATATGTAACAGAGGCAGGGCCTCTCGCTTAACCCTTTCATGGCCACACACTTCTGCTTAACATTTTTGCAACTGGAAGAGATAACAACTGAGATTTGATTTGATTTCCACTTCCCAATTTCATTATTTGACAGTCTTAACATTGCGTAGACTCCAGTAACTCTACAAGTCGCATATTCTTGCAAAAACAAGAGCATCCCAGTCCATCCCAAGCAGTTTCATCTCACACATCCTATCTTGAAAATCAAGAGTCCTTTTCAAACCAGGAGGCAAGTAGAAGCTGACACATCTAGAAAATGGGTGAGGGACAGAATAAGACGTAATAAGACTTTTAACTTCATAAAGTTTGAACTCGCATATGTCAATAGTTAGGCTGAGAATAACTGGTTTGCGTCACTTGAAACTAAGTGACAATAAAAGAAAAAAAACTAACCCAAATATTAGATTGTACCTAAACGTGACCACTCTTAGACACGGCCTAAAACCAACAAAACTGAAAGTTTCATTTGAACCAGGAAAGAGGACATTATTTCTTACCAAGCTGGATTAAGAAAGTGTTAAAATTTTGGTTGTCTTAAAAACAAAAGATGTTGAAGTTTATTGGAAGTATGATACTATTGACTGGCTAACTAAGGCTGCTGGGAAATGTAGGCCTGTGATGGTTTGAAGGACTCATGACTCGTCCAGGACTCAAACTGCAATGACAAAAATGAACCTTTAACTATCATTCCACATTATTTAGATGAGAAGAGTATTTGTTATCATGCTTTAGTGTTTAAAAGTACAGGTTGTTTTGGCACCAAGTACACAGCGTAAAAGTGCTTAGTCATTCCGGTCTCCTAAGACATGCTCAGGGTCACCGAGTCCGTTTTTGTCTTTGTCAACCTGAAGCTGGCTGTTTGCCAAAACCTGTTGTTTATTCTCTTGACCATTTGCTAAACTGAATAACAGGTTTGTTTTTCAGTTTACCCATGATGCCCCTCCAGGGCGGCAGCACGTTTAATTGCACTCGAGGGATTGTGGAGATAATGACCTGTTGACCATTTCCAACTTCGTTACTCTGCGTTATTATGCTAAAAGAAGCACAGCGTACAGAGTCTCATCCCATGGGTTCTCATTAGTCTTCATATCATACTACACAGCATCAGAGGCGCTGAGCTGAACCCATAACCACCACTTCTTATGTCTTTTCATATACTCGTTTTAACTCTCTAAAAATGATCCTATAAAAGTACGCAGAGTTTAAATGGCTGACTGCACTTTGAAGCTCTGTGTAACGCCGGTTGACAAGGATGAGCCTGCAATCGTAAAAAAATCACTCGCCTCCTGAAAAATCGATTTTTCTAACTTCCACAATTGGGCCCCACAGTAGTTGCAAATTCACCCCGCTCTTACCAAAGCGTTAACACAGTCAAAGCTCATCAGTACAATCCCATTTCCAAAGCTTCATGCCAAAGTGTCCTTGGGAAATATACCGAACCATAACTTCTCGTGGCATATTCAGCTAATGTGGGATAGTGTGTGGATGGAATTAACTAACGCTGATGGGCACTTAGAGGCCTTTCCCGTCAGTGTAGGGGTGAATGTGAAGGGGTGAATGTGATGTGACGTACAATAGCTTTTAGTTTCAAGACTAGAAGAGTGCCATTAAAGTGCTGTCCATTTTCAATACATTTACAGGCCATTTGCAACGTATGCCTCCTAGGAGGGCAAAAGGTAGCTATCAAGTATTGATTGCAACATTAATGGAATTTCACACCTTGCCGCCACCATTCATCCCCTGTCCAGCACAGCAGAAGAGAAGACGGTCTTATTAAGGAGAGTGACAATATCTGTAGGTTATTTCTGTGTTAATGTGAGGATTCTGCAATCTCACAGGGAATGCACGCTTATATTGGGGCTTCATATTGTCCTCCTGATGGCTTTAGTTTTGCAGGTATTACAGCAAAAAAAAAATCCATACTTGTATTGGGCACTCATTTAAGGCCCTGTCTGTAACAGCAAATTTCAGCACCTGGTTCTGTAAGGCCTCCCCAGCTCTCAGGAGGCTTCATCTACTGTTGCCACACAACAGAGTCATCATTCTCTTGTTCTAAATGACAACTCATAAAACATATGATTTGTGTTAGGACTCCAAATCTGACCTGTAAAGTTTAGAAAGGGACAATATTCCCCTAGCAGATTAGGAAAAAACAGGGTGGTGCTGTTTGATCGGTTTATGGGGGTTAGCGCCATTTTGAGGGGTGTCCAAAACCTGAGTGATCTATTCCAATGCCCTATATAGGTGACTCAAAATTTCCCGTAGAGCGCTGCAAAATGTAGTGAACATCCAATGGTCACTCACCGGTTATGGGCATCCCGTCATGCATTGCGTCTCCATCGGCCTCATGACAAGAGCAAGAAAAAACAGAACCCGAGATCTATTTGCCATTTTCAGCGCAAGTTTTTTTTTATCTTCACTTCACTTGCAAGTGATCCGTACAGTTTTTGCATATTCATTTCAGCCATTTACTTTAAAATTTTGGAAATTCACCCATATCTAGTATTGATATCCAATGCTTTGACTTTATTTGATAAACATGAAAAAGGATTATATCACCTCCCTAGGTCAAAGACAGTGCAGAGACTGTTTTTTCAAAGTCCAGTTTCAGTTTGACCAAAACAAATGTTATGTGGAAATGTTAACAGACCCCAGCAGCACGTGTCAGAGCAGTGTTAGTTTCAGCGTTACGATTAAAATCTGACTTTTTATTTCATTTTATTGGTTTGTGAGAAGGTTTAAACAACACTTCTGCAAATGGATGAAATATAATGTGGTTTGGACCTTTAAATTCCTATTCAGTTTTTTTTTGTTTTTGTGTTTTTGCATTGGGCTTTAAACTGTTTATAACCAAAACATTAAACTGCATGTGTTGCAGTGACTGTACAATTCTTATTACACTTAGGAAAGACATTTTACCCAGAAGTAACTGTTTTCATGCACTTCTCAATAATTCAGTATTAGCCCATTTCATTTTCATTTTTCATTTTCATACTTGTTTATTCAGTTAATATTTAAAACATTCAATACAAACAAGGAAAAGTCTCAAACGTGAATGAAAAGGAGCAGAAAGAAGAAAAATCTTATAAAGTCTGCCCCTCTTTCATAAAAGATAAACCAACTAAACACAATAAAGATAAACAAGAGCTGCAGGCCAACATGCCTTTGTACAGTTCAATATTTCTTATTGTTCAAAAACAACCTACAAAACAAGCAGATGAGACCACGTTAGTTCACATTTTTTCCACACAAAAAAAAACAACATACCAAGACTTAGATAAACATAATTTGCAAGCCATCTCCTCTTCATAGTACAAGACAAAGCATGGGGTTGTATAGTCTTAAATGTATACCATTTGCACATCATGTCAACGTGGATGTCACAGTGGATTTCCCACCATTTCCCCATGGATGCATGATGACAAGTTAAAGACACTCAGCTTCTCCTGTGGACCTGCAGAGTGACTGCCACACGGATAGCATGACACCATGTGGGAGCGGTGAAGCTGTTGGATTTTTCACAGCCACTCTGATCTAAAACACTCTACTTAATTTTGATCATTGTTTGGACTTACCACAAATTCATGTTATCTCTCCTGCATCTTTCACCACTCAGGGATTGTCTGTTCTATGTTGTGTTCAATGCTTTTTGGATCTTATGTCAGTGAATTACTTCTGCATCATAATGGTTAATGTGATCACATTGTAAAGTTTTCTGTTATTTGTCAAACTACCTTTGGTTCTGTGTGAGCTTCAAATGGAAAACAACACTAATCCCCCTTATTTTAACCTCACCATGTTTTTAAATATCGGCAACTACCGCTACCCAACATTTGTCTTGTGTTTCCTCATATTTGCTTTCATCTTCTCTGCGAATCTGGTCATCATTGTGGTGATTACGCGAGAGAAGACTTTACATGAGCCCATGTATATGTTCATCATGTGTCTTTCTATTAACTCTCTGTACGGCTCTGCAGGCTTCTTCATCCGGTTTCTGAGAGATATTCTGTCCGATACTCACTTGATCCCACGGACAGCTTGTTTCATTCAGGTCTATGTCATTTACACGTATGCGTCCTATGAGCTCACACTTTTGGGCATTATGGCATATGATCGCTATGTTGCTGTTATTCAACCTTTACATTATCACAGCAAAATAACCTCCAAGGTGATCTGTTCGTTGGTCTCCTTTGCATGGATCTATCCGGCTTTCTCTGTGGGGACCTGCGTCTACCTGTCCTCAAGACTCCCATTGTGTGGAAATAAGATACCAAAGGTGTTCTGCGCAAACTGGCCTGTTGTAAAATTGTCATGTATAGGTACTGCGTTAAATAATCTGGTCGGTATGTTTGTGTCCGTCTCCACCGTCTTCCTGCCCCTGGCTTTTGTCCTGTACACATATGTGAAGATTTTTCTTGTTTGCAGGAAACGCTCCTCAGAGTTCAAGAACAAAGTCATTCAAAGCTGTATGCCACATATTATAACATTTGTGAACTACTCTATCACTGTGTTTTGTGATGTTGCTCTCAGCAGAGTGAATCTAGAAGAGCTGAATCCGTTTCTCGCTGTGATTTTGTCACTGGAGTTTGTCGTGGTTCCTCCTATTCTGAATCCTCTGGTATACGGTCTGAAGTTACCAGAAATAAGAAGAGTAATTTTGAGGACACTATCATGCTCTAAATATGAGGAAAAAGTTAAACCTTTAACAACAGAGTAGCATAATAAATTTGACTTTTTGCTCTCTTTACAGCGATATATACCATAAGAACAGAGCACACACTTAACAAAAGGATTACTTTAAGTCATTTATTTCTCTTTCTCCGTTCATATATAACACATCATTTTCATTTGTTTATGTTTTTGCAGTATGCCGACAATAAAGAGGTCATACTTTGCATTACAGCTTCAATAAATAGGCATTTAATATCTAAATAAAGTATTTAGTCGTCTTTTTCTCTTTCACTCTTTTCTTAATCTGGTTTTACTTACATGCATGTATCAGGGGCTTCAGGAGGAGTGTGCACATGAAGCAGATCTAACATGATCAAAAAAAATTCTTATCAATTTTTTTTAACCCAGAAAATGTATTTATGGGATTTTACATTACAAGAGTTATAGTGCTTGAATTTGGAGGATTTTTCTTGCAACCTCCTTGAGAGATTAAATGTTAAGTACACAGTCTGCAGTCTGAAGTAAAGTATAAGTTAAGTATACCGTCTGAGCTGAACAGACAGATATTTTTCTTCTGGTTTTTCAGAGACTAACATGCTTGGACATGTCATGAAGTTGCTGAAAATATACAACCTATTAAAACAGAAATTTTAAAAAATGAATAAAATAAAAACATTTTCATCTTCACTTCTCAACAGCTGTGTTTATATACAGTATAAATGACAAATAGCGCCCTCTGCTGGCAAACTGAATTTACAAAGCTGCACCTGCATTAAAATCATTGCCATCGAATTGCCAACTTTTGATCCAATTGGCATTAATCATCTGATGTATAACGGGGGGCATGAAAATGTATTATATTTCTGCAGTACATTTATCTATCTTCATTTTACTGTCGTTGACACTGACAATGACAAATTATGACGTATCCCAAAAAATATTTTAAAAAATGGATGGATGGATAAGAACCATTAGGTTTGCACATGGCCTCCATAGTCTGTAAAAAAAAAACTATCATTAGAAAGTTAATTTTGAAGTTCCTGTGTATACAAACACTTTCGGCCTCTCCCGATTCTACTTGATATGCAAGAGCCATTCTTGCGTATCAAGTTGAATCATGAGGAGTCTCCATTGTCTGTTGGTCCCACACATGGAGCTTTAACTGTGTGCCAATCCAATCTAATCTTCTTCAACCATTCACGTCCGAAATGTGGCGGCCCTCCAGTTTCAAACACAAAGCATGCTGGTTATACTGGTTTTGGGCCTTGTCTCTTTTCACATATACTTCACCAGATTTGCTGAGTCTTGTAATGACAGGATGTGTTGTAGATAATGAAATCCTTCAATTCAACCTTTTTATTGAATGCACTTTGGATGGCCTCTTTGCTTTATGGATTAAAGCAGAAAATTCACATTTTCACAAAGTCATATGTGTAACGTTACAAATGCAGCTGGATTTTTGTAAAGTTCATTTTGTTTTGTTTTTACAATTTGTATGTAGGCCATAATCTTGCAAGCTTTACTGATTGGTCCATCTGAATTCCCTCCTTACTTTGATGTAATCCAAGAATATATTTATAAATGTGAGAAGAGATAGCTGGGACAATTTGGGACTGAATTATCCCCTCCTTTAACAGGGGGGGAGAGAAATTAGCCCAATGGATAACACTTCAGTGTTTTTTCTCTCAGGTCTCAATGAGACAAAGAAATATCGCACTGTCATTTTCTCTCTCACTTTACTTTGTTACTGTTTAATTTTTTGTGGAAATCTAGTTCTCATTGTGACGATTATCATAGATAAAAACCTGCATGAACCCATGTATATTCTACTGTGTGCATTTTGCTTTAATGGACTGTATGGATCAACTGGTTTCTTTCCAAAGTTTCTCTGGGATCTGCTGTCTCCAGTCCATGTTATCTCTTATTTTGGATGTCTAATTCAGGCTCTGGTAGTGAATTCATTCATGTGTGTTGATTTATCAATCCTTGCAGCCATGGCATATGACAGATATATGGCTATATGTCGACCACTGGAATACCACTCCTTCATGTCAAAGCAGAGACTGGTGAAGTTGGTGTGTTTCTCTGTGATCACACCTTTATTGATTCTATCAACTAACATTTACTTGGCATCAAGGTTAAAGCTGTGCAGTAATCGTGTTTCCAGGTTATTTTGTGTCATCTGGTCGGTTGTTACACTTGCTTGTTTTCCAGCTGAAATTGTTCTTAATGACATAGTCGCCTATATCACAATAGTTTTTTATGTTCTTCATGGTGTTTTTATATTTTGGTCTTACGTCTATTTAATCAAAACCTGTGTGAATTCTATAGAAAACAGAGCCAAGTTCATGCAGACATGTGTGCCTCATTTAACCTCCCTGCTCATTTTTCTCACGACAATGCTTTGTGATATCATGTATCTCAGATTTGGTTCTAAAAATATATCTCAAACTATCCGGAATTTTATTTCAATACAGCTTCTTGTCATTCCCCCTTTAATGAACCCACTTGTCTATGGTTTTAAACTGAAGAAGATTAGAAACAGAATTCTGGGTTTTGTTGGAGACAAATAATTTTACCAATGCTTGATTGAGTACAGTCAGGAGGCTGACAGTATGACTTTGTATGTATATCATATTTTTTATATTGTCAAAAATGGCTTATATGTAAAAGAAAAAGAATCATATCAATATAGTAGGTGATAACAAACTTCTGCTTCATGCTTACGTCTCTTTTTTTATCCATCTTAACACACAGGGATCAGATGTTGTCTGTTATCCAAAGTCATAGTTAAATTAAAAAAAAAACTTTTGGTGGTTTTATAAGACATGTTAAAAAATTATGAGGAAAATGCTTGAATTTTATCTCATCCCAATTTTGTTGTCACCTTTGGTCTAAGTCATTTGGATTTTACTTGTGGACTACAATAAATTCAATGTTAAACTGGAGGAAACTGATCACAGGCAGCTTTGCTCTCATTACTTTGTCGTTGGCAGTTCTTGTCAAACTTGTAGCCGGAACCTCAAATTAAAAGCATAAGTATCATGCAGATTTAAAATATAAGCCCAGTGGTCTAAATTAATATAAACACCAGGGTCATATGAGGAAATATGTTTTTTTATGGTATACAAAAATTCACTTCTGAGTTGGCATCTTTATTGATTTTTCAAAATACTCTGTTAATCTTTGTTTTGCAGACGACACTCAGTTATACTTATCTATGAAGCCAGAAGAAACAAATCAAGTAACCAAACTCGTGGCTTGCCTTAAAGATATAAAGTCTTGGATGACCAATAACTTTCTGATTCTCAACTCAGACATCACTAAAGTTCTTGTTCTTAGTTCTAAACACCTTAGAGAGGCATTTTCCAATGACAAAACTATGTGAGATTGCATCATTCTGGCATGCTGTCCCACTTTAAGGAATCTAGTAGTTTTATTGATCAGGGGTTACCTCTAGACTGGATTACTGTAATTCTCTTTTGTAAGGCTGCTCTACGTAGTCTTTAAAGACTCTGCAGCTGGTCCAAAACGCCTCAGCTCAGGTATTGACTAGAACTAAAAGAAGAGAGCAAATCTCGCCCATCTTATTCATTGGCTCCCTGTCAAATCTAGAGTTGAATTAAAAATCCTTTTTCTGACACACAAAGTTCTTTGTGACCAGACTCTATTATATCTTAAAGAGCTTGTAATATCCTACTTTCCCTCCAGACCACTACACTCAAAGTCTGCAGGTCTGCTTGTTGTACTTAAAGTACCTAAAAGTAGTTTTGGAGGTAGAGCTTTCAGCGATCAGGCCCCTCTCCACTGGAAACTTTTACTACTTTGTGTTCATTTTGAGTTAAGTTTGATGATTCAAATAATCTATGATTACTTTTTAATTGCTGGACTTTTGTCCTAAACATTACAACAATGTTTCAGAATCTGAACTCTTCTAATTTTAATATTCATTTTGTTTGTATCCAGGTGACAGACATATAAGCTTTACTGATTGGTCCATCTGAGTTCCCTCCTTTAGTTGATGTAATCTGAGAATACATTTATATATGTGAGAAGAGATAGCTGGGACTATTTGGGGCTGAGTTATCCCCTCCTTTAACAGGGGGGGAGAGAAATCAGCCCAATGGATAACACTTCAGTGTTTTTTCTCTCAGGTCTTAATGAGACAAAGAAATATCGCTCTGTCATTTTCTCTCTCACTTTACTTTGTTACTGTTCAATTTTTTGTGGAAATCTAGTTCTCATTGTGACCATCATCATAGATAAAAACCTGCATGAACCCATGTATATTCTACTGTGTGCATTTTGCTTTAATGGGCTGTACGGATCAACTGGTTTCTACCCAAAATTTCTCTGGGATCTGCTGTCTCCAGTCCATGTTATCTCTTATTTTGGATGTCTAATTCAGGCTCTGGTAGTGAATTCATTCATGTGTGTTGATTTATCAATTCTTGCAGTCATGGCATATGACAGATATATGGCTATATGTCGACCACTGGAATACCGCTCCTTCATGTCAAAGCAGAGACTGGTGAAGTTGGTGTGTTTCTCTGTGATCACACCTTTATTGATTCTATTGACTAACATTTACTTGGCATCAAGGTTAAAGCTGTGCAGTAATCGTGTTTCAAGGTTATTTTGTGTCATCTGGTCGGTTGTTACACTTGCTTGTTTCCCAGCTGAAACTGTTCTCAATGACATAGCTGCCTATATCTCAATAGTTTTTTATGTTCTTCATGGTGTTTTTATATTTTGGTCTTACGTCTATTTAATCAAAACCTGTGTGAATTCTATAGAAAACAGAGCCAAGTTCATGCAGACATGTGTGCCTCATTTAACCTCCCTGCTCATTTTTCTCACGACAATGCTTTGTGATATCATGTATCTCAGATATGGCTCTAAAAATATATCTCAAACTATCCGGAATTTTATTTCAATACAGCTTCTTGTCATTCCCCCTTTAATGAACCCATTTATTTATGGTTTTAAACTGAAAAAGATTAGAAACAGAATTCTGGGTTTTGTTAGAGCCAAATAATTATACCAATGCTTGGTTGAGTACAGTCAGGAGGCTGACAGTATGACTTTGTTTGTATATCATATTTTTATATTGTTAAAAATGGCTTATATGTAAAAGAAAAAGAATCATATCAATATAGTAGGTGATAACAAACTTCTGCTTCATGCTTACGTCTCTTTTTTTATCCATCTTAACACACAGGGATCAGATGTTGTCTGTTAGCCACAGTCAGTAAAGTAACAAAAAAACTGTTGGTGTTTCTATGAGAAATGTTAAAAAATTATGAGGAAAATGCTTGAATTTTATCTCATCCCAATTTTGTTGTCACCTTTGGTCTAAGTCATTTGGATTTTACTTGTGGACTACAATAAATTCAATGTTAAACTGGAGGAAACTGATCACAGGCAGCTTTGCTTTCATTACTTTGTCGTTGGCAGTTCTTATCAAACTTGTAGCCGGAACCTCAAATTAAAAGCATAAGTATCATACAGATTTAAAATATAAGCCCAGTGGTCTGAATTAATATAAACACCAGGGTCATATGAGAAAATATGTTTTTTATGGTATACAAAAATTCACTTCTTATTTGGCATCTTTATTGATTTTTCAAAATACTCAGTTAATCTTTTGTTTTGCAGACGACACTCAGTTATACTTATCTATGAAGCCAGAAGAAACAAATCAAGTAACCAAACTCGTGGCTTGCCTTAAAGATATAAAGTCTTGGATGACCAATAACTTTCTGATGCTCAACTCAGACATCACTAAAGTTCTTGTTCTCAGTTCTAAACACCTTAGAGAGGCATTTTCCAATGACAAAACTATGTTAGATGGCATCAGTCTGGCATGTAGACCCACTTTAAGGAATCCAGGAGTTTTATTGCTCAGGGGTTCTCTGGCAACGCTCACACTCAACAAATTTCTAGGACAGCCTTTTTCCACCTTTTCAATGTTTCAGTAATTAGACACTTCCTGTCTTGGACTGATGCAGAAAAACTAGTCCATGCTTTTGTTACCTCAAGGCTGGATAAATGTAATTTTTCTTTTATGAGGCTGCACTTTTTAGTCTTTAAAGACTCTACAGCTGGTCCAAAACGCCACACTTCGAGTATTGACTAGAATTAGAAGAAGAGAGCGAATCTCTCCCATCTTATCCTCTCTTCATTGGCTCCCTGTTAAATGTAGAGTTGAATTAAAAATCCTTTTTCTGACACACATAGTTCTTTGTGACCAGACTCCATCATATCTTAAAGAGCTTGTAATACCCTACTTTCCCTCCAGACCACTACACTCAAAGTCTGCAGGTCTGCTTGTTGTACTAAAAAAATTTGATGATTCAAATAATCAATAATTACTTTTAGATTGCTGGACTTGTGACTTAAACAACATTAAAACAATGTGTCAGAGTCTGAACTCTTTTAATTTTAATGTTCCTATTATTTGTATCCAGGTAACAGACACGCAAGTGACAATGATTGGTCCATCCAAATTTCTTCCATTGGTTGATGTAATCTGAGAATACATTTATAAATGTGAGATGAGATTGCTGGGACTATTTGGGGCTGAGTTATCCCCTCCAAAAAAGGGGTGGGGTGGGGGAAGAGAAATTAGCCCAATGGAAAACTCCTCCACGTTTTATCTTTCGGGTATAAGCGAGACAAAATACTATCGCTTTGTTATTTTCTCTCTCACTTTACTTTGTTACGTTTTAATTTTGTTTGGAAATTTAGTTCTCATTGGGACGATTATCATAGATAAGAACCTGCATGAACCCATGTATATTCTACTGTGTGCATTTTGCATTAATGGGCTGTATGGATCAACTGGTTTCTTCCCAAAGTTTCTCTGGGATCTGCTGTCTCCAGTCCATGTTATCTCTTATTATGGATGTCTAATTCAGGCTCTAGTTGTGAACACATTTGCCTGTGCTGATCTATCAATTCTTGCAGTCATGGCGTATGACAGGTATGTGGCTATATGTCGACCGCTGAAGTACCACTCCCTCATGTCAAAGCAGAGACTGGTGAAGTTGGTGTGTTTATCCATAATCATACCTTTTTTGATCATATCAGTTCATATTTCACTTGCATCTCGGTTAAAGCTGTGCAGTAATTATGTTTCCAGATTATTTTGTGTCACCTGGTCGATTGTTAAAATTGCTTGTTTTCCAGCAGAAACTGTTCTTAATAACATAGTTGCCTATATCTCAATAGTTTTTTATTTTCTTCATGGTGTTTTTATATTTTGGTCTTACGTCTATTTAATCAAAACTTGTGTGAATTCTATAGAAAACAGAGCCAAGTTCATGCAGACATGTGTGCCTCATTTAACCTCCCTGCTCATTTTTCTTGTTACTAAACTTTTTGATAGTATGTATCTCAGATTTGGTTCTAAAAATATATCTCAAACCATCCAAAACTTTATTGCAATACAGTTTTTTGTCATTCCTCCTCTAATGAATCCTCTTATTTATGGTTTTAAACTGAAGAAGATTAGAAACAGAATTCTGGGTTTTGTTAGAGCCAAATAATTTGACCAATGCTTGATTGAGTACAGTCAGGAGGCTGACAGTATGACTTTGTGTGTATATCATATTTTTTATATTGTTAAAAATGGCTTATATGTAAAAGAAAAAGGATCATATCAATGTAGTAAGTGATAAACTTCTGCTTCATGCTTACGTCTCTTTTTTTATCCATCTTAACATACAGGGATCAGGTGCTGTCTGTTATGCAAAGTCATAGTTAAGTTAAAAAAAAAATGTTGGTGTTTCTATAAGAAATGTTAAAAATTATGAGCAAAATGCTTGAATTTTATCTCATCCAACTTGTGTTTTCACAATTAGTGTAAATTCTTTGGATTTTACTTGTGGACTACAATAAATTCAATGTTAAACTGGAGGAAACTGGTCACAGGCAGCTTTGCTTTTCTCATTACAAAGACAAAACCAAGGTTCTTGTTCTCAGTTCTAAACACCTTAGAGAGGCATTTTCCAATGACAACACTATGTGAGATGGCATCAGTCTGGCATGTAGTCCCACTTTAAGAAATCTAGTAGTTTTATTGATCAGGGGTTACCTCTAGGCTGGATTACTGTAATTCTCTTTTGTAAAGCTGCGCTACTTGGTCTTTAAAGACTCTTCAGCTGGTCCAAAACGCCTCAGCTCAGGTACTGACTAGAACTAAAAGAAGAGAGCAAATCTCTCCCATCTTATCCTCTCTTCATTGGCTACCTGTCAAATGTAGAGTTGAATTAAAAATCCTTTTTCTGACACACAAAGTTCTTTGTGACCAGACTCCATCATATCTTAAAGAGCTTGTAATATCCTACTTTCCCTCCAGACCACTACGCTCAAAGTCTGCAGGTCTGCTTGTTGTACTAAAAATATCTAAAAGTAGTTTTGGAGGTAGAGCTTTCAGCTATCAGGCCCCTCCCCACTGGAATCATTTACTACTTTGTGTTCATTTTGAGTTAAGTTTGATGATTCAAATAATCAATAATAACTTTTAGATTGCTGGACTTGTGACTAAAACAACAATAAAACGATGTGTCAGAATCTGAACTCTTCTAATTTTAATATTAATTTTGTTTGTATCCAGGTGACAGACATATAAGCTTTACTGATTGGTCCATCTGAATTCCCTCCTTTAGTTGATGTAATCTGAGAATACATTTATAAATCTGAGAAGAGATAGCTGGGACTATTTGGGGCTGAGTTATCCCCTCCTTTAACAGGGGGGGAGAGAAATCAGCCCAATGGAAAACACTTCAGTGTTTTTTCTCTCAGGTCTTAATGAGACAAAGAAATATCGCTTCGTTATCTTCTCTCTCACTTTACTTTGTTACTGTTCTATTGTGTTTGGAAATTTAGTTCTGATTGTGACGATTATCATAGATAAAAACCTGCATGAACCCATGTATATTCTACTGTGTACATTCTGCTTTAATGGGCTGTATGGATCAACTGGTTTCTACCCAAAGTTTCTCTGGGATCTGCTGTCTCCAGTCCATGTTATCTCTTATTTTGGATGTCTAATTCAGGCTCTGGTTGTGAATTCATTTGCATGTGCTGATCTTTCAATTCTTGCAGTCATGGCATATGACAGGTATGTGGCTATATGTCAACCACTGAAGTACCACTCCTTCATGTCAAAGCAGAGACTGGTGATGTTGGTGTGTTTCTCTGTGATCACACCTTTATTGATTCTATCGACTAACATTTACTTGGCATCAAGGTTAAAGCTGTGCAGGAATCGTGTTTCCAGGTTATTTTGTGTCACCTGGTCAATTGTGAAACTTGCTTGTTTTCCAGCTGAAACTGTTCTTAATGACATAGCTGCCTATATTACAGTTGTAATTTATGTACTTCATGGAGTTTTTATATTTTGGTCTTACGTCTATCTCATCAAAACCTGTGTGAATTCTATAGAAAACAGAGCCAAGTTCATGCAGACATGTGTGCCTCATTTAACCTCCCTGCTCATTTTTCTCACGACTATGCTTTGTGATATCATACACATCAGATTTGGTTCGAAAAATATATCTCAAACCATCCAAAACTTTATTGCAATACAGCTTCTTGTCATTCCCCCTTTAATGAACCCACTTATCTATGGTTTTAAACTGAAGAAGATTAGAAACAGAGTTCTGGGATTTGTTAGAGCCAAATAATTTTACCAATGCTTGATTGAGTACAGTCAGGAGGCTGACCGTATGACTTTGTATGTATATCATATTTTTATATTGTCAAAATGGCTTATATGTAAAAGAAAAACAATCATATCAATATAGTAGGTAATAACAAACTGCTGCTTCATGCTTACATCTCTCTTTTTATCCGTCTTAACACACAGGGATCAGATGTTGTCTGTTTGGCACAGTCAGTAAAGTAAGAAAAAAACTGTTGGTGCTTGAATTGAATATGCTTGAATTTTATCTCATCCCAATTTCTGCTTTAAATTAAAAGCAGAAATGTCATACAGATTTAAATTATAAGGTCAGTGCTTTAAATTAATATAAACACCAGGGTCATATGAGGAAATATGTTTTTTCATGGAATACAAAAATTCACTTCTGAGTTGGCATCTTTATTGATATTTCAAAATACTCTGTATATCTTTTGTTTTACAGACGACACTCAGTTATACTTATCTATGAAGCCAGAAGAAACAAATCAAGTAACCAAACTAGTGGCTTGCCTTAAAGATATAAAGTCTTGGATGACCAATAACTTTCTGATGCTCAACTCAGACATAACCAAAGTTCTTGTTCTGGTTTCTAATAATTAGACAGGCATTTTCCAATGAAAAAGATGTATGCCACCTTCATGGCTCTGGTGATTTTAAACTCCTCTGTCAGGCCTGTGAAGGGGATTTGCAGCTTGTTGGACTGCCCATAAAGGGCGATGCTGCTTAAACTCCTTGGCAGGCCCAGCCATCTGCGCAGGGTAGTAGCTACTGCCGCCTTGTCCTTCAGCGTAGCATCAAAGACCTTCCCCAGGCTCTTCGCGGGCTTCTCTGACACTGATGGAATCTGGACTTCATCCAAGTAGAAACGGTACTTGTCCTCCACGTTCCCCTTCCTCAGCACTAGGGACCTGGATTTAGCTGGCTTGAACACCATTCTCGCCCATGCCATAAGCCTCTCTAGTCTTCTGAGGAGCCAGTGGCATCCTGCCACTGATGTTGATGTGACAGTCAAATCGTCCATGAAGGCTCGAATTGGTGGTTGACGCATGCCTGATCTGGACAGGGGACCCTGACATTCCACTTTCGCTGCTTTGACAAGCATGTTCATCGCAAGGGCAAACAGTACCACGGATATGGTACAACCCGTGATG
This sequence comes from Xyrichtys novacula, assembly GCA_962446985.1. Taxonomy (NCBI): domain Eukaryota; kingdom Metazoa; phylum Chordata; class Actinopteri; order Labriformes; family Labridae; genus Xyrichtys; species Xyrichtys novacula. The sequence continues at coordinate 7,346,182 of OY660881.1, read as the reverse complement.
TTGCCCTTGTCCAGGCGATGCCACGCCGATGTTATTGTGCCAGAGGTAAATCTCAGACTAAAACTGCTGTAGTAATCCTGCATCAGTTCTTTGATCTTCTCTGGGACGTGGTATGTCGTCAAAGCCGGAATGGATCCATAGGCATTGGCAAGGTCAAGCCAAATGACTGACAGGTCTCCTCGGTTGTCCCTTGCCTCCCGGATCAACTGGGTAACCACTCAGGTGTGCTCTAAGCAGCCTGGCATGCCTGGAACCCTGCCGTTCTGCACTGTGGTGTCAATATTGGAGTTCTGCAGAAGGAACTCAGTCAGCCTGTTAGCAAGAACCTTAAAAAAGCTTTTTCCTTCCACACTGAGTAAGGAGATGGTGCAGAACTGCCTCATGTCACTTGCATCCTCCTCCTTTGGAATCCAGACACCTTCAGCATGTCTCCACTGCTTGGGTACCTTCCCCCTCCACCATACTGCTCTGATGAGTCTCCACAGCCTCCTGGCACCCCTCCACCCACCCTGCCTTGGTTTTTTGACTTGTTGGGACATCTGGGATCCGTCCTTTAAGGGGAGGGTTATGACATGATGTGTTCTGTTGATTTAGTTTTTTTCCCTGGTTTTGTGATTTGAGTCTATTTTCTTTGTGTTTTCCCTAGTATTTCTTTTCCCTATTGTTCCCCCTGTAGTCCTCTCTTGTGAGTTTTCAGATGGTGTCTGACCCCGTTCACCTCATGTTCTCAGTGTTTTATTCCTTATATCAGTTTTCAGTGTTTCCTGTTTTATTTTGTAGTTGTTTATTTTCTGTTTCTAGTCTTGTTTTACTTCCTCAGTTTTCCCTCCTCTGTAATTGTCTGCACCTGTGTCTCAGTGTCTCACCTGCCTCTCGTTGCTCGTTTCCCTGTGTATATAGTCTCTGTCTTCCCCTTTTCTGTGTGTTTGTCAAGGTGTGTGAATGCCAGTGTCCCAAGTGTCTCTTTGCGATTTCTTTCCCCCGGTGCCTCTTGTTGGATTTTTGATTTTTTCTTGGACATTTTTGGAAGTAAATTTAGTTTTTTTTGAATTAAACCTTTTTTGTCTGCTTTTGGGTCCTTTCCCTTTTTGTTTAACTTCAATTCATGACAGCTTGCAAAACGGCATGGGCTTCGCAGGTAACTGGAGGTTATTATAGGGCAAGCTGGTCTGATTACTCTGGACAGCATCCATCCTACTTTTGACAATGCAGCTTGTTTATCCAGAAATCTAGTTGATTGTATTAGTCCTCTTTACTGCGGTACAGAGAGGAGACCAGGGGGCAACAAGCTGCAATGATTGGTCCATCTGAATTCCCTCCTTTGGTCGATGTAATCTGAGAATACATTAATAAATGTGAGAAGAGGTAGCTGGGACTATTTGGGACAGGGTTATCCCCTCCTTTAACAGGGGGGGGGGAATAAGCCCAATGGATAACACTTCAGTGTTTTTTTCTCTCAGGTCTTAATGAGACAAAGAGTTATCACTTTGTTATCTTCTCTCTCACTTTACTTTGTTACTGTTCAATTGTGTTTGGAAATTTAGTTCTCATTGTGACCATCATAGTGGATAAAAACCTGCATGAACCCATGTATATTTTCCTGTGTGCATTTTGCTTTAATGGGCTGTACGGATCAACTGGTTTCTACCCAAAGTTTCTCTGGGATCTGCTGTCTCCAGTCCATGTTATCTCCTATTATGGATGTCTAATTCAGGCTCTAGTTGTGAACACATTTGCCTGTGCTGATCTATCAATTCTTGCTGTAATGGCATATGACAGATATGTGGCTATATGTCGACCGCTTGAGTACCACTCCTTCATGTCCAGGAAGATACTAGTGAAGTTGGTGTGTTTCTCTGTGATCACACCTTTTTTGCTCATATCCACTAACATTTCACTTGCATCAAGGTTAAAGCTGTGCAGTAATCATGTTTCCAGATTGTTTTGCGTCACCTGGTCGATTGTTAAACTTGCTTGTTTTCCGGCTGAAACTGTTCTTGATAACATAGTTGGCTATTTTGCTGTAGTAGTTTACGTTTTTCATGGTGTTTTTATATTTTTGTCCTATGTCTATTTAATCAAAACCTGTGTGAATTCTATAGAAAACAGAGCCAAGTTCATGCAGACATGTGTGCCTCATTTAACCTCCCTGCTCATTTTTCTTATGACTAAAATTTTTGATATAATGTTTAACAGATATGGTTCAAAAAATATATCTCAAACCATCCAAAACTTTATTGCAATACAGTTTTTTGTCATTCCCCCTTTGATGCATCCTCTTATTTATGGTTTTAAACTGACGAAGATTAGAAACAGAATTGTGGGTTTTGTTAGAGCCAAATAATTTGACCAATGCTTGATTGAGTACAGTCAGGAGGCTGACAGTATGACTTTGTGTGTATATCATATTTTTTATATTGTTGAAAATGGCTTATATGTAAAAGAAAAAGAACCATATCAATATAGTAGGTGATAACAAACTCCTGCTTCATGCTTACGTCTCTTTTTTTACCCATCTTAACACACAGGGATCAGATGTTGTCTGTTCTGCATAGTCATAGTTAAGTAAAAAATATTACTGTTGGTGTTTCTTTGAGAAATGTAAGAAATTATGAGGAAAATGATTGAATTTTATCTTATCCAAATTGTGTTTTTAATTTCAGTGTAAATCATTTGGATTTTACTTGTCAACCAAATAAATTTAATGTTAAACTAGAGGATACTGCTCACAGGAAGCTTTGCTTTCTCATTACTTTGTCTTTGGCAGTTTAGTCACTTGGCAAGCTTGAAGCTAGAAGATCAAATTCAAAGCAGAAGTATCATGCAGGTTTATATTATAAGCCCAGTGGTCTGAATTCATATAAACACCAAGGTCATACAAGGAAATACGTTTGTTTTATGGTATACAAACATTTATTTCTGAGTTGTTTAATTAATGCACTGATTTTTCAAATCAATCAAGATGCCCATGTTTGTGTTATAAACCAACTTAAAAAGGTTAAACCTTATTAGTGGACTTGTTAAAGCCAGTCCTCTTAATTTAAAACAGTGTTACTCTGCTACATAAATCCCACATGCAAAAACTGATCATGAGCATTACTCTAGATGGGCTCCCATAGGGTAGAAATTGCAGAGGTTAGAAGGTCACACCACCAAAATGGTAGCCTGGCTGGGCCATCCAGTTGCACGAATCACTTGCCGTTCCTTCCCACAACAGTCTGGACTTCGGCCCATTGGGCGCCCTAAAAGTAGGCGGGAGTACTTTCCTTGATAGACAGACTACTGTAACCAATCACAGTAACCAAACATCTGACGTCATCACAGTGCGCAACTGTGTTCCCTGCTGGGCTCTTAAGCATCAAGTAAATGTTTGGTAATATTTTAATGTGTGCGAGCAAACAATGTCTTTTACGTCTTCTTCTGCGGATATAAACGATTTCTGCCGACTTTGTAAAGTCAAGTGCAGAATTTACGGCATTCTGAATGAACAGCGCTTTGAAAAGTCCCGCCGCATGTGTTAGACGTCACCATCTACACATGGACCAGTCATGGGCTGCCTTTCCCTGTTGTCCGAGGAACAGTGGAAACACAGTCACTGATTGGCCCGGTTATTTTCTGATTTGTAATACACGCTCCCAATTGGCCGAAGTCCAAACTGTTGTGGGAAGGAACGGCAAGTGATTCACACAACTAGATGGCCCAGCCAGGCTACCAAAATGGGTTTAAAGAGGTGGTTCTTAAACTTCTTCTACTGTGTGCCACATGAGGATGAAAACTGTAGCATACAAGATGATGACATAGAGTACCAAGTTGACCACAACAAATTAACACACCAACAAGGCCAGAAAACATCCACTTTACCTGACTTTAAAGCTCCTATGAGGAGTTCATTGACATTTATTAAATAGACCAAAATTTATCATGATGAGTGTTAATGAAATACAAAATCACATTAGACCATCAGCAACAAGACCTGAGATTTTTATATCCTTAATTTTAAAGTCTGAAATTAGTGGGAAGGGGGTAGATCCAAGCCTTACAGCTGAAGATACGACCCTGTTTTGGTCATGTCACCAGCTTGTTTCCAATCCACTGGGGTTGTAAATCAATGGTGGATCAATGCTTTGAACGTCTTTCAAGTTAATTTTTGCTTCTCTTCTTAGTAAATGTATTTTGGATGGTTTGGAAATGCACTAAAGTTTGAATTCACACTGATGTTGACGCTTCTGGTACATGCCTGTCATGTTTTTACTTTTGAAAAGTTTTCAGATAAGAAAGAAAACCTGTAGACAAATGTATGTTGTCAATTTGAGTTAGGTTTGATTATTGGATTAGTCAATAATTACTTTTGAATTCCCAGATTTGTGACCCGAACAACATTTAAAAAATGCTTGAGAATCCAAATTCCTCTAATTTTAATGTTTATTTTGTTTGTATCCAGGTGACAGACATATAAGCTTTCCTGATTGGTCCATCTGAATTCCCTCCTTTAGTTGATGTAATCTGAGAATACATTTATAAATGTGAGAAGAGATAGCTGGGACTATTCGGGGCTGAGTTATCCCCTCCTTTAACAGGGGGGGAGAGAAATTAGCCCAATGGAAAACACTTCAGTGTCCTTCTTTTTGGTCTTAATGAGACAAAGAAATATCGCTTTGTTATCTTCTCTCTCACTTTACTCTGTTACTGTTTAATTTTGTTTGTTAATTTAGTTCTCATTGTGACAATCATCATAGATAAAAACCTGCATGAACCCATGTATATTCTACTGTGTGCGTTTTGCATTAATGGGCTGTACGGATCAACTGGTTTTTTTTCCAAAGTTTCTCTGGGATCTGCTGTCTCCAGTCCATGTTATCTCCTATTATGGATGTCTTGTTCAGTCTCTAGTTGTGAACACATTTGCCTGTGCTGATCTATCAATTCTTGCAGTAATGGCATATGACAGATATGTGGCTATATGTCGACCGCTTGAGTACCACTCCTTCATGTCCAGGAAGATACTAGTGAAGTTGGTGTGTTTCTCTGTGATCACACCTTTTTTGGTTATATCCACTACTATTTTACTTGCATCAAGGTTAAAGCTGTGCAGTAATCATGTTTCCAGATTGTTTTGCGTCACCTGGTCGATTGTTAAACTTGCTTGTTTTCCGGCTGAAACTTTTGTTGATAACATAGTCGGCTATTTTGCTCTAATAGTTTACATTTTTCATGGTGTTTTTATATGTTTGTCCTATGTCTATCTCGTCAAAACCTGTGTGAATTCTACAGAAAACAGGGCCAAGTTCATGCAGACATGTGTGCCACATTTAGCCTCCCTGCTCATTTTTTTTATGACTAAACTTTTTGATGTAATGTTTAGCAGATATGGTTCTAAAAATATATCTCAAACCATCCAAAACTTTATTGCAATACAGTTTTTTGTCATTCCCCCTTTAATGCATCCTCTTATTTATGGTTTTAAACTGACGAAGATTAGAATCAGAATTCTGGGTTTTGTTAGAGCCAAATAATTTGACCAATGCTTGATTGAGTACAGTCAGGAGGCTGACAGTATGACTCTGTATGTATATCGTATTTTTTATATTGTTGAAAATGGCTTATATGTAAAAGAAAAAGAACCATATCAATGTAGGAGGTGATAACAAACTTCTGCTTATTGCTTACATCTCTGTTTTTATCCATCTTAACACACAGGGATCAGATGTTGTCTGTTCTGCACAGTCATAGTTAAGTCAAAAAATATTACTGTTGGTGTTTCTTTGAAGAATGTTAGAAATTATGAGGAAAATGATTGAATTTTATCTTATCCAAATTGTGTTTTTAATTTCAGTGTAAATCATTTGGATTTTATATGTCAACCAAATAAATTTAATGTTAAACTGGAGGATACTGCTCACAGGAAGCTTTGCTTTTTCATTACTTTGTCTTTGGCAGTTTAGTCACTTGGAAAGCTTGAAGCTAGAAGATCAAATTCAAAGCAGAAGTATCATACAGATTTAAATTATAAGCCCAGTAGTCTGAATTAATATAAACACCAAGGTCATACAAGGAATTATATTTGTTTTATAGTATACAAACATTTATTTCTGAGTTGTTTAATTAATGCACTGATTTTTCAAATCAATCAAGATGCCCATGTTTGTGTTATAAACCAGCTTAAAAGGGTTAAACCTTATTAGTGGACTTGTTAAAGCCAGTCCTCTTGATTTAAAACAGTGTTACTCTGCTACATAAATCCCACATGCAAAAACTGATCATGAGCATTACTCTAGATGGGCTCCCAGAGAGTAGAAACTGTAGAGGTCAAAAGGTCGCACCACCAAAATGGGTTCAAAGAGTTGGTTCTTAAACTTCTTCTACTGTGTGCCACATGAGGATGTAAACTGTAGCATAAAGATGATGACATAGACTATAAAGTTGACCACAACAAATTAACACACCAACAAGACCAGAAAACATCCACTTTACCTGACTTTAAAGCTCCTATGAGGAGTTCATTGATATTTATGAAATGGACCAAAATTTATCATGATGAGTGTTAATGAAATACAAAATCACATTAGACCATCAGCAACAAGATCTGAGATTTTTATATCCTTAATTTTAAAGTCTGAAATTAGTGGGAAGGGGGTAGGTCCAAGCCTTACAGCTGAAGATTCGACCCTGTTTTGGTCATGTCACCAGCTTGTTTCCAATCCACTGGGGTTGTAAATTAAATGTGGATCAATGCTTTGAACGTCTTTCAAGTTGATTTTCGCTTCTCTTCTTAGTAAATGTATTTTGGATGGTTTGGAAATGCACTAAAGTTTGAATTCACACTGATGTTGACGCTTCTGGTACATGCCTGTCATGTTTTTACTTTTAGAACAGTTTTCAGATAGGAAAGAAAACCAGTAGACAAATGCATGTAGTCAATCTGAGTTAAGTTTGATTATTGGATTAGTCAATAACGACTCTTAAATTGCCAGATTTGTGACTCAAACAGGATTTTGAAGATGTCCCAAAATCCTAACTCAACAAATTTTAATGTTCATTTTGTTCGTATCCAGGTGACAGACATTCAAACTTTACTGATTGGTCCGTCTGAATTCCCTCCTTTAGTTGATGTAATCTGAGAATACATTTATATATGTGAGGAGAGATAGCTGGGACTATTTGGGGCTGAGTTATCCCCTCCTTTAACAGGGGGGGGAGAGAAATTAGCCCAATGGAAAACACTTCAGTGTTTTTTCTTTTTGGTCTTAATGAGACAAAGAAATATCGCTTTGTTATCTTCTCTCTCACTTTACTCTGTTACTGTTTAATTTTGTTTGTTAATTTAGTTCTCATTGTGACAATCATCATAGATAAAAACCTGCATGAACCCATGTATATTCTGCTGTGCACATTCTGCTTTAATGGGCTGTACGGATCAACTGGTTTCTACCCAAAGCTTCTCTGGGATCTGATGTCTCCTGTCCATTTAACCTTTAAAAGCGGATGTCTAATTCAGGCTCTAGTTTTGAATTCATTCTTCGGTGCTGATTTATCAATCCTTGCAGTCATGGCCTATGACAGGTATGTAGCTATATGTCAACCTCTGAAGTACCACTCCCTCATGTCAAAGCAGAGACTGGTGAAGTTGGTGTGTTTCTCTGTGATCACACCTTTTGCTGTAATATCAACTAACATTTACGTGATATCTAGTGCAAAGCGGTGTGGTAATCATGCTCCCAGACTTATTTGTGCCAGTGTGCCACTTCGGAGACTTGCTTGTTTGTCAAATGAGACTATTGTTATTAACACAGTGTACTATATCCTAGTTATTTTTTATGTTCTTCATGGTGTTTTTATATTTGGCTCCTACGTCTATCTTATCAAAACCTGTGTGAATTCTCTAGAAAACAGAGCAAAGTTCATGCAGACATGTGTGCCACATGTTACCTCCCTGCTCATTTTTTTTGCGACTAAACTTTGTGACATCATGTTTCTCAGATATGGTTCTAAAAATATCCCTAAAACCATCAAAAACTTTATTTCAATACAGTTTTTTGTCATCACCCCGTTAATGAACCCACTTGTTTATGGTTTTAAACTGAAGAAGATTAGAAACAGAATTGTGGGTTTTGTTAGAGCCAAATAATATGACCAGTGCTTGATTGAGTACAGTCAGGAGGCTGACAGTATGACTTTGTGTGTAGATATTTATTTTCAGCTCTAAAGAATTATAAAGATACTCCTTAAAAAGAGCAAACATTTGATTTTTCTTTTGTGTTGTTAAAGTAAAAAGCAGGATTAGTTTTTTATTCAGAGATCAACTGAAATCACTGCTGTTGTTACAGATACATGTCTAAATTATACTGTTTTAAATCATGTTAAAATAACTTTAATGAGGAAAAAAGAATCATTTCAATGTAACAGGTGACGACAAACTTCTGCATCGTGCTTACATCTCTTATTTTATCTGTCTTAACACACAGGAGTCAGATGTTGTCTGTTAGGCACAGTCATAATTAAAAAAAATGTATTCAAATGATTGAATTTTATCTTATCCAAATGTGTGTTAATTATTTTAAATTTTGCTTCTTAATCACAATCATTTTTATGTTAAACCGGAGGATACTGATCATAGGCAGCTTTTCTTTCTCAACACTTTGGCGTTCACAACTTTTGTTTTCAGACATGAAGAGCTGACCTGCTGAAACTGAGTTATAATCAAACAAAATATTAAAGCTACAGTAAATGCATGTGCTGTTTTGTTTTTTTAGCTTAGAAACTAGACACTACGAGTCTGACTTCCGGTCTGAGGGGACGCTGGCGTTTTGTGTCGCCGCTCCTCAACCGTGACAAAAGTCGCCTTTTAAGTGTCTTTTCAGTGCTTTTCGTTCCCCCCCACAACGGGACACAGCTAACGTTTTTCCTTTAGTAAGGATCGTTATTACATCGAGTGGATTCTGGAGTTTTGTGGACTTACCCCCTCCGCTGATGTGCTGTCGCTACTGTCATCTGTCACCGATCAGCTGTTCGTTTGAATGCTGCCCGGCTTCCCTGCCGGGTTCACGGTGACCAATCGATTTGCCCACCCTCTGTGTCTACCTGCCTGTGTGACAAACTTGTCCGCCTCCCACGCGTGGACAGTTGGATTTCTGGGCTGCCGCACACGGTGGCGGCGACGTTAGCCTCCGCTAGCCACTGCTCGCCGACGCGGCGACGTTAGCCTCCGCTAGCCACTGCTCGCCGACGCTAGCTCCCTGCTGCTAACCAGGATGGGGACACGACTGCAGTACTCCTCCGCGAGGCTCCGCGAACTCGTCAGCCACTCCATTCCCCACTCCATCACGGTGATCAAATCCCTCTGTCTCTTGCGTCACCCACGATATGTCCATAGAGGCTCCCGACGCATGTTTATTTATTCAGACTCAGCCATTCCCTCCATAACGTCCGTGTTCCGGCCAGCTGCTCTACCACGTCATCACAACAAAATCCATGTGCGCACCCGTTACCTCCGCCCACTGGTCTGTGTTGACAGTCAAGCCCCTCCTACCCAGCCCATGTCAGCAGCTTCATTCATGCTGTTGAATGCCCAATCCATTAACAATAAACCTGGACTCATTCATGACATCATCACTGAACGCCACATTGACATCTGCTGCATTGTTGAGACATGGCAAAAACCACAGGAGTTCATGGCACTGAATAAAGCCACTCCCCCAGGCTATGCCTATATACAGAAGCCTTGCTTAAAGGGTAGTGGCGGTGGGCTGGCTGTGATTTATCGGGCTGACATCCTCACCAAGGAGGTGGCAGTAACCACTGCCACCTCTTTTGAATGCATAGTGTTCACACTGGCTGGTTTCTCCCAACTCCAGTTTGTGTTGGTGTACCGTCCACCTAAAAACACCAGCTCTGACCGGTCTGCCTTCCTGTCAGAACTATCTGAGCTACTCACCCCTGTCTGTGCCATGTCTCCATCCACGTACTTGCTGGGGGACATGAACGTGCACGTGGATTCCACCAGCTGTGCTTTCGCCACCGAGTTCATGTCAGTGTTGGAATGGTTTAATTTCAGTCAACATGTGCATGGCCCCACCCACAACAAGGGCCATACGCTGGACTTGGTGTGCTCCACTGGTACCCCCCCCATCGACCTGCAGTGCCTGGACCTTGCTATCTCTGACCATCATGCTATCGCCTTCTCTGTCCCTGCCTCCCGGCCTGGGCAGCGGCCAAAACGCACCATCACCTACGGGACATTAAGGCTGTGAGTCCTCCAGCCCTATCCACCATGATTGCTGCCCACCTAGCTGGGATCTCCCCTGACCCCTCCGATTGTGACCTGGTCTCTTCCTACAACACTGCTCTCGCCCTTAGCCTGGACTCTCTCTCCCCCATCAAAACACTGACAGTTTCATTCAACCGTCCGGCTCCCTGGTTCACTCCCGAGCTCCGGGCCATGAAGTCCACTGGCCGACGGCTGGAGAGGCTCTACAAAAAATCTGGCCTCACCGTCCACCTTCTGGCCTTCCACGACCACGTAAAAAACTACAAGGACACTCTCTCACAATCCATAACCCAGTACTACTCCACCCTTATCGGGTCTCAGGAGAACCACCCCAGAAAGCTGTTTTCCACAGTAAACAAGCTTCTCAGCCCCCTCCCACCCATTCCAGCTTCTGGTGATTCTGACCTCTGCCATAGATTCCTGAACTTCTTCCAGGACAAGGTGGATACCATCCATCAGCAGCTCCAGACATCCACCACCTGTCTGCATACACCTCAGCTGCAGGACACTGCCCCCTCTGCCACGTGTCCCCCGTTCACCTCCTTCACTCCAGTGGATGAATCCCTTACCACCGAACTGGTCACCAAAGCCAAGGCCTCCAGTTGCTCCCTGGACCCTATGCCCACGACGCTGGTAAAGGCCTGTCTACCGACCCTGGCTCCCATCATTACTAACATCATCAACTCCTCTCTGCTATCCGGCATGGTTCCCACCAGTTTCAAAACTGCATCTGTCACCCCCATACTGAAAAAGCCTGGTCTGGACCCCGACGACCTTACCAACTACCGGCCGATTTCCAATCTCCCGTTCCTCAGCAAGACCCTGGAAAGAGTAGTCGCCGTGCAGCTCCAGCAGCACATGTCCGACCACAAACTCTCCGAACCCTTCCAGTCTGCCTACAGAGCGCACCACAGCACTGAGACCGCCTTGGTTAAAATCATCAATGACCTCCTCATCGCGGCTGACTCCGGCAACATCAGCATCCTCATCCTGTTGGACCTCTCTGCAGCCTTTGACACAGTCTCTCACTCCATCCTCCTCAACCGCCTCTCTACACACCTCAATATCACTGGATCTGCGCTCTCCTGGTTTCACTCCTATCTGTCCAACCGCCTGCAGTTTGTCTCCATGCATGGTTCCAAGTCCCACCCGGCCCCAGTTCCACACGGAGTCCCACAGGATTCCGTACTTGGTCCACTCCTCTTCACCATATACATGCTCCCGCTCGGCCAGATCATCCGTAAGCACGGCCTTGATTTCCACTGTTACGCCGATGATACACAGATATATCTCAGCACCACACCCACCACTCTGCTCCCTCCACTCCCCATTGTCAACTGCCTACAAGAAATAAAAACCACCAACCTACTCCAACTCAACACCAAGAAAACAGAGCTCTTGCTCATGGCTCCCAAGGCACTGCTTCGCAGAATGGGTGATTTCCTCCTCCATATTGACGGCTACTCCATCTCCCCATCCTCCGAGGTGCGCAACCTGGGCGTCATCTTGGACTCTGCCCTCTCATTCCAAACCCACATTAAATCCGTAACTAAGTCAGCCTTTTTCCACCTTAAGACCATCTCCAGACTCCGCTCGTCCCTCTCAGACCCTGTTGCAGAAACCCTCATCCATGCCTTTGTATCCTCCCGCTTAGACTACTGCAACGGTGTCCTGTTCGGACTTCCTAAAAAAGACTTGGACCGTCTGCAGTACGTTCAAAATTCAGCTGCCAGAGTGCTCACCCGGACCAAACCTTGGCAGCACATCACCCCCACCCTCAAACGCCTCCACTGGCTTCCCATCAAATATCGCATCATCTACAAACTCCTCCTGCTCACCTACAAAGCTCTCCATGCCCTAGCCCCATACTATCTCTCTGACCTCCTCAAGGACTACATCCCGGCGCGTACTCTGCGGTCTGCAGACCTTGGGCTCCTCACTGTCCGCTATGGGAAAAGGCGATCCCTTGGTGACAGAGCCTTCAGTGTGGCCGCCCCTCCTCTCTGGAACTCTCTCCCCTCTGAGATTCGCCAAGCACAGACTCTTGACTCTTTCAAGTCTGCTCTGAAGCGACACTTGTTTATCCAGGCTTTTGGTATTTAGTTTTTGTAGTGTGTTGTTAAGCGCCTTGGGTATCCTGAAAGGCGCTATATAAATGTAAGATATTATTATTATTATTATTAAATGAATTGAGAGCCATTTCCAAGTGTCTACATAATTTGCATTTGTGCTTGAGTGTGTTTGAATGAGAGCAGAAGAATCACAAGTTTGTACCTGGAAGCTCAAATTAAAAACAGAAGTATCATACAGATTAAAAATGTAAGGCCAGTGGTCTGAATTAATATAAAAACCAAAGTCATTCAAGGAATTATTTTTGTTCAATGGCACACCAATAAGTACCCCTGCTGTTATATTAATAGACTTATTTTTCAACTCAATCAGGATGCCCATGTTTGTGTTATAAACCAACCTAAAAACATAAGACCTTATTAATGGACACATTAAAGCAATAGAGTCTTATTTATCTAAAAAAGTGTTACTCTGCTACATTAATCCCACATGCAAACACTGACCATGAGCATTACTCTAGATGGGCTCCCATAGGGTAGACACTGCACAAGCTCAGATGATCAAGCCGCTAAAATGGGTTCAAAGAGTTGGTTCTCAAACTTTTTCTACTGTGTGTCACATGAGGATGAAAACTGTAGCATACAAAAAGATGACATAGACTATAAAGTTGACCACAACAGATTAACACACCAACAAGACCAGAAAACATCCACTTTACCTGACTTTAAAGCTCCTATGAGGAGTTCATTGATATTTATGAAATGGACCAAAATTGAGTGTTAATGAAATACAAAATCACATTAGACCATCAGCAACAAGATCTGAGATTTTTATATCCTTAATTTTAAAGTCTGAAATTAGTGGGAAGGGGGTAGGTCCAAGCCTTACAGCTGAAGATTTGGCCCTGTTTTGTTTCCAATCCACTGGGGTTGTAAATTAAATGTGGATCAATGCTTTGAACACCTTTAGAATTGATTTTTGCTTCTCTTTCCAATAAAATGTATTGTAATATGCACACTTCTGGTATGCTTGTCATGTTTTTGCTATAAAAACATTTTTTAGATGGAAAAGAAAACCAGAGGACAAATGTCTGTAGTCATTTTAACTTAGGTTTAATGTTTCCAATAATTAATAATGTCTCTGAAATTTCTGGATTTATGACTCAAACAGGATTTAAAAGATGTCTCAGAATCCAAATTCTACTTATTTTAATGTTCATTTTGTTTGTATCCAGGTGACAGACATGCAAACTGTACTGATTGGTCCATCTGAATTCCCTCCTTTAGTTGATGTAATCTGAGAATATATATGTATAAATGTGAGAAGAGATAGCTGGGACTATTCGGGGCTGGGTTATCCCCTCCCATAAAACAGCTTGTCTTGATGGAAAACACTTCAGTGTTTTTTCTCTCAGGTCTTAATGAGACAAGGAAATATCGCTCTGTCATTTTCTCTCTCACTTTACTTTGTTACTGTTCAATTCTGTTTGGGAATGTAGTTCTCATTGTGACGATTATCATAGATAAAAACCTGCATGAACCCATGTATATTCTACTGTGTACATTCTGCTTTAATGGGCTGTACGGATCAACTGGTTTCTTTCCAAAGTTTCTCTGGGATCTTCTGTCTCCAGTTCATGTTATCTCTTATTATGGATGTCTTGTTCAGTCTCTGGTCGTGAACTCATTCACCTGTGCTGATCTATCATTTCTCACAGTCATGGCCTATGACAGATATGTGGCTATATGTCAACCGCTGAAGTACCACTCCCTCATGTCAAAGCAGAGACTGGTGAAGTTGGTGTGTTTATCTGTGATCACACCTTTTTTTAACATATCGACTAATGTTTCACTTGCATCAAGGTTAAAGCTGTGCAGGAATCATATTTCCAGATTATTTTGTGTTGGCTGGTCGATCGTTACACTTGCTTGTTTTCCAGCTGAAATTGTTCTTATTAACATAGTCGCCTATATTACAATAGTTTTTTATGTTCTTCATTGTGTTCTTATAATTGGCTCTTACGTCTATCTAATCAAAACTTGTGTGAATTCTATAGAAAACAGGGCAAAGTTCATGCAGACATGTGTGCCTCATTTAACCTCCCTTCTCATTTTTTTGTGACTAAACTTTGTGATATGATGTTTAACAGATATGGTTCTAAAAATATATCTCAAACCATCAAAAACTTCATTGCAATAGAGTTTTTTGTCATTCCTCCTTTAATGAATCCTCTTATCTATGGTTTTAAACTGACGAAGATTAGAAACAGAATTGTGGGTTTTGTTAGAGCCAAATAATTTGACCAATGCTTGATTTAGTACAGTCAAAGGGCTAAAAGTACAACATTGTATTTAGGTAATTTTCTTAGCTCTAAAATTATGGAGAGAATAGATACTCCTTAAAAAGAGCAAACATTCAGTTTTTCGTAAGTGTTATCCAAGAAGACGACACTTTGAGTGTTTTATTCAGAGCTCAACTGAAATCAACAGTTACAACAACAACATATCTAAATTATACTGTTTTTAATCATGTTGTAATAGCTATTATGGAGAACAAAGAATCATATCAATGTAGCAGGTGATAACTAACTTCTGCTTCATGCTTATGTCGCTTTTTTTTATCCGTCTTTACACAAAGGATTCAGATGTTGTCTTTTAGGCACAGTCATAGTTAGGTAAAAAGAAACTGTTGGTCTTTCTTCTTTACTTTTTCATTGCTTTGATTGATTGAAGTTTATTTTGAACATATAAAATAAATAAATAAAAACATCAAGAATACAACAACAAATGATAAAAAGTTATCCATGTTTTCAAAGGAGTGTGAAAAAGTCAAATGTACCTAGTCCCACCCCGTGACCTACACTGATGATTTACTTATTATATTACATGACTAGGACAAGTTTTTATTGTTTGTTTGTTTGTTTTTTTATATTTTACAACTTGATCCAACAAAATATTGAAGCTGTAGTAAATTTATTTGCTGTTTTGTGTATTTAGTTGAGAAATGAGTTGAAAGAAAGTGTCTACATAATTTGCATTTGTGCTTGAGTGTGTTTGAATGAGAGCAGAAGAATCACAAGTTTGTACCTGGAAGCTCAAATTAAAAACAGAAGTATCATACAGATTAAAAATATAAGGCCAGTGGTCTGAATTAGACAAGCCCCCACACTGTCCAGTTTTAAAAGTCATCTTAAAACCCATTTTTATTCATTGGCTTTTAACCCTGCATGAGACTCGGCTCCTGTTTTAGTGTTTTATGGTTTGTTTTTAGTTATTTGTTTCTATGTTTTTAAATTAGTTTTTAAAAACATTAAAACTATATTTTACTTTTAATTCTGCTTTTATTTTATCCATTATTTTAATTGTTTCTTGATTGTTTTTTATCTTGTTTTTTTGTCTAGTTATGTACAGCACTTTGTTCAGCTGTGGTTGTTTTAAAGTGCTTAACAAATAAAGTTGAGTTGAGTTGAGTTGAATTCATATAAACACCAAAGTCATACAAGGAACTATGTTTGTTTCACTGAAAACCAATAAGTACCCCTGTTGTTATATTAATAGACTTATTTTTCAAATCAATCAAGATACCCATGTTTGTGTTGTAAACCAACCTAAATACATAAGACCTTATTAGTGGACTTCTTAAAGCAATAGAGTCTTATTCATCTAAAACAGTTTTACTCTGCTACATTAATCCCACGTGCAAGAACTGACCATGAGCATTACTCTAGATGGGCTCCCATAGGCTAGACACTGCACAAGCTCAGATGGTCACGCCGCTAAAATGGGTTCAAAGAGGTGGTTCTGAAACTTTTTCTACTTTGTGTCACATGAGGATGAAAACTGTAGCATAAAGATGATGACATAGAGTAAAAAGTTGACCTGGTAAGTTAGTTTTGAAGTCCAAGCCTTAAAGCTGAAGATTCGACCCTGTTTTGGTCATTACACTTGTTCATAATCCACTGGGGTTGTGAATCAATTGTCAATCAATGCTTTGAACACCTTTAGAATTGATTTTTGCTTCTCTTCCCAATAAAATGTATTGTAATATGCACACTTCTGGTATGCTTGTCATGTTTTTGCTTTTAAAACAGTTTTTAGATGGAAAAGAAAACCAAAAGACAAATGTCTGTGGTCATTTTAACTTAGGTTTGATGTTTCTAATGATCAATAATGTCTCTGAAATTTCTGGATTTGTGACTCAAACAGGATTTAAAAGATGTTCCTCTCATTTTTATGTTCATTTTGTTTGTATCCAGGTGACAGACATGCAAACTTTACTGATTGGTCCATCTGAATTCCCTCCTTTAGTTGATGTAATCTGAGAATATATATGTATAAATGTGAGAAGAGATAGCTGGGACTATTCAGGGCTGGGTTATCCCCTCCCATAAAACAGCTTGTCTTGATGGAAAACACTTCAGTGTTTTTTCTCTCAGGTCTTAATGAGACAAGGAAATATCGCTTTGTTATCTTTACTCTCACTTTACTCTGTTACTGTTCTATTCTGTTTGGGAATGTAGTTCTGATTGTGACAATTATCATAGATAAAAACCTGCATGAACCCATGTATATTCTACTGTGTGTATTCTGCTTTAATGGGCTGTACGGATCAACTGGATTCTACCCAAAGTTTCTCTGGGATCTTCTGTCTCCAGTCCATGTTATCTCTTATGCTGGATGTCTAATTCAGTCTCTGATCGTGAACTCATTCAGCTGTGCTGATCTATCAATTCTCACAGTCATGGCATATGACAGATATGTGGCTATATGTCGACCGCTGAAGTACCACTCCCTCATGTCAAAGCAGAGACTGGTGAAGTTGGTGTGTTTATC
Organism: Xyrichtys novacula; assembly: GCA_962446985.1. Taxonomy (NCBI): domain Eukaryota; kingdom Metazoa; phylum Chordata; class Actinopteri; order Labriformes; family Labridae; genus Xyrichtys; species Xyrichtys novacula. The sequence continues at coordinate 7,329,016 of OY660881.1, read as the reverse complement.
TGTGATCACACCTTTTTTGATCATATCGACTAATGTTTCACTTGCATCAAGGTTAAAGCTGTGCAGTAATCATGTTTCCAGATTATTTTGTGTTGGCTGGTCGATTGTTAAACTTGCTTGTTTTCCAGCTGAAACTGTTCTTGATAACATATTCGGCTATATCACAGTGGTAGTTTATGTTCTTCATGCTGTTTTTATATTTTGGTCCTACATCTATCTAATCAAAACCTGTGTGAATTCTACAGAAAACAGGGCAAAGTTCATGCAGACATGTGTGCCTCATTTAACCTCCCTGCTCATTTTTTCTGTGACTAAACTTTGTGATATCATGTTAAACAGATTTGGTTCTAAAAATATATCTCAAACCATCCGAAACTTCATTGCAATACAGTTTTTTGTCATTCCTCCTTTGATGAATCCTCTTATTTATGGTTTTAAACTGACAAAGATTAGAAACAGAATTGTGGGTTTTGTTAGAGACAAATAACTTGACCAATGCTTGATTTAGTACAGTCAAAGGGCTAAAAGTACAACATTGTATTTAGATTATTTTTTAAGCTCTAAAATTATGGAGAGAATAGATACTCCTTAAAAAGAGCATTCAATTTTTAATAAGTGTTATCCAAGAAGAAAACACTTTGAGTGTTTTATTCAGAGCTCAACTGAAATCACTGCTGTTGTTACAACAACAACAACACATCTTAATTATACTGTTTTTAATTATGTTGTAATAGCTATTATAGAGAAAAAAGAATCACCATTATGGCAAAGAATCATGACTAACTTCTGCTTCATGCTTATGTCTCTTTTTTTTTATCTGTCTTAACTCACAGGAATCAGATGTTGTCTGTTCGGCACAGTCATAGTTAAGTAAAAAAAAAAAAAACTATTGATATTTCTATGGAAAATATTACAAATTCTGAGGAAAATGATTGAATTTTATTTAATCTAAATGTGTGTTCACTTTTGGTGTAAATCATGACTTTGCCTGTGGAGTTCAATAAATTCAGTGTTGAACTGGAGATACTGGTCACGAGCAGCTTTACGTTTTCATTGCTTTGATTGATTGATTGATTGATCGAAGTTTATTTTGAACATTCAAAAATAAAAATAATAATAAAAAATTAAGAAAAAAAAACATGACAAAAAGTTGAATATGTTTTAAAAGGAGTGGGAAGGAGTCAAAACTTACTAAGTCTCACTCCTTCTCCTACATTGACGTTTTACATACGTATCATTAAATTATATGCCTATGAGCGTTTTTTTTCATATTTCACATATTGATCTAACAAAATGTCAAAGCTGCAGTAAATACATCCGCTGTTTTGTGTATTTAGTTGAGAAATGAGTTGAGTGTGTCTACATAATTTGCATTTTTGCTTGAATGTGGTGAATTGAAAAAAAGAAGAAACACAAGCTTCAAGCTGGAAGCTCAAATTAAAACAGGAGTATCTTACAAATTGAAAATGTAAGGCTAGTGGTCTGAATTCATATAAACACCAAAGTCATACAAGGAATTATGTTTGTTTCATTGAAAAACAAAAAGAACGCTCTGTAGTTATATTAAAAGACTTATTTTTCAACTCAATCAGGATGCCCATTTTTGTGTTATAAACCAACCTAAAAACATAAGACCTTATTAATAGACTTCTTAAAGCAATGGAGTCTTATTTATCTAAAACAGTGTTACTCTGCTACATTAATCCCACATGCAAAAACTGATCATGAGCATTACTCTAGATGGGCTCTCAGAGGGTAGAAACTGTAGAGGTCAAAAGGTCGCACCACCAAAATGGGTTCAAAGAGGTGGTTCTCAAACTTTTTCTACTGTGTGCCACATGAGGATGTAAACTGTAGCATACAAGATGATGACATAGAGTACCAAGTTGACCACAACAAATTAACACACCAACAAGGCCAGAAAACGTCCACTTTACCTGACTTTAAAGCTCCTATGAGGAGTTCATTGATATTTATTAAATGGACCAAAATTGAGTGTTAATGAAATACAAAATCACATTAGACCATCAGCAACAAGATCTGAGATTTTTATATCCTTAATTTTAAAGTCTGAAATTAGTGGGAAGGGGGTAGGTCTAAGCCTTACAGCTGAAGATTTGACCCTGTTTTGGTCATGTCACCAGCTTGTTTCCAATCCAATTGTCAATTTGAGTTAAGTTTAATTATTTGAATAGTCAATAATTACTTTTGAATTCCCAGATTTATGACATTTAAAAAATGCTTGAGAATCCAAATTCCTCTAATTTTAATGTTCATTTTGTTTGTATCCAGGTGACAGACATTCAAACTTTACTGATTGGTCCATCTGAATTCCCTCCTTTAGTTGATGTAATCTGAGAATACATTAATAAATGTGAGGAGAGATAGCTGGGACTATTTGGGGCTGGGTTATCCCCTCCTCAAAGGGGGGGAGAGAAATTAGCCCAATGGATAACACTTCAGTGTTTTTTCTCTCAGGTCTTAATGAGACAAAGAAATATCGCTCTGTCATTTTCTCTCTCACTTTACTCTGTTACTGTTCTATTGTGTTGGGAAATTTAGTTCTCATTGTGACGATCATAGTGGATAAAAACCTGCATGAACCCATGTATATTCTACTGTGTGCAATTTGCATTCATGAGCTGTACGGATCAACTGGTTTCTACCCAAAGTTTCTCTGGGATCTGCTGTCTTCAGTCCATGTTATCTCCTACTATGGATGTCTTGTTCAGTCTCTGGTAGTGATCTCATTTGCCTGTGGTGATTTATCAATTCTTGCAGTCATGGCATATGACAGATATGTGGCTATATGTCAACCACTGAAGTACCACTCCCTCATGTCAAAGCAGAGACTGGTGAAGTTGGTGTGTTTCTCTGTGATCACACCTTTTGTGATCCTATCTACTAACATTTACATGGCATCTCGGTTAAAGCTGTGCAGTAATCATATTTCCAGGTTATTTTGTGTTGCCTGGTCAGTTGTTAAACTTGCTTGTTTTCCAGATGAGACCTTTCTTAATGACATAGTTGCCTATGTCACAATAGTTTTTTATGTTTTTCATGGTGTTTTTATAGTTTGGTCCTACATCTATCTCATCAAAACTTGTGTGAATTCCCTAGAAAACAGAGCCAAGTTCATGCAGACATGTGTGCCTCATTTAACCTCCTTGCTCATTTTTCTCACGTCTATGCTTTGTGATATCATGTATATCAGATTTGGTTCTAAAAATATACCTCAAACCATCCAAAATTTTATTGCAATTATGCTTTTTGTCATTCCTCCTCTTATAAACCCACTTATCTATGGTTTTAAACTGAAGAAGATTAGAAATAGAATTCTGGGTTTTCTTACAGCCAAATAATTTGACCAATGCTTGATTGAGTACAGTCAGGAGTCTGGCAGTATGACTTTGTGTGTAGATAATATTTCCAGTGTAAAGATGTAGATTGAACCTCACAAAAAAGAGCAAACATTCGATTTTTCTTAAGTGTTATCAAAAAAGAAAACACTGATGCTGTTGCAACTGCAATCCCTGCTGATGTAACAGATATGTCTCTAAATTAGACTGTTTTTAATCATGTTGAAATCGCTTTCATCGAGACAAATGAATCATATCAATGTAGCAGGTGATGACTAACTTCTGCTCCATGCATACGTCTCTCTTTTTTTATCCGTCTCAACACACAGGAATCAGATGTTGTCTGTTAGGCACAGTCATAGTTAAGTAAAAACATGTTGGTGTTTCTATGAGCAATGTCAGAAATTATGAGGAAAATTATTGAATTTTATCTTATCCAAACATGTTTACATTCTTATTGGTAATCGTTCTGATTTTGCTGGTGAATTACAATAAATTTATTGTTAAACTAGAGGATACTGGTCACAGGCAGCTTTGCTTTCTCAGTACTTTGTGTTTGTTGCCCTTTTTTCTTCAGACATGGAGTGTTGACCTGCTGAAACAGAGTTATCAAACAATATATCAATGCTGCACTGAACGCGTATGTTCTGTTTTGTTTGAATTGTTAAGAAGTGAGTCAAAAGACATTTCCACGTGTCTACATAATTTTCATTTGTTTCTTGGTGTGTTTAAATTGAAAGCAGGAGAAACGAAAGCGTGTAGCTGGGAGAACAAATTCAAATCAGAAGTTTAATACAGATTTAAAATGTAAGGCCAGTGGTTTGAATTAATATAAACACCAAGGTCATACAAGGAATTGTGTTATAAATCAATGGTGAATCAATGCTCTGAACGTCTTTCAAGTTGATTTATGCTTCTCTTTCCAATACATGCATTTGGATAGTTCGGACATGCACTGAAGCTTAAATTCATGTTGATATGGACACTTCTGGTATATGCTTGTCATGTTTTTGCATTTAAAACAGTTTTCAGATAGGAAAGACAGCCTGAAGACAAATGTTTTTGGTCATTTTGAGTTTAGTTTGATGTTTTTAATAGTCAAAGATGACTGTTAAATCGACGGATTTGCAATGGTGGACAGCTACAGAGTAGATTTACTTGAGTACGATACTTACGTACATTTTTTTGGTATCTGTACTTTACTTGAGTATTTAGGGCCCGAGCGTAGCTGCTAAGCAGCTGCGAGAGCCCTATTATTCCTGATGGATTCTTCTTTAGGGCCCGAGCGTAGCTGCTAAGCAGCTGCGAGAGCCCTCTTGTTCCTGCATGTTTCCTTCTTTCGTTAGGGCCCGAGCGTAGCTGCTAAGCAGCTGCGAGAGCCCTCTTGTTCCTGATGGATTCTTCTTTTGTTATTAGGGCCCGAGCGTAGCTGCTAAGCAGCTGCGAGAGCCCTATTATTCCTGATGGATTCTTCTTTAGGGCCCGAGCGTAGCTGCTAAGCAGCTGCGAGAGCCCTATTATTCCCCAAGGGGTTTTTCTTTGTTTCTTTCTTTCTTTCTTTCTTCTTTTTCCTCCCCTTTGAACTGGAAAATGGCCCACTTCCCACTGGCGAAAACTCAGGAAATTTGGCAGGACGACCGGGCCTGGTGAAAAATTCGATATTCCGAAGTCGCCCAAACAAGAAAATGCAAAATGGCTCCATAGCGCCCCCTAAGGTGAAAATTCACACTATTGACTGTCACGCCTGTACGCTTTGTCAAAATGACACAAAAATTGACACACACATGTATCTCAATAAGATCTACAAAAAAGTCAGTGCGGGCGTATCTGTCAAATGTACGGTTAAAGGGTTATTTCGCATTTTTTGCCGATCCGCACACATTGGAATTTTGCTAACTCCTCCGAAGGCTTTCGTTCCACCGGCACCACATTTGCTCAGGCCAATCTACACCCCATGGCCATTCAAAGTTATTCAAATCATGACGCTGCACCCCACAGTTTAGGTTCTAGGGGGCGCCAAAGATAACCCTAAAATCCACATTTTTAAAAGTCTTATAACTTTTTATTTTTGCCCTCACTGGCCTCCAAGTTTTCTAGGATGATGCAATGTCCAGCCATCAACACATTTGTGAAGGAATTTTTACTCCCCAAAAGAGCGCCCCCCCATGGCAGGAGAAAAAAGTCCATTTTTTCTTGTCCCCTAAGGTGAAAATACACATTGTTGAGTGTCACGCCTGTACGCTTTGTCAAAATGACACAAAAATTGACACACACATGTATCTCAATAAGATCTACAAAAAAGTCCATGCGCGCGTATCTGTCTAATGTACGGTTAAAGGGTTATTCCGCATTTTTTGCCGATTCGCACACATTGGAATTTCGCTAACTCCTCCGAAGGCTTTCGTTCCACCGGCACCACATTTGCTCAGGCCAAATTACACCCCATGGCCATTAAAAGTTATTCAAATCATGACGCTGCACCCTACGGTTTACGTTCTAGGGGGCGCCAAAGATAACCCAAAAATCCACATTTTTAAAAGTCTTATAACTTTTTATTTTTGTCCTCACTGGCCTCCAAGTTTTCTAGGATGATGCAATGTCCAGCCATCAACACATTTGTGAAGGAATTTTTACTTCCTAAAAGAGCGCCCCCCATGGCAGGAGAAAAAAGTCCATTTTTTCTTGTCCCCTAAGGTGAAAATACACATTGTTGACTGTCACGCCTGTACGCTTTGGCAAAATGACACAAAAATTGACAATCATGTGTATCTCAATTAGATCTACGAAAAAGTCAAAGAGCGCGTATCTGTATAATGTACGGTAAAAGGGCTATTTTGCATTTTTTGCCGATTCGCACACATTGGAATTTCGCTAACTCCTCCTAAGGCTTTCGTCCCACTGACACCAAATTTGCTCAGGCCAATCTACACTCCATGGCCATTCAAAGTTGTAAAAATCATGACGCTGCACCCCACGGTTTACGTTTTAGGGGGCGCCAAAGATGACCCAAATATACATTACAGTAGACAAAGTAGTTTTGCCCACTGAGTGGCGCCAAAGGGACTTGTCTATGGAGTCTGTGAGTCACTATTGGCCGTTTTTGACTACTTTAGATTTTACCTTTATATTTCCTCTTACAAAATTTTTACCTTGCCTTGCCTGGTATCATTTTTTTCAGCACAACCTCACCTGTGTCAATTTACAGTTATTTTATCATTTTGACATACTATATTTACACATTGGACCCAAATTCACACACAAAACATAAAATCCGAGTGGAAAAAAGTAACGTTTTTACTGTGAAAACCACAAATATGTGTGATGAACTGTTTTTAAAACTTAAACTTCAAATAAAAATTGTAAACTTCAGAACATATGCAAATTTTTAACAAAGAACATAGTAATTTACCTCTATTTACATCAAAATGCAGGCAATGGCTCAGGTGTTCTTTGTAAAATTATTTACAAAACACTGTATAGTCTCACAAATGTCACTTTTTATTTATGCCACTACAAAAAAAACATGATGTAAATGATGCATGATGTAAAACATGATGTAAAAAACTTGTGTAGATCCTCCTCTATGTTAGTCCATGTGTAATTTTTCCATAATTCTTTGTTTTTTGCAGCATTTTTGTTAGTGTAACTGCAGATTGTGCTGACAGTGTCTATGGCAAAAAAAAAAAAAAAAACTGAAAATGCCTCAACATGAACCCCTGGTGGTCTCTGAGGGTGAAACCTGCTAACTGCTGCAGCTCTGTCAGCTTCAGTCTCCCATGCAGAGCTCGGAGCGCATGTGTGGCTCTGCACCCTTAGCAGCGTTGCTAACTCCTCAGTAAGGAAAGCCTGCTTCATGTCAGAGTCTCAAAACTCCAGAAGAAGTCGATAAAAGTCCCTTTCTTTCTAAAAAAAAAGTCGTTAGGGGGTCTGAAAAGTCATTGAATCTAACAACAAAGTCGCTAGGTTTGCAACTACGTGTCCCAGACTGCATCCCTGCTGAGAGTCCCTCCCTCCCTTCTCATATTGCAGGAAGAACGTAAGCGCCCGCCCCTTGTCAATCAGTCACCATATAATTTTGAATTGGTTGTTGTGGTGAAGTTTTCCACCAATAGGAGAGATGTTGTGGTGTGTTTTTTTTTTTTCCTTTGGCAAGCCTTTTCCGCCTGTAAGACCTGTCGCTAATGTCTGCATGCTATGTTTTCCTGTCTCATACAGCGCGATCGAGCGCCGAACGTGATCAAAATAAGCAGAAAACAAGTATCGCGGACATAATTTATCATAACTCTGGTTTTATTTGGCCTATCAACACAATTTAAAAACTGGTATATAGGTTGAGGTCCTCACTTTTGAGATAAGTTGAAACGGAGAGTCAACGAGGCTCCGTCTTGCAGCTACATCCGGTTAAATATGTCATGTGACTTGAACGCACACACAGACACACACACACACGCACACACACACACACACACACTCAGAGTCTGGTTTTTAGCACCTGCAAAAACATGCTATTTACATATTTGACAAGAATGCAGAGGCTCCTTTTGCCCCTGAAAAAAATCAAATTTCAAACACAACTTGACTGGTCATTTCTCCAAAAGACAACCATGAAGCTCCATCCAAACCTGAAGCAGGCAGTTGGTGCATGTGCACAGTAACCTGAGGGGAGTGAGGTGACTGCTTCTGAGGAGAACATGAGCAGTGAAGATTCACCTTAGAGCTAGAACAGAGACGTGCACATGATTATACAGGGGCAGGGGCTCAAGTTTTTTCCAGTTGTTTATACAATATGGAAATTAATGTGAAATTAAAAAACAAAGTATTAATAGAAAGGTAATGACTGTCCTGTGTAGGTGACAGTGATATCCAATAGGCTAGGCACTCACGAGGCTGGCTGTGGCAAGTGTAAGTGAAAGCAACACGCACTGGCAGGAAGAACAGCAAACGCCGATGAAGGAAAAGGGTCTTTGCAGTGATGGGCGTTACCAGAGAGGGCGATGGCCAGAGGACACAAATGGGACGGGGAGGCAGCGCGTTGGGGGGGGGACGCGACACAGCTCGGGCCCGCCAGTGCCCCAACGGGGTCCTAGTTCTTCTTCTTCTTATTATTATTTTTCTGCCCCTTTGAACTGGAAAATGGCCCACTTCCCACTGGTGAAAACTCATGAAATTTGGCAGGACGACCGGGCCTGGTGAAAAATTCGATATTCTGAAGTCACCCAAACAATCAAATGCAAAATGGCTCCATAGCGCCCCCTAAGGTGAAAAATTCACATGATTGAGTGTCACGCCTGTACGCTTTGTCAAAATGACACAAAATTTGACACACACGTGTATCTCAATAAGATCTACAAAAAAGTCAGTGCGGGCGTGTCTGTCAAATGTACGTTTAAAGGGCTATTTCGCATTTTTTGCCGATCCGCACACATTGGAATTTCGCTAACTCCTCCGAAGGCTTTCGTTCCACCGGCACCAAATTTGCTCAGGCCAATCTAACCCCCATGGCCATTCAAAGTTGTACAAATCCTGACGCTGCACCCCACGGTTTAGGTTCTAGGGGGCGCCAAAGATAACCCAAAAATCCACATTCTTACAAGTCTTATAACTTTTTATTTCTGTCCTCACTGGCCTCCAAGTTTTCTAGGATGATGCAATGTCCAGCCATCAACACATTTGTGAAGGAATTTTTACTCGCCAAAAGAGCGCCCCCCATGGCAGGAGAAAAAAGTCCATTTTTTCTTGTCTCCTAAGGCGAAAATTCACACTATTGACTGTCACGCCTTTACGCTTTGTCAAAATGACACAAAATTTGACACACACATGTATCTCAATAAGATCTACAAAAAAGTCAGTGCGGGCGTATCTGTCAAATGTACGGTTAAAGGGTTATTCCGCATTTTTTGCCGATCCGCACACATTGGAATTTCGCTAACTCCTCCGAAGGCTTTCGTTCCACCGGCACCAAATTTGCTCAGGCCAATCTAACCCCCATGGCCATTCAAAGTTGTACAAATCATGACGCTGCACCCCACGGTTTAGGTTCTAGGGGGCGCCAAAGATAACCCAAAAATCCACATTCTTACAAGTCTTATAACTTTTTATTTCTGTCCTCACTGGCCTCCAAGTTTTCTAGGATGATGCAATGTCCAGCCATGAACACATTTGTGAAGGAATTTTTACTCGCCAAAAGAGCGCCCCCCATGGCAGGAGAAAAAAGTCCATTTTTTCTTGTCTCCTAAGGCGAAAATTCACACTATTGACTGTCACGCCTTTACGCTTTGTCAAAATGACACAAAATTTGACACACACATGTATCTCAATAAGATCTACAAAAAAGTCAGTGCGGGCGTATCTGTCAAATGTACGGTTAAAGGGTTATTTCGCATTTTTTGCCGATCCGCACACATTGGAATTTCGCTAACTCCTCCGAAGGCTTTCGTTCCACCGGCCCCACATTTGCTCAGGCCAATCTACACCCCATGGCCATTAAAAGTTGTACAAATCATGATGCTGCACCCCACGGTTTACGTTCTAGGGGGCGCCAAAGATAACCCAAATATCCACAGTCTTAAAAGTCTTATAACTTTTTATTTTTGTCCTCACTGGCCTCCAAGTTCTCTAGGATGATGCAATGTCCAGCCATCAACACATTTGTGAAGGAATTTTTACTCGCCAAAAGAGCGCCCCCCCATGGCAGGAGAAAAAAGTCCATTTTTTCTTGTCTCCTAAGGCGAAAATACACATTGTTGACTGTCACGCCTTTACGCTTTGTCAAAATTACACAAAATTTGACACACACATGTATCTCAATAAGATCTACGAAAAAGTCAATGCGAGCGTATCTGTTCAATGTACGGTTAAAGGGCTATTTCGCATTTTTTGCCGATTCGCACACATTGGAATGTGGCTAACTCCTCCTAAAGCTTTTGTCCCATCGGCTTCAAATTTGCTCAGGTCAATCTACACCCCATGGCCATTCAAAGTTGTACAAATCATGACGCTGCACCCCACGGTTTACGTTCTAGGGGGCGCCAAAGATAACCCAAAAATCCACAGTCTTAAAAGTCTTATAACTTTTTATTTTTGTCCTCACTGGCCTCCAAGTTTTCTAGGATGATGCAATGTCTAGCCATCAACACATTTGTGAAGGAATTTTTACTCCCTAAAAGAGCGCCCCCCCATGGCAGGAGAAAAAGTCAAGTTTTTCCTGCCCATCGCTCAATGACTCAAACACATCGCTCTCTCGGCAAAACCGAAAGGAGGAGCAACTTGCCATTTGGATATATCCTAGCTGTGTTTGTGCCCTCACTCATGGTCCAGTCCTTTTCAAATAGGACATGGAGTTTGTCTGCGGCGACGTTTTGGTAGAAACTGCGCCTCCCATTCATTATAATTGTAAATGACCACAGACAAGTGCGCACACCATCTTTGGACCTTGAGTGTGACGCGATCGGTAGGGAGAGGCGGTCGTGTTGGGGGCGGCGCGACACGGCTCGGGCCCGCCAGTGCCCCAACGGGGCCCTAGTGTTATTATTAGGGCCCGAGCCAGCTGCAGAGCAGCCGGGCGTAGGCCCTATTATTCCCCAAGTGGTTTTTCTTTGTTTCTTTCTTTCTTTCTTTCTTTAGGGCCCGAGCGTAGCTGCTAAGCAGCTGCGAGAGCCCTATTGTTCCTGCATGTTTCCTTCTTTTGTTATTATTATTATTATTATTTTTCCTCCCCTTTGAACTGGAAAATGGCCCACTTCCCACTGGCGAAAACTCATGAAATTTGGCAGGACGACCGGGCCTGGTGAAAAATTTGATATTCCGAAGTCGCCCAAACAATAAAATGCAAAATGGCTCCATAGCGCCCCCTAAGGTGAAAATTCACACTATTGACTGTCACGCGTGTACGCTTTGTCAAAATGACACAAAAATTGACACACACATGTATCTCAATAAGATCTACAAAAAAGTCAGTGCGGGCGTATCTGTCAAATGTACGGTTAAAGGGTTATTTCGCATTTTTTGCCGATCCGCACACATTGGAATTTCGCTAACTCCTCCGAAGGCTTTCGTTCCACCGGCACCACATTTGCTCAGGCCAATCTACACCCCGTGGCCATTAAAAGTTATTCAAATCATGACGCTGCACCCCACAGTTTAGGTTCTAGGGGGCGCCAAAGATAACCCTAAAATCCACATATTTAAAAGTCTTATAACTTTTTATTTTTGTCCTCACTGGCCTCCAAGTTTTCTAGGATGATGCAATGTCCAGCCATCAACACATTTGTGAAGGAATTTTTACTCCCCAAAAGAGCGCCCCCCCATGGCAGGAGAAAAAAGTCAATTTTTTCTTGTCCCCTAAGGTGGAAATTCACACTATTGACTGTCACGCCTGTACGCTTTATCATATTGACACAAAAATTGACACACATATGTATCTCAATAAGATCTACAAAAAAGTCAATGCGCGCGTATCTGTCAAATGTACAGTTAAAGGGCTATTTTGCATTTTTTGCCGATTCGCACACATTGGAATGTGGCTAACTCCTCCTAAGGCTTTCGTCCCACTGACACCAAATTTGCTCAGGCCAATCTACACCCCATGGCCATTCAAAGTTGTAAAAATCATGACGCTGCACCCCACGGTTTACGTTCTAGGGGGCGCCAAAGATGACCCAAAAATCCACATTCTTAAAGGAATCACACACCCCCCCCCCCCCCCCCAAGGCAGGAGAAAAAGTCAAGTTAACCCTGCCCATCGCTCAATGGCTCAATCGCATCGCTCTCCAGGCAACACCGTAAGGAGGAGCAACCCGCCATTTCGATATATCATAGCTGTGTTTGTGCCCTCACTCATGGTCCAGACTTTTTTCAAATAGGACATGAAGTTTGTCTGCAGCGAGTGTTTTGGTAGAAACTGCGCCTCCCATTCATTATAATGGGAAATGACCACAGACAAGTGCGCACACCATCTTTGGACCTTGAGTGTGACGCGATCGGGAGGGGGAGGCGGTCACGTTGGGGGCGGCGCTACAGGGCTCGTGCCCGCCAGTGCCCCAACGGGGTCCTAGTGTTATTATTATTATTATTAGGGCCCGAGCGTAGCTGCTAAGCAGCTGCGAGAGCCCTATTATTCCCCAAGTGGTTTTTCTTTGTTTCTTTTTAGGGCCCGAGCGTAGCTGCTAAGCAGCTGCGAGAGCCCTCTTGTTCCTGATGGATTCTTCTTTTGTTATTATTATTATTTTTCCTCCGCTTTAAACTGGAAAATGGCCCACTTCCCACTGGCGAAAACTCATGAAATTTGGCAGGACGACCGGGCCTGGTGAAAAATTCGATATTCTGAAGTCGCCCAAACAAGAAAATGCAAAATGGCTCCATAGCGCCCCCTAAGGTGAAAATTCACACTATTGACTGTCACGCCTGTACGCTTTGTCATATTGACACAAAAATTGACACACACATGTATCTCAATAAGATCTACAAAAAAGTCAGTGCGGGCGTATCTGTCAAATGTACGGTTAAAGGGTTATTTTGCATTTTTTGCAGATCCGCACACATTGGAATTTCGCTAACTCCTCCGAAGGCTTTCGTTCCACCGGCACCACATTTGCTCAGGCCAATCTACACTCCATGGCCATTCAAAGTTGTACAAATCATAATGCTGCACCCCATGGTTTAGGTTCTAGGGGGCGCCAAAAATAACCCAAAAATCCACATTCTTAAAAGTTTTATAAATTTTTTTTTTTGTCCTCACTGGCCTCCAAGTTTTCTAGGATGATGCAATGTCCAGCCATCAACACATTTGTGAAGGAATTTTTACTCCCCAAAAGAGCGCCCCCCCATGGCAGGAATAAAAAGTCCATTTTTTCTTGTCCCCTAAGGTAAAAATACACATTGTTGAGTGTCACGCCTGTACGCTTTGTCGTATTGACAAAAAATTTGACACACACGTGTATCTCAATAAGATCTACGAAAAAGTCAATGGGCGCGTATCTGTAAAATGTACGGCTAAAGGGCTATTTTGCATTTTTTGCCGATTCGCACACATTGGAATGTGGCTAACTCCTCCTAAGGCTTTCGTCCCACTGACACCAAATTTGCTCAGGCCAATCTACACCCCATGGCCATTCAAAGTTGTAAAAATCATGCCGCTGCACCCCATGGTTTACGTTCTAGGGGGCGCCAAAGATGACCCAAATATCCACATTCTTAAAAGTCGTTTTGGCCACTGCAGGAGTACAGAGTACTGCAGGATACACACACACAGACACACACACACACAGACACACACACACACACACACACACACAGACACACACACACACACTCAGAGTCTGTTTTTTAGCACCTGCAAAAACATGCTATTTACATATTTGACAACAATGCAGAGGCTTCCTTTTGCCCCTGAAAAAAATCAAATTTCTAACACAACTTGACTGCTCATTTCTCCAAAAGACAACCATGAAGCTCCATCCAAACCTGAAGCAGGCAGTTGGTGCATGTGTACAGTAACCTGAGGGGAGTGAGGTGACTGCTTCTGAGGAGAACATGAGCAGTGAAGATTCACCTTGGAGCGAGAACAGGGACGTGCACATGATTATACGGGGGCAGGGGCTCAAGTTTTTTCCAGTCGTTTATACAATATGGAAATTAATGTGAAATTAAAAAACAAAGTATTAATAGAAAGGTAATGACTGTCCTGTGTAGGTGACAGTGATATCCAATAGGCTAGGCACTCACGAGGCTGGCTGTGGCAAGTGTAAGTGAAAGCAACACGCACTGGCAGGAAGAACAGCAAACGCCGATGAAGGAAAAGGGTCTTTGCAGTGATGGGTGTTACCAGAGAGGACGATGGCCAGAGGACGCGAATGGGACGGGGAGGCAGCGCGTTGGGGGGGGGGGGGGGGGGGCGACACAGCTCGGGCCCGCCAGTGCCCCAACGGGGCCCTAGTCTTCTTATTATTTTTCTGCCCCTTTGAACTGGAAAATGGCCCACTTCCCACTGGTGAAAAGTCATGAAATTTGGCAGGACGACCGGGCCTGGTGAAAAATTCGATATTCTGAAGTCGCCCAAAAAATCAAATGCAAAATGGCTCCATAGCGCCCCCTAAGGTGAAAAATTCACATGATTGAGTGTCACGCCTGTACGCTTTGTCAAAATGACACAAAATTTGACACACACGTGTATCTCAATAAGATCTACAAAAAAGTCAGTGCGGGCGTATCTGTCAAATGTACGGTTAAAGGGCTATTTCGCATTTTTTGCCGATCCGCACACATTGGAATTTCGCTAACTCCTCCGAAGGCTTTCGTTCCACCGGCACCAAATTTGCTCAGGCCAATCTACACCCCATGGCCATTAAAAGTTGTACAAATCATGACGCTGCATCCCACGGTTTACATTTTAGGGGGCGCCAAAGATAACCCAGAAATCCACATTCTTAAAAGTTGTATAACTTTTTATTTTTGTCCTCACTGGCCTCCAAGTTTTCTAGGATGATGCAATGTCTAGCCATCAACACATTTGTGAAGGAATTTTTACTCCCCAAAAGAGCGCCCCCCCATGGCAGGAGAAAAAACTCCAGTTTTTCTTCCCCCCTAAGGTGAAAATTCACATTATTGAGTGTCACGCCTGTACGCTTTGTCATATTGAAACAAACTTTAACAATCACGTGTTTCTCAATAAGATCTACGAAATAGTCCATGGGCGCGTATCTGTAAAATGTACGGTTAAAGGGCTATTTCGCATTTTTGGTCGATTCGCACACATTGGAATGTGGCTAACTCCTCCTAAAGCTTTCGTTCCACTGACACCAAATTTACTCAGGCCAATCTACACCCCATGGCCATTCAAAGTTGTAAAAATCATGACGCTGCACCCCACGGTTTATGTTCTAGGGGGCGCCAAAGATAACCCAAAAATCCACATTCTTAAATGTCTTATAACTTTTTATTTTTGTCCTCACTGGCCTCCAAGTTTTCTAGGATGATGCAATGTCCAGCCATCAACACATTTGTGAAGGAATTTTTACTCCCCAAAAGAGCGCCCCCCCATGGCAGGAGAAAAAAGTCCATTTTTTCTTGTCCCCTAAGGTGAAAATACACATTGTTGAGTGTCACGCCTGAACTCTTTGTCATATTGACACAAAAATTAACAATCATGTGTATCTCAATTAGATCTACGAAAAAGTCAAAGAGCGCGTATCTGTATAATGTACGGTAAAAGGGCTATTTTGCATTTTTTGCCGATTCGCACACATTGGAATTTCGCTAACTCCTCCGAAGGCTTTCGTCCCACTGACACCATAGTTGCTCAGGCCAATCTACAACCCATGGCCATTCAAAGTTGTACAAATCATGACGCTGCACCCCACGGTTTAGGTTCTAGGGGGCGCCAAAGATAACCCAAAAATCCACAGTCTTAAAAGTCTTATAACTTTTTATTTTTGTCCTCACTGGCCTCCAAGTTTTCTAGGATGATGCAATGTCCAGCCATCAACACATTTGTGAAGGAATTTTTACTCCCCAAAAGAGCGCCCCCCCATGGCAGGAGAAAAAGTCAAGTTTTTCCTGCCCATCGCTCAATGGCTCAAACGCATCGCTCTCTCGGCAAAACCGAAAGGAGGAGCAACTTGCCATTTGGATATATACTAGCTGTGTTTGTGCCCTCACTCATGGTCCAGACTTTTTTCAAAAAGGACATGGAGTTTGTCTGCAGCGAGCGTTTTGGTAGAAACTGCGCCTCCCATTCATTATAATGGTAAATGACCACAGACAAGTGCGCACACCATCTTTGGACCTTGAGTGTGACGCGATCGGGAGGGGTAGGCGGTCGCACTGGGGGCGGCGCGACACGGCTCGGGCCCGCCAGTGCCCCACCGGGGCCCTAGTTCTTTCTTTAGGGCCCGAGCGTAGCTGCTAAGCAGCTGCGAGAGCCCTCTTGTTCCTGTAGTTTCCTTCTTTTGTTATTATTATTATTAGGGCCCGAGCGTAGCTGCTAAGCAGCTGCGAGAGCCCTCTTGTTCCTGATGGATTCTTCTTTTGTTATTATTATTATTATTTTTCCTCCGCTTTAAACTGGAAAATGGCCCACTTCCCACTGGCGAAAACTCATGAAATTTGGCAGGACGACCGGGCCTGGTGAAAAATTCGATATTCTGAAGTCGCCCAAACAATAAAATGCAAAATGGCTCCATAGCGCCCCCTAAGGTGGAAATTCACACTATTGACTGTCACGTCTGTACGTTTTGTCATATTGACACAAAAATTGACACACATATGTATCTCAATAAGATCTACAAAAAAGTCAGTGCGGGCGTATCTGTCAAATGTACGGTTAAAGGGTTATTTCGCATTTTTTGCCGATCCGCACACATTGGAATTTCGCTAACTCCTCCGAAGGCTTTCGTTCCACCGGCACCACATTTGCTCAGGCCAGTCTACACCCCATGGCCATTAAAAGTTGTACAAATCATGACGCTGCACCCCACGGTTTAGGTTCTAGGGGGCGCCAAAGATAACCCAAAAATCCACATTCTTAAAAGTCTTATAACTTTTTATTTTTGTCCTCACTGCCCTCCAAGTTTTCTAGGATGATGCAATGTCCAGCCATCAACACATTTGTGAAGGAATTTTTACTCCCCAAAAGAGCGCCCCCCATGGCAGGAGAAAAAAGTCAATTTTTTCTTGTCCCCTTACATGAAAATACACATTGTTGAGTGTCACGCCTGAACGCTTTGTCATAATGACACAAAAATTGACAATCATGTGTATCTCAATTAGATCTACGAAAAAGTCAAAGGGCGCGTATCTGTATAATGTACGGTTAAAGGGCTATTTCGCATTTTTTGCCGATCCGCACACATTGGAATGTGGCTATCTCCTCCTAAGGCTTTCGTCCCACTGATACCAAATTTGCTCAGGGCAATCTACACCCCATGCCCATTCAAAGTTGTAAAAATCATGACGCTGCACCCCACGGTTTACGTTCTAGGGGGCGCCAAAGATGACCCAAAAATCCACATTCTTAAAAGTCATTTTGGCCACTGCAGGAGTACAGAGTACTGCAGTTCTAGGGGGCGCCAAAGATGACCCAAAAATCCACATTCTTAAAAGTCTTTTTGGCCACTGCAGGAGTACAGAGTACTGCAGGATACACACACATATACACACACGCCAACACACACACACACACACACACACACACACACACACACACACACACACACACACACACACACACACACACTCAGAGTCTGTTTTTTAGCACCTGCAAAAACATGCTGTTTACATATTTGACAAGAATGCAGAGGCTTCCTTTTGCCCCTGAAAAAAATCAAATTTCAAACACAACTTGACTGTTCATTTCTCCAAAAGACAACCATGAAGCTCCATCCAAACCTGAAGCAGATAGTTGGTGCATGTGTACAGTAACCTGAGGGGAGTGAGGTGACTATTTCTGAGGAGAACATGAGCAGTGAAGATTCACCTTGGAGCTAGAACAGGGACGTGCACATGATTATACAGGGGCAGGGGCTCAAGTTTTTTCCAGTCATTTATACAATATGGAAATTAATGTGAAATTAAAAAACAAAGTATTAATAGAAAGGTTATGACTGTCCTGTGTAGATGACAGTGATATCCAATAGGCTAGGCACTCACGAGGCTGGCTGTGGCAAGTGTAAGTGAAAGCAACACGCACTGGCAGGAAGAACAGCAAACGCCGATGAAGGAAAGGGTCTTTGCAGTGATGGGCGTTACCAGAGAGGACGATGGCCAGAGGACGCGAATGGGACGGGGAGGCAGCGCGTTGGGGGGGGCAGCGCGACACGGCTCGGGCCCGCCAGTGCCCCAACGGGGCCCTAGTTATTATTTTTCCTCCCCTTTGAACTGGAAAATGGCCCACTTCCCACTGGCGAAAACTCATGAAATTTGGCAGGACGACCGGGCCTGGTGAAAAATTTGATATTCCGAAGTCGCCCAAACAAGAAAATGCAAAATGGCTCCATAGCGCCCCCTAAGGTGAAAATTCACACTATTCACTGTCACGCCTGTACGCTTTGTCAAAATGACACAAAAATTGACACACACATGTATCTCAATAAGATCTACAAAAAAGTCAGTGCGGGCGTATCTGTCAAATGTACGTTTAAAGGGTTATTTCGCATTTTTTGCCGATCCGCACACATTGGAATTTCGCTAACTCCTCCGAAGGCTTTCGTTCCACCGGCACCACATTTGCTCAGGCCAATCTACACCCCATGGCCATTAAAAGTTATTCAAATCATGACGCTGCACCCCACGGTTTAGGTTCTAGGGGGCGCCAAAGATAACCCTAAGATCCACATATTTAAAAGTCTTATAACTTTTTATTTTTGCCCTCACTGGCCTCCAAGTTTTCTAGGATGATGCAATGTCCAGCCATCAACACATTTGTGAAGGAATTTTTACTCCCCAAAAGAGCGCCCCCCATGGCAGGAGAAAAAAGTCCATTTTTTCTTGTCCCCTAAGGTGAAAATACACATTGTTGAGTGTAACACCTGTACGCTTTGGCAAAATGACACCAAAATTGAGACACACATGTATCTCAATAAGATCTACAAAAAAGTCAATGCGCACGTATCTGTCAAATGTACGGTTAAAGGGTTATTCCGCATTTTTTGCCGATCCGCACACATTGGAATTTCGCTAACTCCTCCGAAGGCTTTCGTTCCACCGGCACCACATTTTCTCAGGCCAATCTACACCCCATGGCCATTAAAAGTTATTCAAATCATGACGCTGCACCCCACGGTTTAGGTTCTAGGGGGCGCCAAAGATAACCGTAAAATCCACATATTTAAAAGTCTTATAACTTTTTATTTTTGTCCCCACTGGCCTCCAAGTTTTCTAGGATGATGCAATGTCCAGCCATCAACACATTTGTGAAGGAATTTTTACTCGCCAAAAGAGCGCCCCCCCATGGCAGGAGAAAAAAGTCCATTTTTTCTTGTCCACTAAGGTGAAAATACACATTGTTGAGTGCTACGCCTGTATGTTTTGTCGTATTGACACAAAATTTTACATACACGTGTCTTTCAATAAGATCTTCGAAAAAGTCAATGGCCACGTATCTGTAAAATGTACGGTTAAAGGGTTATTTCGCATTTTTTGCAGATTCGCACACATTGGAATTTCGCTAACTCCTCCGAAGGCTTTCGTTCCACCGGCACCACATTTGCTCAGGCCAATCTACACCCCATGGCCATTAAAAGTTATTCAAATCATGACGCTGCACCCCACGGTTTAGGTTCTAGGGGGCGCCAAAGATAACCCTAAAATCCACATATTTAAAAGTCTTATAACTTTTTATTTTTGTCCTCACTGGCCTCCATGTTTTCTAGGATGATGCAATGTCCAGCCATCAACACATTTGTGAAGGAGTTTTTTCTCGTTAAAAGAGCGCCCCCCATGGCAGGAGAATAAAGTCAAGTTTTTCCTGTTCATCATTCAATGGCTCAAACGCACTGCTCTCTCGGCAAAAGCGAAAGGAGGAGCAACTTGCCATTTGGATATATCTTAGCTGTGTTTGTGCCCTCACTCATGGTCCAGACTTTTTTCAAATAGGACATGGACTTTTTCTGCAGCGAGCGTTTTGGTAGAAACTGCGCCTCCCGTTCATTTTAATGGTAAATGACCACAAACAAGTGCGCACACCATCTTTGGACCTTGAGTGTGACGCGATCGGGTGGGGGAGGCGGTCGTGCTGGGGGCGGCGTGACACGGCTCGGGCCCGCCAGTGCCCCAACGGGGCCCTAGTTCTTTCTTTCTTTCTTCTTTTTCCTCCCCTTTGAACTGGAAAATGGCCCACTTCCCACTGGCGAAAACTCATGAAATTTGGCAGGACGACCGGGCCTTGTGAAAAATTCGATATTCTGAAGTCGCCCAAACAAAAAAATGCAAAATGGCTCCATAGCGCCCCCTAAGGTGGAAATTCACACTATTGACTGTCACGCCTGTACGCTTTGTCATATTGACACAAAAATTGACACACATATGTATCTCAATAAGGTCTACAAAAAAGTCAGTGCGGCCGTATCTGTCAAATGTACGGTTAAAGGGTTATTTCGCATTTTTTTCCGATCCGCACACATTGGAATTTCGCTAACTCCTCCGAAGGCTTTCGTTCCACCGGCACCACATTTGCTCAGGCCAATCTACACCCCGTGGCCATTAAAAGTTATCAAAATCATGACGCTGCACCCCAAGGTTTAGGTTCTAGGGGGCGCCAAAGATAACACTAAAATCCACATATTTAAAAGTCTTATAACTTTTTATTTTTGTCCTCACTGGCCTCCAAGTTTTCTAGGATGATGCAATGTCCAGCCATCAACACATTTGTGAAGGAATTTTTACTCCCCAAAAGAGCGCCCCCCATGGCAGGAGAAAAAAGTCCATTTTTTCTTGTCCCCTAAGGTGAAAATACACATTGTTGAGTGTCACGCCTATACGCTTTGTCAAAATGACACAAAAATTGACACACACATGTAACTCAATAAGATCTACGAAAAAGTCAACGCACGCGTATCTGTCAAATGTACGGTTAAAGGGTTATTCCGCATTTTTTGCCGATCCGCACACATTGGAATGTGGCTAACTCCTCCTAAGGCTTTCGTTCCACCGGCACCACATTTGCTCAGGCCAATCTACACCCCATGGCCATTAAAAGTTATTCAAATCATGACGCTGCACCCCACGGTTTAGGTTCTAGGGGGCGCCAAAGATAACACTAAAATCCACATATTTAAAAGTCTTATAACTTTTTATTTTTGTCCTCACTGGCCTCCAAGTTTTCTAGGATGATGCAATGTCCAGCCATCAACACATTTGTGAAGGAATTTTTACTCCCCAAAAGAGCGCCCCCCCATGGCAGGAGAAAAAAGTCCATTTTTTCTTGTCCCCTAAGGTGAAAATACACATTGTTGAGTGTCACGCCTATTCGCTTTGTCAAAATGACACAAAAATTGACACACACATGTAACTCAATAAGCTCTACGAAAAAGTCAATGCGCGCGTATCTGTCAAATGTACGGTTAAAGGGTTATTCCGCATTTTTTTCCGATCCGCACACATTGGAATTTCGCTAACTCCTCCGAAGGCTTTCTGTCCACCGGCACCACATTTGCTCAGGCCAATCTACACCCCATGGCCATTCAAAGTTATTCAAATCGCAACTATTCAAATCATAACTCTGGTTTTATTTGGCCTATCAACACAATTTAAAAACTGGTATATAGGTTGAGGTCCTCACTTTTGAGATAAGTTGAAACGGAGAGTCAACGAGG
Organism: Xyrichtys novacula; assembly: GCA_962446985.1. NCBI lineage: Eukaryota > Metazoa > Chordata > Actinopteri > Labriformes > Labridae > Xyrichtys > Xyrichtys novacula. The sequence continues at coordinate 7,307,352 of OY660881.1, read as the reverse complement.
CTCCGTCTTGCAGCTACATCCGGTTAAATATGTCATGTGACTTGAACGCACACACAGACACACACACACAGACACACACACACACGCACACACACACACACACACACACACACTCAGAGTCTGGTTTTTAGCACCTGCAAAAACATGCTATTTACATATTTGACAAAAATGCAGAGGCTCCTTTTGCCCCTGAAAAAAATCAAATTTCAAACACAACTTGACTGGTCATTTCTCCAAAAGACAACCATGAAGCTCCATCCAAACCTGAAGCAGGCAGTTGGTGCATGTGTACAGTAACCTGAGGGGAGTGAGGTGAGTGCTTCTGAGGAGAACATGAGCAGTGAAGATTCACCTTAGAGCTAGAACAGAGACCTGCACATGATTATACAGGGGCAGGGGCTCAAGTTTTTTCCAGTCGTTTATACAATATGGAAATTAATGTGAAATTAAAAAACAAAGTATTAATAGAAAGGTAATGACTGTCCTGTGTAGGTGACAGTGATATCCAATAGGCTAGGCACTCACGAGGCTGGCTGTGGCAAGTGTAAGTGAAAGCAACACGCACTGGCAGGAAGAACAGCAAACGCCGATGAAGGAAAAGGGTCTTTGCAGTGATGGGCGTTACCAGAGAGGGCGATGGCCAGAGGACACAAATGGGACGGGGAGGCAGCACGTTGGGGGGGGACGCGACACGGCTCGGGCCCGCCAGTGCCCCAACGGGGTCCTAGTCTTCTTCTTATTATTTTTCTGCCCCTTTGAACTGGAAAATGGCCCACTTCCCACTGGTGAAAACTCATGAAATTTGGCAGGACGACCGGGCCTGGTGAAAAATTCGATATTCTGAAGTCACCCAAACAATCAAATGCAAAATGGCTCCATAGCGCCCCCTAAGGTGAAAAATTCACATGATTGAGTGTCACGCCTGTACGCTTTGTCAAAATGACACAAAATTTTACACACACGTGTATCTCAATAAGATCTACAAAAAAGTCAGTGCGGGCGTATCTGTCAAATGTACGTTTAAAGGGCTATTTCGCATTTTTTGCCGATCCGCACACATTGGAATTTCGCTAACTCCTCCGAAGGCTTTCGTTCCACCGGCACCAAATTTGCTCAGGCCAATCTACACCCCATGGCCATTCAAAGTTGTACAAATCATGACGCTGCACCCCATGGTTTACGTTGTAGGGGGCGCCAAAGATAACCCAAAAATCCACATTCTTACAAGTCTTATAACTTTTTATTTCTGTCCTCACTGGCCTCCAGGTTTTCTAGGATGATGCAATGTCCAGCCATCAACACATGTGCGAAGGAATTTTTACTCCCTAAAAGAGTGCCCCCCCATGGCAGGAGAAAAAAGGCCATTTTTTCTTGTCCTATAAGGTGAAAATACACATTGTTGAGTGTCACGCCTGTACGCTTTGTCATATTGAAACAAAATTTGATAATCACGTGTATCTCAATAAGATCTACGAAAAAGTCAATGCGCACGTGTCTGCAAAATGTACGGTTAAAGGGCTATTTCGCATTTTTGGTTGATTCGCACACATTGGAATGTGGCTAACTCCTCCTAAAGCTTTCGTTCCACCGGCACCAAATTTGCTCAGGCCAATCTACACCCCATGGCCATTAAAAGTTGTACAAATCATGATGCTGCACGCCACGGTTTACGTTCTAGGGGTCGCCAAAGATAACCCAAAAATCCACATTCTTAAAAGTCTTATAACTTTTCATTTTTGTCCTCACTGGCTTCAAAGTTTTCTAGGATGATGCAATGTCCAGCCATCAACACATTTGTGAAGGAATTTTTTCTCCCTAAAAGAGTGCCCCCCCATGGCAGGAGAAAAAAGTCCATTTTTTCTTGTCCCCTAAGGTGAAAATACACATTGTTCAGTGTCACGCCTCTACGCTTTGGCAAAATGACACAAAAATTGACACACACATGTATCTCAATAAGATCTACGAAAAAGTCAATGTGCGCGTATCCGTCAAATGTACGGTTAAAGGGTTATTCCACATTTTTTGCCGATCCGCACACATTGGAATTTCGCTAACTCCTCCGAAGGCTTTCGTTCCACCGGCACCAAATTTGCTCAGGTCAATCTACACCCCATGGCCATTAAAAGTTGTACAAATCATGACGCTGCACCCCAGGGTTTAGGTTCTAGGGGGCGCCAAAGATAACCCAAATATCCACATTTTTAAAAGTCTTATAACTTTATTTTTGTCCTCACTGGCCTCCAAGTTTTCTAGGATGATGCAATGTCCAGCCATCAGCACATGTGCGAAGGAATTTTTACTCCCCAAAAGAGCGCCCCCCATGGCAGGAGAAAAAAGTCCATTTTTTCTTGTCCCCTAAGGTGAAAATTCACACTATTGAGTGTCACGCCTGTACGCTTCGTCATATTGACACATAATTTGACAATCACGTGTATCTCAATAAGATCTACGAAAAAGTCAGTGCGGGCATATCTGTCAAATGTACGGTTAAAGGGTTATTCCGCATTTTTTGCCGATCCGCACACATTGGAATTACGCTAACTCCTCCTAAAGCTTTCGTTCCACCGGCACCAAATTTGCTCAGGCCAATCTACACCCCATGGCCATTAAAAGTTGTACAAATCATGATGCTGCACCCCACGGTTTAGGTTCAAGGGGGCGCCAAAGATTACCCAAATATCCATATTCTTAAAAGTCTTATAACTTTTTATTTTTGTCCTCACTGGCCTCCAAGTTTTCTAGGATGATGCAATGTCCAGCCATCAACACATTTGTGAAGGAATTTTTCTCCCCAAAAGAGCGCCCCCCCATGGCAGGCGAAAAAGTCAAGTTTTTCCTGCCCATTGCTCAATGGCTCAAACATCGCTCTCTCGGCAAAACCGAAAGGAGGAGCAACTTGACATTTGGATATATACTAGCTGTGTTTCTGCCCTCACTCATGGTCCAGACTTTTTTCAAATAGGACATGGAGTTTTTCTGCAGCGAGCATTTTGGTAGAAACTGCGCCTCCCATTCATTATAACGGTAAATGACCACAGACAAGTGCACACACCATCTTTCGACCTTGAGTGTGACGCGATCAGGAGGGGGAGGCGGTCGCGCTGGGGGCGGTGCGACATGGCTCGGGCCCGCCAGTGCCCCAACGGGGCCCTAGTTATTATTATTTTTCCTCCCCTTTGAACTGGAAAATGGCCCACTTCCCACTGGCGAAAACTCATGAAATTTGGCAGGACGACCGGGCCTGGTGAAAAATTTGATATTCCGAAGTCGCCCAAACAAGAAAATGCAAAATGGCTCCATAGCGCCCCCTAAGGTGAAAATTCACACTATTGACTGTCACGCCTGTACGCTTTGTCAAAATGACACAAAAATTGACACACACATGTATCTCAATAAGATCTACAAAAAAGTCAGTGCGGGCGTATCTGTCAAATGTACGGTTAAAGGGTTATTTTGCATTTTTTGCCGATCCGCACACATTGGAATTTCGCTAACTCCTCCGAAGGCTTTCGTTCCACCGGCACCACATTTGCTCAGGCCAATCTACACCCCATGGCCATTAAAAGTTATTCAAATCATGACGCTGCACCCCACGGTTTAGGTTCTAGGGGGCGCCAAAGATAACCCTAAAATCCACATATTTAAAAGTCTTATAACTTTTTATTTTTGCCCTCACTGGCCTCCAAGTTTTCTAGGATGATGCAATGTCCAGCCATCAACACATTTGTGAAGGAATTTTTACTCCCCAAAAGAGCGCCCCCCCATGGCAGGAGAAAAAAGTCCATTTTTTCTTGTCCCCTAAGGTGAAAATTCACACTATTGACTGTCACGCCTGTACGCTTTGTCAAAATGACACAAAAATTGACACACACATGTATCTCAATAAGATCTACAAAAAAGTCCATGCGCGCGTATCTGTCTAATGTACGGTTAAAGGGTTATTTCGCATTTTTTGCCGATCCGCACACATTGGAATTTCGCTAACTCCTCCGAAGGCTTTCGTTCCACCGGCACCACATTTGCTCAGGCCAATCTACACCCCATGGCCATTAAAAGTTATTCAAATCATGACGCTGCACCCCACGGTTTACGTTCTAGGGGGCGCCAAAGATAACCCAAAAATCCACATTCTTAAAAGTCTTATAACTTTTTATTTTTGTCCTCACTGGCCTCCAAGTTTTCTAGGATGATGCAATGTCCAGCCATCAACACATTTGTGAAGGAATTTTTACTCCCCAAAAGAGCGCCCCCCCATGGCATGAGAAAAAAGTCCATTTTTTCTTGTCCCCTAAGGTGAAAATACACATTGTTGACTGTCACGCCTGTACCCTTTGGCAAAATGACACAAAAATTGACAATCATGTGTATCTCAATTAGATCTACGAAAAAGTCAAAGAGCGCGTATCTGTATAATGTACGGTAAAAGGGCTATTTTGCATTTTTTGCCGATTCGCACACATTGGAATTTCGCTAACTCCTCCTAAGGCTTTCGTCCCACTGACACCAAATTTGCTCAGGCCAATCTACACTCCATGGCCATTCAAAGTTGTAAAAATCATGACGCTGCACCCCACGGTTTACGTTTTAGGGGGCGCCAAAGATGACCCAAATATACATTACAGTAGACAAAGTAGTTTTGCCCACTGAGTGGCGCCAAAGGGACTTGTCTGTGGAGTCTGTGAGTCACTATTGGCCGTTTTTGACTACTTTAGATTTTACCTTTATATTTCCTCTTACAAAATTTTTACCTTGCCTTGCCTGGTATCATTTTTTTCAGCACAACCTCACCTGTGTCAATTTACAGTTATTTTATCATTTTGACATACTATATTTAAACATTGGACCCAAATTCACACACAAAACATAAAATCCGAGTGGAAAAAAGTAACGTTTTTACTGTGAAAACCACAAATATGTGTGATGAACTGTTTTTAAAACTTAAACTTCAAATAAAAATTGTAAACTTCAAAACATATGCAAATTTTTAACAAAGAACATAGTAATTTACCTCTATTGTCATCAAAATGCAGGCAATGGCCCAGGTGTTCTTTGTAAAATTATTTACAAAACACTGTATAGTCTCACAAATGTCACTTTTTATTTATGCCACTACAAAAAAACATGATGTAAATGATGCATGATGTAAAACATGATGTAAAAAACTTGTGTAGATCCTCCTCTATGTTAGTCCATGTGTAATTTTTCCATAATTCTTTGTTTTTTGCAGCATTTTTGTTAGTGTAACTGCAGATTGTGCTGACAGTGTCTATGGCAAAAAAAAAAAAAAAAAAACTGAAAATGCCTCAACATGAACCCCTGGTGGTCTCTGAGGGTGAAACCTGCTAACTGCTGCAGCTCTGTCAGCTTCAGTCTCCCATGCAGAGCTCGGAGCGCATGTGTGGCTCTGCACCCTTAGCAGCGTTGCTAACTCCTCAGTAAGGAAAGCCTGCTTCATGTCAGAGTCTCTAAACTCCAGAAGAAGTCGATAAAAGTCACTTTCTTTCTAAAAAAAAGTCGTTAGGGGGTCTGAAAAGTCATTGAATCTAACAACAAAGTCGCTAGGTTTGCAACTACGTGTCCCAGACTGCATCCCTGCTGAGAGTCCCTCCCTCCCTTCTCATATTGCAGGAAGAACGTAAGTTCCCGCCCCTTGTCAATCAGTCACCATATAATTTTGGATTGGTTGTTGTGGTGAAGTTTTCCACCAATAGGAGAGATGTTGTGGTGTGTATTTTTTTTCCTTTGGCAAGCCTTTTCCGCCTGTAAGACCTGTCGCTAATGTCTGCATGCTATGTTTTCCTGTCTCATACAGCGCGATCGAGCGCCGAACGTGATCAAAATAAGCAGAAAACAAGTATCGCGGACATAATTTATCATAACTCTGGTTTTATTTGGCCTATCAACACAATTTAAAAACTGGTATATAGGTTGAGGTCCTCACTTTTGAGATAAATTGAAACGGAGAGTCAACGAGGCTCCGTCTTGCAGCTACATCCGGTTAAATATGTCATGTGACTTGAACGCACACACACAGACACACACACACACAGACACACACACTCAGAGTCTGTTTTTTAGCACCTGCAAAAACATGCTATTTACATATTTGACAAGAATGCAGAGGCTTCCTTTTGCCCCTGAAAAAAATCAAATTTCTAACACAACTTGACTGGTCATTTCTCCAAAAGACAACCATGAAGCTCCATCCAAACCTGAAGCAGGCAGTTGGTGCATGTGTACAGTAACCTGAGGGGAGTGAGGTGACTGCGTCTGAGGAGAACATGAGCAGTGAAGATTTACCTTAGAGCTAGAACAGAGACGTGCACATGATTATACAGGGGCAGGGGCTCAAGTTTTTTCCAGTCGTTTATACAATTTGGAAATTAATGTGAAATTAAAAAACAAAGTATTAATAGAAAGGTAATGACTGTCCTGTGTAGGTGACAGTGATATCCAATAGGCTAGGCACTCACGAGGCTGGCTGTGGCAAGTGTAAGTGAAAGCAACACGCACTGGCAGGAAGAACAGCAAACGCCGATGAAGGAAAAGGGTCTTTGCAGTGATGGGCGTTACCAAAGAGGGCGATGGCCAGAGGACACAAATGGGACGGGGAGGCAGCGTGTTGGGGGGGGGACGCGACACAGCTCGGGCCCGCCAGTGCCCCAACGGGGTCCTAGTTAGGGCCCGAGCGTAGCTGCTAAGCAGCTGCGAGAGCCCTCTTGTTCCTGATGGATTCTTCTTTAGGGCCCGAGCGTAGCTGCTAAGCAGCTGCGAGAGCCCTCTTGTTCCTGTAGTTTCCTTCTTTTGTTATTAGGGCCCGAGCGTAGCTGCTAAGCAGCTGCGAGAGCACTGTTGTTCCTGATGGATTCTTCTTTCTTCTTCTTCTTCTTATTAGGGCCCGAGCGTAGCTGCTAAGCAGCTGCGAGAGCACTGTTGTTCCTGATGGATTCTTCTTTCTTCTTTAGGGCCCGAGCGTAGCTGCTAAGCAGCTGCGAGAGCCCTATTATTCCTGATGGATTCTTCTTTCTTCTTCTTCTTCTTATTAGGGCCCGAGCGTAGCTGCTAAGCAGCTGCGAGAGCCCTCTTGTTCCTGTAGTTTCCTTCTTTTGTTATTATTAGGGCCCGAGCGTAGCTGCTAAGCAGCTGCGAGAGCCCTCTTGTTCCTGTAGTTTCCTTCTTTTGTTATTAGGGCCCGAGCGTAGCTGCTAAGCAGCTGCGAGAGCCCTCTTGTTCCTGCATGTTTCCTTCTTTCGTTATTATTTTTCCTCCGCTTTAAACTGGAAAATGGCCCACTTCCCACTGGCGAAAACTCAGGAAATTTGGCAGGACGACCGGGCCTGGTGAAAAATTCGATATTCTGAAGTCGCCCAAACAATAAAATGCAAAATGGCTCCATAGCGCCCCCTAAGGTGAAAATTCACATGACGGCTGTACGCTTTGTCATATTGACACAAAAATTGACACACACATGTATGTCAATAAGATCTACAAAAAAGTCAGTGCGGGCGTATCTGTCAAATGTACGGTTAATGGGTTATTTTGCATTTTTTGCAGATCTGCACACATTGGAATTTCGCTAACTCCTCCGAAGGCTTTCGTTCGACCGGCACCACATTTGCGCAGGCCAATCTACCCCCCATGGCCATTAAAAGTTGTACAAATCATGACGCTGCACCCCACGGTTTACGTTCTAGGGGGCGCCAAAGATAACCCAAAATCCACATTCGTAAAAGTCTTATAACTTTTTATTTTTGTCCTCACTGCCCTCCAAGTTTTCTAGGATGATGCAATGTCCAGCCATCAACACATTTGTGAAGGAATTTTTACTCCCCAAAAGAGCGCCCCCCATGGCAGGAGAAAAAAGTCAATTTTTTCTTGTCCCCTAAGGTGAAAATACACATTGTTGAGTGTCACGCCTATACGCTTTGTCATATTGACCCAAAATTTGACAATCACGTGTATCTCAATAAGATCTACGAAAAAGTCAATGGGCACGTATCTGTAAAATGTACGGTTAAAGGGTTATGTCGCATTTTTTCCCGATCCGCACACATTGGAATTTCGCTAACTTCTCCGAAGGCTTTCGTTCCACCGCCACCAAATTTGCTCAGGCCAATCTACACCCCATGGCCATTCAAAGTTGTACAAATCATGATGCTGCACTCCACAGTTTAGGTTCTAGGGGGCGCCAAACATAACCCTAAAATCCACATTCTTAATAGTCTTATAACTTTTTATTTTTGTCCTCACTGGCCTCCAAGTTTTCTAGGATGATGCAATGTCCAGCCATCAACACATTTGTAAAGGAATTTTTACTCTCGAAAAGAGCGCCCCCCATGGCAGGAGAAAAAAGTCAATTTTTTCTTGTCCCCTAAGGTGAAAAAACACATTGTTGAGTGTCACTCCTATACGCTTTGTCAAAATGACACAAAATTTGACACACACGTGTATCTCAATAAGATCTACGAAAAAGTCAATGTGCACGCATCTGTAAAATGTACAGTCAAAGGGCTATTTCGCATTTTTTCCCGATCCGCACACATTGGAATTTCGCTAACTCCTCCTAAGGCTTTCGTCCCACCGACACCAAATTTGCTCAAGCAGATCTACATCCCATGGCCATTCAAAGTTGTAAAAATCATGACGCTGCACCCCACGGTTTACGTTCTAAGGGGCGCCAAAGATGACCCTAAAATCCACATTCTTAATAGTCTTATAACTTTTTATTTTTGTCCTCACTGGCCTCCAAGTTTTCTAGGATGATGCAATGTCCAGCCATCAACACATTTGTAAAGGAATTTTTACTCTCGAAAAGAGCGCCCCCCCATGGCAGGAGAAAAAAGTCAATTTTTTCTTGTCCCCTAAGGTGAAAAAACACATTGTTGAGTGTCACTCCTATACACTTTGTCAAAATGACACAAAATTTGACACACACGTGTATCTCAATAAGATCTACGAAAAAGTCAATGTGCACGCATCTGTAAAATGTACAGTCAAAGGGCTATTTCGCATTTTTTCCCGATCCGCACACATTGGAATTTCGCTAACTCCTCCTAAGGCTTTCGTCCCACCGAAACCAAATTTGCTCAAGCAGATCTACATCCCATGGCCATTCAAAGTTGTAAAAATCATGACTCCCCTTCGCTCTCTTCGGCAAAACCGAAAGGAGGAGCAACTTGCCATTTGGATATATACTAGCTGTGTTTCTGCCCTCACTCATGGTCCAGACGTTTTTCAAATAGGACATGGAGTTTTTCTGCAGCGAGCGTTTTGGTAGAAACTGCGCCTCCCATTCATTATAACGGTAAATGACCACAGACAAGTGCACACACCATCTTTCGACCTTGAGTGTGACGCGATCAGGAGGGGGAGGCGGTCGCGCTGGGGGCGGTGCGACATGGCTCGGGCCCGCCAGTGCCCCAACGGGGCCCTAGTTATTATTTTTCCTCCCCTTTGAACTGGAAAATGGCCCACTTCCCACTGGCGAAAACTCATGAAATTTGGCAGGACGACCGGGCCTGGTGAAAAATTTGATATTCCGAAGTCGCCCAAACAAGAAAATGCAAAATGGCTCCATAGCGCCCCCTAAGGTGAAAATTCACACTATTGACTGTCACGCCTGTACGCTTTGTCAAAATGACACAAAAATTGACACACACATGTATCTCAATAAGATCTACAAAAAAGTCAGTGCGGGCGTATCTGTCAAATGTACGGTTAAAGGGTTATTTCGCATTTTTTGCCGATCCGCACACATTGGAATTTCGCTAACTCCTCCGAAGGCTTTCGTTCCACCGGCACCACATTTGCTCAGGCCAATCTACACCCCATGGCCATTAAAAGTTATTCAAATCATGACGCTGCACCCCACGGTTTAGGTTCTAGGGGGCGCCAAAGATAACCCTAAGATCCACATATTTAAAAGTCTTATAACTTTTTATTTTTGCCCTCACTGGCCTCCAAGTTTTCTAGGATGATGCAATGTCCAGCCATCAACACATTTGTGAAGGAATTTTTACTCCCCAAAAGAGCGCCCCCCCATGGCAGGAGAAAAAAGTCCATTTTTTCTTGTCCCCTAAGGTGAAAATACACATTGTTGAGTGTAACACCTGTACGCTTTGGCAAAATGACACAAAAATTGACACACACATGTATCTCAATAAGATCTACGAAAAAGTCAATGCGCGCGTATCTGTCAAATGTACGGTTAAAGGGTTATTCCGCATTTTTTGCCGATCCGCACACATTGGAATTTCGCTAACTCCTCCGAAGGCTTTCATTCCACCGGTACCACATTTGCTCAGGCCAATCTACACCCCATGGCCATTAAAAGTTATTCAAATCATGACGCTGCATCCCACGGTTTAGGTTCTAGGGGGCGCCAAAGATAACCCTAAAATCCACATATTTAAAAGTCTTATAACTTTTTATTTTTGTCCTCACTGGCCTCCAAGTTTTCTAGGATGATGCAATGTCCAGCCATCAACACATTTGTGAAGGAATTTTTACTCCCCAAAAGAGCGCCCCCCCATGGCAGGAAAAAAAAGCCAATTTTTTCTTGTCCCCTAGGTGGAAATTCACACTATTGACTGTCACGCCTGTACGCTTTATCATATTGACACAAAAATTGACACACATATGTATCTCAATAAGATCTACAAAAGAATCGATTCGCGCGTATCTGTCAAATGTACGGTTAAAGGGCTATTTTGCATTTTTTGCCGATTCGCACACATTGGAATGTGGCTAACTCCTCCTAAGGCTTTCGTCCCACTGACACCAAATTTGCTCAGGCCAATCTACACCCCATGGCCATTCAAAGTTGTAAAAATCATGACGCTGCACCCCACGGTTTACGTTCTAGGGGGCGCCAAAGATGACCCAAAAATCCACATTCTTCAAAGAATCCACATCCCCCCCCCCCCCATATGGCAGGAGAAAAAGTTAAGTTTTTCCTGCCCATCGCTCAATGGCTCAATCGCATCGCTCTCCAGGCAACACCGTAAGGAGGAGCAACCTGCCATTTCGATATATCATAGCTGTGTTTGTGCCCTCACTCATGGTCCAGACTTTTTTCAAATAGGACATGAAGTTTGTCTGCAGCGAGTGTTTTGGTAGAAACTGCGCCTCCCATTCATTATAATAGGAAATGACCACAGACAAGTGCGCACACCATCTTTGGATCTTGAGTGTGACGCGATCGGGAGGGGGAGGCGGTCGCACTGGGGGCGGCGCGACACGGCTCGGGCCCGACAGTGCCCCAACGGGGTCCTAGTTCTTTGTTTCTTTCTTTCTTCTTTTTCCTCCCCTTTGAACTGGAAAATGGCCCACTTCCCACTGGCGAAAACTCATGAAATTTGGCAGGATGACCGGGCCTGGTGAAAAATTCGATATTCTGAAGTAGCCCAAACAATAAAATGCAAAATGGCTCCATAGCGCCCCCTAAGGTGAAAATTCACACTATTGACTGTCACGCCTTTACGCTTTGTCATATTGACACAAAAATTGACACACACATGTATCTCAATAAGATCTACAAAAAAGTCAGTGCGGGCGTATCTGTCAAATGTACGGTTAAAGGGTTATTCCGCATTTTTTGCCGATCCGCACACATTGGAATTTCGCTAACTCCTCCGAAGGCTTTCGTTCCACCGGCACCACATTTGCTCAGGCCAATCTACACCCCATGGCCATTAAAAGTTATTCAAATCATGACGCTGCACCCCACGGTTTAGGTTCTAGGGGGCGCCAAAGATAACCCTAAAATCCACATATTTAAAAGTCTTATAACTTTTTATTTTTGACCTCACTGGCCTCCAAGTTTTCTAGGATGATGCAATGTCCAGCCATCAACACATTTGTGAAGGAATTTTTAATCCCCAAAAGAGCGCCCCCCATGGCAGGAGAAAAAAGTCAATTTTTTCTTGTCCCCTAAGGTGAAAATACACATTGTTGAGTGTCACGCCTGTACGCTTTGTCATATTGACACAAAATTTGACACACACATGTATCTCAATAAGATCTACGAAAAAGTCAATGCGCGCGTATCTGTCAAATGTACGGTTAAAGGGTTATTCCGCATTTTTTGCTGATCCGCACACATTGGAATTTCGCTAACTCCTCCTAAGGCTGGCGTTCCACCGGCACCAAATTTGCTCAGGCCAATCTACACCCCATGGCCATTAAAAGTTATTCAAATCATGACGCTGCACCCCACGGTTTAGGTTCTAGGGGGCGCCAAAGATAACCCTAAAATCCACATATTTCAAAGTCTTATTAGGGCCCGAGCCAGCTGCAGAGCAGCCGGGCGTAGGCCCTATTATTCCCCAAGTGGTTTTTCTTTGTTTCTTTCTTTAGGGCCCGAGCGTAGCTGCTAAGCAGCTGCGAGAGCCCTCTTGTTCCTGTAGTTTCCTTCTTTTGTTATTATTATTATTTTTCCTCCCCTTTGAACTGGAAAATGGCCCACTTCCCACTGGCGAAAACTCATGAAATCTGGCAGGACGACCGGGCCTGGTGAAAAATTTGATATTCCGAAGTCGCCCAAACAAGAAAATGCAAAATGGCTCCATAGCGCCCCCTAAGGTGAAAATTCACACTATTCACTGTCACGCCTGTACGCTTTGTCAAAATGACACAAAAATTGACACACACATGTATCTCAATAAGATCTACAAAAAAGTCAGTGCGGGCGTATCTGTCAAATGTACGGTTAAAGGGTTATTTCGCATTTTTTGCCGATCCGCACACATTGGAATTTCGCTAACTCCTCCGAAGGCTTTCGTTCCACCGGCACCACATTTGCTCAGGCCAATCTACACCCCATGGCCATTAAAAGTTATTCAAATCATGACGCTGCACCCCACGGTTTAGGTTCTAGGGGGCGCCAAAGATAACCGTAAAATCCACATATTTAAAAGTCTTATAACTTTTTATTTTTGTCCCCACTGGCCTCCAAGTTTTCTAGGATGATGCAATGTCCAGCCATCAACACATTTGTGAAGGAATTTTTACTCGCCAAAAGAGCGCCCCCCCATGGCAGGAGAAAAAAGTCCATTTTTTCTTGTCCACTAAGGTGAAAATACACATTGTTGAGTGCTACGCCTGTATGTTTTGTCGTATTGACACAAAATTTTACATACACGTGTATTTCAATAAGATCTTCAAAAAATTCAATGGCCACGTATCTGTAAAATGTACGGTTAAAGGGTTATTTCGCATTTTTTGCAGATTCGCACACATTGGAATTTCGCTAACTCCTCCGAAGGCTTTTGTTCCACCGGCACCACATTTGCTCAGGCCAATCTACACCCCATGGCCATTAAAAGTTATTCAAATCATGACGCTGCACCCCACGGTTTAGGTTCTAGGGGGCGCCAAAGATAACCCTAAAATCCACATATTTAAAAGTCTTATAACTTTTTATTTTTGTCCTCACTGGCCTCCATGTTTTCTAGGATGATGCAATGTCCAGCCATCAACACATTTGTGAAGGAGTTTTTTCTCGTTAAAAGAGCGCCCCCCCATGGCAGGAGAATAAAGTCAAGTTTTTCCTGTTCATCATTCAATGGCTCAAACGCACTGCTCTCTCGGCAAAAGCGAAAGGAGGAGCAACTTGCCATTTGGATATATCTTAGCTGTGTTTGTGCCCTCACTCATGGTCCAGACTTTTTTCAAATAGGACATGGAGTTTTTCTGCAGCGAGCGTTTTGGTAGAAACTGCGCCTCCCGTTCATTATAATGGTAAATGACCACAAACAAGTGCGCACACCATCTTTGGACCTTGAGTGTGACGCGATCGGGTGGGGGAGGCGGTTGCGCTGGGGGCAGCGTGACACGGCTCGGGCCCGCCAGTGCCCCAACGGGGCCCTAGTTATTTTTCCTCCCCTTTGAACTGGAAAATGGCCCACTTCCCACTGGCGAAAACTCATGAAATTTGGCAGGACGACCGGGCCTGGTGAAAAATTTGATATTCCGAAGTCGCCCAAACAAGAAAATGCAAAATGGCTCCATAGCGCCCCCTAAGGTGAAAATTCACACTATTCACTGTCACGCCTGTACGCTTTGTCAAAATGACACAAAAATTGACACACACATGTATCTCAATAAGATCTACAAAAAAGTCAGTGCGGGCGTATCTGTCAAATGTACGGTTAAAGGGTTATTTCGCATTTTTTGCCGATCCGCACACATTGGAATTTCGCTAACTCCTCCGAAGGCTTTCGTTCCACCGGCACCACATTTGCTCAGGCCAATCTACACCCCATGGCCATTAAAAGTTATTCAAATCATGACGCTGCACCCCACGGTTTAGGTTCTAGGGGGCGCCAAAGATAACCCTAAAATCCACATATTTAAAAGTCTTATAACTTTTTATTTTTGCCCTCACTGGCCTCCAAGTTTTCTAGGATGATGCAATGTCCAGCCATCAACACATTTGTGAAGGAATTTTTACTCCCCAAAAGAGCGCCCCCCCATGGCAGGAGAAAAAAGTCCATTTTTTCTTGTCCCCTAAGGTGAAAATTCACACTATTGACTGTCACGCCTGTACGCTTTGTCAAAATGACACAAAAATTGACACACACATGTATCTCAATAAGATCTACAAAAAAGTCCATGCGCGCGTATCTGTCTAATGTACGGTTAAAGGGTTATTTCGCATTTTTTGCCGATCCGCACACATTGGAATTTCGCTAACTCCTCCGAAGGCTTTCGTACCACCGGCACCACATTTGCTCAGGCCAATCTACACCCCATGGCCATTAAAAGTTATTCAAATCATGACGCTGCACCCCACGGTTTAGGTTCTAGGGGGCGCCAAAGATAACCCAAAAATCCACATTTTTAAAAGTCTTATAACTTTTTATTTTTGTCCTCACTGGCCTCCAAGTTTTCTAGGATGATGCAATGTCCAGCCATCAACACATTTGTGAAGGAATTTTTACTCCCTAAAAGAGCGCCCCCCATGGCAGGAGAAAAAAGTCCATTTTTTCTTGTCCCCTAAGGTGAAAATACACATTGTTGACTGTCACGCCTGTACGCTTTGGCAAAATGACACAAAAATTGACAATCATGTGTATCTCAATTAGATCTACGAAAAAGTCAATGCGCGCGTATCTGTATAATGTACGGTAAAAGGGCTATTTTGCATTTTTTGCCGATTCGCACACATTGGAATTTCGCTAACTCCTCCTAAGGCTTTCGTCCCACTGACACCAAATTTGCTCAGGCCAATCTACACTCCATGGCCATTCAAAGTTGTAAAAATCATGACGCTGCACCCCACGGTTTACGTTTTAGGGGGCGCCAAAGATGACCCAAATATACATTACAGTAGACAAAGTAGTTTTGCCCACTGAGTGGCGCCAAAGGGACTTGTCAGTGGAGTCTGTGAGTCACTATTGGCCGTTTTTGACTACTTTAGATTTTACCTTTATATTTCCTCTTACAAAATTTTTACCTTGCCTTGCCTGGTATCATTTTTTTCAGCACAACCTCACCTGTGTCAATTTACAGTTATTTTATCATTTTGACATACTATATTTACACATTGGACCCAAATTCACACACAAAACATAAAATCCGAGTGGAAAAAAGTAACGTTTTTACTGTGAAAACCACAAATATGTGTGATGAACTGTTTTTAAAACTTAAACTTCAAATAAAAATTGTAAACTTCAAAACATATGCAAATTTTTAACAAAGAACATAGTAATTTACCTCTATTGACATCAAAATGCAGGCAATGGCCCAGGTGTTCTTTGTAAAATTATTTACAAAACACTGTATAGTCTCACAAATGTCACTTTTTATTTATGCCACTACAAAAAAACATGATGTAAATGATGCATGATGTAAAACATGATGTAAAAAACTTGTGTAGATCCTCCTCTA
The DNA here is from genome assembly GCA_962446985.1 of Xyrichtys novacula. NCBI lineage: Eukaryota > Metazoa > Chordata > Actinopteri > Labriformes > Labridae > Xyrichtys > Xyrichtys novacula. The sequence goes on along the minus strand of OY660881.1, from coordinate 7,291,461 downwards.
TGTTAGTCCATGTGTAATTTTTCCATAATTCTTTGTTTTTTGCAGCATTTTTGTTAGTGTAACTGCAGATTGTGCTGACAGTGTCTATGGCAAAAAAAAAAAAAAAAAACTGAAAATGCCTCAACATGAACCCCTGGTGGTCTCTGAGGGTGAAACCTGCTAACTGCTGCAGCTCTGTCAGCTTCAGTCTCCCATGCAGAGCTCGGAGCGCATGTGTGGCTCTGCACCCTTAGCAGCGTTGCTAACTCCTCAGTAAGGAAAGCCTGCTTCATGTCAGAGTCTCTAAACTCCAGAAGAAGTCGATAAAAGTCACTTTCTTTCTAAAAAAAAGTCGTTAGGGGGTCTGAAAAGTCATTGAATCTAACAACAAAGTCGCTAGGTTTGCAACTACGTGTCCCAGACTGCATCCCTGCTGAGAGTCCCTCCCTCCCTTCTCATATTGCAGGAAGAACGTAAGTTCCCGCCCCTTGTCAATCAGTCACCATATAATTTTGGATTGGTTGTTGTGGTGAAGTTTTCCACCAATAGGAGAGATGTTGTGGTGTGTATTTTTTTTCCTTTGGCAAGCCTTTTCCGCCTGTAAGACCTGTCGCTAATGTCTGCATGCTATGTTTTCCTGTCTCATACAGCGCGATCGAGCGCCGAACGTGATCAAAATAAGCAGAAAACAAGTATCGCGGACATAATTTATCATAACTCTGGTTTTATTTGGCCTATCAACACAATTTAAAAACTGGTATATAGGTTGAGGTCCTCACTTTTGAGATAAATTGAAACGGAGAGTCAACGAGGCTCCGTCTTGCAGCTACATCCGGTTAAATATGTCATGTGACTTGAACGCACACACACACACACACGCACACACACACACTCAGAGTCTGGTTTGTAGCACCTGCAAAAACATGCTATTTACATATTTGACAAAAATGCAGAGGCTCCTTTTGCCCCTGAAAAAAATCAAATTTCAAACACAACTTGACTGGTCATTTCTCCAAAAGACAACCATGAAGCTCCATCCAAACCTGAAGCAGGCAGTTGGTGCATGTGTACAGTAACCTGAGGGGAGTGAGGTGACTGCTTCTGAGGAGAACATGAGCAGTGAAGATTTACCTTAGAGCTAGAACAGAGACGTGCACATGATTATACAGGGGCAGGGGCTCAAGTTTTTTCCAGTCGTTTATACAATTTGGAAATTAATGTGAAATTAAAAAACAAAGTATTAATAGAAAGGTAATGACTGTCCTGTGTAGGTGACAGTGATATCCAATAGGCTAGGCACTCACGAGGCTGGCTGTGGCAAGTGTAAGTGAAAGCAACACGCACTGGCAGGAAAAACAGCAAACGCCGATGAAGGAAAAGGGTCTTTGCAGTGATGGGCGTTACCAAAGAGGGCGATGGCCAGAGGACACAAATGGGACGGGGAGGCAGCGCGTTGGGGGGGGGACGCGACACAGCTCGGGCCCGCCAGTGCCCCAACGGGGTCCTAGTTATTTTTCTGCCCCTTTGAACTGGAAAATGGCCCACTTCCCACTGGTGAAAACTCATGAAATTTGGCAGGACGACCGGGCCTGGTGAAAAATTCGATATTCTGAAGTCACCCAAACAATCAAATGCAAAATGGCTCCATAGCGCCCCCTAAGGTGAAAAATTCACATGATTGAGTGTCACGCCTGTACGCTTTGTCAAAATGACACAAAATTTGACACACACGTGTATCTCAATAAGATCTACAAAAAAGTCAGTGCGGGCGTATCTGTCAAATGTACGTTTAAAGGGCTATTTCGCATTTTTTGCCGATCCGCACACATTGGAATTTCGCTAACTCCTCCGAAGGCTTTCGTTCCACCGGCACCAAATTTGCTCAGGCCAATCTACACCCCATGGCCATTCAAAGTTGTACAAATCATGACGCTGCACCCCACGGTTTACGTTGTAGGGGGCGCCAAAGATAACCCAAAAATCCACATTCTTACAAGTCTTATAACTTTTTATTTCTGTCCTCACTGGCCTCCAAGTTTTCTAGGATGATGCAATGTCCAGCCATCAACACATTTGTGAAGGAATTTTTACTCCCCAAAAGAGCGCCCCCCCATGGCAGGAGAAAAAAGGCCATTTTTTCTTGTCCTATAAGGTGAAAATACACATTGTTGAGTGTCACGCCTGTACGCTTTGTCATATTGAAACAAAATTTGATAATCACGTGTATCTCAATAAGATCTACGAAAAAAACAATGCGCACGTGTCTGCAAAATGTACGGTTAAAGGGCTGTTTCGCATTTTTGGTTGATTCGCACACATTGGAATGTGGCTAACTCCTCCTAAAGCTTTCGTTCCACCGGCACCAAATTTGCTCAGGCCAATCTACACCCCATGGCCATTAAAAGTTGTACAAATCATGATGCTGCACCCCACGGTTTACGTTCTAGGGGTCGCCAAAGATAACCCAAAAATCCACATTCTTAAAAGTCTTATAACTTTTCATTTTTGTCCTCATTGGCTTCAAAGTTTTCTAGGATGATGCAATGTCTAGCCATCAACACATTTGTGAAGGAATTTTTTCTCCCCAAAAGAGCGCCCCCCCATGGCAGGAGAAAAAGTCAAGTTTTTCCTGCCCATCGCTCAATGGCTCAAACACATCGCTCTCTCGGAAAAAAACGAAAGGAGGAGGAACTTGCCATTTGGATATATCCTAGCTGTGTTTGTGCCCTCACTCATGGTCCAGACTTTTTTCAAATAGGACATGTAGTTTGTCTGCAGCAAGCGTTTTGGTAGAAACTGCGCCTCCCATTCATTATAATGGTAAATGACCACAGACAAGTGCGCACACCATCGTTGAACCTTGAGTGTGACGCGATCGGGAGGGAGAGGCGGTCGTGTTGGGGGCGGCGTGACACAGCTCGGGCCCGCCAGTGCCCCAACGGGGCCCTAGTTATTATTATTATTATTTTTCCTCCGCTTTAAACTGGAAAATGGCCCACTTCCCACTGGCGAAAACTCATGAAATTTGGCAGGACGACCGGGCCTGGTGAAAAATTCGATATTCTGAAGTCGCCCAAACAATAAAATGCAAAATGGCTCCATAGCGCCCCCTAAGGTGGAAATTCACACTATTGACTGTCACGTCTGTACGTTTTGTCATATTGACACAAAAATTGACACACATATGTATCTCAATAAGATCTACAAAAAAGTCAGTGCGGGCGTATCTGTCAAATGTACGGTTAAAGGGTTATTTCGCATTTTTTGCCGATCCGCACACATTGGAATTTCGCTAACTCCTCCGAAGGCTTTCGTTCCACCGGCACCACATTTGCTCAGGCCAGTCTACACCCCATGGCCATTAAAAGTTGTACAAATCATGACGCTGCACCCCACGGTTTAGGTTCTAGGGGGCGCCAAAGATAACCCAAAAATCCACATTCTTAAAAGTCTTATAACTTTTTATTTTTGTCCTCACTGCCCTCCAAGTTTTCTAGGATGATGCAATGTCCAGCCATCAACACATTTGTGAAGGAATTTTTACTCCCCAAAAGAGCGCCCCCCCATGGCAGGAGAAAAAAGTCAATTTTTTCTTGTCCCCTTACATGAAAATACACATTGTTGAGTGTCACGCCTGAACGCTTTGTCATATTGACACAAAAATTGACAATCATGTGTATCTCAATTAGATCTACGAAAAAGTCAAAGAGCGCGTATCTGTATAATGTACGGTTAAAGGGCTATTTCGCATTTTTTGCCGATTCGCACACATTGGAATGTGGCTATCTCCTCCTAAGGCTTTCGTCCCACTGATACCAAATTTGCTCAGGGCAATCTACACCCCATGCCCATTCAAAGTTGTAAAAATCATGACGCTGCACCCCACGGTTTACGTTCTAGGGGGTGCCAAAGATGACCCAAAAATCCACATTCTTAAAAGTCATTTTGGCCACTGCAGGAGTACAGAGTACTGCAGTTCTAGGGGGCGCCAAAGATGACCCAAAAATCCACATTCTTAAAAGTCTTTTTGGCCACTGCAGGAGTACAGAGTACTGCAGGATACACACACATATACACACACGCCACACACACACACACACACACACACACACACACACACACACACACACACACTCAGAGTCTGTTTTTTAGCACCTGCAAAAACATGCTGTTTACATATTTGACAAGAATGCAGAGGCTTCCTTTTGCCCCTGAAAAAAATCAGATTTCAAACACAACTTGACTGTTCATTTCTCCAAAAGACAACCATGAAGCTCCATCCAAACCTGAAGCAGATAGTTGGTGCATGTGTACAGTAACCTGAGGGGAGTGAGGTGACTATTTCTGAGGAGAACATGAGCAGTGAAGATTCACCTTGGAGCTAGAACAGGGACGTGCACATGATTATACAGGGGCAGGGGCTCAAGTTTTTTCCAGTCATTTATACAATATGGAAATTAATGTGAAATTAAAAAACAAAGTATTAATAGAAAGGTAATGACTGTCCTGTGTAGGTGACAGTGATATCCAATAGGCTAGGCACTCACGAGGCTGGCTGTGGCAAGTGTAAGTGAAAGCAACACGCACTGGCAGGAAGAACAGCAAACGCCGATGAAGGAAAGGGTCTTTGCAGTGATGGGCGTTACCAGAGAGGACGATGGCCAGAGGACGCGAATGGGACGGGGAGGCAGCGCGTTGGGGGGGGCAGCGCGACACGGCTCGGGCCCGCCAGTGCCCCAACGGGGCCCTAGTTATTATTTTTCCTCCGCTTTAAACTGGAAAATGGCCCACTTCCCACTGGCGAAAACTCAGGAAATTTGGCAGGACGACCGGGCCTGGTGAAAAATTCGATGTTCTGAAGTCGCCCAAACAATAAAATGCAAAATGGCTCCATAGCGCCCCCTAAGGTGAAAATTCACATGACGGCTGTACGCTTTGTCATATTGACACAAAAATTGACACACACATGTATCTCAATAAGTTCTACAAAAAAGTCAGTGCGGGCTTATCTGTCAAATGTACGGTTAATGGGTTATTTTGCATTTTTTGCAGATCTGCACACATTGGAATTTCGCTAACTCCTCCGAAGGCTTTCGTTCGACCGGCACCACATTTGCGCAGGCCAATCAACCCCCCATGGCCATTAAAAGTTGTACAAATCATGACGCTGCACCCCACGGTTTACGTTCTAGGGGGCGCCAAAGATAACCCAAAATCCACATTCTTAAAAGTCTTATAACTTTTTATTTTTGTCCTCACTGCCCTCCAAGTTTTCTAGGATGATGCAATGTCCAGCCATCAACACATTTGTGAAGGAATTTTTACTCCCCAAAAGAGCGCCCCCCCATGGCAGGAGAAAAAAGTCAATTTTTTCTTGTCCCCTTACATGAAAATACACATTGTTGAGTGTCACGCCTGAACGCTTTGTCATATTGACACAAAAATTGACAATCATGTGTATCTCAATTAGATCTACGAAAAAGTCAAAAAGCGCATATCTGTATAATGTACGGTTAAAGGGCTATTTCGCATTTTTTGCCGATTCGCACACATTGGAATGTGGCTATCTCCTCCTAAGGCTTTCGTCCCACCGATACCAAATTTGCTCAGGGCAATCTACACCCCATGCCCATTCAAAGTTGTAAAAATCATGACGCTGCACCCCACGGTTTACGTTCTAGGGGGCGCCAAAGATGACCCAAAAATCCACATTCTTAAAAGTCATTTTGGCCACTGCAGGAGTACAGAGTACTGCAGGATACACACACATATACACACACACACACACACACACACACACTCAGAGTCTGTTTTTTAGCACCTGCAAAAACATGCTGTTTACATATTTGACAAGAATGCAGAGGCTTCCTTTTGCCCCTGAAAAAAATCAGATTTCAAACACAACTTGACTGTTCATTTCTCCAAAAGACAACCATGAAGCTCCATCCAAACCTGAAGCAGATAGTTGGTGCATGTGTACAGTAACCTGAGGGGAGTGAGGTGACTATTTCTGAGGAGAACATGAGCAGTGAAGATTCACCTTGGAGCTAGAACAGGGACGTGCACATGATTATACAGGGGTAGGGGCTCAAGTTTTTTCCAGTCATTTATACAATATGGAAATTAATGTGAAATTAAACCACAAATATGTGTGATGAACTGTTTTTAAAACTTAAACTTCAAATAAAAATTGTAAACTTCAAAACATATGCAAATTTTTAACAAAGAACATAGTAATTTACCTCTATTTACATCAAAATGCAGGCAATGGCCCAGGCGTTCTTTGTAAAATTATTTACAAAACACTGTATAGTCTCACAAATGTCACTTTTTATTTATGCCACTACAAAAAAACATGATGTAAATGATGCATGATGTAAAACATGATGTAAAAAACTTGTGTAGATCCTCCTCTATGTCAGTCCATGTGTAATTTTTCCATAATTCTTTGTTTTTTGCAGCATTTTTGTTAGTGTAACTGCAGATTGTGCTGACAGTCTATGGCAAAAAAAACAAAAACTGAAAATGCCTCAACATGAACCCCTGGTGGTCTCTGAGGGTGAAACCTGCTAACTGCTGCAGCTCTGTCAGCTTCAGTCTCCCATGCAGAGCTCGGAGCGCATGTGTGGCTCTGCACCCTTAGCAGCGTTGCTAACTCCTCAGTAAGGAAAGCCTGCTTCATGTCAGAGTCTCTAAACTCCAGAAGAAGTCGATAAAAGTCCCTTTCTTTCTAAAAAAAAGTCGTTAGGGGGTCTGAAAAGTAATTGAATCTAACAACAAAGTCGCTAGGTTTGCAACTACGTGTCCCAGACTGCATCCCTGCTGAGAGTCCCTCCCTCCCTTCTCATGTTGCAGGAAGAACGTAAGCGCCCGCCCCTTGTCATTCAGTCACCATATAATTTTGGATTGGTTGTTGTGGTGAAGTTTTCCACCAATAGGAGAGATGTTGTGGTGTGTTTTTTTTTTCTTTTGGCAAGCCTTTTCCGCCTGTAAGACCTGTCGCTAATGTGTGCATGCTATGTTTTCCTGTCTCATACAGCGCGATCGAGCGCCGAACGTGATCAAAATAAGCAGAAAAAAAGTATCGCGGACATAATTTATCATAACTCTGGTTTTATTTGGCCTATCAACACAATTTAAAAACTGGTATATAGGTTGAGGTCCTCACTTTTGAGATAAGTTGAAACGGAGAGTTAACGAGGCTCCGTCTTGCAGCTACATCCGGTTAAATATGTCATGTGACTTGAACGCTGGGGAGCGTCAATCGAATCGAATCAAACCTAACTCTCAGATGAATCTTCAAAATTCACCTCAGAAATATGCTTATTATTCTTCTCAGAGTACTGCAGGATACACACACAGACACACACACACACACGCACACACACACACACACACACACACACACACACACACACACACTCGGAGTCTGTTTTTTAGCACCTGCAAAAACATGCTATTTACATATTTGACAAGAATGCAGAGGCTTCCTTTTGCCCCTGAAAAAAATCAAATTTCAAACACAACTTGACTGGTCATTTCTCCAAAAGACAACCATGAAGCTCCATCCAAACCTGAAGCAGGCAGTTGGTGCATGTGTACAGTAACCTGAGGGGAGTGAGGTGACTGCTTCTGAGGAGAACATGAGCAGTGAAGATTCACCTTGGAGCTAGAACAGGGACGTGCACATGATAATACAGGGGCAGGGGCTCAAGTTTTTTCCAGTCGTTTATACAATATGGAAATTAATGTGAAATTAAAAAACAAAGTATGACTGTCCTGTGTAGGTGACAGTGATATCCAATAGGCTAGGCACTCACGAGGCTGGCTGTGGCAAGTGTAAGTGAAAGCAACACGCACTGGCAGGAAGAACAGCAAACGCAGATGAAGGAAAAGGGTCTTTGCTGTGATGGGCGTTACCAGAGAGGGCGATGGCCAGAGGACACGAATGGGACGGGGAGGCAGCGCGTTGGGGGGGGGGGGGGTGCGACACGGCTCGGGCCCGCCAGTGCCCCAACGGGGCCCTAGTTAGGGCCCGAGCGTAGCTGCTAAGCAGCTGCGAGAGCCCTCTTGTTCCTGCATGTTTCCTTCTTTCGTTATTATTTTTCCTCCGCTTTAAACTGGAAAATGGCCCACTTCCCACTGGCGAAAACTCAGGAAATTTGGCAGGACGACCGGGCCTGGTGAAAAATTCGATATTCTGAAGTCGCCCAAACAATAAAATGCAAAATGGCTCCATAGCGCCCCCTAAGGTGAAAATTCACATGACGGCTGTACGCTTTGTCATATTGACACAAAAATTGACACACACATGTATGTCAATAAGATCTACAAAAAAGTCAGTGCGGGCGTATCTGTCAAATGTACGGTTAATGGGTTATTTTGCATTTTTTGCAGATCTGCACACATTGGAATTTCGCTAACTCCTCCGAAGGCTTTCGTTCGACCGGCACCACATTTGCGCAGGCCAATCTACCCCCCATGGCCATTAAAAGTTGTACAAATCATGACGCTGCACCCCACGGTTTACGTTCTAGGGGGCGCCAAAGATAACCCAAAATCCACATTCGTAAAAGTCTTATAACTTTTTATTTTTGTCCTCACTGCCCTCCAAGTTTTCTAGGATGATGCAATGTCCAGCCATCAACACATTTGTGAAGGAATTTTTACTCCCCAAAAGAGCGCCCCCCCATGGCAGGAGAAAAAAGTCAATTTTTTCTTGTCCCCTAAGGTGAAAATACACATTGTTGAGTGTCACGCCTATACGCTTTGTCATATTGACCCAAAATTTGACAATCACGTGTATCTCAATAAGATCTACGAAAAAGTCAATGGGCACGTATCTGTAAAATGTACGGTTAAAGGGTTATGTCGCATTTTTTCCCGATCCGCACACATTGGAATTTCGCTAACTTCTCCGAAGGCTTTCGTTCCACCGCCACCAAATTTGCTCAGGCCAATCTACACCCCATGGCCATTCAAAGTTGTACAAATCATGATGCTGCACTCCACAGTTTAGGTTCTAGGGGGCGCCAAACATAACCCTAAAATCCACATTCTTAATAGTCTTATAACTTTTTATTTTTGTCCTCACTGGCCTCCAAGTTTTCTAGGATGATGCAATGTCCAGCCATCAACACATTTGTAAAGGAATTTTTACTCTCGAAAAGAGCGCCCCCCCCATGGCAGGAGAAAAAAGTCAATTTTTTCTTGTCCCCTAAGGTGAAAAAACACATTGTTGAGTGTCACTCCTATACGCTTTGTCAAAATGACACAAAATTTGACACACACGTGTATCTCAATAAGATCTACGAAAAAGTCAATGTGCACGCATCTGTAAAATGTACAGTCAAAGGGCTATTTCGCATTTTTTCCCGATCCGCACACATTGGAATTTCGCTAACTCCTCCTAAGGCTTTCGTCCCACCGACACCAAATTTGCTCAAGCAGATCTACATCCCATGGCCATTCAAAGTTGTAAAAATCATGACGCTGCACCCCACGGTTTACGTTCTAAGGGGCGCCAAAGATGACCCTAAAATCCACATTCTTAATAGTCTTATAACTTTTTATTTTTGTCCTCACTGGCCTCCAAGTTTTCTAGGATGATGCAATGTCCAGCCATCAACACATTTGTAAAGGAATTTTTACTCTCGAAAAGAGCGCCCCCCCATGGCAGGAGAAAAAAGTCAATTTTTTCTTGTCCCCTAAGGTGAAAAAACACATTGTTGAGTGTCACTCCTATACACTTTGTCAAAATGACACAAAATTTGACACACACGTGTATCTCAATAAGATCTACGAAAAAGTCAATGTGCACGCATCTGTAAAATGTACAGTCAAAGGGCTATTTCGCATTTTTTCCCGATCCGCACACATTGGAATTTCGCTAACTCCTCCTAAGGCTTTCGTCCCACCGAAACCAAATTTGCTCAAGCAGATCTACATCCCATGGCCATTCAAAGTTGTAAAAATCATGACTCCCCTTCGCTCTCTTCGGCAAAACCGAAAGGAGGAGCAACTTGCCATTTGGATATATACTAGCTGTGTTTCTGCCCTCACTCATGGTCCAGACGTTTTTCAAATAGGACATGGAGTTTTTCTGCAGCGAGCGTTTTGGTAGAAACTGCGCCTCCCATTCATTATAACGGTAAATGACCACAGACAAGTGCACACACCATCTTTCGACCTTGAGTGTGACGCGATCAGGAAGGGGAGGCGGTCGCGCTGGGGGCGGTGCGACATGGCTCGGGCCCGCCAGTGCCCCAACGGGGCCCTAGTTCTTCTTTAGGGCCCGAGCGTAGCTGCTAAGCAGCTGCGAGAGCCCTCTTGTTCCTGATGGATTCTTCTTTTGTTATTATTTAGGGCCCGAGCGTAGCTGCTAAGCAGCTGCGAGAGCCCTCTTGTTCCTGATGGATTCTTCTTTCGTTATTTTTCCTCCGCTTTAAACTGGAAAATGGCCCACTTCCCACTGGCGAAAACTCAGGAAATTTGGCAGGACGACCGGGCCTGGTGAAAAATTCGATATTCTGAAGTCGCCCAAACAAAAAAATGAAAAATGGCTCCATAGCGCCCCCTATGGTGAAAACTCACCTGACGCCTGTACGCTTTGTCAAAATGACACAAAAATTGACACACATGTGTATCTCAATAAGATCTACAAAAAAGTCAGTGCGGGCGTATCTGTCAAATGTACCGTTAAAGGGCTATTTCGCATTTTTTGCCGATCCGCACACATTGGAATTTCGCTAACTCCTCCGAAGGCTTTCCTTCCACCGGTACCAAATTTGCTCAGGCCAATCTACACCCCATGGCCATTAAAAGTTGTACAAATCATGACGCTGCACCCCACGGTTTAGGTTCTAGGGGGCGCCAAAGATAACCCAAAAAGCCACATTCTTAAAAGTCTTATAACTTTTTATTTTTGTCCTCACTGGCCTCCAAGTTTTCTAGGATGATGCAATGTCCAGCCATCAACACATTTGTGAAGGAATTTTTACTCCCCAAAAGAGCGCCCCCCCATGGCAGTAGAAAAAAGTCCATTTTTTCTTGTCCCCTAAGGTGAAAATACACATTGTTGAGTGTCACGCCTAAACGCTTTGTCATATTGACACAAAATTTGACAATCACGTGTATCTCAATAAGATCTACGAAAAAGTCAAAGAGCGCGTATCTGTATAATGTACGGTAAAAGGGCTATTTTGCATTTTTTGCCGATCCGCACACATTGGAATTTCACTAACTCCTCCGAAGGCTTTCATTCCACCGACACCAAATTTGCTCAGGCCAATCTACACCCCATGGCCATTAAAAGTTGTACAAATCATGATGCTGCACCCCACGGTTTACGTTCTAGGGGGCGCCAAAGATGACCCAAATATCCACATTCTTAAAAGTCTTATAACTTTTTATTTTTGTCCTCACTGGCCTCCAAGTTTTCTTGGACGATGCAATGTCCAGCCATCAACACATTTGTGAAGGAATTTTTACTCCCCAAAAGAGCGCCCCCCATGGCAGGAGAAAAAAGTCCATTTTTTCTTGTCCCCTAAGGTGAAAATACGCACTGTTGAGTGTCACGCCTGTACGCTTTGTCAAAATGACACAAAAATTGACACACACATGTATCTCAATAAGATCTACGAAAAAGTCAATGCACGCGTATCTGTCAAATGTACGGTTAAAGGGTTATTCCGCATTTTTTGCTGATCCGCACACATTGGAATGTGGCTAACTCCTCTGAAGGCTTTCGTTCCATCGGCACCAAATTTGCTGAGGCCAATCTACACCCCATGGCCATTAAAAGTTATTCAAATCATGACGCTGCACCCCACGGTTTACGTTCTAGGGGGCGCCAAAGATGACACAAATATCCACATATTTAAAAGTCTTATAACTTTTTATTTTCGTCCTCACTGGCCTCCAAGTTTTCTAGGATGATGCAATGTCCAAATATCCACATTCTTAAAAGAATCTACATCCCCCCCCCCATCCCCCAAGTTTTTCCTGCCCATCACTCAATGGCTCAATCGCATCGCTCTCCCGGCAACACCGTAATGAGGAGCAACTTGCCGTTTGGATATATCCTAGCTGTGTTTGTGCCCTCACTCATGGTCCAGACTTTTTTCAAATAGGACATGTAGTTTGTCTGCAGCGAGTGTTTTGGTAGAAACTGCGCCTCCCATTCATTATAATGGGAAATGACCACAGACAAGTGCGCACACCATCTTTGGACCTTGAGTGTGACGCGATCGGGAGGGGGAGGCGGTCGCGCTGGGGGCGGCTCGACGCGGCTCGGGCCCGACAGTGCCCCACCGGGGCCCTAGTATTATTATTTTTCCTCCGCTTTAAACTGGAAAATGGCCCACTTCCCACTGGCGAAAACTCATGAAATTTGGCAGGACGACCGGGCCTGGTGAAAAATTCGATATTCTGAAGTCGCCCAAACAATAAAATGCAAAATGGCTCCATAGCGCCCCCTAAGGTGGAAATTCACACTATTGACTGTCACGTCTGTACGTTTTGTCATATTGACACAAAAATTGACACACATATGTATCTCAATAAGATCTACAAAAAAGTCAGTGCGGGCGTATCTGTCAAATGTACGGTTAAAGGGTTATTTCGCATTTTTTGCCGATCCGCACACATTGGAATTTCGCTAACTCCTCCGAAGGCTTTCGTTCCACCGGCACCACATTTGCTCAGGCCAGTCTACACCCCATGGCCATTAAAAGTTGTACAAATCATGACGCTGCACCCCACGGTTTAGGTTCTAGGGGGCGCCAAAGATAACCCAAAAATCCACATTCTTAAAAGTCTTATAACTTTTTATTTTTGTCCTCACTGCCCTCCAAGTTTTCTAGGATGATGCAATGTCCAGCCATCAACACATTTTTGAAGGAATTTTTACTCCCCAAAAGAGCGCCCCCCCATGGCAGGAGAAAAAAGTCAATTTTTTCTTGTCCCCTTACATGAAAATACACATTGTTGAGTGTCACGCCTGAACGCTTTGTCATATTGACACAAAAATTGACAATCATGTGTATCTCAATTAGATCTACGAAAAAGTCAAAGAGCGCGTATCTGTATAATGTACGGTTAAAGGGCTATTTCGCATTTTTTGCCGATTCGCACACATTGGAATGTGGCTATCTCCTCCTAAGGCTTTCGTCCCACTGATACCAAATTTGCTCAGGGCAATCTACACCCCATGCCCATTCAAAGTTGTAAAAATCATGACGCTGCACCCCACGGTTTACGTTCTAGGGGGCGCCAAAGATGACCCAAAAATCCACATTCTTAAAAGTCATTTTGGCCACTGCAGGAGTACAGAGTACTGCAGTTCTAGGGGGCGCCAAAGATGACCCAAAAATCCACATTCTTAAAAGTCTTTATGGCCACTGCAGGAGTACAGAGTACTGCAGGATACACACACATATACACACACGCCAACACACACACACACACACACACACACACACACACACACACACACACACACACACACACTCAGAGTCTGTTTTTTAGCACCTGCAAAAACATGCTGTTTACATATTTGACAAGAATGCAGAGGCTTCCTTTTGCCCCTGAAAAAAATCAAATTTCAAACACAACTTGACTGGTCATTTCTCCAAAAGACAACCATGAAGTTCCATCCAAACCTGAAGCAGATAGTTGGTGCATGTGTACAGTAACCTGAGGGGAGTGAGGTGACTATTTCTGAGGAGAACATGAGCAGTGAAGATTCACCTTGGAGCGAGAACAGGGACGTGCACATGATTATACAGGGGCAGGGGCTCAAGTTTTTTCCAGTCATTTATACAATATGGAAATTAATGTGAAATTAAAAAACAAAGTATTAATAGAAAGGTTATGACTGTCCTGTGTAGATGACAGTGATATCCAATAGGCTAGGCACTCACGAGGCTGGCTGTGGCAAGTGTAAGTGAAAGCAACACGCACTGGCAGGAAGAACAGCAAACGCCGATGAAGGAAAAGGGTCTTTGCAGTGATGGGCGTTACCAGAGAGGGCGATGGCCAGAGGAAACAAATGGGACGGGGAGGCAGCGCGTTGGGGGGGGGGACGCGACACAGCTCGGGCCCGCCAGTGCCCCAACGGGGTCCTAGTTAGGGCCCGAGCGTAGCTGCTAAGCAGCTGCGAGAGCCCTATTGTTCCTGTATCGGTTTTTCTTTCTTCTTTCTTTCTTTCTTTCTTTCTTCTTATTTTTCCTCCCCTTTGAACTGGAAAAAAACTCACTTCCCACTGGCGAAAACTCATGAAATTTGGCAGGACGACCGGGCCTGGTGAAAAATTCGATATTCTGAAGTCGCCTAAACAATAAAATGCAAAATGGCTCCATAGCGCCCCCAAAGGTGAAAATTCACACCATTGACTGTCACGCCTGTACGCTTTGTCAAAATGACACAAAATTTGACACACATATGTATCTCAATAAGATCTACGAAAAAATCAGCGCGGGCGTATCTGTCAAATGTACGGTTAAAGGTTTATTTCGCATTTTTTGCCGATCCGCACACATTGGAATTTCGCTAACTCCTCCGAAGGCTTTTGTTCCACTGGCACCACATTTGCTCAGGTCAATCTACACCCCATGGCCATTAAAAGTTGTACAAATCATGACGCTGCACCCCGCGGTTTAGGTTCTAGGGGGCGCCAAAGATGACCCAAAAATCCACATTCTTAAAAGTCTTATAACTTTTTATTTTTGTCCCCACTGGCCTTGAAGTTCTCTAGGATGATGCAATGTCCAGCCATCAACACATTTGTGGAGGAATTTTTACTCCCCAAAAGAGCGCCCCCCCATGGCAGGAGAAAAAAGGCCATTTTTTCTTGTCCCCTAAGGTGAAAATACACATTGTTGAGTGTCACACCTGTACGCTTTGTCATATTGACACAAAATTTGACAATCACGTGTATCTCAATAAGATCTACGAAAAAGTCAATGCGGGCGTATCTGTCAAATGTACGGTTAAAGGGCTATTTCGCATTTTTTGCCAATTCGCACACATTGGAATGTGGCTAACTCCTCCTAAAGCTTTCGTCCCATCAACACCAAATGTGCTCAGGCCAATCTACACCCCATGGCCATTCAAAGTTGTAAAAATCATGATGCTGCACCCAACGGTTTACGTTCTAGGGGGCGCCAAAGATAACCCAAAAATCCACATTTTCAAAAGTCTTATAACTTTTTATTTTTGTCCTCACTGGCCTCCAAGTTTTCTAGGATAATGCAATGTTCAGCCATTAACACAATTGTGAAGGAATTTTTACTCCCCAAAAGAGCGCCCCCCATGGCAGGAGAAAAAGTCAAGGTTTTCCTGCCCATCGCTCAATGGCTCAAACGCATCGCTCTCTCGGCAAAACCGAAAGGAGGAGCAACTTGCCATTTGGATATATCCTAGCTGTGTTTGTGCCCTCACTCATGGTCCAGACTTTTTTCAAAAAGGACATGGAGTTTTTCTGCAGCGAGCATTTTGGTAGAAACTGCGCCTCCCATTCATTATAATGGTAAATGACCACAGACAAGTGCGCACACCATCTTTGGACCTTGAGTGTGAGGCGATCGGAAGGGGGGCGGTCGCGATGGGGGCGGCACAACACGGCTCGGGCCCGCCAGTGCCCCAACGGGGCCCTAGTCTTCTTATTAGGGCCCGAGCGTAGCTGCTAAGCAGCTGCGAGAGCCCTCTTGTTCCTGATGGATTCTTCTTTCGTTATTTTTCCTCCGCTTTAAACTGGAAAATGGCCCACTTCCCACTGGCGAAAACTCATGAAATTTGGCAGGACGACCGGGCCTGGTGAAAAATTCGATATTCTGAAGTCGCCCAAACAATAAAATGCAAAATGGCTCCATAGCGCCCCCTAAGGTGAAAATTCACATGCGGGCTGTACGCTTTGTCAAAATGACACAAAAATTGACACACACATGTATCTCAATAAGATCTACAAAAAAGTCAGTGCGGGCGTATCTGTCAAATGTACGGTTAAAGGGTTATTTCGCATTTTTTGCAGATCTGCACACATTGGAATTTCGCTAACTCCTCCGAAGGCTTTCGTTCCACCGGCACCACATTTGCGCAGGCCAATCTACCCCCCATGGCCATTAAAAGTTGTACAAATCATCTTGCTGCACCCCACGGTTTAGGTTCTAGGGGGCGCCAAAGATAACCCAAAAATCCAAAGTGTTAAAAGTCTTATAACTTTTTATTTTTCTCCAAACTGGCCTCCAAGTTTTCTAGGATGATGCAATGTCCAGCCATCAACACATCTGTGAACAAATTTTTACTCCCCAAAAGAGCGCCCCCCATGGCAGGAGAAAAAAGTCCATTTTTTCTTGTCCCGTAAGGTGAAAATACACATTTTTGAGTGTCACCCCTGTACCCTTTGTCATATTGACACAAAATTTGACAATAACGTGTATCTCAATAAGATCTACGAAAAAGTCAAAGGGCACATATCTGTCAAATGTACGGTTAAAGGGCTATTTTGCATTTTTTGCCGATTCGCACACATTGGAATTTCGCTAACTCCTCCGAAGGCTATCTTTCTACCGGCACCAAATTTGCTCAGGCTAATCTACACCCCATGGCCATTAAAAGTTGTACAAATCATGATGCTGCCCTCCACGGTTTAGGTTCTAGGGGGCGCCAAAGATAACCCAAAAATCCACATTCTTAATAGTCTTATAACTTTTTAGTTTTGTCCTCACTGGCCTCTAAGTTTTCTAGGATGATGCAATGTCCAGCCATCAACACATTTGTAAAGGAATTTTTACTCCCGAAAAGAGCGCCCCCCCATGGCAGGAGAAAAAAGTCAATTTTTTCTTGTCCCCTAAGGTGAAAAAACACATTGTTGACTGTCACGCCTATACGCTTTGTCAAAATGACACAAAATTTGACACACACGTGTATCTCAATAAGATCTACGAAAAAGTCAAAGAGCGCGTATCTGTATAATGTACGGTTAAAGGGCTATTTTGCATTTTTTGCCGATTCGCACACATTGGAATGTGGCTATCTCCTCCTAAGGCTTTCGTCCCACCGATACCAAATTTGCTCAGGGCAATCTACACCCCATGCCCATTCAAAATTGTAAAAATCATGACGCTGCACCCCACGGTTTACGTTCTAGGGGGCGCCAAAGATGACCCAAAAATCCACATTCTTAAAAGTCTTTTTGGCCACTGCAGGAGTACAGAGTACTGCAGTTCTAGGGGGCGCCAAAGATGACCCAAAAATCCACATTCTTAAAAGTCTTTTTGGCCACTGCAGGAGTACAGAGTACTGCAGGATACACACACATATACACACACGCCAACATACACACACACACACACAGACACACACACACACACTCAGAGTCTGTTTTTTATCACCTTCAAAAACATGCTGTTTACATATTTGACAAGAATGCAGAGGCTTCCTTTTGCCCCTGAAAAAAATCAAATTTCAAACACAACTTGACTGTTCATTTCTCCAAAAGACAACCATGAAGCTCCATTTCAAACCTGAAGCAAATAGTTGGTGCATGTGTACAGTAACCTGAGGGGAGTGAGGTGACTATTTCTGAGGAGAACATGAGCAGTGAAGATTCACCTTGGAGCTAGAACAGGGACGTGCACATGATTATACAGGGGCAGGGGCTCAAGTTTTTTCCAGTCATTTATACAATATGGAAATTAATGTGAAATTAAAAAACAAAGTATTAATAGAAAGGTTATGACTGTCCTGTGTAGATGACAGTGATATCCAATAGGCTAGGCACTCACGAGGCTGGCTGTGGCAAGTGTAAGTGAAAGCAACACGCACTGGCAGGAAGAACAGCAAACGCCGATGAAGGAAAAGGGTCTTTGCAGTGATGGGCGTTACCAGAGAGGGCGATGGCCAGAGGAAACAAATGGGACGGGGAGGCAGCGCGTTGGGGGGGGGGACGCGACACAGCTCGGGCCCGCCAGTGCCCCAACGGGGTCCTAGTTAGGGCCCGAGCGTAGCTGCTAAGCAGCTGCGAGAGCCCTATTGTTCCTGTATCGGTTTTTCTTTCTTCTTTCTTTCTTTCTTTCTTTCTTCTTATTTTTCCTCCCCTTTGAACTGGAAAAAACTCACTTCCCACTGGCGAAAACTCATGAAATTTGGCAGGACGACCGGGCCTGGTGAAAAATTCGATATTCTGAAGTCGCCTAAACAATAAAATGCAAAATGGCTCCATAGCGCCCCCAAAGGTGAAAATTCACACCATTGACTGTCACGCCTGTACGCTTTGTCAAAATGACACAAAATTTGACACACATATGTATCTCAATAAGATCTACGAAAAAATCAGCGCGGGCGTATCTGTCAAATGTACGGTTAAAGGTTTATTTCGCATTTTTTGCCGATCCGCACACATTGGAATTTCGCTAACTCCTCCGAAGGCTTTTGTTCCACTGGCACCACATTTGCTCAGGTCAATCTACACCCCATGGCCATTAAAAGTTGTACAAATCATGACGCTGCACCCCGCGGTTTAGGTTCTAGGGGGCGCCAAAGATGACCCAAAAATCCACATTCTTAAAAGTCTTATAACTTTTTATTTTTGTCCCCACTGGCCTTGAAGTTCTCTAGGATGATGCAATGTCCAGCCATCAACACATTTGTGGAGGAATTTTTACTCCCCAAAAGAGCGCCCCCCCATGGCAGGAGAAAAAAGGCCATTTTTTCTTGTCCCCTAAGGTGAAAATACACATTGTTGAGTGTCACACCTGTACGCTTTGTCATATTGACACAAAATTTGACAATCACGTGTATCTCAATAAGATCTACGAAAAAGTCAATGCGGGCGTATCTGTCAAATGTACGGTTAAAGGGCTATTTCGCATTTTTTGCCAATTCGCAC
This sequence comes from Xyrichtys novacula, assembly GCA_962446985.1. Taxonomy (NCBI): domain Eukaryota; kingdom Metazoa; phylum Chordata; class Actinopteri; order Labriformes; family Labridae; genus Xyrichtys; species Xyrichtys novacula. The sequence goes on along the minus strand of OY660881.1, from coordinate 7,272,593 downwards.
ACATTGGAATGTGGCTAACTCCTCCTAAAGCTTTCGTCCCATCAACACCAAATGTGCTCAGGCCAATCTACACCCCATGGCCATTCAAAGTTGTAAAAATCATGATGCTGCACCCAACGGTTTACGTTCTAGGGGGCGCCAAAGATAACCCAAAAATCCACATTTTCAAAAGTCTTATAACTTTTTATTTTTGTCCTCACTGGCCTCCAAGTTTTCTAGGATAATGCAATGTTCAGCCATTAACACAATTGTGAAGGAATTTTTACTCCCCAAAAGAGCGCCCCCCCATGGCAGGAGAAAAAGTCAAGGTTTTCCTGCCCATCGCTCAATGGCTCAAACGCATCGCTCTCTCGGCAAAACCGAAAGGAGGAGCAACTTGCCATTTGGATATATCCTAGCTGTGTTTGTGCCCTCACTCATGGTCCAGACTTTTTTCAAAAAGGACATGGAGTTTTTCTGCAGCGAGCATTTTGGTAGAAACTGCGCCTCCCATTCATTATAATGGTAAATGACCACAGACAAGTGCGCACACCATCTTTGGACCTTGAGTGTGAGGCGATCGGAAGGGGGGGCGGTCGCGATGGGGGCGGCACAACACGGCTCGGGCCCGCCAGTGCCCCAACGGGGCCCTAGTCTTCTTATTAGGGCCCGAGCGTAGCTGCTAAGCAGCTGCGAGAGCCCTCTTGTTCCTGATGGATTCTTCTTTCGTTATTTTTCCTCCGCTTTAAACTGGAAAATGGCCCACTTCCCACTGGCGAAAACTCATGAAATTTGGCAGGACGACCGGGCCTGGTGAAAAATTCGATATTCTGAAGTCGCCCAAACAATAAAATGCAAAATGGCTCCATAGCGCCCCCTAAGGTGAAAATTCACATGCGGGCTGTACGCTTTGTCAAAATGACACAAAAATTGACACACACATGTATCTCAATAAGATCTACAAAAAAGTCAGTGCGGGCGTATCTGTCAAATGTACGGTTAAAGGGTTATTTCGCATTTTTTGCAGATCTGCACACATTGGAATTTCGCTAACTCCTCCGAAGGCTTTCGTTCCACCGGCACCACATTTGCGCAGGCCAATCTACCCCCCATGGCCATTAAAAGTTGTACAAATCATCTTGCTGCACCCCACGGTTTAGGTTCTAGGGGGCGCCAAAGATAACCCAAAAATCCAAAGTGTTAAAAGTCTTATAACTTTTTATTTTTCTCCAAACTGGCCTCCAAGTTTTCTAGGATGATGCAATGTCCAGCCATCAACACATCTGTGAACAAATTTTTACTCCCCAAAAGAGCGCCCCCCCATGGCAGGAGAAAAAAGTCCATTTTTTCTTGTCCCGTAAGGTGAAAATACACATTTTTGAGTGTCACCCCTGTACCCTTTGTCATATTGACACAAAATTTGACAATAACGTGTATCTCAATAAGATCTACGAAAAAGTCAAAGGGCACATATCTGTCAAATGTACGGTTAAAGGGCTATTTTGCATTTTTTGCCGATTCGCACACATTGGAATTTCGCTAACTCCTCCGAAGGCTATCTTTCTACCGGCACCAAATTTGCTCAGGCTAATCTACACCCCATGGCCATTAAAAGTTGTACAAATCATGATGCTGCCCTCCACGGTTTAGGTTCTAGGGGGCGCCAAAGATAACCCAAAAATCCACATTCTTAATAGTCTTATAACTTTTTAGTTTTGTCCTCACTGGCCTCTAAGTTTTCTAGGATGATGCAATGTCCAGCCATCAACACATTTGTAAAGGAATTTTTACTCCCGAAAAGAGCGCCCCCCATGGCAGGAGAAAAAAGTCAATTTTTTCTTGTCCCCTAAGGTGAAAAAACACATTGTTGACTGTCACGCCTATACGCTTTGTCAAAATGACACAAAATTTGACACACACGTGTATCTCAATAAGATCTACGAAAAAGTCAAAGAGCGCGTATCTGTATAATGTACGGTTAAAGGGCTATTTTGCATTTTTTGCCGATTCGCACACATTGGAATGTGGCTATCTCCTCCTAAGGCTTTCGTCCCACCGATACCAAATTTGCTCAGGGCAATCTACACCCCATGCCCATTCAAAATTGTAAAAATCATGACGCTGCACCCCACGGTTTACGTTCTAGGGGGCGCCAAAGATGACCCAAAAATCCACATTCTTAAAAGTCTTTTTGGCCACTGCAGGAGTACAGAGTACTGCAGTTCTAGGGGGCGCCAAAGATGACCCAAAAATCCACATTCTTAAAAGTCTTTTTGGCCACTGCAGGAGTACAGAGTACTGCAGGATACACACACATATACACACACGCCAACATACACACACACACACACAGACACACACACACACACTCAGAGTCTGTTTTTTATCACCTTCAAAAACATGCTGTTTACATATTTGACAAGAATGCAGAGGCTTCCTTTTGCCCCTGAAAAAAATCAAATTTCAAACACAACTTGACTGTTCATTTCTCCAAAAGACAACCATGAAGCTCCATTTCAAACCTGAAGCAAATAGTTGGTGCATGTGTACAGTAACCTGAGGGGAGTGAGGTGACTATTTCTGAGGAGAACATGAGCAGTGAAGATTCACCTTGGAGCTAGAACAGGGACGTGCACATGATTATACAGGGGCAGGGGCTCAAGTTTTTTCCAGTCATTTATACAATATGGAAATTAATGTGAAATTAAACCACAAATATGTGTGATGAACTGTTTTTAAAACTTAAACTTCAAATAAAAATTGTAAACTTCAAAACATATGCAAATTTTTAACAAAGAACATAGTAATTTACCTCTATTTACATCAAAATGCAGGCAATGGCCCAGGCGTTCTTTGTAAAATTATTTACAAAACACTGTATAGTCTCACAAATGTCACTTTTTATTTATGCCACTACAAAAAAACATGATGTAAATGATGCATGATGTAAAACATGATGTAAAAAACTTGTGTAGATCCTCCTCTATGTCAGTCCATGTGTAATTTTTCCATAATTCTTTGTTTTTTGCAGCATTTTTGTTAGTGTAACTGCAGATTGTGCTGACAGTGTCTATGGCACAAAAAAAAAAAATTTTAAAATGCCTCAACATGAACCCCTGGTGGTCTCTGAGGGTGAAACCTGCTAACTGCTGCAGCTCTGTCAGCTTCAGTCTCCCATGCAGAGCTCTGAGTGCATGTGTGGCTCTGCACCCTTAGCAGCGTTGCTAACTCCTCAGTAAGGAAAGCCTGCTTCATGTCAGAGTCTCTAAACTCCAGAAGTCGATAAAAGTCCCTTTCTTTCTAAAAAAAAGTCGTTAGGGGGTCTGAAAAGTCATTGAATCTAACAACAAAGTCGCTAGGTTTGCAACTACGTGTCCCAGACTGCATCCCTGCTGAGAGTCCCTCCCTCCCTTCTCATGTTGCAGGAAGAACGTAAGCGCCCGCCCCTTGTCAATCAGTCACCATATAATTTTGGATTGGTTGTTGTGGTGAAGTTTTCCACCAATAGGAGAGATGTTGTGGTGTGTTTTTTTTTTTCTTTTGGCAAGCCTTTTCCGCCTGTAAGACCTGTCACTAATGTCTGCATGCTATGTTTTCCTGTCTCATACAGCGCGATCGAGCGCCGAACGTGATCAAAATAAGCAGAAAAAAAGTATCGCGGACATAATTTATCATAACTCTGGTTTTATTTGGCCTATCAACACAATTTAAAAACTGGCTCGGGCCCGCCAGTGCCCCAACGGGGTCCTAGTTAGGGCCCGAGCGTAGCTGCTAAGCAGCTGCGAGAGCCCTCTTGTTCCTGATGGATTCTTCTTTAGGGCCCGAGCGTAGCTGCTAAGCAGCTGCGAGAGCCCTATTATTCCCCAAGTGGTTTTTCTTTGTTTCTTTCTTTCTTCTTTTTCCTCCCCTTTGAACTGGAAAATGGCCCACTTCCCACTGGCGAAAACTCATGAAATTTGGCAGGATGACCGGGCCTGGTGAAAAATTTGATATTCCGAAGTCGCCCAAACAAGAAAATGCAAAATGGCTCCATAGCGCCCCCTAAGGTGAAAATTCACACTATTGACTGTCACGCCTTTACGCTTTGTCATATTGACACAAAAATTGACACACACATGTATCTCAATAAGATCTACAAAAAAGTCAGTGCGGGCGTATCTGTCAAATGTACGGTTAAAGGGTTATTCCGCATTTTTTGCCGATCCGCACACATTGGAATTTCGCTAACTCCTCCGAAGGCTTTCGTTCCACCGGCACCACATTTGCTCAGGCCAATCTACACCCCATGGCCATTAAAAGTTATTCAAATCATGACGCTGCACCCCACGGTTTAGGTTCTAGGGGGCGCCAAAGACAACCCTAAAATCCACATATTTAAAAGTCTTATAACTTTTTATTTTTGTCCTCACTGGCCTCCAAGTTTTCTAGGATGATGCAATGTCCAGCCATCAACACATTTGTGAAGGAATTTTTACTCCCCAAAAGAGCGCCCCCCCATGGCAGGAGAAAAAAGTCCATTTTTTCTTGTCCCATAAGGTGAAAAAACACATTGTTGACTGTCATACCTGTACGCTTTGTCATATTGACACAAAATTTGACAATCACATGTATCTCAATAAGATCTACGAAAAAGTCAATGCGCGCGTATCTGTAAAATGTACGGTTAAAGGGCTATTTTGCATTTTTTGCCGATTTGCACACATTGGAATTTCGCTAACTCCTCCGAAGGCTTTCGTTCCACCGGCACCACATTTGCTCAGGCCAATCTACACCCCGTGGCCATTCAAAGTTATCAAAATCATGACGCTGCACCCCACGGTTTACGTTCTAGGGGGCGCCAAAGATGACCCAAATATCCACATTCTTAAAAGAATCCACATTCCCCCCCCCCCCCCCCATCCCCCAACCCCCATGGCATGGTTGTGCCCTCACTCATGGTCCAGTCCTTTTCAAATAGGACATGTAGTTTGTCTGCGGCGAGCGTTTTGGTAGAAACTGCGCCTCCCATTCATTATAATTGTAAATGACCACAGACAAGTGCGCACACCATCTTTGGACCTTGAGTGTGACGCGATCGGTAGGGAGAGGCGGTCGTGTTGGGGGCGGCGCGACACTGCTCGGGCCCGCCAGTGCCCCAACGGGGCCCTAGTCTTCTTCTTATTATTTTTCTGCCCCTTTGAACTGGAAAATGGCCCACTTCCCACTGGTGAAAAGTCATGAAATTTGGCAGGACGACCGGGCCTGGTGAAAAATTCGATATTCTGAAGTCGCCCAAAAAATCAAATGCAAAATGGCTCCATAGCGCCCCCTAAGGTGAAAAATTCACATGATTGAGTGTCACGCCTGTACGCTTTGTCAAAATGACACAAAATTTGACACACAGGTGTATCTCAATAAGATCTACAAAAAAGTCAGTGTGGGCGTATCTGTCAAATGTACGGTTAAAGGGCTATTTCGCATTTTTTGCCGATCCGCACACATTGGAATTTCGCTAACTCCTCCGAAGGCTTTCGTTCCACCGGCACCAAATTTGCTCAGGCCAATCTACACCCCATGGCCATTAAAAGTTGTAAAAATCATGACGCTGCACCCCACGGTTTACGTTTTAGGGGGCGCCAAAGATAACCCAAAAATCCACATTCTTAAAAGTCGTATAACTTTTTATTTTTGTCCTCACTGGCCTCCAAGTTTTCTAGGATGATGCAATGTCTAGCCATCAACACATTTGTGAAGGAATTTTTACTCCCCAAAAGAGCGCCCCCCCATGGCAGGAGAAAAAAGTCCAGTTTTTCTTCCCCCCTAAGGTGAAAATTCACATTATTGAGTGTCACGCCTGTATGCTTTGTCATATTGAAACAAACTTTAACAATCACGTGTTTCTCAATAAGATCTACGAAATAGTCAATGGGCGCGTATCTGTAAAATGTACGGTTAAAGGGCTATTTCGCATTTTTGGTCGATTCGCACACATTGGAATGTGGCTAACTCCTCCTAAAGCTTTCGTTCCACTGACACCAAATTTACTCAGGCCAATCTACACCCCATGGCCATTCAAAGTTGTAAAAATCATGACGCTGCACCCCACGGTTTATGTTCTAGGGGGCGCCAAAGATAACCCAAAAATCCACATTCTTAAATGTCTTATAACTTTTTATTTTTGTCCTCACTGGCCTCCAAGTTTTCTAGGATGATGCAATGTCTAGCCATCAACACATTTGTGAAGGAATTTTTACTCCCTAAAAGAGCGCCCCCCATGGCAGGAGAAAAAGTCAAGTTTTTCCTGCCCATCGCTCAATGACTCAAACACATCACTCTCTCGGCAAAACCGAAAGGAGGAGCAACTTGCCATTTGGATATATCCCAGCTGTGTTTGTGCCCTCACTCATGGTCCAGTCCTTTTCAAATAGGACATGTAGTTTGTCTGCGGCGAGCGTTTTGGTAGAAACTGCGCCTCCCATTCATTATAATTGTAAATGACCACAGACAAGTGGGCACACCATCTTTGGACCTTGAGTGTGACGCGATCGGTAGGGAGAGGCGGTCGTGTTGGGGGTGGCGCGACACGGCTCGGGCCCGCCAGTGCCCCAACGGGGCCCTAGTTTGTTATTATTATTATTTTTCCTCCGCTTTAAACTGGAAAATGGCCCACTTCCCACTGGCGAAAACTCATGAAATTTGGCAGGACGACCGGGCCTGGTGAAAAATTCGATATTCTGAAGTCGCCCAAACAAGAAAATGCAAAATGGCTCCATAGCGCCCCCTAAGGTGAAAATTCACACTATTGACTGTCACGCCTGTACGCTTTGTCATATTGACACAAAAATTGACACACACATGTATCTCAATAAGATCTACAAAAAAGTCAGTGCGGGCGTATCTGTCAAATGTACGGTTAAAGGGTTATTTTGCATTTTTTGCAGATCCGCACACATTGGAATTTCGCTAACTCCTCCGAAGGCTTTCGTTCCACCGGCACCACATTTGCTCAGGCCAATCTACACTCCATGGCCATTCAAAGTTGTACAAATCATAATGCTGCACCCCATGGTTTAGGTTCTAGGGGGCGCCAAAAATAACCCAAAAATCCACATTCTTAAAAGTTTTATAAATTTTTTTTTTTGTCCTCACTGGCCTCCAAGTTTTCTAGGATGATGCAATGTCCAGCCATCAACACATTTGTGAAGGAATTTTTACTCCCCAAAAGAGCGCCCCCCCATGGCAGGAATAAAAAGTCCATTTTTTCTTGTCCCCTAAGGTAAAAATACACATTGTTGAGTGTCACGCCTGTACGCTTTGTCGTATTGACAAAAAATTTGACACACACGTGTATCTCAATAAGATCTACGAAAAAGTCAATGGGCGCGTATCTGTAAAATGTACGGCTAAAGGGCTATTTTGCATTTTTTGCCGATTCGCACACATTGGAATGTGGCTAACTCCTCCTAAGGCTTTCGTCCCACTGACACCAAATTTGCTCAGGCCAATCTACACCCCATGGCCATTCAAAGTTGTAAAAATCATGCCGCTGCACCCCATGGTTTACGTTCTAGGGGGCGCCAAAGATGACCCAAATATCCACATTCTTAAAAGTCGTTTTGGCCACTGCAGGAGTACAGAGTACTGCAGGATACACACACACAGACACACACACACACAGACACACACACACACACACACACACACAGACACACACACACACACTCAGAGTCTGTTTTTTAGCACCTGCAAAAACATGCTATTTACATATTTGACAACAATGCAGAGGCTTCCTTTTGCCCCTGAAAAAAATCAAATTTCTAACACAACTTGACTGCTCATTTCTCCAAAAGACAACCATGAAGCTCCATCCAAACCTGAAGCAGGCAGTTGGTGCATGTGTACAGTAACCTGAGGGGAGTGAGGTGACTGCTTCTGAGGAGAACATGAGCAGTGAAGATTCACCTTGGAGCGAGAACAGGGACGTGCACATGATTATACGGGGGCAGGGGCTCAAGTTTTTTCCAGTCGTTTATACAATATGGAAATTAATGTGAAATTAAAAAACAAAGTATTAATAGAAAGGTAATGACTGTCCTGTGTAGGTGACAGTGATATCCAATAGGCTAGGCACTCACGAGGCTGGCTGTGGCAAGTGTAAGTGAAAGCAACACGCACTGGCAGGAAGAACAGCAAACGCCGATGAAGGAAAAGGGTCTTTGCAGTGATGGGTGTTACCAGAGAGGACGATGGCCAGAGGACGCGAATGGGACGGGGAGGCAGCGCGGGGGGGGGGGGGGGGGGGCGACACAGCTCGGGCCCGCCAGTGCCCCAACGGGGCCCTAGTTATTATTATTATTTTTCCTCCGCTTTAAACTGGAAAATGGCCCACTTCCCACTGGCGAAAACTCATGAAATTTGGCAGGACGACCGGGCCTGGTGAAAAATTCGATATTCTGAAGTCGCCCAAACAATAAAATGCAAAATGGCTCCATAGCGCCCCCTAAGGTGGAAATTCACACTATTGACTGTCACGTCTGTACGTTTTGTCATATTGACACAAAAATTGACACACATATGTATCTCAATAAGATCTACAAAAAAGTCAGTGCGGGCGTATCTGTCAAATGTACGGTTAAAGGGTTATTTCGCATTTTTTGCCGATCCGCACACATTGGAATTTCGCTAACTCCTCCGAAGGCTTTCGTTCCACTGGCACCACATTTGCTCAGGCCAGTCTACACCCCATGGCCATTAAAAGTTGTACAAATCATGACGCTGCACCCCACGGTTTAGGTTCTAGGGGGCGCCAAAGATAACCCAAAAATCCACATTCTTAAAAGTCTTATAACTTTTTATTTTTGTCCTCACTGGCCTCCAAGTTTTCTAGGATGATGCAATGTCCAGCCATCAACACATTTGTGAAGGAATTTTTACTCCCCAAAAGAGCGCCCCCCCATGGCAGGAGAAAAAAGTCAATTTTTTCTTGTCCCCTTACATGAAAATACACATTGTTGAGTGTCACGCCTGAACGCTTTGTCATATTGACACAAAAATTGACAATCATGTGTATCTCAATTAGATCTACGAAAAAGTCAAAGAGCGCGTATCTGTATAATGTACGGTTAAAGGGCTATTTCGCATTTTTTGCCGATTCGCACATATTGGAATGTGGCTATCTCCTCCTAAGGCTTTCGTCCCACTGATACCAAATTTGCTCAGGGCAATCTACACCCCATGGCCATTCAAAGTTGTAAAAATCATGACGCTGCACCCCACGGTTTACGTTCTAGGGGGCGCCAAATATGACCCAAAAATCCACATTCTTAAAAGTCATTTTGGCCACTGCAGGAGTACAGAGTACTGCAGTTCTAGGGGGCGCCAAAGATGACCCAAAAATCCACATTCTTAAAAGTCTTTTTGGCCACTGCAGGAGTACAGAGTACTGCAGGATACACACACATATACACACACGCCAACACACACACACACACACACACACACACACACACACACACACACACACACACACACACACACACACACACACACACACTCAGAGTCTGTTTTTTAGCACCTGCAAAAACATGCTGTTTACATATTTGACAAGAATGCAGAGGCTTCCTTTTGCCCCTGAAAAAAATCAAATTTCAAACACAACTTGACTGGTCATTTCTCCAAAAGACAACCATGAAGCTCCATCCAAACCTGAAGCAGATAGTTGGTGCATGTGTACAGTAACCTGAGGGGAGTGAGGTGACTATTTCTGAGGAGAACATGAGCAGTGAAGATTCACCTTGGAGCTAGAACAGGGACGTGCACATGATTATACAGGGGCAGGGGCTCAAGTTTTTTCCAGTCATTTATACAATATGGAAATTAATGTGAAATTAAAAAACAAAGTATTAATAGAAAGGTTATGACTGTCCTGTGTAGATGACAGTGATATCCAATAGGCTAGGCACTCACGAGGCTGGCTGTGGCAAGTGTAAGTGAAAGCAACACGCACTGGCAGGAACAACAGCAAACGCCGATGAAGGAAAGGGTCTTTGCAGTGATGGGCGTTACCAGAGAGGACGCGAATGGGACGGGGAGGCAGCGCATTGGGGGGGGCAGCGCGACACGGCTCGGGCCCGCCAGTGCCCCAACGGGGCCCTAGTTATTATTTTTCTGCCCCTTTGAACTGGAAAATGGCCCACTTCCCACTGGTGAAAAGTCATGAAATTTGGCAGGACGACCGGGCCTGGTGAAAAATTCGATATTCTGAAGTCGCCCAAAAAATCAAATGCAAAATGGCTCCATAGCGCCCCCTAAGGTGAAAAATTCACATGATTGAGTGTCACGCCTGTACGCTTTGTCAAAATGACACAAAATTTTACACACACGTGTATCTCAATAAGATCTACAAAAAAGTCAGTGCGGGCGTATCTGTCAAATGTACGGTTAAAGGGCTATTTCGCATTTTTTGCCGATCCGCACACATTGGAATTTCGCTAACTCCTCCGAAGGCTTTCGTTCCACCGGCACCAAATTTGCTCAGGCCAATCTACACCCCATGGCCATTAAAAGTTGTACAAATCATGACGCTGCATCCCACGGTTTACGTTCTAGGGGGCGCCAAAGATAACCCAGAAATCCACATTCTTAAAAGTCTTATAACTTTTTATTTTTGTCCTCACTGGCCTCCAAGTTTTCTAGGATGATGCAATGTCCAGCCATCAACACATTTGTGAAGGAATTTTTACTCCCCAAAAGAGCGCCCCCCCATGGCAGGAGAAAAAAGTCCATTTTTTCTTGTCTCCTAAGGCGAAAATTCACACTATTGACTGTCACGCCTTTACGCTTTGTCATATTGACACAAAAATTGACACACACATGTATCTCAATAAGATCTACAAAAAAGTCAGTGCGGGCGTATCTGTCAAATGTACGGTGAAAGGGCTATTTCGCATTTTTTGCCGATCCGCACACATTGGAATTTCGCTAACTCCTCCGAAGGCTTTCGTTCCAAAGGCACCACATTTGCTGAGGCCAATCTACACCCCATGGCCATTAAAAGTTGTACAAATCATGACGCTGCACCCCACGGTTTACGTTCTAGGGGGCGCCAAAGATAACCCAAAAATCCACAGTCTTAAAAGTCTTATAACTTTTTATTTTTGTCCTCACTGGCCTCCAAGTTCTCTAGGATGATGCAATGTCCAGCCATCAACACATTTGTGAAGGAATTTTTACTCGCCAAAAGAGCGCCAACCCCATGGCAGGAGAAAAAAGTCCATTTTTTCTTGTCTCCTAAGGCGAAAATACACATTGTTGACTGTCACGCCTTTACGCTTTGTCAAAATGACACAAAATTTGACACACACATGTATCTCAATAAGATCTACAAAAAAGTCAGTGCGGGCGTATCTGTCAAATGTACGGTTAAAGGGTTATTTTGCATTTTTTGCCGATCCGCACACATTGGAATTTCGCTAACTCCTCCTAAATCTTTTGTCCCATCGGCTTCAAATTTGCTCAGGTCAATCTACACCCCATGGCCATTCAAAGTTGTACAAATCATGACGCTGCACCCCACAGTTTATGTTCTAGGGGGCGCCAAAGAGGACCCAAATATCCACATTTTTAAAAGTCTTATAACTTTTTATTTTTGTCCTCACTGGCCTCCAAGTTTTCTAGGATGATGCAATGTCCAGCCATCAACACATTTGTGAAGGAATTTTTTCTCCCCAAAAGAGCGCCCCCCCATGGCAGGAGAAACAGTCAAGTTTTTCCTGCCCATCGCTCAATGGCTCAAACGCATCGCTCTCTCTGCAAAACCGAAAGGAGGAGCAACTTGCCATTTGGATATATACTAGCTGTGTTTGTGCCCTCACTCATGGTCCAGACTTTTTTCAAATAGGACATGTAGTTTGTCTGCAGCGAGCGTTTTGGTAGAAACTGCGCCTCCCATTCATTATAATGGGAAATGACCACAGACAAGTGCGCACACCATCTTTGGACCTTGAGTGTGACGCGATCGGGAGGGGGAGGCGGTCGCGCTGGGGGCGGCGCGACGCGGCTCGGGCCCGACAGTGCCCCACCGGGGCCCTAGTATATTTTTTGAAACTTGTGACTTTTACTTCACTCCATTTGAACAACAAATATTGTACTTTCACCTACACTACATTTCTATGAAGAGTCTGATTTGTCCAAGAGGGGATGCCGTACCTCTACCTCACACATGTGCTACTCAGATTGGGCATGTAACCTTTGAGCTAACATTGCTCAGATAACGATTACAGTTGGTTTTTGCAGTCCTAATAATGGCTACGGCAGATACAGACGACAATTCCACACCAGAGCACCAACAGTCATATCTGAAGTCCACGTTTGAGATTGTTCAAATGGAGAATGATTCATATCCATGTAAATGTTTTCTTTGTTTGCCACGCACAAAATTCATCATCACCAACAAAAACTCACTGTCATACCTGAGGAAGCATGTCGGGTGTTGAATAAAAACATGAAAATGGTATGGTTGTCTTTTTGTCGAGTCAATCGTGTTTCAGAAGGCATTTCAGTAGGCATCGTAGCATATTTTTCAAGCTTCCCTCTGATCATTCTTTGGTCTAAAAGAGGTCTAAATGACGTATAAATGTAGCCTAGACGACTGGTCTAAAATCAGGCTACCACAGGTCTAAAAATTAAAGGTTTTTTAGACTTCTAAATTTAGACCAAGTTTGGACCAAGTCTAAATCTGGGCTATATCTTTACCATACTGTATTTTGCTCAGGGACTATCATCATTGTTACCTCCGCCAAGGAGGTTATGTTTTCAGTAGCGTTGGTTTGTTTGTCTGTTAGCAACTTTACGGAGAAAGCAACTGACAGAGTGACTTGAAATTTTCACCAGAGGTGCACCTCAGCCCCAGGAGGATCTCATTAAATTTTAGTGGTGATCAGGATCGCCTTCTGGATCCAGGAGTTTTTTGAAGGATTCTTCATCATTGTGAGATAGGGCAAATTTTGGAATTTTTGCATTTAACTCTATAAAAATGGCCAGAGTCTTTAGTAAAAAATGACACAATAGGATCTCAATGAGTTTTATGAGGTGTCAAAGGTTGATCCTTATCCAGACAAAATTCCGGATACTGTGATCCAGAACACACAAAAATAAGGGTGTCATTGGAATTTTCAATGCTGAAAGATAACCAATGGGCGGCACAGTGGTGTAGTGGTTAGCACTGTCACCTCACAACCAGAAGGTCCTGGGTTCGTATACGGGTCAGGGCTTTTCTTGTTTTATGAACAGTGAACATACCAGTTTAAACACAAATAAACGTTAATAAAAGACACGTAACACTAAAAGTTTTGCTGTGAATCACAATATAAGGGGGGACATGAGCTGCTTGGCGGAGGTCTGCACTCTCCGAGTGCTTTTCTAGTGTTCTGTAAATTCATTGTGGCAACAACACAACAACACGCTGACATAACAATGAAAATGTACTTTAAATATTTGTGTATTTTCAAAAGCACATACTCAAGCACTTTAACTTAAGCAAGAATTGGACTGAATAACTTTGACTTGTAATTAAGTAAAATTTGACCAGGAGTATATATACTTTACTAAAGTAATGGAGTATAGTACCTTGTCCATCACTGCTGATTTGTGACACAAACAACATTTCATAGACGGTCAAAATTCGACTAATTTTAACAGTCATTTTTTTGTATCCAGGTGACAGACACGCAAACTTTACTGATTGGTCCATCTGAATTCCCTCCTTTAGTTGATGTAATCTGAGAATACATTTATAAATGTGAGAAGAGATAGCTGGGACTATTTGGGGCTGAGTTATCCCCTCCTTTAACAGGGGGGGAGAGAAATTAGCCCAATGGATAACACTTCAGTGTTTTTTCTCTCAGGTCTTAATGAGACAAAGAAATATCGCCTCGTCATTTTCATCCTCACTTTACTTTGTTACTGTTCAATTTTGTTTGTTAATCTAGTTCTCATTGTGACGATTATCATTGATAAAAACCTGCATGAACCCATGTATATTCTACTGTGTGCATTTTGCTTTAATGGGCTGTACGGATCAACTGGTTTCTTCCCAAAGCTTCTCTGGGATCTGCTGTCTCCAGTTCATGTTATCTCTTATTTTGGATGTTTAATTCAATCTCTGGTGGTGATCTCATTTGCCTGTGCTGATCTATCAATTCTTGCAGTAATGGCCTATGACAGGTATGTGGCAATATGTCGACCACTGAAGTACCACTCCCTCATGTCAAAGCAGAGACTGGTGAAGTTGGTGTGTTTCTCTGTGATCACTCCTTTTGCTGTAATATCAACTAACATTTACTTGGTATCAAGGTTAAAGCTCTGCAGTAACCGTGTTTCCAGATTATTCTGTATAAACTGGGTTTTTGTTACACTTGCTTGTTTTCCAGCTGAAACTGTTCTTAATAACATAGTTGCCTATATCTCAATTGTAATTTATGTTCTTCATGGTGTTTTTATATTTTGGTCCTACATCTATCTTATCAAAACTTGTGTGAATTCTATAGAAAACAGAGCAAAATTCATGCAGACATGTGTGCCTCATTTAACATCTCTGCTGACTTTTCTCCTGACTTTACTTTTTGATATCATGTATCTCCGATTTGGTTCTAAAAATATATCACAAACCATCCAAAACTTTTTTGCAATAGAGTTTCTTGTCATTCCCCCTTTAATGAACCCACTTATCTATGGTTTTAAACTGAAGAAGATCAGAAACAGAATTGTGGGTTTTGTAAGAACCAAATAATTTCACTAGTGCTTGATTGAGTACAGTCAGGAGGCTGATAAAAGTTTTTGCGAGAGAGAGAAATGCTTGTAAGTGTAATATTCAACCTCCAAGGACAAGCACTGCTGTGACAATAATAACAGTACAAAGTGTCTACATGACTGTGTTTTCTAATTATGTATAAGGAGCTATTAAATAAATAAATAAATCTGATCAGTGATGTTTATGGTAACTATCTTCTAAATCATGCTATTGTCCTTTTTCTCATCCTATTTCAAATGAAAAAATATGTGGTGTGTTTTACCGTGAGGCACAGCGTTTGTTGTTAAATTATGGTTGTGTAAACTCCTGTAGGTTTATTTAAAATATGTATCAAAATGTTAGACAGTTTTAAGAAAATGCTTTAATTTTATTGAATTAAATATGAACTCAACTATCTCTACATCATTTGGATCAGGTAAATGGTATGTCGATACTTTACAGCTTCTATTATGGTGAAATATCTGAATAAGGGGGAATACTGGAAAAAGTCACAAACAAGCCGCTTTTTTGTGGGGGAACCCTGACGAGTCCATCACTGACTGCAGTGGAGTTTCGCAGCTCAAGGAAGAACATTTATGATTATTACTTCGTGGAAATGCAATCAGAGTTCTTGTGTATCTTGTCGGTGCACTGCAGACGCAGTAGTTCCTCTGCCTAAGTGTCTTGGTCTGATTGCATTTCTATAAAGTAATAATCATAAAGTTTCTGCTGCACTCGGCGATAGACTCGTCAGGGCTCCCCCTTACAAACAAGCGGCTGCTAGAGGAGAGTGGATGAGTTGTGTTTAGTCTCTTTGCTAAAGAAATTATGCAAAGCTAAAAAGATGTTTGAAGGCTGGGACCCTTTATGAACTGTTGATGAAGTTAGGTGCTGTTCCGAGCATTATTTGTGGTTATAGAGTGGCGTTTGGTTGACATTTGCGCGTGGAGACGTAGACCGTTGTGTATTTCTATCGTGCGGTCGTTGCTGAAATTGGCATAACTAGAGAGGCAAGCAGTCGGCAACATTCATCTCTTGAGGGGGTGTCTAACTCGTTGTTATGGTGTGTTTGACCCTAACTTAAACATACACCGGAATATCCCTTTAAACAGACAAACACAGGTCACATAGTTGTATGACTTACATAAATTTTCATGCAAGCTGCTTTGTTGTTTGGAATATGAACCTGGGTGGTGTAAATGTGGTTTTAATGAGTAGCCATGTCTGCTTCAGGTTTGCCTACTGATAGTGTGACACTTTGTATAAGGGCAGTAGCATCATACTTTCACCTGGTATGTCTGTAACCTCAGATCTGCTACTCTATCTTCACATAAACTCAACTTTAATTTTTTTTATTATACTTATGCACCTGCAAAATTTGCACCAATCACCCTGAATTATTTTGTGCTTTGCAATAAACACACTTTAAATGGTCCATCTGCTTCATACATTCAAGAAAAAAATTGATGTTAATTCATGGACTCAGACTGAAAACATCCTCATCACATTTCCTCTTCTATCACTGTGCTGAGAGGGAAAAGAAACCGAAATGAAAAGTAGACAAGAATATTTGATTGTGGACACTGAGAGTAACAATGTTTTGTTTCCTTCTGAAACATCTATTTAAAAAAGTTCCCGATTGAAGTCCATAATGAAATTTGAGAGGATATTTTTTCACAGACAAAATGCCCCTAATTCGTCTGCTAGCAAGTTTTCGGAGCTTTTTATCTCTGCATCTTTAACTGCCCTCAACCCAGATTTTAATCCAGTTTTTAACACTGAAGAGCTTGTCTCTCTTTTTAACAGTATGTGTGGAACCATCCTGGACTCTGTAGCTCCTCTGAAAAAGAAAAGATCTAACAGAGAACCCCAACCCTGGCTCACAGAGTCCACCCATGAACTAAAGAGAATTTGTAGACGAAACGAACGCAAATGGAAGAAAACTGGGTTGGTGGTTTTCCTCGAAATTTGGAGAGACTCCTTGAAAAACTACCAGAAGGCAGTTAAGGATGCAAGGGCAGCATTTTACTCAAATTTGATTTTAGCTAATTATTCAAACCCCAGAATTTTATTCAAGGTTTTAGAGTCTCTTTCAAACCCTTCCCCCTCTTATTTTACTGATGATTCTCAAGAAACCTGTGAGAAGTTTTTAATTCATTTTATTAACAAGGTTATGGACATCAGGCATCAAATCACCCCTCCCAGTCTCCCTGTGCTCTTAAGCCGGGAAGTTAAGCACTTTTTTAGTAGTTTTGAGCCGGTGTCCTTAAAATTTTTATCTGATATTTTAGCCAAAATGAAACCAGCTACGTGCAGTCTTGATTCTATCCCCACCAGATTTCTCAAAGAGGTTTTTAACGTGGTTGGGCCTTGCATTTTATCCATCATTAATAGCTCTCTAGTGGAGGGAGTATTTCCCTCTGCTTTTAAACACGCTGTGGTCCAACCCCTTTTAAAGAAGCCAAACCTTGACCCCTCTGATTTTAACAATTTTAGACCAATTTCAAAACTTCCATTTTTATCCAAACTTTTAGAGAAGGTGGTTTCTAAACAGCTTTTAGGTTTTATGTCCGAAAACAACCTCTTTGAGAAATTTCAGTCTGGTTTTAGAGCAGGTCACAGCACTGAGACTGCCCTCCTCCGTGTGACCAATGACCTTCTTTTAGCAGCAGATAGAGGGGAGGGCTCAATTTTAATTCTTTTAGATCTCAGTGCAGCTTTTGATACAGTTGATCATACCATT
This sequence comes from Xyrichtys novacula, assembly GCA_962446985.1. Lineage (NCBI taxonomy): Eukaryota > Metazoa > Chordata > Actinopteri > Labriformes > Labridae > Xyrichtys > Xyrichtys novacula. The sequence continues at coordinate 7,255,104 of OY660881.1, read as the reverse complement.
TTAATTGAACGTCTTAAAAACTGGGTGGGTGTCAGGGGCACTGCACTTGGCTGGTTTCAGTCGTATCTTTTAGAACGAACCTTTGCGGTCACCATAGGCAATCACACCTCCTCTACTTCTGCTATCGCCTGTGGTGTTCCGCAAGGTTCAGTTTTAGGTCCAATTTTATTTTCTATATACATGCTGCCCCTCGGCCAATTAATTCAGCGCCACAAAGTCTCCTTTCACTGCTATGCAGACGACACACAGATATACCTTCCTTTGAGACCTGAGGACCCAAGAGGCCTAGCTGCTGTCATGGACTGTCTAAGTGACATTAACTGTTGGATGGCACAAAATTTCCTTCAGCTAAATTATTCAAAATCTGAAATAATTCTCTGTAACATACAAAACTCCCCCCTCATTCAGTCTTGTCTCGGTCCACACTCAGTAATCATCAAACCAACAGCCAGAAATCTGGGAGTAACCTTTGATTCAGACCTCACCTTCTCCACCCATATCAACAAGATTGTCCAGTCCTGTTTCCTTCACCTGCGCTCCATTTCAAAGATTAAACAAATACTCACCCCACCAGATCTCGAAAAGATAATCCACGCCTTCATTTTCTCAAGACTGGACTATTGTAACTCTCTCCTCCCTGGTCTAAACAAGAAATCACTCTCTCGCCTCCAACTAGTTCAGAATGCAGCAGCTAGACTTTTAACTGGTTTTAGTCGACGGCATCACATCACCCCAATTTTAGCCTCCCTTCACTGGCTTCCTGTCAGCTTTAGAATTGATTTTAAGATTTTATTGATTACTTTTAAAGCGCTCAAAGGACTTGCTCCAAGCTACATTTCAGAGCTTTTAATATCTTATGAGCCAACTCGCAGCCTCAGATCCTCTAGCGAAGGCCTCCTGGTCGTTCCAAAGTCGAGGCTCAAGACTAAAGGTGATAGAGCTTTCTCCATCAGAGCTCCTCGACTTTGGAACGACCTGCCAGAGGAGATAAGGCGTGCAGAGACAGTCGCTTCTTTTAAGTCAATTTTAAAAACTCACTTTTACAGACTTGCCTTTATGTGATGCCATCTTTCATCTTTTATTGCCTTTTACCGTTTTTATTTTTCTCCTTTTTCTTTTACCTCTTTCACCTCTTTCTTATTTAGACTTACTGCCTTTTTAGCCTTTGTTTTACTTATAATCTTTTTATTGATTTTAATGTTTTCATTTTACTTTATTTTATATATATATATTTAATTCCACTTTATCATTTATATTACCATCATTTTATTTTATTATGATTTTATTATTATTATTAATATCCTCTTTTATACTTACTAGCCTGTTTTCTTCCCTCCTTTTCTATTTCTTTTTTTTTTGTTTTTTTTTGCTTTTATTTTGGTCCTCATGGTCCCATTTATTTTGTAGGGTTCTTGTATTGCCTGGGTTTCTTACGAAAAGTGAAACAGGCCTACAATTCAGATGCCTGTTTTTTAACTGAGCTTTTGTTTTTATGTGTTTTTATTTTCAATGTGCTGATGCTCTGTGCTTACAACTGTTGTCTAAGCACTTTGTAAACTTCTGTTTTTAAAGGTGCTATATAAATAAAATTATTATTATTATTATTATTATTAATTCTTATTCTCATTTTGTGTTGTGTTTATAGTTTGTATCCAGGTGACGATCATGCAAGCTGCAGTGATTGGTTCATTTGAATTCCCATCTTGTGTTCATGTAATCTTAAAGTACATTAATACGAGTAAAAACAGAGAGCTCAGACTGTGAGGGACTGGGTTGTACCAATTATGCCTCCTCCTTAAAAAAACTTGTCTCAATGGATAACTCTTCAATGTTTTTTCTCTCAGGTCTCAATGAGACAAAGAAATATCGCTTTGTCATTTTCTCTCTCACTTTACTTTGTTACTGTTCGATTCTGTTTGTTAATCTAGTTCTGATTGTGACGATAATCATAGATAAAAACCTGCATGAACCCATGTATATTCTACTGTGTGCATTCTGCTTTAATGGGCTGTACGGATCAACTGGATTCTACCCAAAGCTTCTCTGGGATCTTCTGTCTCCAGTCCATGTTATCTCTTATTATGGATGTCTAATTCAGGCTCTGATAATGCAAACCTTTGCCTGTGGTGATCTATCATTTCTTGCAGTAATGGCCTATGACAGGTATGTGGCAATATGTCGACCGCTGAAGTACCACTCCCTCATGTCAAAGCAGAGACTGGTGAAGTTGGTGTGTTTCTCTGTGATCACTCCTTTTGCTGTAATATCAACTAACATTTACTTGGCATCAAGGTTAAAGCTCTGCAGTAATCATATTGCCAGATTATTCTGTATAAACTGGGTTTTTGTTACCCTTGCTTGTTTTCAATCTGAAACTGTTCTTAATAACATAGTTGCCTATATCTCCATTGTAATTTATTTTCTTCATGGTGTTTTTATAGTTTGGTCCTACGCCTATCTCATCAAAACTTGTGTGAATTCTATAGAAAACAGAGCAAAGTTCATGCAGACATGTGTGCCTCATGTTATCTCGCTGTTGACTTTTCTTGTGACAATTCTTTTTGATCTTATGTATCTCAGATATGGTTCTAAAAGTGTATCTCAAACCATCAAAAACTTTATTTCAATAGAGTTTCTTATCATACCCCCTCTAATGAACCCACTTATCTATGGTTTTAAACTGAAGAAGATTAGAAACAGAATTCTGGGTTTTGTTCACGCCAAATAATTTGATTACAGTCAGGAGGCTGACAAAACTATATTAATACTAACTTTGTTTTAACCTGTAAAGATGCAACACGAAGTATTTACCATCTAATCAGTTATGTTTATGATAACAATATTCTAAATTATGCAATTGAAATATTTGAATAAGGAGGAAGTATGGGGGAAAAGTCTGCATTAGATGAATTGGTTTTTTTTTGCCATTACTTTCCCTCCTAGTTTTAATATTTTGTAAGTTCTTTTAAAATGTGGAGCCCTGACCACCAGTAACAGACTTACAAGCCAACAAAAGTGACAGCTGTAAGACATGCTGTGTTTAGTCAGCTTAGTTAGATTTTAATAATTTACATTTGTGCTTGAGTGCGTCTGCACTGACAACAGGAGCGATAGTGGGTAAATGGCCTGAATAATGTCAGGAGTATTCAATGACTTGTCCAAAATAAATTAATACACCTATTTTCAAGTATATCAATTCATCCATGTTTATGTAATAAACCTAAACAACTTAAGTAGAGTTGAATTGGTCATCAATTAACACACTTTGAATGGTCCATCTGCTTCATACACTCAAAAAGATGTTTTAATTTTAATTCATGGACTCAGACTCAAAACATCCTCTTCATGTTTCTTCTTCTATCACTGTGTTTGAATAGAAAAGAAACCAACATGAAAAGGAGACAAGAACATTTAATTGTGGACACTGAGAGTTAAAATATTTTTTCACAATCCACATGCCTCTGATTCTAATTTTCATTTTGTGTTGTGTTTAGAGTTTGTATCCAGGTGATGATCAGGCAAGCTACACCGATTGGTTCATTTGAATTCCCATCTTGTGTTTATATAATCTTAAAATACATTAATACCAGTAAAACAGAGAGCTCAGACTGTTAGGGACTGGGTTATACCAATTATGCCCCCTACATAAAACAGCTTGTCTCGATGGACAACTCTTCAGTGTTTTTTCTCTCAGGTCTCAATGAGACAAAGAAATACCGCTCTGTCATTTTCTCTCTCACTTTACTTTGTTACTGTTCGATTTTGTTTGTTAATTTAGTTCTCATTGTGACGATCATCATAGATAAAAACCTGCATGAACCCATGTATATTCTACTGTGTGCATTCTGCATTAATGGGCTGTTTGGATCAACTGGTTTCTACCCAAAGCTTCTCTGGGATCTGCTGTCTCCAGTCCATGTTATCTCTTATTCTGGATGTCTAATTCAGGCAATGGTAATGCACAATTTCGCCTGTGGTGATTTATCAATCCTTGCAGTAATGGCCTATGACAGGTATGTGGCAATATGTCGACCATTGGAGTACCACTCCCTCATGTCAAAGCAGAGACTGGTGAAGTTGGTGTGTTTCTCTGTGATCACTCCTTTTTTGTTCGTGTCAGCTAATCTTTTACTTACATCAATGTTAAAGCTGTGCAGTAATCATATTGCCAGATTATTCTGTATAAACTGGGTTATTGTTACACTTGCTTGTTTTCCAGCTGAAACTGTTCTTAACAACATTGCATCCTATACTACAATAGTTAGGGCCCGAGCGTAGCTGCTAAGCAGCTGCGAGAGCCCTATTATTCCTGATGGATTCTTCTTTCTTCTTCTTTAGGGCCCGAGCGTAGCTGCTAAGCAGCTGCGAGAGCCCTCTTGTTCCTGATGGATTCTTCTTTTGTTATTATTAGGGCCCGAGCGTAGCTGCTAAGCAGCTGCGAGAGCCCTCTTGTTCCTGATGGATTCTTCTTTCGTTATTTTTCCTCCGCTTTAAACTGGAAAATGGCCCACTTCCCACTGGTGAAAACTCAGGAAATTTGGCAGGACGACCGGGCCTGGTGAAAAATTCGATATTCTGAAGTCGCCCAAACAAAAAAATGAAAAATGGCTCCATAGCGCCCCCTATGGTGAAAACTCACCTGACGCCTGTACGCTTTGTCAAAATGACACAAAATTTGACACACATGTGTATCTCAATAACATCTACAAAAAAGTCAGTGTGGGCGTATCTGTCAAATGTACCGTTAAAGGGCTATTTCGCATTTTTTGCCGATCCGCACACATTGGAATTTCGCTAACTCCTCCGAAGGCTTTCGTTCCACCGGCAACAAATTTGCTCAGGACAATCTACACCCCATGGCCATTAAAAGTTGTACAAATCATGACGCTGCACCCCACGGTTTACATTCTAGGGGGCGCCAAAGATAACCCAAAAATCCACAGTCTTAAAAGTCTTATAACTTTTTATTTTTGTCCTCACTGGCCTCCAAGTTTTCTAGGATGATGCAATGTCCAGCCATCAACACATTTATGAAGAAATTTTTACTCCCCAAAAGAGCGCCCCCCCATGGCAGGAGAAAAAAGTCCATTTTTTCTTGTCCCGTAAGGTGAAAATACACATTGTTGAGTGTCACGCCTGAACGCTTTGTCATATTGACACAAAATTTGACACACACGTGTATCTCAATAAGATCTACGAAAAAGTCAAAGAGCACGTATCTGTATAATGTACAGTTAAAGGGCTATTTCGCATTTTTTGCCGATCCGCACACATTGGAATTTCGCTAACTCCTCCGAAGGCTTTCGTTCCACCGGCACCAAATTTGCTCAGGCCAATCTACACCCCATGGCCATTAAAAGTTGTACAAATCATGACGCTGCACCCCACGGTTTAGGTTCTAGGGGGCGCCAAAGATAACCCAAAAATCCACATTCTTAAAAGTCTTATAACTTTTTCTTTTTGTCCTCACTGGCCTCCAAGTTTTCTAGGATGATGCAATGTCCAGCCATCAACACATTTGTGAAGGAATTTTTACTCCCCAAAAGAGCGCCCCCCCATGGCAGGAGAAAAAAGTCCATTTTTTCTTGTCCCCTAAGGTGAAAATACACATTGTTGAGTGTCACGCCTATACGCTTTGTCAAAATGACACAAAAATTGACACACACATGTATCTCAATAAGATCTACGAAAAAGTCAATGCGCGCGTATCTGTCAAATGTACGGTAAAAAGGGTTATTCCGCATTTTTTGCCGATCCGCACACATTGGAATGTGGCTAACTCCTCCTAAGGCTTTCGTTCCACCGGCACCACATTTGCTCAGGCCAATCTACACCCCATGGCCATTAAAAGTTATTCAAATCATGACGCTGCACCCCACGGTTTAGGTTCTAGGGGGCGCCAAAGATAACCCTAAAATCCACATATTTAAAAGTCTTATAACTTTTTCTTTTTGGCCTCACTGGCCTCCAAGTTTTCTAGGATGATGCAATGTCCAGCCATCAACACATTTGTGAAGGAATTTTTACTCCCCAAAAGAGCGCCCCCCCATGGCAGGAGAAAAAAGTCCATTTTTTCTTGTCCCATAAGGTGAAAATACACATTGTTGAGTGTCACGCCTGTACGCTTTGTCATATTGACACAAAATTTGACAATCACGTGTATCTCAATAAGATCTATGAAAAAGTCAATGCGCAAATATCTGTAAAATGTACGGCTAAAGGGCTATTTTGCATTTTTTGCCGATTTGCACACATTGGAATGTGGCTAACTCCTCCTAAGGCTTTCGTCCCACTGACACCAAATTTGCTCAGGCCAATCTACACCCCATGGCAATTCAAAGTTGTAAAAATCATGACGCTGCACCCCACGGTTTAGGTTCTAGGGGGCGCCAAAGATGACCCAAATATCCACATTCTTAAAAGAATCCACATCCCCCCCCCTCCCCCCATGGCAGGAGAAAAAGTCCTGCCCATCGCTCAATGGCTCAATCGCATCGCTCTCTCGGCAAAAGCGAAAGGAGGAGCAACTTGCCATTTGGATATATCCTAGCTGTGTTTGTGCCCCACTCATGGTCCAGACTTTTTTCAAATAGGACATGTAGTTTGTCTGCAGCGAGTGTTTTGGTAGAAACTGCGCCTCCCATTCATTATAATGGGAAATGACCACAGACAAGTGCGCACTCCATCTTTGGACCTTGAGTGTGACGCGATCGGGAGGTGGAGGCGGTCGCGCTGGGGGCGGCGCGACGCGGCTCGGGCCCGACAGTGCCCCACCGGGGCCCTAGTTATTATTTTTCCTCCGCTTTAAACTGGAAAATGGCCCACTTCCCACTGGCGAAAACTCATGAAATTTGGCAGGACGACCGGGCCTGGTGAAAAATTCGATATTCTGAAGTCGCCCAAACAAGAAAATGCAAAATGGCTCCATAGCGCCCCCTAAGGTGAAAATTCACACTATTGACTGTCACGCCTGTACGCTTTGTCATATTGACACAAAAATTGACACACACATGTATCTCAATAAGATCTACAAAAAAGTCAGTGCGGGCGTATCTGTCAAATGTACGGTTAAAGGGTTATTTTGCATTTTTTGCCAGATCCGCACACATTGGAATTTCGCTAACTCCTCCGAAGGCTTTCGTTCCACCGGCACCACATTTGCTCAGGCCAATCTACACTCCATGGCCATTCAAAGTTGTACAAATCATAACGCTGCACCCCATGGTTTAGGTTCTAGGGGGCGCCAAAATAACCCAAAAATCCACATTTTAAAAGTCTTATAACTTTTTTTTTTGTCCTCACTGGCCTCCAAGTTTTCTAGGATGATGCAATGTCCAGCCATCAACACATTTGTGAAGGAATTTTTACTCCCCAAAAGAGCGCCCCCCCATGGCAGGAAAAAAAGTCCATTTTTTCTTGTCCCCTAAGGTGAAAATACACATTGTTGAGTGTCACGCCTGTACGCTTTGTCGTATTGACAAAAAATTTGACACACACGTGTATCTCAATAAGATCTACGAAAAAGTCAATGGGCGCGTATCTGTAAAATGTACGGCTAAAGGGCTATTTTGCATTTTTTGCCGATTCGCACACATTGGAATGTGGCTAACTCCTCCTAAGGCTTTCGTCCCACTGACACCAAATTTGCTCAGGCCAATCTACACCCCATGGCCATTCAAAGTTGTAAAAATCATGCCGCTGCACCCCATGGTTTACGTTCTAGGGGGCGCCAAAGATGACCCAAATATCCACATTCTTAAAAGTCGTTTTGGCCACTGCAGGAGTACAGAGTACTGCAGGATACACACACACAGACACACACACACACAGACACACACACACACACACACACACACAGACACACACACACACACTCAGAGTCTGTTTTTTAGCACCTGCAAAAACATGCTATTTACATATTTGACAACAATGCAGAGGCTTCCTTTTGCCCCTGAAAAAAATCAAATTTCTAACACAACTTGACTGCTCATTTCTCCAAAAGACAACCATGAAGCTCCATCCAAACCTGAAGCAGGCAGTTGGTGCATGTGTACAGTAACCTGAGGGGAGTGAGGTGACTGCTTCTGAGGAGAACATGAGCAGTGAAGATTCACCTTGGAGCGAGAACAGGGACGTGCACATGATTATACGGGGGCAGGGGCTCAAGTTTTTTCCAGTCGTTTATACAATATGGAAATTAATGTGAAATTAAAAAACAAAGTATTAATAGAAAGGTAATGACTGTCCTGTGTAGGTGACAGTGATATCCAATAGGCTAGGCACTCACGAGGCTGGCTGTGGCAAGTGTAAGTGAAAGCAACACGCACTGGCAGGAAGAACAGCAAACGCCGATGAAGGAAAAGGGTCTTTGCAGTGATGGGTGTTACCAGAGAGGACGATGGCCAGAGGACGCGAATGGGACGGGGAGGCAGCGCGTTGGGGGGGGGGGGGGGGGGGGGGCGACACAGCTCGGGCCCGCCAGTGCCCCAACGGGGCCCTAGTCTTCTTATTATTTTTCTGCCCCTTTGAACTGGAAAATGGCCCACTTCCCACTGGTGAAAAGTCATGAAATTTGGCAGGACGACCGGGCCTGGTGAAAAATTCGATATTCTGAAGTCGCCCAAAAAATCAAATGCAAAATGGCTCCATAGCGCCCCCTAAGGTGAAAAATTCACATGATTGAGTGTCACGCCTGTACGCTTTGTCAAAATGACACAAAATTTGACACACACGTGTATCTCAATAAGATCTACAAAAAAGTCAGTGCGGGCGTATCTGTCAAATGTACGGTTAAAGGGCTATTTCGCATTTTTTGCCGATCCGCACACATTGGAATTTCGCTAACTCCTCCGAAGGCTTTCGTTCCACCGGCACCAAATTTGCTCAGGCCAATCTACACCCCATGGCCATTAAAAGTTGTACAAATCATGACGCTGCATCCCACGGTTTACATTTTAGGGGGCGCCAAAGATAACCCAGAAATCCACATTCTTAAAAGTTGTATAACTTTTTATTTTTGTCCTCACTGGCCTCCAAGTTTTCTAGGATGATGCAATGTCTAGCCATCAACACATTTGTGAAGGAATTTTTACTCCCCAAAAGAGCGCCCCCCATGGCAGGAGAAAAAACTCCAGTTTTTCTTCCCCCCTAAGGTGAAAATTCACATTATTGAGTGTCACGCCTGTACGCTTTGTCATATTGAAACAAACTTTAACAATCACGTGTTTCTCAATAAGATCTACGAAATAGTCGATGGGCGCGTATCTGTAAAATGTACGGTTAAAGGGCTATTTCGCATTTTTGGTCGATTCGCACACATTGGAATGTGGCTAACTCCTCCTAAAGCTTTCGTTCCACTGACACCAAATTTACTCAGGCCAATCTACACCCCATGGCCATTCAAAGTTGTAAAAATCATGACGCTGCACCCCACGGTTTATGTTCTAGGGGGCGCCAAAGATAACCCAAAAATCCACATTCTTAAATGTCTTATAACTTTTTATTTTTGTCCTCACTGGCCTCCAAGTTTTCTAGGATGATGCAATGTCCAGCCATCAACACATTTGTGAAGGAATTTTTACTCCCCAAAAGAGCGCCCCCCATGGCAGGAGAAAAAAGTCCATTTTTTCTTGTCCCCTAAGGTGAAAATACACATTGTTGAGTGTCACGCCTGAACTCTTTGTCATATTGACACAAAAATTAACAATCATGTGTATCTCAATTAGATCTACGAAAAAGTCAAAGAGCGCGTATCTGTATAATGTACGGTAAAAGGGCTATTTTGCATTTTTTGCCGATTCGCACACATTGGAATTTCGCTAACTCCTCCGAAGGCTTTCGTCCCACTGACACCATAGTTGCTCAGGCCAATCTACAACCCATGGCCATTCAAAGTTGTACAAATCATGACGCTGCACCCCACGGTTTAGGTTCTAGGGGGCGCCAAAGATAACCCAAAAATCCACAGTCTTAAAAGTCTTATAACTTTTTATTTTTGTCCTCACTGGCCTCCAAGTTTTCTAGGATGATGCAATGTCCAGCCATCAACACATTTGTGAAGGAATTTTTACTCCCCAAAAGAGCGCCCCCCATGGCAGGAGAAAAAGTCAAGTTTTTCCTGCCCATCGCTCAATGGCTCAAACGCATCGCTCTCTCGGCAAAACCGAAAGGAGGAGCAACTTGCCATTTGGATATATACTAGCTGTGTTTGTGCCCTCACTCATGGTCCAGACTTTTTTCAAAAAGGACATGGAGTTTGTCTGCAGCGAGCGTTTTGGTAGAAACTGCGCCTCCCATTCATTATAATGGTAAATGACCACAGACAAGTGCGCACACCATCTTTGGACCTTGAGTGTGACGCGATCGGGAGGGGTAGGCGGTCGCACTGGGGGCGGCGCGACACGGCTCGGGCCCGCCAGTGCCCCACCGGGGCCCTAGTTCTTTCTTTCTTTCTTCTTTTTCCTCCCCTTTGAACTGGAAAATGGCCCACTTCCCACTGGCGAAAACTCATGAAATTTGGCAGGACGACCGGGCCTGGTGAAAAATTCGATATTCTGAAGTCGCTTAAACAATAAAATGCAAAATGGCTCCATAGCGCCCCCTAAGGTGGAAATTCACACTATTGACTGTCACGCCTGTACGCTTTGTCATATTGACACAAAAATTGACACACATATGTATCTCAATAAGATCTACAAAAAAGTCAGTGTGGCCGTATCTGTCAAAATTACGGTTAAAGGGTTATTTCGCATTTTTTGCCGATCCGCACACATTGGAATTTCGCTAACTCCTCCGAAGGCTTTCGTTCCACCGGCACCACATTTGCTCAGGCCAATCTACACCCCGTGGCCATTAAAAGTTATCAAAATCATGACGCTGCACTCCAAGGTTTAGGTTCTAGGGGGCGCCAAAGATAACACTAAAATCCACATATTTAAAAGTCTTATAACTTTTTATTTTTGTCCTCACTGGCCTCCAAGTTTTCTAGGATGATGCAATGTCCAGCCATCAACACATTTGTGAAGGAATTTTTACTCCCCAAAAGAGCGCCCCCCCATGGCAGGAGAAAAAAGTCCATTTTTTCTTGTCCTCTAAGGTGAAAATACACATTGTTGAGTGTCACGCCTATACGCTTTGTCAAAATGACACAAAAATTGACACACACATGTAACTCAATAAGATCTACAAAAAAGTCCATGCGCGCGTATCTGTCAAATGTACAGTTAAAGGGTTATTCCGCATTTTTTGCTGATACGCACACATTGGAATTTCGCTAACTCCTCCGAAGGCTTTCGTTCCACCGGCACCACATTTGCTCAGGCCAATCTACACCCCATGGCCATTAAAAGTTATTCAAATCATGATGCTGCACCCCATGGTTTAGGTTCTAGGGGGCGCCAAAAATAACCCAAAAATCCACATTCTTAAATGTTTTATAACTTTTTATTTTTGTCCTCACTGGCCTCCAAGTTTTCTAGGATGATGCAATGTCCAGCCATCAACACATTTGTGAAGGAATTTTTACTCCCCAAAAGAGCGCCCCCCCATGGTAGGAGAAAAAAATTCAATTTTTTCTTGTCCCCTTACATAAAAATACACATTGTTGAGTGTCACGCCTGAACGCTTTGTCATATTGACACAAAAATTGACAATCATGTGTATCTCAATTAGATCTACGAAAAAGTCAAAGAGCGCGTATCTGTATAATGTACGGTTAAAGGGCTATTTTGCATTTTTTGCCGATTCGCACACATTGGAATGTGGCTATCTCCTCCTAAGGCTTTCGTCCCACCAATACCAAATTTGCTCAGGGCAATCTACACCCCATGCCCATTCAAAGTTGTAAAAATCATGACGCTGCACCCCACGGTTTACGTTCTAGGGGGCGCCAAAGATGACCCAAAAATCCACATTCTTAAAAGTCATTTTGGCCACTGCAGGAGTACAGAGTACTGCAGTTCTAGGGGGCGCCAAAGATGACCCAAAAATCCACATTCTTAAAAGTCTTTTTGGCCACTGCAGGAGTACAGAGTACTGCAGGATACACACACATATACACACACGCTAACATACACACACACACACACACACACACACACACACACACACACACACACAGACACACACACACACTCAGAGTCTGTTTTTTAGCACCTGCAAAAACATGCTGTTTACATATTTGACAAGAATGCAGAGGCTTCCTTTTGCCCCTGAAAAAAATCAAATTTCAAACACAACTTGACTGTTCATTTCTCCAAAAGACAACCATGAAGCTCCATTTCAAACCTGAAGCAGATAGTTGGTGCATGTGTACAGTAACCTGAGGGGAGTGAGGTGACTATTTCTGAGGAGAACATGAGCAGTGAAGATTCACCTTGGAGCTAGAACAGGGACGTGCACATGATTATACAGGGGCAGGGGCTCAAGTTTTTTCCAGTCATTTATACAATATGGAAATTAATGTGAAATTAAACCACAAATATGTGTGATGAACTGTTTTTAAAACTTAAACTTCAAATAAAAATTGTAAACTTCAAAACATATGCAAATTTTTAACAAAGAACATAGTAATTTACCTCTATTTACATCAAAATGCAGGCAATGGCCCAGGCGTTCTTTGTAAAATTATTTACAAAACACTGTATAGTCTCACAAATGTCACTTTTTATTTATGCCACTACAAAAAAACATGATGTAAATGATGCATGATGTAAAACATGATGTAAAAAACTTGTGTAGATCCTCCTCTATGTCAGTCCATGTGTAATTTTTCCATAATTCTTTGTTTTTTGCAGCATTTTTGTTAGTGTAACTGCAGATTGTGCTGACAGTGTCTATGGCACACAAAAAAAAAAAAAATTAAAATGCCTCAACATGAACCCCTGGTGGTCTCTGAGGGTGAAACCTGCTAACTGCTGCAGCTCTGTCAGCTTCAGTCTCCCATGCAGAGCTCTGAGCGCATGTGTGGCTCTGCACCCTTAGCAGCGTTGCTAACTCCTCAGTAAGGAAAGCCTGCTTCATGTCAGAGTCTCTAAACTCCAGAAGAAGTCGATAAAAGTCCCTTTCTTTCTAAAAAATAGTCGTTAGGGTGTCTGAAAAGTCATTGAATCTAACAACAAAGTCGCTAGGTTTGCAACTACGTGTCCCAGACTGCATCCCTGCTGAGAGTCCCTCCCTCCCTTTTCATGTTGCAGGAAGAACGTAAGCGCCCGCCTCTGTCAATCAGTCACCATATAATTTTGGATTGGTTGTTGTGGTGAAGTTTTCCACCAATAGGAGAGATGTTGTGGTGTGTTTTTTTTTTTATTTGGCAAGCCTTTTCCGCCTGTAAGACCTGTCGCTAATGTCTGCATGCTATGTTTTCCTGTCTCATACAGCGCGATCGAGCGCCGAACGTGATCAAAATAAGCAGAAAAAAAGTATCGCGGACTTAATTTATCATAACTCTGGTTTTATTTGGCCTATCAACACAATTTAAAAACTGGTATATAGGTTGAGGTCCTCACTTTTGAGATAAGTTGAAACGGAGAGTCAACGAGGCTCCGTCTTGCAGCTACATCCGGTTAAATATGTCATGTGACTTGAGCGCACACACAGACACACACACACGCACACACACACACACACACACACACACACACACACACACACACTCAGAGTCTGGTTTTTAGCACCTGCAAAAACATGCTATTTACATATTTGACAAAAATGCAGAGGCTCCTTTTGCCCCTGAAAAAAATCAAATTTCAAACACAACTTGACTGCTCATTTCTCCAAAAGACAACCATGAAGCTCCATCCAAACCTGAAGCAGGCAGTTGGTGCATGTGTACAGTAACCTGAGGGGAGTGAGGTGAGTGCTTCTGAGGAGAACATGAGCAGTGAAGATTCACCTTGGAGCTAGAACAGAGACATGCACATGATTATACAGGGGCAGGGGCTCAAGTTTTTTCCAGTCGTTTATACAATATGGAAATTAATGTGAAATTAAAACACAAAGTATTAATAGAAAGGTAATGACTGTCCTGTGTAGGTGACAGTGATATCCAATAGGCTAGGCACTCACGAGGCTGGCTGTGGCAAGTGTAAGTGAAAGCAACACGCACTGGCAGGAAGAACAGCAAACGCCGATGAAGGAAAAGGGTCTTTGCAGTGATGGGCGTTACCAGAGAGGGCGATGGCCAGAGGACACAAATGGGACGGGGAGGCAGCACGTTGGGGGGGGGGACGCGACACGGCTCGGGCCCGCCAGTGCCCCAACGGGGTCCTAGTTGTATATGTTCTTCATGGTGTTTTTATAGTTTGGTCCTACATGTATCTCATCAAAACCTGTGTGAATTCTATAGAAAACAGAGCAAAGTTCATGCAGACATGTGTGCCTCATGTTATCTCACTATTGACTTTTCTTATGACTATTCTTTTTGATCTTATGTATGTCAGATATGGGTCTAAAAATATATCACAAACTATCCAAAACTTTATTTCAATAGAGTTTCTTGTCATTCCTCCTCTAATGAACCCACTTATCTATGGTTTTAAATTGAAGAAGATTAGAGACAGAATTTTGGGTTTTTTTGCAACTAAATAACTTGGCCAATAATTGATTGAGTACAGTCAGAAGGCTTACAAAACTACTTTGTATTTTTTAGCTCTAAAGATGTCAAATTTGTATAACCATGTTTGTATTTGAATCAAGTATTTACAAAAAAAGAACTGAGAGAAGAATCAAGAGAATGTAACAGATTGGGGAGAGTGGGGTAAGATGAGCCAATTTTTCATATTTCAGATCACTCCATCAAGTCAATCATAGTTTTGGTCTCTAACTATTGTATCTACATATATTTCAAGATGTTGTGCATCCCTGCAAACCAACAGAATGAGTGTAAACAAAACTGTCTTGATAATATAGCATGCTAAAAAGGTGGTCTCCTGTGGCCACAGCCCTCCCTCACCATCTCTCTCTCTAAATAACAGTCACTTCTTCACATTCATGTGTATTTTTATCTATTATACACTATTTAACTGGTAAAGTCATTCTTTTTATTATTATAATTGCATATACCTGCTAAAAAGCTGTTTTGTAAAAAGTCATTTTAACATGAGAATGTCTTTTAGTGATTCAGAACATTCACAGCTGTATTTTTTAAAAGAAAAAGTCAAACATTTCAACAATCTGAACTGAAACTCTGATCCTCTCATCAGACTCATGTACTTTTTCAGTTGAACCACTGGCTCATCTTACCCCAGAACTACTATAATGACTTTATTAGTCCTCTAAGCTAAAATGGTAGACTATATGTCAGGTTTTTGACCTCATGTTGTAGCTCATAGATACCACAATTGATGTGTAAAACAAATTTAAAATGATCTTTTTTGGTCTGAACACAATTCTAATAAAATTTTTGACAGACTAAATTCACTTTCAAGAGTGAAAAATGTTTTTTTTTTAAAATAAATGTCTAACCCCTTCACCCATGAGCTTCTAACCTTCACAGACTCCATGAATTGATGCCCATCTCCTAAATATTTGGTCACATGATCAATTTCTTTTACCATTTCCAAGCAACAGGGGGTGGCTCAACTTACCCCACTCTCTCCTAATAGAAACTCATGTCTCAACATGTCTTTTTTTTTTTTTTTTTGTCCTTTTCAATCAAGAAAAAATCAGATTGTCTTCTGTCAACCAATTTTTCCATGTGCTATGGCTGTGTAAAATCCTGCTAATGTTTAAAACACTGCTTAGTTATGTCAGCCATGACAGCCCCACAAAAGCCCAGGCCTTAAGCAACCTCAGCCGCAGAGATAGAAGAGCCCACATCTGAGTCCCTGACCCTGCTTTCTCATTGGAAGACGTGTTGGTAGGATCGAGAAGGTCTTCATAGTATTCCTTTTGACTACGCCAGAAACCCTCTCCTAACTTGGTGCCATTTACTAAATCCACCGACAATGAGCTGCGAGTCTGGAAGAAACTTTCAACTCTATAGTTGAACCTCTTTAGTAATACTGGGTCCTTGTCTATAAGCTCCAACATCGTTAAAACGTATTACATTTTTGTCTACCCACCCAAACTCTGTAGCCCTCTGTAGCTTTAACACCTTTTGGTCCCATCTCATAGGTTGCCTATACCTCAAGCTTCATCACTTCACCTTCTCATTCATTCTTTTATTTAATAATGTTATCAACATTCTCACTGGCAAACACTGACATCACTACTTATTTGTTCAGTTGCCTTGTCATTTATTTGGAATAACTATTCACATCAAAGAAAAGTTATTTTTGTGTAGTTGTGTTGAGTGCTCACTTTTTCCTTTGTTTTATAATTACTTTTACCCAAAGTAAATATAAGAGGGCATTTATCTTAATCAAGATTAAAGCACAATTTCATTTTTAATTATGTGTTGAGTTTAGAGTTTGTTTCCAGGTGATGAACAGGCAAAGTACAATGATTGGTCCATTTCAGTTTCCATCCTCTGATGACGTAATGGTAGAGTACATTATTACCACTGAGAGGAGAGAGTTCAGACTGCAAGAGATTTATCCCCTCCATACAAAAGCTTGTCTTGATGGACAACTCTTCAGTGTTTTTTCTCTCAGGTCTCAATGAGACAAAGAAATATCGCTTCATCATTTTCTCTCTCACTTTACTTTGTTACTGTTTGATTTTGTTTGTTAATCTAGTTCTCATTGTGACAATCATCATAGATAAAAACCTGCATGAACCCATGTATATTCTACTGTGTGTGTTTTGCATTAATGGGCTGTTTGGATCAACTGGTTTCTACCCAAAGCTTCTCTGGGATCTGCTGTCTCCAGTCCATGTTATCTCTTATTCTGGATGTCTAATTCAGGCTCTGGTAATGTACACTTTTGCCTGTGCTGATCTATCAATCCTTGCAGTAATGGCCTATGACAGGTATGTGGCTATATGTCGACCATTGGAGTACCACTCCATCATGTCAAAGCAGAGACTGGTGAAGTTGGTGTGTTTCTCTGTGATCACTCCTTTTTTGTTCATGTCAGCTAATGTTTTACTTACATCAATGTTAAAGCTCTGCAGTAATCATATTGCCAGATTATTCTGTATAAACTGGGTTATTGTTACACTCGCTTGTTTTCCAGCTGAAACTGTTCTTAACAACATTGCATCCTATACTACAATAGTTGTATATGTTCTTCATGGTGTTTTTATAGTTTGGTCCTACATGTATCTCATCAAAACTTGTGTGAATTCTATAGAAAACAGAGCAAAGTTCATGCAGACATGTGTGCCTCATGTTATCTCACTGTTGACTTTTCTTCTGACTATTCTTTTTGATCTTATGTATCTCAGATATGGGTCTAAAAATATATCACAAACCATCCAAAACTTTATTTCAATAGAGTTTCTTGTCATTCCCCCTCTAATGAACCCACTTATCTATGGTTTTAAATTGAAGAAGATTAGAGACAGACTTCTGTTTTTTTTTGGAACTAAATAACTTGGCCAATTATTACTTGAGTACAGTCAGAAGGCTTACAAAACTACTTTGTATGTATTCAATATTTTTTAGCTCTAAAGATGTCAAATTTGTATAACCATATTTGTATTTGAATCAAGTATTTCCAAAAAAAGAACTGAGAGAAGAATCAAGAGAATGTAACAGATTGGGGAGAGTGGGGTAAGATGAGCCACTTTTCATATTTCACTACATCAAGTCAATCATAGTTTTGTCTCTAACTAGTGTATCTACATATATTTCAAGATGTTTTGCATCCCTGCAAACCAACAAAATGAGTGTAAACAAAACTGTCTTGATAATATAGCATGACAAAAAAAAGTGGTCTCCTGTGGCTACAGCCCTCCCTCACCTTCTCTCTCCCTAAATAACCGTCACTTCTTCACATTCATGTGTTTTTTATCTATTATACTCTATTCAACTGGTACAATCATTCTTTTTTATTATTATTATTGCACATACCTGCTAAAAAGCTGTCTTGTAAAAAGTCATTTTAACATGAGAATGTCTTTAAGTGATTCAGAACATTCACAGCTGTATTTGTGAAAAGAAAAAGTAAAACATTTCAACAATCTGAACTGAAACTCTGATCCTCTCATCAGACTCATGTACTTTTTCAGTTGAACCACCGGCTCATCTTACCCCAGAACTACTATGATGACTTTATTAGTCCTCTAAACTAAAATGGTGGACTTTTATACTAGGTTTTTGACCTCATGTTGTAGTTCATAGATACCACTATTGATGTGTAAAACAAATTTAAAATGATCTTTTTTGGTCTGAACACAATTCTAATAAAACTCATGACAAACTAAATTCACTTTCAAGAGTGAAAAATGTTTTTTTTTTTAAATAAATGTCTAACCCCTTCACCCATGTGCTTCTAACCTTCACAGACTCCATGAATTGATGCCCATCTCCTAAATATTTGGTCACATGATCAATTTCTTTTACCATTTCCAAGCAACAGGGGGTGGCTCAACTTACCCCACTCTCTCCTAATAGAAACTCATGTCTCAACATGTCTTTTTTTTTTTTTTTTTGTCCTTTTCAATCAAGAAAAAATCAGATGTGTCTTCTGTCAACCAATTTTTCCATGTGATATGGCTGTGTAAAATCCTGCTAATGTTTAAAACACTGCTTAGTTATGTCAGCCATGACAGCCCCACAAAAGCCCAGGCCTTAAGCAACCTCAGCCGCAGAGATAGAAGAGCCCACATCTGAGTCCCTGACCCTGCTTTCTCATTGGAATACGTGTTGGTAGGATCGAGAAGGTCTTCATAGTATTCCTTTTGACTACGCCAGAAACCCTCTCCTAACTTGGTGCCATTTACTAAATCCACCGACAATGAGCTGCGAGTCTGGAAGAAACTTTCAACTCTATAGTTGAACCTCTTTAGTAATACTGGGTCCATGTCTATAAGCTCCAACATCGTTAAAACGTATTACATTTTTGTCTACCCACCCAAACTCTGTAGCCCTCTGTAGCTTTAACACCTTTTGGTCCCATCTCATAGGTTGCCTATACCTCAAGCTTCATCACTTCACCTTCTCATTCATTCTTTTATTTAATAATGTTGTCAGCCTCTTACTGGCGATCACTGGGCTCATTATTTGTGATAAATATCCACATTAAAGAAAAGTAATTTTTGTGTAGTTGTGTTGAGAGTTCACTTTTTCCTTTATTTTGTAAGTACTTCGACCCAAAGTAAATATAAGAGGGCTTTTTTTATTTCAGAGTTGAAGCGCTATTTCATTTTTTATTATGTGTTGAGTTTAGAGTTTGTTTCCAGGTGATGAACAGGCAAAGTACAATGATTGGTCCATTTCAGTCTCCATCCTCTGATGACGTAATGGTAGAGTACATTATTACCACTAAAAGGAGAGAGTTCAGACTGCAAGAGATTTATCCACTCCATAAAAAAGCTTGTCTCAATGGATAACGCTTCAGAAATTTTTCTCTCAGGTCTTAATGAGACAAAGAAATATCGCTTCATCATTTTCTCTCTCACTTTACTTTGTTACTGTTCGATTTTGTTTGTTAATTTAGTTCTCATTGTGACGATTATCATAGATAAAAACCTGCATGAACTCATGTATATTCTACTGTGTGTGTTTTGCTTTAATGGGCTGTTTGGATCAACTGGTTTCTACCCAAAGCTTCTCTGGGATCTGCTGTCTCCAGTCCATGTTATCTCTTATTCTGGATGTCTAATTCAGGCTATGGTAATGCACAATTTCACCTGTGGTGATCTATCAATTCTCGCAGTAATGGCCTATGACAGGTATGTGGCTATATGTCGACCGCTAAAGTACCACTCCCTCATGTCAAAGCAGAAACTGGTGAAGTTGGTGTGTTTCTCTGTGATCACACCTTTTGCTGTAGTATTAACCAACATTTGCTTGTCATCAAGGTTAAAGCTGTGCAGTAATCATATTACCAGATTATTCTGTATAAACTGGGTTTTTGTTGCCCTTGCTTGTTTTCCAGCCGAAACTGTTCTTAACAACATAGTCGTCTATGTCGCAATGGTAGTTTCTGTTCCTCATGGTGTTTTTATATTTTGGTCCTACATGTATCTCATCAAAACTTGTGTGAATTCGATAGAAAACAGAGTAAAATTCATGCAGACATGTGTGCCTCATTTAACCTCCCTGCTGATTTTCCTTGTGACAATATTTTTTGATCTTTTGTATCTCCGATTTGGTTCTAAAGATATACCTCAACCTATTCAGAACTTTATTGCAATCGAGTTTCTTTTCATTCCCCCTTTATTGAACCCACTTATCTATGGTTTTAAATTAAAGAAGATTCGAAACAGAGTTGTGGGTTTTGTTAGAGCTAAATAATTTCACTAATGCTTGATTGTGTACAGTCAGGAGGCTGACAAAACTACTTTGTATGTATATCATATTCTTCAGCTCTAAAGAATAAAAATTTGTATAAACATTTTTGTATCTGAATCAAGTCTTTACAAAAAAAGAAAAAGAGTTAAACATTTAGACTCTGCTTTGGTTACAATAACCTTTACTGAGGGAAGTATCATGAGAATGTAACAGATGATAGAAACTTATGAATCATCCTGACGTGTCTGTTTTTGTCCATTTCAATCAAGAAAAAATCTGATGTGTCCTCGGTCAAACACTTTTTCTGTATGATATGGTTGTGTAAAATCCTGTTATTCGAATAACTAAAATGTGACATATTTTTCAGAAAAATGCTGGGATTTTATTGAATTCAAAAGTGTGTTTACCTGAAAAGTATATAACTCTTTTAGATTTTGCTTATTGTTATGATCAGGACTGATTGTGTGGTTAACTGAGGGATATAGCTCTAAGGCTGCATTGGTTGAATCTTTGCTTTCTTATTACTTTGTTGTCTAGATCTTTACAAATTTCAGATATTTTTCAAAAATGGAGCATTTACCACCAGGTATATACATGCATACATTCTGCTTTGTTTCATTGGTTAAAACTTCATATATATTTAATAAATTACATTTGTGCTGGACTGTATTTGAGCTGAAAATGGGACAGACAGACAGCAGTGAACCAACATCAGTTTGATCAGCTGCACCTGTATGCCAGGCTTTGTTCCTCCTTAATCTGAGGTCCAACTCTCCGACAGACCCTCTTCTCCAGGACCACCAATAGACCTTTCCATGGAGGCTATGGAGTGTGATCCCCCTATAGTTGGAAAACACCCTTTGGTCCCCCTTCTTAAAATGGGGGGCCACCACACCAGTCTGCCAATGTGTAATTGTGTCGAGAGTTGAACCCTGATGGAGGATTCTCTAACTCTGGCAATGCCACAATATCCTTGCAATAGTGCACAGTCATATCAGCCACAACAGTCCCACAAAATCCCAGGCCTAAAGGAACTCTGGGTGGATCTCTTCCACCCCCTGGGGCCTTGCCGCAGAAGAGCCAACTATGCAACCTCAGCCCCAGAGTTAGAGGAGCCCACATCTGAGTCCCTGACCCTGCTTCCTCGCTGGAAGACGTGTTGGTAGGATTGAGAGGGTCTTCGAAGTATTCCTCCCAACTAGGCCAGAAACCCTCTCCACACTTGGTGCCATCTACTAAATCCACCGACAATGAGCTACAAGTCTGGAAGAAACTTTCTCTAAAGTTGAACCTCTATTTTAATACTGGGTCCTTGTCTATAAGCTCCAACATCATCAAAAAACATATTTTTTTCTTCCAAACTCTTCCAAACTCCAGCGTAAAATTATTTTACCCCCAATTTTTTCTGCATCTGGAACGGTGGCGATTTTTGCCGTCCACCAATTCCTACCAGATCCGTTGGTGAGGTGAATTGCGTGTGGATTACAGACGGTGGTAACCACAATAACTCACAAGAACTTGCGGATTCACGTGCAATCACGGGATAACGAGTTGTCTCTATATAAGCCACAGAGGCTAACCATAAAAGCGGAGTCCGGCAATCCGCAGCAGAACGGAAAGAAGCCGGTGGAAAATGACACATTAACTTGAATGGTTACGATCAGCTACAATCGGCGGATACAGCCTTTTCGTAGCCTTTCCAGATGCGGTGGAAATTGGGGGTTAGGGTCAAACACGCCATGACACCGAGTTAGACACGCCCTTGAGAGATGAATGTTGCCGACCCCTTTCTTCTCTAGTTACACCAACTTTAGGAACGACCGCACGACAGCAATACACAGTGGTCTAAGGAGCCAGCCCGCACACCTCAACCAAAACGCCACTCTATAGCCACAAATAATGCTCAGAACAGCACCTAACTTCACCAACAGTACATATAAGGTCCCAGCCATAGTACTAGCCACCAAACATCTTTTTAACATTGCATAATTTCTTAAACAAAAAGACTAAACACAACTCACCTACTCTCTTCCAGCAGCTGCTTATTTCTAGAGAGACCTCGGATCAGTCATTGAGGACTGCAGCTTGGTGACACAGCTCAAGGAGGAACATTAATCATCATTACTTTATCATTTCCTTTAAGTAATAATAATCATATTAATCATTTTGCACTGCAGAGGTGGTAGTTCTTCTGTCTTTGCGTCTCGGTCTGATTGCATTTCCATGAAGAGATGATTTTAAATGTTCTTCCTTGCAGGAAGAGAGTAGGTGAGTTGTGTTTAGTCTCTTTGCTAAATAAATCAGGCAAAGTTAAAAAGATGTTTGGTGGCTAGTACTATGGCTGGGACCCTATATGTACTGTTGATGAAGTTAGGTGCTGTTCTGAGCATTATTTGTGGCTATAGAGTGGCGTTTTGGTTGAGGTGTGCGCGCTGGCTCCTTAGACCGCTGTGTATTGCTATCGTGCGGTCGTTCCTAAAGTTGGTATAACTAGAGACGCAAGTAGTCAGCAACATTCATCTCTCGAGGAGGTGTCTAACTTGGTGTTATGGTGTGTTTAACCCTAAATTAATTTTACGCTTGAATATTGCTTTGACACCAATCGTTCCCATCTCATAGGTTGCCTATTTGTCAAGCTCAATCACTTCACCTTATCATTTATTCTTTCATTTAATACTGTTATCAGCCTCTTACTGGCGATCACTGGGATCATTATTTGTAATAACTATTCACATTAAAGCAAAGTTATTTTTGTGTAGTTGTGTTGAGAGTTCACTTTTTCCTTTGTTTTATAATTACTTTAACCCAAAGTAAATATAAGAGGGCATTTTTCTTAATCAAAATTAAAGCACCATTTCATTTTTAATTACGTGTTGAGTTTAGAGTTTGTTTCCAGGTGATGAACAGGCAAAGTACAATGATTGGTCCATTTCAGTTTCCATCTTCTGATGACGTAATGGTAGAGTACATTATTACCACTGAGAGGAGAGAGTTCAGACTGCAAGAGATTTATCCCCTCCATGCAAAAGCTTGTCTTGATGGACAACTCTTCAGTGTTTTTTCTCTCAGGTCTCAATGAGACAAAGAAATATCGCTTTGTCATTTTCTCTCTCACTTTACTTTGTTACTGTTCTATTTTGTTTGTTAATCTAGTTCTCATTGTGACCATCATCATAGATAAAAACCTGCATGAACCCATGTATATTCTACTGTGTGCATTTTGCATTAATGGGCTGTATGGATCAACTGGTTTCTACCCAAAGCTTCTCTGGGATCTGCTGTCTCCAGTCCATGTTATCTCTTATTCTGGATGTCTAATTCAGGCTCTGGTAATGTACACTTTCGCCTGTGGTGATCTATCATTTCTTGCAGTAATGGCCTATGACAGGTATGTGGCAATATGTCGACCGCTGAAGTACCACTCCCTCATGTCAAAGCAGAGACTGGTGAAGTTGGTGTGTTTCTCTGTGATCACTCCTTTTGCTGTAATATCAACTAACATTTACTTGGCATCAAGGTTAAAGCTCTGCAGTAATCATATTGCCAGATTATTCTGTATAAACTGGGTTATTGTTACACTTGCTTGTTATCCAGCCGAAACTGTTCTTAATAGCATCGTCGCCTATATCACAATAGTAGTTTATGTTCTTCATGGTGTTTTTATAGTTTGGTCCTACATGTATCTCATCAAAACCTGTGTGAATTCTATAGAAAATAGAGCAAAGTTCATGCAGACATGTGTGCCACATATTACCTCCCTGCTGACTTTTCTTCTGACAATTCTTTTTGATATCATGTATCTTAGATTTGGATCTAAAAATATATCTCTAACCATCAAAAACTTTATTTCAATAGAGTTTCTTGTCATACCTCCTCTAATGAACCCACTTATCTATGGTTTTAAATTAAAGAAGATTAGAGACAGAATTCTGGTTTTTTTTAGAGCCCAATAATTTCACTAATGCTTGATTAAGTACAGTCAGAAGGCTTACAAAACCATTTTAGATTATCTTTTAACCTGTTAAGATGGCGACACAAAATATTCATAAACACATTTACTTTTTAAGTGTTTGCAAGAGAGTGCAAGATAATGTTTTGTTTCCTTCTTAATCATATATGAGGAAAAACTGCCTGATTGAAGTCTATAATGAAATTTGAGAGGATAATTTTTCACAAACAAAATGCCACTTGTTCTAATTTTCATTTTGTGTTGTGTTTAGAGTTTGTATCCAGGAAACGATCAGGCAAGCTACACTGATTGGTTCATTTGAATTCCCATCTTGTGTTTATGAAATCTTAAGTACATTAATACCAGTAAAAACAGAGAGCTCAGACTGTTAGGGACTGGGTTTTGCCAATTACACCTCCTCATCTTGATGGACAACTCTTCAATGTTTTTTCTCTCAGGTCTCAATGAGACAAAGAAATATCGCTTTGTGATTTTCTCTCTCACTTTACTTTGTTACTGTTCGATTTTGTTTGTTAATCTAGTTCTGATTGTGACGATTATCATAGATAAAAACCTGCATGAACCCATGTATATTCTACTGTGTGTATTTTGCATTAATGGGCTGTACGGATCAACTGGTTTCTACCCAAAGCTTCTTTGGGATCTGCTGTCTCCAGTTCATGCTATCTCATATGCTGGATGTCATATTCAGGCTCTGGTAATGTACACATTTGCCTGTGGTGATCTATCAATACTCGCAGTAATGGCGTTTGACAGATATGTGGCTATATGTCGACCGCTGAAGTACCACTCCCTCATGTCAAAGCAGAGACTGGTGAAGTTGGTGTGTTTCTCTGTGATCACACCTTTCTCTGTCATATCAACTAACATTTATCTGACCTCCAGGCTGCAGCTGTGCAGTAATCATATTGCCAGATTATTCTGCGTGAATTGGATTATTGTTACACTCGCTTGTTTTCCAGCTGAAACTGTTCTTAATAACATAGTCGCCTATATCACAATAGTAGTTTATGTTCTTCATGGTGTTTTCATATGTGGCTCTTATGTCTATCTCATCAAAACCTGTGTGAATTCATTAGAAAACAGAGCAAAGTTCATGCAGACATGTGTGCCACATATTACCTCTCTGGTCATTTTTCTCGTGACTTTACTTTTTGATATCATGCAAATCAGATATGGTTCTAAAAACATCCCTCAACCCATTCAGAACTTTATTGCAATCGAGTTTCTTTTCATTCCCCCTCTAATGAACCCACTCATTTATGGTTTTAAACTGAAGAAGATTCGAAACAGAATTCTGGGTTTTATTATAAGCAAATAGTTCAGGCTTACAGCAGTACTGTGTATGTAGTGAATGTGTAAAGTCTTTACTGATACATGTATTCTAATTTCTGTTAAGTTTTTGTTACTTGTCACTTCAAGCACAACATTCAGAGTTTAACTGCAAGCACCACTGAGCCCACAATATCAAATATATGATCTCAACAATAATGTTATAAAAAAAGAGTTGCATTAGCAGATACGATAAGTCTTTGTCTTCTCATGATTGTGTTTTAGCTTTTTATTTAAATGTACAAAACATTTCAGAGTTAAAACACTAAGAAAACTTAAAGTTGAAGTTCAAGAATGTCTGCTTTATTTAGTGGTGGCCTTAGAGGATTAGACAGCTCAGTTTGCAGAATAACAATTTCATTCTGAACCCTCACTTTAATGTTTATTTAATTTGTCTGTTTTGCAATGACATGTCATGTTTTTTAAGCATCACCATCTATATAACCATAATTTAGGATAAAGAGCTTCATATGGACCACATTTAAAGAGAAATATGTTCATTGTGTGTTTTCATCTATTACCCTGCAATGCTAATCCTTTCCATTTCCTTTATTTTACTGAAGACTTTTTACTTATTGTTTTTATTGCAAGAAATATAAATGGCAAAATATATTGTGATTATTTAAACTGGAATTAAATTCTTTGCACAAGTATAACTTGTAGGGATGAGTATTTCTTGCTTTTATTAATTTTTCTTATGCATTATAAAATTATGTATTATGTTATATGTTCCAACCAGGGCTGGAACAGATTTGTTATAATCAATCTATAATCAGTCGTCAATAAAGCGTCATGTACTTCACAAAATAACGATAAAACATCATAGAAAATACAATAATAGTTATGACACAAGTTACAGGTCAATGGTTTTTATTATTTTTGTTTATTTATCAGGTCAAATGAAAATGAAAGATTCTTGTTTTTTTTAAATATAAATTATAACCCTGACAAATTGACATTCTGTGAAAATTTGTTTAAAGCTTGTCCACATCTCCATAGTGATTGCTGGGGGAGGTGGGATTCATGACCTATACTGCAGCCCGTCACCAGAGGGTGCTGTTCTGTTCTCGAGGTGGCTTCTCCCAGCAAGGAGGTAGAAGCTGTCTATTCTATATACAGTCTATGGTTTCTCCTCTCTTTCATATTTTTTGTTTTTATTTTCATCCTCCCATTATATACATTTTTTCCAATTTCATATGTGAATGTCATGGTGTTTGATTATTTGTTTTTTAATTTATGAAGAAAAAAACCAAAACGTTTACACACACAGCAGCGTGGATCATATCTATGCATCGTAGTAACAGTAGCGCCTCCTCACCACACGGCGGCGCTGGTGTGTCACTCAGCCGCACCGCGTCAGATTAAACAACGCACTAGAAGAAGAAGACGGCGGACAGCAGACTGTGAGCAGCACTGCAGTACATGCGACCATAGAGCCGCTCTGTGTTCGTTTTTCTCCACCGACAGCGACGACACGGAGGAAAACAGCCGTCTGTGTCTCATAGTGAAGTTGCGGAGGAGACCCCCGACCTTCCCGGACATTGAAACTTCCCCTCTCACCGTGAGTGTGCTGTTAGCTTGTTATTTTTGGGGGCTGCGGAGGATGAAACAAACGGGGTTGCTAATATGATTTGGGTTCCGGTTGTGTTTATGTAATATTAGGCTGGTAATCCTCCAGATCACACCAGACCTATCCGAATAACATCCACGTCCTGCCTTTAAATGCACTTCTAGCGTCGTGAGCGTGTTGAAATGAGCCTGTGTGTAAGGTTATGCAGCACGGCGGTGGGATTTATGGCTGTCATCTTACCTCAGCTTTGCCCTGTCAGTGGAGCCTGTGAAGGTCTTCCCGGGAGACCGCATCATGCACACTTCACAGACACACACACTAACATTTAGGCTGCAGTATGCCAAGTGTAAGGCTTTGCAGGTGTGCGTTGCACAAATGTGCACATTAGGTCGCAATAGTCTGTAATAGAGAGACTAAACAAAGTAGGGTACATACACATGTAGTAGTAGAGCTGAGGGGGGATGTTTGAGCCCCCTGTAGTGTGAGAGATATTTTGGGGGTATGTGAGATGAAGCTTCTGAATTCAGAGAAAGCATGTACAGTCTGAATGCAGTGCACCTCAAGTTGTGAATGCTCCTCCGTGTTGCAGGAGAAGTGCTCATGTTTTCAGTGTTGTACAATGTGCACCTTTCCTAATATGTCTTTAAACTGAAGCCAGAGTTTTTCTCTTTTTTTCTTTATTTCCCACGCATCGCTGAGAGAGTCACCTGTTTTTCTGTAAACAGCACTTGTTCTGCAGAAATTCAGCTGACAGCTGAGTTGTTCACCGTCTTTGGAGTAAACATGTAGAATAAACAAAAATGTACAGGATTCTACAGGGGGAAATTCACCCTGCTCCTCTGTATTTGCTCTAAAGGGGTATTCCGTAAAATTAATTTAGGGTCAAACACACCGTGACACAGAATTAGACACCCCCTCGAGGGATGAATGTTGCGGACTGCTTGCTTCTCTAGTTATACCAACTTCAGTAACGACTAGGGTTGGGTATCGTTTGATTTTGAACAATTCCGATTCCAATTTTGCGCCTGACTATACACATCAAGCCTGATGCGATTTTGCGAATTTCCGGGGGAAAAAAGACAGATCCCGGGGAAGACTTTTCCCGGGGAAAGTCCCGCCTCCTTCACCTCTGATTGGCTAGAAAAGCTGGAAACATCATCACAGGCTCAAGCCAAACGGTCAGCACTTATAGCCAATCAGAGGCAAAGGAGGGTGGGACCTTCACTTAACAACCTACAGCGTCGCAGGTAGAAGCGAGAAGACAAAAATGGAGTCTACTTTAACTTCAAGTGATGGCGAACTGGTACTCCTTTGGCTTTTTCAAAAGAAAAACAAACGTAGCACATGGATGCATCCAGTATTACAAAAAAGAAGAGAACTTGGTGAGTTTCCGGCTTGGTTCAGGAGCTGAAACTTTAACAGTACATATAGGGTCTCAGCCATAGTACTAGCCACCAAACATCTTTTTAGCTTTGCCTAATTTCTTTAGCAAGGAGACTAAACACAACCCACCCACTCTCTTCCAGCAGCTGCTTGTTTGTAGCAAGACCTCAGGCCAGTCCATAATGGACTGCTGCGGGGTGGCGCAACTCAAGGAAGAACATTTACGATCATTACTTTATCATTTCCTTGAAGTAATAATCACCATATTATTCACTTTGCAAAGTATTTCCATACTTGAGATTTGTGATTCAAGTTTTGGTGCAACGTCTCCTTTATCAGCACTGGCCATGGTGTCATAAGTGGCATCGGCTCATGTCGGCTACAATGTGCGGCGTTGTCATTTGCTTCCACTTTTGATTATCGAGACCATGATGTAATTTCGATAGATCTCGATGAAAAATCAAAATAGTGACACCCCTAATAGGAACTACATGGTAATTTACAATGCTATACCCTTCTTGGTCCAATAATATGAAACACCCTTTTTTTCTATCAAGCATTATTTGTGGCTATAGAGTGGCCGTTGTGTATTGCTATCGTGCGGTCGTTACTAAAGTTGGTATAACTAGAGAAGCAAGTGATTGACAGCATTCATCCCTTGAAGGGGTGCCTAATTGAGTGTTACAGTGTGTTTGACCCTTAGTTAATTTTATTCTGGAATATCCCTTTAAACGCTAATTTTGATGCTGAATTCTTGTCAGTGTCAACTTTTTTGGCCTTTTGAAAATATGTTACCTTAATGCGTCAATCCATTTGCCATGCCTGGATACTGTGGATGAGGCTACTCATGCAAAAATCCAAGCAGGGTTTCTAAGCATTATTTTTGCATTGTGTGGGCTGTTTGGCATTGTGTACTGTTACCATGGAGGTTATGGGGGAGGTTTGCCTTCAGGTCTTTTTGGCAAAAAGACTTCCTGTCAGAAGTCATGCCTTCTGAAAATTCTGAGGTAAGATTGCACAATACCCGAAAAAGGTCATGAGGGGGGCAGGTCAGAGTGGATAGGTGGAAAAACAGAGGATTTCACTTTAGGAAATAATAAATAATAAGCGATAACAGCCGAGTAGATCCTGTTTTAAACCTGTGTCTTCAGAAGAATAACAGTTTTTTCACTCCCTGCTCCACTGGCCACTGCATGTTTGTGTGTTTGAGTGTGTGGCAGAGAAGATCAGCCTTGTCCTCAGAAAACACCAACACAGAGAGCAAAGGAAAGACAGAAGGAGGAGAGGCTGCATGCACGCCCATAAATCACCCTAAAACTTTATTTTCCGCTCTGTTTCTCTCATTCCATGTTTCTTTGAGTACCATTGAAGTAATTCCTCCTAAATTTACCCCGGCTTCTTGGTCGATTTAGAACCGTTTCCAACTCAGACTTTCACGGTCAAAACACAGAGTCATTCTCGCAGGTGTGTTGCTCCTAATTATTCACACTCTCACACTCTCGTTTTGACTCAGCGACGAGTCCAGTCTTTGCCAATATTTGGTCTCTCACGAGGGATTAGTAATACCTGGGGACCTCTGATAATTTGTAGTAATTGCGGAGGACGTCTGCGTTTCAAATCCCCAGTGAGTCAATCATATCTGTAATTTGTCAAGTAAAAATTCCACAGCAAATTACCTTCCATATTTGGGTACAAACAGGGGTCCTCTAATAGTCCTTATCAAATCTAAATCAGCATCCCAGTAATTTGAGATGGAACTCTTTTATTTCCAGAAGGCCTTCGCTGCTTTTTTCAGCCAACGATGATGGAGGCTGCGCAGGATGATGTAAACAAAGATTTTGTCTTCATTCTGGACACGTTTTCAGCTGGATCGGTTTGCTACACGGCAGTGATTAGACAGATGACATGTTAGCAGCACGCAGGAGGGAGAATTTTTTTTCTCTTGATGGGTTAACTGCCTAACAGGAAACGCGCACCGAGTCAGTGTCCTTTGCAAAGTATGCTGCACCGTGTTGCCCTTTCGTATAGAATTTTCAAAAAGCACTGTCCATCGATGCTCGCAGTAAATCACCCACGCAGACACTTCTAAATCAATATTTCCAACTGTTAAAAAGTGGAGGGGGGAAAGAAGGGGGTTTGGCACGACACAGACTGCTTTATTACTAACTTACAAACTTTGTTTATATGGTTTATCCAAATGTTTCTTCTTGCATGTTGATTGTAGAAGTCCATCACATGAGGTGGCTGTTTTCTCTTTTTTAATTTCTGTAAGGCTGTGTGATGCTCCCCATTAGGGCTGGGCGATAAACTGAAAATTTACCGATACCGACATTTACGACAATAACCGACGTCACTTTGCCCAAGTCAATATATTCAGTGTTCAAAAAATAAATAAAAGTTGGTTTTGGATGTCTGTAGGTAGGCTATGGTCTCATGTCCCTTTAAGACACTGTCCTACATCAGAGACGTGACTCCACCCCATCCAGTCAGTAACAAAGAGGGAAAGACAGGTGAGGAGATGGAGGACGGTTCAAAAGTTGTAGCGGCTGAAGTAGACGAAGTTGATGTGGGAGGGGGTGAGCAGCTTGTGGAGTAGTTATTGTTCATTTATCGTTATCCAGGTGAACTGCTCAATATATTGGCCACGTTGCCCAGCCCTACTCCCCAAGTAGACATGGTGGATATCATGCAGGGCCCCCAGGGTTTTCAAGTTAATGACAGACTTTGCTTATCCAGTGCTAATGTGTCATTTAACTCTAATGTTATAGAGTAGCTCACTGATAACCAGAGGTCTGAGTAGGGGTGTCCCGATACGACATTGACATTGGCTATCGATATCAGCAAAAATTTGAATATTGGATTATATCGGCCTAAAATCTCCGATATCAGCACTGCGATACAGGCAGTCCATTCCAGACTCCGCTTCGGCACCTCTATCTAGCAGCGCCCTGATCCAGCAAACAGAACCCACAACAACAGTATGTACTAAGGTACTAACAAAGTACCAAGGAGTAGAAGTGATGTCGGCTGAGTGGCTGTATTTTTCATTAAAGTCTGAAAAAGACATTGCAGCTGAGTGCAAAACTTCTCAGCACAAGTCTGTGCTAATATCGGATCGATATCGGTATCGGCCGATACTAAAGGCTACAATATCAGTATCGTATCAGAGTTAAAAAAGTTGTATCAGGACACCCCTAGAAAAGAGTGCTTAATTTCTTTAATTGATTGAAAAGAAAAAACAGCTTCAAAATTGTTAGAAAAAGTTTATTTAATTAAATGAGTATTTAACTGAAAGTCAAAATCCATCACATGAAACGTCATATCATGATTTTATAACACATTAGGTGACGTCATCAGTTTAGGCACTCTGAGGTTTTGGATACTTTTCCTAAAAAGGGTAAAATACTTCTCTTGTTACATTAACAATTTCAGCTTATTATGTTCAAGAACAGTAAATGGTATAAACATAATGGCGATAAAGAGTTCCCACAGTTACAAGTCTATGCCCCCCTTATCTCGCTCTCAGTGTGCACGCACCAGAACACCGTCAGCAAAGACGAGGCTGCTGTGAGCCTTTGTTAGAGAGATGCGTGTTTGTGGTGATTTCTCTACGAACCGGAGGCAAGATAAAGTCAGTTTTTAGCAGTCTAGTTTCACTTTTTGTCCTCAGGAGGGCTATGAGATACTCACGGGTAAACTTTGGATTTTTAACAAGGGGACCCAGGAACTTGGACGGTCGACGCCTCGAGGAGGGTTGTGCGTGATGCATGGTCGAAAGCATCTCATCGTGCGAACGGTTTGACCTCTTCCAAGTGGAATGATGATGTTTTTGTGATTTTGAAGATAGTCGAATTAGTAAGATAACTGAGATGGGATTGACCCATGTGTGTGCGCTTTGGTGGTACCACCGCCCTAAAGAAGGACAGTTCGAAGTAATAAATCAGTGTCCACAGGGTCCTTTGAAAATTAGTTTTTGGGTGTGAGATCTGGCCTAAACAAGTGACAAAGACTCACATTTTCCTTTTTAAAAAGTGTAGCAATGCAGGAAAAGTCCTGCGCTGACCAAATCTACTTCTAATGGGGAGAAATCAGGCGTAATGATCGTATCTGCTTATTTTAGATTTGCCAGGTTAAATAGATCTTTAAAAATCCAGCAGCAAAAGCCAGTTACAACCAAGCACCATGAGATACCGATCAGATCGTAGATGCAGGGGCCAGAACTGGGCATTAGCGTGTGTTTCCTAAATGTGCTGCAGTGCTGCTTCACTTGCTGAGGTAACAAGCTTGAAGAGGAGAAAACAGCTCTGGCCAGAAACTTTAGCTCTGCTGCATTGTGCCATCTCAGGAAAGCTGCATGCAGCTGTACTGGCTCTGTGTTAGAGGACCGGTGCAGCAGCAGCAGAAGAAGAAGAAGAAAAGACAAGACACTACCACTGCCTCTGTTCAGGCCTCTAAACGGTTCTGACTGTCACAGGAAAGAGAACCCTGCTCTGCTGTAATGATCCTGTAATGCATAAATGTAAGCAGCCAAATTCAAAGCCATTACCGTCACAAAGTCCCGTGTGGACGGACGCGGCAGCTTCCGTCATTGATCAGTATGTTCGCTGACCCTGGGACATTGTTGTTGGAGCTCTGACGGATACACCGCCGCTCCATCACGAGGAGGGGGCTCTATAAAAAGACAATGCAGGATTTGTGGTCTGATGGGTATGGATGAGGATACACGTTTAAAAAAACACACCACAGGGGCCCAGTGTCAGCTGTTACTGTAATACGCTGTTAGATAAACGCACTAATATTAGCTCTATTGATCGATGGAAGTGAAATCAACCCCTGCATAAAAAGAAGGCCTGTGTAAGACCCATATACATACTTATAGTTAAATGGAACATGAACAACCTAATAAATAACTCTGTTTGCATATGTATCCCTCTGGTTATGTGTGCAGATATGTCAGATATGACAAAGACTCAGTTTTGCCGTGCATGGCCCATGATCATCGAATCAAGATGCAGCGTTAAATTGCTTCACAGTATTTGTTGACTGCCCCTAAAAAGTGTTCAGGTTTTCTGTAAATTCAGAATGAAAACATATTTTGATCATGTTTAAGTCTTTTAAAACTTAAAATGCAACAACATAAAAGATAAAAGATTTTATTGTTTTGTTAAAAATGTACACTAATTTTAGGTTTCGGAAAGTTTGGACATGTTTACTAGGGCTGGAATGATGCGCTTTTCTCCCAATTAGATTCTTGTATATTTTGGATGCCGATTTGATTAAAATTGCGATTCTGTGATATTGTTGATTTTCTCGATTTTTCTTGTTCTCGATTTTTAGTCTGCATTTTTAACACCAGTGAAACAGCTGAATGATTATGATTGTCTACTGACTATTCCAGGAACCATATTTCCCCAAGAATTACACATCACATGCAAGTCAGTTTTTAGGATTTAATTCTTAAATTTAATAAAGAATCAGTTTAAAAATTGTAAAACAAAAAATTGTGACATTGTGAATCGATTTTTTTTTCTCCCACCCCTAACGTTTACCTCATCTGATAAAACTCTAGTAGAGCAGTTTCTTGACTTTTAAAGGTAAAATGTTGTCCTTTTCTTACCTGATAGAGGATTTCAGCTGCTCTATAGTCTGGGGTCAAAATGGACCAAGATCTGCACCAAGGGTTTTCATTGGTGGCAGGTATGGACTCCAAACAAGCCAGTGGACTCCTCCACTACAGAATGTAGAATGTAGTTGTTGACTTTCTGACTAAAGGCATGGTGTGGTTGGCTGGATACATTTATCCAAAACTTAAAATGTTCAGTAGCAAGTGTCATCCAAGAGGTAAAAGCAACCCATTTCCTGGTTATTTATACAACCTTGTATCGCCACAGATGCTTTTGATCCATGAGTTGATATAAAAACAGATGGTATCCATGATTTCCTAAAAGAATGTCGACAGCCCAGACAGTTAGTGAATCATGTTTGAAGTTCCCTTTTTTGCATAGTACAATCCAAACCTTCAGTTGTAGATGTTTTTTACTCAGCAGGTTCCACATCTGCTTTTTTATTCTTCTTAAAGAGAGTCAGATTGTCAGGAATTGTTGTGCTTTCAGACTGAGTGAACACCTGCCAAGCACAACCTTCAGCTAAATTGTACCTTTTGAAGAGGGCACCAAGTAGATCGGCCAGTAATTGTTTGCTAGTTAAACATTTGAAGTAATGAGTTTGATCACCAGGATTCCTCTCGGCTACCTTATTTGCATTGATCGGCAGGAGTGCTATGACGATAATATCCGTCCAGTTTTATTGCCAGGTCTGTGTTACAGACTTCCTTCAGCTGAGGAGTGGCTTAAAGAAGTATCAGGAGTAATTCCAGAAATAGGGACGTGAGTGAAAACAAGCCAGCTGTCTGCAGGGTTTAAAGTTCTCCAATTAGCACTTCTGTTTTAATTATTACAACAGGGATCTCTCAATTGTGTGACAGAACATTTTTTTGTCCAAAGGCACTTTTGAACTGAATACATTAAGTGATAGAGCTGCCTCTCTCTGACTTCCCCCTGCGCTCCTTATCAGCAGCCACTTGCAGCCTATTCTTTTCTTCTTCCTGTGTACTTTTTCTCCTAACACCAGGCGCTCTGTTTTCGTCTCATTCACCAGTCGCTGATTTAAGAGAACCGCGTTTTGATTTTCACATCAACCATTTAGTCCCGCATGAAACATTTGCAGACTCTTCATCCTCTTGTGTTTTCCTCTCGTGCAATTGTAATGAGGAACGCTGTTTTTGTTGCCGTTAGACTCTCCCATTAACTATATATCATTTCCATGCTCAGAAGTGACATGGGTAAGTGAACTTACCAGTAAAACGTCGAAGAACTCTCAGGTGGGTACTACAGTCCACATGAGAACAGATGCTTGTGTTTACCGGAAACAACCACTTACAGCTGAAGACATCTGAATTACTCTTGTGTGTTTACTGTCATCGTCTTCAGGAGTCTGCATTTGACAATAGAGGTATCAATTATATACTTCACATTCAAGACAAATAATTACTTTTCCCACAAAAATGGATACCTGGACATAGGGATGGGCGATATGGGAAAAAGTTTATCACGATGTATATTTTTTCATATCAGTTGATTTATCGATATCAAGATATATAAAAAATTAGTTATCAGTCTTAAATGTTCCCTGTTACTGCCGGGGGTAGCACTTGTTTTCTTTTTGCTGTCAGCTTCACGTGTCAAAGTATGATGGTTGTGTATAGCTGCAGCCTGCTACTACGCAGTTGTTTGCTACTTGGTTCTAATTCAGCACATTACTGGTTCAACGCAGTGTGGACCCAGAGCAACTCCCCTTTTCATTGGCTCCTCGTATAGTCTACCAAAACATGGCAGAACGCCGGTTATCAAAAAGTATATTGACTATGTTTTATATTGATTTCGAGGGAAATTAATTTTTTATATATATCATCATCATTTTATCGTCCAGCCCTACTTAGACATAAAAAAGCACATGATATCACCATAACGACAGAAACTGTGTTTTAAAAAATTATATTTATTTGTACTGAAATTTTCATGTGTCTCGGGGAGGTGGGGCAAATGGCCTATACTGCAGACAGTCAGTAGGGGGAGCTCTAAATCTTCTACTTTCAGAGTCACTGAAGATTTAATATGTATAGCGTCGATTTCAAGAAGAAGTGTACAGTGTATATTTGAGACACAGTAGTCAAGGATGAAGCTGTATGTTCCAGTGTGTTTAGGCAGGTGGGATAGTCACACAAAGAACCAGAGAAGTCCAAGTAACTAGGGGTGTTCCGATATGATATTGATATCGGTCTGTTATCAATAGAAGAATGAATATCAGATTATGTTGGCCTGCATCTAAAATCTCCGATATCAGCTCTCTGATACAAGCAGTCCATTCCAGACTCCGCGTCGGCATCTCTATCTAGCAGCGCTCGGATCCAGCAAGCTGAGCCCATAAAATCACAACATCAATATCGGTGTCAGTCAGTATTGAAGGCTACAATACAGGTATCATATCGAAAGTCAAAAAGTTGTATCGGGAAACCCATACAAGTAACCCCCACCCCAGAAATTTAAAGATGAAGTTAACTGAGTTTTTTAAAGGTGTGCTGCAATTAAAAAAATGTATATTTGCAATCTAAAACATAAATAATCAGTCTCAATTCCACCTCAGAGACAAGGCAACCAAAAATCCAATCACGAAGCGGGTCTTTTTCGCTAAGAACTTCAGTGTTTTACGTCACGTCAGCCGTCTGACTGATAGGCCCAACTTGTAACCATAGCGCTTTAAAATAAATATGTTATGAAAAACATACAGACCGCTCATAGTGTTTACAGAGAGAGAGGATTGAACAATACTGTGAACCTATTATTGCTTTAAAGATTGAATGAGTGTGTATGTGGTGTCCCTCGAATAGATTCTTCTGCAGAGCTGCAGCTTTTAGCACTTCCATATTTGCTTAATTTTTCAAGACAGGAGGTTGCGAACTGGAGTAATATTATTCTGCCAGAATGTGTTATAGACTGTGGAGTTTTTCTTTATTATTTTGATAGGAAATACATACAGATATATGAATTAGAAAAATACGCCTGTCCCCTGGGGCTGCATGGAGGTTTTTTCCACTGTGGAAAAAAAATGCTTGTCCTTGTTCTGGGCACTTGGGGAATTTTCCATTTATTCATGGATTTTTACCTGTTACATATGTAGGTGGAATATAAATAGGTGATTTTTTTCTGTACACCTATATTAATAT
This sequence comes from Xyrichtys novacula, assembly GCA_962446985.1. NCBI lineage: Eukaryota > Metazoa > Chordata > Actinopteri > Labriformes > Labridae > Xyrichtys > Xyrichtys novacula. The sequence continues at coordinate 7,217,726 of OY660881.1, read as the reverse complement.
ATGCTGTAAGTCATCTTAAAAAGATAGATATGTAATATTTCCATCCGTAGACGCTCGTGAGAGGATTGTAGATGTCCATACAACGGCCAAAATGACATCCTTGCGTCTGTTATTACGCATCCTCGTACACTTGTGGAGTGCGCATCCAGCTGCTGCTGCGAGTCCTCGTATTGCAACCGTACACTTCTTTCTTTGATCCCACTTTATTGTTGTCCTGTGATGTGACTTCAGAAGTGACAGTGATGTGTGTTGATGTGTGGGTGATCGAGAGCTCTTTTCTTCCAGCAGGCTCTGCGAGGCACAATATTAAAACAGTCTGTGTAACAAGCAGCTCATGTTGGTTTGACATGTTTGCCACAAAATAATGAGGCAACAGACGACCTTGCTGTTTTCACGTCTCACTGCGACTGTCAAACATTGTGCCGCAGTGTTGTCGTTCCCTCCCAATTCCAGATTGGAACAATTGATTTTTGACTTGGTTTTTACATGAGTTGCAGTTACGATCAATTAAATGTGTACATGCTGTAATAGATGACGCTAACTGGGAGCTACAGATTGGCGTCAGAAAAGCCCGCAGAAAGGCATTAATTGGATAATCCGACATCCTGAATAGAGTTGAGAAAATAAAAGGTGTATATGTGAAGATGTTTATGCATAATTGTCAGACTAGCTTGGTTGTTTTTTTATTTATGTGAATTATGAGCTGGTTTGCTGAACTGATGGGAGCTGAAGGGTCAAGGGTATAAATTCATCTATGGTGAATTGCACAGATATAATGATGGTTTGAACAGGGCTCTCTGCAGGGCTTAGCTCTCCGTTCACGCTACAGAAACCTTTAGCTTTGTCGAGGAATGGATGCTGTGTGGTAATTAAACAAACATCTTTTTTTTCTATCATTGACAGCTAAAACTTCATACTGCTACTCATAAACATAAGACAGTTTTCAATATGTGGGTGGACAATAATGACATCGAAATTTACAGTAAATCAATGTTTTTCTTTGTGCAATAATAGTGTCATACTTTGCTATCACAAAATTAAAGGGATAAACTTGGGGCTGGGTGATATGGCCACAAATCAATATCATGATATATTGAACAGTTCACCTTGATAACGATAAATAGACGATAACTACTCCACAAGTTGCTCACCCCCTCCCACAGTAACGTCGTCTACTTCAGCCGCTACAACTTTTGAACCGTCCTCCATCTCCTCACCTGTCTTTCCCTCTTCATTATGGACGGGATGGGGTGGAGTCACGTCTCTGATGTAGAACAGAGTCTTAAAGGGACATGAGACCAGAGCCTACCTACACACATCCAAAACCAACTTTCATTTATCGTTTTTTTTTTTTGACACCAAATATTATGATATGAGCAAAATGACACTAGTTATTGTCGTAAATTTCGCTATTGGTAAATTTTTTAGGTTTACCACCCAGCCCTACAATCTCGCATATTTAAAACTTTTCATGTGTGCACACGTGTCCTAATTATGATTCTTATGTATAAATTAGTAATAAAAACAATAGTTTCCCTCCCACTTCTGTTGGCGTGTTTGTACCTCATCTCATACTGATGCACCCTTGAGTGTCAGTAGGTGCAGTTTCACAGCAGTTCGGCAAATTAGTGGAAATCACCAAGAGCTACAGTATTTACAGTTTGTCCTTCCACCACATCGTGCCACAGAACGCTTCTTTGGACCATGTTGATGAGCTTCTCTAATAGAGATGCAAATTCCTCCAGCGCTGTTACCTTGGCAAGAAAAGAGCACAACCTTACCTGACTGCCGAGCCACAATTCACTTTCATTGTCAACAATTACCGCCACTCTGACACGAAGAGGCTCTGCCCTTCGGTTAGTGAGCGTGCTGCTCTGCTCTGAAGTGCTGGAGCAGATTCCATCTGTCACAAATCACTCTGTCTCTTTTTCTGCCCGATACTGTGGCTGCATTTGTGTTGGGGAAAAGTAAATATCTATTGTGCGTGAACTCAAGATGATGACCACGTTGCAAATCCATGTGGCTGCAGTTATTGCACTAAAACATTTCAATAAAGCATTGAGTTGTTTCTAGAATTGGTCCTTTTTTTCCTCTTAGTACTGCAGAACCTTTTTAGAGGAAGATAGCTGCGGTTCGTCTTCTGAGGAGGAAAAACGCTACATGCATTGACAAGGCTGTTGTATTTTTAATTCATTAGGACCAAAAAAAGAAACCAGCAAATATCTACAGAGACAGACCGCATTTTTAGCATTTTATATTTGTTCCGCTGCTTGTCAGTACAAAGTGCATTGAAGCATTCCTTCATCTGAGTTGCCCTCAACCTGCGAGGCATGCCTTTTTGAGTGCACTTTGCATTTCTGACCAACAAAAGACAAAAAAAATCACTTTATGCACAGACGCATTACCCTTTCCACCTTGCGGTCTTATGCACTCTCAGCATTTGTAAATCTCAGGGGGGAAAACCTCTTTATTCATACAATGCTCTGCTGAGGGGCCACAACAAACTACCAAACCAGGAATAATAGGCTCCACCTTTTAAGCCACCATCAACTTTTCATGATTATATAACGGGGAAGATGTGATTATATGTGCTGGACATACTGCATTAAGAAATGAAGACTAAATCTGCAGGATGGAGCGATTATAAAGGTTTGTGGAAAATAGCAGCACAACTTTAACTTGAGTGAGATGTTCTGCACCTCTCAGAGTGAGGACACAACAATGCCACCTCTTCACAGTCACCAAACTGTGGTGCATAGAAAGTCGCAGGTTGTGGTCATTATTCATGTATCCAATAAGTTCTCTGTAGGAAAATGTACCTGCACCGTCGTGAGCATGCACAGTCGCGCAGGAGTTGGAAGAAAACAGCAGCTCTTTTTGAGGCATTTTGTAACGTATGTTCTTTTTGAGTGAAGATGAGTTCTCACTGAAAGCAGAAGAAAGGGCTAATGCACATGCCAGACAACGTTAGCAACGGAGCGTGAATGTGACATAACAGTCAATACGGCACACACAAACGCTCACGAGTTAGCGCCACAAAGGGGAGGACGCAACCCCCATGGCATCACCAGGACACAGCTAGGTCCTGGACCACTCATCTGCATAAAGGCAATGCAAGGTAGTCCAAAGATTGTTGTTTTATCTCAGGTAGACAAGGCAGGTACAGTTTATTTTATATATACAAGTGGTGGATTGATTTATGCAGGTGCAAACAACAAACATAGAAAATATATTCTGCAGCCTGCTGAAGTATTTCCAGTATTTTCAAAGTATTTCCATTGCTGTGCTGCCATTCTTCTCAAAATGCAAACACAGTTATAAATGAGGAACTTGATACTTGCAATGCAAATCTAAAGCTGAATCAATTGAATGCATTGACGTACTCAGTGCTCCATTTTGAATTTTTTTAAGGATGTCATGTAAATTGCGTTTTGCAGTCGTGTTTGGATCGTCGAAAGGTCACCATATTCCATAACCTTTTGGTTTGAGGTACGTTTGGCTGAATATTCATGCTTAGATGCTCGCGCTCATTCATAACTGCAGGCTCCCCACTCCAACCGCGACTATGAGGCCACATGCCGGCCACACTAGAGGAGGTGAGATGAGGTAAACAATGGTAAAATGCTGCTGATAGAAAGTGCACGTGATCACGATATTCGTAGTCAAATTTGAGTTATGGCCAAACACATCGAATCACTGAGTTATGATCACAGAGTGCAGCGGATCATTTCCATGAAGAAATAATCATCATAATAATAATTTTACACTGCAGATGTGTTAGTGCTGCTGCCTTAGCGCCTCAGTCTGATTGCATTTCCATGAAGTAATAATCATAAATGTTCTTCCTTGAGCTGCGAAACTCCGCTACACTCCGTGATCGACTCATCAGGGCTCCCCTCACAAACAAGCGGCTGCTGGAGGAGAGTAGGTGAGTTGTATTTGGTGTCTTTGTTAAAGAAATTAGGCAAAGCTAAAAAGATGTTTGATGGCTCGCTAGTATATGTACTGTTGATGAAGTTAGGTGCTGTTCTGGGCATCATTTGTGGCTATAGAGTGGCGTTTTGGTTGAGGTTTGCATGTGGAGACGTAGACCACTGTGTATTGCTATCGTGCGGTCATTTATGAAGTTGGTATAGCTAGAGAAGCAAGCGGTCGGCAACATTCATCTTTCGAGGGGGTGTCTAACTCTGTGTTACGTGTGTTTGACCATAACTTTAATTTACACCGGAATATCCCTTTAAAGTTCAAACTATTGGCATTCAGCTGTTCCTGTACATATTCACATAATGTGGTATTTTGAGCTGTAATAGTTGGACTAATAGCCTTACAGCGTTAGGCACACATTATGAAACTTTGTGGTTATTAGTTGAACACACAGGGGACACACAAAACTGATGAAAAAATAATGAGTCCAACAGAGATCTCAGATTATTGTTGCACTTCTCGTCCCAAGTTAATATTTTCAGCTTTCACTTCTTCTTTAATTAATTTTGTGCGCAGTAAGGCCTGCAGCTATGTAAGTTTCGCTTAATATGAATAAAGCAGTTTAGAAATAACTAAAACCAATAATTGAAACCTGCTGAAGATGGAAAAAGAAACTTAAATTTGTGGGTTAAAGGTCAACATGAACAGGTGAACTGCTAAAGTGGCATTTATATCGTCTAACCCTGGATAGAAGTGAGTTATTCTTTCGGGGCACTCCTCTTTTCCTATTCACACTACATGCCGTGAACATGCCTTGAGTTGTCAGCTTTCTAGAACTACTTATTTCTGCTTTCACGCAACCCATTTGCTATAAAGCTTGAAAAGCCATACACGCAAACATGCCTTTGAAGCAGTGGGAGGACACCCCTGCTGCATTTGCGCTCCTTGTTCCCTCCCAGATGTACTTTTACTTAAGGCAGGAGTGCACCTGTCATTGCCTTTACATGCACTTTAGGGTGGATCTGGAGGAGAAGCCACATCGTCGCCCTAGGGTATGGCTATATAGTGGACTGCCATGTCACTCAGCATAGGCTCTCGGTGCTTTGAACAGTGTCTCAGTCTGGCTCTGCGAACATATGCCCGGGCAGAGACGTCCTCACAAAGGTTCCCCGTCATAGCGGCTCACTGTGTGCGTATCACCGCAAAAAACATGGATTGTGTCATGATGTGGCTGTACATGTATTCACAGGGGATTAAGCTAAGCCCATCAATAATGCAGGCCACATGGAGTAGCTGTGAAAACACTCTTTCTTGTTTTATAAGCTCTTCTTTGCTCCTTGGTCTGATGCATTTACAGAAGGTAAAGTCAGATGGTAAATCCTCTGCACATGAACAAAGGATCGTTCTTTCAACTCCTGAATGAAGAGCCTGCTTGTCTTATTTTTCATTGTCATCAACCCTCTCTGTTTCCTTCTCTTCCTTCATATTCTATAGAGCCCTGCAGAGCCCTTGGTGATATGGCTATATATAGCAGTAAAGGAGGAGCAGGGTTGGGAAAAATAGAGTGCCTTTTGGTGTGGTGTCCTGGGAAGCACGCTTCAATGAGTCTGTTCGAAAGGGTTAATGGCGCCCAGATTTAGCCGATGGATTGTTTTGATCTGTGCAGGAGTGACGTGAGGTGAGGAGAAGTCAAGCTTCAGCAGTCTGAGATAGATGTCCTCAATTAACCACAGAACTTACTGTCTGGAAGGACAACCTTTTCAGTGCCTCGTCTCCTCACTTCTTATAGCGATTAAATTTCAGAAATTAGAAAAAATGGAGTTGTTTAAAATCTGTCGAGTCCCTTAAGGCTTCCTCGGGTGTTATCAGCTGCTGTTATACTTTAATTTTTGGTCAAGGCAAAGGCCTCTGGAGCTGGACTCATCCTTGAGACATGGACTCCACGGGCTTGCAGAGGATGATGTCAGTTGATTGATCAGAGATAACCACAACTCTGTGCCTCTTAGCAGGCATTACTAATCAAACACCAGTGCAAATGTTTTAGAGAGAAATGGGAATTAAAAGGTTTGCACAACATTTATTTGCACCGGCAAAATTCTCTATAATCTAATTTGACATGAAAGATTTTAGGAAGCATTTGCAAATCAGATTGCACCGAAATTCTCCCGATTCTTAGACACGTGGTTTGTGGAGTTTCCTCACTCTTATTCTGTCTCAACAAACCAAGCGCAAGTAAAACCATTCGCGCGAATGAATTACATGTTAAACCAAAGCAAAGAGGCGATTAGACGCTCCTACTACTCTGTTGGCGCGAATGACGCAAATTGGACAGAAGCTTAAAGTGTCTCAACTTGAGCGGATATTCGCATGGCAATTACTATCATGAAGGTTAATTATCATGAAAATTACTGTTGACAGGCAAACGAAGCGAGTAAATACTATTCATTCACACGTCTAGATTCGCGCGAATTAAGCGAGTAGATGGTTTTACTCGCGCTTGGTGTGAGCGCCCATGAGCTTTGCGGTCTTTGGTGAAAGTAGAGCTATTAACACCCCCACTCTGTGCCGTTGGCATGGAGGTGAAATGGGGGATGGTGAGGTCAAGGTTGAACAAGGTTGTGCTGGAGACATCTGTGTACATCGGAGGTGGTTGACAGCGTCATTGTAAATGGGGGAGCTATCAGGACGGAGCAGCAGAGTGTGAATGGGACACTGGCTCTTTTTGTGCACAAGTCATGCCTTCTTCACCGCCTGCAGCACTCGGTTGCTAAGGAGAATAAAACAGCGTAACTGCATGTTTAACAGATCAGCCCATTATTTGAAAAAAAAGTTATCTCAGGTCACTCTGCTTGATCTCTACGAAGAGCTTAGAGAGTCTTGGCTGCTCTTTTTGTAATAGTATATACTTAGACCTACTGTTCAGATTCAAAAATAAGCATGCACTCTGCAACCGGAGTGAAAAAGCTTTTAGAGATGCAGACTGACAGATCGCGTTAGCAAATGCAACTTTTTAATTCAGCAACGGTTGTGGTGACTGCAGGGGTGTAAATCCAATTAAGAGCAGCACGGAGCTCCTAAAATCCAAATCTCTTCACACTGTGGGTAAATACTGCACAGACGATTCATCAGTTGAGAATGTGAACCCTAGACTCGGTGTCCTTAAGAAGTAGTCCTTGTTGCTCACAGTGACGTCAAGTTAGCCGGGGACACGCTGGTGAACGCGCCATTTTTGCTGCGAGGTCTGATAGAGATGCTACTTTGGATCCGCTCATGCTTCAGAGGATCAGCAGGGTGGGGCGGGGGGGTGTGCTTGCCGGGCACAGAGTGCGGCAGGTGCTGCTGGCCCATGGGGGCATATTTGTGTACTTTGCTCACTCAGTGGGAACATTTTAATTTGAACCTTTTGTTTCTATAAAACAGGTCAGGATTTGCTCTACCCCCGGGCGAATCGTGTCAGTGTTTGTGCTGAAACCTCTGCACTGATGCAGGAGAAGTGCAGCCCCGTGTGTTTTTCAGAAACAGTCATCAAAACACACGAGGTTTCTGGGAACCCTTTGATAAAGTGCTCTGTATAATTGGTCACCGAGGAGGCTTTCAAGTTCCATTCAGGCTTTACGAGCATAAAATCACACACTAGCAGTCAAAGGCAGGCAACAGTGGGATCTCTCCTACCTTCAGCTCTCCAAAAATGACACCCAGTCGCACAAAAGGATCTCACTTTTTACCGCACAGCACATCTAATTCATTTCTTTCGGGGATACCGGTGACAAGTGTTAGCGCCGATGGAATTCTTCTGCACACAGCCCGCCTTAGATAACGAGTATTGTTTTCACAGTGGTGGAAAATCCATGCACGCTAACAGAGGAATGTTCCCTGTTTTCTGTCCCTACGTGCCTCAAGTTGTCGGTCATACATAAGCGGAAAAAAATCACTGCATCAAAATTCAAAATATGTCTCGCAATACAGTAATGTATACAGACATCATAGATCAGTGAAGCTTGCATTAACGCAAAACCAATATTGACGACATGACTGAACTGCTGATCTGTCATTGACTCTCTCTGTTTCTTTTCATTGACAGGGAGTTCCCTCTTATTGACAGACCAGATTAGTGAATGTGTGACTGAACACCTGATGTTGTAGTTTGAAAATTTACATTTACTTTTGAGTACTTTTGGAAATTTATACTTTTACTTGTGATATTTTACTTCTCTATATTTTAATTTGCATTTATTACTGAATAAAAAAAGTGAAAAGCAAAAAGAAAAGAAGCTTTTCATCGACTGGATGACTGCCAAGTGATTGCCTGACAATCTCCACCTGACACTCAGGTGAGCGAACATGTCGTGGATAAGAACACACACGCTCCGCTTACTCTCGTAAAGTTGGAAATAAATTTGCAGGTTTGTCTTTCCCAGGTCAATAACTCATGAGCTAAACTCTGCCTTTGCAAAACCTGATTTTCATCAATATGAGCCAATTGTAGATGCTGCAGTTTTAAAAAGCAGGAGGGCTTTTTTGACTCAGGAGGGCTTTCTACAAGAAGTGCTATACATAAACAAAAGATGCCACAAAATATACTAAACCTGGGTAAGAGCTCACACATATTGATCAATTAATCTTTATTTACTGTATTTCTTGGACTATAAGGCGCACTTAAATCCTTACATTTTGTAAAAAATGACAGTGCGCCGTATAATCCAGCGCGCCTTACACATGATTACTTGTTGTGGTTACTGATTAATTTTATGTGGTACAATAAAATCTGTCGAAATTTGAAAGTACGACTTTTGCAAGCAACGAAGCCGCTCCGCTCAATGGATATTCAGAGCATTACGGTACGTTGTGTCACTCCCTGATCAGCCCCGTAACAGGATTCCTGAGCTGTCTACAAGACTGCCTGACTGGAATGTCTAAACTAGAAGTGCAGCTTGGGCCTGGAGTATGCGCTAGCAACAATTAACGAATCAATGCGCCAATGCTTAATGCGCCTTACAATCTGGTGTGCCTTAAGTGTGGACATAGACACATTAATTCACAGTGCGCCATATAATCTGGTGCGCCGTATCGCCCAAAAAATACAGTATATAGTGCTGGTTCACAACAAGTTCTATCCCAAGATGCTTATCGAAAAAGCAATGTAAATAGGGGATTAGATTGAGCCACTCCCATCTCATCTTCGACCACATGAGTGAAGCACTTTACAGCATTTATCAAGTTACAGTGGAGAGCAGAAACTTCCTTTTATAGGTAGAAACCTCGAGCAGAACCAGACTCATGTTATACGGTCATCTGCTGAGATTGCTTTGGCTTTAGAGAGAGAGATGCAAGAAAGACAGAGATGGACAGAGGAGAGATTGAAGCAGCTGGAAAGCAGGTAGGTCCTCAGCTGCGAAACAACTGCAGCAGCGATCCAGAGGAACCTACGGCATGATGGAGCTCAGGGACTCAAATGGGACATGATGAGTCAAAGTCGATGACACAGAAAGAGGATTGAGAAGGAGGTAAAGTTTCTCAAGATAATTTTTTGAACAGTTTAATAGAATTCAAATCTAGTTCCTGAATGCCTCCATCAGTATTAAGTCGTTGTTTGTCAGCTTGTGGAGTCTTCATCCATCTCAACGCCTTTTTCCCATCTGCTGTGTCTGAAAGAGGAGTGCTTGTTATTTAGTTCTGCGGAGATGTTTGAAGAGGCAGCATCCAGCACCAAAGCCACAAATATACAGTATACCCTACTGTTCAAATGTTTGTCTCAGTACATTTATAGGCCCTTCATTGCATGTTTGCAGAAAGTGCCTGTGGCTCCACTGTACTCACATCCACTTCAAAATAGAAGTAGGCTCTCGGTAAACTTTTAATTACACACTCTCAAGTCTCTGAGTGAGGCCTTGCCGTGGAGTAGTTTTGGGCGAACACTCGCTATGTTGTCACTTCAGCTGTGGCTCTCGGCCTCGGACTGTTCATCTGATAAGTGTGTCACTAGCAGGATCACATCGGAGATCACCACTCGCAGTCAAATGAGAGCCTTTTACCCTGATACTCCTCGATTTCTCGTTCCAGTCTTCATCCAAGCTGAAATCGAATCTTTGTATAATGTGTGAGTGCATGAATCCTGCGTGTTTCTTCTCTGTCAGGAGGCTTCTGTAGTGTCACTTTGGGTATTTTCTTCTGTCAGTTTTTCAACCGTTTGTATGCCTGAGAGACATCTCTCTATGGACAAACACACACACCCACAGACGCACATTCGCAGTGTTATTCCCAGGGTTGTGAAAATTTCTCTGCAGGCAGCACTTTCTTTCTTTCTCTCTCTCTCTCTCTCTCTCTTTCTCTTGCACACAGACTGAGTGGTGATGAAAGATGTGCCTAAATTAGGATGTTCAGCTCCACTAGAGGCAGGTGTGAGTTTTTAGCACCATCTCTTGAATCTTTCACTTACACTCAAATGGGCGCTGCACGGTGAGGAACTTTTCATTACTGGCGTTTTTTTTCTTTCTTTTAAGAGGCTTACATTTCCATCCACACCTTGGGTTGCAAAAGCCTGTGTAATTAAGCCTGCGAGCGCGCCCTTTGTGTGTCTTTTCTCATAGCTGTTGTTTTTCCTAAATGAAAATATTAGTATCCTGGAGAGGATTAGCGAATATTAAATTAAACTTGTATCCAGGAGTCCAAAAGCAGGGAGTGTGCAGTCTTTTCAGCGATGTTGCAAAGTGTACGTTTGGACTAATATTGAGAGACATTAACACTAAATTTAAAGAGTATGGCTGTAGGGCTGGGCAATATGGCCTCAAGTCAACATCACGATATATTGAGCAGTTCACGTTGATAGCGATAAATGGACGATAACTACTCCACAAGCTGCTCACCTTCTCCCACATTAACTTTGTCTACTTCAGCCGCTCCAAATTTTGAACCGTCCTCCATCTCCTCACCTGTCTTTCCTTCTCTGCTACGGACTGGATGGGGTGGAGTCACATCTCTGACGTAGGACAGCGTCTTAAAGGGACATGAGACCATAGCCTACCGACACACATCCAAAACCAACTTTTACTCATTTTTTTGACACCTAATATATTGACATGGGCAAAATGACATTGATTATTGACGTAAATTTCAGTATCTGCAAATTTTCCGTTTATCGCCCAGCCCTATCTGGCAGGCTATTTTATTTCCAGAGCATCCTATAAGTCAGATTTGATCTGTATTGAACTTTTAAGATGACAAAGTGCAACTCAAATAGAAAATAAAAGCAATCAAAGCCCTAATTAAACAAGATTTAACACAAAATAAAATGTAGGACAAAGGAATAAAACAAAAGACTCATTAAAAGAGGAATTGAAGAGCTGAGGGAGTTCATAATAATTAGGAAACACCGGGGGATTGGATTAAAAATGATCAAACAAGATAGAAAAGAAATAAATAAGGAACAGAAATAAAAACCAATACAAGGACGTTTGGTAAAGGCGATAATCTGGCAGCTGAAGCAAACCGTTAAAGAGCAGAAAGCAGAGGAATCTCGCCTCAGGTGCAGACATTGACACCGTGTGCACTCACTTACAATTCAGTGTACCAGAAATCTACCTGCTTCATTCAGCAGCTGACCTGAATTTAAACAGGCTTTTTACTTGCTGGGAGAGGTGGTAAAAACAGGGCCGAACTATTCAACTGTATGAAAAAAGGCACCTCTGAAATTGTCAGGTGTGTTTTTAGGTATGTGAAACACCTCAAAGAAACATTTAATGTTTGCATGAGACATGCTGGGTTTAAAAAGATGAGTGCAGCATTTGAGATGTGATTTCCTGAATATTTCTAGAAATTCTCCAGAGCTCTGCCCCTGAAATTTTGCAGTTTTTTTTTTCACACATGCCCCTTAAAATGAAAGTAATTGCCTTCCTTCAACTCAGGATGTTTGAATTCACACCACTGCATGTATTTTATGTCGTAAGCATCATAACCTCTGGCTAATTTATTGTGGTTGAAAATTTCCAGACAAAGTCAAGGAGGAAATTTTAGCTACTGAGTTTGCGTGTGCTGTCCATTGAATAATAAAAATAATAATTATAGTAATACATTGTATTTGTAACGCACTTTTACAGGTGCTCAAAGACACTTTACAAAAGAAAAACACAATTTAAAATACAGAAAATTTTGAGTAAAAAGACCAACAATGTAAAAGGTTAAAAAAAAGAAAACAATCTGAAAACACACTTGTAGTGTTTCTTGAAGTATTCAGGAGTTTTTTACACTGTGGATGCAGCTCAAGTCATATGCAAGGCCATGAAAGTCACCTCTGAGTGGTGGAGACTTGGAAAAATAAACGATTGTTTTAACCTGTCATATTTTCCTTTTACCTTTTGCTTGTATTTGTGTTTCAGTCTAAACCTAACCGGACTAACCTCCTGACTTCAACGTGTAAATGATAGGAAGAAAACAAACCCTCCCAAGTGCATCTCAATGACTTGTAAAGTAGATGCCCCTTCAGTGTGTGTGTGTGAGTTGTCAGAGAGGTGTGACAAAGGGTCAGTATTTTCCCGAGCATGAAAGTGCAAACGTATTATAGGAAAACAGCAGGTATGAAATCAGTATTCTGTATCTGCATTCGATGTCGAGTGGTGTTCACCAAAGCACCTTGTCCTTGGTACAGCCAGGCACCCCGCTGTGTATTGAATTATTAATGACGACAACACATCACATATTAATATTTTCAGATCTCCAGCCTGCTTTTAGCGCTCGCTGGTATGTGATTATGGGGCTGTATGAAGTCTGTTACAGGTAAAGTGGGCAAATCGATGCGGCTGTTTCTGTTCAAAAATGCGAACTCGGATGAGAAAATCACCGATCGTCGCCGAGCTGTGAAACATTAAACTCAGTCGACCGCACTCTCGCTTGCTTATCGTAATGTGGCGTAAATTTCGAACTTAACCAGCCTGATTGCTGCTTTGCAAAGCCAAATTGATGTAAATTCACCAGAGTTTCGCATTAAGAATGAGTAATATTTTAAACTCCCTTTCAGCTTTGGTGGTTCTCGCCAGACAAAATGCAATTACAAGCTTTATTGTCTTTCAATTTGTTAAAATGATTGAGCTGCCTAGCTGCTGCTGTTGTTGTTGTTACCCAACCCTATGACCTACATAGACTCCCAGCACAGAGAGAGAGAGAGAGGGAGTTGTGTCTGGCAGACAGGGTCCAAACAATGACACTCACACACATGCACAAGAAGTGTTGTGCTGCCTTTAAATGGCAGTGTAACAGTGAGGGGAATTGGAGAGTCTGGGAACAACACTTTCGGTAACACTCCGGTTTGTTTGGGATTAGCAGGGCAGATGGCTGCCTCGCTTTGCAATTCCATTTTAATGACATTTTTCGCAGTTTGGAAATCCAGTTGTCTGAAGTAGTTTACAGTGATTACAGTGGAACAAATAAACAGGCGTTACTTAAGTGAGAAGAGGTCAGAGTTATGGTACAGTTCTTCTGTTTCGAATATCCCTTGGTCGCTTTCATGAGGAGGAAAAAGAGAAGGAGGAGTGAAGAGTTCACATTTGGGAATAAAACGGCAGAAGCTTCAAAAATGACATGATTGTAAAGCCAAACTTGAGAGAGGAGTGGTTCATCTCAAGACGAGGAATGTGTGCTGCCTGATTTTTTGGGCTTCGCTGTGAGCAGCTTTTGTTGCGACTTGTTCCCTTTCCCCTGTCGAACACAAAGCTGTTTGTTTGATTTGACCGTCAGCCACTGCACACTTCCTGTTAACAGCCAATGTGACCCTGCCTGTTTACCTGTCGGGTACAAAAGGTTGTTCTGTCCATGAACTCAACCCTTTTCCATTAGTCATGGCTCCATAATTTGACTGCTTACAAAATAACCAAACCACAGCAAACCCTCGTACTGTTAATTCCATGATATGGGTCACACCAGAATATATATGCAGCCAGTGAGGGCTGTCCCGATACTGAGATTGATTTCGGATATTGGTCCAGTATCAGCCAAAAAACAAATATTGGATTATATCAGCCTGTATCTAAAATCTCCAATATCAGTAGTCCATTTTAGATTCCACTCCGGCACCTTTAGCTAGCAGCACCTAGCATGCAGAGCCCACAAAATCACAACAACAGTGTGTACTAAGGTACAAACAAAGTACCAAGGAGTAGGAGTGATGTTGGTTGTGTGGCAGTATTTTGCGTTAAAGTCCAAAAAAGACATTGCAGCTGAGTGCAAAACTTGTCATGCACAAGTTTGGGCCAATATCGGATCAATATCCGTATCGGCCGATACTGAAGGCTACAATATCGGTATCGTATCGGAAGTAAAAAAGTTGTATCAGCCCCTACATCCAAGTCAGCAAGGTCCGCCATGTGCAGATTCTGTGCAGCTGTGTAGCTTGTCTATCAACTTTGCATTTTACGCTGTTGTATTTGTCATAGCAGTGTATAGGATGTTAGATTATTACACTGAACTTTACATCTGTTTATTTACGTATCTGTGCTGGTTTTTTATCCACTGTTATTTTTCATTTTTCATTTTCCTTTCAGTTTCTCTGAAATCAGGATTCGGCCAGTTGGTTAAAGACAAAGACTTTTTGTGTTCCAGTTCTGGCAGCAGAGATCAATTTAGATTTTTTTTTCCCTGCCACGTTGAGACAGCTCAAGACAATGAAAATAATCAAAAATGAAGATTATGTGAGAGTTGTGATTTCGTAGCGCCATTAAGGGTTTTGTTCAATCAAATGTTGAATGTGTTTGAAAGATATTGAAGACTTGTAATTTGCAGAATATTGATCGTCGAGTCATTTTGAAAGCAAAAATATAAGAAATGTGACCCCTCTGTTTTAAATGTGTGCTGGTTTCCATTGTGCGCATCGTTGTTTTGGACTGAGAGAAGCAGTGTGAGGACATACTGAGGATGTTTGTGGCTTTATATGACAAAACAGTCGATAAAAGATGGAGAAAGTTTTGATGAAAGTTGGCGTTTCGTTAAAAGGCCTCATGAAATCTCAGTAGGTGCAAACACAGACATGAAGGACCTTACTTTTTACTTTTTATGAACCAAAACTTGCACTTACAAATCTGCAACCCTCTGCTGTACAAGTTCACCACTTCATATATAAAAAAAACAGAGTTTTATGTGGTGTATTTTTGACTGTGAAAAGGTTGTCTCGCTCTCTGAATTCCTGCCCGTGTAGTAAACACACAGCCTGTGTAGTAATCCAGCCTTTTAATATTCATCAAAAAGCCTGTCACATTAAGGCTGGCTGCTACGTTCCTCGGCCCCGTATGAAGGAGGTGTTTGTATCCCACTGAGGAAGCTTTTGCATCCTCACGGTTTGCTGCAGGCTGCAGAGCGGAGTGTTGCAGACTGGGCTGGAATGCGTCAGCGGGCAGGCAGGCAGCGCTCGTGCTTTTTGGAAAGGAAGATGTAGCAGTCCTATTACTCACCTCTGTAGCAGGGATAGTGCTGTGTTGTGCCTCCCAGGGGTTCTGTTCAATCATTGGCGCACACTTTATTACCTTGTTCAGAGGAAGTGTGAGCGTGTGTGCGTTTGCTGCAGAGCCCTCTTCCTTTAACTTATGCCTCAAACACACACACACACACACACTCAGGGATATTTACACCAGCTTCCTGGCGCATTTCTGTTTGTATAAACCTCCAAAAAGTGTGTTTAAGATAAACAGCTGGGGTTGCCATGGGTTATATGTTCATGTCAGACTCCATCCTTCCTTCCTGCACCAGCACTGTGATGATGCTGCAGCCCCTCATGACCACAGATGTGTCTCTGACCCCAGCGGAACGAAAACAGGTTTTCCCCCTAATCATTCGAACAACATCTGTGCACGAGGCCGAGAGGAGGCGGAGGAGAATGTCCGTCCTGGAGGGCGGTCAGCCGTAATCGAACCGTGAATAAGACACGGCTCTGGAGATGTGGGAAGCTTGTGCAAGCAAGCGTGGGTTTGTGTGTGTTTGTGTGTGTGAGAAAGAGAGAGAGAGAGAGAGAGAGAGAGAGAGAGAGAGAGAGAGAGAGAGAGAGAGAGTGCATTTCAATAGTGTGTGTAGCAGGGCAGAGGGGGGAGGGGAGGAGGTGGGATCTGCCATATGGATGAGAGAGAGGAAGACAAAAGGAGAAATAGAAGGGAGGAGAGGAGGAAGGAGAGACTCAGCGGCCGACGTCAACTCACTTAAAGCTCCCTGCTGGCCCCGGGGATGCTGACAGCACAGTTTTGTTGATTCATCCCCCCCTTCTTGAACTTGCTCCCCCGTCTTTTGCCGTCAGTCTCTGCTCCCGTTGCCCTTGCGCTGCTCTATTTGTGATGCTCCCCGATCTGTCTCCTCGTCCTCTGGCTTGACCTTCCCAGTCTGGAGTCTTCTTCACTGTCATACTGTCGGATCAGCTGATGCATATGCCCGATGCCGGAGAGAGTCTGTTTCTTCAGAGTTTAAACTTCGAGTGTTGTGTAATCTTTCCCACAAGGTACGAGGTGAAGGGAGCAGACAGTGTGCCACAGGGATGAGTTACAGAAAAAACTGACTGACTGACAGATGGAATGATTGGTCAAAGTAGAGAGTTGTTGGTTTTAGAAAAAAACTCAACTTTGATCAGTGTGTGTTTCAATAAGCCACATGTTGTGATGCAGCACCAGACACTCGTATGCAAGAATTTACCGTTATATACATGGATGTAAAGAACTAGTTTTCTGTTTGCATCTTAAGATCATACCTTGAATGTGATCCAGGCTATTAGACACATGATGGAGAATTAAAAAGAGCTTTTTTGGCAAAGTGGTGACTGTAGGGCTGGGTGATAAACCGAAAATTTACCAATACTGAAATTTAAGACAATTACCGACGTCATTTTGCTTATGTCAATACAGTCGGTGTCAAATAAATAAATAACTAAAAGTTGGTTTTGGATGTGTGTTGGTAGGCTATGGTCTCATGTCCCTTTAAGACGCTGTCCTACGTCAGAGACATGACTCCACCCCATCCAGTCTGTAACAAAGAGGGAAAGACAGGTGAGGAGATGGAGCACGGTTCAAAGGTTCTAGTGTCTGAGGCGACGGCTGAAGTAGACGAAGTTAATGTGGGAGGGGGTGAGCAGCTTGTGGAGTAGTTATCAGCTAAAAAAATTTCACTGCAATGTATCGTGATATCGACTTGAGACCATATCGCCCAGCCCGAAGTTACAGAAAACCAAATAAAGAGTCACACTTATCGCTTTTCTGTGACGTTATTCGTATGTTTTAATACTTCCAGATCTTACAAACATTATTCTTTCAGGGACATGCTTTCATTGAATATAAATAAAGAAAAAAATAAAAACATGAGTGCGTGTGCAGAAATAGCTCATAAAGTATGCTCAGTTTTGCAGATCTGCCTGCAGGCGATTGTATACATGCGCATGTTTACCTTTTTGTTATAAGTAAACTAAATTCATTATTACCTCGGGGTGTAATTAGCAGCAAAAGAGTTGGACCTGATGATTAAAACTGGTGAGAAAAAAAAAAACAAACAGGATGAAGCAGCTTCATCTTAAAAATGAGTGTCTCTTCCTTGTTGCTGTGAGGGCTGGAAACCCGGCTATCACTACCGTCAGCTTTTTCATGAGTGCTGAGCTTGTTTTGGGGGTCAGGATTCCTTCAGTGTACTCTTTATAAGGTTTTTACTGGGAGCTGGACTATCTGGGGGGTTTGCTCCCTTCCCTCCAAAACAATCTGACCAAGTTATTAAAATGTAAAAAAGCTGAATACAGCAGCTGCACATTGAAAATAAGTAATTCTTTGACGATCTTTGGCGAGAAGTAGGGGACTTGAACTACACTTTGTGAAAAGAGCAATGCAGTCAGTTGACGCTGAACTTTCAGGCTGTGTTGGCGGAAAGCACATGTTCGAGTTTGCAGTCTTCCTGCTCAAAAGCTGGTACGCTTTAATTTGTTTGGGTGCAACGTTATTAAATGGTAGTGAGTTAGAAAACTACAAAAACAAGCTTCTCCGCAGGTCAGATGTGGTGCATTCCAGTGGGCTCCCTACGAACAGACGCAGCAAACAACACAACCAAAGGCTACTTACTTGATGCGAGCATTCATGAAGTAAACTGGGTTGTGGTCGTGCTTTTGTTACATTCAGGGAGGCTTCTGGCCTTGCTGAGTGAAAACAGACTCAGGAAACTAGACCACCATCTGTAGAATAAAGACCAGCTATAACCTTTTACCACTTTGTTGTTGAGTTTGAGGCTCAAAGCTTCTGTTTTTGTCTCAGCTCTGTCACAAAGTTGGGGAGTTCTGCAGAGTAATAACTTCCCCCTGTGTTTTCAAGTTGGAGTAAGCTGTGGACACAAGGATATGACAGCGGTGTAAAGTTGGTATGATGCCAGAGCAATATTCAGACGACGATAAATTATACACACGAACTAAAATGTGAACTTTAGCTGTGTTAAATCATGCAGTAACCTTAAGTCTTGAAGAGGAAAGACAAAAGTGAAGCACAAAAGCCGCAGCTCCTCGACTTGTGGCTGGATGCAAAAGCCGAGGAATCCCAAACAGGGCCCTCTTTGGATTTGTCAGTATTTGGTCTGGTAAGCAATGCCGAATTGGTTTGACGGGTGCCACTAATGTAAGCAAAGCTCAACCCACCTGTGCTGGTCGTCCAACCATTTTAACTAGACACAACCTACATTAAGGTGACCAGATTTCTGCGTGATCACAGACGACTGTGTCCGAAATGAATCACTCAACCCCTAACCCCCCATATGGGATTTCACTATATATCTGACTATGTAGTGAGCTCAATCACCATGATGCAATGCATGATGGGTTGCCCACCACCAGTGAGTGACCATCGAAAGGTCACTACATTTTGCAATGCTCTGTGGGAAATTTTGAGTCGCCTATATGGGGCACTGGAATTGATCACTGAGGTTGCGGACACCCCTCAAAATGGCACTAACCCCCATATAGTCACCTATATAGGGGTTAGGAATCCATTTCAGACACAGCCAACATCTTGGTACTACTAAGTAGCAGCGCACGCCTCTCATAATGACCCCCCCTGAAGAAACTGTTGTTCAGGACTGTGCGCAACATGCTTACTCGTGCTTCCTACCTACTCGGCTACTGTAATAACCGTTGTTCTAGTCTACACGCAACATTTTTGTTCTCATTCATGAAACACTTAAACCAGGGACATTTCCGGGGACAGCTTTGGCCAGGGACAGGTCATCCAATACGGGGACTGTCCCCGAAAATCAGGGATGTCTGGTCATCTTAACCTACATGCAACCTCATCTCCATTATCACGCTACGATACTGCCAAACTGCGCTACACTGCAGGATGCTGTCAAGCATCTGTGCTTGTTTACATCCGAGCGGTAGAGCTACATACCATCATAGCAGTTGCCATTAACCAGAGCTACAGTTCTGGCTAGCGTCCAGCACTAAATGCGTACAGTCCTTGTGTCGTTAGTCCTCCTATCGTCTTCGCCACATGGCCTTGAAAATCTGCTAGCATGCTTTGAATATTACATATCTGATGCAAAACTAACAATCATTGTGTCACTTTAAACTCAGTGAATCATACCAAAAATAAGTAATCGAAAGGGAAATCCTCTCTCATTGTCAGAAGATCCTCCCTCCTAAAAGGATGAGCGTCACAAAAATCACCTGCAATATTTGATTCGTCGTTCTTTCTTCTTTGACACCCTTATCCTGTTTTAGAGTTGGGTTATTAAATTATTTTTTATACTGATTGTAGATCAAGAAGGAGCACCACTGAATCACATTTCCCCACTTCAAAATGAACCGAACAGAGAGACTTCACTCTCGTCTCCTCTGAAGTGGAACAGAGCATGTATTTATGCACCAAAGCAAACACAAATTAGAGGCCTGGAGCTTTTTGAGAGCGTATCACAGGAGACATTGAGTCACACTGTGTAAAGGTGTTTTATTACCGGTTCATTCAACCAATTTAATCTTGAACATCAAACACCTGCTATAAAAACTTTGCTGAAGCCTCTGCTGAACATTAAAGACATAGACGACTCAAGAACAGAGGGAGTCAGGCGAATATACAAGCAGGATCCCATGTTGTGTAAGAGGTCCTCAGCTAGCAAAACTGGATGAGGTCGAATCAAGTATCACCGTATTTAGCTCAGACTTAGGGCTGCACGATTAATTGATATTAAATTATAATCAGATTATTTAATGTTAAAAAAATTAAAATTGTCATCTCGCGCCTCCAGGCCACCGTAGGCTCCAGTTCCCACACACACCAGTGTAAACAAACATGGCGTTTGTGAAAGAAGGCGATAATTTCGCGGCTAAAAGGGGCAAGAGTCAGTTGCGTGGAATTGTTGTGGCTTCGCAGTTTGTACAAAGAGCAAACTACTCCCTGCTGCAAAGTCAGTCCAAAGGCGGTATCAACCCGTCCACACGGAAATGAATTTGGGAATAAACGCAGATGTTTTTTGTCGTATCGGTGTTTCATTCACACGGAAACAGCGTTTCAGGTGAGTGTAAATTGTACTTTTTTAGAACGGGTACAAGAGTGCACAAATCTGTGAACGACTACCATTTCATCTCCATGTGGACGCCTATCTGCATCTCTCTTGAAACCATTATTTCACACACAGCGTAACTCTTTTATGGCGGCTGCACACTGTATTCTTCTTCTGTCTTTTGTGAATTTTCTGGGCAGCCTTACAGTGCCACCTACTGGCTTGGCATATGCACTACAATGTTTTCGGTGGTTTCATTTTGAGAGTTGGTAGAAATTTTTTTATTTTGAAAGTGAAGTTTGGTGAAGAATAAAAAATTGAAAATAGAGTTTTCAGAGAAAAAAAATCTGGATTTTATTTTTGGCCAAAATCGTGCAGCCCTACTCAGACATGAAGTAGGCACATTCAGTACTAACTTCCAGGGCCGTGTCACATATGGTTTTGGGGGCTCATTAAAACCAGCTGATTTAATTAAACGGCACAAATGAGCCCTGGCCTCTCAGTGATTGAAGGCCTTTCGCCTTTTGAAGTCTAAAAAAGGAACTGACATTTTCAGAGGACTTTAATTTGATCATAGAGTCCTCTTGCTGCGTTGTCATCTCTCAGGGCTTCATAAGAAAATAAAAATCTGGTGCAAGTGTCAGTTTATTTCAGACAGCATCAATATTTTACATTTTCGTGTAAACTGGCGATAATAAACATTATCCTGAGGCAGAGTTGTTGCACGCAGTTAAGAGAAAGATTTGAGATGTTTGTTTCAAAGAGCTTGTATTTCTGATGTTCACATTTGTCTGATATTTGTCTGTTGGAAACTTTCAGAGTGAGGAGCTGGAGTTTGTGTTCTGTTCTGCTCCTGCGGCTCTTTTCAAACCCAAATGTCTGCAGTCAGCTGGACTGAGGTAATCCCTTCAGAATTTAGGAATTAGTCTGTAGCTGATATGACGCCCATCCACGGCTCACACTGTAAGTAAACTTCCCAACAGTGTGTGTCACCTTAACTGCTTAAGTATGAAATATAGACATACAGGCTCATAGAAGTCATCTCTGTACACATAGAGTCATAAAGAGTGAAGCTCAATCTACGAAATGTGGATTTCCTGCAAAAATTGAATCAAACATAAAAATATTTCATCCTCACAGTGTCCAATTTTCTGTCTTTTGCCCACATAGTTGAGTGTCAGCTGGGAGTGCAGCCGGGTCACAATCAGTCAGGCGGCAGAAAACACATGCTCAGGAGGCACCGATGCTGCTGCTGGTATGCAGATCCGTGGCAGCAGCTTTGTCAGCCTGGGGAATCTCACTGCATTGACTTTTCGCCAGTCTGTCAGCTCTGTTTCCAAAGATGGAGTAATGCTTCAATAAAAGATTACCACTCTCTGTGTCCGCTGGGGCGGCTGTTGGGAATTTTCCCCCCAGAAAGAAAGTTCGTAGAGACCTTGTACACGCAGCTGAGCATTTTCCTGCAACACTTTCAGGCAGTTGGTTCATATAAAAATATGGTTTAAAGTCAAAACCCCCTCCCTGATAGCTGAACTGCGCATTTTCTCTCACTACCCGGTGTAAAATCTAGAAATCTAGCTACTACCCCTTCAGTCTTTGGATTCACCTTAACACCCTATAAGAATTCACTGAACAGTAAAGGTCACACTCATGTAACTGTAGGATTTAGATTGTATACATGGATGTCAGAAGAACTGAGGCTATTGAAGGTAACTGAGGATTAATAAGCTTTATCCTGATAGGACGATTGGATATCCAACTCTGTCGGTCTGTTTTATTTAACAGAAGTTTATGACCTTCTCTTTATGACCTTTTTTTTTTCCTAAATAGCGCTGATAGAAGTCTGTAACACCTCAGTGCATTTTAAGAGAAAGGATTAACGGACACATGATAAATGATGCTGACCATTTAAAATCTGTTAACTCCTAAGGATTAGGGCTGGGCGATAAATCATAAAATTTTCCGATACCAAAATTTAAGACAATAAAAAAACAACTAAAAGTTGGTTTTGGATGTGTGTAGGTAGGCTATGGTCTCTTGTCCCTTTAAGATGCTGTCCCATGTCGAAGACGTTACTCCGTAATGAAGAGGGAAAAACAGGTGAGGAGATGGAGGACGGTTCAAAAGTTGGAGCTGCTGGAGCGGCGGCTTAAGTGAACGAAGTTAATGTGGGAGGTGATGAGCAGCTTGTGGAGTAGTTATTGTCAATTTATCATTATTGAGGTGAACTGCACAATATTTTGTGATGTTGATTTAAGTTCATATCGCCCAGTCTTAGTCTACGGGGGTAAAGTTACGAGGGAAAACAAACCAAAAGACATGAGTGAACATGAGGCAGTCAAATTTATTATTAACAATGTTTTAATCTTAAGTAATCTTAGTTATCGTCCATTTATCATCATCGTTATCGAGGTGAAAACCCCAATGTATCGTGTTATTGATTTTAGGCCATATCGCCCAGCCCTACTAAGTATCTATCACACAATGATCTTTGAATATTTACCGCCCTGTCCTCTATTGTATGTTAGTGCTTATTGAATTTTAGCTCCACTCACGTTGAGAGTGAACTTTCTCGTTTTAAGTTTGTTATGCCAGCATACTGTCCTTCAAGAGATAGTGAATGTAAACTATAAATAGGAAAGCAGTGATCTGGAAGCTCATTAAAAAGGCTTTCAGTATGTCAGATAAGGATCATGTCGAAGTCTGTCATCTTGAAAGAAGTTTTGTGCGCCGAAGCAGCAGCAGCAGCAGCCTTGGATTGTCTTTGTTTGTTACCAAACACCTCTCCTTCTTTTGGCACAGCGCTGCAAATGGATTATCACTCATTCTCCCTCTGAATGTTAATCCCTTTTTGAAATTTCTGTATCCTTTTTTTAGAGGGAAACATTGGAGCGTCTTGGCAAGCTCAACTGCACGCTTCCACCACCCACTGAATTAGACTTTATTGGAGAATTCCTCTGGCATTCATCAAATTTTGTGTTGACTCATTGTACAAACACTCGGAGGTGGGTTTCTCATCCTCGGGGCTTAGAACGGCACGCTGTAATTTAATACTTGATTCGAAAACCGGATCCTGTTTCAGTTTGATACGAAGTTGATCTGAACTTTGTTGTCCGTTTAACCTTGTCTTTAATGCTCAATGTGAACCCACCGAGAAGTCAGGGTGACCTTTCTTTCATGGAGGATGACTCCCACTATACAGTACAAGTCAAGGGCAGCGTCGTAACCTGCGCCTCCAGCGGGCTTTACTCATCCATCTCTTCCCATCTCCTCCATGTGCTTTCATAGTTCAGCATCGTGACTTCATGCCTTTCTGGAGGACACATCGTGCTAAACAATACCCAGCCCACAGATTCCTAATAGACATCTTTGTCAGAAGGATGGTTGGAGAAATCAAGTGCCAAAAACTATAAAAATTTCCTCTCAGATGCATTGTTAGGCATTTTGAATTCTCCTCTTAGTCCTGACTACTTGATTCAAAGAGACATCTCTGACAGACGAAAGCGACTGTACCTCTCTGTGTGCGGTTGAACAGGGAGGGGCGACTATTCATCTGCCTGTTTTGATATGAGAATGAAACTCAGAGCAGATTTGTGGCCGTCACTTGGAAAAAAATAGATGTCAAAGTCAGTCTGTTGTGCAGGTGATCAAAAAAGATCAGTAACAGTTTGAGTAAAAGTGTAAAATAAACGTTGAATTTGCAAATGAGCGTGGTAAAAAAAAAACGCACAAGTATTATCACACCCCGCTCTGGTGCATCCTCTTAACTTTCCTCCTAAATGTGAAGGACAAAGAAGGAGATTAAAGGAAAACCCACGTCCCGTTTTTGCCTTTGCAGACCGCAGATTTGTTTCCCCCCCTTGTCTGGATGCACACACCGTGCAGTCTTTCACGAGGAAACACCCAAATAATCCTGTAATCCTTATCCTTAATCCATGTGCAAATCCTCTACTTTTCAAAGTATTTGTCAAAACGTAGACACAAAAATCACTCAGGTCAGAGACATCTCCGGGGACGTGCTTTTGAAAGTGGCACAAAGAGGAAGGTCAAGCTGTGTAGGGATGCAGCAAGGGAAGGATAAAGTGTTTGTATAAATAGTAAAAATTACTTAATTCTGATTAAAACTGTGAAGATATGAGACTGGCAGGGAAAGTGTGTCACATGCCGCCTCTGGTCTGTTCATAAATAAATTCATAATGTTACGCTCTTGATTCGACATTTTCTAAAAACGTTGGAAGTTATCGATGAACGCAGCCACGTTCGACGACACGCGGTCTTTATTTTATTAGCACTTCAGACTCGGGCATGTTGTTCGCAGCTCTGCCGTGTTGGTGTGAAGACCACAGAGGATAAAATATTTATCTCTGTGATGCTGCCTGAGCTCTGACTCGTGCCCACAGCTCAGTGACTCTTATAATATCAGTTTTCCTTCCACTCGTTTGTAGTCTGTGGGCAGCTAACTTGAGCTCAGACAACGACGACAGCCTTGATGATTTATGAGGCCAACGTCTGATCGCACTGTGGCAGAGATAAATGGGATTGTGGTTAGCCGGGCCTCTGTGTCTAAGTGCGTGTCTGTGTTTCTGTACGAACCGCTGTCACACACGACCCTTTCAACGTTGCTATCATGAACTCGGCGACAAAGGCTTTTTGATTGATTATTTAGTGACAGTTATATGTTCCCTGTCATCGGAGGCTGGTTATCGTCCACTGGCTGAACAATGAATCAGAGAGGCGTGGCTGTACTTCTGCGGTCACCAGTCCAGTGTGGGATCTTTGTCCTTGAGAAAACTTTAACAGTATCTTGTTGCTCCTGCATCTTTATCCTCTAGTTTAGTTCTCCTCAAATTATTGTCTAATGTGAGTGTAGTGACCTTATTCCAAGAGCCACTGAGGTGAACGATAGCCAGGTGTACAGTCGACACAGCTTCTGTGCCTATTGTTAGTCCAAGTCGCATTTTCCTTGTTTATTCTTCTTTTGTAAAAGAAACTAAATGCAAAATAAAGACAAAGCAAACGTAGTTGTAGATGCAGATCATGGTCAAAAAACTGTTCGCTCCTCTAGCTACCAACACACCTGCCACTAATTGCGTCTTCTTCTTTTTAAAGCAAACCAAACTCAGGACTTTATGCCACCTGGTGTGACACCAGGACAGTCACAACTGAAATAGGTTACAAAACACAAACACAAAAGAAAATACAACAAATGGCTCTAACAGTGAGAAATGTTTAGGTCCCACTCCGGTCTTTTTTTTTTTTTACTTACTGAAAGTGTTCCATCCATCCATCCATACATCCATCCATTTTCTACTGCTTATTCCCATTCCCGGGGTCGTGAGGGGACTGGAGTCTATCACAGCATCTTCAGGCGAAGGCAGGGGACACACCGGACAAGTCGCCAGTTCATCGCAGGGCTGACATATAGAGACGAACAACCATCCACACTCATATTCACACCTACAGGGAATTTGAAAGTGGCCAATTAACCTAACAACACTTGGGCATGTTTTTGGGATGCGGGAGGAAACCAGAGTACCCGAAGTAAACCCACGCTGACACAGGAAGAACATGCAAACTCCACACAGAAACGCCCCGAGCCAGATTCGATCCTAGGACCTTCTTGCTGTGAGGCGACAGTGCTAACCACTACACCACTGTGCCGCCCGAAAGTGTTATCAGTGGTCTTTAAATTGTGGTTATGAAGTTTTTAGCCAAAATCACGTTAATTGTGTCAATTTCAAAGTCTTTTCTTCTGCAGAGACAGCGCTGCTCTGCACACTCCTCTTCACGCTAGCTTGCCACCTTATATTGTCGATGTAGTAGAAGTAGCAGGTAACATAGGAGCTATTCAGCTCTCAGACACTAATGTCTTTAGGGTCATGATGAAAGTTAATATCATAATTAGTTTTCTTATAAGTATTGCAATCTGCTAACGCACACGCTTCTTCTGCGATCGTCTTCTCTATTTGTCCGAGTTTGGTCTGCAAAGTGGGGCGGAGCTTGGATTTGTTACATAGGAAATCTCACTCCGTCTGAACCTGCTGTTCAAAGTGATTTGAATGCAGAAATACTCAGTAGTGCAATTTCGCACTTGCTTTTCTCATGATATGTCCTGTAGCACCAGAAAAATGCAGTATAAACATGTAGACAACCGGAAAAAACATGATTTTCATCGGAGTGGGTCTTTAAGGAAATAAATCTGCACATCCAGTGAGAATATAATGAGAAAAAAAAGACACAGCAGGCTTGACTCCCTGATGTGTCCGCAGTATTTCATGCTGCCACTTGTTTTGGGCTGTTTGGTGTATTTATAGTAGTAGGACTGAAGATGTAAATAAGAACAGCCCCAGCGCTGTTATTTGGTATGCAGTGGAGCTAATTAAGACCTAATGAATGACTGCATTAGTTTGTGTCCCCAAAAGGAATAATTTCCGCCACTGAGCTCTAAAAATATGCCACAGAAAGCCGTGAATATATTTGGAAAAATTCAGTCATTTTATAATCAGCTGTATTTTCCTGATTCAGTCGGTGTGAGGCTGCATAGGAACTGTCAGATGTGTAACCACGAGTTTTACACACACACATCTCCGGTTTAGCAGAAGTTGAAACCGTCACAAAGGTTTTACTAAAATATTGAGGATGGGAAAGGCTAATTTTGTCTGAGCCGTCTCTCTCTTTTGGCCCGTCTGTCTGTCCGTCTGAGTGTGCCTGATGAAGCAGCACAGCGGCAAATTTCACACCTGCCTCTCCCAGATGTTAAATCACAGATGCTCCTTCGTTTGCTGCAGCGGTCGGTCTGAAATTATAAATCAGATTTGGTTTCTATTCAAAGTTTTTATTCCTTTGTTTCGAAAAGAACCAGTTGGATTGAAGCCCTATGTTTTTATCACCAATATACACCAGTGAGTCATATTATTATGAGCACCTGGGAAGTCTCATGCAATCCAATATGACAGCTCCACCGTGAATGAGTCTTTTTTAACTACTTTAAAAGGCAAAATGCGATATGACACTTTCATGTCTAGAGCAAAATAAAACATGAATGTCTCCTATAAATCGTAAGAGGTACTTTGCTGTTAGTTTTGTCTGGAAAAGAATATTAAGAAAAGACCCAACTTAATTCCTATATTCATATCATAACCTGAACAAAACCGTCTCTCATGCCGACATGTCAGCAGATACAAAACTTTGTGGCTGTGTGTAGAGGATCAGACATGACAGAGCATGAAAGTCTGTCAGACCATCTGAACCTGCTCATTTGAGCGGTGTTTGAAGGCACTTAATGCCGTTGACATGATTTATTTTGCATGTCAGCACTACTTTGTACGGAAGTTTTCACTCAAGGCATTTAAATTCAATGGAAAAATAACGTTTTTTTACTTGTGTATTTTTTTTAAATTCACAACAGGATTGAATATCCTGTTGGCAGAAGCACTTTTTACTCTATTTTTGCTGAAAATGATCAATACCCATTAAGTTTAAGATACTTTTATGTCAAATTCATGTGATTTTGTTCAAATATTTCATAATTAAATCTTAAAACACCGAATCCAATGAATGAAAAATGGGAAAAAAATGAATTTAGGAATTAAACAAACTAGAAAAAAAGTGATTTCACACAGTGTCCTACAACATACTACACCAGTACACCACCACCGCCCACTAGGTCTTTAATAATACATATTAAGTACAGTAAGCACCTGTCTTAGAGTGTCATCAGAAGCCTCCTGAAAGCAGAGTTCAAGGTACAGCTGCTATATTGGGTTACATAAGATTGCAGGTGTTCATAATATTGTGGCTGATCAGGCATGTTTTCTAAGGAGTTTGCTTTTAGTATGTTGAAAGAGTGGTAAAACACAGCAGACAGGATACTTTTAATTTTACCAGGAAATGGAGGAACGTGGTTTATTCCCTCAGACCACTGTTTTGATTGTCTGTACGGAAAGTTCCACATTAGCTGGTGTCCAAAAATGTGGACTTCAAACCACATAAATGTCTGGATTTTACAAAGCGAAAGCCTCAGACGGTGTCACTTTTAGAAAATATGAGAAACAGTCGGGCAACGATGATTAGTTTGATGTTTTTGTAAAAATCTGACTCACTGCAGACTTCCTAACTCAGATAGGTGCTGGTTTGTATCTCCTGAACAAACCAAAACCAGAACCAAGGAATAAAAAGAAGATAAAAGAAAGCGCTTCAGCTCTCTTTAACCGGTGCGTTCAGCTAAATTTAACACCTCAGCTATAATAACTTAAAATCACATTCATACATTTGTGTCTGGCGCACATCTAAGAACTCAATTTGGTATTCTATCTCTGCAAAACCGCCTTAACTATGCTACTTTGTAATGGCTCAGCAAGAAACAATTGGCAGCTGAGTGCAGCTTCATTTAAACCGTCCTCTGAGAGTCTCATTTACCCAGACACAGCCTATAGACTCGGCTCATGATTCCCTGCAGCCTAATGCAAATAGCTACAGACTATTGATACTCTTAACAGGCAGATTAAACCTCCTCTCCTGAAATGTTGCTTTGAGGTGCGACACTTCTATACATGATCGTCTCCTGGCTAAAGCTGTACTGTGTGTGTTCCACTAACTGATATTAATTGATTTGATCGTCGTGTTTGTGTTTACTCTCAAGGCGCTGGATCCTGTTGACGGTAATTGCTATCGAAGGGTTGTTCCTGTGTCACAACCCCGCAGCTGGAGAGCCTGCCTTGAGTCTGGTTGCTGGATGTAAATAAAGAAACGCTCGGCGGTGCAGTGGTGAGTTTTTTCCTCAGAGGGGCTCGGTCACTTGAGGTTACACTTGCCTCTTTTTTCCTCCTGTTTTCTAAACTTCATCCTGCTCTCAGTAGGAGTTTATTTTACTGTCACATTGCAGCATTTTTCCACCATGCAGTATCCTGGTGTTGTTTTACTGAAAGCAGCAGCAGCAGCAGCAGTTGAGTTATTTTATTGTTTGGCATGTTATCTGATTGATCATGTTCTAATTAAACCTGTGGGGATTGATCGCTGTCGCCCGCCACCCTGTCCTGCCTTTCTTTTTACAATTACAGCATCCAGCCCGGGGCTGTTCTCCATTGTTTGTCCATGTGTCACAAGTGATATCTCAGACATGGATGACTGGGCTTTGAAGGCTCTTAAAGGGAATGATGCATTTTATCATTGCATGTTGGCGCGGCGAAACCCTTTGGCCATAACACAAGAAGGGTTCGAACTTACTTATACCATGTTTATGCTCTTTTGAAGCTACTTCTACGCGCATGTCGCTTTTCCTTCCATATTTTCCACTCTAAGGTGCTTCTCTGCTCTCTAAAAGTCATTTCTGTTGACTGGAATTTGAAGGCTCTTATAGGGAATGATGCATTTAATAATTGCATGTTGGCGCTGTGATTTCCTTTGGCCGTAACACAAAAACAGATCGAACTTACTTATACCACGTATATGCTCTTTTGCAGTGACTTCTACGTGCATTTGTCCACTTTTCCCTCCATATTTTTGTGCTTCTCTGTTCTCTGTGAGTCATTTCTGATCTGGATTTGCCATGCTAGTCTCAAAATCTGGTTTTACCTCTCTCTACCGACAATCATAACTGAACTTTAGAGATTTTTGTAATCAGAGGGAAGAAGTTTGTTTTTTAGGATGCTTGTGTGAAAGCAAAAGCAGCTTACCTTCCTTCATATTTTTAATCTCTTTCCTCTTTCACTATATTCATATTTCATAAGCAGACAAACAGAGTTGGAGTGTCTCTATCCAGAAACTCAAAACACTTTCATTGACTTGGTTCTGGAAGTCTTTTTTTAGCCGCACAAACAGCAAACACCAAATTGACTCGGCTTTCAGCTCCACTTTATGGCAGAGGATGAAAATGAGTGCACATATGGCGCCTCAAATATAACGAGGACAACAAACGAAAGAAGTGTGGCTACGAGGGAGCCAGTAAACGCTCAGGACTCAGACAGAAGGGGCTCCGTTTAACAGATTTTTGGAGTTCAGACACCGAAGGAGGCAAAATTTGGGGTAAACAGTCTAAAAATAAACGCAGCCTTGTTAATGGCAGGAGGTGTCTGATTGTTTGTGCACAAACAGAGCGGCGTTGAATCCATGTCATGTGGGATTGAAAGCGAACGAGAATTTTCAACTTAAAACTTCTGAAAAGCTCTTTTAGGAAATGATTCACCGTCGTGTTTCCTCTTAGTATTTCCAGTTGTGATAGTCACCTCTAATTACAGAAAGCCCCCCTCTATTGATTTACATGACACTCCATTGTAAGTGCTCTGCAGGTGTCGCCGCCGCAGCACATCTGCTTGGTTAACGGTCTGCGTATGTGGCCGCAGAGGTAATTGGTACATGAGCGTAATGGGGAGTATGCTCTGAAACGCTGCCTCATGCGATTCACGCCAAGGTCAGACGACGCAATCTCAGCCTATTAAGCCTGATGTGACAGTCGAAGGGTGTGAGGACCCGTTGGCCCTGAAAATCGATTATTTTGTCTCGTGTAGGGTGTCACAGTGAACGACATCCGAAGACACGTCTGCAACGCCTCACCGTCTCTTCAGGGAAAGTCACGCGTGCTTGCTTCTTCTCTCTGCCTTCTTTAATTTGTTCCCTCACGTCGGCCAATGAGAGCGCTCAGGCTGTCATTTTATCGAAGAATCAACTCTGAATAAATATCCAACTTGACGTAAAAAGGTTTGAATATGTTTGAATTATCTATCGGTCTACTGTAGGACTGGGCAATAAACCAAAGGATTTACAGATACTGAAATTTATGACAATAACCAACATCATTTTGGCCATTTTGGTGCCAAAAAAATAAATAAAAGTTGGTTTTGGATGTGTGTAGGTAGGCTATGGTCTTATGTCTCTTTAAGACGCTGTCCTACATCAGAGACATCCAGTCCGTAACAAAGAGGGAAAGACAGGTGTGAAGATGGAGGAAGCTTGTGGAGTAGTTATTGTCCATTTATCGTTATCAAGGTGAACTGGTTAATATATCGGAATATTGATTTGAGGCCATATCGCCCAGCCCTAGTCTACGGGGTAACGGGTTATGAGCGCAAACAAGCGAAATTGCCAGGTGGAAGTGGAGGTAGAAGTGGTAAAGTTTGTTGGGACCTGGCAACAACATCCCACCTTCATAACCTGTTGTCAAGAAGCTACAGCGACGGACTAAAATAAGAGAAAAAGTCATGTTTACGGTTCGAGGATCATTAGTGACCATGGTGTTAATGTCCACCATGACCAAACCACTGTAACCAGTGACAGCAGGAGTGTTGTGTGCGAATCGGTCCGTCCACTCTGTGCTGTGATTAAAACGGACACTAATGTGATACAAGGGGGACAGTCATGGGAAAAGGGAAACTCACGAGTTTGAGTCCATGTTACGGAAAAAAGGAGCAGCCTGGTGTGTTTCAAATCGGATACTAGACATCACATGGCTGTCAGTGTGGCGTTTGTCCATGTGCAGATCCCAGCTGTGATTGTGTAATAGTATATCATCCATCCTTCATTTCTATTCTGATTATTCCTCCAATCACTGCAGACGAATTTAGTTAAAATTTAGATTCAGATGTTTCCTCTTTAGGCTAAAACGTTACCAACTTACTGATTTTATAGTATGGCAAAGAAAAATAATAATGCTTAAAGCTCACATGAGGAGTTTGAGAATAATATTTAATGCCCTTTCAGGATATCCATCAAAAACTGTCATTTTCTAAAGCCTGAAACTAGTGCAAGAGGGGAGGTGTCATTGAGCAGCTACAGAAAAAAAAGCTGTTTTTACGATTTCCAATTTAAATATTCTTAATTTATGTCACATTTGACCATCAAAAGTCTGCAGGATGAGGTTTTGGTCATAAGACAGTACCTGACGATTTAAAGGACAGGGTATGCAGAGACTGCTCTGTCCACAGGGGGCGCCAAAATTGACACAAACTGAGAATATCACACAGGAGCTTTAAGATTTTATCTGTGTGTGTTTTGATTTTAAGATTGATTTTAAATAGCGTTTTTCCAAGCGTGTAAAAAACATTGTCTTGGTTTTTCCTCAATAAAAGAAATAAAATTATAATATTTAAAGAGTCTGAATCTGAGGGAGCTCAGTTTTCATAGAGGCGAAAGAGAAGTCCATTTGTCCTTCTCTGATCTGGTACTGTACTTCCAAACTGGAGCATGACACATTACCATCCGAGGTAAGACGTCATGTGACCCCCCGCTCCAGCCGGGGCCCCGCCAGTCGCTCCGGGGGGTTTTTGGAGGAAACACATTTTGCTTTGGAAAGTGGGTGACATTCCCCTTTAAGCTATTGAATCATCAACACTCTGCGCTGATTCACTGACTCCCCATTCATGTGTATCAGGATAAAGCTGAGTAGTGTACCACACTCAGTCACAGCATTGTAATTCAGCACCAGGATGGATTAGATGTAGAAAATCTTCCCTCAGCAGTCGGTGGTTCCGACATCATGCAGCAAATAACGCTATTAAAGATGTACGCACACACACACTCACACACACATGGACAGTAGCAAACAGTTAAGCACACAGAACAAGGGAAGCTTTCTCTCCCATGTGAATGAGCAGCTACGGCTGAATGGTTGAGTGTGTCCTCTGTCTTTGTGAGGTCGACAGCCCAGGGAAGATTAGGAGGAAGCTGATGAAATGAATGAGAAAGGAAGAAAGAAGAGAGGAAGTGAGGGAGGGGTAAAAAAAAAAAAAAACTGATGGCTCAGGGAAACCCACAGCATTACACTTGCTTTAAGGGAATTATCTCGGCGAGAGTTCTGCAGAGTCTGAGAGTGGACACGCGCACGAAATATCTGCGGGCTTAAATCTCTCATTAAATCTACATCAAACTGATCAGCTCCTCCCGTTTGTGTGTTTCAGCTTCCCCCCCTCCTCTTCATCCTCCTCCTCCTCCTCTTCCCACTGAGCGCATTCACGTTTATTTTTGTAAATCTTTTGCATTATTCATCACCCGCCCTTAGCTCGCCTGGGGCATGCCTCATGGGTGGCCTTCATGCACAGGTTATAATCTCACCTGCGCCCAGTCCTCATATATTTTTAGCTTAACCTTTCTGGCGTTATTTTAAATCATATTGAAGCTGTTATATAATGATCATGACAAAAGCTCGGTTGTTGACTGGGTGTGGGGCCCTATTCAAAGAGCCCCTGTCACTAACTGGTGGCCGGTGGAGTTGGCAGGGAGAGAAAGAAAGGGTGGGGTTGGGTTGTTAATGAAAGCTGTTTTAAAATAGTCACTCTCCCAGACATGCGTCACCAAAGCCAGGCCACAACACAGCTCCCTGCTCCTTCTCGCTTACTGGTTCCATATGCTCATTTGGCACGGTGCTCTTTACTATCACACAGTTTCTCATATAGATGGAAGCAGCCCCCTCTCAGTGTGAGGACTGACTGAACAAATGTTTCATGATCAGAGGAGTCGGTTCTCTAATTAGCCCCGATCAGTTTGAAAGGAGTTTTTTTATTGAAGCGCAACTATCAAGGTCGACTTCAGGGTGAACCGAACCGTTTTGATGTGACTTTACTAAGCAATTAAAGTGGCAGTGCAAGTTTTAGTTCAGGGGTTCCCAAACTTTTCAGACCAGGATATTTGAACTAGAGCTGGGTGATAAACGACTGTAAATTTACGACTGGAACCGACGTCATTTTGCCCATATCGGTATATTTAGTCACTTGTGCTTGCTTCTTCTCTCTGCCTTCTTCAGTTAGTTCTCTCACGTCAGCCAATGAGAGCACTCGGGCTGTCATCTAATCAAAGAAACAACAATGTTCAAGTATGTTTGAATTATCTATCAGTCTACTGTAGGGCTGGGCAATAAACCAAAAAATTTACCGATAATAAAATTGACCTTAAAGTTGGTTTTGGGTGTGTGTGAAGGTAGGCTATGGTCTTATATCCCTTTAAGACGCTGTCCTACGTCAGAGATGTGACTCCACCCCATCTGGTCTGTAACAAAGATGCAAAGACAGGTGAGGAGATGGAGGACAGTTCAAAAGTTGTAGCGGCTGAAGTAGACAAAGTTAATGTGGGAGGGGGTGAGCAGCTTGTGAAGTAGTTATCGTCCATTTATCGTTATGGAGGTGAACTGGTCAATATGTCGTGATATTGACTTGAGGTCATATCGCCCAGCCCTACTTTGAACTGCTGGTCACGCTCCAAAAAAGGCCAAAAAAGACAAGAGTGATCAGGAGCCAGTCGAATTTATCAGCAACAATGATTTAAACTCAAGTAATCTCCTGTTTAGACAAATATACATCTAACTTTTTTTGTGCATGTTGCTGAGAAATAAGAGAACTTTTGGAAATTTATCTGACTTTATCTGAATCGTGCCTTTTTTAGTTTTACAAAAATTGATAAATATTGCAAGATTTTTGTCCTTGAAGGCACCTCCTGACCTCCACTTCTCTCACTTGGGTAACCATTGCTTCAAACCATCCCACGCCAAGGTTTCAATGTCTTGCTGAAGGACACCGTTGGATGTAAACTTCATCTTCTGGTATATCCTCCACATGTGGCACTTAAGAAGTAAAGTTCTATCTTCTTCTTTTTTCAGTCAAAAAAACATATTTTTAGATTTGGCATTGTCAGTATGTTCTGTTAAAAAAATGACCTCATCTCTTGACATTTTTGTTGACCTATAACTTAAGTAAACAATCCAGTCCGGACTGATGCTTTTGGCATTTGGAAGCCATCAAAAGTTTTTGTTTTGAAAAGCTACAGAGAATAAAAGTTGCCGCAGGAGAGGTTGGATTTCAAGTGTAAAAGACAACACCTGCATCACTTCGGTCGACACGGCTCAGTTGGGTGTAAGGAAACAATACGATCTGTAAGGTCATGTTCGCAGCAGTAGATAGACCCGGACCTTTACACGGGATAAACCGGATATCCTCTTCAAAATGTTTGTCACCAAGCTTTAAAACCAAAATTTGTCAAACAAAGGCAGCTGAAAAGAAAGGAAAACGTAAAGACAAGGAGACAAGTTGTCATTCATGTCGATTAAACGCATGACTGCGTCCCCTCTCTCACTTAACTGCACAATCCTGTAGCCTCTCTTCTGACAATACACTTCTACTCATGCACCGTCTTTCTCTGGCTGTCACACCGAGAAGAGATCCTCTCTTTGCTCTTTCTGGGTAACATCTTTTTCAGATTTTCTTCGGAGGTTAGCTCACCTATTCGGCACTCTCGAACTCTTAAAATATCTGGTTGGGAGCCTTTAATTCGCTGCTGTCACGACATTAAGTGTGATGGGCTGTCAAAACGACACAAGTAATGTTCACTCTGGGGTGTTTTGTCTTCTCGGAGAGTGCAGACAGTAAAAATAACCCCTTTTAGAGGGAATTTGGCCCTTAAACATGTGATGGTTGTTGAAAGAGAGGCCAGACTTGAAGTAAATATTGTCAGTTTAAGATTTTGAAGTTCAGACTTTAAGACTAATGGACTAAATAAAAACGTCATCATTCGTGTCCTCTCTAGTTTGTGAATTCAAGGTAAGCTCAGACTTACTAATAGATTGCTCCCAGATCTGACCCTGATTGGTCTGGTACATATTTGATTCGGGTCGGGACCTCATTCGTCTGTGTTTAGATGAGGTACCGTTGCAGGAAGAGTGAGTGCTAAACCCTCCAGGCCACAGAGGATGTTGACTAACTGAACCC
This sequence comes from Xyrichtys novacula, assembly GCA_962446985.1. Taxonomy (NCBI): domain Eukaryota; kingdom Metazoa; phylum Chordata; class Actinopteri; order Labriformes; family Labridae; genus Xyrichtys; species Xyrichtys novacula. Next base: position 7,181,637 of record OY660881.1, on the reverse strand, counting down.
ATCTGTTGTATTTGCTAAGAGTAAACCAGGCTAATCAGGAACTCCGACATTTTGACTCGGAGTAAAAGTCACTTTTTGAATCTTTAAATGAAATTCAGCCACTTTTAGATAGAGGAGGAAAGAGTGGTGCTGTATGTGAAGCGTTGCTCGGGGATGGAAATGTGTTTGCGTGAGTGCAGAGCTCAGATTAAAACACCTTTTTTACAGTGAATTTTGAGTTTGTTCAGGAATATATAATTCATGGATTATTCTCAAGAGCCGCCCCGAGATAAAACAAGACAGGACTTACTTTTATTGTCCCCTTGGGAAAGTTCTGCTGGACTCTGTCCAACTGCAGTAAAATACAAAGAGGAAAAATAGAAGAAAGAAGGCAACTGCATGCATATACAATAGCACAGTGTATACAGTATAAAGTGTTATATTGCACAGATAGCAGCCAAACATGATGCACTTTCAAGGTCAAGATGCTGAAACATTCATTGAGAATTTCCCAGAACTATCGGATAGATTTCCATAAATTTATAATCAGATATTCTCAGATGAATGAAGAAAACATATCCTCATAATTCTGCTGATCTCTTCACTTTCCTGCTTCTCACAGTTTTTATTTTGTGCAAAAACTCATAAAACCTGTTGAATTGATTGCTGTCCCAGAAGTTGGTGTCCAGATTTGTACAGAAATCAACATTTTGGTTCCACAGAAGGGTTTCTTTGTAAACTAATAAGTTCAGAAATCTTTGAAATCTAAAAAATAACATATTTTCACTAAAGTGACCATGACTGACATGTAGATTTTTAGGTCCAGTGGGTAGTTTTTAGCAGCAAGCCGCAAAATAGACTTGAGGTAAATATAGAAGTGTACTATAGAAGATTGGTGTATGATTACTTCAATATAAAAATCACTGAATATACAAAATAACTGCATAAGAATTAGCTCCTGCCACGTTAGGATAGATAAATAGATAGATAGATAGATAGATGCAGGAATGAAGGATCTTCTAAAGCGCTCCGTCCTACATCATAAGGACAGGAGACGCTTATATCTTTACTGTGAAACCTGACCACTACATACCATTAATATTTCCATTCCACCCCACTGTCCATTTAACACCTACACTACATTTTCAGTTGCATACCCCCTAAAGCATCTCTCTGTTCCCTAACCCTAATCTTTTGTGTAATTAAATCCCGAAATGCTCCTTTAATTGGTATTTTTAAATATCGTCAAAACAACATAAACGGTTTTGGACTGGCTGCTCCAGCTGAAGCAAAACCATTTAGCAAATGATGTAATCAAAATGACAACATGACATGAATTAGCATGTCTGCATTTACATAGATTTAATTTCAAATAAACTGGCTCGTATTACACGACGGTTGAGTACACAGCTCATCATTGATAAATGTGTTTTTTTTTATCTGCAGAGAAAACTACACATAGTCTGTGTTTATGCCTCACTTCCATTTCTGGGTTGCCTTCAGCGTTCAGCACACAGTGTGATAAATTCAAGCTCTGCGTCTGCAGACGCCATGATAAACACAGAAGGGTTGAAACACAGCACATATCCAACCACTCATATCAACATATTTTTGCATGTTCTGGCCTCGGCTGAATGCTAAATACGCGGCTCCTGTCAATGCCATTAGGAGTCGACGGTTACAAACATGCGAACACACGCACGGATCCAGTCACAGTGTTGCCCGTGGTGACACCTTGGGATCACAATGTATGTGATGGAGTCATTCAACCAGGAATGACCTCTTTTAATGCAGCCGCCCTGTTCAGTCCTCTGCTAATGAGTGGTTGTGACTCATAATCTATACTGTGTACCAACGCCTAGGGGGTGATCATCCGCATGTGTGTGTTTGTGTGTTTGTGTGAGTACAGAGTGTGTATCAAGTGTCAGAGTGAGTTATGTAAAGAGGCTCTCAGATGTAATTTCTCTTGATGGGGGTGACAATTATTTATGAAGACTCTTTGTTTTCCGCTGGCGACCAACATTTAGCCTTTTGCAGCAATAGCAAGGGTCGCTCTTCTACGCTGAGTACCTCCAGGTGTTTACTAAACAGATATGCTTGAAAGAGCAGGTGTGGTGTTTACTGTTGTGACAATACTCAACTGGAGCTGTGGCAGCAACTGATATCAGTGGTGTTGTATCAACTGTTAATATGTTTTTTCCTACAAGGAGAATAACAGCTTTTACCCGGGCTGGGTGATAAACTGAGAATTTACTGATACCAAAATTTATATTTATACTAAGCTTTATCCTGTATATATAACTTGGTCGGTCTGTTTATTTAAACAGAAGTTTATGACCTTCTCTTTTTTTTTCCTGAGTAGCGCCGACAAAAGTCTGTAACACCTCAGTGCAGCCTCTTATTTGATCATTTTAAAAGAAAGGATTAATAAACACATGATTAGCACTCTCCTCTTCTAGTTGTTTTCTTTTTGAAATATATTTCTGTGATGTTTTATAATCATATAACTCAAATTCTTATCTCTTTTATGGACTTTTTCAGTTTTCAGCGACTTGTCAACATTTGTATTTCCCTTAACGCACAGTAGTTCATTTAACTTATCCTCTTTTTACTTTTGATTTCTCAACATCTCATGTATTTCAAGATCTATAAAACCCAATTTCCAGCACTTACTTCTTTTTGATTATTGTACTTATTTATTTATTTATTCTTCTATTTTTTTTTTTTATAGCTCCACAATTTGTTATTTAAACAAAGTAATAGAAATATCCAGCTGTAGACGGGGTTTTGAGGGAAAGGGGGTGTTAGTAATGTGTCTCCTGTGTATATCTGTATAAAACTAATAAAAATATTGTTGAATTAAAAAATAATAATAAATGATAAATGATACTGACCATTTAAAGTCTGTTAACTCCTAAGTATTGGGGCTGGGCGATAAACCGAAAATGTACCAATACCAAAATTTACGACAATAACAGACATCATTTTGCCCATATAGGTATATTCGGTGTAAAAAAAAAATAGATAAATAAAAGTTGGTTTTGGATGTGTGTAGGTAGGCTATGGTCTCATGTCCCTTTAAGATGCTGTCCTATGTCAGAGACGTGACTCCACCCCATCTAAGCCGTAACAAAGAGGGAAAGACAGGTGAGGAGATGGAGGACGGTTCAAAAGTTGAAGCGACTGGAGAAGATGAAGTTAATGTGGGAGGGGGTGAGCAGTTTGTGGAGTAGTTATCGTCCATTTATCGTTATCGAGTTGAACTGCTCAATATATCGTGATATTGATTTGAGGCCATATCGCCCAGCTCTAGTTTCTCCTTCCCACAAAAATAGAGGTACAGTGTAAAACATAGAATTCAAGAGATTTAATCAAAAATGGTCCAAAGTCAATATAAAGAACACTTTCAGCTGTTTAATAGTTTCTCATTTATTGTAATGTTTGGTTTTATGATGTGCCAAACGCAGGACTGCAGGCCCGTTTAGCACCTTGACTCTTCTTCTACAGAGCTATACTGTTCTGGTGCATGCAGAGAGGGCACTGTTACGCCCCCCTTCAATCACTTATACATGTTTTTGATCAATGCCAGGTGGTCCTTTACCTGCTTTTTGGAAACCATGAACACCACTTTGCCTCAGTCTGTTTTAAAAGTGCTCTGGCTCGGATTATGTGCATTTATACTTTCTTCTTTACTCTCATAAAAATCATTGTTATGATCTCACGAGTGCTCCAGACCTTCTTTGCAGTAAGACCAGAAAAAAAGTCACTTTTCAATCAACACTTTTTACCCTCCCCCCAAAAAGTGCCTTCTTCTTCTTCTCCTTGTGGGGGTTGGTCTGAAGTGTTTCTTTCGCAGCCTTGTGTGCTAGCAAAGCTGTCAACAGAGGTGTCAAAGAGTCAAAACATTGTTTTGAACAATAAAAGAAGACGTGTGGGGGGAAATGACAGATGTGGGCAGACCATCGGAGAGGACAGAGAAATAAGAAAGGAGCTGGAGTGATAACCGCATTTCTGCAGGGGTTCAAAATCTTTCACCCAAGTTCAATATTACTCATTTATCTTATTCTCGAAGATTACACGTTAGTGCTTTCCTCCCCTGACACCTCACCTTTCAAACAAGTGTTGCATCAGTATTGCGTTCATGTCGTATTTTGACGTTTACCTGACGGCTTTGATCACATGCCTTTATTTCAAAGGTTGCATATATTTCTCCCAGAAAATTATAAATCAAAGGAGATTTTCAGACAGAGCGCGCCTATTTTTAGCACTTTGTTTAAGTCACAAGTCGCAGACAGCAACTGTTGGCCTCTGAGCAACTTCATCGGATTGACTTTAGTGTTAATTCCTGTAAAGATACTTTTAGCAGCAGTATTCGAAGTGAAGTGTGAATGAGTCATTCGCCGCCACATCACAAACCCCTGCTGTATGTGACTGCCATCTTAATCCCAGACTTCAGTTTGTTTTTATAAGGGAAGGCAGTTTTTGGCAGCCAAAAGGCTTAAAAAGCCATCAGCTGTTACACCATCTGCATAACGATCCTGAAGTTTATTGCACTCATCTACAACTATCACTGCCTCATCTGGCTTGTCAGCTCCACCTGCAGAAATATGGCCGACTCTGCAAAGAGCATTAAAAGATAAGGTCACTAATTTAGATACAGGGGCTTAATGTGGTTAAGAGTTTATTTATTGAAGTTGTTAAATCAAGCGACATTTATCAAATAGCTTTCAAAGCGAGCCAAATGAAGGCTTCATTAACCTGAGCAGTGTGACACATTATAGTTCAATATTTGTAAGTACGCTTAAATTAGTGTGTGATTATAAGTTGGTAGTTGCAAAGTTTGGTAAAAGTGCAGCACTGGCTCTAAACTGGGGGAGTTGTACAACGACAGGTGATCATTTATCTGAGGAATCAACCCAAAATGTAACAGAGACCCAAAATGGGCAGCGGTAGCTCAGAAGGTAGAGCAGTCATCCAATAGCCCGAAGGTTGGCGGTTCAATTCCCCCCCTATCCCGAGTCTGACTTACCCACCGTGCTCTTAGTGTGTGTCCTCCACTGGTGTATGAATGTGAGTGTTGTGTGGTGGTGGTCGGAGAGGTTGTAGGTGCAAAGTGACAGCCACGTTCCTGTCAGTCTGCCTCAGGGCAGCTGTGACTACCAGGGTGTGACTGTGTGAGGGAATGAATGATGTATCTAATGTGAAGTGCTGTGAGGGTCTCTGATTAAGCGCTATATAAAATCGGATGCATTATTATTATTAATATATGTATTTTAGAGATAGTGAAAAATGGTTACAGGAACCACAAGTAGATGAACTCAATGAAAACAAGTGTTCAGGATAGAGCATTTATGAGCTATAATGAAATTAGTAATAATGTTTTTTCATCACTCTTGTTGAAGTCAAAATGTGCATCAAGCAGAATCATGGAGAGCGGTCTGGCTGCAGACCTTGGTGACAAAAAATCATATTAACATTACATACATGAAATAAAGCCCCAAGAAATAAAATATATTCACACGAGACAAAAAACATGTACTTCCTGGTCTAATCCCTTTTAATTTAAAAGACTTTGAATGAACTTTCCAACATAGAGGGAAAAAATTAACTTGTGGTCCACTCGGTGGAGGTGTGTCCTGACAGTGGAGGTCTGCAGCCAGACTGTCTTTGAATCATATCCGAAAACGTGCGTTCATGACGGTAAACTCCACTTGGGTTCATGTTGGTGATTGGCGATGCCTCCTACTTTGATCCAGCTTTCATTTTTGACGGTTGAACTTTGCACTTTTTATATTATGCTTTGCTACTGCCGCCATTTTCATATAGGAGCTTTGTGCAGATTTAGTGCAAGTTGCTGCCGGAGTTGTTGGCGCAACAGTTTTGAAATATTTGCAGCCTCGGTCGTCAACTCCGTTCATACAACAGCAGCTCCCCACTTACTGATATGCATATGCCATAAACACAGAATAGGAAGAGTCAACAAATGTTGGTATGTCTGTGCAAACATGAATATTATTATTAAAAGTTTTGACTTTAAAAATAAACCCTAACACAGATAATCAGCAAAATGCCAAATATCGGCCAAGGCTAGTAGTTGGTCTAACCCTGCAGAACGGCCCATAACTGAGCTGAGATAAGCCCCGTGGATCAGCTCTCACCAGAGTCTTGACTTAGCATCTGGTCCTAGGATTAGATTGGTGAATTCTTGATTTGTAGATCTTGGCTCATGTGTTTTTTTTGCCAGATTAATTATAAAACAGTTAGAGGTCCCATCCGTTTGTCCTGTTTTGGGGGATTTCTATGATTCTCTGCGAGTTTTAGTGAAAGCAGTGGAAGACTTAAAAATAAACGTCACTGTATGCATATGAATGAGATGAAGATAATACTTCAGGGACAACCGAGATTCCCCGAGTCTCCCTTCACTGAACTGTACTGTCAAGAAGACAGTCACAAGAGGGAAATGCAACACTGACTGCATTTTTATCAGTTCAGCCTGCAAACTTTTCTGCAAACATGCAACTTTAAATAAGGAAAACCGAGAGTGTGTGCATGATATTTGACCTAAAAAGAGAAGAGGTTTAACTGTGGCGTGAGGATGCATTTGATTTAGGGATTTTCAGTCTAATGAACCTATTAGTGGGCTGAAAATTGCAGACTTGTTTTCCCATTTGTTGCAACAATATCTCTAATTAACTCACTGAGGGAGAGAACGGCGTATCATCGAACACTGTTTTGGGTTTTTGCCCCTGGGACAAATTTAATGTCAGAAATGTGAGTGAACTTCTCCCTCCCTCCCTGGAAACGGGGTTAATTGCGCTGTTTAAAGTTTGGATTAGCTCGAGGCGGGCTCCATTAACAGCAGCCCGCGCCTCCAAACACTTTTGTCTTCAGGTTTCACAAATGAAGACGCAACATGACGTGCGAGGCTCATTTAAGAATCAGCAAACCTCAGCATTCTGTTTCTGCTTCATTAGCATCAAATTGCTCCCCAGTTGTTGTCTTAAAGGTATCAGGATTGACATCTGCCAGCGTGTTTGATTGCTCACGTGTCTCTGCAGAAGGGGAGGAAGGAGGAATGCAGAGTGTGTGCTAAAAAGGACTGAATCAGGAGCCGGATTCTGTACGATTTGCAGCTGCGCGGGATTTTGTGGCAGACTTAGCATCAGGGTGGAAAGAACTGTCAGGAAGAGGAACATGAGGCAGATTTTTTTGCCTCTGCAAGGGGGGAAATAAGGGTCAACTCAGCGCTACAAGTTATCCCCCATCACTTCTGCAAAATAACGCATCTCGATGCAGCGTTATAATAAGATTTCATTTTGTTACAGAGTTATTTCACTCCAGACACTCTCATAGCTCCAAAGCGAGCAACCTTCAACCTCTGCTGTCACCGCCGTTCCTCCCTTTTTCCTTCTCTTCTGCTCTTGATACTTAGCGGAGGAGGCAAGACAGAATCCCTACAGCAGGGAGAAGCTGTGGCTGCGAATGTTCCTCAAGTCAAACTGATGTATTCACTCCTGCTAAATTAGCCGCAGCACCCTGAGAGAATGGGCCGCACGAGTGTTAGCGTAGCCCGTCTGCCCCCCCCGCTCTCCCTCTTCGGCTGCGTTACTTGATCACACGACAAGTAGAGAGAAAACACAAGGTGAGTCATAGAAACTCACAGCTGGCTTATGTAACAGATCTTACTTTTCATGCGCCAAAACAAAAACAAAAAAAAAACAACCATAGCTTTTTGTTTTTTTCATACTCTGACTGAGTCTTTTTCGTTATTTTGTCATCCTCTGTCTGTAAAGCCAAAGCCAAAGAGCTTGAAAGTGTTAATTAAAGTGAATAACATCCAATGCCTCTTATATTTGATTCACAGAAAACTCTCAAGGCTGTAAAAAATTCTGTTATATCAACGTTACATCAGCCCTGGAAGTTGTGGGCCAGATGCAGCTCAGATATGTAACGGTGGATATGAAAGAGAAGAGGCGAGGGCGGCGTTTGATTTTCGGTTAGTATTCAGCGGGCATAACATGAAGCTTAGTGCAGGGGAGGTGTTTAAATGTATGATTTATAAGAAAGTATTAAGTTATGAAACTGCAGAAGTGACCCACAGTGTGTAGACGCTTAGAAGCTAGCCTGGTCTAACCTCTTTTGCATGCACGTGTAGAGGTAGTCGGATATGAAGGCCTGAAATGTTTCTGGTCACCCTCTCTGCAGTATATGCATAACTTAAACAGGTAATGTGTCTGTGCACATGTTGCATGGAAAAATATGTAAATGGAGGCTAACTTTGTGGAAGGTGACTCCTGCGTGAGATATCCTTGTGGCATTTCAGAGAGGCATCGAAACACCTTGGTGGACGTGCTGAATACAGATAATGGAGACACACACACACACACACACACACACACACACACACACACACACACACACACACACACACACACACACACACACACACATATCCACAGGAAACTGAAGGGTGTGGTAGAGTGTGTCTTTTTCCAACCATGTCGCCCATATGTCCACGCAGATACCATATGGCGTGCGACATTCACCCTTTCTTCCCCTCACAACCCTTTTTTTTTTTTTTAAAGAGACGGTTAAAGTCTTTAGAGGAGGGGTCGGCTCTGTCACAGTACATGTTATAGTTTGAGAAATTTAGTCTGAGTGACGTCAGCCGCTGGTTTCTGAAGAGGAGAACAATTACAGAGTGGAAAAAGTGACTCAGATTCACTTTTACGTCAACCTAGAAACAAACAAAGAGGTTTTCCAGACAAAAAAGGAACATTTTTGTTTTAGGCTTTAAATATATTTAGTTTTGCTGTAAAAATAAACATTATGTTAATGAGGGTTCAGGGTTTTTGGAGGTAGCCTGAAGTAGGACTGCAGTTAGCTGACTTAACTTTTCAACAGACCAGTTTCTCACCCATAGGTTTTATAATAGGTGTGTATCATGATAATACGATATTATCACGATACTTGGGCCACGATATGATATTATTGCGATTGTTAACATTTTGCAATACAGTAAGTATTGAAGATACAATATATTGCAATTTATACAATTTTTTCAAGTTTTTAGCTTATTGTTTAGCTAATCGTCTTTTCTTTATGTTTGTCTTATTTACACTGTATTTTATTTTCATGTAGCACATCTTGTAAACCTCATGTGTAAGGTTCATCACATGCTTTTCCCAGGTGCTGCTTTCTTTGTTGCATTAACTTGCTCCTGCTCCATGATGTCAACCCTGCTAACCTCACTGAACAAACAGTTAATTTTATTTTCCATTAGATTTGACTTCATATTAGCAATTAATGTGAAAAATTGATACTCAGTAAATGAGACGATACGATATATCACCAGACAAAATATCGCGATACTATACTGTATCGATTTTTTCTCCCACCTGTATTGTATAAAGTATCTAAAACCTGAATTTTCTCTTATTGCATTGAGACGGATGACAATTTTTCCCACCTTTTACTTGATTTCATCCTTCTGTGTCATTTTTCTGATGGTCTGATTAAGTTTTGGTAAATTTGATGCTAAAGCTGGAACCCTTCAAGGCAATGGTTCCTAACCCATCCGTCTCATAATCCTGTAAGTGCGTCATCATGGCTGTTGTTAATATATGTAAATTTATTTTTGAGAATCTCAGAGCAGAAAAAACCTGAAGCGAGTTAAATTGTTTTTTTCAGACATGTGAGAATGGAGAAATTAACCAACGAAAAAGCAGACGGACAGAAATAAAAGAGTGAAATTTTAAAGAAGGAAAAGACAATTTCAAAGACTGAAGAAATTAAAATAATGCATTTGAAAAGTAGTGGGAAGAAGACACGTGAATGGCATCGCATTGCATCGTACAACTGTCTTTCATCACACAGATAGCTCTGTTTATAAATACATTTTTATGGTATTAACTGGTTTGTGTCGGATAATAAGAGACATTTTGGGACACTTCTCTAAGTGTGCTCACATTGGTATCCCATTTTTATCTCTGTGGATGCTTTCCTCCTTTATTTTTAAAAGTCTCAATTTCATCAGTCAGCAGGTTGGAGATAAATAACTTGATTTCATTAACCTGAAAGTTTGTGACTGAGGCTGAAACCTCACAAGTGTCACCTCCGTTTCTGTAGCGGAGTCAGCCCTCCTCTCCTCGCCACTGTAATTGTTGAAACACCATCACCTAATGGGATCGGACAATGGTCATCATCTGCTCTCTTTTCCCACCCCTCTGTGGATGTCTTGGCTGTTTACTGCTGCTCTGACTGTCGTACATGCCGCTGTGTTGCAGTATTGATGTGGTTGCTGCTGCTGCTGGTTGGAGTCATATTGCCCAGAGCAGGGTCAGGAGGGTGCTTGCCAGTGGTTTCTTCTTATATTGTGGTTATATGTGACATCCTACAAACTGCCCATGGACAACTTGGCCTGCTTTCTCCTCATTGGCGCTCTGGGTTGCGTGTGCGGCGTCCCCTCTAAAAAGTAGTGTCAGCTCCTTTTAAGAAGTCATACTCGCTGTGCGTGACTGAGGTCGCGGTTTCAGCAGAACAGTTTACAGCGTCCCCATTTAGTTTGGACTCTATACAGGATCACTCTCAAACTAGGTCCTCTTTAATACCCAGAACTCCACTGGATCGCCGTCGATCCCACGTGACACCAGTCATATTGTTTCCAATTCTTCAGGAACTATACCGTGTATCTCTATGGGATAAAAAGTGTTCAAAAGCGTACCCTTTTGGCGATCTATTGAGGGTTTCCAGGCATTTCTACACCTCCCTCAAGGTTTATAATCCAGCCACAAAAACAGGTGTTTGATTAGAAACGTTTGATGGTAAATCTGCAGTGATATACTGGTGAAAACATGATTATTTATCATATTGTTGTGATAAAAAAGGATCGCTATTGCTACAGCTAAATGCTGCTAATGTCTTCCCGGTTTGAGGAGTTGTTTTGATGACATCTTTTTTTGTCAAAATTTCGACCAATCACGTGGTCTCGTATCAGTGTTGTCTTTGTTGATGATGATGTTGACAAAACTATTTCGTCAACGTCATCGTCAATGAAAACAACACTGCAGAATATATGTTAAGCGTTTGACTGATGAAATGCTCATGAATTTTGCAACTCTGTTCATCATCCACCACTAACGTTTTCGTCTAGTCTCGTCTCATCAACGTAAACGCACATTCGTCTCATCACAGTTTAGTCATCTAAGACTTATGTTTAGCTCGTCAAAGTCATGTCTTCGCCATGGAAAAAAAAGGAACGTCAACGAAAACAACACTGTCTCATATTCTTCTTCTATTGTTACCTTGATGGTAGTGTCCAATAGAGCTGCATTTTTAGTAATCAAGTATTCTACTGAATATTCTATCGATTACTCGAGTAATCGGACCCAAACAGCAGACTCACATAAAGTTAGATTTCCTATAGCCCTGCAAAGAATCCATGCGAAACAGGGACGATTTGAGCTTATAAACGAGAACTCGAGGCAGAGAAAATTCCTCAATTATTATTTGTAATCGAGGTACTCAAGGTATTCGAGGAATCATTTCAGCCCTAGTGTCCAATAAGAGGCAACCAAAGATCAAAAAGAGACAAGAAAGTTCCCTGCTTGTCTTCAAATTAAGAAATAATGGTCCATAAAGCTTGGAAACAAGCAAAGAAGAGATTCTGAGCAGTATGATGTGGCCTTCAGTCTCATCCCAGACAGGAGGAGCGGCATAAACATCTGTAAATAGCAAAAAACACCTGGAAGAATTAGTATAAATGTGTAAATATGTTCTGTTGTGTGTTTGTTCCAATCCCAATATTTCTTCTCCTGATAGCCAAGACTTAACAGAATGATGTGCAGTTGAGAAAAGGCTTGGTCACTGTAGATTTATGTGTTTGTTCTGCAAAGTACTGTTGGTTTCAATTTCCGTTTTTGTTTTTTGGTTGACTTTGATGGTTCTGAATCTATTGTCTCATTCATTTTACATAATTTTTGCACCATAAACTGACAGACGAGGTTGTCCTGAAAAAAAAGATGTGAATATATATGTCGTGTTTGAAAGGATAGAGTTGCTAACATAGATTTAAAAAAAAAAAGAAAATACAGACAGAAAATAGCAAAATATAGCTGGAAGTTCTAAGGGTTAATTGATCGCGATGGTATTTTAAAGCCTGACTTCAAATAAACTGCTGGAGTTTCAAGATACGACGTAGCAGCTCAGCAAATGTGTGTCTGCGACTACCCACCAAGTCCTGAATCAAACCCCTAATCCATTTAAACCAAGTTTATCTAACTCGCCATTTGCCGGGACTAACTGGCCAAACTCGGCGCCTCTTTACAAGCGCGGGTCGGCTGGGTTCTTTGAGCCTCGTGCGCTGACAGAGCGACAGCCTCTGACCCTGCAGCACAAAGCACACCAACTGAGGGAAGGAGTCAGAGCTGCTGTCAGGAAGCCCTGAAGGCTAACTTCTCTGAGCGCAGCTTTTTTTTTTTCCCCCTCCAAAGGATGAGAGCGGCTGCTTAGCGACAGAGATGAGTGATGCAAGGCGAGAGAAAGAGAAAGACAGAGTCCAAGGTTTATTTTTTCAGTTCAGTCTGCCCACCAAACATGCATATATATATTATCAGAATAAAACTGTGACCTTTTACTCTGGTTCTGCAGTTTCAGTGTTCCCTCATTCATGGATTAATTATGTATTTATCTGTTTCTGCAGGTGCAGTGGGTGCCATTTGTGGACTACCAAGGATCAGCGAATAGCACAGCTTTGCCCTCGAATTCTCAGTGATTCTGCACGGTAAATTCAGAACTGCTGTATTTCACCTTAATCCAGAACTCTGTAACACAATGCAACAGTGCAAGAGACAAAACAACGCCTTTATTCGGAGTGTAATCCTGTCAGAGAGGAGTGCAACATGTCCCCTAAAGTCACAGAAATGTTAATCTCTGTTCTATTTATATATTTATTTGTGTTTATTTTCCTGACTTGCTCTGAAAAGAACTGTTGGGAAATGTCCTGCTTATTCTGTGCACTACAAAGAGGCAGAAGGTTAGGCGTTTGTTTATCTGCAGGTTTATTTTCGTTATTTGTTCTTGTATTAATATTCCAGCTGTGGTTTTGAGCTTCGTGAAAGACAAAGATTAGCTGATTATCTACACCAAAAATTACAGTGATTGGTGTAAAATCATTTAAAAGTTGGTCACACCCGTGTTAAAAGCAGCGTAATAAAATTTGTGTTACATTATGTTAGTTTTGTTTACATGTGCAGCTTTCTTAGTCTAACATCAATCTGACAGAAAATTTAAGTTTCAGAATCCTTGAAAACGCGGCTGTTATGACCCGCCTCCTCTTATTCCTCCTTTTCTTATTCCTACACCGAGATCAAACTCTCTTTTGTATCGGGAATTTTGTATTCCTTTTTGTTTTATATTCATTCATTCAGATCTGGTCTGCAGTTTCCATTCTCTCCTTCCGTGTAGTCATCACTTCCTGCAGTAACAAAAGTAGAAATTCATCACCTCAAGTGGAGCGGACAAATGCACTTAAAATAATTTAACCTCAACCGGAGAAGAAACGGCCAGATCAAGTGTTTACATGAGGTGCTTTTCAGCCTAAAGTACCCAGAACTGTTAGTTCCAGGAACTTCTCTGAAGGATTTAAATGGTTCCTGTAGCCTATTGTTGTCTTTCTTTCTAATGGGGTTAATATTTGTTTACTTAAAACATCTATAAACATTACTTAGATGGTTATTGTAAAATTAGGGTCAGGTTTTTAAAATTATATAATTTACAATTTATTAATGGTCTATATGCTTTTTATAAATGATTATTAAACACTAATAAACTATCTGTTTACCATTTTTAAATGGTCTATTTACCATTTATAAATTATGGTTATTCTAAAGTGTTACCCAAAGTACTTTCCCCTCTGGAACTAAAGTTGGACCCTGGTTCCTTTAAAGTCCCTAATTCCTAGGGAAAGTCAACAAGCAATGATGGATGATGACCTGGTAGAGTTTAGAGATGAGGATAGAGGACCGGAAGGTTGTCAGTTCAAGCCTTGGTAGCGTCTGGTAGGTTAGAAGTCAGGTCAGTAATAGGAAAGGAGCTGGTTCATTTCCTGGGCACTCTGAGGTCCCCCCATGATCAGGCTTTTATCATGATTATAAACATATCTCTTGTTGTCTCTGTCTTTGAGCTCCATACCAGGTTCAGTTGGACAGACAGCTGCTGATGTCTTATTTGTACTGTATATGAAATTCAGTATTGTGGCTTGAGTTGCAGCGCTCTGACAACCTCACTCTATCAACTCTCGAGTTCCTCCTGTGACCGATATCCAGACAGGGGAGTAACATTACAGATCATTCAGAAGTGAAGAGGGTTCATATTCAGTAACAGACACCCTTTAAACACGCTGCTGTAACATATACATGCAGCTGATGCCAACTCACGCCACCTTCAGCGTTCACCTTTACACAGCAGTGACTTAATGCAGTTTTTTTTTTTCTTTTATATCTCTGCTCTCGGTAGAGTTCGAGGCGTACATTTGATTCACATCTCTGCTCCAGTGTGTCTATTTTTAGATCGTCTCAAATATCAGGGGATCCTGGACTCTTCTTCCATCCATCTCTTTTTGTCTCTCTCCGCCTGTCTCCTCTACTTACCCCTGTTAGATTGAATCTCAAATCCCGCTCTGTTATGTGACGATGCTGAATTGTAGGGCCTGGAAATGCAGTGTGGTACAGGAAATGCAGTTTGTACCCGTGTATCTTTTGTCTCGTTCTGTTGTGGTGACTCATTCGCTCAAGATGAATATCACTTTATTCATCGCTGTGAGTACTACTCAGACTGAGAAAGTAGTTGTATAATATCCTCTGCACCCCTAAGAAGAGCTTTACGAAAAAAACAATCACTTTGACGATGTTATAGGAATGAGAATTTTAAGTGGAGGCAGCGGTTACAGTGGATGATTGGAGGTTTTTAAAGACGTGGTTGTTGTCATGGAGAGACAGCTGTACTGTAGCAGCAGACTGACTGTACTCACAGCAATGCGCAAAACAGTTGAGATGCACTAAACTGTATTCTTGTTTATATCCTATATGCTGATATTTTCAAACTCACTTGGGATCAATTCCAGTTAAGGCTGATACAGTGTACTGGTATTAATAGTAGCTGTCTGATACTGTGCTTAAAATTGATGAACCGTAAAGGTCATTACAAACTGGGGCGCATTTGCCAAGTGAATAATTTACTTTTTTTTAAAGAAACCTCATAAAGTCATTGCAAGTTTCCACATCGGCTACGAACTTCTGCAGAGGGAAGTAATTTTTCGCCCGTATTAATTTTTGTGAACATTTGCAGGTGAACTGCTATATACATCTAAAGCCTGGTATAAATCTTACCTCAGACATGTGGCAAGCTGTTGCTCTGAATCAGTCGCCATTGTTTCTCCGTCTTCTCTCTCTCACTCCGTTCTCCCATGGTGTATTTTTATGCAAATATGCTAATTTTACTCACGTGTATAGGCAAAGGCGTAAGCTGAATATTTAGCATTTATGCAGTGCTTTTTTGCAGGCCTTCGCATATGCTCCAGTGTGTAACAACGTTTATACTGTGACTGCTTGACATGTCTTTAAATGACGGTCTGTGATAGCTCGGTAAATGATGACTCAGCAGTTTTAAAAACTGCTACATCATGATTTTGGGAGCTCATGTTTCTTTGAGTTACTAATTAGTTATGATTAAACTTATATACTTTCAAAACATTCTTCTGTTTTCATTAAGTTCCATAACTCACCCACAGAAAGAAGCTTACTTTTCAAAATAAAAGCATAGATTTAAAATGTAGTGGAAAATATAAAAAAATAAAAGCCTGCAAAAAAATATGTTTTCAGTTACAAAGCCAGTGATGTGGATAAATCATAAATTTGAACATAATTAGAAATGAAATTCAAGTAATTTATTTGTAAATATTATGGACTGTTAATATTTGTTAACTATCCTTTTGAAGTTTGTTCTTTATTGTTTTAAATGTCAATTGCAATATATTTGGGCTACAATAATTACGATTGCAGCTCTAATTTCCTTTTTTTTCATTGTAAAGAACAAAAAGACACAATTATACATTGCTGGATTAACTTGGTACTTTTATTGTGACATCTATATTTAGAGACAGGCATAAAACAAGAAAAAATCCTTATCTCACATTGGGTCTTCTTCTAAATATCATGGAGAGTATGGTCCCAGCGTCCTGAGATAACATTTGTCGTGAGTTGGTGGTTTTTCAAGATTGATCGATTGAAACTCTGATTGAACGATGAATAAGTACAGTATTTCTCTGCTTTGTCGGAGGCCGCATACAGACAAACTGTGGAGAAAAGACTCAATGAAGAAAGCTATGAGAGAAAAAGGCAGTGAATGGAGTAAACACTCAACAGGACATGGTCTGGGATGCCCAAGGACTGAGTTAAGAAAAGAAAGTACCACGGATTCTGCCAGGGACGAGGCAGAAAAACTCCTCACAGGTGTGGCACTGCTCCAGCTGGACCTGCTCACCTTGTTTGAATTCACCGTCAGTGAGAATGAACAAATTAACACCGCTGATTTAACCCGTGTGTTTTTTTAGTCTGAACTTTTTGTGCTGCGGACAAAAAGATCCACCTTTTTCTTTTTCTCCTCTTTGTCCCATTTTTATGAAAGAAAGTGCAGCTCTAAATCTTTCATGAACTTTCATGCACATGTATCATTTTCTCTTTTTTTTATTTTTGTTCTTAGTGGCACTAAGCAGTTACCGTTGGTCCAGAGCCAGGGACAGCTCAGACGCTGGTGTTGTCACTGACAAGAGGCGACGTTTAGCGCCCTGCTTGGACTTCTCTTAAATAGTCTCCACTTTCCTGCTGGCCGCTGGAGGGAAGGAGCTGTCAGGTAAATAAGGAGGGCAGCTTTGAGGAGATTCTGATCACCCCAGGTTGCTACACGGGGGCTGCGCTGGTTGGCGCTCAGGTGACGGCTCCACGCTGTCTTTATAAGGACTTTATTTCTCACTTTGAGGGTAAAAGTAAAGAAAGGTGGTGGGAAAACGTCACCGTCTCTCCCTCCTCTAATGAAGCAGATGTTCTGTTTTAACCACATATAGCATGACCGGCCTCTGACACACACCACACGTGTTCGGCTTTCAGCTACGTAAGCACATATTTGTTTGCTTACATTATCGAAGCAGCAGAAACAGGCGGTCACACCGACCCGACCTGCTGTTAATTTAGTGTGGTGCTGAAATTTTAAGCTAATGTTCCGGTTTGAGTGAGCTGACATTTGAGCGTTTGTGTGTGTGTGTGTTTGCGTCAGCAGCATTCCTTCAGCCTGTGCAGTTCGCAACACAACCCGTGGCATCCTGCCCTCCTGCTTCCACCTCGCCTCCATTAATTTAATGAATATTTAGCGCAGTGTTGGCAAGGCTCATCCAGCAGCGGTGACTGCTGCTGCTGCTCCTGCTGCCGCCTGTAGCATCCAGTTGCATATTTCTGTTTACAATCCAGTGACTTCTAAACGCTGTCGTGTTTTAATTTGTTTTTGCAGCTTTTATGGGAACATGAGGGCACCACATGTTTTAAAGGAAAGGGTCGTTTTTTTTTCTTTTGTTTTTTTTTTACTTAAAAACGCTGACAGACTTTCAGATGTAATCCCTCGAGACGTTTTTGTTCAGCGTTTAGATCGTCTGCAGCACAAAGCCGTTTAAAAAAACAATAAGTACATCATGTCTGGTGTCGTTGTCGCAGCTAACACTGATACAGCGATACATGATAGAGTGTCAGGTCCTCATTGAGTGATGCAGCACGAGACAGAGAGCTATAATAAGACAGCTTATTGAATCATTTTTCCTCCTGTTGCTGATACAAAGAAGGCTGCCTCCCATGATTTAATCTGTATACCGTGAGGAACTAGGCCAGCAATATTTCTTCAGTGTCATGAGCACACTGTCGTCTTTTCTCTCCTCCCCATCAAGGCAGCGCACCAGTGTAGTGGGAGCCGCTGAGAGGACGGCCTTTTGCTTCCACAGATGGGACTTATAATTCAGATTCAGGCTTGTGTGTTATGGTGTCATGGTTGGAAAGAGCTCTGCTGAATATTCACACTTTAAAGATGTATGGCCGAGGTTTTTCTGCTAAATCACCATCAGCCAGGGGTGGTGCAGAGAAAATTTAGGCTAATCTTATTCTCTCACTTCAGCTCAAATCTTTCAAGCTGGGGCGTTTTAAAACATGCACCGTGGATATCCACAGCTTATATATGTAATACAGCGGCTGCCCCTCTGGACAGTAATACGTTGAAATTTTGATGGCGAAGCTTTGAGCTGTGAGAGATCGTTTCTGAATCATTTACTGCTTTCCAGCCTCTGGTAATGATAAAAAGGATATATTTATTATCCGTAGATAATGATATTGCTCTCTGCCTCATTATAATTATATACTTTTTCAAAATGTGTCATAAAGAGACACCAGCAGTATCCACTGGGACACCAGCAGAGACCCCTGCGCACAAGAATCCGACCCTGTGTTTGTTAACATACTCACAAACAGGTGCAGTTTAAAGTGCACAAATATGGACTTTATGTCCTCAGGAGGTTTTTTTTTTCTTTTTTTTGTAGCCAGCTGAGAACACCAGGCGCTCCTCTGAAGAAGCTCAGCTGCACGGTCTTAAAAAAACCTTTGGATGTGCAGTATTTATATCTGAAACTCTGAGGCTGTGTCTGCAGTTTGAGGGACACTCGGCAATAGCCTGACTGAAACTAGACTTTTAAAATACATGTAAACACGTTAGTCAAACTGAATTCACTCCAAATCAAACTTTGGTAACACTTTATTTGACGCCTATCTCTATAACGCATTATAAATATATTTATAGTGCTTTATAATAACGTTATAGCACTGCATAACTACAGTTGCATTGCATTATCTATGTGGACATTTTCAGTGAGTTGTCAACAGTTATAACTAGGGCCCGACCGATATGGATTTTCTGGGGCCGATGCCGATTATTAGGGGGGAAAAAATCTGATTCAAAAAATACATATTTACTGTAGGCTACTGCTCTTCATGTCGTCAGGAAGACCCACTGATCAAACTCGAGTTTGTGTTTTCAACTACCCCTCACCGATCGGTGCCTCTGCGTCTTAACTCACGTTACTTATTGCCGGTCCGGTCTCATCTGGAGACATGCGGCTGCCTCAGTAAGACTTCACAAACTGGTTTATTTCCCGTTGAGGTGGACCACTCTCCTCCGTGCGTCCCTGAGCTGCCTGCCTCAGATCCGTCACTCTGCTGTGCTGTGAGGTAGTTAGTGGATGAAGATTGTCATGAGGTCGCTGCGCCATCTACAGGATAAGTCGGGGAGCTTTTTAAATGGCGGTACATTCTGAAAATATCGGCAAAAATCGGCAAGTTTCGGCTGATTACTGATTAGTCTCAAACGGGCTAAAATTGGCCGATTTAATTGGCTCGCTGATAAATTGGTTGGGCCCTAGTTATAACACATTATAATTCCTGACCTTGTAAGTCATGATGAAATGCTTTATAATGTGTTATAATTATTGCTATAAAGCATGATCATTTATGAGTGAGTATTAGTTACAGAACTATAACGCGATTATAACACATTGTTATTGAGATATGCGTCAAGTAAAGTGTTACCCAAACTTCTCATAGTCACACTGACATACTGTGTTAATGCAGCAGACAGGATCAATTTTCTCCTCCACGTGTGTTACTCGGTTGAACTAAAAGTGTCCTAAGCTTATAGACACATGAGCTTCAGGGAGACTTGGGGGGGCCACACTGGGACCAGGGAGAAGTCCTGAGACCACAGGGACTCAAACCGGCAGCAAAAACCTCATAATACGCAACTTTAATCTAAGGTAATGTACGCATAGCTGTGACTCAGTTGTAAAGTGGACCATCTCTTATTTAGTTCATGCATGTGCAAGTGTAGTTGGGTAGGATACTGAGTCACAGTTTGCTCCTGGCATCGTGTAGCATTCACATTTCACATTTACAGGTCCACAAAATGAACCGACAAAAATGTGGTCAGAAAAAATAATTTGCAAATGGAGTTCATCTTCCTTTTTTCCAGGTGTCACTGGATTATTTTTTCGTTCGCCTCTTCTTACTCCTCCGGGTTAGGGTTTTTTTTCATCATCATCATCCAAGCAGGGATGTTCCAGAGAAACTAGCTTCACAGCTGTGCAAATGGAAATTGAAATTTCAACCAATGTACTAGTCTAAAAGGTAAGAAAACATTCAGAAAACAGCCTCATTTTTTTCTTTTTAGGCTTTTTTTATGTTATTTGAGAGGATAGGATAGTAGATAGAGCAGGAAATAGGAAAAGAGAGTAAAAAGCAGGATACAGGGAAGAGGCAGCCGGCTTATCTAGCCTTCATTGCCCACAGATGCTAGGTCAGCCTAAATTTAACACACCTTAACACTGAATCAGCCTGTCAGATTGCTTCGACAGGTGTACCACATCCACATACCTGTGCTGGTTTTACATTATACAAGACGAAGATACTGCCAAACAACACCAAACCATGACATTTACTCATTTAATCCACTGAATGCGCACTGTCATTCCCAGAGCCCATACAGGTCGCTGCTCCTTTCACCTTATTATAACCTCACAGTATGAATACATCCTTTGCCCACAACTTCAAAGAGGCTTGATCCTCCCAGAACCGGCCCAGGTCTAACAGATGGTCATGAATTTTTTAAAGCTCCCACGTTGCAAACAAAATGCAGAAAAGTGCGGCGTACTTTACCTCCCATATTCACTTTAAATTGAATTGTCACTGCAACATTTTTTTTAGCGGGACTCCCGAGAAGAGCGGAGAGATTGTGTTTGACAATTGAGCTGATTGTCTTTCTCGGCGCGGCTCGTGAGGTGTGTTTTAGCAGATTGAGTTGACATGCGATCCGGTCGTAGCTGATATAAAGGTGCGGGAAAGAAACATGACTGTCTTAATTTGGCCTCTGATCAGATTTGTCCTGCCAACATCGGATTCTGATCTGCTTAAATCATGTCGTGTTTCTGTTGGAGAGCGTCTTAAAGTAAACGATGTGTCGTGTTTTTTTAACTGAATGATGTTGATGTGCTTGGCTTCTCTCTTTTTAGATGCTGCAGCACCATATGCTCTATGCGGTCCAGTAGCCTGAGAGCTTCATTACACTGTATCGTACTGATTAGCATTTATTTCTATGTGAAGAATCCATCTGGAGGGTACCTGTGTTCTTTCACACTCTGCACCCACTCTCCGGTGACCTGTTTCTCACTTAATCTCTCAGCTTCTCTTCTCAACCCTTCCCTTTTACTGTCATGCAAACAAAAACAAGACACGTACGCCTGTTTCCATCCTCGTCTGTGACCGGTCGGGAGACGGATGGATCTGGTATCAAAGCCCGAGTTTGTTTTGGAACCTGGAAGTGGAAGCGGGGTGACCAGATGTGAAAACAATGTAGTCAGTGAGGCGAAGCCGTAGCAGAGGCTGCTATCACTGATAGTGTAGATTCAACACAGCACAGTCAGTCTGCTTTCTGTCTCGGTGACATCTGTTTCACACTGAACCAAGTACAGATGGGATGTGGTGCATCTGGAACAGTGATTAAACTTCATTTTACTACAATGGAAGGCTTGTGTTTACATATCCTGACAGAAACATCAGACCCGAGTACGTCTTGTTTAAACACAACCCTGCATAAAAGAGCATGTGTTATAGTATTTAGTGCTTGGATGTGAGTTTGTGTAAAGCCTGAAAGAAAATCTGATAAAGTCTTTTTGATGCTGGATGTTAAACTCGAGCTCGAAGCCATTATTTTGGGTTTCAAGTGGCCAAAATCAACGTCTTTGCAAGAATACACATCAAAACCAAACCTTTTTGAACTGAGCTTCTGATTTTTTTTACGCTGAAAGATTGTTTGCTTTAAACCTCTGTGGCTGACAGAAAGCTGCACAACTGTAACCTGGCACAGCAGGCCTGATAAGCTCTGGATTTCTCAGAAGTGGCACGCATGTGGCTGTACCGAGAATAAAAAGGAACGGGTTGGAAGTGTTGGAAAAGTAGCTCACACCAGTGACGTAACCGGGCTGTATTACATTATTTTGTGAAGTTATGAATTATGAAAAAGATGTTCAGTCAGTGAAAAACCTGTTCTTCTGCATATCGTCTTTTTTCCTTTTCATGGGAGTTTGTGCTGAGAGCTGGATCAGAGTTTGAGTTTGGGTAAGTTAACGTTGCAACAACTCCAGCAGAGCTCGTTACCTGAAATGCATTTCATTTTCCAAATCGCTCTAATCCTCAAAGCCTCTGTTTTTTTACTGTGAAGGTTAAACCAATATGATCATGATATTAAATGGAAGAAATTAAACTTTCAGTCGTGTTGGCAAAAGGCAAGAGAAAGAGGAGATGAACGCATTACTTCATAAGTTTGATTCATAAACCCAACTGGCCAGCTTATGTTATAAAATTTTTCTAAGTTACAATTTGACTGAAACTTCTGAATAAATGAAATCTCACTGTTCTCCTCTGTATGGGATTTAGTACTACATGTTAAAGCTCCCATATAGAGTTTAGATTGAATGTCGTACTGATGTCTATTAACGATATCCAGGAACCACGAAAACTGTCAGCAACAAGGCTGATTATTTTTAATGTCATTTTTTTTTTTTTCTTTTTTTTTTTTTGAGTATTTTTTGGGTGGGTTTTTGCCTTTGTTGATTGGACAGGTTGGGTGTATGGGAAGATTGAGAGAGAGAGAGAGGGGGGAGGACATGCAGCACATGGTGCAGGGACCATGGTCCCCATAGGTGGGGCACGCTAACCTGCTCGGCCATCTGTGCATCCCCATGTCACAGTTTTTAATGTGGAAAAGGGCCAGCCCTGCTTTTACAATGTCCACATATTCACAATAAATGATATATTTGACTGTCTAAGTCACCACTTAAGTAAAGACTGCTATGTCCACTGGGGGGCGCCAAAAATGACACAATCCAAAAGTTTCTCACAGGAACTTTAGTTTGAAATCCCCTGTTCCCAGCTAAGATAACAATGTATATGAGATTTTAACTTGCATGAAAAATAGCTGGTATGATTATTTATCTGATGCACAATGTCTTTTTTTTTTTAAATAAATTTTCATCACTTGTATTTTTATGATTTTCATGTCAACATTGATGATCACCAGGGTAAAGTGCTGATTTTCATGACTCAATTAGCCTTTCAGCTTCAATCTTTGTTCATAAATATGTTTTTGATTATATTTTCTCCAGTTAGATTTATGTTATGATTTTTTATTTAACCTCAAATATTCCAAATGAGATGTAAAACCTTTTGAACAAGGCGCCCAAGCCAAAATACTAAAATAAAACTTATGTAAAAGAACAAAAAAAAGCTCCACACAAACATATTTTCCATCAATTAGACACACCGACTCCCATCATTAGTGGTGAATTCCGACCCAAACATGTGTTATGCAGTATATTTATTTTAAAACTGGGAACTTCTGGTTGTTAAAGCAAATAAAAGCTCAGGTATCCAAGTGAAGCTGGAATACAAAAAAGCCGCAAATCCACCAGCAATCATCGGTACATGACTTCATGGCTTTCATTACAGTCCCTGTGGTGTCTAAACATTCCTGTAAGGTTACATTCGATTTTTAGCATTACAAACATTTTTGAATGAATAAAAGTAATAAAGCATCCGCGATGGCCCGCAGCCAGTGGAGATATCTTTATTTACACACATGCCTGTACTCTGACCCACTAACCAGCCACCTCACCAAGACAAATCCGATTGTTTTGCTCCAAACTAATTTCCTTCACCACTGTCACCACTATTACTAAAGCCCCCTAAAGCCTAGCAGGATAGAAAGGCTGTGATTTGATCTTCCTCACCTTGATCAGATTACACACTGGAATTAGTGTAATTACAACTGTCACTGATTAATGGGCAAGCTATAATTAGCACTGTAGATATACAGAGACCGAGTGTGTGTGTGTGTGTGTGTGTGTGTGTGTGTGTGTGTGGTTTGGAAAGAATGGATGTGGGTTTATTTTTGTCCAAGTGTGGAAGTTTGTCCATGTGTATTCTTATCTCTGTGCGTGTGAATGCGTAGATCACATTGTTTGCCCACAATAGAGCAGAAGTAGATAAAACGGCTGTGAAATTGAATTGGCTCGGGCTTAAAATATAATAAAACTCGGCTCATTATCGGTTAAATCCTCCGAGAATCAGTTTGCGAACATTAGAAAAGAACGGAGAAATGAACCAGACCAGAAGAAGGAAGTTGAAACCGAATTTCAAGACGTGAAATTTCTTTTATGACTCATCTCAGAGATAGAGGACAGGAACTCACAGCAGGTTTGGCCTTATCCTTTCACTGATGCAAATTTGTTAATCTCATTAACCTTCCCAGCCTACCTGCTGATTGAGTCTCCATTCATTAAAAAGAGCTCTGCACATGCTCTTGGATGACTCTGGCCTACATGCTACAAGAAAAGTTTGAGACATAAATCAAAACACTGAAAACGAATAAAAGAAAAGTCCAAAGGTACAGTTTGTGTTTTAAAGGTAGTCACTCTCTTAACACTCGGTGGAAAGAGTTTATTCAGGAATGACAGTTCTGGAATCGCAGCCTCCCAAAGGTTATTGTGGGCTCCTGGAGATGATCAGAGAAGCCAGAAATGTGTGCTCGCCCCAAAACCATCAACAAAAAAAGACATTTTAGTTCTGCGTTTGCATTTTTAACTCTAGTTTCAAACTATTGCCAACTGGTGCAAAGTGTGTATCTTTATCTCCAAGTTTCTCACCATACTAAAGAGGTTTATTTGGCCTGTTGGTGATAAATTTATAAGACGGCTCATCTATACAGGCCAGAAAGATAAAAAATTCACGTTTTGTATCTGACAAGCTTTGGCTACTTTGCCTCTGCAGCCTTCATCAGAGGTGTCACATGACCTCTGACGCAAAACACAGACGACGTCACACCAACAACACATGACACCTCCGATGAAGGCTGCTGAGGCCCCAGGAAGAATAGTTGTGGCTCTTTGCTGTAACTAATGGTGGATCCAAATAAACTGAAACTGAGGCAAATTAGCCGAAACTTGTCAGGTACAAAACGTTATTTTTTTACCTGTCTAGCCTTTAGAGATGAACCGTCTTATAAAAGTTTCTTACCAGACAGCTAGCTTGATTCTGATTGGTCGAAACCCCTGAATAGCACATTTGAACTCTTTCATTTGGCTCTGAGGTAAAATGTTAGTTTCCTTTGATACAAAGAATAGGATCTGTTTATATTGGATCTTGTCCTGCAATCCTGGCAACGGCAGCAGAGATGGTGAGTGCATCTGTTACCATAACTTTAACCATCCGTGATACTAAACTTTATCCCTTATCAGTCATTTTGTAAAAACGAGCATCAGTGTCAGAAGTTTTACTAGTTGGCAGTTTAGCATAAGGCTGGGCAATAAAACAATAACAATATATATTGATTATTAATTTCCCTCAATATCAATATAAAACATGGTCAATATGCTTTTAAATAGTTGGCATTTGGCCATGTTTTGGTAGACTATACGACTAGCCAATGAAAAGGGGAAGTTGCTCTGGCTCCACTTTGGGCTGAACCAATCGTGCTGAATTAGAACCGCGTAGAAGTAGTTCATTTTTTATATTGTGATAAACTTTTTCCCATATTGCCCAGCCCTAAAGAGTAAATTTTAGATCAAAAAGTTTATGCAAACGTTTCAACCCTAACCCTGATGTAGATAAAGGTTTTATAGAGTCGACATATCTCCCTCCAGAAATGAGTTTAATGCTGTAGTTACACCACTGGAGTATGATTTCACTTAATTAGAGCTCTAAAAACATCTATCATTATCCCACTGTGCAATCAAGTGACACTAATTGGCTAATGGGGGAGAGCAGTTGTTGAATGTACGCATTAATTCAGACCAATGAATGTAAAAAGGCTTTAACACAGAGATTACACAAACAGCTCGTGAGTGAGACGCTTTTCTTTTCTGCTGTTACACTGAATGTCGAACCATTGTTTACTGGCTTGATAGATTCGGATGGCCAGAGGAGTTTGATAACATGCTCATCCTTGTCGCAGTTTGTGGATGATCGGTTTTGAGATGAGAATGAGTATTTCCATTGTGCTGTGCCACCATCTGCGTGCAAATCTAACACACAGTGTCATCAAGATTTGCTGGCTGTCACTTTTCATTTGCGGCGAACCCGCTTTTCTGCCAAACAGCAGCAGATTCATTCCCTCCGCTGACCAACTTGTTCGTTTCTTGTCATCTGGCTCTAATCTGAAGAGGAGAGGGTCACGCAGCGGTGATGAAAATGACCATTTATCATATCCTCAAATATCCTTATTCTATGATTTAACTCTAACCTATGTCATGCAGAGCACAGAGCAGAGTCTCAAACGTTTTACCACCGGCCCTGGAATATAAATTCTCTTCTTATTTGGCTCAGAAAGCATTTTGCTAGCACAGCTGATGAAAGATTCTGAGATTTCTGCTTTGCACTTAAATGAATCAGTGGGAGCCCCCCCACCTCACTGAGGGAGCAGTCAATAAAACAAGATGGATAGTATGGAGCTGCTCCCGGAGACACAGAGGAGGCGGAGAAAAGGGCGCGATAAGAAATTGAACTGCAGGTTTTCAAATATTAATAATGATGGAGTGTATATCAGACATTGTGCATGCATGAGCTGCTCCTATGCACTCCAGGTTTTTAACAAGCTTAGCACCCCCTACTGCCCCACGGCAAAGCCCTGAGTCAGTCGGAGAGCAGCCGAGCAGAATGGAACAGAAGGGCAGCGGACAGGACGACCAAAACAGATGACACTAGCCCGGGATGTGGCGTAAATGTAGACTCTGTTATTCCGTAAATTTGACCTTATGAGCGGGATCAGTTTGTTCAGCCGACAAGAAATTCTGGAACTGGCTAGTCGAGGCAATTATTTTTAGATAGGGTTTTAAGAAATATATGTCAATGGCTGTGTCTGAAATGTATCCCTGATCCCCTGTATAGGCGACTATATGGGGGTTAGCGCCATTTTGAGGGGTGTTCGAAACCTCAGTGATCAATTCCAATGCCCCATATAGGCATAGGTAGTGACCATCCGATGGTCACTCACTGGTGGTCATCCCGTCATGCATTGCGTCTTGCCATGTAGTGTCCGAAACCTCCGGTAATTGAGCTCACTACATAGTCAGCTATATAGTGAAACCCCATATGGGGATTAGGGGTTAGGGATTGATTGATTGATTGATTTTGGACACAGCCTACATTAGGGGTAGGGTTGCAAAGAGGGGGAAAATTTCAGGTAAATTTCCAGAAACTTTCCATGGGAACTACAACTATAGCTATAACTATAACTATTACTTCCAACTATATTTAAGTTCCCTTTTGAGGGAACTTAAATATAGTTATATTTTGTAAATTTTAGATTTATTCCTGTTAATTCCCATGG
Source organism: Xyrichtys novacula (assembly GCA_962446985.1). Classification (NCBI taxonomy): domain Eukaryota; kingdom Metazoa; phylum Chordata; class Actinopteri; order Labriformes; family Labridae; genus Xyrichtys; species Xyrichtys novacula. Next base: position 7,154,142 of record OY660881.1, on the reverse strand, counting down.
AAAGTTTCCAACTTTGAAAATTCCCGGAATTTTGCAACACTAATTAAGGGTATGATACATCGAGGAGCAGGGTGGCAGAACTGGCACCAAAACCAGAAAGCCAGTTTTTAAAGTACACAGTCTGATTAAAAGTTTTTCAGTGCTTTACTTTACCAAAAAAAAAAAAAAAAAAACTGTTTGGTTTAGACTTTATGTGGATGTGACACAAACTTGCTCTTCTACCAAATCAAGTGGTGGAGTTGACCCTGTCTGCTGCAGTTCAAAGCCCAGCTTCTGTTGCATCTCTCTGCCCTGCTTTTAAATAAAGAGCCTGAAATAACCGTCATCCCCTGTGGGTAATACATTTTCTATTGACAAATACCTCATCCAACCCCACTGTAGTTAAACAACTGTCATCTGAAAAAAAAAAAAAAGTTTATTTTTTTTGTTTTCAGTCATTTTTTGGCCGTGAAGTCTCCATAACACCGCGACAGATTGTTCTCCATAGGTAATGTCGACACAAACAGCGTGATCCACTGTCCCTGCTGTCGCTCTCTCTCTCTCTCTCTAACACACACACACACACACCGAACTGACCGCTGCAGTACCGCTAGTGTTGGAAAATACATTACCCAATCCAATCACTTTGCATTAACCCAGTTCTGCGACTATAAAGCGGGGTTGGCTCAATATTTTCTCTGAATCCAGTTATCTCCATCGCCAAAAACCTCCAGGCTTTTACTCCCTTTGAAATTTCAAAATTAAAGTTAATTGGGACCAGAGTGATAAATTTACTCCACTTAACCAAGAGTTAATGAATTTGAGTCCCGATCATGAGCATGTTTGATCCTGTTTGTAGCTTCAATTATTAAAAGTTTAATCACTTATACACTGTATAATAGGAGTAGCTCTGACAGTTTTCTCCCTTTCAAACATTTACTCGTGTGTGTGTGTGTGCAGGGTATGTTTGTGTATGTTTTACTGGATCCATTCTGATTACAGTTGCGTCATGGCAACAGCTCGTAGTCACATTTTATAGAAGGGATTTCTATTATGTAACTTCTAACAGAGGTAGATTATTGACTGCTATAGATACATGCACACACATATTTTCCATAACACCACATGAGGTTGGCTGACTCTACAATCAGAGCTGTAATACTTGCACTGTAAAAACAAGCCTTCTAGAAAGAAGCAAAATATTTAATCAAGTAATCTTGTATCAAGTAAAAAAATCTGCTAATGGGTTAAGCTTATTTTGCTTGAAAAGAATTCTCAAAATAAGAACAAATTTCTAGGCCCTGACAGATTCAAATGAAACTGAAAACTCGACAGAAAATCTAACATTAATCAAATTTTTTTGGATTATTAATGAGCATGACAGTAGTTCAAATAAGACATAATTTCCTAAAATAGCAAATATAACTGATGTTGTCGTAAATCAAGATCCCAAAACATTCTCATTAAATATATATTTTTTTGTTCCACAAGCAAGCATGTGGAAAGTAAGCATGCTCTTTGTTGTTCTTTGTTGTTTTGCAGTTTTCATCTGGTCATTGTATTATGTTGTGTGTTGTAAAGACTAGCCTACTGACATCTTTATATGTCAGATAAGATAATGAATGAGGCAGCAGATTCAGTCAGGTTCAGATCAGGGCCCGACTGATATGGATTTTTTTGGGGCCGATACTGATTATTAGGGGGGGGGGGGGGATCTGATTACAGATTAATCGGCCGATTTTAAAACATTTTTACGAAGTTATAAATATATATATATATATATATATATATATATATATATATATATATATATATATATATGTAGATACTGTAGATATACTGTAGGCTACTGCTCTTCACGCCGACAGAATGACCGACTGATCAAACTCGGGCCAGAAAAGCGTTTTCAACCGTTTCTACCGTTACTGGCACGGCTAACAGTGTAGCAAGGCTAATAGCAGGTGGCTAACTCTAACTTTAGCTTGCATATTACATGGAGCTTCACCGTTAACTCGGCGTGACCGAGACCAGCACAGTGGGGAACATCGTGAAGTGTGTTGAACTGAAACTTGAGGTCGCTGGGCCATCAACAGGATAAGTCTGGGAACTTTTCCAATGGTGGAACATTTTCAAAGTGAAACCGAATCTTATTCTCTGCTTATTATTTCTGAAAATATCGGCGAAAAATCGGCGAGTTTTGGCTGATTACCGATTAGTCTCAAACAGGCTAAAATTGGCCGATTTAATCAGCTCGTCGATAAATCGGTCGGGCCCTAGTTCAGATGACCTGCAATGGAAATCTTAATTTAAAAAAATCAACTTGTCTTGTTTCATGGCATTCTTAAATTGAGAAGTTGTACACATGTCTTACTCTTAAAATGATCTTGTTGCTCCGCTTGATTTTATTGTAAAACATTTTTCTACTCGATTTCTGGTTCATTCTTTCTCAAAATTAGCTGGAATATCTTATCAAGAAAAAGCCATTTTCTCTTAAAATTAGATCATTTTTCTAATGCTGAACATGCTTGACAAGATTAATATTCTTTTTGTACAAAAAATAAGACTTATTTCCTGAATACAAGGCTGTTTTCCTTTCTTGAAATTTCTTTTTTGCAGTGTGAACTAAAGGGGAACCAGTAATGCCAGATTTGTAACAGAAAGGTTCATTGTAAATTTCTCGAGTTTGCTTGAATCAAAAGCGATTAATCTTCTTGTAATTTGGCTTCATCCTTCATCGGGGTGGTTTATAACAAAAAAGGGTGGTTTTCAGGCATCAGTGTTTCAGTGCGCACACAGAACCCAGCAGCTTCCTGACAGTGTGACCATGTTGGTGCTAAGCCTCATGCTGTTTACCCATTCTGCCATAGCAAGGTTTCTTCGAGCCTGTGAAGTTCGCTGACAAAATTAGCACAGCAAATTAGCACTGATGAATCACTCATTATCAGCTTTGTGTATGTTGGCAGGAGCGGGCTTGTTGTGGGCTGCTTTGCTTGTTCAGGTCTTCTATTTGGAGGAAATCAAACACTGTAAACCCAAAAAAATGTATGTGTGTAAAAATTCTGGTTTGTTTTCATGATGAACAGAAGGTGTGTGGTCATGATAATTTTCACAGATGTCAGTTTTGCAGCATGAGTCAATACCAGGATGAAATCTTGCTTACTTCTGCAGAAATAAGAGAACTTTTTCAACTGCTGCCAAGTGTATTTTTGTCTCTTTTTTTAGCTTTTGGTTAAAGGGAAACCAAATTAATGACTCTCCAATTCACACGAGTTACAATACGGCTGAGAGGGTCTGAATCTCTAAAACACATCCAGCTTTACAAGCTGTGGTTTCCTGAAACGTCCGTGGAGACAGGACTGTCAGTCAGGAAGTGTCGGTGCGTAAAAGTTCTGGACAGGATTTCAAACAGCAGCAGCACTTTAGAGGCCCGCTGCAGCTACCAAGTGTCAAAGAACAACCGCTGTGTTACTCAGAGGAGATCTGCTCACTTTGCAGTTTACTTTGCAGTTCATTTGTCCGCTGTTTGGGCGCATTGCAAATATGTGTATGTGTGAGTGAGTGGGTTTTTAACAGAGCACCATTGGGCAGATTTGACAGGCAGCTTAAGCCGGAGCCAAGTGGGTTACAATAAACAGAGAAACTAGATGAGTCAGACCTGATGTAGCTCTCACACTTTCATTAGAGGAGCCTTGATCTGCTCTGGTATTGATGCTGCAGATCGGCTGAAAAGGCTCCTATGAAAACACTTACATACTCATTTCAATGCCGGGAGCAGACTGACCTTCAGAGGCAACAAAGAAAGCATTCACCAACTTCTTATTTTCTTAACTTGCTGCTTTTCCTCTCTGTTTAGCGAGAACAGCCCGACACTTTCTTTTGACGGCGTTCTTTAAAGCATATGTGCCGTATAGGGGAGAGTGGGGTAAGTTGAGCCAAAGGGTAAGTTGAGCCACCCCCCTGTTGCCTGGAAATGGGAATAGAAATTGATCATGTGACCATGATATTCTGTCATAAGTTTTATTAGAGTTGTGTTCAGACCAAAAAAGATCATTTTAAATTTGTTTTATACATCAATTGTGGTATCTATGAGCTACAACATGAGGTCAGAAACATAACATGAAAGTCCACCATTTTAGCTTAGAGGACTAATAAAGTCATAATAGTAGTTCTGGGGTAAGTTGAGCCATTTGGCCAGGGGTTATGCTGCGTTACAGTTGTTCTCGGAAAGTCGGACGATCCTCACCAACCCCGACTTGACAACAATGTCGTACTTCAAGATGGCAGCGCAGTGAATCAACAGTAAAGAGTAACAGTGAAAAGTCTCGTAATGTTTTATTTATTAGCACTTCTGTTTTGTTTTTGTGAAATTAAATAAGTGATTTATGTTGTACTGCCCAACGTCTAACTGTGAACACGGTGCTATGGTGTTTGTAAGAGTAAAATACTGTGTAATGTGTTGTTTACAACTGGTATCACTAACAACAACTAACAACAGCTGACAACCGCTAACAACTGCTGACAACCGCTAACAACAACTTACAACGGCTAACGACAGCTAACAATGGGTATCTGTAGGCGTCCATCTTGGTTTTCTGGCTTGTTAACTGAAACGCCGTCAACTTGAGTGCAACATTATTCCCAGCTCCGACATTCAAGGAAACTGTAACGCAGCATTAGTTGATCCAGTGGTTCAACTGAGAAAGTAAAGGAGTCTGATGAGAGGATCAGAGTTTCAGCTCAGATTGTTAAAATGTGTTACTTTTATTTTTCAAAAATACAGCTGTGAATGTTCTGAATCACTCAACCCTTTCATGCATGAATTATGAGATCTTAAGAAAATATTTTTTTGTATGTGTTTTTATTCCTCTTCAGGCATAAAAAAATGATGCAACTGAAATTTCTTTCAGGAATCCATTTTTCATGGAGTTACAAAAATGTCCATTCAGCTGGACAGCAAGCGTTTGAATTTAACAAACAAAAGCCAGAAAATGATACTCTGTGGAAACTGTGAAGTGAAAAGACCTATTTACTGCAGCTGATTTGATGTCTTCTTAGATTTTAATATACTCTAACACATATTCAGAGCAATGCAAAAATGTTGAACTTACCTCTGAACTAATAAACATCAGATTTCTTAAGATTTTCTACAAAAAGACCGAAAAATATTGTCCATAGCCTTCCAAACACTCTCTGAAAAAGCGACAGTCTTCAATATTTCTGAGTCTAACTTGAATGATTTGGCAAAAACAGACCGATTTGCATCGATTACGTGTTTTTGCTTCAGTAAGAATTGAATCTACAACAACAAAATCCATGCAAATACTAAAGAACACCTTTTGAATATCTGTCCACTATAGTGACCACTATGCATGAAAGGGTTAAAGGCATTCTCATGTTAAAATGACTTTTTACACAACAGCTTTTTAGCAGTAATAATAAAAATAATTTTAAAAAGAATAAAAAGGGGGGTAGTAGGGATACGGCTCAACTTACCCCGCTCCTATGGTCAACTTACCCCATACACGGGGTAAGTTGACCATAGGAGACCACTTTTTTTGGCGTGCTATATTATCAAGACAGTCCTGTTTACACTCATTCTGTTGGTTTGCAGGGATGAACAACATCTTGAAATATATGCAGATACACTAGTTAGAGACAAAACTATGATTGCTTTAATGTAGTGATCTGAAACATGAAAAATGGCTCATCTTACCCCACTCTCCCCTACCCCTATATGTCGTGATGCTGCTGAATGCTATTTGTGACTGCTCGGTCAATATATGAAAAATTGATGTGATAGAATGACAAATTGCCTCTTCTTGAATGTTGCATGCAGGAAATGACAGAAATTTGCTGGCATGTTTAAGTGCACTTCTAAGCAGTCAGATGGCATTATGCACCGTTGGTTGGCTGTTGACGTAAACACAATCAGAATATACAAAGCTGCAGCGCCTGACTCCTTCGACTCGGGAGGATTTTGGCGGTTCAGTCTCTGTGTTCCCAGACTCGTCTCGCTGTGTTTCGTGACCGCGCGTTGCCCCCTGTGTTATGCGGACCGAACAGTGTTACCTAAGTGTCATCTTGGGTGAACGGGGGAATGAATCAGTCGGGCTAAGCTACGCTGCCGCTGGGTGCCGTCGAAGGCTCTGGGTGAGCCGTAACGAGAGCCACAACAACAAAAAACAGCCTTGGCAGCTCATGACCTCATTGTCTATTCATGTCAAAGATGCTGCTGCCAACAGTCTGCGCTCACCGCCGCCCCTGCCCACCTTTTAGTAGTTAGTTTCTCCCATTATGTCATTTCAGTTTAACTCTGCTACGCATTCCTCTCTCTCACCCTGTTCAATTCACAAGCACCATTTGTGTGCGGCGATCACAACAGCGTATCATGCCCACTCTTTTGGCCTGAGGACATTTATGCAGAAATTCACACCTTGTTCAGATGGTCAGCCTTTTCCAAACAGAATTAGTTTTTTTAAGCCTCTGTGTTTCATTTTCATATTCAAATTGCAGAGTGAGTGTGACCCGAGTCTCAGTTAGAAAACGAGTTATGAAAACATGGCCCCGAGCATTTTACCAAACCAGTGCCAGGGTAAGAAAGGCCTTACGTAACGTATAGCATGCACACACACAGTGCAGCTCCCTAGTTGTTTTTCCTTTAAAGGCAAGTTTATACGTATAACACCATTCATACACAAGGCAATTTAGACTGCTTTGTAGATGCAAGGAAATGCATAAAAAACTCAAAAAGAGAGTAAAAAAAATAATTTTAAATCAAAAAGACATAAAACAATTAGAAAGATAAACCATCATTTCCCAGAAAAACAAAATAAGTCACACGCTTTCAGACGCTTTCAGGGCTCCCCAGATGATAATTAGTTTTCTCTTCGTCTATTTTGGACGGTATTAGTTTTCTGTTTGGAGCTCCCCTGCCTTTTACCTGTTTTTCCAATTTAATCAGTTTGGTCCCAATTTGGTCTTTATTCCCCTGAGAAACATGGAACAGAGGAAACATTTGTCTGCTTAAATCAATAAAATATTAAAATGTAATTTTAAATCATTAAAACAGTTCACTGTTTGTGTAAGTTAGTCTTTTTTATTTCAGCCTAGATTTGTCATATTTCTCATTTCAGTGAAAATATGTCATTGTTAACTCGTGGTTACGGAGCATTTTCTGCTTTTTGATTATGCTAAAGTAAATCCTGCCAAGAGTCTGATTCCAGCTATAGAGTACTCAAGCAAATGTTTTACTATTTAAATATTGTAATCGTCAACTTTTTAACGAATCATTAAAACTATCAAAATGAGAATTTTTGATCATCTTTAGACAGTGAGAAGAGATTTTAGGTGTTAACATACTAATTTTGACGCAATCAAAGTCTGGAATTGAGTTGCTTTACATTGTTAATAGGGACTGTAAATATGTGTTGAAATGCAAAATGTGAAAATTGAAAACCGTGTTTTGCAAGTTGATCTAGCTCAAAGTTCTGTTCACACTTATAGTTCTTTTTCTAAAGGTTGATTCCACAAGGGAGTTAGTTTACTTTTTTTCTCAGCTGCACCAAACCATAGACTGTATCTAGAATAGACGCCGTCTGCCTCCTCGCTGGGTAGAGTCACTCCGAGAACAGCGCCCTCTGTTGATGGGCTGCAGTATAGGTCATAAATCCCGCCTCCACCAGCAAAGCTGATGGAGCTGTGGACAAACTTCAGAAATTTATTACACAGAACATAAATTTTTCTCCCCCCTGGTTGAGGTGTGAGCGTCATCACAGTGACTCTCAGCGACTCTCCCGCTGAATGCGCACAACGCTACTGCGCAGCGCTGGTTTCAGGAAATGAAGAAAAATCGCGGAAATACGTATATACAGTTAATGTGTGTATACGTATATACAGTCTATGCACCAAACTCTCTCTGTAGAGTCTCCTAAGCCTTAATCACTAATCCTCAGTCATTGACATATCGTAAACTAGATGATCAAATTGTATTGTAGACTCAAAAGCCAGAATAAATCTCCCATTTTAGTGTGTTTCACTAATCAATCATGCAGAAAAATCTGCACCTTTGCAAATTTGGAAACACAGGTAGGGCCTTAACCACTACTTAGCTGGTGGAATATCTTGCTTAAGAGTCCAACTTTATGGATGTAGATGACTCTTCTAACCCCATGAAGTAAAAGCACTCAGACTAAAGAAACAAACACAAAAACTAAACTATCCTCCTTCCTTAAAACCTGCATCCCTTTGAAACCGTACAAATGTATCCCCTGTTCCATATAACAGACAAAGAAATGAGCTTGTGGTTTCAGGCATCGGTGAGCAGCTTTTAGCTCATGTCGCTCTTGGTGCTTCAGGTGCCGAGTGTTTGCCTCCTGGACGACTCTGTCCTGTCTGTGTCGTTTTTACTGCATGTTGTTTCTCATCTTGACAGATACCTGTGGCAGCACTGGCAGGCTTTGAGACTACAAAAGGATTCAGCCTCGTTGCTGAGACTCGGATTGATTTTGTTGGTCATGTAGCGGCACCGCTGTTAATTTCAGCTCAATCTATAAAAAGTTTTTTTTTAAAGTAGAAACCCTCTTTTCCTGCTGCGTCTCGAGTCCTCCTCGGTTTAAGTGGATCATGCAAAATGTGATCTAGAGGGAGCAAGAAGAGCTTAAAATGAAATCAGTGTAACTGTGCGAGTCTGTCAGTGTCAGGGGAGAGCGGGACGATGTGTCATTGAAGTCCACTCAACTTTAGTGACAGCAAATTTACCCACAATGCTTTGTCGCCCACCAGAGACTATCTCTCTCTGGGCCCCAAATTACCTCAAACATCTGCTGCTGTTCTGTGCCCAAACACCCCAACATCACACACACAAACGAACACACACACACCTGAAAGTACACAGCAGCACCTTAGCCAAGAGCCTGTCTGTTTGGATTGATTAGAGCGTCATCAGCGGAGTGATGATGTGCTTAAACAGACGATGATGGACAAAGTTACTCTGACTGATTGTCTGTCAGTTGTTTGCAGATAAGCCCATCATTTCTGGGTTTGTCAGTCACACAGGTTTGTTCTTATCTGCGGCGTTTATAGTCGGAAGAGCTCAATGAAAAATGAAAGGAGACAAAAACTTAAGAGAAAGAGAGAGAGAGAGAGAGAGAGAGAGGGACCAGACTGAGTTGGTTTTTCTGAGAGATGATGTTGTGCTAAAGCAGAGTAGAGGGCGAGAGCTGAGACAGGTGAGTCCAGGAACTGTCTCTGTCCTGATGAGGCAGCATGCTGCATTTGAAATCTTTTAGTCATTTGTGCAGCATCCGTGCCTGACAGAAGAATTTGGAGCAAATGAGACCCTGTTAAAAAAAGATGATCTGATGGAGCTTCTAAATGTGCAATTTCAGGTTTCTCAAAACAATCAGACCCAAATAAAAAGGACTTTTGACTTACAAATATTATCAAGTCATACAATACAGATGATCAACTTCAGTGGCTTACCGGCCCACATGTTTCTTACTTTTTTTGTGGTAAAATTTGAACTTTTTGTCAGATCAGGGATGACTTGTTGTGATTTTAAAGTTTAATCTAGTGAATGTCAGACTTTTCATTTTATTATTTTTTTCGAACATGTGCGTGTGTACTAATTAGTTTCAAACGGGCTAAAATTGGCCGATTTAATCAGCTCGCCGATAAATCGGTCGGGCCCTTATGCGAACCCAACATGTCCGAAAAGGAGTAGGATAAAGCATTTTGCTTTTTTTTTAAAAACCTACCCCTTCTCCTTTACTCAATAATAACAGTCAGTCTCCAGCAAAATTAATTTATATTAACGAAAAAATACAACATAAATAGAATAAATGAGTACAACAATCATTTGAGAAAACACCCGATGGTTAATGCCCCTCTCCCTCCCTGTTCCCGGTGAGAACCATGTCCTTGTACTGCTTTTTAAACCGGGTCAGGCTTGGACACGAAGACTTCATTCTTTTAAATTTACAACTTTCCTTTCTCTTGCGACTCTTTATCGTAAAATAACTTAATTTCCCTCATTCTTGTGATGCCAGTATTTCTCTTCCTTTCTCTAATCTTCCATCTTAATATCCCGTGTGAAACCTCTGGCAGATAATTCACTGTACTGGTTTAAAATGATATTAAATTTGAACTTTTGATCTGATAAGTTTTAAAGAAAAGACAAAATAAAAGATAATAAAAACTCCCCAGGAAGCGGATCATCTAGTTAGCTCACGTTTCATTTACTTTGGCAGTTCCATCTGGCTGTAATTTATTAGATTCAAGATTTCAGTCTGTGCTCATAAATGTCAGGAAGATCACACCATTTCATGCAAGACGTAGAATCAGCTGCAAAAGCGCGCTCCGAAATAATCATGCACCGAAACATTTTCTCTTTCCTTTTTAAGCATCACAACAAAGCGGTGATTCAAACTGTAATCATTTCTCCCGCAGAGCTATTCTGTGGTCCTCACTGCTCGTCTGCCCCCTCATCCTCTCCATTTCTGCCTCTGCTTTACCTTGAATGACCCGCTCGGCGAGTGACATTGAAACTCTCCTCAGTCAGCATGTTTGCATCAGGATGAATCATTGTCCTCCAGGACACAGCAAACACAACAATGCCTTAAAGTCGTTAATTAGAGAGGGAGGCTCTTCTCCTGTGCTCTGACCTTGTGTCAATGACAGATTAACAACAAATAAAGAATACCATGCAACCAGCAAAATCAAAAGGGTATCAGAAATAAACAAACAAAGGGACAAAAGACTGCTCGGATAATACACTTCGAAAAATCGTCTCAGTATTTTCGGAGTGTGCTTTTAAGTGCACAGTATACTGGCCATTAGGGATGCAGCACTGGGAGAAAACTCTTTGGTCCCTCCATCAGAGGCCTGTTGGATACAAAGCTAAAATAGTAACCCTTATGTAACACGGCCTCTGCCTGGTGAAAGGAGATGTCAGATGCAGTTCTGCAGCGTAATGGCTTCAAATCATTCTCGGAGTACAACTGTGAAACAAACAGAACGGAGAATGAGGACAGAAAGGCCCTTCTGCCAACAGTCTTTTATTTTTGTGTCATTACCCTCTGAATCGGAGATGAAGAGAGACAAAGTGTGACACGCTGAAGCGCTGTTAGATTATGTTTGATTACAAGACCTTCTCAGTTTGAGTAATTTGGCTCATGAGATGAAAAGATGGCACAGCGCTGGCGTAAAACTGTGATGATTTTCCTCCCTTTAAAAGTCTTGACAGTGATACATGAAGAAAGCATTAGTGATTCTGCAGAACACAGTTTTTGAAGGCCGTTTTCCCCTCTGCAAGAATTCCTGCAGCCTCCTGTGTTTTTGGTCAAGGCTACATGCAGTCACACTGTCAGCAAAAGAGGAAAAAAACAGAAGAATCAGCAGACATGCAGACAGATAGCAAGAAGCCAGTGAGCAAGTCAGAGCAGCTTAACTCACTGGTCCATAGGAGAGCAGGCCTGAGGCTGCTGTGGCCACATGGTCATCCCAAAAAGATGTTATATCAGCCCCTCTGATTGAAAGTGACTCACACCTACAGCTCATACTTGCTTTCAACAAGGCTGCATGCTTTATTCTCTTTACAGGCAGGCATGTCTCTCTTGTATGCAATTATTGATGAAGAGCTTCACTTAGGATGCAGTTAACGGTCCAACATGATATACTCACCTCTATAAAGTCATACACTGTGTGATAAAAGGCTTCTGCCGTGAAATGCAGGAGAAAATATTCAATTACAGCAATGTGATGAGGTGCACGTCATGCATTTATCTGACCACGTTTTGTCTGCTGATGCTACATTTTAAACAGCAAATCTGTGTTAGATCAAGAATAAATAAAGATACACTTTTGTGAAGAGCAGCGCTACAAGGAGAGCTGTGCAGAAACAGTAACACTGCAGAGCATCGCAGTTTTTTTTTAGGTTTTCTCACCCCACACATCAATTATTAAATAGATTAATGGTATCCTTTCCTTTCCTTTAATCACAATGACCTCCAGGCCTTTAAATGTCACTGTTCAGGTTATAGGCTGGTAGGTCTGAAGATGCTGTGAGCAAAGGAGAAGAACAGCAGAGGGAATACAGTGAGCTAGCACCGCTAATGGAGACAGGTGGATAAAATTGAGACCTAATGATCGGATCCTGCAGAAGAGTTAAACCCAACAGGACTAATAATCACACTTAAATATTCGCACAGGCTGCAAAAGGAGATGCACTGTATGAATGCAGCTCTTCTTCATAGTGTCTGTTGGTGCATCACTTCTCTCCAGCAGCAGAGAAAGGCTGTGCAAATTCAGAAGTTGGTGAATACAGAAGCTTTGTTACATCAGTTCAGTGCCTCACCAAGTAGCTTTTGTGTCTGTTGCACAGGAAAGACTGTAATGTCACCTGATCACTATGTTTTCTTAACATAACATAATATAACATATTGTAGCGTATCATAACATATCGTAATGCATCATAACATAACATAACATATTGTAACGTATCATAACATATCGTAACGTATCATGACGTCACATATCGAATTGTATTGTAATATAGCGTAACACATCATGAAGTAAAATATCGTATCGTATTGTAACATATAACATCTCATGACATAACATATGGTATTGTATTGTAACACATCATAACGTATCATAACATAACATATTGTATAGTATCATAACAAAACGTAACGTATCATGACGTAACATATCGTATTGTATTGTAACATAGCGTACAAATCATGACGTAAAATATCATGTTGTATCATAACGCATCATAACGTAACATATCGTATTGTATTGTGACATAGCGTAACACATCATGACGTAAAATATTTTTAGCATATCGTATTGAATTGTAACATATCGCAACGTATCATGACGTAACATATCGTATTGTATTGTATCATAACGTAATAAATCAAGACGTAAAATATCATATTGTACTGTAACATATCGTAACATCTCATGACATCACATATCGTAACATATTGAACTGTAACGTAGCGTAACTTTGTGGAATTGCATCACATTGTATCGCATCGTGTTGTCTTGTTTTACATTTTACAATGGACTTGTATAATATTTTTGTTTCATGTCATACCATTTCATCTCATACCATTTCATGTCGTGTCACGATGTGTCATATCGTATCGTATCATCGCGTTATGTATTGTATCGTGTTGTATCATATCATATCTTATTGTGGTAAATCAGTTTGTATCATATTGTATCATCTTGACTTGTGCCATGTAGTGTTGTCTTCTTGTCGTGTCGTGTGGTACCGCATCATCTTATATCATCATGACCTGGCCTTTGACTCAAGCATTTTTACATCAGCCTGCCAGAATAATGTCAATTCTAATTCATATAAGATATCATAAAGGAAAACATACAAGAATATGAATGTAACATTAAACAGGTGCTTACTTTAGTGTTGATTGGTGGAAAAATTCATCACAGAATGATGGAGGGGTTTTATTCAATGTGTCTGCCCTTTAGGTCAGTGTAAACAGGAGTTGGACAACACAATTTGTCAAAAAAAAAAAAAAAAAAACTTTCATTCACCACCCACTCATGTTACTACCTTTGACTCACAACGACTCAGGACACAGAAAAGCTATCAACATCACTTCAATAATTTAAGACCAACACACCGCACTGATGTTTGTGTAGGCGTCTGTCAGGCTGCCTGAAAAGGACTCAAAGACAGAGGGGAGCGAACAAAGAGTAAAAGATGGAAGGGTTGGGGGAGGGGAAGGGAAGCCTGGCAGAGGGACAGGGATCCCAGATGCCAGAGGCACATCTGCACATGCCTCACTCTGGATGTCTAGTCCGGCACATTAACACCAACAACAACAACAACGTGCTGGGAGGCTGTTTCTGCTTTTATTGTTTTCCAAGAACTCTCTCCCAGGTGTGGTTGATGATCGACAGATATTCTTCAGTTTGAGTCCCTGTGAGTTTTGTTCAGCTCCGTGTGATATCAGGGGATATCTAACCGTTGTCTCAGTGAGTGGTATTTGGGGGATTCACTTGGGCAGATGGAGGTTGATTTGTTATCATTCAGTGACACCTCAGTGGTTTTAACGTTTGTCAGGCTGCAGCATTGAAGTTGTTTTACTGCCACATATGTCACTTCATTTGTTCCCCAAAGTTTGAGACGGAAAAGTCCTCGGATTTTATTAGTATGAACAGTGGGTCACTTACGCAACTGTTCCCTATCCTTGGAAAACCAGCTGGCGGTACAACGCAGCACCTGTGACAAACATTCATCCTTGAATTTGATCTTACTTTCCCTTTCTTTGGAACTACAAGGACATTTTTAAGAGATAACCTTATGAGGCTCCGACTAAAATTTGCTTGAATCGTTTTTTTTTTTTTAGAGGTGTACTTTTACTCTGCACTTGGAAGGTTAAACAGACATATTCCAATGGTTTTTACCAGTTTCAGCTGGAAATGATTATTTCAATTGAATTCACAGATCAACCAAATATGTCAAAGTACAAGATGGAGCCCATGAAAGGGGCTATAAAATATTTTCAGATCCAAGATCATTAATTTCCCCAAAAACTGGACATTGTAGGGCTAGGCGATAAACCGAAAATTTACCAAAACCGAAATTTACAACGCCATTTTGCCCATGTCAAAATATATATTAGGTGTCAAAAAATTTAATTAATAAAAGTTGGTTTTGGATGTAACAAAAAGGGAATGACAGGTGAGGAGATGGAGGACGGTTCAAAAGTTGTAGCGGCAGCTGAAGTAGACGAAGTTAATGTGGGAGGGAGTGAGCAGCTTGTGGAGTAGTTATCGTCCATTTATTGTTGTCAATATATTGTGATATATCGCCCAGCCCTAGGACATTGTGCAAAATTTGTATATTGTATAAAGTTCAGATTTGATGACACCTTCCCAATAATGCAAGCTTCACATGCTGTGGGCACTTAGTCAAACCATATCATCACAGATCCTGGCTTTCGAACTGTACACTAAAAATCAGGTGGGTGGTCTCTCTCAGGCCTAAAAGAGTAAGTGTTTTCAGGTTTCCTCGTTGCAGCGTACATTTTCTTTCTTCAAGTCATATTTTTCTGGCTGTATTTGGAGAGATTTGACAGTGAGTAGAGCAAAAATGCAGAGTGACGTGCGAACAAAGTGGGAAACATCCCAACTCACTTCCAAGCTTGTTCCCAGTTTACCTGGTGTATGCTCTAACCTACTTTACCTGATACCCAGATTTTATGTTATGTCATCTCACACACTCTTTATGTACATCACACACACACACAAAAACATGTTGTGCCCTACTTTTTCCAGTAGCACTCTTGTAATCCTATCTGGGACCACTGAATAGAAAGGCTGCGGGGAAGCTTGAACCGGCATTGTGCGGCAGAAAGGCTGAAAGAGACGGAGGTTGGAGGCTGTGCAGGCTGGATTTATGTCCTCTCCATCTTGAAAGAGGCAGATTAGCCTGAACTACTCCACATTCCTGCTCGATGAGAGTGAACCCAGTGTCGGAGGAACATGCCCATTTATGCAAACATACATAAACACACAAACACGCATTCACACATTCCAACATAATTACAGGCAGACTAATCTTGAGCACTTTGCCCTTTTGCAGACACACACTCACACGCGTTTTGTCCTCTCTTTCACTCCTAAGCTCCGAAGAACATAACAAGGATTCAGGTGGCAGTGATGGGTGCTTGCTTTGGGCGGTGGTGATGCAGATGCTACCTGGTGTCTCTTCTGTGGTTTCCTGTGAATGCGTGTGTGTGTGTGAGTGTGTGTTGGTGGACCAGCTGTGATGGCCAGCTGCCCACTTTACCAAAGCTTTGGCAACTCCCCAGATGGTTGACCCAGATAGACAGAGCCAGAGAGGAGAGTAACGCACCCCCTCTCTGCACTCTGCTCACTAAGGCTGACTGTGATGCACACCTGCGTGGGCACCCTCCACACAGAGATGCTCTTATACTCCCATCAGAGCAGGTGAGGGAGGAAAGTCAGAGTTTTTATGGCTTATTTTTGGGATGACCTCAAACTTCGCCTGATGCAGCAAAGTTTCAGCGTGGTGTGGCTTTTTTTTTCTGTTAAAACTGCACAGCTTTACTCAGCGACTATCCGGTCTTGTTACAGATTAGACAGCGTGATTGTGAGTGACCAATGTCTTTTGTCCAAACTTGGCAACCATGTTTGGAAAAGGGCCCCAGAGTTCAGCAGGGTTCCTGGTTTGGGTGATTTTCAGGCTGAACCATCTGCTTGACATTTAATGCAAATCCTGTCTTAATTTAGCCCAATATGAGCTTCACAAAGTTTTTGTGTCTTTATCAGACATTTCAGTTTTTATCATTTCAGCCAAAGTCATATGTGAACAAGGATGCCCTCTGCTGAGCCATGTTTCTATGGTTGCACAGACAGACAATTAAGCAGGGGCCTTGAACACAAGACAGAAAAAAAAAGAGAGGGGTTGGTTTATCGTGTTCAAAAGAAACATTTTTAATGGACTTTTTGATTTTTTATACTTGACAAATGAAGGATCTTGCTTTTCATACACTCAGAGGAGTCTTATCCTCGAAGGCCAACATGACTTTGGGATTTTACAAACAGAAAAAAGTGAGAAGGGAGCATTTCAGTCTATAATCTGACCACTTTATTTCTATTCCCTCACACTTTACCCTTAATTTGACCCCCCGAAAAGGAGCAGTAGAAAGTAATTTCGACTGTAAATGAAAATATCATTCAGGTCTCACAAGGTTGTAAAAAGCAAGCAACTTTAATTTGCTGAAACGAACATGAAAAGGTTAGGTTACAGCTGATGCATTCCCTGTTTAGTGATCGCCAGGCGAGTATTGAACCAACAAGTTCACTCAATTATGAGCCACAAGAAAATGGCAAAAACGAATGGAGCCTCTGAATATTGAAAATAAACAGTTTTGGTCCTTAACAATCAGTATATTGCAATATAAAGAGTGAAGTTGTCTTTGTAAGTTAGGATCATGTATGTTAAGGTAAATCAGATAATGATTTTCATCAGTTTAGTGCTTTGAACAAGAGAATCAGCTGTTCACATATTAATGATAGTGACAGAGAGTATGTTAGCTGTCTGGTTAAAAAAGGATGCAACCTAGGGCTGGGCGATAAATCGAAACTTTACAGATACCGAAATTTACGACAATAATCAATGTCATTTTGCCTATATATTCTATGTCAAAAAAATAAAAGTTGGTTTTGGATGTTTGTAGGTAGGCTATGGTCTCATGTCCCTTTAAGACGCTGTCCTCCATCAGAGATGTGACTCCACCCCATCCAGTTGGTAACAATAAGGGACAGACAAGTAAGGAGATGGAGGACGGTTCAAAAGTTGTAGCGGCTGGAGCGTGAGATTGATTTGTGGCCATATTGCCTGGCCCTAATACAACCACTTGACCAAATAAAACTGAACCCAGCACAGGTATATGGACAGGAATCTACAAGACAAACCAAAGACTGGTGGTGCTAGCTCTGCTAATGTTAGCCACTCATCTGACGTTGTTTACCAGCCTACTGTTTGATCCCATCTTCAGCAGTGTGTTCAATAAATCCTTTGAGTTGAACGATGAATATAAGATATAAATCATATAATTTACAGGCCCAGAGGGTGCTTGTGTGACAGAATTATTGTACATGGAAAGTTCCTGACCCTCTCAGGCTGAGTTTAGAGTTCATCAAAGTGTTCGCCTGAGGAAAGAATTTCATCCTGAGGGGTTTGAACAGTTTGTGTGGGGTCTACAGTAAAACTATCTGCCCGCTCCCTGACCCTGGAGCGATACAAGTCTATTGTAAAGCTCATGCTGGTAATTCTCTCAACTAATTGTCAACCAGATTGGGCTACAACAACTTGGAAATCAGTCTGATTATGAGCTACAAGATGTTACAGAACCCAGGTGTTGCTAAAAATTAACATAAATTGGTGGTATGATTGCAAAACTACAGCAGTATTTCTTTTAAATCTGTGATCATCCAACTTTTTGTCCTTTTCTGGATCTGTTTTTAAGACCAAATTTGTTCAAGGATGTCGATGAAGGGCAGAAAAATGTTACCAAATATGACAAAAATTCCTTCAGTAACTTTCCTCCGAGCTGTTCCTCTGTGTGGGGACGAAAAACTCGCCTGTAAACCCTGTGTGCGGCTCTGGCTGCTCACCTTTATGTTCTCTGGAGTGTTCAGAGCTGTTTTTCTGCAGTCATATGTGTGTATGTGTGTGTGTGTACTCTGTGTGTGTGTGTGCGTGTGTGAATGCAGTCATTATCCTCAATGTCACACCGCATTGCAGTGCAGTAAAAGCCTTTGAGTAAGTGTGTGAGTGTGTGTGTTATAAAGTCATTCCAACAGTTTCAGACTTCCAGAAGCTTCTTTTTCACCGTCTTGAGATGAAATTAGGACTAAGCTGATTACCCAGAAGAGATAATTCAGCATCTTTGTTGTTCCCTAAACAATAATGCTGTCCTATCCATCTATCCCAGCTCTACTTGTCTGTCAGTAAATCTGTGCCTGCATTCTTAATTAGATACCTCTTTCCTTCTCCTCGTTTCCCCGTGTGGTTAAATCCATTTCTCTCCTCGCGACCTCAAGTGTTTCTTCTTCTCTGTAACGCAGGAGAGGCAAGGTTGTGCCGTCACAGAGGCACACGGCGGCGGCAGGAAGATAAATTGGCCGGGAAGGTAGCCCCATTCGTCATAGGACAAAAAATGCTGACATCAGTGTTGTAACATATAATAAAGAGAGCGCGGGCTATTAAAGGTGAGGAGAAATGTGCCGCGCTTCGGCGTGACGGGGAGCAGAACAGCGCTGCGGTTGTAGATTATGAGCAAATAACTTGTGTGTGCGTTACAGTCTGTGTCTTTGTGTTTGAGGCTGGCACTTTGCAGGCGCTCTGCCAGCCTCGCTGTGTTTATCGTTGCATCAATTTACTATTAAAACCTCCTCAAGCTTCCTTGAAAGAAAACCCTGATTGCTGCCAGTTGTTTTGGATTATAATGTTTGGTAATTGCTGCTGACATCTCATGGCTCGCGTTCACACCCTGACTGGTGATATCATAGTATGTTTATTTTCTCACTTGACCTTCGACCTGTTAAACAGCAGAAATACAGAAAGTTTCATCCTGACTCAGTCGTTCAGAGAGCCCACCTGCAGCTGTGAACGTCAAATCCTAACTTTGGGTTTTTTGTCACTGTTGCCATGCCAACATGCTAATTTTTACAGGATTTCCCTGAGATTGTTGTCAAAATGTTGCTCGCAGCAGCTGAGCAGAGGACAGGTTGACATGAGGAGCGACGTGACAACTGAGGAACAAATCAAAACAGCTCAGCTTGATTGGTATTCAGTGGAGCACTTAGGGTTGTGCGCTAAACCTCAGAGGTAACCAGAGAGGCACAGGAGTGAGAGGTAACGCATTAGGTACTCTGGCATTTGACATCCATGTTGGTCTGTAATAGTAAGTTAAACAATAGTCTGCATATTTGTGGATGTCATATCGGCTCCCCAAAAGTAAAGAAGAACCATTTAAAACTTTCCCCTAATGAGAGGCAGCAGTAGAGGTTCCAAAGCCCGCCTCCTCCATGTAAACAGATGACACATGGGCAGAACTATGACTTACAAAAACACGTCAGCAAAGTTTTTCTCCAACATGGTTTCTGTTGTTAAAATTCGTCCTTATTGTTCTTGTTTGTGCACAAATGTTGTTTTTTTTGAGATTGAAGTTTAAAGAAAGAGATTCAGAGGAAAGATTTTGGCATTCGTTAGTATAGAAAAGTGACAAAACATACGTCCTCTTTAACCTGGACATGTCCTCTTTTTTGGGGGCTGTCCGGCCTTGTCCAGCTTTGTCCAGGGAGGTTTATAAAATCCTTCAAATGTCTGTGGTTTTGTACGAGAGTTTCCTGTTTGTGTAACGTGGTCGTACAGAGTTAGAAGCGTGTAAAAGACACTCGATCCCGACCCGAAAAACTCTCAAAATTAACTTTGTGTGACTCAGTGACTCCGCCCCCTGCATAGTTGTGTCCTCTTTTTAGGAAGTCATATTATGGTCACCCTAAAAGGCTCCACATTGGACTGGAAGCCCCCCATCACAATCTCTGACCATCATATACTCACATTTGTTTGGTTCTCTTAGCATTTAGCAAAGACTTTTCCAGGACATTATTCTCCTACTTTGGTGATCCATCATTTACAGGAGAAACTTTGTTTACTTTGCCTTTCAGTACTATTAACAGTACTTCAAATGCTGGTTAGTGTTCAGTGACTTTTCTCTACACCATCAGGCTGAAAATCAAAAAACAAAGAAGAAAAAAATTATCATTTCAAGCTAAAATTCTGTTCTCTTAACAATTTAGTAAGAAAAAGCCAATCTTCAATATTGCAGCTCCACCAGCACAGCCTTGGCTCCAAAAACTTCCACCTGTGTGATATGTTTGAGGTGTTTCACTTCACTTTTGTACACTTAAAGGTGTTGGAGATGTGTCAACTATCTTTATAGTCAGTCAGTGGGCTTAAAACCCTTTTAAATTCAGTAAATCCACTATTACAAAAAACCTTATGACCTGCAGCGTGAGCCTAGACTGTAGCCTGAAGGCCGGCGCCCTCATCCCACCCTGCCTTTTTTTTACAGCTTGTTGGCTTTGCCCTTCAGGTGTATATCTTGCCAGAGGGGCTCACACAGAGCCGCACATTGTTCTCCTCGTGCTTACGTTAACGCCACATTCACACAAGCATAAATGTACACACAAACACACACACACACACACACACACACACTGGTGGTCAAGCCACAGCCTGAAAACCCAAAGCCACAAGCAGCAGAGCGGATCAGTTCCAGGCGTAGAGCGGGCGGCCGGTTAAGGAGGGGACCACACCCAGCTGTGGGACCTTTTGCTGGGTTCTGGGAACTAAAGGAAACTCCCATAGGAAGAGTTAAGTCATTCCTATTTACAGACGCTTTTATTTAGAACAGAAGCAGACTCCTGTTTGGAGAGAGTAACACGGACGTTTGAAAGTCGGTATGTGACGTAAATAATCTCGAAGCTGATAATGAAACTTTTGGAAATTTCTAAAAGTCTCCAGACGATTATCTGGTCTGGTTTGTATGGAGACGATTTTAGATGGTGATGTGGAGCTTAAAATATGTCCTACAATTTTAACTGAATTAGTTGGCAACTTGATTTCTGTTTGGCTTTAACCTCTGCAGCATCATGGTGCTATCTAGACGGCCTGACAGTACATGTGTCTTCCCTCCATTTTTAACTTTTAACTGTTTCCTGTGATTTTCAGTTTATTTCTGCTCACTCAAACTCGCAGTAACATGGCTGCTCTGATACACATGAAGCCACAAGCTGCTTTGTCACCTGGCAGTGCAGAGCTCTGTCAGCAGGGCATCAAAAAACATTCAGGTTTACAGGACCCCCTGCAGATTTGACCCTCTTTTGCGTCGCCACCAAAGACTCACGTTTGTTTTTCTACATTTGCCAAAGTCACAGCCTCTCTTAGTGCAGTAGGTCTGATTTCAGGCGGGTTAAAGTGTTTCAAACTATGTTATCTGACGTCTCTTTGCTAACAGTCTTTTTTGGTATTCATTTCAGCCATCAAAAATTCCCAACTGGGGCTTTAATCTAGACTCAGACTATTTCTTTGATACCATCTCTGCCACTGTTAAAGGACAGTTAATCTCAAACTTAATAACTCATAATTTGCCGTGCATTTTTGGGCCTGTTCCACTTTTTACACCTTATGCAACCAAAAATGGTATCGACCTTCCCAAAATCCTTAAAGCCCTGCACTTTCACAAATAGCACTCTGAGTTTATTCACTTCAAATCCCCAGCACTGGGAATTCCTCCCATCACCTAAATGCCTACTGCACTGAAATATGCAGTCTAACATGAACTGGCCCGGATATTTCAGTTCAGCATGACAGATTCTTCCCCTTGAACTGGTGCATTGAACACGGATCTGGATTCAGAGAAGCAGCAGAGGGAAATACAGGAAGGCCGCTGGGAATAAAAGCGCATGCCTGAGAATATCTGTTGCAGATACAACATTTCCTTAAAACTCTTCACTGGTTACCGACCTGTTGTCGAAGCTGCAACCTGAAAGTGCAGTTTCTGGAGTGTCGGCACCAGAATAACGCAAAACGGATAATGAACATTTTTATTTTATAACACCTGAAATGTGATGTCGAGTCTAAGCCACCTGACACTCATCAGGGCTTTTGCTTCAACTCATGGCGGCTGCCGTAATGCTGTAAAGCTGATGTAGACAAGCTCAGATGACAGATGGCGTTTTGAAGCGCTGCATGTTTTGGTTTGTATCCTGACCTAGAAAATGGAGATAATGGTTGTATGCGGACAGTGTCTAGCCAAAGCAGCATATAACCATCTGAATGGAGTGTTGCGCAACCAGGACAGGATAATGGCTTTTAACTTGCAAGCAGGACTGATGACTCAGCAGAATAAATGTGCAGACATTGTTAGCCGTGCTGCATAAATTAGAGTCAAGTTTGAATGTTTTTCCGAGTGATGTTTTTTTTTTTTTCACTTAAAGACAAGTTGATGAGTCTGACTTTAAATTTCAGTGAAAACCACCTGGAACTTACCTAACCCGTAAGATCCAGGTGGTCTTTATTGTCATAAAAAAAGCAAGTTTTTATAAATCATGTGTTTCAATCATATAAAGTGATTTGTCTGGGTGTAGCAAACAAGATTCACTCAGCCTCAGCCTTGGTTAGTTGGTGTCTGCTGCTCCATTGTTGGGTTTCCCTGAAGGTTGATCTTAACAATATTGTGTCTATGATGTAAAACCCACCTTAACAGCAAAATTGAACACATTTACAGCCTGGTACAAAAACCTACTCTGGTCTAAAAAAGCTCTTTGCTCTCTGGTTTCGTGAGGATACTGCTGGCTTGATTGACAGGTGTGACTGAAACTGTGGCTGTCCACCAGGAGGCTGAAGGCTCACTGACTCTGCCTCACAGGTGACTGAAAGTGCGGTTGAGTCGACTTTTCCAATATGGAAACTGCCATCAGTCGGTCTCATAAAGCCTAATCCAGATCCAACTGATTACATCACCGAGACTGTGCTCCTGTTTTACTCGGAGCAAGGGCTGGGCGATATGTCCTCAAATCAATATGACGATATATTGAGCAGTTCACCTCGATAACGATAAATGGACGATAACTACTCCACAAGCTGCTCACCCCCTCCCACATTAACTTGGTTTACTTCAGCCGCTACAACTTTTGAACAGTCTTCCATCTCCTCACCTGTCTTTCCTTTTTTGTTATGGATGGGGTGGAGTCACATCTCTGACGTAGGACAGAGTCTAACCGGCATTTTCCACCGAATCCAGAATGGCTACGAAAACGCTGTATCCGCCGATCGTAGCTGATTGTAACCATTTAAGTTAATGCGTCAATTTCCACCGGCTTCTTTCCGTTCCGCTGCGGATCCCCAGACTCCAGATTTAATCGCAAGAGTTCTATTTCTTCCAGACCCTCGAGCATGCCGCATAAATTCAGCACAGATTAACCCGTGCTGGAAAGGAAGTCGAACACAGACACAAAATAAAACATCAGGCTTCTTTTCAAAATAAAACACTTCGTATTTCAGGGGGATTGTATTTCACACCTTGCAAATGGGCGGGGACAAACAAGTGAAAGGTTTATAGACGTCATTTCACCCCGATGACACCGTGGATGAGAGGATGCTGATTTTATAAGTCTAGAAGTAGATTTCCTCCTCTGGAAGGACACAATCTACTGCTTTTATGGTTAGCCTATGTGGCTAAAGATGACTTGTTATCGCATGATTGCACGTGAATCCGCGGGTTCTTGTGCGTTCTTGCGATTCTTGCTGTCCGTAATCCGCCACGAAATTCGCCTCACAAACGGATCTGGTAGGAATCAGCAGACGGTGAAAATCACCATTGTTCCAGATGCGGTGAACATAGAATTTTGTTTAATGCTTGTTCTTTAATTTCCCTTTTGGGATCAATAAAGTTCCTCATATCTTATCTTATCTTCTTCTTATCTTGTATTTTCTTGCTCTTCCTCACTCACATGGTCACAAATGCAGGGTGAACCTGTGTTTGTGGCACAGAGCTGAAAAAAAAAGAAGACACCTAAATTTATCATCCTCCCTCTGCAGGTTGACCTCTCCTTAAGGTTAAGGATGCAGTAACAGAACATATGTTAGCAGTTAAAGCAGTATACTTGAAAGTTGCTTTCACTCATGCGGGCAAATCAAAACCAGTCTCACCCCCACCCCCTCCCCTCTCTGTACAGACATGCTGCATAATGTGTGGTTCCCTCGTAGCAGTGCTGCCCTCTGCTGGACAGAAATAAGCAGAACAAAAACAGACACATCAAGGTTCCATAGAGAAATAACACTCCATGATGATCAAGCTCCTTGCTTCTTTGTTATATATACACACACACACACACACACACACACACACACACACACACACACACACACACACAACAATCAATCACAGTACAATCACACTCAGTTGTAATTAAATGATGGGTTAATTAAAACCGTGTCCCTGTGTAACTCTGTGAGAGAAAAGCTGGGTCAGAGGGAGGGGGAGTGTTTAATAGCGATCAGGACCCCGTCTACCCTCTCTTTGTGTGTGTGTTTGTGTTTACGTGAGGATGTGTGCGTCCGGCTAGTGGTTACCGAGCCATTGGCCTAGTTTTTTGGCTGAAGACGACGAGTTGAGGTTTACAGTCACGCACCTCTTTCATCAGACGCAGTCGACTGGCTCTCCATCCCTCTTTCATAACCCTTCTCTTTCATAACAGACCTCTCGCTCTTATTTTTGTCCGTTTTTAAACTTTACTTTTGTTCCCTTCCTCCTTTTTATTTTTTTCCTCCTCTCTTGTCAAGTGAAGCGGACTCTTTCTATTGCTCTCCATCCACCCTCTAGCTTTCAAAGACCTCAGTGGAGATCTGGAGCTATTACACCCTTTTAGGAGCACCACACACTCACACACACACACACACGAGCTCTCAGAGGCTCCCCCTGCTCTGTCTCCGCTAATCTCTCACACAAAATCTCCCTCTTGCCAGACTCTGCGCGCAAATTTAGGTTTGGTGAGTGTTGCCTCAGGAACGTGACTTCCTCACAAGGCAATGAAACTCCTCTCCCGCTCGGACATATTTCATCTGCTCTCATATTCAGGTATTCAGGACAAACTTATGTCAAGTTTTCAGTCGGTCCTCCAAAGTAAATTAAGATAAGTACTTCAGCGTGTCGCGGGGAGACTCTCAGAGGGGGGGATTCGGATCCTTTCTTCTCCAGATGTTCATCGCTTCATCTGCTTGTTATTTTGTTTTCTCTTTCATCAAAAAACCTTATTAGATGGATCCTTTTTTTTTTTCTTTTTTTTAATAAAGTGCGGTTTCCAATTTTAATGAGGATTCCTCATAAATACTAATGAGCGTATTTTGGTGTAGCTGCAGGCTCATGTCAACATTTCACTCTAATGATGCTGCAGATTTGACGTGTTGCCCCCTTTTTGAAGCGCTGGTGTTTGCTTTGACTACACTATCGCCGCGTAATTCCCTTTATTTTCAATATTTGTTTGGAGGAAAAAAATCTCCAAAGCCACTTTAGTGAGTCATGATTTAATCAGAGCTCATCAGCTAATATGTAGCTCTTAAATTCTGCATCACTGCAACTGGCTTTTAAATTCAGATGAACGGCTTCAGAGAAGAAGAAGAGAAAAAAAAAAAACCTCCCCACTCCGCTCGGTCTATTTTTAGAGCTTTGTGCTTTTGGGTTGACTGTGAGTACTTTCACCGTATGAACCAACAGATGGGCTCACCACAGTAGCCTGGCTCGCTCGCCTGTGAGACACTTGAAGAGGTTGTTTTTGTCAATGGTTGTGCGTCTCTGTCAGAGCGCCGCAAAGGCCACCAGGAGTTGAGTTGTTATTCAGAGTCTGGAAACAACCTCTTTTTCCTCTTGTCCGTTCACAGTATGTGTTGAAAATGCCAAGAGAAAGCGAGGGAACAGTGGGGTGAGATCTCTCCCCCGTGGAACAACATGTTCCTCTGCGGGTCTATTCTCCCATGTCTGCAGCTTTTTGCGCAGCCACTATAAATTATAATACCCAAGGTTTGTGGACCGACTTGTCTCGCTTTCAGGAAACAAAGCAAAACAAAAACACAGTCGGACAATCTAAGCAGTTGTGGTGCAGACTTGGCCCTCCTCAGTTGTCGTTGGCTTGTACACAGAAGCATGAATGAATCTGCGTTCAGGGTATATTTACATTCATCATCTCCTCTCCCCGCTGACTTCTCTTATCCCCAATCTTGAGGCCGGCTCTGACTTGCTCCGGCGCTCTGCCCCCTTCTTATATTTTCTTTCTCTGTGGTCGCCCGTTTCTCCCTTTTATTTCCGTCTCTGCTCAGTTTAACTTCATGCGCCTAATTGGCCGACCTCTACCCGAAAAACTCTCCGCTCTTTCTTTTTAAGAACATCGCATGCCGAGCGGCGAGAGGAGAGCTGTGGTCGAGCTGGTCAGCGGTGGAGCCAGCTTCGTTGACCTGAAATAACCCCTCTGGGTTAGAGAACCTACTTCTACATCCAGACAGCTCTTCAGTTTTGAACGGGGACTCCTCACCTCATCTTACCTTTCCTCGCTTCATCCCACTTCATCTTCCAGTCTTCTTTTCCCGCCTCCGGGTTGCTTTACTTTCTCTTTCTTACATTCCTACTTAAGGCTTTATCTCTGTATCTTCACTCCCTACTTCCTTCACCCTTTTCCCAAGCTCTGTTTTGTCTCTACCTCGCCGTCTCACATTTCTTTACCATCATTTCTATCCCTCGTGGCTGAACATACATCAAAAGCTCTCAAGCTTAAGGATGTTTTTTCTTCTTTTGTTAGATTTACTCTATTTCTGTATGTCTGGGGTGTAATCTGCAGATTTTTGGGTCATATTTTTCCCAGCCAATGTCTTGTATTCTGTTGAGTTCATGAACCAAAGTCATTGCTTAAGATCTTGGATCTGAAGTATAGAAAATATAAACAAAAGAAACACAACAATACCACTATTGATATGCACAATGGCATGTATATTTGCAAACAGGCACATAAAACACGATTAAAACACATATCGCACTCAGTCTGCTTACATGCTGTTTAAAAAAAAAAAGATTTATTGCGTAAATCTGACTGAAAATTGACTTTTACAATTCACGTTAACACATTTGCTAACACTCATTTGTTAAGACACGTTAACAGAATCTAGACATGTGAATGAATGGTGTTTTCTTGCTTCATTTGCGCGCACCAACGGTTATTCCAACAATAATTCTTGTAAATTCAACCGGCAGAATCAAGTGATATACAAAGGTTTCTAACAATTTAGCAGGTAATCTGACCTCCTCACTCATTTGCCCCAAGGCTCCTTTTTATTCTGGTTTCGGTTATTGAAAGAAAAGGTATCATATAATTCAGGGCACCCACACTGACATGATCAGTTTGCCCTCTATTTTAGATACCAGTGAACAACCCTCCGTTTACATACATCACCAGGCAACCTTCGTGCTGAGTAGTTATCTTAATGCAAATATCAGCTCAAGTTGAGATTCTCCCAATTCGTGTCATTCGTGCTGCAAGAGTCGTAGGAGCGTCTAATCACGTCTTTGCGTTGACTTAACATGTAATTCATTTGCGTGAATGATTTTATACTCGTGTTTGGTGTGTGGAGACAGTCAGCCAGACAGTAACAAGCAGACAGGCCGCATGTTTCCATCGTAAAATCGCCCAATGGAGGTATGACTGAGGCTCGACTAAACTGTATATATTGTTATGTAAACTTACTAACTGAATAGTCCCTCAGATGAACCAACTGGATCTTTTCAGGCCTGTATACTTCACATAAATGGTTGAATTATTACATTATTTAATGTTTAAAAAGTTCCCTCCAACAGAACAACAATTTTAGCAACAATACTTGGACAAACTCATCCAGTAGAGGACACTGTATTTGCACTGGTAGCTTTAATCTTTTAGCCAAAGTAACTAAACTAAACACATTAAAAGGACCGTGTTAAAGATAGACAGAAGTAGAAAATGTGTCAGAAATGGAGGACAAGGACTCTGGCACAACTTCACCTACTTCCAAGGTGCTTGGAGAGAAAAAGGGTCTTAAAGAAGTCTAAGAGCTTCAGCAACACTTGCAGTTAAAAAAAACAGCTTTATTCATCCGTCGTCAGAAAATAGAAAACTAGCAGTAACTGTATATTTTTATTGAATGTAGCACAACTACAGTAACTAACTGTAAAAGTAGACGTCCACCATGTTTGATGTTTTAAGGTGAATGCATTTTACAGTAAAAGGCTGGTACATGTATTCATGTATTCAGAGACGTCACATCTCATCAGCGTCCTCTTTTCCTCTTTTTGTCCTTGTCACATCCACACTGTAGTCCAGATTTTTGACTGCTGCTCTTTTTTGATTTATAAAAGCTCAGTTTACAGTGAGTCAGGGAGAAAATGATCAACTGTCATCACCTTTGCTTGTTTGAACCAGAATTTGAAGGAACAGATCATGAATATTTTTATCACTGAATACCTGAAATAACAGTCATGTGTTGGGTCAAGTCCTCCTCCCACCAGCTGGATCTTTGGCTCTGATTAATGGCTGCTGCTGTAATCCTAAAATGCTAAAAAATCTACCTGGATACAATGAAATCCAGACAACTTGTCAAGAACATCAATAATGTTTGACCCCAGGTCGCCAAGTCACTAAAATACACGGTAGCTACAAAACATCCGAGTCAGATTCACTTCAGACATACAGCACATCAGTGGTAAACTCCACAGAAACCACCAGGATGGATTTAGTTTGGTCTGTGTAAACAGTAACAGAGAACAGTCTGGACCTGCCAAATATGCTGAATGTCATTTGAACCCAAACCCAAATATTTACCTCATGTATTTTCTTTTTTAATAAATACAGACGACTGGACAGAAATCCTAAATTCCACTGCGGCCACTTCTTACCGAGCCAAATATTCTTCTGTCTGTGTTTATCTAAGAAAATGATCGTTGGAGCTCAGCTGTCTAGTTTCTCGTTTGTTTGTGTGGTCAAACTCTATTTGATCAAATGCTAAAAACACAACAAGAAGAGGATACTGACAGTTTACATCAGCGATCAGTGTATCAGCTTTCTTGTATTCAGCAGTGACATCTGTGGTTCAGGGGGTTTGTTCATAAATCTGGGCCCTACCACCACAGCCCAGACCTACACTTATTATAACCGCTCTCTATTACGTTATCGACCCATAAAAAGAGTTGAATAGTTTGAAACATGACAAATAACCTAATTTTTGATATCATAGAAACAGACAGATTTCTCTGATTCTGATTGATTTCTCTCTTTCTCTTTTATTTACTTTCATATCTTGGTTTTGTTTTCTTTTGGAGACATGTTGCTTCAGTATCACTTACTTGGCTTAAATAGCAGCAGTCATATCAATCCTGTCAGCTTGGACTAAACCATTTTGGGGGTTTTAAAGGAGTGAGAAGGCCGATTAAAAGAGGGACTCTGTGTTTTTTTCCAGCCCAAGTGTCGAGGACTGTGTCCATTTATTTTTGCCTGGACTCGACTTTCTCTTATCTGTTTCTGACTTTATCTTCTATCTCAAAGAAAGGCATGAAAAAATCCCAAAAAACTTATTTTTAGTATAAATGAAAAAGTGGTACATTTATTGATTTCTCATTATTAGTTTCTCATGTTAATACGCTGGACATCCCCCCCAGTCTGATGTCTTTGGACACATTTGATTCACAAAATTTACAACATGATTAGTTGGGGAAAATCAGACTTAAAGCTGCAGTAAGGAACTTTTAAAGCTTGTGATGCTGATGCCCCCTTATGGACAGAAGGATATCTCTTATCACTTGTTCTGCAAATGAGAAAATAGTGTATTTAGAAAAAAAAACTCACCCTGGTGTCTTTAAAGAGTGAATTTTTATCAACTACAGTGAGTCTTTGCAGCAGAAAAATCCAGACTAGGTGAATTTTCGCTGTTCCCTCCCTTTTACAAAAGTTTTAAAGCATTGAAAATCACTGGAGTGTAATTGTCAGTCCTCTTTGTGATGGTCTGTTGACCTTTTAAAGGCATCAGTATCTGTTTCCATCTGTTTCTCAACCAGGTAAAAACTCCCTACAGTGCCTTTAAGTTGGCTCACATCCACAGTGTAAATACAAACACATTGAAGTACTGCTCATGTCTACGAATTCTGCACAGTAACACCAAACTTGCTTATGTAAATGACATTTTCTTGAACAATGATGCATACATTCACCTTTTTCTAAAACTCAGAATAGTCCGTTTGATTCCAGCTCAGCTCTGTTTCAGCTGTTTTTCTGTCTCTCTTCATTCAAATGTTTGAAATTTGACTCTGAGCTTTTTCTTGCATATGCTCATACTTGGCCGAGTCATTGATTGATGAAAACTATTGTCCATTTATATTCGACATCATCTGGAAACTGGAAAACTCATGTTCCTCATAATAAAATTTTATCCTGAGGAAGAAAAGTTTGACTTCCAAGATTATCATTCAGTCAAATTCCTGAACTAAATTGATCGCTCCAATTGAATTACTTTAATTTTGCAATAACTCAATTATATAAATGTAGTGATAATCATGTGAAATTAGTTAATCTTGTTGCATAAAGTGGAAAATCTGCATTCCACCTCTTAAAACGCTGTGTGACTGCAGAGAAAGAGCCGTTTTCAGACGGAGAAGGCCAGCTGATGTGGAAAGCTGCAATCACTGCTAATGGAGCATGAGTCTGCTGCCTGTGTGTGTGTGTGTGTGTGTGTGTGTGTGTGTGTGTGTGTGTGTGTGTGTGTGTGTGTGTGTGTGTGTGTATGGAGCTTTACTCACCCTCTGTAACTACCTCTGTGGTTGTTGCACCATCGCCTGAAAACACTTTCACTGTCACTCATCCGCATCTTTGACTGCGGCTGTGCAGTCACCCAAAATCTCTGCTCGCTGCTTTCTCACCGGGAACACATTTTCTTCTCTTTGTCCTCAACAGGTTGGCCAAGCGGAGACATCTCCAGAGAGCCGCGGAGCCAAAGGTGAGTGTTTGTTCTCCGCTTTTCCATTTCTGTTATTTTTAGTCGTATTTTTATTGTTTCTCTATGTGTCTTTGTTGCCAAACTTTGACTATTATTGCAAACCAAAAATAACAAAGCTTGAGAAAACAACCATTAATCAGGCTGAGTGAGCCCTGTGTGGCGATTGTAGATGTAATGACACAAAATGAGCACTAGAGGGAGGCAGAGTGTTTCTCTGGAAAGTGATGCTGATGCTGGAGCTCTGGATGAGTTCAGGGGAAACATAAGCAGTGCAGATGTTAATCTTAAAGTTAGAGAAATGGAGCGAAATGAAATCTGATTCAAACATTATAAGAGTGAGTTTGTTTTCCATTTGCAGCAGGTTTTATATGTGGGTGTATCTAAGCATGTTGGTTTTTTTTACGTTCATGTTTTCCTCATGGTCAGGATGGTGAGAGGTCATCAAGAGACATTTTAAATTCAAGTGAAATTTCCTAATTCTGCATTTATTCACAAATGAAAACACAAGTCTCCCTCCTCTTCGAGTCCCCTCCTCCTTTTTCACACTCTACTCCATCGCCTCCTCTCCCTGACTACTGATAGGGCAGAGATGGAGTCAACAGAGGAGAGAAACAGCGAGAGGAGGAGGAGGAGGAGAAGGAGAGGGAGGGAAGGGAGGGAGAGAGTTCGGATGTAAGGGAAGGACCAAAGTAGAAACAAGGAAACGCTGCAGGTGTTTGGAGTGGGGCATTCTGAATATCATTAGCTTCTCAGCAGGTGTGAGAGCGCTGGATGTGAGGGGTGAAGGGCAGGTAGACCACGTGCGTGTGGTCTCACAGTCAGATCCCAGCAGCAGAAGTTGAATTTTCTGCTGATTGAGAGCTTTGTAGGTGATTTTTTTTTTTTAAAGCGGTGTAAGTGCTGACCAAGCCATGGCCCTGCTTACCAACGGCGCGCAGAATCTGGGCTCCTACTTCTGCCTGATCCGACGCAGGTTCAAGAGGAGGCGCAAGAAACGCTCGGAGCGCAAAGGTAACGCTGACGGCAGCAGCTCAGACGCAGAGTGGTGCTGAGCCGGCTTCTTGTGGACTTTGTTATGTTTGTACTCTAGTAGGAGAGCGGAGCTGTGCACTTGTTGTTATGTGTGTCAAGTTTAAAGTTGTAAAACTGCGCCTACAGGCTTCTGCGGGATGTGTTTCTACAGTATGTGCAAACACAGAAGCTGCTTTATGGTTCAAACTCTTCAGACTCAGCAGTTTGTGATAAATGATCGCCATGAGACTTGGATGCTTAAGATGAGATTATCTGTAGTCTACATGATAACTACTTAAAAAGTTCATGATTTTAAACGTGTATTTTAACTTTTATCATTCTTGTAGACGTGCACGGCTTCCTCATGCACCTCCATTCAAATACATGAAGTTACAGACGCCTTACAATCTCTTAATGTAAAGCAAGTTTGGTTTATGGATATAAAGTGACAGCTTTAATAAGAAATTTGTGATTTTTTTAAGTGAATTTCATCTATTTTAGTACTTTTTAAAACATATTTAAGTGAGGACAAATACTTGATTTACAATTACCTAATGAAACTAATATTATCATGTCTAATCAAATTGATTTATCCACATCAATACTTATTTTACTTGTAAGAACATTTCCTTATGATTCTGAAAATTCACCCCCAAAGAGTTTATATAAAATAAAATTATAAAAACATATATTTGGTCATTTGATAAAGATAAAGACAGAGGAAGAAGTCTAGATCTTAAAGTCCCGGAGCAGAATTTGTACGTTACGATCACTCTAGATTCGTGTCTTTGTAATTCACTCATAACGTTATTGTCATAATATCAGTCTCTGCAGATAAAGCTTTAAAAGCAGTTACTTAAACCAGCAGGTGTAAAATTTTTCCACCTATATGTTTGGTCGACAACGTGACGCATTAACTCGCACACCCACGGTGACGGCTCACATGTGCCAACAATGAGCTGCGACACGTCGACTGTGTTGAAGTGTCACAGGTGCCAAACAACTTCCTTTAACAGCGCCGATTTGATTGAGCATTTAAAGTACAGAGTTCCTGAATAAAGAGCTTTAAACTCAGGCGTTCGACAAAGCGAAGAAATATAACAGCAGCCACCCACAGGTCAGGAATCTAAAGAAAATCACTGAATTCAGTATACGCCTGATAACCAGCTGTGATAGACGGCGTCGGCTGCTGCAGGTTAATAATGTACTTGGATCAGCTTCTCTAAAAGGAATTTGAAAAATCGGCAAAATTCACCCAGAATTTCAATGATGAGATAATAGACGTAGATTCTTTATGGTCTGGACCTGCTCTTTTTTTTTGTGAATTATCACCGTATAAACAAAGATTGATGAGTTGATATTTTGATTATGGTTCAGTTGCATTCCTACATTCAGGGGCTGAAAAAAATGAAGGTTTAAAAGTCTCTGATCAGAAAGAAAGTGTGCAAAAAACTCTTATACATCAAGTCTAATTTAACTCAAAAATTCATCTTTATGTGTTCGCTCACTGTCTGTTAACCTCGTCTCAGATTTTGTTTGTGTGTTTCCAGAGTCAGAATGATTGATCTGTTTAGCATAGACACGCTCTTCTTCTTCTTCTTCTCTTCCTCTCTCTCTCTCTCTCTCTCTCTCTGAGCAGAACAGGTCCATGTCTCGGTATAAT
The DNA here is from genome assembly GCA_962446985.1 of Xyrichtys novacula. NCBI lineage: Eukaryota > Metazoa > Chordata > Actinopteri > Labriformes > Labridae > Xyrichtys > Xyrichtys novacula. The sequence goes on along the minus strand of OY660881.1, from coordinate 7,120,348 downwards.
TGAAGTCGGGTGACGGGAGCCCCGCAGAGGCTCTAAGCTTTTCTCTCCTGACTTTGCTGCTCTGCTCCGGGGATTAGCCTAACAGCAGAGGTAGTAATTACTTAGGTGGCCTCAGCTCACTGGCAGTATTAGCCATGTCTCAGCCACTTGCTTTGACACCCACCACCCACTGCCCTCCACACTCGCTTTCCCACCCACCTCGGCAGAGGCGAGTCCATTCATCCAAGTAAATCCAGCAGTGCTGATGCTGCATTCTGAGCCGGGCTCACTCATAGACTGACTACGTCCATCAGCATTACACAGGTCTGTTTCCGGCCTTTTCACTCTCCCTTATCACCGCCGGAATGAAAGTGGCACTTTTTTAACCATACTGAGAGAAGCGATGACTAAGCGGGACTTTGGGTCCGTGTTGCTCCGCTTGCCTCTGCAGTCGGCTTTAAAGCCATGCGCTGAGAGCCCCCTGATAAGTTGCTTAGTACTTTAGCTTTAGCGCCCAGTGGGTTAGCGGCGAAGGCTCGATGTGAGGATGAGGTCGCATACTTAAGACAATCATCAGTGGAATAATGTGGCAGTGACTCTGAAAACCTCTTTACTCGGTCTCTTTGTGTGCGAGAGCAGAGTCAGCACAGCTCCACTGGACTATGTAGTCTGCTCAGAGTAGATCAGTGTCCTCTACAAGGACGCTTCAACATGATAATGATACAGGGTCAGGCGGGGTCGGCTGTGAGGGAGCCGGCGGCTGCTAATTCTTACAGTAGCTCTGGACACTGTTCATGACTTTTACCTTTTTTGAGGAACATTAAAGGCATGGTTGACGATCAGAGAAGCAGTTGAAAAAAAATTAGCCGTTGAGGTAGATTTGAAAAAAGCATCCAACCCCCCACACAGAACTTCTCCACTATGTGCTTCATGATAACTTCCCCCTGAACCTGTGTCACCCTCCTAAGACACACCCCCTTTGGCTAAAGATCCTACGCTAGCTTCAAATAGGATTCACCATTTCGGACTGCAAGTGACTAGTGGCAGTAAATGCCAGCTCTGCTAGCGAGCGCCGTCTGCAGCCTGGACAGCTACCGTGTTGACATTGCAGAGACTAATAAGAGTTATTTATGTAACATGTGCCACAATAAAAGGCGATAAAAATTACCTGCTCAACAAAAACTTTGCTGTCTCGGCGTCTGTTTTCAAGGCCAAATCGTGGCGGAGCTTTCTCCACCGCTCTAAGGATGACCCGATGTTTATTCGAGTTAGATTCCTCACTTGGTCACATTTCCTTCATCTTTGCTCTTTCTTCTGTCGGCTTGCGCTTTCTTAGCACTTTTGGCGGTGGGGCAAACTGAAGAGTATTTTTTTTTCGTTCTTCTCCATCACAGCTCCTGTAGCTAAGCTGCTATGCTACTTTTAGCTGCTCAGAGCCCCGAGGAGGGCCAGGAGGCGATTTTTTTTTTTTTTTTAGGACGATAGGGAAAAGTCCCACCTCCTTCACCTCTGATTGGCTAGAAAAGCTGAAAATGTCATCACACGCTCAAGCCAAATGCGGGCTGTCAGCTCTGTATATCAAACATTACAGAACATTATCGCACTTCTGAATCTCCTAACCCTCATCCTAATCCTAACCCCAACCCGTCAGACGATGACGTTTCACAGCCATTAGGAATAACCAATCGGAGCCCAGCACTTCTAGCCAATAAGAGGCAAAGGAGGGCGTGGACTAACTGAGTTAGAAGCACATGAAAAACACTCAACCCGACCCAAAAAACTCAAAATTTTGCAGGTGACTCCGCCCCGCGTAATACTGTCCTCTTTGGGAATTCAGAATATGTTCATCTTACTGTTGGCATCTCCATAAACATAATTACAATCCATGGCAGCAGGATTTAATGGAGTCTGTTGTTCGCCCAGTTGATGACAGATGCTTCATCTTTGTCTAAAATCTATTCCTATTCTTGACTGAGTTCAGTCCATCTTTTACCAAATGAGTTCGGTTTCAGAGCACAGGTGTTTTTCATTATCTGGGTTGATCAGATCTGGTTAGAGGTGGATGGAGCTGTGTTGGGAAATGCTGTCTGACTGTTAAACTAATGAGAATGGTAAAAATGGGATTTTTCCTGCCAGAACAGGTGCATGAAGACTCGCACTGGGGAGTCAGTTAGATGCCGATCTATCATGATGTCTACATGCTGGGAAACCATCAATGATGTGCGCGTGAACTCTTCATATTTGCATCATATGAAGTGTTTCCTCTTCATGAACGGGGGCGTGTTTTTGCTCATGCGTCTGTATGACCTGATGGTTTGTCTCGATGAATCAAACCATCTGAACCCTGATCTTTCACTTTATTATCTTCTGTTTATAAGAGTTCAGATTTCAGAGAGGATGTTCAGAGTCTTGTTGGGACTCTTAATACTGTTAGTAAAGCCTGTGATACTCTTCCTCTTTACGACTCATGATGTCTGCTGTGAAAAAAAGCTTCTTTTTTATTGCTCCACACTCTTTTGTCTCCTTTGCAAAATTGCTTTTTGATTAAACTGTAAAATATACCGACAACTTTCATACTTCCGTAGGAGAGGTGTTATATTTTAGTATTAATGTCACATGTGACTCCTTGATACATGCTTCAAATTCTGTGTACAGTAGGAGCCGCGCTTATTGATGGCATAACGATGTAGATAATCAGAACATATAAGTGGATTTCCATACGACGCACTCCCACAGTGACTTTCAAAATGCTTAACTTGAGCATATCTTCCAAGTGATAAGCTCCTCAATGCATCTCTCATAAATGTGCCAAGCCATGACACTCGCAGACGATGCTTTCCAATGGGCCGTATATGAAATATGGGAAATGGGGAACAGAGGCCCTTTTCTGCCATGCCAGCAAAATCTCCAAAATGAGCTTTTGTAACTTGAATGGGGGGGGGTTACGAAGAGGAGGAGGAGGAGGAGGAGGGGGTCCGCACCGCCTGACGTTTACAATCCATCGCCCAGGAAGAGACTTTGGCTGCAAAAAGAGTGGTTTTTCATTTTCTCTTCTAAGATAACCTTGCTTTCTTCCTCCCCCTTTCAGAGCATCATCATTTTCCCCTCCTTTTTGTCTGGTTCACTCCTTTCCAGCTAACTTTTTAATTAACTTATATATTCTGACACAAGTCGATTAGAAACGATCAATATTTTTACAGAGGAGTGATCTTTTTTTTCTAACCCTTTCTCTTCAGTTCAACACGATCAAACGCCTCTGAAAAACAACAAGCAGACAACATGATTGACACTTGGAACGATCAAAATCAAACCAGAAAACAGTGACGTTAATTTCACTAACAACAAAATAGCTGTTGATTATGAGCCGGCAACATTTCCAGGCACTGAAACACAGCGGCACTGTGTCTCGATAAGAAATGAGTTGTGTCTGCCTGTCTCATTGTAATTAGCCTTGATTAGCATGCTGCTAATGACTGTAACAGATTGACAGAGGGGGGAAAACCGGTGTAGCGAGAACGCCTGAATGCGGGGATGTGTTTTCGCCGGCGGAGAGACACTTCACAGGGCTGGAGATGTGTGCAGGGATTTGTGTCAGCTCCCTTCAGCACTACAGAGATAAACTTCATTACTATAGATTTTAAAAAAGTGAAGATTCAAACGGGTATTGAAATGTTTCTATAAGGCGCTGGCAGAAGATGGAGCATTTAGCGATGGAAACGGCGTTTTACAGCGTGATGATTGTGGAAAACCCACACCAGGAGAAAATTCATTTCCAAGTGTAAAGTATCGCCGCAGAAATGTCATCAATTTTTCGCCGTACAGCACAACACTCTGTACTTTCTCCCTCCGTCAGCTGCACCTTTTTATTTAGGCGGTGGTTCACCAGCCTTTCCTCTGCCAACCTGCTGTCCATCAACCATCCCTCAGGGTCCGACAATAGCAAAAGCACAAGGTGTGAAATTCAGCTCCTAGATGACAGTGTCACCCGCATGAGCCCATGCAAATCTACATGGATGCAATCATGTCTGCACATTTATTTTTAGTCCACCCTGCCCCCCTCCCTCCGTACGAGCACACAAACACCGTGGAGTTTAGCACACGTCCCTCTCCTTGCAGAGCAGGATTCCGGCGCGTCTAACCTGGCCTTGAATGTGACAAACAGTGTTAGCGGTGAGCACTCTGGGCATCCAGGCGAGGAGAACAGGAGGACAGAGGAGACAAGTGTGTGTCCTTTGGTGTGTGTGTGGGTGTGGGGGGTTGTAGGCTGGTCAAGGGACAGCAGAAGGGAAAAAACCTAAATATAGATGTGAAGATTTTCAAAAGATTCATAGACAATCATGGTTTGGATACTGTTGAATGGTTTGGGTTATTTTTAAGGTGCAAGTGTCAGACATGTACTGGTCCAGCTTTTGAGACCTTCAGGGAGGAGTTTTTGAATCAAACAGACTCATAAACACAAACCAGACCATCAACTTAACCTGACCCACCACTACACTGTCAGTCAGATGTGTGTGAGTGTGGTAATCCATCGTAAGTGTTGTTTGGTAAATTGTAGTTGTGCTTGTTCAGGGCAGGAAAACAAGTATGACGCAAATGGGATGTACTAGAGTGACCATATATCCTCTTTTACCCAGACATGTCCTCTTTTTTGGGGGGCTGTCTGGCCTCTTCCAGGGGAGTTTATGACATCCTTCAAATGTCTGGGGTTTTGTATGGAAGTTTTGAGGTTGTGTCGTGTAGACTTACTGGGTTAGAAGCGTGGAAAAAACACTCATTCTGACCCAAAAAACTCTCAAAACTAACTACGCATGACTCCGCCCCCGTTGTGTCCTTTTTTTGGGGATTCAGAATATGGTCACCCTAGACGTACCACTTTATCTGCAGGCGTCACCACCAAACTTGTGGTAATTCCACTCTTACGTTTCTAAAATTGTTAGGATTTGTGCTGCCTTAAATTTAAATTAGAAGTCTATGAGTTTACCGTAAAACCTTTAATAGGGGTTCTCCTGAAATGTAAGATGAAAAAACAGCGATAAATAATTAAAACCATCCTTCCAAGTTATTTCAACATTGCTTGAAATAAAGATGTAGAAACTCTTGAGGGCTGTAGCTCAAGTAGCACAACTCTAACTTGTGCACAGTTTTTTGCACAAGTTGGGATCCTGAATAAATGGACATGTGATAGAAACAGATTTAGATGGGTCGCAAATCATTTAAACTCTGTTAACCTGAAAGAGCACAAAGACAGCAAATCAGATGTTATTGTAGGGCTAGGCGATAAACCGAATATTTACTGATACCGAAACTTACAATGATAACCAACATCATTTTGCCCATGTCAATATATTCTGTGACAAAAAAATAAATAAAAGTTGGTTTTGGATGTGTGTAGGTAGGCTACGGTCTCATGTCCCTTTAAGACACTGTCCTACGCCATCCAGTCAGTAACAAAGAGGGAAAGACAGGAGAGGAGATGGAGGACGGTTCAAAAGTTGTAGCGGCTGAAGTATACGACGTTAATGTGGGAGGGGGTGAGCAGCTTGTGGAGTAGTTATCGTCCATTTATCAAGGTGAACTGCTCAATATATCGTGATATTGATTTAAGACCATATCACCCAGCCCTACCATAGTGCTCTACTACCTGGATGTAAACAAACCCAGATGATAAATGATCGTATTGTATTTTCTCCCCAGTTGTGCAACCATCTCTGTCCAGTTTGCAGTTCTTCTGGCTACATGCAGAATAATTTGATTCAACATCCTGAAATTTAAACTTTTTAACTCTCCTAAGTTTGCACACTTCTTCTTTCTTTATATAATATGTATCCTGTTCTGTCTACCAATATCATATCAGACGCTCGCATGCTATCACAGGTGGACTCCCCTACCTCTGTGCTCTGTTGGGTGCTTGAGCATTGAGCACAGCAGTGGTGGTCCTCGCTGAGACAGGCCCCTCTCCTACAAACCCGAGCACACATTCACACACTTCCAAACATACACTCGTTTTCCCCCCACGGGTGCTTGGTGCCTGTGCTGTGTCATAAATCAGAGCTGTCAAATAGATTTTACAGCTCACAGTGAAAAGAGGAGAGGCAGCCACCCAACAACCTTGAAAAGATGGAAGAAAGCGAAAGTAGAGAAGTTTCAGTGTTATTAAACCTGATACTTGGACCTGAGGAATCTATAAAGAGTGAGTGGACAGTTTTTCACTGCTCAGATCAGGCGTGCAACTTTCACAGTCTGGAGCCTGTGTCTTACAGTATGTGTTTGGATTAGAAAAATAATCTTTAATTTACCTGCTTTAATCTAATAATTCAAGTATCAGCTTTCATCTTTGTCTGTAGATTGATTTTAATGCAACACCAGCAGGAAATCCTCAGAAAGGATGAATCAGCAAAAAAAAAATACACATTTTTTCTGCATTTTTTAAAAACTGCATGGCATAAGTGAGGCAAAGATTGTAATTCCAATGATTGATTAGATTAATTAGTGTGTATGGTTTGCTGTTTATGCTAAATGCACGTGTAGATGGAGATGCAGTGGTGTATTAAGCTGCAGATAACCAGATCAGACTTGGTAGTAGGGCTGGGTGATAAACCGAAAATTTAACAATATCGAAATTTATGACAATAACAGTCATTTTGCCCATGTCAGTATATACGGTGTCAAAAAAATGAATAAACAAAAGTTGGTTTTGGATGTGTGTAGGTAGGCTATGGTCTCATGTCCGTTTAAGACGCTGTCCTACATCAGAGACGTGACTCCACCCCATCCAGTCCATAACAAAGAGAGAAAGACAGGAGAGGAGATGGAGGACGGTTCAAAAGTTGTAGCGGCTGAAATAGACGAATTCATGTGGGAGGGGGTGAACATCTGTGGAGTAGTTATCATCCATTTATTGTAATCGAGGTGAACTGCTCACTATATCATAATTTTGATTTGAGGCCATATTGCCTAGCCCTACTCATATGTATGTTTAATTTAGAGTTTAATCACCAGAATGCAAATAGATCTTTTATATCCTGTATATATAAACTCATAGGTGCAGATCTTTGTTCACATAAGCTTTTACAGGAGCCTGGAATAATCAAAACTGTGAGATTTGAGTGAAATTTTTGGATTTAGTCAGTGACCACAGGGAATGAAATATTTCAAGGATAAAGAAGAAAAGGAGAGTGGTTGTTGGTGCATGAAAGAATTTTTACAGATAGAGGTTTTTGATGGTAAAAACTTGACTGTTGAAGGATCGTCCTTCACTGCAGTGGGGGCAAGTAAGGGAGCATGTCAGTCTTGAATCAGACCTCTATTCATTGCTAAGTATTCCCTTATTCAGGACTTTTATATGTCAAAAAAACAACTTTGGGCATTAAATATTTTGATATCAGCGCTGATTCAGAGATCTGAAAGAGAAAATCAAACAAACAGGATCACATCTAAACCACCAGAATTTACTTTTTCTCCCTCTCCATGGTTCTAAATCTTTCTATATGTGTACCTTTTTTCACTCATTTGAAGTGTTCATCATCTCAGAAACTCTCTCTATCCGAGCTCATCCGGCTAAATTCCCTGATTGGACGAGTCTTATTGGATGTCAGATCTTGAATCGCTGCTTCTTAATATGCAAAATGGGAAAATCATGTACGTCCAGCAGCAGGGCTCAGAAGGCAAATCAGTCCTGGCAGCCTAATTCACTGGTCATTAGAAGGGCCAAATTGAATAATGGACTCCCACTTAGACGTGTGTGTGTGTGCGCGCGCGTGTGTGTCTGTTCAATGAGACATCCAGGGCCATGTTGGGTGGCCGTACTCTGTGGCGCCCTTACCTTGGCCCATCAGTTTCAATCAGGCGGCGCGACAGGCACTCCCTTTTCCGCCTCGACCTCTCTCCATTAGGACCCTGATGCCCGCACGTGTTCTTCATTAGCGCGTGTTACCTGCTGGAAGACATCACCTGAGAGGGATGAGGAAAGTTCGGACTCCACACCAAAAAAAAAAAAAAAAATCCTATTTCTATTGAGATTCTTCCTCTTTCCCTCCTCTTTGAGGTAATCACTGGACTGTCGCAGCTTTATTGGGGAAAGTAATGGGATTCTTGGGATGGCGACTGTGGCACTCAGTTATCAAGACGCATACATGTGCTGTTAGCAATGATCCTACTACTCCTGATTGTGCCTCTTCCTCTTTATTTCCTCCTCCAGCCTCTCAGTTTGAAAAGTCTTTGTACATTTGTTAAAATTCGCACATTTATCCGCCGCTTATACTCTACAGAAAAAAAACTGTCGGGAACACGGCTGACACAGAAGTATGAAACGCTTTGAAGGAAGAAGAGGACTTTAAAGTTTAATTATGTACAGATCTTTTCTCTCTCTCGCTCAAAGTTAATAAAAAGCAGAAAGTTTATTAAAAGTAATTTAGCCAGAATAAATCAAAACACTACGAGTCGAGTCAACAAAGTTAAAAGACGAGCTCTTCATCTGCAGCAAAGGGATTTAAAACGGCAACTTCAGTGCTGCGGATAAAAGCATAAATAACATGAATAAGGGCTGTGAACACAAGTGAATTAATAGTCATAAAATAAACACAGTAGATTCATCATTTTTACCTTCATTGCTCAGTTTTATGTTTGTAATAGTGACTTCTTTAACTTCATGCTCTGCTCCAGTGCGACGGCTGGATGGTACTCCGTTGTTTCTTTCTTTGTCCAGGTTCGAGGACCTGTTTTATATTTGATTATTTGAGCAGTAGAATAAAAACCCTCCTGGTTCTGTAGCTCAATAGGGATGAAGATTGATAATCAGTCCTTTAAATCTTTAAAATCCCGTCGCGGCGAAGCTCAATCACCGCCAAAAAGAAAAGAAGAGAAATATTCACAACAAGTGACAAAGAAGTAAATAGGACATCCTGGTGATTTAGGAAGGCCTGATATGCCTTGGAAAGTGATTTTATGTGAGGGATCAGACAGGAATGGGATGGATTGGAGTGGTAGCGCAGCCCGGTGGGCCTATCAGTCAGCGTTAGAGCTGCTGAGAGGGCTGTCTCCAAGGCGGCCTCTCATGCACTGGCCATTTCCCCCGGCCATTTGTCTTTGTCCACTTTCTTTCCCTTTCCTTGCCCATTCTTTCTTCCTTCCATCTCCTCCTCCTCCTCATCTTCGATTCCTCATCTCGGACTCTCATTTTTGTTCGATCTGTTTCTCCTCTCTTTTCTTCGGCTTTATGATCATCATCATGGCTCTCATGTTTTCTCTCTTTTTCATCTATTCCTCCAGGAAAACAAGCCATTTTTTCCTCTGGAGAAGCGAGAGAGGAGCTAAATTACTTTAGTTTTCATGAAACTTGTGTTTAAAGCCCCCTGGATTAGTCACCCATAACAGAAACTCTAACTTGTTGGCACTTTAGTGGAGCTCTTCGAGGCAGGGGAAGTAAATTCTTATGGCTTTCATTTGTATTTTTCTAAATGATCACACTGAAAGGATCCAAACAGTAAGTGCTTTACTGGTGCAGTTAGCGTCACATTTTTCACGGCTTTCCAGGAAGAGTGTAGAAGTCTCTAAACACACCCGTAACGCTGAGTCAGTCTAATGTGGCCTGTTTTCTGCAATTTGTGTCATCGTTTTTCTTGGATATAGCAAGTCAGCTATAATGGAAGTTCTCCACGGATGTAGAGTTGTACTCCTACTGTATAACAACGGCAGACTCACAAAGAGAAAACTTAACAACCAAATGCTCTTTTTAAAATTTTTAAATTCAGCACTCAGTACATGTACATGCACTTAAAAAAATCTACTTATTGTAATAATCTGACTGAAAATTGATTTTTAAGATGCGTGCAAACAGTTAGTCCAACTGAAATCAAACTTCTCATTGTGGGACTAGCATACATGGATTATGCGGTTGGAGCTCAATTTTCTCTCGCATGCACATACGCCTGGCTCTAATCCTGTAGTTGAATATAGGGCTGGGCGATAAAACGTAAATTAACCAACGTCATTTTGCCCATGTCAGTATAATCAGTGTCAAAAAAATAAATAAATAAAAGTTGGTTTTGGATGTGTGTAGGTAGGCTATGGTCTCATGTCCCTTTAAGACGCTGTCCTATGTCAGAGACGTGACTCCACCCCAACCAGTCCATAACAAAGAGGGAAAGACAGGTGAGGAGATGGAGGACGGTTCAAAAGTTGTAGAGGCTGAAGTAAAAGAAGTTAATGTGGGAGAGGGTGAGCAGCTCGTGGAGCGGTTATCTTCCATTTATCGTTATCGAGGTGAACTGCTCAATATATCATGATATTGATTTTAAGGCCATATCGCCCAGCCCTAGTTGAATGGCATTGAGAGTTGCTAAGAAGCCAGGTCGGAAACAAAACCTTGACAGACGAAAAAAAGGACGCAAGACACAAGACGAAACTTTCCGAGCCGTAAAAGTGACGTCCTGTTAGCCTCTCTCTTCTCTTTGATCACCTGTAGAGTTTGTGTCTGGTACTGCAGGTTATCAGAGCTGAAGGGGCAGGGAGCGACGAGGGATCATCTATATCATTGATCAGGGATGGCGATCTTATACGTCTATAAAAAGGAAAAATGCGATAATTAGGGGTGGGAGGAAAAATTGATACAGCAAAGTATCACAATATTTTGTCTGGTGATATATCGTATCGACACATTTACCAAGTAAAGATTTTTCAAATTTCGATTTTTTTAAAGTCAAATCTATGATAATGGAAAAAAGTAAAATCAACTGGTTGTCCAGTTTGCAAGATGCGCTACATGAAAATAAAATACAGCATAAATAAGACAAACATAAAGTAAAGACAAATTCAAAATTAGCTTAACAGTTGAAAAATATATATAAATTGCAATATATTGAATCGCAATGCTCACTTTAGTGCCAAATGTGAAAAAGCGCAATAATAAAATCGTATCATGGCCCAAGTATCCTGATAATATTGTATCATGGGGCCACTAGTGATTCCCACCCTTAGCCATAATGAGTTGGGTAGCTTAAAATATTTAAGTATCCTTTGTGGGAAACAGAGACTTCCAGTAAAGACAGTATTACTTATTCTAAAGGGACATGATGATTCAAAGTTAATGACACAGACGGAAAGAGGATGGAGAAGGAGGGAGAGGTGCTGTATGAAAAGCACCTTGTTTGTTTGTTTGTTTGTTTGTTTGTTTGTTTAATGTGAAGCGGCAGAAGACAGAGAGTCAGTTAAAAAAAACCTACATCAGAATTAATCTTTGTCTTAAATCAATAAAGAAATGTAACATCAACTCCTGACTTTATTCATAACTCTCACAAAAGCTGAACTGATTCCTCCTCAAACTTAAACTCCTTTAGCTCTTTTTCTGTCTGCGTTTATGTAAAGGTGTTTAACCACACTGTTCGCAGTCTGCGACGTGCCGACCTCGAGGCTGAGGAGTCGGTCTTCGTGGTGTTGATGAACACAGAAAGTGAGGACAGCCGTTAAGCTATAACCTCCTCTTATGCCCCTCTCCACCCCTGACTCTCCTGGCCACTCACTCTGATGATTTATGACCACACCTGAAGCCAGATCAGAAGTTTGCTCTTGTGTTTGTGTTTTAAAACAGCAGAAGGACTATACTGTAGCTGTGTGTGTAAGAGAGGGAAGTAAACGGTTGGAAAAAAAGAAAGTGTGCGTAGTTTTAAAGTCACAAAAGATGGAAAATGCATGAGGATTTTTTTTAGCTTCGAGCTGAATGCTAAAATTGTGCGGTGTGTTGTTTGGGGGGCTTTTGATGCATACATAGTGGGGAATATTGAATAGCATGTTGCAAACAGAGGCGCATGTGTGTGTGTTTTTATGTGTAGAGACCCCATTATTTCAGACCTGGCCTTTATGACTCCCCCCCCCCAACACTCCCCCTACCTTCTCCATGAACCTTGACATGGCCAGCCTCCTGAAATGCAATCTCCCATAAAACCCATCAAATAAAAAATTCATATTGATACTCTGTGGCTCAGCTTTCTCCACCTTCTCCTTCTCTCACCATCAGCGCTCCATGATGATAAACGACCGACTGTCAGATATTAGAGTCTGGAACACAATAAAAGCCTGATTCTCGCCTCTTTTCAACATCTCTCCAGGCCTGCAGGGCTAGTTTTCTTTTTTTTTTCCTCTGACAAATTTTTGCATTTGAGGAAAAATCAAATATAGCTCTGTTGGCGTTAGGATGAGACTCTTATCAAAAGTAAAGGTGCAGGTGAATTAAAAAAGTGCTCACGTTTCATATTCAATAAGTTATTTTTGATAGGAGTCAATGACTGAGATTACTACACTTAACAAAAACTGATGGATTTCATATTTGATGTTTAATTTACCAGCTTAAAGGGATAAAGGGTCGCATGTAATAATGTCTTTCAATCAAAGGAGATGTTACGTAGGACTTTGTTAGTGTATATCTGAAGTAATGGACGGCCTCGTGGGACTTTAGTTTGTATTATCATGCACATCAAAGTAAGCCCTGGTGTCTTATTTCTAAATTAGCTGTGCCGCAGGAGCTCAAATCACAATGTGTGTACGACGGCAGTGCCCGTTTCTCCCCCTTAACTCCCAGCTGAGCCTCTGTGGCGGTCCATTACCCAGCAAGCCCTGGTGTTCTGCTGCGAGCCACGAAAGCGTCCCGGAGAGCCTGTCGAATAAGCGGTCAGTTAGGCAAGCAGGTCGTCTGATGCAAATGTCCACATGATGCCGAGGATGTCTGACTGACACTCAGCACCCTTCAGGAAGCCGTCCTTACTTTAGATAACAACAGAAGTACAACTTTTTATTCAACTCTGATTATTTACCCGTTCAGCACAAAATCAATACTTTTCATCTTAACAATCCTGTCAGGGGTTATTAGCACACCTGAGTAAACGTCCCTTACAACCGCAGCACTGAATCACACATCCCCTCATTCTCCAAACATGTTTGTTATCTGCTTCTCTGCTGTGTACTGCAGGTATGAAGGGCACACACAAGTGCAATTTGAAATACAAGGAAACAACCTTCAAACATGACCCCTGGGATTGGTTCTGTTCAAGGGCCACCTAAAAAACTTCAAACCTTGGAAAATCACAGATTTTAACATTGAACAAGACGACAGGATTGTTGAATCAACAGCTCGTAGGAAAAAAAGGTTTCCTTTCAATGTTTCGGCCATTCAGTTTGGGGGTTTTTGAAGGTCAATGCCAGGTTAGACTGAACAGTTCTCTACATTTTTAGTTTGATTTAACTAGAGCATTTCATTTGTAAGAAAGAAAAGTCTTAAATTTCCAGGATAGATTCACATTCAGACTTCTTTTGTAGTGGCATTAATGTGATTGCGGTCTAACAGGATGTGTTTTTGTTGCAAGGTTTAACGCTGTCCTTCAACTCAACAGCTCTCGTTGAAAAGGAAAGGAAATAAAACGGCCTTCTGAGGAAACACTGTGATCTAAGGTCGAGTATCAGAAGCTTCAAGTTTCATACTGAAACAAAATTACTACATGTAGGAGCTGTTGAAGGCGTCAAAAGTGCGACAAATAAAAGATAGAGGAATATAGATTTGTAATTTGAAGGTAGGGCTGGGCGATATGGCCTCAAATCAATATTACGATATATTGAGCAGTTCACCTCGATTACCCTAAATGGATGATAACTACTCCACAAGCTGCTCAACCCCTCCCACATTAACTTCGTCTACTTCAGCCGCTACAACTTTTGAACCGTCCTCCATCTCCTCACCTGTCTTTCCCTCTTTGTTACAGACTGGATGGGGTGGAGTCACGTCTCTGACATAGGACTGCATCTTAAAGGGACATGAGACCATAGCCTACCTACACATATCCAAACCAACTTTATTTTTTTGACACTGAATATATTGACATGGGCAAAATGACGTTGATTTTTGTCGTAAATTTTGGTATCTGTAAATTTCCGGTTTATCACACAGCCCTACTACAGAGGGTAAGAGTTGTACAACATCAAACCAATCAACGTAAACAAATCCTTGCGCTGAAATGTCCAAATAATCCTTATATTTTCTAAAACTGACACTGTCTAAGGCGTTTGTTTGTAAAATCCAAACATTTATGTGGTTTGTTTTAAGACATCGAATATATTGATTCGGGCAAAATGACGTCGGTTATTGTTGTAAATTTCGCTACCAATAAATTTTCGGTTTATCGCCCAGCCCTATTTGAAGGTTTTCATAATATGTGAGAAAATTATGAAGACCTTTATAGACATCACCTCCTTTAAAAACACAGGTTATGGAAGATTATGTTATAAACACAAGACGATATTGAAGTTGACAATAAAAACAGAAAACAAACCTCAACGGAAGAAATTGTCATGTCAACAATAAAGTCAAAAACATCTGAAGTCGACACTGTGATTCCTGGGAGCTGCGGTGTTTTTGTTTGGGCTCCTTCTGGCAACATAAAGAGGAACTCTTAGATCACACAGACGCGTATAACAAGGCTGTGTTTGTGCAGCGATGCATTCTCCGCTGTTTCCTCTTGATGTGCTGACAGGAGCTGAGCGGTGGCTGTTTTTAGTGCCTGTCAACACGGCGGCATGACAGTCCTCGGAAAAGTTAGAAGAAGGAGGCTTTTCTTTCTTAATAAACCGCTAATGTCGTCGCTGGAATCCTTCACTGGGCTCAAACACAAGGCAGTGAAGCCAAAAATTATGGGCGAATGAGAAGTACTGAATGAATTTCCCTTATAAATAACTCATAAAGTAAGACCTGAGCGGTTTCCAGTCATTAGAGCTGACTTTAATAGATCTGTCTGCCAGGACTTTGCAGTGCATTTGGTGTCTTTTTCTTAAAACAAGTTTGTTTAAATTACAGTTGACCCTGCACGCTTTGAGTGAAAGGTAAAAGTAAAGGAGTGGAGTGTTTTCAAAGCTCTGCTGCCTCCCCCACTGTCTTCATAATGACACCAAACAGCAAACCTTTTATGTGAGGTGACACTCAAAACAGTTCGCCCAATCAGAGGCCATCATCTTGTCAAAGGACCAATTAGACCCCATCTTTCCATCAGTGGTCCAATTGCCATGTTATCATCGGTACAAATTACAACTCTGTTGACTTGTGGTCCTTAGGTGGTGTTGGCTGCTTTTACTGAAATACTGTCATGCATGTGTGTCGGGCGGGGGGTCAGCTAAAGTGTGCAGAAGGTTGACCTGCAGTCACTTCCAACATCGGTGTAAAACAAAGTGAAGAGAAGAATTGGTCTGAGTGAACACCTGGATTTCTTTAGAGCTCAAAATCAATGATGAGTTTTGCTGCTCTGTTGAAGTTGAGTTTTGAATAACGCTGTGTTCGTGTTACCTCGGAAGTTGGATGTTGGAGCTGGCGTTACACATGAGTTGACGGCGTTCCAGTTAACAAGTCAGAAAACCAAGATGGATGTCTACTGTTAGCCGTTGTCAGCTGTTGTTAGTTGTTGTTAGCTATACCAGTTGTAAACAACACAGTATTTTATTCTTACAAAACCCATAGCACCGTGTTCACAGTTAAACGTTGGGCAGTACAACATAAACCACTCATTTAATTTCACAAAAACAAAACAGAAGTGCTAATAAACTAAACTAAAACAGTTACTCTTAACTGTCGATGCACTGTGCTGCCATCTTGGATTATGACGTTGTTGTCAAGTCAGGTTTGTGAGGATCGTCTGACTTTCCGAGTCGGAAATCCGACTTCAGGGGGGTATTCCGAATGAATTTCCGACTCGGAGCTCAGAAATCCTGACTTCTGAATACAACTGGAACGCAGCATAAGCCAAAAGTTAAACCTTCCTGATAATGGCGCAGTAGAGAACAGGTGCAACAGGTGATATAGGATGGTAAATGAGTCAACAAACCAGTGGATTCAGACACCACAAGTTTAGCCATTTAGAGTTTAGGGTTTAGTGTACTACTCAAGGAGTCTTAAACATGTTGGTGCTGTAGCTGGGATCAAACCAACAACCGACTGGACCACTGATTCACAGCTAACAGATTCTGATAGTGTCTCAAAGCAACTCAAATAGGGCCAACTAACAACTATTTTATAGTTGACTAGTCACCGACTATTAGAACAATTCATCCACTAATCGGATAATTTTAAATATATATATTTTTTGCCTTATATAGTCCCAAACTAGAGGTTTTTAAGCACGTTCTCGTAGCTGGTGGATGAGGCACCGGCACCTCCATGTCTGAATACCCTACCACTTGGCGGAGACGCTATTGCTCATGTGTGACTCTATAATCATAACAAAGTAAGATGCCTCACTCTACTGGAAATAACACGTTTTAGACTCAGTTAGCTAAATTTAAACTGGAAGGACCAATGAGGAGAAGCCCTACCACAACATAAGCAATGGGGAACAATTCGTAGGCTACAACGAAAAATATACAATTATAATAAATCTAAAAGAGTCAGATTTATGCCATTAAGTGTTATCTAACCAAGGATCAGCAGTGCACTGAACAAAAGCTTGAAAAAGCCAAATTCAGAGGGAAACACTCAAGCTTGTTTGAATTCTATAGACCAATCACAGCTTGCATGGGGCAAACCCTTTGCAGAGAACTTTTGCAAAATAGTGCCATTACTAGGAACTTTTTTGGTGAATGATCTGCATGCATAACGCTGAACTTTTTCAGAGTAGTCCCTCACCGTTAGCAGCATGAGGTTTGGCACACGAGTTGCTTTCACACTAGAAAGACGAGGCATTCCTTAATATTTCTTTCAGTGACATAACAGAGAATAATCTTGCAAACTAGATGCAGTTAGAAGTGGTTCAAAAACAAGTTCATTCTGGCATCAGCCGTGGACATGAAAGTTTCTTGGCTGTTCTTGATGTTGATCACCCTGGACCTCCTGCAGACATGTTGGATGAAGCTCGATCTCTTCAATCTGGACTGAACTGCAGATAAACATTCAGTGTGTAAATGTAAGACAGCCAGACTGATCCAGACCTTGAAAGAGTTGATCTTAAATCCTTCAGTTTGCTAATTCATTACCACTCTGTGTATTCACATAAATGCATATTTACTTGTGCTCCATTTCAGTGTTTGATAAGCATGTTTAGTTTGACGTATCATTAGAGGTTGGCTCATCCTGCATATTTTTACACAAGGTAGTATCCCCTGTGGTTTCCAGAGTTATTTTTGAGGTCTGAAGTTGATCTGAGACTATTTTGACGGAGGATCTGACTTCCTTCAGCGGCCCTCATGAGCAGATTTTTTCATTCCGCCAAGGGCAGACCTCTCCATCGCCTTCTGTTTTAGGGCAGATAATGATTCTCTTTTATTTGGAATAGGATTGCATTTTCTCTCTCCCTCATCCTCTATCCTTCCCTCACCTTTACCTTTCCATCTCCCACTCCGCCCCCCTGCACCACTCTCCCTCCTGTCGCTTGGCCGCTGCTCCTCCATGGCGGCGATGCTCTATCGCTCCGTCACAGCGCGAGCGAGGGATGAGAGACAAATCAAAACCACCTTATTTCCCTTCAGTCCCCCTCACCATGCCAGATTGAATTTGAGGTTTTTCATCTTCTTTCTCATCTTTCTCTTTTCCCTGCCTCCCTCCGCGTCCACTGCGAATTACCTGGATCCAAGCCATCTCACAACTCCATGACGCAGTATCATTTATGCATATAGAGGGAGATAGTCAGCAGCGCTCGCTGTTGATTCTTTGGACTCACTATAAATCCACTTTTTAGATGTGTGTGTTCAAAAGTGATCAGCACTCAAATCTATCAAGTGTCCCTGCTTGCTTTTCAAGTGGTTCAATACATGGAAATCTGCATGTTAGTTTTGCTGACTTTAATGTTCAAACACGGTTAGGGTTTGAGGAAATGCTGCAGTGCATCAGAACATAATTATCAATGGTGCTGTGAATCTCCATTTTATCTGCAGTTTGACGGCAGTCAAAATGTAAACATATATATATACTGTATATTTTTTCTGACCAGCACTGGAGAGGTTTAATTCAAAGCTTGCAGAGATATAGACTAAATCACAGAATTCGTCCATCTGGTATCACAGCAAAGATAGCTGCGCATATCAGGATTTAAAATTATTCTTAACTTGATAGTTGTGTTGCTCCCAACTCGAAAAAATTGTAGAGCATCAGCAAAAAAAAGTAGGAGTGCCCTTTTGAAAATGAAGGAGCACCTCAGTCTACTGTGCACAGCTTCCACTTTTCTACTCGTACTCCTCAGTTTTTAAGATATTCAGGGTTAGGGATGGGAATCGATAAGATTTTATCAATATCGATGTTATTATCGATTCTGCTTCTTGATTCAATTCATTATTCATTCCCTTATCAATGCCTTTCTTTGATTTAAGAAAAAAAGTAGACTATATGTTTTCACTGTTAACTCTGAATTTTATTGAGTCTCTGACAAAACAAAAATGCTATTTGTACAGCGTTTCTGGCATACATTGTGCTTATGTTAACACAGGACATACATTAGTGTGACCATGTTCTGAATCCCTCAAAAAAAGACAAATTTTGAGGGTTTTTGGGTCGGGTCAAGTGTTTTTATGCACTTCTAACCCAGTTAAAGGCATATTCTGAATCCCCAAAGACAGTGCATGTGTGTGTCCATTAGTGGCTTTGCTTAGAAGTGATCAGAGGGGCAGAGCTGCAGAACGCAATGATGTGCTGCACTGTTTTATAATGAATGAATACATGTTCTGGACATTTGAAGGATCTTATAAACTCCCCTGGACAGCCCCCCAAAAGGGGACATGTTCGGGTAAAAGTGGACTTATGGTCACACTAACATATGTACCTTCCATGCCGTGCTGAGATGGGGCAGCAGCGGCTGACGACCAGCGGAGAGCATCGAATACATGTGACTCCATATATTTGATGCCCTGCCCCGTTGACAAATGTTTAAGAATGTTGCTGGTGTTTCCACCTTTGCATATTATCACTGCTTGACAAACGTTGGACTGTTGTAATCTTTCTTAGTGAAATTTAGCCACATTTTAGATCGTTTGTGTACTTTCCATCTGTCATGTCTCTGTTCCTGTTTACGTAGACTGGCACTCACGAGAGCGTTTTTTAAGGCACCAGGAAGAAAGGAATCGTTAAGATAAAATGTAAATGATGTCGATGGATTGAACCATTTGGAACCGGTTCTCAACAACAACTAGTTCTTGATTCCCATCCGTACTCCCAACTTGGAAAAATTGTAAAGCATCAGCAAAAGAAAGTAGGAGCGCCCTTTTGAAAATGAAGGAGCACCTCAGTCCACTTTGCAGCGCCTCCACCTCTCTACTCGTACTCTTCAGTTTTTAAGATGTTCAGGGTTTTAAGTTTGGTCTCATCATGGGAACGGCTGACTTGACTGAAAGGCAGACGCACTGTGGCTGTTACGACCTCACCATTCAATCACCTTTCCCTACATTAGTGACATTTAAGAGATAAAAAGGTCACACCGCATCAACCATTTTTGCACAAATGCTCACACGTATATATTGAGGTCACTTCGCATGATTATGCAATCACAGCGGCTGCGGTTTCAAGCCATGCATATGTATCCAAGAACTCCTTTTCAGCTTCAATATTTATCTTGTGTTGTTCTAAATATTCAGACCTGCGAGTGTTTGTTCAACATTTTGGTTGAAATCAATCAAGTTACACCGATTTGCATACAGCAGACTCTGCATGCAGCACAACACTTATTTCATTCCGTCAATAATACATCCTATTTTGTGAGAATTCAGACTCCCCTGATTCCCTTACCGACACTTCTTTTCTTTAATATTAATCAAAGCATTTCAAGAGTGATCATTAATCTCACTCAACACCAAAATATCAGATTTCACTTCAGGTTACAGGGTGTGAGGAAAAGGTCCTTTCTGAGAAGCTGTGCCCTTTACTTCTAAAGACACACACACACACACACATATGCAAAAAAAAAACACACACTCACGCTCTCATATTATGAAACCTCCCCGCTGATTGCATCTGATTTCAGGAATAGTTACAGATTTATGACCGAGGCAGGCTCATCTGAAAATCAAAACTGACAGGCACATTTGCATTGCGTGCTGATTAACCTGCACAGCTGTGTGTGTGTGTTTGTGTGTGTGTGTGTGTGTGTGTGTGTGTGTCGGAGGAAGCTTGAATGCATGAGTAACAGCCCAGTGTTGTAAAATATTTAGTTGAAATCAGATTTTTTTATTTTGATACCTTTCGCCTTAATTGCTCTAATTCTGGGGTCCAGCTTTATTATCGGCGTTAAGGTACGATAAACTCCTCTGTTCAAACTTTTCTCATCCTACAAGTTTAACTCAATAATTTAAAGTCTGGAGGCATGAAACACTGCAGGAGTAACAGCCTGTCGGTGCAGCGTGCCGATGTGGTTGTGAGTGTGCGGGGGCCGGGGGGCACCTGGATCCTGCTACCTGAGAAAAATGACTCCCATCTCCCACTCCGTTGGACCTGCTCCCACCCAGCCTCCCTCCCCCTCACCCCACCTTTTCATTTTCAATTATGGGTTAGAATATGAATCTTTAATAGGGTGATAATTGTGCTAGCATATTTGCTGTCACCCACCATTAGCCCAGATTAATTAGCCCATTTACTTTAGCTTAAGAAAGTGTCTGGCTGAGGAATGGGGGCACTGATGGAAGACGAGTGGAGAGAGAGTAGAATCAGCACAATCTGTTCTGTATCATAATGCCATCTTTCTCCTGCTTTCTCTCTGTCTCTTCGTGCCGTTCGCCTCTCTGCCTCCTCCCTTAACTTTCCTCTTTCTCTCATCTTACTTACTCTGTTAGTCTGTTTCATCACTCTGCACTCAGCTGCTCCTCATCCAAGGAATATGGGGGGAAGAGTCGTGCAGATGAAACTTTCTTAAAAATATTATCCCTGTAATTAGACATGTCCCTGTACAGTTAGCATTTTTGAAGCCCTTTCTCATGAAAATGACGTCCCAGCCGGCTGAGTTATTATCAAAAACTAATCATGGTTGACTGAAATCACCAACGAAGTTACAGAAACTAAAAGTTAGGTTTTATTACTGGCTTCCTTTTGACATCAACACAACAAATTGATAAACTTTGGGGCGCACAGATGGCCTAGCAGGTTAGCGCACCCCATGTATGAGGACCAAAGTCCCCGCGGCAGTCGTGGGTTTGAGTCCATCCCCAACCATGTGCTGCATGTCATCCCCATATACATAATATTTCCCCATGTTTCCATACTGTCCTACCCATAAAGGCAAAAATCGCTCCAAAAAATACATAAACTTTGATAGCGGTCAAACTTGACCTTTATCAGCATAAAAAACCAAGCGTCTGCTCTCCCTCCTGGAAAAATAATAATCACAATAACAATAATAATGATAATTTATATAGAATTATCAAAACAGATGTTACAAAGTGCTTCACAATCATAAAAGCTCATGATATGGGAATAAAACAGAGAGACTAAATTGCAAGACATCCCATAAAAGAAGACGACAAAACTTTAACAAAGGCTGTTAAAAAGTAATACTAAAAGCAATTAAAACAGCGGCTGGAAAGAAGAAACAATAATCTCACTAAATAATTAAAGCACCATGTTTAAATGATGCATAAGAAGATGGTTTTGGACAATCAAATTCATTTTCACAAGAAGACTCTGATGGGGTTTTTGTCAGAGATCCTCTGGAAGAATCAACCAACACAAACGTCAACGATCTTCGCGTAGTTATGGAAGTTTTAGCCAAGTTAGCATCATGTGCTGGTTTCATCTTGGCATCAAGCATGAATTTGTGGTCGGGTTCGAGATTGAAATGCTGCTTGTTTGTAGCGAGACCTCAGGCCAGTCCCTTATGGACTACAACGGGGTGTCACAGCTCAAGGAAGAACATTTAGGATTATTTCGTCATGGAAATGCAATCAGACCGAGACGCTAAGGCAGAAGAACTACCTCGTCTGCAGTGCAAAATGATTAATATGGTGATTATTACTTCAAGGAAATGATAAAGAAATGACCATAAATGTTCCTTCTTGAGCTGCGTCACCCCGCAGCAGTCAGTGGACTCGGGGGGTCTTCGTACAAACAAGCGGCTGCTGGAAGAGAGTAGGTGAGTTGTGTTTAGTCTCTTTGCTAAAGAAATCAGGCAAAGTTAAAGATGTTTGGTGGCTAGTACTATGGCTGGGACCTTATATGTACTCTTGATGAAGTTAGGTGCTGTTCTGAGCATTATTTGTGGCTATAGAGTGGCGTTTTGGTTGAGCGCGTGGTTCTCTGTATTGCTATCCTGTGGTGGTTACTAAAGTTGGTATAACTAGAGAAGCAAGCGGTCGGCAACATTCATCTCTCGACAGGGTGTCTAATTCGGTGTTACGGTGTGTTTGACCCTAACTTAATTTTACGCTGGAATATCCCTTTAAATTTCTACTATCACAAAATCCTGGTTACTCACTCCAAATAAAAACACAAGTTTGCAGTCTTGCTGATACAGAGTTCTTGGGTTGTATTTGGCTGCTAAAATAAAGAATGAATAAATAAAAAACAAGACATATAGCACAATGTCTTTCTATTATACCGTACATCACAACTCTATGGTGTTGGTTCCTTCTCATTGCTTTTGGTAATGTTACCTTTTTTCTACAGTAAAGGTTAGATGAACAGCTTCCAATCCCCTTTGCAGCCATAAAAAGTAGAGCTACAAACTTCTCCACAGTGGAGAAGTTTGTAGCTGTAGATGTGAGGACCAGAAATGGAGAGAGATGGAATTCAAATAAGTCCAGTGATCAGAAACAGAAACACGGTGATTTCCAATACTGGAATGGGCAAATGTTTCCAAAACCACTTTATAAAGTGACAGTATGTCAGATTGTTCCCTTGCCCCAAAGGGCTTCAGTGAGATTGGTGTTTTAAAGTTCAGTTTTGACACAGCTGCCTTTCACCCCCTGGTATTTCACACACTCTGAGACTGACAGCCACGTTGACATTCCCTTTCCCCGGTCATTGTTGGTTTCTGCAATGCCAAACACTGACCCAAAGCTTTGATAAGGCTTTTAAAAACGTGTTTTGCTTCTATAATAAGCCCATTTAACTGAACTTAATAAAGTATAAAGCTGAACCAGTTGCAGAAAAGTGGATATCACCTCAGACTTGGTGTTTATTGTCAGTGTAATTGGCAGCGTGAGCGCACATTTCAGATTCCATGAAATCATTTGATTCAGTGTTAGTGTGAAAAATATTGCTTAATGGAGCTTTAATCGCACACTCCACCTTGGGATAAGCTGTGTGTGTGTGTGTGTGTGTGTGTGTGTGTGTGTGTGTGTGTGTGTGTGTGAGTGTGTGAGTGTGTGAGTGTGAGTGTGTGTGTGTGTGTGTGTGTGAGTGTGAGTGTGTGGCGCTGGAGTAGCTTGGCCATGTCACTAGCTGTATATCTCTCAGCAGGCAGTGGGAAATGAGGTCTAATCGGAGGGATATTAAAGTCACAATAGACTGCTCCTGCTATTAAGGCCTGTCAGCCCTGGCCTCCTCTCTCACCTTGATATCTCTCAGTCTCTGAATATTTATACGCCTACATCTCAGGCTACTTACACAGTGCCCTATGTGACTTTTTTATTATGTGTGCGTGCTGAAGCATCAAGAAATTTATCATCACCGCAGCCACCCAAGGTCTCTGAATTTGTTTGTATGCATTTGTATCCCTCCGTCCGTGCTCACGCAGTCCACCTCTGTGTCCTCTGATCCTCAGGTGCAGTGGGGGCCAGGCTGCTCTCAGGTCAGAGCAAACCCGTCACCATGGATGTGGATGAGGAGGAGAATATGAGTGAGTCGACTCTGATTTTCATCATTTTTCAGTCTGTCTGTCTCCCTGTCCAAGTAATAGCTGGTCTCTACTTTTAGATGTCTGCCTGAATTTTTGTCTGCTTTTATTTGTCTGCCTGCACGTTCCCCCCCTTGTATGTCCTCCTGTCCTTATCTAATGTGTAATCAGTGTGAACAATTCTGCTTGCAAACATAATTATTAGATTTATGCATAGCCTGCATTTTCTTAAATCCTGTACCATACGATCCAAAACAAATATTAGCATAACTCTTACCTGTGACCGCAATTTTTTTTGCACAAGTTGGAATCCTGGATAAATTGATATATGATGGAAACATATTCAGATGGGTTGCAAATCATTTAAACTCTGTTATTTTGCAAAAAGTATAAAGACGGCAAATCAGATGATACTGTTTTATACAAAAATATAATAATAATATTAATCATTATTATTATTATTAATAGTAGTAGTAGTAGAAGTAGTAGTAGTAGTAGTATGGTAATAATAACAATAATAATAATAATAATTATTATTATTATTATTATTAGTAGTAGTAGTATTGTTACCATAATACTACTACTACTACTAATACTATTTCTACGTCTACTAATTATTATTATTATTATTATTATTATTATATTTTGTATAAAACAATAACATCTGATTTGCTGTTTTTAAACTTTTTTCAAAATAACAGAATTTCGGACCCATCTGAATATGTTTAGATCATATGTGAACTTTTTCAGGATTTCAACTCGTGCAAAGAAATTGTGGTCACAAGTTAGAGTTAACAATAATAATAATAATGATTATCCAACATAAATTTAATACCTCAAAAAAAAGTTGGGGCAGTGACAAAAATACACTAAAAAAGTTTTGTAATTCTCAAAATAGTCATTAAGAATGAATATAATTTAATTTTATCCCTGAAGGGAAATTCAAATTCATTATCTTCTAACTTAAAGATGTTAATTTATAACAGGTTAGTAACAGAGGCTTAGTCACTCCGAAAAAAAGATTAGAAAAAGTTCACCACTCTGTGAGAGACAGTGTGAGCAAATAGTTCAACAGCGTGCAAAGACGAAACCATATTTCAGTGTTAATTAGACCGAATCAAACACAGCTTGCTATCAGATCACATGGCCCATTATGAAACAAAAACTATGATCCAGTCGTCCCTGATCTGGTAAAATCAAGCGAAGAAGGAGGAACAAACTGATCTGTTTTATTCCTTAACTTTTTACAGAGTTTTAAATGAGCAGGCAATGCAACACTTTCGTAAACATTTCCCTTTTCCTGACTTTTCGAAGCGTGTTGCTGGCATAAAATCTGGAAAAAATACGTATTCATCTTAGGAGAAATATTCAGTTTCAATTAAATAAAGGCTTTATATGATTTTCAATTCTGATTTGTCAGCATTTTTACTGTGTCCTAACTTCTTTGGAGTAAAAGCCGTAGGAAAATTATGGTCCACGTCTCTTTAGTTTGTATTCTCATTCAGTCAACCCTCTAAATCACAAAGGAGATAATCGTTTGTCCTAACCTGAACCACCTCAGTGAGCAGTGCACACACACACACACTCACACACACACATATGCACAGATACAAGCCGCTGATTTAACTGGGACTTTTCTGGGAAGAGCTAATCATTACATCTGAGAGGCTGCAGGTCATATTACAGATTCCCTTTACCTCCATTCCTCTCTCTGTAGAAAATCCTCTCTCCTCCGTCGCACTGAACTTTAATTAGACATTTGGGTTTGAACTTGATATCTAAAGCTCAGATGGCATGGAAAGACATGATTAAATGTGTTTCCCCTCATCCTAACAATTTCATACTTAGATTCACATAGAGCCGTCATCCACACACTCCCCTAACCTCTGATACAAATGAAAGTTCTTATTTCAGTGTCAAACTCTGTGTTTTTTGCACCGAGTCGAGGCATGTTGTTATGTCTTAAGTCAAATAGGCAGAGATGCAGAGTGGTAATGTTATTCCCGCTCTGAAGCCACTTTTCTTTCATTTCCTTTCCAGTCAGAAGATTCATTTGAAGATAAAACGCAGGCCTAGCTCACACATCTCTCTTTTAGAATACCGAGGGAACACCAGAGGAAAAAAACGCGAAAATCTTTTCCAACTTTTATGTGACAACCTTTGCAGTTCTTGAAATTCTTTAATCACATGAATCATCCCAAATGAATCCCCCCAACAAACACTTGAGATGAAGTTCTGATGAAAGACTTTTTTTTTTTGTCTGTGTTATTTGGTTCATGCAGCCCCCCCCCCACGGGGATTTAAAGCTCGGAAAGATTCAAGCATATGGGATCTTTTGTCTTTGCATAACTAATGGATGCTGATTACACACATTCTGGCATGAAATTGACCCTTACTGCATGTTTGTGCATGGTGTCATGGCTTTTGTCTTCTGGTGTTAGTCTCTGGGGTACTCTTGGATATCAATCATCTTGCAAAAAAGCTGTTTTTCTATGAAATGATAATAATCAGGTGGAAACGTGCTGAAGGATAAATGTCAGACTGGAGAAAGGGAGCCCCATTTTTTTCTGTGTGCCATGGTATTCACTGTATTTGACTGTGCCACATGCCAGAAATCTCAGAATATGATCACATCTTTATCAACTAAGCACAAATTTAGATTTTATTACAATTTTAGAAACTTTGTTGTCCTTTCAGCTGTTGATATTTGTACAGATTTATTATACTCTATTATATTCTGACTGTTTCTCCACATCCATAAATTTTGTGGTCCTATTACTGAGTCAACAGTAATACCCACGTCTCCTATAGCTGAAATGTAAGCCGTGTATCACTCTCCCTGACAGCCACAGTGCTTCAGTAATAGATATTATTGATCTCTCACACATGCAGGTCAAGTATATTCTGTTTACAAAGTCACATGTGACCCGAGTGGTTCATATCAAGGTAAATAAGGAAGTACAGGAATTATTGCTGCAAGGCTTCGGCTTGGTACGACTGGTGAACTTGCTTCACAGCAGCAAACAGTTAACTTGTTGTTTTATCAGCTACCGGCGAGTGCTTTTGCTTGCTTGAGCATGCAACAGGAGCTTCTTGTTGCATAAAAGAGGCTGATACTTGACAGGTGATTCAGCTGAATGCAGCTCCACTATTGAGCATGCCTGTCTAAATGCTGTTACCAGCTACGTAGTCACTGTGTTATTTTACTCCCGGGGTGCAAAGTGCTTGCATGAAGCTCCAGAGTTATGGATAATAACATGGTGCCCATCGGGTGTTTTCACTAAGTGCTGAGGAAGTTTAAATTTTGGCAAACTTTTTAGCAACTTGGTGGTTTCCTCTGGTGTCTGACTTTGTTAGGTTCATGTGTTCACCTTGCTTTGATTGCAGTTGTTGCCCAGTAAACCCAGGCTTGATAAAGCCTTAGCCAACTGACTGACACCTACAGCAGTGGAGGCCAACTCTTCCTGTCTTGTGTCACCTCAAAAGCACACAGTTTCTGAACATTGAGAAGAGCCATGAAATTCTGTCCAGACTCCAAGATCTTTATGTTACCACACAGTTATTAAGTGATCCTTGACCTCTCTGCAAAAAAATACCAATCACTTTCCACATTGTGTGAGTTCATGAGGTCTTGAGATCTGCTGTTTAGATCCACAGTGTGGCATCATAAAGTACCTTGTGTTGAAAACTCTCTCTGTAAGCCCTGCCTGATGCTTAAGTGAGTCTTTACCAAAGGCATTTACTCTGGCTTTGAGGAGTCTGGTCCTGGATTATCACATATTCTCTGGTAGTTACCCACTGTGATGGTGCATCCTGGTGTCTCTAGGACCTAACATGTCTTTGACGCAAATGAAATTCCTGCCTAATTGAGGGGCAAGTATATATTTGAGTGCAAGTCTGCTGTACACCATGTACACCAGTTCTCATGGGGCACCAGATGGAATCTGTAATGGGTTTCACAACAGCTTTGGAGATGGTTTGTGAGCCTTAGAGCTATGCAGTCAGTCAGTTAGCTAAATAGGTGCCAAATAGGTGCCTGATGCCATACCAGTACTGCTGCGGTTTTTGTAGTCTTCATCAGAGTGGAAAAATGTTCATAATGACATCTTTAATAATGACCAACAGTGTGTTTTACCAGAGCTTCTGAATCAATGGTGACATCTTTAATAACGACCCGGGCTCTTTCTTAGACCCTGTGTATTCCCCGGTCACATGTGGCTTTTGTGATATCAGAAACTCAACCTGTGTGTGTACAAGACTGATCAAATCTGACACCAACACACCAACGCTGGTGGTCAGTCAGACTTTACTTTATGGTCTTTTTCCTTGTAAACATCAAGAAAATTGTCAAAAATACTCTATACTTTATTTATTCATATATTTAATTGAGAATAAATATGCAAGTTATTTTGAAGGTGTTAGTTCACTGATATTGTGGCTCCCTTTTTTTCCTTATTTACAACCCTAATTCCAAAAAAGAGTTGGGATTCAGTGTAAAAATATTCAAAAATAACAGAATTTGGTTTTCAAATCATTTCACCAAACACTAAACTGGAAAAAAGTACAAAACCGACAAAAAATATCTGCTCATTTAAAATTTACTGGAGTGATTTGTAAAAGTTTGATATCATGATTGAGTAAAACAAAGATGGGAAAAAGTTTACCGCTCTGTGAAAGACTGTGTGAGCAATTTTAGAATAATGTGCCTAAAACAGAAAGACTTTGGAAGAATCTACAATCTCACCAATACTGACTGGCCTGCAACTTCAAGCCCTCTGAAGCCCACTGCGTTAAAAAAACATGACTCTGTAGTGGGAATCAACGCATGGGTCTGTTACAGCATCTTAGGTTAAAACTCAACCATGCAAAAAGAAAACCAGAAATTCTAGACGGTGAGTCCTCCAGTTTGAAGAGGAAAGGAGGAACCACCTGGCCTGTTATCAGCTCATTGTTCCAAACCAGTATCCATAATGGTGTGGGTAGCTTACACATCTTGAGAGGCTCCATTTACGCTGAACAATATACAAGATGTAGAGCAACATATGCTGCTATCTAGACAATGCCTTGCATATTTTAGCGAGACAATACCCGAGCACATTCTGCATGAATTACAACAGCACGGCTCTGTAGTGGAGGAGCGGTGATGAAAAACCGGCTCTTCCTAGAGTCCCAACTTGTCACCCAGTGGAAACATTTGGCGCGTCATGAAATGAAAAATACAACAAAGGAAACCCTGAACTGTTGAGAAGCTGAAATCCTTTATTAGCCAAGAATCGAGACGCATTTTACTCACAAACTTGAGAAATTAGTCAGCTCGGTTCCCAAATGTTCGAGTATTGATAAAAGAAGTGGGGATGCAACATAATGGAGCCCCCGTCCCACCATATTCAAAATGAGCCTTTATATTTCAAAAAAACAATTCAGAACCTGTTGAGATCGAGATCTCATTTACAAGAGTGATCTGGCCGAAGGGTCAGCAGCACACATCACAATAATAAATAATAATAAAGAATAATAAAGAAGAAGAAAATGACCTCCAGAGACATAATTAAAAACACAGGCACTGTTCCATGGTCTCCCAAAGTCTGTCATGTAAGATCGGTCGGTCTGGAGAGTATTCCGTGCAGAAGTGGCAGCAAAACTGAACGTTTTTTTGCCCAGTTCAGTTCTGATTCGCGGAACAATCAAACGGATAGTGTTGTTTGAGCGCAGGGAGTAGTGGCTTTCAGTTCTTTGAAGAAGATCACATAAATAAGAAGAGCTAAGCCATGAAGAACCTTATAAATTAGAGTCATCAGGTGAGTGTACCTGCGAATACTCAGAGAAGGCCAGTCAGACTTGGCGTAAGGGACTACAACCAGTGACAAACTTTTAACAATCGAAATGTTATCTTTAATCAAAAAAAGGGTTTAAATGATTTGAAAACGATCAAATTCTGTTTTATTATCATCCTCCACAGCGGCCTGACTTTGGGAAATTGGGGTTGTATTTGCAGAGATCCATTTATATGTTGAATACATGCACACACCAAAAAAAATTGCATGTTTTTGATGCACATTTTCTCTTCAATTGAATGATATGCAGTTTGTTTTGTTGGTCTTAGAAATATGTGTTTTTTTTCCTTGCCTTTAGATGTGTCAATTGTAGAATGCAGATGGTACCAGCATGTCAGTACAATTTGCAACCTGAAACACTGTTCTTTGACAAACTCCATGGGGGGGATCTCAGAGGCGCAGGGTCTTATGAATGGCACCTCATTAGAAACAGATTCTGAATTCATATTGCGCTCATTTTAAATGTGACAGCCATTCTCCTCCAAATCTTATGTGAAACGGGTAAACAACATTTTAACATCCCAGCGTGTCACCAGTCAAGTCTTTAGGATCCTGCAGTAGGTGGAGTCTTCTCCTTCTGCCTCTTTGATGTATTCTCCTCTTTGCCTGGTCCTCAGCTCCTCCCCCTGCACTTCTCCCTTGCACTCCCTCAACCCGACCTACAATCCCACTCATGCACACTGCGGCCTCTCTTTCTCCTGAGTACCGCAAGGAGTAACCTATCAAGCCTTTGCTGAAGGATGTTATAAATGAAAATTTTTGCCAATATTCCATCCACTTTGCTAACTGGATTCAGTGATATGTGTTCCCCAGGACGGTGTATTTCAAAGCCTGCAGTTACTAACTGAACACTTAAACTGTACCCAATTTCTCTGTAAGCACTTAAGCGATTAAAAATTGATAGAGTGGATGAGAAGCAACACTGTATGTGTGTGTCTTTGTTAACTTTTGAATTATGTGCTTGTATTTGTGTGCATTTATGTCATAGGCTCGTAACACTGTGCAACCTAAGAAGTGTAATAGTCTCTTACCACTTACCAAATAGCAAACTATCATAAGTTTCAGTACGATCATGAAGATAACTTAAGAAAATTCTCAATTGAATAAAATATATCTATAAAGTTAGCTCATGCATGTAATTAACCAAAGCATATATGTGTTTGTGTTCTCCTGTTTGTAGTGATATTGATAGACTGTAGGTTGCTACAGTCAATAAAACAAAAGGCAGCTTAACTTGCTCTTATAAAGGAACACAAATCATTGGTTCAGTTCCAAAGAGTGATAAAGGAATCTATAAATTTTGCATTTACAAGATCCTGCAACGAAGGCGTTGTAAGTTACTCTTTCTGGGCACCGCAGGTTCGAGCAGCACCGATGTTAAGGAAAACCGAAACCTGGACAACGTGTCCTGCAAAGACGGGGTGGGAGTGGCTGAGCAGCTCCCCAATGGCAGCGGCCTGGGCAGTCGAAAGAGGCCCCTGGAAGAAGGAAACAATGGACACACACACTCAAAGTTCCGGGCCAAGAAGCGCAAGAAAACGCCGGGGCCAGTCCTGCCTAAGAACGCTCTGATGCAGTTGAATGAGATCAAACCTGGTCTACAGTACAAACTGCTGTCTCAGACAGGACCAGTCCATGCGCCGGTGTTTGTCATGACTGTTGAGGTCAATGGACAGATGTTTGAGGGCATGGGCCCAACCAAGAAGAAAGCGAAACTGAATGCAGCTGAGAAAGCACTGCGTTCTTTTGTCCAGTTCCCCAATGCGTCTGAGGCACACCTGGCTATGGGTCGAACACTGACAGTGAACACAGACTTTACATCTGACCAGGCTGACTTTCCAGACATGCTCTTCAATGGCTTTGAGACCCCAGCTGCACCTGAAGAATCCTTCTATGTAGGCTCCAATGGTAGCAGCTCTTTAAACTCACTAGGGGAATACCCACTGCCCACACCACCTGGCAGTAACCTTGCCCAGGCCCCATTGCCCCCTCCATCAGCGTTCAGCTCGCCCTCCAGTGGCAAAAACCCAGTCATGATCCTCAATGAGCTCAGGCCAGGCCTCAAATATGACTTTGTCTCAGAGAGTGGGGAGAGTCACGCCAAGAATTTTGTGATGTCAGTAACAGTGGATGCACAGACGTTTGAAGGTTCAGGGCGCAACAAGAAGCTGGCTAAAGCCCGGGCAGCGCAGGCCGCCCTCTCAGCTCTCTTCAACATGCAGCTAGACCAGACGCCATCGCGACAACCCATACCGAGAGAGGGATTGCAGCTCCATCTACCGCAGGTAAGAGATCTCCTGTCTGCATAGATGTGATTTCTCTGTGTTAGGTTCATGTTTTTGCACGGGTTAAAGTTTGACTTGTCAGAAGTCTGTTTTCTGGTCCAAACTTTCCCACCTGTTCAACTTTCCCGTTAGGTTATCTCTCTAAACCCATCAGGTGTTCAGGGACCACAAGCAGCTTTTTGCTGTCAGTGCCACAGAAGAAGTCAGTGTAAGAGCCGTGCCGGTGTGTGAAGAGAGATAAAACAGTCATTGAAGCTAATCAGCAGCGCACACTGTCAACAGTCCACTCCCTTAAGCCTCCTTTTTTCTCCTTAACTCCCTCTTTCCACTTACTCACAACCGATTTCTTCGACAAGCACCCCGTTTTAACGATAGCGACCCCACTAATTACTCTATTCATTCTCTGTCGCTTGGTATTTAATTCCTGCTGCCTGTTTCCATCTGGCAAGGAGTTAATGGGGAAAAGTGGTTGGAGTCCACTGTTTCCAGGAAAACATCGAAACTTTTTTTTAAATAGTTTGAGTTATTTTATCCATTAAATCTCAGAAAACATCTTGAGAGATGTTGTGGGTAGAAAACATTATCTTGTTCACTTCCTGGATAGGGAATATTATTTTTGTGATTGGTACCTTCACTTGTAAAGCGCCCGTATAGATTAAAGGCCATTTCTGCACCATATGCGACCTTGAATCGCGAAAGTCAAATGATCTGGCTCCGAGCGGGTGACTCTGAAGTGGCAGGGAAGTAATATTGGACTAATCTCTTTAATTTGTGGTCATCCAGCCGTCTTCTCTCTCTTGGTTCTCGTCATTTTCCATCACATTAGCAATGGATAAAGAGCCAGCGAGAGGATGTGGCTGTCCAAGAACAAAAGGCGTGTGAAGTTCACTCGAGGCTCGAACGGAGGTTAGACGGGAATTTCGAACCTGGAGGAACGAAAATGAACACTTTGTTCGCATCTGTTGCTCGGCCTCGCGTCTTTGGTTTTTGTGCTTCGTGTGATTCACAGTCAGAAGGGAGATGATAAATTATAGCTGTCATGCCAAACTCAGACAGCGCTGCTTGAAAGACTGTTAGGTATCCCTCAGGGGGTCAACCCAGTTTCACTTGTTGCCGTTTCAACGCTCCCACTCTTGTTTTGGAGCTGAATGTGAACGCTGTGACAGGTACATGGTGCTCCAGGGGAGGATAACATCAGACGCGCTTTGTAAGCTGACACATCTGACACGAGCTCGTGTTTGTGTGGATGTGTTTTTCTTCCTGCTGTGTGTTTGCGTGCTGTATCTGTCTGTTTGTGTGTCTGTGTCTGCGTGTGTCTGTGTGTGTGTGTGTGTGTGATTCCAGGTTCTGGCTGATGCAGTCTCTCGTCTGGTGGTGGATAAGTTCAGTGAGCTGACAGACAACTTCACCTCCCCCCATGCACGTCGGAAAGTCCTAGCAGGGGTTGTCATGACAACAGGTAGATTTGGGGTGGAAACGGTGGTTACACTTACAAAATACAAGACTGGCAGACACCTTTCAAGATTTTCAGAGAGGAAGATAAGGTTCAAGGAAGATCCAGATTTAGGGTTCAGGGAGTTAATTGATAATAGAAATCACAGGTTAGTCAATTTTCTTCTTATTAGTATTTTTTTAGAATTACTAGATATGTTTCCAAGATAAAGACAAGATGGATTTTCATATTTACTGGTAGGAAGACCAAGAAGAAGAGAGTGTGTGCAAAAGAATTTCAGTCAATCAGTGAAACTTTATTTTTAAAGCACTTTTTATACATTAAATTCAGCACAAAACGCGGTCCATTCTTGCAGAATATTAACAAACAATGAAGTAAAATGAATAAAAATACAAAATACCAAACCCCACCCACCCTCCTGACCCCCATTCAAACTCTGGATCTAGGACTAAAACGATGAAACCATCATAAAACATAATAAAGGTGTTAAAGCGTTAAAAGTTAATGAAATAAAACTTGAAATCAAACAGTAAAAGAAAGTAAATTAAAAAAAGAGGTAATAAAACAGAAAATAGTTACTCTAGGACTAAAAAAGGGTAAAATCACATAATGCAGATTAAAAGATTAAAAACCAGACTAAAGGGTAGGTCTTGAGTTTGTATAAAAAGAAGTTTTTAATTGTAAAAACTCGACCAGTGGAGGATCACACTGTACGATCTTGAAAGCTGCTGTTGCTTCACCAATGAGAGGGGTGAGCAAGGGAGCATTCAAGTCCAGAATCTAACAGCTAGGTATCAATTATTATTCCAATTTCTACTTATTCTGCTTCTAAGGGATATTTTTGTTTAAAAGAAAGTATGTCAGATAAAATCTACAGTTTTTGCATCTTTAAAGTTTTCTATTTTCCGTAAAAAAAAAAAAAAAAATCAAAAGTTTTATATAAAATAAAACTAAGAAAAATAGTTTTTTTTCAGTGGATTATGAAATTAAAAATAGCTCTAGAAATTTTGACCAGAAACTTAGATTTAGATGTTTTTATGCAAGTATTACAGTAATAATAGACTCCGCTGTATCTGTCTATACATATTTTATCCAACTATTTATTTAATAACTGTACATATTCCTACTCTGTCTCCTAAATATCTTACTGTTTATATTCTTCAACACACCCACAGTTTAATAGCATTTTCTCTTTTTCACACCTGCACTATATGTACATACCTTGCACTTTACTACCTTGCACTTCTGGTTAGATGCTAAACTGCATTTCGTTGTTCCTGTACTTGTACTGCGTTCAATGACAAAAAAGTTGAATCTAATCTTGAATCTAATCTAATCTAATAGTTGAAACTTTAAACAGTCTTTAGTGCACTTTGTACCCTCAGTTTACACCTGCGCCTTATTTAGAGTCGTTGTTGTGCGGCTGTTTCCTGCAGTAACAGGAAAAACTTTTGCACAGGTTGTTAAACCCCGCTCTACGGGGTCATACCGGGACAACAGCGAGAAGAATTGGTCTTAAACGTTCGCTAATTATCACTCAAGCAGGTGTGAAGTATGCAATTTAAGAGTTCACATCCTTAGACTGATGTGTCTTTGTTCCCTTTACCCCCCCTGCAGGGACAGATGTAAAGGAGGCACAGGTCATTTGTGTCTCCACGGGAACTAAATGCATCAACGGTGAGTACATGAGCGACCGCGGCCTGGCACTCAATGACTGCCACGCTGAGATAATCGCCCGACGCTCACTCATCAGGTACCTCTACACTCAGCTGGAGTGCTTTCTCAGGTCAGTGGTGGTGGCGATGCGTTCTCTCTGAGCAATCTCAATATATGAATTATTACTATTCTGCTGCATGTAATTTTAAATCCAGCTGATCAAGTCTGAATAGAGAATAATGTACATAAATGTTTCCAGCTATTTTGAGGCCCTGACTTAAATTTACCTTTAATTTCACAGCAACAACAAGGAGGACCACCAGAAGTCGATATTTGTGCCGTGTGAAAAGGGAGGCTACAGGTTAAAAGACAACGTTCAGTTTCACCTCTACATCAGCACCTCACCCTGCGGAGACGCCCGGATCTTCTCCCCTCATGAGGCCGGAGTAGAAGGTACAGATTCGTCGCCTCGACTCCTCCGTCGACATGTTTTTAATGTGTTCTCATCTTTGCTCACAATTCAGTCTCAACAACAATGTGTTTGTTATCTAATGACATTGGTAGGTTTTCCCTCATCCTCATGCTTGGTTTCATTTAATTAGAAATTTTACTGCCACGTCCAAACACGCATTACAGACACATTTAAACACGGCTCGAGTAATTAGAGCTTTTTGTCATTCGCTGTCTGTCTCTATCAGTCCTCCCCACCGCCCAGCACACCCACACTGTCTGTCTGATTAACCTCCCTCTTACTCTTGTCAAAGTGTTTTCCGTCGCACATGGCAGACTGAATAGAAAACAGCCACATTCAATTAGTCACTGAATAGATGGCGCCTGCTGGTGGAGCGGCAGAAAACATTGATAACATTATCATAAATAACTGGACATGCTTTGTGGGAGACAGTTTTTGATTTTTTTTCTTTGTGTTTTCATGTCAAATTATAGATTTATGGGAATATTTGCATCATAATAGAAATTGCAAATAATTACCACAGGTGTCCTATATAGTTATTTATTTTGCATTCAAATTAATATAGAATAATTTCTTTCGATAAAGAGTTGATGTGTGATTTCTCCTGCCTCATGATTGTATCTTTTTTTAATTCCCCTCTTCACATCCAGACCAGGGAGACAGGCATCCCAACCGGAAAGCACGGGGCCAGTTAAGGACCAAAATTGAGTCAGGG
This sequence comes from Xyrichtys novacula, assembly GCA_962446985.1. NCBI lineage: Eukaryota > Metazoa > Chordata > Actinopteri > Labriformes > Labridae > Xyrichtys > Xyrichtys novacula. The sequence continues at coordinate 7,084,186 of OY660881.1, read as the reverse complement.
GAGGGCACCATCCCAGTGAGGTCAAGCAACACCATCCAGACCTGGGACGGGGTTCTGCAGGGGGAGAGGTTACTCACCATGTCCTGCAGTGACAAGATTGCAAGGTAATTACAGCTCATTTAAAGTCATGAAGAAGAAATTAGGCAAAGCTAAAAAGATGTTTGGTGGCTAGTACTATGGCTGGGACCCTATATGTACTGTTGATGAAGTTAGGTGCTGTTCTGAACATTATTTGTGGCTATAGAGTGGCGTTTTGGTTGAGGTTTGTTTATGGCTCCTCAGACCGCTGTGTATTGCTATTGTGCGGTCGTGATCAAAGTTGGTATAACTAGAGAAGCAAGCTGTCGGCAACATTAATCTCTCGACGGGGTGTCTAACTCGGTGTTACGGTGTGTTTGACCCTAAATTAATTTTACGCCGGAATATCCCTAACACCCCAGTATGTAAGGTCTTCCCTGAAAAAGGCACTGTCAGGATGGCAGCATATGTTGCTTCAAAGCCTGTTTAGATTGTTAGACATTCATACAGACAGATCTATAAACAATCCGTTTACTCTTTATGGGGAACAGTTTTAACCTGCATTTGTGGACATAGTGACCAACCGTCTTCTAAGACTGTTTTGAAGCCTATGCGGTGATTCTCACTACAGAGTCATGTCATTTTTTAAAACACAGTATAACTGAACGGTATCTACTTGAAAACACCTAAACAACATGGGCTTTCTAACAATGACAAACTGTGTTCTCAGACTGTTTTTGGAGCCAATGCTGTGATTCTCACTACAGTCATGTCATTTTTTTCATGCTAAAGAAGTCTAAGATTACGGCCATCCAGTATCAGTTATCGGCCTTGTCCCTTTTGCACAAAATCATTCAATAATGTTAAGTACTATAGATGATGCAATCCCAAAACTTAATGCACTGTGGTGTTCAGAAACATCATTTTGAAATCCACACAGTCTCTCACTAACCTCGGACCTGTGGACTTTGTTAGAGCCGCTGGAGTATCGCCATGATCATGAGACAGAATAAAACTCAAAGAAACTTCTGTTTTGGCCTCACTTCACCATTCCTCTAAAGCAGTCTTTGAAGCTGCCTTGAAACTCCACGTAAACAAGTTTCACTCTTCTCTCCTACATATAATCTCACACTCCAGTCATAATTTGCTAAATAGTACACATATTTCATGTCTCATGATGCTCTTTCTTATTTGTTTTATTTACCCACGCAGCGGTGAATCTCTGTCATTTCCAGTCCATCATTTTCTTCAGGCGGTGTCAGGGGCAGCCGGATTGATGGATCCTCTTGTCCCTGCATCATTTTTCTGCAGGCAGATCATAGCGTCTTTAGTCTCTGTCCATGTTCAAGGCAACACTGTGCCTCCCTTTGTGATAAACGATGAAACTTCTCCATAACTCTTCTCAGAAGCAGCTCTTTTTTTTTCTCCCCTCCCCCGTCTCTTTCTCCTTCTCTGTGCTGGATCATAACACTCTGCCTGAATGAACTGAGTGATTGACTACCACGCGTGTGTGTGTGTGTGTGTGTGTGTGATGAGGATGACGGAGACTGTGTTGCATTCGCTGTTTGTTTTATGAAAAGTGTTATTGCCTTTTCAGCCAGTCAGGGCTGGTACCAGTGAGTCAGATTTTGTGTTGATGTCCAAAAGTGAAGCGATCCAAGTCAGTAGAGGGCAAAATAGGTTAGTCACAAGGTTTTTTTTTTTTTAAGGCAAAGTTTTTCAAGATAAAAAGAAAACGAGAAAAGCACTCGGGGAGCGCAGACCCCCACCAAGCAGCTCATGTCCCCCCTTATATTGTGATTCACACCAAAACTTTTACTGTTACGTGTCTTTTATTAACGTTTAAACTGGTATGTTCACTGTTCATAATGTTCCTAAAACAAGAAATACCCTGACTCGAACCCAGGACCTTCTTGTTGTGAGGCAACAGTGCTAACCACTACACCACTCTGCCGCCCATTGGTTATCTTTCAGCATTGAAAATTCCAACGACACCCTTATTTTTGTATGTTCTGGATCACAGTATCCAGATCACCAGGATCGGATGTCCGGATCACCACCAAAATGTAATGGGATCCTCTTGGGGCTGAGACGCACCTCTGGTGAAAATTTCAGGTCAATCCGTCTGTTACTTTCTCCGCTAACAGACAAACAAACAAACCAATGCTACTGAAAACATAACCTCCTTGGCGGAGGTAATAACATGAAATGTTGACAACATGAAAGTGGACAAAGTAGTGAGCATCAAAAACTTTAACTCTTTGTAGCTTATAGAGGATTTGCATTATCATTAGATCATCTTCAGGGTGAGGAGAACTTCAAGGTCTGCCTGATGCAGCTATTAGCCAGGTGAGAGATCTGCTGCCCACCTGCCCCCGTCCACATGTGAGTGATTGTTCGCCGCAGGGCTGCTATTTAATACAGCAACTGACTGGCACACTTTGACCGTACCGTAATGTTCCCCCCTGTACACATTGTTTTCTCTCCTCTCATTTTGCTTTGATTACATGCCCGGCCCCGCGGCCTTGGCGAGAACAGGCAGTTCCACACCGCAGTGTTTGTCGCTCTCTCTTATATTTGATTGAGCTCATTAGCAAACAGGCAAAGCACTGGCGGGTTATTGCTCTCTGTTTGTCCTGTTTCCTTCTGTCTTTATGTTTTTACAGCTGATTGCATGAGCCATTGGACATGTTCACTGGCTCTCATCGCTCACCGATATTGAATGAGATAACCACGGAGAAGGAAACACACAGAAATACAGCCGAGTTAGACGAGAATGAAATTGAATGCCTCTGAAAGCATAACTCAATATGTGGGTCCTTGCTTTTGTTTCTTATGATATACTTCAAGAGCGATCAGATGTGTTCGTAATCCTGGTGCTGTGTTGAAAAATGTTGCTGCTATACGTTGTGCACGGTACAGAATATTATGTAGCTGTATTGAGTGCTCGACTGCTCTCAGCTATGAAATCAGAGATTTCATTTCGTCCTCTCAGTTTCACGCCCACCATCACACACACTTTGTCTCTCTCTCTCTCTCACAAACACATGCAGAATATTGTATATGGAAACAATGGTCCCTCCGAGCAGCCTCAGGTCCTATACTTGCATATGCATCATTATTTCTGCCCCATGTTGGTAATTTCACACACTCTCAAGCAGTCTGCCGATAGTGAAAGAGGGAATGAGGAAATCTCAGTGTGTCGTTGTGAATCTTTAGGGGTCATTAAAGTAAAGTTATGTCGTTTATTACGACGACAAATCAAACAAAAGGAAAAATTCAGCGTCACAGAAATCCTTCTAGTATCAACAAAAGATAAAAACACTGTGCTGTTGTGCTTGTTTGATTTCTGTAGATATTTATTTTTAGACTACAGGGTTTATTTCTTTATAACTGGTTTCTATTGGGGGGGAGAAAAAATTCGGTATATTATATAAGTATAGCAATTTTTTGTTTTACAATTTTTAAATCCATTTTTTTGTTCAAAAATCTTTTTTTTTTACGGACGGTAAGAAAAAAGGTCCTTACACATCGGGAGACGTTTAGCAAACTGTTGAAGCACACAAACCATCGTCATATGAGAGATCCGACGCTATGACTCTCCACAGGTTGTCCTTCAGGTCGTTATCTTTGTAACGTTTGTGTCTTTTATTAAAAATCACTCTGTTCTCCGACACATAAACAATCAGCCGGTTGGCCATGTTGGATATACCGGTGAATCAGACGTCGCAAAAACTTTAGAAAAATCGACCGTGATCCGAAAAAATAAATGCCGCAATATCGCAGGACAGGAAAACGTCGCTGATCTAAACGCTTACGGGTTCGAAAAAAAATATTGACATCCGAAATAATCGCACGAAAAAAACGCTCCCGATGTGAAAGGACCTTGAATCTTAAAAAATGACTAACATGTGATGTTTATTTTTGGGTTCCTGGAATAGTCAGTAGACAATCATAATCGTTTAACTGTTTCACTGGTGTTGAAAAATGCAGACTAAAAGTCAAGGAAATCGACAATATTGTAGAATCACAATTTGAATCAAATCGGCATCCAAAATATCGTAGAAGAATCGAATGGGGAAAAAAGCATATCGTCCCAGCCCTAGTTTCTATTGAGTAAGGGCCTGTGTTCTCTAACAGCACCCACAACCTCAGTTTCAGGGCCCTTTACACCAGCACTCTCTGACACTGGGTCCCTTATTTGGGACCATTTAATCTGTTTTAAAAAGCTCCATATGCCTCCTATTTGTTTTAATTTAACGGAGTTTTACCATTGATAAACAAAGACTGCTTTGTCCACAGGGGGCGCCAAAGTTGACACAAACAAAGTTCCTCATTGGAGCTTTAAGTGAATTTGACTTAATACACAATTCTCCTTTTCAGAAATGAATCAAATCTTAAAGACTAACATTTGTAAACACTGACTGGGCTCAGAGCCAGCGCGATGCTAAGTGTGTAGAAAGGTATCGAAGGACTGGATTGATCGGGAGTCTTTGCTTGTTTTGGTCTTTGAATTTGTTTGCAAACAGAGAAGAAAAAACACGTCCTCACTCTTTAAGTCTTTCATCTGTGTCCAAGTTTTTCTCTCTTCTCATTTTTCTTCCAATAGTCATTCATCTTTCTCCTCTCCTCTGTTGTATCACTCCTCCTCTCCCTCTCTCTCCCTCTCTCTCTCTCTCCATTGGGCTCTCCTCTCTCTCTCTATCTACCTCTCTCTTTTGGGGGCAGGCTTCACAGAGCATGTCAATGAGAAAATGACTGGCAAGAGATGGTTAATGACACAACATAGAAATACACAGAAGTTTGTTGAAAATGAAATTGGATACCTCAGAGTGTGCAGCAGGATTGTGGGTGATTTTGTGCGTCGGGTTGCACTGACTTCCATCTTTCTTGTTAAAATCTCACTGAAATGCTCTTTTAATTGAAGAGTCTGTGTTTTCTATTTCTAGGTGGAATGTGGTGGGCATTCAGGGCTCACTGATGAGCTACTTCACAGAGCCGATCTACTTCTCCAGCATCATCCTCGGCAGCCTCTACCACGCCGACCACCTGTCCAGGGCCATGTACCAGCGCATCGCAGACATCGAGGACCTGCCTCAGCAGTTCACCCTCAACAGGCCTCTACTCAGCGGTAGGCAAATAAGACACTATATGATTTTTTTCGCTAAGAGCCTGGTTCTATTTTGAGGCGATCTCTGTGTTTATCTCCAGCTGTCTAAATATCAAGAGGAGGATGCTGATCCTGATCAGTAAATACGTTTATCCATCCTCGGTGGTCAGTCCACAGCAGGGAGACACTTTCCTCCTCCGTTCGATCAAAGCTGACATTTACCTACTTCTCATGGAATTTGAACAGCTCTATCATTTCTGTCATTTTTGAGCATTTGCTTGACCTTTTACAGAAAAACCATATTGACAGTTTTTTTTTCTATCCTTCTATTTTTAGATCTAACTTCCTGTTTTTAACCTTTTTTCATGCAATTACAGAGGAGATATTATGCATATTTTTCCAGACTCTGTGCTTCCTCTCTGATTTCTCTTTAACAGCTTTAATTTCTCACAGTGGTGGATTTAAACACCCTTATTTCAGCCTCTGTCTAAAACGCTTCGTCTCTGTTTCTTTAAGGTCATGTTCTGAGCAGTTTACATCTATTTTTCCAGGATTATTACAACATACTTTTACCCTCTGATTAGAAATTGTATGTAAATCTTGTAGTATAATGGTATTATCTTGTAGTTTAATGGACACTAAATGGTGTAACTTGGCATGTTTCATTATAAATGTGGAAAAGCATAATACCACTCTTTATAAAAATCACAGGATGCTTTAATAGAACAGGAAATGTCAGATTTTTTAAACTTTCTTTACATAACATTTGATTTTTTACTCTAAAATAGATTTCTTTTTCTTCCTCTCATTTCATCAGATTTAAAAATATTTATTTTTTTCTAATTTTCTTACAATCTCACTCTTTTCCCCTGACTAAAGACGACATTGACATCACTTTTAGCACTTTTTTTATCATTTATTTTACCTTGTAAAGGGTTTCGATTTTAGATATTAATGTTACTGTTCAATATAAATTAAAATGTTACTATAAAATATAAATATAAAGGTTACTTTAAAAAATAAATATGAAGGTAACTATTAGGTATAAATATAAATGTTTCTATAAAATATGAATGTAAATGTTACTATTTGTTACATTAGACTAGAGTTAGCTGAAGGCTAGTTTACTTTTTGCTACATTAAGCCCTATTTTTAATGTAAACATTATTGTTCATTGTATTGAGATTCTTTTATTTAAATATTTACTAAGTATCTCTTTTATATGTCTTACTATGATTATACGGCTGATACTGGGATCTCAGTACTACTTTCTTTCTTTTCTCTTGCAGACTAGAATGACAAATAAAACTCCTTTGAATCCTCTATGCACACGTTTCAGTGTTTTTAGCTGATTTTCTTGCCATTCAAATGAAAGTCAAACCTAGCCAAATATCTCTAAACAGCTACATATACAATATGTTAGCTGTCATGTTATATAACCTTCCTCCTGTGTAAGCTTTTACTATGCACCCACCATGTAAAGGGTCGGTTTTGACTACGAAGCGTAGAGGTTTCTAGGTTTGCTAAACTTTCACAACCAAGACTAACTGCTAATGTTAGCCTGACTTCTAACAGCATCCAGGGTCAAATTTATACAGCAGGGATAGTTTTATCACTTATGCAGGTAGTAGGATAACAAGAAGCCTTGGTGTTAGTTATAAGAGGTAAAAAGACACACCTACACACTCTGTAAATGCAGGAATATAAAGAGTTTGTAATGTTGGTTACTGTTGCTAAGCTTGGTATAGATCAGAAACAAATAAAGGTCAGTTCAGCAGCCAAAGTTAACCGGGTTACGTGATGCTGTGGTCAGTGTTATATGTCCTGTGGGATGACGAGCAGCTATATGCAGCTCCTCCTGCTCCTCCCCTCTGGTTGCTCCCTAAATGGCGGGTAAAGGAGATAATGGTAGGAGGTTATTAACCTTTTCCGCTTTAGAGAGTTTTTAGCGGTGAAGCACTGTGGCGTTAGAGCACTGAGGATTTCATCCCCTTTAAATCATCTGCTGCCACAAGTGCTGCCAAATGGAACCAAGGAGCTTAATACACACACCCACAGACACACACATTCTCACACACACATATATATACACAAAGTGCAAGACATTAGGATTTATGGCATCCATATATCTCCCAGTTATGCTTCGGATACAGAGGAGGCCGATGCCCTGTGGTTTGCTGGAAGAGAGCAGGATCTGACCTCGAATTCCCCCCTGGAGGGATGGTTTTGGTTTCCACTCCAGAGCTGTGGGAGCTGATGTGATTTCCAGTGTTTAGCACACCCGTGCCTTGGAGTAGAAGGTGTTGTGTTACTGCGAGAGGAAAAAAAATCATCCCTCACTTCGTATTATTTTTGATTCCAGGTATAAGTAACGCAGAGGCCAGGCAGCCGGGAAAGGCGCCCAACTTCAGCGTGAACTGGACGGTTGGCGACCAGGGTCTGGAGGTGATCAACGCGACCACGGGAAAGGACGACATGGGCCGCGCCTCACGCCTCTGCAAACACGCCCTCTACAGCCGCTGGGTGCGCCTACACTCAAAGGTAGATACGGACGGTCGCTTTTCCCGCAGGCTGTTCCCTGCTGAGTCATCACCCTTTAAAGTTTTGCTTAATTAATCAAGTTTGGATGTTTTAAGAATTTGCAAGAGCTGCGATATGATTGAGCTGCAAGATGTCAAAGCAGAGGTTCGTTTTCTGGCTGGTAGATTTGATTTATGTCACATTAAGCCGACTGAAGCAAACCTGAAGTTTCAAAAAGCGCTGCTGTTTGATGGTGCTGATACCTTTCTCTCTCTCTCTCTCTCTTTCTCTTCAAGTTGTCGTCTATCTTGTGGGTCAAGATGCTGAAGCCGAGCACCTACCATGAAGCCAAGCAGGCAGCCACAGAGTACCACTCTGCCAAACAGGCGCTCATTAAAGCCTTCCACAAGGCCGGTCTGGGGGCCTGGGTCAAAAAACCCATCGAGCAAGACCAGTTCACCCACAGCTCCTGAGAGAGTCCAGGGACCAAGGGAACCCCCAAACCCCCTTAACCCACTCCTTTTCTCCCTGACCCAGGCCTGAAAGCAAGATAAACCGTATTAACAACCAGCCCACAGAGACACTTACCTCCGTCCCGTGTGTCGGCACGCACGTGCACTTTGTACTTGTGGAAATGAACGTGCGTAGTTTCACAAACCATCCATAGCTCATCTTTGTCATTCCTCAGAGGACCTCGGCCTCACCTCGTCTTTTCTCATCATGTTGATTTTTGTCCTTTTCGTTGGAGTTTGACCAGTCAATGTTTTTTTTTTTTTTTCATCTGCTTGTTTTCTGTTTTAAAACTGGAATCATGGTTTTTACACGTCTGTCTGAGTTGTTTTCATGCCATAGATGTAAAAGTTGAACTGATACAGTTTTGTCTTATTTTTCTTGATCAATGAGTGTAGCCATTAAGGGTTTTAATGTAGCCTAGAAACACGGGATCTTTGACAACTAGAATTAATGTCTATGGACCTATGAAACGTATATATTTACTAGCTAAAATGGATTATGAGTTTTAATTTAAAGATGCGTAAATCTTCAGGATGTAAATCTAGTATGAAAAGAAAGAACAGAAAATAGTTATAGAAGAATTAATATGTGTTATTTGGTCCGTTCCCTAGATGAGACGACATGTCCTTAGCCCCTGTATTAAAGACAAAATGTTACAAAATATGGTGGTCCTGTGTGATTCACTGACTGGAAAGAGCAGTTTAGTCTTCCGTTTTTGCTGTCTTCTCTGTTTTCATCCATCCACGCTTTCGTTCTTTAAGTTATTTCACGTCACTCTCATTTCATACTTGAACCGTGGGGGAGGGGGGAACCGTGACTCCTTCCCCTCGCCTGGGTTTTCGGGACGAGCTTCGGGAGTGGCTGCACGTTGTATTTTTTCCTCGATCTAAGCCATGGCTTTGCATGGGAACTGAACTGGGAGGCCTACAGAGCAGAAAACACGTGGTGGAGAGCGTCCATCAGTGAATGATTTTTGAATGAATGCCAGCATCTTCCTCCACAGGCAGCTTTGAATCTTTGTCTCTATATTTTCTAGATTTCTCGTGATTGTTTCGGTTGTTTCGGGGGAAGGGAAAGGGACCGTCCTCTTTCTTTCTTTCTTTTTTTGTCGTTGTTGTTTTCTTTCCTATGTGTGGGCATTTTGAGGATGGGGGTCAAACTGCAGTCGATATAGTGACCACATAAACAGACCTCTCAGATCTTGTAACTATGTAACTTTGTGGCAGGGATTCATGGTAGCTGTCAGTCAAACTAATTAATAGAAAGCATGGTTTATGTGCTGTAGAGACACATACAGTATATGAAGAAACATTCACTAGATGCAACACAGTCTGTAGTGATAGCCTGGAATGCTAACATTTTGTAACCCCTCCATTTAGTTTAAAAAAAAAAGAAAAAATCATGAGGATCGATACAGTAAACATGCATTCCCTTTATGCAAATATCTGACAAACCAGTAGGTTAAAACCAAATGTATCACAGTGTGATGTCACTTCCTTTTTCTCCTTTCTGCAGAAACATGTTAGTTTATAAAGACCTTTGTGATCCAACCTGCCATCTTTACAACCTGAATGCATGAATGTCCGCCTGTTTCGAATCAGTGAAATCAGGACATCTGTCAAAGTAACTACAGTGGATCCGTACTCGGCTGTAGAAAGTGTGTGTGTGTGTAGGTTTGTGTGTGTGTGTGTGTTGAAGCATACTCTGTGGATTCTTCACCAAAGACGATGATGTCCATGTGTGTTTCTGTTTTATTTTATTTTTTAAGATCTCACCAAAATCAACCCTTTACTGTTCGTTTTTTTGTATATCCTCTCTATGATGTATTTTGATTTGTACAGAAACTGTATATTCCACTCAGTATGGCGGGGCAAATGAACTGTCAGGCTTCTTTAGTGCATCTGTAGCCATCGGTGGCCACGTGTATATTGTGACCTGCAATCATTACCGCTGCCGTATCGTATACCTGTGTATATAAGGAACAACAGAAATGACAGAACCTGTTCCCGGTACAATCACGTCATCTTCTCCTGAAACTGTTTCTCTCTCTCTCTCTCTGTTTTTCTCTCTCTCTCTCTTTCTCCTGTCGCTGGGATTGTGAAGATGTTAATACCAAGTGGTTCTCGATAACACACTGGGCACCACAAAGCATGGCACAAACACTGCCGGAGTTAACAGGCTTCATTCCCATTGTAGCCACCATTGTTAAAAACAAACAAACAAAAAAAATATGCACTGTATGGTGTCTCAGCTAAAAGTGGCATCCACCAGCTGGCACGTGTGATGTCATAAATGTACCTTTTTGTACGTGTACTCGGTTCTTTTATTAGTCGGATTAGAAAAGCAGGAAATTGGATCTAGCTGAGTCAGAGGTGTACTTTGGACTCGAAGTTCTGGGGGTTCACAAAAACGGAGGAAGTGTGATGCAATTAGAGCCACAGGGGTGCAATTTTGAGAGGAAAAACGCCTACTACAGCGACCAAACTTCTACTCATAAAATCAGAAAATACAGTTCGAAGGCATACAATTCATGTTAAAAGCGACTCAAGCACAGGTAAGTGTAGGGCGCACACAAACACGGATCACAGTATGAGTTAGGTTGATTCATGGATTGTTTTATTCGCTGAAACAGTGAGGGATTTTTATTTTTTCACATTTAAAGAGAGAACATGTACATTTATACATATGGTTCATTAATCATTAAAATCTCAGGACACGCCAACAGGACAGGATCATGTGTAAACAATCATCCTGCGTTGAACATCAGAGGATAGCAGGCTGTAAACATGTCTTTATCTTTTTAGGATTAGAGTGCGCATCAGAGTGAGTGCACATGATGGAGAGCTTGTTGTCAGTCTCAGGACTGTAAATTACTGAAGTTTTGGTGAAGCAAATGTGTGAGGAAACGGAGGTTAGGGTGTCCTCGTCTTTTGGTATCCCTAGATTGGCATGATACGATGCTAGGAGGCAACAAATGCATCTCGAGAAAGAAAGTAGGAACAGCAAACACACTGGCGGAGAAAGCTTCCAGATCTAGAGCTTCTACTGTTGCCGTGACAATTTGTTTTGAGAGTTTTAAGCTTGTCTTAGCATGAACGCAAATACAAAACATACAGAGCATTGCAAAAGAGACTCATTGGTCTTAGTGGACACGGCCTCTAAGATAGCAAAGCATCTCCTCCACACCTTACTCCAACATGCTGGTGGGCCACCACCTGGTTCAGTGAACTCCCCTGAGTTCCCCAAACTACATCTTTGACTTGGATCAGCTCAAAGGAAGAGGTCTTTAAATTTTAGCTCCAAACACAATGACAGAAAACGTAGAGATTGAGACCCCCCTTGACAAATAGACCCAGACCAAAGTCACAAGCAATACTCCTGCTGTCTCCTTTAATGTCAGCTCATTTCAAACAGGAGTCTGAATGAAGGATCCCTCCCCCCTCTGCTCCTCTACTCTCTGTTCTTCTGTCTCTACAAAGCTGTCTGAGCTTTTATTTTTTGTATATTCCCCCTCTTGAGACTGCTCGCTTGTGTGTGTTTTTGTTTTCTTTTGACTGCACTAAAGATGTCAACTGATGATGTCATGATAAAAAACCGTCCCCGTCTCTGGATTGGATGGCAACTATCACAGCAAGAACTGAAACTGCTTCTGCTTAACCCCTTTGTGAATCCTCCATGATGGTCGGTATCCTCTCCTGCAGCTGCGTCTGTAGTGGATTTTTATTTTTCGTTCATTTTTTCGGTGACTCCAGAGCGGCCGCTGTTAAGTCCGCTCGGAGGGTTCAGATGCCCGTTTTTTGCCCTCTCTTCAGCTGTCTGATGTGTGAAAAAAAAAACTCCACTGACAAAAATCCACAACCTTGCATGTACTACCAACACTGAAGCTGCACCTCGCATGATGACAAACTTTTAAAGGACTCAAGTAGATCAAAAAAGAAGAAAAGAAACATCTAAAGATAGATATATAAATGAAGAAAAAAGAATAAAAGAGTTCTTAGTTTACTTTTGACATGGTTTGGAGTCTTTGTGTGGATGTATGTGTGAACTATGAGTTTGGTCACTACACTTTATCTCCATATTTTAAGTCATTTTACGTAGAGAAACACCAGTTAACTCATGACGGGGATTTTACAGCACGCCACTAGGAAGGTGTGTCAGAGATAAGTAAAGAGTTTTTAGCTGTAAATCATGTAAAGTTACTACAAAGCTGTCAGAAGAACAATATAAATCCTGAAAGTGAGAATAACACCCCCTCTTTAAGTGTTCATATGAGACTCTCTCAATCAAAGTGCTGATAAGGCAGCTGTTCTCCTACATTAACCATGCTGCTGTGAGCTGAATGAGAAACATGAAACTAACAGCATCATCCTCTTCCTACTGTCAGGCTGTGTACTTTTTGAGTCGCTGAGGCTTTTATTACTTATTATGAGTGATCTTAGCAGCACCAGATATCCAGATTGAAGGTAAAGTATGTAGTTAATCATTTTGGAGGACTTGGTTACATGTAGAAGCCGTGGATTATTATGGATCCTAGCTGAGGGTGCAGAGGCAGGAGGTAACAAGTACTTTCTACGGTGGCCTGGAAGTGCAAAACACAACCACAAAAGAGGAAACACGACAGCAAATCACATATGCAAACACAAAAAAGAAAACACGACAGCAAATCACATATGCAAACACAAAAAAGAAAACACGACAGCAAATCACATATGCAAACACAAAAAAGAGAAAACACGACAACAAATCACATATGCAAACACAAAAAAGAAAACACAACAGCAAATCACATATGCAAACACAAAAAAGAGAAAACACGACAGCAAAATCCCAAAACGCGACAGCATCGTCTGTCTTCTTCTTCTTCTTCGTTGTAGTTTAATGGCAGTTTTCTCCGCTGGGGGTGGAGTACTACTGCCACCTGCTGGAGTTCGGAACGGGAAAGTAAACATGAACATGGACGCCGAAAGCGAAAGTGTACTCGAAATTATCCAGCAATATTTTGATGCAGGACACAAATATGACGTAATAGTCGACATGTTGTGTAGCAGAACACATTAATTGAACATCCCTTAACTTACTTGATGGACTGTCACCGTCTGCTTCTTGCAGCCTTTTCCCACAACTGCTGCAAAAGTTGGGTTGTCCGGGGAGCTCTTTGCCACAGTATTGGCAATACATCATCACTGACTGTCGCGCCGCGGTTCGTGTCTTTCCAGGTCAAAGGACAGACGAGTCGATTCGAGTGCTTACTTTCCCATTCCGACATCGATCCAGCAGGTGGAGGTAGTACTCCACTCCCAGTGGAGTAAACTGCCATTAAACTACAACGAAGAAGAAGAAGACAGACGATGCTATCGTGTTTTGGGATTTGCGGTTGCGTTTTCTTTTTTGTGTTTGCATATGTGATTTGCTGTCGTGTTTTCTCTTTTTTGTGTTTGCATATGTGATTTGCTGTCGTGTTTTCTTTTTTTGTGTTTGCATATGTGATTTGCTGTCGTGTTTTCTCTTTTTTGTGTTTGCATATGTGATTTGCTGTCGTGTTTTCTTTTTTGTGGTTGCGTTTTCTCTTTTGCGTTTGCGTTTTGATTTGCTGTCGTGTTTTCTCTTTTGCGGTTGTGTTTTGCACTTCCAGGCCACCGTAACTTTCTCTGCTTTTGCAGTGTAGACTCTGAATGCATCAATAAATCAGAAGCTGTTTTACATTTGAACTGTTTTCTTCATCAAAGTAGTCTCCAGCAGACTCCCAAGTTTCCCTGGTGGTTCTGATCCCATTGCTCGGGTTGCAGGGTGGGATAACACACTCTTTCGTTTTCGCCAAAAAGCAAAATTTCTTGATCCAATTAACATTTTTAGGGATCGGATAATCTGAATCCACTGTTTATATGGGTGCAAAATTGAATAATCCGATCATGGCGTGCTTCTACATGCACCAAGCTCCATTAGTTGTGATGAGGGTGGAGTTGATGGTGATGATCTGCAGTCCAATACAAAAACCTGACCTAAAAAAAAAGGCCAAAACATAAATGAATACCATTCTAATCAAAAGGAAGTTAGTCACTATTTTTTAGAGTAAACAAAAATAAATTCAATCTATGTATGACACCCAAGTAATTTGTATTACTGAATATTCAATATTTAAATACTTAATCAAAAGAAATTATCAATAGTTAAAGAAAATATGTATCTCAAGTGCACTTTAAACATGTACAAAATCAAATAGTTTCATACCCAAGCAGAGATGAGTAACAATCTAGATGCGCAACATTATTATAGATCATGGCGCGATTATTCAGTGATCGCGTTCAGTCTCAACCAAACCTCACTGCAGTTTATCATGTATTTACTGAAAGTACTAAAGCTGCTCAAAATTAACACGTCGCAGGAAAAACAAACCAGCGACTGCAACGTCAATCCATAGCCCACATTTCGGCTTTCTTCTTTAACCAACATTAAATACTTTACCTTGATTTTCTTCGGTTATACTCTCTCTTTCTTTCACCGCCCAACAGCGAACACGGCATTGTCTCATTTCGCTAAAACAACCGTAGAAGAAGAGTTGTATTTACGCCTGTGCTGTCAACAAACCAACAAACGCAGCAGTGGCTCAGTCCATCCAATTCAGGAGTTTTCCCCTTTGTTAAATGTTGTCACTAGACGGCGCCCTTGCGTAGGCTACTTATTTTACTGTTCCGTCAAAGGATGTCAAAGTGACATCATTACGTTGTATGTACGGCTTATTACGTTACCGGAAGAGCAGAGGCGGTACCTGCGGTTGTGTTTTATACCAGAGTGTTGATAATGAAACCTCCTGTACCTCAATAAATAAGCCAAAGGCTAAAGAGTGAAGACCGAGTCAGGTAAGAGAGTCATGTTCAGAACAAGTGTTTACATGGACGCGATTCAGAATAACGTTCGGCATAAACCACCCCTCTCGATCGGAATACAATTTCTTTCCGATTGAGCAGCATCTTCCGATCGGTATGTTTACATGACGCATTTTTATTCCGATCGGGCATTTATTCCGAATGGTGGTGTCAATGTAAACACAGCTAGTGTCAACAGGCACTTGTGTGAATTTGCCTAAGTGTTATAATCAGGTTATCAGAAGGGTCCCCTTTGTTGCTGTTAGTGTAAATCAGGTATCGACCTATCAGAATCAAGTTTTTAACACAGCCTTGGAATAAATAAGAAATCACAATAGCTCTGCCATGCATGACAGCATTTTTCTGTATTCATTGGTGATGCTTTACAAGAATATTTAGTTGAATTTTAGGCTGAAATTGTCCAAAATATTTTCATCAGGACTTGCACTCTTGAATAATTCCTCCAGAAACTAAAATCCCTCCAATTAAGCGGGTTATGAATCAGATATCACCCTGAAGAAGTTACCATGAATATATTTCTAGTTGCTGTCACATCCAATGTTCAGTGGAGTCCCTCGCTTTGCTCGCTGAGAGGAATATTTTCGCAGTAACAAATTGCGAACGTGTTGAGTGTCAATCAGACTCAAGGTGAGGCTGGATTAGTCAGACGGGGGAGCGTCTCATGCATTTTACCGCTGATTTTAATCTTTAATTCACTCAGGAGTGAAGTCAGGTCAGCACGATTTCTAACTGAGTGTTTGTGAGCGTGCTTACATTACATTTAAGATCCCTTTGTGTCAACTCAAAGATCTTCAATTCGAAGTTTACAGACCGGTAAGTTGCACTTTGCATTTTATTTGCACCATAAAACTTACCAGAATTTAACCTGGCCTGTCAGTGTTTAGCATACTGAACAGCAGAGGGCATCCATATTTTCTAAAGTGGGGGGCGAGCGTGTTTGTCCCAGCGGATCCTGCCATCAGATCAATAATAAATCACACATCACACTTTGCTTTAAACACTCAGCCCCTGCTTTCCGAACTCCATTGACATGATGAAAGCTCGTGAAAAAGCAGATTCGAGCTGTAATAAAAGGAGGAGACCAAAACATGTCAGCAACTCTCCGCTCTTCAATAATTCAGCACCCATCTGCTGAGTTTTAACAGCCGCCCTGCTGTTTACATAAACATTCATATAACCGTCTCGATCAGGGTACAAGTGCTACATTTAACACTGTGTACTGATTACCATGAGGCGTGAACATCAACTACACATGGACTGAAGTTTATGAGTTTGATATTCGATCAGGTTCTAACTTTTCGAGTCTGAAAGCGAGTTGAGCAAACTTATAGAAACCACAGAATAATATTAGAGTCTTGAAACTTTTCCTTGAATGAGGATTATTCTTAATAAAAAGTAATTTCACAAAAAACTTGAATAAATAATACCCTGTGAATGATAAATGCAGTCTGCTGTGCTGTCTCATGGACAGACTGTCATGCTGTAAGCTCTGAAACATCTTTTAAAGAGAATATTTCTCTGAATATTTAAAGCCTTTGCGCATTTAACTGGAAGCTTCCTGGCAGTATTTTTGACAGCTTCTCTGCAAACAAAACCATCTTGCTGGAATTAAAACAGACACCAAGCACCAGACAAAAATGGAAGCTCACATATGTAAATTTTTGGCGTACAGTAGAGAAGGGTGAGTCTGCTTGGTCCGCCGGTGCAGGATGAGAGCGTTCGGAGGAGGGCAGTGGATCGTGCCCCTGAGAGAAATGACATATCATTAGCTCTGGTCCAGGGCTAAATGGGAGCCACAGTCTTTCAAGGCCCACATTTCCATTTCAATTTTCTGCTCAGCAGAGTTGATGTATGTGGCGAATCACATGGCAGGACCACTCTTCAGCTCGGCCTGCAGCCGAGTCCTGTTATTCACTGGATAGAGTACCTCTGTGACCTTGTGTCTGTCAATATGTGTGTGTGTGTGTGTGTGTAAGACGATGATAGCATCTCGTCCATTGTCACTGAGTCAAAGGCAAAGAGACAAGAGAAGAAAGTCTCCAGGTTGAAGTGTGTATGTTAACCAAAGATAAGAATGAATGAATGAGAATGAATTTCACTGGGAGGAAACCTGTTATACAATCGAAAAGTTAACGATGAAGCTCATAATTAGATTGAGAAAGTTCTTTTAAAGGAGGTTCAGACGTCTGTTCAGTCTGAACTCAGTGACCCTTGATCCCAAAGAACCGTATTCATAGGCCTGCCTATGGAAGTACAGTTAAAGGGGTAGATCCATTCTTAATAGAGGTGAGACTTGAGTTAAGATCAAGAATTTGCTCTGGGTTGTTAAGGGAGTGCATTTCTAATTTATACACTTTTATATCTGCTGAATTTTTCCACTGTTGCACTCATTTTTTAAATTTACTTTAGCATGTGTCCTTATAGTTGTGCTGTGTTGCGAGTTTTTCTATCGATGTAGATTGTTGAAACTTTTGCATCTGTTTACTGGCCTCCACAGTTTCACCAAGAACAGATCGTGGTCGCTGATTGTTGAGACACTCGAGCATCATTTCCCCCATTATATGCTTCATCTAAAGGCCAAGTTTACAAAACATCTGCCCAAGATGATATTCAAGTAAAGAAAAACCCATAAGGTTACTCAGCTCTTATCTAATCATGGAGATATCTGCATATGAGCTCCTGCTGCACAGAGATGCACTGTGCACTCTCTTCCTGACAGAGCAGACCTGTCCAAATAAGATAGCCCATATGTTTAAGTTTTAGGCCACAGACAACACAAAATCAATGTTAAACCTGATCATAATAAAAAACACTAATTGAAAAGTAACGTGAACACACTTAATACAGGTGTGTGAGTTTTAGGTGGAATTATTATCATGATTGCTGAAAGTGTTCAGTGCTGTTACCACCGACTTTAAGCTGACTTAAAAGTTTACCTCAACCTGTTTCCTGTACAGCTGTTTCAGGTCTTGTGATTAAGCTTTTAAATTTTCATGGAATTTGCATAATAGCTTGTTTAAATGCATGCAAACAGCACCTGCACACAGAGATACTATTTGCTTTCAAGTGCAGTTTCTGGTGTATTTATTCCTTTGTGAACTAGCCGGTGCAAAAGCCAAACAGTCCTGTAGTAAATAAAGCCCTTAATGCATGAAATTAAAATGATTTTGGGTCAATAAAAGTGATTCATTTACATGTTTTTGCACACATCCTTCATGCCACCCCTGGATAAATCACAGCCCCAGTAAAAAAAAAAAAAGTCTGGCCATGGTCCTGGTTACAGGCGCAGAGATGAAGAACCTTGTAGGAGTTCAAACCCAGCATGTTTAAACCACAGAGTGAACAACAACAGTTAAATATTAAAAAATGTTATTCATTAAAAGGTAGACTGCATGTAAAATGAGCGGCAACACAGATGGAGCGACAGAGGAACATGGAGTAATGAGCTGCAGTGGGAGAGTCAGCAGCAGAGTCAGGCCTGAGGTCCTCACCATCGAAACAACATGAAACAGCATTTCCACGTCTGAAAACATTTCTGTTTTTTGGCAGGCAGTTACACGTTTATACATAAACAATCTGAAACTTCTTAACTACAAGGAAAGAGGAAGTTTCACATGTTAAAGTCAGATCATGGAGTGAAGGTCAACTGTGTTAGAGAGTAAATACACGATGAAATCAAAAGTGGAAACATTTCATTTGGATTACATTTCTGTTTCTTCACGAGAGAGAGAGAGGAGATTTCTCCTTCTTCATATTGTTTGTTGAAGACTGCTGCTGTTTGCTTTGAGAACCCGTTTTCGCCTTGGGTTCCTTGTTTGATGGTGTTGACAACACTCAGGGAATAAAGAAACTCAGAGAGATATAAAAAAAAAAGAAAAGAAAATTCAAGGTAGTCACTCTGCAAAAGTGTTGAGTTCAAAAAGGGTTAGTTCAAAAGAAAAGAGGAAAAATAAAAATGCAATGCCTTCTGGTCGTGCTGTGGCCTTCATCTGGAAAAATCAAATTGAGAAGTCATAATAACTCCAAAACAAGTCAGAATGAAACGGATTGAAAACGACACAAAACTCTCAGATCAAGTTTAAAAGTTTCTATACTTTTGCAAGACTTGAGCCAACTCGACTGGACTTGAGCTTAAAGTTTTCAAACAAGCGAACTAGACGACACCTTAAGGTGCAAATTAATTGACTTAACATCTGCAGTCAGCTGGTAATTACTAAACGTCGTCTTTGGCACCGTGTTCACACTCGTACATTGTAATTCACTTTGAGGTAGCGCTAAGTGTCGCTGTGTGTGTGAGAGGAGTGCAGATAGACCAAGTATAGAGAGGGAAGTGTCAAGAGGAGACGCAGATTGAGCTTATCTGTGAGCTCAGGCCTTCCTTTGTCACAGACGCTCCTTTCTGATGAAGACTCTTTGAACCTGACAGAATAATTAAAAAGGCACGACGGCGAAAAGCTGACATTTGCATTTTGACCTTTTTTGATTTACGTGGTGAAATTGCTCCCAGCTTGAGCAAGTCGTACCATCAGTCTACTCTTTAAGCGTGTGTGCGGTTGTGTTTGTGTGTCAACCTATGCACTGAAGTGTGTGTCTAAGATTACATATGCGTAGGTGTACCTAATGGCTCTATAAGCGTCCGGGGGGTGTATTTATAGGGTATGGGAAGAATAAAAGAATAAATTTATGCCATATTACCGGGCCACCTCTTCATTAAGGAGCTGTTTTCCTGTAAGCGCCTCTATTTGAATAACTAAATTGTCCAAGCAGTGTGCAAACGACAACTAATAGCCCAGTGCCCTTGTCACAGGCGGCCTCACCGCCAAAGTCAAAGTGAAGAATCTTGGACCTGAGATTGCCTGGGTGTGTGCGTGTGGCTGATAGCATGTTCAGTAATAGTATTTTAGTAAATGTTTACATCCTTAATTTGTTTTTATATTGCAATTTTTACTTTGGTGGTGTTTTTTGAATGTTCGAGCTGTCATTGACTGTAGATAGACCGAACAATGTGACGTCATCTCTGCTTGTTGATTCAAGCTAACCTTTGGTTGACCTAACGGTATGGAGTCGAGCTGAACCTTTGGCCTCCTTGCTAACAGATACAGCGCGCCTGCATGTCAGTCAAGGTGAACCCACACTGTGTGAGTGAATAATAACAGAAAACACTGATTTGCAAATCCTTTATGATCTGAAATCAATTGAATACGCTACAAAGACACGATATTTAGGCCCCGTTTAAACGTACCCGGTTATTTTTAAAAATGGAGACATTAACTATCGTTTGCACCCTTTGTTTAAACGCAAACGTAGAACTCGCCCCTGAAAATGATGCTTTTTAAAATCTCCAGCCAAAGTGGAGATTATTGGAAAACTCTGTTAGCATGTTTGCATGTAAACAGAGAAAAACGAAGCTTTGGGTAGCTGACAGCAGATTGTGCGCCAGAAAGAAGGAAGTGATTTTGTTGTTGTGGCTGCTATGCAGGATTCTGATTGGCTAACGTGGGCTTGAGCTCTTGAAGGCATATATACACGGGTTAGTGTAAACGAAAACTTTTCTGAAAACGTAGTGGTGTGTCTCCCAGTCCCAGAAACTATGAATTGAACTGAATCCTGAAACGTTCAGCTGTGTACCAGTTCAGGAGGTTGGAATCGCAGGCTTACCCTGCCAAGCGTTAAGTGATTCGGTGATTTGGTGAACGAATCTTTTGAACGAACCTTTTTAGTGAACTGATTCTAGTGATTTAGTAAATCTGAAAGAACTGCCATGTCCATCACTATTAAGTTGACCACTTTGTCAACAACTGCGTGAGCAAATAGTCCAACAGTTTAACTTCGTTGATCGATGTGATGATGGTGGTTTCAATAAACTGCTAAACAGAGTTGAACGAGATGGACTTCATTCACAGAGCTGTTGCACTTTATGCAGAGTAATGTCAAGATCACTTTTCCTTTGTCAACTTTTTTAACAAACTAAAGTTTCTTTGTTACTTGAACAAAACTTCCCCAAAGTTCGACTCTGGTTTCCCACAAGGTCTCTTCAAGTCTAGACAAGACGTGTGTTCAAGGTTACCACTGACAACAGGAAATTGGAATTATGGGTATATAAAGACAGGAGACCTCCAGGAGGGGAAACAGCAACCTTGTAATTTCGATGTAACCAGAATGTTTATACTTTTTGTGGGAAATAGACATTTTTATAGTAAACTAGCTAAAATCCCTACAGTGGGATGGCCATTTGTGGAGGAATCAGGTGTGTGACAGGATTTTTCCTGCAGCGTTGTGTTACAGAGCTCTGAAACAGCTCTGCAATGAGCCAGACTGGGTGTTATTGGACCCAGGTTACAAGGAAGTCTGGGAGAACACACATTTGTTATAAGTCAGGACACCTATTTCTGGAGAAAAGTAGTCAGGGGAGAAATCTCTGGAGTTCCTGCAGAATCATCGTGGGTCCATCTGAAAGACAGAAATCTGAAAAACATGAGAGGAGAGCAGGAACAGACGCATCAGACGTCTGCGCTGACAGTGAAATAGAGAAAAAAAGGAACAGATGAGTGAATAATTCAACCGTTTCTTAGTGATCAGTTCCTACAGTAGATATCAAGGAAGTATAACACCGCGCAATGAGAGTTACTGACCCATTTACACTTATTTTCTTCTCTATTCAAAGAAATGCTAAATAGAAAGGTTTCAGGATGCATCTTGTTAGTACTAATAAGGTTTTTTTGTTTAACGCTGACACTATTGCAAGTCTGCAGAAGAGTCACCCCTGCTGATATATGATGTATGCATCAGTCAGCACACTTTTACTTCAAAAGGTGGATATACATGCTTACCACAGTGGGACAACAACAATTAAAAACAGCTCATTAATCCCAGCGATGACAGCAGAAAACAGCATCAGGGATATTTGTGGCTCTTCAGCACAGCTCTGCTCTGAGAGAGCCGGAGCTTTGTAAAGTGATCTTCTTCTACAGTTATCATGCACAAAAATTAAGCTAGAGGGACAATGACTGTACGTCTTTGAAGAGCTGCTCTGAAGCTGTGAAGCCTTTAAATAAGGAATCTCATTTTCCAACATAAAAAATGTGCAAAGTATATTTCCTGCTTATTCTTTTTATTATAACGTCTTTTATTCATGTAATTAAGCCTAAATGTCTTAATCAAGATGCATGCATAGAGATATTATTTAAGTAGGAAGTATCACAGGACCTTTGGCGTCAATATTATGCTGCCCCCTAGTGGTTAAAACTCACCAGTGTCAAATGTTATGATTGTTACTTCCAGTCAATATGGATCAAGATTTTAGATTCTGGTTTTTATGTTGTTTTCTTGTTGAAAATGAAACTTTTCTTCACCACAGTCATTAATAGTGGATTAAAAAGAGATGCTTGCATGCTGCTGCCTGTATTTTCTGTGATTTTTTGTACACAGTCACTGATGCAATGTGAAAAGAAGCAAAGTGCAATCCCTTCAATAGAAAATACATGAGTGGAATCAAAAGTTCTGTTTTTAAATCACTATAAAAAGTCCAACTACACAAAAAACAACACAGTTATAGGAATGTGGGTAAATGTAATGGGTTGTCAACCCTGAGAAGCAGCCACTTAGATTGCGTTCATTCACTTTGGTTTTATTGATCTCTGAACAACATGTAAACATTTCTGTGTCGATCCCTGATCTCAGCGCTCAGCCAGTTTAGAGTTCGCTGTGCCTTTTCAGGGGAATTTTGGCTCTCTTCATGTTTTCTTCCACTGTTGAAAGAAAGAGAGGAGGAATGAGAAAAAACAACCAACACAACAGATACCTGCCTGTGTTACCAGATTTGTCCTAACTTATTCCACTGACCTAAAAGACTTATCTAATTTTTTTCTTTTTAAATCTTCAAAATGAAAAATATGAAATGTTTGGCATCATGCTTTTTGAAAACATCTCAGTTTAGCTGCACTCCTGCTGACAGGTGAGGTGTGTGCCATCCCTCCAAACTGTCATCAGAGAAAGGAAACGGTCACTCACAAAGGTCCATGTCTGAAGGCTTGTAGTGGAACAAATGGTTGCTGTACCTCCCTCGGATGTCATCACGCACTGCCTTGGATGGATCTGCAGAAAACACATCACCCAGATTATCAGGAGGAGGATCATGATTGTCACATTTGTCACAGGATCACATTTCATTAGTGGGAAACACATTTTGATAACAGTGAGAGAAAGAAGTGAAAGTGAAAGAGATGGTTAGGACCTGGACAGAAGTAAAGAAAGTGGCGTGTTAGGTGGAGTGGTGTTTTGAGCGTGGCACTGAGCTAACTGCTCTGGTACAAGTCTCCGTGCAGCCCCCTCACTCTGATATCTCTCCACTGGTGCATGTTTCTAGGACCCTCCAGATGGTCACCTTCTGTCTCCAGGTGGGAGGTTGACCATCTGGTGCAGTGAGAATATCATGGAGTTTATTTCTCTGAAGACAGTGGAGATGGTTGTGGGTTTTAACAAAAATGCAGCCACACTTGACCCTCATCACCCTCTGTGACTCCCCAGTTTCCACTGTGGAGTCTCTTTGCCTC
This sequence comes from Xyrichtys novacula, assembly GCA_962446985.1. NCBI lineage: Eukaryota > Metazoa > Chordata > Actinopteri > Labriformes > Labridae > Xyrichtys > Xyrichtys novacula. The sequence goes on along the minus strand of OY660881.1, from coordinate 7,060,589 downwards.
CTGTGGACCATCATTCAAAAAGGACAGCAGAGGATGTGTGTACTTTTAGTCAAGGGCAGTGATGGCTCACTTTACACCACCATCCTGTCCTCCCTCATCACAGTCTGGTGCATAGCAACCAATACTATGCAGGCTGTCATCTCTGCAGGATTTTTACACCTCCAGGACCCCACTGTATGCGAGTGAGATTGTGACCTCTCACCCCAGACCAAGACTCTTCGAGACCCTCTCTACCGTCCATCTGGACCAAAACCTCGCACAACAGCAGGAACAGTTCATCTATATTAGAGTCAAATCCTATGAAGGATGCCTCTGTCCCTCATGCATGGTGCACTTGCTGCAGCATGTTTGTGTTTTCTGTTTGTTTGTGGTGCATGTGGGAGTGGACCTGCAGTGCAACATGTTCTGGTGCTCCCTGTGGCCAATACAGACCCACCTTGATACAGACTCTTATGCCGTCTAAAGGGAAACTTAACATCACAGTAAAGTTGATTAATCAGACTCATTACAGTCTAACAGTCTCACCAGCTGGACTTAAAAATTGTCAACAACACTGTTTGCTGTCTTTTTATATTTGTATGCAAGAATTTCCTTGACCAGCATCTTGCAGTAGTGATGGGCACGGCAGTTCTTTTAGATGTACTGAATCACTAGAATTAGTTCACTAAAAAGATTCATTCAAAAGATTCGTTCACCAAATCGCCTAATCATTTAGCGGGAGAAGCCTATGACTCTGACCTCCTGAACTGATACACAGCTTAACGGTTCAGGATTCAATTCAGTTCATAGCTTCTGGGACCGAAAGACGAGAGTGTTTGGCTGTTTTGCTTTGGCAGACAGGTTTGTAAAAATAAACCTGTTTATAAGTCATGATGTATTAAGTGAACTGTTCTATGGTATGCTATTTTTACCAGGTCTGCTTGGTGAATTGGGCTCAGTGAGTGATCCGTTCACTGAACGTTTAGAAGAATTCACACTGAACATGCACCGTTCCCTCGCAAACCGCTGTACTGATAGGATGCTGCGGGTTTAATGCACTACTTGTTACATGCTGTGTCCTATTGTATGCAAGTTGTTGTGGTGGCAATTTAGCAGTGAAAAAAAAGGAAGTTTTGTCCTACAAAAATGATCCCAGAGAGTGTAGTTCAATGCGTGATCCGTTCATCAAGTGATTCAGGCGTCGGTGCATGTGGTCCCTCGTTTGCCAGCTGCTGGCCTGGCAATGCTGTTTCTCACTTCATCTCAACTGAAGTGAGCAATGAACAAATCACTCAGGGAAGTGATTCGGTTCACTTCGTTCAGTTCTTTTTAACGACTCGTTCGTGAACAACACAACACTATCTTTCAGCCCCCCTGCAAGCATGTAAAGCTCTCCATAGCATCTTTTGCATACACTTTGATTAAGTTTTGTTGATATCATTTTATACTGTCATTGATTTTATATTACTTCATTTAAGGTTTCTCAAGAGTCGAGAGCTGCTAGATAGATTTGTATGTTATTAACCTGTACTCATTTTTGTACCAGAAACCAATACAAACTTTGCATATGTGCCAAAGGTAACCCTGACTGTGTTTTTCTGGTCTGTGTGTTGCATGTTTAACAGAATCTAGAACTGAAGTCACCCTCAGGAATAAACAAAGTATACTGTCTTTAATGAGAAAACAAATGGTGGTGCCAAATAGGTGCTTCTTTCCCTGACACGTCCCACACATCCATTAAAAATACATCATTGTACTCATGCCATCTGTCACACTCGAATCCTCATTCTGTTATAACCCATAAAAGTCGCTGTGGAACTTTGAGTGTTAAAGGGTAAGGAGAGCAAGTATTTACCAACAAAGAGGATTCTGGGGACGTAGTAGCCGTCAGGGGCCATATTTTTGTCTGGAGTCTCCTCCTGTTAAGAGAAGAAAAAAAAAAGTTGTTCTGTTATGAGTAGAGGAAAAGTTACTGTCTTAGAGGGCAACACCAAGATCATATTTTCATAATGACCTTTTTTACTTTCATAGAGAGGGATATTTTTGCTTAAACCATAGAAAGGTGATAAAATATTGGTTTAGGAATGATCTTTTTAGACAAGGAACGCCATATTCTGAACAAATCCTTCAAACAAAAAGTGATATTAATAAATCCAGAAACATCTGCTATTGTTTTTTAATTTCTTACCACCAGGTTGAGCATGATGAAATCTTTTTTGGCCATTTTCTGGATGGACTTGTTGGCAGTAAAAGCCTTCTTCAGCTCTGTGGAGAGATGTCTGTTTAGTTTCGATTGAAGGGTCAAGGAAAAGAGTTTTTTTTTATAACAGTCATTATAATGCAGATGCAGTTTTGATAATTACAAAGAACAAGCAGGAATTTTAAATTTGGTATTGTTAGTTATTCGAGGTCATGTTCACAAAAGTCTGGCCCGTGCTTTTGTCTTGCTGAACAGGTTTTACAGGTAAGACAGCTGATCTGCAGTGTTCATAGCAAAGGTTGTGTAGTATTTAAGCTATGACTGAATAAAATACATGTTTTTATTGCCTTTCCATTTAGATTAGTCTTGGTTATGGAAGGTTTTCAAATGCTGTGCTGATCTATTCAGGCTTTAAGACATTCAAGTGTTTCATAAAACAAAACAAAAGTCAGAAGTGAGAGCCAGATTTTGCCCTGTAGGTGGTCTGTAAGGTTTAGGCATTAAGAAACACCAGTGGAGACTTCTGCAGAGCTGACTCTCAGGAAACCAGCTGTGTGATTTATGAATACAATTCCAACCTCTCTCTCTTTTTTTTTTTTTTGCAGTGCCTGTTCAGCAGGTATGAAGGAACGCACTCATTGTGTTCCCCGTGACGCCAAGCCCACGCCTGGGTTAGAGGGACTGTGCGGTTTGTGCTAGCCTGTTGTTTTATACTCAATATTTTTTATCTGTAGAAACAAAGTAAGTGCAGTACCTTGACTGTACGGGCAGTCTGTCCGATGATGGATGACCATCAGAGGCTTCTTACTGTGAGAGAAAACCACGGAGAAACAACTGAACACATTCCTCAGCACAATAAGCACAATAGTGGGTGTGAATGTGCAGCATTATCCCAGGGAAATTAAAATTTGAAGTGTGAGGTAATAGACCAGCCTTTGACAAAAGAACATAATGGCGTTATACTCCACAAGTGAGTGAATAGATGAAGCTTTGTCACCTTAACTGAACCTGCCAGTCACCTCATCACTATTACAGACACGAGTGACTGAAAGACTGCGTGTGGACAGTCATATGCAGTGCTGTAAAGGACTGTAAAAAAGTGACTGATGATTTGAAAGCAGCATTTTTAGGAGCTGTGTGTGCTAGCTTTCTGCTCACTGTGTTATCAGGTGATAGTAACTCATGCACACCATCTGTTAGGCCCCTCACTTGAGTGTATATCACACATAATAAAAATTCACATATTGCAGTTTTCATCTACAGTCTCCTCCTACCAACTTTAGTGTCCACATAAAGAATAGAAATAAGAGCTGTTGTCCAGGTGTACTCTCTTACCTTTTAATCATCTTTGACAGCCCTTCCTCATAAGTTTTAGCCCAGGAAATGCCAGCCCCCCATCCTGCAGGACACACCACCAAAAAGTGGGATCAGTCAGTGCATTTTAGGACACAAAGTCAAGCTCAGAACAACAAATTCAGGGTTCTTGAGATGTAATAGCTCCAAAATCATTCACCTCTTGCTAAGGACTCAGGCTTTGCTGCCCCATTCTTCTGTTCTCCGGCACCGGCACAAATACCAAAGAACAAAGCGAACAAGACCCAGCGAAGCATCACTTCCTATCCTTTGAGGGAGCTGAAATGACAGCGGGCAGAAATGTTGTGATGTTCCTTTAAACAGCATTTAGTGATGACAGGGTTTTCGTGATACCTGCCATTGCAAGTGACTCGCCTAACAAGCTTGGCAAGACTGATGAAAGTGAATGCACTGAGAGCAATTATATCTAGAGATGAATTAAAGACAGAACTCCTAAACATCATCTTCATATTAAATGTAAAGTGAAAGCTTCAGATGCTACTATATTACGGTTACTTTTATGAGACTTAGAGATATAACTATGTGTTTTTGCGATGAAATACTACACTAGAGCACTATTTCAAACCCCTTCAGCCCATCTGCTTTAAACGAAACCTTATGAAAACTTTGATGTGTACCACTGAACGAACAGTAACGTAAAAAATCAAGAGTCAAAGAAGCCCTAACTGACTACCAAGTTTCCTATAAGAAATATATACAAGGAAACAAGCGTTTAATTCCTTCTATCTATAATTCAAACAAAGACTGGGGTATTTATAGCAAATATAACGCAAAGTTTAAGTATTTTTGTCCTCTGGAGTGGCAGAAATAGGTGTCCTACCTTGACAGCAAGAAGCAACAAGCATCTGTGCTCACTCCTCTTTTTGACTTCTCTTTTATCTGATGGGTTTTGTCTTTCAGTCAGACTCACCAAACAGGTATATCAAAGGAGTTTACTATAAATGAAGAAGACCAGTTGCTCAAAGACACAGACTGAGATCTAGAGTGTTGAGTGATACAGGCTGATTGATAGATTGGCTGCAAAACCACCTAGCTGAATGGCATCTTTTTGTGTGCGTGTGCATAGTCTCATAAGGTGTTGCAACAAAAAAGACATAATCCTACAGGGAAGCCAAGCTATACAGGCCCAGTTCAAGTTTGATTGTCTAAAATAGGGTGTGTGTTGAAAAGCAGTGGTGATAGTAATGACATAAATTACTCGAGTGCTGTGCTTCAGAACATTTTTGAGTAGCTGTACTTGATTCAAGTATTAATGGTAGGAGGAAATGTATGAATCTAAAAACATTTCATTTTAAGACAAGTATTGTACCTTTGACTCCACTGCATTTTCAAGGAACGTCACTCAGATCAGATAGTTTATTTAGTGATGGCAATGATGGCTATATGGCAGGACCCAGGGTCTTATCCAGGGTGACCATGTTTTAATTACCGAAAACTAGGACACTTGGCTCAGCAATGAGATACTCAAATGATACTCAAAGTTTCCTCAAAGACGCCTTATAATTTCTTATAATGTGGGTGTGTGTCTTTATGTGAGTATGGGTCCATTGGTGGGTGTGTGGGTGGGAGGGTCGGGTTTTGTCGTTGTTTATTGTTGTTTTTAGCCTCTGTGAGGAACTTTGAACTGCATTTTTGTCTGAAAAATGCCATAAAAATAAAGTTGAAGTTTTGAATTTATCCTCCTTTATGGGCCGCTACTTTAACCATGTGAAACGCAAGGTCACGCGTTTGTACGTTCATTTTTTGCATATTGTTAGTTGTTGCTATGGACACATGCAGCGCTTGGCAACCATAAGCTCTGGGCGCATGCGCAGTCGTCTTTGGTGATGCACTGTGGGATTGCAGAGTATTGACATAGCAACCAGCCGACATAGCCACCTCCTCTGCTCCTCCTGTTTTAGCTTTTTCGCAGTCTATTCTGAGTAAAATTCGCAGGCCTCGCCGTTATCCGCTGCCATGAACGAGGCAGTAGTAAAAAAGACCCAGGACACGCTGGGTAAAGTCATAAAGAGACCGCAACTCTCGGAGAAACTGCTGAGCAAACCGCCGTTTAAATACCTACACGACATCTTCAGTGAGGTAAGACTGCTGTGCTAATGTTAGGATAACACCGGACAACTGGGCTCTGTTTAACCATCACTCAAGTATCTTTTACTAGTATCTTCTAAAAGTCAATTGCCAGCTTGACCTACGTTGTCTACATGCACTGAGAAGTAAGCTAGTTAGCTTATTAGCATGAACGATGCTAATTCGCTAAATGAGCTAGCTAATAACTTCGCAGTTTATTCCTCGGCTTTTTTAAGTCGCCCTGGATCATACAGAGCACACTTGGTACGGGTACTTCAAGCCGTTCAACCGTTAAGTTTGAGTACAGTTATCGATTTGAATCCTGATAGCCCTTAGCTCACTATCCGCGTGCACGGCGTCGTCCAGTTGCTAGGCACGACCTGAACCCACACAGGAGTCAACAAACCCATTCTGTCCACTATTATGTACCCTGAACTGGAAGTTGTCGGCTGCCAGGACCATAACGACCAAATTAGCAGCTAATTTAGGAATATTCAGGGTATTTTAGCCGTTTCTACACCGTTTTTGTGTTCAACAAAGCTGCATGAAAACTGGGTACACCGGTACATTAATGAGTGAGTTACAGGTTAATTTTGAGTCATGGCCTTTTCAGCCAATGTCTCTAACTACAGTTGGCATCAGTTAAACAAGTCATAGCAGTTATCCTCTGGTCCAGATAGGGGGGAGTGGGCTAAGTTGAGCCAAAGGGTATGTCGAGCCATCTCCTGTTGCTTGGAAATAGTAAAATAGGAGACCACTTTTTTTGGCATGCTATATTATCAAGACAGTTATGTTTCCTTCTGTTGGTTTGTAGGGATGAACAACATCTTGAAATATATGCAAATACACTAGTTAGAGACAAAACTATGATCGCCTTGATGTAGTGATCCGAAATATGAAAAATGGCTCATCTTATCCCACTCTTCCCTACCCCTTAAAACAAGAACTATTGTTTCAGTGTAATGATCTCCACCACTCTGGCATTGTGTCAAACCTATGATGAAACTGGGTTTGACAGACTACATGACCTTTCTTTGTCGTTATGCAACAGAGCTCCCTTACACCATGTATCAACCACAGCAAAATCTGTTTCACTTTTCTTAACCAGGGTGAGACCTCGTTCTCACCCTCCATCTGTTGAGGAGGATAATATTTCACTGTATGCTCATGCATATTGGATGAAGTGAAGTGTGTTGGCATGTGTGACTCTTTTCATGTGATTAGCAACATGCTTGCCTGCACAGTTGAGCAGACAACTTCATTTTCCGAATAGATATTGTCTGGACTGAGATGACAAGGCCGCAGTTTTATTCCAGCTAACAATAAATTGAAAGAATTGCACTAGCCTTTTCTTTTTCCTTTGTTTGGATAGTCTTTGTGTATTTTGAGTTCTGCTTTAGTGGTGAAATGGTTGTTAGAGCCAAACCATGTATCAGAAAAGCAGTGATGCTGGATCCTGGATTGATTTTAGTAGTTAGGGCCGACTGTAAGCTGCCCATTTAGGAACTAATGCTGTAGTACAGCTATTGTATGACATCATATGTGTTATATAAGGCGGATGAAACAGTTATGAAAGCAAATGAATCTGACAGAGTTTGAAACCTTTATTTCAGGTTATCAGGACCACTGGTTTTATGAAAGGCCTGTATGGAGAAAATGAATTGAAGTCTGATAATGTTAAGGTAAGTAAAAACACGCCACACTTCAGATTGATCTTGACTACTTTTATTACCTCTACCTTTAACTACATAAACCAAAAGAGCCTCTTTTTAGAGTATTATTAGAGTATACATTCAATGGGCATAAGCCAATTATGTGTTCAAGATCCCCGTGTTACGTTGGTCAGTCTGCAGGTGTCTGAGTATATGTGTGTGCGTGTGTGTGAGTAACTTTACACTGTTTGAGACACACTGAGCAGGAGGATCTGGCAGGACATGACTAAAGTGTCTGCCAAGGTGTCAGAACTCAAGTCTGTAGTTTTTAAGCTGATTGTACTTCAATACTGGTCAGGAGTATGGAAGGATTAAGAATGCTTTAACGCTGTACAACATATGAAGTAGCTCATTTTGAAAATCTATATTTTATTGTGTCTCTTGTCATGGTTTTTTTTTTCTTTTTTAAAACAAAATTCTGTCATTTAAAGTAGGGATGTCATTCTTTTGTTAAACCTGGATAGGCAACCTGTCGCCACATACTCGAGCAACCATCCTGAACTGTGCCCAATGACTGATACAAAATAGTGATGCTAATCCTTGATGCAAACCTGTAATGTGTTTCATTAAGCCTGCCTTTTCAAATATGTCTGTAGTGCATTATTTGCCTACATTGAATACCTGTGCGAGGTTATGTTGCTCGTTAGAAAGGGCAGCTGATTATCAGATGTTATACAGAAGGGTTGGGTGGTTGCACAGGCTACAAGTCCTTATGTTACACAGTTGGCAGACTTCTCAGATGCAGCTGACACCGCTTAACCGGGTCATTAGTCTGGAACAGATCTTGTTTCGTTTACTTGCTTGCAGTAATAAAATCATAGTACCAATAAATGTTTACTTATTCTAAAGACAGTCTTTGTCATAATTCAGGTTTTCCACATCCTCTCTCTTGCCACCCAATGAAATCCCAAAAAAGGGGTACTTGTGACACTTTTCATGCTTTGCTCCTGACTTATAAATCTTGATATTTTAAGTCAACACCCTATAAAGAAAAAGTACAGTCACATTTATTGTTGTCACTCATCAATATGGGAAACAAACTTAAGTTCCTTTACAGTAACAAGCAAATTCTGTCTCCTTTGTGCGTTCATATCTGCTTTTTTTTCTGTCCAGGATAAGGATTCAAAGATAGTCTTCCTCCAGAAAGCAATAGATGTGGTGATGCTGGTGAGTGGCGAGCCCCTGGCAGCAAAACCAGCACGTATTGTAGCCGGCCATGAGCCTGAGAAAACCAACGAGCTGCTGCAGGCCATCGCCAAGTGCTGCCTCAACAAGGTCTGTACAAGGAAACATTCAAAGAAAGCAAATGTGGTGTCATCTTCTAGATGTGTACTCCAGGGGAAACAGTCTCACTACCTTGGGGAGATCTGTAAAATACTCTAATTGAACTCTAGAGGAGGAGTGTAAACAGGCGGGCAGACGCCTGGGGGATAGTTGTTCTTTAAACTTTATTTTGATTATGTAACGTATCCTGTGTTGTTGATTTAAATTTAATCAGCCTGGATCTCCTGCAAGTCTTCAATGTCTGCTTTGAATCTATATCTGGTCACAGCTTTGACTGAGACCGCACAACTGGTTTCCAGCTTGTAAGAAAAAAACTGCAAATGCCCAAGATGATGTCAGTAGTCAGAGAATATAGCCCAAAGATTATATGTTGATATTTTAAGGAAATTAGTGATAACAACATATAAGATGATGTTTTTACAAATTATTGAGCAACTTTTTGAGTGTAGCAACATTTATGGTGCAAAGAAAATTGAGGGCATTTTCAACCAAAGCATGTACTTTATTGTTAACCTGCGAGTGCGGCCTCTCATATTTACTTCCATTGTAAAGGTGTGGTCAGAGATGTGCGTTCATTTTTCAATTGACAGAGTTTTACCATATTTCTATTGTTCCTTTGACCATAAGTCACAGCCACTGCCTGCTTCTTTTTATCATTCTTGGCTAAAAACAAGTGAGTCTGCAGTTCAAACATTTTCAAGCATACAGGAGCATAATAATGGGGATATTGCTCCCTGCTGTGTTGAACTAAGTCGAGCACACCTACTCTGGGTTGCTGTTATTAGTTGACATCCAACTGGGAAAGGAGAGAACACAAGTGTACTGACTGAGTCACAATGCACAGTTGTAAACATGAACATCAGGTTCATTGTGAAGAGCAGGTGGTGTTCTCAGCCTTGATCTGAAAACTAAGAATGGTAGATGTTTCTCATCAGGGTTTGAACCCAGGAATTCTGCTTAAATAAAACTCATCCAATATAAGTTTTAACAATATATAAAAATATTCTCCTGCATTTAATCTGCAGTTGTCAAGTGACGACGCGGTGAGGCGAGTGCTTGCGGGAGAAAAAGTGGACATTAAGACCAAGGCAAGCACCTCCAGGTCCCAGGACAAGGAAAACAGAGAGGGACGTGAGCGCCATCCTGACAGAGAGGTGAGAGTCCACAGTCAACTTAAAAATGTGGATATAAAATCTGTTATAAAATGATTTATCCTACATAGTTTAAGACATGTTCTGACTGTGTTAGTACCAAGCCTTTTAAAGCCTGGGTCAAAGAAAGAGATAACTTCTTTGCGAGGCAAGAGAGGTGTTTTTTTCTTAAATATTTATGCTTTATCTTGGCATTCACAACTTTAGGAGAGGAAAAGGATCACTGAGCGCAGCGGGAGCCGAGACAAGAAGGACCCGGACCAGCCCAAAGAGCAGGACGGTAGACACAGAGATGGAGAGAAAGAACACCACCGGGACAGAGAACGCAGTGACAAGCACCGCCGCAGTGAACAGGACCATCACACCAAAGACCGAGACAAAGACAAGAGCCGCGACCGGGATCGAGACAAGGATAGAGACAAAGGACGAGTCAAAGACAGGGACAAGGAGAAAGACAGAGAGAGGGATCGGGAAAAAGACAAAGACAGAGAAAAGAGGAGGGAGAGAGATTCTCACAGAGATCAAGACAGAGACAAAGAAAAACGAAGAGACAGAGATAAAGAGCGGGAGAGGGACAGAGAGCGGCACAAAGAGAGGGAAGAGAGGAACAAAGGCGGAGAGAGTGGCGAAAGCAAGGTACGTCACTTACTCCTACTCAAATTAACAATGGCAGGAGAAGGACTTATTTACCTATTTTGTCTCTTCTTGTTTAGGTCAGAGTGTCAGAGGAGCAACAAGGCAGCTCTGAGGAGCCCAGTAAGACAGCCAAACCCGTGCCAGCGGTAAGTGCGATCGTTACGCAGAATAATCATGTCATATTGATCCTCTGAATTCAGCCATGAGGGTGGCAGAATTTCATATATGTGAAGTCAAATAAATGAAATTTTCCGATGACTGTGTTCAACATAAATGTAGACCTTGTTCACTTTCTTTCTCCTTCTCTGTTGGACTTTAATGTGTAGGATATAATGTCCTGCTCTTTGTCTCTGCAGCCCACAGAAGCAGCTGAGAACCAGGTAAGAATCAGTGTACTGCTCGTCCTATTAGAGAAACTCAATACACTCAAAAAAAAAGGGCTGCAAGGTGGGAGCAAAGAACCAGGATGAGTTGCTCTCATTCATTATTTATCTGGTATTGATCACCAGCATAATATCAAGAACTTTATCTTCCTTATAACCACAGTGTTCTCTTCTTGCATCATATTGATAATTTCTATGAAAAGTGTTTATTGTGTTTGATACTGTACCATTCCTTGGTGTGACTGTGGCTCACTTGAGAAATATGAGAAAGAAGATAATAAATGGTTGCAAACAGGTGACTGCACAGTGTCCTAATATTATATCCCTGCGTCTCTGTCTGTCATTCTCTAAAAGTCTGAGAGTCCAGCGAGAATACCTCGGCCTTCATCTGCCAAAGGACAGAGGCGGAGACCAAAAATTGGAAGTCAGGGTAAGTCTTCCTCTCAACGCTGTGTTTGTAATACTCTAGGCAATGAAGCATAACCTGTAGTTAATAAAGAGGTCTTAACTGAGCTGTAATAATTAACAGGATGGCTCTTCGGTATGCCAAGGTAGTTGACAGCTCTCTTCTGACTCTTTTCTTCACTATTAGCAGAAACAGTACAAGAACTCTTGTACCCCTGCCCCCCCCAAAGACATTTTTAAGGTGTACAGTGCTCATTTGTTCTGCTTTTCATCACAGTCATTGTACCCCTTCCCCTTTTCTGTCCTGAACAGATGAGTCTGACAGTGAAGGGGGTAAGTGGCCTCTACTTCTTTTGTTTGTGGTGGTTTGAAAAAACAACCGCAAAGGATTTAAACAAACTCGCAAAATGTTGTCATGAAGGGAGAGTCATTGGTCTTGATTTCAAGAGCAGAAATTAACTATTGTCAGCTTCAGCGATAAAAGGGTAATAAAATTTCACAATGATATCTGGTTGATGTGTATAATAAAACGAGGCACATGTGTAAGGAAAGAAAAGGCAGAAAAATCACCACCCTTTAACTGTTAACTTGTCTAACTGAAGAGTTTGCATTCCTTTAAGATTAGGGCAAGTTTAAGTGATGGGTGCCACACTGTATGAGTAAGGGCAGTTGTGTCCTAGAAGTATACAAACAAGTCTACCTGGTTTATTCCATCAATGAAAGTACTGCACACGTGGCCTAGTTTCATAGACCTATACTAGCTTCTGCTTGTTCCTCCGCCCAGTGAGAGAGAAAATGTCCTTAAACAAACTTTTGGAGCAGAAGAAAAGGAAAGTAGAATAAAATTAGAAGGGGAAAACACAGAAATAAACCACAAGAGTCGAGGGAGCTACAATGATGAGGATGCATAAGGCAATTATAATGGAATTAAAAGAGGATAGAAAATCTGACTTGAGATAGTATGGGATCTGGTAACTCAAGGAGGCTAGAACTCACTCTATGTTACTCAGCTGATGTGTCCTTATCACTTGTGAATTATCCACAGCGAAGGTAAAAGGCACATTTGTATGCGCTTGTTTTAACAATCCATTAGGATCCATGATGTAAGGGCTGGTTTAATTTTTGCAATTTTGACGACGCTGAGCTGACAGCAGGTTATTGTTTTCTTTTACAGAAGGAGACGGTCAATCAGCCCAGAGACCTGTTCCTCAGGAGAATGGAGACATTGCAGGCGCTTCGTCTGAAATCGCCTCCAGGTCTGTACAATCGACATCCTTACGCCTGCATTTCGCTACTCTCATCATACATTTGGGAGTTTTACTTCTTTAAAGTTTGTTAAATCTTACACCTGACTATAATACCTGTGATTTGATTCATTAGGAATGTTCTGATTGGGTTTACAGCTGGGTTATGGCAAATTTACTGCTATTTACATCATCAACAAACATGTACACCACATTTAAAAGTGCATGCATTCTTAATTTGAAGTTTACAGTCTTATTTTAGTGATATTAATTATCCTTTTTAATGCAGCAGAAGAATACCCCGGCCCAGCAGTGCTCGCCCTGCACCCCCCCGTGTGAAGAGACAAGAGAGCTCCACTGACGTGACCCCAGCTGAGAGGTGATTCCATCCCACTGATTCACTCATTTTATAACAATAACTCCCAATAGAATCAATAAGAATCTCTTACATTTGTACATAGCCCCTAAAAATGTAGCGCCCCAGCCAGCAGGAGAGATGGATCCTTGCTAAGATTATTGGACCAGTGTGTGTCGGTTGCCATGGTGTTTGTAACTGTCTAATAATATCCTGTCTTTCAGGCTGTCAAGTGCCAAGCCCTCAGCACCAGTAATCATGGACGGGAAAAAACTGTCTGAGGATGAGGAGGATGAAGATGAGCAATTTGTCGTGGAGGAGGCGGCCCCTCTGCCCTCCGATGCCCCAGAGATGGAGCTGGTAAGTGCCATAAACAGCGAGCCGTTCAATTATCCAACGGGGAAATAAAAGCCTTGGTTTTTATTACTGTCATTCTGTTACAGGCGCCGGCACAAGAATTCAACAGCGACGACAAACACGGTACACACAGACACTTTTGTTTTGTGTCTTCTTCTTCTCTAACACCATATGTCCTCAAGGTTTTCTTTTTTTGCCGAATCAAACCATCTGTTAGTTCTGCGAGGAAACCGATCCCTCACTTTTTCTCTCACTGTTTCTCTCACATAAGGTGGCCTTGTGAAAAAGATACTTGAAACCAAAAAGGACTATGAATCATCCCCATCCTCCCCAAAATCTAAAGACCAGGTACGTGTATTAAGTAATTCTCTTTCATCCCCACTAGAGGGCAGTGTTAGCCTAATGCTCGCCAACTCTTCCTCATCAGGCATCAGCTGTTTTTTTTTTCTCCTCCTTCTGTGAAAGTCTGCTCTCCAGCTCAAGCGTGTTAACCACAGTGAAATGCCCAGTGCAACGCTGGTTATTATCAAAAGAGAGATATAAACAAATGGAGGGTAGAGGTGTAATTGCACTGCCCTGTAACCACAAAAATGTTCCCCTTCAGTGAAGCTAAAGCGCTAATGACCAGACAAGCAAGTATGGCCTCCAGCGGACCACACACAAATGATCTGCACATCAAGATGTCTGGAGCAAAATTAGGTTGTTTTCTGGAGTTTCTCAATATCTGAGATATGATTACATATTTCTGCCCTGAGTGTTCGCTCTCCCTCTCCTCATATGGACTTCAAACAGGGAACAGAAAATGCACAACCAGCTCTTGCTCATTGAGAATTTTGATTTCACATCAGGTTTTTTTGTTCTCATGGTCACACAGTTGGGGTTGAAAATCTAACTTTGTTGGAAGCAGAATCTTGTTTTCCAAGTTGGAACCAGTTCTTGTCACCCAAGCCTACTCACAGTATTCACAGCGCCATCTTTAGGAATAACCTGGAATCAGACGTGAACAATCAACATGCCTCCTTCTGGATCCAAACCTTGATATTTTAATAGCTTTGCTGTTTGTCTGACTAATGATTTTTCTCTGGAACCTGTTGATGGCGCTGCTGTCCTAAAGACGGCGGTCACGACAGGAAAAAAGAGTCATGTGGTTGATACCTATGAATATTTCCTTCTTTCTCCTCACCTTCTCTGTAATTCAGACTTTATTTTTGACAGAGCAGGGCTTCTTTTTCGAGATGACTCATTCGTGCTGTTGCTCATCCGTTCCCTTCGGTCAGCTTATGTATCAGCCAGGGACAGAACCATCTCCCATCCTCATTTGGAGTGTGACTCAGCGTGAATCTTACAGTTTGGTCTGTGCTCCATGGTGTGAGGTGGTGTACACTGTCTGCTTTGGGTGGTCCTCTGCACTGAGGCATACCCTCCCAGCATCCCTTCTTTACTGACCACCCTGACTCTGATGGATGAACTGTTTTGGACTGTCACTCATGCAGAAAGGCCCCCGATCTACCCCCCTCCCTCATTGGGGCCTTAGACATCATCCCTCGTAACTCACACCTGAAGTTCTGTAAGTTTAGGCACAAAAAAACTGATTTTGCTTTCGAGGCTCAGAATCCAGCGACGTGTGTTTCACAAATAAATGTAAAAAGTGAATCTGAAAGAGACCAACAAAGCAGACTTAAACAAAACCACACCGAAAAGTGGTGGAGTTATTTAGGTAATCTGAGCGCAGCCATGAAGGGTTTATCCCAATTTTCTTAATGCAGCCTTCTCAGTTTTCAAGGGCTCCAAACCTTCATTTCAGAGTATCCTGTACGGTCTTTAGAGGAAGCTTCAAACAGGTATCCCTGCACATAGGAGCTCCTCAGTCCAGCCCTCCATCATTACTGGCCTTGCCTCGTCAGCTGTATAAAGAACTGTAATGACTTCCTTCCAGACATGAAAGGGTGGAGAGGTCAGCTTAATGGAGTCATTTTTTTTTTTTTTACCCCCTCTTGTAATCACGGCAAAACACGCAGGGTCAAAAATGAAAATATTGAGCTTCCTCGTTCTATGAGGTATGACAGGTTTGAAATTTCAGCAGAGCCGGTTCATTTTCTTAGACACCGAAGTTTATCAAAACACTGTGTCCGCATGAGTCACGATCCTCCTTGATTTCAGGTACAAAGTCATGTTCATTTTAAAGACCGTTTTGTATATTTTATTAGAATCCACTCTATGTTACATTATCTCCCTTTTGAATTCACATCCTTTGACGTTTTTAATCAGTTTTTGCTTTTGTTAATGCCAACGCTCTACTTCCTCCCCGCTACACTGATGTAAACAACTGTAATTCTCAAACAGGCCAATGATTGTATTTTGCCATGTCCTTCCACGGTGTGTGTGTGACTGAAGAATTTGCTGTATATTTATGGGGATGACCCTACTCATGACCCCTCGGCACTATTGTATATTATTCCAAGATACTTCTCTTTTTATTTAGACAGGATCTGCCCTTTGCAGCAGCTGCGTTTTCATAAGATTTTTTGTGTACTCTTTTTTTCCCCCCTTTTCTTTACCCCCATCAAATTAGCCTTGATGAAGGCTTGTAATGTATAAATAAACCCCGTGGCATACAAATGGATGGCTGTTGAGTGAGAGTCACGGAGGAGAAGGGCCAGAATACTCTCTGCAGAATTGTCAAGAAAATAAATACTCCTCTCTGCAGACCTCTGTGTCTTCATAAACATCCAGTGCTTTTTGTAGAAACACAAGGAAATGGCCCTGTGGCATTCCATTAGTCATATCACTTTTGAAGGGGTCGTTTTGACTTGTTGAAGAAGCCCTCCTTAAGCACTCACATCCCCACCTCAGGCTTCATAGAATAATCTGTCTTCAAGCAGAAATCTTATCCACAAACCCTCAAAGTTCAAGAAACTGTGAAGGATCTTATTTTAATTTACTTTTTGAGATGCGTTTTTACAGTTTATCTGCTAAAGTAAAGTCAGTGGTCTCTTTGGAAGTTTCCACTCCAAGCCTTGGGTCCTGATCTCCGTTGTCTCCCCAAGGGGCAACAGTGACCTTACAACAACATCCTGTAACCTTAGTGGCCGTGAGCTTTTCTCTCCACCTCACTGAGCTGAAGCTATTTTTATGATCTAACTGAACTTTTAAATGGCTGTCTATGAAAGATAGAAAGGAAGCTCATAAATATTTTCCAGAGCAGATTCTCATCTTATGCTTCGCTGTCTGGCACACCTTCCTGACCCTCTACAGGAACACATTGTTAAAAACCATCAGGTTGTGCATCAGTGTCTTCAAAATTGACACCAGCAGCCAAAAGAAGAGCTCCCAGGAATTGTACTGCTGTTAAACGAAGACTTCAATGAGCTGTACAACATTTGAAAAAATCCTGTGTTTTACAGTTGCGTACTCTTACAGTGGAAAAGCAGTTTTGGAGCTTCACTAGCTGTGGAAATTTAGCTTTTGAATTTGACTCTAACTTTAAATTGATTCATCGTGATTCTGGCTGAAGAAGCTTTAACAGAGCTGTGTATATCTGTCTCTCATTCCCCGGTTTGTCCAAAGGGAATATGATTATTGCACAGCAGTGAGAGCATAAATGAATGAAACTGACACTGATTTCTCGCCATCATCTAGTCAGCCAGTGTCTAAATTATTATTTTTTCTGCTAATGATGCCCTGGAGGTTTCTCTGCTGCTGACAGGTTCTGTGACTGCTCCCCATTCTTCATGTCAGGAGATACTTTGAAGAATGTTTTCCTCCTGCCTCAGAAAATCCTAATAAACAGTCCATAAATCACATTTTTGCACGCTTTTCCTAATTAAGCTGATTAGGCGTGAGATGAGTGGATGAATTCAAAAATGTGGTGTTCAAACACGCCTGTGAAAACTGAATTTTATTTCCTTATTTGGCCCTTTATTTAAGGCTCAGGCAGAGAAGTAGTGCTTATAATGACAGATTTCAACTCAACAAGGAGGTTTCTATCCAGGAAGAATAAAGCGCTGGTGCAAATAAGATTAGGTATCTATGTTTTGAAGAGTTGGGATGCTGTGTAAAATGTTGAGGGAAAAAAAGTGGTGGTTTCCATCCTTGCTCGATATAAGATTTCAGCTGCTCAACTGTCTGGCGTCCACTTTGTCATAGTTTTCAAGTTACGATGCGTTCAATGTTTTCAACAGAAGTCATAACAGCAGGCGGGCCGGTTTAGCACCTGGACTCCTCTCCTACCGAGCCATGCTGTTGTCATAGGAGCAAAGTGTAGTTTGGCGTCTTTTTGGTATATAGTTTCACGTGAGGTCTTCTTGTTCGGTATTAATGTTGCCCCCTCATGTGTAAACTACCTATGCCGTCATGGATGCTGGTTTTCATCACATGATTTTCAAAAAAACTGTCAAATTTTGTTTTGTATTTATGGCTCATGTTTCAAATTACACCTGTGGAGACAGTAACACTCTCTGTGTTGTGAGTTTGAGCCCATGTAGTGATTTCCACTACAGAGCCATGTCTTTATAACGCAGTGTCGACTTAGGGACAAAAGATTATAACCATCCAGCAACAGATATCAGCCTGTTCAATGGTCTTTGACTCTTCTGACGATATTATAATAATAATAATAATAATAATAATAATGGTAATGGCAATAATGATAATGACAATAATAATAACAACAACAATAATAATAATAATAATGATAAAACAGTAATAATAATAATAACAACAATAACAATTATAACAATAACGATAATAATAATGATAATAACAATAATGATAATAATGATGATAATGATACTACTAATAATAATAATAATAAGCTTTGATGAATGTCACGTGAGCTGAAAGGTCATTAAAATGAAGACATTAAAACAAAGACATTATAAAAACCCATGATACCCAGTCAACACAGGAACCCAATCACACAAACCTGAGACCAAGGCGACTATTATAAAACATGACTAAGAAGCGTTTAAGGTTTTAAAGAAGACAAAATCACATAAAAGCAAGTCTGTAAAAATAAGTTTTAATCACTATTTATGCACGATAGTTGATCAAATCTTCAAAATCACTGCAATTTTACACTCAGGAACATTATTCTGGATTTGCTGGACTATCTCCTCACCCAGTTTTTCCACAAAGTAGTAAACCTCCTCCCCTCTGTACTTCTGAGACTCAGCTCCTCTGAAAAGCCTTTTTTATGTTAACCTGTTGTTAGTTAGCCGAATTAGTCGGGAAATAATCGTGCCAGTGTTCTTTATTAAGGATTACACAACATCTTCAGCGTTTTGTTGTCCCTGTCCAAACTGTTGTTGTTGAAACATGTTGTTGACATCTAATTAAAAATCTTTTTTTTTTTTCATTTTCAACACTTTATTTTTTGTCTTTTCAGTTTTTCAATAAAAACAGACTTTACATTATTTGTAAACCATCAAATTCTTTTCTTAAATCTACATTTTACAAAGTGTCACATCTCATGTAGCTCAAAGCAGCTCAATACATTACTCTGTATGCATTTCTCAGTCCACCTGCCTCAGGGTGTCTTGTCCAGGCCCCAGGATTTCATTGTTGTATGAGATAATAGGAAAACCTGCCCCGTCCCTCCTCTTTCACCCCCTGCTCCTCTGTGGTCACCACGTCTAAATATTGTTCTCTGATCAGGGTGAGAAAAGGAAAACTAGGAGCACACTGATCTAGTAGACCACAACAGGGACCTCCATAAAGCTGTGATTTATGTCCACCAGGACAGAGTGCACATGAACCAAGGGTCATGTTTTCACGCCAAGTTTTTTATTTTCCAACAGAGAAGCAGGGAGGAGGGGGGCTGTGGTAGCAAGGAGGACAGCAAATAGACTGAAGCCATGGGTCCTGTCTGGGCTGTGCAGACCAAACCACAGCCAGGCAGGCTGAATGAGCCGGAGAGTGTTTGTCTAGCTGCAGGGTTCACAGCGCCCAGTGGAAAGCCACCCACCTTGTCAGGGGACCGCTGCTCCAAAGCATCTCTTCCACTCACACTTCTGAAACTGCCACAAATAAGTAACAGGGTTTCAGGCCGTCGTGAGTTTGTACTTGATGGAAAACAATGATGTTTGATGTCACTCCTGCAGTGTGGTCTTGTCTTGTCAAGCTTCCTTTTTTGAATTGTAATTACTTAGCTGTTTGGTTTGTTTTAAGAGATGTCTCGATAAAGCAAATGATATATGCACCAGCTGTGCAACCATATGTGGCCGGGCTCCCCCGAGCGGGCTGCATGACAGACTGTGTGTTTTGAAGAGGAAACTGTCATTGGGTTTACACGCCGTCACAAATATGATTCCGGCCGCCTCACGAGGGCAGGTGCTCCCATCTGTGGAGCCAAATAGAATAAATCGGACCACGAGTTGAACTTGAAAGGAGGCATAAGTGTAGTAGTTGTTACCCAATACTGTAGTAAAATAACCCCACTGCCACAGCCTGTTACTAAAATAAACAAGAGCGAGAAGGCAGGTGGGGGCTGTGTGCGTCCACTGTATGCTTCGCCCGAACCTCCGCTTAGCTCGCGTGTATGTGTGGCGCTTTAGGGTTGTCGTACTGAGTGCTTTCGCATTACACACACTCTGAGGCCTTGCGTGGTCCAGCTGAGCAAACATCCTTGGGTTTGCTGCCTGCCAAGGGAGGTCCTACCCTGATACCTTCCCCTCCTTTTCACCATCAGGGGGGGGGACTGAGTGTAATTTGGATTTTCTAACCCCCCTCCTCCAACCGCACACCATACACTGGAGGCCTTCATCAGCCAGTCCCCCCTACTTTATCCAACACAATTCAGCCGCATGTTTGATCTTTATATATACAGCTAGGTTAGGAGAATTCCTGCCTAACATTTTTAGCCTTGAAATCCCAAACCACTAAATGCAGCCCTGCTCTGGCTCTGGACATTTGAGACTTTGCTGGCAAAGGTAGAATTCCTTGAGAGAGTTTATTATGTTTTGGTCTGGGGACACTTAAATGATTGTTGTGTGTTATCATACAGCTGTTAGACACCGTGTTTAGTTTTAATCAGGCCGATTATATGAAAACATGTTGGTTTATCCACGCCTGTTTAGACTCTAAGTAATTAAATTAATCATTCCTGGAATACCAGCATGTGCATTCCTCAAATGTCACTTCTTAAGATTTACTGTTGTCTCTACATCTGGCACAGAACGTGGTGTCCGAAGCAGCGAGGAAGAAGGAGCGAGACTTGGTGACGCGGGAGATAGACCGGCTCCGCGCTTCCATCCAGACGGTGTGCCGCAGCACCCTGCCTCTAGGTAAGATCATGGACTACATTCAGGAGGACATGGACGCCATGCAGGCTGAGCTGAACAACTGGCGGCGGGAGAACAAAGAACACGCACAGGCCTTGCTGCAAGAACAGAGGTGGGTCTCACACATATAACTTTAACCTGTTTTATTGCTGGTACCAGTTCATATCCAGACTATTCTTATACTGATGAGCAATCGTAAGGTTTCTGTGTATCTTTAAACTATCAGACATTGCAGGTGACTTTAATTCATCCTTAAATTCATCCTTTTTGTATATTGTGTGTGTGTGTGATGGACGCTTGTTTCTGCTACAGTTCGACAGACAGGGCAGTGGAGCCTCTGAAAGCAGAACTAGCCGAACTGGAGCAGCTGATCAAGGACCAGCAGGACAAGATTTGTGCTGTAAAATCCAACATCCTGAAGAATGAGGAGAAGATCCAAAAAATGGTGACCGGAATCAACTTCTCCTCCAAAACCTGAAGTGAGAAATCAAGTCTCTGGTGACAAAAAAGTCTTCATCTAAAATGCACTTAAGGTTTAGGAGTGAGCTGTGTCGCATACATGATGATGAAAATACCATTTTTGCCAGAGATGGTGGGACCAAACAGCACTTTGAGGGGTTTCTGTCAGAGGTGGAGCCCAAAACATACCAGAAATCATCATTCAGGTGATATTAGTTCACAAAACCGATATGATGTTTCCCCCTGGCTAACATCGGCTAACATGAAATAAAAAAAGAGATCTTCCTGCTCCGCACTCTAACCTTACATCCTCTTCTCCCTCTTCCCCTGTAACGGTGCCTTTGTGGAATAAGCTGGTGAGCAGCCCGTGACTTGAATGTTAGACTAGATAGTTCTTTTCAATTCTGGGTCAGTAATTTACTCAAAAAAAAAAAAAACAATACATGAATGTCTGTTTTGCTGTACAACAGCAACAACCAGTGGACCAAATGTTAAAACTTACTTCTCTGTTTTACTTATGAATTCAATGAGGGGCAAAAATCATCAACGTGTGGCAGGTTTCAATATCTGTAAATCACTCACT
Source organism: Xyrichtys novacula (assembly GCA_962446985.1). Classification (NCBI taxonomy): domain Eukaryota; kingdom Metazoa; phylum Chordata; class Actinopteri; order Labriformes; family Labridae; genus Xyrichtys; species Xyrichtys novacula. Next base: position 7,039,120 of record OY660881.1, on the reverse strand, counting down.
CCATGTTTCAGGGCATGAAATTAAGTTTTGAGGACTGAGCAGCCTTTATAACGATTAATGCATGTGCTGTAACCCTATTGGAAGGGCTGCACGACTATTTAACTTTCTTACATGCTAACAATGTGGAAAGAAATACGTTTGAAATCCAGGGCCTATTTTTAGAGTCCAGATAAAAATTTATTCTCAATGATTTCAACTTTTGCACATCATCTTTCTTTTTCTTTAACACTACTTACACCTGATTAGTGGTATAACAAACAGCTCTATGCTTGCTGTTAAATGTTTCTTATTTGGGGAGACAAATGACGCCCACTTAGGTGGTAATGCTCAGTGTGGCACATTATCAATGATAGTGACAGAGCATATGTTTTACATCTTACACCTCCTTTCTGATAGGTACAGTTAGTTAATTGTAGGTACAGTATCTTAAGGTATGGTACTTTAAAGTAAAGTAAAGGGAAAACACCCCATACAGAGTAGTTACCACTCTTTGTGTTTAACATCATCTCTTTATAGACTTAAAGATCCTGTGAGGAGATTTCAGCAGGTCTCTAAACAAACTGGAACAAATATTAAAATCTCCTTGACCTGAAATTAAACAAGATCATCAACAAATAGTAGGAACTATGATTTTTCTTGTAATTAAAATAAAGTGGTGAAATGCACCCTGCTGATAGTCTTTACGTGTCTGTCAGCTAAGATTATCCATGAGTGATATAATCAGCCTTTGTAAGAGATCATTAATTAGACGTGTACACTGCTAAATCACCACAAAAAGTCCCTCATATGAGCTTTTACAAACAGACACTTTCACTAGATTAATTTTTGGCTTGAAGTAATCTGCTTTACTCATGTAGTTTGTATGAATATATGAAGCAATACTTGGTCGTTAACTGCAGTAATTGTCTGGAGAGTGTAGATGTGAACCTAAAAGTAAAGATTGTCACTGTTTTCCTTATATTCCTGATGATTTCATTTCACTGTTGTCTGTATGTGAGTGAAATACACGTAAGAAAAACGCAGTCTCCATATTTTAGTTCTAGTCTCAGTGTATTAATCTGAATTAGTGTGAGTACTTTAAAATGCTACCTCTGTCAGTTTCTGTGCAGATTTGAGGCTCAGAAAACAAAGACTGCCAATGTCAGCAGGGACTTCTTAACACTTGCCATGACATCCAAGTTGGATTGATGAATGTAATCCACAATATCTGTTTAATTTTAGGAAACTAAACAGACAAGTTGTGTCCAAAAATGGTTTTATTGGTAGGTCTAAACGCACATTTATTTCTTACTAGAGTCAACATGACTATAGCTAGTCCTGGGCAGAAATTCACAGCTTCTCTATGTGTTAAAGTGGAACTCTATCAGAGGTACGTCTCGAGAAACGGATATCAATCTGAAATATATGTAAGGAACACTCACTTTGACCATTTAACAGTCATAATGTACTCTTTATTTAGTCTTTCATGTCAGTATTATGTTTATTCCATCAAATATAAATGTCAGCACTACCCTAAAATATTTCAGTCTTAAGAGCAAAACTCCTGAAAAAGAGAATTTGTTATATGACAGCACTATTTACACTGTAAACTCTTTGTATCATATCCTGTGTTTATCTTCAAACTGTATATACTGTACATGTGAAGATTGTATTATAGTTCAAATAATGATATAATTTTGTAGTGGAGTGAAATAAAAGTTACATTTCAATACTTATTTGTATTTTATTTTTACAGTAAGAAGTGTTGATTATTAAGAGTAAACAAAGCTTTAAAAAATGAACCATAATAAGAAGTTGATGTTGCTCATATTACATCTTAATCAAGATGATAACTGGTTTTGATTTTTGGGAGGTTAAGATTACTTTTTGTGGCACCTGGCACGGCAAAGTCACACTCTCAGCAGTCTCACTCTTCAAATCCAATCACACATGACTGAAGAAGACATTTGACTTCATTTCTAAGACTCTTGAATAAAGTTAGCAACAATATTCCTCCAGTAAGCAGCTGTAACTCCACACAAAGCGCATTAGGAAGCCCATTTGACAGTTATAAAGCAAGATTTGGACTAAGTATATGTGACGCAGGTGGAAGATTTAGCTGAAGCCTCTGAAAAAAGGCACCTGCTTCAGTAAAGAGCTGGCCCCGTGCTCAGCAGGTGGATTACAGACAGCTCAGTTCATGGTGAGGACTGCTCCATTGTCTGTTTCCTCCCCCAACTCTGAGGTACCTCGAGGTGAAAGTGACTTGCAATGACTGCCTTTTAAAAAAGCCCCTGCTGATTATGCCAATGGATCACGCTGCTAATAAGAGATTTAACTTTCTACTTTAACTTTCACAGTTACCCTTGTGTTCGGCTAAACAGGGAGCCCAGTGACTTTTGTTAACCTAACTCTTGAGCAGGATGTCTTTTGAGTGGTCACAATCCTCTCTGATCTCACTTCTCTACAATCTGCTCTAATTAAAGCTCCATTTAATGATCATTAAGTGTTGTAATCAGCTGTAATGAGCTGCCTACTATGTTTCCAGGTCTACTAAGAGTTTGACTTTTAATCTGGTTGCAACACAAGTGACAGTATAAAACGCAAAATTGTAATTGCAAACCAATCTAGATGGGCTGGGTCTGTTTTAGAAACCACAGCACATTAAAAAGTCCTCTACAGACTTGTTTTCTCAGAAGAGTCCACCAAAGGGGACTCGATGCACTAATGATCTGTCCCTTTATTCAAAGATCACTACCAGTAATAAAACATGTCGACAAAGTACAACATTAAAATTTTTCCATAAACAAAGTTACTATATTAAGTCCAGTTTTGACATTGAAGTTAAACAACCTCCAGCTGTGTCTTGTTATGTTGGGAGCCCTTAGTATACATGCAGCAAAGACTGTTAACGCAAAGACAAACACTTTTCTAAACTTACAAAATGTACATTTTGTCTGTAAATCTGTAAATAAACAAATGATACTTCTAAAGTCTTACAAACAAACTATAGATACATATATAATTAACATATTTTAGCAGGATAACGTCACTCACTTACACGATAAGTAGAAAACTTAAAGGGATATTCCAGCGTAAAAATAAGTTATGGTCAAAGACACCATAATACTGAGTTAGACACCTCGTTGATTACCGGGTCTGCTCAGTAAATTGGGGTCAGTGAGTGATTCGGTTACTGAACGTTTTACACTGAACATGCACTGTTCCCTCGGAAACCACTGCAATGATAGGACGCTGCAGGTTTCATGCACTACTTGTTACATGCTGTGTCCTATTGTATGCAAGTTGTTGTGGCAATTCAGCAATAAAAAAAAGTTTGTTTTGTGTGACAAAAATGATTCCAGAGAGTGTAGTTCAATGCGTGATTCGTTTACCAAGTGACTCAGGCTTCGGTGCATGTGGTCCCTCACTTGTCGGCTGCTGGCCTGGCAATGCTGTTTCTCACTTCAGCTCAACTGAAGTGAGAAACGAATGAATCACTCGAGGAAGGGATTCGGTTCAGTACATTCACTTAAAAGATTTGGTTTGGTTGAATGAATCAATCACAAATGAAAAGTGCTATATAAATATTGACTGATTGATTGATAAGAAAAAACAAACAAAAAAGTAGGTCCAATACTATTTTTTTTGTCATAATTCTGAGAAAAAAAAGTCAGAATTCTGAGTTTAAAGTCATAGTTTTTCATTTTTTTCTCATTATTCTGACATTAAACTCAGAATTCTGTCTTTATTCTCAAATTATTAGGTTGTTTTTTTGTTTCTGAGTTTTAAAATGACGTTTTCTCAGTGCGAATCACTTGAGGAAGTGATTCGGTTCAGTATGTTAAATCAAAAGATTCGGTTCTTTTTAACAAATCGTTTGCAAACGAAACAACACGACTTTGTGCTACATGGTTGTGTATGAAAAGTGCTGTATAAGTAAAGACTGATTTAATGGTGAGAAAAAACAACAAAAGAAGGTCCAATACTATGTTTTTATCATAATTCTGACCAAAAAAAGTCAGAATTCTGAGTTTGAAGTCATAATTTTTACTTTATTTCTCATTATTCTGACTTTAAACTCTTTTTTTTTCTTAGAATTATGATTAAAATAAATAATATTGGACCTTTTTTTTCCCCTAATCTTCTTCCGTAGAACTCAGCTTTCCCATTGACTTAATGTTTGTGATGTATGGAGGTATTTATGTGAACTGATTGATCTGGAAACAGTTTGTCTGGATGTTTTTTCTTGTTTTAGAGAGACGTCCCCTTTAAATCCGTCCAGCTGAGCGTAGGCAGGAAGTAGCGCAGAGGACTCAGCTGACGCCGTCATCAACACGGTCACGTTTGTTTATTTTGATGGCTCTTCTCTGATTTAGACCGTCCTGATTACCGTTTTTCTCGGACACCGGAATCCACCTCCCTCCGAAGCGCTATTTCCAGCCTGACGGTGTGACATTTCAGGATCATGGCCGACGGTCAAGAAGCCGATGTCGACGACCCGCCCAGTATCAATTTCCCTCCGCTCATCACTGTCTCTGATCTGCCAAGTGCCACTGCTGCAGGTAACCGGGACTGAATGAGGAGAGAGGACAACAATGATTCATCAGACCTGTCAGGGGAGCGGGTGGCCTCTGTCTTACTGTGTCTGTGTGTGAGAGAGAGAGAAAGAGGACGGTGGATGAAATGTCATGCAGAGTTGAGGAGAAAGCATAAACAGCAGAAATAGATGTGTTATTGAGGGTGGTTGCTGTGTAATAAGGTGTGGCCCTCGTGGATAAATGGGTACAGCATGTCTGGAATAACAGGGGTGTGAAACAGTGACTCACACTGCGCATTCCTGCTGCTATAGCCCATAAATTAGAGAGATACTAGAACAGGAGGTGACTGTTAGAGCCAGTATGCATGTTTACCATCATTTTAAGTGTTTGCAATATCATGAACTGAAGGTACTTTGATCGGAGGTGCTTACAGTAATCACATTTATGTAAATAGTGTTAAATAGCATGTGCATTACGGCTTAATAAGGGAGCAATATAACAAGGATTTCTGCACAGATAAGTAGTAAAAAAGTGTGCAGTCTGAACAGAAGCAGCTCTCCTCTAAAATGCTGGATTCTCATATTACCTCCGTACCGTAAATCATAAATTCACTTAAAGATCTGCTCAGAGGAAGCTTAGCCAAATCAATTATTCATTCACCAGTTTTTAACATTATCAGTCCTTTAGAGACTTACTGTTATGTTACTTTTAGTTTATGGAAAAGTACAAGTTTAAATTCTACTACAAACTTCTGTTTGTTGGTGTAACGTCTGTGTCCTCACCAGGCCGTAACCTGAAGGAATGGCTACAGGAGCAGTTTTGCGACAAACCCCTGGAGCAGGACGACATGCGGCTCCACAACGCTGCCTACGTCGGAGACCTGGACACCCTGAGGAACCTGCTGCAGGAAGACAGTTTCAGACGGTGGGAGGAAACGACAATAACAGTTATTGTGTATATTGCACTTGGAGCCAGGTTTATTTATGGAGCTTATTACCTGTGAGAGCAAGTGCAACTTCAGCGATAGAATCTCTCAATCAGAGGGTTGGCAGTCTGAGCCCAAGTGTCTCCTGTCGAAACACACAGAGCTCCTCAAAAGGTCCCTAGTATGAACACTTTCACACAAGCGCTTTTGCAGGAAACAATACTTAGATTTTTTTAAAGGGTATTTTTTCATGCATTCTGCCTTTATTAGATAGGAAAGAGAAGAGAGGGGGGATATGTGCAGCAAAGAGTTGAACCAGCAGCTGTTAGGACAAGGTCTGTAGCCAAAATAGAGTCATCATTGGGTAGTTACTAGTTTTTAGTTAGTTTGTTCTGGATTGGATAGATTGTGTCTTTACGTTTTTCACAATTAAATAAAGGTGAAATCACTATGGCATGTCAGCAAAATCTCATTATCATGCATCCCTGAAGTGAAATACTCTGGATTTGTTCTCAAAGTTGCCATGAATGTGTTCGAGGGGTAAGAAAATGCAGTATTCGGTTACGTTTTTGGAGGCCTTCACAATAGTCTTTGTTCATCGTTGATCACTGTATCCATCATGTCACTGCAGAGCCGGCAGCTTGTGTCCAGAGTGTTCTTGTGTGGCAGTAAGTGGTTTGTGGTTTCAGTGCTAAGGGGGTTTGTGTGGTGGGTTTGCTGAGTGACAGCCTGAGAGAGAGACGTGTTGTACAGAATACGTCCTTCCACTTCTGCACCACAGAACAGTCCTGTAGAATTTAACACACTCCATATGCTGGGTGCTCAACCCTCATGGCCTTAGAGCGCTTTTCCCACTGTCCCTATATAAGTGCGTCCATACAGGTCCTGAGACTCATAATGCAGTGTCACAGCCGTAGTGTTGGGGTCAGAACTCGATAACCCTAATCTGACAGCTCTCATATTGCAGGACTTCGATACGCAGCCAATGGTTATTACCATTTCTACCATTAAATCCTCTGTGTGGAGTTTTGATGTGGTGATAAAACAGACTTACATCAGCAGAAAAAACAACACACCATCTGCAAGATGATTGACTGTACTTTTTAATGCCTGTAATCAATGTAGAGGAGTGGGTGTCAGACTAGATGACTGACAGCTAAAGGAAAGAGCGAACACTTTGACCTCGAGTTGATTTTTCATGAATTCAAATATACTTTAAGATGTTGCACCACATATGCACAACAAAGAAGAATCTGCATTGTCAGCTCCTCACCACTCTCCTTCCTCTGTCTCTCCAGGCGCATCAATGAGAAGTCTGTGTGGTGCTGCGGTTGTCTGCCCTGCACTCCTCTGCGGATCGCAGCCACAGCCGGACACGCAGCCTGCGTGGCTTACCTGATCGGTGAGGGCGCAGAGGTGGACCTGGTCGATGTTAAAGGTCAAACTGCCCTCTACGTCGCCGTGGTTAACGGTCATCTGGACTGCGTCAGGATCCTTCTCGAAGCGGGGGCTGATCCCAATGGAAGTCGCCACCACCGCAGCACCCCGCTGTACCACGCAGCACGTGTGGGACGTCTGGACATACTGCAGGAGCTCATAAGGTTAGGTCAGGAGAGGCTAAGTCTCAAAGCCAGCTGCACTGAAACGCTGACTTGTGTGGTTACAGTCAGTGCCTTTGTTTTCTTTTACAATTTTGGTCCTGTTTTTGTTTGTGTAATGAATCCTCCACGGGTTAGCATTTTGAGCCAATGATAGCCGTGTGATGCAACGTTTTCTCCTGCTTCAGGCACCAGTTGAGTTATTTCTTGCACAAACAGAGGTGTAATCTGCTCCAGAATACACAAAATTACATCTTTCCGTCACAGGGTTCTCACCAATAACAACCTGCCTGTTGTTTCATGACAACATTTCCTCTTGGTTTTAGCTGTATCCATGTTCCTCCTGTCCAGGTTCAATGCTGATGTAGACATGGACCACCAGCTGGGTCCCCGGCTCCTCTTAAGTGCTCGAACCCTCAACACCCTCGTGGTGTGTCCTCTCTACATCAGTGCTGCCTACCACCACCTCCCCTGTTTCCGACTGCTGCTCCAGGCCGGAGCTCAGCCTGATTTTAACTACACAGGACCGGTCTGCCACGAGGCTCTGACCCGCGGCCTGGCCTCCTGCCTGCTGGATGCTGTGCTGAGACATGGCTGCGAGGTGGCCTTCATCTACCTGCTGCTGGACCACGGGGCTAATCCTGCTCTTGTGCCCTGGGACGAGGCAGAGCTGGAGACTCCTAATCGGAGGAAGGTGGATCCAGAGGCACTGAAGGTCTTCTTGGAAGCAAGGAGTGAGTAAAACCTGAAGACATGCCGGCATTAATGAGAATTAAAGGGATATTCTGGCGTAAAATTAATTTCGGGTCAAACACACCAAAACACAGAGAGATAAATGTCGCCAACCGCTTGCTTCTCTAGTCATACCAACTTTAGTAATGACCGCATGATAGGAATATGCAGCAGTCTGAGGAGCCATAAACAAACTTCAACCAGAACGGCACTCTATAGCCACAAATAATGCTCAGAACAGCACCTAACTTCATCAACAGTACATACAGGGTCCCAGCCATAGTACTACCCACCAAACATCATTTTAACTTTGCCTAATTTCTTTAGCAAAGAGACTAAACACAACTCACCTACTCTCTTCCAGCAGCTGCTTGTTTGTAGCGAGATCTCGACCAGTCGATTACGAACTGTAGCGGAGTTTCACAGTTCAAGGAAGAACATTTATGATCATTACTTTATCATTTCCTTGAAGTAATAATCACCATATTAATCATTTTTCACTGCAGACACGGTAGTTCTTCTGTCTTAGTGTCTCGGTCTGATTGCATTTCCATGAAGAAATGATCATAAATGTTCTTCCTTGAGCTGTGAAACTCCGCTACGCCCACAAACAAGCAGCTGCTGGAGGAGAGTAGGTGAGTTGTGTTTAGTCTCTTTGCTAAAGAAATCAGGCAAAGTTAAAAAGATGTTTGGTGTCTAGTGCTATTGCTGGGACCCTATATGTACTGTTGATGAAGTTAGGTGCTGTTCTGAGCATTATTTGTGGCTATAGAGTGGCATTTTGGTTGTCTCTGTACTGCTATCTGCGATCGTTACTAAAGTTGGTATAACTAGAGAAGCAAGCAGTATACAACATTCATCTCTCAAGGGGGTGTCTAACTCGGTGTCACGGTGTGTTTGACTCTAAATTAATTTCACGCCGGAATATCCCTTTAAGGCTTGACGAACCAAATTAGGTTCAGTGTGGGCGTTCTGACTGGTCTGCAGCCCCTTCGAGTCCTGACACCTCGCTTCCAAAACTAGCATTGGCTTACAGCAGTTTGAGCTCCATTTGCTCTTATGCTCTTATTTCCAACTACATACTAACTGCTGCAGACTCAGAGCACTTTATGCTCATCTTTTTCCTGCTCCGAATGCATCAACTTCAAGATAAAATATCTCACTCACTGACAGCTGCCATTTTAAAGAGATAACTGATGCCGTTCACTTCCCCCTGTCATAATGTTGTGGCTGAAAGGTGTTTATCTGCATCCTTGGTGCAGACACACTTCCATCTGGTTCTTGTCAGGAGTGGCACCATTATTTACCTATTTATGAAGCAGGTTTGACACAACGACTGACGGTGCAGAGATGTGCTTTTGCTACTGATTTCTAACATCACAATCATGTCTGCTGCAGCTCAGTAGTTACATGACCAGCAGGGACTGGTGTTACCTGGACTGAACCGTGTTATCATGTCAGGTTATAATTAACTCAAATCTGTTAAAAAGCTTCTGCTGCTAATCAGACCCACCTTTACTTTTTTTCCCCCCTTCAGGAAACCCGCGAAGGCTCACACACCTGTGTCGCATCAGGATCCGCAGGACGCTGGGTAAAAGCCGTTTAAACCACATAACCTCATTACCACTACCGCAGCCCATCAAGAACTTCCTGCTCCACCAGAACTGACAACCATCCACCAGAACTCCTCTGATCCGAACTCAAAAAAACACACGGGATAGAACTTTTTAATCCAAATTTGCTTATAATTTTCCAAAAATAGAGATGATTGAAATTCTTTTCCAAACATTTCGAACAGTTTTGTGTCATCAGGGAAGAAAGTCATTAACTCATAGAAACTAAATGTGCTTCTGAGTGTTTGCCTTGTTAATCCCCCCCTGATGTGTTCTGGTCCTGCTTCATGTAGCACTTTTCAGCTTAGAAGCCATAATGTCGTTAAAACTGAAAAGCAATGACTCCAACATTTCACGTATGAAGTATCCTCTTACAAAGCAGAACAACACACATCGGTTTAAACTCGGGTTTTTAGGCGTTTTACCAACTCCCGGCCAGTGTGAATAACAAAATATGAAGGAAACAGCCTGAATTTAATTTAATTTGCCTCCTATTTCTGCTTCATTTCAGCATTATGCACTTTAAATTGACTGGCACTGGAGATGCTGTAATGCGGGTTAGAAAAAACTGCGAGGACTGGTGTTCTTTGTTCACATTTAGAGCCGGGGTGGTAGTCGTTTTACTTTTCAGCCGTATGCCTTAACACTGAATTTTGAAAAAGCAGCCTGAGACCTGAATTATTTTAGAGACTGTATCAAAGTAAAAGAAGTCAAAACCTTGATTTGAGCACCTTACAGTCCTGGATACTACCTGGAACACTCAAACAGGGAGAGGTTTACATCATGCATCCTATTACTTTTCCTCGTGTAACAATCAAAACCTATAGAGGAAACTTAGTAACATGTACTGCCTAAGCATATTTAAAAAGCTCTTTCTGTTATAGAAACATATTTATAATGATAATTATAATATTTGATGTATTGTAATTTATTTAGAATCGATTGCACCGAAGTCTACTGTGCATGTCTGTTGCAGAGTTTTGTTTCATTTCTCTACATTTCTATTGGTAAACATGACATGTCAGTGAATTTGGCGTTGTATATTTCATCCGCCTGTGCATACAGTAAACGTGCAATAATTCTACTTTCTCTGCTGTCTGATTTTTTATAATCTAAGGCTTTCACACGACTAAAAGGAAAGCAGATCGTCTTGTTCTGTTGCAGCGACCGCAGGGGAAGTATTTCTTTTCCTGTCCTCGTAACCTCCTCCAAGATCGTTTCTAGTCCAGATAATCTGAGCCAATATCACTGACAGAACGTCCGCAGTTAAGGTTCGGTTGTGTTTAATGAAAGAAAATCACCGCTCTCTCAATTTCAAGGCAACAAAACCCACAATTGATTTTGGATGCGGATCCAGCAAAGTTCCGGCGCACTGTTAGTTAAAAAAAACCTCTTCAAGGAAACTCCACTTCAACATAGTGTTACAAGTTGCTAGCTTGGGATTGTTAACTTTTTATTTTTCAGCCACAAGAGCTCATATTTACCACTGAGTCATGGATTTAATACGTACGGAGGCTTTTTTCTGTTTCCAGAATGGGTTCTTAAATGTCTTTATTAAACAGGAACAGTGAAGGAAAGGCAAGCGGGAGCTGTATATGTTCTGCAGGTTTTATACACCGAGGCAAGAGCAATAAAAGCATCTAGAGACACAGAAATACTATTAAAAAGAGAAGGAGTAAAGATTTACAGGTACAGTGTGGAGAAATGGAAATATTTAGACATGTTATGGACAGATTTAGATGGAAACGCTCCCTTACTCACCTCTTCAAGAAGTTCCTGTAATGCATGATAGGCGATACTCAGTTTGTTGAGCTTGAAGTTTCTGCGTAGAACAAACTCTTTTACTCCACTCACTAAGCACAAAAACAAACATGAATGTACAGTAGTTTGTCTATTCTTTGACACTGTAGAAACATTTCAGTGCAAGTTGTTGGCCTTTGTAGAAGGGAGTCCTGCTCTGTGTGTAGATAAAACATTATGTACATAAAACACATTCTGACTTCATATTCAGGAGATTACAAATGTCTTCTGAGAGATTATTCCAGGTTTTTGCTACATGATATCAAATCCTGCTTCACTGGGTTTCACAGAGAAGAGGGAATATCTGCAGGTCCACAAGGAGAGGAGCAGTCAGTGGGTTAGGGTTAGAGTTTTCTTGAATGTACACTACAGGCCAAAAGATCAGATTTGTACAAAAAAAGAAAACATTTTGACTATAATTATTGGGTATTTGAGTTATTGTTGCTTAGACTTTGCTTTCTTTAAAGTCACCTCCTCTGGCTTTAACAACAGCTTGGCATATACCAGGCATTCGTTCCAGGGATTGCATTCTAAGCTTTCTTAAGTTCATTAAAAAGAGACTGCTGATTCGTGAGACGTGTTTTTCTGACCGATCGATCCAATTCATCCCGCACAAGCTCAATTGGAGAAAGGTCTGGAGACTGAGGGGGCCAAACCATCTTTTGAAGAACACCTTCCTCTTCTTCTTTGTCTAGGTAACCCTGACAGAGCTTGGCAGAGTGCTTAGGGTCATTGTCTTGCTGCAAAACAAACTTATGAGCCACAAATCTGAGTCCAGATGGAACAGCATGGTGCTGGAGGATGAAGTGGTACTGCTCCTTCTTCGTAATACCCTTTACTTCAAACAAATCTCCTTCTCCATCACTTGCAAAACATCACCATACCATGGAACTACCACCTCCATGCTGAATTGTGGGTGTAACACATGGTGCTTTCAGACGAATTATGAGTTTTGTCCGATTAAGCTGTGCATGTAAACGCACTGAGTACAGGAGAGAGTTTTCATGCAGTAAGGACCAAAGAAGTCCAATCTGAAAGCCAGTTTTATGACCACAGAGTTTATCTCTCTTCTTTTGTTTTTCTTTGGAAAGTGGATAACCTTATTTATACAACAAAACCCACAGCGCCCAAGACGCCACAACGGGGAAGTTTGAATTAATCCAAACCCTCAATCCCTTGAGTTCCCCTGAAAAGACAATAAAAGGAAGTTTGAGTTTATGCAAATTTCTGTTTTATTGTGAGTTTCCCCCATTATCCTCTGGGTTGCCACAGTAGCCAGTGTATAAACCAGAGTAATGTAGTGTTGGCTACATGGTCTTTAGTTTTTAAGACTCTTGTTGGACATTTTAAACACGTCAAAGTTGCCGAACCGCTGAAAGCCCTGCGGGTAAACCATTACCGTACTTCAATTTGCTGGAAGTGAACGTACGCATCAGCCTTTCAAGGTCTTGTTTGATATTCATCCCTCTTTAAATGGAAAAAGCAGAGGAAGTTATTGATTTGATGTGGCTGCAGAAACCTCGATCAGAGTCCAGTGAAGGAGAAGAGCAGACCCTATTAGACACTATTTAAAAGGAGTTCATGACTCAGTGGAAGGACCCAGCTCTCCTTGTTGTCTTGTAACTCCTGCTATCCTCAAGAGGAAGTTTTTACAGCGTAGTACAATGGGGTCAAGACTCTGGGAAGGGTCATTTGTTATATTTATGAAGCTGACAAAAGTGTCATGATTTTTGAGAAACCCACAATTTGACAAAAATCCAACTGGCCCCGTGGAAAATGAAGAGCCTGGGAACCCCGAGTGGAAGCAGCAGGGAGCAGAAGGGGCCGAGGGGAGCGGAGGACTCTCAGTCCAAAAAAGTCTGGCAAACACTTAATAAGATGGACTATACTCTTTTACTGAAGACGTCTTCGGAGTGTTTCAAGATACTCTGCAAACACTAATGTTCCCACGTGTCCTAGAAAACAGTCGACCAATTTTCCAGACATGGGAAATAAACTGAAAATGAGAGGAAACAAATCCTGTAGCTGTTTTGAGTCGACACAAGTGTGTATTTGCATTTTTCTATGATCGGTTTGTCAAAGACTGCACAGTTACATAACAAACTGCCTGATGGTGACAGGTTTGTGTGCATGCTTGTGCACAAAAATGTCACAGGAGGTCCCTAGATGGCACTGTCTTCCTTTCAAGCATGGCAGACCTCTCCATATCTTCTCTCCTCTCACTTTCCCCTCTTCTCGACCATCTTTGCTTTTGTCGCTCGTTTATCATTCCCCTCATCTTCCTCTTTTTCCCCCATCCCTCCACTTATCCTCCATATCGGCCTCCTTTGAGCTCGCCGCAGGAGCTGCTGCGGGCCCTCAGCATGTGTCCCTGAGAGCCTCATCCTTTCAGAACTTGTTTGAGCCGGTCTTTCATTAGCAGAGCTCACACACACAGACAGAGAATAAGCCCATTTGCATCAGTGCAGAGTGGAGCAGGGCTTGGACAGTTTGGGAAACCACTATCTTCCTGTGGGGAGTTTCCATTGCGAAAGAGTCCTCTTTCAAGTCAAGCTTGTTTTATATGACAATTTATTCAAAGAGGAACCCCACTACGTTTACCATGAGTACATCTATTAAAGAGTTATTGGAGATATTTCATTTAACAAGTTTTATTCTTTAAGAAGGTACCACTGCAGAGAGGAAAAATGATAATGAGGACACATTACACGCACTCCTCTTTTGAGCGCGTAACAGGAAATTCTCTTTTATTGGTCGCAGCTTTATCCATAAAAACCTCAAATCATGATCAGCATTAGCAGTATTTCAATGTGGTTTTCTTTGCAGCAAAAGAGAAACAGAGACGGTAAAAGGTTTATTCCTTTAGAAAAATCACTGGGAGCCTGGAAAAGCTGAATGGTGTTGTTCATTCCTGAGTTTATTTGCACCACAAACTGCATTAAAAATCTCTGCAGCCTTTGCTAATATCACCGCAGTGTTCCGCCTCGACCCGGGACAAGCGTGCAAAGGGATGTAAAATAAAGTGCAGCTCGCTTCACGAGGAGACCACAGCTTTTGAGATGTGGATGAAAGGTTGTTTCCATGCGTTTTGGTGTTTTTATATAAAACACTGCAGGAGGAGCCTGTTTGTGTAAAAGAGACTCGACTTTATGTTTGTTTATGTGAGGACTCACCTGCAAGTTGTTAAGTAGTTCCACCACATTCACTTTGTGTCTGAGTCGTTATCAGGCGGCCTGCTCTCCTGCACTTGCACCATTTGATAATTGCCGCGCACTTTAATTTCAATGATCTCACTCCTCAGGCGCTCCGGAACTCTTAGTTTCCTCCAATGACCGCATCGCTTGTGTGTTTACCGCTGCCACACACACTGCCACACACACACACACACGCACACATTCAGGTGTCCTCCTGACCAAGTGCAATTCCAAATTAATCACGCTCAAACTCTGTTTTTCTTCGTACCACACAGTGCGAGTAAAGGAATTTCTTCAGCAGAGTGAAGTTTAATATGACTCACAGAAATGTCATGTAACTGAGTTTGTCGTTCAGCCTTCCAAGAAAAGCAGCCTTTTCCGCCCAAGCTCATGTCAGATCAATTAAACAGGAAGGCCTGGGTGTGTGGATGAAGGTGTTTAAACATACTGATCATTTTTCATGTTGGTGTCATGCTGTATCCCAGCACATCTGGATCAAAACTGCACATCTGGGAGCCGCCGTTCAGGCCGTCTTGGTCTACAAACTACTGATTGTCGTTTAAAGCACACACACGAAGCAGGTTCCTTCAGCTTTATTGATCTAATTAAGTTGTATCTGGGAGGAACTATTGGAAGAATTTTCACTCATAAAAGCGGGCTTTAATTAAAAACCTCAGAGGGGCTTAATGAGTCTTTATTTGAATGTTTTCCAAAGGAGCCGGCAGTCATGAAACGTGGCGAAGAGGCAGGAAGGATGTAAAGTGATTGCTTCTGTAATTACTGTCACAGTCTGTAACTTGGCTCTCACAGCACGCTTAATTAGTTCCCTCTCATTTGAGAGATGTTTCACCGTTGCGTGTGTGCTGCAGCTCCCCTGTCTGCTCCGGCTTTCCAGAACAATGAAGCTGTTGAAACCTGGAGAAAAATTTGCAGTCCAAAAAGGGGGTACCATGAGCAAAAAAATACATGGCATACTGCACTAAACAAATATTCTCCAAGTTCACTCATTAACAGCGATGATTGGAAATGAGCTATGAGCCTGGTGTTGAAAACCGACTTATTATAATTGTACGGTTCTGTTAAATAACACTTTCTGGAGAATCGTCAGCTCACTTAGTGCAAAAAAAAAAAAATGAGAGTTTGATGAAAAATGTGCTGACTTAACACCTCATCAAGAGGCTGGTAAGTGTAATATGACATTGAGATATTTGCTGTTTGAAATACTCTGTCCGTGCTGCAGTGTTACATGCATGTTTGCCATGCTGACTGCGTGGCTCAAGGGATTTCAAGGCTGGTCTGGTTATCGTCAACAACCACTATTGCAGTGAAGACTGATGACTTTGGACTTAATTGCGAAATTAAAAAGAAGCAGCTTCATGTTCCCTTGGATTAGTTTGGAAGTCCAAAACATTATTAACTTGGTGCTTGGGGTGTCCGATACGATACCGATATTGCAGCCTTCAGTATTGGCTGATTCCGAAATTGATCCGATATTCGCACAAACTTGTACATGACAAGTTTTGCGCTCTGCTGCAACGTCTTTTTCGGACTTAAACAAAAAATACTGCCACATGACCAACATCACTCTTACTCCTTGCGATTTTGTTAGTACCTTAGTACAGTGGTTCTCAACTGGTCTCACTCTAGGACCCACATTTTCCCATGGTCCTTAAGTCACAACCCACTTTTAACCAAGCAAATTTACTTTTAATGAAAAAAACTTTAAAGACTCAAATCTTTAACATAAATACACCCGTTTTATTGAGTAAAGTGCATTTCAGAGCACATGAACTGAGGACGACAACTACTGAAGTTGAATATACAGAAAATATAAAATATCAAATTGCACAAGATAAAGATTAAAAAACAAAACAAAACAAACAAACAAACAACAAAAAAACAACGACCACCACATAATGTGTGCCTTTCAAAATACGCTATTTTTCAAAATAAAAGACATGTCAAACATCAGATGCGAATTAAATATTAATTTTTTTGACCAGCTGTTTGCGACCGATCCAGAACGTCTCCACAACCCACTTTTCGGTCGGGACCCACCAGTTGAGAACCACTGCCTTAGTATACACTGTTGTTGTGATTATATGGGCTTTACATGCTGGATTGAGGTGCCAGAGCAGAGTCTGGAATGGACTACTTGTATCGGAGTGCTGATATCGGAGATTCTAGATGCAGCCTGATATAATCCGATATTTCTTTTTTTTACTGATATCCGATATCAATATTGTATCGAGACATCCCTACTTGGTGCATGCACAATTCATATACACACTGGGTGTCTTGCCCAAATTGAAGTAATGTCATCTTAACAAAACTTATATTTTTGCTGTCCCCTGGAAGACAGACATAATAGAGCTTGTGAAAAATCTACACTTTGGAAAGTATTGCAAGTGTGCCCTTTCACAGAAGTTTCTAAAATGTTCTGGATGGGCTACATGTGTGAACGCAAACTGCTGTAGATTTCACCTGCTAACTTTATTTGTAATCTTTCTACTAGCTCCCTACTTGGGTTTCCACAGTGATAACTGACATTTTGTTAATATTCACAGACTATCATGTTGCCGAGATTACTAACTTTCTTGAAACTTCCACGTTCTGTCCTGATATGCAGGTTGAATAAACACAACAATCTGAGTGAGTTTTACAAAGCTACACGTGAACAACAGACATGTCGGAACAAACAGACTGTTTTTCCTCATCAGCTCTGACTTTATGTTGTGTATCTGACTTAGTGAGCCTGGGGATCAGTTAATGGCAGCATGACAATGTCCATTACACCAAACTACCCATGTTTAATTACTTCCGTAGAGCTGCACTGCTCATGGGAAGGATTTTCCGCCACAGAGAGGATCCCGTGGTTGGGAGAGGGAGGGGGTGTCTTGGATGGGGAACAAAGCTGTAGAGCTGTCGTGGACGTTGGGGTTAGAGGGATTGTGGGCCCCCCTCCTCCTCCTCTTTTCCTCTTTCTCGTACCCCTTCGCAAAACAGACCAGGAACCATTGGGCAGCTTCCCAAAACCGCTGCCTGACAACAACATGGGCAAAAAAGAAACCCCAGTTAAACAGAAGAAGGGAGAAGAGGAAGAGAGCCATTCGGTGGCCACCACTGTGGGAATGTTGTAAACTGTGCTTTTCAGAGGCCTTGGGAATCCCACACCAGAGCTGGAACCTGCGGGCATGGAAAACGGGCCTGGCCTGCCTCCCCTGAGAGAGGAGATGTCAGATGCAGAACAACATCACTTGATCACTTGGTGTGGGGGGCGCTTGCAGTGACGCACTTTGTCTTCTATGCAACAGGGGGGCAGTTTAACACAAAAAATATACATGTTACACAACAGGGGTCTTTGCATGAGATATAGAGGTACTCTTTGCCAAAAACACTGTTGCACTCAACACCTGGAACAGAAGAAACTGTTATTTCAGCTTTCCAGAGAGTCACTCTATTCTTACTTTAACCAAATCACACTTTGTACTGTACAACGGACCAAATACAAGGTGCTTAAAGTAGAAGAAAGTCTCATTATGCATAAAAACTTAGCAGTGCAGCTTGTAATTCAAAGACTTCACTTGAAGCCAGAGCATAAAACGTTTGCTGTTAGAGCCTCCTTGTGGTTTTATTCCACCGCCCACTCAACCTCCCTCCAAGAACTGTTTGTCTTGTATGGATCTTTGTGGTCTCAAGGTGATGAATCATACAAATGGAGATGATAAAAAAAACCTTTGTGAGGCAGCCGTTCCTCAAAGGCATTTATTGTTTTTTTGTTGTTTTTTTTTTAACTGGATTGCGCACATAAAAAGTACCATAAAAAATTCTTTACAGCCCTAAAGCTTCAGACCATGCAACTCCAGAATCACCCTATGTTTACTGTACACTGTCACGTTGTTTTAGACAGCTCTAACATGTGTTTCTACATCAGAGTCTGATTCAAGAGATTCTTATTGGAGATTTGAACTATTGATTAAGTAATTAGACTGTGTACTGAGACACACTCATGGATTCTGCTGCTGTGGGATCGCTGCAGGTGAAATGAACTTAAAAAAAAAAAACTAAACCTGCTTTTAATCTAATTTCAACCTGCCAAACATCTTGATCTCAGTGGTTAAGTCACTTAAGTTGCTAATATAACCGTTATTGTACAACCACTCATGTAGGGATACGGCTCAACTTACCCCATACACGGGGTAAGTTGACCATAAGAGACCACTTTTTTTTTTTGGCTAAATTATCAAGATAGTTATGTTTACACTCATTCTGTTGGTTTGCAGGGATGAACAACATCTTGAAATATATGCAGATACACTAGTTAGAGATAAAACTATGATTGACTTAATGTAGTGATCAGAAATATGAAAAATGGCTCATCTTACCCCACTCTCCCCTACTGGTAGATGTAAGATTGGACTCCCTTGTTGTCATTAGTGGCTCTTTCATAGGACTGGGCGATTATATGATCGGGATAAATGATCGTGATAAATTTCAATTCGATCGAAATAGAGCGGAAATGTGCGTCACAACAGCCAATCAGAGTCGAGCTTTTCCTGCTCACTTTTGAAAGTTACCGGAGAAGTAACCAGGAAGTAAACACCGAACGTGGAGCTAAACGCGGAGCTGAGGGCAGCAAAGTAGATGTCCGCCATGACTTTGATTCATCCTCCAAAGATGAGAAGAAAAGTTATTCCACTTAAGTTGTGGTTCGGGTATCTCCAAAGTGACGTCGAGCAACTACACCGATGTGTAAGGTAGGCTGAGGCACGAATAGCATTAGCAGTTTAGCCACAACTAGCGTTACAGCCATTAGACCAAAGTAATCAATCATATCATCTATGTTTACATCATCTAATATTTACATTTTGAGGCGTCTTCATCATCTCTGAGGGGGCGATTTGTTTATTTTGGGTCTTATATACCTGCAGAAACACTCAGGACTGTAAACTAGTTCACTGTATTACTTAATATTTATCTACATTTGTTGTACTGTTAAGTTAAATAAAAAAAAATATATTTTTTCATAGTTTATCTTATTAAATTTGTTTTGTTATTTACCTTGTATGTTAATAAAATGTTGAAATAATCCCCAGTTTCTTTAGTTTTTAGTACAGATGCTTTAAAACTGGCAGTTTAAAAAAAATGGTGATAAAAATTGAGATCGGAGGATATGACAAAATATATCGTGATTATTTAATTGGTGATTAAATTGCCCAGTCCTACTCTTTAATACATCAAAACTAATGGACCACTACTTGTATCATTTGCAGTCAAATCTGAAGTAAAATGCACAACCTGTGACACCCCTTCAAGCATACTAGCAGCAACATTTTAACAAAACAGCACATAAACATGCATGCAGGTGAACTAGATGATTGAAACTAAATTAATTATTTGAGCGAAAACAGTCTTTATCAAGAAATACATTAGTCCTTCGCTCCACCGTCTAAGTCCTAATGCAGGACCGTGTTTTGAAGAGTTTTGAAGCCAATCACCAGCTGTCACTATATTAGTGATGCTGACTCCACCGAACTCCCAGTCGATCAACCAGAGACGGATCTTTAGCCCCCACACTAAAGTAGGGTGACAAACGTCCTCTTTTACCAGGACATGTCCTCTTTTTTGGGGGCTGTCCGGCCTTGTCCAGCTTTTTCAGGGAATTTTTTCAAAGCCTTCAAATGTCCGCGGTTTTGTACGGAAGTTTCGGGTTTGTGTCACGTGGACTTACCGAGTTATAAGCGTGTAAAAGACCCGAAAACCTCTCAAAATTAACTTCATGCAACTCTGTGGCTCCGCTCCAACGTAGTCATGTCCTCTTTTTGGGAAGTTTTAGCACTTCTGCATCGGCCTCCTTTTCTCAAACTTGTAGGTTCCCCACTGAGACATCTCAGACTTTCATGCCCTCAGACTAACTAGTGCTGTAACCTCAAGACATCCAAACAACTCTCCCTCTTCACCTGTTTCAGTGCCCCCTAATGTTCAACTTCATCTTCATCCGACAGTGATTGTATACTGATTACTTCCCTACAAATGATGGTAGCATGTTGGATTAAAGCCCTGGACAGTTTTTTCCCATAACCAGCTCACTAACAAATATTTCCTGTCTAAATACAACTCAGACTACAGCACAACCCAGAACCCAGATTGGGATGCAGGACGTGGACGCATGTTTGTCCCTCTGTGCAGGTTCAGCTGCACGGCCGCAGTGGAACACCAAATCTAATCGACCATTTCCTCAACCGAAAAGCAGCTTTCCAGATCATTCAGAGCGAGCAAGAAGAGTTAAAAAAGACATTTAGGGGAAATGGTTTTGGCAACAGAGAATTTGAGCTGCAGACAGAAACCCTTCACATAAATCTGGTTTTACTTAAAAGGGTGAAACACTCGTTGTAGGGTGAGAGACATATTCACTTGTTTCCAGGCAAGTAGCGGCTTCTCAGATATATAACTGACTGTTTAAAGCACCGTCTATTAGAGGAGGTTAACTGATCATGGAGAAATGTTAGAGATGTAAGCTGTTACTTGGTATCAGTATTCTGTTAGCTCTAAATTATGCATCTGTTTATCTAAATATTAAGATACGTGCAACAATTTGAGATGCAAACTTGCAGGAAAAGTTGTTAAAGTTTATTCAAATTAAACTGCAAATCATAGAAAAAGCAGAATATATAACAGACGGATTATTTTGACCTTATCATACTTGATGATTTTACCCTTGCTGATAATGTAGTTTGTAAAAACAAGATCTTGATCTTCTCTGGCAGTGCTCAGCGCTTGATGCATATACTGTACATGCTGATATAGTGTGCAGTGGGAATAAAGTGTGTAGGCTGGGATGAGAGCAGCATTGCGTGACCGTGAAGCCAACATCCTGTCCTCACTGAATTCCATAGAGGAGTATGCGGCTCCTTTGGTTTCCGATGCTTTTTGTAGAAACCCAGCAAATGGGGAATATGTGTGCATGTTTGCGAGTGTGTATGTGCGGACAGCGACATGATTTGTGGATCTCGATGTCATCTCTTGCTCTGTGATATTCCTCTGAGACTAAAGTGAGAGGATAAGTCAATGTTTGAAATACTCCAAAAAAGGCATGAGCAGCTCTTTTTATTGATACACATGAACAAATCCTCACACTGCTGTTAAACTAAGATGATGTTAGATGTTTGATTTTGTATTTCAACCAGGATAATGTCACAATCGCAAGAAAGCACAGGTGTAACTTTCTTTCCTCTGCTTCAGTTTCAGTTTCTGAATCATCTTAATCAATCTTGACATGCCTCTTCTGTGAAAGGAAAGATAAGGCTCTGTAATTAGCCAGCTAGTTTGACCAGGGCTTGACGCTAACTTTATTTTACAAGGAGTACATGTGCTCCTAGGTTGAAAAAGTAAAGAGCACACAAAGAACTTTAGGGGCACAATAAAAATTGACTAAACAATGTTTGTCTTATTGGTCGACGTAAGTACTATTATTTGAAATCAATTTTAGGTCTTTTGGTCACATGACATGGAAGCTATTGAAGGAAGTGTTCAAAATTTGCCTTTAAATTTAAAACAAAAATTTAATGAGGACAAATTAGGGCAATAAAGAGCTCTGTCCAATGTCCAACCTTAGTACTATTATTTCAAATCAATTTTAGGTGAATTGGTCACACGACATGGAATCTATTGAAGGAAAACAGCCTTTTCTGAGAACATCAACCGGTAATTTATTGACGGTCCCTTATTCAACACCCGACGTTGACAGCAAGGGTGCCGGGTAGATTTAACCGCGCTGCTGTTGCTGTTCCCGGTTATGAAGAGTGAGAAGACACCAGTAGATCCGCAGTGAATGTCTGTCGAATATCCAACCTAAAACTAACTTCGCCACGGTATTTATGTGAAAAAACATTTGTTGCCTTGACTAACTTTTTAACACGCACATGTGCCCCTAAATCCTAACTACATTTTACAATTCGCACACATCGTTTTTTTAGTCGCAATGTGAGTAAATTGGTCACACTGTCGAGCCTTGTTGACAGAAAAGTAGTTGCAAAGTATAAATCTACCAAACCAGAACCTAAAGTGAAACCGTCCAGCCCTCCTGTCACTCACCTTTTGCCTTTAATCTGATGCTCTTGTAACATATTACAGATGCCGTGTCAGCATGCTGTATATCCACTCGCCTACTTTGAGCACCAGCTGCTGGCCTTTTTGTCTTCATGCTCGATAAGAAGCCAGAGATCAGATCGACATTTTCACTTTTCTCCGACTCTTTGATCAGTCAAATATCATCATGCCACCGCTTCTCCAAAGCTGGCTTCTGCAAACACAACAAACGACTGCTTGAACCGTGATCGCATATTTCTCTTTGTGCTGCCATGCTATCAGCAAATGTGCCGTGAGGGTGCAGAGTGAAAAAAAATCGTACACATATACAGACTTGCATAATCTAGATCTGACCTCTATTTTAGACCAACATTTATCTGCGATTATAGGAGACTCTTGCAGAATCTGTTGAAATGTTGCCCTGAAAATGAACTCACAACTTTAGACTGTATTGTGTGATAGCTTCAGTGGCTTGATAGTAAATCAATCGATTGGTTTGAAAATACCCCTCACAGACCTTTCATGATTGTTTGTTTTCTTCAAACTAATCCTCATCGTCTGGAGTGGTGTCAAGCTCAACCTTCAGTTGTAAGTCCTGTTTTATAAAGATTGAACCTCCAGCTTTGATTGACTTGAGTCTGTGTTCGTATCTTGAGTTTAAATCTGACTTGTGGGCTGATTTATCTGTTCTGTGTCCTCTCCTGCGGTCTCCACTCAGGCAGTGATTAGCACAGCCCGTCTCTTTAATCAGGCCACCGTAGGAGGCGCTGAAGGACGCTCTGTTGACCGCAGTATGCCTCCTCTCTTATTTTCTCACCCACCGGCACGCCCGCTCTGTGGGAGAGTCCTGAGGTTAGTTAAAGCCTCAGTGAGTCAGTGACAGGTGGACAGGTGGTCGTTCAAGAGCAGCTTTGTGGCTGCTGTGCGACTAAAAATATGTAGAAAGCTGCTGAAAAATAGCAAAACGAGAAACTTTTATTAAAACTAACAAGTGCAGTCATGTGACCGAACAAGACTTGTCTAAATTATCCTAACATTGTGCAAAAATTGTTTACTCTTTCTCTTCACTGTCTTGATCTCAAAGATCACAGCGAGAGAATTCTTCAAGCGCAACAACAAATCTGACAAGATCACCCGAGAGAAAAACAGAAAATCACAACCACGCCATTATTTTCCAATGTGGGAGATTTTTTATTGTTCTCCGAGTTGCCCTGCAGCCTTATGTTTTCGACAATGGTTTAAAAGACACATATTCCCAAAGGATACTGATTCAAATCATGTGTTAGCACATATTTAGAGGGATGAAAGGAGTTTCAAAGAGCCGAAAAACCACAGGCGCTTCTCCGCTGCAGCTTGTTCACCAAACAACCGCCCATAAACAGGAGAGCTCTGGGTTTTGATGTCGTGTCACCCTTTTGCCCCATTTGACAGTCAACTCTCCAAGACAGTGACACATCCCTTTAATTAACACATCTAAGTGACATTATCTTGGATTTGGATTTGACTCACGTAGATTTCAAATGCATTCATAGTGTCATTTGCATATAGTCTAAATTTGCAGTCTTATCTGATGTGAGGTATGTCTAGCTTCAAACGTGGGATGTGTCAGTTTTAGATCTCCTTAAAGGTCCTTTCACACCGGGGTTGTTTTTTTCATGCGATTATTTCAGAAGTCAGTATTTCTTTTGAACCCGTATCCTGTCAATAAAAGCGTTCACATCAGCAACGTTTTCCCATCCTGCGATATTGCAGCATTTATTTTTTCGGATCACAGTCGACTTTTCCAAAGTTTCCAAAGTCAAATTCACTGGTATATCCAACATGAGTGCTTTATGATAAAAGACACAAACATTACAAAGATAACACCCTAAAGGACAACTTGTGGAGAGTCATAGCGTCGGATTTCTCATATGAAGATGGTTTGTGTGCTTTAACAGTTTGATAAACATCTTTGTTTTAACTTCATCTGTGCTAAGTAACTTTAGCTCGTAAGCTAACCTGTTCAGATACAACATACCATATGTATTTTCACTGTCTCAAACTCAATCACAGCGTTGCTGTCACAGCACCATTAGGTCTCGGTTGTTACCTTACATTTATGGATTATAGTTTAATGTTCTTATCTGGTACTGGCCCTGACTCAGTACATGCTATCATGACAGACAGACATCTCAACACTAGTGTTGAATCAGAACTGAAAAACACTCAGTCTGCTGTTGTGTCGGTCTTCTCGCTTCCACCCGGGACGTGTCTTTTTTCCACCTGGAAAGTCGCAAAATCACATCAGGCTTGATGTG
This sequence comes from Xyrichtys novacula, assembly GCA_962446985.1. NCBI lineage: Eukaryota > Metazoa > Chordata > Actinopteri > Labriformes > Labridae > Xyrichtys > Xyrichtys novacula. The sequence goes on along the minus strand of OY660881.1, from coordinate 7,014,353 downwards.
TATAGTCAGGTGTGTCAAAATTCGCCTCTGAATATTTCGTAATTTTGCGCTGTATATTTGCGTCGATTCCGGTGTGTAAGGACCCTAAAAATCCTTAAGTGTAGTTCCATAAGTGTCCACTGGAGGCTGGCTGCAAAAACCTAGAAAACCCCATTTACTCTCATGCAAACTCGGCAAACAACTTTCACTTACTGTACAGTGTTATTTTAATGCATCCATTTTGGTAATACAAAGACTGGGAGTTTTGCACAGATTTTCATACTTAGTTGCATGGCTGGGTTGACCGACATCATAAAACCTCTGCAGAAACAAATAGGCGATGTCAACCAGATTATGAGCATGTTTTGCATAGTTTATGTTTAATCTAAACCGTAATATATCTTTCAACACAATTCCTTTATTTAAAAAATGAATGAGGTTCATTGCTGACAGTCGTGTTTCAATGCAAATTCATCCTGAGTGCAACAGGTTTCATACTGGGGAGCCACTCTGGAGCTGCTGTTACAACTGAATTCCTCATTAATAAATCAATGAAAGTAAGTTTATTTAATCTGGTATTAACAAAGCACGATTTACAAGGTCTGGCTTGCAGCTTCACAGGTCTTACTTGGTTAAATAAATAGAGAGAAGAGGGACGGCAGCTTCATAATTTCAAAAAAATCTTTGCCATTTTATGGAACAGAGTAATTTGTCCACAGAGGAACATTTAAACTTGATTTCTTTAAATGGGTCTGCTGCAGGTGTTCAGATCTGTGTTTATGTGGGTCTGTTTATGTGTGCGTGTACAATAATCAGCCCTGTGAGTTACTCTTTTGCTTTTGTGTATTTGATTTGGTCTTTGTTGGAAGAAAGAGGTAGGAAACAGGCCTGCTCTGGTTTCTCTTTTATAACACCCCACATAAACATTTCAGTTTCTGATCCTGTTTTATTTATCGCAGCTCACTTCCACATCCTATGGTAATGGTCGCCACATTTCGGGGATAAAAGGGCATGATGTGTTCGTGTGTGCCAGGAAGTTTCTGATAGGCTGAATGTGTGTGTGTGTATGTATACAAACATAAATGTGTAGTGGTTCATTCAGAGTGTGTGTGTGTGCAGAACATGTGTGAGTCTATATACAGTAAAATGCAGGAGATTGAGTGTAATACGTGTGTGTTTGTGTCTGTGTGTGGCTGATTCACATGCATCCTGAGTTCTTTCTTTTCCTGACAGTGTGTTTGATGGACAGTAGTCCTGCCAAGCATGTGTATGTGTGTTCTTGCCTGTGTTTACGCTGTCAAATGTGTCCCACATGTGGGTGCAGGTTCGAGCCCATATACACTTCCCTTCTTTTTCAATAAATCTTACCACAGACACACTTGAGGAAAACGGTGTTTGGAAAATCCATTTAAGGTTGATTGAAGTTTGATTGAAGTTTAGACATCTTCAAAATAAGATAAGATAATGTAATATACATTTTTCAAAGGCTTAGTAATGAAGTTATTCTCTTCTCAGAAATGCTGAATTTCCACAGGTTGGAGGCCATCATTCATTTGTAATAGATTTGGGGTACCACACGGTACTATACTGGGGCCTCTACTTTTTCTTCTTAATCTCATTGCTGTGTGTAAATATCAATAACGTCCAGTGTTGAAAAACAAAACATATGCGGGAAAAAAATGCAGTTCATTGAGTTTGACAAACTTAACAGCACAATTGTACATTTTTACAGCCGGGTTGAAAACAGTTTTGGTCTAGTATAGGGTGACAGTATATATCCTCTTTAACTCAGACATGTCCTCTTTTTGGGGCTGTCTGGGGGGAGTTTATAAAATCCTTCAAATGTCTGGGGTTTTGTATGGAAGTTTTGAGTTTATGTTACGTGGACTGAGTTAGAAGTGCATAAAAAAAATACTCGACCCAACCTGAAAAACCCTAAAAATTTTGTGCGCGACTCTGCCCCGCGTAGTAGTCCTCTTTTTGGGGATTCAGAGTATGTTCATCCTAGTCTAGTAGCTTTTTTATTTAATTCACACCATACAAGAGCTAATTAATGTATGTTCATTTGTTTAATTAGGGGCAGGGTTGCATTGACTGACTGGTAGATGCATTGTAGCAGTTTGTAAGAAGGCTTAAATCCCACCTCTGTTTCGCCTCAGGTTGACTGAAGGTTAGGTTCAGTCAGCATTTCCCACACAGCATTGTTGGGCTTCTATAGAAACCAATCAGTGATGTTACTGAGACTAAGTTCAAGTGACTCTTTGGTATATAAAGAGGTTGTAAAAGCAAAGATAAGGGAAATGTGTGTAATTAAATTTCACATAGATGCTACAAAAATAGACTTTTCTTCATAGCTCTAGAGAGGGCGGTCAAGAAATATGCGGCAAACTGATTTTTAAAGAAAAAGGAAAAAAAGGAGGATAAAAGTTGGGTTGAAAAAATCTGCTCATCATCACTTCTTGTACCAATTAAACCAAAATCGCTGTTCCCTCCGCCCCCCTGATCTGTACCCACCACAGTCTGCTTCCAGCAACCACCCCCACGCTATTAAACATGTTTTGGTTCTCCTTCGGCATAGTTGAATTTAATCGAGGGTCTTTTTCATGCCAAGAGATTTTCTCAGAGCCAAAACCGCTATAAAACACCATAACCGGTTACACACAGTTTTGACAAGTTTTTTTTTGTTTTTTATGTGGATAGTTCCAGAGATGAAGCGCAACACTAAATCAAAGCTTGGAAAGACATCCCAAGTGTTCACATTATGGTGAATCAGCCCATCAGTATTCTGGTTTTCCTGCAGATCTGCACAGTGTGATATGTGTTCTCTGCCCACTTCTTCAAATAGATGCAGCCCGTCTTATTTACCTGTACAGCAGGGCACGCGGACTCAAGACCGTATAAATCTTTCTGCTTGAACCAAGACACTGAACGGTCCAGTGCTCTTCACAGTGTCGTAAAGCATAGCCTCATGAAAAGCTCAATGCACAGCAGGGGAGCTTTAAGAGAGATATAGTGTCCTGTAAACATTTCACTTTACATCAATGTCTGAAGTATTTTTTGGACAGTCTTTGCCAAAGTTACCAACACATTTTCTGTCTCCAGAGGCCATGAGGAGATGACTTATGTGGGTTTCCTCGCAGAGAGACATCCCACCAAAAAACACCCATAGAGAATCGTAGAGTTCTGACCAAGACCTTCTGTGGATACTATTGCCTTTAATTCTAGGGGTTGTCAAATCGAAACAGAAAGTATGATTGGATTTGATGAAATAATGACAACTAGTAAGAGAAAGCAGAAAATCTCACCCCGTCTCCATTTCAGGTCACTTAAGGACCATCACATCCCAGTCTCCCAGTCAAGGACTTGATGTGAATATCCATCGCCCCCTTTGCCCCCTGCTTTCCTCCCTCTCCTCTTCTCCAATCGCCCATCCTCCGGCCTAATTCAAAGCATCTTGCGGGCCGACTTCAGCAGAAAGAAGGATGTGGCTGAGGCAAATGAAAGAATCATAACAACAGGATCAAAGCGGTCCTGCCAAATCTATTCCTTCTGGATGCGGCGGCTTTTGCATGAAACAAAGAACGTCAAAGACGAGACAGACAGGGCGATGCATAGCGAGGGAAGAAAGGGATAAAAGGAGCGAGACGGGGAGAGAGGGGAGAAAGAGTCAGAGTCGTGAACTTTGTATCTCACGAAGACAGTCATCACCAGCATGTGCTGCTGTTTGATTGATGCCCTCCACTCCAGCTTCTTTGTCTGTTTCTCTGCCGTATGTTCATCACACACGCCCTCGATCCGCACATATGATCAAACAGCTGAGTCAGAGTTATCCAGCACTCAGATATTTATGCTGACTTTTATGTTCTGACTTCTCCCAGAAGATGAGTGTTTGCTAGTCAATGGAAGACTGTCAAAATAAAAGCACAAAATGAAAGACTTGGCAAGAATAATACGATGGATACCAAATCAGACCTTGAGGGATTTATACTAAAATCTACTTTTTAGTATTTTTTTAAATATAAAATTATTTGTGTAACTTCAAGTTATCTGCTTATGTGTCTAGTTTCTACATGTAAACAGGATATCTTAATATACTTTATCTTTAAGTATACAGATAGGTATCTCATTTTTCCCTTCACAATTTCAGCGTTATGTCTTACTTGGTTCATTTTGCCAGTTCAGTTGTGTGCAAAAATACAACCAGAATACAAGAAAGATTTAAATACTAAATTTTGTGATACTTAAAATCTAACTTTAGACCATGTCAGGGTTGGAAACTGTTGTTTTTGTTCATACAAACACGCATCACAGCATCTAAACCATTTAACACTTTATTTCCTTTGAACTGATTTTATCTTAACAGATTATAAATGAAACAATTGATTTTACTTTTGATCAGAATGGTCTCAAACATTTTGCTGCTTTTAGCTTTACAATATTTAAACATTAATAAACAATGTTTTACATACAGTTTGTGTTGATTTTACTCACAAATTTGACCATTTTGCAAGCGATTGTGTCCAACTTGCCCATAAAACTACTTCTGAGTTTCCCCATGTGTTGTGTGTCCAGTCCAGTGAGGTGTCATGTCCAAACTTTGTGTTGAGAGGAGTGTTAAAAACATAAAAAACATTGCTTCAGGGTACATTTAGAACAGATAAGCTGTGTGTGATTAATTTGCTGTTGGTTGTAACTTGCAATTAATCACTATGAAATATTTCATTCATTCAAAGCACTATCAAAAACTCACCAGAAGTCAGTACACAAGTGGTTGCTTTAACTCTCTGTTGGATTGATTCTTCTTCTACACCCCTGTTATATGAGATAGATGTAGGATGTAGTAGAATAAAGTTCAAAGTTTGAACAAAATTATATCATTAAATGCAAACAAAAATCTGTAAAACACAGTTCATCTAGTTGAGTTCACTTAAAGTCCGGCCTCTGACCAATCCAAATGTAGGATTTTGGGTTGGCAACTGGGGTGGCCAAGGTTTTAAGGGGGGGCATGCCACCCCTGACCTCCTTTATGGACACACCCCTGTTAAGGTGTCTGGTAAATGTAAAAGTGATCTTTTCCGTTTGATGCCAGTACCAGCGCTCAGAGTGCAGAATTAATTTAATTTGATGTACAATATCATAAAACAATGGCTTTTGTTTTTGCGATTAGACGTCAGATACCCTATAAATTAGTTTTGGGACAGTCTTCAAAAGGCAAATCTGTAAAAATAAGCATGAAATGTTAAGATTTTGATAAGTTCTTACAGTTTTTATCCCTTTTGCGGTGCCTGCCATTCAAACAAAACACATCTGTCAGTGAGAATCAAAGCAAGATTATCCCGACCATGATAAGAGACAGGAGTTTCTCGTTTTTTACCTCTTATAATGACAGTTTTTAAAAGCCGCTGGCCTCACTCAAAAGCGTTACCGCCAGAACTTGTTAAATGCAAGTGATATAATAGATAACAATCCCTTGGAAGTTTCTGCGCACAGTTTTGATAAGCACATTTATCATCTCGCCTTTGAGAGTGAATTTAAATGTTGTGGTAACTCACCCCAGTGCAGCTATTCGTCTCCCCCTGCCCCTCCCAGTTTCATCTCCTGCTAGCTGGAAGAAAGATTTCTGCATAAAACAACCAGAGCGGGCCAAATCTGCACTCTGCACGAACTGCATATTTAGATCATGATGCATCGATCCCCATGATTCACATGGTTCTGTCATTTTACACTCAATTTAAAATATGTTACAGCTCGGGAATCCACAACACATTTTCTGAGACATGAAAAAAAAAAGAAAAGGAAATCATGGAAACTCAAAATCAAACCAGCGTAGCAGTCCAGAGCGGGCACTGTCACTTGGACCGCATGCTCAGTTTTTGAAACACTTCAAAGAAAATCAGGACTTTGCCCAAAAACCCACAACATGACTCCCCCCGCTCTCCCGGCCTTGCAGTTCCCAGGAGGAAAGGAAAATGTGGATTCTCAGAAGTAATACTCAAAAGAAATATACACACTATGAAGCAGAGTGAGAAATACATATTCCAGATCCACGAGTAAAACCCAAAGTTTAGATCCAGGCCTTTTTTGTTTGACCCTGCAGAGATGCCAGGGGGTCCAGAGGGATTGGCAGGTTTACAGTTGGGGGGGTTAATGGGGCTGTTGGGAGATCGGGGGTGTTTGCTTTGTAAAGAGCCACCTCCTGAAAGTCTTAAACAAAGAAGTTGCTGTGTGACAGTCCAGAAGAGGCTTCCCAGTCACTGTATGGGCCTTTGTAATCACCACAAAAGAACATACCAACAGAGTAAGTCCATAACTCATCCACACAAACAAGCTCTGATGTCGGTAAATGAGGCTGAACTCCAACCCCTGAAGGGTGAGACTTGACTTTTTGTGGTTCGGCTTGATGAAGGCAAACAACGCAGCTGTTTGCTGATGAGAGGCTGGAAAGTTGCGAGATGCTTCGTCCGAGGCTGGAGCTGGAGCTTCTCGTCGAGTTTTTCGAAAAATGGAAAATGTCTTGATGGATATCTTTCGTGGCAAGTTTTTAGCGGTCATGTCCCATTTATGCCGCTGGGTATTTGTGCAATCACTTTGGTGTAACTCAACTGTGATGACAAAAGTTTGGGACGTCTGTTGGATTCAAAGCGGCTGTGAGACATTTCAGGTCACTGCGAGTCATTTAAGACGTGTTTGCTGAGGCAGAGAGTTAGAGCTGTGAAACAGATTTAATGTCTTAAATATCAAAAATGAAATAAACATCAACGGCCTTCACAAAGCACAGCGCATAAAACCTCTTTAAGCTTCAACAGAGTGTTGAAGTCAGAGCCCTGCAATCATTAAAGCCGCTGTAGGGAGTTTTTTAGCAGGTTATAAAACAGATTGAAATGGAAATAAACAACTTTTTAATACCCGCAAAAGCAAACAAGACTAAGAACATGATGATGGACTTTTTCTAGAAAGAGATTTTTAATGTTTAAAAGCTACTTTATAAACATAACAACAATTGACTTTTTTAATGGACTTAACATCATCCATTTCTAATGATGCTTAAAGTCCTGTCTGCACACTATCATCTTCTGTCATTACTAATTCCCCTTTACTTTACAAACTCCAAAAACTCCCACACGAGCAGGGAACCTTTTAGATTTTCATCTGTCACGATTTGTGCAACAGTAGAAACCACAAGATCAGGTATGAGAAGAAGTGTCTTCTTCTGCTGTAAGTGCTCAGTCTTTGTCTTCCCTTTGTCTTATGGTGGGTGGCATCCAGCTGAGCCCGAAGTTACCTGGTGTTACTGTATACTGTGCACTAACAATAGCTTAAGAGGACACTTGTAGACAGTAGTTTAAGACAGTATTGCCACAGCTCTATCACTGCACTTTACTGTAACATTTGGAAACTGTGCTCTGTGTCGGTATTTGTCAACAAAGGCCCATAAAGAGGCTAACCCGGGATTTCCATCGCATCCGGAACGACGGCGATTTTGCCGTACGCCAATGCCTACTGGATCCGTTTGTGAGGCGAATTTTGTGGCGGATTACGGACAGCAGGAATTACGAGAACTCACAAGAACCCACGGATTCACATGCAATCATGCGATAACAAGTTGTCTTTAGCCACATAGGCTAACCATATAAGCAGTAGATTGTGTCCTTCAAGAGAAGTAAATCTACTTCTAGACTTAAAAAATCATCCATGGTGTCATCGGGGTGAAATGCTGTCTATAACCCTTCCACTTGTTCGTCCCCGCCCGTTTGCATGGTGTGAAATACGAGCCACCTAAAACACTGAGATTTTATTATGAAAAGAAGACGGATGTTTTATTTTGTGTCTGTGCTCGACTTCCTTTCCAGCATGGGTTAATCTGTGCTGAATTTATCCGGCGTGCTCCGGTGTCCAGAGAAAATGGAACTCTTAAGATCAGCTGCGGAGTTTGGCGACCCGCAGTGGTTTGGAAAAAGCCAGTGGAAATTGACACATTAACTTGAATGGTTACAATCAGCTACAACGGATACGGCCTTTTCGTAGCCATTCCGGATGTGGTGGAAATTAGGGGTAAGGCTAATCATGCTAAATGGCTGTTATGAGATTTTTCCTACCAATGGATTACAGAATGTAAAGTCTCATAAATATCTGTGACAAACCTTTTAATTTTGAACCAAATTTTGGATTAAATCTTAATTCTAGTTGGGTTTTTTTCTTACTGTTTCGTATGCAGTCTATCACTCAGGACAGAGCCCTGGATTTTGGGTTCCAGTTGCTTCAACAGTCACAGTATTCAATCTCCTTTGTCATTTGTCTCCAGAGAGATTTCTACATGATAGATCTCAAGTTAAATTTTAATTTTTCAGCAGACTTTTTCATGTAAAAGTCTTTTAAGCTTTTGAAGATTTCCATTTTTTCACGGACTCATTCCTCACACACTTACAACAGTGCTTGGGTGGTCGACGTCTTTATGCTGAAGTTGTGAAAATCCCTCTGAGAGGAGACCCCTTGTTTTCGGTCCGTACTTATCAGTGGACGGTTTGACGTGGCTGCCAGAGACCTCACAGACTGCACTTGTTACGAGTGAGAAACCCAGAGGTCTGAGGGAAAACCTTGGCCAAGGCCATCCATGACAGCTGGCACACCACACGGCCTAAAACAATACACAGCGTGTCCCTCCTGACGGCCATCAGTACACACTCGTACAGTCACGGCATGGGGAAGAACACATGCTCGCCCTGACATCTCCAGACAGCGAAAAATAAACGGACCGATGGGGGAAAAAAAAAAGAAGATGCATAATGAAAACCAGTGGTCTGGGAGAAGGGAAAACTGATCTTCTTCTCCATCGTTCAAAGCCATGGCTACACACCGGGTGTCATTGTGCAATAAAGATCTCCCAGTCGCTATTCACCAGAGACCCTGCCATGTGCAGGCTCCCTAAGTGTCATTGGAGAGTCAGCGCCAGGGTCATGAAAGCACTCGCTGCAGGTCATTAAAATGCCTTAGAGAATATGGGATGCTTATCAAATAATATGAACCACATTGCTCCATTTTTCCCCCCCCCCTTTGTAAACGGGGAGTGGTTGTGGGGTAGATATCTCTACCTTTTCAAGTCTTTGAAGTCCGGGCACTTAAACAAGCGCCTGGGAAAGTGGAAAACTTTTAACGCAAGAGCAGAGGAGTGCTGCTGGCTTCTGCAGGGGTCATGACCTGGCTACGCTTTTTGCTGTCTTGTCCCTCATTGGAAAAAAATTTGTGTAAAAGTACACATACCTGCACGTGTGTGAGCACAGCTTTGAAAATATTTCACTGCGTAAATTACCCACAACTCTTTTTTTTTGTGGCTAACAGCTGAAAACACTGCCTCTAAAGAGGGCCATCAGATGCCCAGTAAAAATACCAATCATCATCTCCTCGTAGAACAAAGAGGTGGACAGTCAGAGGGAGGAGGATTTTCCATCATGGTCTGTTTTTTTCCAGGCTTCATAAGTCCAGCTGATTTAACAAGAGGAGAATACCGGAACAGCCCATCACTGAGGAATCTGTCAAAACAACTTTGTCTAATTCTTACCATAGTGAAGTCAAGCTATAGAAAAAACATACAACTATAATTCTGACATTTTCCTCATGTTACGAGACGTCAAAATGTGTCCATTTTTTTTTACAGAGTTATGTGACATATGGTCCCTTTGAAGCCGATGGAAAAGAGATGCAAAGTAGTAACAGATTACAAGCTATTGTTTGAAAAACTTAGCAATAGCGGGACACAGGTCTTCCTAAATCCAGCTGGGATAATAGTGGTGAGACAAAACGGGGGGGATATTTTGGCACAGGAATGGAAAAGCATGCCTTCGCTATTCAACCATTTTATAAAACGGACTAATGTTTGAGAGGTTTCATGTAATATGAATTAAAATGGCAGATTATACCGATCCGAAAGGCATCTTTACAGAGTCTGTTTGTATTTAGGATCAGACTTACAAAACAAGTTTCTTCATACCATCTTTTCGTACTCCTTATCATAAACTAAAGGTGCATATAGAATTCAGAGTTTACGTCAAGTAGATTAATGCAGTTTGGCATTGGTCGCTTCATTCCTTCAGTTTTATTTATAAGGGCTGTTGTGACTGGAAATGTCACACTAACACCCAGTAAGTCCACCTTTAATTAAACAAATACAGATGTTCTTATTTACAGAAGTTCAACTGACTCTGCTGCAGCATAGTTGGTAACACGCCCCCTTTCAGTTCAGTACAACTAGGTTGTCTCCTGGTTGACTCACTACGCCACGAACCGAACAATTGACAAATGCGTAGCTAACAGGATAAACATCACTTTTACAGCTCAAGGAAGAACATTTATGATCATTTCTTCATGGAAACCCAATCAGACCGAGACGCTAAGGTAGAAGAACTATCATAAATGTTCTTCCTTGAGCTGCGTCACCCCACTGTAGTCCGTAATAGACTGGCCTGAGGTCTCACTACAAGCAAGCGGCTGCTGGAAGAGAGTAGGTGAGTTGTGTTTAGTCTCTTTGCGAAAGAAATTAGTCAAAGTTAAAAAGATGTTTGGTGGCTAGTGCTGTGACTGGGACCCTGTATGTACTGTTGATGAAGTTAGGTGCTGTTCTGAGCATTATTTGTGGCTATAGAGTGGCGTTTTTGTTGAGGTTTGTTTATGGCTCCTCAGACCACTGTGTATTGCTATTGTGCGGTCATTACTAAAGTTGGTATAACTAGAGAAGCAAGCGGTCGGCAACATTTATCTCTCAAGGGGGTGTCTAACTCGGTGTTACGGTGTGTTTGACCCTAAATTAATTTTACGCCAGAATATTCCTGCAATTTACCCTCCTTTTTCTGTCTGTCAAGGTTTTGGCTCCTTACACTATTCAATTTCCATGTCAAAGCTTGGTTCGTGAACTCTGGAGCATGCCCAGAACGCTTAGTTTCAGTCTGATGGGAGTGCTGCTTGTATCAGTGGAGCTTTGTCGTAGCTAAACATGTTAATTTACCTACACTATCTGAGGCTATTTCTGTATTTGTCCTCCCATCCTTTGACAGTGAAGTTGATGTTTCCATTTTTCAAAATCCAAACCACTCTAATTCTCAGGATACATGTCCTACTTCTATTGAAAACACAGAAGTCTAAACGATAAGTCATCATGAGAGTTGGGAATAAAGTAGCAGTACTTATAAGGGTCGAGTACTTTCTTCTGAGAGGTGAACCATGACTGTAGTTTACTGCATCGGTCACATACTAGTGGAGTGAAGTTTGGGAAGTATTGTTGATTACATAATCCGTCCCAAAAGGGGATTTATATAAAATTGTTCCATCTGACATTTCTGCGCCGCGCATTAGTGACCTAATGCCTGCTGTTTGACTCATGCTCCTCTCTGGATCTTCAGTTTTTTCACCCTGCAGTTTGATCAGGTATCAAGTAAACAGGTCTGGGGTACAGCAGCCTGACGCCGCTGTCTGTCTTTGACATTTCCCTTCTGACGCTCTCAGTCACCCCGCCCTGGAATTCCTCCTGCATGGCTCACACTCCTCTGCTTCGGGGCCGAGCCGGGTCCCCCTGGGGCCCATCTTCGGGAGGAAATTATTTTTCATTGCCCCCAAAACGCTTTGACTCTCGCCAGTTTGGCCCCGTCCCCTGGTTCTACTCTCCAGGTTGTAAGGTTGAGCTTCCCCCTGCCCATAAGGGGGCGGCTGTGAGGTCAGGCCTTCAAGTAAAGCAGGTCACAACCCGGGGCTTGAGTCCTCCTCCACCCTGTTGCTCCTGCGCCTTTGTTCCCTTCACATAAGTGCAGGTTGTATATTATCTTAAATGTACTAACCTGACTTTGCTCAAACAGTAGGAGCAGCTCATCCATCTTCCCCGGGTCCCTGCAGGAACTCTTGTCAAGCTTCTTACTTTTGTTACAATCCGAGCAGCCGCCACAGTGGTTTACTGTCAAACCAGGGTTTCATGTTGTGTTATTAAACTTTGTGTTCCTCGTGGTTAACTTTTGGGAGCGGGACGGCCTCACCAAAAATATTTCACTTCAAATCATCCCAAGTGACTGAAAATACATTTTTTTGTGTTGTTGTTGTGGTTTCCACTTTTTGAGCCACACAGAACATTAAAAACGTTTGTTTTCCACCATTTTTGCTGCAGCTGAATTATAACTTTTCTGATGTTAATCCAGTAATTAGGAGGTTCGGGTATCCGCTCTAATTCACCGTGTGACAAGTCATGACTTTTGCTTCAAGAATGCAGTGACTCAGAAGTTGGCTAGATGGCTCCAGTGTTTCAGGTGACTCAGCAGGAAATCCACTGACACTCTGATCACAGTCACTTCGTTTTATTCCAAAATGTTTTCGCTCGATTCCAAAAAACACCAAAAAACTACATTTCTCCCACAAGACAGAGAGACAGCGGGGGTGTATGAATGAGGAGAGGAGGAGGAGACAAGGGGCTGAATGGAGCTTCTGTCAGTGTTTTAATAGCATGTTGAAGTTTATAACCATAGATGTACCATCACATGGGACAATTATTCATTTAATATCTTAGCATTCCTCTACATGTATAGTTCTGATTTGTATTAAACATCTTATCAAACCCAGCAGTAGAAAAGTAAATGCTAATTAGCTTTCATTACTTTCATATCTTCATTTAACATAAACAAAACCAACGATGTTAAGCACAAAGCAAAACCATCCCAGTCCAGAAATAACAAAATCTGTAAATTAGTTCAAGTTCCCTGATTAAAATGAGGTGTTTGAACATCAGAAAAAAAGGTTGTAAAAATGTAGAGTTGATGTTTTTATAAGAGGAAGGGGAATTTTTGTGAAGGAGGTGACTTCCTTGAAGATACAGTGTGTAAAAAATGGAGTATTCAGTGATACCTATAAATCATATTCTAGTTTGCTCACTCCTCCTTGTCCAGAAGTAACAGTGGCCTTCTCTGATAAGAAACTATACATTTTCAGTGAGTATGTATAACGCTTGATCAAAAATTTTATTTTGCAGACAGCAGCCTCTCTCCTCTTCTTCTAGCGTGACCTCAGGCCAATCCATTACAGACTGCTGCGGGGTGACACAGCTCAAGGAAGAACATTTATGATCATTTCTTTATCATTTCCTTGAAGTAATAATCAACATATTAATCATTTTGCTCTGCAGACGCGGTAGTTCTTCTGCTTAGCGTCTCGGTCTGATTGCATTTCCATGAAGAAATGATCATAAATGTTCCTCCTTGAGCTGCGTAACCCCGTCTTGCTACAAACAAGCGGGTGCTGGAAGAGAGTAGGTGAGTTGTTTTTAGTCTCTTTGCAAAAGAAATTAGTCAAAGTTAAAAAGATGTTTGGTGGCTAGTACTATGGCTAGGACCCTATATGTACTGTCGATGAAGTTAGGTGCAGTTCTGAGCATTATTTGTGGTTATAGAGTGGCGTTTTAGTTGAGGTTTGTTTATGGCTCCTCAGACCGCTGTGTATTGCTTTCGTGCGGTCGTTACTGAAGTTGGTATAACTAGAGAAGCAAGCGGTCGGCAACATTCATCTCTCATTGGAGTGTCTACGGTATGTTTGACCCTAAATTAATTTTACACCAGAATATCCCTTGACAGTTTAAGTAACTTCTGCAAGACAAACGTCTCTGCTTGGGACAAAGAAACACTCGCTGTTCCCCTTGGTATCCAATGTTTATCCTAAGCTAAAGCCAGCAGCAGTTCACACAGCTGATAAAGCCAGTGAAGAAGTGTGAAAACTGCCATACCAAGCAGGATAAAACATGTTAGCAGTCTGGTGTAAAAAAAAAAAAGATTGATGTCTGTTCTGGTTACTTCTTATTTGTTAAGGTTTATTTTGTCCGACAGCTTCAGAAGTCCAATGGGTGCTATCTTTATATCTTATCAAGCTTTTATCTTTCTTGGATAGAGTGTCTTTGTCTATAGGAAAAAATGGAGGTGATAAGTGGAGTCTCTCTGCAGGAGTTAAATAAAAAGAAAAGATGGTAGTAACTCAGAGGTTGAAGAGAAGAAATGGTCCTGAAGCCAAGACAGAAGCTCCTGCGGTGTCTGGCAGAGCGGGAAAGAAACCTTGTGGTCTTGGGTGTCTTTTTGATCGCTCTTTCTTAAATCTCTGCTTGATTGTTTCCTTTCCTTGTCTTCCTTGTCTCTCTAACTTTCTTCGTTCGCTGCTCTGATAATTTTTTTTCTCATTCTTCCCACTCCTCTCTTCCTCATCCAAATGCGGCAGCAGAAACACAATGAATCATTGATACTCATTTTTCTCTCATGGATGCATTTTCCAGCTCCTGGGAATCTAATTTCCTGTTTCTGCTCCTGTCAACTGATTGGTGTTTATGTTTAGCAATCTGTTTCTTATAACCTGTCTGTTTTCGAGTCTTTATTCCTTCTCTGTCCTTTCTTGCCATTGTCTATATGAATGCTACGAGATTAAGCCTATTCAAGGATAAACAGTTTAAGTCCTTGGCAGCAGTTGAACCAGTTAGAAGGTGGGAACACCTACAACATAAGCCTTTGAATCCAATCCAAACATCGTATTGGGGATGGGGTGTGTGTGTGGATCTGAGGTGGGGTTTTCTCAAAGGAAAGAGAACATTACTCCTGGATGAAGTCAACTTCTTCAATCTAGACTGTGAGGTTAAGAAGTTGACCTGATGTTATTTTAGATTACACAAAACCCCCGCTCATTTGACATTTGAATAAAGGAGTCCAAACTGTACGTTTACATGACACTCGAGAAAACCGAATTATTGCCTTACTCTGATTAAGACCGGACAACTAAAGTGCATGTAAACACCTTAGTCCGACTATATTCAGAGTTTGAACTTTGATTGGAGTTGGAGAACTCTGATTAAGACACCCAGATAATGCAATTGGAATTTGATTTTCTCTACCATGTAACCAGCGTAGTTGGAGAATGATCAGACAATGCATGTGCCCCCATAACCCCGGAACAAATACACCAGAGAAGAAGTGGCGCTATCATTTAAGGAACTTTTGACTCAGAAGCAACTGCAACATGGCTGAAGCACGAAAGAATGTCTGCCTTTGGAACGACGAGGAGAGTGCTATGTTTTCCCTCCTAAAAGAAATGGACATTTTAAAGTTTATGGACGGTCGCAAAACGAGGAACGGAGACATCTTTAAAAAAGGTCCAGTAACAGCGCAGCTGAAAAGATCCATATCGCCCCCTAGTTTTAGAATATTGACACATTCACGTCAATATTTGGATTTTCTCATCTGCATGTATACGCGGAAAAAAAACGAATGATGGGCTCAGTCCGATTAAGCTGTCCATGTAAATGCACTGACTGATGCATAAAGTGGGAATCCTCTTGGAAAAAACGACCGAATGAGACAAAAGGCAGATGCATATCTGACCCACTCTCATCCCATCCTCAATCACATGAGTGTAAGTGACAGTGTGTAGAAAAACTCACTATAACGGGTAGAAACCTCGAACAGAACCAGACTCATGTTAGACAGTCATCTGCCGATATCTTTAACTTTTGAAAGATGAGATATTTTTCAGAACTACCCCATGTACTAGACAAGATTTGCAAGGAGATTAAATGTACCACTCCGTCCGCTGGAGTTGCTAACTTTGATGAAATCCTTCAGGTTTTCATTCATACTTTGTTGAAGTTAGCTAAGCATCAACTCAAGATGCAGAAGGAACATCTAGTCCAGCTCTATGAACTATAAAATAATCTGCTCATTGGTTATCCCTCCCTGATTCAAAAACTGAAATAAACAGCACCTGCCTGTTGCTTCAGCGATCAAATTCAGCAGTATCTCCCTAAAACCAGAAAAACTCCATTGTGCATGTAAAACAGGAAAGTCTGCGTGCAATATTTCAAGAGTTTAAGCTCATACCACTTGTCAGAGTTTCATTCTTTGGTGCCATTTTGAAACGAACATGGGGTCTCTGAGGTGGCGCCACAGGCGAGGAAGCAGGCGTAACAGCCAGGAATGTGCCCCCACTTCTGCAAATGGGTCGTAACACTCGCACTGTTGCTGTTCTTATTTTCGTCACTTTTTTTCTGATTTTGCGATGCGGAAAGCTCAGGACTCATTTCTAATGTGTGATGTCTGATGGTATGATTTGGTGCAGAGCAGAGGAGAACGAGGGGGGTGTTCTCTCCCCCCACTGCAACTGTCAACTTGCAAATCAGCCTCTCATGGAAACCAGACGTTTAATTGTTCTCAGATGCCGAGGCTTTTGGTGTGACTTTGCTCCGCTCTAAGGTTGGATTAATCGTCTGACGTTGATTAAAAATGCTCGCACGCCTCGCAGGCTTGAAGTCTGACTGAACGAGGGGGCAGATTGGGCTGAGGTCAAATATTCTTAGCGCAGATAGGAAAGAATTACTCAGGATTGTTTGAAACCATGAGAAATAAACACACGCATTGGTCTCAGTGTTTGATAAGCTGTCAATCAGGCAAAGTAAACTTAATGGACTTTCAAATATTTGCATGTTATTGTGAGGCATCTGCTTTCTGTGTGGAGTGAAAGAAACAGAGAAATCTATCGATCCATCCGTCCATCCATGAAGTTTTTCTTCAACATCCAGAGAGCGATTGGTGAGTGGCGGCATCTTGTATGGCAGCTGTTACTGTCCTGCTGACTGTCACAGCAGCAAAGTCCCTCAATCATCTATCTGAACCTGAGTGTGTTTTTATAAAGTCATCAAATCAGACTGAACTTTGAAGACTTCCTGATTACACGGAATTGACCACATATATGAGATGAAGTGACATTAATCCACCATGTTAGTGACAGTGATCAGTTAACAGCTGGGTTTAATCACAAACTGGTTCATTTAGTTTACTTTTAGTTTTATTTGATAAATATTCATTAAGAATGCATCTTTTCTCTGTGTTTATTTTCCAAGGCAACTGAGCGTTAATGATTATATTCAGCTTCTCGATGAGATTGCAATTTTATTGATGAGATCTTTCCATCAACAAAACTGCCAGTTACGGGGGCGAAATCTGCCGCTGATAATTATAATATTCTTGATCCACTTTGTGCTGTCGGTGAATCTACGCAGTGTTTTCTCACTTGCAAAAGGTTTGTTTTCTGGGTTTTTACTGCTGCTGCTCTCCCCACCTTGGTTTTTCATGTATTGATATGAAACTGAGGGGAGGTGTGCGCTCGCCTCTGCAGGCTTTAGCATTTCATGCTAAGCAGGGACCGCTTACCGGCAATTTCCACCCCATCCGGAACGGCTACGAAAAGGCTGTATCTGCCGATCATAGCTGATCGTAACCATTCAAGTTAATGTGTCAATTTCCACCGGCTTCTTTCCATTCTGCTGCGAACAACTGAAAGGTTTTTAGACGTCATTTCACCCCGATGACACCATGGATGAGGAGATGCTGATTTTGTAGATTTCCTCCTCTGGAAGGACACAATCTACTGCATATATGGTTAGCCTGTGTGGCTAAAGAAACTTGTTATTTCGCCATTGCACGTGAATCCACGGATTCTTGTGAGTTCTCACGATTCCTGCTGTCCGTAATCCGCCACGAAATTTGCCTCACAAACGACCTGGTAGGAATTGACGTACGGCGAAAATCACCGTCATTCTGGATCGGAAACACTGTTGTTGTGATCACGTGGGCTCTGTATGATGGATCTTGGCCCTGCTGGATAGAGGTGCCAGAGCGGAGTCTGGAATGGACTGCTTGTATCGGAGTGCTGATATTGTAGATTTTAGATGCAGGCCGATATATTCCGATATTTGATTTTTTTCTGATATCGGACCGATATCCAATATCAATATCGTATTGGGACACCCCTTGTAGAAACACAACCGGGAGACAAGTAGTTACGAGCAGAATGGGGTGTTTCACTACCTACCATGGCAAAGGAAGACATGCTTCTGTCAATTCATCTCCATCACTCCATTAACCATCCATCATTGATTTATTAATTCACACACAGATCCTAAAACTGTTCAAACTACATCTTCATATTTGTCCCCCTGTGGTTTGAGACGCTGTCAGATGAACAGCTGGTTAGGTGGGTGTGTCCCCTGAAAATTCCAGGTCTTAAAAAACTCTCCAAGTATGATCAAAACTCACGAATCTTTTTGCTGTTTTTATTCAGTCAGTATAGATCATGTGAGCTTGTGAACCGCCGGATGGAAATCAATCATGATCCTCACGTCGTGAAACTCAATCATCGGCCCTTTTCCCTGCAGCATTTGGTGGACCATTCAAAAAGTCCGTCAATCATTTCTTGATCGTTCCCAAGTCAGCTTCTACTCTTACGTCTAAGCTCGGCCAATTCATTTCAGTCGCATTGGACTTCTTAAGTTTCGAGATCCGTCCACTGACTGACCAGGTTTCATCTCCGGAGAAGCAGTTTTGATTCCTCTCCAGTCTGCAGGTTTGGATTGATCGTGCCAAGAGCTTTGGGAGAAATAATAGAGCCATCTCTTTAATATCATTTGGGACCTGTTTGGAAAAAGCTCCTATATATTTAATAACCCAATCTTCCTCTGCCTTTCACCCACTCCCTTCCTCTCTCAATGGCCTTGGAAAGGACAAGACCTCCTCTTGATTGAGATGTTTCTGACATCTGTCAGTGGAGCTGTGCCTAATCCTCGACCCTCTGCCTCTTTGGCAGGTTTCCTTTTCTTATGTGTAGATTTTATACATTTTAATATATATTTTTACATGATCTATGTTTAAAGAAGCAGAAAATTCTAATGTATTCTTTTTGTGTCTTTACACCTTGACAGTACAGATGTTTCTGTCAAACCAAAGTAAATCTAGATTTAGATACTTTGAGCAGCATGGAGTGTGTTTGGTTCAAACAGATATTTTTGACTTTTTTAAGGATTCATCAAAATGAAGCTCTTAGAAAATAACAGAAAAAGCTGTTCCCTTTATACTTCTATCATGTTGTTTGTGAAATCTTAAGAAGAACCAAACTCATGAGAGATGGTCATCTGAGATGGCCAGATGTGAGACTGACGCACATTAGCAAAACGTCTGCAGCGATCCAGAGGAACCTGGAGCTTGATGGAGCTCAGGGACTCCCAGAAAAGACTGTGTACAGTGTGTTTTAAATAATTAAATATTATAATACTAAATAAACTGAAGAGAAGAATAAAAAGTGTTGTAGCTAGCAAGCTAGCTGTAGCTGCCCTCCGAGCGTTGATCCGACACTTTTAAACGCTAACATTTTAAAGATAATTAAATGTAAATCCAGAAAATAAAGCTAACAGCCACTCCAAAGGGTGAAGTCTGACATTTAAGCTGATAGTTTGATATCCTAAAAAAACTAAGGAGAGGTATAAGAAGTGTTGTAGCTAGCAAGCTAGCTGTAGCAGCCCTCTGGGAGATGGTTTGGCATTTTTTAAAAAAAACAGCGTTTTAAAGATAATTAAATGTGAATCCAAAGATTTAAGTAACAGCCACTCCAAAGGGTGATGTCTGACATTTTAGCTTATCGTTTGATGTCCTATTTAAACTGAGGAGAGGAGAAGTGTTGCTGCTAGCGAGTTAGCTGTAGCAGCCCTCTCTGAGATGATTTTGCGCATCTTAAAACAAACGTTTCAAAGATAATTAAAACTGAATCCAAAAATAAAAGTAACAATCACTCCAAAGGGTGATGTCTGACGTTTGAGCTGACAGTTTGGTTTCCTAGTTGGTTGTTTAGTTGGTAGAAAACAGGCAGCGTCCACTTTCTCCTGCCATTCATCGTAGGATCAGTCCTGACAATGACGAAGTATCCGTCCCTAAAGGAAACACATTTTGTCTGAACAGGAGAAAAGAGATAATTGGATTATCAGATAATCACCCAGTTCACTATAGACGGACATTAGAGATGCTCCCTGTTTGCGTTCCCTGTTTTGTCCTTTTGGTCTCTGAGCATTCAACGACATATTCACCCTCTCTGTCCAATGTGCTCTATCCTAATTCAGCCGTGGTTATCCCTTAGTTTGGATACCTTCCCCATCCACCACTCGGCCTGTGAAAACAGAAGACCGTCCTGAGTGTGAATGTCCGAAGAACGGCGCGTTTCTTTTCAGCACTGGAATAAATCCAGAGTAAAGTCCACTTCAACTCTGACCAGAAAAAAGGCTTCTTTCACTTTCTCTCAATCGAGATGGGAAAACGTGACACCTCGCTGACCTGGACAACAGGGTCAGAACAAAAGAGACATGAAGACAACTGGAGCACAACAAAGCCAGCAGCTGGTCTTCAGGGGGAGAGTGTCCACAGGCATGTCTCTGCAGTGACCTAAGACGCCCTCATGCCTGTTAAGACTATCTCTTGAGTATCAGACCTGTGTGTTTGTGTGTGTGTGTGTTTTAGTCTCAAAGGACAGGATTGTGTTTTGTTCCAAGAGAGTGGAGTTGCAGAAGGAACATTTTCACATCTGGTTTAAGCGAGAGTGTCCCAATAACTGATATCGTGGCAGCTAGAAATCATTCATCTGTCACTTCATCACTCCATCACTGTCAGAGTTACACCTTTAGATTAGATTCTGTTTTCCTGGGCTGTGCATTTTCACATTGACTGTTGCTGCATTTGTTGCACTACCATCTTCATCCAGCTTTCTCCCTGATTGTCTATTGACCCACCGAACAACATGACATCTAGACTTTGCAGAGGGGGAGAAATTGGGTCCAAAACTGGAGGAATTGTACATACTTCATTTAAAGGGATGAGCTCAATTTGCCACCACAAATTTCCGTGTATTTTCTTGACTTGTATCGATTTTGTTGCCCCCTGTGGCCAATACAGAACCTTGTGTCTTTGCCAAGTAGCATTTCACAGTTTTAATAATAGAAATAAAAGTAAATATAGGAGCTAAATCGATACTTTAAGCTACTGAGATGTTTGACCCAGAGTAACCTGGTTGCCATGCCACTGGTTTCTTACACCACTGTGAGTTTTTGATGATCGGTGAAAGTCCAGACACTGTTCCTCAGATGCAGCAAACAAAAATTTATTGCGATGAACATTACCAAAATCCATTTTGCAATTGATAATAAACAAAGAAAAACACATGCATTTAGCGCCACAGCGGTCAAAACCCTTTTTGCCCTTCCGGGTCAATTACCTACCCACAACAGTGACATGGCTGCCTTTATTCCTGAGCCCCAGATAACAGGACAGCGACAACTAAGGCACACAAAGTAAATTGCAACTCATGATATGGTATCACATCAACATATTTGGCTCCTACAGTAAGACTTCATAGTTGAAGCAGATAAAGTCGTGCACATCCACGTCAGCATCCACAGAATCCTATGAGAAAAGGTTTCTGAGATTTTAACAGATTATTCTTTGATTCTCGCTTGTGTTTGCTCCACATTATAAATATTCGGATAAACTCACATGTAACTAAACTTTTAGATGGTCAGCTTTTACAAGATGATTATTAATGAAATCAAAACATGGAGTAGTTGCCCCTACCTTGGTAAAATGATCATACACAATAATGCTGTCTACTTAACTCTGCAGGTATTTTCTCGTTGTTTCTCATAATGTGAGTTCAAAATGGCATTTTTATGGTTCTACCTAAAATAAGGTGTACAGTGTTTTGCGGTCAGATGACAGTTTGGTATTTAAACAAGGATTTTAATCCACACATCATTCCTATAGATGAGCTCTGTGGCCTTTCATACACCCCAAAGAGACGCTACCAAAGTCTCATTCTGGATGCACAGATTGGGATTAATGAATAAAATACTGGGCTAAAGGGGAGGCTTATGATGTGTTGTACACACGTGCACACTTAAAGAGCCACATTATCTAAATACCACCTGTTATCATGCTGTGTATACACACCCATTGTGCAGATCTGATGTGTTTTTATCAGGCGGGGGACTCTGATCCAGCCTCAGGCGCTCGCTGCTCCAGAGAGAGGGGTGGTGCCCCCAGAGGGGTGTTTGCTTAAGGCCTATTTTATGACTGTGATGCTTTTTCCAGACCTGAGCTGGGACTGAAATGCAGACAGGAATGGGCCCAGAGCCAGTGAGCTGCTACTTAACTTTAAGGATCAGGACTGGAGTTATTTCATGGGCAGGTTTTCTAGAAGTACCTGAGTTTGTCTGTGTTACACGTCGTTCAAGTAACAGCAGAGCAGAAGACGCAGTAACACTTCAGAGGATGTGACTCTTACCCCCAAATCTGCACATTCTTCACATGCAGGAGAGATTTGCATGCACTCAGGCATTTCCTGCATTATTCTCATTCAGCTGACTGGCACGCTCTTTGAAGCTGGCCCCGTATTAATGCTGATTGTACTCTACCTTTAAAGGTAAAGGCCCGGGGCAATCTGCATCCTTAATCTGCGGTCAAGGCCAACTTCTGCTGTGAGCTATCGCTTCAATGTGCCGTGACACTCTAATGGTTTAGTCCCAGCGTGGATCAAAGAGCTGTTTGTGGCCAGGGCTGAAGATTACACTTGGCTGCAATGCCACTCTCTCATAGCAGCCAAGACTGATCCCAGAGGCCTTCAGCACCGAGATGTTTATCAGAGCCATACCCAAACAAACAAGACGTGCGTCACTGTGCAGAACTGCGAGATGTTCATTGTTATGTTTCTTTTTTAATGTTGCATTCATGGATTTTTGGACTATCTGGTGTTTGCTTTGACTGTACGTCTCTGGCTGTGCGTATTTAAAAGAAAGAAGGATGAGGAGGGGATGAAGGAGAGGAGGAAGAAAGGAAAAGAGGACTTTAAAGGCTGAAAGCCATGTTTGGATTGTTACAATACATTTTGGCTCAGATTCTGAAGTTCGGTTACACAGTTTTTTGATTTGTAGGAAATGACACAAGCCCTGTGTGAGCAAACATTGTCCTCTCTAATTCCTCAAATATGTCCCTGATTAAACACCATAATATTATGTCATGATGTACAGGACATGAAAGAGCAGTTGGGGATCAAATCTGTTGTGCGTTTGATTCGCAGCTTCATTAACTTCCTTGTTTTCCACGGAGAAACATCCAGGTGGGAAACAGCTTCAAACCGCAGCCTTAATTATGAGCATGTGGCCAGGCGCTGCGTCCAGGGCCGATTTACGCGCTGTCCGGTGCTGTGGGCTGCTGCACGCGTGGAATAAGTAATGTCAGCCTGCATGTCGATGAAATAAAGTTTCACACACGATTGAATCGAGACTCTTATAATTGTTTATAAGCCTAGAACAGATTTCACGTCTCAATTGGGAGGCATAAAAGCTAAACTTTATATTCTACACCACAAACTAGGGGAGACCGGGGCTTGTTGTCACATGGCTAAGTTGTTGTCATCTTTACCACCAGGGGGCGCAACTAAAAAGTGGAATACTAGTTTTCTTCCTTTACATGGTCAGAGGTTGTGTCCTGTTTGAGAAGAGAAGAGCACATCGTGAGCTGAGATGAGCGCCAATAAGAAGAAAAAGAACCGAGTCTTTTAAGCGAACGTACTGAACCGAATCACTTCCTCAAGTGATTTGTTCGTTTCTCAGTACAGTTGAGCTCGTCTCCCCGTCCCAGAGGCTATGAACTGAACTGAATCCTGAACCGATCAGCTGTGTATCAGTTCAGGAGGTCGGAGTCACAGGCTCCTCCCGCCAAGCACTGAATGATTCGTTGATTTGATGAATGAATCTTTTTAGTGAACTGATTCTACTGATTCAGTACATCTAAAAAAAACTGCTCTGTCCATCTCTATTTTGCATAACCCAAAGTAAAGAAAATTAACCTTATATATTTTAAATTAAGCTTCTTCTGGATGAAAATCCTAGCACTGATACATGTGGACTTATTAGAGGAGAGGTTATAGCATCCTGTCATACCTCAGTCATTGTTCTGTTTTAAACTAACTTTAATCTAGAGCTTTAATTAGCAGACATGGTTGTTTGGGGCAACATGTCTCAGTCATTTTGGGGTTAGTTCTCACATTTTTAAAAGGGATTAAAATTAACACAGAGTCTGTTTATCAGCAGTTGTCATATTGAAATTTTGACTTTACTTTTACAGAGAACAGAGTGGATTAAAGGAGAGGAGAAAGTGAGAAGACATGGTCAGGAATTACAAAAGAAAAACTGAACGTGGCAGAGCAGTACCTGACGTGATGCTGACGGCAGTCAGGCAGGTGACCCTATAGCTAATAAATCAATCTGGACAAAAATAAAGGACTTTAATGTTAACTACCATACCTTTGCTCGGTACTGCAAAACATTTACCCCAGCCTAAATACAGTCAGACAGCTCTCCAAACTCCAGAGCATGTTGTGAAACATTTTATGTTAACGTTTGTTCAACGACTTTTTCTTTCTCAATGATAAACATTTTCTGTGCCTGACTTTTAAGTTCACTTTCATGTAAAAAAATGAGAACAACTATAATTTTGTCTTTGTTTAATTAGCTGCAAATCCACTGTGACATCTTACCCCATATAGTGAGACAACTTACCCAATGATGGGGCAACATGTCACATGTTCACACTCTCTGTTTGATTGCTTATAACTCTGCAGGGACACAAGATATGAAAATGACATGAATACAAAATATATACCTGAGACTTTGGTCTTTCATGTGATAAACATTTTGTTCATATATGATGTACTGATTCCAAGAAATATATAAGAGTGTAAAAAGTGTGACAACAAGCCCCGGTCTCCCCTACATCAGCAAAGTCTTCCAGCCTCTTTATCGCCTATTCCCTCTTTTCATTGAACATTTTTGAAAGGTTTCTATCGTTTGTACTCCTCGGCTCTCATGAATTGTGAAAAACAATAGAGTGGATCTGAATCTGACAGGCGCGTCTCTTCAGTCCGGATCAAACGGATCTGGGAGCGTCAGCTGGGAGAGAGATGCGGCTGGCAGGCTGGCAGAAGGTCCTGACAGGGTCTGAAGCTCTCAATGCAAGCTGTGTCTACCTCAGCTGTCATCGAGACGCTTGTATAACAAACGCGCAGAGCTGTGCCAAATTACGCATGATGAGCTGTAAAACATGTCCGTGCGTAAAACATCCAGACTGAAACTGGATTATCATTTTTGAGGAATGAAATAATTTCTGTTTCTGAAAGTGACATACATGAGTCAAAACACAATTATTGTAATAAAAATGGGAATTCATGTGTATTGCGCAGTGAGTTTTACCTTTAGAAAGCACATTTTTTAAACATTTACTCCCTAAATTAAGTGATTTTTAAATATTTTTGTGATTCGATGTCACGCTGAAATCTTTGGCAGGAGGACTAAGTTTGTGTGTCTGTTTTTATTCAATAAGTGAACACTTTAATAACCATTTCTAAAACTTTTAAACACAACATGTTTCATAATCTACACCCCTCCAAATGTGGTAAAAGCAGGAGGTTGGGAATCGTTTTAAAAAGTGAACTTTCTGCGCCATAAACCCAAAATCATGAACACAATTTCTTGCTAAGCTCCATCAACACTGCGAACTTTTTATTCTTTATTGCATTCGAGTTGAAACAAGATTGGCACAAGAACAGTGAACCCCTTAATCAGGATGTTTGACTTTAATTTTCCTGCGTGTCAGTTTCATTGAATGATTAAGCAGCAGCAGCAGGATGGGAAATGCTTTAAAAAGAACAGTGTCCGTTCATTAAAACCAGTGTAACACAATCCTTTTGGAAAATAGCTGCAACTTTGATGTATTTCATGAAACAAACAGTGAGAAATCCCTGCAGGGAAATCAAACCCACTGAGGAGGAAAAAAAGGCTTTTCTTAATTTCTTATTGTCTTTGTGCAATCCTCATCTTTATTTCATTTTCATAAGACATCACATCTGCAACAATTTATTCAAAACGCCTTATTACGCGTGTTTGCCTCCTGGGACTTCTTATTGTGTGATCAGGGTTAAAGGGAATAATTGCATAACCATGAAATGTTCCGGGTCGACCATTTCGACACCATTTAATGTGAATCAAAATAATCTGTGAGGCTTAACTGTCACCTGTCTCAGTGTTAGTTCTTGTGGTGAAAACAGCTGCTGCGTCCAAAAAGGGCCTCCTACCAGCCCGTGTTTACTCTCACCAACAGATTCCCTCTAAATTAACATCCTGAAGGACTTTGACAAACCAGCAGCACGTGTTCGCAAACATACAGCCTTGTTGAATTAAAGTTCATCCCCAAACTGCCCTCCATCCAACCTCCAATAAAGACTGCGCGCTCATTTGATTAACCCCAGCGTAATTACAGCGCGCGTCCCCTCTCTGGTTTTCCAGTTAGTCAGTCATATTATTTACAAATTAGGAGCTTATTAATGTGGCTACTGGACTCACATTATGTGGGACAAGCTGTGGTGATGCTGCTGGGATATTTTACATCTTGTAGGCCTGTTTGGTGTCTAACTTCAGTGCGTAAAAATATGTCTAGACCAGATTAATCCCCAAAGGCAGAACAAGAATGCTCCCTTTTCATTAAGATCTCGTTAGATTTTGAACCAACAAAGAGCTTTCATGTGTTTCTGTCAGTGTTAATCAGCTGAGCTTTAATAACTAATACAATTTCTTTCAGGGGCCACCGGGTTTGCACGGCCTGCTGCGTCCTAAAGCTCTGCAGGACTCCTCCAATGACTGCCGAGCACTGAGTGTTTTTTGTCAATATTAGCGTGACTACTTGTGGGGAAGTTTATAATTGGACACGTGTTTCCCCCCGCTTTTTGTCGTTAGGGATCAACTGATTTCTTTGTAATGCGTTTTTAAAGCAATGAGCGATCCACAAGGAGGGGTAAAGTGTTCTTAAGAGCTCCCTTTCAGCCTTTAGAAAAGGCCGGGGCGACCCGCCGAGAAACATGGAGGCCCTGGAAGTATTTAATCCAGGAGATGTGCCCACGCTGCTGTCACAGAGAGGAAGAGAGAGGGAGATTCAGGCACATACAGCGACAGACACTCATCAGATCTTTGACACGCTAAAAACAAAACTTGATCAGTCTTCAAACTTATTTTCCTGCCTGAAACTTAAAGTAAAAACCTGAACAGAGCGTTCAAAAAGGAAAGAAAAGAAGCACACACACACAAAAACTTGTTTAGTGCGTATAGCAAACATGGAGGATATGCTTTTTGATTTTGATCAGGATGGCACCACCGATTTTGCGTTTTGGGGACAGATGGACCAAAACATCCAGTTTCAAACCCAGATGGACACCTTCCTTCTGGACTACAACGCGGCATCAGGCCAGCTCTCTCCCTGGTCCTCTTTTGGCAGTCAGTCCATGTTCCCGGACGCACAGCTGACCTTCACCGACCTGGACGTGGGTTCCCCGGGGGCGAGCATCTGCGCCGAGGGCGTGAGCTCCTCCATGGATGAATCTCTAGACGTGGCCAAGCGCAGGGCGCGGCGGCTGGTGTCCCATCAGCCCTACAAGGTGCAGCGACACGCCGCCAACATCCGGGAGAGGAAGAGGATGCTGAGCATCAATTCTGCCTTCGAGGAGCTGCGCTGCCACGTGCCAACGTTTCCCTACGAGAAGCGTCTGTCCAAGATCGACACGCTGAGACTGGCCATCGCTTACATCGCCCTGCTGAGAGAGATCCTCATGTCAGGCTGCGACCCCAAATCCTACGTGGATGAGTGCATGAAGAGCGGCTACAAGAACCGAACCAACGCCATCTGGAACACAAGCGGTGAGCTCAGACACACAGTTAGCCCCAAGAAACCTGTAAAGTCACATCAGGCCAAATTAATTATATTTACATCAACTGTTTACCACGATTATAAAAACCTGAACTTGTCCAGGTTTCTGCAAAATATTTAGACATATTAGAAATATTTAGGAAAATGTACAAGGCAGATGTTTTATGATTTAAACAGGTGCAAGGAGAACTAAAGTATTTTACCTAAAAGTGGAATTACTTTGATGGCGTTTTACTGAAGTAGAAGTAAAACTATCAAACCTAATCTACTTGAATGAAAGTTAAAAGTTTGACACAAAAATAACTCTAAGTTCTGAGTACTTGGTGCCCTCCTTAAATTATGTAAAAGCATTTTTTTTGGTTAGTATTGCACTTTGCAGATATCCCTACACCCTCATATCAAGGTTGGCCTTGCAAGCAAAGTTTTATTGATCATTTTCTTAAAACTGTTTCAGATTCAGATTTAGACTTTATTGTCATTGTACACCAAGTTATAACAAAATTAGTTTAGGATGCTCTTCCCAGTTTGCAACAAAAGCAATAAATATAAGAACAGTAAATATAAAAACAATAAGTGTAAAAGCACATAGTATAAAAACAATATAATACGGCCTACTAAAAAAAACTTTAAATAATGAAATATACCATCCTAAAAGAAAACTTAACCTTCCTCTCATCCACACATCAGTACAGTACTTATCTCAGGGAAATTTTAGCTGGAGTTTCAGCTTCAAATATCTTAAAATAAGATTTATGTTTGGGCTTGTCATGTGTATAATGTAGCTTTAATTATGTGTCACGGGGTACTTTGACCAAATTCACTTGGTAAGATTTAAGATTTTTGCAGTGGAGACATCATCAGATCTGCTGATTTGCATGCAATTGCAGGAGAGCTTGTATGTTTTAAACTTAACTTTATTCAGTAATTGAAGTCGTCTAAAATAATCACAAAGTAGAAAACTTAAAGCAGCAAACACTGAATCAAAAGTAGAAGTACTAAAAGTGCACAAAAAGATACTCAATAACAGCAAATTTCACTTTCTTTATCAGTAATAAGCTGTAACATGTTGACACGATAGCTGTCCAAATTCTCTACGGCCAAATTAGCTCAGGTCTGCAAAGTGCTTTTTATATCATTTCAGAGGCCTGACATTAATCCACCGTGAGAAAGCATTCGGTGATAGCAGCGAAAGAAATCTGTCTTTGAATGGACAGAAACCAAGAGCAGAGGTGGATCGCCATCTGCCACACACTCTTCTTTTTCTACGTCTTTTTAACATTAAGACTTAAGAGACTTTTAATGCTCCATCTAAATCAAATTAATCAAGAATTGTCTGTTGTTGTTCGCAGTAATCCCATTGTAGGGATTTTAAACACACACCATTGTTAACATTGTTTAATTGAGGTGTTCTTCTCCTGCGTACGCTCATGTTACTAAAGCCCAATCACCTGTATGTTCTCCACCTCCTTGTGTTTAACTAATTCTGTGGGAATCTGATCTGAAGCCTCTTTACGTGGCTTTTCAGCGTTAAGTGCGCCCCCGTCCTTCAGCTCCAGACCCTGAACTTGTTAAACAGTCATTAAAATGTATTAAAACTTATGTGTTTGTTCTGCTTTTGTCTCCCTCTGCGCCCTCAGATCTGACAGCCCGTCTCTCTTGGATAAAGTGGGATTAACTGCGGCTCATGGGGCACCCCCAGTGTTTGAGTTCAGGTTCGTCTCTCTACATGTCAAAGACAGGCGTGGCAGAACCCACCGATCGACATCTGCAGACTTCTCACCGGGTCGCACACCTCAGGCTTTCTCAATCCTCTCACTCCTGCGTCGTCCGTGGCTTTTAATATTCTAATTTATTGTCGACTGGTAATGGAGAGCCGTTGTTTTCAGAGCTGGGGGACAGACAGAGGGTTGGCATTGTTTGCCCACATGGATGGCACTTGTCCTCGAGAGAGGGGGGCACACTGGCACGGGATTGAATGGACTTCCTAAGGGCTCATACTTCTGCACGCAGCGCTGAAGTGTTTTCTGGACCGGCGCTCATTAGTCTGCGAGTCGATGTGTTAAAAAGAGCCTTGATCATGTAAATGAGACAATGGGCGCGCTGATCAGGGAAGTGTGCTCTAGCATGTCAGCTGCCAAACATGGCAGTGTTGTTTGTTTCATGTGGACCCTCTATCATCTGCTTTGTTATTTATTTATTTATTTACATATTTATTTATCTATTCCTTTATTTATTTGAATTATTTCTTATTTATAATAACATGATTTCTTGGGTATGTATTTGTACAAACTGATTTTGTAATGTTTTGTAATTAAGCCGGCCCTGTGGTGTTTTTGATTTTAGTGAACTGCACATAAAAAAGCTGTTTTATATTAAGCTGATGTGTCATTTTCCTTATAATGCAACTTCACATAATAGTTAACTCAGCATCTAAACTACTTCTGTGCCCAAATGCATGACAAAGAGCCTGGAAATGTTGATAAAAACCGAAGTTGATGGTTTACAAATCATTTGAACCAATTAAAAATAATGCAAAAACAATACATTTTATAGATTAATAAAATATATGTTCCTATTGAATTTAAGAATCATGAAAACACTCTAAGAATCTGGAAAAATCTCTGTACATCGAGGACACAAGCCCAATAACCACCATTGGATGTATTCTTTGGGAAATCAGACACGACTCTGTAGTGGAAATCACAGCATGACCTCAAATTCCCTTTCAAAACCATCATCTGTGAACACAGTTTCTCATTGCTCTCAAAGTGGAGGTTAAAATCGATCATGAAAACATAAACATGTATTTCTTCTGACATCTCTGGGCCACGGATCATTTAAGAAGGACTGTAGTGAAGTGGAAAACTGTCCTGTAATCTTATGAATCAAAATCTGCCTGGTGTAAACTCTTTTGTGTCTGTGTCACTAACTTTAAATCCTCATATCCCATTAGAGTCACTAATACTCAGTCTCTTCTGGAAGTCCCTAAGCTCCATCATGCTGTAGGTTCCCCTGGCTGCTGCAGATGAAGCAGCAAATGACTGTTTAACATCAGTCTGGTTCTTCTCGAGGTTTCTGCCTGTTGAAGGAAGTTTTTCCTCTCCACTGTAACTTAAGAAATGCGGCAAATCGGATGAGAATGGGTCTGATCTTACGAGATAGGGCTCAATCTTATCCCATATTTACTTTCAGTCTTTGTTAATGGGGTATGGTTAATAGTCTTGCAATTATACTTGTGAATTTGCACTGTATAAATAAAAATGGATTGATTGATTGCTCCCCCAGTGTAAAGAGGAGAGCGATCACCCAGTTTATCAGCCTAATTCAAAAACTAAAAATGCCAACATCTACATCAAGTGCTCCTGCCATGAGTGGTTTACACATCTTTTAGGGCCGTTTTTTTTTTCTAGGGAAGACCTTGCAAGACAACACCAAACCACTCTCTGCAGTCCTCACAAAAGAACTGGTTTTGCAGAAGAAGAGTCCAGATACAGTCCAAACTTGCCACCCATTGAAAACAGTTGGGCAGAGGTGACCCCCAAACTGATGAGCAGCTGAAATCCCTTTACGTGTTGCTATGACTTATTCTGCACACCTGTTATCTGCTGATACACACATGAGACTTAGAGTTACGTAAGAAGCTGGATATGCTAAACAGAGTGAAAAACAAGATGGTTACTAAGAGGTGTTGTTTCTCTTGGAGTAGGAAACACCTCATTGTGTATGATCATGTCATGCTCAGGGACACCTGAGTCCCCCTAGTGGTGTTGGTTGGCTGGATGCCCTCAGAGGTAAAATCACACAGATGTTCTCAGTGTTTTTGATCGAACCTGGAGCTGCATGGGAGGAACTTTTGGATTATTATCAATAACCAACAAGATTTATTATCAATTAAGATATAAAAGTGACAAAAACATAATTTAATTCACTTATTTTTGGTCACTATAACATGATTAACTATCTTTGGCCTCTTCTGAGACCTTGACCTCAAAAATGAAGCTGTGAACCGAACAGATGAGATATGACTCAGCTGAGAGGGAGTTTTGAAGGCCAGCGTGAGTAAGATTTATTCCAGTCTGTGGGCTGCATCAGGCCTCTTTTTCGTGCGCTGAGGTAGTTTATTGATATAACATCCAACAGTCTTATACTGACAAACACAGCGAGCCTGTTTGGCCATGGGGCGGCAGGTGTGTTTATCATGTTAGGTTAACGTTGGAGTCTGGGCCTGGGACTTGTAAATATAATTAGTGGATCACATCCTGATAAACAATGCAGTGATTTAGATAGAGGAGATGTGAAACAGCCTGGACTGAAGGTAAAAAATATGTCATATTAGGACGGTGTAACACGGTCTGAATGTGACGTGTTTGTTAGATACCATAAATTTGATGTCATTTAGTCGTCTGGCTTCAGGTTTAGACTAAACAAAATGCACAGTATGTTTTTTTTCAAAGAATACATTAATTTGATACAGTTTTTGCATATTTAAAGCATTTATTTCTGAGTCTTTTAAATACTGGCTTACTTCTGTAAGAAACAGCCACTTCAAACTTCTGTGAAAGTGTCAGCTCAAAAGATTATTTTAACCATTTTTACCTTTACATCTATCTGAATGAGCGAGTGGCAACAGGGGCGTCCAGAAACCTGGCCTGAGATGGCATTGGCCCCTGTTAAAAATCTGATTTTAGACCTAAACTCTGGTTGGTTTCTGCCAAAATCTGGTATTTTGTCAGTGTCACAGCAGACTCAGATTTCTTTCTTTTTAGACACTAAACATCAATTCAATTCTGGAGTCCCACCATTGGCTTCTCGCTAATATTAGAATTCATTTTAAAATTTTATTGTTTGTTTTTGAATCTCTAAACAGATCAGCACCACAGTACAGCTCTGACCTCTTAAATGTTTATACCCCCTACGTTCCGTAAAGTCTGAGACCGAGCTTTCTCGGCTGTGGCTCCCAAATTGTAGAACGAATTGTCACTCAAGATTAAAACATCCCCCAATCTTTCCACTTTTAAATCACGTCTTAAAACTAATTTTTATTCCTTGGCTTTTTGTTCAGCATGAGAGTTGTGTAATATCTGTCCTTTTATTTCTTTTATGGTCCTTTTCATTTTTATTTCTTTTATGCTTTTGTGTTTTTGTTTCATTTATTTTATTTCATTTAAAAAAAATGTTTTAACCTGCTTTTATTTATTTCCTCTTTATGTTTTCTGCAGTGGTTGTTCTTTATTTTACTGTGCAGCACTTTGGTGTTTATTAAAATGTGCTATATAAATAAAACGGATTGGAAACATCATAGAAATGTATTTACAAGATAATGCAAGCTCACTCCTGCGAACTGTCAAACTTTCAGGACATGACGGGACTCAGACAACTAAGCTACTCCTAATAAATGTGTTTTTTGACAGATTGACAGCAGGAGTTTGCTGTCAGTTTTTAAATATCCTAAATTACAGACAGATCATTGAATCTTCAATCCTCTCCGAAATAATCTCAATTCATGTCTTGAGACTTTGTTGTGTTTCTATTTACACATGCACAGGAAAAAACCTGTGTGGATCTCAACTGAATGGTTGTGTATGTGGTGTCTTGTGCTTTTGCAGTCAGCCTCTTGTGGACACTTGAAGAACTGCAGGTTTAGCTTTAATTCTCAAGACTGAAGGTTGGTTTGCACAATAAGCAGCAGTAACAAGTGAAGAACAGCGCTATTGTTTTTAATCAGGAGGGACTTTGATTCAAGTGAACGATTATTTAGTCTACAAGATTCAGAATGAGTAACATGTTTAGTGTTTGGATGTTTTCATATGTTCAAAAGGATAACTCCCCCGCCACGGTGCTGGCGAACAGATGCAGGATGTGATGAAGAGTGGACATCAGAAAAATGTAATTTGGTCACACATGGGGAGATGGAGATGACTGGTGGAGAGTTGCAATGATACATGCTGAAGAAGTAAACTGGCGGAGCAGAGAGGGGAACAGATTTGATGTGATCTGATGTGTGGGTGATGGGGAAGCGGGATGTTATAATGACTGAATGAATGGATGAATATGAAACTGTCTTATTGCAACACATTTATGCACATAAAAGTAAAAAATGTATGTTTAAATTTGCAAAAACAGGCAGTAAGAGTTTTCACACCAGCAGCTGATTTCGGGCCTTAATACATTTGTTAATTCATAAAACAGACTTTTAAAAAAAAATCCACATTCCTTATATAAAAATAGAAAACTGCTGACACTCCAGAAGCCTCACACACGCCCTCACTCATCACCATGGTAACCGGGGTGTGTTGGCACTTTAATAGCTGTGAAAGTCCTGTTAAATAGCTCACCTGTTTTTCTCATTACAGCTCCTCTTCAGAAGACCACGCTGTCAGCCTCAGAGCTAATAACTCAGATCTGAGCGTGTGAGAGGGAAACGCTGTCGTCTCTAAACTGGTCTCAGGGGCCTCTCTTCGGGGGCCTGTAACAACAGGGGGGGTGCCTTCTCAGATGAGCACAGGAACATTCAATGACTTCCCCTTTGGATTAGAGGTGCAGCCCTCCTGGTGGTCAGAGTAAACACGCCTCAGTGAGGGAAATAAACAGTCAGCTTTTGGGGGCTGAGGTGCTACCAATGCGAGTTTAGAGAGTCAGCATAACGGGAAGTCAAAAGACACACAAATACCACGGCACCTATTTACACCTATTTTAAGATAGAAACCAAAAGATTAGAAGCAAATGAAGTTTAAGTTTTTTATCGTAAAGTTTTTTTTATCTTTTATCGTCTTTTATCTTTTATCTGTCATCTCTTATCTGTTTTACTTCTATCTTATTTCGGCCTTACTGTTTTTTTTTTTGTTTTTGTTTTTTTAATACTTGTACTCTTTTCTTAATTAACCTTTTAGGCCTTTTACTGTTTTGTCTCCTGCTCATTTCTGTTGCTCTATTTTATCATTACTATTACTATCAGTATTACCTGTTATTATTTTATTATCATTGTTGATATTGCCTTTTATATCTACTATCCTGTTTCCACTTTTGACCCCCCTTTTAATTGCATTTTCCTTTTTTCTTAACTGTTTTATGTTCATATTTTGGTCCTCATGGTCTCATTTTATGTTGCATGGTTCTTGTATTGTCTGGGTTTCTTATGACATGAAAATGGCCTTCAATTCTGTTTTTACTGAGCTTTTTGCTTTCTGTCTTTTTCCGTGTGCTCTTTGACTACATGTCAACACACTTTGTAACCTCTGTTTTTTAAAAATGCTATACAAATAAAGTTATTATTATTACTATTAAAATACTTTCTTTGCATTTTGATTTGATGTTATCAATCTTAAGTACTTTTTGCATACTCCGACTACACTTCCTTTTTAAACCTTTTTAGTGTATTTCTTGATTATTCCCTGTCGTGATAAAAAAAAGGGTTTTAGCATTTTTGTGGACTATGCACCTCATACATTACACTCAGTGACTCAGTTTTAATTTTCTTTTGCACAAAATCTTCACCAAAGTTATAAAATATATGTAAGTTTTGCCAGAACAAATATGACTACCACCCAGACAATGGCCTTGCATATTTTAGCATGATGATCCCAAACCAAATTCTGCATTAAAGAGCATGGTGCTAAACTGGCCTGCCTGTAGTCACATCTTGCCCTCGTTAAAAGCATTTGTCACATCATGAAATGACAAATATGACCAAAAGAATCCCAAACTGTTGAGCAGCTGAAATCCTGTTTTAAAGTGTAACTTACAAGATCCCTGAAACCAGGCTCCTTGGTTCACAAACGTGTCCTCGAGTGTAGAGGTAATGCGGCACATCAAACATTAGCCTGTTCCATGTTTTTAGCTCTATTTTTTCAATGCCCTATCTTGAATTAATATGGAGTTTGATAGATTTGTAAACAAGATTAATTGATTTTGATTAGTATTTTATGACATCCTAACTTTTGTTGAACTGAGGTTGTAATTCTGGTTCCCCATAGTCCCTCAGCTTCAGTCTAAACTAACAGTCCGGTCTCTCTTGGCTCGGTGTTGGTGACACAGGTGACATTGAGGGGGGTGACAGTGGACTGTAAATGCCTCCCCTGTGTTGACATCCGCTGATCTTCACCCTTTTCCTCTCAGTCCAATCAGCAGAACAAACACCACCACTGTTTGCCCAGCCCCCCCACCCACCAACCTGCCTGAGCTGAGTCTAACCCCCCCCCATAGCTCAGCCTTGTTGGGCCACCTGGCTGTGAACCTGGGCCTGCAGTCATGCTAACCTTGGCACCAGGGTCACAAGTGCAGCAGTAATTACGCTGCGTTATTTGTGCAGGAGGCTGCCTCATCAGCACCAGAGTGCACAGTCTCTCTGTCATTTGTTCGGCAAATTTACTCTGACCCCATGAACAGGACCCGCCTCCTACCCTCCCCCCGCTCCATCTCTCTCATTTCAGGCCTGGTTAAAGTTCAGATTCTGGAAGTACTACATGTGTAATGAATATAATTGTGTTATAGCCAGCATAATTGCTCTGGCAACACTGTTTTTTGTAACTGTCAAGTCAATGAAGTGCATTTGAGTTGAGCGCGGGTTGAACTCGAGGTTGGTTCGAGACTCTTACTGGACAAGAGTGATAAAATAAACATCGCACCAGTCTGCACCACCTACCAATCAAACTGTGTATACATGTATAAATATGTAACTGGTGGTGGGGCACTTTGCCATTAATCAAAGGGGTTGATGGTTTGATCCAAATATGAGAAGAGCTTTGCAAATACTTGGAGCTGAAAAGGGGTTTTAGGGTATTTGTAAGGACATTTTTTTTCTTTTGTTTAAATAAATTGGTGGTGTTGGTGGGTACACAATAAGTACAGTGGCATAAACAATGTAAAAGAATGGGTGAGGGAGCTCACAACCAGACAGTAACACCAATCATCAGGGTCTATTTTCTGCAAAATTGTATGTGAGTTTTAACCAAGCATAAACTCAATGCAGGAGTACAAAACACCTGCATTTCCATAGGTGTCCACTGGAGGCAGACGTCAAAAGTCAAAGACATCCCACTGGATCCTCTGACAGCAGAATCTACCGTGTTCACAACCTGCTACAAAATACAGTCTGCTAATTCCTTTATTTGCACATATGAAGAGTCGAAGCACCTGCTTTGATTATATTAAGATGATGAGTTATACATTTTGTAAATTAATATAGTATTGTATGATAACATGTCATGGTATAGTATGATATAAAAATGATAGTATAATATGATAACAATGTCATAGTATACAAAGATAAAAAAAATTCAAATTTTAGCATGAAAAAAGTCACAGTATGGTTTGATAAAAATATCAAAGTATAGTATGATAAACATTTCAAATTTTGGTATAAAAAAAATCATAGAATATTCTGATAAATATATCATAGTATAGTGTGATAAAAATGTAATAGTGTACATTGAAAGAAATTCCAACTTATTATTAAAATTATATAATAGTATGATCAAATTTCAAATAAACAGTCATGGTATATCATGATAAAAATATCATACTATAGTATGATAAAAATTTTAAATTTTAGTATCAAAAAGTCATATATAGTAAAATGAGAATCTGATAGTATAGTATGATAAAAATGCCAAAGTATACTATGACAAAAATTTCATATTTTAACATGAACAAAAATTATTAATATTAAAGTATATTTCAAATATCATAGTATTGTATGGAAGAAATTTAGTGTGAAAAAAAATCATAGTATAGTATGATAAAAACATCAAAGTTCAGTCTGATAAAAATGTCATAATATACTACGATAAAAATTTTAATTTTGAGTGTGAAAAAAGTAATAGTTATGTATGATAAAAACATCAGAGTATAGTATGATAAAAATGTCATAGTAAACTGTTATATGACTTTCACATTTTAGTCTAAAAAAATGTTATAAATATCATATTATATAATTATAAGGAATAAAACTGATGTTAAATGTATCGAATAATAGTGTGATGGGTAGCACGTTAGCCTTGCAGTGAAAGAGTCCTTGGTTCAAAACCCAGTAAGGTATAGATTGAAAAATTGAAGCATAAGAAAATGCCATGGTAGTATATAATAAAAATGTTATAGAATACTATGATAAAAATTTCCAATTTTAGTGTGGAAAAAAAGCATATTATAGTATGATAAACATATCAAAGTATAGTCAGACAAAAATGTCATTGTATAGTATGATAAGTTTCAAATTTTAGTATGAAAAAAAATCACATTTTAGTATGAGAAAAATGTCCTAGTATAGTGTTATACAAATGTCATAGTATACTATGATAAAAAGT
This sequence comes from Xyrichtys novacula, assembly GCA_962446985.1. Classification (NCBI taxonomy): domain Eukaryota; kingdom Metazoa; phylum Chordata; class Actinopteri; order Labriformes; family Labridae; genus Xyrichtys; species Xyrichtys novacula. The sequence goes on along the minus strand of OY660881.1, from coordinate 6,976,459 downwards.
TTAATTTTTAGTGTAAAAGTTATAGTATACTATGGTAAATACATCATAGTATAGAATGATAAAAAAGTCATAGTATAGTATGATAATAATTTGAAATTCTAGTATGACAAAAATCATAGTATAGTATGATAAAAACATCAAAGTATAGTCTGTTATCTATAATCTATAATAAGTCTATAATGTCATATAGTTTGGCAAAAACATCATATTATACTATGAAAGGGAAGAAATTACTGCGTTCAGGGTGGAATGATAGTGTAATGGGTAGCACATTCGCCTTGCACTGTCAAAGACCTGGGTTCAAATCCCGGTAAAAATGTCATAGTATACTATGCGAAAAAAAATCAAATTTTCGTTTGAAAAAAATGTCACATTTTAGTATAGAAAAAAAAATGACTTATTATACTATGATAAAAATTTCAATTTTGAGTGTAAAAGTTATAGTATACTATAGTAAAAACATCATAGTATAGTATGATAAAAATGTCATAGTATAGTATGATAAAAATTTCAAATTTTATCATGAAAAAATTATAGCACAGTATGATAAAAACATTAAAGTATAGTCTGATAAAAATGTCATAGTATAGTATGATATCAATTTCACATTTTAGATTGAAAAAAATGTCATTGAATAGTTTGGCAAAAACATCATATTATATTATGATAGGAAAGAAACTGCTGTCATCAGGGTGGAATGATAGTGTCATGGGTAGCACATTTGCCTTGCAGTGTTAAACACCTGGGTTCAAATCCTGGTAAAAATGTCATAGTATCCTATGCGAAAAAAAATTCAAATATTTATTTTAAAAAATGTCACATTTTAGTGTGGAAAAAAATGTAATTGGATACTATGATAAAAATTTCAATTTTTTGTGTAAAAGTTATAGTATACTATGGTAAAAACATCATAGCAGTGGCGGCTGCTGGTCTTTCAAGGAGGGGAAGCTCATTTTTCTGGCCTACATCATAATTGTATTTGTTTATTAGTATGTAACAGAACGGAGTCGCCAAACACAACGGCAGTCGTTTTTAACAAAGACAGAAGTCGCTGAGGATCGGTAAAGTCTCCGGAGCAGTTAAGAACAACGGAATGAATAACTTGGAAAATGCTCTGGTAGAGGTTTTATTCTTCAAGATCGCTGATTCGCTTGTTTAGCTGTCAATCAAAAAAGGATTTCGCCTCAGACAGCTCATCCAATCATGGATGGAGAAGCTTGGAGTCCGGGAGAAAGTCGGGACGGCGTTCTCGCCATAGAACTCCAGTGAAGCTGGGCTTCCGATGGGCGGGACAAAGCCCAGCATTTATCCAATGAGCGTCTAGTTTCGCTGCTGGAACAACCCACTTTTAGCTTCCACGTTGAAGTCAGCAGAAGCCCAGCGTCCGGCTGTTTAAAGCGCTGAGGCGCTGCGAGGATGAATGAGAACGAAGTTATGCCGGTTACCTGTAATTATCAGCTTCTTATCACAGTCTCTGAACAAAAGATGAAGGCTTTCTAGTGCGTATTTAGTTAATGAAATGTACACACAGCCGTACGTATTTCACCACTTTTTCTTTTTTTTGGGGGGTGACATTTTAAGGGAAGCCGAGCTTCCCTTGCAGTCTTAGAGCAATCGCCACTGCATCATAGTATAGTATGATGAAAATGTCATAGTATAGTATGATAAAAATTTCAAATTTACTCATGAAAAAAATTATAGTACAGTATGATAAAAACATTAAAGTATTGTCTGAAACAAATGTCATAGTATAGTTCAATATCAATTTTACATTTTAGATATGATAAAATGTCAAAGTTTTTTTTGTTGAATTCAAATTTTTTGACCAAAAAAATTATATTTCAATATGAAAAAAGTCATAGTAGAATATGATAAAAATGTCATAGTTAATTAAGTTAAAAAATTTCAAATTTAAGTATGAAACTAAATCATATGTTAGTATAATAAAAATGTCATAGTTTAGTATGATCAAAATGTCATAGTATAGTATGAAAAAAATCAGATTTTAGTATGAAAAAAATGTCATATTATTATGTGATAAAATTTCATAGTTAAGTTTGTTAAATTCAAATTTTTGTATTAAAAATAATCATATTTACCTATGAAAAAAATGCCCTAGTATCATATGATAAATATGTCATAATATATTTTGTTAAAAATTTCGAATTTGAGCATGAAAAGAAATCTCATATTTTAGTAAAATATGTCATAATATATTATGATTATGATGTCAAAGTATAGTATAAAAGAAAAATTATATTTTAGTATTAAAAAAATGTCATAGTATAGTATAATAAAACTGTCATAGTATAGTATGTTAAAATTTTTTAACTTTAGTAAGAAAAAAAAACATTTTTTTTGGATGAGAAAAATGTCATAGTACAGAATGATATCAATATCACATCTTAGTATAAGAAAAGGTTCATAGCATAGTATCGCAAAAATATCACATCACTATATGATTTTAAAAATCTACCCTGACATGTGTGGCACAGTGGTGTAATGAGAAGCACATTTGCTAAAAAGCACGAAGGTCTTGGTTTTAAATCCCGGTAAGTTATAGATTGATACAATTAAAGTATGAAAGAAGGCAGTCAAAAAAGGCCTGAGTCAGCATCTTTGAGACTTATTCTATGTATTTCATATGGTTTTGCCAGCTTTGCATATAAACAGCCTGTACTAATGTCCTCCTGCATGGGGGCTTCAGTGAGGACTCTGAATCAGTATTTTATTCTAATCAGGGACTTTGTTTCCCACCATAATTCAGTACTTTTATCTCCTCTGCTGTGAATAGTGTGAGTGTAATGTTCCAAGAGCTGCAGACTGAACGTCAAGTGCTTCTAGTTAAAACACACTAAAAACAGTGTGTTGCTTTCTTCAAAGCCTTTTTAAAAATGCATCTAGTTTACTGTGATATATATCATTTCAGTTTTATTTTTCAGCTTTATGTTGATGAAAAGTGAGTGTTTTGGAACCAGGTGACCTTATCTAACAGATACAGCATGTGTCTGAAGTAGACCGAGCTCTGTATATCACGATTTCTTCTCTACAAGCACATCTCCCAAAGCCTCTCAGAGCTGCACTTCAAAGCCCGCCTGGTTCTCTACATGGTCATAACTCTACAGGGCAGCGGGGCAGAGGCAGGTATGAGCGTACAGGTTTTGGCTGAGGGGGTGGGTGTGTTTCAGGATAGGGGGGTGTTATCCTGCCCTATTTCCCCCTCCACCTTCAGATATCAAAGCGGACTCTGACAGTGGGGGTCTCTGGCATCCCGGGCCTCTTTTCCACACAGGAGACAAAGCATGGAGCAGCGAGTCTGCATCGTATTAAACAAAGCTTAAATGCTTCAAGCTGTTACACACTCCCCAATGAAACCTTTATGAAAGGGCCCCTAATGCGATTTCAGAAACACCTTGTCATCAGCCCCGGAGCTGCAGAATGGAGAAGTGTGGATGTATGAATGAATGGGCTCTTGGCGTTACTCATAGTTACTGGCGAATGACTCTATGAGTGGAGGTGCCTATGGTTTTATGGCCCAACATGTAGCTCTCACTGATATTGCCTGTTGTTTCATTCACTGTAGAGGTCTCAGTGAAACACAGGCTCTTATTAGAAACACTGACCGATAATATAAAATGCCTGTTTTTGTGCAGCTCGAATGTAAAAGTCTGTTTCTGTGTCCTTAGAGACTCTAAAACAGCTGAAGAAGACCTCAAACAAATAAAACTATTTTTAGACAGAGGAAAACAATGTTTAATAAGTTCTGATTGAGCCCATTGTTCTTTGTAAGTCATGAGTCGGTTTCTTTCTTACTCAAAGGCTGTGATGTTTTTCAAACATATCTTGAATTCATTCAAAGCTGAATTCATGTCGCCATCGGGTCTGACGTGCAAATTCTTCTTCAGAACCGACATGTGAGTCACATTTTAACAACTTACTGGAAAAGAATGGCGCAATAAAACAGACATAGCTTTTGTTTCTCCTCAAACGTGGAACGGACGGGGATAAGTCAGAAGAAAGCTGTTTTCAATGTTTTTCTATTCTCTTATGTTTCGCACCTTCAAAAAAAAAAAAATATTACCAGATTCAAAGGAACAGGAGCTTAGATGAAGTTTTGATGTTGGTATTTTTATTAAGAAAATAAATCATTTTGAGTGTTTTGAATAGTTTTTGTTCCCATGGGGTCTCTGCTTCTAAAGGATAGTATAATTTTCCAGAAGGTACCACCGCACCTTTGGCACGAAACCGCCATGTTTCAGTCCAGGACGTTTTATTTCCCTGTTGGAAAAGTACTTTGTTTTTACTGTTAAAGAGCAGTTGTATGATCTGAAAATAGAAATGTATGTAGAGTGAGGTACAAATTTTAGGACCCGTCGGGTTAGTGGTGGACGAAGTACAATTTTTATTACTTAAGTCAAAGTATAGACACTCCCAGTCGAACATTATTAGCCAACATATGTGGAAGTTGCTTGGTCAAATTGTTACTTCAAGGATTTGTTTTTAGAAAGTATTCAAGTATTCAATCTCCTTTTCACAATAATCTAAATAATTGTATTTTCACAAAGACAGAGTGCAGTCGAGATGACATAACTTACTCTTTTTAAATTGTTTTGTCCTAAAACATATCAGCTCAATTACTACTATCACAGGTAACTTGTTTTAAAATGTTCATTTTGGATAGAAAGACATTGTTTCGCTATTACCTTTACATTCTCTTTTAGAATAATTCATTTTGTACATGACAAACAGAGCAAACACTCAAACACGATCTCATTCTTTATTTCCCAAACCTCAAATGTGGACTTCAGATATGGTCATAAAGGCTTACGTTGAAAATTATCATCCCCTTCTGCTGTAACCATCATTACCACCACCAAATGAAGTGTCAGATATGAGTGACATTGAGACATGCAACATATATAAACATACATACACATAATTGTTTGTCTTGCAGATCAGATTTTAGGAAAGAAACATAATTTTGATCAAGACTTGGGAGCATAAAAGTCTAAAATTTGAAGAAAATGAAGTATGTTTCCCACAAAAAGATACTCAAAAAAGTACTTATTTACAGTACTCAAGTACATTTACTTTATTACTTTCCATCACTGGGGGTCTGTTAGGAATGTACACACAGAAAAAGTTGCCCTTATGGAGATAGCAAGGCTCTAAGTAGCTCTGAAAGCGATCGCACTGCTGCTAATAGACACTGTTTCCAATGCAATGAGAACCATCTGGGTGATTCCTCTGCAGAACATCTTCTATTCATCATGTATCACTGTCTGAAATACACACATGCATACAAATGGATATACATGAAGGCAGAAGTAGATCCACTGATGTACACAATAACCAGGTGATAATGCATACAGTACATGGGTTTAAAGCACATACAGAAACGCACATGCATAAGCAGACATATGCATACGCTTGCACACAGGCCCCCTTTCCCTTAGATCCTTTTGCCAAGATCATTTGGGGTGAGCTGCACAAGTCTTTGGAGGGGTTCAAGTCAAAGGTAAGCGATCCTGGCAGGCACATGGACTGTAAAATTCCACTCATCGCGGCCTCTAACAAATCATCTCTCCATAACTTCCCTCACACGTCTGCAGCCCTCGGTGTCAGATCAAAGACGAGTGAATCACCACACATCCATACATTTGGCCTCTTCTCTCTGTTTTACTCTGTTTCTTCCTTTCTTTTCTCCCTCCTGACTGTTTTTTATCTCTCAGCACCTCTCCATCTCACTTCTATCCTCACGATCGGTTGTTTCCACGCACGAGGTCGATGTAACAGCAGGAAGGCCGAGCATGAGCCCGGGACATGTTTCCAGGGATGTGACAGCAGACAGGATCTGGGCTCATGAAGGCCGTGCCCTTTACCCATGTGGAGCTGGTTTTAAAGGTGTCAGACAAGACAGAGGTACGTCATTCTGCCGAGCTGAGTTATGACCTGAGCTCATCTTTGATCTGGGAGGCAGGTCATCCCACTCACCCCCACCCCTGTTTCTCAGTCTCTCCATTTTGCTGTCTTTGCCTCTTCTTTATCCTCTCTCTGGGGGTCCTTCTGAGAGCCGTGTATGAACTCCCAAAAGTCTGGAGGTTTTGCTGTGAATCACATGAATCACATACAGAGCAAATGAGACAATAACTTGTTCTCTTTGATTGCAAGTATTTCTTTTTTAGCAGCTTTTACAGACCTTGTTGGGAAGCTTGATGGAAGAAAAATGAATTCCAAGTCAAAGTCAAAAAGGCCAAAAAACACTGATATCAAATTTAGAGAAAATTAAAGTATTTAGGCTGTAATGCCAATTTTTCAGGGTTTCTTTTATTCTTCTTGTTGTTATCAGTCTAATATCACTTTTAGAGGACTATCCAACCATCCATCCATTTCCTACCACTTATTCTCATTCCCGGGGTCGCAAGGTCGCAGGAGTGTATCCCAGCAACTTTGGGCGAAGGCAGGGTACACCCTGGACAAGTCGCCAGTTCATCGCAGGGCTGACATATAGAGACGAACAACCATCAACGCTCACACTCACAACTACGGGCAATTTGAGATGTGGGAGGAAGCCGGAGTACCAGTAGTAAACCTACGCAGACACAGACACGGGGAGAACATGCAAACTCAACACAGTAACACCCTGAACCGGGATTCGAACCCAGGACCTTCTTGCACTGAGGCGACAGTGCTAACCACTACACCACTGAACCGCCCACTTTTAGAGGACCGAAACTATAAATATAAAATCAAAATTATCCTTCAAATCCTTTAAAATATCATTGAAAATCATCTAATCATGTCTTCAACACGTCATTATCTGTTATGATCATGTTTCTTTCCTTTTTATGTACACTTACATCGTCTCTATCTCTGGTTGATGATTAGTCTTTGTTCTATTTATGACAATTTGTAAATGTTTTGACCTTTCCCTACTCATTGTATATTTATAACCTGTCTATGTCCTAGTTACTTTGTTGTTTGCATCCTATGCCTTCACTCCTTGCACTGTTTTTAATCTGTGCCAGTGTTGGGGGTAACGCGTTACAAAGTAACTGAATTACATAACGATATTACTTTTTGGGGTAACGGAGTAAAGTAGGGCGTTACAAGTAGGGCGATTTCCTGCGTTACCCAAGCTCTGTTTGCCAATGTGAATAGTTTTGATCCGTTAGCGGTGCCTGCATGCGGACGCGCTGCCTGCCTCTGTGTGTGACGCCAGAGCGTTGCCATAGTGATAGAGTTGCGTGGTGCGCGCCTGCGCGGGAAGAGGGAAAATGGCGACGGACACGGAGAGTGAGAGCCGCTTTGCTAAGTGGTGAAACTGGCGATATAGTCACTATTTTGAATTTGTTGCTCGTAAGGACAAAAATATAAGAGTAAAATGCACCATATGTCCCGGCGACAGACAGCTTTCAACTTCTGCAAAGTCTATGAGCAACCTCGCCAAACATTTGACTAACGTTCATGCCAGTACAAAACTCTCCGGCAAACCGAGGGAGTTGATCAGCAGCCGACCCCTACTAAATAAGCCAAGCTTTTCTCAACCATCGGAGCACAGAAGCAGGTAAACACATCAAGAAATAACAAGACTGGCTGCAGGGTTCATCGTAGAAGAAATGCTTCCACTGCTCACAATAGAATCTCCCAGGTTAAGGAAGATAATTAAATTGATAATTTATGAGGCACTGTTCTTTCGTATGGTGTTACATGTATGTATAATGTATTTTGTATACATTTATTCAATAAACACAAAGTTATGGCGCTATGAAGTTTGTGCATGTATCTGAACGGTAGATCAAAAAACAGGAAAGTAAAGTAATAAGTAGTGAAGTTACTTTTCAAATGAAGTAATGAGTAAAGTAATTTCATTGCATTTTTCAGAAGTAATGAGTAATAAGTAACGAATTACTTTTTTGGAGTAACTTCCCCAACATTGATCTAAATAAATAGAAACAGAGTTCATTTAACAACTTAGTTAGCTGCATTTACCATCATTCTTTTTGATCTAAGTCTGCATGATTTATATCATTACACCATGTATGCACACAGTCAGAAAAGTGTGTGCATGTACAGCCTGTAGCTCCCAGACGCTGTGCAGGATCAGCCTCCCACTCTGCAAGTCAGAACCTTCTCCCCTGGGCACAGAGGCCTCCTGCAGCTGAGCCGGGGAGCACGAGGTCAGAGGGCACAATCAGGGAAAGCGTGTGTGTGTGTGTTTGTGTGCTCCTGCTTGTGCATGTTCTGTCTTTCATGCTCTGCATACATGCACATATTTCAGTGTTACTTTCATATTTGCATGTGTGAAACATTACCTGCTTTATATTAAAGGGGGGTGTAAGGACCAGACCGGCGAAATGTAACCACATTAGACCTGCGCTGAGACGTTCCAGGGTCTGAGTAAAGAGCTCTGGCACCGAGTGAAAGTAGTGTGACAGTCACTATTACTAAAGGAACCCAAAATGCAAAGCAGAGCAGGGTTTCCTGTGGGCCAGGGGGGCTTTCAAGGGAAAACCAGGATATGTCTCAGTACCAAGCTGGGGCTCATGGCCTTTAAACAATGTTGTGCAACCATCAGGAGGTACATGGTTCTGCTCCATTTACAGAGAGCAGTCTCCCTGGACATGTCGAACATTGAAAACATGGGCACAAGCACCAGAGATACTGCAGCGTGATTATTTTCACAGCGAACTTAAGTGTACGCTGCAATGTAAATGTGCTAAATTACCTCCTAATAAGAGACAATTATTCAGAACAATTTGATTAATGACAGGCTCACATTAACAAATGAAGCTTTGTTTCTTTAAGGATTTAATTCAATATTGTGTTTCATGGGTAATGAAGCCAACCTCAGACTCCTTCTCTTAAGACACACAGCAGTCATGTCTGAAAAGAAGCAGCTTCATATTTTAGAATAAATGTAACCTGTTTAAAATAAGACAGAATCAACCAGGAACTTGTATTTGTTTTGTAATTTAAGAATTTTAAGGTTTTCAGGTTTTGCCATTTTCTTTCTGCAAATAAAGCTCCACAACAGTATAGAAATCTCCAGAGTTCAGTCAGCTGATTTGGACAAACCTTGCGTTCTGGCAGAGGATAAATTCAGCTCTATAATGTGAGCCACCTGTGCGCCTCTCTCTCTCTCTCTCTCTGAGCAGGAAAACATGACATGACAGATGAAGAGGTGGGCCGCTGACAAAACGCATGGAGGGGACTCGTCCGTTTGTGGAGGTATAGTATCTGCAGAAACCGGAGAGGCTCCTCGGTTGGTTTAAGTCTCCTTCCTGTTTGGCTTCCACATTATAGGAGCTGTGAGAGTGTACACACTTGATTCGATTAAAGATCAAGCGGATAGGTTTTCTGAAGGCCGATGAAAAGTGTGCGTAAATCGACCTCCACGGAGCAAAAACTCCACACTGAGAAAGGAAAACTGTATTTATTGTTTAGGGAGGATTGACGAAGTCCTGCTGAGAGTGGATGATCTGTATGCTTTCATATTAAGTTGAATTCTTCAGGGTGATGTTCTACTTCAATGCAACAGCCTTTCTTTCACATCCAAAAGCTCTGGTTGTTTGATAGAGGTTGGATTATCAGCTGGAATAATCATGTTAATGTATCAAAGTTGTACCAGTCATCAAGAGGACAATTGACAATCTCTTTACCCTTAATTTATATTCTTATAATTGTGGCATAATATTAGAAAAATGAAGGGAAAATAGATAGTTGGATCCTGCGCATTTAGAGAGAAATCCAGGGTTCTGTAGTTTGACAGTGAGTTTATAAGAGCCTTGTTTCCAGTCATATGAAACCATGACTGGTCCCTCCTGCTTATTAACGGACCCGGACGCGCACTAGCTCCCCCTCCGCCCTCCAGACCCCTCCCCTTCCACTCTCAAAACTATTTAGCATCTGAAAGCGGGATAAAGTTTCCAAAAAAATTTAAGGACAAAACTTCCTGCACGAGGAGAAGCGTGCCAACCTCCTGTTTTTAAAAAGAGTTTGAAGCACAGAGAGAGTGAGGCGTCCCCACAAAAATTCTTCTCCTCATCTTTTTCGGATTTCTACACATTTTTTTTTGTAACCACGGCTTCAAAGGTGGACAACGTTTTCTCCGCTCTATCCCTGCATTTCTTCAAGAAAGAAATGGAAGAGGGCTCCAGTTCTCCGGTCTCCCCTGTGGATAGTCTGGTGACCAGCGAGGAGGAGCTGGACAGGCAGCAGAAGCGTTTCGCGAGGAAGAGGAGACACAGCAAAAAGTCCTGCGAGGACAGCAGCGGCAGCAGCCCCGGGCCGGTCAAACGGGGGAAGAAACCGAGTCCGAGCAGCACCCAGTCTTACGAGGAGCTGCAGAACCAGCGCGTCCTGGCCAACGTCCGGGAGAGGCAACGGACTCAGTCTCTGAACGAGGCCTTCGCGTCTTTGCGTAAAATTATCCCCACGCTGCCTTCGGACAAACTGAGCAAGATACAGACGCTGAAACTCGCCTCCAGATACATTGACTTTCTGTGTCAGGTGTTGCAGAGCGACGAGATGGACAACAAGATGTCCAGCTGCAGCTACGTTGCGCACGAAAGACTCAGTTACGCCTTTTCCGTGTGGAGGATGGAGGGTGCCTGGTCTATGTCAGCATCTCACTAGCACCCAGAGAGCTCCACTTACAATGCCAAAGCGGTGGGTACCAAAAATTAGTCTAGAAACCCTACATTGGTGTTTGCAGATAGAGGAAAACTTCATTTACAGAAAACAAAATGCGTAAACCTCAATAATCCTGAACTTGTTTATAAATCTGCGAAGTATAGCCTATATTGATCTCTTAAATCATTTATTCCCAGCAGTAATTTATTGATTATCTGAGTGATATTTCTGTCAAATTCTAGTGGTAATGTACCGGCACTCTGACCACGTGTCTATGATCTGAGGGATGAAACTCAGCCTGATGTTTTTGACGCTCATAATTTAGACAACCCGGTCAATATAAGAAACCGATTAAATTAAAAACGATATTTCTGATCGGCAGAAACCGATTAAATTAAAAACGATATTTCTGATCGGGAGTGAATCGAATTGAAATTTATCCAAAGGCACCCTGTGGCGTGAGCACTTCATGTGTGCATGACAGATTTCACACCGAGGCCTCAGCATCTCTCCAACGCCTTGGCTGTGCGTCCCTATCTGGATGCAGCTGTGCGCAAGGCCCTGCTGATCTTTTAAGTTTAATTGTAAAAGTTAGTGAATCATCCTGTCAAAATCCAAAAGGCGTAAGTTCAGCTCAGGATGTGGAAAAAGAAATGTTGTCTTTATTTTAAGAGAAAGGGATCAGGCGCGGGGAAGTAGGCGGATTAACACAATAATAGTTTTGGAAGCTTTTCACACGCGAGGCCTTTATAAGCCTCGTTAACCAAAAATGACAACTCTGTTCTATTTTCTGATCAGAAACACATGAAATCAACCACTTGTGACTCTCACAGTTAGTTTTTATACGTTCTCTTTTAACAACATTTCATAATGACTGGGGTAAAAGGGAAAAAAAACCCACCAAAACGCAGCTGTAATGCCACCACGGGTAATTTATATCCACAATAGAGAGCTTTCCTGTGCGCAGACCGCAGGAATGGGCAGCTCGACTGGACATGAAAAGTTCAAGCCAGCCCGTGACAATAAAAACTGAGGCCCGTATTAACAAGCGGACAGGGTTTGGTCAGGATATTTTGCAGATTTGCAGCTCATTGCGCAAAAAAGTGGAGAAGACTCGGAAAGCTGTCATATATTTGATTTCTGTCTTGGATTAATAAAGGGAAAGTAACCCTCATTTTGTCAACAGAGATATAAATTAAAGCTTTGACTTCAAGAGGTCATTCTGTTTTTAAGGAATTATGTTGACGCCATCTTGATGAATTAGACGAATCCTCTCATTAACCTCAGTGGAAGTTCAGAAGGGTTCAAACAAGGTGGCACTAAATGAGCAGAATCGGGGTTTGCTTAGTCCATGCCCGAGGCCTCAAAGTGCAAAACACATAGGAGATAAATAAGCCTCATTACTCTGAAACTCTTTTAATTTGAAGGTGTTTTATTTCCTCAAAATAATTCCGAGTGTAATTGACCTCTGAGGAATGTAGACCCATAAAGAGAAACAAAGCGTGACGAGTGTAGCGTTTCAAACAGGGTTACAAATAAAAAAAAACACACTTTAAAAAGAAACACTCGGTTCCAAAGGAGCAAATGTGAGTTATTTTTTGCGTGGATTGGGTAAATAAAAAAAATCACAAGGGGGATATTATTCATACTCACAAACAGGCCTGTAAAATGTGCTTTATAGATCTTGACCTGAGTGACTCCATATTTCTGTAATGACTCTGGGTTTAATGCCGCTCCGAGGAATTACATTTTATTGTTTCAGGACTCTCCTCTAATCCACAGCCAAATGAAAACGCGTGACTTTACTCAGGTGCTCCAAAATAAAAGCCCGAGAAACGGTGTTTTCTTTTGTGTGTGTGTGAAAGTGTGTTTTAGTGCAGCTGCAGAACTACATTCACATTAAACACGATGCTCGTGCATTTTCTGTCGCCATATGGTTTCACTCAGCTCAGTGGCTAATAATTGATTCATTAATGACTTCCCACATGTGAAGTGAGCCAGTGAAGGTTTCAAAAACATCACATGTAGCCTACCGTCACGAACCGAGCCAGGATCAGTGTGCGTAAAGTTATATCCTCTTATTTCTCTGCTTTTGCCAAGACGTTTTCTAACGATGTTTGTGTGTGTATCTCTCTCTTTCTGTTACAGACTGTTTACTTTTACGATTTATGAAGACCAAAGGGATTATTGAAGAACCCATCGACCTCAAAGGCATGGCAGAGAGACGTAATGTGACCCACAACTACAAACTCTTAGGAAGTGTGTGTGTGTTTGTGTTTGTGTGTGTGTGGATGGAGATTCATCCCACTGCTTCTGACTGTCCGGAGCTGTTTGTGGCAGAGAGGAGGGAAGACACACAGAGCTGTAATGTATAAAGTCGAATAGCTCGGCCTAAGCCAACATTGAATAGAAGGAGATATATTTTGTTTTGAAAAGACTTTAAACCAAAGTATAAATTTATATATAAATGAATGCATATTGTACATACATGTGTAAGTACGCCTGTAGCCTGTAAAGGGACCAATGCAATCTCCAGACATTTGCTGCATGGATCTATTTCTCCGACTTTCTTTAGCAAGTCTCCAAACTCCGTCCATTGTACATTTTGTTTTTGCTTTATTTATTAAAACACATATTTTTGAACGAAATTTGGTTGATTTTTTTTTTACCCGTAACATTTAATCTCTAATTCCTGTAAAATTTGTCCAATTCATGCGAGTTTTCGGTGCATTCCTGCCTAATAAGATGTTAATGAAAGTTCAAGTTTTAAAGCCAGAGTCAAACACTGTGGTCTGGATGTTCAGGTTCCTCTGGTGCCTCAAAAGAAACGTGCCAAAAGCTTTTTTTTTTCTCCTCCTCTGGGTGTGAGAATTTACTCCTTTCATTCCCCTCCTCTTGTTATGGAAAGACTTAAAAAAACGACCATAAAATGCAGCTTCATTAACAGAGCAGGAAATACTAACCAGTTTCAAGCTCGGTATATAAAATTCTTGTCCACTTAAATAAGGAGTAATCATTTCAAATGGCGATGCCTTCAGGCTCTTTAACGAGCAGGGAGCCCCAGCGAGAGCAGATAAGGACTGTATCCCTCCGCCGGCACTTTTAGAGAAAACTAGACCACTAAAAATGCCTTTGAAGCTCCCCCTCTCGCTCTTAAACATTAAAATTGTTTACATCTCGTTTTCCCAGACGTGGTTAGATGCAATCTAAACACACTGAAAGGGGCTCTTTGTTAACACAGGCCTACTTAACTTCCTCTGTGCAGGTCTGCTGTATAAATCTGCAGCTTTATCATTTCACAAGCAGCAAAACAAACACCACACTTACACTTTCTCTGCAGAAAATAAAGCATAAGGGTCATTTTTAACGTGGACGTAGGCCAGAAAGTGTCACACTCTGAGCACATTCAGACAAATCCCAGAGGGGAAGCCGTAATGCAGAATAAAATCACACACACACACACAGGGTGTAATAAAAGGCGGATAGCACAGTGATTGTTTCCTGCAGACAAAAGCAACTCTTGAACGTTTTCACAGTGTTTGTAGTGTTGCCTGGTTTTCTCATGGTCAGAGCGGTTTGAGGGGGGAAACACCTGGGACCACATGCTGCTGATGCATCAAACTAACATTTTCCACCTTAAACACGCTTCATGTTGCTTTCATGTAATTTGCAGAGGGCCTGTGTCATGATAATATGTCCTCTTTTCTTCTTTTGTGGATTTTGACATCAAATCTTGTTGTGGCTGCAGAGCAAAGAGCGAAAAGAAAGAGTCTTTTTTTGTGTGCAGATTATTCAGAGTGAGTGATTTATCTGTGTGACACCGTGATCTCTGTGACTAATGTGAATTAAGCCGCTTTTGGAATGACACAGCCCTCCTACATGAAGCCCACCAGGACAAATCAGGACATTACACATGCTGAATACACTGAACTGAGTAATAAAAATAAACAGGAGTATGATCTCTGTTACCAAACCTATAAACTTTTTCATTATCGCACGATGACGATGAAGAAGTTTTGATTTTTTGGTGGTCTCAGATGCTGCTGGACAGAACTTCCTCCCCGGGCCGGCTTATCCGTAGGAGCCTGTTTGATACCTGCTCATTATCCCGGGCCCTCACAGCTGAGCAGAGCACAATCACCCGGGGGCCACTGCTCCAGCGGTGCGAGAGATCCAGATGTTTCCCGTAAAATCAGACGGAAAAAGCTACAAAACTTTAATTTGCAGTAAAAAGGGAATAAAGTAAAGGTTTACACTCTGAGAGCCTCAAACGGTATTCTGTGTTCGTCTGGTTCAGTAAAAAAAGGAAAATCTGAAGGTTAGCTTGTGCCACTCTGAGACTTCCCTATGAGTGTGTGTGCAAGTGTGTGTGTGTGTGTTTTGGCAAAGCTGAAAGTCAGCTGTGTCTCCTGCCACAACAGAGACAATAGAGAAGACATTACTCAGACTTTAACATCAACAAATGTATTGATCCTCGCTCGGATTATGTGGCGTGTAGGATCATTCAATAAAACAAACTATCTGCTTATTTCTACATCAGTTTAACATCTATTTCCCAGGTTAAAACTAACTAAGATGAACAAAAATCTCCTCCTAACGTCTAGAATGCATTTAAATACATTACACAGTGAAATGAAGCAGCATCTGTTTGTCCGAATCAACCAAAATCACAAGATTACCTACAGCCAGATGTGTTCGCCTCCAATTTGTTTTGCATCATCTAAAAATCACCCAAAGAGAACGCCTCATTTAGCTTCAGCTCCTTTTGTTTCCAGTAAACGGAGCTGCAAACTTCGATGCTTTTTTCCCCCTGACCTTTGAAACAGACAGTGAGACACGTCTCTGGGACTGAAGATTATAAGATCCTGAGTCAGATGTGGGTTAAGACGCTGGTTTCCAAAGTTGGTGTTTTTGCCGCCTATAAAAAACTGAAAGGTTTTGGTGAATATTTAAACTCATTCTCTGTTTTTGTGAATTATTTAAACCATGAAAATCAACGTCTTTGGCTTTAAACTGAGATAAAAGTCACAGAAGATCCACAGAGACTCACTTGTTTATTATTCAGTTTTGTTTGTCTGTAAAATAAGTTCAGGTTGTTTCATTTTGTTTTGCTCTCATGATCTGAAAGTGTGGGTTGTGAATCTCTGCTATTGTCACTTGCTAAAAATTGTGGGGGTCAAAGGTCTGAAGGAAGTATAGACCTAAATATTCAAGAGTTTGAGTCTATGTGCTGACAAAGAAGACCAACCAACAAATTACTGTTTTAAATCTGTGATGAACCTCTGTGCCTAACAAAACACAACATCAGGAGTACATAAGCTCGGGAAAATAGGTGTGCATGTATAATTTATGATTAAAAACTGCTTTCTTTGCCAAAGTGGTTGAAGTTAGATGTTACATTTGAAGCTGCAATTCCATATTTTTAGATAATTTGTGAGTGCATCATGTGTCGATATGGTGCAGTAAAAGGGGGCGTTTTCATCGACCAATGAAGGACCTACAAAAACCGCTATTTTAACTCCATTTTCACTCATTAAAACAAATTAAAAACATCAATCTTATTCCTCATTTGTGCAGCCCTCTAAACAAACCATCTGAAGAGTTTAAGATGCACCAGCGATCAGTCTTTAAAAGAGCGATCCGGCCGCCTGACAAAACCTCACATAGTGAAGGATGAGTGAGATGCCTGGAGTAGGTCAGAGGGACCTGGCAGAGCTTCAGCAGTCCAAGCTGAAAAGGACTTAACAGAGGTTCTGGCCTTTCTCTTCAGCTCCTCTCTGCCTTTCCTTCATTCCATCTTTTAATCAGAGTCCCTAAGACTTTGATCCTGCACAGAAGGCCCACATCACATTATCATCAGGCCTCGGGGCTGCACAGCGCTGCTTTTTTTTTTTTCTTTTTTCCTCCTAAGACTCCATTTCTCTGGAGAGGATGATCACACACATTTAAGGAGCAATAATAGATCAAAGTAAACAAAGTGGTTGGATGATTGAAGTCAATCCATCCGAGTCACAAACATCCTCCGTCAGTCTGATGTGAGTTTGATGACTTTTTGACTCGGAGGTGAATGGCGAAAACAACCATTACAACTGTGGAGAGGCTTTACATAACATGCAAACTTCATGATATTCCCTTTGTTGGACGCTGTAGAGCTCATCGTCCACACACCTGTTGAACAGCTTGACCCCTCTGTCCTCCCCGCAGTGAAGACACTAGTGCTGTGAAAGAGGAACTCCCCATGTGTGGACATACATTCTGCCCTCTCTCCTTCGATTTATCTCCTTATTTTATAACATCGCATGATCATTTGACCCCTTTTTTATTAAATCACTGAATGCTACTGTTGGTGTAAACCTCCCCCGCTTCATCATGACCCATCAGGGGTCTCTGGTCGAGCTGGGGGAGTGAAATTGGACAGGAAAATAGCTGTAAAAGCATCCATGCTTCAAACATCGGGGCGTAGTAAAAACTGCCTTGTTTCACTGCAGAATAATCCAGTTAAAACATTCAGATAAAGACGAATATACTTTTATTTTTATTTGTCATATTATCTATTTTTAATTTAATACTGTTGTCATGTTTTTTTTTAATCTTCTTGTATGAGATCACTGTCGTAAAATCATCACAGACAATCACTCTCACTCCTGGCGTGCAGAGAGATCGCGGGGGTGAAATATGTTCCTGTTTGCTCACAAATCCTCAGCAGAAATATAGATGTTAAATACGGTGTGTTTTACGACGGGCTGTGCAGACATTAAGGGATTTCCTTATGCTTCGATTGATATAGGGGAGTGGTTTGTTCAAAAATGCATTCCATCAGCCCCTTTGTGGAGCTTTTAGGTGGTTATGAAACAGACTGGATTGAATGTGGATGACTCACTATGACATACAAAAGCAAATGAGTATCACGAACTTCAGTGTTATTGGTGTTATTTTAAATATAGGAGACTAGAGTTGTAAGGTAGGTGTTTAATGATGTGCTGCATTTTTCAAAATGAAGATTTTTTTACTTTTGGAAGCTTTTTGCATTTTTATTTTTGATAGGACACACTGAGAGGAATAGAAAACATGAGGAATGATGTGCACCAAATCACTTCAGTACCAAGGATCACTCCTAATTAGTCTGACAAGGTCTGTATCTGCAGTTCTTGTAGCACCTACTCTACTAACTGAGCTGAACCAGCGCTGCTATGGCGACAATTTTAAATCAGTTAAGCATTTAATGGTTCAAAGATACTGCTTTCTCATGAGGGCAGGGGTGTGTCCAGAGAGGTGACCATGGGTGGCACAGGCCCACGGTGCCAGTCCCATAACTTATATTATAGTTGCTGTGTGTGACTTTGTGACTAAGTTTGTGACTTTCTGTGGGGAAAAAAAATGCGTCCCGGGTGGAAGTGAGAAGACTGACACAACAGCAGACTGAGTGTTTTTCAGTTCTGATTAGACACTAGTGTTGAGATGTCTGTCTGTCATGATAGCATGTACTGAGTCAGGGCCAGTACCAGATAAACACATTAAACTATAATCCATAAGTGAAAGGTAACAACCGAGACCTAATGGTGCTGTGACAGCAACATGATTGAGTTTGAGACAGTGAAAATACATATGGTATGTTGTATCTGAACAGGTTAGCTTACGAGCTAAAGTTACTTAGCACAGATGAAAGTTAAAACAAAGAAGTTTAGAAAACTGTTAAAGCACACAAACAATCGTCAAATGAGAAATCTGACACTATGACTCTCCACAAGTTGTCCTTCAGGTCGATATCTTTGTAATATTTGTGTCTTTTACCAAAAAGCACTCTGTTCTCCGACACGTAAACAATCAGACAGTCGGCCATGTTGGATATACCGGTGAATCTGACGTCGCAACAACATGTAATCTGATTGGTCAGAAGTGGACACACAGTATGCAAAACTTTGGAAAAATCGACCGTGATCCGAAAAAATAAATACCGCAATATCACAGGACGGGAAAACGTCGCTGATGTGAACGCTTGTATTGACAGGATACGGGTTCGAAAAAAAATATTGACGTCCGAAAAAATGACACGAAAAAAATGGTCCCAGTGTGAAAGGACCTTAATACTAGAAGTCTCAGTTGCCAGAAAAATACTTTTGCCAGCATCTGCTTTTGCGCCACATATATGCCATCGTGGCACATGCACACACTGGAGCGTTGGAGTGTCAGTGTTGCACTGTAGTTCCCTGCTTCAGTGTTAGTCAGCAGTGCACTTTCTGGTCCCCCTTGTTGGTGCACAGGGAACCATGGTGACTAAATCTGAGCGTAATGTGTTTGAGTCATAGCTGACAGATGTTTTGCAGCAGTCGATCACACTGTAATTATTCTAGAGAAGAAAAGAGACATTGAAGAGATGGACTATGCAGACGCTGAAGCAGAGGACAGCGATACTGGATATGTGGGCCACCAAGTAGACCAATCATAGCGCCCTGGTACCTTTTGCAGAGATACCAGATCAGGGACACATGCACCTATGAAGTATTTTACTGTGTTAATTTGATGCAGGAGCATAAACCAGACCCTGAGACATAACAGTGCATGCTCACAGTGCAGAAAAAAAACATTGAAAAGTATCTTAAAAAACATCTTTTTGACTCTTTTTAAGTTAAAACACATACTCATAAAACATCATCTCTTTGATACTTACATGTTAGTACTGAGAGTAGATATGAATAATGGAGAAAAAATGCAGTTTATTTGTGTGTTTGTGTGAAAGTCCACTCACCAGTCAAAGAAGTTTGGACGCTCCCCTGACATTACGCTGTAACCATCGCAAACAAACAAGCAAACAAACAAACAAATACCCCAAAAAACAATCCACTCTCTGCACAACTAGCCCTGCAAGGTGAACACAGACATCAAATTAACAGTTTTTGAGAGTATGTACAGGAATGTTTCAGCGCTGAATAAATCTTAGTGTTTTATGTGGAACTTGGCCCCTCACTCTGATTCTTATAGCATATCTCCTCTTCTGGCATTGTCTTGTGTCCATCTGGTCCCATCTTACACACACACACACAAACACACAAGTGTGGACCGACTGCTCTGGACAATAACAATATTATAGAGCGGCTTCATTCTGTGTTTTCTTCACCCGTCCCTGCTCTCACCCGCTGATGTGTCTGTCCCCTTTAGCGTTATTTTGGGGGTTTGAAAAGGATGCAGACTGGAAAGACGTTGGCAATAATCATAACATCTTAACGTCCGCAGAGTTGGAAAAAATTAGCTTCAGGGTTGATAAATGTCGGCCAAACAATAATTACAGCTTTCTGAATCGGGTCAGTTGAGGGGCATGCTAAAAGACGTCATTAAAACCACTCTTGATCGTATTTATACACAAACAAAATATAGTGATTATGGTTCATTTCACCCCTCATACAGCACATCTATCAACAGGAAACTCAAGGTGAGTCAGGCCCTGTTAAAGATGCTTTCTGCAGGATCTCAAGGGGGGGGAAACGCAGTTTTATGATCAAAATAAAGAATGACCTCGCCGTGGCCCCGAGCCAATCAACATGCAGGAATGTGTGGGCATGCCTACACCTCCCTCGACATCCTCTCCTGTATTTTTACTCTGTTATTTACATCCCAAAGCCAGTAACTGCCTCACTTTTGGCTGTGAAATCTGATTCGTCTGCAGTCGGTGAAGGAGACTGGGGGGGGGGGGGTTCTGACATGCCAGCTTTTACCTCCTGCTTTGCTCTTCATTAGCATCAATGATGACTGCCGGGTCAGCAGAGGTCAAAGATCATGCCAGTTCAGGGGTCAACGCTTATTTATACACCCTTGTTTTCACTCTTGCTCTTGTAGGGATGCAGATGTAACTACGTCCCCTAATGCAGCCATCAAACGGAGTTACAGCTCCTCTGATATAGACCAGTGTTTCCTCTACTCTGTGTATATGCATAAGTATGACGGATTTACATCTATGGAGCTCTACAAATAGACCATATTTTGGAAACTTCTGGTCGTGTTGGTTTTGGGACTACCATTAAGTGTTCAGTGTGGTAATGTTCGAGAGTTGGTTTTTAGCATAAGTTAAGCATATGTTTTCTTTACCAGTAAAGCTGAGGTTTTACGGGAAATTCAGAGCTAGTGTCTCTTTAATCTCTGTCCTCTTCTTCCTCCAGGTTTGATCTGGCTTTTCATTTCAATAAATTCAGATTTTTTTCCGTTTTCTTCAAATTGGCTGGATGAGACTCTCACTGACGCCGAAGCCGACAGTGACCCAATGTTAGTGTTACAGCTCCTTTCGGCGTTGCGTGTATTTGACCTCTCGGTGTCCGAACACGTCCGACAGCAGACTAAACACATACAGTAGCAAGACAAGCAAACGCAGCACAGCTTTTCAAATACACAATGGAAATCCCGACTGGATTGGTGGAACATCAGGTGGAAAAGAAAGCGCTCTCTCATGAGCATTTCCATTGTTTTTCCAAAAGAAAACGAAGATTTAATCATGAAATTTCAACATGTAGAAGCAGCTTTTATCAAGAATAAGCCAAAGAAGTTTCCTCGACTTTGACTTTTCAGGGACACCTTAATGGTCCCACATCATCCAATACGTGTTTGTCGCAGATCTGTAACAAACCAGAAAAGCACTCGGAGAGTGTCCCCCCTTATATTGTGATTCACAGCAAAACTTTTACTGTTACGTGTCTTTTATTAACGTTTATTTGTGTTTAAACTGGTATGTTCACTGTTCATAAAACAAGAAATGCCCTGACAGGGATTCAAACCCAGGACCTTCTGGCTGTGAGGTGACAGTGCTAACCACTACACCACTGTACCACCTATCTACACCACTGTGCCGCCCATTACTTATCTTTCAGCATTGAAAATTCCAACGACACCCTTATTTTTGTGTGTTCTGGATCACAGTATCCAGAATTTTGTCTGGATCACCACCAAAATGTAATGGGATCCTCCTGGGGCTGAGACACATCTCTGGTGAAAATTTCAGGTCAATCTGTCTGTTACTTTCTCCGTAAAGTTGTTAACAGACAAACAAACAAACAAACTCACAAACAAACAAACTAGAAAAGCTCTCTGAGAGCGAAAAACTTCCACCAAGCAGCTCATGTCGCCCCTTAAACAAGAAATGCCCTGTCCAGGATTTGAACCCAGAACCTTCTGGTTGTGAGGTGACAGTGCTAACCACTACACCACTGTGCAACCTATCTACACCACTGTGCTGCCCATTCCAGAATTTTGTCCGGATCACCACCAAAATGTAATGGGATCCTCCTGGGGCTGAGACGCACCTCTGGTGAAAATTTCAGGTCAATCCATCTGTTACTTTCTCTGTAAAGTTGCTAACAAACAAACAAACAAACAAACAACGCTACCGAAAACATAACCTCCTTGGTGGGGGTAATAAAACACTCTCTCAAGAGCATTTCCATTGTTTTTCCAAAAGAAAATGAAGATTTAATAATGAAATTTCACCACGTAGAAGCAGTTTGTATTAAAAATAAGCCAGAATAGTTTCCTCGACTTTGACTTGTCAGGGACACCTTTATCGTCCCCCATCATCACGTCCGTGTTTGTCGCAGATCTGTAACAAACCACATTTTTAAGCCTGAGTGATGACGGTCCAAAACTGATTCTAATGACTCATCTGTAATTAGTTCTTGTTTGTCTTCTTAGCAGCTGGCCAAAGCCTCATTGCCATTTCCAGCCGGCAAACCTGCAATTAAAAGCGCAGTGATGAGCACAGCTGGGGAGGATAAGGCCTCTTTTTACGTATAGCGGTGGCGGGTAATGACAGAGCAAACTGACAACGGCCGACGCTGCGAGAGGATGAGCACAGCGAGGGAGAGCTACCGCACACCAGAATGTCACTGCGGGGAAATGAGAGGGAAGATATATATAAGGGGGTTTTCCTGGATTTCCATCCGTACTGACATTTCAGGCCTTTGTTGTGGCGGAGAGGCGGCCATCTTTGCTGGCTTGGTTTCAAGAAGAGGGGAGAGTTCAGCAAGCAGGGCTCCACCTCTTCTCCGACCCGACCTCGCTGAGAGGTTACGGGAGTTGACGAACGTGTCGACGCCTACGGTAAGTTAAAGGTAAGACGGGCAGTCTGCGTGTCACGAGTGTGGTCGTACGAGAACCTCCAGCCACTGACGAACCACGAAAAGGTCACATTCCCAGATCTAGCGTCACTGGACTCCTTAGAGCTCTTTTCAGCAGCAGTATGACAGTAAATATTGTCAGAAAGCAGAGACGTGCTCCTCTTTGTTTGCCGTCGCCACTACACGGTGTCACAAACCTCCGTGATTTACAGAGACTGTGACGAGCCGACAAAGCCCGCGGCCGTGTCAGTATTTACACTGTTACTCTCTAAATTAAGAGTCCGCAGAGGAATGTGTGTTTATTTGAGAGGAGGTAAGGCAGGATTGGCTTTGTTTGCCTTCGGACTGTTGTCTTAGCGTTAGTTCCTCCACCAACAAGGATTCACTGCTGTTTATTTGGACACTGGCTCAGACCTTTGACCCCCTCCAAATGGGTGGCTAATCCCAGTCACGGCTACTGTGGGGGCCTTTGTTGTTGTTCCAGCAATGCTGCCTCCCTCTGGACTTACAGGAGAATTTTTCCAATATAACACATCGCCTGATAACAGCTCTGAGGGAGGACCGAGCGTACAGGAAGACAGTTTTATGAGGCTTTTTGAGGCTCCGCTGGAAAAAAGTCCATGTAGGACTAATTTCCTCAAGAGTTATCTCCTCTATGGGGATGAAGACCTGAAATCTGGCATCTGAATTAAGGAGGCTTACTGAGATATAGAGCCTGCTTCTAATTTCTGAGAGAAGGAGTTATTGGCTGGTACCGCAAAATGATAACTCGTCAGCAGTGAAATGAAATAGTTGAATGAAATACGGGACTGTTTATTGTGTTTTGGGCAGAGGTCAGGACTTTTCTTAGTCTAATTTGATTGGTCCGCTCAATTTTGGACTATTTAGCAGAGCAGACTTGGTAAAAATGGAGTATAATATTTTAAAGTATGCTGAAAAGTGTTTAAAATCACCTGAATATAATAATTAGGCCACCAAGTTGCATTGCCAAAGTTTCTACTAAGTGACTGTGGTTGTTGTGTGCAAAGACTTTGTATTAATAGACGTGTTTGAGAGTGAAAACTTGATGGATAAATGGGTTGTTTCCGTCTCCTGAAGCCACTGATTCTTACGTTTTTACAATTTCTCCTGCTTTGTTTGGAGTGAGCAGAACCTCTGGCGTTACTTCAGTTATCTTGTAGACAGCAAAATGAGTTGGGGAGCGTTGGGAAACAGATATTTAATGTGAAAAGTGTTTCCTAGAGAATTTGCACCTCATTGATTCTGTGTCTTTGAGAGGGGAGGAGACCTCTGGGGATAATTCGGCTCCAGGTCGAACAAAGACTCTCTTAAAAGTTCCTGTGAGAAACTTTCTGCTTTGTGTTGATTTTGTCGACCTAATGTGGATAAACCAGCGGCTCTCATCCATCTGCGGATGTTTTTTTCCTGCTGCCCCAACACTCAAAAGTGTCACATCCAGAATTCCCAACACTAAATATGCAAAAAAGGGCTGTTACTGCAATTTGGCAGCAACTTCAGGCATTAAAAGTTAAAAAGAGAGCATTCATGTTGATCATATTTATTTTCTATTTATAGATCATAAAGAGTGATTCTGGTCTGTTTTATAACCAGTTGTCTGAGTATCAAGTATTGCTTGATTTTAACTCCACTATTTGAGGTACATAGTCAGATGTCCAGTCACTTTTTTAAATTAAATAAGGCCGTTACAATTACAGAAATTTAAAGGACTTGCTTTTCATTAAATAATGTCAAATCTAAGTCAATTGCCAACACTTGCATAGGATTAATCAACTGCCTTGGGGGTTGAGATGATGTTCTGGCACCTCTGGAGAAAGAATACTGCGCACAGTAGTTCATCAATAAGCTTTTCTGTGTTGGAAATATCAGCTTACAAGAGCATAGTGATAAATTGTTGTCTTTGTAGAAGGAGGGCAACTTTTTTTTACAGCTAAGACTTGTTATTCTGATCTTAAAAAGCACCAAACACAACAACAGACTGTTCCTAAGGCAGAGGGCCATGCAGTGAAGACACCAGTGACTTGGTGCAGCTCACCTTTACTCACCAATGGGGGCCCACTCCGTCCAAATAGCCAAGACTTTATTAATTTCTCACTACCTTCATGACATGTATCACAGGAAGGACTGAACTCGCCGACTGCAGGGTAAGACCCTCATCAAAAAGACGGACAACACCTCTACAACTGTAATTGTTATGCTTATAACTCAGGCTGCTCTGAAGTGACTTACTTCCCAGTTGTTAAATGGAAAATTGAACAACAGTAGTAATGCATTGACTAGAGGGAAGCAGAGTAAAGGTCCTTACACACCGGGAACGACGCAAATATACAATGTAAAATTACGAAATATTTGGAGGCGAATTTTGACGCACCTGAATATACATATCAAGCATCCCGGGTGGAAGCGAGACGACTGTTACAACAGCAGACTGACTGTTTTCAGTTCTGATTAGACTCTAGTAATGAGATGTCTGTCTGTCATGATAGCATGTACTGAGTCGGAGCAACAACTGAGACCTAATGGTGCTGTGACAGCAATACTGTGACTGAGTTTGAGACAGTGAAAATACATGTGGCATGTTGTATCTGAACAGGTTAGCTTACGAGCTAAAGTTACTTAGCACAGATAAAAGTTAAAACAAAGACGTTTATCAAACTGTTAAAACACACAAACCATCGTCATATGAGAAATCCGACGCTATGACTCTCCACAAGTTGTCCTTCAGGTCGTTATCTTTGTAATATTTGTGTCTTTTATTAAAAATCACTCTGTTCTCCGACATGTAAACAATAAGCTGGTCGGCCATGTTGGATATACCGGTGAATCTGATGTCGCAACAACATGACATCTGATTGGTCAGAAGTGGACACACAGTATGAGAAACAGGATGACGTCGCTTATGTGAACGCTTGTATTGACAGGATACGGGCTCAAAAAAAAATATTGACGTCCAAAATAATCGCATGACAAAAACAGTCCTGGTGTGAAAGGACCTTCAGTTGTTTTTTTGCAGAAAATTCTGCATCACTTGTTGTCCAGGGGCAGTGCCAAATCTGACACAACAAAAAAGTTCCTCACAGGAGCTTTAACATTACTTTCCCAAGTAACAATGATTAATTCATCTCATTTCTGATGGAAAATAACTAGTTGGCATAAGACTAGTTTTACACAACTCTCCCAGTAATGAAAATTTCCAGCGAAATACCCCCACAGAGGTCTGAGGAGTCCCCCACCTGCCATGTGGTTGCTTTCCTATTTCATTGCGTAAACAATGCTGCTAAAAATACACGAGTGTGGAGGTTTGATAGAAAAAAATATGAGTATGGTTTCCCAGAATGATGATTCAAGTCTTGGGTAGCCATAGCGACGACACGCACACATCCTGCACCATCATCTCATGATCACACCAAAAGTGTGAGTCTTGTTTTCTGCAATCAAAACCGTCGACCAGAACTCCTCACAAAATGACCAGACGCTTCAGTTTTTCCAAAACAATACTTTATATTGTAGATGTCAAAGACAACATGTTAGAGCAAAGGTTCCCCAGAAAAATGTACTATTTCTGTAACAATGGTGGAACAAGTCAAAAACATAACCCATAAAAAAAGAATATGCATTTTATACATATATGTAAACCTAGAACTGTTTGTTTTTGAACCACAGTGGTCATAGCAATAACTGGCTTATTTAGTGGAATGGACAACCGTAGCAAAGACCAGGCGTCTGGATGGAGCCCTTTGAGAAGTCCAGATGTGACGAAGAACAGAAAAAACAGTCCGCCAAAGTCACATCTCGCCTGGCGTGAAGAAAAGTCAGTCCATTCTTTTGTCGCACTTTACAAAGCGTCCCCCTAGAACAACTCGTTTTCTACATAAATACATAAAATCTATTGTCTGTGTTACAAGTGCTAGATATGTCTTCCCCATTTTCGTAAAAAAAACAAAATCAACCACCGGGTTCGATGATTCCTTATCCTACAGGTAGAAGAACATGAAAACCTCCAGACTCCCCAGCAGAGACAGAAAGCAGGAAAAGAGAGGAGACAGTTTGGATACAGTGAAAGTACTAAAGTCCTTCAGTGCTCGATCCCTTGTGCTGTTTTTGTGGTACGGGACAGACAGACAAACGGACAGATAGGCAGTGCATGCAGACACGCAGATCATGCAGAGAGGAAAGGGGGGATGGAGTGGAGTCGGACCAGGCCACCTAAATAAACAGAGAGTTCTCGGACCTGGCTGGAACGAACTCTGAGAGCTCAAACAAAAAGATATGCCCTCTGTTAATAAATGGAAATTATAACTTAATGGAATGTTTTTTTTTTTTCTTACTGGACATTGTGTGAAGACTAACAGTGAGGACAGACAGCCGGAGAAGCCAGATGGTGCTGTTGTTGGCTGCTTTTGAGAAACCAAAGTATTCAGAAGTTGAGACTCCATGACTGGCACCGCTGAGCGAAAAGTTCTGGGAATGGTCTGGGCTCGGTTACTAAAGCGCATCTCATCAAGTGTGTTTACATGCAGAGAAATGTCAGCGTATCCATGTAAAGGTAACGTCCAGGTTAGCCTGACTGTACACATGTTCATATTCCAACCACAAATACATCTGTACGCCTGGAAACGGATCACACGTACGCTACAGAACATGCAGGACAAAGTGCCGACTCTGTAGGCGTCTGGTGGGAATGTACAGAAAAATAAACGACCGCATGGATGAACTAAACTAAATAAGACAACGCCAAACAGTGATCGTATACAAATGCACAGAGCTCGGTTTTGTCTCAGGTACTTGGAGAAAAATCCCCTTTATATGGCTGCAAACATGGATCATCTACACGTCCTGCTGAGAGTTTGCAAAGACTCCGGGAGGCGATTCAGGGACGTGCAGCATCGCTCTGTCAGTAGAGGTCAGATACATTCAGTCTGATTTCTTAAAAAAGCTTTAAAAGTCTGTAAAAAACTTTTAGCTCATTCTGGTAAAACATACCTAAAAGTTGTTCATAGTGCAAGAGTAGAGTTTGGATTTTGTCTGAGGTGCTGCAGGGATCAAAAAACCCCGAACTCTGCTGGATAAAGAGCCGTCTCACTGGAAACAGGCCACCCTGAAACACAGGGGCAGCTCTCGCTTGATGAGCGATATTAAAAATAAGAGCTAGATTTATTTGAGGGAATGTTGATTTTAATTAAAACTAAGACCATTTAGCTAGATAAGGGTATAAGTGATGATATTGTAAAATAATTTCAGAGCCAATAAGAGTGATTTAATGTAAGACCGTGTTTCTACCCCTCCTGCTTTCTGTTGTTTTAAGAGGATGAACTTGTAAACCCTGTAGAGAGGAAGAAACAGGTCTCCACTTTGGTTATTTTAGTGATATTCAGTATTAAGACTTTGAATTTTAGTCACACATGTCCTTCTGTGGCTTAAATTTTAAAGGCTCATGCCAAAATTAGTGTTTTTTTAACAATAAAATGAACAAACATGGAATTAAAATCATCTCTGGAATGTCAAAATGCATGAAGATGAGGACGATGGCACATGTACTGTGATACCGACAGGCTGAGAAAAGCCTAAAGCGAGTCAGCAGTTATGTGAAGAGAGAAAGACCGTCATTAAACATGTAACAAACAGTAACCGAGACAGCGCACGGTGCCTTCAGCGACACCCTAAAAAGAGAAGACTGTATGTAAGATCCATGAAAAGTATCGTTTTCATTACCATCTTCAAAAACAAGATCATAATATTTCATTATGTATAGTTGTATATAATATACTCATTTCTTTTTATATATAAATCTACTATGAACATACAGTAAATACACAATTGTCCATCAATGTACAAAGTAAAAACATTTGAATCCCAGCCCTCCCACAACAACCCCAAAACCAGAAAAAGTCCATAAAACAGGGTCTGATCCCTCACCTGTGGTGAAGTTTGTCAGCTTTACAATGTAACAGAGCAAAAAAGAGAGGGAGAAGTGAACGAATTAACATGAAAACACAGTCAAATGTACAAGAAGTCGTCACTGGAGTCCATGAAAGGGGGGCAGGTTTAGAAAAAGGTGCAGATGAGCGAGAAAACGGTGATCAAGAGTAGTCTTTGACAAACGTGAGTGGCAGGAATACTCCGGGGGATTGTTGTCATATATTTACAGTAAACAACAGTAAATATCACCGCTCTCCTGTTCACTGATAGATACTTTCAGCATGGTTCGATTAAGGGTGAAAGAAAGCAGATTCCAAGGGGGAAAACACAAGTTGGAGGAAAAGTGAAGGACTGGAAATGAATTTTTAGCGTATTCTCAGTGATCATATTTAAAGTAACAACTCCAAAAACTGACTAAATCAAATTAAACCGAACTTGAGTGTTGTTTAACCAATCATTGTGAAAGTCCTTTTAAATATTAAGATATTTCAATCCCAGAACAGACACCAAACGTGTTCACCGACTGTGAAGCCTAAAGATATGGAGCTACCCCTGCTGACTGGCTGCAGTGTATAAGATAAGCCCCGCCTCCTTAATGTTAACAGATGGAACAGAGGTCAAACTAGAAACTGAAACACATAAAAAAGTAAGTTCTCACTATGCGTGGTTATGCTAAAGTTCTTACTTTTCTGATTTAAACCAGTTTTCTGATTTTAATAAGGGGGGTGTGACTTCATGATTGACAGCTCTGTTCACAAATTCTGCCGTGTTCTTTACTAGGTAAGCAGATCAGAAGGGGAACTGCAAAAAACGAACACAAGACTCACTGAACTTTCCACAACTGTGAGTGTCTGCTTCAAATCAACACAAGAATCTGTCCTGCTGTCATCGACCTGAGGGATCTTCTGCGTTTTATTGGTAAGTTTAATGTGTGTTTTGGTTAGCATCCCCGGAGTGACATCAGTCTTGGGATGCTACCAGTCAGGTAGCTTCTGTGCATGCCCAGTGATGTTGTCTCTGTTCTATGAAGTCTGTGTTTTAAACGGATTCAGACTTGTGAAGCAGATTTCTGAACTGCAACGCTGCAAACATCCAGAGTCCACTGGTTGTATAAGTGGTCAAGACAAAAGGATGACTAAGACAGAAGAGTAACTCTAAAAATATGTGTATACACTTGATTATTTATAAAGAGCAGCATGAGCTGCACTGTATGAGAGCAGATGTGCACACACCTGCCTCGCAGCACCTTACATTTGGGCAGCAGATGTGCTTAACAAGAGGCCAAAGATGTTAAACCAGCTGTGAGAGTCTGTGCGGCCCTGGAACAACCCTCTGGAAAATCCCAGGTGGTACGGTCATTGTTACCACGGAGACACAGTTGTCCTAAAGAGAGGGCTGGTTCGACAAATTGGTCCATATGAGACTAATTTCTGTCTGTGTGTCATTACTCTGCAAAACATGGGACTGATTCAGATGCAGACATCCAGCAGGTTGGACTGAAGTTTCATCCGACTTTTGCTTCTTTGCTGTCTAATTAAAACATGGTGAACACGGGAGGCGGGTTTAGGATCTGCTCTTTAGGAAAGTTGACACCCACCTGATCTGTACTGATGTGTTTGGAGCTCTGACAGTCAGTGCGTTTACATGCACAGCGTAACCAGAATAAGCTCATAATTCTGTGTTTTCGCCAAATCAGACTTCTCTCCCTGTGCGCGTAAACATGCAGCTCAGAAAATCGAATTACTGATGTGCATGTGTCCTCCTCCCCAAAATTAGGGGGCGATATGGGTCTTTTTAGCGGGGCTGTTTTCAGTTAACCCCATACAACTGTTAACAACAACAGCAAGTCCGTGTAAGACGTCAGAAGTGTCTACAACTGCTGCTGGGCATTTTTGAGCAAGAAGATGGAGCATCGTACAGCGTTGTTTTTGTCGTACATGATATGCGCTACTATTTCTTCTCTGGTGTTTTTGTTCCAGGGTTACGGGGGCATGCCACACACGCACATGCACTGTCCGATCATACTCCGACTACGCTGGTTACATGGTAGAGAAAAATCGAATTCCAAACGTATTATCTGGGTGTCAATCGCAGTTCTTCAACTCCAATCAGAGTTCTCAAATTCCGATTACAGTCGGACTAAGGTGTTTACTTGCACTTCAGTTGTCCAGTCTAATTTGTACTGAGTCCACTTTTATTAAAAGTTACATCAGTGAGTAGTGTACTTGTTTTCTAGATGTTTCCAACTATATTAAGTTTGGCATCCTGTGGTTGTTGGTCTGAAGCATCCAAATAAAATAAATCCCAAACAAAGAGATAATCACTGAAACATTTTTGCACCAAAGGCAATAAATCTTTAGCTTCCTTTAAATCAGTGATCCCCAAAGTGAGGGACAGGATCTAGAGGAAGAGACCTGGAGTCACAGTGGGAGGGGCTTAGCAACCCTGAATAAAAACAATCCACTTATTTCTGCAAAGCAGGGCCAGTTTGGTGAAAGTTCTGCAGGGACTGCCAGTGAATCTAGTGCTCGACAAATTATAGCTGTTGCAATCCGGTACTTTTTTGGTTAGGGGCTTGAAATTCATCTACCAAAAGTGGGTCGGTGAATACATGAACCACCTCCAACTTTTTGTCTGGGAGTAACCTTCTTAGCCGAGATCAAAAAACGAGGGATAGAGGGGAAGATGAAAAAGAGGGCGAGGCAGAAGGCTTCTTGCAGAAAGGTTTAGGTAAACACGCCAAGGTCCTCCAGTGTATGTGCCAACAACATGCAGGCATCGGATGTCTCGCCAGGGTAAAAAATATCTGGGAGGTCAGGGAGAAGAGGCCTCGTTCCCAAACCTGTTTTTTAAGGCAAAGCTCTTTGAGTAGAGTTCATCAGGATCCGTCAGGTTCGGGGAGAAAAAGGCACAGACACAGTCTCTCACTGTCGATCTCCGTGGGATTAGGACACCTGCTGACTTTTCCTTTCGGTAATCTTGGAGAAAACGTGTGGACTCTTTTGTTCGCTTCGTCGGGATCAGAGAAGTCATCTGTAGTGCAGAGTCACAATCGCGTCAGCTCTGGTGGTTTTTTTTGATGAAGGTAAACACACAGACAGAACGGACTGATAAGAAATAAAGGTGTCTACAGACAGAGTCTGAGTATGGTTCTGACTGGCATTGAAAAATAACACACTGTCTAGTGTTTCAAAAGCACTGGCACTCTAGGTTGTCATTGTTGGTTGGATGGTTGAGTCAGTCCTCGTCTTTACAAAGTGTTGAAGAAACACATACGCCGATCAGTCTGTGCACTGCTGATCAGCCAATATGTCGTTCATTTTCAGTGTTCGCTTTACTTTGTGTGTTTTGTTTGATCTCACACACACACACAGACAAACACAGAGGTCGCTCTGAGGTGGCGGGGTGAGACTTTCTGCAGGAGTGTCGTCGAGGACACTGTCAAAGAAGTGAAGACTGGTCTGAGTGGTCGGAGGGTCGAGACGTTTCTTTACATGGTAGTGTCCTCCTCCATTGGTTCTTCTTCAGCCCTGGACAACAGAAAACACCATTAACTCTGTCTCATTATCACTCACTTCTGGTGCAGTTATTATGTCTTTTAAAGCTCCTGTCAGGAACTTTTTGTTTGTGCCAGTTTTGGCGCCCCCTGTGGACATGCTCGGGTTTGATATATGAATAAAAATCTGCTTTTTTCATAAACTTTGATACATTTTGATACTGAGATTTAAAAATAGAAATCAAATCATTTCAAGCATGTGGTAGTCAAACCTATCAAAACATTTTGCTTTATCAACATTTCTGTGACTTCTATTCATCAGCTTGTTTCTGGGTTTGTCTGCTGATTGACGTTTTGCAAGTGGCATCAAATAAGCTTTCTTGTTATACTAAAAAGTAATGCAAATAAAAGGGATTTAATCATTCAGCTAAACTACAGCTGACTTTTTCTATTAAATGCGCATCAACTTTCACCTCTTCTTATAAATACCACTCTAAGACAGATTCTTGTACCTCTTTCCAATGTGCTTGTTGGCGACAGACAGTGAGGCCATGGCGGAGACGGTTTCAGCTTCGTCTGCGTCACGCCGGAGAACTTCACTCAACGAGCAACCGAGTGTGGGGGTTGAGCGTTGCAGCGAGCGCCAGTATTTACCTACGAAAGACAAGGGCAGAGGAGAGTCAGTTCCTGTACAGTTTGGGCCAACAGTCCTGAGAGTTAAAGCTAAAACATACAGGACGCGTATCAGCTCCGTATCAGCTCCGTATCAGAAGCGTATCGAGCACGGCTTTGCTAAAGATACACGGCAAGTCTATTTTTGCTGCTCTACGCTTCCAACACGTGTCAATATACACAGGAAAGATTGTTCTAGACAGGATTTCAAGCACGAAAAATGTGCATGTCATCCAGTATTTCAAAATAAAATACCATCAGTTTGTGTAGATGAGAAATACTTCCTGGTTATGGATTTATTAGTAACAGAACAATCAGATGGTCAATCCCGGATCCATATGGACCCCAACAGGACTTTGAACTGCTAACTCTGAAGGTAACAGGACAGCATAAAGGAACATAGTTTACTTTATTAAACACGAGTAAACCTGTAAAAACTGAAACTGTAAAATCATGCTGCTTTTTCACATACAGTAGAGGCTCAACAGTCACTAAATTATATCCAAATTAGCAGGAAATCAACCAAAAACAACCTGTTGTGAGCGTGTTGTTTCCTCTATACTGAGCTCAGCTGACCGGGGCAGCACTACGCTGCTGCTACGGAGCAAATACTGAACACGCTCAACACAGATCCTGTATATTTTTTGGCTTTAAAGATTTATCACAAAGATATTAATGCACTCTTGTCTGTGTTAACTATTCACACCTTGAACTTCAATCACTTTCTCCATAGAGCGGACAGCGTTAGCGTTCGGTCTCTGCTGCAGCACCTCGTCAGGAATGGGGTCCAGCTGAAACAGAGAGAAAATGACGTCACATCACTTATTTTACAAGAGTAAAGCAGAAATACTGCACACTTGTCAGGAGTTCGATCTCTGGCATTATTTAAGACGCTGAATCTGCTGCTGCGGCGCACTAAGACTATTGGCACACAGCTCACAGTTTGCATACTGGGAACATCAGCTAAGTGCATTTAGTGTCCCATGACATTTCTTAATATAATGGGTGAGGCTGGATATGCATTTCTACGAATGTGAGTGACAGGTGTTCGAGCACACGGCTTCAAAACATGGCAGAGAGATCACTTGAACTAATGCGGTTCCCTCCTGGTTTAAAGGATCACTTTTGAATGTGGACCACAGCCCGGTGTTGGATCACTCCGAGAGGTGGGGAACAAACTCAAGCTGCTGACACAATAGAAAATAACGCTGCAGATGCAATCCTCCACCCACTCACCCGGAGCTTTGCTACTCTTTGACACAACCTACAATGTGCGCTTTGTATCGGGACACCTAGCAGTGTACAGATGCACATGAAAACTGCTTGCTAACACAAACATTCATACACACACACACACACACTCTGAAGCATACTCATGCACTCACACACCTTCCTCCGGGGAGCTCAGCTAAGCCTATGAAACTGTCCAAGCCACAACTCAGAGGAAACAGGGCTATTCCCTGACGAGCCTTCCCAACCCGGAATGATTCAATTTCCCTCTTGGCCGGCTGCACATAGGACACTTTCTCATCCCATTTTGTCAAACAGGCTCCTTTAACTCCACATTCCTACACAGAAGAAATGCATCCCCCCTTTTCTGCAGGATTCAAACCCCAGAGGAGCGAAGGACCAACTGAGAAACATGAAAAGAGAAACAGAGAGAAAAAGGAAAAATGGTTTGGCCAGAGATTTGGGAGCAGAACGCCAGAGAAAAGAGGAAGAAAAAAATCCTCGTCAGTCAGCTTCGCCTGGCTGAGGCTGGAAGTTTTCTTTTAATTAAAACAAATAGAGTGTGGGAGGGGTCCACAGGGGCCGAGGGAAGAGCCAGTCTGGGGAGAAGGATACTTTAATCCTGCTGTGGCACGACAGGCTACATCATGCACACAGGGATGGACAGAGGTGTGTTTGCAGAGACATAAATAAACATAAAGTTTGTCTGTGAATATTTCACAGTGGATGACCCGCTATCTGGCAGACGCTCTGATTTAAAGTTACTCAAAAAAAGTCCAAGTGTAGCGGATTTTTCCCCCCTTATTTCCTAGAAAGACGTGTTGGGTAAGCTGCAGTTTGTGTTACGTAACTGTGCTTTTAAACCTCCTTGGAACAAAAGACCGTCCATGAAATCACACAAAGGAAACCTCATTAGAGTTTTTACCAAGCAGTTTGAAACATGTAACCCGGTGCCTGAAGAAGCATCCCTGTGGAAACAGAGGGTTTCTGTCAGCACTGACTCCTTCTGGTGCACAGTCGGATTCAGATGGTCTAAACTCTGTCAACAGTTTTCAAGAACACTGATTCAATGACAACAGAAATACAGCTGCAGAGGTCCAGTTATCATGTATGCTTGGTTTTAAACGCCGTACTGCGCCTTTCCCAAACTTTTTCTGCAGAGCTCCACGTTGGTAGATAAAAATACTGTATTTTTTGGCAAATCAAGAAATAAACACACATTGATATCAAATCAAGCGCACCACTGCACCTAGCATTCACAAACAAATATCTTTGCACATTGTCT
Organism: Xyrichtys novacula; assembly: GCA_962446985.1. Classification (NCBI taxonomy): domain Eukaryota; kingdom Metazoa; phylum Chordata; class Actinopteri; order Labriformes; family Labridae; genus Xyrichtys; species Xyrichtys novacula. The sequence goes on along the minus strand of OY660881.1, from coordinate 6,941,109 downwards.
GCAAAAATCTGCATATTTATCAATCTGAAAATCCAACAAGCCACTATGAGAAAAGGAACTATTGAAACTGACAACTAAACACACAACTTCCAAATTTTCTTATGCATGACGAAGATTTTTTTTTTCTACTAAAACACAAGTTTGTTTTTTTTAAACCAAGCAACCAGAGGTAATCATGAACCATGGACACATGACTAAACTGGACATGTCAGAGGGGTCGCTGCAGGGTTTAAGAAAACAGTAAAAACACGGTCCATTTTAAACAAGGACCACCCCCGCAAACTAACTTCCTCTGATGGTAGGCCACCCATGCATAAGGAACTTTGGAATTGCATAGTCACTTTTGATTTATCCTTTTCTGATTCAATTTGATGAAGTTACAGTTCCGTAGTTTTTGTAAGTAACTCCAAAGTAACTCAATGGGCTCTATTTCCGTGCCCGCCAGCAGCTTGGCGGAGGGTGGCGCACCCCGCACGGTGGTATTTTCATCTGGCGGAGCCCGACGCACAGCCAGTTAAGTATTTTCGTGGACTGAGGCACAACGCTGGCGCAGTGACATTTTTGTGCTCGCTGGCAGCGTAGAAAGTGCGCTGAAAGCTTGCCGATTCAAACCTGGTCAGGCGGAGCGCAGCTGGTCTAGCTGTATTTTAGTAGATTGGTGGCGCAGTGCCCACACGTCACCGATGCCTCACCGACAGGTTTCCAAAGTGTCAGGCAGATTTTAGTGCAATAAATAATCAACAACAACCAATATTCTGAGTCAGCACATACATTTAGATCTATAGATCGCCGGTGAGGCACGAAAATAGAGCCCAATGTGTGTCTCACAGTTTTGGAGTAACTACCTTCAGTCAGTAAAACAGAAAATGAATCTCACTCTAAATGTCACCAAACTCACAGTCTAACTCATAACTTAATGTGGTTTACTGAAGTGCATTAAAGTTTTGTTAAACCCTGTTTTTTTCTTGCGTTGTGTAACGTCTGTCTTTGACCTATTCTGTTTAATTGCCAAACAAAGACACAGAGTAACCTCATACAACACGCCCACACCAACACAGCCTCTGGAGTCTTTTAAATCCTGGACTTCAGCTGCGGGGGAGGCAGCAGTACTTATTTATTCCTCCCATCCCAGAAATTTTTCTGCCACTCTGGGGATTCAAACTATCAATTATTACTTCTCCAACCTTCCGGTTACAGCTGGCGACTTTTCACCAAACACTCTGAGCCAATCCCATCTCAGCCTGCTGGTCTCATACTAGTCCCGCTCCCTGTCAGAGCAGGGTCAGGGGTTCTGCAGGGTTTTCTGGGGTTCACCTCAGAGCAGGGTTGGATGGGGGCAGCCTGTCAACTTGACTGACAGCTGGGCCTCACGCTTATAAACTTTAATGGCTCTTGTCAAGGAGCTCCAGGGGCCCCCACCTGGCAGGTATGGCAAACACACAAATGTACACACACATAGACATGCCTGCACATTATATACAAGCACAAGCTCACATCAACCATGGCGACATTTCTGTTTATTTAAGTTTGTGGTCCCGGCTGTGCCTGAACTTCTGCTTCTTCGTAGCTCAGTCTTCAGGAGACAGAGAGAGAGAGAGAAACGTCCTTAAAAGCGACTCGCTGTGACCATATTTCCACCATTGATTCTCTGAGTGTCACAGCCGTCCAACGCACCAGATCCCGGCCAAAAAAACTGAGACACCGTGGAAAGCTACGAGCCGAGAGTAAGGAATGTGCCCCGGTAAAAACATTCCTGAGGGAGGCTGAAACCAAAACAGTGGAAAGACGAGGAAATCCACTTGTTCAGCAAAAGAGAAAAAGCACACAAGGCGCCCTTTGTTTACTGTTGTGTCCATGTGCATATGTTGGCGGTCTTTAAAACCGGTTGATTATGTTATGCTTACTGACCAAGGTAATGATGTGCATTGTGCAAAGCATGTGACCTTTCTGGAAAGGGGTGTAAGTTTGTCTTAAAGTTGAAGGTGCTTGTGAATAGACAGACCCAGGAGGGGACAGGTGAAGCCGAGCGTCGTACTGTAACTGGAGTGTAAACACACCAAATAACCTCATTGACAGCTGCTAACAATTAGCATATTAGCCTGTTGTTTATCATATAATTGCTAACAACCGCGGTTCGGACGTGGGCCCACATCTGTTTGCGAGCAATCATCAATTAGTCCCGAGTTCAGAGTTGAGTAGTGTAGTCGCAAATGCATCATTCATGAACTATTTAACCAAAAAGACTCCGTGATTACGTTTTTTAAACTGGTGGGGGTGAATTAAAGAGCCTGTAAAGTCCATTCAGCAGTTTTCATCCCTCTCTTTCCCAGCTAATTTGAGACGCTTTCAAAGGAAACCTAACGCTCATTATAGCAACGCTTGTATTAACCTGCCAATAAAAGCACAGATAGATTTCTCACTCTGGCGAGCAGTAAAATACTGGAAATAAAAGCCTGACAGGACGTAAAGAGGATATAGGGAACACCTTGAGTATGTTTTGGCTTTAAAAAGACCCACTGCAGTATTAGTAACATGATATTATTAGATACATGTGATTTCTTCCTCTGTTACTGCAAATATCAGAGCACTATTTCCAATTTAATAGTGTTTGTAAATAGCGATTTATAAAATGTTTTTATCGTTTCACACAGTTGGAGATGAAACGGTCTGTAGGCTTAGCGGCATTATGATGATCCTAACTGCGTCTGCCAAAGCTTGCGGGATAAACAGCGAGACTCGTATGCAAACACAAGACTCATATTTTATTGTTAGAACTGCGGGGATAGCTGGGGTGACGTCTTGGGTTTTGGATACTTCCAGACAATACAAAGCTTCAGGCAGTTTGAAGCTTCATAAACAAAAGCACAGCTGACCAGCTAATCCAGCTGCGGTCCCTCGTCTGAGCCTACTCACTCACTCGCTCCATTCACATTCAGCCAAAACACACGCACAACCGAAAAGTTTCCTCTAGAAATAACCCGCTCGGTGGCCACGTTCAAACCAGTCCAGCTTTAATTCAACAATGAACAGCAGATTTTTCGACCTGGCTGCTACAGGGAAGGGTTTTTTTTTAATTCTATTAAGTCTCTAGTTTCTTTAGCTCTTCTCTTTTTGACGTTAGAAGCTGCGTCTTGGCTTTGTCGGCGAATGCAAGAAGAAAAAAAAAGAAAAGGATTGCAAAAGGCTCGGTCTTTTATCTAGCTCTCAATCCCTCACTGACGTTCTCCAGCCACATTCCTGCTTCATTACAGAGACCTTCGCTGAGATTATGATAAAAACACTTGCTTCCTGCCATTTTGATCTGATCAGGGGAGATTTTTAGCCTCTCTTTTTTCTTTGCTATCGGTTATCAAAGCCCCAAATAGCTGAATGATCTGCCTTTGTTCAAACAGCTGACATCATTTGCTGATGAAGAGCGAACTGCAGCACTTCCTGGAAAAATTTGAAATCCTAAGAAGTCAATGACATTAACATTTGTGACAGTATGTGAGTATGATGCATTTAAAGCCAAACTGACAGCACATGATTGATTTTTCCAAGACTTGATGCTTTTTAAGAAACTGCTTCTATTTAGACCCGTAACCTTTCCAGACTTTGAAGACCTGCACAGGTATTGTGCTCCCTGCAGCTGCCTTATAACAATAGTTTCCTCCCTCCTGACTTCAAATGAGTACTCCATTTCCTTTTATTATCTGATCCCTAAGCCCGGGCTAAGAGGTGTGAGGGTAACCACTCTCAGATGTTTACCACCGATGGGGCCCCGGGCGAGAGGCTGAGAGGGGTATCCTGCAGGGCTGAGGCAATTGGCGATCCCTGCCTCCTGCCTATTTTCGAATTTTCAGCTCCCTGTGGCACCCATCCAGTGACCTCCTCCGTACCCCTGCCGAGGCCGGTGCTCTGAAGGCTGCTGAAACCTAAGAAGCAAACCCCCTGATCCGATTCGGTATTTTCGCAGCAGGGCGGTGATGTTGTGAGTAACGAGAGCGTCCTTCAAAACCATGAGTCCTGGGTCCAAACTGTGTGACAGCCAAAAGCATCCGCCCTGCTGAAGTGTCCTTGAATTCCTGAATGCTTACCAGCTGTATCGGCTGTTACTCTATACACCTTTGAGTCATGGGCACAGCGCAGGTGAGCACAGTCATCTTATTAGATTAAGTCTCAGCTTTATGTTTTTTTTTACCACTTACGAGGAACTCTAAAGGGGACGTTTGGTCACGGTGACCGAGTCTTATTAATGCGACCCCGTGTTATTGTTCTGTTTGTTTTGCTCTGAGTCCAACATCCACATCGAAAGAGGCCATGTGGGTTTTTTATGATTCCAAGAACTCATTTATAGCTCTGAGCTGTCTGCAGGGCTGGAGCGAGAGGCTGCAGGATGAGCAGTTACCATCCTAAACAAAGCAAATACAGACGGAGTTAAACAAGGAAGTAGCTATCTGTTGGATTCTTCTTGATTTTAGAAACTGAGGAACAAGATTAATTATCAATACTGTTTGATAAAAAATGTAACAGCACCGGGCTTCTTCGGATCTGAACAATACTTAAGTGTAAAAGATAACTTTAAAGCTCCTGTAGGGAACTTCATGTTTGTGTCAGCTTTGGCGCCCCCTGTGGACAAAGTGATCTTGCTTATTTAATTTAAAGCTGCATTAAGGAGTGTTCCTGACACCTCAAAAAAGTCTTCTGTGTTACCAAAAATCAAACAACAATCAGAAACATGATTATGGATACACCGATCCGATATTTGGATCAGATATCGGCTCCGATATTGACAAATTAACTGGATCAGAAATCTGATGAATGACGCCGATCTAGTCTTTTTTTTCTTTTAATACATGGAAATCTTACTTCTTTTTGCTGTATGCTAATGTGCAATTTGTTATTTGTTAATAAATAATATCATGTAAATTATATTTGTGTTAATATGTTCCCTTTTTTAACAAGGCTAATGTCAAGCCTGATGCCTTCACTCACAGGGCAAGGTATACAGTTCATTCATTCAACAGTAGCATTGGATCTGTATTGGATATCGGCTGATATACTTGGCCCAGGTATCGGTATTGAAATGGATTAGAAAAAAAATGGATGGGTGCAACTCTAAACATGACATGACTATGGATTTTGTATTGATTTTTATATCTGAAACAGACGAGCAGCCCTGATTTACAATTTCCACATAATATATCCACAATAAATCAGACATTTGAGCATCAAAAATTGGCAGAATGAGATCTTTTGTTTGAAGACAACATAAGCAATGACTGTCCACAGGGTGCGCCAAAAATGACACAAATTAAAAATTCCCCAAAGGAGCTTTAAGTTCATAGAGGACAAGTATCCTTTCACATCCCTCTGACTCGTACCGGTCATGTGTATTATCCATTCTTCATGAAATGGTGCAGGGCTGTTTCTCTAGCAGCTCAGCTGACACCTGCTCCTTTGCACCCGTTTCAGATTTAGGATTGCCGTGCAAAAACAAAAGTGTGTCAGCGAGAATATTTATCGCACACTTTCCTACTGTACGCCGTTTCACATGTTTGTTTTGATTCTTTCTATATTAATTTCACACTGTTATTGCAGCTATTTTGACTGTATGCACTGTCCGGTAGTGGATTTACCAAATGTTAATTGTGGACAGATTTATTGAAATAACTGTCTCATGAGCCAGACGCTAATGGCTTTAGCAGGTGCAGTGACCATTCCTGTTGCAACCAACACCCAGAGTTTCCTTGTGGGTTCGTCTGCAGCAACACTTGAGAGTGGTAAGTTATTTTAAATAATTGAACTCCATGACAGAGTGTCAGTCTGGATATTTACTCACAATGTGTACTTGCTCACTCGGTAACTGTGGCTTGGATGGAAATGTACTTTAAGCTTGTACGGCAAAGATAAATCACAGCTGGTCGAACTCCTCCGCGTTTCTTAATCGGGTCTGTAGAAGTTGCATCAATCATTTGGAGCAAATTTGTGAGAAACATCCTTCTTTCTCTTGCTTTGTGTGATCACAAGTTGTATGTTCAGAGATGGTTGTGAGAGCACATGAAACAAACCGAGAAAACAAACACATGAAACACAGGTTTGGGAACACAAGTGAAGGAAGCAGGAAACCATCTTCAGTCCCGCCAAACAACATGAAGTGTGAACAAAACAACAACAGATTGTGAGTGCGCTTAGGAGACACACTCCAGACATGATCTGCAATCTGTTTGAGTTGGCTGAAAATACAAGTCCCGACAAACGATATCTGCATGAAACACCTCTGAGGAGCGATCACACAAACACAACAGTCACACCCCATTCTCCTCAAGCATTTCTTCATAACTTTAGTCCAGCCACACAATTCAGTAGTCCTTAAAATAAAAAAGCACTGAGATATCTTGGATGAATAATAGAAGAGAAGAAAATGAGACTGGGCGGCTCGTCCAAAAAAGCACTCCAGGCTCTCCATAAGCTGGAAGAAAAGAGTGGGCGGCTTTTGAGGAGTTGCTATTCTACTGCGCGCCATGAATCACATAGCGCTGATGTTTGTTCAGTCCCACGGCCCAACCTACACACTCCCACAATTAACCTTCTGCCTGGAAATCCTCTGCCTCTGACGTGCCTGTGTGTGAGTGTGTGTGATGTTAACTTCCTCTCTGTGTGGTAAAAGCAAGGACATGGAGGAAAGGTGGTTTTACCGCGGATAAAGAGCGCTGCTGGGGAAAGGTGCGAGAACGCTCTGTGTTATTAACATGATATGAGGAAGAAACAGGGTTATAAGATCGTTATTATACCTGTTTACTCTGTTTAACCCTAGAACACTATAGCTTGGTGATTTTCACCTGATCAAACATGTTTACATGATTTTCATTATGTTGCGTTTGTCTGAGTATCATGGATCCCTGGTTTGCTTCAGCATTACCTTTGACATCTTTGAAGGCATATTTGTTTTCCTGATCCAAAACCTGCTTTTTCCTACAGACACATGTTCGGGTGATTTTCGCCTGTCAATAGCGTTAGAGGGTAAAGTAGGTTTGGGTGGATTTGATAGCTGCATGTAAGCGAATAAAGTCAGTAAGAGTGGTCCTGGAATTTGCATGCTATCTTTATTTAGCACAGTGGTTATGAATCACAAAGTAGGGATTTTCAAGGGAACTCATATGGTGATAAGAAATATTTTAGTCAGCTGGTCATTTTTACTGACTCAAATTATGCCATATTTTGGTTCTCTCTCCTGCAGCTGTTATTATGCCAAGGACCCTGAGTCTTCACATGGGGAGACTCATGCCCCAGGAATGGGTGGGGAAGAAACTAAGTTTTCAGTTTCTCTCTCTATATATATATTTAGGAAATTTTTGTTCATGAACGCCTAATTTCAGTTATTTTGTTGCATTTTTACATGGTCCCCTCATGGCACTTTTCCCCTCCCCTTTGGACATTACACAGTTAAAAATAAAAGAAAACTACTTTAATTTGTCATGTATTGTCCTATTTTGATATATTTTGATGACAAGTACTTTTTCTTGGGTATATTATTTCGGGTAAAAATCGCCCGGCGATAGTGATGGTGTTACTAATTTTAGCGATAGCGTTAAAGGGTTAAAACCATTCAGGTTGGATCCTTCACCACAGAGTTTAATTTAAAAATTTGTGAATCAAGTTGACTTAGTTTGGAAGAAAAGTGGAGAGGCCCAGAATCCAAGGTGTTTGGGGGGCTATATCATCTGCTGCTGGAGGTCTGAAGACTTCAACAGACTAAAGTCGACTAGTGAGGCGCTTTATGAGGTGTCTTTTCCAGCAGTCGACTCAGCACCTGCCCACAGCACCAAAACAACCACTAAATAGTTTGCTGTTACGACGCTTAACTGACCAGCCAGCTCACCTTGACCTGAGCCCTGAAACCCGAAAAACACTGATCAGAGCAGCCTGGGGTTTAAAAACACCTTAAGGAGCTCAGTGGTGAACAGAGTGTAAAAATAAATGTACTTTTCATAGATATTCGTATGTTTAAAGCCGTTGTTTTCCTACAAATTTATATGAAAAAGGGTTTGAAATATCTCACTTTACAGGCATGAAAATAAGAATATATGAAAGTTGATCAAAGTATGACGACACGCCTGTAAACCAAATGGTACTGATCTACAAAAATATCCTGCAGGTTCACATCAAATCTGTATTTATGAGGCTTTAAAAGAGCTTTTTTATGCATTTACTGAGAAATATAATTGGCGGTTAACACCCATTGTCTTGGCACGCCACGCTGTTGGTTTTAATATAAACTTCTTCATGTAAAGACTTTACAGTTCAAGGAAAATCTCTGTTTATTTACCCGAAATGATAAAACAAGTCATGCAGCTCATGAAGAAAGATACTGGAGGAGTTGTGGTTTCTATCCTCAGCTCTTGTTATGAACCTCAGACCAGATTCAGTCCCACACCAGCCATAGATAAAGTCCTCAATTCCAAATGTATTGTGGAGTCCTGGCGCCTTGCTCGAGGATATTTTGATAGTAATTTATGAGGATATTTTGACGGTAATTTATCCCTCCTTCCTCCAGGCGTTCAACTTACCTCGTTGCCGAGCAGAGCGGAGACGCAGGCTTCAGAGGCATCGCATATGGCAGTGAGGTCGTGACCCCCCTCCAGGGCAAGCACCAAGCGACCGCCTGCCAGACCCATCAGCTGCCTGGTCAGGTAGCCAAAGCCTGGACACACAGGAAATGACAGCAAAGACAAGGCAGGGAAAAAGAATGAGATGGGAGGAAGTATGGTGTCCAAGCTCGAACTTCCTTTCTGGATATTGATCAAAGAAAAAGAGGGAGAAAAAAGGGGGTTTGAGCATGCATTAGAGAAGGGATGGCTGCTTCAGAGAGGGGAAGAGAGGAAGAGAGTGCACTCTGGATTTACTCGGGGCTAAAAAATAAGCCCTAATATGAGCCAGGTTTAATTTCAATAAATGCAGCTTTGCATTTGAGCTTGGTCACAGACTTTGATCTTTTTCTGTCAGGAGGAGGGGACTTTAAATATATGCATTCAGCTATACTTTCTCCTCTCTCTCTCCTACCCGTATCCCCTCATCCTGCAATCCTCTCTAAACCACCCATATCACCCCCTTCACAAGCAAGACTCATGCTCTTATTTGAGATCAGCAGGATGGTTTAGGAAAAGCTCTTTGCTGGCACGCCAAGGTCTTGATCTGAATACACAAGTCAGAGGCACAAAGTGTACACAGGGAGTGAGGTTGTGTGTCTGCGAGTGTGTCTCTCATGCTGCAGAAGATGTACGACGACACAGAAAAAGGATCTTAAAGTAGGTAAAAGTTGGTTTTAGGAGTTTTGACAGACGAATTAAGACAATCAAATGTGTAGCTGTGGTCAGCGCTTACATTTGGCTGTGAGTTTGTATCCTCCCAGGGGTGGAGCGTGTCCGTCCACCGCATCGAAGCCTGAAGACACCAGAACCATATCCGGGGCGAACTCATTGGCGATAGGCATCACAATCGTCCTGGATTAACAGACAACAGAACAATATGCTGAGTTTGAAGGTATAGAAAAAAATGTGACGAGCAAAGTCAAGTCAAGAAGAAAAGGTAGACGGGGTAACAAACTTTCAAGATTAAAACCACTTAGGAGGTATAGCGGTCGTCCAATAACCAGAAGGTTGGTGGTTCGATTACCCCCTATCCCGAGTCTGTCCGTTGTGTCCTTGGGCAAGACACTTAATCCACCTTGCTCCCAGTGTGTGTCCTCCACTGGTGTGTGATTGTGAGTGTTGTGGTGGTCGGAGAGGCCGTAGGCGCAAACTGAGTGACTACTAAGGAAGTTTACCACCACCAGGGTGTGACTGTGTGAGCGAATGAATGATGTATCCAATGTAAAGCACTCTGAGGGTCTCTGATAAAGAACTATATGAAAATCTCTTATTATTGTTTAAACTGCTGATTCAGCAATTTCACTCTTCATCGACTTTATTTCTTGTCTTCTTTGTTTTTGTTTCCCTGTCAACTCATAGCCACAACTGAGTTATTGTCAAAGCTTAAAATAAAGTTGTTTTTTTCTTCCAAGTTGACGGACGGAGTAGCAAAGAGATTAAATTACAGTTTTATGATATTCTTGGTGATAAGTGAGGCTAAACCTGGTCCCTCTGACCAGACGAGTAGTCTCTTTGTAAACCCAAACGTCATGCTGTGTTTCAATCTTGCATCTCAACTGTTCTGCAGAAGGGATGTGTAATTTTCAACCCTATAAACAATGATATAAAAGAAGTTCACAAACTGAGGCATATACAGGCATTTGTAGAAGATGAACTTCTTTTGATGTTCTACAGTCTGGTAAACTTACACAAACCATACTGTGCACAATTTCATCTATATGTGTAAAAGATGCAAGACAAGGATATCTTTAAGTCACTCTGAACATCAACAGGCTCTCAAATAATAATAGGTATAACAACTGTCCTGCATTAACAGACAACAAAACAAAAAGGTGTGTTTGAAGTTATAGAAAATAAACTGTCTGGAAGAGAAATTGTGGTGAAAGACAAACAAAAATCAAGTCAGAAAGGAGAGGTAGATTTGGTGACAAAAAATATTCAAGATTAAAACTGCTGATTCAGCAATTTTACTCTTCTGCATCCTGTTTGTTTTTGTTTCTCTGTCAACTCATCTCATATGTGTCTGCAAATCAACAACTGAGTTATAGTCAATGCTTAAAATAAAGTTGTTTTTTTCCTCTAAGATGACAAACAGTAAGAAGCAAAGAGATTAAAATGACGGTGATATGATATTCTCGGTGATAAGTGAGGCTAAAGTTGCCTCTTTGTAAACACAAATGTCATGCTGTGTTTCATTCTTACATTTTGACTGTTCTGCAGAAGTGATGTGTAATTTCAACCCTATAAACAATGACATAAAACTGGCAATTGTAGAGGACGAACCTTGACAAGGATATTTTTAAGTAACTCAGAGTATCAACTGGCTCTCAAAGCTTGAACCCTGTCACCTCTGTGAGCTCAAGGGCAACCACTTCAACTCAAAAGGGCCACTATTGAAACATGTACACGCTGTACGAGTGCCTCGCTGTGCCTCTGAGGATGATTGTGGTTCGATGTGTAACCAGCCGGGGATGCTACAAGACGTTCTGGCCGAGTATCAGTTTCTGTATTTTCCAATTTTCTCTCCCTTTCATGGTTTTCAGGGCAAATCACTCAAATGAGTTTGTGTGCAGAAGAGGAAACTACCACACACACACCTTTGAAGTGGAGTTTTGCAAGTTTTGGAAATGAAGGGGCAGCACCGCACTGCATGCACCATCCTTAAGTAAAAAGGAGAAACGGAAAGACGACTTATAATTGCATGTGCGTACTGTATGTGTGTCAAGTATGCGGGCTAATTTGAACGCTGAATGGGTGTGGTGAACGAGGGCTGTTTGTTTACAACTTTCATCGAAACGCGCAGCTGGCAGGGAGGGAGCTCTTGAGCGCGTTGTGTCATACATCCATAAATCCAATCAACAGCAGGGTACTGCGCCGTGATTCACTGCGAGCTGCGGCTGGAAAATCCTGTCCTCTTTTTTTATGGTGGCCCGGTTTGATAAAAACAACATGAAGTGTGTGTGTTTACTGAGAGAGTTTGGCACAGGAACATTGGCCCCGCGTGTAATATGATTGTTTTAAATTTACCAGCTTCGCTCGTTTGTTTGAAACTTGGACGCGACTTTTATCTGTTGGGAAAATTATCTAAATTGCAATCAAGGAGAATTATGCATTGCCTAGAGAGACAATAAATTGTAACTCAACATTTTGTTTGCCTGTCAAGGCATCTGTGATTAAAGCATTAGTAATAGGAAATGACTGAAGCGGTCTGTAATGCTTGGGTCGGCACACTAAGAGCTTGGCGAATTGTGCAAAATACGATGCGTCAGAGTTATCTAGGTAATATAATTTAGGATACATCACTTCATAAATAGTTGGGACTTCCCAGTTGGCAAAACAATGGCTTCTTCTGACTCACTCTGGGGGTCTGGGATATATGAGCAAGCAGTGTTTTTGTGAGGTCTGCAAGTGACGGAGTACCACAGGGTTCTGTCGTCGGTCCTCTGTACTTTGCTGACCTCAGGAACACGGTGCTGGTTTGCCGGCTGTGGGCGAGCAGCGTGCCCTGAACTCCGGAGGCCGACGGTTTTTCCATCTCATGTTCACCGCCAAATTATAACCCTCAACTGTGCACACCACACCCCCCCCACACCACAACACAACACTCATACGTACACACAGCTGTCTGAGGGAGAGGCGGAGAGGGGTACAAGGAACACGAGGGAGTCCCAGACAACGAGGATATACTGACGGTGTGCGTCACTGCTCGTGCTTGCAAGCATCTGGCATCATTTCAGAGGAAAACATTGAATAAGGAGACGACAGGATAGGATGGAAAAACAAGCTTGAGCAAAAAGAGAGATAAAGATACAGAGAGCGAGAAAATTACAGAGGGAAAAACTCTTAAAAGCTTGTGCGAGAATTTTTTCTAAGATAGCATCCAACTTGACGTTTCAAAAAAGAACAATCACTCATTTCACGAAAGGTATGATTCATTAGTTTCTTTCTTACCCACTTACAAACTTACATCCACACACGGCTTCACCTCATTAACATTTGGAGTATAAAAAACCTCAGACTACTGGGAGTTTGCCACAAGAGTTCATGACACACAGCAGAGGGACAAACCTTGACCGCTAGGGATTCTCCCCTGCCCCCTTTTCCATAAAACTTCTCCAGCCCCGATCACACTACAGTGACGAAAAACTGCTCATGTCATCAGTAACACCCCCTCAAATTATCCTGACATTTAAAGACATAAAAAACCTGCAGTAATCAATTAGCAGACCGGCACGAAGGGAGACCAGGGGTTTTAAGGAAGGCGAACTGAGCATGAATCAGAGGGAGTGTATGTGGAGATGAAACATCCTTGCTGTTAATTGAAGGAGGGGAGAGTTTACGACGCTGTGAGCTGCAGGACATCCTGAATTAAGATGCTGGCGTCCTCACGGCAAGAATTAAGTGTGTGTGTGAGAGAGAGAGAGAGGGAGGAAGAACTGGTGTTTATCAGTGTTTGGTTTACTTGGCAACAGGTACATGTCACAGTACCTGGGTGTCAGCGTTTATGTTTGAGAAAGGAGTGAGTGTAACAAAGATGGAGATTCAAGCAAAGAGTCTCAAATGATAAAACTAGATGGCAACAGTCTGGCAAATCTCCAAAAAATACTTTTTTCACCTGTACGATAAAACAAAAATCAGACAAACGAACTAGTCCATGTATTTGTCACCTCTAGGTTGAATTACTGTTATTCCCTTTCATCAGGCTACACTAACCAATCTTTAAAGACTCATACTACTGGGACATAGTGCACCTTTCTGTCTGTGTCATTAACTTTGAATCATCATGTCTCATTATAGTAGGCCCGTAATAACCGACTCAATCAATCAACTAATGGGGAGTGAGGGTTGGGGATGTCTTTCGACTCTGACTGCAAACCTTTCTGCGGCGGGGGACAACGCAGCTCGGCTGGGGTGAAAATATGAAAGTTGAAACACTCAAAATACAAATAAATACTCAGCAAACCATCAGACATTGATTAACGTGGATGCTCTTCAATCTTCAAATCTGTCTCCAGCCATTCTATAGTGGGTTGGGGGAGTCCAAAATCGTGAAAACAAGGGGTCTGTTCTGAGACAGGTTGTCATCTGTGAAATGAAAATTCTCTGAAAGCACCCCCATTAGCACTTGGTACATTCCTTCTGTGGAAATTAACCATAGACTGTCAACTGATGCAGAAAAAAATCAAGTCGACCAATCAGAATTTTGGTCGAATCATCATGTATCGACCAATAAGTCGACCAGCTGACTAGGACTTCACTCCCCTACATTAGAGTCAGTGATACACAGTCGTTTCCATCATGCCGTAGGTTCCTCTGGATCACTGCCCTCTGTCCATCTCTCTCTTTCTCCATCTCCCTATCTTCCCTCTCTAAACCCAATGCAGTCACAGCAGATGACTGGCTTACATGGGTCTAGTCCTGCTCAAGGTTTCTGCCTGTTAGAGGAAGTAACTCACTAAACTTGTCACTGCTGAAAAAAGCAACTAGGATAAGACTTGAATAAGAAGTTTGGAGGCACAGCTTCAACACAGAACAAAATATTGATCTATTTCGTCTAGTTCTAGTCGTCCCTCCTTTAGTCAACCTTTTGAACCATTAATTAATTGTTTCTATAAAGTGATAGATGAGATACATTAAATTCAAGTGGTTATGGTGTGTTGAAGGAGGTCTGGATGAATCATTATCACTGAAACTCATAAAAATCAAACACGGCCTATCGGAGATGTTCCTCCAAACTCAACCAGGCTAAACCTCATAAAAAAGCCTTTATCCTTCTCGCTCTGCCCGGACTAATTAACCCTCTTCTGATCCTGGTGAGCGCATTGCATTTTTGGCAATTGTCATCAAACATAATTTCAAGCGCGCACAAATGTACTCAGGTTAATTCAGTAGTAGATCTTGGCATAGCGGTGATTCTCCGAGCCAAGGAAAACTTCCTCTCAGAGGACTACTCATCTCTGGGTAATTACTCTGGGCCATAATTTAGGCTTTTCAACATCTTGATTATGCCTTCTAATCCAGTGTACTCCAGGTTTCGAACATGAAGGGTAGAAATGCGGCATTGGCGGCGGACCGCAGGTTGTAGATAGAGCGTGTAATATATAAAAACTAATTTTAGATTTGCAATATCACTTCCAAAAGATCGTTTTATGAGCATACGGCAAAGTAAGGTTCTTTGTGAATGCTCTGGGGTTTTCTCATAACAGATATCAGATTAGTGCATAACAGCATAAACGAGCAGATTCCTGAGGTTTTAATGTTTTTTAATTATTGATATGCAAGAAAATCTCTGAGCTGGATATTCAGCCTGGCCTCTGCAGTTAAGTGCAGGTGAGGCCCCTTCAAGAGGAAAAAAAAACAGACTCCGAGGAGTGTTTATTAAACCAGTCAACAAATAGTTAAACTGCAGAGCTTCAAGGCTTTCCCCCTCCGTTCATAAAAAAAGACGGCGAGCGCTGGAGAGGAGAGAGAGAATAAGAGAGCGAAAAACTCACACACGCACACTTACACTTCAAAGCCCTGTCATCTGGCGCTGCGGAGAGCTGGTTTGAATTAAGTTTAATTCTCCTCCTCTCTCGTCTTTCCAAGTTCATGGCAGAAGAGGGAGCGAAAGGAGGAGGAGAGAGAGAGCGAGCGAGAGGAAAAGAGAGAGAGACACGGTGCCTCTGGTTTTCATTAGGGCCAATTTTCTTATCTTTTTTCTCTGTGCTTTCTGGAGGCTCCGACTTGATCCCCTGCAAATGCAACGTGGCACAGGCCAGCGGAGGAATGGGAAGGTGCCGACTGCGAGGCACGCATCCCCTCCCAAAGACGGAGCAGAGGGGACCACAACACAGAGATAATCAATGATGCTGAAAGCCAAAAAAAGAGAGAGAGGCGGTGTGTATCAGGTGTCTGCGCACATGTCCGTCTGTCTGAGGGTGGCTGTAAATAGTAAGCGAGCTGATGTAAAAGACGCAGGTGTGAGCAATCTTTGTGTCGGTGTCTCCCTGTTTTTGTGCTTATTCATGCATCATCATGTACGTCTGAGCTAAGGCATCCTGCACCTGTGTGTGTTCGTGTGATATATGCAGTGTGTGTGTGTTTGTGTGTGTGTGTGTGTGTGTGGTAAATCTATGAGCGGTGAGACAGGTCTGCTGTTGTCCTGTGGGGCCTATGAATTTGGAGACGCTGCTGCAGCCTTGGGGGATTAATGGCGCCTGGGTCTGAGGTGATACCCACCCAAACTCTGGCTCGCCTCCTCCTTAAATCTTTGCAACTTATTCCTCGGTGCCAAAAAGGCTGATTTAATAACCCGTAATTACACGACACACAACAGAGCGCACAAACACACTCCCAGCCTCTCCACATACATGTTCACTCGTATGAATTCATGCACTCCTGAACAAACATACACACACCCAAACTACTGTATAATAAAGTGGTTTCTGCTGTTTGAACAGTGTAATTTTAAGAGGATTGGCTGGTTTAACTGAAGTGAAGTGAATGACTGATTGGCTTAAATATGGACCGATCAGCTCAATCCAGATAACACATGTTCATTAGGGCTGAGCGATCAACCGAAAATTTACAGGTAGGTAGGCTATGGTCTTATGTCCCTTGAAGACGCTGCCCTATATCAGTGATGTAACTCCACCCCATCCAGTCCATAACAAAGAGGGAAAGACAGGTGAGGAGATGGAGGACGGTTCAAAAGTTGTAGCGGCCGGAGCGGCGGCTGAAGTAGACGAAGTTAATGTGAGAGGTGGTGAGCAGCTTGTGGAGTAGTTATCGTCCCTCTCAAGGTGAACTGCTCAATATATTGTGATATTGATTTAAGGCCATATTGCCCAGCCCTAGTGTTGATCAATGAAAGGCGCAACCATAGGGAATGAAAACAGGGAAATTTAAAGCAATTGTGTGTTGACATGGGAATATTCAGCAATATCTGGGTGCTCCTTAGAGGACATGATCTTAGGTATGAGGTATGATCTTCTTCTTCCTTTCCCTTCCAATGCATTTTGCACAGCCACTCAATTAATACAACACATATAGAGATATCGGTAACGCTTTCTTTTACGGTACACTTATTACCAGGTAATTAACAGGTAATTACCTAGTAACAACATGAAATTATCTGGTAATTACTTGATAACTACTAAGTCAATACTGTCTAGCTACCAGGTAGGTAACCTTCCATCATCATACAAATTTGAAGCTGAATTGCTCTGGTATTTCCAGGTTTTTATCCGCTTCCTGGAACCACCACTTGCACAGTAGCGTTGTACGTATTCGGCGGGTGAGTCGCTGTGATAATGCTCAGCTCAAACAGCGTATCGCTACGCAATCTTCGCACGCACATAGGCTGTATCAAGTGTCAATCATAGAAAATAAGAACCCCAAATAGCTTTTGAAAATGGAGCTGCACAGAAAAAAGAAAAACTACACAGTATTGACTTAGTAGTTGTCACGTAATTACCAGATAATTTCATGTTGTTACTAGGTAATTACCTGTTAATTACCTAGTAATAAGTGTACCATAAAAGAAAGGGTTACCTCTGTGCTGCTAAATACCACTCAACAACACAAATTGCTCCTCTTAACATGTAACTTCATGTTTTGATAAATGCATCTCTAAAGGAGCAACAGGAAAACTGGATTTATCGCAGATTCTGATTCATTAGGTAGCTTGATCTGCAAAGTCTAAATGACAGGATCTCCCAGCCTCCTCGATCACATTTATCAAAACAATTTTATTAAAATCTGTCTGCCAGCTTTATCCAAGCGCAACTCTAAACTTCTCAAAGAGAAAGCGAGCAGGATGATTACTTTTTATGACAAGTTAATCCCAGTTGACTGTAATATTGCGAAGGCCAATCTGCATCACCGGTAAAACACTTCCAGATCAGTTGAATTAATCACTGACAAAGCTGTGGGAAAATTACACAGTGTCAAATTTAATGTGTATTCTCAGTGGGTTAGAATGAAACAAAAGGAACTTTTCAGTGCTTTGTTTATGTGGAAATTTCTGACCAAACAAAGTACTTTAAAATTTCCTGTTATACTCAGCTTTTCACGCCACATTCACACAGTGATGGCAGAGTATTCACTAAAATCATTCACATGCAATTTGCACAGGCAATAGGGGCGGTTTGGGCAAGACAACCCTGGTCCTGACCTGTCAAGACTGAGAGGTACAGAAGAGGATTAGGGCCACAAGAAGAGAAAAATATAATTACAGGAGGGAGATTTTTTTTAGTTTCCATGTCGAGATTAAAGTCGAAATTTCAAGTTAAATTGAAATTTAAAATAGTCGAAATTTAAACTTTGTTCATCAAGACTTTAATCTTGAAATTTCGACTTTAATCTCAAAATTTAAATTTTTTTAATCGCGAAATTTTGACACTCACGATATTTCGTAATCTCGAAATTTTGACTTTAATCTTGAAACTTCATTTTCAAACTCAAATTTCGATCTTTACATAATTTAAATTTTTTAATCTCAAAATTTAACTTTTTTGATCTTGAAATTTCAACATATTCACATTTCGATATTTCGTCATCGTGAAATTTTGACTTTAATTTGAAATTTAAATTTTTCAACTTGAAATTTTGACTTTGACTCAATTTAAATTTTTTTAATCTCAAAATTGTAACTTTTTTAATCTTGAAATTTCAACATTATCTATGACATTTCAACATTTTGTAATCTTGAAATTTCTATTTAAAACTCGAAATTTCAATTTTTAATCTCAAAATTTTGACTTTGACATAATTTCGATATTTTATCTTAAAATTTTGACTTTAATCTCTTTCCTTTAATAATTTTTTTTTCACTTCATGTGGCCCTAATCCTCTCTCGTAGAGAGGTGACTGACCCTTAAAAACATGTTTTTTTTTACCCCAAATGTGTAAATGTGACTAGATGCAGCTGTTGTGATTTAGGGAACTGCACTAACGTCCCAGCAGAGCATGTATTTTTTGCATTAAGTGTAATTCTTACTGTATTGGCTTCAGTGATGCATTACAAGGGACATTAATATACTAGATGAGTATGGGCGGAAAGTTAATAAGCGCGTGGAGAAGTTGATTTAGAGAGTGTGGGTCTGGGGAGCATTAGCGGGAAAAGAGGTGTACTTCTGGGAGCTTGCGTGCCACAAGCTGTGAGAAGACAGTGTCCTGTCAGTTTGATGGGTTTGGCCCTGGTCAGATGGACACACGGATGAAAACGTGAGTTCATCTTCAAAGAGCACTAGAACCAATCCAGACCTGCTCCCTACCAGCTGTACGGACCAAAAATGTGTGTGAGATGTCCATGTCTGCAGCGAGTCCATGCCTACGAGCTTGTAGGTCTTTAAAGCCGTGTCTGTCTGGGTGAGAGGAGTATAAATAGACCCAGAGAGTGGACCTAATAGGAGTCAGGCATCGTACAAACAGCTCCCTGTAGATCACTGTCAAACTACAGTCTGCTCTGCCTCCAAGACACTTTGAATAAAGTCGACAGTAAAAAGAAGAATCAGTCACATGTTCCTTATGAAGTAACAGGTGTTATCATTTGTCTTACCTAAATGCAGCCAGGTACTCTGCATCGCTCATGGGAGGCTCCAGGCCGCCAGTAAAGGCCATGTTCACATTAAAGCCGACACCTGCTCCACTGCCCACCTACAACACACACACACACACACAGGTTACACCGCTTGCATACGCTTGGACAAATAGGTAGACAGGTAAAAGGAAAGCAAAACTATTTCTCACCTCGTCAGGAGCGCCGCTGCCCGGAAAGAAGTTCCCATCGTCGTAGCGGTGCAGCGACAGGTAGAGGACGCTGGGGTCTTGGTAGAAAGCCTGTTGGGTGCCATTGCCGTGGTGAACATCCTGGAAACACGAAAAAGAGACTAAACATTACAGACACGATGTAACAGAAGACAAGTTTGGTAAACAAAAGGAGCTTTTTGAAGAACGCGACCATCTGGACAACACTCAGAAACTGATCCAGATCCAGACTGTCGAACCTGTATCTCAGCTGTTCTCTCATCTACAAAAAGAGCTGGTCAGCAGGATTCAATCAAACCTCAGCTCCGATTGTTTTTCGCTTTTTGTCAACAACACGACATCAATGAAATGACCTCATTGTCTGTGTCACAAGAACGCTTTAATACACTCATCCTAAAAATGTCCCTGTCGGCTGGAGGCTGAGTGGCATGACAATGAGCTCTCTGGCTGCACTGAAGTCCCCCTGTGACAGACAGAGAGGAAATGAAAAGGCCCTTCAAAGGCTTCTCGGAGCGGCCGTGACCGGTCCGGCGCTCCCAGACACAGCCCAGGCTTTGTCATACCTGCTTATAAATTACTCTGTCTCGCTTTGAAAAGAGAAGACAGTGTCTGACCTGAATAGCCGATATTTTAAGCCGAATACTTCATCTCTAAACTGGAGCTGTGAGCAATCAAGTCAGCTGTGATGTTGTAATTTTGCACTTTCGGGGACTTTTTGATTCACTGTGGATTTAAATTTTTTAAACACTCATATCTATACACTTCTGTAATTATTTCTGTTAATATCATGCTAAAAATAAATGCTTCACTGAGTGTTTAGTCATGTTGGTGTGCAAAAGTAGATTAAGTAACTTTTTCTTTGTTGATAACACATGATGTTGTCCCTCCTGCTAATGAGACAAAAGTTTTCTTCAGATGCATTTATGTTTGTTGACAATAATTACGAGCGTATGGTTGCATGTGCATTTTTGGCATAGGGAGAACCGTGGAGTACAACAGTGTGACGAACAAATGCAAACCAAAACAAACAAACAAATAACACACGACGTCTAGATTTAAGTGATGTTAATGAGTGAATAAAAGACATCAGCAAGTTTTATTTAGTTCAAACTCTTTGCATATTTCCTTTTAATCTGTCAGCTAGATTTATATATCACTTATTCAAAAGGCAAAACCCGACTGAACTGGTTGAATGCAGCCACAGATGCTGCTGTCAGTGGATCTGTCTCTTGCATATGACCTGAATTTTTCATTGACAACATATCTGATCAGTTTATTATGACACTATAATAAAAAAGATAAACCGCAGGTGCATTATGCAAGGACTCCTCCTGTGTTCCAACATCTGTTTTAGTAAAAAAAACATATGACATGAACACCCAAACCACCTGAGGGCAGGTGTTGGGTCGAGCGAAAGCATACCCACTGTGAACAGATGGATGAAAAAAACTGGTGCTTTATTTCACTTGTGCAATAATACATTTGGTTATAAGCAAACTCACCCAGTCCACGATGAGGATTTTGCTGACATTGAGCCTCTGCTGCAGGAGCTTGACTGCTATGGCGACTGAATTGAAGTAACAGAACCCCCTGAAAATGGATAATAAAGTTACAAGACGAGTTATGAGGAGAAGAAATGAGGAGGAATGACGAAATTTCTAACTATGCTGCAGTGACATTTACTAGATCTCATCTGTCTGAGTGAAATATGCAACGCTCTTACATGGGTGTGCTCTCCTCGGCGTGGTGTCCCGGTGGTCGTACCACAGCGAAACCATTCTGATGGAAAAAACAAAAATTCTTTAAATGCCTTCTTTTTTTTATAAAAGCAGTTTTTTGCAATAAAACCACAACAGTCTGATTCTGGCCTGTATCCTGCTCACATGAACCAACTGATGCTTTCCAGGCTAAAGTGATGGATAAAAGGGCTGCACGATATATCGTCTGAGCATCGTCATTGCGACGTACTGTACATGTGCGTGATAGTCACATTGCAGAGCCTGCGATGTAGGAGGCGAATTGACTCATTTAATTTCAGGACTCTGCATGTGCTGTGAAGCGATCCACCAATCACATTTTTTCTTTACTCAATTGCCAATCAGACTACCCTGCTAGCTGTCAATCAAAATCAGAGAGGAGGAAACCACGCCCCTGCACATGGAGTGAGTCGCTGGTGCTGCCGGTGTTGAGCCGAGAAACGCTGAGAATTACTTACGGAACATTACTCATCACTGTTTAGCCCCACATATAAGAACTGTATGGGTTTTAAATTGTACATTTCCGTGGACCACTCTACTATAAGCGGTGCGCGTTTCTTGGCACAACACCTGTAACAACAACGATTGTAAAATGAGAAACGAACAAGAGAAAACCACAGAAAATGAAAACTTGTTGCTAAAAAGAAAAGGAAAGTCAGTTATCTGGAACTATTTCGGTTACAAGAAGGATGATGTCGACCAAAACACGTGTTCTGTGTTCATCTGTTTCCACAATAACATCCCAGCACAATAAAAGCTAAAAATATCTCTAAGACAGATAGAAACCATTCTACTAACATTCACAAAAAGAGGTAAGATCAGTTCAGGTTTACTGTCCTCAAGATTTCAGCAAAAAGTGATTTTCAGGTTATCTTGTGAAATTCCTGTATTTTTTAAATTCACAAAATATATCGCAGGGTTGAAAAACATTGCAATGTTATTTTTTCCAACATCGTGCAGCCAAAATGCATCAAGATGGTCTCTTTTTCCTGCTTTTACCTACTAATGCTCCCCTTTGTGTCAGGATGTAGTTGCATGATATGAAGATATTTCAAACGTCATAGAAACATGCATAAAATGAAATTAAAATGTGCACTAAGTCTGTTTCTATATAGTTAAAAAAAATAACAATCCCTCGCAGTTTCACATACATGTGTGAGCTGCAACAGATGCAAACGCCGGGTCAGCTAAGGGTATTTTTCCTTAAGAAGAGACCCCTGAGACTCCCAGCAACTGTTTTGCTACGTTGGGACGTTAGATAGATGTTCAGGCTGATGCAGAGCGAGGCG
This sequence comes from Xyrichtys novacula, assembly GCA_962446985.1. Lineage (NCBI taxonomy): Eukaryota > Metazoa > Chordata > Actinopteri > Labriformes > Labridae > Xyrichtys > Xyrichtys novacula. The sequence continues at coordinate 6,918,681 of OY660881.1, read as the reverse complement.
GGCCGGGCCTAATGATGTTGAGTCAGCTGCTGTGGATTAGCAGCAGGCCGGCAGTTTATTGTAAAGACGACTGCCTCAGCTGGTTTGAAGACACGTCGCTACGGCGGGGCTGTGTGCGCACGTAGGTGTGTGAGAAACAAGGCAAAGGTGGACTGTTTCTCTACGCGGAGGAAAAAATAACACCGGATTAAAATAGACATGTGAAGGGGAACAGAGAGCAACAGATGGAGAGACAGACGTGTGTGAGTGAGTGTAAGTGTGGAGCAGATTTATGGCATTCTTTGGAGTTCAGAGAGTTGCTGGTGCAGGTGGAATTTGGTCATTTGGCTGTGAAGGACCCTGAAACGACCATCTGCATGTGCGTTTGTCTGCACACACACACATGTAGACGCTACGTACGAGTGTTAAGATCTGGTTAAGCTGGGGGCGAGGCGATATCTGTGACCTGTGACCTCAGAAACAGTCACACTGAGCGTTTTAACGTTGATATTTCAAACAGCGCACAAAAGAGATGAGACCGTTTTCACTTCATAGTTATGATTCCAACATGTAGAAAGAGTTATAAATGCTGGCAGAGAAATCCAAATACCATGTGTGGATTAGCTTTATGTGGCACTGTCTCCAGAGTAGCGTCATTAGTCTGCGGTGTGTTGGTGCTAAGCTAGCGCAAAGTGCGACGGCTGCTCTGCAGGTGGTTGTGGTGTAATACCAATAAAGCAGGCCTGTTAGTGAGGACTGTTGGCGTTTGCAGTGCCCGTGCGCCGGGCCTCCCTGCTGGGTTCAAACAGTAAGCAGCTTTCGCCACAGACACAGGAAGGCCGGCTGGTGGGTAAGGCATGACGGGGGGAGGGCGGTGGGTGTCTGGAAGGTGCTAACGAGACCTTGGGATGGTTGTTTCTGGAAGGGGGTTGCTCTTTTCTTGGGATTGATAGTGCGGAACAGAATGATCTATGAGTGTTTGGTTTGTGACTAATCCATTACGATCCTTTAAATTAACACAACTGAGCGTATATTTTACACCATGATGCATGTGCATGGAGCAGAGTTACTTGTACTTTCTGTAAAGATCTGCAGCTGTTTAGGAGATCAAAATCAAACGACAATAAGATCTGTTCGGGCTTATTTTGATGGCTTTCTTTCCTGTTGGCTTCATCGTAAAGTTTATCAAAAACACACACGAGTAAGTCGCATATTGAGGGCTGACAAGACAGAGCAAACAACCTCCTTGTTGTGATTTTATTCCATCCTCAGAAAACACTCAAACTTACCTTCAGTTCACCAGATGCGACTTTGAAGACCAGCTCCACCACCGAGCCCACGGCCAGGCGAGCCGCGCTGGATGAGTGAACCTCATTCCAAATCGTGTCACTGTCCACCTGCAGAAACACAAACATACATGCGTTGTTTATATCGCACTTTTTAAACAGGGCAGAGAAATATGTAACATTGCACTGTTCTCCGTTTATGCGTGGAGGTTTGATGGTTCGGTTTATGCGAGTGTGACAGCGGCTGTAAAACTCCGAGAGGACATTTGAATTGTGTCATTTAACTGCATTAAAGTGAAGCTTTGAAAGTGGCAATTTAAGAGGCTGCTGGAACATGTTTTCTCCGACACGGACAGAAAACAATAGGAAGAAAATCTGTGAGGCACTCGCACATTTTTAGCAGCTTACTCATACAGACAAATGGTCGAACCTGCACGTACTAAAACAGACGTAATTCAACACAGAGACTCAACAACTGTAAAACATCTCTTTGAGCCGTTACTCTTAAAAGCGTAACACTTTTCTAGATTTATATTGGGTTATTACTTTTGAAAAAAAGGTGATTTAATGTGTTAATTTGGATGCAGTGTTAAAGTCAGTCAACCAATGTGTTAAAAAAGCTCTAAATCAAGGAGCAAAACTCAAAATGTGGATACACCCACATGACAATTACTGCGCAACCTCCATCTTAAAACGACAATAATGCAGAGACAATATAGCTGGTGTTTCTTTTTCTCGTTTAAGTTTAATGCCTGCAACACATTTCAAAAACACTAAAAAAGCAGGACATGTCTAAACTGGGTATAAAAAAGTCACTTCAGAAGAGGCGAGTCTCTCAGAAGTAAAGATGAGAAGAGGTTTTCCACTTTGTGAGAGACAGAGTTGGGATAAAAGTTTGGATAAACTTATTCAGTGCACAAATATCTTAAAAAGATTCAGAAAGTTTGGAGAAATCTATGTACAAAAGGAAGAAGTCTGAAAACCACGACTGGATGGTGAAGATTTTTGAGCTGTTAGGCAGAACTGCATCAAAAATAGACATAGCTCTGAAGTGGAAACCACCACATGACCTCAAAATCACTTCCTCTGTGAACACGTTTCATAAAACTGCACCATGTCTGGATATGATTTGTTGATTATTCTCAGTTAAATTCAGGGTTTAAATGACTTGAAAACCTTGAGTTTTTTGTAAACATTTTTACACAGCATCCAAACTCTTTTTTTTTTAAATTGAGGCTGTTTTGCAAGAAAAATCATGGTGTCGTTTAGCTTTGTTAACACGGTGCAGGACAACTTTACGCCACTGGAAATCTTCCACCTCGTCCACTTTTAGGGGGTGAATAGAGGTTCTGAGCTCAATGGCAGGCTATGAGCGGATCTCTTATATTTTCTCTTCTTTTTTTTGGTGTAAGTCTGGCTTGTTTGTATGTTTTTTCTGGACTGCAGACTCATATTTGTGTTTAGGACGTGTGTTCTTGTTTGTAAAGTTAAAGATGTGACAGACTATGAAAAAGCAGAAAAAAGACAATATATTTTAACTAATAAGTGTATATGTTTTTCTCTGTATGTGTCTGACCAAAAGATCAATAAAAACTTTAAAGTAGACTTTAGCTAACTTCAATTGATTCATTTTCGTGAAGAACCAAGACTGCAGGATGTCTGACTGTATATGCTTATGTGTTTTCTGTCATGGGGCCACCGGTCAGGCCTGATTAATGCTGAGTCATGCTTGGTCCTCTGCCCAAAACACAACACTACATTCACATGCATGCACACACACACTCGTACATACAGGCGAGATGGACTAAAATCTTTGAGGGGATTTGATTGTAAGCAGGGCTCTGCGCGAGATAATATACACACCCTCTCTGTCAGGCATGGCAGATGGAACATATGATAAACACGGAGAGAAGACGCTGGCAGAGGAAAAGACGAAACGCGAGGTCTGAGTGTCAGTGTGTTTGAACCGTCCGCACATGTGCAGAGCGGCTTTGGAGAAACGTCTGCTTTGAAAACTTCAACCTGTCGTTCACCCGCTCTGCTGACCTCTTCGTCCACTCTGACCGCCTTACAGCTAACCGGCCATCCTGAGCGCTAACCAAGTCGGCCTCTCGCTCTTCAGTGTTGAGCGACTTAACAGCTCTTCATCCAGCCGGCCCACTTAACTTCCCTCTTGTCCCCAGTGACAGGAGTGATCAAGGCCGGAGGAGGACTTCATAATAACATCCACAGGGAAGGAAAAGGCTTCTTCTTAAGTGGCGCCAAGAAAGTCTTTGTCATGAAATAAAACTGTGCTGAATTTCCCATCGACTTAAAACCGAAAAGAGGAGGTAAAAAGAGGGTTTCTGACGAGTGACGGATGGTGTTAAGTGCAGAGGGAAATGGAAAGGGGATGTGGACGACACCAGAGCAGTAGCCGAGTTAGTGATTGAGCGAGGGAACGAATGAAGAGCCGAGTGAGTGAGTGAGTGAATGGGAAACTGAATCTTCTCTACACGTCAGGTTAATGAGCACAAACAGATGCAGCTCTGGAGCACCATGCAGAGTCTGGGTGGTTTATTATTTCCCATGTTGATGTTCGTTTCGCCTTAAGCCAGGAGCGGCTCATGAGCAAGTCGGGAAAAGTGAAAGGGAAGAGAAATGTGTGTGTGTGTGTGAGTCAGAGGTAAGAAAAGAGCGGGAACGTGCTGGTATGACGGAATGACGGCTCTCCGCAGGCTGACAGCCTAATTTCAGCCCCCTTCCTCTGTTAATGTGTGTGTGTGGGAGACTTGTATGTGTGTGTACGACAGGAAGACAACAATTTAGTCCCATTTGCCGTTATAAAGAGCAGAACAGAGCAGCTCGGAGCTGGGGCTCTTCTGATTCCCACCGCAGTAGCTGCAGCAGTGGGAGGGAAGGACAGGAGAGAAAGACACAGAGAGATAGAGAGAGAGAGAGAGAGAGAGAGAGAGAGAGGTGGATGATGTGTAACAAAGTTGGAGAGAGAGTTGGTTAAGGGTGAAGGAGGTGAAGGTGGGTGGAGAGCGGGAGCTGCGACAACACACACAAACAGACGTAAAGACAGGTGTGCGACATATCCATTTCAAAAAGGCAGCGTTTCCAACTCTGAGTAACTATTGTCGTGATTACATTAGCACACAAACATCCCCAAACACACAAGTTTGCACACAAACAAAAACATACCCCCCACTTTATCAATGCACACACACACACCAATACACACACATACACACAACCCGAATGCCCGAAACATCTGGTAATAATTACAAACACGGCGGAAAGGCAAGCAACAGCTTTTGTTGCCTCTGGTCCTCGAAGGGCGGTGTTTGCGTGAGCGTGTGTGTGCGTTTGTGTGTGTGTTATGTTACTGTGTGTTTGTTTGATGGAAAGAGAACAAATGGGACCATTATTTAAGGAAGGGGGCAGAGAGCAAGTGGGCGAAGGGAAACGCAGTTATTACAGCGGTATTTGATGATGCTGAAACTATGCCTGTTTGTTTGGCTGCACAGTCAGATGGAGCAGAGCCAGATGTGTATTGATTAGATTAGCACAATGTTGTAAAAACCTAATAGTCTATTACAACAATTTTCCACTGAATAAACAAGCATGACGAACGCAGACGATTTCCAAGTAATATATCAGGAACACAAATTACCATTGCTTAATTACAGCGGGAATATTTCTGGGATGACTTATGCATGATTTGGTGAACGGAGACGGAGTAACTTACCCCGATTCCTCCGCACGGTAACCTCACGAACATGGGACTCACTGAACCTGGAGGTGGAGAGGAAACGGAGAGTGAACAGAGAAAGATAGAGCAAAAGTTTACCAGGTGAAGAGGTAACTCTCTGAACTCGCAGGCTCAAACGGGCGCATGACCCCTAAAACTACACATTTGACTTTCTGACCTAATTGGGCGGCGATAGTACACAGGGGCACGCTTTAATTGGCCAAGGTGAAGAAGGAAAAGGATCCCATTTCCCTGATAATCAAAGCCTCCCTGGATTTGTTTTTTTCGTTTCTTTTTATAGAAGATGGAAACGGATGAACTTTTCGTTTCTGTGGGAGAGCGAATAAATCCAGCTCATCTGGAAATAACAATTACTCTTAAATGACTTCACCTTTATTTTTTATGTTTGTTCTTGCAGCACACAAAACTTTTATGAAGAACAGCTTTTTACCTCCGCTGTTATTGGTATCTGCTGCTCTATCCTGGCATTATAGTAGCTGTTGGTGCTTCAGGTGGAGCTGTTGACCGATCATAACCAGTCAGAGTTATATCCAGGGGTAGAGATTAAGTAACGACATCTACTCACACTACTGATATGAAGAAACTTTTTGTGTAAATAGATTTAAAAGAAATACTTTTAATCAAGATTCCTTCAGATTTCCATCACTTCATGACAGCTAGCTAGCATAAGAGTGGCTGTATTGTTAAAAACTCAAAACTATCCAATAAAATTTGTCCGAATCAGGTCAAAATATCTCAAATCAAGTAGCAGTACAATCACAGGTCAGAATATACACGAGATTTCTTAAGCCAAATGGAGCCAGAAGTCCTTATTTCTGGCTGCCAATCTTTATCCTTCTACGTTTACTTGTTTGGGTAACTGACTTGTTGTTGCTCATCAATTTAAGTTAAATATAATTACAGTAACTAATCTCATATTTGAAAAATTAAAGCTCCCCTAAAGCGTTGATTTTATATGTATAAAGGTTCAAATTGATGCAAAAGCAAACAAGACCATCAGCGACAAGACTGACAATATTCGTGTTATTTCTAATGCCTGAAAATGGTGCAGAGGTTGTTCAGTTTTTGCACATTTGCACATAAAATCTTAATAGTAAATAAAACAGTAGGCTGTGCAAAGTCAGCAAAATGTGATATATTGTCAGAAGACTCTACTCAAGCGATAACTTAGATGGTTTTGTCAACAGGGGGCGCCAAAATTCACACAATCTTAAAGTTCCTCACAGGAGCTTTAAATTCTCTGTCCAGTCCTGCTGATTTTATCCTTGCTGTGCTATTATTGTTTTAAATGCACATGACAATAATATTTACTGACATTGCAATAAAAGATGATGCGTTGCGTTGATTATCTGTTTTTATTCTCTTTTCATTTTTATTGTGCAACACTTTGAAAAGAGTTTTGTTGTTTTTCGATGTGCTTTATAAATAAACTTGGATTGGATTCATAGCAATGATTCTGTTTTTGCTTGTCTGCAGCTTCCTCTATCCCTCTATCTCAGCTCAGACATCTGTTCATGGAAGAGTCTGGTCCTGCTCGAGGTTTCTGCCGGACAGAAGAAGTTTCTATTTGCTGCTGCTGTTGCCAGGTCTTTGTATTGGAGTAACATCAATGAAGTGTAATATCCAACCCTTCACTTCCCAAATTTTGGAAAATACATGTTGTTCCAGGTGGATTTCACGTGCACAGACCTCTGAAACTTGATAAACGGAACATGGCACCCTTCTCCCAAAGGTTAGGGGTCCGAGTCTAATTCAGCCACCTGCTAACTTGCGAATAATAAACGTCTTTACAGAAAAGAAACAATTCCTAACCAGGAATTTGAAACAGCATCTACATCTGTAGGAACATCCGCTCTCTTTAGTCGCCGCTAACCTCTGCGGGTCTCTAACAGTTTGTGTTTAACCTGCTCTCTCTCTGCACTTGTAGGCTGAACCTCACACAGGAGTATCTGGTAATTCTCCTGTGGAAGCAGCAATAATAAGAGGAATTTATGTCTCCACTGGAATGAAAGCTAAGATGACCACTGGGGTTTGCCCCTCAGCTTTTTGCGCATACACACACACACACGTATAGAGAGAGAGCCAGCTCTGTCTTCACCTGCACTTGAAGCCACAAAGCCCAAACTTAAGTGACTAAGCAGCCTGTGCGACTTTAAGTTAACAAGCGTCAGCAGCTCTTCACCTTATCGTAACACCTCCAAGACTTTATTAGATTGGGCCTTTTGTTATGACACGCTTTAAGCATTAAAACAGATTTCTTCAACAGAGGCTGCAGATTCACTTGAGGACTTAGTTTGAAATGCAGCCTGTCCAAACAGACAAACTACTTCAGACTCGATGTTTTATGCATAAATGCAAATTTAAACTTCCTCAAGGTGCACTCAAATGCTGAATCTTTAGCTCCCCGTCTAAGTACTTTAATTTCACTTTTTATCTCAATAAACCTTTACATAGTGCCAAAGTTTCTACAGTTTAACAGGCTGAAGTTAAAGCTGAATAACTAGCAGTCAAATCTTAAAGTGAAGCTAGTTTGGATCAAATTTGAATGAGCATGTTGGTGGATGGCTCTGTGTCTTACAATCAAGTTTCTGTCGCAGTGGGTTGGTCCCGTACAGAAGGACGTGGGCTTCAGAGTGGACCGTCTGTAACTCCTCCAACGAGGCTTTTCTACCACGAATACACTGTTCACACATAAAAAAGACAAAACAGAGAGAGAGAGACAAGTGATATATTCAGTTTAACTCCATCTTCATCAATCAAACTGCCTCACACACCTGATATGAGAGTGTGAATCACAACTGACTACATTAAACAGCCAAAATATCAGGGCAGCAATCCAGATCGAAAATAAAAAAGTCAAAACATAGGTGAGTATAAATTCAGGTGGGTAACTTTTGTTTTTTAAGGCAAAACTCCATGATGAACATGATCAAACTGGAAGTTAAGGCAAAAAGAAAATGGCAGCACACTCCCCCCTTGTGGTCATCACTGGAAAATACAACATGTATTTAGAAGCATTTTTTAAAACACTTTTTCTTAAATACTGTTTTAACAGAAAAGTAGAAAAAAAACAACATAAACAGAAGAGGACCACCCAAACTTTTCAGGACTTTTTTTAGAGAAAGACTTTTAATCAGAAATAACGATAAAACAAATAAATGGACTTCTTTTTTAATTAAAGTACTACAATTAAATCACGTGTAAATGAAACACCTCTAAATGACAGGGTGGTAATATTTTCAATCAGTTTTTCAGCAATTCAAACAAACTTTGAGACAAACTGTTTAAGCTGTGATGAGAGGATTATTACTACAAGCCAAACCTTTAATTATTAAAAGAAGAAAATCCCTCTTTTTCTAGATTTATTTTGTAAATACAACATCTTACATTTAGATCAGTACTGTAATAATACAATGTTTCCACTCTTATGTATTTATACAAACATGCTTTTTCATCCTCACAGCTACTCTCACTAATTTTTTTTTTGGTTTGGTACTTTACACAACTGAATAATTCATGGTTTATAAAAAAAATCTAAATTTTCAAGGATTCAAGGAACTTTATTTGTCATACCCCACACCTCTGACAGTCTGTGGTAAGAAATTAGTACCCAAATACAAGACCTATCATACAAACGTTTAGAGCAATAAAACCACTAAAGCAAAATGTAAACAACAACAATCAAATTTAGGAGTGACAACTAAGTAAAGCTGAAATCAGCCCTGTTGCACTAAATTTTCTTTAGTCGTTTCTTCAGCATTTCTTTTGACAACATAGTTTAATTGTGTTGTTGTATAATTTTAAGTGCAAGTAATTAAAGAAACAGCTTTAATACGTCAGTAAAACTGCTTTTCATGCAGTGCAAAAAGGCAAATTAGATAGTACCGTGGCATTAGTGTAAAAAACATTAACTACCCATTTGTGCTACGATTGACTAAGTGCACTCTGTCATAGTTCACTCTCAAATAAAGAATAAAGATGTAAGAAATTCATTGATTAATCATGGGTTGCTAATTAGTTTATTTCCATGTTTTGACTTTTCTTATTCTGTGCATCTGTCAAACTCAAAATCCAAGTTATTTTTCAGCTGTTTTGCATTTATTGGACAAGAAGGGAAAGGAAATGTGAGGAAAAGAGAGTGGGAGATGCTCCACAAGTACATCAATTTGAAACATGTTTACCTCACAGTGCGCTCTGAGGCCTGTTTCCTGTAACCGTGACCAGATACTCTGAATACGTCCTGCGTGCTCCGGGTGGCTGGTGGTGTTCCCGCACATACACTGGTGTTTCTGCATCAATGAGTCATACACCAGACCTGGAAAATACACACAAACACACACACACACAAATACACATTTTTGGTGTAATTGTTAACCTTTGCAAACCAGGAGATAAACACTTGTCACAACAAGACTCCTACGATCATCCCACTGTAATCTTATGGTGTGATTATTTAGAGCACCTGTCTCATTATAAACTAAAGGTCATGTGGAGAGTTTCCACGGCGATGAGGTGAGTCTATAAAATCACAGTTGTAGTGGTCTGTATTGTCAGGGGGGGAAGAGAGTACCTAGCAACATCCCTGTGCATATACACAACCGCTGTTTGCTGGCTCATCACGCTGTGCAGTTCCAGGAAATGGTTCCCTCTAACCTGCAATCAGCAGGATGAAAGTGTGCGTCTAGATTGCTGTTTACCACTCTACTTTATGACAGATCTCTGTGGGAGAGCAGTGCAAACACCAATAAAGAGGACCATTTTCATAGCTATGTTCAGAGTGTATGTGTAAGGCCCGTCTTATTATAATTTCAGTGCAGACCTGTAGTAAATCGGGGCTTGGCAGGCGGGTCCTGCGCTACCAGAGGGAAGGAGGCGGAGGCTGGGGATGACTGAGCCCTGGAGAGGGGGCGGTGTCCGGCGAAGCTGACCGATAAACCGGCTGCTTCCATCGAGGCTTGGTAGTTCCTCAGCTGGTGGATCCTCTGCTGCTCTAACAGGACGGCCTGCTGCTTAGAAAAAACAAAACACATGGACACATTAACAGTGAGGTGCGGTTCTTAAACCTGCCAGAAGATGGCAGCAGAATCATGCACATTTGAAGCAGCTGTAGACAGCATTCTGCAGAGTTTATATTGTGTTAGGCAGTGATTTAACAACTGGAGATAATTACAGTGCCAAGAAAATAAATCTGTCAAATATCAAAATGTCAGATTATTAACCCGGTGGTCTTAAAATACCCTTTTTTTTTGCAGGTCTTGTGTTAAAAAGTCAAACAAAAGCTGTCTTTCGGCGAGGATAATTGATGCTATTAATCTAAAACCACTTTTTTCCCAGCTTGACTTCACAAGATGATTACTGTTTCCTGTTTTATGGAGCAGCACAAAACACTAAACCTGTAATATTCCATTAAAACTGATTTCAAAACAGAGAGAAATCAATTTAACAACACATACTAATAATGAATTCTGTTATTAGAGAGTATCTTAAGTAAACGCTGGTTAACTTTTATCGATCATCTCTGTGCGCTTCGTTTTCATATTTACTCAATCTCTCAGAGTCTCGCACAGAAATCCAGTTTGATTCCGATGGGCGTGTCTGCTTTCACTATTGGCGCCATGGTGACAGAGAGAGGAGTGCCTGATTGAATTTGGCTGAGCGGACAGCGGGGATGGGCTCCATAGATGAGGACATGGTGTCCTGAGTGTTTACTGGTGTGTGTGAGTGTGTGTGTGTTCGAGGCTGCAGATAGAGCCCGAGCCGTATGCATTTACAGAGTGTATGTTTTATGTGTCGGTGGACTTGCATTGCATAACTGGAGAGTGTGTGTGTGCAACAGAGCGTTTTTGTGTGGGTGTATGCTAAGTATTTTAAAAGCAAGAGGAAATGATGGTCCATATGGAGTCGTGCTTGGTTGTAGTGTGGAGGAGGCGCACATGCCCTCAGCCATTCATAGAAAACACACCACTCTGTTTAAGTGGAACATTTGTAGTGTGTGTTTATATCTTTCGCATGACTTGGGGAAAAAATGTAAATACGGCTTAAGTTATGCTGGAGAGAGTGGGCCGGACGGACAGTCACGGAGAAAGACGGATTGAATGTAGAGTGTAGTATTTCATTCAAGCTCCATCTGTCACTGCTGTCGGATACTTCGCCTTTCTTATTTAATAGATCCATCAGAACTGTCGGGTATTCACAGGTCCCTGATCCGTGTTTGGTAACCATCATTAAGTACATGATTTCAAGCCTCAAAGAATCAAAATGCTCAACTTCTAACTATCTTTTATCGTTACGTCTGAAAAGCAGACTGATAGTGTGGATTCTGCATGAATCAGGCATGAGGTTAGACCATTTCTACGCTCATGTTGCAGTTATCAGAATATTGTTTGGGTTTGCAGATGAACTTAAATCGCAGAATTGAGATATCTTATCCTGCAGGTGGCGTTGGCAAAGCGGCAACAAAGACGGACAGTCTCCATGGGAAGATACTCGTCAGGTGGTTATGAGAATGGTGTGCCTTGGTTTGCCTGCCTGAACTAGCTCATATTCTACAGCACATTTAATAATAATGATAATGATAACTTTATTTTTATAGCACCTTCAAAAGCAGAAGTTTACAAAGTGCTTTGACAAACAGATTGTAAAAGCACAGAACATCAGCACATGGAAATAAAAACAAATAAAATCAAAAGCTCAGTTAAAAACCTCTGAATTGAAGGCTAATTTCATTTGTCATAAGGAACCCAGACAATACAAGAACCCTACAACATAAAATGAGACCAAAAGGACCAAAATAAAAACATAAAATAGGTGAGAAAAAGAAAACTAACAAGAAAAGGAGGGTAGAATGCAGGAAACAGGATAGTAAATATAAGAAGACGATAATAATAATGATAATAAAAACATAACAAAATAATAATGATGGTAATGATAAAATGGAATAAAAAAATGAGCAGGAAAAAACAATAAAATCAATAAAAGGCCTAAAAGGTTAAATAAGAGAAGGTTAAAAAGACAGTAAGTCGAAATAAGATAGAGGTAAAAGAGATAAAAGATTTAAGACACAGGTCTAAAACCAGACAACTTTAATCCAAAGGTATCACAAGGGAAATAATCTACACAACGATGCAGGAAAACTGGAATGTGGCTGACTGTATATCCTCAATAATGAAGCTGATACACTAATTTATGTTGTTCAGACTGTTTATAACCTGGACCTCAGTAAGAGATGATAGAAAATACGCTCTAACTCTTTGTGTGACATTTCCACACCCACTTACCTGTCTGAATAGATAGTCCTGCTCAGCCTGCCTCTCCCTCTGCTCCCTCTCCTCATGCTCTTGGGGGTCCGGGGGCTCCTGTTTAATGACCAGCCCTCGCAGAGGCCCTGTCTCCGGCGCGGACGTAGAGGAGGAAGAGGAGGACGAGGAGGAGAGCCCCTGGTGCTCCCTAAGTTCCTCTTCTGTCTCTTCCGGGTGACTCTGGTGCTGCCGGGCGGGACCTGATGCTGCAGAGCTGGAAGCTGAGACCTGATCACCGGGCTTGGACATGATCTGCAGGGAGAAAAGAGACATTGAGGGGCATTGATTCATACTGAGTTGTGCATGCTTTACTAACCCTTTCCTTATAACTAAATAGACTATAATACAGGTAAGGATTTCTTCATCTGCAGATAACTGGAGCATTTCCACATCTGAATGCTGTCTGATTGGCTTAACGCATGGAGGTAGGAAAGCACAGAGATGTCACAAAGGCACAGCTAAAGATCGCTTGTATAAAAACAACCATCAGCATTGACATAACATTTAAACCATAATGATATTTGTATATATAACATAATCATCAATCCAGGAACCCTTTAAATATCATCATCTATTATTTACAGACAACAAGAGGAGTATATCCTTCTAGAAACGGATACTAATGTCATTTCTGTGCAGTAGTCGCGTCAGAAAACCTTCTTTTTTGAGGCTGCTTGGATTCACACAAAAATGTCATCATGAGGGTGTGTGTTCTGCGTGTTTTTGCTCTCCATACAGAGTATTTAACCTGTCTACTCCAACACGTGCTGAAACATGATCAGTCTTGGACTTCAAATGTTCTACAAACAGACACCAGAACATAATCTGTGCTAAAAACTAAATCTAAACTAAATCTAAACCCTTAAGTACAGATGCTATACTCGATGTAGAATCAGTACAAATAGATTGTATAACCACAAAAATAGTCCACGGTCAGAGTTATGAAACAGAGTTTGTTTGTTTGGATAGAGCAATCCCTTTTAAGTTTAGCCAAGGGTTTAGGCCAACATAATAAGTCAACATTCAGGTTTTATCAAAGAGCAGTCACCTCGTGTTCCAGGTAAAGAAATAAAAAGGAAGAAGAAAAAAAAAGGGTAACACTAAGACAACAAATACCGATCAATTACAGCAAATGCAGCAGGGTTGGGCTGCATCAGGGTAAAAAATAACACGACGAGTTAGCTGCACCTTTTTTTGGGTCGGGATCATACGATTGAAAACAAAGAATAAAAACTCAAAACACCCTGAATCAATCAGGACAAACCAGAAGACAACAGTATTTGGGAAAACCAGTTCAGTCCAGACAAGTTGAGGTCCAAAAATAACCGATCTGCTCGGTAAAAAGAACAATGTAGAAGACCCCAAAGTTTAACCAAACAAAAGCTAACATTAGCCAGGCACTTGAACCTTTTGCACACATGGAGATAAAGTGGACCTGTACTCTGAACTCTGATAGGTTATTTATTTATTCAACAACTTCCCAAAAAGTCCTACAACTTTCTTTCAATTGAAAAAGTAGGTTAGATGAGTTTGCCCGGGCCTGAATGAGTGGATGAAACCGAGGAAAAGGACCTGAGGGAGAAAGAGAGGAAGAATGGCAGAGGGGCGATTATGGGAATCTTGTTGTGGCAGCTGTCCCTGTCCCTGTCGTCAAAGACCTCAACCTTGATGTGTAGGTCATGATTGGAGTGGACCACTATTTGTGCACGAAAGAGAGAGAGAGACACACACACACACATATACACACACAAAGATACACAAACACACACTTGGCTGGCATATTGCCCAGGGAACAGTCCATTGACGTCAGAGAGCAGGCTCTTGCCTCATCCCAGTCCCTCTTCTCCAAACAAACTCAAAACACTCATCCACTCCTGCTGCACCGGCTCTCACCCGTCCTTTCTCTCTCTCTCTTTCTCTCTCTCTTTCCTTCCAGCCCTCCTTTTGAACAGAGGAAATAGTTGCTGGGATATGAACCATGAGAGGGACGCACACTCTATAAGCCTGTTGAATGAGTTCAGAGATGGGGAAGTGGAGCAGAGAGGGGGTGATTGTATACATAAACACTTGACACTAGTTGACTCCTGTCACTTTCCGTCTGTCCTTTTCAAGCGCTTTAACGGCGATTTCGTGTCAGCACATTTACGACGGCGCTGCCGAAGCTGTCGCAGGTAATAAATAGTTGGAGGAACGTTTGGAAATGATTCAAGATTCTTTCAGGTCTTGCTTTGCTGCCAACATTTCCATCTGTTGAAGCCAAGTTGTAAGGAGGCAGGAAGAGTCTTTTTTTTGAGCGCTGACTTGACAAAAAAGAATGAAAATGTCAACCGGGAAAGAATGAAAATGATTTATTTAGAACAAGTGTGAATTAAAATTGGTAGATGTCAGACGGTAAACTTTTTTTTCACTTTTGTAGAAGTACATTTCAGTTTTAAATGACTGTTGAAGGGATGTTTTATTCTGGTGTAAAATTAATTTAGGGTCTAACACGCCGTAACATTGAGTTAGACACCCCCCCGAGAGATGAATGTTGCCGAGCGCTTGCTTCTCTAGTTAAACGATCGCACAATAGCAATACACAGCGATTTCAGGAGCCATAAACAAACCTCAACCAAAACGCCACTCTGTAGCCACAAATAATGCTCAGAACAGCACCTAACTTCATCAGCAGTACATATAGGGTCCCAGCCATAGTACTAGCCACCAAACATCTTTTTAATTTTGCCTAATTTCTTTGGCAAAGAGACTAAACACAACTCACCTACTCTCTTCCAGCAGCTGCTTGTTTGTAGCAAGACCTCAGGCCAGTCCATTACGGACTACAGCGGGGTTACGCAGCTCAAGGAAGAACATTTATGATCATTTCTCTATCATTTTACATTGCTGACGCAGTGGTTCTTCTGCCTTAGCGTCTCAGTCTGATTGCATTTCCATGAAGAAATTATCATAAATGTTCTTCCTTGAGCTGTGTCACCCCGCTGCAGTCGGTAATGGACTGGCCTGAGGTCTCGCTACAAACAAACGGCTGCTGGAAGAGAGTAGGTGAGTTGTGTTCAGTCTCTTTGCTAAAGAAATTTGGTAAAGTTAAAAAGATGTTTGGTGGCTAGTACTATGGCT
This sequence comes from Xyrichtys novacula, assembly GCA_962446985.1. Lineage (NCBI taxonomy): Eukaryota > Metazoa > Chordata > Actinopteri > Labriformes > Labridae > Xyrichtys > Xyrichtys novacula. The sequence continues at coordinate 6,903,244 of OY660881.1, read as the reverse complement.
GGGACCCTATATGTCCTGTTGATGAAGTTAGGTGCTGTTCTGAGCATTATTTGTGGCTATAGAGTGGCGTTTTGGTTGAGGATTGCGCGTAGAGACGTAGACTGCTGTGTATTGCTATCGTGCGGTCGTTAATAAAGTTGGTATAACTACAGAAGCAAGCGGTCGGCAACATTCATCTCTCGAGGGGGTGTCTAACTCGGTGTTACGGTGTGTTTGACCCTAAATTTATCTTACACTGGAACATCCCTTTAACACGGCTGAGAGGAACTTTTGGTTTCTGTCCATTTTGGCGCCCCCTGTGGACAATATAACACCTTTAATCTCTTGTGTTTTCAATCAAAAACCTCATACTGTTGTCTTTTCACAGTGAAATGTGTCGCTCACTGTGAGTAATTACCATGAAAAAAGTCACAAAGCTGCTCATTTGGCCTGCTGTCAATCATCTATTCCAGCGTCAGGCATTAAAAATCTACAACAGACAAGTTATCAACCATGTACCGACATAAAGAAGCATCAGTATCAGCCTGTTTTTCAACCACTTAGAAACTCCTCGGTGCCTTTAAGCTGAAGGATCATATGAGACAGATGAAGAATACATTTCAGAGAAGTGAATTGATACAATGGAGGAGGAGGTGGAAAGTATTTGAGATGTATAAAGCACAACGGTGGCTTTTCACTACCTGTTCTGCAGCTGTTGCTCTCTTTCAGAGGTTATTTTTGGAGCTTTCTGCCTTGATTTAAAAGAACAGCGTGAGGTATAAAGTGGCATTTCGCAGAACGGTCTTGGTAGAAATGGCTTATATCATTTCGAACATAAAGATGCTTTTAACAGGAGTTTTTCTTTGCCTTTATTGTTGAGAAGACAGCTGAAAAGAGGTGCAATTCAAAGAGGTAGTGAGCAGGAGGCGGCATGGTGCAAATGCTGGGAAATTATTGGAGGGGTGAGCAAGGGGGCATTTTAATCTAGAATCTTACGCGCACTGTACCTGTAATAGGACAGATCAAGAGAGGCAATGAATGTGGAAGAGCATACACACCAAATACTGCTGGCATTGGATGGTCAACAATGTGTTCAGGTTTATTCTAGTTTAACACAGGTCTGTGCTTTTAGATAAAGCTCCTGTAAGGAACTTTTGGTTTGTCTCCGAAAGTCTTGTTTGCACAAAAAGGCCTCAATATGAATTTCAGTCTGTTTCAAGAAGTCAAAAAACGACACACGGGAGCTTTAAGTGAAATAATGCTTATTCTCTGAGATAATTTTGGCCGTGTGATCTGTTACTCTGCGTTTTGTTAGCTTGAATCCAAATCCTTGACTCGTCTCTTAAAGCCCTAAGCCCCAATTTTCACCGGATCCAGAACGGCTACGAAAAAGCCGTATCCACCGATCGTAGCTGATCGTAACTAATCAAGTTAATGCATCAAATTCCACCAGCTTCTTTCCGTTCCGCTGTGGATCGCTGGACTCCACAGCTGATCGCAAGAGTTTTATTTTTCCCAACGCCGGAGGATGCTGGATAAATTCAGGATGCTAATTTTATAAGTCTAGGAGTAGATTTCCTCCTCTGGAAGGACACAATCTACTGCTTATATGGTTAGTAAGGCTGCACGATATTGGAAAAAAATAATATTGCGATTTTTTTCAACCCTGCGATATATATTGCGATATTAAAAATACAGGAATTTTCACCAGATGACCTGAATAGCACTTAATGTTATGCTGCACTGCTGAAGTCTTGAGGACAGTTAATCTGCTCTGATCTTACCTCTTTTTGTGAATGTTAGTAGAACGGCTTCTGTCTGTCTCAGAGATATTTTTAGCTTTTATTGTGCTGGGACGTTATTGTGGCAACAGATGAACACAGAAGACGTGTTTTGGTCGACATCATCCTTCTTTTAACCGAAATAATTCCAGATAGCTGACTTTCCTTTTCTTTTTGGCAACAAATCTTCATTTTCGGTGGTTTTCGCTTGTTCGTTGTTCATTTTGCGATCGTTGTTGTTGTTGTTAGCGGTGTTGTGCCGAGAAACGCATGTCCTCCGAGAATTGCATGCACCTCGCAAAACGCGCACTGCTTATAGTAGAGTGGTCCACGGAAATGTACAATTTAAAACCCATACAGTTCTTATCTGTTGGGCTTAATAGTCATGAGTAAAGTTCCGAAAGTAATTCTCAGCGGACACACGTCTCCCTCCATGTGCAGAACATGTGCAGGGGTGGGTTTCCTTCTCCCTGATTTTGATTGACAGCTGGCAGGGTAGTCTGATTGGCAACTGAGAAGTGAGTCTGATTGGCAACTGAGTTAAGGACGAAGGTGATTGGTGGATCGCTGCACAGCACATGCAGAGTCACATGGAGTGTATCTCAGTCGGTTACCCTTGAAATTAAATGAGTTCATTCACCTCCAATATCGCAGGCTCTGCGATGTGACTATCGCACACACGTACATCGCGATGACGATAGTCAAACGATATATCGTGCAGGCCTAATGGTTAGCCTATGTGGCTAGGGACAACTTGTTATTGTGCGTGGGTTCTTGTTTGTTCTCGTGATTCCTGCTGTTCGTAATCAGCCACGAAATTCGCTTCACAAACAGATCCGGTAGGAATTGGCGGACGGCAAAAATGTTCCGGATCGGAGCTGTTCCACATGCAGTGAAAATAATGTGGAACTTGAAGTTTGCATTGATTATAGCACCCCCCCGTGGACAAAGCTGTACCTCTTCTGGAGTTGCCAAACTTAAAGCTCCTGTGGGAAACTTTTTTGTGTAAATAATGGTGCCCTATGTTGGCAGTTTTCCTTTTCTGTTTCCTTGCAGCACTTAAAGACAGAAAGTCAGAGTTGTCACTGATAGTCTCTATTGCAAATTCAGTCAGTCTGTTTCATAACCAGTTAAAAATTCCTTAAAGAAGCTTTAAAGAAAGAAGAAACTTTTGACAAATAATCTCAGTTTGCAGTCCTTCAAACACTCGCTGCTGTTGAGACACTCAAACCAACCATGTTGCAGTTTTCATATCCATTAAAGTAACTCTCCAGAGTGAGTTACTTTGGTGTTCCAGGTGATAAATCGAGCAGGTTAATGAGAATGACCCTTCTACATAAAATGACAGGTAACAACACTGTGGAGCTAACAGACCTTTTCAAGCTGCACTGGAATTAGCTACAACCACAATCCTCTCTGTCCCAGCAGCAGTAAATTAAACACCAACAACTTGTTAAAAGCAGGCGAGCCGTCTTTAATTAAAAAGCGAACCGTGCGGAAAATGACTCCGACTGGTGCATCAAAGTAAAACCTTCAAGTGCGCCTGTTGCGGCGACTGAACGATTAGAAAGAAACAGAAACACTCGGCACAGACGGCCAGTCTATCACAAGCCTTGCACACTTGGTGTATAGAAAAAAATAGCCTTATTCACACCTACAGGCACTCTGGAGAGAGGCAAAAGCAGAAAAACAGGTACCACTTTAACACAGCGGCAACACATACTGAACACAGAGAGGCTGAAAGCTGGAAAAGCAAGACGACTTCTTACAGCCTTTAAAATAAATTACAATAACATCAAGCAGCAACTTTATACAAGACGATTAAGATTTATACCATGAAGTCAGGAGTGATGTAACTTCTGAACTTTGTAGATTATGAGTGTAACGTTGTTATTGCAGATGGTTAAGTTTCTGGTTACAACTGATGGAGTTAGAGACCTGTTCTCATACTCGCTGACTGAAGCAGCTGGAAAACAGACTCGAGGAGATCACAGTGGGGCTTATTCTACTGAAGAGATCATGTGGCTCGTACTTTGTGCATATGACTGACCTTTAATTCATCCCAATGATATTTCATCACTAATTGTTTGAGAAGTGGGCCAAAGGACAGGCCCTTGTTCTCCGTGACCATGTGACGGCCGCTGGCCTCGCTGTCACTGTCTGTTCGCTCGGCTCTGTGCCCGGAGCTTGTTGGGGGAAAAAACAAGTAACTTATATTTTATAAGCCAACTTTGCATGATTAGAAATCTCTGCAGGGATACTCTTAAATTTGTGTTGAGCGAATACAAGCATGAGAAAGACGCCTGTCTGCCTGTGTTAGCCCCGCCTTTGATCTGAGTGTGTTAGGGGAAGTGGGAGCACAAGATTCAGTGTAAATAATTGCAAACAAGAGTGATATTTGCCTTTCCCTTCACTCGAAGAGGCTCATCTAGAAAACACGTCATGTGATGCCTGCATGCTTAAATTTTACCATGTAAATATTTACAGGATGAGGACTTGCATCATCATAATGCAGACAAAGCACTCCGCTCAAACAAGCAATAAAAACAAACTGTTAAAGTCTTAAAATTGCAAACAGAGCAGGAACGTGAGCCATTTAATTCACTAAGACACAGTCATACAAGTACAGGGACACTTAATGTCGCCTGTAAGTGCTCACAGCTGGATAGCTGACACGCAGATGCTCACAGAAGATGAACAGAAGTTGAGCTGATTCCTAAATTGGGTCACCTGTTTTGTGAAGTTTGCATCTTCTATAATTCCAGTCATTTTCACTTTCATCACAGATAAATAACTGTTTGCATGCAATATAATTACATTAGGTGGTATCTTAATGAGGCGGGGAAAACACATCTCCTTGTCGTTTCATATGCATACAAAAAATTATGAAAATCTAGGCTCTATTTGATCTGATAGTAATATTTAAATAATCCTTAATTAAGTTTTAAGCATCTTTACTAAGAATTTGCTAACTTGTCAAGCATGTAAACCTACAAACAATGTGGAATATGTCATAACACAACTGTGCTTTAGTATTCATTATGATGTAAATACAACATACATCAGTCTTATTCATAATGAATCCTGTTGAGCCGTTATTGAGCTGCCTGGTAAAGAGCATTACCTCTGATTAAAGTAACATTAAGTAACCTGATATTACACCTAAGCTCGGATTAATTAGCTGAAGTCACAACAGCTTCAAGTGTCAAAATACAGGGAGTCACTCACAGCCTAACTGAACTGTTAATGGAGATTAATCCTTCAGGAACTTTAGCAACACACACATAAACAGAGTGGTATACACACATGTGGATGCAAACACAAAAACATCACAACCTCTCTCTCTCTCTCTACAATGACCTTCTAACGCTGCAAATTCCCTCATCACCTCACACACACACACACACAGCAGTAACGATGCAGTGAGTCACATTTCCTGCGTGACCATAAATGGAGGCAGCTTCCTCTGGAGCACAGTTGCCAGGGTGACAGTGAGAAGTAGGGAACACACAAGAAAGACTTGCAAAGAAGAGTTGCTGATTGCAGGCTGATTCATCCGGCTTTTGGTGCAAAGACAGGATTCACAGACATTAACTAAATCAGTGTCATGAAGATGGACAGATACTCTCCCACACACACATATACACACTGAACACACACAAACACAGAGTGAGCTTGCACATGTGTACACAGGACGAACACATGCACATACATGCACGCATCGTTTCAGCTACCTTGTTAATGATGTGTTGCTGCTGCTGCTGCTGGAACTGCTGTTTGTGTTTCTCCAGGAACTGCTGGTGCTGCTGCTGAACCACCAGCTGTTGCAGGGCCTGCGCCTGTCCGCACTGCTGCTGGGGCAGGGGGGCTGACTGGGTTCTCCCCAGGGGACGGTGGCCCCTTGCAAGTTTGGAGACAGCAGGTGATGGCAGAGGGAGGCCACCCAGACCAACTAGAAGAAACACACAGGACAACACAGACATATAGATGGTTTTGTTTACTTTTGTGGATCATAAAAAGGCGTTATTGTGAATTTTGTTACTCACAGTAGCTTTAAATAAGGGATTTCTATAAATATCATTAACTCATTTTGAAGGATGGAGAATTTTTTTTTTTTTGTGGGATGGTAGGGGAAGATCCCGCCCTCCTTCGCCTCTGATTGGCTAGAAGTGCTGGGCTCCGATTGGTTATTCCTAATGGCTATGAAACGTCATCGTCTGTCAGGTTAGGGTTAGGTGATTCAGAAGAGCGATAATGTTCTGTAATGTTCTGTTCGACGTACAGAGCCGAAAGCCCGCGTTTGGCTTGAGCGTGTGATGATGTTTCTAGTTTTTCTAGCCAATCAGAGGCCAAGGAGGCGGGGCTTTCCCCTACCGTCCAACAAAAAAACATATTGCAACCTGGGCATGCTTGATGCTGAAATCGCACAGCTGTTTAAGTCAGACACTGAAGATGAAGAATTCAATGGATTTGTGGAAGAGGAATGAATCAATAAGTGACTGTTTTTGTTGTTACAACTGAGTTACATAAAGTTTGATTTACCGGTCTGTGTTGTTCTGCTTAATGCGCCTTATGTGTGAACATAGACATGTTAACTCATAGTGTGCCTTATGGCCTGAAAAATACAATATATTTAGACTTAAAAAACTTCAATTAGAAAGTTTGCAAGTCACTGATTTTAAATGAAAAAGTTTAAATTGAGATATTTTAAGCAATATGACCCAGTAGAGCCATCTCACCCAGCTTAATTTCTAAACATGCATTAAATTAGTTCAGATAAGGAAATAGAGATTACTCATGGTCTAATTGATAGCAAACACACACACGGTCCTCTAATTTAAAACAGTGTGAAATTGCTTCAATGATCCGCACGTCCAGAAGCATTAAATCATTCTACAGCCCACAAGAAATGAGGATAAATGTTGCAGTCAGACTGACCCATTGGATTGTGGCCCTGCTCCAGCAGCACCATGTGTTGGAGAAGGGGGTTGTGACCCGCCGTGCCCCCTCCAGCCCCCTCTCTGTCCAGAGCTGAGGACGCCAGATAGGGGGGCAGGTGGGCAGTGGGCAGGAACGGTGCGGTCAGAGGAATGCCCTGCTGTAGCGCGGGCAACGCCAGACGACTCTCACCATCTTGGTGCCCTGATATCAACTAAAAGATGACGAGGAGAAAAGAAGAATGGAGAGAGACGGAGAAAAATAACTTTTTGTTTTAAAGTAACCAGGCTGTAAAAATCGCATGTCTATAATTTCACAACTTTAAGAGATGCAAGGTAACAAATATTATGGTGTATTTCTAAACATACATCCTCTGAGGTGATTTTTAGTGCTGTATCATTTCATAATACTACAGTCTATTGTGTGTACTCACAGAGCTAGCAGGGCCTGTGGCTGGTAGTCCCAGGGTGATGTTGGGCAGAGAAGGGGAGGTGTAGAGCGAGAGCTGGCTGATTGAACCCTCCCTCGCAGCCAACCTCTGAAGCAAAGAGGCCTGCACACACAAAACCAAACAGCGTTACAGTAAATATCAGCCGAGTTTAGACACAGAGTGGACACGGAGCAAAATCAGAGGTCGAGACCTCTGCTAAAACACAGCAGACAGACACTGCCAATATCCTCCTGCAGTCCCTGATAATCCGTCTGCCTCATACACACATGTGTACACAAACTCAGTCACACACACATGCTGATGCTGGCAGCCATGTTGGTTACCTCTCCTGGGCTGCTGGAGATAGTGACTCCATTCTCACTGGGGATGTTACTGGAGCTGTTGTTGGGGGAGCTGGGACCTGAGCCCGGTGCACTGTTGCATGCAGACTCTGGAAAACGCACGACACAAGAATAAGATTTTAACTTGAACACAGAGTCCAAAGTGCAAAGTATGGATGTAAATTAGTTTATTATATCCCAGTTAAGGCTGACGCAGTATCACATTTACATCTCACATCTTAGAAAAGAGATAACAACAAGAGAAAGACAGTAAGAGCAACACATTACTTCATAAACTACACTAATAAACACATCTAACCTACTTACATGCCATTATCCATTTCTAATAATGTGGAGAGTTTCATCTGCGTCACCAGTCCCATGACAAACACTTCTAATAAAACAAAAACTCCCCATCTTCATCTGCATGTAATTCTGAGACACGATTCTCTCCGCAGTGTTAGCCACACACTAGATAAAAGATTGTCCCTTTATACTATTGTTTGTAGTCCTTTTCTTTTGACATATTTTCGATCTTGCTTGTTGTAAAAACATGCTTTTATTTTGAAATGACTGGTAAACAGCTGAAAGAATCACCAAAAATCATGTATAAAAGCAAAATCCAGTCAAATTATGGGGTAAATTAAGGAGTCTTGATCATTTTCTCTGACTGTAGCGACATTAGGCTTCGATGATAAACAGGAATATCTCCTACCAGCCACGTCTAAGGAGCGCTTCTTGGCAGTAGTCATGGGACCATCTCTCCTGCGGAGCAGAGGGCTGCTGCGGCGCTCCGTCACCTTCTGCTTCAGCCGAGAGCGTAGCTTCAGGTTGGGCTCAGAGGCTGTCAAGACAGAGCAAGAAAGGCATGATGGGAAATGCGACTCCCTGTTCAAATCGAAAGTTATTAAGGAGCTCTTTCACAAACTTCAGACAACGTTCAATCAGTGTGTGTTTTCATCTAGTCCACAGCTGATCCCAGTCCATCTGACACATGTATTAGATAACTAAGTGATTAAAGCAAAGGAATGGCAGGGTTAGGTTTGTTACTTCCAACTGGGCCACCCATTCTAAAAATATTTATGCGCTCTCGCCGCCAAATTAGCCCCATTAATTTGAAAATTACAGATTCTGTCTTAACTGTCACTCTGGCACTCAGCTTTGTGGTAGATTGCCGAGCCGCACAAGTGGGAGCTTGTTCGCGGGCATGTAGTGGGGCTAATGAGCTTGTCCCTATAGGCTACACTGTATGTGTTGGCTGACAGATTGGCGAGCTGAGGTTAGCCATCACTGTGTGACAGTGGGAAGCACTGCAACGAAAAAAGGGAAGCCGCCAACTGGCAGCTTTCTTGACCTCGTGCTTAATGATGCTGCTTCCACGCTCTGCTAATGACCGCTGTTTATTTCCAGACACTTTCAATTACAAAAAAACAGAAAACGCCAGTGTGCCGTGTGTTCAAGAGCATTAGTATAGGAATTAATCCGTCAGGGTCTAAAGATACTCTCGCTCTGTGGAGCCGGGCTGCTGCACAGACCAGCGAGGAGAAGAGTCAGAACTCGGCGAGTTCTGGGAATCTGGTCTAGGTCAGGGATGGGACTTGACCTCCCTCCACTGATCACGCTTTTGGTTACTCACTGCCAGACACAGGCAGCTTTATTCCCTCCTTTACTTGCTTCCTTCCGTTCAATTAGTCGAAGCTGGATGGTTGACCACCAGTTGACCCTTTGCTCATTCCACAACCTTCTATCAAACAGACCATGCTAGGTTCATTAGCCGCAGCAATTGATTCCACTTTGTGTACTGAAGGGATTTATTGTTAAGAGATTGCTTCAGTGTCATTACAAACCCATGAGCCTGTGCTTCGTTTGGCCTTGACTGCTATTTAAGCTGAGATAAATCTACAAATAGTTAGTATGCACTTAAAATAGGGAGATCTGAACTGAGATGAAAAATTTATATCGTTCAAGACTCAGTTATCAAAAAAGAGAGCTTCTTTCAAACAGAGGATGTCTTATAAATATAATTTCATGATGATATAAAGTAGTGAAAAATGATGCGGATGTACCGACAGTAGGCTGCAAACATCACATATACAGAGCCTCACAATGACAGACTGAAGGAGGGGACGGTCAAGGTTGTGTTGGTGCGTCATGAGTCATTAAGAAATGGATTGATAACAGGAGGAGTGAGAGGGAAGGGGAGAGAGAAGAATAGGAAGAAGGTTATATGGAGGTTAGGAGGGCAGGAAAGGAGCCAGAGAAGGAGGCTGAAGCAGGGGAGTGTGTTTGTGGGCACTGGTCGCCACGGGGGTGTTCACCTCCGGACGCAGTGACTTTGAAGGGTGTTAATGCCGACTGGGCAAAAGCGCACCAGTGTGCACATGTGCGAACACACTCGCTGCAGAGGGCCCAGACTGGTTTAACTGCTGAGGCTGGCATTTTAAGGTGGCTCTTTCTCCCCCCCCCTCTTCACCTCCATCCATCCCCTACTCTCTCTCCTTCATTGTCAGGCGCCGTTTCTTTTCAGTTATTTTTCTTCTGCACGCTGACTGTCTGTCTCGTTGTATCAAACTTCTGCGTCCTCTTTTTCCGCACTGATCTGGCTCGACAAAATATAAAGATGTTTGTCAGACACCCTGGCTGATTCTGAGCTTTTTTTTTTGTTACCAGAGTAGAAAATTACCTTCGCTTTCAGAAGCAACAGTCTTGTCTTTATAGAGGTAACATTTAAGATGGCATTTCCACACAGACTCAGGGCGGCTGGAAAGACTTTTGAGGCTAGACAAGTAGAAAAAAAAAGCCTCAAAGCTCCAGACTAAAGCTGCTGTGGTCTTCCAATGAGAACTGTGGAAATATCCTTACTTTACCTCTATGAAGGTATATCAATATTGGATTAAATATCTCTATAAGTTCGGTTTAATCATTCAATAGGGAGAGGAGGAGGAGGAGGGAACTGGTTCTCTGATACTAAACATATTGATCAGTTTCTCATCTGTTTTGACAGACGGGGGTCCGAGCTGCCTGCTGAGGGAAGCCGTGCTGTTTTTCCAAGTAAGCTCAGAGAGCGAAGAAGATTTACGGAAATCAATAAAGTAGTTTTCAGAGACTCATCAGGGAAGCTTCCCAGAAATATCACATATGATAAGACATTAGATACAGGTAGGCTGTGGAGTAAATATGTAGACAGAAGAAGGGATCAACACTTGGATCAATCACACGTTTGCTTTAGACGTTACAACAAATAAACTGAGTCATGTTTCACGCCAGATCTATTTTCTGCTGAGTAATTGTTCAAACAGGGTGCTGTGATTAATAGTGCGACTCCATCAAAGTGGCGCCTGATTTCATTCAAAATATAAACATAAGTATCTCCCCTGTGGGCATACAAAACACTTGCAACTGTTCATGAATAAACTGTCAAGGATTAACCAATGGGTATCATATTCTTTTGTATCCTATTGTGCTATATCATATCACAATTAATCGTATTCTGTTGCATCGTATTGTATCGTATTATCATGTATCAGATAAGGTATTGTATCGTATTGTAACATAACGTATTGTATCACATAATATCATATCATATCATATCATAACATAATGTATTGTGTCCCATTGTAACATATCACATCATATCGTATCATATCATATCATATCATATCGTAACATAACATAACATATTGTATCATATCATATCGTATCGTATCGTATCATATCGTATCATATCATATCATACCGTAAAGTATTACATTGTATCGTATCAAATTATATCATATCATATCGTATCATATGGTATCGTAAAGTATCATATTGTATTTTATCGTATTGTATCATATTATATTGTAACGTATTGATTGTATTGTATTGTCACGTAACATATAACATATTGCATCATTTCATTATGTATCATATTGTATTATATAGTACTGATTTTAATGTATCATAATTCATTGTATCATATTCTGTTGTATCATCTAATATTATATAATATGGTATTGTAATATATTGTGTGGTGTTGTGTATATCATAGTGTGTTGTATGGTATCATATCATATCATAATGTGTTGTATTAAATTGTATCAAATTATATAATATTGTATAGTATGTATAGTGAATAATGGTATATTCTGTCATTCATCTCAATGTGTTATATTCTATAAAGTTGCATTATAGGGTATCTTCATTGTAATGTAATGACTGTACTCTGTCCCATTGTTTCCTTTTTGATTGTATTTTCTTGACAAGCAGGACTCGCCCCCTCCAGCACACAACTGTTATTTCTTTCTCCACATGAAAAGTGAGCTGGAACTAAATTATTCTGCTTTTTTTACACTGTATCAGAGAGTTTGAACAGCTGTAAATAAATAAAATGAGTTTTTTTACATTACAGTATGGTAATAGAATATTAAGAAAACATAGAAACATAGGTGTATACACTTTTTCTCTGTTTTTCTTTGTTTTTGGATACACAGTCCACATTAACAATCAGTGGGAGGTGGAGATTTCTAAGTGACACCAAGGAGGAAGTCAGCTCCACTGAAATGAGAAAGGATCAGACACGGGCCTCTACCCTGAACAGAGGAGCCAACATGTAACAGGGAACATAGACATGTTAGGGTGTATGTGGACATCAGCAATCAACACAAACAGAATTAGGTTTAGGCTTTGTCTGAGTAATATACTCAAACTAAGCATGTATGGAAACAGTATGTGAAGAGGGGGGGATAGAGGGGTCACAACATGACAAGTCTGCGTCTTTCATGAAGGCCTGAAAGACTTCCTGCTGCAGCATTCAGAGAGACTCTCTGTGCTCTCAGGGCCATTATCACAGAGTCCTTCAGACTTGGACAATGAGCCCCTGTTGTAATAAACTGTATGCCTGGCCGGGCTGGACAGAAAAAGAATTATTAAAGTACATTTATAATTTACACGCATGCATTACTGAAGTGGGTCAGAGCAGGCAAAAACGTCAGCGTGACGCCTTCTGTCGTCAGAGCGGCACACAACTGAGGTGACCACTGTCACACACTTCCTCCTGAGAACAGTTCATCTCTCTGTCTGCCTGTCTGATCTGATCTCTGTCTGCTCACTGTTGACACAAGAGTTCCTCAGCAGGCGAGCCATTTGTGTGCACATATCAGTATTCCCTCAGCCTCTCCTCAATAACACAAAGAACTCTGTATGTGAATCAAATACTCATGTCATGTATCTGCGGCAGTATCTTTGTGCTGTAAAGCTTTGTGTGAGCATGTAATATGACTCTAGATGTTGCAAAGATTTCCCAACACAACTGGCACCCAGAGAAACGTCTGACTTATATCGGAGTGTCCGTGAAAGTTGAAACCGGTTGTCTGAGATTGTGTGCCAGTATAAATTGTTCCTGCCTTCAGTTCGCAGCAGGTGGGCAGGAGAGCAGAGTACACAGAGCTCGGCCTCCAGCTGTGAGAGCGGGCAGCGATACTGCCAAAGCAGCTGCTGACGCTAAGTGAACAATCACAGCTTGGACGGACTCGACATGGACAGAGGGATGGAAAAATAACAGAGTAACGCAGCCAAAAGGCAGGAACTGTGGGTTTTCTGTGCTTTCTAGGATGCTGCTCTCACAGACTCGGGGTTGTTTGCTCTCGACAGCTTGATCCACGATGTCTTAAAAGGAGTATGACTTCATGTATTAGTCAACATCTGTGCGATCTGAAGTGCAACAGGAGAATAGCCACTTTCTTCTCTCTGTCTCTGTTTTTAATGTAAATGTATATAAAAGTAAGAATGAAACCACTGACTGCAGGACCAAGAAACAAACACTTTAAGGACTAAATCCTGTCTTGGACTGCTGACTTCCTCAAGTCCACAATCATTGCTTGACATCTGTCCACTGCTTCAGCTTTGTATGTATTTCATGATTGTGCAAGGTCCACAAGAAACCACACAGCTAGTTTGCAACACAAGCAGATGCATGCCTACCTCGAAAGCATAAAAATAGAAAGTTTGAATGAATAAGATTAAAGGTGGGGGAGGCAGCATTTTGTCAAAGAAGCATCTTTTTTGTGGCGTATATACAAAAAAGCTTTTAATATCAGTCAACAGCTATTAGTTATTGATGAGATTTGGTAATATAACAATATCGCTCTGTTTTGTTATATCTGTGTAGTCAACATTTTACATTTTTTGAGCGGCCCGCTCTTTCTGACTGTAAACAAAGCCATTCTCTGCCTTCCCCAACCAGATTGGTTGTGAGGCAGACAAAGCTCCATAGTGCTCTCCCTCATGTCGTTCAGGAGCCCAAACAAAGTTAGCGTGCTACAACATCAGACAGTAGAAACCAACAAGAAAGTACAGAAAACTGTCTGAATCCTCCTTTGGCCACGACTGCCAACACAAGCAAGAAAACAAAGTAAATATCGGAGAGCCTGGCGAAATAACAAGCGCTTAAAATGGAGGTAGACCGGACAAGAGCTAAAAAGCCGGGTCTACAATGATGGGGGATGCTTCGAGATCTTACGGACCCTGTAACCTTTCTGCTGGACAGGTAAACCGCTTTAACAAAGTAAGCCAAGTGTCTGTAACAGAAGTGTTTCTTGTCAAACGGGACCTGCTGTAGTGAGTTGTAGTGCCGCTAAACTGTTGACCTTGGGTCCTGGACTATGTCACTTTATCCTAGTTGTAGAAGTCCTGCAAACATTGTGTTTGCTGGTAGTCTGTTGGCATCTACAGAAGCACCAATGCTGTTTACTTTCACGTTGACTGGGCCCCATTTGTAATCATCTGAAGTATTTATCTGCATTATATCTGAATTTAGTTAACACGATATGAGCATGAGGAGGAGCTGAGGGGAAATCTGGTTGGGAGGTGTAGAGTTTATATTCAAGATTTCTCCCAAAAACAGGCTCTTCCTCAGATCCTGCCTACCTCACCTTTAAAAGGTTCATTTTTTTAACAGTGAGCAGAAAAAGTCTACAAGCTACATATAACCACCCCGAGAAGAAAGTGGCATCAACGATCTGTCCATCAGCAGGAAAGAAAAAAGGCACAGTTCCCCAAATGTCAAAATATCCCCTCCAATTTCACACTCATTTACGAGAGTCTATCTATCTACATTCATTTGCATAATAATAGCTGAAAAGACAGCTTTAAATAACCTTTGATATCTTCATTTCAATATGTTTTAGGGGCTCTTTTTAATCCTCCAGCGGCTGACTCTCAGTTCATGTGCCTGATTTGGAAACCCCATCAGCCGTTCTGACTGCTAATGCAGAGAAAAGGAGGGATACTGGAAATGAAATGGGCTGCTGGTTTAAAAGGTGGAGGGATCCAGACAGTGGGCAGTAACAGTACCTCAGCAGAAATGAATTCGCTGTTCTGTACCTGTTTTACGAAGCGGGAAGTCGTCCTTTGAGTCGTATGCGCCCAGCACTGGGTGGTTGTACGCTGACAAAGCTGTTTGAGGAGGAGAGCTCTGGTCCAAAGAGCTGTGCTGGGTTTTTCTACAAGACCAAAAAAAAAAAACAAAGAATAGATCATTAAATTTTCCAGCTTGCTGTGTTTTACTGTAACTTACCTTCTGTATGACAAACGAAAAAGAAACATCCACACTGTCCTCTGAGCTCAAATATAAGACAGACACACAGCGCACCGTGATGTGGATAGAATAGAAAAAGACAGACAGAGGAGACTGCAGCAGAAAACATCCTCTGCTTTTTTCTCAAAGAAGCTGAGGCTTGTTTTTTCTCTAAAAGGTGGATGAAAAAAAAAACGGCACAAAGACAGAATGAAGAAGCAGACGGACACAGAAAAGAGGGAATAAATGAAAAGAAGATCTGAAGGGAAAGCAAACAGGTAGAACAAACAGGTAGGAGAGTTTTAAAAGACGAAGAAGTGATGGCTGTGACGCTGAGAGGGAAGCATCTCCCTCACTCACTCTTTAGATTCTGCTTTCATCTCCTGCCTTGGCAGAAATGTTTGGCTGCCTAAAACCTCTTCAAATATTTAAAGCGCAGGAGTGATGCCATTGTTTTTTTTTTTTTTTTCTCCCTCTGCCCACTTCAAACGCATAACGCACACACACAGACACACACACGCCTCAAAGAGAACCAGCTGTCAATCAAGGACTACAAACATTTATAAAAAAAAGCCACATCCCTTTAACGTTTTTCTCTTTTCCCTCACAGGGAACTGCTGAGGACTCTTACAGGAGCGAGCACGGTCTCTTTGTGGTTTTGTTCACGTCTGCAGGGACAACCTCACAGCAGGAGGACACAGTTTGCCACGTTTTCAAAGCCTCCACGAAGGGGGACTTTCACGTCACTTCACATGTTCTGAATGTGGCGAAATCTTTGAATTAGAGGCGACGGTAAAACACGAGTAAACAGAAGAGAGGTTTTTTTTCTCTGAAATTAAAGGCTTCATCTTAGCGGGAATTTTTCATGTTTTCTCTTCTTTCAAATCTTCAAAATACAAATTAGAAATCAGTCACAGCTTTTTAAGAGAAGCAAGATAGAGAAAAAAAAAGACAAGATGTCCTCGAACCTTAGCATTCAAATCTTCTGGTTTTTTTTAAAAAGACATGTTGACTTTATTTGATTAAAATCATTACCTTTTAAATTTATGTTATCTAAAAAAAAGCCAATCAATTTCTACTCTAAATTTGACATTTTATGGACATACCTATTGCTAAGGTTTCTCCATCTTCTCCCTCAAGTGTGTCCTCTGAGTGAGTCTTTAAAATATCTTTGTGATCCATTGACAGTAAAGAGGATAGTGATAAGGATGTTACTTTAATGTAAATCTAAATTTAGATGTCTTCTAGCTGATTTAATTACAAAAGGATGGTTTTAAATGCAGCTGCTAGTACCAAACAGTGTGTCTGCAGAGATAGCACAAAGATCTACTTCTATTGTGTTGTTCACAGCATGTGGAGACATAGTTTATAACTTTAACCTACTGACCCTAACCCTATTGACATCTCTTCTAACAACAAATACAGGTGATTTTTAGGACAAATGAGCAGATATATACTATATAAATATTGTACTTATTAATATAACTATATTAACAACTATAATACATATTATTAATATAACTATAAATATAGCTATTTTATGTTTTTATGGTCCTTATGGTCTCATTTTATGTTGCATGGTTCTTGTACTGTCTGGGTTCCATATGGCATATGAAAACGGCCCTTAATTCCATTTTAACTGAGCTATTTGTAATTATTTGTCTTTATTTCCACGTTTTTTAACTCTTTGTCAAAGCACTTTGTAAACTTCAGTTTTTAAAAGTGCTATAAAAATTAAGGTATAACTATTATTACTATTATTATTATTATTATTACTAGCTAAGTCTGTTTTTCATGCTCTGCCCGTGCTCCATCCTGCAGTTTTAGCATCAAGGGCATCAGATTTTGTAGACGTGCAGAAGTTTTTTGTCTTTGCATCCATATAAAAAAATGTATAGGAATAAATAATGAGAGATACACAAGCTCTCAACTTGTTTTTCAGTTGTTAAATTATAAAATATACCTTGTGCGTTTTATCGAGGACAGCAACTAAGGGACTCATTTGGCTTGACATGGCAGAAAAACACCATTAGCGCTCAACCAGTCACATCCAGAGCAGTAAGTGGTTCTGTAGTGGTGGACTGTGACACTCACCCATACCAATAGCGTGGGTCGCTGGGCAGACAGTGGTTTAGGTTTCGCTGAGCCAGCGCTTTCTTCTTGTTCAGGACAAACTCCTGCAGTCGCATCTTAACCTCTGTGCTGGCAACTGCACCTGATAAGAGACAGTGAGATACGGTGAGCTCATCAACCACAGGCCACTATCCCCCTTTATATAAAAAACACTGTTAATATTGTACTGCATTATAACACCCATATCAATAATCTCACCCTGACTTGAAGGACGTAACCACCCGCCCTGTCTTTGATAGTGTTTTTATGTGCAGAGATAACAACATTTCTCCTGTAAAACAAGTTTCACTTTCAATGAGACTGAGACGAAAAGTGAGAAACAGAGGAGGGGAAGCGTAAGAAAAAGGTGTTTACGGAATACAAGAAAAACAGAGAGGTAAGAATAGGAATAACAGGTAATGTGTCAAGATGGAGGGAGAAAGTGATACATATGTGAAAGTGACAACAGCTAATGTATACTCTCTAAATCACGGTTGAAGCTGGAAGTGCTGACAGCCCAATATGTCTGCTTTGCCACTGAGGCAAATTGGCTTTTATGAGACTGCCTTCCATGCATTTTATAGCAGTACTTAACAAAGCTTCCTCTGTTTACGACCAAACGCTCTTTCCACAGACGTCAAACTGTAGTGCTCATATTGCCCGGCTCAGGCGGTTTAAGGGGAGAGATTTTATCGGCAGAAAATCATGATTTCTCATGTGGAGCCATTATTTACAACATTTGAGAGGATGAAAGCTTGAAACCACGTCATATAGATATAAGAGCATTTCACAGCCACACTTATGACTGACACGAAGTAAGACGCTAACTTGATGGACTGATTTTGTTTGGTTCATAAATATACAAAGAAGTTAAATATGTAGTGATGCGTGGATTTATTCTTAAAAGAGCTATACCAATTTATTTAGTCACTATGCATCTTTAAGTCTGAGTTGATTTCAGCGACACCTCTACTCAAAGCAGAACCACACGCATAAATACTGCTCTTAAAAGAACATATCTCGCCATCTCAACTGGGTAAAAATTCATATGAACGTCAAATGCATCACTCACAGTAGCTCTTTTCCATGGAAAACATTATTAAAGGTTGTCTCCGCCGTGTGCTGTTAATCTCCCCGCCTGACACCGACCCCCTGACGGTGGTTTCAGACATTAAAAACAAGATTAAAGCAATAATCACTCTTCTTGCCGATGGTCTTGTTTGCTGTTGTAGCTCATAAAGAGGCATCAATATTAATTTCGGCCTGTTTTATTGCAAACTTAAATGTCCTCACAGGAGCTTTAAAGCGCTAATGATAGAGAAGCACGGCGTGTTGAGTCGATAAAGGCTTTTCGAGTGACTCCATTTAGAAAAAGTGGGATTGAAGAGGCCTGAGCAGCTTCATTTGTGATTATAATTTCACACATCAAATTAGTTGTTTAGATTAGATCGATGCAGAAGTGCAATAAAGCGGTCTCACAGGGAGATCTCTTTGTTAAAATCATCGCCATGTATTCAAATCTCTCTTGGCGTGGCGAGGACAATGACATTTCTGTATGAGAGAGACATTAATCATGTTATAATGTAAAACTGTAGTTTAAATGAGAGATTATAAACATCTTTAAGGCAGCGAAACAAACTAGATTTAAGTGTATAGGAGGACATTGCCTGGTCGTCCTCATTTCACTTCTCCTGCAAAATACCCTGAAGATATTCTGAACAGAGTCATGTCTCCACCCTCCATGTGGTTTTATCCTGATATTCCCTGAGGTAAAAGTGTGAGGTCAGGCCGCTGTGGCTGCTGGGTCACTGGGACAGCCGCTGTGACGGGGACACATCTCTCTGACACCTGCAGTAATTACAGGGCTCAACAGATCATTATGGACGGTTGTAAAAGATGTTGAGGGGATGTGATGTGAGGTCGAACATGACGGTTCATTCGGAGCCTGTTTACGTCATCGCTAAACCGAGGAAATACCGCCTAAATCTGATCCTACATTATAGCGTAATGACACTCGGCTCAGTCAGATGTGCTTATAAAAATCTGAGATGTTATGAGGTTATTGTTCGGTACTGAACTTGAACTTTTATAACAAAAAGGCCTCTTTGTGGTGATTATATTTTACATAACATTTTTTTTAACTTCCATACCTCAATTCTGATGCCATCATTAAATCCCCTGATGTACCTTTAACCACAGGAGATTATGTGCATAATCCAGTCTAAATTCATCAAAATTAAGGATCATAATATCCAGGGTATTTAAGGTTACCTCGGCTGTTTTATCTTTTGCATCACCATGTAGTGCGTTTGTCGATGGTATCACAATGTTGTGTTATGTATGGCGTCAAATGGGGTGAAGCATGAAGGCAGTGGGGGATCTCGTAGATCTAGATTAAAACTGTTTTGGCGTAATCCTGTTCCTGCTGACCTTAAATGAACAGAACAGCGAGAGGATAACTGACATGAACTTTGTGCAGAATTTAGGGACACCAAACCCGAGACTCAGTGTTTGGTTTTTGTCACGGGTTCACATTGTCTTGATACGCTATGACGTCAGTGAATGTGCACACTGCAGGCGAAATACCATAAATGTGACTGATCCTGTCGGCGTGTTTGGAGTCTTAAATTATCAGTGAAGTTGTTGCGTTGTGTGACTGCAAAACATGCACTGTGGTTTTCCTCGTGGGGGGGATAAAAAAAACTCAGGATTTCCAGCAAACCACCTGTTTTTAATCAGAGTTTGCACTAACTAAATGTCCATCATTGCCTTGAATATAGCTCGAATTTGCAACGACTGGAAATCTCCAAAAGCTAAATGTGTGATTGATGTCAGTGCTTTATGCATCTTGGCAGAAACTGCAGCTGAACAAGATCAAACATAGATGTGCATGCAAATTTACACATGTGCAAACCCTTGCTCTAAACTTATACGTTTTTTTTTGTTGCAGCTGCAGATCCTCCCAGAAATGCAGGTTTAGTCCAGTGTCTGCAGCGTCTACTCACTCTCCTGTCCCCTGTCCTTGTTTTTGAGCTGCTGCAGTTTGAATTCCCGCTGCTGCTTCTCCCGCTCCTGCTCATGACGCTGCTGCTCCATCTTCCTCTGGTGCTCCAACAGCTCCTGTTGGTGCTTGAGTGCCAGTAAATCCTGTTGGTGCTAATGATTACAGAGAGAGAAACAAGACATTTAATGCAAATTAACTTTTCTTATGAATATGATCTCATCAAGCAAAGTCTAACAGCAACGCTTGACAGGATAATACACAAACTAAAATCACTGAAATGCTCAAATGCTTCCTTCTGTGTGGGTACATTTCTGCAGAGTGCAGTCTTACAGAAAACCGTTTCCAAGGAGAAACTGCCCTTCTACTTCTAATCCAAGCATATACCAACACAAGAGAGCAGAGGAGATGAGGGCAGAGGAGAAGAGAGGAGGCGGAGAGGAGGGGGAGCTCACCTTGATATGTTCCTGCAGTTGGACTTCATGTTGCCGGGACAGCTGCTCATGCTGCCTCTGAAACTCAGCGATCAGTAGCTGTCTCTGGAGCTGCTGCTTGTGTTTGAGAGCCACCAGCTCCTGCTGCAGCTGCTGCTCCTGGTGGTCTGTCAGAGATTTTTTAAGACTTGAGCATTCAAAGCCAAGTTTGAATGAAGCAGTTAGGATGTGAGACACAGCGCTGAAAACGAGGTATTTATTTTCCCTACTTACTTATGACTGGCCTGGGGCCTGGCTCAGAGGATGTGGGACAAGACGTGGAGGTGGGCGGTGTGGGGTGGGGTTGGGGAACCAGGCCAAAAGAGGGCTGCTGGTGGTGGTGGTGGTGGTCCACTACGCGCAGGTCCATGGGAAGGATGGCTGTGGTTGAGGGGGGCACCTGCATGGGCAGTGCTGCAGAGCTCACGTCCACTAGAAGAGGAAACAGATGGAGGACATGAGGATGGAGCAGTAATAAAGTATTTACACATGAGGTTTCTGGACTCACTGTGTTGTGCAGATTTTCAAATAACAAAAAGAATCATTAACAGACTTTACCATCAAATTAAAACATGCAAATATCTCACAAATTTGCATAAAACTGGAATGCATAAACCTGCCAAACAAGCTAAATTTACGGTGAAAACTATCTTATAACACAGTTGATTTAAAGCAAATGCAAAATCGCCAAAGTTAAGTAATATAGGAGTTAATTAATATCCTAAAATTCTTCCAAGGTTTTCTTTTTATGTAAGAACCTCGAAGTAAAAATTATCTAATATCCTTTGACAGCAGCCAAAACGCCCGTCCTGCCAAATCCAAAAAGACACATATTAAGGTTTGTTAAATCTGCTGTCAGGGCAGCCCTGACTGTTACAGACCACATACAGGTTCAAGGGGCACTTAGTGTTGGTAAAATAGGGACTTAAGCCTGTTTTATTATTATATCCTGGATAAGAGCATTAGCAAAACACACACAAACACACACAAAAAACCTAAAAAAAAAAAAGTTGACTCTTACATACTTTTATTTACACACTTCAGTACGTACTCGCATGGAAATCTTTCACACTTTTATGTGCACGAATGACAAAAAAGGGGAAAGACACACAAGCGCGCTGGCACAATCGGGTAGCAGGATAAAACATGGCAGCAGAGAGCAACAACAATCCCCTGAAACAGGAGTTCTGCAGCGGGGATTTGCTGACACGCACACAGACTAAGAGAGTGTGTTTGTGTGTGTGTGTGTCCCACTGTGACAGCAAACACACATGAAAAGTAACAACATGTACTGCAAACTGTACACACAGTTTTGTTGGAGTAGTGTATTTCATCACAGAGAGTGTGTCACATACAACAAAGGTAACATCAGACAGGAAGGTCGGGTGCCGTGGACTGAGTTTGACTTAACGGCCTGCCTGAACGAGCACTACCCTTAAATTCTGGGACATTTGTGCAAAGAAGTCTTTTGTGCATCACACTTGATTTAATGAAGTATAAATGTTTAACTGTTATTGAATTGGGGTGGAGGCATTAGCAGCTGTATGCTTTCCCTTTTCCTTTCGTCCTTTTTGGCCTCTTTTATGGTTAAATCTTAATGCCATTAAGGTAGACCTGGTCATGGGTATTTAAAGCCAAAGCTCTACCTTCAGGTAAGATGGTAAGACCAGAAAAAGCCTATACTCAACTCATCTCAACTCAACTCAACTCAATTTATAGAGCACTTTAACTACAACCAAAGCTGACACAAAGTGCTGTACATAGTAACATAAAAACATAAATCAACCTATAAAGCCAAACATCTAGGGGTGTCTTTATACAATGATTTTACTTTTGATATGATACAGATATTGTAGCCTTCAGTATTGGCCAATACTGATATTCGTCCGATATTGGCCCAAACTTGAGCGTGACAAGTTTTGCACTTGGTTGCAACGTCTTTTTCCGCATTCTAACGAAAAATACTTCCACACAGCCGACATCTCTCCTACTCCTCTCTACTTTCTTAGTACCTTAGTACACACTATTAATGTGCTCACGTGGGCTCTGCATGCTGGATCCAGGCGCTGCTAGCTAGCGGTCCCTGGAGTCTGAAATGGACTGCTTGTATCGGAGTGCTAATATCGGAAATTTTAGATGCAGGCCGATATAATCCGATATTTGTTTTTTGGCTGATATCGGTCTGATGTCTGATATCCATATCTCCATCTTGTGGTATCCATGATATTGAAAGTAAAAATTCAATTAAAGCATTGAGTGAACAAATTATGATGTGCCCAATGAGATTTTTAGAAATGATGTAGCCCTTGAAATGACAGTTTTTGGTGGATTAAGTCAATTTTGTCCATCTTCTTTACAATTTTCTTACGTTTGCTTCACAAAACTGACATTCTCAAAGATCTGCATATTCTAAATCACAGGATGACCCCTGAAGTGATGCACTTTCTGCTATAAAACCAAAGTTCCTCAAACCCAAATATGCACCACTGTTCAGGTTCAATCTGCGACATGTACTCTGCCTCATCGGGATAATCCGGGGAAGTAGTGCAGGCCTGTTGTAACACGGACACTAAGCACAGACACAGGAAAAGTAATATCCTGACCTCAGCTTGGTTGACATGCAAAAAAAAAAAAAAAAAAAACTAGAGCATTAGTGAAATCAGATTATTCCTATAAAACAAGCAAACAACATCATGGCTTAATATCCACAAACTGTAGTCGAGCACAACTTCACAACACTGAAACAGGGAAAAAAGAAAGCAAACAGAATATCTGCCAACTTTAAAGCAGTGATGTAACAGGATTATGTCCTGCTGTGATCAAACACTTTACTTTTTTATTTCAAACACTGGCAGGCTTAATATTTCAGCGTAACATTGGCAGCAGAGTACAAGCTTGAATTTAATTCTGTATTTTTATTTTTTAATGATAAAGTTCTTCTGATCGATTCTCTCGCTTGTGATCTATCCTCGTGTGTATCTATCTGATTGATCTGTGCTCCATAGACACCCATCCCGAGCCCTCTACCAGCTACCAACACCCCAAAACCAGTGGAGACCCTGACCTATCAGGATTGTCCCGGCCTCCCCCGTGACCAATGAGGCTCACGGTGGAGTTGGAGTTGGTTCCTGAGGTAGCCAATGACATCTTTGGTACCGGGCAGGTTTTCAGTGCAGGAGGAAACTTAACACCACCCGACGGGACAGCAGGGAGAGAAGAAAGGGTGTGGTCGGAGCAGACATGCTGGTGCTGTAGTGGTGAGTGTGTGTAAGAGTAAGTGTAACACTATACTGCAGGATCAGTCTGAGAGACGGACATTAAAAGTAAATATAGTTTGAATTTTTCGCTGCAGTGTGATTCAGAGATGATCCAGATTATGTGGGATGATGTTAATCCAAACATACACTGTTTGAGATGATAATAAGAGTCCTTTTTCAAGATTGATCATGCATTTAAATCCATTTATCTGATGGTCAAGCGTGCACTGATGAGGTCCCTGTGCGGACATGTGCGTGTTTGAATGGTGCCGGGACCTCTGACCTACAAACTTGTTTGTTTGTCACTTCCACATAAACAGGCATATAGAAAGACGGCTACATTAGAGGATGTCACAGTTTGTCATTCTCACTCTGAACCGTGTGCCAATCATCCCTGTTATCCAAACAAAGCCAGTGAACCAGAGTAAACTGCCCCAACATCAACCTCTCACATTGGCTGTACATTTACACACACATGCCTGTCAACTGTTTACTCACATATTTAATGAGCAGTAAACATCAAGGTCACACAAACAAAACCTTTTGTTCGGAGGGACTCCGGCGCCAGCTATTCTAGCACCATGATGCCAAACATGCATGAAGCATCCCTTCAATTAACGCCTTTTCCACTGTACACTTTCCCATGCAGACGGGCTCACAGGCTGTGAGCGAGAAGAGCGTTTGTTCTTAATAGGGCTCCGGCTGGCCTCCGAGTTAACCTATAGCGCCCGCTCTCACACTATTTATGTACAGTTCCCCAACGCATTACCAGGAAAGCATGCCATAGGCTCCACAAAGGCTGTTTGTTTGCACAGCTAAGTGGGACTCCCACCCACCAAACTGCAAAATTAAGACGTGCATGCATACATTCAGCGGCATCATCAGCAGCATCACTTTTAGACAACTGCATGACATATAAATGAAAATGTATCTGCAAGTTTTATGACAAAATTACATAGGGCTTTAGCAAAACAACAAAAACTTGTATACTTATCTTATTTCTCGACAAGATCTCTCATTAATCTTCATAAAAGCTACAGTCGTATCACGAGTCGAAGCTAACATCCTATTTTAAGGCATCATGTGGATAAAACGAGGCCTGACTTGCTTTCTATGAGTAAATGTGCAAGTGAAGTGAGTAAAATTTGGTACGTTTCTTAAAATCACGAGAAAGTCCTATTTCAAAAACCTCAATGAGAATATTGTGGGAACTTCATTGGCTGTTTAGATCAATATTTTGGGTCTGCAGAGCCAAAGACTGCATCTTCAGGACCATAATTCTTGAACCACATTTTCAGGACCCATCAGATATGTTTACACCAGATATGGGAAGAATTAAACATTAAGAATGATTGTTGAAACCTTTACGATAGACACTAAAAAGCAGTTTTTTTGCAGAACTAGGTGGTACTTTGCAAACAACAAGGGTCTTAGAATTGCAAACTTAGATATGTGGTCCTGAATCTGCATCCTTCCGGTCTGCACTAACATCCTTTTTTCATTTTTTTGTATCAGTATGAGCCTCATTTTCTACTTGTAATAGCGCAAAATAAGATGTTTATGAGGATTTGTTACACACGCGTAGCTTATATGGAGTCTAAAGATACATTTTTACAAGAAATAAGACAATTTAATTTGACAATATTTACGATTTGGTGCGTAACAGAATAAAAAATGTAACAAATACTTTAGAGTTAGAGTTAGTGAGCTTGTGATACTGAAAGCAAATATTTTTTTCAAGCAAAAAAACTTTAACTGACACAAAATAAGCTACAAACACTGAACAAATGTGGTTAAATGTAATATTTTATCATGTAACAAGCCAAAATTAAGACTGGATCGCCTGAATATGTAAGATTTGAGAAAAGAAAATCAATTGTAGGGTGGAGAAGTTCAAATAAGCCATGGCTGCAAATCCAAAACTGTATTGGTTGTACTTTAATAAGATGTCATTCTGTCTACATGTGCTGTCCCTTTTAAAATAAACAAGTAAATAAATCAAATTTCTTAAATTAAAAGTTTACTTTTCCTATTGGCAGGTACTTCTCACTCATTACATGCAATTTAGCAGTTATTTTTTGCCTGTTTTATCCTGAATTAAGATGTTAATCCTAACCTGTCAAGTAAATATGGTTAACATTAAGATACTAAGTCTTAAATAAGTTAAAAGTGCACTCTTAGTTTAATCATATGACACGATGAGGCCTGAGCACGAGGATGCAGTCAGAACCATGAAGCCAGAATCATGTTACCTTATCTGGAAAACCTTCTTATCTGCTGTGACTGGAGAAATAAATCCATCAAACAAACAGAAAAGCTTAAAAAACGAATTCTTGAACAAAAATTCATCAGCCTCTCCTGTTTTTGTTTGTGTGTTGTTTGTCACTGTGTGTGTGTTTCTGGTAAATTTAGCTCCTTCTGAGTTTGCTGTTCTTGAACTAACAATATAAGCTCTGAGTGTATAAAGTGAATAAAACCAGTCCCTTTTTTTTCTTTGCCTGCAATAAACTAAAAGTCAAATCTCGAGTTTGTGTTGACACTGCGGGCCACTCACAGGCCAGTGATCAATGACCGACTGCAAGGCTGAAGCAAGGTGACTAATTACAGCCACTTATCCTCAAGCTGAGGGGCTACGAGTGCAGGTGGCACACAGGCGGAGAGATGGAGAGGAAGAGAGAGGTGGTGTAATCACTCCCCAGAGCAGCGAGACACAGGCTAACCACACTAACTGGCTGTGTAGCATTTTACTCAGTGCCATAAGCAGCTGTAGGCTGACATATTAGCCAAACTCAAACTCAAAAATAACTCGATTCTAGTGCCCAGACTCATCTTTTTACTCATCTATTAGACCAGGATTAGTTAATATGAAACTATGTCGGCTTTAAGTGTGTTTCTGCACTTCTCACTGAGTAGCACAGTCCTGAACATGACGGTTTAAGGGATTTTTAAATTGCTGTTTGAAGGTCTGTTTCGTATCAAACACATCTTTCATGTCTGACTGAAAGTTCCTCTTCGGGCTGACGTAGCTTCAGAGAACAACACAACTGTTGCATTTGTACCGTGACAGAAACAGAAACAGCTCTCCTCTTCCCTAACAATCCCCCACAAGCATGTTTACAGTCAACAAAAGCTCTGCGAACAACAGCAGGTAAACAGGGCGACATACAGCACCCAGCGGGGTGACGGCACCTGTGAAGTAATCAGTCCGGCTTACAAGGACGGCCCTCTGTGAATGAGGCATGAGGTAACGATGCGCTGAGCCAACCAGAGGAGAGCTGGAGACACAAGCTGACTCACAATAGAAGCACAGGACAGGGTGATGCACAGGTTTCTGCAGAAGACACGGACCAAGACGCTGATGATTGATAGTGACACATAAGGGGGTTTAAGTTGAGTCAATACGGTATGTGTGAAAGATTTACTTTTCAAACCCTGTGCTGCAAAACAACTCAAAGTTTAGTTTTCTAGTTTTAAACAAAGTATAGATAAAGGTCTATCTATCTATCTATCTATCTATCTATCTATCTATCTATCTATCTATCTATCTATTTATCTTATCACTCCTATCGTTCACCTGACAAGTCCACATACGAATCCTATTTTTAATCACCTGGCTGTCTAAAATGCTCGATTCTGATTGGTCAAAACCTCCAAAACTGTTCCTATGAACTCAGGGAAAGCCGGATCACTTTTGACATTTCAGTTTAGCACATTTATAAAGTTTAAGATTTCTCCTCTTCCTGCCCACTGAGCAAAAGACGGGTTTTTAGACGTCTGTTTTTTTTTAGACTTAATTTCAACCGTCTAGATTCTGGATACTTTTATACGGAATTTAGACGTTGAACTTTAACCCATTATTGGATAAATATTTATTTCAAAAAGAAAGTCTGAGTTGCATAACTGATCTCCTAGTACTTAACTTAATAATTATAATACCTGTTGAGCAATATACAGTGTAGTATTGTATAGCTGGTTAGTCTAAACTTGGTCTAAATTTAGACGTCTAAAAGACTTTCATTTTTAGACCTGTGGTAGCCTGATTTTAGACCAGTCGTCTAGGCTACATTTAGACGTCTATTAGACCTCTTTTAGACCAAAAAAATACTCAGTGGGTGTTGACAATGTGGCAAAAACATTTGTTTTTCAATTAAATCAGTAAAAACTACAATATTATAACACCTAAGCAACCTTATGCAATCCATTATTACAGCTCTAACATGAATTTTACTCTCCAGAAGCTTCCACATTTAAAGTTTCTACTGATATAATCGGACAGGTGATTATTGAACTTTATACTTATTATTATTATTATTATTATTATGTTTTATTAAAAGCTGCTTCTTGTGTTGAGGGGTCAAAACATTAGGAACACCTTGAAATATAATGCACTCCAGTACAAAACAAATACCCACTCCAACTTCAGTGATTACACTAAGAAACAACCACTCATGTAAAGAAAAACTGAAAATGTGAAACTTAGGGATTCGACTTTAATGTACAGTTTTGCTGAAAGTATTGCGTAGGTTGTGAGTGTGATGTAAAATTGTTGCAGCAGCAGCAACAGGCGAGACACAACCATTACGGCTATATGGGACCATTACAGCGACAGCGGGCAGAGGAAAGATAAACTGTAATTTTCAGGAAAGTGTGTTTACTTTGTGAAAATCCCATGGAGTTTCAAAGAGGAGTTAACTGCAGCCATGATGCGGTGAAATCTGGCTGAACTCGCTCAAAACGGACACAAACACAGCTGGTGAAATGTCAGCCCGTGTCTCCTCTTCCATCCCTCATCTATGCATCCATCACCCCCTCTTCCCTCCCCTCTCTCCCCTGATCAGCCTAAGATCATGGATCACACACAGGCAGTTATTTATAGACCAGGATTCCCGAGGGAGCTCCTGGCCCCTTCGGGAATTTGTGCACTCAGTTAAACCCCAGTGCACGTTTTAAATCACAGCTCAAGAGGAAATGGGTGTGCACGCTCATTTAACATTCAAAAATATTCCGCAAATGTCAAATCAGCGAGTGGGATCAGAGGAGAGCTGTGCATTAAAAAAAAAAAAAGAAGTGACAGCAGCGTAAAGCCTGGAGATTAAGAATGAACTGTAATCACACACACACACATGTCGCAACATACACTCACATCACAGGTGCTGGAGGAGAAGGGAGGCAAACGCCATGGCGACCGGTGGGATAGTGGCCAGTGGTTCGTCCGACAGGGAAGAAGAGGAGGGGCTACAGACGGAGGATGGACCAATCATGTTAAGGCGACTAATTCAACACATGGCCTGCATGTGCTCTCAGCTCAAGGCTCCACTGTCAGGTTTGGGATGGGTGTGTGCGCATGTTGATGTATGCCATTGCTTGTCCCTGGAGCGTGTCAGTTGCTTCTGTGTGTGTGTGTGTGTGTGTGTGTGTGTGTGTGTGTGTGTGTGTGTGTCACCACCTCTTTGTTTTCTTCATCTCTATTTTTTTCCTTCTCTGAGGGCAGCTTGGCAGTTTCTACAGACTGAATCCTCGGGGTTAAAGCAATCTTAAAAGCAACATATCAACCCCTGAAAACATCAGAAGACGGTGTGATTTTAAGAGCTCGTATGGAGGTAGAAATTTACCACGCCTGGTCTTTTTTCTAACTGTCTTTACAACTGCGGCTCTGTGATTTTTAAACCTTTACTGAAAGAGATGTACAGCACAGACACGGCAGATGAACCAAGACAGAGAGGCATGGGGCCACATGGTCACGCTGCATGCTCTCTGGCCACCAACCAAATCACAAAACACCCTCTAATTGTTAAATAAGCAAGAAAAGCAAACATCATCATACATACAATCCTCAATTTTTAACTACCAGGGCTGTCACTATAACGCACTTCTACCTTAGGATTGTCATATACAAATAAGAGGAATCACATTGAGCATATTCATCTGTTGAAGAAGAAGAGGACAGTCAGTCAAAGAAAAGAAAAGGCGAGACGAGGGTGGAGCAGCACGTTGCTTCATAAACTGCAGCAGTAAATTTAAATGACTTAAATACACGTCATTATCTGTACCTAATGATGTTCAAAGTTATTTTTATCCAGCTTCCTGAAGAGGAGACATGCCTCCTGACATGACTGTTTGTGATGCTTTTATTCTGACTTTCTTTACGGCTTTAAACATGCTTTTATTTTGAAATGCACACTCTGCAATTTAAGGTAGATTGTAAATTATGAAACTGAATACAAAGTAAAAAGTATAAGAGGCACTTAGACTTCACCACATGCTTATTTTGAGCATGATATCCATATTTTATGTTTCCAAAAAGTCACTATTATACTTATACCATTGATTAAACATCATGTCAGTTGAGTTTTTAACAAAGTGGCTGTTTTTCTTCCTAAAAATATCCAAAAATTGTTGAAATTCTTTTATCAAACCAACAGCTCAAAACCGTCAGACTTTTCATTCACAAAATGACCCCAAACACCAAATTTAATGTTTACCTCATACTGTCACTATTCATCTTCAATTCCCAGAAGAAAAAAAATCAATTTTCAAACTATTTTTAGTTCAATTTTACTTCATTTTGTTGACTGAGTCAGTATGGAAACAGTTTTTCAGTGTAGTGTCATTTGCTTTTCTTCATGAATGAATTTTTTGCTCTATTCTCGTCAAAAGTTGATATTTAATCATACACACACACACACAGAGGCATAAACACAAACACAAGCATGTACACAAAGGGCTGTGGGGAGGAACAGACGCAGCCAACTGCCATCTGCTCCATTCAGTTTAAGGCTGCACTGAGCGCTGCTGAGCAAGAGTCTCCATACATCAGTACCATTCAATAAACACTGCCACTACTCAAAGCTGCACACCCACACAGCAAATCCACACACACACACACACACTCCTCAAGAGAGAGCACACACACTCGCACAGAGTCAAACAGCCACAGGACCGATGAGTCTGTAGAAACATACCTTTAGATCAGACAAAAACACACAAGCTCAGAAAAGTACAATGAAGAAGTGCTGAGAACAGATAACAGAGCTGATGACAACAAACAGAGATCCAGGCGTGAACAGCACGAGCTCTTACCCATCAGTTGAGCCGAGTTGTCCGCTTTCTCCTAGTGTGTTTGTTTATGAGTGTGTGTGTGAGTCTGCCTGTGTGTGTCTGTGTGTGTAAAGTACAGTTTCAGAGAGAGAGAGAGAGAGGTGAAAGTGTGTCTGAAGCCAAAAGTGGGACTGAACTGGAGCAGAGCTGTTGTTAAGTCCACCGCAGAGGCGCGCGATCACAGCAGAGCTGAGCTGGTCCTTCGGCGGTGAGAACAGATCTCTGTCCCTCCCTGTCTTTCACACTCTCCGT
Source organism: Xyrichtys novacula (assembly GCA_962446985.1). Classification (NCBI taxonomy): domain Eukaryota; kingdom Metazoa; phylum Chordata; class Actinopteri; order Labriformes; family Labridae; genus Xyrichtys; species Xyrichtys novacula. The sequence continues at coordinate 6,872,027 of OY660881.1, read as the reverse complement.
CTCTCACTCCACGTACGGCTGCTCTCTGTTTCTCTCCCTGACGTGCTTCGCTCTGCCCTCCGGCTGCCACTCTCTCTCCCTCCCTCTGCTCCTCTCGTCCCCTCCCACTCTCTCTCTCTCTCTCTCTCTCTCTCTCTCTCTCTCTCTCTCTTAGTGACATCAGAGGGCAGTCTCAGGCATGTTGAGTGTTTTATGGGAGTCTCTCTCTCTCTCTCTCTCTCTTTCTCTCTCTCTTTCTGCCTGCAGAGAGACAGAGGGCGTCAGATCGTGACCAGCTGACTACTTTCTCATTTGACTAGACAAACGCTGTGTTTTTATGAACCACCTCTGCATTATTACTTTTCATGTGGCATACTTGTTGCACACACACACACACGAACACAGAAGCCTGGATCTTCTATGTAAAAGCCTCCTACACACCGGCAGGCTGACAGAGCTCACATTTGTGCTTTTATGTTTGCCTTGTCAGTAACGCTGGCTGCTTTTTTTCCTGCAACTGAACCCTTTACAACCATCCAGATCACATCAGTGCACACAAAAGATATGCAGCACGCTATTCTGTCTGCAACTTCTCCCCTCTGGTGCAAATTTAAGCGTAACTTTAATATGATGTTCCTATGAAAAAGAAAAGAAAGGACCCTGATTGGTGAGGAGAAGCTTCATATCCACATTTTACTTTACACAGTGTGTGTGGAAATCTATGAATGGAAAGACCTGAACGCCATAATATTGATTTTACCTGCAGCTAGGCTGATAAGAACGCTGTTGCCATGGGAGTGCTACCAACCACTGAATATATATCAGGCTTAATATATATCAACCATTTAAAACCAGTTAAAACATCTGTCAATGTGGCGCTCATGGCCTAGCAGTATAAGCGCCTCATGCACGGAGGCTATAGTGCACGTGACCCTTTGCTGCAGGTCGACCCCCGCTCTCTACTCAGCTGTTTGAAGGCAAAAAAGCTCCACCCCGTTAAAAAAAACATATTTGAATCAAGTTTGTGTCGAGTTCTTGGAGGCAGGTAACAAGCAGGATCATGTGAGGTGAGCGGGTTTTTGTGTAAAACAGAATAGCTTCAGGATGGGAGCTATTGCAGGTCACTTCAAACACAAACTTTCTTTAGTTTTATTTCCTCCTTCTTACTTCTGTTTGCAGTTTTTAAATGCATACTTAGATTCTGCCATAAACTGTTGAGTAAAACAAATTAATTCCCATAAAAGGATAATAAAACAAAAGACTGAGGTGATTTTATGAAGTGCTGTGATTTTTTACAGTCAGTGTCCTCTCACAGAATATTAAAATAAGACTTTTTGAGACATTTTCTGACCTTAAACTTTAAAAATCTAGATTAAGACTTTGAAGTCCCACTCCGATCTTTTTTCTTTTTACCACTTAAAGTGTTATCAGTTGTCTTTGCCCTGCAAACTCGTCTTCGCACTAACTTGTAGCTCAACATTGCCGATGTAGTAGCAGAAGCAGGTAACAAAAAGCTATTCAGACACTAATGTCTTTGGGGACATGATAAAAGTTAATATCATAATTAGCTTTCTTATGAGCATTGCAATCCACTAACTCAGGGATTCCACTGGATCCGGAACGGCTCCGCTCCGCTCTGGACTGGCAGGCAGATCAAATACCCAAGCATATAGCACCCACCGCATTCAGTCCGCCGCAATCAGAGGAAAATCATACTACTGATAGTTCTCGCGAGACTAGACAAGCTCTCACGAGAACTTGCGTGTTTCCCTGTGAGAGATTGAATGAGATCCGTCGATCGGTGTATATAAACACCCACATCCCACAACCCTGGCCTCTCCTAATATCAAGCTAAGAACTGTTCCACTTAACCGCATACAACTTCCGCTGTTGCTTGTGCTGCACTGCACTGAATTGATGCGCCATGCTGCGTCGTCCAGCAAGACGCCTATCTGATCCGGCTGCCGGAGCTGATCCACAGCGGAGCTGGACAGATCCCGTGTAATGACACACATTGATTATAATGCTTACATATTTGATCTGCCTGCTGTGCCAGAGCGGAGCAGAACTATTCTGGATCTTGTGGGTTTTGCCCGTAACACACGCTTGTTTTGCGATCATCCTCTCTACTTTTCCGAGTCTGGCCTGTATAGCGGGGTGCAGGGGGCGGAGCTTGGATTTGCTATGTAGGAAATCTCACTGAATCTGAACCTGCTGTTTGGATTTGCCAGAGATTCACAGCAATTTGAATGCAGAAATACTCAGATATGCAATTTCACGCTTAATGTTCTCATGATACGTCCTGTAAAAGCCATATGAACATGTAGACAACAAGAAAAACATGATTTCATCAGAGTGGGTGTTTAAATATATGCATGAAACCTGAGAAGAGCAGCCATATGCAGTTTTAATTTACACTTTCATACCTGTAAAGGCAGATCAGTAATGAGGCTTTGATAGGATGATTAAGAGAAGCTAAAGTCCACTAATGACATGAGCTCCCCTGGGACAGACACCTGACATATGTCTTTCTGTCACATCAATATGCAGTTAAATAACCAGCCAGTGAGAGTGAATGGAAACAGGATGGCAGGATTGGACTGGCTGCAGAATTTGGCAAGCTTGTGACGGCATGAAGATCACTATATTTAGGCCAGCTCTCATTTGCTACCTCGAGTGGCTACTTTATAATCCCAGTTTAATTATGAGGGCTCAAAGGTTGGAGAAGTGACAGGATGCCATGTGTGAATGGATCCTGATGGTGCTGGCAGGAGAAACACAACGACTCATACGATGCTTCAGCTGAAGGCGGAGGGGATTTCAGAGTCATTTAAATTAATCATCATTTTAATAGTAACTTAAAAACTGATAACAGAAATCAAAATCCAAAAAGGGATTCACCCTTTCACTTCGATTTGAATACATGACATTCTCAACACTCAAAAAGATAAAACGCAAAAGCGACCAAACAAAGTCTGTGGCCACGTCCACATGTATACGGACATTTCTGACTACATATATGTTTCTTTCTCTGTTCCCATGACAACCCAGAAAAAGGTTGAAGCTGCTCATGTGGAAGAACATCGTGCCAATCATTTTTGAGGGTCGTCTCAAACATTTGTTAACAATGTTCTTTAATGAAAGCGTGTTTGGAGTAGCGAATTTGAAGACAATCAAAACCACCACAGGCGTGATAAGATTTATGAGTAACTGCGCCGCTGCTTTGAAGCCCTGATGGCGAGAAGCGCTGAGACTTCCTTGTATACATACGACTAAACCTCAGTACCAAACCGGTAGCTCGCTGTCTCAGAGCATGTTTTATACCCGTAAACAATAATTACCATACCTAAGTTGTTGTTCTCCATCCCCTGCAGACATGAGGAAGCTTAAAACTATTTCTAATTAGCTTAAACTTCATTTACATGAAGACTTAAGGCCAAAAAGGAGAGAAAACTACAAATAGATATGAGGCCTATGATTCAAGTCAACAGTTTCTACAACTATTGATGGATTAAAACTTCAAGCAGGTATTTTTTTTCCCTTTTTTTTAAGTAATGTAAAATAAATCATGAGTCAAGCCTTAAAATAACCCTTTCATTGTGCACCTCATTACAGCTGTATTACTGGGAAAGTCTATTCCTCTACGAAACACACTAAATGTGTCATGAATACTTAAAAATGATCAAATAGAGTGTTTTTATGTTGTTATTTGTCATGGCTGTGAGCAGATGCAGCCCATTTCAGCTAAAGAGGTTGTCCGGTGACCAAACTCTCTAAACCGAAGTGAATATTTGAATATTTAACATTTAAATGTATAATCAGCCGCCAGCAATGAAGGAAAACTCTGATAAACCTGCGTCTTACAGATAAAACATGAAGCACATGTGAGCTTGAGAGGGAGTTTTATCAGGAGCAGAGCTAAAATCGAAGGATTAAGCATGAAAAGAAAAATAAGAGAACGTTAGAGGTGGATCCTCAGACCAGCTTTGGACTGTACGACATCTGGACATCTGATCGACACCCTCAAATTACCTTACCTTTTACACTAACCCTGGCTAATTACACCCTTACTTCTGTTCGGGATGGGTGTACTATACTTGGAACGGCGTGATGTAACCAACCTGAATGAGAATGATTAAGATATAATTTGACCCGCCCTGCCCTGCCGGGTAAAACAAAACTGACAGGAAAGAGAGGGAGACTTCAATACAGTCGGTACACACCTACGCAAACCTACAAAGAAGTTCAGACACGTGAGAACACCTGAGTGGGTGTGAGGAGTCGGAAAGGTGAGGAAACGGACTATTTATACTTTTTGAAAGCAGTTCCAGTTGAAGTAGGACTCGTGTTGGAATATGTTGCATAATAGGAGGCAGAGCGTAATCCTCCTGATCCCACAGCTGTCACTCCGCTCCCCCTGATGCACTCACTCAACAAAGTTTGTGTCGTCCAATGAACCCCAATAAACCGTCTCTAATTGTTAAAAAAGTGTGTTTACTCATCTGTGTTTTTGCACAAATCGCCCTATCTGTGTGTGTGTTTTTTTGTGTGCATACATGGGTTAGTTTCTATCTGAGTGTGTGTGTGTGTGTGTTTGCAGAAGCTATTTTTGAAGTCCACCGTAGAATCCAGGAAGCCAAGTTTTGTTTGATCAGACAACACACCCACACACCTGGCTGCGATAAAGGTCTGCGTTATCAGCCGGTTGTATGGTGTTGACGTCAAAGGCTTAGCAGAGCTTCATGCAGCCATGACACTGATAACAGCGAACGCCGCTGAGCCAAAACCACAATTACACACACACATACACACGTACACACACACGCACACACACGCACGCACATGCACACAAACTTTGTTTTTTTCCCCCTCCTTTTTAGAACACAGAGGATCACCATCAGAGGGCAGTGACCAGACTGACACTGATCAGAGGAGAACCACGTGAACCCTGGGATGAAAATCAATGAGCGGACATCAGGTTGAAGATCAGTGGTGGTCAGCTAAAAATGAACAGTAATCATGTGAGCAGCTTGTGATTAAGTGTTTTTTTTTTCACGCTGGTATAAGATAATGCAACCAAGACTTAATGACAGATCCACGACTAAAGGCCGCCCCGCTTAGATTTGTTTTTATGGTTATTTTGTTCCTGAGAGGTGACGCAGTCCACGCTTAGTTAATGAGTCTTCCTGCGACAGAAACACACAATATAGTTTGCAGGAGCAAACACACGGTTTGAAGTGATCTGTCATTAAAGTCAATGCACTGAAACAGAAGCTCCACTAGCCTGCAAGATGGTTGCATGCTGCGCTTCTGTTCCCACTGTAAAAACTCAACTCTTGGCGAGTGTCTTTGTCATATTTTTGAAAAAAAAAAGTCTTGTTGAGCTTAAATCCAACTGACAAGTCCAGAAAAAATGTCTTTTTTTCAAGATATTACACACTTAAAAGAAGACCTATGTAGCTTGTAATGAATGACAAAAATCTGCCAACAGAATAAGAAACAAATGCGAGAACAGATGGTGAGTAAAACCACAACTCTGTGGCACACATCCTAAAGGCTGGAAATGAATTATATCTTCTTTGGATTTTGCAAAAAACAGCAACAAAGCAAATAATTTAAAAAGTGGAAAACCAGACCCTCCCAAATTAAACACTTGGTTAGAAACAATACAGAGCAAATGTACGAAACTTATGAGATTATTAAAAACGATTAAAGATGTTTTCTTTTCAAATCAAGGATGGGACCTAAACCAAATTCATGTTCTGTAAAACAAGAAAAAAGTCCTCGTAGAAAAGTTTTCGTGCTTTAAAAAGCAGAAGAGAACCACTCAAAGGAAATGATTTGAGTTTTACTGCAAATCTATAATGAGCAATCATAAAAAAGGTGGTGTATATCAAACCTGAACTGTTATTTTATTGCTATTTCTTTATTTTTTCTTAACCTAGTTTTTTACTTAATTGAAATTATAGTGATTTCTTTTCCAGTTATTGGACTTTTTACTTAAATTTGATGCAATGCAACATGAATTTATAAAAATGTAGAAATTTGTGGATTTAGAGAAATACTATGATTAGCACAAATATACATGAGTACCTATATGGTCTTTAAAAGCAGCTTGTAGTAGCTTTAATTTAATCTTTTATTGTTGTTTTTAAATTTTGTACAGGTGGAGGTCGACAAAAGTAAAAAAAAAAAAAAAAGAAAAGTTAAAAATTAATAAGGACCAGCTAAAATGTTATTAAAAATGCGAAGATCGGAAATAAATTACTTGTTAAGTTCCCAAAGTGACATGTTTTTACATTTTGGGAAACTCACAAAGCTTTAATTAATCTTTAATAAAGTCTAATAGGTGCTTTCATAAAAAATTTGACAAAAAAACACCTTTTTCTTTTCAGTGTTGCAGATTGCGTGGAGACCTTAGAGTTGGAATACCAAACTGTGTCAATGTGCATCATCTCTGAACCTGCAAACGCCAAAACTATAACAGTCCAGTACGTAGACTTTGCACCCTACTCATTACTGTCACTTAAACAAACATGTTGAGTAATAGCACAATACAGACATTAATATAAATACTCAAATACCTCCTGCACTAATCAGCTTGTTTACCTACAAAAATCAGACCCTGAAAACTGTAAATATCCCCATAAAAACAGACAGTAAAGCCTGTGAATATGACCCTGTGCTTCTGTATCCACCGGGTCCTCACGCACATGACTTGTTGGTTCTGAGAAATGATGTTGTATCGGCTTCATCTGAACTTCTCTATAGTGCTAACTTTAATGATAGTAAGGGTGCCAGAGGGCCAGGGTGGTATATAAGCATCAGATGAACTTGTATTGTGACAGAGGGCTCGTGCAGTTATTTGCTACAGCCTGTGAGAGAGCCAGACAAGGCGATAAGTGAGCATATCTGAGATAAATAGCTCATGTAGCTATCTGCATCAGAGTCAGCGTGCGCGTGTGCCTTAAATAATGCATGTGGCATAATGATTGCAAGGCATGCTGAAATACAGAGTGTGGCAGCCAGGCAGACAGGCCTGATGAATAAGTAATGGACGGCGTCCGCCTACTAATGTACACACATGTGCACACACACAGACACCCACACAGCAAAAGCATCCATGCAAACCATAACCACAAGCTGCTTCACGCTCAAGAGAGAGAGAGAGAGAGAGAGAAAAGATAGGAGTCTTATTTTTGTACCTTCTTATGCTCTCCTCCCCCTTTTCCAGTGACAGAGGGGGGAAAGGAGAGGAGGGAGAGATGCTTTTTTCATCCATCTCCCCTGAGAATACCAGACCTGACTCCAAATATGTGAGCTACTGTGTCGTTTATTATTGATTTGGGTTATTTATAATACACACACTCTCTCACTCTCTCTTAGCTACCCCCCCTTTACGTCTCTCTGTCTGAGTCTCTCTTCCCCGTCTCATTGATTACTATCTCTGGGAATCTCAAAATACAGAGAGTAAATCTGACATTTCTGTCCATGACGTTTTCTATAATAAACCTCTCTGATACTTTTCCCTCGCTCAAATAAAAACACAGATCCAGGCAATGACATGAATTTCTCATCAAATCCAGAGCATGCAGAATATGAAAACCTGCCCTTACTGTGCACTCTCGTGTCTTAATTTAATATTGCTATAAAAACACAGCTGAAGTGTAAAGAAAGAATTATTTTGTGCCAAAATCTTCTACAGTACTTTCTCCCTTGCATATTCAGCCAATTTTATTACTTAGCCAGAACATGGCAGCAGGCTTGAGGTTATTAAAAAATATTTTATCAGGCTTAACGGATCAGCACAAGAACAGATTCATGGCTATTTCAGCGACGTTACAGGTCAGTGTTTTCAGCTGTCATTACTTTGCTCTCAAACTCTTAAAATATGTCAGGAAGTAAGAAAAACAAACTCTCACAAAGGGAGGATTTGCCTGTAAAAAATATATATATAAATGGGGAAAATTGTGAACATTTTTTTTATTCAGTTTCAGCTCGGGCTGTAAATTCCTGGACGAGTGGTCGACTTGTTGGTCGATTTTTTTTCAGCGTCAATTTACAGTCTATGGTTAATTCACTTCTGAATCTCATAACCCTAACCCTAACATGGCAGACGATGACGTTTCGCAGTCATAAGGAATAACCAATCAGAGCTCAGCAGTTATAGCCAATCAGAGGCGAAGGAGGGCGGGACCTTCCCTTACCATTCTACCAAAAAAGTTTTCGCGTCCGGTGGTTTGCAGAGTATAATAGTTCTGCTTTTCATGAATGAGAACAAAAATGTTGCGTGTAGACTAGAACAATACTCATTATGGTCGCCGAGTAGGTAGGAACTAGAAGTAAGCATGTTGTGTGCAGTCCTGAACACAGATTTTTTTTTTTCTCTGTAGTGCAGTAGGAGAAGGTCCTGCCCTCCTTCGCCTCTGATTGGCTAGAAGTGCTGGGCTCCGATTGGCTGTGAAACTTCATCATCTGTCGGGTTAGGGTTCGGGTTAGGGTTAGAAGATTCAGAATAACGATAATGTTCTGTAACGTTCTGTTCCATGTACAGAGCGGACGGTTGCACTCAGAGGCAAATCAGAGGCAAAGGAGGCGAGACCTTCCCCTACCAAACTATGAAAAAAAAAAAAAAAAGTGTCCTGAACAAGTTTTTACGGGTGGTTATTACGGAGGGCGTGCGCTGTTACTAAGTAGTGCCGAGAAGTTGTCACCTTAGTTTAAGGAGATTTGCAAACATCTCAGAATTAAAGGACGTGACAAAGAAAACTATCATTTGACCTCAGTCGCTCCGGGCAAATTCAAAAGAAGGACATGTTCATAGTAATTAATGTTTTGTTGTGCTTGTTTATGTGCGTCAGCTGCGCATTGTGCGTCATTTCTATTAGGAGCCGATGTTGAAGCTTCACAGACAAAGAGGTTTGGCTGACTGACAATAAGCTTCATTGTAGTGAAGCAGCTACACTAAAACATCCCTGGAATCAAAGCGTCTGTCCCACAGGGCTGCAGACTGTTTATAAGAACAGTTAAGGACTTAGTGCATCTCCACAGTGGATATAATATCACAAAAAAATCACACTGGTAGGACTGTTTTGGTAAAAATCGGCCAAATTGGTCATTTATGGGTATTTTATTTAACTTTCTCTGAATTCTCCAAATTTTAATCCAGTCAAGCATCTTTGGGATGTTCTGATCTGTACAGGTCCTCCACAGTTTTTAGGACTAATGCTAACACCACAACACACCTTCAGAGGTTGAGTAGAGTCTGTGTCTCACCAGGTCTGGACTGTTTCGGCTCTGTTTCGATTAGAAGGACATCTACACAATATTAGGCAGGTGATGGCCGATCAGTGTACCCAACAAAAGCAACAGAGACCTGCGATTTTATATTGATGCTACTTGCAAACAGACATGCTTATCACTCCTTTCTTCACCCTCAAATATCTTAATGGACCCTGTCATTCTTCCGGGTCATACATTATGAAAACTGTGACCCCGGCTCACCCTCAGAGGAGAAAATAAGGGTCAAATCAGTGTGGAAATTCCTGCTGTTTTCATTCACAAATGCAGGATCCAAATGAGGAAGAACCTTAAAAAAGGTTATCAGCTGTTTTTCCACCTACGTTGGTTAGTGATCCAAGTTTGCTCTTTGCTTGTTGTTACACAGGCTGTTAAATTATACCCTGTGGTGGTTTTATTGTGTTGCTTTTCATCAATCCCCCAAATTATCAACCTTAAAACAGATGAAGAGTTTACTGAGGCACTCACTGAGGCTTTAAGCCGCCTGAAGTTAATTTTCAAGGGGGAAAAAAAAAGAAGAAAGTTGCACATGCTCACTGGATTCACACAGATCAACCCTGCCTCAGACTGTTGAGGTAATAAGCTCTCCAAAAATACCCAAAACAAGAATCAACTCCAGGCCATCCTCAGGAAAACCTCAAAACATCAAAGCTTGGAAACCAGCTCCTTAAAACCCAGACGAGGTAAGACAAAGAGCTGTTTTCTGCGAGCGTGCTTCTGTGGGGAGCTCCGTTCATTCATATTTTACGCCCTCTCCTTCCGTCTCAATGGTAATGCCTTCCCAGTCTGCGCCGAGTTTGCAGCAGACAGAGAGCCATTAGCTGTCGGCGATGCTAAACTGAAGTTATGAGAGATGTCAGCTTACCACAGTGATCCACATGCACTTTAAATCACATGGGTCAGAGGAAAGCCCCTGTGCACTAAAGCTAGACTCACAAATTCTGGGGAGTGACGTTTACAGCTGCTCTTTCGATATATATCCTGGAGATGAACACAGGTATGGAGGAAGGAAAGACAGCTACAAATATAAATGGAAAGTGTGTCTTAATAAAAAAAGATGAGCTCCGGTTTCCAACGATAAAGAAACAGATGGATTTGGCAGCACAAAAGACGAGACTGTCAGTTGTAAACCTATTTCCAGTCATACAAACAGCTCTGGAGCTTCACAATGACTTTGTGAAACATCACTCTGCAAACTGTAGTCTAATTTTCTCTGTAACATACCGTCTATCACTGCTGTCCATGCTGGAGCTATTAAGGCTGTGGGCTTGGCTCTAATGAACGCCTCTTCCCGGACGAAGGAAGGCCGCCCTCTGGTCATAGTGGTGTTGTTGGCCAGGAGCTAGCAAACCCCTTATGAGCAGAAAGCAAAGGTCTGAACCCTGGAGTGGTCATCCATAATAGATCACTTCTAGAGAACTGCTCTGGAATCATATGGTGCTCCTCGGGCTTTTAAAAGCCTTTACAAAACACACCTCTGCATTAACAAGTGAGTTTAAGAGGAAATGAGAGTTAGATATACGCAAGGTCTGACGGTCTATCTTTACATCTACACACAAACACTCAGGGAAAATCCCAGGATATATCTTTAGCTCTATCTGTACCTGTATCTAACTGTGCTGAGCTTTAACGTAGAGTACACACAACACAAACGACGTTCTCCAAAAGCTCCTGCAGGATCAGGAATCTCACTTAGGTTATGGTAAAGGGAGTCCATGTGGATATAATATGCATCAAAAACTGCTCAACTGACTTTTAAAGACTATTATTAGGATTTTAAGAAACATTGGCACCAACCAAACTACTCCAGAGCTCCGTATCATGTCAACATGTTCGAGGAAACAGCCATTACACCCCGGTGGATGCAGCTGCTGTCCCGACATGCACAGTTTTCGTGGGTGTACCCGTGTCTTTTCTGTCTTGTCCAAACAAATCCATATGATGCACGGTCGAGACTAAACCATACATTCACTTTTGGTGGTTTGTCACTTAAATTGAGTCTTTGTGTCATTGCATTGCGAAGACGCCAGGTTCATCTTCTCTCGTGGAGTCTATCGTTAAAACTGGCGACAGTTATCGGTACAGAAATAATTTTTTCACCCTCTTGCAGTCCACAGACGGGAAAAGGGTTCAAGTCCCGACGAGTGTCCGAAGGAGTAAGGGTTCCTGACTGAGACATTTGTGTAAGGTTGAAATTACACACCTCTGCTGGAGATGTACGGAGAGGAGAGATTTAAAAAAAAAAAAAAAAAGATCCAGGCGCAAAGATAAAATAGGGTCAAGTGGGAGCAAGAAGGGTCCAAAAAAACCATGACTCTCCAATTTTCGATCTCATGAGAGCAGAGTTAGACGAAGAGGAAACTAGTACAACTCCGAGATAGGTGAAGAGAGAACTAATTACCATCTGGGGGGCCCCGGGTCTGAAAGCTTGTGACTTATTTCGTTTTTCTGGGAAACAATGGTTTTCATGGTGTTCAGGGCAAACATGGAACAAACGAAAAAAAATATCTTTGTCTTTTCGATTTTAAATCGTAACCTCTCCTTTTTTCAAATTTTTATGCATTTCTTTGCATCTGTAAAACACTTTGAATTGTCTTGTGTACGAATGGTGCTATACAAATAAACTTGCCTCGCCTCTGCAGCCAATCAGCGTGAATATTTTAGATGCATAGGCTTTGTTTAAACTTCATAGATGGTAAAACCATGTGCAGATTTCATAAGGAGTTAGAGCACAATGAGTGCAATGATTTGCAAGATTCATTTGAAAGCAGGACACAGACGACACGCTGGATGCTCAAACTGATACTGTGCACTCAATCCGACAATGACGCACTTTCTACACAGCATATCAAATCATTTAAAATAGGAGCTGTGGTTTTATGCACAGAGAGAATCAGACTAATGCATTTTGGCGAAATGTTGAAATCCCACATAATAGCTTCCCTGTGATCTACTGTGCAATCTGTGCCAAGCAGACTTCCGAATCTACCACCGATGCACCTCATATGTGTTTATTCATTCATAAACAAGATGACGAACACAACCTTTCTCTTGCCTCTGTAGACGTCTGCTTCTCCAAAAAGCCCAGCCAGTCTGCCTGCCATCATGGCAAAACCCACCAGGCTGTATACAAAATTCATGACATGGTAACATGGCAAAATCATTTCCTGTGTACAACAACCCCACAAACTCTCCCGAACACACAGTCCAGCCTGCCATGCCTGTCAGGATAATGGCACTGAGGCAGACAAAGTAGGTTAAGGCATTGCCTGCTCTGCTGGAAGACAAAAACAAGTCTGGCTCTGAGCACTTCGCCATACTTTCCTAGACACCCAATGTGAAGAGCGTGCGTGTGAGAGTGTGTGTGTGTGTCTGGGGTTAACATGAAGGCCACAACCCCGGGCTATGTCTGCAGATATAATTAGGTACTGGTACACTTTCATTCTCCTTTTAACTCAAATCCGCCTCTGAGCATCAAACCTGTTTTTACCTCCACTTCCTGATGTCTCGAGGATTTCTTTGGCATGCTGGTTATAAAAATAAGCTCGTATATACATAAATAATTGAAGAACTGATGTTCATATTGTGCAGATAAAGGTGGGGTAGGCAGGAATCTGTTAAAGAAGCATCTTTTTTTGTGGTGTTTATACAAAAAAGCTTTTAATATCAGTCAATAACTTTTAGTTATTGATGACATTTGGTAATATAATGGTATTGCTGTGTTTTGTTATGTTTGTGTAGTCAACATTTTAAATTTTAGATTGCTCCGCTCTTTTTGACTGTAAACAAAGCCATTCCCTGCCTCTCCAACCTGATTGGTTGTGAGGCTGATGCCGCTCCCCGTGTCGTTCAGGAGTCCAAACAAAGTTAGCGTGCTACAATATCGGACAGTAGAAACCAACAAGAAAGTACAGGAAATTTTCTGAATCCTTCTTTGGCCACAACTGTCAACACAAGTGAGAAAACAAAGTAAATACAGGAGACTCTGGTGGAATAACAGGCGCTTAAAAAGGAGGTAGACCGGACAAGAGCTAAAAAGCCGGGTCAACAATGATGGGGGACGCTTCGTCATCTTACAGACCCTGTAACCTTTCTGCTTGACAGGTAAACCGCTTTAACAAAATAAGCCAAGTGTCTGTAACAGAAGTGTTTCTTGTTAAACGGGACCTGCTGCGTGTTGTAGCCCCATCGCTAAACTGTTGACCTCGGGTCCTGGACTATGTCACTTTATCCTGGTTGTAGAAGTCCTGCAAACATTGTTTACCTTCACATTGACTGGGCCCCATTTGTAATTATCTGAAGTATTTATCTGCATTATATCTGAATTTAACTGAAACGATACAAGCGAGAACAAGCGTCTGTTTGTGGGCGGGGCTTCCTGGAGCAGAGAGGGAGGGGAGAGGAGGAGCTGAGGGGAAAACTGGTTGGGAGGTTTAGAGTTTACCTTCAAGATTTCTGTTAAAAACTGACACGTCCTCAGATCCTGACTACCCCACCTTTAAAAAAAGCTGAGGAATATTTTCTTAAATTTTACCCCATTAAAAATCACATGCAAGTTACTATCTTGATTACGCAAATCGAATCTGCTGCAGAAGTATCAGATTTAGCGAAATGAAGCATTCGTTTTTTATAGCAAGTAGGTTAAAACGATCAGAAATCATTTTGTGCAGCAAGAGGAGTTAAAAAAGCAGATTAGCAAAGGTAAAACGAGGTGTTCGTGATTGTAGTTCAGTTCATCAGAAGTTCAGGGGAGCCGTTTGAAAACATCCCTCGGGCGATGACATTGACATGATTTTTACTGTGTGTGTGTGTGTGTGTGTGTGTTGGTGTGTCGGTGAGTGTGTGTGTGTCTGATGGTGGCAGAGCAGGAAAGAAGCAGCTGCCCGCTGACTCCTGCCTCCACCACACTGGCACCAGTCTGGTGCAGGCATGCCAGGTCAGGGGGTATACATGGGGGCGATAGGGGGCTTTGGGTTCCCATCTGGGGAACTGGCACCAGGGCCTGAGGGGCGTGTGCGCTCCCTGATGAACATGTGTGTACAAAACAGGTTATCGTCCATTAGGGAAGAGTGACAAGTCAGGAAGGCGCTGACTGTGTCTGTCGCTGCAGGGGTTCAGGGATAAAATTTGTTCTTCTTGCAATAAAACGAGAGAAAAATGAATTTATTTCCTGGATAATCTTAGATTTTTTTTTCTTTTATGACTGGTTTGACTGGATTCTGTTTTTCCTGGGGGTTAATTCTCAAAAGATTTGAAGAATCAGCTGCAGCCAAAGCAAAAAAAAAATAAACTGGGCTGCTGAGACTGAATGAGACCAAATGATCTGCCAAATCCCTCAAAACGTTTGTACAAGACATGTTCTTTTACATGTACAGAGCAAACACAAACACACATATTTGCAAAGTCAGGATTAAGGTCAAGCCTTCAGTCACACACACATCAATGTTCCAGTGAGCGGGGAGGGAGGCAGCAGGGGTCTGGCTGTCGCACAAGTGACTTCGCGCGGTCGTAGTGACCTACAGACAGAGTGTCCTCTGGAACACACCTCACTCTCCATCTCTGGCATCTCCACACTAATCCTTTCCCCTTTTCGCTGAATTTCCAATCTCTCCTCCTCATGTGGTTCTTCTGTTATCTACAAACGCACACAGCATCACCAGAGGAAAGTAAAAAGGAGACGCAAAACCAGCAGAAAGCAAGAGGGACTGAATCAGATTGGATTATTTTTGTTTACATTTGGCATGAAAGTGTCGAATCTGAACTCTTGGCTCTGGGTTTTCAGTCTGTGAAGTATCTGCAGGTTTTGCTATACGCACAAAAAACTGTCCGTATGGAGAGCAAAAGCAGGCAGAATGCAAGCTCTCTAATCTTACGATGAAATTCATGCATGAACACCAAACTGTTCTGCATGAGTCTGCGGTGCAAAGGTCAATCTGAACATCTCCCAGCTTTCTGGCATCCCTGAGGAACGATCAGTCCCACCTCAGTTGTTTTTGGTTGACAGACACAACAGGACATACTAGATCTGGCACAATAACAAGGACAGTTGGCGCCAGATGCAGCAGTTTGGAGTGTTTCAGAAACCAAAGATCCCCTGAGATTTTCACACGTGCCGGTCTCTGAAATGTACAGAGTCTGTAAGCTTTCAGCGAGCGGCCCAAATGCTCAGAGAGAGAAAGAGAGAGAAAGAGAGAGATGGATGAGACAATGAGGGCTTGGAATAGGTATTGCTGTTGGTCATCTTGGGTATGAACACTTTAGAGCATGAATGCATGAATTATTCCTGCTGTGTCAGTAATTTGAACGAGTGATGTTGGTTCAGCCTATCTGTACTCTTGTTGAGCATCTCCCCATCGCCTCATCCCCCAATTTCCACCGCATCCAGAACAGCTACGGAATGGCGGCGATTTTTGCTGTCCGCCAGTTCCTACCTGATGCATTTGTAAGGGGAATTTCGTGGCTGATTTTGGATAGCAGGAATCGCAAGAACTCACAAGAACCAGCGGATTCACAAGCGATCGTACGATAACAAGATGTCTCTATAAAGACAGCCACATAGACCTACAGTACAGGCCAAAAGTTTGGACACACCTTCTCATTCAATGTCTTTTCTTTTTTTTTTTATATGACTATTTACAGTGTAGATTATCACTGAAGGCATCAAAACTATGAATGAACACATGTAGAATTTTGTACTTATAAAAAAAGTGTGAAATAACCGAAAACATGTTTTATATTCTAGTTTCTTTAAAATAGCCATCCTTTGCTCTTGATGACAGAAGTACCTTGTCAGGGTTACTTCAGGCACTCCTGTGAAGTAAAAACCATTTCAGGTGACTACCTCATGAAGCTCATTGAGAGAACAGCTTAAGTTTGCAGCGCTATCAAAAAACCAAAGGGTGACTACTTTGAGAAATCTAAAATATAAAACATGTTTTCAGTTATTTGACACTTTTTTCTTAAGCGCATGATTCCACATGTGTTCATTCATAGTTTTGAGAATCTACAATGTAAATAGTAATGAAAACAAAGAAAATGCATTGAATGAGAAGGTGTGTCCAAACTTTTGGCCTGTACTGTATAAGCAGTAGATTGTGTCCTTCCACTTCTAGATTTCTTGAATCAGCATCTCCTCATCCATGGTGTCAACGGGGTGACATGATGTCTGGAAACCTTTGACTTGTTCGTCCCCGCCCATTTATATAGTGTGAAATATGATCCACCTGAAACACGTAAAAGAAGCCTGATGTTTTTTTTTGTGTCTGTTTTTCGACTTCCTTTCCAGCATGGGCAAATCTGCGCTAATTTTTTTGCGGCAAAAAATACAACTCTGGCGATCAGCTGCAAAGTCCGCTGAAATGCAGCATAACAGATAAAAGCAGATGGAAATCGACACATTAACTTGAATGGAAACAATCAGCTGTGATCCGCGCACACAGCTTTTTTGCCGCCGTTCTGGATGAGGTGGAAATTGAGGCTCGGTCTCACCATTATCTAAATGCGGCATTCACATCTATATGTTACAATCAAAGTGGTCTGACAAACATCACAATGATTTCAGTAGCGTTCACATCAAAAGACTGTAGTGAGGGCAATGAGGACTCCTTCTCTGTAATTGACAGATTTATTCAATGAAGCGACCAATCAGTGCATAAATCTGCAAAGTGTGCAGACTTAACATGTAAAACCAGAGGCCAAGTCAGCACAGAAATAGCAACCACACACTGAGAAACGCAAGTGCAGTTAAGTGAGGAAGAGCTGTTAATGTGAGAGTGAGTGAGTGAGTGAGAGAGTGAGAGGGGAGCAGATTTAAGAGAAATGCAGAGCGAGGATGAATCTGGCGTCGCCCAAAATTATACTTCTCTCCACTTTCTGTGATTTCCTTCCCAGAGTTTTGAAATGGTAATGAGCCCGCTGATATTTGCATAATGTCTCTTTCCTCATCCCTCTTTTTCTACTTATCGAGGACCTTTTCTCCTTAAACTGCTGCGCTCCTCCCATGTCTCTGTCTTTCACATTCTAATTCAAAAGAGGCTTTTATTGGTTTGACCACATCTGAATGCAGAATTACCGCAGTACAGTGTTCAAGACGATGCAAAAACACGTCTCAGTTCCTTTTTATTGCACGCCTTACCTACTACTTTCCTCCCTCGCCTCTCTTTTAGTTACTCAGATATAATTAACATAAAGATAAGCGGTCCATTCAAAAAAAGAAAAGAGAAGAACCTGGCTAACAGGTCTGCCTCCAACTGTGCAAACAGCTCTTCATCCTTCTCTTTTAACTCACTCCCCGCCTCACGTTCTGCTAAGCTTTAATATCAGCGCCGTGCAGACTGAAAATGGACATGTGCACAAAGCATTAATACTAAAAAACTAAAAAAAGGCAACTGTCACGTTTCTTGATGATCGCCAACGGTGCACACCAGGCTGCGATGAAAGGAGCCATAACGAAGCCCTTCTGCAAGATCCAAAACACTTCTGCTCTGAATTATCGCTCTCTTCTGCTCCTCTTTCTCCCAATTTGTCCCCCCCTCCTCCCTCCTCCCTCCTCCTTCCTCATCACTTCTCTCACCTTCCCCTCACTCCTCCTCACTCCCTGCAGTGTCTGTGCTCTGACAGTTATGTGTGAGTGGAGCGTGGGCTGCTGCTAATTTGTGCAGAGTGGGAGAAAGCTGTTTTGGCTTGGGGAGAAAAGAGCTTAGTTTAGGCTCTGCGGCGGGATGGATGGATGGATGATTAGATGGATGGATGATTAGATGGATGGACAAACGTAGCCTCAGACACACACACAGTCACCAATACACGCTCTTTCCCTTTCCTGCTGTGACGTGAATTAACAGATACAAGTAACCACATTCAGGTTGGAGTGCGGATGCGACCCTGAGAGGTGCTGACTTCTGCTCCTCTTCAAAACCTCCTCCTGTGCACCATTTAGTCATCCTGCTTAATATGCGCCCAAATCTGTCTCCATCACCCAGTCTTCCTCCTCCTCCTCTTCATCTTTTTTTAAAGTCGTCTTATTACTCATTATCTCTAATTGACACTTACTCCACTTTTAATGGCAAACTTCTCCGCCACGCTCAGGAAAATGCACCAAACTCACCCCGACCAATCGTTTTTAAGGTCACCGGCGCCGGCTGCAGCTGTTGCTTTCTCATTCAGCCCTGTTTTGTAACAGACCTCGCAAATAAGCGACAAACACACGCGCGCGCACAGGAAGTGTTACTGTTGCTCTTGGCACCCACTTAATCAATTCTAACACATCCCATGAATGTGTTAACAGAGCATTGTAGTGCACTTATTTCAATAAAATGCTGTTGTCTTTTTTTGGCAGGCGTTTAAACATTTTTGTTATTATTAGGGCTGCACCAAACTCTGAATTCTGATGTGGCGTTTGACTGACAGGCTGAGTCTGATAATTGGAGGACGTAACCGTCTATGAAGCTTCATACATGATCAACTGAGACGCAGCCTCGGTTGATAGAAAGTTAGGAAACTGTAAAATGTTGATTGAATGGAATTTAACGGTCTGCGAGTCATTTAAATGTTTAATTTATAACAGGGCAGAGATGATGAATCACACGTTTAAATGATTATTTTTCTGTTTTATGGAAAAACAGATCCTCATTGTCATTTTGAGGAGTTGAGTTGTGAGTTAAAGCACCTATAAGGAGTTTTTTGACATCTATTAGAGACACTTAAAGTCCGATATAAGCCTTTTAATGATATCCAAAAGCGCCGCGATTGACGTTTTTTAATGTTGTAATTTTTGACGTCTTAAACCAGTATGAGGGGGTTTTAGTCCAGCAGTTGCAGAAAACAGACCTGTTTTTACACTTTCTTCATTAAATATTCTTACAAATGATAAATTTAACTGTCAAAAGTCAGCCAGGGTGGATTTTTTTTCCGTCTATAGAGTCTTTTAAAGCATGTAAAGTTGACATCAGTTAAAAGTTCCTCACAGGAGCTTTAAGTAAGGCTTAGAAACACACTGAATGAACCTCTCCATACTCGTTAGATTAACCTGCAACAGGTAAGTCACATGATGGGATGTAAAAAACAGCATTTTAGGTTGGAGTCAGATGAGTTTTTCAGGCTTACAAGGTCAATTTCAACATCATCTTTTCTAAAAAAAAAAACACATTTTTGTCACCTTCATTCAAAGCATAGTAAATCTTTAAAAAAAATAAGTCACTAGCTCTAGTTTACTTTAAGTCACATTGTAAAGGATAATGCAGATCAATATTGCTGCAGAGGTCCCCAACCACCAGGCCCCGGACTGATACCGGTACATGGATCACTAAGTACCAGGCCGAAAGAAAAATTATGATGATTAAATTATTTTTTTTGTTTCTCATCATCCGTCCTCCCGGTATCTTATTTTAGCCATCGCCTCACTTTCGCGCTTGACTCTTCGGCACGTCATTTTCCTGCATCAGCAACACAAGCTGGCCCTCGCAAAAATGAGCCAGAAACAGAGTTCACTGGAGAGAGAAAGGGTTGATTCTGCATTATGGCGAGTTGATGATAAAGTGTCATGAAAAGTGCCTAATATAAAATGTAATTGTTGTATACAGATTACATACTGTGTACAAACTATGTACTCATTAAGGTTTTTGTTATTGGAACCTCCACGCCCCTACCCGGTCCTTGAAAACGTTTCCTGCATGAAACTGGTCCCTGGTACAAAAAAGGTTGCGGACCACCCTGATGTGTTTGTATTTTACATCAATTCATCAAAAGTCCAAAATGAAACATGATACTGGATAAGATAACCATGTAGATTAGACTCTGGAACTCTTTACAATCACACATCTGCAACATAGACTCCCTCTTCAAGTCCAAACTCAAGACACACCTGTTTAAACTGGCCTATCCATCCCACCACCCCTAACTCACTTTTTTAATTTAATTTTAATTGGTATTATTCATTTGTTTATTTATTCCTTTGCTGTTGAATGTTTTAATGTTGCTTTATTGATTTTAACTGTTTTGATGATTGATGACTTTAATTATAATAGTGTTTTATTGTTTTTTATGTTCTGTAAAGTATCCTTGGGTGACGTGAAAGGCGCTTCAAATAAAATGTATTATTATTAATATTATTATTATTATTACATTAGATTCTGCTGTGTTTGAAATCATTATTTTACATATGGTTATTTGAAGATAGCACTGCATCAAAAAACCAACATGACTCTGTAGTAGGAATCACCGTATGGACCTCTGTCTGTGAACACAGCTAGTCACAAATGAAGGTTAAATCTGCAACATACAAAGAGGTGAACATATAGAAATATAAGTATCACTTGGGAACACCAGGTTTTGTGATATCAAAATTTAACATTACTCTGTAGTGGAACTCACCACATGGGCTAAAAATCCCTTCCAAAAACATCTTTTTGTTCAGATTTCAATCTCAGTAGACTCCATAAAATGCTGCAGACGGCTCCTCGATCTTCCCATCATAGATTCATAAATCTAAAGAGTCTACTGTTGTATTTTCCATCTCCAAGTCCCAGATGTATACGCTGTATTTCTTCATTTGTTCCTTATCGCCTTCCTTTAGATTAACTGATGATTTTTTTTCTTCAGCCCTTAAAGCTGTCCTCAAAGGCTCAACCTCAAATAGTCTCCGGACAAGCATAAATTAGCATAAACAGAGTGTGAATATGTGAGTAACTTCACTGTGTGCGTGTGTGTGTTTATGTAGTTGTGGGTATCACTGCTGCAAGCAAAGGAAACATGCTATTAACAGGCGAAAGCTCCCACTCCTGGCACCCATATCTGTGACATCATTGCTGCATCAGCATTTCCTTCCGCCACATGGGACAAACATACCGCTTGTGGGTTGATGACATGCTGATGTGGCGTGATCGTCCCACGTTCCTGTCAACAAGAGTGTTAAGTCCCAACAAACTGTCCTCTCTTTCGCATGTACTTTGGCGACGGCGCCCCGTGAGCGCCGGGCATGTGCGGTGCAAAATCCTAAAAAGGAGTCGCCCGCTGAATAATGCATCGGCGTTTACTAAAAATCAACACGCGACGTCAGCTGGTGGAAATGATTACACACTCAGGAGTAAATGATCAGTTTCCTCAGGCACTGACGGGTGTATTTCTGAACCGTGCATTAGCCGGCTAAGGCCGCCACGTTATCACAAACCGCACTGTGATGTTCTGCATTACACATCAGTTAACTAGAGGACATGACTGCATCCATCACTCAGCTCTGAGTGAGTGAATCTCTGCAGGCTCTGAGCGGGGGAGCACAGGGTCAGAGCTGCTATAAATAAATGAATATCTGCTGTTTCTGCACCGAGCTTTCCAAAGGTGACTTATAAGTGTGGATCATTTAGGCCACCGTAGTTTGGATAAGACGTTGATAAGAAATTATACTGATAACTGTGGTTAACACTGGTGCAGCGTCACTTTCTGTATGCTAGATTTAGGTCAAGATTGTGGCTATTTTAAGAGAAATTCAGTCTTTTTTTTTTAGCCTAATCAGCCATAAAATTCCCTCAGTCAGCATTTCCTGCTTTGCAATCATGGTGCTTAAGGTTCAGGTCAATCATGGGTTTTATTTAAGAGACCGGTGTTAACCCTTAGATTTAAAGCACAGCAAATAAATACACGTTTGTTTTTTTTCAGGACAACCTCGTCTGTCACTTTATGGGTGGAAAAATTATGTAAAATAAATGTGACAGTAGATTCAGAACCATCAAAGTCAAACAAAAAACTAAAACGGAAATTGATACCAACAGTACTTTGCTCAAAAAACACAAATCTGCAGTGACCAAGCCTTTTCTCAACTGCACGTCATTCTGTTAAGTCTTGGCTATCAGGAGAAGAAATATTTGGATTGGAACAAACACAAAACAGAAACTATTTACACATTTATACTAATTCTTCCAGTTTTTTTTTTATTTTTACTATTTACAGTTGTTTATGTCACTCCTTGAAGCAGTTCCTGTCTTGGATGAGACAGAGGACCACATCATACTGCTTATAATCTCTTCTTTGCTTGTTTCCAAGCATTGAGGATCATTATTTCTTATTTTGCAGACAAGCAGGGAACTTTCTTGTCTCTTGTTGATCTTTGGTTGCCTCTTATTGGACACTACCGTCAAGGGAACAGTAGAAGAAGAATATGAGACCATGTAATTGGTCGAAAATTTGACAGGAAAAGACGCTTGTCAAACCCGGAAGACATTAGCAGCATTTAGCAATAGCGAAATAATCGTGTTGTCACCGGTATATCACTGCAGATTTACCATCAAACATCTCTAATCAAAGATCTATTTTTGTGGCTGGATTGTAAACTTTGTGGGAGGTGTAGAAATGCCTGGAAACCCTCAATTGATCACCAAAAGAGTACGCTTTTGAACACTTTTTATCCCATAGAGATACACGGTATAGTTCTCGAGAAACTGTAAACAATATGATTGGTGTCACGTGGGATCCAGCAGAGTTCTAAGTGTTAAGGTTCAGGTCCATTAGGGGTTCCATTGAAGAGATTGGAGTTAAGTATTGATGGAACAAAATCACTGCATTGTTGTTCCAGCGATCGTTAGCATCATCCATCCACCAGTCAGACCACAAACAGTCAACACATACAGTAGATAAACGTAGATAAACAAAAGCAGATTTCCTACCGAAATGGTTTTTCGCAGCTGGTTTGAGAAGTTCCAGAGGTTGCTCCTTGCTGGTCAAGCTCCCTGTTGGAGAGAAGGAATAAAAATATATTTAAAAAAAAAGGTTTTAATACAGTTTTTAGAGTCAAAGTCAGCAGAGGAGTAAATGCAAATTAACAACATCTGTCTCAGGCTCGCAGGGAAAAGGAGGTATAAACTAACAAACATGAAGAATGAGAAACAAAGAGGCTGAGGAGGAGTGGGCAGAAAGAGAAAACGAGATAATTAAAGTGACGAGAACGAAACAAAACTGCACATAAGGAATAACGTATAGCAAGCAGCTGGTTATGAATGTAAGAATACCAATGAGAGTAAACAGGGGATCTGAATTCATTATTACCTGGTTGCCAACAGAAGGTAGAAACAAGCCGACTCAGAGAAGTGATCTGAAAATTATTTAGTGATTTAAAAATGATTTATTCATACGGCTCTCTTGGCGATAACTCTTACAAGCCTCAGCAGTAAACTGAACATTTTAATTCTCCATCGACCTTTCATATTAGCCTGCTTATTTGTTCTAACTCACATGAGACTGAGCATCTCCATTAAAGGTGTCATTGGACAGGGTAAGGAGATATTCACCCTCAGGATGTTCTGGAGGAACAAACTTTCATTTAAACAGAAATGTCAGTACAGGCTAAATGACTAAAGGTAAGAAAACAAAAGTCAAGATCGCAGAGCACGCCAGTTTGCACATCTAGTAGCGACTCTGTACTGGTGGGCACAAGACCCTGAGTCGATCTGATCACTAGATCTGAGACTAGAAATGCTGCACAAGAACTCAAAGTCAAAATCCTCCATTGTTTATCATGTTCAACGACCCAGGTTCATCCAGAAACATTTTGAGGGGAAGGTCCAAATTCACAAAGTTAACAACAAGTACAACAGAAAACCGGGCGCTAAGTTTTTGCAAAAGTTTTCAAGTTTGTCCAACTTCAGCAGACATTCACATGCATGATTTTGGATCTGTTGATACCTGGAATTGGGCGATTTGGGCAAAAAATTTATCACGATAAGTTTTTGCCATTCTGGGGATAACGATAAAAGCTTTTGACTCATTCTGTCTTGAGAACACCAGTTTGCATAGTCAAATAAGATACTTAACTCCAAGTCGAAGTGGTAGGTTATGGAAAAAAACAATGATATCAAACAAGTCTGAAATGTGAAAACACTTTCAACATTTATTGGAAACTCTTATTGCACTGAGTGAACAGCAGCAGATCAATGTCAGGTATACCCGATTGCACTTGTTTAACCCTCAATCTTGAAGGAAATCCTTTATGTGCAGCCCAGTTTCGCAACGAGCTGCTCAGAAACGTCTTCTTCACCTCCTTCGGCCATGTTTGTTTGTTATTCTGCTTTGTGTGGTGATGGCAAACATTCGTCATGGAGGATTTTTCTGATGATAAATCATGACCGATAATTTATCGCCCATCTCTACTGATATCTGATATTTTCAGAGTGAATCTGGTCAATACTCTACGGATACCAATATAAACACATCTACTGTTTAATTGCAGATAATGTGACGTTTCGTCTGTCTTTTCCAACACTTCAAAACACCTTAATATAACCGATATGTAGAAGCAGTCTCTACATGCACATAATTAAAGCGTCACGGTTTCAACCTTCAGAAATGTTCATATCTGCCAATTCTGAAATTCAACTTTTAGCTTTTGTGCATCTGTAATGAGAATTGAGTATTTAATACAGCCTGATAATTCAGTATGATACGATATTGACACACACACACCTTAAAGTCTTGAACAAGCTTTTTACAAATCTATGTAAATACATTCAGATGTCGCTTTTCTTCTCCACTTTTTCCACTTATCTCTAAAAATTTCAGCAACAATTACAAATACTCACAGTTTTGTGAATAACCTCTGAAAAGCTGAATGACATAAACCTGCCTGCAGCTCAAAAATGAGAGACAAATTCACCCCTGAAGTTTAAATACATGTTGTGAATACACCACAAAGAGAGTTGAAAGAGTGTTCACGCTGAGATCTGACCTGGATTTGGCTCTGCACTCAAATACTGTTAGCTTGAAATAAAACGACCCAAAAGATCTAAATTCCTTTCATTTCACTGACTCCAGATAGTTGCACGTGCCCCTCAGAGTCAAGGTAAACTCTGGTTGCGCTACTTTATGTCCTGCTGAAGAAAAAGCTCACACCTAAGATTGGCAGCTGGTTCAGACAGCGGGGTCAGTACTCCTACAATTATCACCACTTGTAGAAAGCAGATTTTCTCTCTCAGTCGCATATTTCTAACTTTTCTATACTCAGTGGGTGTCAGGCGCAGCGCAGGCACAGTGGGATGTATTCAGAGTTCAGCTGAAAATCTGTGCTAGACAAGAAAATTAGTCAAAACAAGTTTTTCAAAGACAGCAACACGAAGAAAAAACCTGCCAGAATTTCTCAGGCAAACATTGAAAACGTTCATCACCACCATCGCCGAACTGGTGGAGACATGCGTGGGGGAAAAGGAAACTCAGTGTGGAGGAGAGGGAAAATGTGAGCAGAGGCCATGTGCTCTGTCACACATGAAGAAGCAGCCACACATGACATACCCACCACTACTATGGATTTGATTTTTCTGGGTTGCTAGGCGCTATTTTCAGCCATAGCAGACTGCTCCATGATTAATACATGACGGAGGGAGGGGCTGAATTAAATATTCATATCTTACGCACAAACACACACCAAATGTATACTCGTCTATTTTTTTATTCTGGGGGAAAAGCTTTTGGTTTCAGTTGGAAAAAAACAAAAGAAAAAAAAAGCAAACAAATCGCATCATCGACCGCAGCGAAGGCGAGAGAGACAAGACTAATACTTTTACAAGAAGAGGACAGGGAGAGAAAGGAATACAGGTTTGTTATGAAAGAGTATTACAGTATAGGGAGGCTCAGTGTGTGTGTGTGGGTGTCTGTGTGTGTGTGTGTGTGCATGTCAGTAGGGTAGCGGTGGCAGATGGCAGAAAGATGACACCAGAGTTTGATAGGCGAGAGACAGGCCAAGCAATCACACACTCAAACACACACACACACAAACACGTACACGAGCTGAAAGTGCAAGTGAGGGTTCTGCATCTTCCACTTAGTATTAGCTTTCAAGAACTGAAACATGGCCTTGAGGAAGCTTTTCTGCATGTATGGTAGCGTGTATCCGTGCGCACGTGTGCACAGACTCCAAACAAAAACAGAGGAAAGAATGTTTGGATGTGTATATTTATCTCTGTGTGTTCAGGAAACATTTCTCACGGAGAGCAGACAGGTTTATTGGTCGTCCACCCGTGACTGAGAAGAGGATTATGACCTCCAGCACCTGGACAGGAAGACAGGTCAAGTGCTTTCTGCCTTAGCACACAGTGATGAGGGAGCGTCGCCATGGCAACCACATCAAACAAACATGCAGAGTGCGAGGAAGGGCATCGGTGTATGGGAAGGGAACCGTGTCAGAGTCTCACAATCTGACCAAAGTCAAAACAGCTTAGTCAAACTGACCAAATGTGGGAAATTTAATAAATGCAGCAAACTGAAAGTCTTTTAGTTTATTTAATCAGAGCATGGAGACAGACAGCCTAGCAACAGACCGGCTTTGGTCACGTGACTTCTTCAAGTGCTGCAGACAATTGGCCAAAATGTACCTTTTGTACAGTAAATCCAAGGCACTCATTTTTAAGAAAATCCTTATATGTACAACGCAGCCTTAACAGATGACTGTCTAACATGAATCTGGTTCTGCTCAAGGTTTCTGCCTGTTAAAGGAAGTTCTTCCTCTCCACTGTAACTTGATAAACACTGGTTAGTGTTTCACTCATGTGGTTGAAGATGGGATAAAGTAGGTCTGATCTTATCCCATCTTTACATCTGGTCTTTGGAAATAGAGTCTGGTCTAGACCTGCTTTTCTGTGAAGCGTCTCAGGATAAAACTTGTTGAGATTACCCTAGCGGGGTGCCGCAGCTCAAGGAAGAACATTTTTGATCATTATTTATCATATCCTTGAAGTAATAATCATCATATTAATCATTTTACACTGCAGACGCGGAAGTTCTTCTGCCTTAGCGTCTCGGTCTGAATGCATTTCCATGAAGAAATGAAGAAATGTCCCCCCGCTGCAGTAATGGACTCACGTGTGGTCTATGTACTGTCTACCAGTTCTATGGCTGGGACCCTATATGTACTGTTGATGCAGTTAGGTGCTGTTCTGAGCATTATTTGTGGCTACAGAGTGGCTTTTTGGTTGAGCATGTGGCTCCTGGGACCGCTGTGTATCGCTATCGTGAAGTCGTTACTTAGGTTGTTATAACTAGAGAATCGAGCGGTGGGAAACATTCATCTCTCGGTGGAATATCCCTTTAAGTGAATAATGTTTGGATCCTGAGACCCTAGTTAGTTGTGAACCATATATGAGCAGACTATCAGCATATGGACATAAAGTCAAGAGAAACCAGTAAGCCCAGTTCCTCTTCATGAACTCCACACACTGCTGTCGTCATTTCTTACACACTGTGACGAGGTTCGCTTCACCTCCTGCTATGTCATGTTGTCTCCACCATTTAAAAGGCTAATGGGGGGTTTCACATCGCGTGTTGGCTGCGGCACAGCTTCATCTTTATTCAGAGCGCACATTCACTGACTCATGCATTCAGACTGCTAATGTGAGGAGTACATCCTGAGAGCGAAAAAATTAGAGAATTGAGACCAATAAAGACGGAAAAATGACATTTGGACAGCTTGACTGAAAAATCTAACAGTACAATCTGCAGCCATAGCACCACAAGTGAAAACACATAACCAGAACAAACAAACTGATTTATTTATTTTTTGCTTGTGTAGGCATCGGTATTTAATTTAGTCTGTTTTATAACTAGATAAAAAGTCCTTACAAGAGCTTTAAAAGTAAAAAAAAGCTCATAATTTGGAAGTTCAACACAAAACAACAAGGTTCAAGAGTTTGCTTTCAACTTCCAGTCATTTTTTTTCCTTTAGAAACCACTGAACAAAAACGTGTGTCAAAGACTTCTTTGTGTAATTGTTCTAAAGGAGCATAAAAGTAATGGATCGATCAAAGTTTTAGGAAAAGTCTGAGGAGATCTAGGATGTAGTTTTTAGTGTAAATCATGACTGAATTTGGACAAATTTGCTGTAACTGACCTACTTTTTTACGCCGTTTCAGTCTAAATCCAACTCTGACCTCATTTAATGAATAAATAACCTGCATGAACTTGTAGTCAACCGCTGCTCTTATTGACATCATCTTCTTTATTTGAGACTCTCTGCGTCATGATGCTCAGTGAGTCTGTATGAACCGTCCACTCCGGAGTTAATACTGTGTGTGTACAGCCACTCATTTCCCTCCAAAGCACTCTTCTCATCCGCTCCAAACAGGGTACTCATCCATCCTGGCCAAACTGCGTCACTGTCTCAGAGTCTGATTGAATAGTTGTCCTCTCTGCATTATGACTATTATCTCCTGTTACAGCGACAATAGCAGATGAAGTTCAAGAGTAATGAGACAAAGAGATTTGCCTCCTCTCCGAACTCATTGTACGAGCTCCGGCTCTGCTTGTTCTAGCTGCAGACGGTTCCTATGGAAATAGATGCAAGAACATATAAGCTTGGGGTATTGTATTGCATGTATTAATATGTTATTATGTAAGCTGTGTCCTTCTGTGCAGAGTTGTATATAGCACAGCTAACACAAGTGAACGCTGCTTAGTCTGGACACTGATGGATGCTCTAATGTGCTGACCTGAGTGACCTGTGCCATATGTGCAGCGGTTTAGCATATTCTTTCTCCCCTGCGACACGTCGATGTATGTATACGGCCTGTAAAAATACATTAACACCATGAAAACGTACATGCGTGCCTCCAAGTGCTTGCTTTTTTAACATGTGTCATCTTATCCTACTTGCAACAGCCGAAGTGTGTCGACAGACTTTCTTGTGCGCGGACATACGTGATCACCACATGGAAAAGGAAGAGACAGCGTGCCAAGTTACCGATGTCTGGCAAGAGGACAATTTGGCTCAGGAGCGAGCAGGAAGCAGTAGTGCCTGCTTCAGTGGGTACACACCCGGTGGTGGGGAGAACCCTTCCATGAATGTAAGAGAGGATATTGAATAAGAGCATTCATAAAAACGGACACAAAGCTCAGAGTTGAATGAATACACCCATCGTTCTTCCTGCTAACGCAGAGGATAAAAACCGCCAAGTCACCATGTCCGGGGCCACCTTCTCCTCCACCTGACATCCAACCACCACAACAGTGCGCCAGAAATGCCAACCTGTCTAGTCCACTACATCTCAGTCTGGTGTATTCTCAGCCCTCCATATCAGCTGCAGAGTTCTGCCATCGTCCGCTCTGCCAACTATGCCATCCTGTCTGCCGAAGCTCCACCAAAATTGTCCTTCTGCTGCAACCGAACTCAGAGCCAGTCTGAGAGCGTGCCAGCCGCTCCAACCTGTCACCGCCACTCCAAACCAGAAGATAACCTGCTGGGAAGCCAATATACAAGGAGATCCAGTCCAAGAAGAGATAGCCATCATGAGATTGAAAACCAAACTCAGTACTTTTTAACAAGTAACTGCTCCATTTCACTCCAAACTTATCCAAACTCGGATGTTTTATCACCGTATAGCAGCAGATTCCATAATGGGACCACAGTCTTACATAAACTGGTTGAGTAGCTTGGTTCGTGTTTGTCAGTGATGAGCACCATCATACTCAGTCACATTTAGAGGACTCACTCTAACCTGGTTCTAGTGGAGGCATAATTTCTGAGTGCCCTTGAACCTCCAAACAGCACTTGTAGGTGCCAGGCTGTAAAACATGTCCTGCTGCCTTGTTAATGGTGGCAGGTGAAGCTGCCACAAACACAGCCAAATCCCCACACCGAGAGCCAGGAGTGAAACTCAAGACAAGCTTCACCTCAGAAGAAAACTTTTTCTTTTCTAGAGTCTAGCTAACGTATGCCGACCAAAATATTTGAAGAGTGGAAGATTTTTCTTCTTATATATTAGGGCAATTTAAGGAAGATTTACCTCAACAGTGGTGCATAACTTTCTTTCACACAAAACATGACTCAGTTCTACATGAGCAGGCATACATCTGAATGAAACTGAAAAAAGGTAAGAGTGAATGTTATGGTTTTTATGAATGATATAAACAGTATAGCCAAGATAAGCTCTATTTTAATGCAAGCATGCCTGTATGGATCTATGTATGCCTGTTCTCATGTATGTTTGCATGTATGTATTAATGCATGCAAATATGCATGTATGTATGTATGTATGCATGTGTGTGTGTGTGTGTATGTATGTATGTGTGTGTATGTGTGTATGTATGTATGTCTGTATGTGTGTATATGTATGTATTTTTGTGTATGTATGTATGAAAATATGTATGTGTATATGTATGAATGTATGTGTGTGTATGTATGTATGTGTTTATGCATGTATGTACGTATGTATGTATGTATGTGTGTGTGTGTGTATGTTGATGTGCATTTGTCTGCATGTATGTGTGTTTGCACAGTATTAAATATGTATGCATGTATACTGTATATCTTGTATGTGTATATGTACGTGTGTGTTTGCATGCATGCGTATGTTGCATGTATGTACATTTGGACAGCATTACATATGTATGTATGTATGTGTGTATGAATGTATATATGTTTGTTTGTCTACATGTATGTTTATTTGCACAGCATAACATATGCATAGTTGTATGCATGCATATATGTATGTATATGGGTATGTATGTACCGTTTATGTGTTTGTATGTATGGATGTTTCCGTATTTGTACATTTGCACATGATAATATATGTATGCATGTTTGTAAGTTTGTTTGCGTGTATGTGTATTTGCATGTATGTTTGCACATATGTATGTATATACATACATAATTATATATCTCTATCTATCTATCTATCTATCTATCTATCTATCTATCTATCTATCTATCTATCTATCTATCTATCTATCTATATTTTATCCTTGTGCATGTCAAATAGCAAGTGCCAAGAAAGCACAGGACAGGCTCCAAAATATCAGCACTTGCCAGTACTTGATGTGTGAGATCAGGCAACAAATTACAGAATATTTCCAAAAAATAACAATTACAGAGAAATAAAACCTTTTTGTTTGATAATCAATTATTGTATCGCCAAACGCAAACAGCAGCCAAGCCAGCAGTGAGGCCAAATTGCAGCGTTTTGTGATTTTACTCCTTCCTGTCC
Organism: Xyrichtys novacula; assembly: GCA_962446985.1. Lineage (NCBI taxonomy): Eukaryota > Metazoa > Chordata > Actinopteri > Labriformes > Labridae > Xyrichtys > Xyrichtys novacula. The sequence continues at coordinate 6,840,801 of OY660881.1, read as the reverse complement.
CATTCAACATGTCAGACTACACTGCAAATAAGGAGGCAGAATTCTTTATTTTTAAATGGATGACGGTAAGAGCAGAAAAGATAGTTTTCTGACTATTCCTCCAGCTCACACACGAACTGGTTCGAGACTGTGTGCAGGATTTAACCCGTAAAACCACGGCTACCACTGCCTTGCTAAAAATCTCTTGTGGTCATGTTTACCGACTGCACAGCTCTTCCTCTGGGCATTTTTAACCAACTGGAGCAACCGCAGCCTTTGATTTTATTTTTACTTTTGCATCATTTAGGCCGGTGCAGCTGTTTGCTAACGTGTTTGGCTGCAAGTGTCAGCATGTTTTACTGACTTGCATATAAGTATGGCTGTTAGATGTTTGTGATATCTGCTTTAGGCACATCCATACATAAACTTGTTGTATTGAATAGTGAATGTAAAAATAGCTCCTAACATCTATAAGTCACCTCTTGGTTAGCCTCAACACACCAATATTTGCATGTAATAAATTAAGGATTTAATGTTTCGGATCAAGGAGAGTGTTTATATTTATATATGTATAAATGCTTCACTGATGCACATATTTTACTTTTATCTAGTCGAGCATAGATTATACGTCAGACCCTCAGGCCTTCAATCCATCAGTCTCACCGAACCCCACACACACAATAACCGTTCAGACAGAGAGGCCATGTGGTCTGGCAGCAGGCCGGCAACATGAGGTGAGTCCATAGGGAGACAGGAGATCCCTCTGATACCTTATACTGACCCGCTGTGTGTTTGTGTGTGTACGTATGTGTGTGTTGAAAGTGTCCAGAGAGGAATAGAGACATCTGTGGAGGAGTGAACGGGTCAATGAGTAGAATGAAGGGCCTTTGTGTTTATAAGAGCAGTACACATGTGGACATCACATGGTAGATTCCGCTCATTGGTTACGCAATAGGTCGCAAATATTGTCACATATACACATAAAAGTCGACAATGCACACATAAATATCACTGTGTGCCTGGTCCAGCTTTGGCCTCGTAGTAAAGAAGACACAAGAGCATATTTATGAAGCATGATCTATTAGCTGAATATCTGTTTCTGTGAGGATTTACAACAAATGATTAGTTTTCATCAGATTCAAACGAAAATGAGAATTTCAATCATGAATTTTTAAACGCAGAGCTAAAAACTTAGAGTGTTTACAGAGGGATTTCAAAGCGTGACAGCTCCCATATGTTTGGGCCTTCTTGGGTTCACATGAGGACAAAATATCCAACTTTCCAAACTCTTGTACTCAAGTGCTCAAACCAAAGCAGTGATTGCATGTTGTGGTTATTTGTTTGATCTGTTTAATGATATTTGCTGATCCTTAAAGTTGGAAATGTGACTCAAAAGAGGAGTCGCTGACACAAATTTCAATTCTTCAGGATGTCAAATCTAGGGCTGGGCGATATGGCAACCTCGATAACAAAAAATGGACGATAACTACTCCCTAAGCTGCTCACCCCCTCGCATATTAACTTCTTCTATTTCAGCCGCTACAACTTTCGAACCGTCCTCCATCTCCTCACCTGTCTTTCCCTCTTTGTTACAGACTGGATGGGGTGGAGTCACGTCTCTCATAGCCTACCTACACACATCCAAAACCTCCTTTTATTGATTTATCTATTTTGACTCCAAATATACCAATATGGGCAGAATGATGTCGGTTATTGTCGTAAATTTCGGTATTGGTAAATTTTCAGTTTATTGCCCAGCCCTAGTTGAAGCTACAGAAAATTCCTTTGAGCCTAATGGAAACAAAGAAATCTAACAAAATCAGAACTTTTTAAACACAATAACAATCAGAAAGAGATAAAAATTAGATGAATTGTTCCCCACTGTAAACAGATATCATCTATTTAAGTTGCAAGAACTGATGACATAAGGTTCCTGCCACCTACCTATGAGTATAACCCTTAAATAATCCATGAAAGCATCACTTTCTCCCCTTAAGCTGGTTCTGCTGCCTCATATCTTACTCACACTCATCACTTTTTTGACGTTTAACCTCTTAGGTAAAACTCAGCGTGTTACAAACAGAGAGGCAAATAGAAACTGGACACAGCAGGCTGTAAACCGCTGCAGTTAATTACACCTTTTTGTGTCTTACACTCTGTTTTCACAAGAGCTGTGTTGATGCCTGGAATATGGGTGTGATTCCCCCGCAAGTCCAGTCATGTTGAATCATGTTAAGTGTGTGTTGCAGCCACCAGCTTCAAGGACGGACGTGTGTGAGAGTTTGTTTTGGAGGCCTGTGATTAGTTTGTGACTCTCTCTGTAGGATGTGTGCGTACATGTACAGGGAGGACCAATAAGGTTGAAGCTGCGGCACGTTAACACGTCTTTGAAGTTAATCATTTGAAGATGTTTCTTGTTGAGGCGACAAGGGAAAAAACTAGAAGGGTGATTATCGTCTATAATCATTTATTTGGATCCCCTTTGGCTGTTACTAAGACAGCAAATACGATGATCCTCAAAAGCAAACAAGACCATAAACGGCATGATTGGAGACTTTTGTGTGGGACTTTTTAAACGCAAAGCCGGAGCGAGGAGGTAGGTGTCAGTCAACCAGTAAAGGAGGCGACCCTGTTTTATGAGTTCAACATCAAATATTCCCATTTAGAGATCCATTTGACTGTCGAAAGTCTGCAGGATGATAATTTTTACTGAGTGGCACCCAAAGAGGGCGCCAAAATTGATGGAAAACCAAAGTTCATAGTAGAAGCTTTAATTTTTTAACTGATTCAAAAAATAATACATGAACCTTAAGTTTGGATTTAATGCTGGGTTCCAGTTGTACTCGAAAGTCGGAATTTCTGAGCTCAGAGTCAGAAATTCAACTGAAACGCCCCCTGAAGTCGGATTTCTGACCTGGAAAGTCAGACGTTCCTCACCAACCCAACTTGACGACAACGTCATAATCCAAAATGGCAGCGCAGTGCATCAACAGTAATGGGTAACAGTAAAAGCTTGCGTAATGTTTTATTTATTTGCACTTGTGTTTTGTTTTTGTGAAATTAAATAAGTGGTAAATGTTGTACTGCCCAACGTCTAAGTGTGAACACGGTGCTACGGTGTTTGTAAGAGTAAAATACTGGGTTAAGCGTTGTTTACAACTGGTATAGCTAACAGCAGCTATACCAACTGATAACGGCCAACGGCGGCTGACAATTGTTAACGGCTAACAGTTGGTGTCCATCTCGGTTTCCGACTTGTTTACTTTAACGCTGTCAACTCGAGTGCAACACCACTCCCAGCTCCGACATCTGACTTCCGAGGTAACAGGAACGCAGCATGAAATTCAAGTGTAAGAAATGGGAAATGCATAAAGCAAAAAGTTATTTACATGAATAAAGGTGAATGTGACCTTTGTAAGAGATGAGAGCTTGTAAAAAGTAATCAAAGTGAGATCTCATATCATGATTTTACAAGAGACGGTTGCCATCTCCTCCTTCTCCTCTGCCATCTCTGTTTGTTTTTCGAACATCTGTCTTCACATCAGCCAGAACAGGCCTGATCAGTGGCTATCTCTCCACTAATAAAATGCCCTCAGATGAGAGGGAAAAAGCCTTAAAAGCATTTCTCCAGATAATACAGGAGCTGTTTTAACCCCAAGGTCTCCTCCAGTCTCATTTTTCCAAACCAAAATAAAAAATATAGAGAGAGAGAATCCTAAGGGGTCTGAGCAAAAAGAAGAAATCTACAAAATAATAAAGATTGTAAAAGGAAAATAAAACTGCATCACAGGTTTATGATTTGCATCTGTTAACACGATTTCTGTCAGTTTCAGAGGAAAGATGGATTAAAGCGACAAAACCTAAAGATAAGAAAGGCTCTCAGTCTGAATCTTGAATTTCAGGTTATCACACGTAACCGCAGGAAGGATTTTGCAACATCATAAATAGTTTTACGGCCAATCATGCGTCTTCTCTGGAACTTGCACAAGTGTTACATGGAAAATTGAAGAACGGGCAAACAGCATTTTACCGTCAGTTAAACAATAGCACAATTAAACAAAATTGATGTGTTCATTGGAAATATATACGGGGTTATAGACAGATTTTCCCGTCCAGTAGACTCACTTCATCACTACTCCAGATAGATAACAGCTTGTGGTGGCGCTGATATAAATCAGGGTTACATGACCAAAAGCTGAAGAAGCATTTTAAGAAGAAGAAAGCAGGAGGCTAATTTCTGAGAGTGGTGTTATGAGATATTATCACATTTCAAACCAGAAGGAAGAAAGAAAAAGGTGTCTCAATTTTTAACTCAGATAAGAAGAAAAGAGGAGCATATATGCAGATATTATGGCATTTTGATGAACTACTACTGCTGTGTCACCCACCACTATCTAGAGCTTCTGCCATTATGCTCTGACACAGTACACACATGCAAACAAACAGATGATGAACAGCACCTTATTGAACAACATGATTTGGAGGTTTTTTGACCAAGAGAAAAGAGAATGAGTCATGTGTTTGCTGAATCTGGTTAAACTGATGGATTTCTACGTTACTGTAACAAAGCCTAACCTTTACAAAAGACCGAAGCTGGGGTAACATCAGCCACACTCTGTAAACTAGACTGTGATCCTGTGATTACTCTGATCGATAAACTTTGCTCAATTTGAACTTTTTCTAGTATTTTCTCATCTGAAGACATTAAATTTCCAATTATATGACAGTGAAAATAGTCTTCTGTGAACCGAAGTGGGAGAATAATTGACTGCTTCATTTCAGCTCTGTATGTTGGGGTCTAACCCCCAGTTTCCATCGCATCCAGAATGGCTACGAAAAGACCGTATCCACAGATCATAGCTGATTGTAACCATTCAAGTTAATGTGCTGCTGTTCTGGATCGGAGCCGTTTGGGATACTGTGGAAATCCCGGATAACAGACGTAGGGGTCTTAAAAATAAAAGCATAGTTTGACCAGGCATGTGGTATACTAACCCAGACTCGAGACAGAAAAAATACCAAAATAAAAGCATAAATGTCTCATGTAATTTAATGTCAGAAAAAACACATTATACTTTTCCCACCATGTTTCTTCTAGACTTTGCATCAGCTTTATATAAATCTTTGCACTCACTACCCCTCATCTAATAAAACTGTCAGTAAGATCAAACTTTTACTTCTTTCTCAGCAAAATAAACCGTTAAATTTATCTTTTCTTAGCTTTAAGATACTGTATAAACATGAAACATTTCACGCTTCATTACAAAAGATGCTCCCACATGCAGTTTTAGTACACCAAACTATAAAAACTTTACAGACATGGTGGCATAATGATGTGTTACACAAATATTTTTCCTTTTTTTTTTTTTTGAGGGAAAGTTCGACCCAAAACAATAAAGAGCGAGCCCAATTATTCGAGTCCGGTTCTCAAAAAGATGTGAGAATGAGGCCATGTGTTCGAGTCAGGAAGTGCGTTAGCATTCCTGAGGGGAGGAATAACAGGTGCAGCAGCGAGACCAGTTGGTCAGCAGAAATAATCCAAACACATCTGCCTAGCTGCACACAAGAAAGAAAGCCCCGCAGAGGAGGGCGGAGGTTTCAGTTAGCCGATTTCAATCATCTTCTGCAAAGTGGTTCTGTAAGTTTGGAGTGAGAGAGTAAGGGCTGGAGAGGAGAAGGAGGAGGAGAAGGAGGAGGAGGAGGGGAATACTGTGGTTTAAAAGGGGAAAAAAACGGGGATGAAGAGAGTGAAGCTCCAGAGGGACACAGAAAAATAAGAGTTAATAGAGAGGGTGTGAAATAATAAGAGTGGCTTAAGTGGAGGAGCAGAGAGAATTACTGCACTGAAAGGTTGTGAGGGCTGTAAAACAAAGAGCCACCTTTAAAAAGATGAATATGAACCAGAACATTATTATACAATAAGCCAGCGCATTCCCAGTAATTAGGAAGGAATTTCTTACATGTGGCTCTCTCTGACGTCAATCCTGTACCTTCCCAGAGTTTGCTTTCTCTTCCCCGGCGCTGTGAATGTTTAGCGTTAGACTGCTTTTGGCAAAGCTCCTGGACCTGGGAAGGTTTGGGGGGGGAGGGAAGGAGGGGGAGAGGGGGGTTTCTGTGCTTGTTTAAAAAGCAAGCAAGGATGAGCATGGTAACCTCAGTTCAAGTATTTGGCTCTCCTGTGATTCTGCTCTGTGTTTATGTGTGTGTTGGCTACTGCCACATCAGAGGAGCTGAGAGGTTTGAAAAATGGGAGAGGGTTCGGAGCAAAGTGTTGAAAAGTCAGGGAACTTTAGTGACACCTCTACAGGCAGATCTGGACTGGACTAAACGGGTGTGTACCGGGTCATTTACAGAACGATAACCTTAGCAACAGCTGTGTGTTAGCACTGAGACTTTTTTTTTTTAAAGTGCTCGATCAGGGTTAGATTTAAAAAGTGAAGGAATGCTGGTGTGTGTTCATCTGCAAATCTGGCAAAGTCCAAGTTTAACTTCTTAGAACAGTATCTGGGTCACTGGGCTCAATCCTTCAGCTGAGGTCTGATTACGTGAGATTTGATAAATGTCCAAACAGAGCAACAATCCTCTTGAAATACATTCAGAATATCTCTATCTGAATCTTTAAGGTACTTTTGAAACATTTTCTACATGCAAGACTTTTTGACATCTCAGATATTTGCAAATTCTCAGGTAGAGTGAAACTAAAACACGAGTTAAAAGACACTTAAACGTGTCAACCTGATTGGTTGTGAGGCGGACGCTGCTCCCCCGTGTTGTGAGGCACACTCCACATCCTTGAATAACGTTTACGAGCCCAGACAAAGTTAGCGTGCTACATTATCGGACAGTAGAAACCAACCAGAAAGTACGGAAAATTGTCTGAATCCTCCTTTGGCCATGACTGCCAACACAAGCAAGAAAACGAAGTAAATACTGGAGACTCTGGTGGAATAACGGGCGCTTAAAAAGGAGGTAGACCGGACAAGAGCTAAAAAGCCGGGTCAACACCGCAATGCAGCATTTGGGGGACGCTTTGTCATCTTACTGACCCTGTAATCTTTCTGCTGGACAGGTAAGCCGCTTTAACGAAGTAAGACAAGTGTCTGTAACAGAAGAGTTTACATTCAAGATTTCTCCCAAAAACTGGCTCTTCCTCAGACCCTGCCTACCCCACCTTTAACAGGACTAGACCTTTCTCTTTAGGCCCTCTAGCTCGCTCTCTGTCACATGACCATAAAGCGCAGTGAAAGGTAGAGATTGGAGGCTCATACTAACCGATCTAAAACCAGTATGAAAAGTCAAGAATGTCAGGCTGATGATTATTGTTTATGTAATATTGGATTGAGAGCAGCAATAGTTGATAGTAATGTCAGCTAAGAGGCAGAGGCCACCTTTCAGTTGACGTCATTACACTGTGCCTCAGCGGGCTTTACTGATCATTTAACCCATATTTCTGAGAAATGGAAGATCATCCTGGTCTAATTCAACTGTGCAACAAAAAGGCATTTGATATTGATTCATTTTAAAGAGGATGTATCTGTGTGCATGTATATGATGTTAGCTAAACACTAAGAGACCTTGAAGGGCCTGGATTTGATGCGGCACAGTGGCATTTCAATGCTCAAAAATGACATTTACATGGCTGCTGAGGCTAACTTTGGACCAGAAGCTCAACAAATCAAAAAAAGAACATGTTTCAGGATGATGAGATGTGCCAGTAAACTCTGAGCCGCACATTAACTTGATGACAGTCCTTTGACAGAGTTCAGGCGGCTCTGCGGCAATAAGCTGAAACAGGTTCTCAGGGACATTATACACAGCAGCCATCTGCTTTGCACTGGGATCTGTGTGGATGTGAAACTAAGACAATAGCAGAGAGATATCAGAGTGAGAGGAGAGTGTGTGCTTCTGTGTGTTTGTGTGTATGTGTGTGTGGAGTCAGCCTGCGTCCACCAGCACGTCCTAACCAGAGGCTTATCTGTAATAACACTGATTCATTCAGGTTTTAGTGGGAGTTTACGGTGAGATTACCAATGATTTGATGCTGAGTGGATTTCATAGGCATTATCATTATGGTTAGCATTATTATTATTATTAATAATGGCATTAATATTGTTCTCTGCATGATTATTTTCCAAGTGTGCATCCATTGTCACATTGCAGACCTAGGAAAAACAGCACAATGATACAATTTTGACTCAAATTACGTAAAAAAGATGATTTTTTATGTCTTTTTTTACTTCACTACAGACTGAGACACCTACAAGCAGTTTCCCTGATAACCAGAGCGTTCTTGTATCCATCCTCCCTCTCTCCCAAATGTCTATGGGAACATGCCAAATGTGGGGATACTTGCTTTGGGCTTAGTTTATTTGTTTTTCCCCCTCTCTACGTGCCTGCTGCAGGTTTGCATGAGCTCCTCCGTTGAGCCTTGTGTGTGGATTCGTAGTTCCCATGCCATCTGATGTCAACAAGCTCCTTCAGTAACACTAATCCACTCAAAAAAAACTCCCCTATATCAGTCAGCGGCGGCAGCAATCTGAAGCCGAGCCAAGTCTCACACAAGTGTTGTTTAAAACTCAAGAAATCACCTCATAAATAAATGTGATTAGCATAATACTGACAGACTCTGCTGTCCGTCACTGCCAGAGTCAGAAAGTTTAATGGATTAAGAAAAATGTGCCACAACCAAAGTGAGATTTACAGATGATTGTCCCGTATGGTGTAGAAAACAATAAATTCTGAGTCAGATTGTCAGCCCGCTATATTGATAATACTGCAACTTGAGCTGTAATCTACCAAAGAAATTCTTGGTTGACTAAAACCCTGAAATTTTCGACCAAAAATCGAAACACGATGAAAGTTGAAACGCTCCAAATAAATAAATATTAAGCAAACCACCGGACGTTGATTAACATGGACGCTCTTCAATCCTCCTGTCCCCTGCATAGGATTTTTTTTATGTAGGATCGTAAGGGAAGGTCCCGCCCTCCTTTGCCTCTGATTGGCTAGAATTGCTGGGGTCCGATTGGAACGTCATCATCTGTCAGGTTAGGATTAGGATTAGGGTTAGGGTTAGGGTTAGGAGACTCAGAATTGGGATAATGTTCTGTAACCTTCTGTCTGATGTACAGAGCCGACAGCCTGCGCTCGGCTTGAGCATGTGATGACGTTTCACAGCCAATCAAAGGTGGAGGAGGCGGGACCTTGCCCTCCCATCCTACGAAAAAATATCACATCCCGGGTGTCCATTTTGGTTTGGGTGAATCCAAAATGGCGAAAACAAAGGGGGGTGTTCTGAGACTGGTTGTTACCAGTGAAATGGGGTTGCTCTAAAAACACCCCCATTAGCACTTGGTACGTCCCTCCTGATGAAATTAACCATGGACTGTAAATTAAAGCGGAAAAAAATCGAGTCGACCAATCAGAATTGAAGTCGATTCAGCACGTATCGACCAATAAGTCAACCAGTCTACCAGTCGGACAAGGACTATATAGACCTTAACAGATCTTTGTCGCGAAATTTAGCGACTTTTCAGACCCCCCTAGCAACTTATTTTCAAAAAAAGCGCCTAATGACAAATCTAGCGACTTTTTCTGGAGTTTAGAGACCCCAACATAAACGCAGGAATAGATGTTACTCTTCTCAACAGGTAGCCGGTAGGCATCAAAAACACAGACACAGACACTCAGACACCCTGCGGAAGACTCCTCCTCCTCCTATCGGGTTGGGAAGGTCTGTGGGTTCGACTAAGAAATTATGCAAATTAGACGATGACGTCATCTAGCGACTTTTATAACAGCCACTTGTGACTTTGCTTACTGAGGAGTTGGCAACACAGGCCAGTAATCAGTGTTATAATAAATGAAAGAGGAGAGATGCAGAAAAAGAGAGAGATCGCACAATGGCGTGATATGACTGTACTTTCTGCCACATTACGATGAAATACTCTTTTGTTGTTGAAATGGTCTGTATCAACCATCATGAAGAACTCCATCTTACATGAAATTCACCGATCGCAGGTAAGTGCAACTCTGCAAACTTGAGTGCATTCTCCACTTTTCCTCTCGTCCCCGCACAAAGAAGCTGAAATAGCTCCTTTTTACGTGGTTTCAAAAGTGGCTGGTGCATTTCTTCACTTCTTTCACCCTGACAGACACTATTCTGCTGTTTGGTTCTTCATCGGCCAGGTAACTACAGTTCATCTTAGCCTCATTCAGAGCCGACAGTGACAAATGAAGATATTTATATTTCAGCATTGCATGTAGTGTCATATAAAAATCCTTCTTGGTCATTAAAGTTTAATGGCGAAGAAATGTTCAAATTTAGAGCGTGAATATTGTTTGAATCAAAATTATTCAGACTACACTTCATCCTCTACTGTCTAATCTGTTAGATATTTTCTCCGCTCAGATAGCTCAGCTTAAAACAACCCTTCAAGGTCAATCTCTTCACTCATCTCCAACAGTAAGCAGGCCATTAGGCAGCTCATCTTTCCTTAAACTGCTGGGATATTTGGGAAGCCAGCGCTGGGGAGGGCCGGGCTGAGATGACAGAACTATCAACACGGGCCTCCGACAAGGCAGAGCACTGCCATTACTTTCATGTGAGAGGATGGGTTAATTATAAGATTTGGTTTCTAATATGGAGCCTGTCAGAGGAAGTGCAGAGCTTATAACCGGTAATTAGACATAAATCGTTTGACTGAAGCAAATGTAGGGATGTGAAGAAGGGGGTGGGGTTAAGTGAGATCAAGCTTTGTCTGTGGTAGAGGGGAGAATATATCATCCTCTGGAAAAAACAAACTGTGAGCTTTGGAGGTCTTATCAGTTCTCCAGGAGGGGATTAGGACCAAAAGTGTGTGTACTTGACTGTGTTTTAAAGAGAGTCATTAAAAGTGTGGTTTATTAAAGCTCCAGTGGGGAGTTTTTCTAAGTTAAACCACAGACTGAAATAAACAGTAATGTGCGAAGGAAATTCACAGTAAAAAGACAACAGGAGAAGGTTTCTCGTCTTTCACAAGGATGAGATAAAATCGTTATAAGGGTTACCACTGAGTCCACAGGGGGCGCCAAAGTTGGCACAGACAGGAGCTTTAAATTGACACAATCTTAAACATTTCCTAACCATACTTTTGCGTCATTTCTTACACTGTTTGGTCATGTTTTGCTTCTTACAGGCTCTTGGGGCCTAATAAGCAAATCTATCCAATAAATTTTTACTTAACATTTCTAACAATTACAGGTGGATCGCAGTTTAAAAACAAACTCAAGACAAACTTTTTTTAGTGAATTTCGTTTGACTGTTTTAGCATTTATCTCTGTCTAGTTTTAATGTCAGGATTGTCTTTTATTGAGCTATTTTGGTGCTCTTATTTCAGTCTCTTTTACTTTTGTTTTTATTTCATTGTACTTATTTCTTAAATTTCATTCTATGTTACTTTGTCTTTAGATTTTATGCTAAACTCCAGTGTTTCCTCATCTTGAATTTTTAAGATGGCGTTCCCTCAGTGCGTATATTCCTGTTTTTACTTAATGAAGCCTTTTTCAAGATAATGCATGTTAAAACTTGTTTCTGTTATGTTTGGATTGAGGGGTGAGGGTGAGAGAACCGGGATGGGGCAGGGTAGAGTTGGGTATTCTTTGTTTCTTTTATTCTTCCTCTATGTAAAACACTTAGTTCTACATTGTTTAGTATGAAAAGTGCTATACAAATAAAGGTGACTGATTGATCATGAAATGTGGTAAAGCCAGGAAGATAAATTCATTAGCTTTGGCTACCTAATCCGTGTATCATTCATTCATTCATTTTCAAAATAAAGCCAAAAATGAAAAAAACGAGAGAACAAATTGTTTTCTAACATTCGTCTCTAAAATGAAAATGAAATAACAGATAACGGCTCATTTTCCAATTTCCGTTTTCTTCAGCTCAAATGAAAATTGAATAAATGGATCACAACAGTTTTAACTGATTTAGACTTTTTTGTCTGCAGACACTTTCGTGACCTGGAAGTGAACCTTACCCAGATGTCAAGTGAACAAGAAACGGGCTTTGGCGGTATGGCTGGACTCGAGAAGTATGATCGATTGATACACGGATTCTACCTCCAGACATTTTAATTAAATTAGCATGAAGTGCATGTACTTTAATTTTATTTAAATAACTTTGCTCATCTTTAACTTTCAGTTTAATCCTGTGAAAAGATACTATAGGACTAAGATGTCCTGAAATTGTCCAGAGATGTTGGTGAATGGACTGTGTTTTTGTAACACTTTCGCTACTCTCACCCAAATGTGTTAACTAATCCCATTTACACATCACTAGTGTCTTGCCCAAGGACGCTTCAGCATGCAGACGCAGGATTTTACCAGTGAGAGACGAGCCTCTCTACCTCTGAGTCAGAGCTGCCCCCGAATCACAAGGACTTCATGTGTAAAGGGATTTTAGTAATCATAAAAGAGCTCACATTACCACCTGCATTGTTTGGCCTGAAGTGAGTTTTCCAGAGAACTTTTTATGACGTAAAACTTGAAATCTTTTTATCTCTGTGTGCGCAGTATAAAACCAAACACATCAAGTCTTACCTTGCAGACTTTCGCCTAGCTCTACCAATTTTCCTCTTATTACTGATAACACAGCCCGCAAATGTTCGGCTCCATTTTATTCTTCAAAGAAATCCATCCAAGCAGTCGTGTCCGATGTTTCATTAAGTGTTCACATACTGGCCTTATGAAACATCAGTGAGAACTCTGCTGAAAGCCTCAGTGAGCAGCCGAGCCCGCTGCAGATTTTAAGTGGTTGAGATGACAGTGAGATGACACACAGGCGACGAAATGTCAGGATGTGAGTCACGCTAATGAAGCCGCCACTGAATAAAGGTAGAATAAACCCCTCTGGAACACTCTCACACTAACTGATATATTAACAGTATGACTAAACACGCCACAATTACGCCCTTTGACTGCTGGTTTTTTAAAGCACCATTTCATGAAGTGTCAGTCATGACAGCTTCACTATTCACATAAAAAGAGGGGGGAAATGAAAGAGCGGTGACTGTGCTTACCCTGGACAACTATACACGGAGTATATCAGCCTACACCAACACGTACACACAAACACACTCCCACAGTCGTTCGCTCTCTTTGATTGGCTCAGCCTTTACACCAATTTTCTCCCTCTAATTACAATTAAAATAGTCACGCTTGTTTTCATGCAGCATAAGCACACCAGAGCAGAGCTGAGAATGGCTCGCTTGTTTATTGTCGTCGCGCTGACAAAGGGCCTTCAATAACGGAGGCCTATGTTCGGCCTTGACCTTCTCTCTAGCCAGATTATTAGCAGATTGCTTCCACATGCCATTTTGGAGCTAAAAGGTTGTTGGTTCAAACCCCGGTATGTATACGTCATCCTTGAAATGCCCATGAATTAAGATAACTAAAAAGTGTGCTTGAGAGATTACCTGAAAAAGTCGTGTCAAACGGATCCAGCACTGACATTTGTTTTTGAAAAACCACCGAGCTTAGGACAGGTCAAACACGACAACCTTTAAGTGCCTCAGCTTCTGCAGAAGAGTGTCCCCATCTGACTCTAAATGTCAAGAAAATGATGGTGACTCATGCTTTTTATGCTCCAAATGAACTCTTTTATAAGTTTGTTTGAAAACGCTGTTTTTGTCTCTGGTGCCGTCTTTTAAAAGTGACTGTTTCTGTAAAGAAGGTTGCAATGAAATAGGGGATTCATTTGAAGAATTTGATTCAATTCAGTTGAGATTCAGATTCAACATCGAATTCTAAAGGTCTAAAACCTGACTGTTTCTTCTGGCTGCCCTGGATGAGGAAAAGGACGGCAGCCCTGCAGGTGCAGCTGTAGACCGAGTCGAAGGATTTGTTCCAAGCATCAGTCAGTCAAAGTTTCTGCAGGTACTTTGTTTTGATTTGATGCAGCGTGTAATGCAGGTGTGCTTGGTGATGGAGGTAATGTTCCCCCTTAATGAGAGAGATTATTTTGCAACGTAAAGTGCATTTCAGCTCACAGTTTGGGCGTCGTTGCACGTTCAGCCATCATCATGGGCAACTAAACCCTTTAAAATTCATCTTTCAGTACTTTCCCACTGAGCATTTTTTGGTCTAAAAGAAGTCTAATAAATGTCTAAATGTAGACTAGACAACCGGTCTAAAATCAGGCTACCACAGGTCTGAAAATGAAAGTTTTTTAGGCGTCTCAATTTAGACCAAGTTTAGACAAAGTCTAAATCTGGGCTACATCTATACTACACTGTGTATTTCTCAACAGCTATCATTATTATTTTGGTTAAAAACTTGGAGATCAGTTATGCAACTCACACTTGCTTTTTCAAATACATAGTTATCGAGTAATGGGTTAAAAAAGACGTCTAAATTCTGTCTAAAAATATACAGAATCTAGACAGTTGAAATCAGGTCTAAAAATAAACTAGATGTCTATTGCTCAGTGGGTTTATACCATTGATTTGATAGTGTTACTTCACAAGACCCTTGAGACCCAATCGCAGACTCGATAAACTCAAACATTATTGATTTTCAGGTTTCCGGGTGTTCTATGGGCCCGGTTACCAAGCCCCATCCTGATCTGTAGAGTGGGTAGAAGGGACCCTTGATGATGCTGGTGGCCCTGTGAGTACAACACTGCAGGTACATCACACGGGATAAGTCGGACTAATTCTGCAAAAATCGTAAGGTGAACATGTGCTAGGGCTGGCCGATAAACTGAAAGTTTACTGATACTGAAATTTACAACAATAACCAAAGTCATTTTGCCCGTGTCAATATATTCGGAGTCAAAAAAATAAATATATAAAATTTGGTTTTGGATGTGTGTAGGTAGGTTATGGTCTCATGTCCCTTTAAGACACTGTCCTACGTCAGAGACATGACTCCACCCCATCCAGTCTGTAACAAAGAGGGAAAGACAGGTGAGGAGATGGAGGACGGTTCATAAGTTGTAGCGGCTGAAGTAGACGAAGTTAATGTGGGAGGGGATGAGCAGCTTGTGGAGTAGTTATCGTTAACCTAACGTTTTGTGATATTGATTTGAAGCCATATCGCCCAGCCCCAACATGTGCAAACCAAAATTAGAAATATCAACAGCCCGACTAATGACTTTTTCTTAGAAATAGAAACCAAATCCAGTCTCTGCTTTATTTGCCCTTTTAAAATGACACTAATGATCAGATGTCTAATCTATTTATACTGTAAATGACGTACTAACAGTGACTAACAGTTACTATGAGACTTCTGACAAAATAAGACATCGCCTCGGGCTCTGAGGCTCCCTGCTTGATCTCCCCAGTGCGCCTCAGCGTTATCTGGATTCTGTGAATGTCACATGGCGGCGCGTTCGATAAGTGTGGAAATGAAAAGGTGCTGACTTATCCGACGACGACAACAACAGCACTTGAAACATCACCAGTCAATTTAGTGTGAAAGTTTACAGCTTGTGATCGAGGTTTCAGCTTTTTATGCACGATAATGACGTCCTCGGGGAAATTCTGTTTACTCGCCTCGGCCCTGCTGACAGTCATTCCACAGGAGTAAAGTCCACGATCGAAAACAGCAACAACAGTGTGTATTAGCAGCACATTAAAGGACATTACGCTGGACACTAAGGTCGGGGTGATTACATCATTCAGGCGGTGTAATCTAGAGCTGCTTTTAGATCAGTGACAGCATCATTACAGGTTCTTTACCTTACTGGCCGCCTTGATCCTCTGGACGTAATACCGAGGACAAAACATCACTGGGCAGACCTAAAATGACACTGATTGTCCATGAAGAGGTTAGAGCAATCATCGAGGCTTATGAAATACGTTCAGAAATCACAAGCTCTATTGTTGCCATGCACGCAGGCGGTGGTCAAACACCTGCGGAGGGAGAAGTCATTCCTATTTGCGGC
Source organism: Xyrichtys novacula (assembly GCA_962446985.1). Classification (NCBI taxonomy): domain Eukaryota; kingdom Metazoa; phylum Chordata; class Actinopteri; order Labriformes; family Labridae; genus Xyrichtys; species Xyrichtys novacula. Next base: position 6,824,894 of record OY660881.1, on the reverse strand, counting down.
ATAAAGAGATGACCGACTTCTGTAACGCACGTACGTATGATGCAGATAATACCGCCTTTGATTGAAAAGCGTCGTCGCAAACGGCGCTGTAGATTTCCCACTTCTGACTTTGAACTCTGCTGTGGTTTGTTTACTCGTGTTTTGGCATGAGGCTGCTGTGTGTCTGCTGTAGACAAAAGGGGGATAGGGGCCCCATTAGATCCGTGCTTGCGACAGAAAGTCCTCTGTTCCCTCGGTGAATGTGTGAATACATTTGCGCGAGGAAAACACTTGAGGGGGTGGACGACTTGTGTCTATTAATAGTGTCTATAAATAGATCAGAAACATCATCATTTTTCACTTCTCTCTGTCCACTAACAGAAAACATAAACGCCATTAAGCGTCTCTTAAAAAACCTGAGGGGATGGTTCTGGTTTGACATCAAGAAAAGGAGGAAAATGAATTCGTTTTCAGTCGTCTTTAATGGAGAATGTGAAATTGTAACGAATCCAACTTTGCCATGCATGATCCCTTTACTTCATAGCTGTCAGAAGAAGTGTATCTGATGGCCTTTTACTGCTTTTCTATGACGTGTTTGAGCATGACTTTGGCTTTTAAGCCAATATCCAGGACAAAATCAGTCATAGTGCACTTCATAAAGTCATGCATAAACAGTGTGTACATATTTAAATCAGCGCAATGCAACTTAATAGAGACAAAACTTGAGTGAAAATTGTGTAACTATAATTTTATGTGTCATGACAGAGCTGGATGTAAAGCTTATCGTGATCACAAGTGGAAAAAACTAAAATTATGGCATAGAAGGAGCCCAACTTCAGATAAAAACTTAGCCTGCAAACCTTAATAAAACAAATATCCAACTTAGTTTTTTTTTAAATAGCAATCAATAACTTGTTTTTATGTTTCAAACTGTTTCATTTTCTTGTTCAAAGCTGTTTTTTTTTTCCATAATAAGAATGTTAACAAATTCTAACCAGTCTCTGATAGTTACAATGAAATGTGCTTCGTGATCTTGACTCTTAAATGTATTATTTTGCCAAAGCTGCAGTGCTACACCTGAAACATGGACTTTGAGGTAGGGAAACATCTTAAGAGTCCTTATTTAACAGCACAGTATTTATTTCTATTGTTTAAAGGATGAACTAAAAGTCTTAAATAAGTTTAAAAAATGAAAAAAATATGCAGTAGTGCATGTAGAGGATGTCTGCTCGGTTAATCTGGTATCATTTTGATCACCTACTGTCAGCCACTGATCCCCAGTTAATGCAACAGCATTTAAACTTTAGGAGTTCCACTTTGGTTGCATGAAGCTTTTGTTTTCTTTGACATTAAAGGTGGGGTAGGCAGGATCTGAGGAAGTGTCAGTATTGGGGAGGAATCTTGAATGTAAGCACTACCCCTTCCAACCAGTTTTCCCCTCAGCTCCTCCTCTCCCCTCCCTCTCTGCTCCAACAAGCCCCGCCCACAAACGACGCTCCTGCTCGCTCATATCATTCCAATTAAATTCAGATATAATACAGATAAATACTTCACATAATTACAAATGGGGCCCAGTCAGCGTGAAAGTAAAAAGCATTGGTGCTACTGTAGATGCCAACAGACTACCAGCAAACACAATGTTTGCAGGACTCCTGAACGACACGGGGGAGCAGCATCCGCCTCACAACCAGTCAGGATGGGGGAGGCAGGGAATGTCTTTGTTTACAGTCAGAAAGAGTGGAGCGCTCTGAAATTTTAAAATGTTGACTACACAGACATAACAAAACACAGCGATATCGTTATATTACCAAATGTCATCAATAACTAATAGCTATTGACTGATATTAAAAGCTTTTTTGTATATACACCACAAAAAAAGATGCTTCTTTAACGGATTCCTGCCTACCCCACCTTTAATTTAACAAAATGATAATGAAAACATGGACTCCTCTGACTCAAAGAACTGTCTGCGAACATTCCTAAAGAGATCAAACCATGTTCCTGTGAGAGTTAGAGTAAAAAATGAACTTTTACAGTGTCAAAATTTAAATCCAGCGCAGTAGAATAAAACATACACTGATGTTGTATGTCACAGAGGGAACACAGTCGGTTTATTTCACATTGAGGAGGCATCAAATGTAACTTCCTCCTCCTTCATGTGGTTAGATAACCTCTATTAAAGGCTCTGGCAGCTTCCAGAGTCCAAGTGTCGCTTTCTGCACCCACTGTGCTTGTTACAAACTCTCCAATTGTTCCACACGCCCCTCTGAGAGCGCATCTTTGTCGGGTCAAATAAACATTCCCACGGAAGGACCAGTGTTTGCGTGTGTTACACGATGTGTCAGCATCTTCCACTGCATTTCCATGCGAGTGAAACGCTTGCTGTGTGGCTTGTCGTCGCACGGATGCTCATTAGAGTGCAATCGTGTGCAATTGACAGTGAGCCTGATAGACGCTGACACAAAGACAAAAATCAGAGTCAGGGTGGCAAGGAGGAGATGGTTCAGCATGGAATAGCCAATGCTGAGGTTTTCAGCGAGCTGCAGGAGGAGAACAGGGAGAGAGATGTGCAAAAAAGAAAAGCTACACCTCGTCTGAAAGATTTACAAAGTTTTAAAATGTCGTCTTTGCACTGTCTGAGTAAATTCACCCCTGCTTGCAGGTACAAATACAGCAAGAGCAACACCGTCAGATAAGAACAAAGCTGTTGAGATACCCACTGATTTGACAATTAAGTGTGTTGACAAGCTTACAGGTCACACCGAGTAACATTATTATTCAGCGTGTTCACACCGGCTCATTTATCCAGCCAACAGCAAATTCAATCTACAACATATCCTCGTTGTTTCATTCATCTCGAAGGCTGCTGCTCCTGAAAGGTAAAGTAATGAGCTTGCTATGTTATGCAAATGGATGACGGAAAAGTCTGGTAATTTACAAATGTAGGAGGACAACAAAAGCTCGGTTTCATGCAATTTGACTGATGATGAGTGCCGCTGAACTCGATGATCCCGCGCAGATTTCATCTGCAGGGTTTCTGGGTGCAACGATGTAAACTCCTGTAAGCTGCAGAGGACAGTGCCACAACAGCACTTAGCCGGATAATTATGTGCAACGAAGGATTTCTAGTATACTCTTTTGTGCTCGTGTTTACAGATGTTAATGTTAAGCCTTCTATGATTAGAGCCTGGAGCTCTCAGTCTGGAGAGCAGTTTAGGAGGCAGAGACACCTTCGCAACTTACACTGACCAACTGGTAAAAGCTGGTCACTGTAATCATGTTGTATCTTAAAGTCATAGAAGCTTTTGAATGTTTATTCTCTTTTTCTGGACATTAGGTACAAACTTCTTAATTGCTAAATCAGACGGCAGACTAGTCAACATTTAAGAAAACTTGGATGTAAGGTCAGCATGTTGTGAAATGCTCTAATGTCATGAGGGCACAAATGGGACCTGGAACAGTCAACACATTTACGTGCACTGAGCTCCATTAGGTGATTTAACTGAGACTGGACTACTGTCCTTGACCCAGTTTACATGCACCGGGCAAGAATCAGTGTGCAAACTAAAGATGATGCACAGAAGGCTTAGACTAGATTTAGTCTGATGGATCGATACATGAAAGAGAAAATCAATCCCTGACCACATTATCCAGGTATGTCAGTCTGACTTTGAGAAGTTTGATGTAGAGTTATTTCAGTCGGATTAACATGCTCACATGTGTTTTAGAGTCCAGTTTTGTCAGATTAATGCTAAAATAGATGTTTGTAACAATATGTAAATGCACAGAGAGAAGCGTAAATACTGTTGCCTTACATCAGTTATTAAGTTAAGGTTAAGTCACTTCATGCACAAACAGGATCGCCATGAATATGTGCTAATCAGTTATTAATTTAACTATAAAAGTAGTTTGTAATGGTAGCATATAATAGTAAAATTGTTTCACACTGTTAATAGACTTGTAAACACTTTTAAAATGCATAATAATGGAATTTCAAACATGCAATTAATAAAATGGAGTTAACCATTTAGCGTTAACAGGGATTAAAAAGTCAATAAAGGTTTAGAGATTAATGGTTTGACACCAGGCGCTATCTCCTGCACAGAAGTTCTCTGGCCTATGACCAAAAAACTCCATTAGAGCTCTTAACAGTCTGTGGTTAACCCAATTTAGATTTCCTCCTTTCTGAAGAGAGCCTTAATAAAAGTAACAAAGTGCAGCAGACGAGTATATAAATCATGTTTATCTCTCTGTAGGTCTTGGGAATTTGTCTCTTCACAACTGTTTAGAAGTTCAAAGGCTTTATCAGTTCTTTCTCTGAAAATATACCTGAAGCATAAACTTGACATTAAGCAGATAAGACACGCTGTCATTGGTCAGCCTACGTCCAAAATAGCAAGCATGTTTAGCCAAAACATTGTGTTCATGACCCGACACTTTTGCTGCAACTGAATGCATGATAAGATTTCTTTTTTACATTGCACTAAACAGAAGATTTAAAAAACAAACCTGTCAAACCACATAAGGTATAGTGTGACGAACTTAAAGCTGCATTTTCCTGCAAGTTTTGCTACTTAGAGGATCAGGATTAAGCCTTTTCTGAAGCTATTAACTTAGAAACACTATTGGAAAGGATCTTAACCGTCGTTTATATAAGGGATGTTTACCAAGCAGGCATACTCTGAAAAAAAAAGACCTTCAAATTACACACATTCACACATGCAAGCTGCCAAGTACAACCACAGGAGTCTGGGGTTGGCAGCTGAGCAGCTCCAGAGGAGCAGTAGGAGTTCAAAGTCTTGCTGAGTAGAAAGCTCTAAGTGAGGAACATAATACGCTCACTTTAACAAGCCTGATTTCCCCAGCTGAATCAGAGTTATAAATCCAGAAAAACTCCTGGTTTGAGGCCCTCTTCCTCCATCTCAGGCGCACCAGTCATTCGCCGCTTGGGGCTGATTAGCTCTGGTCTCCTGCTACAGGCTGAATTTCATCAGTTATTCAGAGACGTGGTGCATAAAGTGGGGATAGGGGGGTCAGGGTCAGGGGAAGAGTGTGTCCAATCAGGGTCTTTTGAGCCGGCCAGGAGCAAAGAGACCCATTCTAAAGAGTCATTAGTATGGTGGAGCCAATCCATAGTACCCGAGGCGGTGTGTGTGTGTGTGTGCTGGGACATAGATGTTACTCTCTGACAGTAAACAGGGATCCATAGAGGTAAATGAAATCACCTTTAAATAAGAAATGATCCTTCCTGCTGCAGATGACCGTGACGATATCGGCAGGACTTAATGAAGAGGTCTGAGGATTAGGATGATCAAAGTGCAAGGACAAGAAGATCCAGATTTAAAGCCCAACATCAGACCCGTTCACCAGAGTATAACCGAGCGGAGAGTCAGAGCTGAAACTGTGTTTTCGTTTCTCTGACTTGATTGTGTACCCTGGTATGTCTCGGTCTACGTTGTGTGGCTGTAATTTGTGTCAGTGCGAAAGGTGAACGACTGCAGCGAACACAACAGCTCCGTGGGGCTTTCATGCGTTTTCAGTCCACCACAGTGCGGAGTTTTCAGGCCTCTGTTTCAGGGCTTATCCTCGGATTAGTGCCTGGAAAAGTTCATTCTGCCCTGGGAGACCTAGGGTGCACTGAGCCCTTCCTAACAGGGATTGTGTAACTTCTGGGAACTTTTGATTTTGTTGTGTTCATAGAAACAGGAGGATTACACCCTCTGAGACCCACCTGACCCGCCTCCTTTTTTCACCGATGTCCCCCGCTGAACTCTTACAGCAGCTTCCACCTTTCTGGAGAAATACAGCCGTGCTGCAGCGCTGTCTCACTGTACGGAGGACTGTCGACTGCACAGAGGATTCAGAGACAATGAGAGCGTGGATGTGACCTCTTACTTTCACCCTGTCTCTAAGCTGAGAAGCAGATGTGAAACCTTACGGGTTAATCTTTAAGGTCTTGCATGTTCTTAATCTCTCTATCTGTAAAAGGCTGAACATCTGGGCTATTCTGGGTGCTGTATCTCTGTGTGTGTGTGTGGAGGTTTCAGCTCAGTCTGAATACATCTGTCTGTCTGTCTGAAGCTATTCTTGGTTTCAACCTTCCTCCTTGTTTACTTTTATTATAATTTATTTCATTTACAGTGGAAGACGCTTGTGCAAACAGAAGATAATATCACTACTTTTTGGTGGAAAAATATTTATGTTCATGTTACATTTGCTGCCAGCTCCAAAAGCAGGGTAGTGACCCTCTCTACAGCTGTAAGTTTCCAAAAAGAGTGTCATATTTCGATCTGCAAGACCACGGGACAATAGTCCACTATGTTTTAGTCCAACCCGAGAGATTGTCAGTATTGATAGAAAAAAGAGGACTTGAGCACAAACCAGTCTTACAGTAACTACATGTCAACATCACAACCAGTGGGGAGAAAAATTTATATTCTGTGTAATAAATTTCTAAAGTTTGTCCACAGCTCCGTAGGGATTGCTTGAGGAGGCGGGATTTATGACCTATACTGCAGCTCGTCACCAGAGGGTGCTGTTCTCACGGTGGCTTCACCCAGCGAGGAGGCAGACGGCGTCCGTTCTATATACAGTCTATGGGTTCATGTTTGATTCCGGTTTCTCCTTTCACGTCCAGTTCATACCCGCACTTTAGTTAAAATGTCAAACCCATGCGGTGATATCCACTACAGAGTCATGCTTGTTTTTAAAGGAGAGTCAGTTAAAGCTGTAAAGGTCAGAGCCTGTGTTTCTTTAGGGTCGACCAATGTTGGTTTTTCTGGGCGGATACTGACACAGATTAGCCGTAGTCCATAAAACCAATAACTGATATTAGGAACCGATATGCATTTACAGTAAAATTTTAAACATATTGATCAAAATCAGATTTATGCTCATGATAAACTCTAATGCAGGGTACCTACGCAAATATGGAAAAGTATGGAAGTAATTTGATCAATTTCAAGGTCTTAAAAGTATGGTAAATGAAAAATCCAGTATGGAAAAATAGTTAGGTTTCCAGATTATTACTGCAGTAAAAACTAATACTATTCTCTAAAATAGAAAAGTAGGTATTTCCAAAAACAATTCTAAAAAGTAGGGTATGGAAAAGTACGGAAATAGGAAGCCTGCTAATGCTAAACTTTTTTTGACTTCAGCAAACATTTAATGGAAACTAAAACTTTTATACACAGTTGCATATAAAGAACAGTTATTTCACTGTTATTTCAGACACACTGGTGGTAAAACTGCAAATAGCTCCGTTTCAATTCATCTTAATTTCACAGATCATTAGTAGAATAAAAGAGTGAAATAGATTTAAGTTTAATATCAGCCTCGAGCTGCTAATCATTCTCTTATTTTGTTATATTTTGAACTGCAGGTGATAAAAATCAATCTTTGCAGTTTAATATTGAGCAGCGGTTTTCTGAAATCATAAAGGGAATGTTCAAAAAAATGTTACCTGTCAAAACTTTCTGCCAAAATTCACAAATTCATTCCCACATAACCCGAGCTGGATTCCAATTCAACCGTAAAAACCGGTTAGATAATAAGTAGTGAAAGCACCGAAAGAAAATTAGTGCATCCTGGTGAATTTGATACAACAGAGCACATCAGTTTGAGCACAAAACCATAATTGAATTGTGAGTCTCTGTTCCGGCCGAAGCGAAGCTTTGAATGCTAAATAAATTCTTCCGAAGGCTGAATTGCACACTTGTTTCATCTGGCAATGAGATTACTTGAGTGGAATATTCAGTAAAAAAACTGTGGAGAGGAAGACAATAACGAGGCAGTAATCTTATTTCTCCTCAGCAGCTTCCATTGTTCTCTTAAAAAGGGCCTCTGTTTAGTCTGCTTCCACTCTCATTCCCATCCATCGTTCCATTGAGGAAGATTTTTGCAGAGCCAAGGATAAATGAGAACAATAACATTTGTGCAGCACTCAAATGCATCAAACAGAGATAGCAGAAGAGTGCTATTGTGTCCCTCTGGCTCTTTGGACAATCACTAGATAGCGGCAGTAACTGTGAGTGCAGCTGCAAGCATACACACGCTCACTATCACTCCCCTTTAAAACTTCTCAACCAACTCCGAGCTAAACTCCATTTTTGCCGCTCGGTTTGGACAACTTTCCTCTCAATGTTAAGACTAAAACATATCAATTAACACCCTGAGCCTTTTCCCAGCAACGATGGCCTCCGCAAATGAGAAATCCTCGGCGTGGGCCAGCAGGGGTTAAGCTCCCTTTTTGAAGATTACGCTTCACTTTCCAGTGGCCTGGCCCAGACAGTAGCCACTCTCTTCTAATCCACCACTGCAGGGCTTTTGATAGCTCCCACTGCGAGTCCTTATTACAGTTACTGATTAAAACTGAGACACAGAGAGTAAAAGAAGACAGATAGGAAATATAGAGTGACAGAGGAGAAGGAAGGGCGAGCGAGAGAATTAAAAACTCCTATTTCGGAAGCAGGAGTCGGCACTATACCGCAGCTTTGATTACCTCTAAATCTTTCCTGCAGATTAAATTTGGTTACTCAATACACACTGGAGCTGGAGCAAAAATAAAGCGCTCAATCTTGACCCGAAAAACCTAGAAGTGTAAAACATTTAGTTTGTAATTGACGACAAAAATGTCTCCGGAAAAGCGTTACTATTTCATCACCCACCGTCCTTAAAGCTCTTGAAGTTAAACGCTTGAACCAAACATGGCCTCAAAACGGACTGAAAAACAGCGGCTGTCACAGTGGTAATAAGAAAAACAACTTAAACCCTGCTAATGGCATCCCAGCGCCTCATTGATCACAATGGGGAAAACAATAACAACAGCCTTATCTGGCATTAGCTGCTTACACTTCACCGTCTTTTGTAAAGCACTTATTGTGCTGTCAGCCCTCTCGATCACAGCTCCCCCCTTTTTCCTCCGCGATTGTGAATAATCTCCGGGATAAAAATCTACACATGGTCGTGCTCGTCCCAAAAAACTTGACATGAATAATTCACAACCATCTGCCGAGGATCAGCAGTCTGAATGAGACTCAGAATAAAAGTGAGGAGGTGCGATTCTTGTGTTTATTTTAAAAACCGGCTCCTCGTGAAGTCTCTTGAATGCAGCAACGCCAGACAGACAGACAGAAGGATGACCTGATCTGAAAACCTGAAAGCCGAGGTCACATGTTTTCTTCTGCTTTGAACCTAAACAGGCGCAGAGGTTTTGGTTCATTTCATGCATTTTATTGAAAGATATGAATCAATTTTAATATAAAAAGACTGATGCGGACAGAGCAAACAACATCAAATCACAGGATTAAACAGCCCGTCGGTCCACGGGGACATTCAGCCTTCAACTACAAGAGTTTGAGGCCAATTTATCCCACATTCACCCACTTCTTTTGAAGTCTTGGTTTGCTCAGTCTGCTGTGGTTGTGTTTTCCTCTCTTGGTCTGTTTTCTTGCACCAGTTTGTCTCACCCAATGGGTTCCCCACAACATCATCTAATTGGCTTAACGCATAGCTGTAGTCCTGGATATGATCGTGACAATTCAACCGTGGTCAACACAACAATCAAAAACTCTCCAAACTGAGGATCACACTGTACTCATCATGCATCACAGGAGCTTCTTGTCCTTGAGGGCCACCGTCGCTGTAGGAGGGGTGATCAGGGGATCACATAATCAGTAAACTGTGATCAGTCCGTTTCTAACTTTAATACTTCAGATTTACAACTGTACTTCCTAAGGTAGTAATCAACCAAAGAAATTCTCGGTCGATTAAAACCCTGAAAATTTTTACCAAAAATCGCCTAATGGGGGCGATTTTACAGACTCTAACAGCAAACCCTTCTGCGGCGGGGTGAAAATATACTGATATCAGCACAAGGAGGCAATGAAACACAAATATTATATTCAGCAAACCACTGGACGTTGATTAACGTGAATGTTCTACAATCGTCCTGTCTATATCCGGTCTCTAGTGGGTTGGGCGAATCCAAAATGGTAAAAACAACGGGGGTGCTCTGAAAACACCCCCATTAGCACTTGGTACATTCCTCCTGATTAAATCAACCATAGACTGTAAATTGACATGGGAAAAAAAAAAAGAAATCGAGGGTGGACTCAGCACGAATCGACCAATAAGTCAACCAGTCGAATAGGACTTTACAGCCCTTGTACTTCCCATGCTGCACCAACACATGCAATGAAATTAAGTCTCAAAAAAGGCAACTACTGATAGAAAATACAGGTATAATATCAGAATCAGAAGGGGTTTTATTGCCATTGTTGATGAACAGGATTCACAGACTGGGAATTTGTTTTAACATGATGGTGCAACAATAAACAGAGAGTAATATAAAATACTAGAATAAAAACTAATAAGAGCATGCAAGAAATATATAAAGTGTATATAAAGTGTTTATATAAAAATATAAAAGGTTGTGTACAATGCTATGTATATCATCTGCAGAGTTAATTTAATCCACTGAAAATGTTCCCTTTTAGACTTCCTGAGTAATCTACTTTGTTTATGCTTTGTTTACATCTGCTTCCCAATGGGATTTTATGAACTCACAAACCAAGCTACAATTAATTTCTATTCTTTAAAGTGTGTGCATTTCTTTACATTTCTTTTTTTTTCAATCAGATAGTCTGAAGCTCACTAAATCCACCAGGGACAGAAGTGTATTCTTGGTCTCAATCTGCAAAAGGTTTGCAGATTCCCTACAGGCTCCGAGCTTCGAGCACAGCTATCAGCCAACAACAACTAGCACACCATGAATAGTTCAGGATGAGGAAGAGGTTGGGATCACTCCAACAAATAAAGCACCCACTAAGACTTGTAAACAATACCAACATCTACTAAACTCAGCATGAGCCTTCTCTCTGGTCAGACTGCTCAGGCCTCAGAGGGGTTTAACAAGCTCCACAAGGCCTCCAGCAGCAGACGGCCCCTCTCTGTGTTTGTGTTCCAGACAGGGGAGTCGCTCTGCATGACGATTTATTGACGCAAGATCCCCCCTCAGCCAGGACCTGCCACCGATTACTGCCTCTGGAGAGAGGGAGAGGGAGGCAGGGGAGGGGAGGGTTGTGTTGGGATGAGAGAGTTTGTCTGTGTGTGTGTTCTAGTTCTGGCTCCAAGGCCATAAACCCAGTTCCAAAATGCCAAGTAGCATGTCAACATGCCAGCCTTCGCCACCCAAGTTCAAGTCGGACAAAAGGGCCTTCAGTGCTCTAAAATGGTGGTTTGAGAATGGGAAATGATGATCCGTCATAAATGGAAAAAAGGGTTCAGCAACACTGCGCAGACAGGAGGGCGACAAGGGGAAAATGAACTGCTAACAGGAGGGCAAATTGAGTCCTGAAAGCTCCATTCTTGGTTTCAGAGCTTCTCAAGGTGGAGAAAAGTCTGGCGGGAGAGATGTTTTGGCTCGGTACCAAATGTCAACAGACCTTTTTCTGCCTATTTTCAGTGTTGGGGAGAATTTGGCTTCAAAACGAATCAGGAGAAACTTGTTTTCCAAAAAAGGAACATGTTTCTGCCTCAACTGACATGTTTTGAGGGTGTAAAAAATTCTCCCTATCACAATGAAACAGTTCAAATGAGTTCAAAATCTCGCAGACAGCTGTAAATTCAGGTTTGGGGCCATTTCTTTCATCACTTCTGGAGTTTATTTTTGGCCTTTGAAGCACAAGAAAGTCAGATGACGTCTATGAAACAACCCGTAAAATGACAAGCATACCTCCGGACTGACGGCAGCGCGATTGTAATCCAACGCCTTCGGGGTTATTTCAGAGGCTTCAAAAGTTCTGGATTAAAAAACACATGGGAGCTGAGAATAGACAGAGCAATAAAATGATCTAAAAAGGAGGGGAATAAAAGGAAATATGTGTCCCAATCCAAGGTTCCAGTTGCATAACACAATGTACGACAGAGAAAAGAGAAAAAGAGGAGAGGAAGAAAATAAAAGCGATCAGGATGACCTAAAACATCCTTTCTGACGCACACCCTTTTGGCTGAGGACTACACCATGTCCTTACTCGCAGTTCAAAAGAAAAGAAAGTGATGCCAGTAACCCAGATTGTGCCGCACAGGACCACAACATTTAATCAATGGCAGTGACATCATTCTGTTTAATAGGACCAAGACTAAACTAAAGCATGATGGGTAAAGATGGGGACAATTGTCCCTTTGTCCACGGTGATCTGCAGTTGAGTAAGAGGAAAAGGCAGATCGGCTTCATGGTAATGACTAAAGAAAAAGAGGGTTTTTGAGTCTAATCAGCCACATGGAGAGCTCCCATTGGTGGAGGTCAAGCACAGCAGTGAATCCATTTCTGAGCATGCAAAGAGGAGCTGACTGTGAAATATAATCTCTGTCCAGAAAACAATGACACATGTGAAGAGTTACTCAAAAGGACATTTAAGCTCAGTCAGGATTTTACAGATGAATTGTTTCTTTGGCGAGAGCGTCCACTTTACATTTCAAAAGAATCGAGACTCAATATTTATTCGCTCCCCTATATTTAAAATTAGAAGAAAAATAAGAAGTCCAACAGGATCAAGTTGATTGTGATAGAGGTTTTATAGCGATATGCGTGGAAAACTTCATAAAATTTTTACATGCAGTTCACTTACATGCTGTCAACTGTACATCCTCTGTTTTTAAAAGTGCTACAAAAATAAAGTTATTATTATTTTATTATTATTAACTCTTATTAAATATATAATTTGTCTATATCACCAGCCCTGTAAACCGCACATCTTTGGCTTTATCTGTCTTGAGTTTGGATAGATTTGTAAAACTATGGTGTAGGGCTGGACGATAAACCGAAATTTACTGATACTGAAATTTACGACAGTAACCAACGTCATTTTGCCCATATCGGTATATATTGGTATATAAAAGCTGGTTTTGGATGTGTGTAGGTAGGCTATGGTTTCATGTCCCTTTAAGACCCTGTCCTACGTCAGAGACGCGACTCCACCCCATCCAGTCCAAAGAGGGAAAGACAGGTGAGGAGATGGAGGACAGTTCAACAGTTGTAGCGGCTGAAGAAGACGATGTTAATGTGGGAGGGGGTGAGCGGCTTGTGGAGTAGTTATTGTCCATGTATCGTTATCGAGGTGAACTGCTCAATATGTTGTGATATTGATTTGAGGCCATATCGCCCAGCCCTACTTTGCTTTAATTTTGAAGTGCACAACTTCTGGTATTTAAGAGACTGAATATAAACAGTGAGAGTACTAATGTTCACTTTTATGGTCGCCTAAAGAAGCACAAGCTCTTGAAAGTCTGTTTTAAATTGAAAAATACTACAGCTAATTCACTAGCAGCTTCTTCTCTTTCTTCTTTATTCTTCCCCCATTCTATGACGTGCTAACCAGTTTTTAAAGTAGAACCGTATCCTTTTTTAAGCACCAAAGTATGATTTCATATTTAAAAAAAGACAGTTATTGTCAATAGAGGTATATCGGGACAGCTTTCCTTCTATTCTACATTAATACCTTGTCCTCGCGCAGCCGTTTTCTTGATTGAAAGAGGATGTAAACCTTTGAAAATCGACCACAAAATATAATTACCGCTCAAGGGCACCAATTCAGCCCAGCAGTGAAAGTCCGTGCCCTAAATAGAGGTTGACCCTTCGTTGCTTACTTACTTCCACTTTCTCCTCTCAACGTTTTCTGTCTCCTTTCAGCTTCCTTAACGAGTAAAAGCCAAACGGCACAAAATATAGAGTATAAAAAAAAAAAAAACGTCTTAAAGCAACACATTAAGCCAATGCTGCGAGATATTTTCCAAATGTCAACTCAATCATACTCAAACTCTCTCCAGACGATTGAAAAGTCCTTGAAGAAAATGAAAAAGAAATCAACACAGCGGGTCTTAGTGTATTTTCTGAGGTGTAAAAAAAAAACATGCGTACGGAAAAACAAACTGAATCAGAATCAAAAGGTTACACTGGCCGTGTCCGTCTGCTGACATTAACTTCAAACAAGTTAACAAGGTTCGGGGTGATCGTTTCATAAACACTTGAAATATGTTATATTGCTCTGTTTTCTAAAGAGGCGTGCAAACTCAGAATTAAATGGTTTATTATCATAGCATTAAGCCATAAACTGAGAGACCATCGAGTGTACTGCATGCATAAATAAGGGCGCTCGAGGGCCTGATTGTTTACCCCATTTTCCAGCCATACTCTTCTATAAAACACCACAATGAAAACAACACTAAGGAGTCTGAATATGAGGGATCTGCTTATCTGGAAGTATTAATAGTCATCACTTCTATGTGTTCAGAAAAGACTCTTAGATATTCCTGCTTCTTTTTTTTTCCATCTTACCTGATCGAGTGTGAGAGCTCATTGTTGTGGTCGTCCTTGCCAGGCAGACCTGGCGGAGGAGGCGAGCTGAATGTTGAGGGTGTCAGTGCACCTCTGTGGTGGCTGGAGAGACCACCATGTGCTTCCCGGCCAAGTCTCTGCTGCCAGGTGGAGGCGTCAGGCCGAGGAGGGACAGAGGAGGGTTGTTTCTTAAGGCTTCATCACTCGGAGCCGCAGGTGGAGACCTCAGCGGTGGATTTCTTCCAGCAAACAGTCCGGCTGTGAGAGGGCAGAGCAGAAAAAAAAAGATCTTGTGATTTGCATGAGGGATTGGGAATAAGTGCTTATCTCCATAAAAACAAACAGCTTCACTTAATGCATATATTTAAATCTTTGCTGATGGTTAATGCTGTACGTTTTAACTCCCGTGTGCCTCAATATTTTGAATCCCTAACCAAATCAGGTACGATCAACAGTGGATAAAAAACTAGCCGCTCACCTGATTCAGCGTGCTTTTTAATGAACACTTACCCTTCTCAAATATCTCGTTTGATTAAATTAAATATTTATCAATGCAGGCTTATATAAGTCTTTAATGTGAATGCACAGCTGTCAGCTTCGTGGTTATAAAGGCGAAGCTACCAGACACAACCAGTGAAAAAAAGTCTTCATGTTGACATTCACAGTACACACATCTAGTGTCATATTAATAAAAGATCTGGGGAATTCTCTGTACAGACGAGACGAGGCTGAAAAGCAGTAAGGTTTAGAGCTTCAGGTGGAACTTGATAAAAAAAAAAAAAAAACATACGTGGCTCTGTTGTGGAAACCACTGCGCATCCACGACTGTATTTTATTTATTTATTATTTTTATTTTTTATTTTATTTTATTAATAATAATAATAATAATAATAATAATTCATTTTATTTGTACAGCACTTTTAAAAACACTCAAAGACGCTTTACATAGTACGTAAAATTCAAGATAATAAAACAAACAAAAACATTTTATTTTATTCAAACGTGAGTGCAACACAAGAAAGTAAACTGAAACAAACAAACAAACACAACAAATGCGAATATTCAAAACAACAATGACAACAATCAAAACAAAAAAAAATACTATTAAAAATAATGTAGGGCTTGACAGTGCGACCGTTTCACTCACATTTGCGACTAAAATTCGATGTGTGTGAATTGTAAAATATATTTAGGGGCACATGTGCGCTTAAAAAAAATCAGTCAAGGCAACGAATGTTTTTTCATGTAAATACTGCAGTGAAGTTAGTTTTTGGTTGGATATCTGATGGACATTCACCGCGGATCTACCGATGACTTCTCACTCTCCATAACCAGGAATAAGGGACCACCAGTAAATTACTGGTTAATGTTCACAAAAAAGGCTGTTTTCCTCCAATAGCTTTTATGTCATGTGACCAAAAGAACTAAAATTGATTTCAAATAATATTAATAAGGTCAGACAATAAGACACGCCTCTTTATTTCCCTAATCTGTCCTCTAAAAAAATTTTGTGTTAAACTTAAAGGGAAATTTTGAACATTTCCTTCAATATCTTCCATGTCATGTGACCAAAAGAACTAAAATTGATTTCAAATAATAGTGCTGACTTATGCCGACCATTAAGACACACATTATTTGATCAATTTTCATTGTGCCCCTAAAGTTCTTTGAGTGCTCCTTACTTTTTCATCTTGGGAGCATGTGTGAAAAAAGTTAGTGCCAAGCCCTGTAATGAGAACCCAACATGCCCAAAAGGAGTCGGATGAAGCATTACGCTTATTTAAACTTATACCCCTTCTCCAATACTCAATTAACAGTCAGTCTCTTCAACATTTTTACATTAAATTTACAATAAATAGAGTAAATAAACAAGAACATAAATCATTTATGAAAACACCTGATGGCTAAAGCCCTTCTTCCTCCCTGTACCTGGTGAGAACCATGTGTTTAAAAACCGCACAATGCAAAAAGGAAACCACATGTAAACACGATTCAGAAACAACGGAAGACGGCACTTTAATTCAGAGGAAGGAACAATAAAAGCTACACGACATGGATGATAGGTAAGTTCCTGAGCAAAACTGCTGTTGAGAAAGGGCCTTTTTCAGGGGGAGGCCTTGAAAACTGCAGCATGTCAACACTAAACCATATTCTGCATGTTTAACATCTGCACAGCCAAGTACAAAAAGAGTCCGAATACGAGACCTTGCAACTTCGAGCAAATTCAGACAAAATTACGACAACATTTTACTTTCAAAACTCCAGCAGCTGAATTGAAGTGTCTGTTTGCAGAATATAAAGGGTTTCATTTGAAGCATCAGGATTAGGGTGTTTACACAATGCAGATGCAACTGCTTGTTTTGCAAATTCCCATCAATGACCACACCTAGTCAGGCTTTATCGAAATACAGAGAAAAAAACAAACATGCAAATTCCTCCAAAGTAAACTGTGCTCGCTCGTAATGACACCGCTCAATCTCCACTCCCACAGCTTGCTGGGTCAGCTGTTGCCGTAAGTGCATTAATAAAAGGCGCTTCCCTGCAGCATAGCCCGTAATGAAATGCAAACAGAGGCTTCCTGAAGGCTTAGACTGACATCAGAGTCCACAACAGACGAGCAGCAGGGAGAAAACTTTTTCATACTGTCTGGTGTGTCTGTGTGTTATGCAATCAAAACTGCAAGGAGAGTGTAAACACACACACAAACACACACACGGGGAAGCCTCTGGCAATTCAACCCAAACTGACAGAAGCTCAGACTCACCTCTGTCACATAACAGGTGTCAACAGAGCTGAACACAAACAAGTGGTAATGAGATCTGCAATCAATCACTAGAAAATACCACAGAGGCCACAACAAAGTGAGTACGCGCTGCCTTCGTTTCTCCCCCTCAAAGCAAATACAGACACAAACACACACACTCGTAGCCTCTTTGTTGTTGCTGTTACTTTTTGAGCTGTTGAACTCAATTACTGTCAAATGAATGAGTTCACTGGAAAGAAGGTGCAAGCGTCCCCCCGTCCAGGGAGAGTCTCATGGAAACGCGTTCCTGCCAGGATTGTGCGGAGTCTTACTTCACTTATCAGGAATTATCGTAGAAGCAAAACAATCCCATGAGTAAATGAGGGCCGGCTTATGCGTTTGTGCGGTATGTATAGAATAAAAGGAGTCACGCTGGAGGAATGTTAAGATAGTTGAAGTTTTTAATCTAGTGGAGAATTTGCTCGAGTGTTTCCTCCGTACTCCCAGAGGAAATACACAGAGTGCAAGAGGAGATATTCCCATAACAACACTTTAAAGCGGCTACTCCGATTGAGAAATATCTGAGAGTAGATCAATCAGACAGCATGTTTTACAGTTATTATACCCAACCTTAGATCGCATCAGCAACAGCATGAGTATGAATGGAAAATAGAGAAAAGAGATGCTACATATTTGAGTTTGTTCTACAGTGTTAGCTGCATTAATCAGACGCATTTAATAGGGATGCACCGATCCGATATTTGGATCGGATATCAGCTCCAATATTGACAAATTAACCGGATCAGATGTCTGATGGATGACGCCGATCCAGCGTTCCGTTCCAGTCTTTTTTTCTTTCAATTAATGTTTCTTTTAATACATGTAAGTCTTACTTCTTTTTGCTGTGTGCTAATGTGAAATTTGTTATTTGTAATTAATAATTTTAAGTAGATTTGTATCTGTGTCAATTTTCTACAACGCTAATGTCAAAACCTGAAGCCTTCACTCACAGGGCAAGGTGTACAGTTCATTCATTCAACAGTTGTATTGAATCGGTTTCGGATATTGGGTGATACTCTCAGCCCAGGTATCGGTATCGTATTGGATCAGAAAAAAATGGATCGGTGCATCTCTAGCAGTTAATCATCACAAACTGGTGACACTTGCTAATATGTTTTTTAACACACATTTCTTTTATTTCTTTCAAGATGACTACATGCAAAAAAATCGATCAGTTTGGCAACCTCGCCGTTTGAGAACTTTTTATTGATTGTGTTGAACATAAAGGGACAAAAAACTGTTTTAATGTTCCTGATCTAGGGATGGGCGATAAATCATTGTTCACGATATAACATCAGAAAAATCCTTCATGATTAATATTTGCCATCTCATGATAAATATGAAAAATGCAAGTTGATGACGTAAGTGCGAGCAACGACAACAAACATGGCTGAAGGTGGTGAAGAGGACGTTTCTGAACAGCTTGTTAATGAACGAGGCTCAACATGAGGGATTTCCTTCAAGATTGGGGCTTAGATGAGTACAATCAGGTATACCTGACATCAGACAGTGGATCTGCTGCTGTTCACTCTGTGCAGTAAGAGTTTTCAACAAATGTTGGAAATATTTTCACGTGTCAGATTTGTTTGATGTCATTAGTTTTCTCCATAACCTACCACTCAAACTTGTGGTTAAGTATCTTATTTGACTATTCCAACTGGTATTCTCAAGACAGAATGAGTCAAAAATATAGATTGGAATTATAATATTTTTATCTGGACTTTTATCGTTATCATGAAAATATCATATCATGATAATTTTTTTAGCCCATATCACCCATCCCTACCCTGATCCACTGCAGGCTAATTTCTTAATCCTCTGTGCAGATGATGAATCTCTGGCAAGTATCTGCGCTCATGCGGTGGGACTGCAGTCCTGAGCGTTGTGCAAAGGGAACAAAGTTGAGGTTTTGTCATGCCTGATGTGGAGTTGACAGGTTCTTCTACATGCCACCTACATCATTGTCAAAAGTAGAAATGCATGAACAGCAAAGGTGAAAGTAGAAATGGATCACTTCTACACATGTACTCCTGACCCCTCATAATCAGGATGTGTCTTTCATAAAGGATGCGACTTTATAGGCAATCAAAATTCAGATATTTCCTGTTTTTAAGACACAACGAGACGGATCTTCCTATTTAAAAAAAAGTATATTCTAACTCTTTTCACCTACTTTTAACCACTAATGCTTCCTCTCTTTTAAGCATCGGTCAAATAAGATTGTAAGTGATTTTATTTAATATATTCCAGTAACATTTGACAATCTGATAAACCATACAAAGACAATCAAAACAACTCTTAGAGCAAGTGTGGTCTGTCAGCGTTAATCCTCAACTCTTTGCACCTCCAAAAATCAGCAGATTTACATGTTTATATGCGACTAACTCACACAGGTGTAGCTTAAATGTCGCAGGTGATACTTTTACGACCGGGGAGGTTGATGGGTTTGCTGATGTACGATGTGCCACAAAAATCCCTCTGTGTCAACTGGAGGGCAGCGGTGCTATTCTCAGATCCTGCCGCCTATTTCTGTCAAAGGAGCCGTCTGTCACCGGACTGTGCTTTTACAGTTTGTCACACGGCGGACAGCAGTGACCACAGGCACTCAGTCTTCTCACTTTTTCTCTTTGCCGCACACAAACAAACAAAACAAACACACCTAATGTGTCTCAGAGTGAAGACATGTCTGTCCCCCTTTTTTTCTGACACCATCAACCTGTTTTTGTTTTGTTTTTTTTCTGCTGGGACTCAACTGTGCAGTTTTTTATGTTCCCTTCAAATGATCATTGTTTCCTGTAATCTTAACTTCCCTCTGCAGTACTATAAAACTGAATCTTCATGCAGCACTGCAGGTATTTGAACCACAAAAACTACCACCTGCCTCACATCTCATTTCCCGACACTTGAGATTGGACGAGATTTATTGTTGTCGTGCAGCAAAGTTTGAACCTGGGATCGTTACTTGGCGCTTGACAGGGAAACAACTCTCAGGACCCCTTAATGGACTTCATTTCCCAAGCACTCCAAGCGCTGCCGGGAGTAATCACGACGGCATAAAAATAACATGTGGTCAGGCAGCGAGCAGTAAACAACAATTAAGAGACCCCTTGCATAGCTCATGAAATGAATCATTGAAAATGCACTTGTGCCATGAAGACAGCTTCAGCCTCTCAGCTCTAATTGACTATGAATTATTCAGCTGGAGAGCGAGATTAGTCTATGACAGTATGCTGCTGATTGACGTGTTCCTGATTTTCTTTGTTGCCGGCAGAAATAGTCGAGTATTTACAGTGAGCAACAGAAGCTTGAAAGGAAAATCCCCGGAGGAGAATGATAGCATCTCGCTGCTTTTACGTGCAGGGACAGAATAAAGTGACGTGTCGACATTCTGGTTCGTTCGATTCAGGGCGTCCTCCTCTTAAAAATAGGAGGTGTGACAGAGGTGTCGTGAGGTTAGAAGACAGAGGAGAGAGAGAGGGTAAGAGTCTGATTTAACACGAGAGAACCTCAAGTAACATGATGCTGTGCTGCTTGATCATGTTTGCAAGTGAACGAGGCCGGCTATGACCGCAGGACATCGCATCAATCAGCTGTCGGCTCAACGGGGACAAGAGGAGGAGAGCGCCAGCAGAGTGATCGATTTTCTTGATGCAGAGCTTTGACAGCGTGGGGACTCAAGCTTTTTTCTTATTTTGATTGCTTTCTTTATCTCCTCTTCTTGTGTTTTTGTCACTTAGTTCAATCTGAGATTTCAGAAAAGAAGGCAAAGGAAAGAGGTTCAGAAACCGCTCTAACAGATAAACTTCTGATGTCTTTTAAAGTCATACAGGACCGGAGGCAGGAAGCAGTTCGCCTCCTGCTAGCTTGTTTGTCGATTGTTTTGGTATGAGGCCAATATGCAGGTCCAACAATAACTCGCAGGAGTAGCAGAGCTGGATATACTGGATATATACTGGAGTTGATGCTTATTACTTCACCTAAGATGTGCTTGGATGCAAATGTAGATGACTAATTCATCTAAAATTTGTCAAACATTTTTACAAAATACCCGGATGAGCGCTTGTTTGCGTTGTTAAGCTGTTGGACAAATTGTTGTGTTTTTGTCACTTAGATTAGTTGGAGGAGGTTCAGAAACCGCTCTAACAGATAAACTTATGATGTCTTTTACAGCCATACAGGACCAGAGCAGGAAGCAGTTCGCCTCCTGCTAGCTTGTTTGTCGATTGTTTTGGTATGAGGCCAATATGCAGGTCCAACAATAACTAGTTAGGGTAGCAGAGCTGGATGTACTTGTACTAGGGCTGGGCGATAAACCAAAATTTACTGATACCCAAATTTACGACAATAACCAACGTCATTTTGCCCATGTCAATATATTTGGTGTCAAAAAAAATACATATATAAAAGTTGTTTTTGGATGTGTGTAGGTAGGCTATGGTCTCATGTCCCTTTTAAGACTCTGTCCTACATCAGAGACGTGACTCCACCCCATCTAGTCCGTAACAAAGAGGGAAAGACAGGTGAGGAAATGGAGGACGGTTCAAAAGTTGTAGCAGCTGAAGTAGACGAAGTTAATGTGGGAGGGGGTGAGCAGCTCGTGGAGTAGTTATCGTCTATTTATCGTTATCGAAGTGAACTGCTCAATATATCATGATATTGATTTGAGGACATATCGCCCAGCCCTAGGCAGGAAGCAGTTCCCCTCCTGCTAGCTTGTTTGTCGATTGTTTTGGAATGCGACATAAAGAGTCAGCTAGAGTAGCGGGGCTGGATATACTTGTATTCATGGAAACAATCAGTCATGGGGTTATTTTACCTAATCGAGCAACACAGTACAAACACAGCAGCAGAAAAAACACGATAAAAAAACAGACTTGGATGGCAGTAAAGAGAATAAATCAGAGATACTCGCCTCATCGTGAACATCACTTTGCCTGCTCGCTGTGAATATTCTCAGCTATTACCTGTCTTTGTGAAACAAATCAAAACATCAGCACTCACTACTTTTGTTATTCCAATAAGTCAATTTATACGACGCGTGGGAAGGCTGCATCATCTGTCCTTACTGCTCTATTTTATCTCTTTAAGATGAGCCCAGCAGTGGTTATTAAACCTTTTTTCTGCAGATTTATGCGAGTCTTTTATATTCCGGCGCTTTTGTCACGCTTCTTTTATACCTCCACCTACACCTGTGAGCCTGTAGTCCTAACCTCTCCTCTCCTTCTGCTTTTCTCTGCAGTTTAAGATCTGAAATATCCTTCATGAGACTGAGTTATGCATCCCAGGCAAGAAGACGGCACAGAGAGGAGACAAAAGGGGTTTGGTGTAAATGGGACACCAGCCGCTACAACTCTGAGGGGAGATATTACCCATAACCACTCCCTAATCTTTCTCTATCACTCTCTCAGCAGGAGTTTATGATGACTGAGTGATGAAGGCTTATTACTTTATCTGAGATGTGCTTGGATGCAAATGAAGTTGACTAATTTGTTAGAAATTTGTTGAACATTTGTAACAAAATACCCGGATAAGCGCTTGTTTGCGCTGTTAAGCTTTTGGACAAATTGTTGGACATGTGAAGCCAAACGAAGACAGAGCGGATACAGCCGAACAGATCACTTCAGCAGACTTGTTTCAAGAGCCTAAAACCTCTGTGTCTTTCTTCAGCTATGCAACACACTGTTTGCACAGCTGCTCAGTAAAATATCAATAAAGCTCTGCAGGAATATACGACGGAAACCTGCTGCAGGACACGACAGCAACGTGCCTCTAATTTCACTTTATCGAAAAGTTGCGGACAAATTGGCTAAAATGCATCACCTGCATTCAGTCCTTAACTTAAAGAGCTGCACCACACATACCGTGAGTCACAGTCTCTGTGTGGGCTGTAGATCTCCGACCTTCTCATCATCTTTAGAAGCAAAGGAAGGAAAGGACCAGAAGTTTACGGTTGGTCGTCTCGTACATGAACCGGCTGAACTCTGAGCCATCTTTGAAATTTCAGTCGGGGAGAAAATGTTCAAATGAGGCTTGTTTATCCTGTTTGTTAGCATTCCTGGGAAACCAATAGAAAAATGTCGGGTTAGGAACTCAAATTGTTGGCCTCGAGTTGTTGCACCTTATTCTTGACAGGGATAACAACTTTAACATTTCTTCTTCTGTGGAGACCCGGAGGAAGCAAGCGAAAAAAAGTGTGATTCTGTTTTAAAAAACAAGAAACATCACTTTTCTTACCTCCCAAAACTTTCAAATACTTCAATAGTAAAACTTACTTTCTGCCTGTTCTTTGCTGTTAAAAGCTATAAGGAGCTAAAATAAGGATGTAACACACCTGGACTTGACTTATAGGTCAGTAGATCAATATCTACACCCCTGTTACTCCTCGTCTGCCCTGTGGACTAAACTAAAGGAGAATGGTGGGCTCTGTCTCTCTTTAATCATCAGAAATGTTCCTGAGTGACTCATTTTATGAATTATCTGAACAGAAATTTATCATCTGACTAGAAAAATGCATTTAAGAGTCAAAATAATGACACAGCCAAACATGGGATCATAGGGCCAAATGCGGCTAACACTAGCAGAGCTAGCACCACCAACATCTGGTACTTTCTGCAGGTTGATATGCACGAGTCTATCTTATTACACTTCAATCTAGTCACGTAAACCACACACAATTTATTCCTAACTGCCAAACCAACTGTGCTAGGGTGACCATATGTCCTCTTTTACCCGGACATGTCCTCTTTTTTGGGGGGCTGTCCGGCCTTTTCCAGTTTTGTCTGGGGAAGATTATGAAACCCTTTAAATGTCCAGGGTTTTGGATGTAAGTTTCAAGTTTGTGTCGCGTGAACTTACTGAGTTAGAAGTGCTTAAAAGACACTCGATCTGACCTGAAATCTCTCAAAATTAACTACACACGACTCAGTGACTCCGCCCCCACGTAGTCATGTCCATTCAGAAAATGGTCACCCTAAACTGTGCTTGTTTACATCCTGAGAGTAGAGCATGAGTGTATTATGAGAGTAAAGGCACAACAGCTCAGACCTAACATATGACAGCCATAGCAACACACATCCCAGCTGTGTGTAGCTAGCAAAGCGGAAAAGCACTTTGTGTTTGCATGGTTGTGTATTTGAAGCCCCTCCTGTGTGTTCCCACGCCATTCCACTTCCACCTCTACAAAGTAATGTGAAATAAAACACCTGAAAACCACTATTAAACTGTGGTATAGCTCAGTAAAGACATAGTGATGGAGGAACTTTAGCACTTTGTTGAATCTGTACGCAGCTTTGGATGGCGGAGGTCTCTTCCGCTCTTCTCAAGATTCGGGCCGCCTTGTAATCCAGAAAAAAAAATAAAGTCACAGCAGTGATACCCACAATGCTGTAGATGTTAATAGACAAACAAACACTTTTGTGTTGTTTCCCTGGCAACAGAGACCTGTGTATTCTGTGACCAATAAAAAGCAGGAAGTAGCTTCTTTCCGTGTAGGTTGCCAAGTCCTGTCAATGACAAAAGCCCACTCCACTTCCCTTTCTTTGTTACCCACACTCTCCTAATGTCAAAGTCCCTCTTTAACTCATGTATTGTTTTAACTTTCTCTCATCTGAGTGTCATCCAGCTGTATTATTTATCCACCTCTGAGTATCATGACTTTCCATTTTGTCCCTGAATGACTTCAGTTTTCTCTCCTTCAGGCCGAGCTTTCACAGACGCTTTTTTATCGCTGAGAGCCAACAAATGAGAGAATATTCCTTCACATGATCAGACAGCTGAGCGAATGCATTATTAATGGAAAGGAAGCGCTGCTGTCCGACCTTAAAACTCTCCAATGATTTCACGTAAAAACACTCAAGAAAAGAAAGAAGTAGTTCCTCTCAATTTGCCTCAAGACTTACTGTTCCTCGTGGTTCTGAGAAACCTGATTTTCTACATTAGAGCTCCAAAAGAAAACAGGATACTGAGGTGTGTATAAATCTATCGCTATAATTCACTAGCAGTCTATTATTAAAGCAAATGTTTTAAACACAGAGACACGTAAAAATATAACCTTGGGATTAATTTTTAAATCCCCAAAAGAGTAAAAGATGAATAATTCCTGGATGATTCAGATTTCTTCAAAAAGGGGGGTAATTGTTGCCACTGATCTAACAGGATGACATGATAAGCGGGGGGTCGGGCGGCGGGACAGTTTGCACAACCCTGCTGGTCGAGTGTGCCTGCGCACCACAGGGTCCTGTCATCAAGCTCGTACCCAACACGGCAGTGCCATTAATAGACTCAATTAGTGACCATTAGCGTGACATCCACAACATGTCCACAAACAAGGATGTCTTTCCAAATTGCCAACCCCTCCAACACTTGCTAACCGAGCTCCAGGACCTGGGATGAGTTCAAAGTCAGGACAAGGTCCGGCAAAGCACAAAGGAGCTAAAACGGGTTTATTATTGGAGCTGTGAGTTATAAGGGGCTGAATCTGGGAGAATGATTCGCAGCCATGAACTCATTGGGCGGCCGCAAGGATCAACACAAGGATTCATCAAGCCTCAAATCACATCAGTTGAGGCTGAGAGCCTCTGTATAGCTGCCCATTAAATGCTCTGTGTACTGCTTTGAATCTTCCTCTTGTCTACTTTTACTGCTTCTCTGTCCCCTGGCCAATATCCAGCTTCCTGTCTGTTATTAAGTTGCACAACAGCAAATCTAATGAGAAAGACAAAGTGAAGACTGATTTATCTCAGCGGCCATTGTGTCCTATGTTTACTTAATCCAGAAGTAAAATAACAAGATTTGAGCTGGCAGTGGTGTGTCCAAATATTTGGTCGGGTTAGAAGATGGGCACTTGGCAGCGAAACAGATTTCCCAAACTTTGATTCAAACTGTATCAGTGAATCCTCAAACATTGCGTGTAATGGAGAGACAAGCAGATGAACAGGGACTGAGAACAAAGATGCAATAATATGCTGAACACACTGTGTTGAAGGGAAGACCCTGCCAAGAAGCGTACCAATTCTTGCTGTGTGAACGCGTCTATGCGTTGCACTGTCCCGTCACCTTATTTGTCCCCAAGCGCAACACTGCCATTAATAGACCCCATTAGTATCCATTAGCGTGACAACATCCACAAAATGTCCACAAACAAGCGGGCTTTACTGATGCCAGCTTGTGCTAAATGATGGGAGGAAGTTGGAAAGTCAGGCCAGGGCCCTGACAAAGCACAATGCAACTGAGCTAAATGAGCTTATTAATGCGATTACAAGAGGCAAACTCAGAGACGAGAAAAGAACAGGAATTAAGAGTTACAAAACTTTGGAAAACTTTCAGCTTTGCACTCTGAAGAGCTGGATTTGACTCTGAAAGGAAAATATGTCAAAAAAGAAACAAGAGCATGACAGGGAGGATGCACAATCTTCTCTGTTAGATACTTTAACACGCAGACGAGCTTAAAAAGTTCAATATCGATATCAGTCTGATATCAGCCAAAAAAAAAGAGATTATATTGGACTGCATCTAAAATCTCCGATATAAATCTCCACATCATGCTCGGACCGCAGAAAGTGGAAATGAAGGAGTAGCAAGGGCAGTCAGGAGTTTAGTATTTAGTAGTATTTAGTATTGAAATGGATAGTATATATCCACTTCAAAAACACTGATATTGGCTTTTTAGAGCTGATACTGATACCCATAAGTTCATTGCACTAATAATCAATATTTAAAGCCAATATGCATTGAAAGTGCAATTGAAAAACTTGTGTGAGATAGTGTGGAGGGATTTATTTTGTTGGTAACCTGATGTTACAGAAACTGTAACTCCAGAAGTTCCTGCAGCAAAGGTGAGTCACAGTTTTTACAGAGAGAGGCTGAAAGTACGGTGGCCCTGAGGTGCAAAATACAACACCAAATAAGAAAACGCAACAACATTAACCACTGAGTTTTGTCTTTCTGTGTTTTCGCTTTTGCCATTGTGTTTTCTTATTTGATGTTGTGTTTTCTTTTTTGTTTTGTTTTCTCTTTTATTGTTGTGTTTTATTAATTTGCCATTTTGTTTTCTTATTTGCGTTGTGCTTTCTAATTTGCCATTTTGTTTTCTCTTTTTGTATTGTTTTCTTATTTACTGTTGTGTTTTGTGATTTCTGTTGTGTTTCTCTTTTTGTTTTTGTTTTCTGATTTGCCGTTGTGTTTTGCACCTCAGGGCCACCGTATCTAAGGCTTCAGACTGACTCCACAGTAGAGTCTGATGCTTCTGGTAACACTGTGTTCACCATCGATTCTGCACATTTGATCTGTCTGAATATCAAAAAATGCTAATAACTTTCTTTAGATGTGGTGCTTCATACTTTCAGTGGCTGTTCCTGATTCTTTATTTGCATGGTGCAGATGAGACTGCACCAAAGTGTCTGAACAACATCAGGTCTTTACATTTTTCACAGACATTGTCAGCGCTTAAGTCCTTCAGAGTCTGTGCTTTTCAAATTGGAGAACACTAAAAAAGTTCTGCTTTTAAAAAAAAACTAGCTGAATTGAATAATGAACGTCTGACTACATTAATCTCTGCGACAAAGCGAGCTGCGGATGAGGAGCAGGAATTAAACGAGGCGTCGCACAAGAGAATTTTAATTGGTGAGACATAATGAAGTGGTAAAAGGTGACTGCGGCAGCGTGGATTTGACTGTGTGGCGTACACATGCGGTGATGAGAAAAGCTGTTTCTATACAAGTAACATGCCGAGAATTAGATTAATTATACGACCTGAAAATAGTGGATACTAGACATCTTATGAGACAGAAAATGCACCTTGAAATGTCACCCTGCCTTTATTAGAGGAACGCTAGATTAGACGGAGGCAAACTGGCTCTGCATCAATCTCATCGCATCTCTTAATGTATCTCTGATCCCAGAATGCATTTCCCTATACAACTGTGTAAGTCTAACACCTTCACTCAGGTGTTTCTAATTTCAAACCCACGAAAATGTGTCTCTTATATATCAGAGGTGGCTGTCAGTCACTCAAAATAGGACCGGTGCCTATTTTTTTTCACTGTTATTCTATAAAGTCCGCAAATGAAGCAAAGCCACAAGACGTGTTGTGCATTCCACAAATAGCATCGTCGTAAGTCAGGAGACGGACTGATTTACAACTTTTCAATACTGAAAAATCTCCTGGAATGAGCGCCGCTAACCGCAGAGTGTCGGGAAGAAATACTAAAGATGCCACATTTATATCCTGCACTGTTCTGCATTATACTCTGTGCAGACACCTGCATAAAGGTCTCCTCTATTCAGAATCCCTGCCTTATAGATTCATAGTTTATATGAGAGGCATTTCTTCTGTGACCTGAGTCTCTAAATTCGCACAAACACAACATCCTTCACCCTAAAACTATCCAAAAAAATGATCTTTTGCACAAACATCGAATCACTCATCACTATTTTCCGTCTATTTTTAACAGCGTTCAACATCAGCAGCAAAAAAAACTGTGTTACAAGTCGCCAACAGTACAAGGACATGATAATAGAGCAATCCATCAATCAAAGTGTCGACAAAGAAAATCTTTACTTCTACCTCAATCAATGCGCCGCTCTGAAAAACAGTCAAGAGGAGCACCCTGAGCCTGTTTTTCAGAGGGCTGCAGTGGCCTTGTTCCTGTGGGGCCTGGAGTTTATGAGCCTGCAGCAGCAGCAGTCCTCCAAAGCTTGTAAAGCTGAGGGAATAGTTTCCGCTCTTGAAGGCTTACAGCCGTCTCAGCACAGCAGAAGCTGAGTCCTGCTAATGGGGCCCTGAAGTTGGGTTCTTATTTGACATTAGAGCGGAAATTAAGGGAACCAAGTTGACATTGATAGGAACATATTCTTGAAGGTTTGCGCCACTTTTTGTCAAAACACAGTTAAAATTTTTTGATTTCTTTTCCCAGTGAAAAGACTCTTTAAACTGTTTTATCTTGAGGTCAACCAAAATTGGTTTCGCAGGGCTGATACTGATACCAGTACTGTCAAAACTCAAACCCAAAACCTTTGTGACTTCTTTTCCCATCTACTGCAGACTTCAAACACATGGATATTGGCTTTTCAGAGCTGGTACTGATACCTATAAGTTCATTGCACTAATAACCAGTATTGAAAGCCTGCTTAATCTGGCCAATTATTCCCTACAAGGCTGATTTTCCCGTCCTAAATGACAGCAAATTGAATCTAAACCAGTCACTGGCATGCGTTTAAATATCGACCATCAGCAAACCTGCTTTCTCATTATCGGTATCAGCATTGGTCATTATGAAAATGATATCGGTTGACAAATAGTTAAACTGGAGCATCAAACATTATATCCATAGACATATAGGAGTTAGCAGGTCAATTGTTATGCTACAGTTCTGTCACACAGTCATGTGGTGTCTAGCCAGTCAGACAGTGTAGTATCTGAGTATTGGCAGGTGTCGAATACAATATATCGAATACAAGAAAATTAATTAACTCCCAGAAAATAACCCACATTGAGCTGGGCCAGCGCTGTGAGCCCAGAGCAGCGAACCAGGCGGAAAGAGTTGCATGTAAATGATCCACATATTTTAGCTTGTTTAATGCAAACTTTTATTAAGACATGACGGTAAAAACGCAAATAAAAAATATATATATATATATATATATATATACATATATATATATATATATATATATTATTTACTAAACGGATAGTAAAGACACCCCCTTTACACGAATATCCGCATAACCGCGCACATCCCTAATTTCTACCGGGGGTAGCTCTCATTTTCTTTTTTTTCTCACTGACAGTGCTGTCGACTTCACCTGTCAAAGTGCTATGGTTGTGTGTAGCTGCAGCCTGCTTCCACGCAGTTGTTTGCTAGGTGGTTCTAATTCAGCACATGACTGGTTCAGCACGAAGCGGACCCGGAGTAACTCCCCTTTTCATTAGCTATTTGTGTAGTCGACCAAAACATGGCAGAATGCTGACTGTCGAAAAGCATATTGACCATGTTTTATATCGATATCGAGGGAAAATTAATTTTCGGTATACATTGTTTTATCGCCCAGCCCTATTTTGGCTGTGATCTTTAAATGTTTGCTAGTTTCAAATGTGTTCAGCCATCTTCTTTAAAAGTATATCTGTGAGTAAAGACGAAAAGCATGGAGTCTTTGATGGCAAGAATTAAACAGAAACTTAGAAAACACTTCAAAAGTCTTGATTTAGTTCAAGCTTTTTCTGTTATATAGATATTTTTAAAGAGGTTGAATGAGCTGCATTACAGCCTTTCAAAATAAGTTAAGCAGAATCAGAGAAAAGTCAAACTAAAGTGACAGTAAATAAGTCCTCCACGCTTGTTGTTTTGGTGACGACGAATTGAAAACGTACTTCAGCGCCGTCCTGCTGCTGCTCTCTTGTGTTTACACTTCATGAAGACACAAAGTTTACACCCAAAGCTGTGGCAGCGGCGGTTCAACCTCAACACAAACCTCCACCATCCAACGGCTGCCTACTCTCCACTTCTCTCCACATAAACACACACAGAAAGTACTCGAAAACCTGAACCGACTCCTCTCTCCTGATGTGTGCAGAGCTGCAAACTTTCTCTCACTGCTGCACAACTTTGACTGGACCGGTGCAGTTCCTCTGGACGTCTGACGTAGGTTACTGGGAAACAAACACCGATAACTGGGAGGCGAAATTCCCCACAACATCTGGTAGCTCTTTACACCAGCCTCCCCACACTGTACAGGAAAACAGTGACTGTACGGCGAGACAGTAAAATGAAGAAAGGAAACCCCCGCTGACTTTACAGGAAACTTTCTTTACATTAAAGTGCGTTTAAGTCAAGTTTTCAGCTCAAAGAAATAAGGAAATAATAAAGTCCAACTTCAATCGAGCGACCGGGGTGGCGGAGCAATAATGTTGCACAACGCGTAAAGTTGACAGCTTTTGATATCACTCCGCATTGATAACTAAATCGGTATTGCGCAACACTCAACACTGTTCCTTTCCTGACGATATAACACGACACAAACTCGAGAAAAAGTGAAGTGCTGCAGAGTAACAACAACTCTTGACTTCGAGGACAAAAAACAGCCTGGAAACCTGCTACAAGGCAAACAAACTTTCCAGGTTTGGTGTCCGCGTAAAAGCGCAAAGACAGCTGTGTGTTACAGAGACAGGAGAGGATTCATACCTGAAATGAGCTCGTGAGTGTTTTGCTATCTCCCGGTGTCCTCGAGCATCCACAGAGCAGGGTTTTAGGACCCGTCGGTACTGTAAAAAATCATTGAGCCAACAGCTTCGCCATACTGAATTCATCACGTGTCAGGCGACCTCCTGTGTTTCCGTAGGAGGCGGGGTCCGCCTACAGGACAGAATGACTGACAGCTGGGAAAAATCAGATTATGTCAGTGAGAGTGGATGAATAAATCTGCTCTCTGTGTTGTCTGTGCTGACTGTAGATGGAGGGAGGCCTCTGTGAGAGAGCTAGTTAGACTTAAAGTGAATTAAAAGTGACAATGAGCCTCAGAAATGTTTGGTATGTCTGTGGTTTGTGTGGTGTTGCCTAACTACAGCCTACTTGCCTAATAACTGCAACTTACTATTCTTGTTTGTCATCCTCTTTGTCATTACATTATGTAAATATGAAAACAGGGGTGTAAATTATACTGATTTTATGTTTTTTAAGCTTTTCTTTTAAAATTTTAAAGTGTTGTGCCACTACACCCTTTATTGCCTTTTGTATCATATTTGATACATACTTTTATCAATCAATATGATCAACAAATTACTAAAAAAAAAAAACACCTTAAAGGTGGGGTAGGCAGGAATCTGTTAAAGTAGCATTTTTTTTGTGTTGTATATACAAAAAAGCTGTTAATATCAGTCAATAGCTATTAGTCATTGATGACATTTGGTAATATAACGATGTTGCTGTGTTTTGTCATGTTTGTGTAGTCAACATTTTAACATTTTTGAGCAGCCCACTCTTTCTGACTGTATACAAAGCCATTCCCCGCTGCTCCCCGTGTCGTTCAGGAGCTCAAAAAAAGTTAGCGTGCTACAATGTCAGACAGTCGAAACAAACCAGAAAGTACAGAAAATTGTCTGAATCCTCCTTTGACCACGACTGCCGACACAATACTAGACTCTGGCGTAATAATGGGCACTTAAAAAGGAGGAAGACCACCGGACAAGAGCTAAAAAGCCGGGTCAACATCAGTATAGATGAGATTTCAATCATCTTTTAAAGGATTTGAAGGAAAATATTGATTTTAGAGATACAGCCAGATCATTCCATAGTTTCGGTCCTCTAAAAGTGATATTTGATGACAAGAAGTTCGACAGAAAGGGAACTGAAGATGGCCATTTTGTCATGTTGAGTTGGGGTGAAGGTCAGATGAAAAGGTAAAGAAGTTTCTTTGTTCAGATTGTTCCACTAACGTATTCCTCTCACTGTAACACAGCGCTCTTTCAGTTTCGTTCTGAATCTTGGCTTTTTAAATATTTCAAATCCTTTTAAATTATAACAACTTTCTCGTTTTTCAAATCAGCTCTGGATGTTGACTGATAAAAGGTAAAAAATAGTGCAAAACAATTTTAAAAATTCAGAGATCATTAATAAAACTTATTGCACGCTGTAGAGAATAAGGGCCTCTGTGCTGGAAATCCCCTCCTGTAACACGATTCAAACCGTCCTCTGAGAGATTTCTGTTTCAAACCTGCAAAGTTCAATGCTCCCCTTGTGTGTGTGAGTTTTTATTATTTACTTCCTTGTGCGGCCCCGGCCTGCCTCACCTTCCTCTGTTTCACTCGGTGATTCCCGGCAACCTTTTCGAGAAGGACTTGACACAACTGCGGAGAGCGTGTGCCAGCTTGCAGTCGGTTTAATAAAACAGTAGATTTTCCAGTTGAGGAGAGCGAGACGACTTTTTTTTAACGTGAAACAGAACATGTTAGACAAAAGAAGGAGCTTCCTCTTACACCTTAAACCGTAAGATTTCAGGATGACTTACAGACTTGTAACTAAACGTTTTGTCGCTGTAAAAGACAGGATTTACTTCACACATACACGCAAAACTCATGAACAGATTGAGCGGTCTTAAAATGTTTAAATATTCAAGAGTTTTAGAAAAAAGTGTGATACTAACAGATGGAAAGCTGATTGTGTGCCACAGCATGCATCACTGTATGTTATGTACCATAGTAGGTGTTTGCAGCCCTGCTGATTGAAGTTAAAAACCTCGCTGTACCAGGACTGTTTTGGTCCACTGGGTTTTCTGCCAGTACCTTTCCCTGTCTTCTCCATATGAGGGTTCATTATAACGTATAAAATACACCACCCACAGGCACTTATGTGATGTTTCAGTCTATCATAGGTGTTACATGATGCTCACTTTTCTGTTTTCCCTGAAGAGTTATGTCTAATTAATGTAAACTCACAGGTCTCTACAGTGTTGGAAAAGCGAGGGAAAGCTGTGAAGGGCGGATGTCTTCTTTGCACATCACAGCAAAGCAACTATAAATAGTTTAGATGTCATGATGGAAAATTAGATAGAAGCAAAGATGCAGAGGTTCTATGTTTATGTTGCACACTAAGGTAGCTATTTCAGTACATACATTACAGTATTATGTCATATTTTACACAAATAGAAAAGCAATATGCAAAAAAAATGTAACAGTGTCTCAAAAATGTACTCATTATTTTCCACCATAATTTAAACTTTTGGTTTAGAACTTTTGGTTTTCAACTTTATTTTATTTTTTATTTGTATGGCTCTTTTCAGACAAAAAAATGCAGTTCAAAGTGCCTCACAGATGCTAAAAACAACAATTAACAACAATAAAACCCAAACCTCTCCACCCACACATCCACCGAAAGACCCCCACACACACAGAGACACACACCCACCCTCACCCAAGCGCACACACAATTTAAGATATATTGTTAAAGAGATGTGGTCTGACAACGAGACATTACGTGAGGGAAGAACTACCTTTAGGAAGCACTGGAAATAAAGATAAAAATGGTAAAAAGAAAAACTAAAACAAGAAAATAATATTAAATGAACAGATAAGTAAGAGCTCTTTACTGTGTAAAAGGGGTAAAAGAAGTAAAAACCTCTATGACGGGAATTAAGAAAACAGAGATAATGAATAAAATGATATAAAATAAACATTAAGAACTTTGATTAAAATGACCATTTGCAAAAAGAGAAACATATAAAAGGGCGATCAGTGAAAGCCTGGTTAAAAAGGTGAGTCTTGAGCCTCTTCTTAAAAACAAGTGTCAACTTGTTTGTGTCAACTTTGGCGCCCCCTGTGGACATAGCGGTCATTGCATATCTTGTCCTCTACATAGTAAGGCAGCATAATTTGACAAAAGATGCTCATCCTGCTGACTCATTCGTTTAATTATGAGTATTTTATGTGAAAACTATATAAAAAAAGGATTTCCTGAGCTGTTGGAGTGACACCTACCCACGACACCAAAACATTAAAGCCATCAATCATGTTGCTTATAGTCATGTTGGTTGTTGAGTATCATAAAAAAGCATTTCTGTGACTTTAAGCCTATTTCACTGATGTAAAAATACTTAGTTTGTTGGAGTTATACAACTTTCTAACAACAATATATGGCAAATTTTAAACAACTGAAGAAACTGAAGAAAGCCTTTAACTATCAAACCCTCCAACTTCATTTTAATGACCAGCTGTCAACATAAAGGGAATAAACAGCTCAGACGTGTAGGAAAGACGTCACATCACTGACAGGCACTGCCATTAAAGCAGACACAATATCATTAAAAACAAAAACACCACTCAATTTAAAAAAAGTTTTAATTCTGAAACTTTTGCTCCTTCCATTGAAACACTTTGTTTTCAATAATTATCCAAACTTACAGCCAGTAAAGATGTCCCCACATGTGAGTTATTAAAGCCAAACTTGTGGAGCTTTCCACTTTGTCAAAAATCTGGGCACCAGAGGAAAGTATAAATAGAAATATACAGTGATGGATGGAAAAGGTTATGAGCCGTAGTTATGTGGTAATCTCAGCCATGTGGTCAACAATCCAAGGCACTTACGTAAACACCACAAAACTGGACTCCACTAATACTTTTAAGGACACTTGATGCTGCCACCAATGAAGCCTAAATAAGGCCTAACTTATGTAAACACCACATCTAAACTCCAAGAGTGTGGGTTTGTCTGAAAAGAAAAAGAACAACTCGACAGAGTGCAGCTCCTCGCTAAAGAAAACCCTGACAGCATAATGAGTATCCACTCAAATGAGCTTGTCCACATTAGCGAGCAAAGAAAGCTGATTTGAACATAGATGGGACAACTCAACCCCACCACACTCTCCTCTCAAAGGACACCACTGACAACATAATAAGTATTCTGTGTAAGCCATCAGTGACAGTGCAAAATGGGATGCAGCATGAGTTTATTTGCATTAATGGAGGCAGATATTGCTCACATATGGTGCCATACTATGATATATGATACACCACAAGCACTTAGGGCAGCTATAGATGATTTTATTACAAGGAGCATTATCCAATCCCCAGAAGCGCTGAGTATCTCATGTCAGGAATGTATTCTATACGAGGAAGAGAGTGTGACAAATTTAAGATTACCACAAATTTTTCAAGCTTAATCGGGAATTAGATTCTTCCTCAGGGACACAGGGAGTTTGAAAGTCACAGATTATGTTTAACCTCCCTCTGTCAGTGAAGGAGTGTTTTTAAGGGCCGTGTGAGGAACTCTGATGTTGTATTGATTCTGGAGGAAATCAGTAGTGTTCCTCGAAGATGTGGACTGCATTTCCCATGAGCATTAGGGAGACTCACATCGGTATGTCAGTGTGTTGTAGGAGCAAAAAAATAGCTTTATTCAAGATTACTTTTTGCAGGATGCAGAGTTATAAGGTCGTGTTTTACCTCAAATTATCAGCTGTTGCATCACAGTACGATATGTCACGTGTCATGCCAAGTCATGTTGCGTAGGTTTTGCATTATGTTGCTCCCCATCACATATCGCAGTGTCCCATCACATTTCATCCATTCACATCACTTATCGTCACAATATGTCACATCACGTCCTGCAGTGACATGTAAAGTCTCATCATTGTATTGCATCCTGTTCATAGACTGTGTATATACTATGGACAACTTGGTTCCACCTTCCACCGGTACACGGATTTGAGGCTGAAAAGCTCTGCGATTTTTCTCCATTTCCTGAAACCAACATTGCGCAGACGCATTGTACGAATTTAGTGGGAGAGTCACCGAGAGTCGCTGTGATGATGCTCAACTCAAACAGTGGCTCAAACAGCTATGCAATCTTGGTACGCCCATTGGCTGTATCAAGTGTCAATCACAGAAAACATGAACCCCCTAATAACTTTTAAAAATGGAGCTGCACAGAAAAAAGAGGACTTGAGCACAAACCAGTCTGACAGTAACTACATGTCCACATCACAAGCAGGAGGGAGAAAAATTTATGTTCTGTGTGATAAATTTCTAAAGTTTCTCCACAGCTCCATAGGGATTGCTGGAGGAGGCGGGATTTATGACCTATACTGCGGCCCATCACTAGAGGGTGCTGTTCTCAGGGTGGCTTCACCCAGCAAGGAGACAGACGGAGTCCATCTTACATACAGTCTATGGTGTCATGCTAAGTCACGCCAAGTCACGTTGCATGGTTTTGCATGATGTTGCTTCCCGTCACATCATGACACCTCGTCATATCACACTGTCCCAGCAAATTTCATCCGTTCACATCACTTATCGTCACATTATGTCACGTCCTGCAATGTCATGTAAAGTCTTGTCGTTGTGTTTCATCCCATCACATCATGTCTCGTCATGTCATGTCTGTTAAAAGCACCAGTCGGATGAAGAAGCTGAAGAGAGTGGTTGTCGTGGGCATGAAGAATTTGTTAGGATGGATTTTTTTTTATGGTAAAAACTTGACAAATGGATTAAAATGCTTACAATGCATCACCATTACTTCACTTATGGAATAAGGAGTGAGAAAGGGAGCATTTTAATCTGACTGTTAGATACCCCCACGTCTACACGCTGTATTTTTACAGTCCCCTGAAAGTCGACTTGTTCTGGGACTTCCAGAAATATTTACCCCATGAGGATTGCTTTCTTGGTAATAGCCAGAGCCCGCTCAAACCTCACAACAAAAGTAAGTATACTTCCCACATTCATCTTCCTTCCTGCCAGCCATTTCTACATTTGTATTTAGATATCTGTTGACAGAGACGCACTGAAAGAAGTGTAGTCACTGGAGATCAGTCTGAAGTCTTCAGAAATCAACAGATGAACCAGATTACTCCTAACTCCAATAAGACCATAGATTTTCTCTGGTGTCTGTCAGTTAAAACAAAAGCATTTAGTCTTTGCTGCACCAAAATACTGATAAGCCACGACTAATTCCTCTCCCCGAACAGAAGCAGCTTTTTACACCCAAACATGACAACCTTTCGAAACTGCCAGTACGCGCCTTTTAAAACACCTGCTTCATCAAATCTCACTGCTTCTCCTCCAAACACGTCTCCTAATTCTATTTGAGCTCCCGAGTCATCCAAGATCTGCAGGAAACACATATACGCCTTCGTAGCGATACTGCTTTGACAGCAGTGGATGAATTTCCTGCATGTTATGACGGGAAGATCAATTTCTCCAAACTCCTGATAGCTGAGCATTCTCCAGAGAGCCCGGCATTATCTTTTAGCAGATACGCTCGCATTGGCGCATTCTCACTCTGTAGGTTAATGCAATTTAAAGCGGGACATAGAAGCTGAGGGTAGATGCCACGACATGCAAATACAAAGACGTGCACGTATGATGAAGAGGAGAAAGTGCTGGTACTGCAGTAAACTCCAGAGTGAGAACAGGGTTTTTACTTGTAACCCTTTTGGAGTAATCTAATTATGCTCCTCTTTTCCATTATCTTATTTAATTTGAAGATTTCTGCCGCCCACGGAAGAAGGGGAAAAAGGCTAACAGGGCGTGTGTTTGTGCATCCAGATAAACTGATTAAGGCTTTGGTTTTTAGTCCTTTCTGTCATGAATGCTCAGCTCATTGATCATCCGCTCTAGTACAGCACTGAGACAACTTTCTTGCACACTCAAGGAGTTTTTTTTTTTTTTTTGTCATTATCCAGGGCATAAATTCTGACTTGAGATTGGCGCCATGTGAAAGAATATCTACACGAATGAATGAGCCACTTATTGCTACAGGAGCGGAAATCAGAACTGCTGACTGTCATTTGTTCTCCTGCCATCTAAACCGCCAGATACAGTAATAATGTAGTTAGCCAATTAAATAAG
The DNA here is from genome assembly GCA_962446985.1 of Xyrichtys novacula. NCBI lineage: Eukaryota > Metazoa > Chordata > Actinopteri > Labriformes > Labridae > Xyrichtys > Xyrichtys novacula. The sequence goes on along the minus strand of OY660881.1, from coordinate 6,786,443 downwards.
ACCATGAACACCCGCACAGGATTCACGTATCAAGGACTTTAACTCATACATTCACAGAGCAGGGTCAGTCTGGGTGATTTTTCTGCCGCAGAGGAAAAGTTGTAGCTTTGGGGGATTTAGTTGTGACTTTATCTTCCTTTGACACCAAACTCCCTTTACAAATTGGGTGTTTTTTCATGTTGCCACAGTGCAGTTATGAGGCCTGGTTGAAAATTTATGTTACAGTGAGGACTGAGAAGTAACAAACCAAAAGTGTGAAGACTTTGACTGAGGAAAAACATGGGCAGAGCATATAAATAAAGCTTTTTGGTTTGGTCAAACTAAGCATCAACTTCCAGCGTAGAAAATAAAGCTAATGCTGAAGTGCAAAAAGTGCAGTTCCATGAGTGTCCACTAGAGGTTGTTTTCAAAAGCAGCACAAATCCCATTTGAGCCTCAACGCCACCTATCTGAATGTTACATCTTTTCCCTGCCTCTGTTTAAGTGTGCGATCTTTTTTTATAAAGGCGTTATCTTAAACTTTAAGAACAACAACAAAAAAAGCAACTAGAAACAAAAACACCAAACTAAATAATACATATGTACACCAAACAACTGTACATGTCAAAGATAAATTTACACAACATATGTAAATGTCAAAATAACCAGTTTGAGAAGGAACAGAAAGAAGCAAAGAGCTTATCTAGTCCTGCTCCTTCCTTGCAAACTAGAGATTTAAATAAAAATCTAATTGTATAAATTACAAAGATCTGTAAAAATACCTACATATTATACACAAAGATATCTGCTCAACACTACATAGGTTACTTATTCGTTATAATATTCAGAATTAATATTACTCCTATGCAACCAAGTATATTTAGTAAAAAAAACATATCTTTGTTAGTTAACTTATAGCTTGATTTAAATATTTTTATGTTATTGGACATTTTTAAAGTGACATCCAGGCTGTTCCAGAGTTTAACGCCACAAACAGAAATGCACGTACTTTTCAGAGTTGTAATAATCCTCAAAAAAATTAGTTTCAAAATTCTAATCGAGCAGATTTAAAATCTGTAGATAGATCTGCCTCTGGATTTGTAACAGATTTAATCAAATGGATTATAAAAAAGAATGGCAACCAGTCAATCAAATAATCCAGTTTACGTGTCAAATCCATATGAAGGTACAGTTTTTCATTCAAACTCCTACAAGATCACACATAAGTGGTTTTGGGTGTATTATGAAGCTTTTCCTCTCCCACGGGTTTAAAAGTAGGGATAACCAGCAGGAGATAGCAGCAGCAGCAGCTCCCTATACATCCACCCTGCACAGTATAAGATGCAGTAAGTGGATGAGAAGGATTAATGTTATCCAAGCTGTGGCGTAGCAGCCAGTCCTGTTAAGCCAAACCGGGCCCGGAGGGAGAAGTTCAGATGTGTGTGGCTTAGGTGAACACTGGTGGGTCTCTCCAGACATGGAGGATCCTTCTGATGACTGATATCACACCTGCATGTGAGGAGACAACCTGTGAAGAGTTTGTTCCAAGTGTTTTTCCAAGCCGTCTATTTATGTCTTTCTGAAATTTTAGTGCAGTCAGTGAGACGCAGAGAACAGCCATGGACCAGCATGCTTCCCTAAAACCCAAAGTCTGGCCGTTAGCATTAACCTCTCCTGTGTTAGGGTCTGCACCGACCCGTTTTTGATTTTAAATGCTTAAAAGAAACACTTAAATAACTTTTTTTGGCATCAAGACTTTTTTACTTTGTCAGGAACCTCTATTTCAGCAAAATAAAAACAAAAGAGCAAAAACTAAAATCATAAGTGCACTGTCAGGCTCCACACTGACAGTCAGATCCTCTTCCAATCATGTGAGATTTAGGAAATTCTCATTTTTCCATATTTTTCCCTGCAAAAAAAACAACGTCGGGCATGTCCAGACATGTGAGATCAGTTCAGTGTAGATGTCTGTGTGAGGGGTATACTGACAAAGAAAAGCACAGAGGACCATAACAAAAAATATCATAATCAATATTTTCATGGATAATGAAGCCTAAAAAGGAAACCTAGAGACGAGAACCAAATTGTTTGATAGAGAATTGTTTTTAGTGTAATTTACAGCTGATTAAGACACCGGTCAAAACCGACCCTTAACATAGTGGGTGTGCAGTAAAAGCTAACACAAGAGGAAGGTTAACAGAGGCATACATAGACTGTTTTTTTAACAGGTAAAACTATCTTTGTATTTAAATGTGACACATACTTCTTTGTTGGGATCTTAAAGATTGTGTCTTTGACAGTCAAGTTTACAACTTAACATGAAAAATTTGGTGACACAGCTGCTCGCCTGACACCGACTCAATCGCATAAGTTTCAGGCATAAAACTGACAATAAACTGTCAATCTTGTTTCTTAAAGTCAAGTTTGCTTTCGGTTTTCATGAAAAAGCATCAATCTGAATTTTAGTCTATTTCATCAACATTGAAAAATCCTCATAGGAGCTTTAAATAAACTTTAACTACATATTTACTCAATGCATTGCTTATTTTTTATCACGATGCATCAAAAAAGGATAGATTTGTTGAAAATTTTGCAGCCTTTCTCAGTGAAAATGTTACAAAAGTGTACAATCATGCATTTGATTATGCCTCTGTTTTAAAAAGCAGCAGCCATTTCCAGGATTTGCCTGAAAATTAGTTTTTGTATCTCATTAGGAATGTTCCAGGTAGAAATCACATTAAAAGGTTAAAAAGGGACTAAATTTTGGATAAATCAGGTATGTTTCAGAATAATTTTGATCAATTTCACTCTGAATTCTTCCAATAACAATACTTAAATGCCAATTTTCATTATTTAGTCGTATTTTTATCGCTAGCAAAGAAGCCCACCTCAAAACCCCAAATCAGTCTCTCCTCAGACCATCACTGCTGACCCCACGTTATAATAAGACATCACCGACTCAACTACAATACCTGTGGCTGTACAGATGCTCAATTTTTAGCACACCCTTATAATCTTTCCTAGAAATACAGCAGAGCCAGAATCGCTTCCTTCTCACTTTTCACTCACTTCTCTGTCTTGTGTTTTTCATTAGATTTGGCTTAAGAGTTCAACAGAAGAAGATGAAGAGTGTTATTTCTGAGGATTAAGTGTATACTCGTTTCTGGAGGCAAATAATCCCCGGTTTTGTAACAGCAAATGTCAGTCCACAGGTTCCCGATACCTTTACACAACGCGAAACAAGCAAAACACCACATCTTAACTTCACAGGGTATGTTTCAGACCGCATGCTTGCCCACAAATCCTCTCAGTGATGATGTTCAGGAACATCTCAGAGGGAATAAGAGGTGTTGAGATCACTTCCAGCAGAGTCCCAGTCCTGAGACAGTGTGATAAACAGAAAGCAGCTCTAATCCACCAGTAACACCAACACATTAGTGGACAGAAACAGAGCTTGAGGAATGAAAGCGAGGTGGGAAAAAAAAAAAGCTCTGTTTCTTACTTTCAACACAGTGCAATCTCCATGCCAGTTGTCAGCAGCATTACTATGGTAACAGCGGATTATCATCTATTACATAACAGGGGCTGTGCACTTAAACCCTACAGGATAGAGAGCCACAGTGTGCAGGTTTTGTTGCTGGATTGTTCTGTGCAAAAGTCCACAGCTGTGCTATTTGGGTATTAAAGATACAAAGAAGTTCTGGATCTGTATATTTTGCCTGAAAGGATTTAGGAGTTTTTATTGTTAATAAAAGAATATAGAACATAATGCAGCAAAATCATGCAACCCTGAGGCTGTTATGACACTAGTTTATTAAATGCATGCATATTTATGACCTTAGAGGTTAGACCGATAGAATTATGAAGATATTGCACACAATATTACATTCACAGTGAACAGTTTTTGAGAGTCTTTCAAATAGGCCTGGGAGATTTCGCCAAAAAAAAAATGATCACAATATATTCTGTCGTATCGTCCGATCTTGATTATTATCATGATTTTTTTTTAACTGCCTGTTTTAAAGCATCCATACTAAAAACTAAAGAAACTAGAGATTAATTTTTATTTTATTAACACACAAAGTAAATAACAAAGCAAACTGAATAAGATAAACTTTGAAAAATACAAAAAAAAACATTTTAACTCAACAGTACAACAAATGTAGATAAATATTAGATAATACAGTGAATTGGTTTACAGTCCTGAGTGTTTTTGCAGGTTTGCAAGACCCAAAATAAACGAATCGCCCCCTAGGAGATAATGAAGACGCCTTAAAATGTCAACATTAGATGATGTAAACGTAAATAATACGATTAATCGCTGCCTACGTCTGGTGGCTGCACTGCTAGTTGTGGCTAAACTGCTAATGCTACTTGTGCCGTCAGCAGTGACAGGCTGTACAGACTCGGCCCACATTTTCATGCTTTCCGCATAATCACTCGGAAAGTACTTCTTCAAATAATTAAACAGATCTGTTGTGTTGCCAGTTTTTAAGGGCACCGATTGCCGACATAACTTGCTCATCGGCTTAATTACTCAACGTCACTTTGGAGATACCCGAACCACCGCCACACAACACTTCCTCTGTTTGATCGAGTAAATATGCTCACAGCTGATCACCGTGATTGAACTGAAATTTATCACGATCATATAATCATATAGTCCTAGGTTAGACCGATAGAATTATGAGGATATTGCACACAATGTAACATTCACAGTGAACAGTTTTTTAAAGTCCATTACATCAAACTTGTGCTGGATTTAAAACACTTGACATTTACGGCTATAAACAATAAACATCTTGATTATAACCTGACAATATTAAGAACTTAATCACAAATTCATGATATTTTTTCATTTTCTATTAACAAGCATGTTGGAAATTAAGTGTTTTCTCATTAGGGCTGTCAGACCTTGACTAAAAGTCAACATCATCTCCTCCAAGCATGCTGGAGACCCTGCAACCCTTCACTCTGTGACTTGAAATCAAAGTCTGATTGTGTTATTAGTTGACCTTTAGAAATAAGAGCCACTCATGCAATTTAAACCCGTGGCCTGCTTGATTCTACGCTGAAGCTAATCACATAAGAGGGTCAGTGAGAAATAAGGATACACACTGAGCACACTCCTAGTTTTTGTTCCATACTGCACGGTAATGAAATTGCAGGTATTTTGTGCTCTCCCACATAAAAACAGGGGGAGTGAAATGAGTGTAATACAAGTGAAACTAGTAAAAATCCAGAGCAATAAAGATGTTTTATTTGTTGGATCAAAACTGGGTGGAGACCGGCTGATTGTTTTTCAGATATCTCTATATTTACCTGCTGCGCTGCTACATTTCCCCTCATGTGCTTTCTCTCGAGGTCTGCAGGTCTTCCACTCCTCCAGGTCTGATGACCTCTATAAAAGAAAACTCTGATGAAAATTCTGTATCCTGCAGAAGAACAGATCAGCCACAAAAATGAATGTAATGTGGACATGAGGTGCAGCATCCACGTGATCAACAAGAGCAGCGAAAACAGCTGCAGAGGTTGCAAATGGCGTAAAGCTCTACAGACAAGTAGTCGTATTCAACTTTAAAGCAGGTCTCCCCAAATAATACCTGTAGTTCATGGTCAAGAACATTTAAAATTACGCTCATGATGCAAAATAAGCAGACATGAATAAAATCTTTGCCCTGAGTGAATTGCATGTAAAGTCAATGTAAAGATATGATGCGATGCCAGTTCTCGTTTGGTGATGCGGATGATACATGAGGCAGCGTGAGATTTGTGTTTTCATTTTATTTTATTGTTCCCACGAATTTAAAAATCCCCACGCCCCACTCTGATTTCTGTATCAACGAGCTCACCTGGAGGAAAGTGAGCGAGGAGGTCTTATTGTCTGGCAGGTTGTGAAAACAAAGAGTGTCGCCAACCTCAACTATGATGATAAAAACAGACGGAAACAGCGAGAAGAAAACCCCTCGGAGCTCGTAAAAATTCGCTTGTTTTGGACAGGCTATGGCACGCAGATGGAGCGAGTTATTTGCGTGACTCAAGCGATGTTAGACGTTTAAATACCTGTGAATTAAGCGAGTGAATACTTTCGTTCTTATCTGGTGTCAACACCTACATGTTGTTTTTCAAACCCTACTTGATTCTCAGTCTTAAGGAAAAGGAAGTTCTCTATCGCTGACACCATCAACTCTAAAAAGTTGGTGACGCTCTTTCTAAAGTTATAACTTTTTCTCCAAAACTTTTTTTTTTTATGAGTAAAAACCTGTAATTGCACATTCACGCCAACAGGAACTAATGCAACCCCTCTTCCTCCTGTCGGTACCAAATAAAGTGTTCATCTTTTTGTTTGTTTGTCAGATCTGCAGCCCGGGTTCTTCTCAGCAGTGTTTGCGAGCCCAGCAGAAGAATGGCACACGTCTTCCTGTCATGGTGGGGCTGTCGCTAATTGTTTCCTGAACACAAGGGGTACACCAGACTGCCAGACCTAATTAAGATTTTCATACAATCCAACCTGCCAGAGCCATTCTGCGAGCAGAGGCATACAATGACTTTGTAATGAACTTGTCTGATTTGCAGTCCCACACTTATATAAATATGACGAACTGTTATGTAATAGCCTGGCAGACAAGCGCATGAAGGCTGCATGTCATTTGGGCGATAAATACATGCTTCCAGAGTAAGATATTGTTGGATTTTAATGAGAAGTTTCTAAAACTCTTTTTCATATTTGTTTTTCATTTGTCAAAATGAGATAAGTTATATAACTTGTTTGTGTCCGTCTGTTCCCACTTCAGTCTCAATCTTCTATTATGTTTGTCTGCCTCTGCATACTTCATATACGAACATAAGAAATATAAAGTCAATCAAGAAGAGTGTAGTCTCACAAAGACGCAAACTCACTCACACTTCTCCTCACCTCTGAAAACTCAGTGTTTTTTAATGTGTCGTGACTCTAAACTGGCACTGACGCTGGGTAAACATTGGTGAGCAGCCTGTAAGCCACAGAGACACACCAAGCTGTACGCCAGCTGTTGTGTGCCATCCTGCCACATGTCCTTTGAAGTGCTGCAGCCCACCAGGCTGCATGAAGAATGAGCCAAGGCTGGCTGAGGATGCCAAATGGCATTTTACCGCCATGCCAGTGCCCTAACAGAAACAATTAATCCATCTTTGAAACAGAAACAGTGTTATGGATAATACTGCATTACAAGTCTGACCAGAATGTTTCCCTGAAGGACTGTGAGGATTATTAGACAGGGCACATGTGCATCTGGTGGGGGAATGAGACTGGCATGTTCAGAGGAAATAGCAGCAGACACAGCGGTCTCCACGACACAACAGGACCTCTCTTTTCAATTTCCTGCTCCAGTTTCCATTCCTGTTTTATTTCTATGAAGAGGGGATCGCAAAGGAGGAATGCAGCATTTAGCTGATACGGCACCACAGAGCACAAAACAAGGAAATTGAATCTGTCAGAGGCAATATTTGCGATAATGATCTCAATAAAAACATAGGGTGACTTCAAACAGGGTTGGTGGGATTCCCTCTGGAGGTTTAACTTCGAACACAGCAGTGGTCTCAAAGTGACTTCAAACAAGTGCTGAACACTTGGAGTTTAATCCCAGCCTGTTACCTGATGTGTTTTTTTTTTACTTCTTTATCTAAACTTGAGCTTATGTTTAGAGGTTTAACCTAAAACCTGTTGATGTATAGCTTTGATTTAGAGCTGACTGAGCCAAAGCCAATAAAGTTTTAATTTGAGTGTTTAAAATAAAGTGTAAATGCACCATCAGTGGGGCAGTCATCTCCAGTCACACTCTCAGCACATATTTAATCCACCAACTTTTCAGAGGATGCAAATCAAGAGACATATGCAAATAAAGAGTTGCATAACTTTGTTGAACCTGCCTCAGGAGCTGCTGATCATGTCGCTGCTGATCATTGATTTTGTTTTCTGCACATCCATAAAGCTGCGTTTACATGGGCACAAATAATCGGAATAAATGCCCGATCGGAATAAAGATACGTCATGGAGACATGTCGATCGGAAGATTTTGATCCAATTCAGCTCACTTAAATTGTAATCCGATCGAGAATATGGTTAACGCCGATCGTTATTCCGAAACGCGTCCATGTAAACACTTATCCCGATCGTGACTCTCTTACCTGACTCAGTCTTCACTCTTTATGTACTGAGGTCAGTTCAGGAGGTTTCATTATTAACAATCCGGCATAAAACACAACCGCGGGTGCCATGTCTGCTCTTCCGGTAACGTAACAAGACGTGCACACAGCGTGATGATGTCACATCTGCACGCACAGCGCAACCTTTGACAGAACGGTAAAATAAATACACAAGGGCGCCATCTAGTGACAACATTTAACAAAGCGAAAAAATCCTGAATTGGATGAAGTGAGGCACTACCTTGTTTGTTAGTTTGTGACAGCACAAGTGTAAATACAACTCTTCTTCTGCGGCTGTTTGAGCGAAATCAGACAACTCTGCGCATGTCCAAATGCTTTTTTTGTGCATGTACACGCAAATCAAGATCGGATTATTTGATTTTGCAACAATAGAAACAGTGGATTCAGATTATCCGATCCCTTTAAATTTTTAATCAGATCAAGAAATTTTGCACATGTAAACATGACTACTGTTTGGTTTTTAGTTTACCTCCTAACAGGACAGGGCCAGACTGCAACAAGCCAGACCTGACCTCCATCAGTCTAGAGTCAAGAAACAGGGAGGTAACATCTCTGCACACCCCTCAGACAAACTACTACAGCTGATTCTGATCCTCATACTATTAAACTACCATTCATTTTTATGCTGATACCAATATGGAATATGAAACACGAAATCTGTCTGAGAAATATGAGCGATTGTTATCGTTCATATGCTCAGGTGATGTTAGCTTAGGTCACCAGTCCAGTTCATCTTGATAAACAGATCTGTAGGGAGGCATCAGCAACAGTCACATGTGGAGGTACCTCTGAGTGGTTATACAGACTTATGACCAGTCACATTAATTCAGCATGTGATTTAAAACATATCACGAGAAGAGTAAAAGACACACCCTTCTAACAGGTTATGTTGTAGGATTTAAACATGCATATTTTTGGTGTAGAGCTGGGCTTTCGAGAAAGGATGTGTATGTGTCTTCTACTGCTTTTGCATCCAGCCTCAAGTGGACACTCAAGGAACTGCAGTTTTAAACACTTCAGCATCAGCTTAATTTTTAGACCAGCTTTGAGAAAGAAAACACCAGAAAATATCTCAGCGCCTTCAAGTAGGACAGTATGTTTATTTGGGAGGTGTAGAACATATGCTTCACTAATTAGATTCATAAAAGTAACACGTTCATCAACCTGGATCTCCACATCTAAGGTTGCCACGGGAAACAGACACAACAACACCCAACAACTATTTACTGCTTTAATTCCTCACAGATGCTTTTTTGTTGTTGTTGACTTCTTGTTTATTTTTTGTTTTAGTTGAAGTATCCCAAAGGACTGTATTTGAGCTGTAAAAATCAGGCCTCAGTACTCAGGTTGACAGATCTTGTATCGCAGAGTTCAGAAGCTAACGGCATGTCCAAATTCTTGTTCTTCACTAAAACTGTGCAGTATGAGAGTATGACGAAGGGTGTGCGGTGGTTCGTGTTGCAGAAGTTGTCTGTTTCGACAGCCTTGGCTCAGCTGGAAACATTCTTGAAGTATCACGTTGCTATTATTGGAATGAAAACACTCCTCCTCCTTTTTGGCAATATCAGCGTCCCATCCCACACAGCTCTTTAACAATAATGTTTTCCTGCTCTAGTATTTCAACAAGGAAGATCTCAACGCCTTTCCAGGAAAATGAGAAAGTGGAAAACACACCCTCTTCATGTGAAATATGGATTCTAGTTTATGTAATCGAAGCTCAGACTCTTTTGGAGGCTGGATTGAAACATTAAACAATAAGTACATGTCGCACACAGGAAGAAGTTTAAGGAGCTGAGTGAGGACGGCGAAGTTTTGACTCTTTCCTTCAAGTTGAAAAACTCTCAACATGAGCAACTGTTCCATCTTGTGCTCATAAAAGCAGAGGGCCGACCAGGGAGCAGAGATGGCATGCAGCAGTTTGCAATCACCATCACTCTGCCTCCATGACACTAAGGGGAGACTTCCACCCAGCAAGCATTTGATTAAAGCAACAGCAGAACATCAGGGCTCATCTTTATGTCAATGCCACACATGCTACGAAGAGGTTTGTGGAGCAGCAGGTGTGTGGAAGAAATGCTTCTGTTTGTTTGTCTGAGTGTATGAGGTTGTTGTTGGACGGGATGAGAAACAAGTGTTAAAGGATTAATGTGATATCCGGGATAATGAAAGGGACAATCTAGAAGTCAAATGAAAAGTTGTTTCCAGTGATAAGCCATGAGTTGAGGAAGGTTTATCTAATTTTGGAGCTCAAAATTTAGAGTGAAAATTATTCCTATTAACACAATTGTATAAACAGGAGTGATGGTGCAGTCCAAAGCAAATTACATGCGCTTTGTCCATTTTGAAATTACATTTATATATTTCAGGGTGTTTTTTCTATGGTGGCTGACAGGGTCAAAATTGCTGCAACTGCCAAAACTATATATAAAAGGATAATCAGGCTGCAAATCCAGAAACAATGCAAGTAAAAAATGACACATACATCTAAAAAATTCAAAATTACTCAAGTGTTTTTGTCTTTGAGCACCAAAGAGTGACTTAATGACTTTATAATTTCCATATTTACCTGACAAATCTAGAAGTAGGTTTAAAATAATGTATGTAATGAGCATAAAAATCTGCCAAAGAGAAATGAAACCTTTTAAGTTTCTTGAAAACTGTGTGAACCTGAGCAGTCCTTTTGAGGCAGACTTGTACACTAATTTAAAGTAATTTTGTCTCTTAATGTCTTTAAATAAGACACTTTTTTGGACTTGTCGTGATCGTGTTTTACTTTATTTCTAACAAGAAAAAACCCTCACTTCGTTTTCAGTTTTGCAGAGTGTGTGTGATTAAAACCGAACATTATTCCTCACAGTGACTTTAAAAGACTTGAGCACCTGATTGTAATGACTTAATTTGGACTGTTTTTTAGATGCATTTGCTTTCTGTGTTTGTTTGTTTAGGACTTTTTAGAGGCGAGGTTCAAACGACTTTATTTACCCCAGAAGAGCCAATAAATGAGGCAAACTGGAGAATGACGCCAACTGTGGCATTCAGACATGTAACAAAAAGTGGAAGAGGTAGCCTGGCTTCATCAGTGAAATCTTCTCCATGCATGATGCTAGCTTTGGGTTACAAACAGGTTTTCCATTTGCGTTGTTTCATATCTTTCTAAACTTGCATTATGTCTAAATTTGCCTGTTTTCTCCGAACATGGAGTTGTCTTTCCTATTGCAGCGTGTTTGTCAGCATTACTGCAGCTGTTCTACACACAAGTTCTATCATGTGTTAATAGTGTGTTTGAGTGTTTTAATGAACATGCAAAGACACTCTTACACATGCTGATTACATGCTGCTGCTAATAGTGTACTTGAATGATTATATAATTAAGCTGACGTTGATTAACTACATGCAGTCTGTCATATATTATTTACCGTACAAACAGTAAGCAGATTTTTCACTGTTTATTCGCCGGTGCATCGTACAGTTCCTCAGACTGGCAGGTGTGCAAGTCATCAAACTTTCATGCACACCAATCAAGCTGACCTAAAAACATTTGATGAAAGTATGAGTGAGCGTGTTTGTCTCCCAGCCTTTCTTCTACCCCATCCTGACAGGCTCTGGGTTTCCAGATATTGAACAGACCCCTTGTTGATCAGAGCCGTTGAGCAGCATGCAGGGGGAGAGCGTGCAGAACAGACACCCGCTGCGCACTAATGTGTACATCCTGTTGAGAGGACGGGTCGCCCTGGAGACCAGACGGAGGTATCCTAGCAGGAGTGCCGAGAAGATGCTTATTTGCCCTGTGAGCCTCTTGTTTGTGTGGATGGTGTTGCAGAGTGGCAGAAACATGCAGGGGCGTGTCTGAACGCCTCCTCTGGGCTGTGATGGGTTTCTACCCAGAGTTCATTGGTGGAACAGCAGCAATTTGAAGACTACAGGTTTGGTTATATTACTGAATCAAATTCCTAATTAGATGCAGGAAATGTTAGGGTACCTGTTAGCCTTTTTCAGGACTCTTTAAGCTGATTGGTTGGCAGTTTTAGATTGATCGGTTGTAAAACAAAATTGGCAAGTGAGTGGTTATAGTTTTATTGGTGAATTCTGTAAGCAAATCATAAACATAAACTAGGTTATAATCACAGTTTTAGTTATGTCCTCCACATTATTTGTTCTGGAAGTGAGTTTGCGTTGTGCTACCAGTCTCTGTTGTCAAGGGTTACCTAAAGCTTTTGTTAAATAATGATGTATGAAAAACTTCTGTGTGTGGTGTATGAACTGCAGCATCACAGCAACTTTGCATGCAGAAAATGGTTTACTGGCGCCACCCAGAGGTCAATCTTTGACACTGACACAACTGTCTGAAAAGCATACAGTTACACAGTAGACTTTATTTCTTAAACTGAACTCTGAAAATGATCACAACAATTTAGCATGTTCCTATATCATTTAGTGTTCAATCAATACTCTATGCACACATGTTTGGATGGAAGAATCATCTTTATTTAAAAATTGACAATGCTCCTTTAAAGTATTCTAATCTAAGTTTATTTGCATCCCTTTACCCTAAAAATTATCATCAGGTGCCTCAACATATCGGACAGTCTTGTATCTGCTGTAGTTTCTAAATAACTTAGATCAAAATGAAGTTTGAAATCACCCAAAACTTAGTCAAAGTTCATCCATCTTGAATGTCCTAGAAAAGCTGCCAAAAACCCGACTGAAAATTGAGATTTTCCCCCCTTTTCAAAATTTCTCCATCTTTACAGTTTCCCCAACAGCTTTCTTTGACTTCTTTTTTGTTGTTTTCCTGAGCCTGTAAACAATCAAGATGACACCGAGTACGCTCACAAGGAGGAATGCAAATAGGACATAAAGAGCAACTTCGGCATCACCTGATGAAAGCTCCAGACCCAAGAAGTCCACCATGTTCACAGGCGGAGCAGCAGAAGTTGGAGGTAAAGTGGTCTTCTGTGTGGTATGAGTAGTATGAGGAGTGTTTGATGTGTGTGTAGGATGTGTAGTAGAGGTTATAGGAGTAGTATGTGTTGTAGTTGTAGTTGGGGAGTCTGTAGCTGTTTAAAGAGAGGGACAAAAGCAAGATAAAATCAATTGTTTGTGAATTTAAACTTAATATTTTGCTCCAAGACTCTTAATTCGGATTTGAAGGATGTTGTGTTTTTCCACACTTTGTACTGAAAACTAAATATAGTCATTCCTCTATAAATCTCACTAATGACACATTGATTTACCAATTATTATTACCTTCAGGTTCAGGGTTCAGACACTCATGGGGTCCAAGGTCAGGGTCTGGGAAACCGTTGCAGTTGATGATTGAGGCGTAGCGAGACGCTGAGTTTTTAGGGGTGCGAGGAAGGTTTGGATCTGAGCGGTTCACAAAGAAAAGTCCAAACCGCTCAGAGTATCCGGCAGCCCACTCAAAGTTGTCCATCAGTGACCAGGCGGTGTAACCTTTCAGATCGACGCCATCCATAACCTGGGCTGGAAGATCAACAGTAATAGAGTCACATAACCTGAAAGTTTATTAAATTTAGACTCCAATAACCAGCACATTCAAATAAAGTTTTACAATTTACCCTTCAGAGCCTGGTTTATGTAGTTTTCATAGTAGTGCTTTCTGTGGAGGTCATTCAAGTCCACTTCTCCTCGCTCTGAGATCCCGTTCTCCGTCACATACACTGGTGGGTTTCCATACTCATCTTTGATAAACTTAAGGATTTTCCTAAATCCGAATGGTGTGATCTTAAGCCAGAAGGAGCCAGATCCAATCCAGGTTCGGTCGTGGGTGGTTCCAGTCCCCCTGAGTCATGGATTGCAAATTAAACAGGGAGCTACAGAGTAAAGCGTTAATCTGTTGCCTTAATTCCTTCTTGTGTCACAGATCTCGTTGGAAAAGCACCCTTGTTGTGTTTCTACTGAGCATCGCTGCTTAAACTCCACTCACCTGTCACCTTCATAATCCTGCTGCTGTCCTAAATCAACCGGGTATGAAAGGATGGTGGTGTAATGGTTGAAGCCAAAGTAGTCGTGAGTCCCTTTGATCCTCTGGATTTCAGCAGGAGTGAACTCAGGAAGCCTGTATAAGAAAGTGGAGATCCATTCATGGCTTTTACTTTAAACCCCAAGTGCTTGAATTCTCACCTGTACCTCAAAGTTCACGCTTCTCAAGCAGCTGTTGCACAAAACATGGTTTGCAAATAGTTTCCCAACATTTTTAAAGTGGTTTTGCAGTGAAACTAAGTATTAAAAATGTAGTGTAGTGTATAAGTATTCCTATTTTATTTTGAACTAAGACTTAAAATCAATTTTTACCATTAGAACACTGCACACAAACCTGGTGACGGTTTAAAACATGCGTCATTTACCGTGATTCAGGGAGACCAGCAGCGAGGCTTCTTTCACGAATGATAGTTTTCATTATATCAGGGTAATCCCCGTTAAAGATTGGATGTGCAAACCAGCCAATGAAAAACTGCAAAGAAACATTAGATCAAGAATATAACATCACTTCGACACCAGAAAAATATCATGCATACCAGAAGATTTCTAGTAAATGTAGTTAATGTTTTGAATTGGCTTCACTTTGCTATCTAAACACAAGACTTTTTACAGGTGTCAGTACTTATCAGTTTACCTGTAAGTAGCGTTTGGCTGCATCTACATCCTCCTGCTTATATGGGTTCCTTGGCTCGGCCCAATCAGAGTTGATGGTGATGGAGATGATGCCACCCTGTCTTGCCCGGTACATGTCATTGTAAAGGTGCCAGGCCTCAGCATGGGCCTTGATCAGGTTGTGGGCTGCGATGTACTGCTTACCAAAAATACCTGGAGAAATAAAAGTAATAAATGTTGCTGTCATTGTGATGTTAAGTTTTAAGGTTTTTAACAGTGTGGTAAATGAGGACCCCGACAGAAACGTGTTTGATCACCTGGAGCAAAGGTACCATATCCATAGCCAAGATTGGCCACAATGTAGGGCTCATTTAATGTTATCCAGAACTTCACTCTGTGGCCCAAACGGCTGAATAAAACATCTGCGTAATCTCTGAATCTCTGGACGATGGTTTCATTCTCCCAGCCTCCAACTCTCTGCAGAGCCAGTGGAAGATCCCAGTGGTATAAAGTAATCTGAAAAGCAGGGACATTTTTACCCATTCTATGGGTGATATATTTCTCTCATCCAGACTGTTGTGTGTGCAGACATCATTTTTACACCGCCACTATCCGAAGTATCGCTGTGAGACAAACATTAGTGGTCATAAACAGCATCACTACTGACCTGAGGCTCAATATGAGCTGCTTCCAAAGCATCCAATAACCTCTGGTAGTAGTTAAGTCCGGCTTCATTGATGTAGTTGTTGGTGCCATCAGGAAGCACTCTTGGCCATGACACAGAGAAGCGATAGTGGGTCACTTTCAGTTTCTTCAGCACCTCCACATCCTCTTGAATCTTGTAGTAACTGTTACAAGCGATATCGCCATTGTAGCTGCTGTCCACTCTCATAGGAGTGTGGGCAAACTTGTCCCAGATACTCAGCCCTTTGCCATCAGCTCTCCAGGCCCCTTCAATCTGAGAGGAAAGTTAAATTACTGACTTGGTAGAAGAGACTGGCATGGTAGGATCTGTTCAACATCTGGGTCACTAGATTCAGACATTAATGTTAGATGTGCAGCCCACATGAGTACTGTCAGGACATTTTTAGGAGTCCAGTACATGTGAGAAAGAAGCTATAATGTTGTTTATTACCTGATATGAGGCACTGGCAGTGCTCCAGTTAAAACTAATTGGAAACTCCCCATACAGTGTCTTCTCATCATCGGGCATTGGAAAGCCATTGTCTTTCACAACTTGATAATAATAATGAGCAGAGCGTTTGGGAGTCCTAGGTCGGTTTGGGTTCGTGAAGTCAACATGGTGCAACCCAAATCCAACGTTGTATCCATTCAGCCACTCAAAGGAATCCATGAGAGATGTTGCTATGTATCCCTTCACCTTCACACCATCAAGATTATGGGCTGCAGAAAGTATGGAAGTCCAGCAGAAGTGTTATCAGCAAATTTGAAGTCCACCAATCAAACACTATGAGACCAAATACTTTGTATGTTTGGAAATCTTAGAAGCTGATGTCAACACTCACCCTTTAACGCCTCATCAGCATAGGTTTTGTAATAAAATACTCTGTCTATGTCATCAACAGTGGTCTTGCTGTCTGTAGCCACTCCATTCTCAGTGATGTAAATCTCCGGATCGCCATACTCTTCCTTGATCCAGTTCAGGAGTCTTCTTAGGCCCCACGAAACAGCCCTCTGTTTACTAATTGCAGTCGTGGGTGAATCGCCCTCTTCTGCCTCTGACAAGTCCTTGTCATATTCATAAGATTGAGGGGACAGCCGAGCTGTAATGTGGCTTATAATCTTTGTAGTGTAATGATTAACACAGAACACATCAGCAGTTCCTCTGATGAAGTTCTTTTCCTCTTCAGTGAAAGAGGGGAGTCTTGTCTCTGGTAGACCTTGGAGTTCACTTTTGTTCCCGACTTGCCACTTCATTGCATCAGGATAGTCGCCGTTCTTAAAAATGGGGTGTGCAAACCATCCCAGTTGGAACTGCAGAGCCCGGTCAGCAGCCACTACTTCTCGAGGAACATTAACATCAACAGGCTCCACCCAGTCAGCATTGAGGGCGATGGACACCAGACCACCTTGGGACTTTCGATATGTATCATCATAAGTGTGGTAAGCTTTGGCGTGTGCTTTTATCAGGTTGTGCGCAACTTTGTAGGGAGCAGTACCAGGATTCTTGACATTTGGTGGAATCGCTCCAAGACCATATCCTGACCATGCAATTGTGTGAGGCTGGTTAAAGGTCGTCCAGAATTTCACCCTGTCACCAAAGGTGGCAAAACAAAAGTCACAAAAGTCATTGAAAATGTCGATCATGTCGACATTGTCCCAACCACCAAGGTCTTGCAAAGCTTGAGGAAGGTCCCAGTGATAGAGTGTCACCATGGGAGTGATGTTATATGCTAAGAGGTCATCTATGAGTCTGTTGTAGTAGGCCACACCTTTCTGGTTCAGGGAGGCACGCCGACCATCAGGAAAGATCCTGGACCAAGACATGGAGAATCTGTATGACTTCACCCTGAGAGCTCGTAACATGTAGAGGTCTTCATCTAGTCTGTTGTAGCTGTCACAGGCCACATCTCCGTTAGCATTTGCAGGAATACTGCCAGGTTTGTGGGTGAATGTATCCCAGACACTTGGCCCTTTCCCATCAGCATTCCAGCCTCCTTCGATCTGGTAGGCTGAAGATGATACCCCCCAACTGAAGCCATCAGGGAAAGTGCCATAGTGATAGAGTTTTCTTTGAAATTCAGTTTGGCTTGAGAACTTTCCCCAAACAGTCTTGGCCTGGGATGGGACTGTGGAAGGGGGCATGTGGGAAACTTTTCTTGACAGCATATTTGTCACTTTTGGTGCAGAAACTGGTTGCTTTTTGGAGGCAAAACCATTTTGCTCAATAACATTGGCGTAAAAGTATGCTGACTGTCTTGGAGTCCTGGGCCTGTCAGGTAGGTTAAAGTCAACATGGTGCAATCCAAAACGCTCACTGTAGCCTTGTGGACCTTCAAAGCCATCCATGAGTGACTGGACAGTGAACCGCTGCAGGTTAACTCCATCCAAATGTATAGCTGTGAAGGAAAAAGAGACTATTAGCAATTTTATCCCATTATACATCCTTGTTTAAGGCACTTATGAGTAAATGAGTTTGGTTTTACTTTGATGAACATGAGCATATTAATTAAAAAATTGATTTGTACCTTTCAGGGCCTCATTGATGTAACTCTTCATGTACTCTACTCGATCTGTGTCATTGATCATATCCCCACTGTACTCAGTTGGCATACCATTCCCAGTTATGTGGATAGGCACTTGGGTGACATTTAAGTACTCCATGGAAATGTAGTTCAGAAGCTTTCTAAGTCCCCAAGGTGCAGAATAGATCCAGTCAGAAGCTGTAGAGGACCATGTGGGGTCCACATCTTCCTGGAAGTCACCCACCCCATGAGGACCAGGGTTACAGCCTCCACCACTGCTGTTGACCAACCGTGACGTGTAGTGGTTCAACCCAAAAAAGTCTGCTGTACCTTGTATCCTCTTGCTCTCTTCAGCTGTGAAAACTGGGAGTCTTGCAGGCTCGGATAGGGGGCACTCATTTCTTTTCTGCTCAATCTGCGTTTTTAATGTTTCAGGGTAATCTCCATTCACAAATATGGGATGTGCAAACCAGCCCAGCATGAACTGCAGGTAGCGATCTGCAGCTGCGACATCTTCAGGTTTAGAAGAGCTCATGGGTTCAGCCCAATCAGAATTCAGTGCAATGCCTACTTTCCCTCCTTGTGTCTTCCTGTATTTGTCATTGTAGGCATGCCAGGCCTCAGCGTGGGACTTGAGGATATTGTGTGTGACCTGTCGAGCCAAAGCAAATGCTTAGAAAGTGTATTATATATAACCGTAAAACTCTCAGCAAAATATTGTAGAACAGTTGCTCTTACCTGATAGGAGGCAACCACATAGTCTTTCACTTCAGGGGGATGCTCACCAGTGCCATACCCAGCATGGCTCACCACCCAAGGGCTGCTGAAAGTGTTCCAGGTCTTGACCCTGTCTCCAAACCTGGAGAAGCAGAAGTCTGCATAGTCCTTAAAGGCATCAACAATGGATGCATTGGTCCATCCACCGTAGTCTTGGAGAGTCTGAGGCAGATCCCAGTGGTAGAGCGTGACGACAGGTTGAATGCCAGACTCAAGCGAAGCATTTATAAGCTTATCATAGTAGAGAGCCCCTTGTTCTGATATGTTTCCTCGGCCTGAAGGGAAAATTCTTGCCCAGGAGATAGAAAACTGGTAGGTGTTGACATGGAGACCTCGCAAAAGGTAGACATCATAATCCACCTTGTTGTAACTGTCACAAGCTAGATCAGCTGTCTGATTTTCAAAAGCCTTGTTTTCATGGGCAAAACTGTCCCAAATGGTTTCCCCCTTTCCATCTTCTGACCAGCCACCCTCAACCTTGAAGGACTCACTGGAGGTGGCCCACTGGAAGCCATCAGGAAAAGAATCATTCAAGAAGTTATCTCGCTCAGATGAAGTTATGGTGGCAAAGTTGCTCAAAGTTTTGCAATAGCTTGTGGAACATAAAGATGTTTTAGGAGTGTCTCTGATTCCGTAATTGTCACTTTGGCGTGAATGACTGAAAAGGAAATAAACAAGAAGGTTAAGTCTCTGCCGCCAGAAATACCAGCCTTTAAGTGGACCAGGTTGAAATCCACTCTTTATATCTTTTTATACCGAACAGTGCTTCATCTTTTTTGTGGTATGATTTATGGTTGACAAATATTGAATGTGATACTGATATAAGTATATGTATGAAGAATCTGTTTTTTTTATGTCATACCTTTTTTGGATAGCATCGCCTGGACGTAGCATATCCACCATGTCAAATCCAAGAACATTTTGGGGTCCACTGGCCATACCTGCAAAAGTTCCACAGGGGGCATTAATGGTTAAATTACTTCCCTTAAAATTTCATCAAATGATATCCAAACCCTTATATATGTGTTTGAAAATGTGACCCTCAATATGACCACCTCATAATTACGATATTATTAGATCAATGTTAGTTATATGTTCTGCAAATTAAAGGATGGTTAACAACCTTTAGGATACTTATAATTGTCTATAATTTGATGTAAACAAATAACAGCCTTTCAGGTTTACCCTCCAAGTGTTACCTTCAAAAATGTTTGTATCAGACAGGAACTGATAAGGAGAGCAGTCCTTGATGTTGACCTCATAAAAGAGGACCGGTTTTCCTTCACACTTCGCCTACAACAAAAGATAATGTTTATTTTTCACGTTCAGCACAAGAAACTGAAGCAGAAATTCAAGAATATAACAGTGGTTGTTTTATCTTTCTGTCAATATTTCCTTATACTGACTTAAATTGTGGTTTTGATTCATTTCTACAAACCAAAATATTTTGCAGTTGATCGGCCAGCTCCTTCCCTGTGATGCAATCATACTGAATCTTGATGGAGATGAAATCTGAATATTTCTGAAATCAAGTGGGAAATGAACTCATTACATGTTAATCTCACTGTTTTACCATTACAGGAACCATTACAGCATTATTATCAATAATGTGCGTATCTCCCATGTGACTCAGGGATCTTACCAGCAGCTGAGTATCACAGATGATCGGAGATTTGTTGGCCTTCACTCCTACTGATACTCCTCCATCTAAAAAAACATGACATTTTTATTAAGTTATAATTTTACACCTTTTCTGTCTTTACATAGATAAACCACACTGTCCTTTCCTCCAGTCTCCTTATCATGACCTTTGGAACATGTGATGCACAGATAAAGCCAGAATTATTTCACAGACATGATGACTGCATGTCTAATAAAATAACAGTGATTAAGACTATTTTAAAATCATAGAAGCAACTTAACATAAAAAGAACAATAATAGCAATACATGTTTAAGTTAAGCATGCAAATCTCCAAACTTTAGTAGCAACATAAATTAAACGTGATTCCCAAAGGATGTGCAAAATATTAAATTATTTTACCCTGTCTGGGGTTTTAAATTATGATTACAACCTGCTCACTGTTCATTTTACCTCACTTAAGTTTAATAACTGAGATTTTTGCCAATGATTCAAGCAAAGTATCTCTTTCTAGACTTATTAATCTTCAGTGTTCTTATGTTATCTAATCTCTCCCATTGACATAACTTCATGAAACTTTAACCACCTACCTCTCCCAGGGAACAGTTGGTGATAGCGCTGGTAAACACTGACATGTGCATCAAGAGCTTTTTGCAGATCAGACTCCTCCAGCTCATCCAGACTGCCCAGTGTCACCCAGTTCTCTGCCAGCTCTCCAAACTGCCCAAAGACAAACTCTGCATACTGCTGAAACACCTCCACCAGCTGCTGACTCTCCCAGCCTCCATACTTTGATCTCAGAGCTTCTGGCACCGTTGATCCATGGAGAATAACCAGAGGCTCCAGCCCAGCCTCCAGCAGCTGTTTCAGCAGAGTCCGGTAACAGGTGACCACAGACTGCTGCGGCTGGCTGGAGAGGCCTGTAGGAAGGAGCTGAGTCCATGACAGCGGCACTTTGAAGTGGGTTACCCCTCTTTCCTGGAGGTACTCAAAGTACTGCCGTGATTCTGCGGGTAGAGCATGACTGCAGTCAAATGTGTCCAATAAAGCCCAGTCAGTGGGTTTTCCATTCAGACCTTCCGCCTGCTCTCTGGTCATGGGACCTGCAAGAAACATCGCCTGTTGTTGATCATTAGGGTACTGGCACATGCACCCAAACACAGAGATCACATACAGAGCGAGAAGCTTCCCCAGAAACATCCTGGTGTCCGAGTGTGGGGAACTGAATCAGCCATGAGACAGCTGACCTTTTATAGTCACACTGTTTACAAGCCTGAACTTTCAGTCTAAGTGAGGTTTCATAATAGACCTGACTGTACGAAGGGTCATCTCTGCTCTGATATTTTATGGTGTCTTCTGAGGAATTGCTGTGGCCTTGAATGCTCTTGATAAATACAGGGGGTCGGACCAGAGGCAGAGAAACATGATAAAGGGAAGAAAACAGGTGAAGAGGTCAAGAAATAAGCCCGGAAAAACACCAAGTCTGAAGTGAGAAATGATATCGCTTCACGAAGAGGATAACAGAATTTGTCATCAATATTAATAGTAGAGAGATGTGGTTTCTGGAACCAGCCAACTCCTCTGACTAATTTTTGGAGAATATTTTAAGAATTCGATTTATCTGTGGTACAAGTCACTATGCTAGATGTTTACTTTCTGTCCACCTGGAAAATGCACCTAAGTTTGTAATATTTATTCAGCAAAAAAACAAAATAAACATTGCTAAGACTTTGGGAATGTAGATTTTCATTGAAATTGTAGTTTTATAAAAAATAAAAATAAAAAAATGCACGAGTGTAATTTTAAAATGCATCTGAACCCTGCAGCAACATGTATTTGCAAAACAAGTTACCATTTTTTTGTTGCATTATTCGTTTGATTTGAAAACATAGTAACAACCAAGCAGAAATCTTACCTTGTTGTAAACTTCTATTTTTTTGCCAGGTGAGTTACACAACTACCACAGCTCTTTGAAATCAATAACCAAAACAAACTCATACCGGTATCCAGAAAATTACACATATCAAACTCAGTTATACCACCTCTACAGTGGAGAACATTGTGCATGCGTTACACAAACGTTTGAGTGTGACATTAACGCAGTGTTTCAGTTTGAATGTTTATGTGGCCCACGTGCTCGATCTCCAAAATCTTAACTGGGTGAAGATTGTGTCAATGCAGGAGTCATGTGTTATCATAGTGGTACAAAAGTTACAGTTATCAGGCCACTACTTTGGTTGGTTGGTTGGTAATTGTAAACATTTTGCAGGTAAAACATGAACTCCAAGTGATCATATATTGAACTGTTTTGATGCAAATTACTGAACAAGTAAGACTTTTATTTTTTGCATGTGTTTGAGGGAAACGATATGACATTAGAGCTCCAGAGAGAAACCTCAGACAAGCAGTCGGTAGCTGCGTCGACATGGGCATAAATGACTGGAATAAATGCCCGATCGGAATAAAAATGCGTCATGTTAACATGTCGATCGGAAGCTTCTGATCTAATTCGGCTCAATCGAGAGAGGTGGTTTATGCCAATCGTTATTCCAAAACGTGTCCATGTAAACACTTATTCCGATCGTGACTCTCTTACCTGACTCGATCTTCACTCTTTATTTATTGAGGCCAGTACAAGAGGTTCCAATCCACTCTGGCATAAAACACAATCACAGGTGTTGCGTCTGCTCCTCCGTTAAGGCGTACATACAGCGTAATGATGTCACATCTGCACGCACAGTGCGACCTTTGACAGAACAGTAAAATAAGTGCGCAAGAGCGCCATCTAGTGACAATATTTAACAGGGGGGAAAACTCCTGGGCTGTGTCTCATTTCAGAGACCGCATCGTGATAAGCGCGCTTAACGGCGCTTAGCTGAGTGCACTGCCGTTTTAAGCCGTTTTACGCCGTTTTGCGCCGTTCTGTGCCCTTCCTGTGTCCCATTTCAGACACAGCAGCCATCGAACGGCGCATCTGACGCGTACGTGAGGTCACCACGCGGCACGAACGGTGTCCCGTTTGGCACAAAATACTAAGCGCGCTTCAAATTCGGTCTCAAAACCACACTACCCCCGCCTCTTTTTCAAGCGTGCATGTATGCACGCTTTCGTGCCGTCGGTATCCCAGAATTCTTTGCGTGCCGCTGCACAGCTGTGCATTTCAGGTGAGAGGCTGGACGCGCTTGGAGACACAGCGCGTCTTCGAAGAAAATACAAGCAATCCAAAAACAGCAGACAGTCAGCTCAGGCTGTATGAGAGCATGATCTCTGAACTCACTAAAATCTCTAAACCAAATATTAAAGATTTAGAGACGAACTGATCCGCTGTGTTACAACTATCAAAAACATTAGAAATAAGAAAGCTGACAAAACTACAGCAGAGTATCAGGACAACATTGAGGTTTTTTTTTCTTTTAAGATTTAGAGATTAAAGTTGTAAATTTAGGATAATAAAGTTATAAAGTAAATAAAGTCATAAAGCTGCTTTTGCGGAGGGGGAAATGACTGAAGCTGGTCATCTGCAGGGTTATCTGTGGATGTATCAGCAGGTCATTAAGAGAGATTTAGTGGTTTCTGAAGAAACAATCAAACTGATGATGATCAACATTTGTGATCCAGAGGGAGTCGAGCTCCGACGAGCACCACGTCTCTGACACCGGCCGTAGCCTACACCTGCAGAGACACCAACACCTTATTATGGCATATGGATTCATATCATAAATTAAAGCTCAATGTCATTCACGGATATTAACGGCTGCATTGACAGATATATCCTCAGCATATTCATTTCTGCCTCCACAAAAGCAGCGATTTCCTTCAAGTACACCAATATTTTTCCCCCGTGGAAAAGACGTATTTCTCATATATTCTTTTTAAAGTCTTTATACTTATGACAATGTTATGCTGATGTGCCAGAGGATGAAGAATCTCCTTGTTTGTGAAACCTATACTGAAGCACAGTTCCTTCAAATGCTTCATGGCCCTAATTTTAACAAGTCTCTCTGAAATAACAGGTTATGACTTCATTCTCATAAATTAATGACTTTATTCTCGTAAATTCACGACTTAAATCTCGAAGTCCTTAAAGTCTTAAATCTCAATATGGCCCTCATACTCCTTCTTACAAAACAATCACTGGATGAATTGTGCTTGTATGTATCTACTATTTTGTGTCTGTGCAAGGTCGCACAATTAAAACAATAAATGCTGCGCTCCGCGGGTTTCCTTTAAGTCAGTCGTGACGCGAGCCTGAGGGCGGGGACATTTGGCAACTCCACCAGGAAGTCCTCCGAAGGTCTCCAAATGTCCCCGCCCTCAGGCTTACGTCACGACTGACTAGAAAAAAGCTGCGGAGCGCAGCATGTATTGTTTTAATTGTGCGACCTTGCACAGACACAAAATAGTAGATACATACAAGCCCAGATCATTCCCACAAAATTCATCCAATGATTGTTTTGTATGAAGGAGTATGAGGGCCCTATTGAGAAGGAGGATAGGAGATTCTTCATCCTCTGGCACATCAGCATCACATTGTCATAAGTATAAAGACTTTAAAAAAAGAATATATGAGAAATACGTCTTTTCCACGGGGAAAAAACTGGTGTACTTGAAGGAAATCGCTGCTTTTGTGGAGGCAGAAATGAATATGCTGAGGATATATCTGTCAATGCAGCCGTAAAGATCCGTGAATGACATTGAGCTTTAATTTATGATATGAATCCATATGCCATAATAAGGTGTTGGTGTCTCTGCAGGTGTAGGCTACGGCCGATGTCAGAGACGTGGTGCTCGTCGGAGCTCGACTCCCTCTGGATCACAAATGTTGATCATCATCAGTTTGATTGTTTCTTCAGAAACCACAAAATCTCTCTGAATGACCCGCTGATACATCCACTGATAACCCTGCAGATGACCAGCTTCAGTCATTTCCCCCTCCACAAAAGCAGCTTTATGACTTTATTTACTTTATGACTTTATTCTCCTAAATTTACAACTTTAATCTCTAAATCTTAAAAGAAAAAAACCTCAATGTTGTCCTGATCCTCTGCTGTAGTTTTGTCAGCTTTCTTATTTCTAATGTTTTTGATTGTTGAAGCAGAGCGGATCAGTTCGTCTCTAAATCTATAATGTTTGGTTAACAGATTTTAGTGAGTTCAGAGATCATGCTCTCATACAGCCTGAGCTGACTGTCTGCTGTTTTTGGATTGCTTGTAATTTCTTTGAAGACGCGCTGCGTCTCCAAGCGAGTCCAGCCTCTCACCTGAAATGCGCAGCTGTGCAGCGGCACGCAAAGGATTCTGGGATACCGACGGCACGAAAGCGTGGATAAATGCACGCTTGAAAACATGCTAAGCGCGCTTAGCATTTTTTAGCATCTCGTGCCAAACGGGACACCGTTCGCACCGTCGTGACGTCATGCACACTTCAAATGCACCGTTCGACGGTGCAGAAGGGCACTTAGGTGGATGCGGTCTCTGAAATGAGACACAGCCCTGGATATGGTGGAGTGAGCCACTACCGTGTCTGCCATGGTCTTTTAATACTTTTCTAAGTTGTTAAAAAAAGGAAGAATCCCACACACTCTCCAACGTTTTGAGTCTCAGATCTTTGTCGAGCAAACCGATTAAGGTCTGAGACTGAAAAGTTGCTGTTAATAAACCAAATGCTCATGGACAGAACTTGGTAATTAGCAATGGGTTAAATTTATTCATCATCAATCCTATTCAGGCACTGATAAAAACCATCACTCAAGCAATAAGAATAAACTTAACAGTCATTTATGGCTGAAATAAAAAAGAGGAAAAAGTGCTTAACTGCTAAACCAGGTGTGATACTGTGGTTAATAATTTATTGGGATTTATGATGCAGAGGATCAGTTATGTCAGGTTATATTAATTTGATTGTGGTTTTACACCCTTACAGTGACATAACGTGTTGTAAAGAAATGAGATTCATCACTGGCTATGTCATATTTACTTAGTCTTATCATAAATTTCTAAGAAAGTTTGGTGTTGATTGTCTCTGTGAAGAGAATCGTATCGTGTCAGTTACTTTAAATTAGATACACTTCTGTGTCCTCAGGTGTCTTTTCAGGTAAAGTTGGTGAAAACAGCAGAGCTGTCATCTTATGTCAAGACTTCTATGGCTTTCTACAAAGTCAACAATGTGCAGTGTCCATGCATCTGCCAGGGTCTTACTCATACCATCTGGTTTAGCTGTTTTGACAGCTGCTGTAGAGGTAGCTGGTTCAGAAGAAGTGGAGTTTGTAGTCAAATATTGAACTTACTTGATTTACGTGTTTCTTGTATGTTCTGGCATGTGTTGCCTCAAATCTGAGTTATCTCACTAGTCAGCTGCTCTACTGTGGCTTCATAAATGACCCTGCATGCTGTTGAAACATCATATACTGTGGTTTATGGCTCAAACATGGTTTTTAAACATGGCCCAAGAAAGGATTAGCTTATCACTTGACTTGTGAGTCCAGAGTCTTATGTACTGTATCTCACAGCTGCAATAAAACACTTGGACTGCTTGGATATGATAACCATCTTAATTGTGTAATGATGCAAAACAGAGTTGCTTTTAAGAGCTTGGAAATCAGTTGATAGCATCAGTCCATCCTTTTCACGCCACAATGAAGTACCTGTTGTGGTTAGCGTTTCTGTATTCTCTCTGTCTGTACGGTTGCCTAAGTCGTGGTGTTAATGAAGAGGAGGACTTCATGCTTGTTGGAGGGCCTCTGAGAAATGCAGACAGGGTGGTGAATGATGACTTTGACTGCAGTGATCCCATCCCTCCGGGCTCTAAGGAGTACTTTGAGTACCTCCAGGAAAGAGGGGTAACCCAGTTCAAAGTGCCACTGTCATGGACTCAGCTCCTTCCAACAGGCCTCTCCAGCCAGCCACAGCAGTCTGTGGTCACCTGTTACCGGACTCTGCTGAAACAGCTGCTGGCGGTGGGGCTGGAGCCTCTGGTTATCCTCCATGGATCAACGGTGCCAGAAGCTCTGAGATCAAAGTATGGAGGCTGGGAGAGTCAGCAGCTGGTGGAGGTGTTTCAGCAGTATGCAGAGTTTGCTTTTACAGAGTTTGGAGCCCTTGCACACTCATGGGTGACTCTGAGTGACGTGGATGTTGATGGACAGCTGGAGGATGCACCAAGTCCTCTGCAGAATATCTTCCAGCTCAACAAGAACATTTACCTGCTGTACCATCAGATGTTCCCTGGAGAAGGTAAGTAAAAACTGAAACGGCGAAGACAGGGAGAGTTAAAAATGACAAAGACTGGCTTCTTCATTAAGTTTTTTTTTTTTTTTGTAAAATTTTATCAAGTTTTATTAGTGTCATTTGACCATTTTATACTTTATATAATCCTTCTGTTATTTGATACAGTGTTGTCTTGTCAGAGAGAAAATTGCATAATTTCAACCTTCATAATCAAATGATCTTTCACCCAATGATTTATGGTGCAGATTAGATTAACTCACACTGCCAATAAACGAGTCCAATCTCAGATTTCACTGTACAGCATGTGCCTATAGATATTTTCCACTGCTGACATTTTACTTTTTAAACATGGAAATAATTAAAAGCTTTGAAGATAAAATAAACATGACACAATAATTTGGATTAAATCAGACTAAGGTCTGTCACAGAGTCTTATGCAGTCAAATGTCAACTGGAAATACTCTTACTGTTGATAAATACTCAATAGGAGCAGCCTTCAAAAACTCTGAACTATCCTTTTAAAGCTTTTCTTTTTCATTACAGGTGGGCGTCTCTCACTGGGGTTGAGAGGAACTGATGTATCAGTTTTATCCCAGATGAAAGATTCAACCACAGTAAGATGAATCCTAATTTTTATCTTTAAACCAAATTTTTTCAATAAATTTTGCTCAGGAGCTGTTTAAAATGAAACGCTTTGCAGTAAAGTAAAATAGCCTAAAAAATACTGGGAAGATTCAAATACTGTATTTCAGATAAACGTCACCTTTATTTTGGTAAGTGACCATTTTGAAAGTATAATTTTATCTTGAGAGGGTCCTGGTAATATCTTATTTTATACAATTCAGCATGTTCTGAAATAAATTGTCAGCATTTCAGGATGTTTACACCTCTCCTTATCTGAACTCTTTTATAGTGCTGACACTTTATCAGCAATTTGTGGTCCTGTCTTTTCCCTGCACTTTCACACACTTTCAGAGCACAACAACAAACTTTATGTATACAGTTTTTCAATGATTGGCAAATTTCAGAACGGACATGGAAATTCTTATTCTGAGGGCCAAGAGGCTGGATTAATGATCATGTAAATCTTGGGTTTCTATCAGCAACATTTGGTGTGGACAAGTTGAGCTAATGTGAAAGTGTAAAAAGCCGCAGTGCCTCATAGATCAGCTCCTAAAGCCAAGGAAAACCCATCAATACCAAAGCAAAATCTGTGTTTGACGTTATTCCTGATTCTTCTTCCAAACAAAATAATAGGAATAGTAGACTACATTTATGGTTTTTAAAGTCTATGGTTTCAGGTATACTGGTGGTTGAGATACAGATTTATAGCTCTTTTGATGCAAAAATGTCTTTTAACATGTGCATATCTTTCTTTGTACAGATGGATTTCCTGTCAGTACAGATTGAATATAACTGCGCCTCTGGATCAAACTTTGCAAAAGACCTGAATGCCCTACAGGTGCAATATAAAGTAGAACTCTTTTTATTTTTCATTTCACTTCTTGTGTTTTAGTTACTTTTCAGTCATGTGTATTTTTTGATGTAGAAATCCAGTGGCAATTTGCCCATCCTGATACTCAAGATGACTGTCCATGATTGTTCCTTTGACCAGTTCCAGCCTCTTGGAAATCTCTTACAAGGTATATGTGAAGACCTTTTTTTCCTGTTATTTGGTTTCTTCACAGCTTACAGATATTTAAAAACAATAACTATCCTCTGTGGGTTCTGAGCATCAGGGCTAACCTGTAATACCATAAACTTTTACAGTAATGACAGACGTTATCAGAAATGTTATCACATGGCACTAATATGGTTGTAATGTCTGACAGGTAAAATCATGACCTTGCTTTGGTCCAAACTTAGGTCTTCCTTGAGGTCCATACAAAAAACAACTTGATCTGTTTGGTATCCAACACACAGTCAAACATTGTAGGAAAAGAGAATGGCATTTTCTCCAAAGAAGGTGCATGATGCAGCCTCAGATATTCAATGAATTTGACAAATAAATAAAGTTCTTCTGATCTTATATCTTATCTTAAGTCATTGTGAAACCCTGTTGTTATAGTCAACATAGTAGCTTTAATTTTTATCATGTGCCTGTAAGTAACTTTGCGTTTTACACACCACAGCTTTAAAAAACACTGACCTAAAAATTGTGGGATGTGACATGATGGCCACGTTTGGAGGGCTGGATCCACAGGATGCGCCAATCAGGTAACGCCAAACCTCGTAAATTTGATGAGTTTCAAATTATGGGTACACTAGTTTCATCAATACTTAAACTCTTTTATGTCCTCTCTTCTCCAACAGCCACAGTGTTTCAGACCACAGTGGAATTACAAACAGTTATCAGATAGTATGGGATAAGTTTAAGACCCAGACCACAGCAGAACGAGATCTTTTCCTCAATGAATCATTCCCTTCTGGCTTCCAGTGGGCCACCTCCAGTGAGTCCTTCAAGGTTGAGGGTGGCTGGATGGAAGGTGGAAAGGGGGAAACCATTTGGGATCGTTTTGCCCATGAAAACAAGGCTTTTGAAAACCAGACAGCTGATCTAGCCTGTGACAGTTACAACAAGGTGGATTACGATGTCTACCTTCTGCGAGGTCTCCATGTCAACACCTACCAGTTTTCTATCTCCTGGGCCAGGATTTTCCCTTCAGGCCACCGAGGAAGTGTATCAGAAAAAGGGGCTCTCTACTATGACAAACTTATAAATGCTTCGCTTGAGTCTGGCATTCAACCTGTTGTCACGCTCTACCACTGGGATCTGCCCCAGGCACTCCAAGACTACGGTGGATGGACCAATGCCTCCATTGTTGATGCCTTTAAGGACTATGCAGACTTCTGCTTCTCCAGGTTTGGAGACAGGGTCAAGACCTGGAACACTTTCAGCAGCCCTTGGGTGGTGAGCCATGCTGGGTATGGCACTGGTGAGCATCCCCCTGAAGTGAAAGACTATGTGGTTGCCTCCTATCAGGTAAGAGCAACTCTTCTACAAGATTGGGCTGAGTTTTATGGTTATATATAATACACTTTCTAAGCATTTTTCTTTGGCTCTACAGGTCACACACAATATCCTTAAGTCCCACGCTGAGGCCTGGCATGCCTACAATGACAAATACAGGAAGACACAAGGAGGGAAAGTAGGCATTGCACTGAACTCTGACTGGGCTGAACCCATGAGCTCTTCTAAACCTGAAGATGTCGCAGCTGCAGATCGCTACCTGCAGTTCATGCTGGGCTGGTTTGCACATCCCATATTTGTGAATGGAGATTACCCTGAAACATTAAAAACACAGATTGAGCAGAAAAGAAAAGATTGTCCCCCTTCTGAGCCAGCAAGACTCCCAGTTTTCACAGCTGAAGAGAGCAAGAGGATACAAGGTACAGCAGACTTTTTTGCGTTGAACCACTACACGTCACGGTTGGTCAACAGCAGTGATGGAGGCTGTAACCCTGGTCCTCATGGGGTGGGTGACTTCCTGGAAGATGTGGACCCAACATGGTCCTCTACAGCTTCTGACTGGATCTATTCTGCACCTTGGGGGCTTAGAAAGCTTCTGAACTACATCTCCACAGAGTACTTAAATGTCACCCAAGTGCCTATCCACATAACTGGGAATGGTATGCCAACTGAGTACAGTGGGGATACGATCAATGACACAGATCGAGTAGAGTACATGAAGAGTTACATCAATGAGGCCTTAAAAGGTTAGTTTCCAAATTTTCACTCACTGATCACCAGCCTCACATAGAGTAAAAGTAATTTAACTCTGCTGCTTTGTTTTGTGTGTTTTCATTTTGTAGCTGTATTCTTGGATGGAGTGGATGTGCAGGGGTTCACAGTGCAGTCACTAATGGATGGATTTGAAGGTCCGCAAGGCTATAGAGAAAGATTTGGTTTGCACTATGTCAACTTTGATGATACCAACAGACCAAGAACCCCAAAGCAGTCTGCATATTTCTATGCCCAGGTTATTCGGCAAAATGGATTTGGTTCCCATCATGGGCATGTAATCAAAGACACAATTATGCAATCCACCCACAAAACAACTGGTTTATCATCTTCAGAAGTTCCATCGAAAGCAAAGATTGTCTGGGAGAAATTCTCACACCAGACAAAATTCAAGACAAAAATGTACCATTACGGCACTTTCCCTGATGGCTTCAGTTGGGGGGTATCATCTTCAGCCTACCAGATCGAAGGAGGCTGGAATGCTGATGGGAAAGGGCCAAGTGTCTGGGATACATTCACCCACAAACCTGGTAGTATTCCTGCAAATGCTAACGGAGATGTGGCCTGTGACAGCTACAACAGACTAGATGAAGACCTCTACATGTTACGAGCTCTCAGGGTGAAGTCATACAGATTCTCCATGTCTTGGTCCAGGATCTTTCCTGATGGTCGGCGTGCCTCCCCGAACCAGAAAGGTGTGGCCTACTACAACAGACTCATAGATGACCTCTTAGCATACAACATCACTCCCATGGTGACACTCTATCACTGGGACCTTCCTCAAGCTTTGCAAGACCTTGGTGGTTGGGACAATGTTGACATGATTGACATTTTCAATGACTTTTGTGACTTTTGTTTTGCCACCTTTGGTGACAGGGTGAAATTCTGGATGACCTTTAACCAG
Source organism: Xyrichtys novacula (assembly GCA_962446985.1). Taxonomy (NCBI): domain Eukaryota; kingdom Metazoa; phylum Chordata; class Actinopteri; order Labriformes; family Labridae; genus Xyrichtys; species Xyrichtys novacula. The sequence goes on along the minus strand of OY660881.1, from coordinate 6,754,149 downwards.
CCTCACACAATTGCATGGTCAGGATATGGTCTTGGAAAGATTCCACCAAATGTCAAGAAGCCAGGTACTGCTCCCTACAAAGTTGCGCACAACCTGATAAAAGCACATGCCAAAGCTTACCACACTTATGATGATAAATATCGAAAGTCCCAAGGTGGTCTGGTATCCATCGCCCTCAACTCTGACTGGGTGGAGCCTGTTGATCTTAACATTCCCCGAGAAGTAGTGGCCGCTGACCGGGCTCTGCAGTTCCAACTGGGATGGTTTGCACATCCCATTTTTAAGAACGGCGACTATCCTGATGCAATAAAGTGGCAAGTAGGGAACAAAAGTGAACTCCAAGGTCTACCAGAGACAAGACTCCCCTCTTTCACTGAAGAGGAAAAGAACTTCATCAGGGGAACAGCTGATGTGTTCTGTGTTAATCATTACACTACAAAGATTATAAGCCACATTACAGCTCGGCTGTCCCCTCAATCTTATGAACATGACAAAGACTATTCAGAAGAGGAGGAAAAAGAGTCACCCACGACTGCAATTAGTAAACAGAGGGCTGTTTCATGGGGCTTAAGAAGACTCCTGAACTGGATCAAGGAAGAGTATGGAGATCCAGAGATTTACATCACTGAGAATGGAGTGGCTACAGAAGCAGGCAAAAACTTGGATGACACTGCCAGAGTATTTTATTACAAGACCTACATCGATGAAGCTTTAAAAGGTGCTTTGCCATTAATATAATTCTTTATGTTGTCTTTATGATTTTATGATGGCTGATGATTTTGATTATTTATTTTTCTGTGTATTTTTTAACCACAGCACATGACCTTGATGGAGTTAAGGTGAAAGGCTACATAGCAACCTCTCTCATGGATTCCTTTGAGTGGCTTAATGGATACAAATTTGGATTTGGGTTACATCATGTGGATTTCACTGACCCAAATCGGCCAAGGACCCCCAAATACTCAGCTCACTTCTACCACCAAGTCATAAAAGACAATGGATTCCCTGAACCAGACGATGAGAAGGTACTGCATGGACATTTCCGCAAAGGTTTTGTATGGAGTACTGCAACAGCATCATACCAGGTAACTGTGAAGACAAACCAAATTAATAAACAGTGTATCCAGGTTTTGTGCCTCATCTTTTGGTCTGTTTTGTCCATTAAAAGCTCCTCATTCTGTTTCCAGATAGAGGGAGGTTGGAGAGCAGATGGAAAAGGTCTCAGTATCTGGGACAAGTTTGCACACACTCCTCTACGCGTGTTTAACGATGACAACGGTGACATAGCTTGTGACAGTTACCATAAAGTGGATGAGGATGTTGCTATTTTGAAGCAGCTGAGGGTGAATCATTATCGTTTCTCTATATCCTGGCCAAGAGTGCTCCCTGATGGTACCACCAAGAATATCAATCAGGCTGGACTCAACTATTACCACAGACTGGTGGATGCACTTCTCGCCGCAAACATCCAACCACATGTAAGCATAAATCTATACACTATCTTAAAATTAAGTATTATAAAGTAATGGAAAGTTGGTAACTTGGGTAACCTTAACTGTCTTTTCGCTGCTGCCAGATCACTCTTTACCACTGGGATCTCCCTCAAGCTCTGCAGGACATCGGGGGTTGGGAGAATGACACAATTATTTCCAAATTCAGGGATTACGCTGACCTAATCTTCGACAGCCTTGGCAACAAAGTGAAACTTTGGATCACCATTAATGAGCCGTACAATATAGCAAATGTGGGCCATGGCTATGGAGCAGCTGCCCCAGGTATGCTTTGAAATTACTGGTACCAAGCTGTAAGCAGCCAACAATGCTTCCAGCAGGTGGGGTTACCACCCTACCACTTTGTATTTGTGATACATATGTGTTGTGGACTGACTTACTAGCTTTGTAATTTTTTACTGGTTAACTAATTACAAAGCTAATGGATTAACCAGAGAGTAAGCGCTCCTAATATTCCTTATGTGTCCAGGGATCAGTTTCAGACCAGGCACTCTGCCCTATATTGTGGGACACAACCTTCTGAAAGCTCATGCTGAGGCCTGGCATCTCTATGATGAAAAATACCGGGCCACACAGAAAGGAATGATCTCAATCACTATCAACTCTGACTGGTCAGAGCCCAGAAACCCCTATAAACAGGAGGACATCGATGCCGCAAGACGCGTGGTGCAGGTAAATGCAGTAAAAAAAAATGCAATTGTGTGTTGATTCCTTCATTTCAGATGGGATTTTTTTGACATTTCTCAGAAGAATTAAGGTCTCTGATAGCCTATATTTATCTTGTGTAGTTCTACATCGGCTGGTTTGCCCATCCAGTTTTCAATGGGGACTACAGCGACATGATGAAGACCATCATTCGAGAAAGAAGCTTAGCCGTTGGTCTGCCAAAATCTCGGTATTACAAATGTTCTACTACGGAAATGACAGCCATTTTTCCTCATTTATTTGGTAAATCTAATTAGCTCAATACAATCTCTCTAGGCTGCCGGAGTTTACTCCTGAGGAGGTCAAAAGGATAAAGGGGACCTATGATTATTTTGGGTTCAACCATTACACCACAGTACTGGCATTCCCTGTGGAATACCATAATCTTCAGCACTACGATGCTGATAGGTAAGCAGTAACAATCCAAGTGATTGAACCATGATAATCACATACTAATCAATCAAAATAATTTACTCAAATCTGTTTTCCATTTAAAGCATAGTTTTTATAATAAATTGATGCATTTAATCCTCTCAGGGGTGCAGGGACCATTGCTGATCGTACCTGGCTGGATTCAGGTTCATCCTGGCTGAAGGTCTCCCCATTTGGCTTTCGAAAGATATTAAACTTCATCAAGGAAGAATATGGAGATCCACCAATTATCATCACTGAAAATGGCATGTCAGAGAGAGGGCCTATTGACCTGGATGACTTTCACAGGAGTTACTACTATGAAAAATACATCAACCAGGTGCTAAAAGGTAACAAACTACAACTTTCATAGTCCTACATTTTTTAAAGAGATCATTTCGGAGCATCATAACAAACAAATAACATGTCATGTATAAAAAACTCTAAATTCTGAAAGGAAAACATGAGCTACAACATTTCTTGTTAATTTACAGGCTCGTTTTTCACTTACATGTCAAATGGCGTTCTGACTTTCTTTCCAGCGTACTTGCTCGATGGGGTGGACATCCGTGGATACACAGCTTGGTCTCTGATGGACAACCTGGAGTGGGCCACTGGTTTCTCTGAGAGATTTGGCCTGTTCTATGTGAACCACACAGACCCCAATCTGACTCGAGTGGCAAAGGCATCTGTCGCACGCTACGGTACCATCATAAAATGCAATGGATTCCCTGAGGGACCCCATGACTGCTTGAAACCAGAGCCTGAACGTATGTAAATCCAAATAGATCTTGAATGGCAGTAGTCTTGTCTAGAAAAAAATCCGTCATGACATAGAAAGTACTCAGTTTCTGAAAAACGTTGAGACTGTAGCACTGGTAAATAGGTGGCCTGTCTGTGGTTAATTCTACATAAAAACAGGCTGGCAGATCAAAGTGTTTTGTCTTTTTAATATACAAAACTTCAGTGCAAAAATGTGGTCAGCAACCCCCTGGATCTTGCTACCAATGTATTCAGCAGGTGATGTTGCCATGAGTTCCTTGTGCTCACAGGTTTTATACTAGGCTAACATTAGTTAGCATTTAGCTGTAGCTCAGTATGGTAACTTTTCGTAATATTTCTTTATGTGAAGTGAAGTCACTCTTAATAATTTTTTTAATTAAATATCACTTTTGTGCCTCTTCACAGCAACAAGTAAACCGACAACAAGTAGACCAACAACAAGTAGACCGACAACAAGTAGACCAACAACAAGTATACCGACAACAGCTGAGCCGACAATAAGTAAGACAACAACACCTGAGACGGTAACAGACCCACCGGTCAAGCCACCTCCTCCTGCCAGTGTTCGCTTCCTGGGAATGGAGCTTTCTGTCTCTGATGCTGTGACTGGACTTAACACCATGTTTTCGGTTCTAATAGTTTTATCAGTTGGAGGTATTGTTTGCACCGTTTACTTGTGTAGAAAACAAAAACTGTCCAAGACAAAAAGCATGGACCCAGGTATTTTTATGATAAAAAATGTAGACTAAGGGGGGTCCAACTCACATGGTAAATGAACAGCAAAAGTCCAAACTGCATGGGTGAAACTTTTTTTCACCAACTTGCTAATTTAAAGTTGGGTTGAAAAGATTCAAAGAAAATCCAAATTATTGTACGGAGCAGATTTTATTTGCTTTGTTTTTCATTCACTGATTTTAAAACATGTCTGATACGTTACTGAAGCTTCATTTTATGATTAATACATGTAACCTAAAGATTTGCAAAACTATTTTGTTGTCAGCAAAAAACTGATCGTTATTTCATGCAGTGTAAGCCACAGTTAATTCATTTTTTATTGTAGCTGTACTGCTTGCATGGTTGGAAAAAAGTTAAACACTTCATTTAACTGCAATCACAGGACAATAAACATTATTTGTGATAAAAGCTTGGCCTGAATTTCCTTTGATTTACTTTAAGTGCTTTAGATAGACAATGCTTAACACTTAGTTTGTCTTCATGTGTGTGATAAGCATTATCTGCACTCTCATTGTGGAGCAGAAGATATTACGCCACGCAGGATGTATTGCACTGTGAACTACAGAAGTCTTCCTGTTACTCAATAATGTCTCATGTATTTTAATTTAGGTCACAGAGCAAAGCTTGTTTTCATGAGAGAAAAAAATCAACCCTTATTCATTGAGAAAATAAAGCTCTGATATTAGTTTGGCTTTAGTAAAAGATTTATTGCCTGGGACACATAGCAGCTGAAGAGCTGTCAAACTACACCATTCATAGATATCAGCTGATGCCACCAGAGGCCACTGTTGGTTTATACATACTGTGCTGCACATCTGGTTAAAGTTCAACAACTGAGCTCCGGCAAAAGTGATCCACTATGTCTAGAATGTGATGATAGTGCACCTATACGCTGTTTGCTAACCGCTATTATAAGAAAAAGGTGGTTACCAAAACCTTTAATATGTTAATTCAAAGTCTAGCAGTTTATGTACAAATCAATGAGTTCACCCAGATCTAAATGCTTGTCTTTGGTAATGGAAGTAAAATATACACAAAACTCTGGAAAACTGTAATTTGTTGAGAAAAAATTTATTGTAAAAACTAACCACAAAGTACTATCAATACAAAAAGTATAAAAAGTACAAAAAGCATTGCTCAAAAATAACTTGAGATGACAATATTTGAGTTGATACTAATGGCACTGTGGGTATGATTCAGAATACAAAAGATGGCGTCTTGGAAGAGCGCATTCAAGGCATTGAATTCACATTGAAATGATTTGATCATTTACAACTCTTGAGATTCTGGACCACTGATAACATTGATCCAGAAATCAGCACTTAAAGACATGGAACGTGACAGACAGTAAAATCCCTTATTCAAGATACATACACTGTTTAACTCAAACAGAAATGGGGAATGTAACCTGGTCAAGTAAGATGTATAAAAATTAAAACCAAGATGTGTATTATTGAAAATTAAAGAACTGTTGCACTTGAACTACAATCGTACCTGACCGTTATTTCGAACAGACCAGTCAATGATTAAATCTGGCTTTAGGGAGCTAAGACAGCAGTGAATGTCATTCCTTTTAAAATAAAAAAAGCCACAGTGACAAGAGCCTTTTTCAATCGCACAACAGTCAAAACTACTACAAAAATAAAGAACAGTATCAAATACACGTTTAAACAATACAATACAATATCAAGAGTTACATGTTTTTCAAGCATTACCCAGGTTTGTTTATTCCTTTGGACAAAGGCACCCCAAGTGTGTTCCAGTTACCGTCGAGGCACCAGGCTTGGGAATGTTGACTGGTGCAGTGCCAACATTTTTTTTAAAACTATAAAAAAAAGTCATAAACATCACACACTTGATGAACGAAACCTTTGTATGAAAATTAACACCTTGAAAAGTCTTCATCAGCAATGATAACTACTCCAGTACCTCTTTTCAATGAATGGTGCCTTGTCCGTTAACCATCTCTTTGCATCGCACTCGCTCAAAAGATTCGTACAGTTACAACACGTTTTTTCTTTTTGTTTTGTTTTTTTTTTTGCTCAACTACTGGCTTAGCCTTTCCTCGACAAAATGCCACAACACGGAGTTCCAGTTTTGGTCTAAGGCAAAAAATTGAGATTCACTCACTGCGAACTTCAAAAACGAGGACAAACTCATAAAAAAAGACTAATAGTTCTAAGTCTTGTAATAAAAATATTTGTAAAAAAAGAATAGCTGCCCTGAGGGAGAAGCACACGTGAACCTTCACCGTTCTTGCTGCATGACGGTTGTTGGTAAGCACTTTGGATCTTCAGACAGGCTGGGTTCTCAAGTATTGCTGGGTTAAGACGACTGCTCTCCTCTTCCTCCTCATTCGACTTGTTGCTCAACCACAGCTGATCGTAACACTGGACGGCTTGGGTTGACTTCATCCACCTCAAGCGAGATCAGGCCAAACATACACACGCACGCACACACACTCTCACTTTGATTCCCTTTTTGTTTGTCCACTCTCTGCCCTTTAGTGTCAACTTGACTGATGAGAACTTATGCACGGAGACCTGTGGACAGAGGGATGATTCAGAGTCAGAAAGGCTTTTTATACTATGAAATACAAAACACAATATGACGCGATGAGATCAGTTGTAGCGTTCAAAGCCTCACCTTTCTCACACGTACTGCTCTGCTTCTCCTGGGCAAAGTTTAGTCTGTTCTGCTCCACTGCGGTACCATTGGACTCTGGACTGCTGCTGCGTGATGGGCTGCTCTCCTCGTTCTGATAAGCCAGATCCAGATGCTGCTGGGCCAGTTTCAGGTGTCTGCGCAGCCTCTGCAGCTCCCGTGATGACGCCTCGTCGCCGAATGACTCGCGACCCGAGTCTCCCAGGTTGTCCCTGAAGTTCATCTTCCCTGATGGGTCCTTCTTCAACGCTGTGTGGTAGCCTGGGGGTGCAGAGGGCTGGCGGCAGATGGAGGACCTCTGGCTGCCCAGAGCGGGATGGCGAGGGGGGGGAGGTCTCGGTCTTGGTGCGCAACAGCAATCCCGAATTCCACTGATGCCAAGGTGAATGATCTCCAGCACAGTGAAGAGCAGACACAAGGCGCTGACGGCGTACATGATGAGGAGGAAGATGGTTTTCTCTGTGGGACGTGACACAAAGCAATCCACGGTGTGCGGGCAGGGAGAGCGCGTGCAAACATAAGATGGTACCACCTCTAACCCGTAGAGGACGTACTGTCCAAACAGGAAGGAGGCCTCAAAGATGGCACGTGACAGCAGCTGGAACACGTACACTTTCATCAGGCCATCACGTTTGATGCGGCGGCGCCCATCATGCTTTTTACAGGGCTTCTCCACCACCTCCTTCTCCTTCTCTGGCTCGATCTCCTCCAGGATCATGGGGTCCTCCTCCCCGTTATCCTCTGCTTCTTCGTAGTCACGATTCGCACCCCTGCTCACGATCGGCATCCTCTTCCTCCTTCCTGGCCTGTAGTCGTCGTCATCCATGCGGGCGATTTTGTGCATAGCAAAGCCAAGGTACATGATGGTGGGGGTGGTGATCATAATCACCTGAAACACCCAGAAGCGGATGTGTGACAGCGGCGCAAAGGCATCGTAGCACACGTTCTCACATCCAGGTTGTTGCGTGTTACACACAAATTTACTCTGTTCATCATAGTAGATAGATTCACCACCAACAGCGGTCAGGACGATCCTGAAGACGATGAGGAGGGTGAGCCAGATTTTGCCCACGAATGTGGAGTGATTGGAAATCTCATCCAACAGACGCGTGAGGAAGCTCCAGCTCATTTTGCTTGTAGATTTGGAGGGAACCTCTCAAACCTGTGGGGAAAAAAAGAAAAGGGAAATTAGTCGCATTCAACAGAGAGCAGTTGTGTTACATGATATCATATTACAGGCACCTACAGTCAAGTTTATCATTGATTCTCATACAACATCTGGTTCTACAACTTGTGTTTTTCCATGTTATTGCCACAAATAGCCACAAGGTGGAGCTCTTAGGATACTTTACTGCTAAGTCACTCCATGTTACTGCCATGACCAAGCATGTAGAGGCTGCATTGTCTGGATTAAAACCAAAAAGGTCTATGTGAAGCCATCAAGTTATTCATCCTAAACCAGACAACCGACACATGAAATCTGACATTTAGGTTCAGTGTTAAGACACAAACAAGTCCTTTATATAAACAAGCCAAAATGTAGAAGCAGCTAACATTCATGATCATTCCTCATCCTCATGAGTTGCTCAGTGACTTGTTTGTACCTGAATCTTAAATCCTACTCTACCCATTCAATTAAAAATTATGTAAAACTAAAAAAAAAAAAAAAACCTCAACATTCAGTTTTTCTTGTGAATTCAAAGGCAGTTGTGGTTTGATTGTCAGCCTACGGTTAGAAAAGTAAAGAGCCAATAAAGAGAAAGAGGTAATGCAGAGCTGCTGTGGTTTCACACCAGCTGTGATTAACCTCACCGCTACTCCTGCTGAGTCATTGTGCGAAACTATAAACCACTCTGGCTCTCGTACCCTAGTTAACAGCCAGGGCTGTGATTGTTCTGTGTTTGAGAACTATATATTGTTCAGTCCCTCACTTTGATACATAAGTTTTACAACTTCTAGGTCCTTTTAATTTGAAAAAGGATCTTCAAAGAGCCAGAAATCAACTCTTGATCAGTAAAAGCAATCATAGGCGTGTCTAATGAGAAATCTTTCTCATGGTGAGATTTGCTGCTGCAGATTATTAAAGGCGTGTATGAGCAGGTATTATGATGGCAATCGAGTTCTCAGCCTATCTGCTTGCCATAGGATGTGACAAGGGTTCCCACCACATGTTTTTAATAAGCAGTATGTTTTAATCTCCCAGCATTCCTGTCTGACCAGTCTTACTCAAGCAGGGGCACATAAAAGTGGAGTAACAATGCCTTTGCCTCAGCTCCATAACAGAAACACAAGGCTGTGGAAAATTTTGCAACGGCAAATGAGTTTTCATTGGTTCAGAGTTTTCAACTCTGACATATTCGTCTCCTTTTAACCGTTACAGAAACTTGAATACCTGGATTTGATGCAGAGATCCTAGCTTTTTACAGGGTTAACCTCAAATGAGTGAAAGAGTTTAAATGTGTCAGCTAGTGTAATTCACAATCACTTTAACCAAATTTGCACTGTTTAACATTTCCTATCAAGCATAACAGACTTATAGTGTAGTACATGATCAGATATGTGTTGTTGTAAGTGCCCCATATCTCAAATAAAGGGTGAGCGTGTATTTGGTTACTCCCAAGGTGTGAATGGGAGCGCTGCATGAATGGAAGTGCTTTACAGGTGTGACTTTAAAGTTAACTTCAGACATGGCTATCCTTTAAACGATAAGAGTTTGGCACCCAGGCGCAAAAGTGTCCAATTCTCTGACAAGAATCAAATGAATGGCAGCTCTATCACATCTCACTTGCATTGCCAATCAATCTGCTGAACAGACTGTTTTCGAACATCATTGATTTTATTTACATCCAGGGTGATTTAGAGTTCACACACATGACAAGAAATAGCACAATAATGCAAGTTCTCCTATCATCGATCAAAAATCCTCAGTCTGAAACTCAACTGAACTACACACAGACTTTAAGTTTGCCGGCTATCATTAATCCTTCCATATCAGCTGTATCTACAACCACAGGGTCAGTCACCTACAATATTAGCTGCATTCCTCTTTGTCAGGCTGCACACGACATGTAAGGAATAGTTGTCAGCAGCCCACTTTGCAGCTTGTAATCTGGGTTAGCAGCTAGGATTTGCCTCCAGCTACTGTCAGAGCTGAAATTTATGTCAGCATGTTTGTCAAACCTCCCCCAAACAGAGAGATTTAACCAAACAATCTGAACGTGACAGCAGGGTAAATATTAAATATCATGTTTCTGCCTGTTAAAGAAAATCAAGTTCTGTTAGTTTTAAGACGTGTGTGTTTGTGTGCTTATCATAAAACTTGCTTACTTTTCTTGCTGACAGAGCCACTGAGGAAGTGCACTGCTTTACAAAATTTGATGTAGTTTCGCTTAATGGAATTAACAGTATGACAAAGTAAGCAGAAAATGTGTTTGGATACTTAATGCTGTATTTGAGGCCATCTCAAATTGGTCATAAATAAGTGCTCTTGATTTTCTGAATGCCGTTTTAACATCCACATTAAACCAGATAAATAAGTAATACAATGCCATTTACGGCTCCTTTTTCAAGCAAAGATGTTTAAGGTAAATATTGATGAAAGCGATCAAATTCAGTTGTGTCAATAAACTCAATCAGCTCAGGCTTCTCCATGCATGTGGACCAGAACAATTACTGACTTTGTTTTAGATCATATCACCACATTTTGATTAGAAGACTGTCGCTAAAATGTTGTTTATCACCTCTAACTGTTATTTAGGTCTCTTTTGTACTAAGTTGTCCTGATATAATCCTTTTCACTCAAAGTTCTGATTAAATATACATAAAACCTGCCATCTGGACCTGTTTGAAGCACTAACCAGCCATCTAGCACCCTAGTTTCAGCTCTGATAAAGGCCTCTGTAGCAGAGGGGCTTTTGTGGCCCCTCACATCTGGGAGGCAGGTTTAGGTTATCCCTCGCTTATCTTGAAGCTTGATGGCAAAGAGGCCCAGAGAGGCTAGCAAGGAAAATGTGAAAAATGTTAGAATATGAGTCACAGACAGGCGTGCCTTGAACTGACCCAAGAAATGAGACTTAAATCAACATTTCACATCATGGGTTACGCGTCATGCTGTTGCACAGTAAATTTACACGAGACTTGTGCGATGGTCCAGTCTTGTTTGAAAATAAAAATAAAACTAAGTTGATATTTCAAAATAGAAATGTAAAACTTATCTACTCCCCACGAAACCCTGAAAAGATAACCTCTCATGCTTAACGTAACACAACATCACCACAGCGCTCCACATGCTTCCAACGCCAATAACGCTAAAGGAAAAGCAACGGGTAAGCTACGTAGCGTGTTACACCGCGTAGCAGCTGTTACGTACGTTTGAAGGAAACTTTCAGATTATTCAACTACCTGTTAAACAATACAGTTAAGTAACAGTTAGGGGTACAGAAAAAAAAGGAGGCAGGATCCCTGCGCCTTTTTCCTGCACTAAAACCAGAACCATACAGGAGGAGCCCAGTAAAGACACAATATACATGTTAAGCACAATAGTAGTTTTTAAAGAACCACTGCAAAAGGACGCTGAAAATTTCCTGAAATTTCACACAACGAGCCTAATTTGGTTATTTAATTGGCGATTAAGTTGATAGTTGAAATAGAAATCTAAAACTTATCATATCGCCATGAAACCCTGAAAGATAAACCCTCTTGCTTAACGGGACTCGACGTCACCACGACGCTCCTCGTGCTTCCGCAGCCAGTTACGCTAACGGAAAAGCAACGGGAAAGCTACGTAGCGTGTTACACGGCGTCACGTTCGTTACAGAGAAAACTCCGGATTTTTCAGTTACCTTTAAAACAATACAATTTTGTAAACGAGTGGGAGCCACGTAAAAAGGAATAAATAAATATAGAGACTGGATTCCTGTGCCCCTTTCCACCACTAAAAACCCAAACCATACACGAGAAACCCCGTAAAGCAACAATACAGATGTTCAGCACAGCAGTAGTTTTAAAGAACCAAAGGAGAACTGCGAAAGCATGCCGAAAATTTCCTGAAATTTCACACAACGAGTCCAATTTGGTTGTTTAATTAGCGATTACGTCGATAGTTTGGATAGAGATCCAAAACTTATCATTTCGCCATGAAAGCCTGAAAGATAACCCCTCGTGCTTAACGGGACGCGACGTCACCACGGCGCTCCACATGCTTCCACAGCCAGTAACGCGAACGGAAAATCAACGGTTAAACTACGTAACGTGTGACACGGCGTCACGTACGTTACAAAGAAAACTCCAGATTATTAAAGGTACCTGCAAAACAAAACGGTTAAGTAGATGGGTGAGAGTCACGGGGAAAAAAAAAGGAAAAATAATTTAAAAAACAGGGATTCCTGCGCCTTTTTCCACCACTAAAACCTGAGCCATACTCGGGGAGCCCAGTTAAAACACAACATACATGTTCAGCACAACCGTAGTTTTAAAGACCCAAAAGGAGAACTTAAAAGGACGCCGAAAATTTCCTGAAATTTCACACAACGAGCCCAATTTGGTTGTTTAATCAGCGCTGACTACTTCCAGCCTGTGCGCCCAAATTGAAGTTAGCCTGAGAACAATCGTCCTCCTTGCTAAGTTTGGAGACAAATATCCGATTAAAAACCTTGGAAAAAAACAAAAGCACCACTCAGAAAGAATTCACCCACCTTCATGGGCTAAAAGTTGTAGAAATAACTCCAACCAAAGCACCATTGTTAGCAAAAGCTAAAAAGAAAAGCTATGTGTTGATGCTGCCGCTTTAACGTTAGCAGGGTTTGTTTGTGTGCTCTCTTACCTTCAGCTCTGATTTTAAGCTCCCCTTCTTTGTCCGGGCGGCTCCTTAAAGTTGTCGAGAGCTTTTTCTTCGTTTTCTCTTTCTAAAAAGGAAGCCCTCCCGCTCTGATATCAAACGATCCAGTTTTTTCCTTTTTCCCTACGCGGAGACCCCTTCCCTCCTCCAGTTGTGCGCTGTACTGCGGGTGAGGACAAAGAATGATTCCCAAATCCCCCCTCTTTTTCTCCTCCCCGTTTCAGCCGGGCACCCCACCCCCTGTCTGCGCAAGAGTGGAGGAAAACCATCAACTGCCAGCATTCCTGATGCAATCCTGGCTTCTTCTTTCTGTTCCAACTTTACCCTGGAAGCTGAGAGTGGGAATGAACTCAGTCACTGCAAGCTGTCACACCAGAAGGGGTAAAAAATCTTAAATGCTACACTGAGAGAAAAATGTTAAAGGCATGGAAATACTGATATGCCCATAACTCTCTTTAAAAAGCAAGATATTCTGTACTTTTTACTATTAGGGGAGAGTGGGCTAAGATGAGCCAGCTTTCATTTTTGGATCAAGTCAGTCATAGTTTTGTTTCTAACTAGTGTATCTGCATATTTCAAGATGTTGTTCATCCCTGCAAACCAACAGAATGAGTGTAAACATAACTGTCTTCATAATATAACCAAAAAAAGTGGTCTCCTATGGTCAACTTAAGCCGTATCCCTACTACCCTCCCATTCTCCACCCCAGCCCTCCCTCACCATCTCTCTCCCTAAATAACAGTCACTTCTTTACATTCATGTGTATTTTTATCTATTATACACTATTCAACTGGTACAATTATTAATTATATTATTATTGCATATACCTGCTAAAAAGCTGTTTTGTAAAAAGCCATTTTAACATGAGAATGTCTTTAAGTGACTCAGAACATTCACAGCTGTATTTGTGAAAAGAAAGAGAAACACATTTCAACAATTTGAACTGAAACTCTGATCCTCTCATCAGACTTCTTCACTTTCTCAGTTGAGCCACTGGCTTAACTCACCCCAGAACTACTATGATGACTTTATTAGTCCTCTAAGCTAAAATGGTGGACTTTTATGTTAGGTTTTTGACCTCATGTTGTAGCTCATAGATACCACAAATGATCTATAAAACAAATTTAAAATGATCTTTTTTGGCCTGACCACAATTCTAATTACACTTATGACAGACTAAATTCACCTTCAAGAGTGAAAAATGTTTATTTTGGAAATAAATGTCTAACCTAGGGCTGGGCGATAGAACAACAATGATATATATCAAAAATGAATTTCCCTGATGATGATATTATATGAAACATGGTCAATATGCTTTTCAATAGCTGGCATGCATTCTGCCATGTTTTGGTAGACTATGAATAGCCAATGAAAAGGGGAGTTGCTCGGGGTCTGCGCCGCACTGAACCGGCCATTCCATCTGTTTTCTCTTGTACAATGCCTTACAACAAAATGTCGCAGAGACACAAAGACCTCACAGATAGAGTAGTTGATTGTATTGCAAAAGACATGCTACCAATAAGCACTGTTAAGTTTCATTTACGAGTAACAGGGAACATTTAAGATTGACAAGTGATTTTTTTATATTGTGATATATATTGACTGATATAAAAAAATATATTGTGAATAATTTTTTCCCATATCGCCCAGCCCTAGTCTAACCCCTTCACCCATGTTCCTTTAACCTTCACAGACTCTATGAATTGATGCCCATCTCCTAAATATTTGGTCATATGATCAATTTCTTATACCATTTCCAAGAAACAGGGGGTGGCTCAACTCACTCTACTCTCTCCTACTACTGCTATGGGGGATCATGTTACAACCTGCACATGACTCATGCCCCCGCATTGCTTGAAGCAGCAGGTGGAGATAAACAGGCAAACAACGCTTTGTGTGGTCTTGTCAGGCAGCAGCCTTATCAGCATCTAACCTTTGTTTCTGCAAGGGATGTGGAACAACAAAGACTCCTGCTACCGAGTGCTCCTCTTCCTGCTGATGCAGATGTTCGGAAGTTGTTGCCATCGTGGGGCCCCTTCCTCCATGTCAAACTTTCTTTGGCAAAGGCAGCACGTGCTTGTCCTCACAACCCCCTGAGAGTCTCTTTGGAGCCACATCCTACACTTGTCCATTACTCAAAGATGAAGTAGGGTTAACTCTGCTTTGAGACAGGATTTACACCCCACTTTAGGACCTGAAGGATCCAGGGGCAGCAGTGTCATGAATCACAGAGCTAGGCGGCTAAATCAGCACTATTTTGGCTGAGAAAGATGGCATCTGTACCTCCTGCTGAATGATAATAGATGTGCGCTCGATAAGAGGTGATATGTCCTTAAATCAGTTGAATTTTCAGGAGCCTAACGCTGCACTTTGTCTAAAGAAGTGAGTCAAACAGGACATGTGCAGTTACTCAGCTTAAATCTTCCAGGAATCCCTAACTCTCGAGGTAGTCACTCAGATTGAATGATTGCATTGTTTTGCACACATCTCCTTAAATGCTAGTCTTCATTTCCTCCAAACACGCACACACACACACACACACACACACACACACACACACACACACACACACACACACACACACAAAGCAGATCCTCTCTGCCTGCACACATCTCCTGCTGTAAGTGCTGATCAGGGACCGTCTCAGCTATGTCCCATCTTTTTGATAACCATCCACATCCGGGATGAGCACACTGCAGGCAGCAGTTATTGTTTAATATCTGCTGCAAACAGGAGGTCAGTGGAGGAATGCAAAGCCCTTCCCCCTTCTCAGAGTGCAGCGGAGCTCTATTGTGAACCACAAGCATGCTTTTATTCATAGGGAGTAATGTGGGGTGCTCTGGTAAACCACAGTCCAAATGACAGAGGGAGATAATCTGGAGAATGAAAAACCCAGACTCGTGGTTCCTTAGAACCAAGAGCGGAAGTTTGTTGTCTTATTTCTAAAACTGAAAATGTAAGGGTTTTTATAATAATCATGTTTCAACAGTCACTGTCAGTAGGGGTTGGAGATTTAAATATGCAGTTTTAAAACTATTAAACAGAAGAAAAAGAGTTTTTTCTGAAAATCATTGAGAGATCCTGTAAGAGTTAAAAGAGGACAATACTGCCTCCATTCCTGGTGTACTCTCAAAGCCTTTTGAACCTGAGGTTGTTTTTCACTTCCCTTCATTTAAGGCTTATTGTGTAATCAATACCAGCTGGTGTCATTTCAGAACATGACACTTTAATACCAAAGTGCACAAAGTACAAAAACTGCACAACCAAACCGAAGTCCGGTTATCAGATGTCTTACACCTCAGTGTTGTTCGAGTAAATTTCATGCATTTAAAGCAAACTGACTTATGTGCATCGCTTTGTCAGAACTGAGACTGATTTGAAGATGAAGATGAAGAAGAGAACGGGCAAGGTTAAAATGACTGCAGCAGAAATTCAGTCTTAGTGACAGTAAGAACTTATGGCACAGGGAGGAAAGTAAACCAGCCAACTCTGTTAATAACTCTGTGCAAAGAGCCAAGACTTTCCCCATCCAGTCTATAAGCACAGTGGAGTAAAGTTATAGTTTTATTTGGTGCAGAATATTATTTTTAACTATGCTTGATGTGGCTAAAAACAACTACTGATTATAGCTGCTCCTAGTGGTCAATGAACATATTTATATCTCAAAGTTTGTAGTTTTTGCACACATGAGGGCATGTAAAACTTTTGTCACTGACATAATCTGACTGCAAATGTGTGCCGGGATCCAATCATATGTGCTGGTTGGGATTAATCTGCAAAGAAGCAGTCATGATTTACTGCTCTGGCTGCTCCCCTGTTGAGTTTTCTGCCAGTTGAATCAACTCTAACAGCTCTTCTGTCCTGTTGGTGCCAAGGCTAGCTGCTGCAGTCGCTGCTGCCACTTAGGTAGGATCTTAGTTTGGACTCAACTTTTAAGGTGCTGTCGAAGATTTATTATCGATGCATCAGATTTCATATAGTGCTTTACATTAGATACATCATTCATTCGCTCACACAGTCACACCTTGGTGGTGGTAAACTACCTTAATCGTCACAGCTGCCAGTTTGCGCCTACGGCCTCTCCGACCACCACCACCCAACACTCACAATCATACACCACTGGAGGACACACATTGGAACAAGGTGGGTTAAGTGTCTTGCCCAAGGACACAACGGACAGACTCAGAATATGGGGGAATCGAACCGCCAATCTTCCGGTTATTGGACAACCGCTCCACCTCCTGAGCTACTGCCGCCCTTAAAGTTATGTAGAAACTTTAAGATTTGTTTTATTTCAACACATCTTTTTCAAACTGCTATCCCGTTATCCTCCTCTGAAACGGTTCATACCTGAACACTTGTGTAAGCAGAGCGTGTATACTTTGGCTGAAGTTACACAGTTTTAACAGAGGTGGTAATAGGGCATGTAGGCTTTCATTCTTCGGCGGATATTTGTGGAACGAGATTGCATCCGCCGTGTCAGAGGTGTACAGCATTTCAACACCATTAAGAACATGTTAATCTCCTCGAGAGGCAAAAAACAGGCCCATTAAAAACACCCTCTATGATAGATTAATGTGAAAAACAACCTTTCAGACTTGAGGTGTTTTATTTGCCGCCACTGATGTATGACGTTCAGTCCAGCCAAAATCTGCTTGCTCAAGTGACCTGTGATTACCCAAGTCTTACATTCTTTTATGCTTGTGTTGTTTCCATGTGGGTGGTTTTAAAAACAACAGATTTTAATGTTTCAGACACACTGGTGTGGCTCTATGCCTGCCCTCTTGCACAAAAATGTCTGGACTCGGTGTTCGTTATGATTGCGCACTAAAAGACATGTTTTTCCTGATTGTGACAGTTCCTTTAGATATGATGGCGCAACATTTTCAAAGGAGTGAAATGGCTCTGCTTTAAGAGTCGCCCTGTTGTTTGCTCCAGAACCTGACCCACTGTGAATCATCCCTGTGTGATGTTTGCTTTCCTGCCTTAACACACACACTCCTGCACACTCACAGGCTTTTGATGGAAGAACAGCCCACGACTGGTTTTGTGCTTGAATGCTTGTGCAAGTTCCACAAGAAAAGCCAAAGCATTCTTTTGTCGGCAGACGGAGCTGAAACGCATGAAAGGGCCACGATGAAGATGAAAAATATGGCTTTCTCTGCAAAGTATCGCCTCAAACAGAAGGGACTGTGTCTCCTCGGCTGTCCTATTTAAGGGATGATGGGTTTTTTTCCATTCCCTGTTACTGTACTGGAATTTCCTTTCTCTCCATCTTGCAGAATATCTGAAACTCATATACACACACGAGTGCAACGCCACAGCCAAAGTTGTGTCTCAAAGCTGGCAGAAACGCTTTCTGCACGCTGTCGCCGTCTTTAATCTTTTAACTCGCATTCTTGAGGCAGTCTCCCTGCCAACACACCCAGAAAAAAATGCGCAGGGGTGCAACTCATTTTATTAACCGGCATTAGTGCAACACTAACCTGGCAACCGTCCAAGATGACTATGAAAAAAAAATCGACCGGCCACGTTTTTCTTGCGTGCCAAAAAAGGAATTCCTCTCTGTCAGTTGTGAAATTTTTTTTTTTGGAGCCTCACTCCTGTTGGCACGTTTTAATCCGCTTCATCCTTTCTTCAAGAATGTATTGTTATGCAAATGCTGCCCTTCGAATAGAGGAAAAAAAGCTGATGCTGAAGTAGTAAACCGGCCAGCACCTGCACAGTTTTGGGCAATTATTGTGAGGAAGAAGAGTAATTAAGTTCAGCAGTTAAGCTAGCCCACATTGTTACATTTTAATTCACAGTACAACTGGGAAATTGAGTTTCCTGCCAGCAATACTAATGCTTCCCATCTGTGCGCTGTTTAGAAGTCTGTGTATCCTAAATAGGGCCTAATAAGGTCCTGCTTAAGATCAGAATGCCTCAGTTTGACTCTGCTGCAAAGTTAAACAGGTGAAGAAGGAGCGGACCTGCTGTCGTCGATCATTTGGAAAGAGTGACCTGCATCATAACTGAACATAACGGTGTGCACAACACAATGTTCTTTAGGCCCATAATAGCCTACATCCTGTGTTCAGTGCTGTGTATCACACCCACAGTTCCATATGGATTAAAACAATAGCCAGAAGTGTTTGTGGTCTGCGTGCATAGAAGAAGTTTATGGACAACCCAAATTCCACATAAGCTTCGCCATGTGTGAAATATTACTAAAATCAGATTTAGGTGTTGGAGGTCGGATTTGATCATTTAATGCAAACACTCTTGCCTGACAGACGATCTCAGCTGCTCCACAGATTTTCTTTTCTCATTTTGTACTTTCTTTGAATTCATGACGCACCAAATGTTTTCATAAGGCGACAAGCTGGAGCTGCAGACAGACCAGTTCAAGCTCCTGCACTCTTCAGCAAAGAAGTTGTAAAACATGTAGAAGGTATAACGACATTGTCTCATTAAAATAAAAGATGTCTCTGCCTTTGAAAGAAGACAGTGTGTTGTTATCAGCGTGTGTTAATGACTGCAGCAGCAAACTGTGTCCACAAATATTGGCTTGTGGAAGCAATGTTGAGCTCATGCAGAGATTTCCACTACAGAGCCATGTCTATTTTTTTAATTTGGTGCTGTGTTAGGGTTAGGACTGGGCAATTATATGATCCTGATAAATTTCAGTTTGATCAAGATGATCAGTTGTGAGCGTATTTACTCGATCGAACGTAGCGGAAATGTACGTCACAACAGCCAATCAGAGTTGAGCTTTCCCTGCTCACTTCTGTAAGTTACCGGAGAAGTAAACAGAATGACCGAACATGGAGCTAAACGTGGAACTGAGTCATCCTCCAAAGATGCCAAAATTGAGAAGAAAAGTTATTCAACGTTGGTTGTGTGGCAGTGGTTCGGGTATCTCCAAAGTGACGTCGAGCAATTACGCCAATGTGTAAGGTATGTCGGCGGTCGCTTCCCCTTAAAAAACTGGCAACACAACAGATCTGTTGAATCATTTGAAGAAGTACTAACTGAGTGATTATGCGGAAAGCATGAAAATGTGAGCAGAGTCTGTACAGCCT
Source organism: Xyrichtys novacula (assembly GCA_962446985.1). NCBI lineage: Eukaryota > Metazoa > Chordata > Actinopteri > Labriformes > Labridae > Xyrichtys > Xyrichtys novacula. Next base: position 6,734,440 of record OY660881.1, on the reverse strand, counting down.
GTCACTGCTGGCAGCACAAGTAGCAACCTGCGTGAAGCTGGCCCCCTGCCCCACGCAAAATTTCAGGAAAATAGTCTGCTTCGTTTGTGCCGTTAAAATTTTCGTTTGTGCTGCTTTGGTTTTTAAGTTATTAAATATTGTTTTATAGGTCACCCAGAGGTCACCCAGCTCCCCATTTGCTCCAAATGGACCCAAAATAGTGCTGATCGTTTGTGCTTCGTTTGTGCCACCATTGCTGAGAAGTATGCACCTCGCAGAAAAGCGCACCGCTAATAGCATACCTGCCAACACTCCTGTTTTCCCCAGGACTCTCCTGTATTTCAGACCTATCTCCCACCCACCTCCCGTATTGTCAATTCTCCTGGGAATCACCTGTGAAGTAGCATTAGCAGTTTAGCCACAACTAGCGGTGCAGCGACCAGACCAAAGCAGCAACCAATCGTCTCATCTACGTTTGCATTATCTAATTCTTACATTTTAAGGTGTCTTCATTATCTCAAAGGGGGCGATTTGTTTATTTTGGGTCTTGCATACCTGCAAAAACACTCAGGACTGTAAACTAGCTCACTGTATTATTTAGTATCTATCTACTTTTGTTGTATTGTTGAGTCAAAATGGTTTTAATATTTTTCAAAGTTTATCTCATTCAATTTACTTTGTTATTTCCTTTGTATGTTAATAAAACAGTGAACTAATCTCTAGTTTCTTTAGTTTTTTGTACAGATGCTTTAGAACCGGCAGTTTACAAAAAAAAAAATTGATAAACAAGATCAGACGATATGACAAAATATATCATGATCTTTTTTTTTTTTTATGTCAAATCACCCAGTCCTTGTTAGGGTCTGAAGATCAACCATCCAGAATTGGTTCTCAGCCTTTTTCCTTCTATTTTAGGCTGCAACTGATTTGCAACTCATCAAAATCTGCTTTTATCAGCTGAGCCGCCTAAGTTTCTTGGTATTGGTGCTGCTAGAAACAGCTTCTTGATAAACAGAAACATACTCAGGAAATCTCTTGACAAATATTTTGTAGCCTTAACAACCTAAGCCTCACATGTTGATGAGTCAGAGTTAGATGTGCAGTTTTGTTGATGTTATGAATGTCTGTACTTCAGGGTTGGTGTCAGGAGAGGACTGAGGCGTGAAAAACCTTCTTTGGTGCAGCGTCTTTATTTCTTTGGTTTTAAAGCTCAACCCTCGCTGCTTTACTGCTCGCTCTTCCTTCCTGGTCCGGACTAACACTTCACTTCTAGGACACACTGAGAGGGACAGGGTGACGAGGCAAAGGGGGTAAAAGGGGGTTGGTGGGCCTAATTTGCAAGGTCACCTTGTTTGTATGGGGGAGGGGGACTGATGTTCTTGGTAAAGAGGTTCCTCAGTTTTTTTCCAGCTAATTTCTGTAATCTTCTACGAAACGTAACACCCAAAACTTCTAATATGTGACAGCATTTTGTTGTAATTTAAGGTAATGAGATAATGAGTATTTATGAGTGCAGACACTATCACCAAAGTGAGTGTCAGTCAGTCAGTCAACACCAGCACCCTTCAGAAAAATACAGTCAGAACAGACTGCACGTGGGACACACAAAAGAAACCTCAGCGCTTGTCGGGAGGAGGGGTACAGAGTTACCATGGAAACAGACAGCCCTACCCCCGTAGCAGATGGTGGTGGTGAGGATATCGGGGGCTGGGTGCAGCGATGGCGGGACCCCAGAGATGATTATCTGTCCCAGGTTTCCCTCCTTAAACAACAGCTTCAGTGTGTCGCCTTCTTAAACAAACAGGTGGCTTTCTGAGGTTACAGTGTTGAACTGTTTGTTCGTGCAGCAGACAGGGTTTGATTTTTTAGGTTACAGGAAAACAGAAGTTAGCTGCAACTGAATGCAAACATTGGTGTGGTTGTATTTCAGTGAAGTCTTTGTTTGGTTGTGTTTGAATTTACTACTCTGACATTTGCTGGCTCTCAAAAAACACAGGTTTACATTCAGATGTAGCTGAAAATTCAACTGGGTACCTCTGAAAATCAGCTTAAGAGATAAGACAAACAGTTGTAAAACAATCAACAGTTGGTGGCTGCAATTCCTTGGCTTGTTGATCGTCATATTCCAGTTTCTAGTTCACAAAAGAATAATGTCTTCTTATGCTGGTAATATCCTGTAGAAGAAAATGCCTATTTACTGGTATTTTTCAACATATTTTTGTCACTTTTTACTTAGAAAACTGCTCACAAAGAGCCTGAACTTTTTGGCTTTTACGGCTTGAAATGACAATGTTTCATTTAAAGTTAAAAGACCCTATGGGGATTTTTTTAATGCTTATAAAATAGACTAAAATTCATTTTAATGCCTTTTCATTATATCTAAAAGCAAACAAGATCATGAGTGACATATTTTCAGGTTTTTACATCTTAATTTTTAATGCTAGGGGCTGAAGAAACAGCTCTCTATGTCACTATAAAGCAAGATAATCGAAGACCGCTTCATACACAGGGGGGCGCCAAAACTGACACAAACTGAAAGTCCCTTACAGGAGCTTTAAGTAGCAACTGGATGCAAGTATACATTGTATAGTGTTATAATAACAAAGCAGCAATTCTGCACAAAATAATCGCTCCAATGTTATGTTTCTATGCCCTGTATTTTATCTGTCTCAACTTGCCAAAGTATTCGTCACAGTTGCTGTTATAGAGTCAGTCTGATCTTCTTTAATGCTGTTTCTCTTAAATGCCAAGAACATTGTGTACATTACTCCTGATGTAATAACCAAGAGTTACTGGCAACTGGCCCTGCTGACATCCATCATCTGATGTTTTCAGCCTTTCCCCCTCTCAGTCCTGCTTTTTCCAGACAAATCACCAGTAACGGTTAAAGAAGGAAAATCATACATGATGGAAAATTCAGATTCTGACTGTGACATGATTTCTGCACGCTGTAGAATACTGGACTGTAAACGGACAGAGCCGAGGGTAATAATTGCTAATGCTGCGTTCAAAAGTTCAAATAACTGCGGATGAGATCAGTAAATAAAAAATGGATCCATAGAAAATATGAACCTTAAATCACATATTTTTTGCTGTATTTTTATCTGAGATCTGTGCAGCTTGCAGAAAAAAAAAATCAGGGGGAGATGCTCGGCTCACTTTGCTGACTCTGAAATGTCTTATCTGTAAACACGCCAAAAATCAGGATGTACCAAGGCTGTCAGATGGCCAACAGGCTTCCTGCACGAAGCGGTGTAGCCTACTCTTGGTGGAAACGCACCATCAGTATCATGTACCTCCGATACCTGAAGCAACATGCACTCAACTGTACCGGTACTTTTGTCTGATGGGTTTCATACTCTCTCCTGTTTTAAGACCTATTGTTTCCAGACATGTCCAAAGGTGCTCCTTATTAGCACCCTTCTTGAATTTCTCAACTCTCATTTACGTCACTGTACTCGCAGTAGTAACCTATTAACTCGGTAGCTTTGTCCAGCCTCAGAGTTACATAAGGGCTCGGCAGCAGTGCCCCACGCTGGTTCAAAAGACGCCATCTTTGATGCCTCAAAGCAAACATGCTTGAGGCTGAAGAGCGAATGAAGGCTGTCCTTTAGAAAGAGGAGAAAAGAAACACTTCAAGGGACAGGATGTGGGTTACTCAGGATGGCCTCTGTCCTCCTGCTGCATATCTCCAGGCTGCAGGTCTTTCCTCACATGCCAGTAGAAATTTGCAAAAAGAGGAAAGAGGAAAAAGTTATTATAAGGGTGATTAAAAAAGCACCAAAATCATTTAAATATGTATTTTTTACTTGCGTCAATGAACGAGGGGGTGCATGAAGATTTATTATGAGTCCGTTAAATGTTAGGACTGATAAAAACATAGATTTTGTATGAAGTAATTAACAGTAAATCACTTTTTTTTCCTTCTATCATCAGTGATAACACACTGTAATGCAGAAAAGACTCCCACATATGTACTTATCTGTACAGAGGGAGTTCTTGTGAATACTCGCCCTTAACAGACTCCACATGTAATTCAACCCTCCAGCTGCCAGCATCTGTTTTGGAGGTTTTGTAACTCTGCACTCACCCCGAGCTTGTTTTCCTCTTCCTTCTTCCAATGACACCCAGCCTTGTCTCTCTCCTCGACAACAACAAAAAAAGAAAAAAGGAAAAGCTACCCAGAACTTTCTCTGTCGGGCAGGATTCACTCTTATTATTGCAAAACAAAGTAAAAGCAATTATCTAAATGTAAAGTTACAGTTTTATTCCCGCTATTTGACCCCCCCTTATTAACAAACTACTCCGGTGATTCCAGCGTGACTGTGCCAAAGACTCATAAATGCGTAAAAGACTTGGCAGCAGCGTTGCCGAGCCTTGGAGTGAAGTTAAAGAGTTATGGGCTGAGTAAAACTGCAAAGATCACCATTGATTCAGGATGTACAGCATTTATCCTCGGGATGACAGGAAAATGAGACCGCAGCAGTACGAGTCTGCAGACGGAGAGATGATGATTTGTGAGCAATGAGTCATGGAGTGAATAAAACCCTGAGCTTCAATTTTGAGTCAAGTAACTAGAATTAAAGTCATATTTCTGTCGAGTTGATGCTTAGTTGACATCCAGGACAATACATCGAATTTGTTTACCCATCAGTCATCTTGCACTCTCTGAACTTGAGCTTTTTTTCCTCCCTTATCCGAGTCTAACTGGGAGCACAAGGTCTCAAGTTTCAAAATAGGAGTTTGGGTGAGAAAATGCGTGTCTTCACACTTGGACACGGCTCGGACATGGTTCTCATCCTGCACATGTGTTTATTCCATCTGGCCCTGCTCTCTCATGTCTGAGCGGTGATGTCATGAAATGAGAGGTTCACGCTCCGGGTCAAAGTTAGACTTTTGGGAGACTTGGGATAACGGTTTTGTGTGGGCTGGATGGGACGTATTACACATAAACACCTCATGGTCAGAATCAGTCTTGGAGGAAAACCATGGCAACAAGATCACCATGAAGACCGCTCTGAACGTGAGATGCACGAAACTAAACGTGGAAACTGTGAGGGGGACTTTGAGGCGACGAAATCTACACACATGTTGATCAGATGCACTACAACAGCAGACAAAACTTAACCACAAAAATTCATTCGCCAAATTTAAAGAAATGATGTAACTGGCTCCTTATTATAATTCCTATGTTCCCTACACAGATGGAAATTTAACAAGTAAAGGGCGCAAAGAAGCGATTTAATGCAAATGTCCTAATTTCAATAAACACCCGCAGGTTAATACAAAACATCAGGGTATTTAAATTTGAGTGTAAGTCAACGGCTGTAAACACAGCAGGCTTAGGTAACACTTCCTCCTGAGCCCAATCTACAGGCTTGTTCCTGTAAAGGCAGACCATCAAGTCTTTTCTTTGTGTTTAATGATCTGCATGCACTGATTTAAAAGTTAAAGTATGCATTAGAGATGGACTAATTGATGGTATTTGAACTAATCGATGTTTAGTATCGCCTACAGAAATGTCAGTCATGTTCTGGGACCTCCAAAACCAATCTGTGATTTAGTATTTTGGGCGCTGCAGGCTCAGAAAATGAACGCTTTCAGAACAGACAAGTCTCTCTGTTGTTCTTGGACTGTGTGAAAGTTAACCAGATGTCATCCAGACCTTTTGTGACAAAGCTTTGCTGTGTGTACGTGTGCTGGAGGGAGAAGCTAGGAGAGTTTGTTAGCCGATGACTGACCCAGGATTTCCACCGCATCCAAAACAGCTCCGATCTGGAACGGCAGCGATTTTTGCCGTAAGCCAATTCCTACCGGATCCGTTTGTGAGTCAAATTTCGTGGCGGATTATAGACAGCAGGAATCGCGGGAACTCACAAAAACCTGCGGATTCACATGCAATCGCACAGTAACAAGTTGTTTTTAGCCACGTAGGCTAACCATATAAGCAGTAGACTGTGTCCTTCCAGAGGAGGGAATCTACTTCTAGACTTATAAAATGAGCATCTCCTCATCCATGGTGTCATCGGGGTGAAATGCTGTCTATAAACCTTTCACTTGTTCGTCCCTGCCCGTTTGCATGGTGTGAAATACAATCTGCCTGAAACACCAAGTCCAGCGATCCGCAGCAGAACGGAAAGAAGCCGGTTGAAATTGACGCATTAACTTGAATGGTAACGATCAGCTACGATCAGCGGATACGGCCTTTTCGTAGCCGTTCCGGGTGCAGTGGAAATTGGGGGTGATACTCTGTGCTGGCTAAGGTAAGGTGACTAGATTTCTGTAATGAAATCTGGGGACATCCGGATTCGCTGCTTGATCACAGACAACATCTCGGTACTACTTAGTAGCAGTGCACGCCCCCCCATAAAAACTGTTGTTAAGGACTGTGCGCAACATGCTTACTTGCGCTTCCTACCTATTTGAGTACCATAATACCTGTTGTTCTAGTCAACACGCAACGTTTTTTTTCTCATTCATTAAACAGTTAAATCAGGGACATTTCCGGGGACAGGTCATCCAAATCTGGGATTGTCCCCGGGAATCAGGGATGTCTGGTCACCTTAAGCTAAAGTGAGTGCTCGGGCCAGGTAACAGCCTCGGTATCAGCGGCTAACCCTTGCGTGAAACACCACACGCCTGACTGTGATACTGTTCTTTAAAAGAGAGGTGAGTACGAACAAACACGAACACAATGGCCAACAGAAAACCTACACTTAGCATATAAGACTAGTTGTCTGCCTACTGTCCTCACAGACAATGGTAACAGTAGTTCACCACCCTCTGTTGAAGCCTTTCTCACACACAAACTTGAAGCTCGTTCAGACCTGAGGAAAGTTCTGGTAGGTGGATTATAAGTAAAGACTATTTTTTCAAGCAGAAATAGTTTTAGATTGCAAAAACACGACAAAGTTCAGGACGACACGAGTGACATTAACTCAGAGTGGGAGGTATTTTTATGGTCTGAGTATTTAAAACTGCCTTTTAGGAGTCTTTCTTTACACGATTCATGAAGAAATGCTCCTTTAAAGGGCCGCTGGCTACGCTCTTAAAGGCTTACCTTTCTGATGTATTTATGCCTTGAGTGATGGAAACATTCAAAAGTACTGTTAGAGCTGAAAAGACCTTACGTAAGAGTAAACCCTCCCTTTTCACTTGATTGAGAAGTCTGTAAATATACTCGTGGTCAGCTGCTCGGGTTTCCTCCTCAAAGAAAATAAAAATAAGATATGACCGTTGCCCTCCCAACGCGGATGAGGAAGAGAGTTTCACAACTTTCCAACTGCCCCGGAGAGCATCGATGAGAGTGCTCAGGAAACAGCCTGCGTGTCATTCTCAGATGCAGTCATCAGCAGATTATTGTTACATGACTTTACGTGACAGAAAAAGACCCAGTTTTAAAAATGAACTTCATAAAACCAACATGATGATTTAAAACATCATGTCTGCAGGCATCTTTGACCATTTTCAACATGTCTCTGTTCCCGTCTTTACCTTAGATACTTCAGTTCAACATTTTAATCATGGCTGAAAGACTCATGTAAGTGTATTCAAGTTTGGGCTCATGGTGCTGGCTTGTTATCAATCTTGGCATCCATCAGCAATCTCCAGCTGTCATCCTCTGACATGAGAGCCAATAAATGCTGATGTGGATGGACGCCAGCTTCTCAGTAATTATAGTGTTAGCTCGCAGCAGCTACAAAAACAAGTCCAAGCCACACTGTCCTTCCCGGCTCTGCATTTACATCTGCAGAGTAATAACTGTCATTGCTTTGTTTGTTGCATTCCCAAGATATATAGCGCCCTCTCTTCTGTAGGATGCTAAGGTAGGACATGTAGAGTATTTTGAAAGACAGGATGGATGGTCTGTCGATAATAAATTCACCATAGAAATGTATCTGGTTGTGTCAACATCATTCAGTTTAGATTTGCATGTTATGAAGCTGACCTTTTACCTGTGCCGTCCTACGCCAGTGCAAATGGCAATAAACATATACGCCATTCTTTGAAGCTCCGCGTTTCAGTATGATGAGCTGTGAGAGCCGCCATGGAGGGGATCGGTTCCGGGACACTGTATCTAAATGTTAACCTTAACCCCAACCCATAATGGAAACGCTAACCCAACATAACCTTCAGCCACCTAGCTAACAGCGACAGCGTGTTAGCCAGCCAAATAATCCTGACGCATGTACCCATTGTGTTTTCAGAAGAAACAAGGTCTTAAAAATCCGTCATCTTGTACACGTGAGGAAGACAAGAATTGAGATACATCGTGCTAATTTTCAGGCATTGACATTAGATTGTTTTTTCACTTAACTAGGGTGACCATGCTATGCAATCTTTGTACGCTCATAGGCTGTATCAAGTGTCAATCACAGAAAACATGAACCCCCCTAATAACTTTTAAAAACAGAGCTGTACAGAAAAAAGAGGACTTGAACACAAACCAGTCTTACAATAACTAAATGTCAACATCATAACCAGGAGGGAGAAAAATGTATATTCTGTGTAATAAATTTCTAAAGTCTGTCCACAGCTCCATAGGGATTGCTGGAGGAGGCGGGATTTGTGACCTATACTGCAGCCCGTCACCAGAGGGTGCTGTTCTCCGAGTGGCTTCACCCAGCGAGGAGGCAGACTCTCTCCATTCTTTATACAGTCTATCATTCATTAAAAAAAATATTTTCTGACTACAACAACTTTTGTGTTTTATTAGCTGGTGTATGACTTACTGCATGAATCAAGTCTTCTCTCTCTGTGATTCACTAAGAACATCCCCTCAATGACAGACGGGGTAAAAAAAACCCTGAAATGTTCCCTTCATACATCACTCCTGGTCACCAACCAAGGGAGGGTCTGAGTCTGGTGGTTTGGCTCAAGGACCAAAAACATGAAAGAGAACTCTAGAGTTGAGCTGGTCCCTCAGGCTGTCTCAGAAACATGAGCGACCCGTTTCTCATCAGCTGACTAACACAGTGACTTTATACTACCTGATATCATTGACTAGTTTGGTGAATTTTCTTGAACTTTTGTCCCGAGCAACAGGGGGTACAGCTGTTTATAAAACCATGAGAGATTTATACGGACAGCTGGGCTCTCCTCCCAAAGAATTTATGAACTTTCCTCTTTTTTTTCTCCTGGTCAGGCTACAAAACATCTGCAGGGTTTTAACACGAGACCGGGCCGTGGGTGCTCACAAAGACTATCCTCTGTTGGACAAACAGAATTCCCTTCTCCTTACTGTGAAAATGTTTGGCTTTCACATCCAGTCAGAGAAAGCTAACACGAACATGGCGTCCTCTTCTCCTAAGATGTCAATGGATTCATTTGTTTCGAGGTCAAAAGGGAGGGAGAAAACTGAAAATATTACTCAGCAGTCCAACTGGTTCTTGGCTTTCTATCTAATCATGCAGAAAAGTTAGATACCTGTTTGTGATTGGTCGATAAGGCTTACAAACCTCTAGTAAACAAGACACATCCATAGTTCGCTTGCAGCTTGACGGCGGTCAAACAAGATGACGAGTAAGAACGAGAGCTGCTGACACAAGTAATGAGAAGCCAGATGATGCCAAATTGTGCAGAGCCACTGTGATTCTCTACTTACCTACAAGCAAAGGGAAGAGACACAGATCACACCCGTCCATTATCCTCTTTGGGGTCTCTAGGGGGGCCGGAGTCAATCCCAGCTGTCATTAGGCAAGAAGTGGGTACATCCTAGTAAGACAGACAGCCAAGCACATGTACTTACACCTATTAACAATTCAGACTGATCAATTAAAATAACGAGCAAGCTTTTTTTAACTTGGGGGGGATAAGGAGAGAGTGTACCAACTCCACACTGGAAGACCCGTCCATGATTTTAACCATGGACATTTATGGCGTATAGCAACAGTCCTCACCACTCCACCACCTCGCAGCCTAAAAGAACATTTTGTCATGATATGTTCTGTTCATTTAGTTTTTCCCTGGTTTTGTTATTTGAGTGTATTTTCTTAGTGTGTCTGTTCCCTATCGTTCCTGTGGTCCAGTCTTGTGAGTTTTGAGTTTGTGTTTGACCCTGTTTCCCTCCTGTTCTCAGTATTTCCCAATTTATTTTGTAGTAGTTGATTCCTTGTGTTTCTAGTCTGGTTTTACTTCCCTAGTTTTCCCTCCTCCGTTAATCACTAACGAGTTTCACCTGTGTCTCATCTACCTCACCTGTTGCTCGTCTCTCTGTGTGTATATAGTCCCTGTCTTCGCCTCTGTCCTGGTTGGTTCATTGTATGTCAATGAGTGTTAGCATATGCTTGTGTCCCCAGTTGTTCCTTGTGATTTTTTGGTTCTTTTTAATTAAATCCTTTGTTCTGCTATTGGGTCCTTTTATTTTGTTTAACCCTAGATTGTGACACATCTGAGTTATCCTAACCAAGACAGAGAAGTGATTTTACTTTGCACTGAAGACTGATAGCTGGAGTTAAAGCTTCATGCACGTCTATCAGTGTAGAAAAATCACACAGATTGGTTAAATCTATGACTCTCCATGGATTGCTGCTCGCCAAAAGCTAATTATGCATGTAATTAGATTGAGCGGTTGTCTCCTTCAGTTTTGTCACATGTTCCACCCATGAAATTTCATGTCTGGTGTCGAGGGTTGTGTCCAATTAGTCATTGCACTCAACTTTCCCAACAAGTTTGAACAAACTGCCTCATTTTGAAGGTAATTTAAATTCCTTCACAGAGACAGAAGGTACACACACGAGACAGAAGTGCAGAGTTATTGTCTCTTTCCTCCAGAGTTGTACGCAATGCTCTAGTAACTCTGTTAAAAGAAGACAAAGGTGTTGGTGTTACATGGCAGAATAATGGAAACAATGAAGAGGTGACAACAAATTAAACACACAAGTCCAGTCAAAAGCATCTTTCTGTGCCAAGTCATGCTGCACATGAGGTTTCCCGGCAAATGCTGTTGAGTCATGAAGTGTTAAGGTTTTTTAATCCAGAGCTCATGATAACTAAACGGCAAACATGAGGATATGTGACGTGTCCAACCTTCATCAAATCTTCTGCAGTCAGTGAACGCATCGTCAACATGAAGTCACGGTCTGTCCCTCCCATTCGGATGCATGGTGTGTAATGGGACGCTCATTCTTCCCATAAGAGGTCAATATTTAGTGTATCCAAAGGTGGGGGTTGAACTGGTTCCATTGGATAAAGAAGAATAAAGCTTCCAGGTCACTGAATCCCTCTTGGTCTTAGTCGGACGAGCCTTTTCTTTCAGTGTGCTCTGACACATCAGACTGTTGCCTTATGGGATTTATTTGCTTCAAACTTGTGATTTATCATCCCTGTAACAAAAAGGCCAACCACATGGCTAACACCACTCTGTTAATATCACACTCCTCGTTCGACAAAATGCTTAAAAAACCACAAATATACAGAATACCAAAGCTCGCCAAGAGACCGTAAACATCACGTGTGCTGAATGAATTTCCCACGTTCCCCCACCTATGATGATCATCTTCGGTTGTAGTCATTCCTTCTTCCATCTCGGGGCAAACTTCTTTCCCACACTGACACTCCCTCTGTTACACAAACACCCATCTGGCTCGCCGAGGGGCATGCAGCAGGTACAGTTGTTCTGTCACCCGACACTGCAGGTGCACTATTTAGATAACTCATTATACAAGAGGGAAACCTATTTTCCTTCAATGGATAGAAACTGATATTGTTGACAGGTCCATTATGTGCTTCCAAGATTAAGATATGATGAGTCTTTTGAGTGGAAAGAAACTGGGACTGTTTGGTTGCAGATATCAGGTGTAGCGCTCAGATTAATTTAGGACATCTCACAATTCAGCTGCTGGTATCAAAACACAATGGACAGTTTCTGCCAACAATTGAGCATGTGCAGAACTCTAAAGCCAGTTTCAGTCCAACTGAGCTGTATACACGATGGAGAAAATTGATCCCCAACTGTATACCAGCCCAACAATGAAAAGTTTGATTCTAGTGTGATTTCAGTCCAGTTTCAGTCGAACTATAGCAATAAATTGTCTTTTAAGTGCATGTAAACTAGGGTGACATATTCTGACTTACCAAAAGAGGACACGACTACACAGGAGCAGAGTCATGGAGTCGCACAAAGTTAATTTTGAGAGTTTTTCGGGTCAGATCGAGTGTCTTATATGCGCTTCTAACTCAGTAAGTCACATGACACAAACTCGAAACTTACGTTCAAAACCGCAGACCTTTATAGGATTTTATAAACTTCCCCAGACAAAGTCAGACAGCCTGGAGAGCCCCCAAAAAAGAGGACATGTCCGGGTAACAGAGGACTTATGGTCACCCTATGTGAACATACTGAGTATTTTTTTTAGTATATGTTTATCGGGTCTGTTGCAATTTTTGATACCAGTCTTTTTACTAGAATGAAATACTTCTATTGTGCTAAAAATAAGCATCCAGTCAAACTTTGAGTTTGATGTAGTAGACAAAGAAAAAGTAGACGTTGCTAGTGAGCTAGCTAAAAGTTGAGTTTACACTTTCAGAAACTAACATTCAAAGTTAGTGTTATCGTTCTTTTCACTATTAATCCTACCACATGTGGTTTACTTCAAAATAAAAGCATAGTTAAGAGGTTTTTGAATAGATAATCTTGTTGATAATAATCTGCTCTTTATGGCTGATATCAATAAGGTTATTTTCTTTTCATATGTCTGTGAAGAGGTGGTGATTCAGGCTTCTGTTCCAAATTATCTATTTTCTGATGAAATCCTTGGTCTTCTTATTCAGAAAAAGGCGAGTCTTTTAGTGCTGAAAAATGAGTAATTCTGTCAGTGTTTTGTTATGTTTTCGCTGTAGCTTCTGGGTGTATCCGGTTACTTTCCTACAGTTATCATATGTCCCCTGGATCAGTACCAAGAACTTGACTCATTATTCTAATCAAGGCGGTGGCCACTGCTACTTCAGATTTCGTTGGTATAATTATTGACTTTTCTGATGACTTCTTCACTCTTTTGCAATACTTGCAGCAATCTTCTGAACAGCAATCATGTTATCTTTCTTTAAAATAGTGAAAAATGAACACAGGTAACACCGTTTTTACAATCGTCAGCGAGCTTCAGCCGTGCTGGTTTTGCTTATCTGACTGTTATTGTGAATCGCAAACTTCCACCATCAATGGAAGATGGACAGTGAACTTTCACATTTGTTGTGGTAAAAAAAAAACACTAAATAAGTGTTGTCATTGCATCATGAATGTACATTTAAAGGTTTGAGTCTTGCTGGAAGCTTGTTCTGCCAACCTCCAGTTAGCAAAAATCCATCTGGCGCATTTTTTGGAGGCAGTTGCATGCACCTTTTTTCGTTTAACTACTCATTAAATAAACAAACAATTAAATTTAATTGAATCCAAAAGAAAAACACTCTGCAAACAAACCTGAGACAAAGATCCCACTCTCTCTGTGCAGCTCAGAATCTTAAAGGTTACCTACTGACCTATATTAGTTTTGCACTGGGCGTTTCCTGAGAGTAACATGAACTGGTCTCTTTTGTGAACGAGACCCGTATTTTAAAATGGCACTTTTATGGGCAGCGTCTTAAGGGGGAGGTTAGGTGTTGAAAAAAAGGGTCATTTTATCAGAGAAACTCTGATAGTTTGACCCTTTCCAGCCTCCTATACATACAGACTTCCTTCTGTTTCTGGCTAAAAAAAACACACCACCAGTGTATGGGCTGGAACAACATTTCCATTGCTGTCACTCCTCTGTGAGAGAACAGTATACTATTTTTAAGGTTTGACATTGGAGGCTCCAAAATATCTCAAATGGTGCAGCGGTTGATCTAGATTAAGACTCGGTTTGGAATAAAGACCGTATATATGCTGTGGTTGTGGTTGTCGTGAATCAGGCTGACTGAAATATGAACCTGGGAATTCAACCCAAAGCCTCTGGCTGCCAAATACGCCTCCTATTGAATAAAAAGAGCTTGAATTTGGAAATAAAACCATCCTACAAAGGTCTACATAGTTATTTCTCCTACCAGAATTCCATTAGGGATATAAGTGAATAAGTACCACAGATGGAAGAAAATAAGTTTAAAAGTATAAATAACCAGTGAGAGTCTTTGGAGAAAAGTCCTTTTTTCTAATCTTAATACACAGAGACGATAAACTGTCCAAGTAAAGAGGTGAAAAATGAAAAGAAAAAATGCAAACTGAAGAGAAAATACATAAAGTTAGAGATAAATGAGTCGAGGGAGCTTGAATAGAGCGGGCACATATTTCCTGAATCCCTGCTGACTCATGGCGAGCAGGTCTTTTTCTTTTATAGTCAGATCCCATGCACGGGTGGGTTCAGTCAATAAAGTTCACAGCGTCTCTGAGTGTTTGGAAGAGGTGAGTATCACCAGAGACTCCGCCGGTGAGTTTGGCAGTGAGTTAGAAGGCCGGAGGGGGGAAGAGATTTTCTTTATACATGTTTTAGACTCATACTGGAGACACTAGATTACTCACTGCACCGTCGGGGCTGCATGAACTAGTCTGTCTGCCCACCTTTTCTATGTTTGCCAATGCATGTTACAAAAGGTAAACATCAGTATAGCACTCTGCACCCTGCAAAAAAACTGTCCTAAACCAAGAAAAGTAGACCTATACTCCGTTCCCTCTTCCTGCATTACCTTACCAAGATTATTTCACCGATAAGACCTGCTGCAAAACGTCGGGAAAACTACCTGTCATGCAGAAAAGAAAGTCAGCATTTCTTAAAGAGCTCTTGGGGAGTTGTTTTGCACATACTGCTAGTGTCCGTTTTCAGTCGCCCACGGTGGAAATGCTGACCCACAAAGCCAGAACAAGCAAGAGCAAACAGTGGGTACAGGCTGAAAAATACTGACTGAAGCGGACTGCCCAGGAGAGCACGAACATAATCCTCGTGTTTTTTTCTGGTGTGACTATAAATTGCATTTCTGGGCTATAGGATGTCTGAGCTGAGGTACTTTCCATGATGTTGAAAGATGTTGACAAATACGCTTGTATTGAACACATACAGTACATATGGGTTTAAAATCAGTCAAAAATGCCCCAAAAGTAAGTGCTATATTCCTCATACTGTACCCTGACAAAGTAGGCACCTTGTCAAAAAAATCTAACTTTTCGCTGCAGGTGCATCTGTGAAAGCGCTGAGTCTGAGTCCTTATACCGTCAATGATCCAGAGATAATTTCTTGCTTGTCCTCATAAACGCCATAAAAAGTTCTCCTTAACTCACACAAAATGTCAGGAATAGTTTACGAGCTGGGAGAAGCATTTTGAAGACAGTTCTGTAAATGTACTTTAATGTATCAGGAACTTAAGGAAAAAAGTCCAAAAGCATCTCTGAGGAAGTTTGTCATCACCTGCAACACTGACATCTTAAAGGCACATCTGATGAAATGGACTGAAGCGCGGGCTGAATGGGAGTAACCACTGACACGACAATAAAGATACTGACTGAAAAGAAAAGGAGTGCACACTGGCTACTGTTTTCTCATCCAACTTAACACCCATTTACACAGACGGGACCTCTCAGTGGTGTGTCCACAACCTAATCTCCACCAATCAAGCAGACAAAAACAAAGCAAACAAAGCCGGCCGGGTAGACGGGAGGATTGTCTGGGTGGTCCCTGTTTCAAACTGACAGCTTACAGAGCAAACAGGCTGTTTTGTGCGCCGTACGTGTTTTTGAGTGTAACTGTAGACCCAGGTGTTAAAGTTGAGAGGAATCTGGATTTTGTGTGTTGTTTTTGTGAGAGCTGGGATATCATCGGAGCCCTCGGGCCAGCCCCGCCTATCAGCAGCGTTTATTTGGAAGAGATTTATGCACCTGTGTTGCTCAAGTGTAGAGTGCAAGGTTTCTCACATGCACATATCCATCTAATTCCTTCCATGCCAGGTTATTTGACTGAACTAATCCTGCGTCATACCCTTACTCTTCAATCCTTTTAACAAAATACTGAGGATTTTAATCATCATGATGCTCAGGTTTGTTCAGGACTGTGAAAAATCTTGAGAACAGCTGTTGCTTTGTTCAGCAGTTCAGCCGATCGCCTGTCAGTGAAATATGATTGAACCCTGATAGTGCTCTTAGTGAGTTATAAATAAAGCCACTGTGACAGGAGTACCAGGAAATATGTGAGTGTTTTATGGAAGTATAGAAAGAGGCCTTGTCTTCGACTGCCAATGTGTCATGTGGTCGAGTCTTGCAGAAGTAATTCATTTCTATGGAGTTGGAGCAAAAACAACTCAGACCTTGAGGTTTATAGCTAAAGAAAATGCCTCAAAAGTTTGAACTTCATGTCACTAAGGTCAGTAAACAGTGATAAAACAGATAAGTCCTCGATTGAGTTACTTGTTTGCTACTTAAATACTTCTCATACTGGTTAATTAGAGCACAGTGAGCGGACATAACAAGACAAGACAAGACAAGACAAGAGGAGACATTTGACCTCAGTCCAGTCTTTCAGGCTGATTAAACCAGCCTGCAGTCCAACAGAAGGGAAAAGAGAACAGTCTGTAAGAGACACAACAGGGTTATATTAAGAAATCTTTATTTTTAGTTGGAGCAGGTAGAGAGGTGGTTTAGGGTCAAAGGGATTCACCAGTGAGTGAGGAAGCCTCATGGAGATGATGTCAGACCAGATCTCTTCAACATCTGCGGTGGGAGGGACTCCCGGACTGTCATCCAGCCCTGCGTTTACACGGGGGTCTGAGTCAGATCAGTAAAATTCACAAGTTGAGACTCATCTGTAGTCACATCAACCCCGGAGAAAACATAAACACAGTCGCTGACATTTGGAAACTGTTTTGTCTTACTGAGGAGACTGTAAGGAGACTGCAATGATATCAGAGCGTCTGCTGCCCTCTACTGGACAAAGAGACAAACTTGAAGTCATTTACAAACAGCCAGTGGACAGCACTGAGTCACAGCTGGCCCTCGAACGAATAAGAGAACAGGATGGTTTTGTAGGAGAAATATTTATTGTTCATTTTTAGAAAAGGCTAAAAAAAAAAAGGTTTAGGTATACATGTTTATGATGTCTGGTCCAGTATCTTTAAACCTTTGAAATTAGGAACTTTATGCACTTATTCTGTCTTGGTGTGATTTCTGAGCTTTTCAAGAAACATTGTTTTGTGGTCACAGTCCATTTAAAATGCAGCTTAGTGATTAAAAAGAGCAACACGTCATGTCGAGCTGCATCCCAAAACAGAAACACTTAGCTTGGACACCCTGTGTGCCGCCTCGAAATCTGTGATAGAGACACCTTTGCCCTGAAAGTAGAACTTTTTTATTTAAAGGGATATTCTGGCATAAAATTAATTTAGGGTCAAACACACTATAACACCAAGTTAGACACCCCTCGAGAGATGAATGTTGCCGACAGCTTGCTTCTCTAGTTATACCAACTTTAGTAAGGACCGCAGATAGCAATACAGAGAGCCACACACTCGACCAAAACACCACTCTATGGCCACAAATAATGCTCAGAACAGCACCTAACTTCATCAACAGTACATATAGGGTCCCAGCCATAGCACTAGACACCAAACATCTTTTTAACTTTGCCTGATTTCTTGAGCAAAGAGACTAAACACAACTCACCTACTCTCTTCCAGCAGCCGCTTGTTTGTACAGAGACCTCGGGCCAGTCCATTACGGACTACATTTATGATAATTTCTTCATGGAAATACAATCATACCGAGAACGCTAAGGCAGAAGAACTACCTCATCTGCAGTGCAAAATGATTAATATGGAGATTATTACGTCAAGGAAATGATAAAGAAATGATCATGCGGTCAGTCAGCAACAGTCATCTCTTGATGGGGTGTCAAACTTGGTGTTACTGTGTGTTTGACAAAATACAAATCATGTCTTAATCCAGCTCTTCATGTATCTCACATTTACAGCATTTTAATCTCACCCCACTTCCAGTGCACA
Organism: Xyrichtys novacula; assembly: GCA_962446985.1. Taxonomy (NCBI): domain Eukaryota; kingdom Metazoa; phylum Chordata; class Actinopteri; order Labriformes; family Labridae; genus Xyrichtys; species Xyrichtys novacula. Next base: position 6,716,509 of record OY660881.1, on the reverse strand, counting down.
TTGACTATGCCAGATAAAAAACTGGGGACAGAGGCTCAGAAACCAGTCTCATCCCTTATGTTTAACCCTACCCCTTACTTTCCAGTGCCCCTTTGCCCTATGGTGTTAGAAGATGAAGTGATAATGAAGACTTCTCCTACAAAATGGGACATGCAGTCAAGATCTTGATGTGTCATTGTTAGCTGGCTAGCTGTTGATGCTAAGTCATCAGCATCTTCTACCTGCCATGTAACAGTAAACTAAGAGAGACAAGGGCTGTCAGTAACATACACAAAGCAGCTGCACCAATAACTGTAAATTTTAGGATTAAAAATGAGGGGTCTGAGGATTGACCCCTCTGGAACCGCAGATAAAGTTTTTCTTTTGACAGATTCAGAGATACAAACACGAGTTTATTTAAATTAATTTTCTTTATTAAACTAAAGAGAGACAGGAAATGTCACAGGGAGGAAAAGGATCAGGGCAAGAACGTTTTGCGGTACTTTGAGAGCAGGTGTGTAGCTTCTGCTGATAATAACAGCCAGATTTTTTCACACCCAGTTTTTATTAATCATACAGTTTATCTTCTTATTCAGAGTATTGGAGGTTTCATCTAACGTCTGAAGGTTTCAGACGTTAGATTATCAGTTTTTCTCCACAGGCCCAACCACTACACATCCTGTCTCACACACCGTCTTACATTAGATCAAACAGAAGATAAGAAAAGAAGAACCTCTCGTCAACACTTTCTTTTTTTCATGCAGATTGCTTAAGACAGATAATATCTACTCTTTTTCCATACTTCCTCACTGATGATAGGCTCATTTACGTTTCACAACTACGAATGTCAAGTTAGGTAAAGCACTCTGCAAGACACCATCATTCATTGGAGCCTTTGTGGGCATCAAGACAAGAGGACAGAGCTCCAACTTTTGATTATTACCCTTCCTGAGCAAGAAGACAAGAAAACAGGTAAATCTTCTTTTTCTCCAAACTTGCATCATAATTGGCGATGTTCAAGGTGATGGAAAGTTTGAAGGCAAAGTCTAATACTACTGTCTCTCTTTATTATGAGATATATTGTGTAATATCATAATACAATTTAATGTAATTGTGTCATCCCAAATTATGATATTTTGCCCATTTGAAACTGTATTTGAAACGGTTTGTTGTTACTGTAAAGCAGCAGCATCAAGCGATATCATACATATAGCCTATCAGTTGGGAGGCATTAGTAAGATAGAGACTCTGGCCTCACCTTTGACCTTTGTGAACCACAGCAGAGCAGTCTCAAAAAGAGCTCTCGTCAACTTCAAATATGACCGACATTAGGAACTTCACAAAAACTGAGAAAGACTCAACCAAACTTTTATTTTACGTGTTTTTTTTAACCATATGGTCAATGCAGCTCATTCAGGATGCAGGCTCTACAGTTCTGACCAAGGTTCAAATAAATGGAGGTTAACTGGCTTCTTGTTAACAACAGAGGAGATTTTCAGGTGTCCCTGCGAGTCACTGAATGGCACAGTGACTTGCAGGGACACTTCTGATTTGTATGAAATTTATCAACCGATCAGAAACCTTAGATCTGAAGACCTAGGTCAGCCACGACAGCCCAGAGTACAGCTAAACCATGGTGATTCAGCAATGGCCACTGACTGAAACAAACTGTCATAAGAAATTAATCTTTGAGTTTGATATCAAGGACTTGGTATGTTACACTTTTTTATTTTTCCCTTTTAGATGGAGGATTCTGAAGCGGATTACTTTGCATCCCTTTTCAACAGCTCCTCTTTTGAATATGAGGATAAAATATTCACCCCCTGCAATGAAACTGTGCCTGGATTTAACAGCTTGGGCTTGACCATCACCTACATCGTGGTGTTTGTCCTCAGTTTGGTGGGCAACAGTGTTGTTGTGTATGTGGTTTGCTACATGAAGAAAGGAAAATCAAGTACAGATATCTACCTGATGCACCTGGCGATTGCAGACCTTCTCTTCACCCTGACCCTCCCGTTCTGGGCCGTCTATACTCACTCTGGTTGGATCTTCGGCACGTTCACATGTAAACTCCTGTCAGGCTTTCAGGAGGCCTCTGTCTACAGCGGTGTCTTCCTGCTCGCGTGTATCAGCGTGGAGCGCCACTTCGCCATAGTGAGAGCGACGCGTGCGATGTCCCCCTATCGGCTGTTGGTGAAGGTGGTTTGCTGCGTGGTGTGGCTGGTGGCTGGAGTGCTGTCCTTACCTGTGGCAATACAAAGGGAGAGCTGGCTTGCTACAGAGCATGGCGAGTATATTTGCTATGAAAACCCTAAAGGAGAGAGCAGTCATAAGTGGCGTGTTAGCATCCGGATTCTACGACACACGGTTGGCTTTTTCCTGCCGCTATTAGTGATGGCCGTCTGCTACGGCTGGACTATGCTGACATTGTGCCACGCCCGAAATCAACAAAAGCACAAGGCCATGCGCGTCATCCTGGCTGTGGTGTTGGCCTTTGTCCTATGCTGGCTGCCTTACAACGTCACAGTCCTGATTGACACGCTCATGAAAGGTGACACAATAAAAGTGGAAACATGTCAAATGCGTTACACGGTGGAGGCCGTTTTCAACGTGACCCAAGTGTTGGCGTTCACTCATTGCGCGGTGAACCCGGTGCTGTACGCTTTCATCGGGCAGAAGTTCCGTAACGAGCTGCTCTCTGCTCTCTTCAAACACGGCCTCATCAGCAGGAGGCTCCAGATGGCTTTTAGGAAGGGCTCGGTCAACAGCATGGGGAGCAACAGATCCAGGAACACCTCTGCGACTACCTTCTAAAAACTCAATACGAAGCCTCCAGCTCCAGGCTCACATGGAGGTCATTTTCAATTTCCCTGCTATTGGGCGAATGACAAAAATACAGAAGAGTTCGATGCTGTTTAATAAGCCATCATTCTATTTTCTGACGGTCATATTTGCTTTTGTTTATCGTAGGAAAACATCGGTGTGAATTACAGTCTGTTTCATAAATGTCCAAAAACTCGTCGCAGGAGCTTTAAAGGGATATTCTGGCGGAAAATTAAGTTGGAGTCAAACGCACCAAGTTAGACACCCCGTCGAGAGATGAATGTTGTCGACCGCTTGCTTCTCTAGTTTGACCAACTTTAGTAAGAAACGCATGATAGCAATACACCAGAGCCATAAACAAACCTCAACCAAAACGCCACTCTATAGCCACAAATAATGCTCAGAACAGCACCTAACTTCATCAACAGGACATATAGGGTCCCAGCCATCGTACTAGCCACCAAACATCTTTTTAGCTTTGCCTGATTTCTTAGCAAAGAGACTAAACACAACTCACCTACTCTCTTCCAGCAGTTGCTTTTTTTGTATGGAGACCTAAGGCCAGTCCATTACGGACTACAGCGGGGTGACGCAGCTCAAGGAAGAACATTTATGATCATTTCTTTATCATTTCCTTGAAATAATAATCATCATATTTATCATTTTGCTCAGCAGAGGCAGTAGTTCTGCTACCTTAGCAGCTCAGTCTAATTGCATTTCCATGAAGAAATTATTTGGCTATAGAGTGGCTTTTTGGTTGAGGTTTGTTTATGGCTACTGAGACCGCTGTGTATTGCTATCATGCGGTCATTACAAAAGTTGGTATAACTAGAGAAGCAAGCGGTCGGCAACATTCATCTCTCGAGGGGGTGTCTAACTCAGTGTTACGGTGTGTTTGACCCTAAATTAATTTTACACTGGAATATTCCTTTCAGGTAAAAATTGGCCACTGGACTGAGATCATTTTAAGCACGATGAGACAAAAGTTATGGAATCCACATTATCTTTGAAACAGTAATTCAATTGGAGAGACTTATGTTAATAGATTATTATTGGCTTTTCAACAGAGTTAAAACAGAGACTGATGCTTATAAATTTACATTAGCTTTACACTGATAAAAATGATGGGACTGATGCTTGTAGTTGAAGCAGCTGGAAAGCAGACAGGTCCACAGCAGGGTGTCATTAAGATTCAGTTTCAATGATAGAAGATTGAAAAGTAGAGCAAGGGGCTCAGTGTACCAGTTCCCCTCGCAGTCTAAATTTATAGCAGCTGAGAATAAAAAGCATCAAAAACCTAAATCAGCTGTTGGCATGCTTAAACCCTGATGACATGGCTACTATAATGATTTTATGGTATGCCATTGAAGGAGTTTATAGGAAAGCTGCACAGCCATTGACTCTGTTGGTGTAAATTTCTATTCTAAAAGCTAAACTGAGTTTTATTTCTTTCTACTGCATTTGTAGGATTTTTGCAGCTTGAATTCTTTTGATGTTGAATGTTTTCTTCTTTCTTTTTTGGACCTATGAAGGCATATCATGTTATTTTACAATATTAGCATTTAGACTTGTTGACCTTTAGTTTTGATTAGAGGAAGTTTCTTTTTGTTCTTACAAAACACAGTCACGAAAACACAAAAAATTGATGCAGAGAGATAACCTAAACAGGAAGAAGTGGTGAGACCAGCTCTCTGTTTTTCAAAAACAAAGGTACTCTTATCCACCTGAAGGATCTGAATACTTTTTTAAAATCTTTGTTCTTTGTGGTTATTGCAAAAAATGTCAATTTTTGTCAACATTCTACTTTGTAACTAATACTTATATATTCTTGTATATCATGGTGTGTGTGCATGTGCGTACCTTTGTGGATAGCCTGACGTAAATAGATTTAGCTTCTTTAGAAACTGTGCAATGTGCAGTCATGGTTGAGAAACACTGAGAGGAAGTTTGCACATTGTTTGCCCACATGAATTAAAAAAAGATAAGTAAAAATCATTTGAGATATTTTTTCAGTTTATTCTTATCAATATGAAATACAGGAAAGCTTTTATATTCTGTGTACAGCTAGATCGACTGAATTTAGTATTATTTGATGAAGCCAGGATTAATTCCAACATCTTTAAAAACAAAAAACAAAAACAAAATAAAAAAACCTCAAACTATTTTTTGTTTGTTTGTTTGTTTTCTTGCTCTCTTTTTTGGATTTATGAAATGCTGCAAAGTTCAATGCTGCTACATGTTGTTTCCCTTATTATTCATCAGGACACAGTTTTGTTGCCAATTAAAAGCATGCAAGCACTGTTGAGATTGATGTAGTTTTTACTTGGTTTTAAAATAAAGATGTTGCTGTTGATGAACGATTTCAGCAGCTCAGTTTGGGGTCTCCTTTGTCCTATTTTTTTATTTCATATTGGACCATATCAAAGCCTGTGTTGTTCAGCATTCCCTGTGTCATAAACAGTTATGCCTCCTTATACCAAGACAGATGCTGGCTTTGGAACAGATAACATGTGAGCTGGTCGGGTTCCTTTTTAGAGTTGGGGATGCAACATCCATGATTTCCAAAGAGGATGTTAGAATTTAATTCATCTGATCACAGGACTGTTTTTCTGTGATTACATTTGAGATATTTTACAAGTTTAATAGTCCAACAAACAAACAAACATGAGAAAAAAAACTCTGTCTGTGCAGATTGCAAGAGTACTTACAGCTTATATCAACAGATAAAAGAGTGATAATGCACATTTATGCAATAAAAACAATGACAAACAAGACACTATATAATATAAATGTATCAATTGCTTACATTGCACAGCGTTGGTTGAAGCTAGCCTATATTTTATTCCTTGGCTTTTGACCCAGCATGAGACAGCATTTGTTTTATTGCTTTTTATATTTTAAAATAACTATTTATTGTTGTTTTATGTTTTTATGTTATAATGTATAGCACTATGTGTCAGCTTTGGTTGTATTTAAAGTACTCTATAAATAAAGTTGAGTTGAGTTGAGTTGACTATATAGACAGTCCACATGGAAACTATTGGTCAGTTAGAGAAAAGGAGGTTTATTCTGAACATTTGTTTTGCCTAGAACGACAATGAACAGTGAAAAGACGATCTCAGAAATGTCCAGATTCTGCTTTATATCTGATAAAAAATGAGGAAATAAATACAGGAAGTTTGTTGTTCATTTTTAATTATTTGACCTCATTTTGATCATTTCATTTAGCGCTTTTGGTTAAAAAAATGTCACATTAAAAGCTTTCTAAAAACATTTAAAACATTTATTCCTTTATCACATTTTTCTTTATTACTGTAATTATTACAAACCCACTGTCTCCTCCAGCTGATCGTATAAAGAGTGATGTCAACAAGTGAATGACCAAACAGATTTTTTTAATTACTCAAGAGCTTCATAGATGAATAAAATCAGCTATTACAAAACCTGACGGGTTAATTGGGAAAGATTTCTGAACTGAAAAAGGCTGTGTACATAATCAGTGTTGTCAATTGATCAATCAATCAAATTTTATTTATGTAGCGCCAACTCACAACAGTCATCATCCCAAGATGCTTTCCAAAGAAAAAGAGCAGGTCTAGACCAGGCTCATTGTTTGATGAATTATCAAGACCCAACCTAAGATGGGATGGTTGTGTCTGATTCGTTCCCACTCCAGAAATCAATGGAGGCGCTAAAGGGTTTAATTGGTTGATAAATAATGAATAATTCCCTTCTCCTAGCTGTTCACAATGCTGTCAAGCTCCACTGCCATCTAATATAAACGTCTCTCTTTGATTAGAATTAACAATCTCTGACACAAATCTCAATTTATTAATTTCAAAATTAATTTCACTAATATTCGAAATTATGGGACTTGAGTGCATAGACATAGTAATCTTTATATCTTATATTTTATTATTTTATAGATATTTTTTCATATATTTTATCTTTAATAATCCTTATTTTAATCTTTTTCATCTTTATTATGTCTACGCTTGAGTGTTTTTCCTGAGTGGGCGTGGTCAAAGCTTTACGTAGGCGGATAGCATGTAACCATAGAAACAGCATAGTCGCAGCTCGTCTGTTGACTCTGCAGAAGCTAACTACATGAGCAATAACCGCGTTTATCGGCCTGCTTGACAATTTTTAAAACCTTGGAGGGAAAGTACTTACATCTCGACCTGTCAGGTAACATCGATGCGTAGCGAATGTTGGTTTTCCTAAGCCAGTTTACCGGTTTTATCCCCTTAGCGAAGAATGTAGCTTTAGCGTCCGAGGTAAGCAAGAAGAGTTCCGTTAACGGTTTGGCCGACTACTTCCGTTACAGTTTCAAAATAAAATAGAAGTGTTTCTCAAATACGAATTTGAAGTATAAATTATAATTTAACTTACTATTATTACTTATTATTACCTTATAATGAACTTATTAGTCACTATTTCCAGTGGTAAGCAAACAAACCCTTGCCATTTAATATGGGTTGTGACGGTAGTCCTGCAATTAATGCATTTTTTTTTTCAGTCGGAAAGTAGCCTATATTTGGATAAGGTTAAAGATTGAATTTCTAAGTTTGACATTATAACTAAGATATTTTTTCGCTTGCTCGCGTTGGTACCTTAGATTTAAAATGCATTGTTATATGCCACCTATTGCTTTTTTCATTTTAGCTTTTACATCTCAAGTGGGCGTGAAAAAAGGACTGCAATAGGCTCTAAAACGTTTTGTTTCATCATAGTTTTAACGTTATAATTTGACCTAAATATTTAACTTTGTTCGAAACTTCAAATATTTGACGTTTGTTTATGTCGATGACCACTCAGGTTGAAATAGTTGCGGCTTTTATTTTGAAGGGGCTAGCCTGACACTGGATACCGTCATGTTTTTAAAAGAGACAACTTCACTTTTTATCTTTCGCAACGTCCCTGCAACAAATGTTTAAAATGATACCTGATACCTGTGCTTTAATTGTGGTACTAACCGGAAGAGACACGCTTTAAAATGGAGCAGAAAATGAGACGGCTGGATACAAAAAACATCATTAACTCACTGTAGTCGGTCACTTTGTTTGCAAGTAAAGTAATATGGTTGATCCATGCTTTTTTATGGACACTTCCAGGTGTAATTTGATCATTTGTCCCTCTTGTAGGGTCTTAAGAAGCTAAAGAAGATGTCAAATGATCTTGCTGGTGTTTGGGAGGTCGCACTGAGTGATGGAGTCCACAGGATAGAGTTTGAACATGGCACGACCACCGGGAAGAGGGTCATCCTTGTAGATGGAAAGGTATGCAGCTGTAAGAATGTCAACTGTTTATGAATCACAGCCTCTCACAGTCAGTTGGTAATATCAGACTTTTTCCCATCATGTTGCAGGAGGTGTTGAGGCGAGACTGGATGTTCAAACTTGTGGGGAAAGAAACGTTCAATGTGGGCAAATCTGACACAAAAGCAACCATCAACATTGATGCAGTCAGCGGGTTTGCATATGAGTACACCTTGGAGATCAACGGGAAGAGCTTGAAGAAGTACATGGAGAACAGGTCAAAGGTCACAAGCACCTGGGTGTTGAACCTTGACGGCGTTGACTGCAGGGTGGTCCTAGGTGAGCCTCTCTTTGAGTGTAAATGGATATTTCATAGAGTGATTTCCGCCCCCCCCCCCCGAGAACCATCCACTATTATTATGTTGACACTGAGGCTAAGCTCTTTAACAGCTTTAAGCACCATGCACCACTATCCTGGACGGTTAATCCTCCTTTTAATTACCGCTTGCAGTGTATCAGGCGGCACGACACCTGCAGACATGTGCAGCACATTAGCACGACTGCACGAGTGCGCAAATCTGATTTATGCATTACACCCATAACATCATTTTGATACATCTCGTCAAGCTTTGGCAGTGTAAGACGGTTGACCCTTGTCGCTAGTGAGCTTCTGGTCGTCTGCTGTAGCCTCGCTGTAGGAGCCTGTAATCTTACCAATGTAGACAGCGGTCACATAACAATCAGGACAGCGGTCTCATGCTTTTGCTCTGGGAAGCCACAAGCTGATTAGATAAACAAAACCCTTAAAACAAGACACAATGGCTGACAGCGCTGGAGAAAAGAAAAGACTACAGCCATGTAGAACACTGGTTTTCAACTGGTCTCACTCTGGAAACCACATTCCCCATGGTCCTTAAGTAACAACCATAGACTGTATATACTATAGACAACTTGGTTCTGCCTCCCGCCAGTATACTGATTTTAAGACAAAAAGCTCTCGGTATTTCTGTGATTTTTCTTCATTTCCTGAAACCAGTGCTGCGCAGTAGCGTTGTGGGCATTTGGCTGGAGAGCGCTGTGATGACGCTCGGCTCAAACAGCGTATCCCCCGGGTGAGATACGCAATCCCTGAACGCCAATAGGCTGTATCAGGTGTCAATCAAAGAAAACATGAACCCCCTAATAACTTTTACAAAACAGAGCTTCACAGAAAAAAGAGGACTTGAGCACAAACTAGTCTTACCATAACTACATGTCAACATCACAAGCAGGGGGGAGAAAAATTTGTCCACAGCTTCATAAGCTTTGCTGGCGGAGGCAGGATTTATGACCTATACTGCAGCCCATCAACAGAATGTGTTGTTCTCGGAGTGGCTTCACCCAGCAAGGAGGCAGACTCTGTCCATTCTATATACAGTCTATGGTCACGACCCACTTTTATAGAATTCAGACCAAGCAAATTCACTTTTTTCTAAACAAACCCTTCAAAGACTTAAATCTTTAACACAAATACACCCGTTTTATCAAGTAAAGTGCATTTCAGGGCACATGACAACTACTGAAGTTGCATATACAGAAAATATCAAGTAAATATTAAATTACACAAAATAAGCTATTTTTCAAAATAAAAGACATGTCAAACATCAGATGCGCATTAAATATTTTCTTTTTTGACCAGCTGTTTGCGACCCATCCAGAACGTCTCAGCGACCCACTTTTGGGTCGGGACCCACCAGTTGAGAATCACTAATAGAGAAAACACTCTGGGACAAATTTAGTTAAATTAAATACTTTATCCACTCTGAAAGTTTCATTGATTCAGTTTATGTATTCTGTCTTTCAGAAAAAGACACCATGGATGTTTGGTGTAATGGACAAAATATTGAAACTGCAGTAAGTATGACCAACAGAAATTTTAGATGAATTTGATACCAAGAGAAATCACTATCAAAAGTGCAGCTGAGCTTCTGCCTGTACTACACTTGTTCTCTTTCTTATTGTTCTCTTTCGTCCACCCTTTCATATCTGCAGGGCGAGTTTGTGGAAGACGGCACAGAAACACACTTCACGCTCGGAGACCACAACTGCTGTGTAAAGGCCGTGAGCAGCGGGAAGAGACGAGACGGGATCATTCACACCCTGCTGGTGGACGGCACAGAGATAGCCGAGTGCACAGAGTGACTGTGTCAGTGGGTGTGTGCACATGTGTGTTTGCAATTGTATGAAAGCAGAGGATATGTGTCAAGTATCTGTTTAACAGAGGGAGTGTGTAGAGCAGATCATCGTCTTTTTAAGCTGTAAGAGTCGGGGAATGACCTAACAGAGACATTCACTCCTGTGACTGGATGGCCATCATCCATTTGCTGTATTTGTTCTGTCAGCGTGAGGTAATAAACACAAACTTGAAAATTCACCTGCAGTCTGGGCTGGAGGATACGGACATAAATCTAGAGAATAAATTAAGTATCTCAAACCAAAAAATTAAAATGTCCTTTTTTAATTTCTTTTTTTAACACATCTTCAGTTATGTTCTGAACTTTGATGTGCCATATTTATCTAATTCAGCCTGGAGCAGCTGGATCTGGTCACACAAGCAGCAGTTTAGATGTTCTGTTTCTGTTGTTATAACCCTGTGATCATCCTTGTATTTTCAAACATGACAAACTACATGGATTAAAGACCACTCCTTCGTCGCTATATCACCCCACTGTGAGCTGCTAGGAAGTAATTGTTGTCTTATGTTGAAAATGCTGTCAGTGTTTGTTCAGCGTGTTCATATTTCAGAATAATGTTATCAGCTTTTAGCAGACTGCTGTAGATGTGTTTAAACATCCTCGAGGGCATTGCCTACAATCTAAAGGCAGTAATAATTAGACTGACAATCATACAGATGTGACACTATGTACAGTAATAATCTTGTAGAAAACTGAGCTTTATCACAAACTCGCTGATAGCCAAACATACTTTCTTAAACTCTGTCGTACTCGCTGGTTTGTTGGGGTCTCTTTTATTAAGAAATAGTCAAATGTTGTTGTTGTTAAAAGAATTTATCCTTGACATTTTTATAAAATCATAGTCACATATTAAAGTTATTTACTGAACATTGCATTTTGTCTTTTTTGACCCGTATGTTACTGAACGATTAACTTTAAATGCCTGAAGTGTGATTTAGTTCTCAGTCATGAAGATTTAAAAACTTTCACTTTTAATTATAAACAACCTGCAAACAAATATTGTAAAGAGCCACTGTTTTGCCTCTATTAGCATATTTGTTTATCACCAATCAGAGACGGTCTCCAACACAACCTGAACATCCTGCAACAGTTCAGCAGCTCAGTATGTTTCTGCAGCCAGAACCAGAGAGACCCCCCACATACAGAGGTGCTGTCTGATCTACACTCTGTTATCTAACTGTGATATAACTGCATATAGATTTACTTTATCTGTTACTTGTATACTTTCTGATTGTTTTTTATTCTTTTACAGTATTTCATCAATTAATATCAATCAGAAATAGATTTTAATTACATGATATTTTCAGGAAAAATGTGCTTCATTAGTGTAACTAAGCACTGCACCTTCAAACAAACAAAAAGAGGATGACAAATTCAGCTTTTTAAATTTTTACTGTCTTAATCAGCATTAGGCACAAGAGTACAGAGTTTGCTTTTTGAGTATATATCCACAATTTAGTTACAACTGATTGCTCTATAAAACACTTCACCCATCTCCTTATTATCAAGGCCTTTCATCCCTCAGATTAGTCCTATCTTCAAATCCTAAATCAAAAATCATTTACATACCCTCTAAATGCTTTTTAAATGAAATTTACATGTTCTGATTCTGATACTTATGTAAGAAAAAAAGAGAAACAAAGTTACAGACAGAAATGAGAAACACAATACCCAAACTGGACATCCTTAGGTTCTCTGTTCTATTGTTTTTCATCATCAGATGGTAAAGCTGGAAGCTGTGAGTTTATTTTGAAAATGAGACTACATTTTATTTGACAAATACTTGACTACATAATATCCCGCTCTTGGAGTACTATTACATTTATATCCACTGTAGATAACAATAAACCCACAGAACATGCTGTTTATCCCCCTTTGCAGGTGATGATGTACCTGGGCAGAGCCTGATATCCACTGAATATTACAGAGACATCAGGTCCTCCACTCACACTGTCATACATTATCTGGGGGTCTTTTCCCACAGCGGGAGGCAGAATGAGACCCCTCTGCCCAAAGATAGAGTTTCCTGTCAGCACCTCAGCTTCCACGAAGTACAGGAACTTCCCGTTCTGCATTTCCTTCCACATTTCCATGGCCTTTTTCGGTGTGCCTGCAAAGTAGATGCCCTCTCCAAACGCAGGGTCTGTATTCAGAGAAAGAGAAGCAGAGGAAAGTCAATCCTCTGTGCATCCACAAATGCATCTCTCTATCCTCTCCGTCAACTGCATTTACTAATGTATTTTAGTATTTAGCATTAACTGAAAACAACTTAACTATACTCTTATGTAGGACTTTTTATAGAGCACAAACACTGTTTGTTAAAAGTATTATCATACCTGGAGGTGGAGCGTACTCTGCATGGAATCCAATGCGGCTGACCATCTCTAGGAAGTGTGCTGGCACGCACTGAAACATTGTTCGGTGAGAGAAGCAGTTTAGCTGTCGTTTCTTTAATTCAAAGAGCATCTCCAGAGCTGGGTTCTCCACCTTTTCCACCTAGACAGGGAAAAAAACAAGCATGTATCTGTTTAAAGGTGAAATATAATGAGACACCTGCAAATAGTTGACAGAATTTGATAGAAGTTAGGGCAATATGTCATGGGATGTGTTCTGCTGCATGCAACTATGTGAAGATGAATTAAATCTTATTGTGGATTACTGCAAAAGCCTTACTGTTCTCAACAACAAAATCAGAGCATTGAATCACCCAGTTTAATCACCTTTTCAAGCCACAAACGTGTATCTCCGAGAGAAGAAGCTCTGTCTTTGTATTCGTTGGTAGAGTGGGTCTGTCTTTCAGGATGCAGGGTCTGTCTTTCAGGATGCACACTCTTTGTCGTCATCTTGCTTATTTCATGCTCTTCAAATTTCATAAACTCCCTCTGTATTCTACAGAGCATCTTCTCCACCTGCAGCCCGGCAGCTGCGACATCTTCGTTCGAATCCCCTTTCACCATAATGCCGGCGCGGCCTTTGTCGAAGAATTCCTCAATGATGACGCCTTTTTCGGTCAGACGGGACAGCTCACCATGTTCTTGTTTCCCAAAGTGCAGGACGAAGTTGTTAGAGATGATGACTACGCCAGCAGAGTCGAAGAGCAAGTCTTGGAGCCAGCGTTTAGCCTCATGAGTTGCTTTATCAGAGGGGCCGCTCAGGCTTATCTGAGGAGATGACGCCTTGGAGCCACTGAAGTCATCTCTGTTGTTGAATGCTGGAAAGGTAGAGATGATATATGTCTACTGTTAGTGCTGCTATCTAGGGTCACTCCAAAACATGACCAGTCAAACATGCATTTAAGTTATTTAAATAAGATGCCCTACATTAACTGAAATATGCAGAAGAACAGTGTGTGTTGAACGTACAACAGTTTGACAATAATTGAACTAATTAATAATAATTGAATAATTGAACTGCCACAAAGGGATATCTGAAGTACTGTTACCAAGTTCAAAGCTGGGATGTTGTGCTCTTTCCCTGAGAAACCTCATTTGTTCTTCAAAAGCCTGGAAAGAGAATGATCAATATATGTTTAGTTTTTCTGCACAAGACAGTTCATGAAGTTCGAGTGGGAATGTCTGAATTATCAAGTCAGGAGAGATGGCAACTGAACTGGCACAACCTGGCGAACTGAAAAAAAACTCAGCTTGTGTTGGGGCATAATGCATTTCTGGTAACAATGAATGGGTCATCTCAAGTGTTTTGAGCAGTACCTGATAAATGGAGCTGTCAGAAGGAAAGATGACAATAGAAACTTCCAGAGGCTTTGGGGACTTTTGGGCAAACTCAGCGACCGCTTTCAGCATGGTCTCAGCAGCTTCTTTTCCACTGAACCCAAGGGCTCCGGTTCCGATGGCAGGAAAGGTGATTGACCTGTGCTTATTTGAGACTGCCAGCCACAAGCATTCTGACACCGAGTTAAAAAGACCCTGTCATAGATGAGTAAAGGGACAGAAAAGCAAAAAGTGTTGTCAACATATTTGAAAGTACATCTGAAAGTACAAGCTGCATGTTATCTCTTCACTTAAATGACCATCATACTGTACCTGCACTGCGACTTCCTGCTGCTTCGCATATCCCGTCTTCGTCGCACAACGAGTATGAAAGACGCTTTTACAGTGCAGCTTGTAGCCTTTTGTAATGATGACATGTCCACTTGGATACGCGTTAGTCATTTCTTTTTGCATTTCATACCCAGCTTTCTTTAGTAAAGCTTTGGAGATTTCACCCTGGCTCAGGTCTCGATTTTCTGATGCAGTGTTAACAATGACATCTGTCTGTGAGAACAGAGGGTTGGCACATGAAATATATGAAGAGTATTGTGTACATACTATCTTTTCTGAGTATTAGGGAAACTTATACGCATCTTTTACTCAAAGACACTTTAACAGATGAATGGCTAAACATCGTAGGTTCTTACCGACTGTTCTTCAATGCGTCCCTTCTTCAGCATCAGATGGACATTTCCGATGTGGAGAGAAGGTGTTGAAGTTTTGGCATCATCTCTGCTTCTACTGCTTGCTGCCTGACTGTATGTGATGGGCTTGTGGTGTGCCAGTATCTGGCAGCAGGCCCTGTTCATTTCCGTGACTGAAGGCTCATCGAAGTTTACCAAGAATATTTCTATAGGATGATGCTTATAAGGATCATAGTTTTCATAGTATTCTTTCACAGTTGACACTATGGTGTCGGCACACTGTGGCAGTGGGTAGTGGAACAGTCCTGAGCTTATGGCAGGAATGGCAACAGACTGCAGGTGATGTTCCCTTACTTTGTCAAGGATGCTCCGGATGGCTTTCTTCAACAGCAGTTCGGCCCGAGAAACATCACGAGGGGAGGGATTAGGTGATAAATCAGGTCCAACAGCATGAATAATTTTGTTGCATGGTAGCTGCCCAGAACCAGTGACAATTGCCTCTCCTGTTTTCAAGTCACCATTTTTTTTAATGTAATCATTACTTTCTTTCTGGATTGATGGACCACCGGCCTTACTCAGAGACGATGCAAGGCCGCCCCAGTGCTGAAGCTGGGTGTTAGCTGCATTCACAACAGCATCTGCCCGGAAAATAGTCAGATCGCCCTTCCACACAGAAACACGGACACCTACAGGTAGATAAACTTCAAATCTTGGCTGGGGTTCGACTGTTGGCCTTCCCTGCTTGGCGACAACAAGATCCTGTTCAAAATCCACTCCTTCGATGATGGCCACGCATCCGAATTTGCTTTGGAGAACATCACACAAATCTTCTCTGCACTGTCTCACGATGTTGACTGAACGCCCATGAAGGGTGACATCTAATTTGCTGGTCATGGTTTCTAAACAAAGAAAATGAACAAAATTAACATTGAACTTCATTTAATGCTTTGTATGTGAACCTTAAACAACACTAATGTCATTGTAATTTTGCAAAATTTAGGTACAATTTGCACAGTTCAGCCAGTTTGCACAACAGGCAGTGACTTTATGCAGGGGGGATATTATAGAAACATTCACGAACTTTAACCTGAATAGGTGTCGTGTCACTAAAGTACTCTCAAACATTGACTTTTCCTGTTGGTTGTAGTTTAAGAAGGTATGCTTTTACATAATTTGGGGGTCATATCTTAGATTCAACCAGCCCTCACGCCACACCCCTTGGGTTAAAGGTCAGTTTCACTCTGTAATTTAGGTAAATTATAAATACTTGAATACGTTTTTTAGTCCATTAAGGTTCATTTGGTATGACTGTGCAATACGTTGATATTTCTTCTATCCAAACCAGTGTCTTTTGGACTGCAAACTTCAAGAAGTCTTCCTTAGAGGGAGTCATGTGGAAGGCAAAAAAAGAAACCCACTGGTGTAGATATACAAAATACTCGGTACTTTTTTCTTCTACTTGAGTCGATTAACTTCCACTTAGAGCGCCTGTGAGGAACTTTGTGTCTGTATTGACTTGAGCCCCCCTGTGGACAAAGCAGTGATCTTTATACTCTTGCTCCCTGTTGTCTTTGTACAGCGGAAATGATCACTCACTATGAATATTTGCTATATGACAAGTAATTAACGCTGTTTTGTAGCGTACCTACCCCCTCACAGCAGATACAGACATCAAAAATTACATTATAGTGCTGATCTTGCCAATAATGGTGTCATTGTGCTTTTGTACCTCATATAATTAAGTCACTGTTTATTTCAGATTATTTAAAACTCCCTTTGATGCTTCATTTTTGTTTTAAATAAAATTCCACTGAAGAGACACTGGAAATAAGTCATGACCTCTTCCTGTCTACAGGTGGCTCTGTATAAATTCTAGGTATTTCCATTTTAGTAGAAGTAAGTGCTGTTCCCCTATTCCTCCAGCAGAGGAAGACACAGACTGTATCTTATTTTAAAGTCTGTTCACGCAGTAACACATAACTGTGTGTCAGCAACCATTTATCACCTCTATCAATCAGTAAACTTTGGCCTGCTTGTTTCGTTTCGGTGAAATAAGCAGTAACGTCACTATATAACACAGCTCACAAAAAAATGTTACCTTTTCCAGCTGGGGGCTTTTTTTTTTTAAAATGAAAACAAAAATATTTTAAACTATAGATAGGCCATATTTACTATTTTTCTATAGTTGCCCTAATTCTTTACATTGTCCCTGCTGTAGCCTAAGTCTTATTGCAAAGACTTGGCTTCTTTACAAGGCATAATATCGAAATGACAACCAAGTTAAACAATAAATTTTACCACTTTACCTAAAATTGACTCATAAAAGTAGAAATGTCGTTTTAAAAAAATCGCCATATTTACAAGTGGCCAAACGGCGCGATGTGCACGAGACAAGCGGTTGAGCTGTTTTGCGCCTAAACTAAGCGACGAATCGTCATTGTTACTATACTTTCTGCCTTATTACACAGCATGGATAAAGTTGAAAAGAAATATGAATATTTGAGAAGCAGCTTACCCACCGAACTGAAAAGTCCCGAGGTGAAAAAGAAAGTAAAAAGTCGAAAGAAATCAAACAGGGAGCGGCTCTTTTCTCGACCACTCCTCGCGCTGTTGGCCAAGTTTTTTAGCTAGTTTTATTGGACGCTACTCTAACGTGGCTATAAACGCTCCTGTGTCCTCTGAGTTGCTGTGTCCTCTGATCAAATATCTATTAATGGCTGCAGTCGACAACAACCCCGACAACCCAACACCGTCTCTTTTTCTGGAAATCAAAAGTGAAAGTAAAGTGGGACACAACAGACTGGGTCAAACCGGCGACGATGGCTGACGCATATTCGTACCCCCTGCTCGTCGATATCGGAGAAAACAAAGTACCGAGGTTGAAAATCAAACTGATAAAGTATTTTCAGAGTAAGAAATCCAACGGTGGCGACTGTGAAGTTGACTACGAAAATGGCAGCGAGACTGCGGTGTTACGCTTCCGCAAGGAGGAGGGTAAGCTCAGGGCTCCTCAAAGTCGATTATAACTTTGCTGTTTATGAAGTTGACTAATTTTCAGATGGCTTTTCATTCTTATTTTCAGACCAGCAAAAGGTTTTGGCGAAAGAGGTTCATGAGATCGGTTTGGATACTGGCGTGTTGCGGATGAGGGTTCGCCTACCTCCAGACGAAACAACAAAACAGGTGAGTGGAAAAACACAGCTGTCCTCTTTGCATATTTGAGAGGTTTGTGAATCATGTAATGTGACTGGTTGGGAAGCTTTCCAAACCAGCTGATAACAAGAGCATTGAGTCTTATGAAACTAGTAACAAAAAATGTCATAAAAGTTATGAAAAAGTGACAAAAATTCATTTTTTCTCCCCATTTTCTGCAGGAAGTTCCACCAAAACAAGTTAAAGACAAAGGTAAGTGCAAACCAAAACAAATGTATTCTGCTCTTTACAGGATAATGTGAAGATAAGTTGACAAATCATTAACAAGCCATTTTTTGTATCTTCTTGTGTATTGGAGACAGGGGCGGATCCAGACTTTGTAACCTGGGGTGGCCCAGACACTAATTTATGCAGGGGTTGCATGAAGTATGTGAACATCTATCTACTGTTTGGGGTGGGCAACATGACCTAACATTCATTTATTTTCTTTTTTTCACTTTATGATGTTGTATTTTGATATTGCACAATTAAAGGAAATCAAACACATAAACACAGGATCACTCTATGACACCACCTCTTCCCCTAAAACAAGCCTGTGCTGTGAAATTCAAATCATGTTTGTAACTGAGGAAGAGATGGTCAGGGTATGTGTGCATACCTGTCTGTCTTCACTATCCACTTTAACAATAGTAATTTTAGTATCACAGATATTATATTCCTGTCTCTATAGCCACCATTATAGTTAAATAAAGGTAACTTCACATCAGCCAGTCCATCTTATATTAGCTCCACAATAGGGGATTTCATTTTGTTACAGAAGTGCAGCAAACTTCGGTGGAATTTTCCAGTTAAACAATTGTTATATAAGCATGTTTATGTTTTAACTTGACCGTTAAAGCCCCTGTGAGGAACTTTCAGTTTGTGTCAGCTTTGGTGCCCTCCTGTGGACAAAGCAGTCTTTGCTTATCATGTCTCCTACATGCTTAATTAGGGTCTTCAGATGGAGAAAATTCAAACTTGCCAACTTTAAACAGTCAAATGTATCACTTTTGTGACAGTTTATTGTTGAAAATGTAAAAACGGGGGTTTCTTTGACAGCTTCACTGACACCTACTCTCTTGCACCAGCCTCAGGCTCTAAAATGGCTAAAGTGACATCAATTTGAGTCTATTTTATAAATTAAAAGACAAGAAAGTCATCACAGGAGCTTTAAGAGAAATGTTGAGGAGAATGATTAGTATCTGTAGCCATGGTAGCACTACCCACCATGTATCCAGAAGAACTTTTTTATGTAGAACTACTAATATGTTACATTTATATATATTTTAAATCAATACAGTATACATATATAATACAGTATTTAAATCAGTGTTCAGTATTAATCTATTCAGGGCCTCAGTCAGTTAACAGTTAACAAACAACTGTGGGTTCTAGTTTCTTGCTTACTTGTAGTTCTTGTGATTTATCTGACATTAAAGAGCTTCACTCATAGTCCAAGCTGTAGCCCAAAGGAATTAGATATTCTGCTGCACCTGCATGAAGGGTTGAGTCTGTTTTGTTGATCACATGTCCAGGTCAACAGCTTTTTTTAACCCTGGAGTTCCCCCAGAAATACGTTATATAAGAACAAGTTCATTTCACTTTCCATTCTCCCAGCACATTGGTTCAATGTTCAATTTTTTCCAGTACAGTATCTGTATATAGCATGTAAACACCAATAACATGAAACTAAGTTGTACCAGTTTAACAGTTTCAAGCTTGTTTTTAATCACAGTGGATATATCTGGAATGGCACCTACTTCTGTGTTGCTCACTCCTTCTCATAAAAAGGGGGGAAAGGACATGCAATAGCCCTGTGTTCTGATAAATGTTGATAGCTTCACACTCTTGTCGAGGGCAGAATATGATTTTATTATCAGATTAGTGCAGGTATGCTCTATATCCAGTTCTGCGTGTGTTAAGACATGGGTGTGTCAGGAATCTGACCAGACAAAGGAAGTATAAGTCATTTTCTATGAGTCTGTGGACAGTTCTTTGAAACTCTCTGAAAATAAAGTTTCATTCAGAGTTTGTTATAATTCAGTGTTAGGTCTTGTGTTCACCTGATATTAACATGTGCCCTGATACATCAGACCACACCTTTGTGTAGCAGTTGACCAACGTAGGTTTTTCAATGTTTTAAACTGATGTTGATATTTGCAGAGCAGGGCTGCTGAGCTGGTCTCACTTTTTTCTGAAATGTCTCTTCAGCCTCTGAACATTCATGTCTTATCAACAACAGATGCTGCTGAAAATGAACAACCTGAGCCGGCAGCCAGTGTTCAGATTGAGGTCAAAAGTGGAGATGATGAGGCCAAAGAAGATGAGGAAGACAAGGTCTGCTCCACTATGGCTGTTATAGAGAAGTTACCAGAGTCTATACAGCAGGAGTATTTGGAGATGCTGGTGGAAAATGTTTTGAAGGACTCAGAGTTTCAAGTCAACTCTGAGAGTTACACTTTGGAGATTATTCCCAGCCTCTCCTGTGCTTTGGTGACCTTCCAGAGTGGAAAAGGTGCAGATTTCGAAAATACTGAGTGTTCTTACTTTGTTTTGAAAAAAGGACTCTAAAAGTTGTTTATTCCTTTCAAATCTGACTCAATAATTTATGTGTCTCTCTCTTTCACAGTAAATAATGATTTTGTGATGAGATGTCCTCACAACAAAAACTTCATAAAGAAGGGATTAACAGCTCAGCCTCTTGAAGCCACAAAAAAAGTCTTGGTTGATGACGTAAAAAATATCAGTGAAGATTCCCTATGTCTTTATTTTGAGAATGAAGGTGGAGAAGTTGAAAATGTTGAGCTTAAAGAAGCGGAGCAATCTGCCATCATTACATTCAGTGATCCGAAAGGTAAAGCATCTATGATACTTGTTAAATATACCTGTGTGGATATTTAATGAACTTTGTGCTCGATTTGAATTAAAGCTGCCATTTCTATTTTTAACATGTGATTTCTTTGCTCATAGTTGTTAAAATCTTAAAGAAGGAGCATCGCATCGGACAGGAAGAGATCAGAGTTTATCCTTTCTATGAGTCACTAGGAATAGCCCTCTATGGAGAAGACATGCCTTTGCTCAAACTCCCTCCTGCTGTCACTGAACCCATTGATGAAGCTCTCTGGAGATACCTGAGTGACCATCAGCCAGCAGTAGAGACCATTCAAAAGTGCTTAGCTGAACACTTCTGCAGTGTCAGTCTCGGCCGATCCGCTGTATGCTTGAGCCCTATTCCTTCGCTGCTGCAAGAAAAGGACGCCAGAGACATCGTCACAAAGTGGAAGGATACCGTGAAGTCAGCCTTGGCACAAGATTTGTCACACTTCCAATACCTGAAACTTCAGCCAGAACCAACAAAATGGGAAGAGTCTGAGGAGAAGATCAGAGCGACACTGCTGAAGGAGGATGTCACTGTGGTGTCTGATAAAGCCAGTGGTGTCATATCAGTGGTTGGTCTTATGACTGACATCAACAGACTTGAGCAAACTCTTAGAGAAGTCATCAATATGATAATCAAAAGGGTACAGAGAGAGAGATTTAGTGTAACCCAAAAGATCAGAGTGGCCCCGTCGATTTACCACATCCTGTGTCAAGATGGTCTTGAGGACAAACTGCTTTCTGTGTACCCAGAACTGAAAATGACATTCAGAAAAGAGAGTGCAGAATTAGTAGTAAGTGGCTTAAATGATGAGATTTTGACAGCAAGCAAAGTCGTGTGTGAAGCATCAGTTGCGTTAAAACGACAAAATTTGCAAATAGATCAGCCTGTCCTTGACTTCTTAAAGCAGGAAGAACCTGAGAAACTTACAGACACCCTCCTCACATCCAACAAGATAAATGCAGCATTTGAGATCACTGCAAACCAGGTTCAGCTGCTAGCTGTTACTGACAGAGGTTTAACTGAGGCTGAAGGTCATCTGAAAAACCTGCTGGTATCTCTAAACATACAAGCTGAAGACAGTAATGTCCTAAAGAAGCCAGGTTGGAAGGACTTGGTGAGCAGATTGGAGAATGCCAACAACAAGCCACTGAGGACGGTTCGAGTCCACACCACTGATAAGGAAATCGTGGTTTCTGGATACAAAGACAGAGTGGAAAGAGTGTGCGCTGAACTGAAAGTTTTCTCAACGCAGTATGCTGAAGTTGAAGAAACCGTTCCCATTAAGCGCAATGCCATAGTTGACTATATTGAAAAAGCTGATGCGTCTTGGTTGGGCAAAGTGGGTGACAAAGTGAGGGTTCAATACAAGAAGGGGGGCATCTGTTTGAGTGGGTGTAGAATCCATGTCACTGAATGCAAGACCTTGGTCAACAAGCATGTGTCCTCTTTGGTCTATGAGCTATTCAAAGTCTCCAAATCTGGAGCGAAGTCCTTCTTCCAGGACAAAGAAGCTATGTACATGTCTGTCATCTTCTCTGACACTGGCTGCCTGGCCCAGCTGGCTGATGAGACAAGTGATGAACAGGATGACCTCAGACAATTTCCCACCCCTGTTTATCTCCTGCAGACGCCTGATGGAGTTGAAATAGCTGTTTGCAAGGGAGACATGTGCAGCTACCCAGTGGATGCAATAGTTAATTCTTCTAACCAGAGTTTGAAGCTTGATGGAGGTCTTTCTGCAGCTCTTCTGAAAGCTGCTGGTCCTCAGTTGCAGGTGGAATGTGACAAACTGATTCAATCAGATGGGCAGCTCAAACCAGGAGACAGTGTCATCACAAACGCAGGGGGGCAGCTGTCCTGTAAAAAAATCATCCACGCAGTGGGACCCACGTTTGATTCAGTGAATCCATCGAAGGCTCGGGCACAGTTGAGAAAAGCCATCAAAGGGAGTTTAGAGCTCGCAGAAAAGTACAGGTGTGTCTCTGTGGCTATCCCTACCATAAGTAGAAACCAAGGCTTTCCTCCAAACTTGTGTGCAGAAATAATTATCACAGCAGTGAAGGAGTACTGTGATGAAAAATATGATGAGATTACGCTGAGGAGGATCCACTTTGTCAACAATGATGATCATCCTGTTCAACTGATGGAGTCTGCTGCCAAACAGGTGTTTGGAAGCAATGGTGTCAGTCAGTCTCAGCAAACAACCTCTACCACACCACCCATACCTGTGAAACCTGCTCATTTCGATCCGAATTGCCTTTTCCAAGTGCAGACCAAGGAAGTTGTGGACATATCTGTTTTGAAAGGAAATATTGAGAACTCCACGGTAACTATTATTCACTTATTACAGAGAATATATGATAAGATAGCCTTACAGATTAATCCAATTCATAATGGTCCCATGAGGCTTAATTATTTTCGTTCCAGCTGGATATTGGTACAACTTTTCTGTCTTCTCATTTTCAGACAGATGTGATCGTCAACACCGTGTCTAAAGATCTTGATCTAACCAAGGGGGCAGTTTCAAATGCAATCTTACGTGTGGCTGGACGAAACCTTCAGCAATTGGTTTGGGAAAATAATCAGAGTGCAAATATCGGTGATGTCATTGCTACAGCAGGCTGTAACCTAAAGTGCAAAGAAGTTTTTCATGCAGTTGCACCTAACTGGGACAATGGCAAAGGCTCACCTGACAAGGTAAAGCCTTACATGATCTGAAAATGTGTAATTTATAAACGGGGATCGATGCAGAGGCTTGTGCTCGGATGCAGAAGTAGTGCAAACATTGAGTATTTTACCTTCAAAGATTCAAAACATTTATTCCTTGCCTTCCAGATCTTGAAAGGGATTTTCTGTGAATGCCTGGGAAAAGCAGAAGACAACAGTCACACCTCCATATCCCTGCCTGCTATTGGCACTGGAATTCTGGGCTTCCCAAAAGACCATGTAGCCTTGTCGCTGTTGAAAGAAATCTCAGAGTTCAGTAGTAAGAAAAAACCTAAGCATCTGAAGAAAGTCGTGATCGTTCTTTACCCAGGAGACAGTCCGACTATCCAGGTAAGACAAGAAATTAAACAGCAAAAGTCGCTTTGCATTACAATCAAGATTCTGTGGTGTCACTTGTGATTACTGGTGGTAAAGTTAGTGTTGGTTGAACACTGACAGTCCTGGAATCTTGGGATCATTAAATACTATGTTGACAGTAGGAATAAGTAAAGTATGTGTTTCTTCTGTTTGTCTGTAATATTTGAGAATGTTTTATATCAGATATTTCTGTAAATCTGTCTGTAGGCTTTTACTGATGAATTCAAGAAGCAGTTCCCCAATGCGACGGGTGGTGATGGGTCATCAAGTGCCCCACAAAGAGCAGGTGCGCACAGTGGTCGAAGTTTAACATCATTTTGGTTTTGAAGATTCAAAACTGTGCTTTAAAGTCTTCGTCATTTGTCTTCAGGCCCTTTCTCCAAAGTTGTCTCAGGTTCAGGAATACATGAGACCACAATGGGAAATGTGGCAGTACAAGTTGTTACAGGAGACATAACCAAGGAGTCCAGTGAAGTCATCGTCAACTCCAGTAACAATGATTTCTCTCTGAAGACAGGTAAATATCCATATCCAATATGGGTTTCTGATGTCTTCAGCTCTAATGTGTAGTGGATAGTACCTGGTATACTATATATTTGGAATCCCACTTGAACTCCCCTCTGTAATTATTTACTTAATTATAATAATTACTTCACTTCTGTATATTTTTTCCTCTTCCTCAGGGGTGTCAAAGGCTATCCTGGAAGCAGCGGGTCCGACTGTTCAGGCAGAATGCAAGATTCTTTGTAAGGAGTCACCTACACCCAAGAGTTGATTCTAAACCAAATATAACAATCTAAGCCAAACTTAAGATTTCTGTAACTTCAACACACATATGCACACCCAAGGTCAAGGTTCAGATGTGTTCATACCCACTGTCTTTACATTTAGGTAACCAGCCCCACCAAGGCATGATATTGACCCAGCCAGGCAACATGAGTTGCAAAAAGATCCTTCACGTCATTGGACAGGCTGACCCAGTTCAAATCAACATGGTTGTGAAAAAAGCGCTCCAGCTATGCCAGCAAAACCAGTTTACTTCCGTCTCAATTCCTGCAATTGGCACAGGTGAGTTTTAATAGTAGAGAGAGAACTGTACTGAACAAAGCTTTGACTTTTGTCCTGGAAGCCACTGTAGTTATGTTCACGAATAAAAATCAAAAAGCAGACTTACGGTTGTCAATATTTTAATGGCTCTGATCTTTTAGTAGGTACTAATGAAATCTAGACCTGCTTCTGGCTGTGGTGTTAATCAAAAAAATACATGTACCGTATTTTCCGCACTATAAGGCGCACCGGATTATAAGGCGCACCTTCAATGAATGGCCTATTTTAAAACTTTGTTCATATATAAGGCGCACCGCATTATAAGGCGCATAGAAAAGACGCTACAGTGGAGGCTGGGGTTACGTTATGCATCCATTAGATGGAGCTGCGCTAAAGGGAATGTCAACAAAACAGTCAGATAGGTCAGTCAAACTTTATTAATAGATTACAAATCAGCGTTCTAACAACTCCGTTCACTCCCCAAATGAATAAACAGCTGTTTTAGGAGCCATTTTGGGGTCTTTACATAAACACACAAATAGAAATGAAACGGCACGCCTCGCGCAGTCATATATCCCAGCATGCACCGCGCGCTTCTTCTTCTACGGGGGAAAATGAAGTCGGCGGCTGCTTACCGTAGTTGCGAGACCTGTTGTGGCTCAATATTGGTCCATATATAAGGCGCACCGGATTATAAGGCGCACTGTCAGCTTTTGAGAAAATTGGAGGTTTTTAGGTGCGCCTTATAGTGCGGAAAATACGGTACATGTCGACTGTTATCAGAAATCCATTTTTAAATAGTTAACTGGTCTGTTATGCTCTCAATAGGCAGATACTGTTTGAAAGACAGCATTTCAACCTGATAGAAAAAGAAATGTAGACTGGAAATATTGTACATTTTTGGCAAATTAGCTGGTATTTAACAGGGTTGAGCTTCAGATTTGTGTAATTTATGCTCTACGTGCTTCAGGTCAAGGCAATGTCCACCCAAGACAGGTTGCGGATGCCATGTTGGATGCAGTGATTGATGTCTTGAGCCAAAACACGTCCACCACCCTGAAGACAATTCGGATTGTCATCTTTCAGTCGCCTATGTTAAAAGACTTTTTCAGCAGTATGCAAGAAAGAGAAGCAACACAAGCTGCAACTGAAGCTCCCAAAGACAAAGGATGGTCATTTAAAAATATCAAGAGCAAAATCACATGTAAATATGGAGAGTATGTGTATGTGTATGTATGTGAGTATGTGCAACTCCCCCAGCTTCCTCATTCAAAGACCCCATTCCCAATAAACATGTTTTTTTTTCTTATAGCCCTCTTTGCCAACAACAATGATGATCCACAGAAAGCAGAGGATTTTGTAATTGACCCTCTGCTAGTGGACCCTGCATGCTTCCACATCTGCAGCGACTCACAGGCAAAAGTAGACTCAGCCAAGAAGTGGATCAGCGACCTGATTACCAAAGAGTACATCACTGACGATATTTTAGACACTGGCATCCTAAATCTGTCTGATGCAGATCGCCAACAGATTGCTGACATCCAGAAGACCGAGAAGGTGAGTATAAGGATCCAAAGCAAGAACAACCAAGCATCGATCACCATAGAGGGGCTCAGCAGCAATGTTTACAAAGCCAGTAAAATGATCAATGAGATGTTGAAGAAGACCAGAGAGGAGGAGGACCTAAAGAACAAGGTGGCACTGGCTGGAGAATTGGCCGACTGGCAGTACCAGCAGGCAGGGCTTCAGTTCCAGAGTTTTGACTTGATGAGTAACTTTGAGCTCGAGCAAGCGTTGAAAAAGAATCAACCCAGTGTAAAAGTGACAGTCAAGGGTGAGGATTACACCGTCACAATGCCAAGTGGACCTGCAACTGACAGCAAGGGACAAACCTTCGAGATTAAACGGATCGACAAACTTAAAGGTATATCATCTCGCATGTTTGCTCAGATAACTGTGTTAGCTTTCATAACCCTGCCTCAGAGTGCAGCATTAGATCCACAATGATATGATATGATAAAATAAGATAAGAACTTTAGTAATCCCAGAAGGGAAATTCAATAAAAATTCTATGAAACTGTACAATATATATTTTTTTATTTTGAGGAAAATTTAAAGTGGGTCAAAAACCAGATTTGTGTCAGTTAAACCAGAGAAATGTAAGGGTAATCTTTGAACTGCTGGATTATTTACCAGAGCTGCTAGTTGTAGACAAATTATTTGTTACAATATTGTTTATTATTGTTGATAAATACTTGATACTTGGGAAAACCTAAAGAAATTGTGTGTCTTAATCCTAGTTGAAGACATCCCTGATTTCTGGGACCCCATGCCAGCCGACAAATCCTGTCTAGCTGTCACCCTCCAGCCGGGGACTCCAGAGCACAAAGAAATCCTGAGTTTGTTTCAAGCCTCATGCAAACTCACTGTCATAAAGGTAATGGACAGTATCTTCTCCAGCATTTTTTTTTCTTTCTGAGGCAGGCTCTTGAACCTGCTCTTAAACTGCTGAACTCTCAAAGTGATGAGTATTGTGTCCTCTGACTGTGGAAGCTTGAGTCATTTGTCACCAGGAAACTCCCCTCAGAAACCTGTGTGAGGGCTTTAGACTACAGCTGAATCAGGACTAAAGACAGAAGAGAGAAGTGAATGTGATCCATTTAAACCAAAGGACAACTTGTAAAGCCATGTTTCTGATGCTCTGTCTGTATATTCACTATTTGTTCTTTATTTTTTAAGATTTTTAAGATCTTTTCCCATTTGATGGTACTTTAATTTTTTCTTTAATATTCATTCACATTCAAGGCAGCAGGACAATCACTGGCTTGAGTTCAGACAGTTTTCATAAAGTGGTAAATGAGATCTTTTTGCTGCTATACAACTATTGTTATTTACCATCCAACCATCCAGGTTTAAAGTGCTCATTTTCTCTTTCTAGATTCAGAGGATCCAGAATCCAGTGTTGTGGAAGAGTCTCCAGATAAAGAAGCGTGACATGGAGCAGAGGAACAAACACCAGAATAATGAGAAACGTCTCTTTCACGGCACTAGCGAAGACACTGTGGACCACATCAACGAGCACGGTTTTAACAGGAGTTATGCTGGAAAGAACGGTGAGAAGATGATAAATCTGACACCTAATAATTTTTTATTACAATCCCAAAGACATTAAAAAGATCCAAATCCCATTCTTTCCTGAAAAAATGAAGGTTCAAAGTTCTCAGAGACTATCTTTCTGCTTCTCTTCATTTTCTCCAGCTGCCTTTTATGGAAACGGGACATACTTCGCTGTCAATGCCAGTTACTCTGCAAGCGACACCTACTCTAAACCAAACCAGAACATGGAGAAGTTCATGTACCTCTGCCAAGTGCTGACTGGGGACTATGAACATGGCAAGCAACACATGATTGTGCCACCTAATAAGAAGGGTTCTTTGGTTGAGAAGTATGACAGTGTGGTGGACGATGTGACCAAACCCGCTTTATTTGTTATCTTCCATGATGCCCAAGCTTACCCTGAATATTTGATCATGTTTAAGTAACACATCTGTGCACAGACATTACAAAAACAAAAAGCTGAATGTTCAACACTGCCTTAGAACACTTTAGTCTGCACTTTTGATTTGGCTACTTTGACTGTAGATGCTTGTTTTTAACTCAGAGCTGTCCTGTAAGGTAAGAGTGATTTCCTGGATTACAAACAACAAGTATTGATCAGAGGTTTCTTTTGACAGTATTAACCATGCAGTGCCTTTAATGAATTTAGTGAACTATGCAGAGCAGAATCAAACTGTGTAGAAATCTGTTTTACCTTTAATCTAAACATTTTACGTCTGCTTAACTCTTACCTCTGAAATCAGAGTTCGCGGAGGTGGGGGGCCCTGTAAGGCTGTTGGAAAGTGCCTGCTCACTTTCAACAAGCCATGTGATACAGTTGTTTATCAGGTTTACAATTACTTTTGGTTTTGAAATAGAAATTGAAAGTTAAATGCCAGCCTGCACAAATAAAAGTCAAGAGAAGAATGCCACTGTGTTGTTATTGAAGGTTATTTTTCAGTCTTGACATTTGTCTCCAGCATCTGTTTATTGCAGCAGCAAACTCGTGTGATGCTTAGTCAGAACAAAACTTTTTCAGTTCCTAGTCATGTCCTTTGACAGTCAAACTCTGGATTTATATGGGTATTATATTACAAACCTGTAAAAATGAAAACAGCTTCCCAGGGACCAAAATCACCATGGGCTTAAGAAGTGATGTGTTTAACTTTTTGTCAATGTCTTTAGTCAAAGGGGTGCTCAAGAAAGCAATTTGTCATATTTGAAGCTTAAAATGCCTTACCACTAATGAACACATCCTTTGTGAAGCAAATAACCCTTTGAAATACAGCTAAACTTAATAAAATGAAAACTCTTATTTAAGTGCTGAACTGCTCTTCTTGCTGCAGGTACTTTTTCTAAACCCTGGGGACATTTTGAACTTAAATAGGAAAAAAAAATAGAACGATAAAAAAAAACGCTTGTGAACCTGTTCATCTTCACATTCAAATAAGAAAAAAACTGCATAACACTACTCCCTCATCAGTCTTGGATTCATCACAAGCTCTTCCTCTCTGAGTAAGCTTAGTTCTTTTGCAAATAGGCAACGTCTTGTTTCGCATTGCAGTACTGTGTCACTTTTGTCAGTGTTTTCGCTTTTGAGGAAACGTTCTTTGGCTGAAAGTAGACATTTTTTACAGGCACCCGTTTGTGAGGAGCGTTAGTGGTGGTGTCAGTCAGTGTGTAGCCCATAGATAGTATATAGAAACCCTAGGCTCCTTAGTGTAGCCATGAAGAGATACTTGAGCAGAGTACACAGCAACTGTGGGAAGGACATAAAGGCGTTAATAGACACGTAAAATTAGCGTCCAATTAAAGTAGTTCAAAACTTGTTCAACTGCATGAGGGGTTGTCCAGAAAGGGCTGCTTCCTGTTTCACTGCTTTATTCTTTCTTTTCTCCTCGAGACTCCTGTTCAACGGGTAAGCTGCTTCTTATTATATATATATATCTTTACAACTTTCATCAGTGAAGTAGGCTATAATAAGCTAGACTGTATAGTAATAATGACGATTCCTTGCTTAAATTAGGCTCAATTGTCTTGCATGCATCGCGCAGGAGTTTGGCCACTTGTAAATATGGAGATTTTATTTACACAATATTTTTACTTTTATGAGTCAACTCAGAGTTAATTGATTAACTTTTCTTTTAACTTGGTCGTACTCTCAATTTTGTGTGGCCTCAAATTTTTTTAACTGTGCCTTGCAAAGACGTCTTCCCTGTAGACTAAAACTCACAGCAGCGACAATGTAAAGAATTTGGCAACTAAAGGCAAAAAAATGATAAATGAACATCCAAATATATTGGTCTCTAGAAAAGTTTCGAGACGGAAAAACTAACACATTTTGTCAGCCTTTTTATTTGGCCACTGTACTGCTTTTATTTCGCCGAAACGAGACAAACAGTTTAGTGATATAATGGGTGATAAATAGTTACGGATACACTGATATTTCCCTGCAGGATCGGACTTTAAAATAAAATAGTCTGTCTCCCTCTGCTGGAGGAATAAGGAAACAGCACTTATTTCTACCAAAATGGAAATGCCTTGAATTTATACAGGGCCATCTGGAGACAGGTAGAGGTCATTGCTGCGTCCGAACTGCCCGCTCGGATACTACATGCTACTGCTACGTGCTACTGCTAGATCCTACTCCTACATACTAAACACGTTGGCCCAATTCGGACACACTAGACGAGCGGTGGGGAAAGACGACCCCCGCAGGCAGAGAGTAGGTACTGCGCCCGTGCAGACAGTGGTAACTGAAGCCCCTCATCTGCAGGCTTGGCTGTAGTACTGCAGCTGTGCAGTTTAATGATGGAATAAGTGAGCTTTACCTCCATGATGTCGCCACTTGCTCATAAAATGATTACTTGGGCAAATATGACACCATGACATGACAAAATGATACAACCGCACATTTTTTAGGACAGTGTGTGAAGTTACATGAAACTTACATCTGTACTGCTGCGGACCCGCCTGCTGCTGCTGCTGCTCCGACATGGTGCACGCTGCTGTGGTCAGCCAGCGTTCGCGACACTTTTAAATAGGCAGAGCAGCTGGTGGCGCTAGCATCACATGCGCTTCTACAACCTTTAAGAGGACGAAGAAGAAGCCCGCGGTGCATTTTGGGTCAGTAGCATGCCCGTAGGATGCACCGAGACCAACCTACAATGTGGGCGTGTCTAGCATCTGAAGTAGTATCTGAAGTAGCATGCTACTCGCTCCGGTGGCCAATTCGGACATGCTAGATACTACTTCGACTACTACTTCGACTACTACTTGGCAATTCGGACGCAGCTCATGACTTTTATCCAGTGTCGCTTTCTTCAGTGAAATTTTATTTAAAACACAAATGAAGCTGATCTGAAATAAAAAGCGATTTATCTCTATGACGTACAGAAGCAAATGAAATCATTATTGTTAAGATCAACAATAACAATGTTATTTTTTATGTCTAATTTCTGTGAGGAGGTAGGTATGCTTCAAAACAGCCGTAACTACCTACAACAATATTAATGGTGAGTGATCATTTTCACTGTATGAAGACAACAGGAAGAGATTTTTTGTCAATTAACACCACTTTCACAAGGCTGACACAAAATCAGCAATGATTTAATAATCACAGCCAGAAAGTTCCTCACAGGTGCTTCAAGTGGAAGTGAATCAACTCAAGTAGAAGAAAAAAGTACTAAAATATCTACACCAGTGAGTTTCTTCTTGTTATGTTTTGAAGTACAATATTAAAACATAACATGACTGCCCTGAGGAAGACTGCAGGAAGTTTGTAGTCAAAAACGCACTGGTTTAGATAGAAGAAAGACCAACAAATTTCACAGTCAGACCAAATGAACTTCAATGGACTTAAAAGTATTTAAAATCTACCTAAAATACAGAGTATTACTGACTTTAAACCCAAGGGGTGTGGTGTGAGGGCCGGTTAAATGTAAGATATGACCCCCACATAATGTAAAAGCATACTTTCTTAAGATACAACCAACAGGAACAGTCAATGTATGAGGGAACTTTAGTGACACAGCACCCATCCAGATTAAAGTTAATAAATGCTTTTATAACATCCTCCCTGCATCAAGTCACAGCCTGTTGTGCAAACTGGCTGAATTGTGCAAACTGCACCTAAATTGTCCAGCTAGCACAACGGCTCTGGGGTCTCTTGCATATTTTGGAAAATACAATAACATTTGTGTTGTTTGAGGTTCACATAAAAAGCATCAAATGAAGTCCAATATTAACCTTGTTCAATTGACCAGTAAATCACTCTGTTTTGCTACAGGGTCTTCTGCTGGAGACCACTGCTCATAGATGTTTCTCCTCTCAGCCCAGAACATCTTCTGGTAGTGGGGCAGTGTACAGGGACGTCTCCCTAACACCCCCTACAGCAAAACCTATTTAGATGTTCCTCCCTGAGTCTTGTCTCGTTGCAACAGCCATAACCAGTAGTTTGCTCTATCAGCTTCCTCTGTGAGTTCTTTGGTGCTTCAAGGTGTCCAAGGTCTCTGAGCATGAGTGATGTGGATCTGCCCACAAAGCCTCTGGCTCCCACCTCCATCGGGTACAGTCTAACTTTCCACCCACTCTCTCTGCACTCCGCAACCAGGTCTTCATGCTTTACAGCCTCTAGTCAGTGCCATGGGAGGAAGGACTAGAAACTGCCTACGAGAGAAAGAAGTATGCAGACCTGGTTGCGGAGTGAGAGATATGTGAACTTTACTCAGAGCTGTAATTGACTAAAAACAATCATGTTTGCACTTAATGAAAAGAAGGCCTCTTATCATATTACTTTGTTCTGAAATGTCTCTTCGGCCTCGAAACATTTCATGTCTTATCAACAACAGATGCTGCCAAAAAGGGGAAACCTGAACCTGCAGCCAGAGTTTGAATTAAGAACATGCCTTCACTCAAACTCCCTCGCGCTATCTCTGAACCCATTGATGAAGCTCTCTGGAGATACCTGAGTGACCACCATCCAGCAGTAGAGACGATTCAAAAGCACTTAGCTGAACACTTCTGCATTGTCAGTCTCCGCCGATCCGCTGTATTCTTGAGCCCTGTTCCTTCGCTGATGCAAGAAAAGGATGCAAGAGACATCATCAAAAACTGGAAGGATACTGTGAAGTCAGCTTTAGCACAAGCTTTGTCACACTTCAAATTCCTGAAACTTCAGCCAGAACCAACAAAATGGGATGAGTCTGAGGAGAAGATCAGAGCGACACTGCTGAAGGAGGATGTCACTGTGGTGTCTGATAAAGCCAGTGGGGTCATATCAGTGGTTGGTCTTATGACTGACATCAACAGACTTGAGCAAACTCTTAGAGAAGTCATCAACATGATAATCAAAAGGGTACAGAGAGAGAGATTTAGTGTAACCCTAAAGATCAGAGTGGCCCCATCGATTTACCACATCCTGTGTCAAGATGGTCTTGAGGACAAACTGCTTTCTGTGTACCCAGAACTGAAAATGACATTCAGAAAAGAGAGTGCAGAATTAGTAGTAATTGGCTTAAATGATGAGATTTTGACAGCAAGCAAAGTTGTGTGTGAAGCATCAGTTGCATTAAAGCGTCAACGTTTGCAAATAGATCAGCCTGTTCTTGACTTCTTAAAGCAGGAAAAACCTGAGAAACTTACACCCTCCTCACATCCAAAAAGATAAATGCGGCATTTGAGATCACTGAAAACCAGGTTCAGCTGCTAGCTGTTACTGACAGAGGTTTAACTGAGGCTGAAGGTCATCTGAAAAAGCTGCTGGTATCTTAAAACATACATGTTGAAGACAGTAATGTCCTAAAGAAGCCAGGTTGGAAGGCACTGGTGAGTATGATAGAGAATGCCAACAACAAGCCACTGAGGACGGTTCGAGTCCACAGCACTGATAAGGAAATCGTAGTGTCTGGGTACAAAGACAGAGTGGAAAGAGTTGGCGCTGAACTTAGAGATTTCTTGACGCAGTATGCTGAAGTTGAAGAAACCGTTCCCATCAAGCACAATGTCATAGTTGACTATATTGAAATAGCTGATGCGTCTTGGTTGGGCAAAGTGGGTGACAAAGTGAGGGTTCAATACAAGAAGGGGGGCATCTGTTTGAGTGGGTGTAGAATCCATGTCGTTGAATGCAAGACCTTGGTCAACAAGCATGTGTCCTCTTTGGTCTATGAGCTATTCAAAGTCTCCAAACCTGGAGCGAAGTCCTTCTTCCAGGACAAAGAAGCTATGTATATGTCTGTCATCTTCTCTGACACCGGCTGCCTGGCCCAGCTGGCTGATGGGACAAGTGATAAAAAGGATGACCTCAGACAATTTTCCACCCCTGTTTATCTCCTGCAGACGCCTGATGGAGTTGAAATAGCTGTTTGCAAGGGAGACATGTGCAGCTACCCAGTGGATGCAGTAGTTAGTTCTTCTAATCAGAGTTTGAAGCTTGATGGAGGTCTTTCTGCAGCTCTTCTGAAGGCTGCTGGTCCTCAGTTGCAGGTGGAATGTGACAAACTGATTCAATCAAATGGGCAGCTCAAACCAGGAGACAGTGTCATCACAAACGCAGAGGGGCAGCTGTCCTGTAAAAAAATCATCCATGCAGTGGGACCCACGTTTGACTCAGAGAATCCATCGAAGGCTCGGGCACAGTTGAGAAAAGCCATCAAAGGGAGTTTAGAGCTCGCAGAACAGCACAGGTGCGTCTCTGTGGCTATCCCTACCATAAGTAGAAACCAAGGCTTTCCTCCCAACTTGTGTGCAAAAATAATCGTCACAGCAGTGAAAGAGTACTGTGATGAAAAATACGATGGTATTACCCTGAAGAGGATCCACTTTGTCAACAATGATGATCATCCTGTTCAGCTGATGGAGTCAGCTGCCAAACAGGTGTTTGGAAGCAATGGTGTCAGTCAGTCTCAGCAAACAACCTCTACCACGCCACCCGTACCTGTGAAACCTGTTCATTTTGATCCGAATTGCCTTTTCCAAGTGCAGACGAAAGAAGGTGTGGACATATCTGTTTTGAAAGGCAACATTGAGAACTCCACGGTAACTATTATTCACTAATTGCAGAGAATATATGATTAGATAGCCTTACAGATTAATCCAATTCATAATGGTCCCATGAGGCTTAATTGTTTTCATTCCAGCTGGGCATTGATACAACTTTTCTGTGTTCTCATTTTCAGACGGACGTAATCGTCAACACTGTGTCCAAAGATCTTGATCTAACCAAGGGGGCAGTTTCAAATGCAATCTTACGTGCGGCTGGACAAAACCTTCAGCAGTTGGTTAGGGCAAAAAATCTGAGTGCAAATATCGGTGATGTCATCGCTTCAGCAGGCTGCAACCTAAAGAGCAAAGAAGTTTTTCATGCAGTTGCACCTCACTGGAACAATGGCAAAGGCTCACCTGACAAGGTAAAGCCTTACATGATCTGAAAATGTGTAATCTATGAACTGGGATCAATGCAGAGGCTTGTGCTCAGATGTAGAAGCAGTGCAAACATTGAGTATTTTACCTTCAAAGATGCAAAACATTTGTTTCTTGCCTTCCAGATCTTGAAAGGGATTTTCAGTGAATGCCTGGGAAAAGCAGAAGACAACAGTCACACCTCCATATCCCTGCCTGCTATTGGCACTGGAAACCTGGGCTTTCCAAAAGACCATGTAGCCTCGTCACTGTTGAAAGAAATCTCAGAGTTCAGTAGTAAGAAAAAACCTAAGCATCTGAAGAAAGTCGTGATCGTTCTTTACCCAGGAGACAGTCAGACTATCCAGGTAAGACAAGAAATTAAACAGCAATAGTCACTTTGCATTACAATCAAGATTCTATGGTGTCACTTGTGATTACTGGTGGGAAAGTTAGCTTTGGTTGAACACTGACGGTCATGGAATGTTTGGATCATCAAAAGCTATATTTATGTAAATCTGTCTGTAGGTTTTTACTGATGAATTCAAGAAGCAGTTCTCCAACGCAACGGGTGGTGATGGGTCATCAAGTGCCCCACAAAGAGCAGGTGCGCACAGTGGTCAAATTTGATTTTCATGTGCAACGTGATACTTTTCACGAAGCCAATATATATATATATATACACTCACCGGCCACTTTATTAGGTACACCTGTCCAACTGCTCGTTAACACTTAATTTCTAATCAGCCAATCACATGGCGGCAACTTAGTGCATTTAGGCATGTAGACATGGTCAAGACAATCTCCTGCAGTTCAAACCGAGCATCAGTATGGGGAAGAAAGGTGATTTGAGTGACTTTGAACGTGGCATGGTTGTTGGTGCCAGAAGGGCTGGTCTGAGTATTTCAGAAACTGCTGATCTACTGGGATTTTCACGCACAACCATCTCTAGGGTTTACAGAGAATGGTCCGAAAAAGAAAAAATATCCAGTGAGCGGCAGTTCTGTGGGCGGAAATGCCTTGTTGATGCCAGAGGTCAGAGGAGAATGGCCAGACTGGTTCGAGCTGATAGAAAGGCAACAGTGACTCAAATAACCACCCGTTACAACCAAGGTAGGCAAAAGAGCATCTCTGAACGCACAGTACGTCGAACTTCGAGGCAGATGAGCTACAGCAGCAGAAGACCACGCCGGGTGCCACTCCTTTCAGCTAAGAACAGGAAACTGAGGCTACAATTTGCACAAGCTCATCGAAATTGGACAATAGAAGATTGGAAAAACGTTGCCTGGTCTGATGAGTCGTGATTTCTGCTGCGACATTCGGATGGTAGGGTCAGAATTTGGCGTCAACAACATGAAAGCATGGATCCATCCTGCCTTGTATCAACGGTTCAGGCTGGTGGTGGTGGTGTCATGGTGTGGGGAATATTTTCTTGGCACTCTTTGGGCCCCTTGGTACCAATTGAGCATCGTTGCAACGCCACAGCCTACCTGAGTATTGTTGCTGACCATGTCCATCCCTTTATGACCACAATGTACCCAACTTCTGATGGCTACTTTCAGCAGGATAATGCGCCATGTCATAAAGCTGGAATCATCTCAGACTGGTTTCTTGAACATGACAATGAGTTCACTGTACTCAAATGGCCTCCACAGTCACCAGATCTCAATCCAATAGAGCATCTTTGGGATGTGGTGGAACGGGAGATTCGCATCATGGATGTGCAGCCGACAAATCTGCGGCAACTGTGTGATGCCATCATGTCAATATGGACCAAGCTCTCTGAGAAATGCTTCCAGCACCTTGTTGAATCTATGCCACGAAGAATTGAGGCAGTTCTGAAGGCAAAAGGGGGTCCAACCCGTTACTAGCATGGTGTACCTAACAAAGTGGCCGGTGAGTGTATATATATATATATATATATATATATATGTATATATATATATATATATGTATGTGTGTGTGTGTCAAATGAAGTACCAAGTAAAGGTTTCTGTGCTAACAAAAAATTCATGTACAAAGACAGTTAAGACTGTATTTAAATTGGTGATAAAAACAAATATGTCACCCCTAAAATAATGCAAATACCAGTTGAAGGATTGGTGTGCTAGATCATTTTATACAGAGTCCCAGCTTTTTGGATTTGAGGTTGTATCTTGTCATGGTGTGGGGAAAAAGTAGGAAATACATTATTGTGCTTTTAAAGTTTCAAAAACAATGCTTTAATGTCTTTATGTCATCTGTCTCCAGGCCCTTTCTCTAAAATTGTCTCAGGTTCAGGAATACATGAGACCAAAATGAGAAATGTGGCTGTCCAAGTTGTTACAGGAGACATAACCAAGGAGTCCAGTGAAGTCATCGTCAACTCCAGTGATGTTGATTTCTCTCTGAAGACAGGTAAATATCCAGTGGGTTTCTGATATCTTCAGGTCAGGATAGTACCTGATTTGGAATCCCACTTGAACTCCACTTATTTATAATAATTACTTCACTTCTGTATCTTTTTTCCTCATTCACAGGGGTGTCAAAGGCTATCCTGGAAGCAGCGGGTCCGACTGTTCAGGCAGAATGCAAGACTCTAAGTAAGGAGGCACCTACACCTAAGAGTTGATTCTAAACCAAATATAAGAATTAAAGCCAAAATAAAGATTTGTAGAACTTCAACACACATATGCACACCCAAGGTTAAGGTTCAGATGTGTTCAGATCCACTGCCTTTACCTTTAGGTAACCAGCCCAACCAAGGCATGATATTGACCCAGCCAGGCAACCTAAAGTGCAAAAAGATCCTTCACGTCATTGGACAGGCTGACCCAGTTCAAATCAACATGGTTGTGAAAAAAGCGCTCCAGCTATGCCAGCAAAACCAGTTTACTTCCATCTCATTTCCTGCAATTGGCACAGGTGAGTTTTAATAGTAGAAAGAGAACTGTGCACATTTATAGAACAAAACTTTGACTTTTGTCCTGGAAGCCACTGTAGTTGTGCTCACAAATAAAAATCTGAAATCTGCAAAAATGCAGTTGACCTGATACGACTTGATGGTACAATCCCTTGGTTTAATCAAGACTTGGTGATGAGTTGGGTCAGGGGCAAAAGCTTCACTAGAGTCATCATGTTTTAGCCTGGTTGGGGTCCTTCCTCTTTATCCACAGCCAGCTGCTGCTTTGCTCAGCAGTCTCTGATAGCAATTTGATGGCTTTTTGGAGTCTTCGCACTCCCATTCCTTTAAGAAGTTTGGTTGTGGATGTGGCAACAAAACCCTTATAACCAACCTTAACAGGGAGCATCTGGGCATGCCAGCCATGTTGTTCTTCCTCAGCTGTTTTTTTCAGAGTATTTCAGGTGTTTCTACTCATGTGCTTCACCAACTGCAGCTTCCCAAGGTACAGTTGGTTCCACCATTTAGAGTTACTTCTGAGAGTTTGACCACAAGACCAGGTACAGCCTGAGATTAGTTATGATGATCTCAGGCAGAGATGAGTTTCTGATCTAGATCAACCTGCATTTACCAGTCCAGTGCAGTGCCTAGGAGGGTCACTTCCACTCTTGCAGCTGGCTTTGCTGGCCATTGTCGATGGAGTCGGTTGACTCCTTCAAACGGGAACTAAAAACTTTTCAGGCTTTTCCCTAACTGTCTTGGGGCTGCTATGATTGCTATAGTGTTGTTTTGGCCTTTTAAATTTTAGCTTTGTATGTACTTATTAACTGTGTATTGTTTTTGCTTTTTGCTTTTACTGTAAAGCGCTTTATGACCTTGGTCTGTGAAAGGCACTGTATAAATAAAGCTTACTTACTTACTTACTTTAACAAAAAGGGTGGTGTTGGATTGTTTGGATGTTGGAGGAGGAAGGGTACTGTTCGTACTTCTCCTTTTCAGGGTGATCACTGATTGCTGCAAGACCTGGTTGTGTCTCCAGGTGTAGTGGCCTTGGGAAAAATGGTTACATTCACAATAGGGAGATGCTGTTTGAAAGACAGCATTTCAACCTAATAGAAAAAGAAAGACCGGAAATATCATTCATTTTTGGCAAATTAGCTGGTATTTAAAAGGGTTAAGCTTAAGGTTTGTGTAATTTATGCTCTACCTGTTTCAGGTCAAGGCAATGTCCACCCAAGACAGGTTGCGGATGCCATGTTGGATGCAGTGATTGATGTCTTGAGCCAAAACATGTCCACCACCCTGAAGACAATTCGGATTGTCATCTTTCAGCCACCTATGTTAAAAGACTTTTTCAGCAGTATGCAAGAAAGAGAAGGAACACAAGCTTCAACTGAAGCTCCTCATGACAAAGGATGGTCATTTAAAAATATCAAGAGCAAAATTGCATGTGAGTATGGAGAAGAATGTGTAACTCCCTCAGCTTCCTCATTCAAAGAGCCCATTCCCAATAAACATGTTTTTTTTTCTTGTAGCATTTTTTGGCATCAGCACTGATGATCCACAGAAAGCAGAGGATATTGTAATTTACCCTCTGCTAGCGGACCCTGCATGCTTCCACATCTGCAGCGACTCACAGGCCAAAGTAGACTCAGCCAAGAAGTGGATCAACGACCTGATTACCAAAGAGTACATCACCGACTACATTGCAGACACCGGCATCCTAAATCTGTCTGATGCAGATCGCCAACAGATTGCTGACATCCAGAAGACCGAGAAGGTGGTTATAAGGATCCAAAGCAAGAACAACCAAGCATTGATCACCATAGAGGGGCTCAGCAGCAATGTTTACAAAGCCACTAAAATGATCAGTGAGATGTTGAAGAAAACCAGAGAGGAGGAGGACCTAAAGAACAAGGTGGCACTGGCTGGAGAAGTGGCGGACTGGCAGTACCAGCAGGCAGGGCTTCAGTTCCAGAGTTTTGACCTTTTGAGCAAATTCAAACTGGAGCAAGCATTGAAAAAGAATCAACTGAGTGTACAAGTGACGGTTCAGGGTCAGGATTACACCGTCACAATGCCAAGTGGACCTGCAACTGACAGCAAGGGACAAACCCTCCAGATAAAACGGACCGATAAACTTAAAGGTACATTATCTCGCATGTGTGCTTTTATAACTGTTAGCTTTGGTAATGCTGCCACAGAGTACTGCTTGAGATGGACAATGGAATGAAACTGTACAATAAGATTTTTTTATTTTGAGGAAAATTTAAAGTGAGTCAAAATCTAGTTTTGTGTCAGACAGTTAAGCCAGAGAAATGTAAGCATAATCTCAGAATTGCTGGATTAATTTTCAGAACTTCTCGTGTTGGTACACATTATAAGATAGTTGTAGACAAATAATTTGTTAAATTGTTAATTATTGTAATAAATA
This sequence comes from Xyrichtys novacula, assembly GCA_962446985.1. NCBI lineage: Eukaryota > Metazoa > Chordata > Actinopteri > Labriformes > Labridae > Xyrichtys > Xyrichtys novacula. The sequence goes on along the minus strand of OY660881.1, from coordinate 6,675,785 downwards.
CTTGATACTTGGGAAAACCTAATGGAATTTTATGTCTTATTGCCAGTTGAAGACATTCCTGATTTCTGGGACCCCATGCCAGCTGACAAATCCTGTCTTGCTGTCACCCTCCAGCCAGGGACTCAAGAGCACAATGAAATCCTGACTTTGTTTCAAGCCTCATGCAAACTCACTGTCATAAAGGTAATGGACAGTATCTTCTTCATTGTTTATTTTTTTTTTCTTTCTGAGGCAGGCTCTTGAACCTGCTCTTAAACTGCTGAACTCTCAAACTGATGAGTGTCGTGTCCTCTGACTGTGGAAGCTTGAGTCATTTGTAATCAGGAAACAACACTCAGAAACCAGTGTGAGGGCTTTAGACTACAGCGAAATCAGGACTACAGACAGAAGAAAGACGTGAATGTGGTCCATTTAAACCAAAGGACAATATACAAAGCCATGTTTCTGATGCTCTCGGTGGAGACAATGATATATTCACTATTTGTTCTTTGTTTTTAAGATTTTTAAGATCTTTTCTCATTTGATGGTACTTTAATTTTGTGTCAAGCGGCACAACTTTGTAGTGATTTGAAATGAGCCTCATACGGTCGCACCAAAATATATGTAGCGATTTGAAATGAGCCTCACAAGGCCGCACCAAAATAATACTTGGCGATTGGAATTTATAATAAATGTCTGAAGATTAATAATCTCAAATTATGACATTTATGCACTCGTTGAAAGGGGCACCACCCACCCTTAATGGTGGGAAAATAAAGAAAACAAAAGTTTAATTCAGAAATCAAACATCAAGTCAGTTTTAATTAATCAGTCTTAATTAATCAGTCTTAATTAATCAGTCTTAATTAATCAGTCTCAATTAATCAGTCTCATATCTTAAGTCGAAATTCTAATTTCAGGGACTCCACTTCTGGAAGAACACTAACAGACAGGAACTTAGAAAAATAATGATCTGTTTATTACAGGATAAATGATGGTACAACATACATGCAATAAATGATGGTAAGATAATGAGGATAGATAATAATAGGTGAATAAATAAAGATTCTGAGTCAGGCTAGGAGCACTAAAGTTAATGATAGTGAGTGAATATGCGCTAACATATTAACCTACACTAACTTGGTGTCGAGATAAACTCGGATGTGGATTTGGAGGAATCTAAGATTACCAGAATAAGAGGATATCTGAGTTATGAACGCACGAGACAGCACCAGCCCTCTTTAGAGCTCTGGAGGTTTGCATACTTAAGTGAGACTGGTCCTTGGGGAAGATGGAGCAGGTTCCGAAGGTCCGGGGCTACTGGCGGTTCGAGCGGTTCAGCTCAGAAGACGACTGAAGTCAGCCGAAGGATGAGCCAGGAGTTGCAGCACTCGGGCCCGAAGCAAAGCCAGCGCCTGTGGATCCTGTGGATGCTCGTTTGGGTACTTCTTTGGTCTCACTTAAAAACTCTGGCACAGAGGATGACCTGGGCCTGCTGGGTTGCGTTCAGAGGTGACTTTGAATCACGCAGAAAACTCAGAAAAACGAGGCTCAAAGAGCAGAGAAAACTTTCAAAAATGGCTTCGCGAAATTAAAGAAAAATCAATCAAAGGCTTAATCTTGAATTGCTATGTGCACAAAAAGTTGAAGTTTCAAAACTTGAACTAAGACGATGTTAAAGAAAAATCAACGTGAATCAACACGTGGCGTAAAACTTAGTAGACCAAGAAAAAGTTCTAAGAGAAAACAAAGAAACGCACCACAGAAGGGTGTGGGCAGAAGAGAAGGGGCATAAGAGCCGGGGACAAGAGAGTCAGCAGAAGAGCAGAAGCATAAGAGGAATAAGAGAGTGAGCAACCCCACTTCACTGGTTTTATCTTCTCACACTGGGTGTGTCTCCGGCGTGTGGGTGTGAGGAGAAAGAGGAGGAGGGGTTGTGTGGTCTCCAAGCAGAGATGAACTCGGATCTCTGATTATTTGATCTAACTTATACTTTTGGCTGGTAAAAGAGTCAGATCTGATACTCACTCACTATGATTAATATCATTGAATGCTAGGTTTCATGATAAATAATTTGACACTAAACACATATGAATGAAGTGTAGGATCACATCAAACATTCTCATTATGTTTTAAGTATCACATTGAACATGCTAAATTACTCTGAAATGAAACAGATAGTAACACATGTAAACTGTGTACAACAAAAGAGTAAACACATGTGAATGAACGTCATCATGATTAATAATGGATTCTAAATACTCACATTCAGATTATTCAGTGACATTATAACCACCTAATGGTTAAGATACTAAATAAATAACTAAAATATAAACCAAACATTTCTAAACTATTTCTGTTACTTAGAGTAAACTTAGGATTCATAGTCAATAAATTTAACTCTTAAAAGTTCATGAAACAGTCTGAAAAGCTGTTGGTCTAAAGAAACTAAAGAATAAGGATTTATTCTGTCAGATAAGATAACTTGGCTTCTGAAGCACATAGAAAAACGGGAAACATCTCATTTTAACACAAATTTCATGATTAGACAGATTAGTACATTGCTGAATGCATAAGATGTCATGATCAGTCATTTGTATTCTTTCACCAAAGGAATGCAGTCTTTATCAGTGTATGGTCGAGCAGGGTTTTACGACCGAGGTCTGGAGGTCAGTGTCCCCCCTTTTCCTAGGGTCCGTATGTTCACACACTTTAAGACACTAAATCTCAAATGGGAGATCTGGGTTGAGACGTTAATGTTTATTTAGATGGTCAGCAAATGGAGTCAGTTTGAAAGGTAATAAAACTCTGTCTCTGTTCTCCGAATTGACCAATCGTGAAGAGTCGGAGGTTTAGTCAACCTCCGGTTGGGTCACTTATTTAACCTGAAAGTGTAAACGGGTCTGGAAAGATTTATATCCTGTTTCCTGGGACCAGATAAGGAACTTTCCTGTGAGGAATGTGTGGGTTTCACACCCAGGGTTGTCTTGATTGCTACAACTTTTTTTTTTTTTTTTTTACAAAAGTGGTAAATGGGATCTTTATGCTGCTATACAACTATTGTTATTTACCAACCAACCATCTGGGTTTAAAGTGCTCTTTTTCTCTTTCTAGGTACAGAGGATCCAGAATCCCATGTTGTGGAAGTTCCTGCAAATAAAGAAGCGTGACATGGAGCAGAGGAACAAACACCAGAATAATGAGAAACGTCTCTTTCATGGTACCAGCGGAGATACTGTGGACCACATCAATGAGCACGGCTTTAACAGGAGTTATGCTGGAAAGAACGGTGAGAAGATGTCAACTATCAACTTTTATCAAGAAATGACGAATCCAGTTCAATTCTAATGACACTTAGAAACACATCAAGGCTCATTTCTGAAAACTTCATCCTGAAAAAATGAAGGGTTCAAAGTTCTCTCAAGGGTATCTGAAAATCTTTCTGCCTCTCTTCATTTTCTCCAGCTGCCCATTATGGAAACGGCACATACTTTGCTGTCAAGGCCAGTTACTCTGCCATCAACACCTACTCCAAGCCAAACCAGAAAATGGAGAAGTTCATGTACCTCTGCCGAGTGCTGACTGGGGAATACACCCTTGGACAGCAAAACATGGTTGCACCACCACTTAAGAGTGGTTCTTCGGTTGAGAAGTATGACAGTGTGGTGGACAATGTGACCAAACCCAACATATTTGTTGTCTTCCATGATGCCCAAGCCTATCCTGAATATTTGATCATGTTTAAGTAACACATCTATGCACTAACATTACAATAACAAAAATCAAAATGTTCAACACTGCCTCAGAACACTTTAGTCTGCACTTTTGATTTGACTACTTTGACTGTAGATGCTTGTTTTAAACTCAGAGCTGTCCTGTAAGGTAAGAGTGATTTCCTGGATTACAAACAACAAGTACTGATCAGAAGTTTCTTTGAAGTGCCTTTCAAGATTTCTGTGAACTCTGCAGGGCAAAATCAAAGGGGTGGAGGCTGTAAGGCTGTTGTTAAGTACCTGCTCACTTCCAACAAGTCATATGATAGTTGTTTATCAGGTTTACAATTACTTTGATTTTGAAAGAGAAATTGAAAGTTAAATGCCAGCCTGCACAAATAAAAGTTGAGAGAAGCAAACCAATGTGTTGTATTTAAGTTTATTTATTTATTTTTTTAAGTCTTGACATTTGTCTCCAGCATCTGCTTATTGTAGCAGCAAACTCATGTGTGATGCAAAGTCAGAACAAAAACTTTCTCCTGGTTATGTCTTTCCACAGTCAAACTCTGGCTTTACATAGTTATTAGATTACAAACCTGTAAAAATGACAACATGGAGAGAAAACACAACATTATCATTGTCAATTTCCTTATAAAGTCAACAAAATAGATGGCTTGTCTCCTCCTATGATGTATCACCAAAAGACCAACATTAACATTGCTACAGGATTATTGTATAGCCTTATAGATTCACTAGTAAGGCTTTACTGAAGTGCTTATGATGCATTATAAGAGTTTGGTTCACAGAGTGGTGCTGTTTAAAAACAAATAAAGACACTGCAGTCTTGTCATCCACCTATAGTTGAATGAGGACTTTTCCTCAGCTCTGTACCACCTCCTGCAGGTCATCTTGAACCAGTGCAGGTAAAAATAACTCACTGACACTTGACTGTAAAAACTGTGGTTTGCATGTTCACTGAAATGCTGATAAGTGATAGATTTATTGGTTTTGATCAAGATAAAAAGACTTAAAGCTCATTTTAGCACAAACTAGTTTCTCTCAGGAGCTTTAAAGAAGGAAAATAATTAGGTGTTGCATTTTGAGGATTTAGTTTTAGAGAAATATCTTTTGTAATCTGAAGGGATGTCTTTTTTATATTCACTTAGCTTATGCTTACTTCTTTCTCTGATGTGTTATTAATGTAAACATACATGAAATATAAAAATATGCAATGTAACCTAAAGGAACTAAAATTTGTGACCATGAATTATTATTAGGTTCGTGTTAGCCAATTCAAAATAAACACAAGCACATCCACACAGACTGTCACTTAGACAAAATAAATAAATAAAAAATAGGCTGTCATACAAGGAATTAAAATCTCGATTGTGGTCTGCCTTAACAACTCGCGCAAAGCGACTGAAAAGTTAGCCCTTGCACACAAATAGCTGTGAAACAACTGTGCTTTATGATTAAGTCTTTTTTTTCCCTCAAAGAAAATCTGCCGTTTCAATATGTCCAAGCATCCCAACTCATAGCCACGTTATTAAGGTATGTAATAAACAAAACCGTTTGTAAATCTGTTAAAATTTTAGCAAGTTAAGAGTATTTTGGATCATGCAGATTACTCACCTCCCGTTAGCCTCCATAGCGCGTACCAGAATACCACAGCAAGATGGCCGCCGTGTAGGGGCGCCCGTGACTCCTCCTCGAGTCATCAAGCCTTTTGCTGCGTCCGAATTGCCCGCTCGGATATTACATGCTACTGCTACATACTACTGCTAGATCCTACTCCTACATACTAAACACGTTGGCCCAATTCGGACACACTAGACGAGCGGTGGGGAAAGACGACCCCCGCAGGCAGAGAGTAGGTACTGCGCCCGTGCAGACAGTGGTAAATTACCACTGTCTGCACGGGCGCAGTACCAGTACAGTGTTTCGAGGCAATTTCATTTCCGGATTTGAAACGTGCGCCGGAGCGTCGGTTTCAGAGCGCCCATCACTAGTGGTAACTGAAGCCCCTCATCTGCGGGCCTGGCTGTAGTACTGCAGCTGTGCATTTTAATGATGGAATAAGTGAGCTTTACTTCCATGATGTCGCCACATATTTGCTCATAAAATGATTACTTGGGCAAATATGACACCATGACATGACAAAGAGATACAACCGCACATTTTTTAGAACAGTGTGTGAAGTTACATGAAACTTACATCTGTACGACTGCGGTCCCGCCTGCTGCTGCTGCTCCGACATGGTGCGCGCTGCTGTGACCAGCCGGCGTTCGCGACACATTTAAATAGGCAGAGCAGCTGGTGGCGCAGCATCACATGCGCTTCTACAACTTTTAAGAAGCCCGCGGTGCATTTTGGGTCAGTAGCATGCCCGTAGGATGCACCGAGACCAACCTACAATGTGGGCGTGTCTAGTATCTGAAGTAGTATCTGAAGTAGCATGCTACTCGCTCCGGTGGCCAATTCGGACATGCTAGATACTACTTCGACTACTACTTCGACTACTACTTGGCAATTCGGACGCAGCTTTTCTTTTGTATATCTACGGTCTACGTCATATTTGTTTTCCTATGATTGACACTTGATACAGCCTATGGGCTCACCCGGGGATTCGCTGTTTGAGCCGAGCGTCATCACAGCGACTCTCGGCGACTCTCCCGCCGAATTCGCACAATGGTTCCGCGCAAAGGGGGGAGGGCGTACAACGCGACTGCGCAGTGCTGGTTTCAGGAAGTGGAGGAAAAACGCGGAATTACCGAGAGCTTCTCGGCTTCTGATCCGTATACTGGCGGAAGGCGGAACCATTGTATATACAGTCTATGGTCTACAGGCAAACGCAAAACTGGAGTTTTCCAAAATCTTCAGAGTTTTCTAAAAACAGTTCAGTGGTTTCGTGTGGATGGCTGGCCAAAACGTATATTCGTTTTAGCAAAGACCTGAGCCTGCCGTTTCAAGACAGCCTGGTTGCTGCTGCCGAGGTTCACAGGTAGGACTTGAATGCAGAAAACTGAGTATTTCTCTTTATGTGTACTGTAACATCAGAAAAAAAAAATGCCATACGAACATGTAGACAACTGGAAAAACATGATTTTCATCGGAGTGGGTGTTTTAAGCAGTTAGTGTGAAGAGATGAGCTCATGCCAATAAATTCTCATTTTAACCCAGGATTCTAACCAATTGCTAGTCTTTTAGTTTGTAAGCTACCCAGACATACTAAATATAAGCCCATGAATCCTGATTTACACAATAATATTGAAGCTGTGGCTTGTATACTTTTGAGGTAACACTGTCTGCAGCTACCCATGCAGATCTGGATGGCAGATCAGTGCCATTCACTTGAGTGGTAACCACTGATGTTGAACAAATATCGTAGTTAAAAAAAACATACATCATACAGCTTCAATATTAATATCATATCTGTGTGAACATTTTGATAATTTGTTAAAGTAGTCAGTTACTAGTCACTTACTAAACTACTCAAGGCTAATTAAATAAATACCTTGAGGACTGTTTTTAACATTGGTGAGGGGCGCAGAGTAGTGTTGAGTGATTAAAAATATATGTCAGTGTATAACAGGTAGGTTATGTATGTATTAGATATTAAATAATGGTGTGCACCCTAAAAGTGCAAGTCAACCAGCCGCTTGACTTGTACTCTGCGCACAAAATTACCTTACATTGGCAGGTCAACCAGCTGTTTGACTTGCAAATCTGCTTCCTGATCGGGTAATTTGCAGGGAAATAAAGTACATTTTGTTAAAGAAGCAGCAACACAGTTTTACTAATAAACTTTTTCTTTTTTTTGCAAATGCATGTCTTCGTGTGGAAGTCAGAGTTAAACTGTGATCTAAATTCATATTGTGAATTGAATATTTAAATTCTCTGACATTCCTATGATGGTCTCTCCCTTTTATTGGTTTCCATGAGTACCTACAGGAGAGGTTGTGGTGGAACCAAACATGGATACACCGAATAAATCTATCACTTCTTAGCATTTCAGAGAATATGCAAATCACCATTTTTACAGACGAGTGTCACTGACTTACTTTTGCACTGGTTCAAAATGACCTGCAGGAGGTGGTAGAGAGCTGTGGAAAAGTCCTCAGTATCAGTACCACTCTGTGAACCCAACTGTTATGATGCATCATGAGCACTTTAATTAAGCCTTGTAAGTGCATCTATAAGGCTATACAACAATCCTGCAGCAATGTTAATATCGGTCCTGTGGTGGTAAACCAGAATTTTATCAAGGCACGAGGAAACTTGTCAGCTGGTGTTTCAAATTAAGAATAAGAAAAACTTTATCTATCCCCAAAAGAAAATTCAATAAAATCATTTATTCAAATTAACTTTTTAAGGAATGTGACGATAATAATGATGTGCTTTCTCTCCATGTTATTATCTTTACAGGTTTGTGATCGAATAACCATGGTAAGCCAGAGTTTGATTGTCAAAAGCATGACCAGAAACTGAAACAGTTTTTGTTCTGACGTCGCATCACACATGAGTTTGCTACTGCAATAAGCAGATGCTGGAGACAAATGTCAAGACTGAAAACAAACTTCAATACAACACAGTGGTGTGCTTCCCTTAACTTTTATTTGTGCAGACTGGCATTTAACTTTCAATTTCTTTTTTTTTTAAAAGCCAAAGCAATTGTAAACCTGATAAAAAAAATAAAAATAAAAAACTGCATCATATGGCTTGTTGGAAGTGAGCAGGTACTTTCCAAAAGCCTTACAGCCTCCCTGTAGACTCTGATTTCATTGTTCAGTGTAAGTACCATGTTTAGATTAAAGGTAAAACAAATTTTTACATTGTTTGATTCTGCATAGTTCACTACATTCATTAAAGGCACTGCATGGTTAACACTTTCAAAAGAAACCTCTGATCAATACTTGTTGTTTGTAATCCAGGAAATCACTCTTACCTTACAGGACAGCTTTGAGTTAAAAACAAGCATCTACAGTCAAAGTAGTCAAATCAAAAGTGCAGACTAAAGTGTTCTGAGGCAGTGTTAAAGATTCTGCTTTTTGTTTTTGTAATGTCGGTGCATAGATGTGTTACTTAAACATGATCAAATATTCAGGATAAGCTTGGGAATCATGGAAGACAACAAACATGTTGGGTTTGGTCACATTGTCCACCACACTGTCATACTTCTCAACCGAAGAACCACTCTTAAGAGGTGGTGCAACCATGTTTTGCTGGCCAAGGGTGTATTCCCCAGTCAGCACTCGGCAGAGGTACATGAACTTCTCCATTTTCTGGTTTGGCTTAGAGTAGGTGTTGCTGGCAGAGTAATTGGCATTGACAGCGAAGTATGTGCCGTTTCCATAACAGGCAGCTGGAGAAAATGAAGAGAAGCAGAAAGATATTCAGATAATCTCTGAGAGAACTTTGAACCTTCATTTTTTCAGGAAAAAATGGGATTTGGATCTTTTTAATGTCTTTGGGATTATAGTAAAAATTGATAAAGTGTCAGATTTAACATCTTCTCACCGTTCTTTCCAGCATAACTCCTGTTAAAACCGTGCTCATTGATGTGGTCCACAGTGTCTTCGCTGGTGCCGTGAAAGAGACGTTTCCCATTATTCTGGTGTTTGTTCCTCTGCTCCATGTCATGCTTCTTTATCTGGAGACTCTTCCACAACACTGGATTCTGGATCCTCTGAATCTAAGGAGAGAAAAAAAGCACTTTAAACCTGGATGGTTGGATGGTAAATAACAATAGTTGTATGGCAACAAAAAGATCTCATTTCACTGAAGCCAGTGATTGCCCTGCTGCCTTGAGTGTTAATGAATATTTAAGAAAAAATTTAAGTACCATCAAATGGGAAAAGATCTTAAAAATCTTAAAAAATAAAGAACAAATAGTAAATATATTATCGTCTTCACAGAGAGCATCAGAAACATGGCTTTATGAGTTTTCCTTTGGTTTAAATGGATCACATTCACTTCTCTCTTCTCCTTTCTTTAGTCCTGACATTGGTTTCTGAGGGGTGTTTTCTGGTGAAAAATGACTCAAGCTTCCACAGTAAGAGGACACGATACTCATCAGTTTGAGAGTTCAGCAGTTTAAGAGCAGGTTCGAGAGCCTGCCTCAGAAAGAAAAAAAAACCTGGAGAAGATACTGTCCATTACCTTTATGACAGCGAGTTTGCATGAAGCTTGAAACAAAGTCAGGATTTCATTGTGCTCTTGAGTCCCCGGCTGGAGGGTGACCGCTAGACAGGATTTGTCGGCTGGCATGGAGTCCCAGAAATCAGGAATGTCTTCAGCTAGATAAAAGACATAAATTATCAAGTATCAAATATTTATCACAATGATAAACAATATTTTATTTTGTTTAAGTATATTTGTCTGCAGCTATCTTATAATGTGTACCAACACAAGCAGTTCAAAGATTACGCTTACATTTCTCCAGCTTACTTGACACAAACTTGGGTTTTTGACCCACTTTAAATTTTCCTCAAAGTAAAAAAAAAAAAAGTACCATTTCATATTATCATTGATTTCAAGCAGCACTCTGAGACAGGGTTATGAAAGCTAACACAGTTATCAGAGCACACATGCGAGATGATATACCTTTAAGTTTGTCGATCCGTTTTATCTGGAGGGTTTGTCCCTTGCTGTCAGTTGCAGGTCCACTTGGCATTGTGACGGTGTAATCCTGACCCTGAACCGTCACTTTTACACTTGGTTGATTCTTTTTCAACGCTTGCTCCAGTTTGAAGTTGCTCATCAGGTCTAAACTCTGGAACTGAAGCCCTGCCTGCTGGTACTGCCAGTCTGCTACTTCTCCTGCCAGTGCCACCTTGTTCTTTAGGTCCTCCTCCTCTCTGGTCTTCTTCAACATCTCATTGATCATTTTACTGGCTTTGTAAACATTGCTGCTGAGCCCCTCTATGGTGATCGATGCTTGGTTGTTCTTGCTTTGGATCCTTATACTCACCTTCTTGGTCTTCTGGATGTCAGCAATCTGTTGGCGATCTGCATCAGACAGATTTAGGATGCCTGTGTCTAAAATGTCGTCAGTGATGTACTCTTTGTCAATCAGGTCGTTGATCCACTTCTTGGCTGAGTTTACTTTGGCCTGTGAGTCACTGCAGATGTGGAAGCATGCAGGGTCCACTAGCAGAGGGTCAATAACAAAATCCCCTGCTTTCTGTGGATTATTAGTGCCACCGCCAATGAGTGCTACAAGAAAAAAAACATGTTTATTGGCAATGGGCTCTCTGATTTTGAACAAGGAAGCTGGTGGAGTTACACATTCTGCTTCATACTCACATGCAAGTTTGCTCGTGAAACTTTTAAAGGACCATCCTTTGTCTTTAGGAGGTTCAGTTGCAGCTGGTCTTGCCTCTCTTTCTTGCATACTGCTAAAAAAGTCTTTTAACATAGGCGGCTGAAAGATAACAATCCGAATTGTCTTCAGGGTGGTGGACGTGTTTTGGCTCAAGACATCAATCACTGCATCCAACATTGCATCGGCAACCTGCTTTGGTTGGACATTGCCTTGACCTGAAACAGGTAGAGCATAAATTACATTGTAAATTACATTTACCATATTTCTTTTTCTCTCAGGTTGAAATTATGTCTTTCAAACAGCATCTACCTATTGTGAACGTAACAGACAACTTTACAATTTAAAACTGGATTTCTGATAACAGCCGACATGTACATGTTTTTTTTTTTTTTTTTTAATGGACACCACGGCAGTGACTAGCCTAGAGCAGGTCTAGATTTCAGTAGTACCTACTAAAATATCAGAGCCACTAAAATATTGACAACCATAAGTCTGCTTTTTGGCAGATTTCAGATTTTTATTCGTGAACACATACAGTGGCTTCCAGGACAAAAGTCAAAGCTATACTCAATAAATGTGCACAGTTCTCTCTTTACTATTAAAACTCACCTGTGCCAATTGCAGGAAATGAGATGGAAGTAAACTGGTTTTGCTGGCATAGCTGGAGTGCATTGTTCACAGCCATGTTGATTTGAACTGGGTCGGTTTGTCCAATGATGTGAAGGATCTTTTTGCACTTCATGTTACCTGGCAGGGTCAATATCATGCCTTGGTGGGGCTGGTTACCTAAATGTAAAGACAGTGGATCTGAACTTTGACCTTGGGTGTGCATATGAGTATTGAAATTACACAAATCTGAACTTTGGCTTGAATTGGTATATTTGGCTTAGAATCAACTCTTGGGTGTAGGTGCCTCCTTACTTAGAGTCTTGCATTCTGTCTCAACAGTCAGACCCGCTGCTTCCAGGATAGCCTTTGACACCCCTGTGAAAAAAAATATACAGAAGTGAAGTAATTATTATGAATAAGTAAATAATTACAGAGTGGAGTTCAAGTGGGATTCCAACAGTATATCAGGTACTATCCATTACACATTAGAGCTGAAGACATCAGAAACCCTCTGGATATTTACCTGTCTTCAGAGAGAAATCATTGTTACTGGAGTTGACGATGACTTCACTGGACTCCTTGGTTATGTCTCCTGTAACAACTTGTACTGCCACATTTCCCATTTTGGTCTCATGTATTCCTGAACCCGAGACAACTTTGGAGAAAGGGCCTGGAGACAAATGACATAAAGACTTTAAAGCACGGTTTTTAATCTTTGAAACCATAATGATGTTAAACTTCGACCACTGTGTGCACCTGCTCTTTGTGCGGCACTTGATGACCCATCACCACCCGTCGCATTAGGGAACTGCTTCTTGAATTCATCAGTAAAAGCCTACAGACAGATTTACAGAAATATCTGATATAAAACGCTCAAATATTACAGACAAGCAAAAGAAACACATACTTTACTTACTCCTACTGTCAACATAGTATTTAATGATCCCTAGATTCCAGGACTGTCAGTGTTCAACCAAAGCTAACTTTCCCACCAGTAATCACAAGTGACACCATAGAATCTTGATTGTAACGCAAAGCGACTTTTGCTGTTTAATTTCTTGTCTTACCTGAATAGTCTGACTGTCTCCTGGGTAAAGGATGATCACGACTTTCTTCAGATGCTTAGGTTTTTTCTTGCTACTGAACTCTGAGATTTCTTTCAACAGCGACGAGGCTACATGGTCTTTTGAGAAGCCCAGGTTTCCAGTGCCAATAGCTGAGAGGGATATGGAGGTGTGACCATTGTTTTCTGCTTTTCCCAGGCATTCAGTGAAAATCCCTTTCAAGATCTGGAAGGCAAGGAATAAATGTTTTGAATCTTTGAAGGTAAAGTACTCAATGTTTGCACTGCTTCTGCATCCGAGCACAAGCCTCTGCATCGATCCCAGTTTATAAATTACACATTTTCAGATCATGTAAGGCTTTACCTTGTCAGATGAGCCTTGGCCATTGTTCCAGTGAGGTGCAACTGCATGAAAAACTTCTTTGCACTTTAGGTTGCAGCCTTCTGTAGCGATGACATCACCGATATTTGCATTCTGATTATTTGCCCTAACCAACTGCTGAAGGTTTTGTCCAGCCGCACGGAAGATTGCATTTGAAACTGCCCCGGTGGCTAGATTAAGATCTTTGGACGCAGTGTTGACGATTACGTCCGTCTGAAAATGAGAACACAAAAAAGTTGTACCAATGCCCAGCTGGAATGAAAACAATTAAGCCTCATGGGACCATTATGAATTGGATTAATCTGTAAGGATATCTAATCATATATTCTCTGCAATTAGTGAATAATAATTACCGTGGAGTTCTCAATGTTTCCTTTCAAAACAGATATGTCCACACCTTCTTTGGTCTGTACTTGGAAAAGGTGATTCGAATCGAAATGAGCAGGTTTCACAGGTACGGGTGGTTTGGTAGAGGTTGTTTGCTGAGACTGACTGACACCATTGCTTCCAAACACCTGTTTGGCAGCTGACTCCATCAGCTGAACAGGATGATCATCATTGTTGACAAAGTGGATCCTCTTCAGGGTAATACCATCGTATTTTTCATCACAGTACTCCTTCACTGCTGTGACAATCATTTCTGCACACAAGTTGGGAGGAAAGCCTTGGTTTCTACTTACGGTAGGGATAGCCACAGAGACGCACCTGTACTTTTCTGCTAGCTCTAAACTCCCTTTGATGGCTTTTCTCAACTGTGCCCGAGCCTTCGATGGATTCGCTGAGTCAAATGTGGGTCCCACTGCGTGGATGATTTTTTTACAGGACAGCTGCCCCCCTGCGTTTGTGATGACACTGTCTCCTGGTTTGAGCTGCCCATTTGATTGAATCAGTTTGTCACATTCCACCTGCAACTGAGGACCAGCAGCCTTCAGGAGAGCTGCAGAAAGACCTCCATCAAGCTTCAAACTCTGGTTAGAAGAACTGACTACTGCATCCACTGGGTATCTGCACATGTCTCCCTTGCAAACAGCTATTTCAACTCCATCAGCTGTCTGCAGGAGATAAACAGGGGTGGGAAATTGACTGAGGTCATCCTGTTCATCACTTGTCCCATCAGCCAGCTGGGCCAGGCAGCCAGTGTGAGAGAAGATGACAGACATATACATGGCTTCTTTGTCCTGGAAGAAGGACTTCGCTCCAGATTTGGAGACTTTGAATAGCTCATAGACCAAAGAGGACACATGCTTGTTGACCAAGGTCTTGCATTCAGTGACATGGATTCTACACCCACTCAAACAGATGCCCCCCTTCTTGTATTGAACCCTCACTTTGTCACCCACTTTGCCCAACCAGGATGGATCAGCTTTTTCAATATAGTCAACTATGGCATTGTGCTTGATGGGAACGGTTTCTTCAACTTCAGCATACTGCGTCAAGAAGTCTTTTAGTTCTGTCCCAACTCTTTCCACTCTGTCTTTGTACCCAGACACTATAATTTCCTTATCAGTGGTGTGTACTCGAACCGTCCTCAGTGGCTTGTTGTTGGCATTCTCCAATCTGCTCACCAAGTCCTTCCAACCTGGCGTCTTCAGGACATTACTGTCTTCGGCTTTTATGTTTAGAGATACCAGCAGCTTTTTCAGATGACCTTCAGCCTCAGTTAAACCTCTGTCAGTAACGGCTAGCAGCTGAACCTGGTTTGCAGTAATCTCAAATGCCGCGTTTATTTTTTTGGATGTGAGGAGGGTGTCCGTAAGTTTCTCAGGTTCTTCCTGCTTTAAGAAGTCAAGAACAGGCTGATCTATTTGCAAATTTTGTCGTTTTAATGCAACTGATGCTTCACACACGACTTTGCTTGCTGTTAAAATCTCATCATTTAAGCCACTTACTACTAATTCTCCACTCTCTTTTCTGAATGTCATTTTCAATTCTGGGTACACAGAAAGCAGTTTGTCCTCAAGACCATCTTGACACAGGATGTGGTAAATCGATGGGGCCACTCTGATCTTCTGGGTTACACTAAATCTCTCTCTCTGTACCCTTTTGAAAATCACGTTGATGACTTCTCTAAGAGTTTGCTCAAGTCTGTTGATGTCAGTCATAAGGCCAACCACTGATATGACCCCACTGGCTTTATCAGACACCACAGTGACATCCTCCTCCCGCAGTGTCGCTCTGATCTTCCCCTCGGACTCTTCCCATTTTGTTGGTTCTGGCCGAAGTTTCAGAAATTTGAAGTGTGACAAAGCTT
The DNA here is from genome assembly GCA_962446985.1 of Xyrichtys novacula. Lineage (NCBI taxonomy): Eukaryota > Metazoa > Chordata > Actinopteri > Labriformes > Labridae > Xyrichtys > Xyrichtys novacula. The sequence continues at coordinate 6,660,464 of OY660881.1, read as the reverse complement.
GTGCTAAAGCTGACTTCACGGTTTCCTTCCACTTTGTGAGTTTGTCTTTGGCATCCTTTTCTTGTAGCAGCGAAGGAACAGGGCTCAAGAATACAGCCGATCGGCGGAGAATGACACTGCAAAAGTGTTCAGCTAAGCACTTTTGAATAGTCTCTACTGCTGGCTGATGGTCACTCAGGTATCTCCAGAGAGCTTCATCAATGGGTTCAGTGACAGCTGGAGGGAGTTTGAGTGAAGGCGAGTCTTTGCCATAGAGGGCTATTCCTAGTGACTCGTAGAAAGGATAAACTCTGATCTCTTCCTGTCCGATGTGATGCTCTTTCTTTAAGATTTTTTCAATGACTATGATTAAAGAAATCACATGTTAAAAACAGAAATGGCAGCTTTAATTCAAATCTAGTACAATGTTTATTTAATATCCACATAGGTATATTTAACAAGTATCATAGATGCTTTACCTTTCGGATCACTGAATGTAATGATGGCAGACTGCTCCACTTCTTTAAGCTCAACATTTTCAACTTCTCCACCTTGATTCTCAAAATGAAGACGCAGGAAATCTTCACTGATATTTTTCACGTCATCAACCAAGACTTTTTTTGTGGCTTCAAGAGGCCGAGCTGTATATCCCTTCTTTATGAAGTTTCTGTTTTGAGGACATCTCATCACAAAATCATTATTTACTGTGAAAGAGAGAGAAACGGTAAATTATTGAGTCAGATTTGAAAGGAATAAACAACTTTCAGAGTCCTTTCGTCAAAACAAAGTAAGAGACAGTCAGTATTTTCGAAAATCTGCACCTTTTCCACTCTGGAAGGTCACCAAAGCACAGGAGAGGCTGGGAATAATCTCCAAAGTGTAACTCTCCGAGTTGACTTGAAACTCTGAGTCCTTCAAAACATTTTCCACCAGCATCTCCAAATACTCCTGCTGTATAGACTCTGGTAACTTCTCTATAACAGCCACAGTGGAGCAGACCTCGTCTTCCACATCTTCTTCGGCCTCATCATCTCCACTTTTGACCTCAATCTGAACTCTGGCTGCCGGCTCAGGTTGTTCATTTTCAGCAGCATCTGTTGTTGATAAGACATGAATGTTAAGAGGCTGAAGAGACATTTCAGAAAAAAGTGAGACCAGCTCAGCAGCCCTGCTCTGCAAATATCAACATCAGTATAAAACATTGAAAAACCTACGTTGGTCAACTGCTACACAAAGGTGTGGTCTGATGTATCAGGGCACATGTTAATATCAGGTGAACACAAGATTTAACACTAAATTATAACAAACTCTGAATAAAACCTTATTTTGAAAGAGAGTTTCAAAGAACTGTCCACAGACTCATAGAAAATGACTTGTACTTCCTCTGTCTGGTCAGATTCCTTACACACCCGTGTCTTATATAACACACGCAGAACTGGATATAGAGCATACCTGCACTAATCTGATAATAAAATCATACTCTGCCCTCAAAAATAGTGTTAAGCTATCAACATTTATCAGAACACAGGGCTATTGCATGTCCTTTTGCCCCTTTTTATGACAAGGTGTGAGCAACACAGATGTAGTTGCCATTCCAGATATAACCACTGTGACTAAAAACAAGCTTGAAACTGTTAAACTGGTACAACTTAGTTTCATGTTATTGGTGTTTACATGATAGATACAGATACTGCGCTGGGAAAAGCAGAGACAGAGCAAAATGAGGAAAGAAAAGAGGGCAATGAACCAATGTGCTGGGAGAATGGAAAAGTGAAAGTAACTTGTGCTTATGACAAGTATTTCTGGGGGAACTCCAGGGTTTAAAAAAGCTGTTAGCCTGAACATGTGATCAAGAAAACATACTCAACCCTTCATGTAGGTGGAGCAGAATATCATATTCCTTTGAGCTACAGCTTGGACTATGAGTGAAGTAAGCAAGAAACTAGAACGTACAGTTGTTTTTTAACTGTTAATTGACTGAAAACCTGAAGATATTGACACTGAACATTGATTTAAATACAACTGTATTGATTCAAGATTATGAATGTAACATATTAAAAATAGTTATTCTAGATACATGGTGGGTAGTGCTACCATGGCTACAGATACTCATCATTCTCCTAAACATTTCACTTAAAGCTCCTGAGATGACTTTCTTGTCTTTTGTGAAATAGACTCAAATTGATAACACTGCCTTTTTATGATACACAGACACAGAAAAACAGGTTAAGCAGCAACAAGGTTAAGGATTTTTTTCTAGCCATTTTAGAGCCTGAGGCTGGTGCAAGAGGGTAGGTGTCAGTGAAGCTGTCAAAGAAAACCCTTTTTTTTACATTTTCAACAATAAATCATCACAAAAATGATAAGTATGACTGTCTTGAATTGGCAACTTGAAATCTTTTCTGTCTGGAGACACTACTTCAGCATGTAGGAGACAAGATAAGCAATGACTGCTTTGTCCACTGGAGGGCACCAAAGCTGACACAAACTGAAGGAGGAGCTTTCACAGGAGCTTTAATTGTCAATTCCACTGAAGTTTAATTCAAAAACCTACATTAATACACTTGAAATTCAATGTAAATTTACCTTTAATAAATGATAATAGTCACTTTATAGACAGGGATATAATATCTGTGACACTAAAATTACTATTCTTGAAGCGGATAGTGAAGACAGACAGGTATGCACACATACCCTGGCCATCCCTACCTCAGTTACAAACATGATTTGAATTTCACAGCACAGTCTTGTTAAAGGGGTAGAGGTGATGTCATTGAGCAATCGTATGTTTATGTGTTTGATTTCCTGTAATTCTGCAATACCACAATACAACACTATCCAGAGAAAAAAAAGGATTTTAGGTCATGTTGCCCACCCCTAAAAGTAGACAGAAGTTCACATACTTCATGCCACCCCTGCATAAATCTGTGCCTCATTGCCCGGGCCACCTCAGACATGAAAGTCTGGATCTGCCCCTGTCTCCAGTACACAAAACTACAAGAAAAAGTGTGCTCTTTTAGGTCTGTGTGGTGACACACTAGCAGTGACTTGTGGCTTGTTAATGAATGCCAACTTATCTCCACATTTTCCTGTAAATAGCAGAATATATTTGTTTTGGTTTGCGCTTACCTTTGTCTTTAACCTGATCTGGTGGAACTTCCTGCAGAAAATGGGGAGAAAAGTGCATTCTTGTCACTTTTTAATAACTTTTATGACATTTTATGTAACAAGTTTCTTATGGCACAACGCCCTTAAAATCAGCTGGTTTGGAACGGTTCCCAGTCAGCCAAATTATATGTGTCTGAGATCTGAAACCCCCTTAATATGTAAAGGGGACTGGTGTATTTTTATCCACTGACTTGCTTTGTTGTTTGGTCTGGAGGTAGGCGAACAGTCATCCTCAACACGCCTTTATCCAAACGGATCTCATGAACCTCTTTCGCCAGAACATTTTGCTGGTCTAAAAAAAAAAATGAAAACCCACCAAAAAGTTAGTCAACTTCTTAAACAGCAAAGTTATACTCGAATAATCGACTTAGAGGACACCCGAACTTACCCTTCTGATTCCGGAAACGCAACACCGCGGTCTCGCTGCCATTCTCGTAGTCGACTTCACAGTCGCCACCGTTGGATTTCTTACTCTGAAAATACTTTACTAGTTTGATTTTCAGCCTCGGTACTTTGTTTTCTCCAATATCGACGATCACCGGGTACGAATATGCGTCAGCCATCGTCGCCGGTCAGACCCGGTCTGCTGTGTCCCGCTTTACTTTCACTTTTGATTTCCAGAAAATGAGATAGTTCCTGTTAAAGCTGTTATTGTTACGGGTCACTTCTTGTGGGTTTTGATAAAGAAATAAATAATGCGTATTAACCTTCAGCAGTATCTATCAGTTTTAGAGTGTTGCTGCTTGTTTTTCATGAATAAAGGTCATTTTTATGGTGGTGGTCACGCATTATCTATTTTTTTTAAATCAATTTTCACCAGAGGGGCTCCATAATTTCCTTATACCTTGATAAAATTCTGGTTTACCACCAAAAGACCGATATTAGCATTGCCACATTGTTGTAAAGCCTCATAGATGCATTTATAAGGCTTTATTAAAGTGCTTATGATTTATAAAAAGTTGGGTTCACAAAGTGGTACTGTTTAAAAACTAGGTAAAGAAATTGTAGTCTTGACATCCACCTATAGTTGAATAAGGACCTTAACTCAGATAAACTTCAACTTAACTTTAAACTTCAAATAAACCACATATGAGGAAATGAGAAATGTTAGACCTGGGAAAAAGGTGAGATGGCAGCCACCAGATGGTGCCAGAAAAGCCATAATGTGAGTATGTGTCTACATGTGTGAGCAACAGTGTTTATACCAGAGAAAATCTAGAATGTGTGTTGGAGGTGGTTGGAAAAGAAATGAAAAAAGTAGACACTGGTTTGATGTAAATAAATTATTTTTAAATATTGAAAAAAACAAACTTAATGCTATTCGGTAACAAAGGCAAAAACATTGATACATTGGTGAATATTGAAGGTATTGAAATTGATAGAGTAAATGAAATAAAACTTTAAGGTTTTATTATTGATGATAAATTGACCTGGAAATCGCATATTCATGGAATAAAAGCGAAAATAGCAAAAACGATTGCCAATTGTTAAACAAAGTAAAGGACTACTTTGATAATAAAGCTTTGTAATTCTTGTATAATTTGATTATTGTTCCATATCTGACCTACTGTATTCAAGTGTGGGGAAGTGCATGCAAAACTTCCATGCAGCCATTTTTCATTTTACAAAAAAGAGCAATACGAATTATCAGTCGAAGTCAATACAGAGATCCTTCAAACCTATTATTTGTTAAATTGCAGTTGTTGAAATCCATTGAATAAGATTTCAGCTTGTAGCAGATTATGTAAAAAGCTCATAGGAAAGTTTTACCAGTCAACATCCAGAGCCGATCTGAAAAAAGAAAAAGTTGTAATAATTTTAAAGCATTTGAAATATTTAAAAAGCCAAGATTCAGATCTAAACTGAAAGATCGCTGTGTTACAGTGAGAGGAATACGTTAGCGGAACAATCTGAACGAAGAAACTGAAGAAGCTCTATCATGTTTATCTTCAAAAAAAGAGTGTCAAAGCCAGTATGTTGAGTAAATACAGGGAATATGTTCATCTAAGTCTTGGTATGTTTGTTTTATGAAAAAATGTGAATTAATGTGGTCTTTTCTGTTTGTTTTGTGGGTTGTTTTTGAAAATAAGAAATATTGAACTGTAAAAAGGCATGTTGGCCTGCAGCTCTTGTTTATTTTTATCATGTGTTCAGTTGATTAATATATTATGAATATTCATTCATGTTTGAGATTTTTTCTTGTTTGTATTGAGTGTTTTATATATTAACTGAATGAAATAAGGTGTGAAAATGTGTTAGTTTATTAGGTAAGGTGAATTCCCTGCTGACTACTGACACTAAGATGGATGTGTGTGAATGCAGTCCTGCAAAAACTTCACATACTGCAAGTCTCAAATGAGTAAATGTGTGACAATTTGCCTCTCTGAGCTTGTTAGTACTGGGCTTTCAATCTCACTGTCACAGACTCTTGTCATGCAGGGAACCTTTTCTCAGCTGTGTGGCTCCACCTGCAGGTCCTTCTACATCAGTGCGGTTATATTCTCCCTGACTCTTATCTCTAGTTGCGAGGCTATAAAACCTGAGATCATAAACGTTGTAGACAACAGGGAATACGTTTAATCGCTGCTGCTCTGTCAGCGATCTCACAATGATTTCAGGACATTTGTAAAATGTGGTGTTAGTCATCTGACAATCCACAACGGAAAATCAATGTGAATGAAATTGTGGTTTAGGGAGAAATATGCAAGAGTGAAAATACATCAATAAAAGCCACGTCAAATAAACAAACAGAAGTAGTTCCCTTTACTTTGGAGGTTGCTTCTTGGGCGTTTTTAGGGTTGAATTCATCTCCCCTCCCACTGGCTCAGGTATGCGTACCTGCCTTTTGGAAGTTTCAACACGGAAGTTTTTGGGACTGTCAAGACTCAGCCCAACGCGACACCTACGCCGTGAGCTGCAAACAGGCTCTCTTACGTTAGTTTCTGTACGAACTGCTACCAAAGTTACTTAAACTGATAGGTAAGAGAGGAAGAACCCCTTGGACTTAAGGGAACCAGGTCTCCGGCCGCATGGCGTCCGCCGGACCGATGACACCCAATGGCCCGGCGGAGGGAGCGGGGCTCAGGGAAAGCCTGTCGATCCACGGCAGCATGGAGAAGCTGAATTCCTCTGCTGTCAACCGCATCCTGATGGAGTTCCTCATGTACTTTATCAGATCCGTGTTAGTCTTCTACCCCGTGTACCTGACAGGGTACCTGGGCCTCAGTATCAGCTGGGTCCTGCTTTGCATGATGATGTTAACCTGGTATAGGAAAAACCGCCAGTGGAAAGACGCCAGGATCGGAACCGCCATCACTTTTGTGGATAATGAAACAGAAGTGGTGAGCAAGGAGCTGGAAAACGCCCTACAAATGGCATCATGGGTGAGTATTTAACAAATGTTTGAGGCAAAAACATCCTGCTTGTTCCAGGTTTGTTGAACACAGGTAAGATTATGAAGTGCCTTGCTCAAGGGGAGTTCAAACCAGCAAACCCATGAAGTCCAATTTTACATTATTGACCTCTTCCTGTGTGTTTTGGACATCTTTTCTGGTCAAACAAAGTGGCCTTGTTACCATTTTCATCCTGAAATCACACAAACACACATTGGGTGTGTCAAACTCTGTTGCCTTGACTACAATATTTGCATGTCATGAACTGAAATGGGCTCACCCAGCCAAATGTGCTGTTATTTAGCTGCTTTCTGTGTCTCCACGTTTGGTTACACCACACCCTCTCCTGTAGTGTGACTCATGGAAACCAAGAGAAGGGAGAGACAATAAGAGGGGTTCCCTGTGTGTCAGAGGAATGTAATACGCACAGTAAATATGAATTTAGCTGACATTTTAATGGTGGGAGCAGCTTATCTTGATGCTTGCAATCTGAGTGTGCATGTGACTCAGAGAAAGAGCCCAGATTTATGAGAAAGGTTTCTAGTTAAAAGTCTGAATTTAGGCTATCAGACTTTACAACTCTTCTGTAAATAGTAGATGACTTTTAGAGACATGACAAATGAGATGACAGGCAATTGAATTTCCTTTTCGGTGATTAATGAAGTTCTTATTCTTACATTCATGTGAGTAATAATAATGTTAAAAAAGATTATTTTAAGATATTGTGTGCCAAAAGTAAGACCCGAACTGCACATTATGAGTAAAAATATTGCCAATGGAATAAGGAAAAATAACTTTAATTTTTTCTTATTTCAATAAACTTTGATGCTGGGATAGGCTCCAGTCTCCCTGCGAACACCAACGGGAAAAAACGGAAGAAAATGGATGTATGGATGATAGCAATTGTGCTTCCATCACCACCACGTGTTAGAGGCAGATTTTTGGGGCTTGTTTCTAATTTCAGTTTCACTTTTTTTTTCCTTCAAAGATCCACTTTCCTGATGTTGAAAAAGTTGGCTGGGTGAACAAGGTACAGTATCAAGATCAATTCTTCCTCTTTCTTCTTACTGATGTTATGAAATATACTGGTATACTATACTATATTCCATATACAGATAGTTTGATATCATTGTAGATATCAAAAATGTCTCTCTGACTAGTCGTAATTACTATTTTGGATATCTGCACGTGTCATTCAAGATATCTGCAACGTTACTGTGACTAGTCAAAATGACAGGTAGAGATATCTGTAGTTCAGTTTTAATCAGGCTAGAAAACCCACACCTTTCAACACATTTTCTTTGTTTTGCATCTGCAGACTCAAAAAAACATGTAACACATGGAGGCTTGAACCGTTCACTCTGTTCACAGTTCAAGTGAAATCGTGTTTACTCATGGATCGAGGTGTGGACTCCAAGTGTTGATGTGTTCTGCTTTGCTTTGTGTGTTCAGGTGTTGGAGCAGGCCTGGCCTTTCTTTGGGATGTACATGGAGAAACTCCTTAAAGAAAACATCCAGCCGGCTGTCAGGCAGTCGAGTCCCGCGCTCAAAATGTTCACTTTCACCAAGATCCACTTTGGACACATCGTAAGTTAAAACTTCCCCTTTTTGTTACTTTCGTTTGTCTTTGTCACACCAGCCTTTTAAATCCTCCGGCATATGAGTGCATGTAGCCACAAGGTTAAGAACTTAGGGAAGAGGGAAAATGACCCATAATTATCTGTGCAAACCAATTTAATGTCACGCCCTTTTAAACAAGTATGTCAACAAACGATCAGTACAGTATCAACTGACATGAAGCTGGATCACTGGATTAAATTAACATGTTTTGTGGGTGAGCTGAGCAACCCAATAAACCCGACAAACAGAACCAGTAGTGACTAATAATACTCAAGATAAAACAGGATATAACAGCCTGTTAAAAGTTTGTGGGATTAAAAGTAATTCATGCAACAAAACAAGAGATTATTCCGTGATGTAAAAGCAGTGAATTAAGGGGTTAAAAGTCATTCATGCACTTGCGAGTGGTTCACATTCAGAGATAAAACACCTCACAGGTGTTTTCTCAGCAGTCGCTCTGCCTCATTACCTGTAAACACCTGTTGATGTCACTTACGACCGACTTTTCAGCGTTTATTTGTCTGCATGAATTAAAACGGTAAGAGTCCATCTTCGGTAAATTGCTGTTTTTACGAGCAAACGCTGCGGTCCTCCTTCTCTACCTCCTGATATACGAGCCTTGTGATGTTTACAGTCTCCAGGGTCAAGGAAAAGAGGATAGGCAAGGTCTTTTTGGGATATATCCAGGGTTTTGATTTGCTCTGTGTAGGATGATGCAGCCACTCCTTTGACCTAAGAGTGATTTTTTTTAATCCCTGATATCAGCCTCTCAAGATCACTGGAATGAAAGCGTACACACATGAAGTGGATCGGAGGGAGGTGATCCTGGACATGAACATATGGTCAGCTTGATTCTTTTCTCATGTTTGTGCATATTGTTGTTAAATTGGTTCGGTTGCCTTTAATTCGAGATCAATATAAACTCTACATAGAGGGAGTGTTTGCAGTTCCCTGAAGTACTTTACTTCTGTTCACTCTGCAGTTATGAGGGGGATGTGGACATCGACGCAGAGGTGCAGCCGCCCATCACAGCTGGCGTAAAAGGATTGAAAGTAAACACTTTATGTTTGTTTTTGTTTTTTTAACTCATCACTATCAGATGTATTAACTTGCTTTGCTAAAATGTTCCTTTGCTTTGTAGCTTCAGGGGATGATGAGAGTCATTTTAGAGCCGCTGATTGGTCAAGCACCCCTGGTGGGAGGTGTCACCTATTTTTTCATTCGACGACCTGTGAGTGCCCGCAGACATTTTTCATAGATGTCTTTATTTAAGCTGCAAGAAGTTCAAATGTGTGATGCGTATTATTATTCCAGACTTTAGAGATCAACTGGACTGGGATGACGAACCTTCTGGACACCCCTGCTTTCAGGTTAGTGGCCTAACAGTCAGGACAGCGTCTTTGGTTTTAAAACTGTCCTGTAAAGAGAGGTGGTCGTAGCTGCTTCATGAAAGAAGATGAAACAAGAAGAAAGTCCCTGACCCCCACAAAAACTCATGTTTCAACTCAGTGGTCAGTGGTAGCCCGACTATCACTGGCTGAAGAGCATTAAGTGGAAATGTTTAGATTATGAAACTTCTGAGACATGTCTTTTGTCTTAAGGCTCTCTTTAACTCTTTCTTCTCCAGTTCATTGTCAGAGGAGACCATCATGGACATCATCGCCTCACTCATGGTGTTACCCAACCGCATGTGCATCCCCCTTATAGACCAGGTCAAAGTGGACCAGATGAGGTTCCCACTGCCCCGAGTATGAAAATTTTCTCTATATTTTGTGCATCAATCAACATCTTATGGTCGGCAGCGTTCAGGATTTTTAATGTCTGATTCATATAATCGGTTTTTAATTTTTCTTCCATGTGATTTCTGCTCCTCAGGGTGTGGTGAGAGTCCACCTGTTAGGCGCCAGAGACCTGGTGGCTAAGGACACCTACATGATGGGTTTGGTGAAGGGCAAATCTGACCCCTATGCAACCCTGCGAGTCGGCAATCGTCACTTTCAAAGCAAGACGGTCAAAGAGAATTTGCACCCGACGTGGAACGAAGTGTATGAGGTAAAACCCAAAGTTCTTAAAAATGTGTGCCTGTTTAAATGATTAATTATAAGAGAAAATTGACGATTGGCAAACATTAGTGAAAATCCTCTTTGCAGCTGAGGATGCTGAATTTATGATTCCCAAAAAGAATGTCTAAGGACGGTTTTCCTCTTCGTCTCGGTTCACAGACTTTGGTTTTGGGAGCAGTATTGAGCCTGTGCAGTGACTTCTACTCTAGAGCCATGTTTGCTTTTAATGATGCACCAATATTGATGGCCTGGGGATCACGGCCATCCATTATGGGTTGTAAGCCTTGTCCCTTTGTACAGAGATTTTTTAGATGATGAAATCCTCAAATTCTTTGCAGTTTTACACTGAGGGACATTACTCTGGAATTGTTGAAATGTTTACTCTCGCAGTCTCTCACATGCTGAGACTCAGCCTCTCTTTTGTGGCCTTTTCACCCTCATGTGACCAACCTGTTTCAGGATAATGTACTGTTATTAGTTGGGAGGGTTTTTCTAGAATTGCACAGCTTCTGCACTGTTTTGTTGTTCCTGTCCCAACTTTCATGAACACTGTTGCAGGAAAATATATAATGAACATGTATTTTTTTTACAAATGGTTACAACTGAATATAAGGGGCCACATAAAAGAAGAACATTTGTTTAAGATATAGATTTTTTTAAATTCATTTATTCATAAGTCATAATATATTGAGAATAAAGTCATCATGTTATGAGGACAAAGCCAGGACTCTAAACAGATTGTGTAAAAAGTTGTGTGGTGGAATACCCCTTTAAAACAGTATTATTCTGCTTATAGTTGATTAAATCCAGGACTTTGTGCTTATGAGAAAAGTACTGAAAACTACATTTCTTTTTTTTTTAAATGACCCAGAAAATATCTGAAAATTTCTCAGAAACTGTCATTATTTTGTCAATTTAGTTTGTCATTATTCGGTCAATATTCTGTTGTTTTTATAAAAAATTGAATCAAGTCAAGGATTTAAAACGATTTGCAAACTACCGAATTCTGTTTTAAAATCTAGTTTCCTAACTTTGAAGTTGAGTTTGTAGAAAAACAGTGAAATTATGTTGTTGGTGCTTCTTTTAAAGCTACAGTCACACTGACCTTATAATGCATATGTGTTTTTTTTCAACCCTGTACTCATGAATGTATGCAGAACACTACTGGTAGACCGACCCACATGTCCTCATTTGTGAGACTTTACAGATTGAAGATCTGTTCAAAATACTGTTAGGAGGAAACAGTTTAGAGGCCTGAGTTTCCTTTATAAGAAACAACAAAGTACTCTATTTTTGATTCCACTTTCAGAAGACCTGAGTGCATTTTTCAGGTGTAATGTCCATATGGACTCTGCTCTAGATGCTTTGGAAATACTCATTTAGTGGAAATAGGTTTTAACATCTGAGAAATTGAATAATATTAACTTTTGGTAATCTGTTTGCAGTTTGTCGTCCATGAGGCCCCGGGTCAGGAGCTGGAGGTGGATCTGTTTGATGAGGACACCGATAAAGATGACTTCATTGGAAAGTAAGAAACAGCATGAGGAAGAAGTGATATCTGTTTGAGTCACATGTAAAGTATTTAAAGTATCTAAGTAACTAAATCCCAGCCCAACATTCCAGTGTGAAGCTGAGTAATCCCCCATTAAAAAAAAGCGATTTGACATTTTGGCATTTTCAAAAATACCAAAGTTATCAGTGAGAGAAATCGTTCAAGTTTCTGGGGAGGATGTTCTCTGGAGGAGCATTTTGACATACTGGTGCTGCAGGCTGTGTTTTTAGTGCTGAAAATACATGAGTTTCATTTGTTACCGCTGTGAAGCTGTCATCTTTTCTCCTCTTTAGGTATCATCTTGATTTAGGAGAAGTGAAGAGGGAAAAAGAAATGGATCAGGTGGGTTTAACCATTTTTAGAGAGAACCTGAAATGTGGCAGAAGCAGATTTTTTCCACATGTACACAATCCTGATTTTTTTCCACCAGTTATTCTTTACCTCGAAGAACTCCCCTGTAGGATTTTTCACGTTGATGAATAAATCTCTCTTTCTGTCACAGTGGTTTCCTCTGGATGGGGTCCCGAGTGGAGAAGTCCACCTCAAGCTCCAGTGGTTTTCCCTCAAGACTGACCCCAACCTTGAAACAGAGGTAGCCTCATTGTCAGCTGAAGAAATCTCTTGATTTTTATACAGAATAATCTCAAATTTGTTTTCCTCCTCTTCAGAGTACAGACAACTTTGCTTGCGCCATGCTCGCAGTATATCTGGACAACGCGACAAACCTACCAGTAAGTGTAACTAGGCCTGAACGATATATCGTTTGACTATCGTCATCGCGATGTACGTGTGCGCGATAGTCACATCGCAGAGCCTGCGATATTGGAGGTGAATGAACTCATTTAATTTCAAGGGTAACCGACTGAGAAACACTCCATGTGACTCTGCATGTGCTGTGCAGCGATCCACCAATCGCCTTTGTCCTTAACTCAGTTGCCAATCAGACTCACTTCTCAGTTGCCAATCAGACTACCCTGCCAGCTGTCAATCAAAATCAGGGAGGAGAAAACCCACCCCTGCACATGTTCTGCACATGGAGGGAGACGTGTGTCCGCTGAGAATTACTTTCGGAACTTTACTCATGACTGTTAAGCCCAACAAATAAGAACTGTATGGGTTTTAAATTGTACATTTCCGTGGACCACTCTACTATAAGCAGTGCGCGTTTTGCGAGGTGCATGCAATTCTCGGAGGACATGCGTTTCTCGGCACAACACCGCTAACAACAACAACAACGATCGCAAAATGAGCAACGAACAAGCGAAAACCACCGAAAATGAAGATTTGTTGCCAAAAAGAAAAGGAAAGTCAGTTATCTGGAATTATTTCGGTTAAAAGAAGGATGATGTCGACCAAAACACGTCTTCTGTGTTCACCTGTTGCCACAATAACGTCCCAGCACAATAAAAGCTAAAAATATCTCTGAGACAGACAGAAGCCGTTCTACTAACATTCACAAAAAGAGGTAAGATCAGAGCAGATTAACTGTCCTCAAGATTTCAGCAGTGCAGCATAACATTAAGTGCTATTCAGGTCATCTGGTGAAAATACTGTATTTTTAATATCGCAATATATATCGCAGGGTTGAAAAAATCGCAATATTATTTTTTTCCAATATCGTGCAGCCTTAAGTGTAACCCAGCTAGTGGTGTTGTTTTGAAGACCACGTGATGCAACATGGAGAGATCAACAGGCTGATTTGTCTTCTTTTTTTGTGTCCAGAAAGACCACAAAGAGATCTCAGATCATAAACACGGGAAGCATGAAGCTCGGGTAAGAGTTCACATACACATACAGGGTCTCATCATGATCTTATGTCTGCAGCTCCTTATCTGTACAGCATACTGTTTGTTTTTGTACAAGAGTGGAATAAAAATGTAATAGATCATGTGAGGGTTAAGTCAGGCAGTAGTCAGATCATCTTTCACTCTACTGTTGTGGATTCAAAAGCTTTTTTTTTTTCATCTTGATCAGAGACAATAGCGTCAGTCAGATCAGGTGTTTACTGTTGTTGCTCCAGGTGCGCTTGTCCCTGTGTGCAGCTGGTATTTCCTGTCGGTCTGGTGCATGCCTGTCATTTTATGTGGGTGTGTTATAACCATCCGGTGTTTATGTTACTTTATTAGTCCTTTTAACCTGAGACTGTTTCCTCTGAGTGTCCCAGACTGAAGGAAAACGTGAGGAAAACTGACTTATTGTTGTGGAATTTGATCACTAGATGAAACTCACTGTTTTTGCTTTTCTCAAAATGTTCAAATTGTCACGTAGGATACATTATTGCCACTCTTTGTGACTAACGCTTGTAAACCCAGTTCACCTGGTGATCGATGCAAAAGCAGTAAAGTTAAAGAGTTACCTGAGGACACTTTATAACCCTGACATGAGGCTTTTACAAGCTCTTCAGACCTGAACTGACTTGAACTGTTATCAGCAGTTACAGACTTTGGCTGCCATCTGCTGGACGATGCTTGAAAACACAGTCAGAGACGAGTGCAGTGTGACAGGAAAACAGTACTTATGTTAAAGTTCATGTTAAAGTAGTTCATTGCAAATATAGTTAATGATTAAATCAGTCATTAAAGGTATTTTGATAGCTGATGTTTTTAGCTGACGGGAAGGTTTGGTTTATTGAAAATTACAAGAGATTTTGATCAATTTACAGGTGAGAAACAAACTTGAATTGAAATCTCAGTACAGTCATCCACCAAATGATATTTCAGACTGCCATCAAAACATTCACTGATATTTCATCATCTCAGGTGGATGGATATTTCTGATATGCCTCACACCAGTATCATCCAAATTCCTCCTCAGTGGGAAAGTTTACCCCTCATTTTTCTGCCAGCACACACATCTGTTTTAGGTGCTTCAGATAGTTTAGTGTTTTAGCCTGTTGAGCATTAGGAGCTGGAATGTCAGAACTTCATTTTAACTTATTCACTGTTTTTTGTTCTGTTTCAGCTAACAAAGAAACACGCCGGACCCAGCTCTTTTGTGGAGTTTACTGTTGATAAGGACGTGCAGAAAAGCAAGGTAGAGCTTATAGTTGATAACATAATCAGAATCTACTTTAATGCACTTCTTCATGTTTGTTATGGTTCTTCATTTTCCTGATTTTCTTGCAGGTTGTGTATACATCCAAAGACCCCAAGTGGGAGGAGGGCTTCGTCTTCTTCGTGCACAGCGTCAAAACACAGCAGCTCTGTGTTCAGGTTTGTACTTTTAATTTTCTTCTCACATCTTATCGCAACAAACTCATAATAGATCGCTGTTCCTTTAGGTGACATTGCATATTTTGTGTCCCTGTGTGTCAGGTCAAAGAGCATGAGAAGAAGAGTCAGCTGGGTATTCTCAACATCCCCCTGAGTCGTCTCCTCAACACCTCCAACATGAGTCTGGACCAGCGTTTCCCGCTGGAGCGCTCCGGAGCAAACAGCCAGATCAAGCTGAAAACCACTCTCAGGGTGAGTAAACAATGCAGGAGAAAACACATGTATGAAAACCTTGAACTGCAAACATAGATCAGCATCACACAGTCTGTGTAGAGATACAGGAACTTTGTGTCATTGACTTTATCCACGCTCTGAATCCCCTTTAAGATACTTTGCCTGGAAAAACCTCCACCCAAGATCGTCCTCGAACCTCCTCCACATGTCAGACAACAAGGACTACAGACCAACCAAGGACTCAATGTCCCCGGATCTATTCCTCCCGGTCCTACAGCCTCTCAAGCGTTTCCCTCCAACAGCCAAGCTCCAGCTCCGAACCAGCCGACAGATTTCCTGAACGGCTCTAACGTGGACTATCTAAATCACCGGCGTGGCTCCTTCCTGGCCTCCGAGACCTACAAGTCCCCGTCCTCTGCGACAAACATGCGCCGCTACGACTCCCACAGCCTGCTGTCGGAGAACTCCATCGCCTCTTCACGATTCGATCTCTCGGACGGGGCCTCGTTTCCAGAGTGAGTGCTCGCTCTCAGATTTTAGCAGCTTAACCGCACAGATGTTAGAGCAACTGTGGAAATGAGGACATGCTTTATCTCTACAGAGCCATCAGGAATCATCAGGGTTCATTTGGAGAAATCAACCTTACCATACGATATGCCACCCTGAGGAAAAAACTCATCGTCCTGGTGAACTCCTGCAGGTAAGTCCATTTACAGAGCAGAGATATTAAGATCTTACATCTTGCACTCACTGAATATGCAGCCATTAAGTTAGTTTTGCAATATTAACATGACTTAATGACTTAACTTTTGTTTAATAGCCCATGAAGGTAGAATTAGCTCAGTATGACTTTTCTAAACCCCAGTTTGCGTGCTGTGTGAAATGGTGATAAAAACAGATCTGGGTTGTTTCTTGATGATTTAAAGCCTGTATTTAATTAACGACAGCACAAAGACATCTTATTAAATGCTAAAACTGAAAAGTTTCATAGTGAACAGTATATGCCTACTCTAAATTTGATGTCAACAGCATGTTTCATAAAAACAGGAGAACAAACTCTACAAAAAAAGTGTAATTCTAAGAGAAACAGCTGCAGGAACACCCCTTGAATTATTAGGTAAATTTGCAGCAGGTTAGTAAGATGTCCAGTTATGTTTCTGTAAAAAAATGTTGCAGCTAAATTATTTAAAAGAACTATAAAAGGAGAATACAATGCCAGCAATAATAACCTGTAATGTGTGTTTGCTGTCTGCAGGAACTTATTCCCCTGCAGTGAAAACGGCACAGACTCTTACGTCCGCCTGTATTTGCTCCCCGACCAATCCTGGAGACATCGCAAGAAGACGCATGTCAAGAAGAGGACAGTCAACCCTTCCTTTAATGACAAGTAAGTTTTATCAGACACTTTTCTCTGTTTGTCTGGAGTGTGTTTTTTCTGATGTCCTCTTTTTTTTATCACAGGTTTGAGTTTGATGTGTTACTTGAAGAAGCACAAACCAGAAAGTTGGACGTGTCAGTGAAAAATAACAAGATGTTCACACGGGACAGGAAAGACATCGGCATGGTCGGCAATCTCTCTAGTTGAAGATTCATTTAAATAAAGCAAGACTTTAAATGCTCTCTACTGTTGTGCAGACAACATAGTCTTATTAGTAACAGAGTTTTCTTTTTCCTGTCCTGTCAACAGCTGCTGCTCGAGTTATCGCAGATGGATCTCGTCAAAGGCGTCTCACAGTGGTACGGGCCCAGTTTCCTACCTAAAAACTCCTTTATGTCTTTAAAAGAAATTAAAATGTGTTGATTTTTTTAATGTAGAAAACCACAATTCAAAACAGCTACATGTTTCAGCTTTTTTTGTGATATGAAAAACTAGATTAAATTTTATATTTATAAACCAAGGCTGATGAATAAACAGGTGCAGCTCAAAAAAGTTACATGTCCCAAATTTTTCCGATTATTTTATTCAATGAGTGAAACCTTCATATATTCTAGATTCCTCACACACAAACTGAAATATTTTAGGCTGTTTTTGTTTGAATCTTGAGGATAACGACTTGCAGCTCATGAAAAAGGTGCAGGTGTTCAGAGTTAATAGCTGGTTAGCGCATTTGTCAGGATCGAAAGAACCAACAAGAAGTTTTACTTTTTGAATTGAATTATGGAAAAAAATTAGACTTTTTCGGGATATTCTAATTTTATAAGCTGTCTTACAAAGTTTGTAAGTGATTTGTCAAGTCCACTACAATAAATAACTGACTGTTATTGCTTTACTCACATCTGAATGGTAGAAAAAATCTCTCTTACTTGTTGATAGTGACTGCATAGAAATTATCTACAAGTTTAGATTATGTTGAATAATATCATTTACTCTCATTAATATTTGATTCCTTTTTCCTCTGTAGGTTTGAGCTCACACTGCCAGGGGTGAAGAAACTCAGCTAGTAGGAAGAGCTGTAAAACTTGTGCTGCTGCTCGAACTGCAGTTTCCTGACCTCTGAAGGGCTGAATGTTGACCTGATACATGCTTGAAGTTGCATTTTCTTCCTTCCTATCATCGCAGACCAGAGATGGATTTTTCTGAAATCAACTCTCAGCCCCTTTCTAGATTCACTGTAGAGTATGTCGACAGGCACATATAAAAATATCCCAGATAACACCACTACTTAGTGTGTTTTGTATCATGAATATCTTCCATGGCTTTACAATTATCAGCAAACGCTCAAAGTAAAAATGCAAAAGCTCATAATTGTCTTGAACAAATATAGTTTTAGAAATTATTTTTAACCTTTATTTATCCAATTTATTAAGCTATTGAAAATAAGGAGCAGAGACTATATTCCTCTAAATTCTAAGATTACATTAAAAGGAATTATAATTTATCAGAATATTTCTTGTCTAAAGGGAAACAAGCTTCTACGTGTGTTTTGGATATTCTTTGTGAGAGGTTTGCTTCATGGGAGTTAATGTGAGCTGTACTTATCCTTTTGTATTTTAATGTAAATAGCTCTGTGAATAGTTTTTATTTAATATACTAAAGCAAATTATTCACGTTATAAAAAGCCAAGTAAAACCAGTTAAACACAGGGAACTGTGCAGTGTGTCTTATAGCTACAGATAAAGCTGCAACCAAGCAAGGCATATAAGATCAAGCTCTTCAGTTTAGGGCATCATGACGACACTTAATGTACCATCTGATTAATAATATTAAAAACACTCATCTTCTGTTGCTGCTGAATGTTTATAAGTTTATAATAAAACTATTAAATGCTGATTTAGAAGGAAGCACTGGTTTGGACATTGGTTTTCTTTAAGGGTGTTAAAAAATAATTTTGTCAAGACTGAACAAGATCCTGTCCTCTGCACAGTCGAGTTACGTCTCAACAAGAAAAAACTAAAAAAAAAGACTTGATTGTGAAATGTTTCCTTTATTGTGAATGTTTTTAGCATAAACAAGGCTACTTCTCAGGTGGCACAGTGGTTTAGTGGTTAGCACTGTCGCCTCACAGCAAGAAAGTCCTGAGTTTGAATCCGGCTCAGGGCGTTTGCATGTTCTTCCTGTGTCTGCGTGGGTTTACTCCCGGTACTCTGGTTTCCTACCACATCCCAAAAACATGCCCAAGTGGGGTTAGGTTAATTAGCCACTTTCAAATTGCACGTAGGTGTGAATGTGAGCAAGGATGGTTATTCGTCTCTATATGTCAGCCCTGCGATGAACTGGCGCCCGAAGATGCTGGGATAGGCTCCAGCCCCCTTGCGACCCCTAACGGGAATAAGCGGTAGGAAATGGATGGATGGAAGGCTACTCCTTTAGTTGCTCAGATGTTGCCCTCCCTTTGTTTCAGACATCAAAAATTAAGACATAAAAATGATCAGTCTTGTTGCTGATGGTCTTGTTTGTGCTGAGTTATTGTGAAAAGGCATCATTATGAATTTCTGTGTATTTCAAAAATGTAAAAAAAATTCCCTATAGGAGCTTTAATGTTGTAGTAGCGTAGTTTTTCTCAGAATTCCGTTATTTATTTTATATTATTATATTTCAAAGTCATGATTTTTATTTTTTCCCCATTAACATTATTTCCATTAGTAGTGAATGGGTGCTATTTCAAAACTACCCTAAACCAAAGGATCAGACCATAGACTGTATATACTCTTGTACTGTAGATGTATCTATACTGTATATTCTGTATACAGTCTATGGATTTGATTGTGGATGTGTGGACTAAACCACTAGACGATTAAGCAACTGCGTGTTCTTTTTTTTTTTCAATTAAAATAATACAAAGATAACTTTCAAGTTCTTAACTTTACAACAGAAATTACTTGCCAGAGATGTGGCATCTTTTTTTTTTCTCTAGTGTCAAATAAAAAACGAAATATGATGTAAACAACGGTTGTGTCCCCCCCGCACAACGCAGACTGATGGAACAGTCCATCTCTACCAGGTTTGACCAATTAATTCAAATCGTCTGAACGTTCACTTCAACCGACCGTGACTGTGGTCATGTTATTCTGCGTCTAACGCCGATACGACGTTTATTGTATGACTTGAACAAGAGAAAAGCTTCATAAATACAGTCAAATCTCTCAATTTTAACCGTCTTTTACAGTCTAACAGTGCTACACGTCGTACCGTTGCTAAGCTAACTACTGCGTCCATGGCAACGGCCATAGTAACCGGACAAGAGTTTCGGTTAAAACTAACATAAGTTTATGATAACTTGACAGAAGTACCGACATGAGTTCACCAGAGAAAAGAATAAAAGTTACTGAAAGTGTGACATTTGTAACACCAGACACACCTCAGGTAAGTTTTGGAGACAGCGTAAAAGTTGGAAAATGTGTTTTTCGTGAGACCAGAACTGTTTACTTCCTGCTCCAGGTCAACTCTCGAAAACCTTGGATGGAAACGAAACATCTGTTTTCGCCACTAAGGGAGATGACTGAAGAGACTCAACCAGCTATAAAAAGTGAGTTTAGTTAATAAAATGTTGATTTGATTAAAAAAGAGTTATGACATTGAAAGCACGCTATATAGTAGGAATACCATGAATGTTTTGTCTGTGCTGTAGGGGACAGTGATGGAGCAGACAGTGGGACCACTAATGAAGAAGTCCAGAGCCAGACACTGTTACAGAGAAGAAAGCTGCTGCAGCGATTTGGAACCCCCAAGCGCCGCAACAGCGTCCTCACAAGAGCCAGAAATCAGGCCAAGAGGCAAAAGAATCTCCGTGAAACTCTGGTTCAATTCATATGGTGAGTCACACAATAATTCGTGTTATTTTAGCTAATATTTATCTTTTAAATGAAATAAATGTGCATACAAAATCATTTGAAAAGGGCCTTTTTAAATCACTTTAATTGGGAAAACAGTTACTCTGTATTTGTCAGTAAAATGACACTTGGTTTTCTTATAATTTGTGACTCAAAGCAAGTCTTTTCACTGTTCATTTAGCCAGCCTGGAGAGGATAGTGACTCCCCACCATGCGATTCCTCGGCAGAGGAGAGACGTAAAATGGTAACATGAAATACACACTTAAAACCATGCCATTATACAAACCCTCTTTGTTTGTTTACATGACCAAAGTTGAGACATTGTTCTCTTACATGATCGTTTTAAACTGCATAAGCAAACATTTTCTGTCACCATTGTGTTAGTTTTATTTCTGTAACTGATTGCACCGTCAAGCGATTGAATGCATATTTCTTCCTTTTTCAAGTCTTTAAATACACATGGACAAACATGTGAAATTTTTGCTCTAATTGCATTTTGCGGTGGCCGAGAACTGCCACTGCAGCAAATAAAAAAGAATCCAAAACGGAAGTTACCAATGCAAAAAAAAAGAAACCGAAGCCCGCTGCAAATAAAAAAAAAGAACTTCCGTTGTGGCTTTTATTTTTGAACAGTTTCTTTTTTTACTTGCAACAGTGGCGGTTCTCAGCCACCGTAGAATTTTTTATGTGCAGTGTTGGTAGATTCATGAATGAAATAACTCAATTGAAATTTATTTATTGTAAATGAGGATCTTTCTCTTATTGAGAGGCTGTCAAAATAGACGTTTGAAACGATCAAGTAACCAGCAATCAATCAAAAACGTCACATGGATACATGCCATTGTGTCTGTCCTGTCAGAGATTTAACTACTTCATCCAGCACGGGATAGACCTGGAGAATGTGGCTCCTCTTGAAGACTCTTGGCTGGCAAACATGAGGGATATGATCCCTGACCACCTGACGAGCCTGAGGACAATAATGGAGCCTCTGGAGAAGGAGATCAAAGAGAACTACTTGCACAGTGTCAAGACAGCAATCGGTATGTATTTAATTACTCCTACAAAGCTTATGAGAGATTTTAAGCTCATTTTTGATCAGGATGCATTTGGCCCTTAAAACAAATCACCTGATCAAGGAATGAAAAGTTCTTATTTCTGTTTTATTAACAAAAGCAACTGTAGCAACAGGATAATTCATGCTGATTTGATAACAGTGTTGGCTTGTGTTTGCTTATATGTTTAGTTTTTGAATCAATATGTTTGTGATTGCAGTGAGATATACATTCAGATGTCCAATAGAAAAGGACGATGTCAGTATGGAAGATCGTCCACCCCACAGGCTTGAGTGAGTCTGCAGTATGTGATATGATGTTGCATGTTTATCCTGTGTGTAGCATTAGTTGTCTTTACTTACTTGCTCTGTCCCAAAAATTCTACTGCCATGTCACATAGACTATTGTAACCATTTGTCGTATGTTTTCCTGTATATTATTTTATCTTTTACTGACAGAGTGGAAGAAGTGCCAAAACCTTGGAATGAAGCTTTTGTTTTTGCACGAAAGAGAATGAATTTAAAGCTTCACTCGATCAACCCCACCATGCTAAAGGTGCAGATTCTTTGGCATGTTGATTTCAAGTAAGTATGTCATGGTAGGTTTCACTTGTGTTAAGGTCATCGAAATCTAACTTAACCCTTTAATGCCTTTTGTATCATATTTGATACATACTTTTATGATAATTCTATCAAAACAATATGATCAACAAATTACCATGAAAAACACCTGAATACAGTCTGATAAATGATAAAAATGTCCGCTTGTGGTTTATCAGTTTCCAAAAACATCTAATATATCAAACAAGATATATATATATATGTGTGAAATTTTAAGGACATTTTGATTTTTTTGGTTTTCAGTAGTAAGTAAAATAAACATTTCAGCTCCAAAAAAATTGGAATTTTCTGACCATAATTTGTGGTTTCAGGCATTCAAAGGCTAAATTCAAATGTTACTGAGTAAATTTCAGTCAAAGTTGTTTTTAAGAATATACAGTTTGACAGAAAAATAAATTGACCATTTATTCCAAAAAAGCAAGAAAATGTAAATATTTGATCATCCTTGCTTTTGAAGTTATAAGTACTGTCAAGTATTTAACAAGCATACATTTACACATAAGCAGCATAATATGGAGATGCCATGTGTTTGTTTTTGCAATTGTGATAGGCTTTAATGCAACATTTAAAAATTAGTTATTGAATATCTTTGGCAGCATGATTAGGATTACACAAGAATCACAATAAAGTGTTCACCATTCACAACTTTTTTCACCACTTCCACATCTTGACTTATTCTCCTGCATGTCCTCACAGAGACTTCCGTCTGATAGATGTAGAAGAGTTCCACAGCAGAGAGGAGTCCATGGAGCTCTCTGTGTTTAAGGAGATTGTCCGCAGACATGTAGATAAAGCACGAGGAGTCCTCCTTAATAAGTAAGTACAACTATCAGCTATCACAAACAAGTGTGATAAATGACAAGAAGAATAACGATTTTTCAATTTTTCATAGTTTGATGCGCAGGTGAGCCCATGCTGTGACATTTTGAGTCACAAGATTTACTTTGATTAGGATTTTTCCCCCCTGTTTAAAAAGTACAATGCCAACACAGTGTCTGCATACAGGTGTGCCGCTCACTTTTCAAAAGTTCTTCAAAAGTCCAGCTGAATAAAATAAAAAAGCAAGTTCTTAAAGCACATTTGGTATTTCAAGAGCCCGGGGATTTTGGATCTGTGGCAGAAACTACAACTCAACAGCCAGGAAGTAACAGAAATGTAATCAGCGTGGCACTAATGTGATCAACAATGAATTATGCTTTTTTTATACAAAAAGATAACATAAACCCACCGATTCTAAATATACAGCATTGAATGGTGTTTTGCATCATTTGTTTTAACTTGATAGCTGTGTTTGTTATTTGTGTGCTTGATTTGTATAAAATTGGGGGGAAAGCAAATTAATAAAATTGTTGTTTTTTATTCCAGCTGGGTTCCTCAAGTGCAAAACATTTACTACCAGGGGTTCAGGCGTAAGCTTGTGCCTGCCGGCAACAAAATCAAGTTAGTGTCTTTCTTCAACTGTGCAGCAGCACTGATGACCTCCCATCTGCAGAGCCTTGCAGTAGAGTCAATGACAGAGTTTACAAAGCTAATTTCCCAAGACCCGGTAGGAAGAGTGGAAAATAATGTTCTTCTTTCATCAAGTGTTTTTAAGCTAAATGAACAAAGTGAAGTTGTTCTTTTTTCTGCCTCATGTAGCGGTCAGAGCGTGCCTATGAACACTCTGGCTTTGTGCTGTATCTGATCCTGGAAGACAAGGAGATCAAGCTGGAGCCCGACCTCAAACAGTACGAAGAGGCCCTTCTTAATGTCTACGAGTTAATGCTCAGGTCCATCAGCATGGTGCCCCGTGTGGAAACCCAACTGTACCCTGAGCTGGTAAGAGGAAAAGTGTCTCTTTGAATATCTGTGCTATAAACTAAGGAAGGGACTATTTGCAGTAATGACAAAAACAGTCCCAGTGTGATTAATCTCCCTTACATTAAAATAACCCATTTGTTATAGCCTAGATCCTTAGGTTAAAGTCTGTAATCAGACAGGAGCATCAGTTGTTGTGCCTCAGAAGCTGCAGTTTGTTGTAAACTTTGGCTGTAGTTGTTTTTTTCTTTCCTGCTGTCATGTTTTCTTAATCCTTTGGAGACTAAAAATAAATCACTGCCTTTTATCTTTGCGTTGTATTGTACTGCCATATCCTTTATCACTGAAAAAAATACATCGCAGTTACACAGTTGAGAATGTCAAAGAAAAAAAATGGAGTCATTAATTGATTTTCCTTTTTCAAATGTGCCAGCAGAATAACATTTGACACTGCGATGTCTCTATCAGAGTTGAAAAAGGCGAAAACACAAGGAATTCAATAAATGTATCAGAAAATAACTCAGGGTCGGGTCATTATCAAAGAAGCACATCTCATGCATTTTCCCTTTTTTCCTCCAGATATGCAGTTCGATATGTTCTTGGATTTACATTCTGAATTCTTCATGTCTTCCAGCCAGTCTCCCAGCTTGGCAGCACTTTGAGGCCTATTATCCTGCCAGAGATCCTCCAGCCTCAGCAGGAAGAGGTACACAGAGTGTTCTGGGCTGAAAGTGTGAAGCCCAAACAGTACATTCATGAGTATGATAAATACGCCGCACTAGTGTCTGGGCAGGCAGAGGAGGACATAGAGCACTTCCTCAGCGAGCAGCATTCCTTCGAGGAAATCATGAAAGAGGTGATTCGTTACCAGGAGCTCGCTGACCAGATCGAGTCCACTTCATGCAAGGTACTTCAACAACAAATAGAAACTCAGCAGGAATACATATGCTATACATATATATTCATTGTTTATTTTCAAGGCATGAACCACAAGATATAAAAGTATTACATATTTCCAATAATTTGGTCTTTAGGTGGTACGACTTGGCATATTTGAGGTCCAGTCCCACAAACTTCTTCACTCTTTGGTCAAGCGTGCTCAGGGCCTACAGCAAAAACTGATTTCACGGATGCTACAGGACCATCAGGAACTCAACAAAAAGTCAGCAGGTTTATCTTCTCCTTTTTTTTTCCCATCTCCATGTATTCATATTTATAGATTTCTAGACTTATTGCACTGATCAAATGGAATGTAAAGCGGTAACCTTTGGGTTCCAGGCTCACTCTTACAAGAAGAAAAGAAATAATGTTATTAATCCTCGAATGGAAAAAAAATAAGCTTTCGTAAGCTGCTTTATTGGTCTTTATCCAATACAGGTAGTGGTGCTTCTAAGCCCCAGGCTGTGCCATAATAACATTGTAAGTCTGTGAAAACCTTTGTACTTCCCATTGATTTAATGCCCTTCCTCTCACAGGCTCTGTAATGAATTTGAGATGATTGCAGAGAAAGCTCTGAGTACACCACCTGACACGCAGAAACTGATGGAGCTTAAGGTAACTGCCCCAAATTGTTGTCACACAGTGTAGTTTGAGGATGAGCAGCGAGATTTAAGAGTCATGACGGACATACTTATAGAGCGAAAGATGGTATTTGTTGTTCTTGGAGGCTCTGGTTGCTTTGTAATTGGCCCTCAGGCTTCTCTTCATCCCAGACTGCAGAAAAACGGCTGTTCATATATTTTAGTGCACCTTATTGGTTCCCTAGTTTTATAGTCTGTCTTATAGCTACTCAGGAAAAATGCACAAATGTATGAGGTCGAGTAAATGCCAACGACTGAACCAGCCTTCATATAAAAATGCAACCTGATGTTAAAAGCCTTCAAGGTGGTCAGACAGCTTTATTTTGTTAGAGCTAACTGCATACCAAGAAAGACTCCTTTTGCCTTGTGCATAAAATACTGCTCTGCTTTAAACCCATCCAGGCCTTTATGGATACAGTGGAGACAACAGAGATGCCTCGGTTGAAGCAAAGACTGGCAGACTCCAACTCACAACTGTGTTTCCTGATAGACTTTGTCACCCTCTCACCATTGAACATGCAGCTTAACTCTGAGACCAACCAGTGGCTTAAGCGTATGCCATCCGTCTTTGCAGAAAACCAAAAGATCATTACTGAAAAGACGGAGGACTATCAGAGCGGGCTTAAGGTCTGTGTTTCTACTCTACCAGTCAATAAAGCATTGATCAGTTGTCTCGAATGTGGATGTTCTTGCATCACAACCATAAGAAACCACAAAGTTAATGTGAATTTGAAAAAAAAATATCTGTGTGTACATTTCAGCTGTGCCGTGATATCTTTGTGGAGGAACTGGAGAGGTACAACACACAGGTGGAGGAATTTACTACCTTCGGTGAGGTGGCAGATCTCAGCAAGTATCTGAAGCAATCCCAGAGCCTTCATGCTAAACTAGAGGCAGCCATGGAAAAGGTATGTAAGAACTGATATCACTGCAGTTAGTTTTTAAAAAAGCATTATAATAGACCTCATTTTGGGGGTGCGCAGATGGCCGAGCGGGTTAGCGCCCCATGTATGGGGACCATGATCCCCGCAGGGGTCGCAGGTTGGAGTCCGGCCCTGACCATGTGCTGCATGTCTTCCCCCCTCTCTTTCTCTATCTCCCCACTTTTCACTCTATCCTATCAATAAAAGGCAAAATCGCCCCAAAAAACTCAAAAAATATATAACAATGCTGAGCTGACACAGCAAGTTTATATGTTGGTATAAGTGTAATGTCAGCTTTTTTATGTTCTTGTGGCATACTTCAGGTACTGTTTTGACTGGAAGTTGCAGATTTATTATAGAGCAAATTGACAGTTTAATTTCCTGTGTATAAAAACTGCCTCAAGAGGACAGCATTGTGTTATAAGAGCTTAACAAAGGTGTTAATCATGGATTGGTTCTCATTTATTTGTATGATTGTATCTTTTCATCTTTTTTTATCTTCTTCCTTTGCTTCTTTTAAACCCTCACTGCCACCATGGACGGGAAGATCAATGAGTTCAACATGGAGGAAGAAGCCTACGGCTGGCCCGTTTCTCAGTACCCACAGCGGAAGATGATCCATGACAAGCTCACACCGTTCCTACGCTTGTATGAGACCGCCACTGACTTCCTCAAGCAGCACGAGCAGTGGCTCCATGGACCGCTGTCAAGTGTCAACCCAGACAAGGTACCAGGACCCCCTGTTGTTACTTTGAACATACTGCAAAGACACTTTTTATTTTCTAGACTTATTTGTCAGGGATAACACTGCCACCTTACTCACTCTGGAGGGATAAAGAAATAAAATGTGATTGGATCAGTGATCTACATATTCATATGGCTTGTACAGAAAATGAAATGCTACCTATTTCGTTCTGCTGGAGTGACTGCCTCCCTTTTCATGCCGTTGTTTATTCCTCCATACTCTTTAAACTAATCCCCCATAGCTCAATCATTACAGGTGTTTTCACTTACTGGATTGATTGGACATAGTTTCCTTAGAGCATTGTTGTCAATTGGTTGTGGGGCTTCGATGAGAATACTCTGTTCAACCTCTCCTCATCTGCAAACCAGCTCATTTCCTGCCATCCCTCTAAACCACTCAGGCAACATGATCAAACTAGAATACTAAAAAAGTTGTCAACTGCAATGAAATGTTTTAACAACTGAGTGTGAATGTAGAAATAGGCATTTACTCACTTCTATATTCCTCTCACAAAGCTTCTTCAGTTGTTCAAGGGGCAAAATTGTCTGTTATGCCATCTTTACAGTTTCTGGGCTGTTTTATTTGCTTAGTTCAGTCTTCATCTGTAGTATTTCTCCCTTTTTCTGTCACAAAACCTAACTCACACAGGTAGAGGGAGATGCTGGGAACTTCTGGCGCACTCTGTACAAGCTGGAAAAGGGCTTCAGTGATGTACCCATGGCTCTGAACATTGCCACCACTATGAAGGCTAAGGTGGAAGAGTTCAAGGAGCATATCCCAATAATTCAGGTAAGAATTCAACACAATGATTTAATTTATCTGGGTCGATTTATCCTGATAATGCTCCCTAAATCTCACTTCATATGACACTGTCCAAGGTACTGTGCAATCCTGGTTTGCGTGAACGCCACTGGGACGCTATGTCAGAGGTGGCTGGCGTGTCCCTGCAGCCAGTTGGTGATCTTGTCTGTGTGGATAATTTCTTATCCATGAGCCTGGAGCAGCACCTAAGCAGCTTTGAGGGCATCAGCGAGGCAGCCGGCAAGGAATACTCCCTGGAAAAGGCCATGGAGAAGATGGCAAGTGAGTGGGGTGACATGGAGTTCTTCCTCCTGGCGTACAGAGAGACAGGCACCTCGATCCTGTCGTCGATGGATGAAGTGCAGATGCTGTTGGATGATCATATCGTGAAGACGCAAACCATGAAAGGCTCACCTTTTATCAAGCCTTTTGAGGTGGAAATTAGGTAAGAGAAAGCGTGCAATTGGTTTGTCTTACCAATAACAGGCGGGATTGTTTATTTTTTCAAGTTAAACCAGGATGATTTGACCATCATTTACAGGCCTCATGCTATGATATAAAATTAATGTTATTTTTCAGAGTCAGAGTAACAACAGTCGTGAAATTTGTGAAAACTATAGTTTTATTTTGGCGCACACACACGCTCTCTCTCTCTCTCTTACACACACAAAACCACTCACAATAATACAGTGTTATATTTTTTTCCTCTGAGTTTTGAAAATACCAATGATGATCCCATCCTCTGTAATTTAAAAGATTATGCAGCACTTTGTTGAAGCCGTGCAGTGTTCAAAATAGGGACTCTCTGCAAATATATCGTGCCAGATTGGGTAGATTTTCACAGCTGCTGTATGTAAAGATCTGATGAGCTTTACGAAATGTCTCATTTAACATTTTAACTCCATCATCCAACATTTTAGGGGCAGAGATGATGATACTACACCGAGCGTAAAGGAACCAGTTTGTTATTTGATTACAAGAACTAGAGCAAAAAATTCATGACCAAACCTCCCTAGCTTTTTGGCATTTATTGCTGTATTTCAAATGACATCTTATTGGACCCCTATCGCTACTGACAAATCTTCTCTTGCAGGGAATGGGAGGGCAAGTTGCTTCTTCTTCAGGAGATCCTGGATGAATGGTTGAAGGTGCAGTCCACATGGCTTTACCTGGAGCCTATATTCAGCTCCCCGGATATCATGAGTCAGATGCCTGAGGAGGGACGTCGTTTTACTACTGTTGACAAAACCTGGAGGGACATTATGAAGCAAGTTAGCAAGGTATGTTTTTTTTTTTTATATGTGTTAGTTTTGTTAGTGTAAGAAGACAGTCCTAAAAAAATATTTGTGGTGGAGCATATTGGTTTTATAGTTTTATGATCTGAAGACTTGACATAAAAGTCGATGTCAACAACTGAGAAAATGCATAAATAGAAAAGAGAGAAGTGAAAAAGAGGTACAGGTGCAAAAGTTTTCTCCTGATTTGTATCTCTAAAGTGTCAGAATGAGCTAAATGCCAAACGCTGAATAGAACCAGTTTCCATCTCTGACTCAGGATCAATCCTTTCAAAAGTAACAGATTGGATAGTCGGGGGCACACATTGAGATACTTTCACCAAATCAACAGTGACAGCCAGTTAAATTTTGAGTCAAGCGGGAATCTTTTCGCACCAACTGTCTAATAGCTGTGTGGATATAGATCCATGTACTGCAGGTTTTCTGAAGAATTTGAATCATTTTTTACTCTAACCTGAAATGATAATGATTCATGAAATTACCTCAAGCTTTTCAGTGATGATTTGAAAGAGCTGATATTTGGAGAAAGGGGCCGCAAGCTTGATCAAAAGTCAAAAGGTCAGCAGAAAGCTGTAAGGTTGCAGTGAAAAGGTCAAAAATCTGGTATGAAAATGCTGCTCAAGTAAACAAAATCCAACACATTACTTAGACCTGACTGGGTGGAAAAAGACGGTTAGGCTGAAATGCAGATGGTTGAAGTAACAGAACTACTCAGAAGCAGAAAGAAGGATATTGTCTCAGAGGGTAAAGAAAGTTTGGGGAGGAGGGAATTGGCTGGAAAAGGACAGAGAGCAAGACAGAAACAGAAGAACGAGGATGAAAAGGGAGCGTTTCAGCATCCTCAAAGAGTATCCAAAGGGTAATTGGCGTCCTCAGTAGACCTGAAATGAGACACATCAATTGCAGCGAGTGTCCTCCAGAAAGCCTAGCCTGACTGCACCATCAAATAGAAATTATGGATTTTGTCTGGAAGGGGCAGGGCCATACTGAGCCACAAAGAAAATGAGGTCACCGAGGGACAGGGAGTCTATACACACAGATGTGAACGTGGAGTGTCCAGTCCTTGGTGGGTTGTGTAGGAAAAGTGTCATGGAGACACTTTGGTACGAATGTAGATGCTGAGCTTGTCACACCTGTATCCACTTAAGGTTAAAAAGGAGGTAAGGGACGAGAACCCATCTTCTTCTGCTTCTAATGAGTTAAATTCACTTAATTAAAATGATTTTGGATGGAAATAAAGGTTGACATTTGAGATGTCCCCTGTCGAACATAGTCAAGTCAAGTCACAGTTAAGTTCATATTGATTTAAATCTAAATAATAAGTCTCGGCCTTATTAGGTCTAAGGTCTTTTTTGCGAGAAACTTTCCTAATGTGCATGTTACTGCTGAGTATCGATGTTTTAATATACTAGCGAGCTTCCTCACAGCTGCTTAGTTACCTTAATAGGCTCAGGCAGTCTGAATGGATTTCTTAACCGTTACCCACTGTGTGAATTTAATCAGGAAGTAATTACACTGTTTGGGGCTGATGTTTTCTTCCTTAGCAAGGTAATTATGTTATTTCAGGGCACTGAACAAACATTTTGCCAAATGAAAAGGCACGTTTCCTCTTTAGTTTGGGCGGCTGACAGTTTTAGAGCACTGATCAGGTGTGCGGGTGAAATACTTTAAAAGCTTTTAACCTTTTATCAAGTGTGTCATTTTAATGCTAGTATTTAAAGTACCTGCCAAAACACTTATCCCAGCTTTTATCCACATAGTTATGTCATTGTAAATACTATTTGACCACCAAGAGGATCTTAGACAAACTGTTGTGTACAAGAGGGACTACATAATTGCCAACCATATTCTAGAGTTTGTGACAGGTGCTCGTGTGCTTTGTTTTACAGCATTTTAAAGCTGAAATCATAGCTTTGTCTGACAAGTGATTTAGATTATCATTGAATAACCCAAGAGACAAAGCTAGCCAACTTTTTGAATGTTGAGGTAAAGACAGGAGTAAAACAGACAAGTAGGGCCGGGCGATAAACCGAAAATTTACCAATACCCAAATTTACGACAGAAATCTGTGTCATTTTGCCCATGTCAGCATATTCAGTGTCAAAAAAATTAATAAACAAAAGTTGATTTTGGATTTGTGTAGGTAGGCTATGGTCTTATGTCCCTTTAAGACGCTGTCCTACGTCAGAGACGTGACTCCATCGCATCCAGTCCGTACCAAAGAGGGAAAGACAGGTGAGGAGATGGAGGACTGTTTAAAACTTGGAGCGGCTGGAACGGTGGCTGAAGTAGACGAAGTTAATGGGGAGGGGGTGAGCAGCTTGTGGAGTAGTTATCGTCCATTTATTGGTATCAAGGTGAATTGCTCAATATACCGTTATATTGATTGAAGGCCATATTGCCCAGCCCTACGGACAAGTATTACCTGCTTAAATTAAAAGGAGTTGGTCAGATAGCTCTACAATTTGCCTTTAGATACAGTGCTCCATGGAGCAATATTAACATTTGGTGAGAAATCTGGTTTCCTATCATTCTCCTCACTTTAAAGTTTGAAAAGTTCACAAAAAAAGCAGAGATTAATTTATCTTCATTCATCTGCCATTAACCATTCAGTATAAGAAGGTCCCACGAGACAAAATTTCAGAATCCCAGCACACCACTGAGTTTCTCCCCCTTAGCAGGTTTCCAGCTCTGTCTTTGCGCTGAAGGATAAGCTCCACATGACAGTAGTAGTAGTTGTAGTAGTAGAGGCAGCAGACACATTGTCACCTTCTGGTCGTGAAGCCATTTAGCCAGCTTCATTGACAGTCCATCTCGGTGCAGAAAGCATCGGAGCAGCCAAAACGCTTGAGTCATGCTGCCCTGCTTCACACTGTCTCCAGTTTCTATCACTCATTGTTATCTCTGCTTCCACTGCTGTCAAAACTGCAGTCAAAATTGAGATCTGATTTGAAGAGCTCTCAGCCTGCCACGTTCTGATTTCAACATGTCAGTGTGCTGTTTCAAAAACTTGCTCGATTGGAGTGAAGGATGTATTTGAATACTGATGATTTCGGTATAACTCATTTTAATCAACTATTAAATGTGTTAAATGTAGTTATCACTGGGTGTCAGCCATTAGACCCCACCACAGCTTTTATCTGTTTATTTTAGAGACAAATTTGATCATTTAGGCATCTTTAATTTAGATTTTCTCGATAATCAGTGAAAGAAATGTCCTTTACTGGCATTTAAGAGTGTGATTAACCGATTTTCTTCTATTACAATTAATTCCTTCAAATTTAAGCTAATGGTAACATCACTCCCAATGCCATGTTTATATACTGTAAGAAAGGATTCCCCCTCAAAGGCTCATACTGCCACAACATCAAAATACTACATAACAACATATCTCTTCATCTTGTCCATAGTGTTGGTCAGTAGTGCATGAAACTCCATACGACCACAGAGTATTGTCAAGTGACAGTACAGCTCTCCTATCAACACATCACATGATCTTCTTTTCACAGGGTGTCGTCACCAGATCAACCACTTGGAGGTGCTCTAGATCCACTGTTTTTCAGCTCTCTGCAGCCCCCACATCCTCACTTAATTTTCCCCCACAATTTGCCACATGTTTTAATGTGTAGTTTGTCTACTACTGCATGCACAACTGCAGATAGAAACAGATCCAAATCAGTGTAAAAGTCTTTTGCTTCATAAGCCTGCTTTCTTTCAACTTGGCAACACCCGATACCTTCAGTCTTTATTTATAAGCAGAAGGAGACATCAAGCATCTGAGCTTGGTGTGATTCTTGTTCTTTGCAGTTAGGCTTTAGCATGCATCGAGTGGTTAAACGATTTAAGTATGTGGATAAGAGCCTAATTAATATTACATAAACACTCAGTCAGGATGGATAGACAGGATGTGCAGTAAAGCATACTTTTCTTATCTTGCTTGTCTTGTGTGAACCAGATTGGAAGAATAGGACAATTCTCTTACTAGGTTGAAGTTT
This sequence comes from Xyrichtys novacula, assembly GCA_962446985.1. NCBI lineage: Eukaryota > Metazoa > Chordata > Actinopteri > Labriformes > Labridae > Xyrichtys > Xyrichtys novacula. Next base: position 6,627,164 of record OY660881.1, on the reverse strand, counting down.
TCACCACATCGACGATACAGACCTGCAAAATTAGCTTTGGATAGCTCATGTCCTCTATGGGAGCCATCTGCGAGGTGCATAAAAAACACATTGTGGCACATAATACATGCATTAGAATATTGTTATCCTCACAATTTGCTAATGAAAAGCTTCCTGCTGGCAGCCTGAATATAAAAAGACCTCCTCTTTATTGTGGTGTCCTCTAAAAAAGGCCAAATTTTCCAGTCTGATGAAATCTCTGAAAAAAGCCCAGAACAGTTGGTCAATCTGACACTGTTAGCTGGTGTGATTGCTCTGCCCATTGAGACAAGGTCCAAACGTCATTATTCGAATCAGCCTTCAGTGTGAGAGTCACTTACTGAAGTGAAGTTTTATCTCATTATAAATGCCTCATAAAACGATCTAAATGTATAAATGTATTTTTTTTTTTCATTCATTTGTATGCGATCATTTATAACATTACACAGCGTGCCCAGATTGGGTAAAGGTCATTGAGATATGAGCCCAAAGCCCCTGCTTCCAACTCTGGCATTTTACAAATCAGTCGCAAATCATGAGAGATCAGAAATAGACATCATGGTTTTAATGAAATAACAGTATAACTTAGCGGCTGTGCTCTGTTACTGGTCTGTGAGCTTTTCCTGCATTGTAAGTAGAATAGGAAACATGCCTTCTTTTCCACCTCTTAGGAGATGAGAAACCAAAAGACTGCAACAGTTGGTTCTGACGTGTCTGACTGGTATAGCTAAGGCGTGCGCAGAAGTGACAAAAACTGTGCTTAAAAAGAATATTGGTGTGTATTTAGATCTAATGTCTCACCCACGATTCATCTGTTAACATAAAGGGCTATACTGTTTTTGTTTTTCTTTACAGCAATACATCCACGCAATATATACAGTTTGTAGCTTATATCTTAAAAACATTTCACTTTTATGTTGCTAAGAGATGTTTAATCTACACATTACAAATTATTAAGCAAGTGGTCGCAGATGAGACACCCCTCAGCTCACCCCTCCTAGTCCAGAAGCTCCTGTGATGCAGGATAAGTTTGATCCTCCATTTATGAAGTTTTTACCATCCAGAAATATAATCAGGAGGAATTGTTTTACACAACAACAACAACAACATCCATTCTGTGACATTTTCTACCACCACCCACTCAATACAAATACGGATCTTACTGGTATTTCTGTGTCGATAAAAAGGGCTTATTCTAACCTGCCAAAAATAAGAATATTTTTTATTAACTAGCTTGAACATGCTGATGTGTATTATATTCTAGGGCTGGGCGATAAACCGAAAATTTACTGTTACCCAAATTTACGACAATAACCAACGTCCTTTTGCCAATGTCAATATATTCGGTGTCAAAAATTGAATAAATAAAAGTTGGTTTTGGATGTGTGTAGGTAGGCTATGGTCTCATGTCCCTTTAAAATGCTGTCCTACATTGGAGACGTGACTCCACCCCATCCAGTCCATAACAAAGAGGGAAAGACAGGTAAGGAGATGGAGGACGGTTCAAAAGTTGTAGCAGCGGCTGAAGTAGATGAAGGTCATGTGGGAGGGGGTGAGCAGATAGTGGAGTAGTTATTGTCAATTTATTGTTATCGAGGTGAACTGCTCAATATATCCTGATATTGATTTGAGGCCATATCATCCAGCCCTATCATATTCCACTTGTACCAAGTCTGTTCTGCTAAATGCCAAGAAATTCTCAACACTTCTCCTTTAAGAAATCTATGATATCCAGTGGTAAGAAGCAAAAACAGGTTCAAAGACAGAGGCACAAAAACACCATTATCCTACAGTTTATAATTTCAGTGTTTCAAAATGCTCGAAGTAGTTTTGTCTTGCTTGTAAGTCTTGTTTAGTCCAGAGGAGTTTTTTTACGCAGGCTGAAATAGGCTGTAAATAAGAGTTTATGGGTAGAAAGAATGATAAAAACCTGTGTTGACACCAAACAAGGATATTTTTGTTTGTTAGTTTTAGACACCTAACTTTTTATTTCCATTGGGAGTACTTTGCAAGAAACGGCTGAGTCACCATGTTCTTATTCTACTCCAGGCTTACCACTTTTGCTCTACACAATCCCTGCATTTCACTTCTCTTTGCATTTCATTTCACTCCAGTCAGAGGCTGATATCAGGCCGGACTGTGCACCTCATTTCAGAAATGCCAACATTTTCACATGAGCAAAAATCAAGCATTCACTGTCCAACCTTGAAGATTAGAAAGACCTGCCTTCCTGAGGCTGACAGTTGCAGGGATATTCAATTAGACTGGAATGGGATGGTATCAGAGCTGGAATGTATCATATGTGTGGGACAGGCCTTGGTGAGAATCTATTTTACAGTCCCAGTGTAGATTTCTTTAAGGATGCTGTATGACAATTTGTCATTTCTGTAGAACAGGGTGGATGTTGCAAAAGGCAGATAGTGAAACCTTGTAGTGTTACCCTACAGGCTCATGGCTAGGAATAAAAGAAAGGCAGGCTTTAATTTGAACTCATGCAACACATGCAGGCTACTTTGCAGAGTGTTTTGTTGGTGGCTGAGGAGTGAATGTGTTAAATTTGCCCCTGTCAGGTTGATAAAGTGGCCTTGAGTGGTCCTTGAAAATGCTTTAAAGAGAACAACCCAAAGAGGCAGAGGAAGGAGATGGTTTATTAGCGACTATGTGGAAGTCTAGGAAACCTCTGCTGAGGGTCAATGGAAAGCAGATACCTCCAGCATAAAATGAGCTAAAACTAACATAAACAGAGGTAAAACATGGAGCCTGTTTGGGAGTCAATTATAATAATTAGTAGGGGTGTCCTGATATGATATTGATATTGGATATCGGTCCGATATCAGCAAAAAAAAATCGAATATCGAATTATATCAGCTTGCATCTAAAATCTCCAATATTAGCATTCCGATACAAGCAGTCCATTCCAGACTCCACTCCAGCACCTCTAGGGCCTTGATCCAGCAAGCTGAGCCCACAAAATCACAACAACAGTGTGTACTAAGGTACTTTCAAAGTAGCAAGGAGTAAGAGTGATGTCGGCCTTGTGGCAGTATTTTTCGTTAAAGTCTGAGAAAGACACTGAAGCTGAGTGAAAAACTTTGTGCTAATATCAGACCAATATTGGTATCGGTCAATATTGAAGGCCACAATATTGTTTCGGAAGTCAAAAAGTTGTATTGGGACACCCCTATTAATTAGACAACAAAGCTCTCTCACTAATAGCATAACGTGCAATTTATTTAAAGTGAATATATTTAACTCTGTGTTATATACTTTCTCTGTGCGTGTTAGGACAGGCATGTGCTGTCAGTGGTGGCCATCGACAAGATGCTAAACCGGCTGAAAAAGTCCAACGAACTCCTGGAGCTGATCCTCAAAGGTCTCAATAACTACCTGGAGAAGAAGCGCCTCTACTTCCCTCGGTTTTTCTTTCTGTCCAATGAGGAGCTGCTGGAAATCCTCTCAGAGACCAAAGACCCCACAAGGTAAAGTTCAAGTAACAAGTTGACAGATGGTAATTTTTTGGGACAATGGTTGATGAAAATGTGAAAAGTATGATTGCCAAACTAATGAATGTTTACAGTTTGATGTTATGGATGTCAGTAAAAGCGGAAAAGTCTACTCTCCATGTCACCACTAGGTTGTGTTTACCAGTCCAGTTTCAGCATTACATGTGAGCAGACACTGTTCTTTAATTTGGAACAAATGTATACAGCTCTACTTTCGTGGTACAGCTTACTAGCACTCCAGTAACACTTCTTCTTCACTTCACTGACCTTGAAAGGCTTCCTGATTTTACCAAGTCTATGACTAACACAAGAAAGATGCTGTTGATGCATCCTCACCCGGTAATAAACCTGGTTCGAAATTGACTGCTGCACTGCACTCTTCAACTCTCACACTTTCTGGGGTCGTAGAGCTGCTTTAGCAGGGAAATCAGTCTTGTAACATTTGTGCACCGTCTTGAAAATACCAGTCCAAATTGCCTCTCTTCACCTCTTCCCCTCCACACATCAGAAGGTAAGATAGAAGGGCTTTGAATTTGAGCAAACAAAAAATAGTCCTCCTCCCGTTTCAGGATCATGCTATGTCATATGCTTGACAATATGCCTTGAGTGCTGCCAGTAGATAAACGGTGATGCATTCATGCTAGTTAGATTTTTCTGTGATAGTGAAGTGAACCAGACAGGATGTTATTTCAAAAGCGCAGACAGGGAAACATTAACACATGTAAAGATATATTGATTGATTGACTGAACTGGAGTAGTATAAATAAACTGCTTTCTGTAGATATGCAGCTTAGAGTGTGGTGAAACCAAAAGTCATTTCCCATCTATCAACAGAGGTTTAGCATGTGGAAGGAGCCAATCAATTTGTAAGAGTTTCTCCCCTCAGAGACACAAATGTTTAGCTAACAAACACGCTCAGCCGCTCTCTGAAGGAAGTTCCCCAGAAATCAAGTCCTGTGTGATAACCAACACTTGTTTTATTTCACCCAGGGCTTCTGTTTCATAATGAATGTGCTTTCAGACAAAAGACGCTCCCGCCTCTCTCTGTTATCTCGCCATTTCTATTTTTCTTTCCACTCTCACCCTTGTATCCCTCCACTCTCTCTTTAACTTTTGGGAATTGTCATCACATCAGTGCAGATGCACACAATCATGAGCCCTTCTGTAAAGAAGGGATTTCTGCTTTAGTGGGGGTGTCTGGAGCCCTGAGGCTGGTGTAATACCCTCCTCTGGAGAGTGTTATTTTGATTTTTGGAGAATATGAGCCTCTGCTCCCTAAATGCAGTGCTCGGCTGACAAAGGGGCTTACTTTTATTTCAGGTATATAGAGAAAGCAAGGTACCCAATTTTGTACAGTTTCATTGCTTTGGATGGAAGCACTTGTTCCTATTTCCCTTTCTCCCTGAGTGCTTTGCTGCACAGAAATGCAATATGCTTAAGGTGGGCCTCCAAAGTGCAGCAACAGTCACACAGACCTTTGAAGTGGATGGAGATGAAAGAAAAGGCTTTGTTTATTGTGTGAGCAGAAAACAGAGTTTCTAAGTTGCTTTTAGATTACCTTCAAGAATGGGTTTCACAACAGCAGGAGAGTCAGAGAGCGCCGGCGTAAGATGTTGCCTCAGCCAGAATGTCATCACCCGTCAGTTTTGAGTTGGAGCCACTTTTGAGGCAGCATCTGACAGTCATCTGAGAAATTGAGAAATAACAAAGACATCATAACCCAACTCAACAGTGAAACATTTTACCACAAATGTATCTTTCATTTGTAAACCATTGTTTTGTAACATGTGATGCTGAAATAACAGAGGCTATTCAATCTGAGCAGTGCTGCCTTAGTTAACTCATCAATCCTTCTTTAGTTTGACCCCCTGGTTGGTAAAAAAGAAGAAGAAGCTCCTGGTGCTCAGGTGCAGATACTCAAGAGCACTCACTCTTGCTTTATAGTGGAACTTGATCCAAGGATGATGATCCTGACATCTGTAGCAAGGAGTGAAGTAGCTCTGGATAGTTCTCCCTCTCATGCTTCACATCAACAGGCCTGCTTTTTCAAAATCACACAAAGATAGGGAACAGGAGTTCATATGCTGACAAATAAACTGACTATAGCAGTTATGCAAATCATGAGATACGATTAAATATATGAAAAAACAAAAAGATGATGAATCAGTAATGATGTTAGAATCAGTAACGTGAGAACCCTTTTGGTATTTGGTTGAGTTAATGTTGTTAGTGTTAGGTTTATGTTCATGTCTTTCACTGTTTTCTGGGTAAATTCTGGGAAAGAGTCATAAACATCCAGTCCATATAAAACTAGATTTTTCTTAACGCAACTTTAGGGACAAGAATCAGGAATAACCAGATTCAGCTCCTCACTTGGAGGCATTCTGAACCACTTTTGTTGAGAAGTGTGGGTCAAGTTTTGACTCTCATCATAAAATGTTACAACTGCATGTCAACATCGCAACCAGGGGGGAGAAAAATTTATATTATGTGTAATTAGTTTCTAAAGTTTGTCCACAGCTCTATAAGGATTGCTGGAGGAGGCGGGATTTATGACCTATACTGCAGCCCATCACTAGAGGGTGCTGTTCTCGGAGTGGCTTCACCCAGCTCGGAGGCAGACGGCGTCCATTCTATATACAGTCTATGACTATTACTATTTTTAGTATTGGTGGAAGCAGTATTTTTGCATGATGAGTAACTGAGTCCTTTTGCATCTATGTTCCTATAACAGAATGTCATTGATCACCTATCGATATGAAGCTTTTTCCGACCCATGCGACAAGCGACAATTTAATGTTGATTTAATTATTCAACACTTAAAGCCATAATTTCATTAAGAAAAGTGCTTTCAATAAACTTAAATCCTCTCACAGTACTGCAGTAACAAAGTTGTTTACTTTATGTTGGTGTTAATGGAGTTGTAATCACACATGTGTGCATGAGCAGACCCCAGGGGGAATGGTTGCTACCTTAATAGTAGCTAATGGGGATCTAAATAAATAAATAGACGAAAAGGAAGAGAGATAAAGAGAGTGAGCCAGTGATAAATAGCTCATCCTACAAATGAGAAAGCGATTAGCTCGCTTTGGCTGAGCGCATAAAGAAATACTTTTCTTGCAAGTGTTGGCACAACTACAAATATCACTTTTCTAATTTGTGTACAGTAAAATCAGATATAGTTGTTTGTGTGTGCGTGTGTGTTTGATTTTGTTTTCCAAACTTTGTAAAGAGTCTGGCTTGTTTTTCCCCCCTGCTTTGAATCTTTTTTTTTAACTAAGCCAACACACTGGCTTCAGTTCTGAATTCAACACAAAGTCTTAAGAGAGGCATCGATCCCTTGTCTCACACTCAGCAGGAATGTGAAGAGATAATTTCCCAAAATCGAACTACTCCTCCAAAGTTTACAACCAGTTTGACCCTGATTTAAGCTTACTGAGTAAGCTGGGTGCTAAAGGAGAAAAATATAAAAGGACCAATACAGCAAAGTCTCTCTTTGTTTGGATCTAAAAGATCAGTTTTGCTGTAGAAACCAGACGGTCTGTACAGTAAAAGAGCTCTAATGTCCTCGCCTTATTCTCCTGTAGGGTGCAGCCCCATCTGAAGAAGTGCTTTGAAGGCATTGCCAGTGTGGTGTTCACCGATGTGCTAGACATCACCCATATGAAGAGCAGTGAGGGGGAGGTGGTGCAGCTGCTGGATATCATTTCTACCTCCAAAGCCAGGGGTCAGGTGGAGAAGTGGCTTCTGGAACTCGAGAATGGCATGATTGCCTCCCTGCACAAGGTGTTGTGTGTATCATATTTGCCTTATTTCAAGATTAATATAGACTCCCAAACAGCTGAAAGTGTTACCTTTTTTATTTTCACTGAAATGTTTGATGAGAAGATTGAGCCTGCACATGCAGGGCCTCTCAAATCTCTAATGATGTAAAACCATGTGAATAAAGCTTTTGTCTCTCTTGTTGTCCTCTGTAGGTGATTGGGGAGGCATTAGAGGCGTACCCTAAAGAGCTGAGAATCGACTGGGTGCGTGCTTGGCCAGGCCAGACTGTGCTGTGCGTCTCACAGGTGTACTGGACAAAAGACATCCACAAAGCCATTAATTCAGGACAGAAGGTGAGCAATTTTTGGGTTTCAGTTTGGACCACTGTTGTCCAAAAAAATATTAGTTATTTGCATGTAGTAGTGTTCTTAAAGTGTGAGGAGGGAGCACTTTAAGAACATGACAAGCTCAGGCAGAGACATCCAGCAAAGACCCAGGGTACAGAACAGAGCAGGCATCAGTGACAGTGCATATGACACTGACAAAATCGGACTCAGCTGGGGTGGAGGTGGGTCGTAAAGCGTTTCACGGATGAAGCAGCGAGATTAGACAGACTGAAGCAGTTTAAACACAAGGCTCACTTTGACATTGGCTGATTGGATTCATAGAAAGTAATCATCTAAGCTGTCAGCTGATGTGAGCTGGTGTCAGGATCAGCTGACTTCACACATGAAGTGTCAGCGCATGTATGTTTTTATGTTGTGCTTCCAGCAGATCCCCGACAACAATCCCAGCTTTGTCTCTTTAATGCACAGTACTGCCATTAGTTTTAAACCACACAACTGAGTGTCTGTTCTCCTGAATGATTAACCTCTCACTGTCTTCGAAAAGCACTGAATGTTGTTGAAAAACACTTAAATGTTTTGAAAACTTGTAGTCGTGTGGAGCAGCAAAATTCAAAACTGTTTTTCAGTATTGGTCAAGACATTCAAAGCGTTGTTTACATCATTTTTCTGCACCACTGACTTTGTATTCTTGTAAAGATAGTCTCATCTACACCCTAGCATTCCCTATACCATAGGAAAGCCAGCTTGTTTCATAAAATACAACATTATCTGAAGTTCTATGATGTCTCTATCAAAGCTGTAACTATGGTAACAGCTTGTATCTGAAATACATAATATACAGTATCCTCTGATGTTATATAGGGTCTGCATCAAAGTTGTTACTATGGCAGCATATGCTGTGAAGAGTGTAATGCCAGACAGAGCATGAAGAAACAGCTTAAACAAGAGATTAAAAAGATTCTCCAGATAAGGTCAACAGACTCTGACTGTTTGTAGATAAATTGCGTGCTAGACAGATTAGTTTTCAATGAGTGTGATGCTCGCAGTAATGACTTACAAGGTGGCACTATCTGCGAGCTATTATTAAATTTATAACTGTTCAGCTTTGAGCACCGAGACAGAGGTGTGTATGGGAACAGATGGTCTGAAAGTGAATTACAAAATGAATTAAATCTATCTCATCAAACAGAGAAGCAGAGACGTCTCTCAAGCTGACAGCCTGAAGTCTGCTGCCGTAGACAGTTAACGTGTAATTCTCTCCTGCAAAACTTGACTAGAAAACTCTCACAGAGATACGCTCTCCTCAAACATCATCAAAGACACAACAGATTTTTACTTTTATTTCTTTTTTAGCTACCTGCAAAGAGAAAACAAGAAAACATACCCTGTTCCTCTCATGGGAATCTTATGACGGAGTATTGGGGCCACATTAAGAAAAAAAAAAAAATTAAGACTTTGAGATTAAAGTCAGACTTTTTCACGACTTTATTCTAAGTAATATAAGTAATTACTTTGTTACAACATTATTCCCATGGTAATGATTTTATTACGACTTGATTCTCATACGTAATGACTTTATTATGACTTTATTCTCATTGTTACAACATAATTCCCATAAGTAATGACTTTATTACAACTTTATTCTTATAAGTAATGACTTTATTATGATTTAATTTTCATAAGTAATTACTTTATTATGACTTTATTCCTGTAAATAATGACTTTATTACAACTTTATTCTCGTAAATAATTACTTAATTACAACTTTATTCTTGAGGTAATGGTTTTATTACAACTTCATTCTCGTAAATTAAAGATTTTAATCTCGAAGTCTTAAAATCTTTTTTCTTTAAGTGGCCCTTTTACTCCGTTGTAGAATCTTGACAGTGATTGATGTTGTGGTTGTTGCGTGGATCAAATGTGTAGCCATTAGTTTACAGAAGGAGACCTCATGAAAACTTTTAGCATGCCCTCTCTTCTGTATAACCGTGCTCCTCTTCCCTTAGGCCTTGGATGACTATTTGGAGCAGAACAACAGACAGATCGACGACATTGTTGCCCTTGTTCGTGGCCAACTATCTAAGCAGAACAGAGTGACCCTAGGAGCCCTCGTCGTGCTGGACGTCCACGCCAGAGATGTGCTCGCTTCACTGGTGCAAAAGGGAATAAGTGATGAGAACGACTTTGAGTGGCTTAGCCAGCTGCGCTACTACTGGGTGGTGAGTGAAAAAAAGGGTAAAAGGCCGTTAGTGAATGTGCTTAAGCATTTTTCCTTGTGATTTCTAATAGATGGCTAATCTCTGAACTGTGCAGGAAAACCACCTTCAGACCAAGATGATCAACGCTGGTTTGCCTTATGGATATGAGTATCTTGGCAACACACCACGTCTGGTTATCACCCCTCTCACTGACCGCTGCTACCGGTAATCCTACTTCACAAACACGTTAAGCCACAAACAGTTCAGTCCGTCCTTGTAAGAGGTTGCATGTAATGTCAATTCTATGACTCAACCAAATCCTATAAAACCTTCAAATATAGCTCAATCACCCACTTTTGTTTTCCCACAAAAAAATTCACTTATGTTTCTGTCTTGAAAGCTGAAATTTTACTCGAATCCTTTTTGGTTTTATTCAAACGATCTAAAGTGGAAATTTAATCAGGACCACATCTTGCCGGTTAAAGTCTCACAGTCTGGGCTCTAAGTGAGGCACAAGGTGCAAAGAGGTTGTATTAAGTCCCGTGATTGTTCACAGATGTGTTCTGTGTAACATAATTCACACCAATCAGTGTGTCTGCTCTCTTTCCTTAAAAGAGGCAGGTGCCCCTGAGGACAGGTGTGTTGCTGTATACACTGATTGGAGCTCAGGCTGACGCTTTATCCTACTATTGTACCCACTTAAAAGAGAGCATTACCATGATATACGGAGACAAGGAAAAACCCATGTCTCAGCCCTCTGTGCTGAAACTAAAACACAGATATTTAATTCCCAGTACTGTCTTTGTATGTGTGTTACCTGTAGAGAAATTTATGTTCTGAACACTCGCATCCATTGTGCTGTTTCACTAAAGCACCCTCTAAACAGCAGGAGAGTGCTGTCCCTCTGACATCAGACTGAAGACAAGGCTGGGTGGGTTCAAGGTGCAGACGCTCTCCGTTTCCTCGAAATAACAATGCACCACCTTTTGTGCACCTCATTTTAAGACCAGCACCCTCGAGGTGCACTAACACGGATGCAAGTGAAACTGATGAGTGTTCAGGTGGAAAATAACAATGCTACTTAAGCTGCACTCCACAACACTTTGCACCGTGTGTACAATAGAGTCCATTATGTTGCTGAGCAGACTCCCTCCCGACCGTTAACCTCGATACAACTGGTGTTTATGCAAACAAGTTTCTTCTCACTACGCCCCCAGGAAGCCTCTGAAACAAGTTGGCGAGTTTTTGAAGATGACTGTTTTCAAGGATTTGTTTGAATAGTTTTGAAAGAAACAAAAAACATGTTTATTTTTTTTCAGGTGAGTGATGCAAGGATACTATAACATGTATACGTCATGAAGCGCCTCACCAAAACAGAGATTCTGAGTGTCCAGAATTTTCATTTTCATTTTGAAAACAAAAGCCATTTTCCCCAGAGTTGAGTTCCTTTACAGCAGTACAGTAATTAGCTTTTGTGAAACTGAGACTCTGAAAGCTTAGTACTCAAATTCTGGCATTCTTCTTCATGCTGCTTCCCTTCAGTGAGGCTCTCAATCACTTCAACATGTTCCAAAATTTATTTGTAAGTGAGCCGTCAATCATTAATTGATTGACTGTAAGGTCTAACACGGGCTGTCCCCTTACTGTTAATCCGACTTCAGCACTTTGTTCGGAGCGCTTCATCTCCATTTGGGAGGGGCCCCTGAGGGTCCAGCTGGCACGGGAAAAACAGAGACAACCAAAGACTTGGCCAAAGCCGTGGCAAAGCAGTGCGTTGTGTTCAACTGTTCGGACGGGCTGGACTACATCGCTTTGGGCAAGTTCTTCAAAGTGAGTAAAAATTATTCTAGCAGAAGTCTAAAAATATGAAAATTGTCTGTCTGCCATCCAAACCTCAGCTCACAGACACAGATGTGAAAGCACATAAAGATATTCCTGCCTCTGGAGCAACAGTCAGCTCTGTTGAGAGTCAGATAATGAAAAGGCTACATGGGTTTGAATGTCCTCTCACATATTGTAGTATACAAACATTCAAATGCCAGTTTCTACACATCACTACAACCCATATTGCTCATATAGTGCATCTGTTTTTGCCTCACACATGCTTATTTACATCCTTATTTTTATGGTGTGAGAGTCGTAGAATATCTCTGCTCACTGAAGTGATGGCTCAAGCAGAGGAGCTTCTTTATTAACGTCCATACTCCACTGAAACTTGCGGCAGTTTACCATAACAACATGTCCCTCATACTCCTACAAAACTTTCTAATATAATCTGGACTGTAAGGATCTGAATAAATGTCTATATGATTGTGTCTTTTGGTTGTGTGTGACTTCACATGTCTGTTCGTCTGCCTAGGGCCTTCTGTCCTGCGGAGCCTGGGCCTGTTTCGACGAGTTTAATCGTATTGACTTGGAAGTGCTGTCTGTGGTGGCTCAACAGATTCTCACCATACAGAGAGGTTTGAGCTTTTTTTGACATTCGGGCTTTCTTTACCTTTGATTTTTTTTTTTATACGTAGGTTGGCAATAAACCAAAAACAAATATGGCGCTTTTTCGCGAGTTGAAAGGCACGTTTTTGACTACAAAGGAGCGCAGCACTGAGCCTAGGCAATTTGTGTAGGCCGGCCAGCTGAACTTCAAGCACAGCTTTGTTCTGCTCAGCAGACTCACATGTCAGAAGTGTTCAGAGGGGGTACTGGTGCTCGTGTAAAAAGATGCAGCCAGAGAGATGTAGAGATTTTCCCTGACTTAAAACTTAAGTTTGAAAATGCCAAAACTGTCTTTTTCGTATCTGCTGCTGGAACTTCTCTACAAAGTTTTACTTTTGATCTAGATTTCCTTCATCTGACTTATTTCTGTAGTGTACGGTATGTGCTGGGGTAGTTTGGATCAACTTTACCTGTCTATCCTACTCTTTAGGTAGCAAGTCATTTGGAGGCATCTTTTCCCTTTGTTCTTAAGTATAAAGTCAGAATCTTATTGATCTTATCACAAAGAAACAGGAAGTTGTTATAATGGGCATGCCTAGTTTAAGGTTGTGTGGTAACAGACAGAACTATGTGTGGTAAAACTAGTGGAAAAGTTATGATTTGTTAGAGGAAAGTACACTTCAAGTCACAAAACCTAAAAGAGCTGATTGTGCAGTTATTATTTTATACATATAGTTTGTACATAAAAACACATGAATGTGGTTTCATTTCCTGCATTTTACATTTCCTAATTAACAAAACAGAAAGAAAACATTATTTTTAATTGACATCTGATGGGCATGTTCCACTTTTGAATACTTAAGACAGACACTTATGCTTCAATGTCTTTGTCAGATTTAAAAGGGATAAAAATGACAGGTATGTTCAAAATGTGTCTGAATGTGTGTTTGTGTTCTCAGGAATTGCTGCCCATGCTGAGATGTTGATGTTTGAAGGCACTGAGCTTAAACTGGACCCTTCCTGTGCTGTGTTCATCACCATGAATCCTGGATATGCTGGACGCTCTGAGCTGCCAGACAACCTCAAGGTACAACAACAGTTTGGGTTATTATTATTACTAATTTCATTGAACAATCTAAGGTATCAAACACACTCATTTTCAGATTTATTCAAAGTGATAATTGAGAGGATACAAAAAATAATATCTTCTTTTCCATTAGGCTCTGTTCAGGACTGTGGCTATGATGGTGCCGGACTATGCCATGATCGCAGAGATCGTCCTCTACTCATGTGGCTTTGTGACCGCACGTCCCCTTTCTGTGAAAATCGTGGCAACCTATCGACTCTGTTCAGAGCAGCTGTCCTCGCAGCATCACTACGACTACGGGATGAGGGCTGTCAAATCTGTGCTGACTGCTGCTGGAAACCTTAAGGTCAATATTTCCCCACCAGAAACCTCCAGTGTCAGTTACACATTACCACAGCGCTGCTATCAGCATATTTGTTTCTTTTTCATTTACCTCGCACTCCTGTGACAGCTCTGAAAGATTTCTTTTTAGGAAAACACATTTTAGTAATCGTTGATCAATGAGCTAGAAGGCAAATGGTAAAAAATAGTCCCTAATGGAGGGGCGAAATTTCTCAACTCGCTCGCAATCCGTGCGAGAAAAATTCAGCTGAGCAAGTTAAAAGCAAAAACCCACACAGAGAGTGTAATATTTTTCATGATTTCAAAAACAAATGTTGCATTTGCAGTGTGTGAATTTAGAGATTGAGAGTTTATTTTCATTAGGGTTGGGTTTAATATATAGTGCTTCTGGAATTATGCAACCCCAACACCAAAAAAGATGAAAGTCTGTGTATAAAGATAATTTATTAGTTTAAAAAAATCATTCAAATCCCATGTTTAGCTGAAAATGTTCATGGACAACATATCAAATGTTGAAATTAAAAAAGCTGTTTTGTTTTAGTAAAATTAATGCTCGGTTCCCATTCTTATCTAATGCAGAGCTTCTCAACAGATCAGGGTCGTCTTTGTCATATCTTTGGTTTTATGATGTGTCTCATGTTTTCTGTGGGTTCAGGTCCCTTCAGTCATGTCATTTAAGCAATGATACTCCTCCACCACAGAGCTGTGCTGTTATGATACGTTCAGACTGTGGTTTTGGCATAGTTTTCCACTTTGCATGAATCCACCTTTACTGGATTCACTCCCAGAGAGGTTTCGCTGTTCACAATCCTGGATAGTTTATGTTTCCTCTTTGTATGGCATAGCTTTAACATGCATTTGTGGATGGATTGGTAAAGTTTGTTCACAGATAGTTAGAGTTGTTTTGAGTTGATGCAGTGATTTCCACTACAGAGTCACGTCGTTTTTAATGCAGTGCTGCCTGAAACACCAAAGATCACAGCCATCCAGAGCTTGTTTCCAACCATGTCTGTTTCGCACATAGATTTCTTCAGATTCTCAAAACTGATATTACATGGATGGTAAAATCCCCAGATTCTTTGCAGTTTTACACCGAGGATCATTATTCTGAAAGTGTTGAACTACTCGCCCACACAGTCTCTCACAAAGTGGTAAACCTCTTCCCATCTTTGAATCTGAGAGACTGAGCCAATCTGGCACACAGCGCCATGTTTGTAGCCTGTTGTAAATTGACTTCATTAGTCAGGAGATGCTTCTCCAAGTATGTATTTTTAGCATTCTAAAACTTTTTCAGAGTTTTGTTTTTCCTCTGCTTATTTTCTTTTAAAAACATGTTGCTGCATCTTGCACTTTTTAAAAATCAAATGTCGGAGCTTTCGTTATGTGCATTGCACCAAAATCAGTTTTATTGAATATTTTGCACAGCGTTTTGGCATTGAGGTTGTATTTGGATTGTGTGCACAATTAAAATTGTTAGTATGACACCACAGAGAGGTTGTTCAGGATATAAAGAGTGGGCACAAACTTTGAATACAGCATGAGAAAGTGGTGTGCAGAGTGCAGGGATGTTACAGAGAGGAAGAGAATGGCTCCCAATCTGGTTTTCAAAGAGAAGGTCACAGTAAAAATGCCTCGACTCCACTGATCTGATTCATACATTTAATTTCCTTTATCAGGTTTTATCTGATTCTGTAATATTTTTTTGTTTACATGAAACTGCATGAGTCGGCTGTTTCTCACAACACATCAGCTCCTTTTTTCTCTCTCAATGTCTAAATTGTATTTCTCTCATTTAACCATCTCCTCTTCGTCCTGTGTGGTCGTTTTGTTCCACTGCAGCTCGCTTTTCCAGAGGAGAATGAAGACACCTTGTTGCTGAGATCCATTATTGATGTCAATCTGCCCAAGTTCCTGGCCCATGATCTGAAACTGTTCGAGGTGGGTATGATATGCATGTGGCCCCATGTGTCTTGATTAATGAAGTAACGCACGTCAAATGATGTCAGCCTGTGTTTATTCCACTAACTTTATTCAGACATGTGATGTAAAAGGAAAATTCAACCCTGTGTGAGTCAGAGCAGTTCAGTGAAGTGTGTGAATGACTGGCTACGCTAAGTTTTGTAAAGTGTGTGTTTCCATCCCATATCTCAGTGCCCTTCTCCCAAACATCTCAAGGTGAATGTTTCATGTGTGTGTGTGCTGGACTTTTATTCTTCAGCCTGTTTAAGAACTGAGTCAGTGAACGTACGTCGTTTAACTCGTGGCTTCCACCTGACAGCGCCCTTACTTCTTTACCTCTCCAGGGCATCACCTCTGACCTCTTCCCCGGAGTCGAGCTTCCCAAGCGAGACTACCGCGTCCTGCTGGAGGCCATCAAAGAGCAGTGCGAGCTCATGAACCTGCAGGTCACCGATTTCTTTGCTGAGAAAATCCTGCAGATCTTCGAGATGATGATAGTGAGGCACGGTTTCATGCTTGTGGGTGAGCCCTTCGGAGGCAAGACCAGCGCCTATCGTGTGCTTGCAGCGGCCCTCCATGATGTCTGTAAAAAGGTACGATGTTTTGTAACAGCACCTTCAAGCAGGGACCCTTGAACTTTTCTGACCATATGCTACCACAGGGTGCACCAAAATATCAAGAAACAGCTTCCCCATACAGATACAACCACTGCAAAGATAAAGTGCCACCTCAGGTTTGAAAATATCACTAACATATTAACTCAGTCCTAAAAAGCCTGAGTGTGTAAAGCAGTGGTGTACTCAGGCTGTCTGAGAGAAAAAAGTTTCAAAATTGGCATTTTCTGAATGCCATGGGGCACCAGCACCCACAGAGTCAACCGCCATGAGCAACATTGTGAAGAATTTTGCGAGCTCTTCACTTTTCAGTCTCTCCTTTTCTTGAGTAATCCGTAAGGTAGTTGCAAGATCTGGGCTGGTGAAAATTTTAGGCGAGCAACTTGAGAGGCTGGTAGCCTGGAGGATACAGAACTGAAGTAGTTTTTTAAACTATTGTTGGTTTTTCAGGGATCACATCAGTAATGATCGTAAGTAGTGCAAGAGACCAATAACCCATATTTAGATCCGTTTACAGTTAAAACAAGTTTTCTGTTAAATTTTTGAACTTTGCATATTCTTAACTTTGTTTATATGTGAGATCAAAACCTAAACTTTCAGCATCATAGTCAATTTATAATGAGCCGGTCAGATAGTGTGTCAGAGTGGTGAGTAGAACAGACCCAGAGGGAGACACACACACACGGACAGTGGAGTCAAAATAGCACACTTTAAAATTAATTAATTTTTTTTTTATCAGCGATCTGTAGAATAAAACACTGATACAGATAATCTGCTGGATATCACTCCCAATAATTAGTCGAGGCCAATAATCAGTCTGCCCCTAATTTAGATTATCTAACACTTAATTCCCTGGTTCAAAGCTGTCTGACCATTAGTGCTGCATATTTAGTAGTGTAATGAAAAAGCCAAAATGATTTTTACATGATTAACAAAAGTTAATTTTACTTCCAGCATGAAGCTCTGGTTTGGGTCAGATTTAATCTGTTGTAATTGTTGAAGCTCAAGCTAATTCATCAAATCTTTACATGTCAGCGCTTTGCTTAAGTTTCATTTCTACAGAAGAAGGTTAAATCTGTATTCTTTACTCTAACCTTTAAGTATTTATTTAAAACGTTTTTTACATTAACTTTGATTGTATGAGTAATTAAGTAATTGGGATTGAAAGAAACTGCGACATCACATCAGGTCTCAAGTTGCCTCACGGATATTTGGATATCATGATACCTTACATGGTTCTTGATTTTGATCAATAGCAGCTCTCAAGCATTTATTTTCTCGGCTGTATTTCCTTAGATGTCCTTGAGGTCCAGTTTATCCATCATGCTTTTGTCAGGTATAAATCTAGTCAATCTGTCTTTAGCTAGGAGGACAAAAACCCTGTGTTCAGATGGTTAACCATGCATTTTTTTTAATTGTACTTTATTACAAACTTGGGACCTTGGGACATTAACTTCCTTAGTCAGTTAAAAAATGACGTAAACCTTCATGTCAGATAAAAATAGGTGTTACACTCAATATCCAAGGCTCATCCAAGATACATGTTTGTCTCAAGAAAACACATCCATCCAATTTGTCAGAGCTGTAGTCTTTGTTTAGTAGTTATCGATCTCGCAGAGAAGAGCACAACTGGCTTGTTGTATTTACATGACTGAGAGGCCTGAGAGCCGTCCCACTGAGGAGACAGATGAAGGCCTGCTGATGGAGCGCCTGGGAACGCCACATTTGTCATCGTCAGCCTTGTTGCAGCACATCCACCGATCATGTCCAACCTTCCTCCCCTTTCTATCCCTTTTTTTTCCTTTTCTTTTTTTCCCTCAGCTTCTTTTTTTTCTTAGTGTTTTTAACTCAAAGTGACACCTTGTCTGAAAAGCCGTTTGTTGCATTTTCTTTGCAGTTTTCGTCAGTAAGCCAAAGTCCTGTCATACAGACAGTAATCTTCAGCAATATCTGAGTATAGGAGCAGACAGGCTTGTCAAATGAGTGGCTTTTCATGCCTGTTTTTGCTGTTTGTCAAGAGAAACAAACAAATAAACAAAAACACTTATTTACTTCTTGGGGGATTCTTTCTCAAGTTTATATCTCTGCATCTGTTCCGTATCTTCATGTATACCTCTGTTTTGTGTTTGCATTGTTTGTATTTTATTCATCATGCCAGGGTTTAATGGATGAGAACCAGGTACAGATCACCGTCATCAATCCCAAATCCATCACCATGGGCCAGCTGTACGGCCAGTTTGACCCCGTCTCTCATGAGTGGTCCGATGGCATCCTCGCTGTCAGCTACAGAGCCTTCGCTTCCTCCCAGGTGAGATGACTGTCCCATAGTTTCAGACATGCAGACACACAAACCCAAGCATCATATGAATCATTAAGTGACAGCAACATGGGCTAATAGACCCCTAAAGACAAAAATGTTCCCAACTTTTAATTCTCTGAGATTTTTTTGTTTTAAATAATCTGAAGCTGTAGCGAGAAGCGACGGTTTTATCCAAGTTATGATAGAGTGAAGACAGAAAGTACAGGTAAAGTAAACAACATGGCAAAAGTGAATAATTAAAAGTTATTTTCTAAATATGTCACCGCTGTTACACTCTGAAGAGCCTGAAAATGTACAAAAACATGGGAAGGTGTTGGATTTGTTTGTTCCTGCTTTTGGGTATGTCTCTACCTCTCCCACTGTCAGCCACTGCTGCTAAATCTACTAATTCAGACGTTTTTAACATGTAACACAGACACACATCTTAATTCTTTTGCCAACAAGTAGAGAACAGAGAAAAGAGACAATGACTTCACCTGGTCTTAAAAGTTTTTATATAAGTTCTGACCTGCAGACGCCACAGCACTTTCTATGCCCATAAAATGACCATTTCTGTAAGTAAAGTAGAAATACAGAAAGAGAAACACACTCTCTGCAGATACATACACACACCAGTACACACCTCTTCTGGGTTATGAAATGTTTTATACTGGAGACACAAAAAATGCATTCTATTACTATAAATAGTTTTCTCATATGTTGGTCTGTGTTTGGTGACGGTCGTGAGTGCAGGTTGGAAATCAAAAACGTCTTTTGTTGCCCAAGAGTTCCTTTTCTGTTGCCATAGTAACAAAACAGGTATGAGATATTGTATTATTTGACTGGTATTGTAACATGATTAAAATGTTGCTATGCAAAGGTAGCCTTCTCAGACACACAGTCCTTGAAAAAAAGCAATAATGCGAAGTGTTCACCCTTGTGTGTTATATGAGGTTAAGTTTATATATATTTATAACTCACAAGAATGAACCTAAAAACTTCCCATACCAGAGCACAAAAATAAAGGAAAGCTTTCACAAGGATGATTGGGTGGTTGGTATGCATTTGCATAAGTGTACATTCATTAGAGGGATATTCTGGCGTAATTTCAAGTTATGGTCAAACACACCGTAACACAGAGTTAGACACCCCCTCGTGAGATGAATATTGCCGACCGCTTGCTTCTCTAGTTATACCAACTTTAGTAACGACCGCAGGATAGCAATACACAGGGGGAGCCCTGATCAGTCGATCACCAAGTGCAGCGGAGTTTCTCAGCTCAAGGACGAACATCTCTGATTATAACTTCATGGAAATGCAATCAGAGTTCTTGTCTAACTTGTACACGTTAGGGTGTGTTTGACCATAACTTAAATTTATGTTGGAATATCCCTTTAAATTTAAAGTTTGACTGAAACCACAAAATTATTTATTTACGTCTTTTTTTTATAAACTCCATAAGTGATTTGTTATGAAAGATTTCTCTAATTTTATACAAAGTGAAGCTCTTAACTGCAACATTTGAGGGCTGAGTATGATGAAACAAACAGAAAAAAAATAGGTGATGCTCTCGACCGCTAACTCCAGACTATCAGACCTGGTTGTTTGGATTTTTTGGAGATGAGGACCTCGTTGAAGCCGTGCAGCAGAAACAGAACACTTAGAGCAAAAATCTGCAGTTGCTCCCCTCTGTGAAAGTTAAATCTATTCCCTGTGCTTCTCTCTGTGCACTCTAGCATATTGCACTTGTGTTAAATTAGGATGTTGCTGAAGGTTCATCACACTGGCATGATTCATGTCACAGGGAGATGTGAGGGAAGAAGATTAGACACAGATGCATTATCGTCAGTCTCACTTTGCCGGTTTAGGATGGATCTTTGCACAATGGGAATGGCATTCCAATTAATATCAAGCTTGTAGAGAGAAAGGCTGCAGTGACAGAGTAAACAAAAGAAACATTTTCCTGTCTTGTTAAATTTAGATCTTTAATAACTCCTCCATTCGCGGGCGCGCACACACGAGACGCACATGGGCGGGCAATTTACAGATGGCATTGGCGGCATGTCATCATGGAAAATCATTTGTTGGTCCTATTCTCAAATTGCCTCCAAATGAACTTGTCATTTTAAAATTGTGCCTGTATATAAAGTTGTCATTGTACAAATTGTTTTTCTTTTGTCGATGAATAAGTAGTGTAAAGATTGGTTGTGACATCTGCACACACTGATGCAGAGAAAATTGAAAAACTGGAACAGGGTTTGTCTTAATTCAGTTTTAAAAAAGTCATATTTTCTCCCAGCGAAAGTCTTCCTTTGTTTTTCTTTTTTTTTTTTCCAACAACACATTTTACTGAACTCATTTTATTTGTGCTAATCTGAAAACAGCAGCAGTGCAGTATATTAAACCCTCTGCATACACAATGTAGTGCTGACGCTTTTCGTCAGATCATTACATTACAGCATACACACACTTCTCCCTCTCAAGCACCAGATGGCCCCAGCCCAGGCACCCCCATTTGTCTACATTTCAACAAATCATTTAACTGGAGAATTGGCGCTTGTTGTCAACCTCCATTATGACAGTGTAGGTGTTAATTTCATTCATTTAGCAAACATTCTCCACTTGGATTATAATGTGACCTTGAAAGTGTGCAGAGGGATTTCTGTTCGAGGGAAAAAAATGAATACATTATGCGCGTACAATTAAAGGTTACAGGCTCTGTTGTTGTGAAATATGTAGAGGAAACTCAAACGCCCTTCTCGCAAACTTTAAAGCTCCATGAATACTTGAGAAATTCTGCAGATTATGGCACAGCAGGAAACAACCTTCAGGGAAATTTATCCTGTCTTCCTTTTTGAAGTAAAAACCTCCTCAGGATTTAAAGGTTTAAGTGTTTATCTGTTTGTTTGTGCATCCTTACATCCGTACAGTCTTTTTTCCATCTGTCAAGCTGCATCAGTCTCAAAGAATTACATAACACCACATGCCGCAACTTCTTTCTTTCTGTTAGTTCAAATTACAATACTTAAAACAGCAGGTTACGAGCGTGCTCTATATTGATGCTTTCTCTCTCTTTTGACAGATCCGTGCAAATAAGCTTCAGTTTTGTTCTGTCAATGTGCGGGCAATCCTATTTATCCCCTGTCTTATAGACCCCAGACAGGAAATGGCTGATCTTCGACGGCCCGGTGGACGCCGTGTGGATCGAGAACATGAACACGGTGCTCGACGACAACAAGAAGCTGTGTCTGATGAGCGGCGAGATCATTCAGATGTCGCCGCAAATGAGCCTCATCTTTGAGCCCATGGACCTGGAGGTGGCGTCGCCGGCCACAGTGAGACACAGCTTTGTTTTCACTCAGTGTTTAACCTCAGGGTAGTATGCGGTAGCTGCAGTCTACTGGGAAAGCCAAAAAAAAAAGTAGTTATATAAAAAATGCAATATTTGTGCAGGGATTGTGATTTTCATTTAAATCTAATTTTGGACTGCTGTTGCACATCACCCTCTTATCTCAGGCTTTTGCTTATGGAGCTCTCTATTTCTCTCGGTGATCATACCACGGGACTGTTTGCTTTGCTTATCTACCCAAACAGTGTTGAGGTTGTCAGGAATGTAAGTGTACAAAATATTTGTGGGTTTTTATCTACTACTACACCCTCAGGTTTGCATTTCGAAGACTATATTTACTTATAGCTTTATCTGTATTGAAGTGGGTGTTACAAATGCTGTTAAGCTCAGTCACTGAGAAGTAGTTTGTTTGAAAAGGAGTATATTTATGATTGAGCGTTTTATCTTTTTAAATTTTGTCGCACTTCATGTCCAAGCGAAATGAAAACTGTTTTTTTTTTCTTGTTTTTATCTTTGCATACTCAATTGAGGCCAAAGATAAACAACAATTTTTACATTTGACATTTACCAGTAGCTCCCCCCTCTCCTCTTCCTCCTGCTCCTCCTCCTCCCTTAGGTTCTTTGTTGTAAGGCAGAAACAAAGACTCTTTACTGCAATGCATAGATGCCTTTAGAGAATACCTCTGCATCTCTGCGGCTCTACTGTTTTATTACACTGCCTTCTATTTTTGATTCTCCATTGCCTGGCAGCTGTTCTTTTCATCATGCTGAATGCAGAGGCATCAACTTTTTAGGATCAGTGAACTTCCCTCCTTTTAGGAAGGGTCCCTGTTGTGCGCTGTTCGTCTGTCTTCACCTCTTTTTTTCACTTTTTCTTACTTTCTCTCTTTGTCTATAAAAGTAGTCCATCTTCCTTTCTATATGTTGTACTATGATACAATCTTCTTGCTGTTTTTCATACATTAGGTCATCGTCCATTTCTTGTAATCTTTCCACTGTGCAACCCACACTCTTTTCTAAAGGATGGCACCCAGAGCCATGGGATCTCATTAAAGATAAACCCATAAAGAAAATGGTAGTGAAACAGCCTTAAACCCATATGCCATGGTATTAAATATTCAGCGCTCTTTTGTATAATGCTTAGCAGGGTAAAGCTCATGGCAGTGGCTTTTGCAAATATCAGTTTAGCACGTCTGGTTTGGGTGGCTGTTTTCAGAGGTTGTATGTGTTTCTCGCAGGTGTCTCGGTGTGGTATGATCTACATGGAGCCTCATATGCTTGGCTGGCGACCCCTTATGCTGTCATGGCTCAATACCCTTCCTGCAACAGTCAGCGTGGCACACAAAGACCTCATCACTGGCCTTTTTGACCGCATACTGCCAGCCTGCTTGCAGCTCATCCGAAAGGCCACAAAGGTGATGAACCATCCTTAAAAAATACAGTATATATAAATATGTATGTATGTTTTTCTTTATTGTAATGATTTGCTAATGAGGATCATGTTGCCTTTGTGCTTGTGGGATTTTTTTCGCTCCATATTTACATGTAGATTCTGGTTTCTCCCTCAAGAAATGCATATTAAGGTTAATATATGTAAAGTTTTACCTGCAAGTAAATCCTACAGCTTTTACATCAACCGTATAATCCTTAGAAATAAAACGGAGAGTCCCATTCTTTTATTTTCTTTTTAACTTGTTTCTTTTTCATTTCAGGAGCTCTCCCCAACCTCCAACACTAATCTGGTCAAGTCCTTGATGAATCTGATGGACTGTATGATGGATGAGTTTCACGATGAAGCAAAGATGAAAAACATGAATGAAAAAGATATTTGCTCCTGGCTTGAGGTTGGTACACACTTCTACCAACACCTATAATGCAAGTAATCATGAGAATAAGCTTCATTGGCAAAGCATGTGTGTACTGTCAATGGGGCTGTAATCAACCAAAGAAATTCTTGGTCGACTAAAACCCTGAAATTTTTGACCAAAAATCGACTAATTGGGGGGGATATCCAACTCTGACGATAAACCCTTCTACGACGCAGCTTGGTTGGGTGAAAATATACTGATATCAGCACAAGAAGGCAATTAAACAAAAATGTTACATTTAGCAAACCACCGGACGTGGATTAATGTGAGCGCTCTACAATTGTCCTGTCTATATCCAGTCTCCAGTGGGTTGGGTGAATCGAAAATGGTGATAACAAGGGGGGTGTTCTGAGACAGGCTATCATTTGTGAAACAGGAGTGCTTTGACAACTCCCCTATTAGCATTTGGTTCATTCCATCTGTTGAAATTAACCATAGACTGTAAATTGACACAGAAAAAAATCGAGTCCACCACTCTGAATTTTGGTCGACTCAGCACGTATCAACCAATAAGACAACCAGTTGACTAGGATCTTACAGCCCTACCTGTAAATTCAACTCAATTTCCTGAACTGTTCTGAAGTTCAGTCAGTTTGTCAGTATGTGGTCTGTCTTTACACTCTAAATACCATCACAGGTGAAGAAAAAACAAACACTGATTTGTGATCGACTCCTTTTACCCTCATAAAAAGTATTAGCAATGTTTCCTGTGACTCAAGAGCAACTGTAGGTTTCTCTCGCCTATGTGTGCAGAGCTCTTTTTTTGCTTGTCGAAGCAGAATTACATACAGGAGGCAAAAATAAAAGCTTACTTGAGGAGGGGACCTGCTCTTAATGGGTAAAATCACTGGTTTGCTAGAGTGAACAGCAAGAGAAAGTGGAAGCAGTCCGTGAAAGAAGACAGCTCTCTATCATGATAGGGACTGACAAGAGCTAATGGTGCAAGGCAGAGCCGAACTACAGGGGAATTTGGCCATGCATGACCCAAAGGCGGCTTACACATCATTGTGACAACGTGCTGACAGACCAATAACAACAATTTCAGCTTATTTTCTTTGAAAGGTTCTGAGGTGTGGAAATGCCAGATCCCCCCTCAGTCTGGGTACAGCATATACTATTTCATAAAATAAACATATCTTAGGAGGTGAATATAATCTTCATCCTTGAAACAGTGTCAGAAAAATACTCATACCAGTCAAGTATGAACTCATTTGGTGTACACATAAACCCTTTTTATTTTCTGTTAGATAAACCGTCCCGGTCAGCGCCGCCACCACAGAGAGTAAAAAAGTCAAAGCAGATGAGCCCTTACCTCTGGCCCTCGCATGAGTTCCAATTGATTCCTCTGCCTCTGGATCTTGTCTTTCCAAAGCACTGCTATTATCCCCCTGTGGCACACTGCACTGATGAATGCCTTTCAACCCTCTCTCCCATGCTTTTCAGCCAGTCATTATCAAAGTGTTGAATTAATCAGCCTTTTAACAGCAGGAGCTATCATGAGGCTGCTAAGCCGCATGATGGGCAATTTCCAATTCCTTCAGTATTCCCGCTGTTCCTTCCAACAAAGACATCTCTCCTCTGGTGTTTGTCTCGCACGATGGTCTGTACACTGGTCGGGGCATTCACAGGTCGCTCTGCCTTTTTAGCTCCATAATTGCGAACTTTGCCAGCACAGTGACAAGTTAGGTTGAATCTCTAAAGTTAGATGTATTGTATTTGTGTGGATCATCATTTTACAAAAATCATCCTGAATATAGGTATGTCCGTTTGGTCCATAATGCAGCAGTGCTGAGTGACAAAACTCTGTAAACAACAGAAGAAACCAGTTTCTAGAGTTTCGGAGGGGAAATGTTGTCCCGTTCTTGCCTGATATAGCAGAGCGTGGTTTGGCGACGTCTCTCCTGGAAAAGGCGTTGTCCAGATGGCAGCATTAATGGTGACTTTCCAAATGTATAAGCTACCCATGCTACGGGCACATTTTATCCCCATGCCATCATGTATTGTACAATTTGAGAACAAGCGAGCTGGCCTCACTCCACTTAGAGATGTAGATTCAGGCCTTTTTTAAATCCTGTACTCCCCAAGGGGCCAAAGATCCCAGCTATCCAACATTGTTTTTGCGGTCTTGTCCTTTTTTATCGAGATTTCCCCAGACTCGATGAATCTTTAAATAATATAATCTATACTATAGTTTATGAATTACCTAAACTCACAGTAATTTTACGCTGAGGGACTTTCTTTTCTACCCTTTTTACACCCAGTCATGCTACTAACCTTTTGCAAATCAACCTAATTAATTCAGGGTTGTTTTTTTTAGCATTTCACAACTTTATCCCAACTTTTTATTATGTGTCACTGGCATAAAATTGAAATTGAATGTGCACATATATTTTATGAAATAACAAAATTCCCCTGAGATTCATTAAGCCCCAAAAAAGCCTGTTATTTTCTTCCCTGCAGGGCATCTTTGTGTTCTGCCTGGTGTGGTCAGTGGGCGCCAGCTGTGACGAGTCAGGTCGGAACAAGTTTGATGCCGTGTTGAGGGAAATACTGACTGGGGCTCTAAGTGAGGAGACCCGGGCCTGCCATGGCATTCTTGCCACTGTTGAAGCGCCACCTAAACAGCTCACCGTCCCCTTACCCACTGAGGGAACAGTCTACCACTATCGCTTCATCAAAGAGGTAGGACTGCCGCCTATGACTAGGTAGCTAACAGCAGTATGCAACATTAATGTATACAGGGTTTTGTTCAGATACAATAATTTATTTAAACTTTGTAAACTTCTCTCGCTATTCTCGCTTCTCGCTTCATGTTCTTTGGTCCATTTCTCGACCTTTTTGTGCTCATTTCTTCTTTAGGGGCCCGGGAGGTGGGAGCTGTGGGCAGACCAACTGAAGACCGCTCCCCCCATACGCAAAGACATGCAGTTCAATGAGATCATTGTCCCAACCGTTAACACAGTTCGATACATGGCACTGATGGAGCTTCTTGTCACCCACCAGAAGCCCACTATATTCATCGGTCCCACTGGAACCGGAAAGAGTGTCTACATTACAGTGAGTCACCAGTTTGAATATATTTCACTGATGAAACATTTGGAGCAGGTTATAGTATTTTGCAATAATCAGAAATGTAAATATAATGCAAATACACAAACTACTGATGCTAATCCCACACTGAAGTTACAAAGGCAAAGTTTAGTGACTGGATTCTTTCTTCATTTCAGGGTTCCTACACAGTTGGAATTTCCATACTTTTTCATACCCTACATTTTAGAATAATTTTCGGAAATACCTACTTTTCTATTTTAGAAAACAGTATTTTAGAACCGTGATAATAGTCTGGAAACATAAATATACTTGTATACCAGACTTAATTTTCATTTTCCATATTTTTTAAGACCTGGAAATTGATCAAATTTATTTCCATACTTTCCATATTTACATAGGAACCCTGTCATTGTGGTGACAACTTTTGAAAAAGTCAATATTGCATTTTGTCTTGAATTCATGGATGTTTACCATCATTATTTCTCATTTTAGTGCCATTTGTGTACCTAGTAGTAGAAATGCACCAATATGCAATTCCCTCTCTATTAGGCTGAACTTAAAATGAATTATGACAGGGGATTTACATGGAATTGAGAATTTACTGGAAATACAACTCAGTTAAAGAAATTATACGTAACAACTTTATAGTTGTGGGCATCAGGAAGTGGAGAAAAAATGCGGAATGACCGAGAGCCTTTCAGCTTCAAATCTGTATACTGGTGGAAGGCGGAACAAAGTTGTCCATAGTATATACTGTTTATGTTAGCGAATAACAGTGCGCTGTCACGTCTCTTATGGCATTTTTCTCACTATTTTACAGCTATCCTCATATATAAGCATTAAATAATAGTCGAGGAAGTCTTTAAATAACTTTTCATAGAATGAAGTTTCAGTAATGGGCCTGTGGTGCTGTATTATTACAAGTATATTGTGTAACTCGATCCTTAGTATTCATAATATCAGTCTGTTTTCTTGATGTGTTTGTGTCTATCATCTATTCTCCAATGAAAATGGATATTGACCTTCAAATTATTGTTATTAAATTCAGACTGACTCAGCCTGTGTTGCTAATACTGTCATTTTGTGGGATGAATAAGCATTTATTTTTAAGTGCCGTAGACCGAAGCCTCAGGAAACAGAATAAGTGCTCCGACCAAACAAATCATTTCGAGGCAACACGGCTAAAGGCACCAGGTGTGAAGCAGCCACCTTAGAGGAATACTGAGTGTCTCCTCGGCAGACCTTCAGCTATTTATATCGAGGACTAATCCCCCTTCCTTCCCCGTGCTTCATTAGTTCTTCCATTAGTGTGCTCAAACTTGAGACTCAGGGGTGAATAGAGATCATCTCACTGGGGAGCCTGCCTTGTTCTTCACTTCCTGCCTGTCTGTGTGGTGGAGCTGCTCTGGCCCATGCTGCAATCAGCAGACCGTGGCTGAATCCAAAATCTGGCTGGAGTTATAAAGAAGCTTCAGAACTGAGACCATAAGTATATTACTGGCTTGTTGCCCACAGCAGACAGCTGTACTCACAGCTCCTTCACCTGCCCCGCTGTACTCTTGAGAGGGACACAGAGAGGCTGCGCTTGTGCTTTATATTTTAGACAAGAGGATGATAATGCACCCTGTGATCATTCAGAGATCCCCTTTAATTAAACAGGTCATCACTCACTGAATTTCACAAGCGTTTTTGTGAGTCCTGTGTGTGCGTACAGGTGAGACCAAACCCACGTAGAAAAGCACTCATTTCACTAAAGTCTGGTGTTAACACGTATAGAGAAAATCCATTGATTTACCTTTTTGACCTGCAGAGGATTCATTCTTCATCGTGTCCTGAGTGGACAACTAACCCCCGACATTATTACAAAGTCATTTTCTAGGATCAACTGAGGTTTAGGTTCTGTTTAATGAAATACTCACTAAATGCCACATTTAATTAGATTTCAAAGCTTTTCATAACCATTTGCCAGGATTAAACAGAAAATGAGCATTTTATGGGCACTCTTTTAAAGTCTTTGGCATGCCTATTCAGAGTAGAGAGTGGAAACTCTTTGAAAAGTTGGAGCACTGACAATCAATATCCTGTGCTGCATTCACATACTTTCACATACTTTATTCAATCATAAATTGAATATACAGTGGTTTTTATATTTTGCACTGTATGTAGACAATCATGGTTCTTCGTTGTGGATAATATGCATCTGTCTCTGTTTTATCTCTCGCTCAGGACTTTCTGTTGAATAAGCTGGAGAAAAACGTCTACAGCCCGTTGTTCATCAACTTCTCAGCCCAGACTACAGCTTCTCAGACTCAAAACATTATTATGTCCAAGCTGGATAAGCGGCGCAAAGGAGTGTTCGGTCCTCCAGTGGGGAAGAAAATGGTGCGGCCTCTTTGTGATGTTCAGATTGTGTCTGATATCTGTTTTTCTGTTTACACTCACATCAGGGAAACCATTCACAAGAAGAAAAGTGAACTTCTGACAGACATCAGGGTGGTTTGATGTTTGGAATACCAATACTGTCGAATTCGTTCTGTATGTTAGGTGGTGTTTGTGGATGATGTGAACATGCCAGCCAGAGAGGTTTACGGTGCCCAGCCGCCTGTGGAGCTGCTGCGCCAGTGGCTTGACCACTGGAACTGGTACGACCTGAAGGACTGCTCTATGATCAGACTGACGGATATCCAGGTCATGTGTGCTATGGGACCACCTGGTATGTAGCACCTGTAGCAACAAGACTTTAGCGGACATATTGTTAGAGTTATACCACTCTGAAGCTCTGTATCAACTCTAGAGGTCAATATTTTTGTCCGTCTGTCTCTTCACTGATGCTGAAGTGTTGTTAGGTCAATGCTACAAACCTCTGGCTGCTGTTTTGTGGAGTTTGTCATTGCTTCAGTGTTTACAGACAGCAAATGTTTACCACTTCCAGCTCTGGTAACCTCACAAGTGTAAACAAGAAAGCATCTTTGTCCACCAAGGTAGCTGGAAGGAATTATTGTAAGAGAAAGAGACTTGGTGCTGAAGTTCAATGCCAGCACAAATATGGTCGTTTATTCATGATTCCTGTGCAGAAAGATGTTTACGTTGTGGAGTTAAGCCTTGGCACCTCCTGGACCCACTGCAGAGACAACTATAGACATTAAATATTAGTTTTTATGTTATCTATGCTTTTCATTAGATATAACAATAATGTACTCAGACCAAATCCACTCCTGGTGTTGACCATGATCTATAAAAATGGGTTGAGTAAACATTGAGTTGGGAGTAAACCATGAAAGGTTGTAGGTTTCATGGTTTGTTTACTTTTTCTTAGGTGGTGGAAGAAACCCTATCACACCTCGGTACCTGCGCCACTTCAACATGATTACCATTAATGATTTCGATGAGAAGACCATGTATACAATCTTCTCCAGGATCATCGAGTGGCATTTCACTATAAGGTAACTACATTTAATGTGTAATCTTCTGAGGGTTTGGGATTCTAGCTTGACCGAAATTAATATACAAGATCATCCAAGCTTTTTTTTTCTGGCTCACAAAATTACTTTGTGTCTGTGGGCCATATGAATGAATTTGAAAGTATTAGCTGTCATCTCTATTGTGAATCAAATCATCTGTCATTTGACTGTTAGTAATTATTGATTAGCTAAATATGTACTATTGCCCAGGCTTATGAAGGTAAATTAATATAAAGTGATTTAATTCATCTGGTTTACTGATGACAGTTTTGAAGGTGTGTGTGTTTTGCTCCCCTCTCTCTGCACTGCTACAGTGTTTACCTCGGAGACCAAAAGTCCTCAGGCAATCAAATCTGTTGGATAGGTTTCAAATTTACTCAACCACTTCTGCAAACAGATCTATGATTTGCATTCTAACAGGATAGCAATTTCACACTTTGTCAGTTTTTGGGAGGGTTTTTTTGAATACATTTCTAATGCTCATGATGGAAAAAGATATCTGACCAAATAAATTCCATCAAGTAGAAAGTGATTTTAATTTTTACAAAAATCAGATAAAGTCACCTCACTAAGTTGACGGGAATGAGCAGAATAAGAATATGACGCTGAATCAACAATTTTATCAACAGGTTCTCTTTCCCCAAGTCGTTCACAGCTCTGACCTCGGAGATTGTCAGCAGCACCATGTCAGTTTACCAAGAGGCCACCAAGAACCTGCTGCCAACCCCCACAAAGTCCCATTACTTGTTCAATCTGCGCGATGTCTCCCGGGTCATCCAGGGCATCTGCCTGTCTCGACCGGAGACTGCAGATGAACCATCTGTCATCAAACGGCTGTGGGTGCACGAGGTAATGTTGTACACAACAAACAGTCGGAAATACCTGACAGCTGGGTAACCAAAGGGATTGAAATATGCCACTTGAATAGGAGTTGGATGGAAGTACAGCAGCGTGTCGACAGATTGAGCTGCAGTGAAGCTTTATTGTTTTACAAAGTATTCCTTTGAATCTTTCAGTGTTTCCATCTCCCTTGATCCTTCACACTCGCTCTGTCTTCCTCTCTTTGATCCTTCAGGTCCTGAGGGTTTACTACGATCGACTGGTTCATGACACAGATCGGTCCTGGCTTGTAAACCACTTACAGGTGATGTTTCAAACCCACATGAAAGAAAACTTCCATGAGCTCTTTCAGCATCTGGACCAGGACAACGATGGAAAGGTGACCGAGGACGACCTGCGTAGCCTCATGTTCTGCGATTTTCACGATCCAAAGGGCGAGGACCGTAGCTACCGAGAGGTGAACAACCTGGACCGACTCCGACAGGTGGTGGAGTCACACCTGGAGGAGTACAACAATATCAGCAAAGCGCCCATGAATCTGGTGCTCTTCCGTTTCGCCATCGAACACGTGTGCCGCATTTCGCGCATCCTCAAGCAGCCGAGTGGCCACGCCCTCCTTGTAGGTGTAGGTGGGAGTGGGCGCCAGTCCCTCACCCGCTTGGCTGCCTACATGGCAGAGGCAGAACTGTTCCAGGTGGAAATCTCCAAGACCTACGGGGCCACCGAATGGCACGATGACCTGAAGCTGATCATGAGGAAGTCCACAGAGGGTGAAGCTCATGGCGTCTTCCTCTTCACGGACACTCAGATCAAAATGGAGTCATTCCTGGAGGATATTGGCAACCTACTCAACACAGGGGAGGTAAAGTGGACTGAAGGGGACATGAGCGGGCTGATGAAGGAGTCATAGACTTATCTGATGGGAGGACTGATCAGTAAATGATGGTTTGGATGAAGTATTTTTAGGACAAGTAAATAAAGATGCATTACTTGACTATTTTTGCGTTGCTTTCAGGTACCCAACCTGTTTGCCGTCGACGAGAAGCAGGAGATTTGTGAGCGAATGCGAGTGTTGGACCGACAACGTGATCGTGACAAACAGACGGATGGAAGTCCCCTTGCTCTTTTTAACATGTTTCTGGAGCGCTGTCGCACGCAGCTGCATGTGGTGCTGGCCATGAGTCCCATCGGAGACGCCTTCAGAAACCGTTTGAGACGTTTTCCCGCCCTCATCAACTGCTGCACCATTAACTGGTTCCAGGTGTGTGAATGTTGTTTGCATGACTTTTGGTAGATCAAAAGATATTTATCGTGAATGAATCTCAGAGCATCTCTCTTGGATTTCTCTTTCCTTCACAGACCTGGCCTGAGGATGCCCTGCAAGCCGTGGCCTGTCGCTTCCTGGAGGACGTCGAGATGACCGACGAGTCCAGAGAAGGCTGTATCGTCATGTGCAAGAGCTTCCACACCTCGACAATTGAACTCTCACATCGCTTTTTGGCGGAGTTGCAGCGCCATAACTATGTCACCCCAACCTCTTACCTTGAGCTCATTTCAACTTTCAAAGCATTGCTGAAGACGAAAAGAGCGTAAGAGGGCGTTGTACATGAACTCTGTTTGGTTTCCAGTGTTATGATCACTTGAGGTGTAACTTCAGATTCCTGGATAGGTCCTGGATTCTATCCTGATTCATAAAATGCATTTCTTTCAAATGTCTCTTTCCGTCAGTGAGGTGATGAAGCTGAAACGTCGCTACGAGGTGGGCCTGGAGAAACTAGAGTCGGCAGCAGACCAGGTGGCCTCTATGCAAATCGAGCTGGAGGCTCTACAGCCACAGCTGCTTGTCGCCAGCAAGGAGGTGGACGAGATGATGGTGATTATTGAGCATGAATCTGTGGAGGTGGCTAAGACAGAAAAGGTCGTGAAAAAAGATGAGGCTGTGGCCAACAAACAAGCAATGGCTGCCAAAGCTATCAAGGATGAGTGTGATGCTGACCTGGCTGAAGCGATGCCTATTCTGGAGTCGGCTTTAGCTGCGTTGAATACTCTCACCAATCAGGTAACCATAAGTTTTTTAAAGTGATGCCTTCAAAGCTGGCTCAGAGGTGTGAAGACAGCAGAACTATTGATGTCATTGTTTTATGTGCAGGATATCACAGTCGTGAAGTCTATGAAAAGCCCGCCCACAGCCGTCAAGCTGGTCATGGAGGCGATCTGCATCCTGAAAGGCATCAAGCCGGACCGTATCCCTGACCCCTCAGGCTCAGGTAAAAAAGTGGAGGACTTCTGGGGTCCAGCTAAGAAACTGCTTGGAGACATGAAGTTTCTCCAGAGCCTTCACGAGTACGACAAAGACAACATCCCACCAAACCTGATTGCCATCATCCGCAATAAGTACATCACCAACCCAGACTTTGTGCCAGAGAAGATAAGAACTGCATCCACTGCAGCGGAGGGCATGTGTAAGTGGGTCTGTGCCATGGATAAGTATGACAAGTAAGTAACATCTCTCTCCTTTTTCCTCTCTGTTCTCTGTTTTGAAAATGGATGTTTATTCACAAAGCTTGAGAGAGCTTTTCATCTATTTAAGTAAGAAACATGAAGCTGGGTTACTGCCAACTTCAAAGGAATAATCATTTCTCTGGTACAAGCGAGCCGTGCATATGCCAAGTCCCGAGTTATTAATACAAAAAGACAAATCAAGATGCAGATTGTTTAAAGGGAAATGCTGGCAACGTTTTTGCTCTAACAACCTCAAAAATCTATAATCATCAAACACACCTACAAATACAGTTTACACCTACATTTATGGTTCAGCAATTTCTGTTTCAGGACAATACATCAGAAGTCAGAAAACCAAGATGGACGCCTACTGTTAGCCGTTGTCAGCTGTTGTTGGCCATTCTTAGTTGTTGTTGGCTATACCAGTTGTAAACAACTCCTAACACAGTATTTTACTCTAACAAACACCTTAGCACCGTGTTTAAAGTTAGAGGTTGAGCAGAACAACATATACCACTTGTTTAATTTCTCAAAAACAAAACAGAAGTGCTAATAAATAATACATTATGAGAGCTTTCACTGTTACTCTTTATTGTTGATGCACTGCGGTGCCGTCTTGTCGTCAAGTCGGGGTTGCTGAGGATCGTCCAACTTTCCGACTCGGAAATCTGACTTCTGGGGGGCGTTCCAGATGAATTTCCGACTTTCGAGTACAACTGGAATGCAGCATTAGTCCTATGATATAGTTTCTATCACATGCACAAAATAGAATTCTCCCAATGAATCCATGTTTGTTGTTCCATCTTTGCCAACCTCCATGTAACTTACATGTAACATGTAACACGATCTGCTCTCACTATCAAGTCCATGTTGACTCAAAATACTTCTCGTGTCCTCCAGAGTAGCCAAGGTCGTGGCTCCAAAGAAGGAGAAGCTGGCGCAGGCTGAGGGGGAGCTGAAAGTAGCCATGGAGGGCCTCCAGAAAAAGCAGGCTGCCCTCAAAGAAGTGCAAGATAAACTCGCAAAACTCCGGGAGACTTTGGACGCCAATAAGAACAAGAAAGCTGAACTGGAGAATCAGGTTCGTGTTGGTTCTTTCGCTCACTTGGTTAGTTAGATGCTGTTTTAGGGGAATATTACATAATAGGAGAAGTTTCACATAGAGAATAGACAGTCTCTCATAATTAGCTCATAATCCAATAGTTAAGACTGAATCAGTGAAAGAAATGCAGTGACTTTTCTCTGCCTACCATCTCTTTCTAAAGCCAGCCGCGATAAACAAAAAGTTTCCTCCTCGTCCTCTGATGTCCTCCAGGTGGATCTGTGCAGTAAGAAGTTGGAACGAGCTGAGCAGCTTATAGGAGGCCTGGGTGGAGAAAAGACGCGCTGGAGCGAAATGGCTTTCAGTCTGGGGGAACTCTACAATAACCTGACCGGAGACATTCTTATCTCAGCAGGCATAGTGGCTTACCTGGGAGCCTTCACCTCCAGCTACAGACAGGTAAACCTCGGGAGTGGTAGGGTACAAAGCTGCAAGTAGACTGTAATTAATTCAGTACACATTTTTGAGAGTAGTGCTGCCTCCTCGGGGCTTTTTCTACTTAAAGTTTGCAGAGATTTTGTATAGCATTTTTAGTTTGAAAGTTCTGGTGGCGTCTTAAGCTCCATGAATGTGGTATAGTAAAAAGGAAATGAGTTTGCTTGAATCCTCCACAGGATCAAACTGAGGAATGGATGAATCTTTGTAAAAGCAGAGAGATCCCGTGCTCATCAAACATGTCTCTGATGAACTCACTGGGTGATCCTGTGAAGATCCGTGCTTGGACCATCGCCGGCCTACCGTCAGACAGCTTCTCTGTCGACAACGGTATCATCATCTCGTGAGTATCAAAGACCAATTTCCCTCCCAAATGGATTCCTCTTCAGCCTCATTATTGCTGCTCCTGATCCATGTTATTTAGTACTTCAGGACAGCAAGTGTGGTTTAAATGTATGTTTTGAAGAGCCAAATAAAGCTGCATTTTGAATAGTTACGCCATGAAAATTTGGACAGCATCTCTAAATTGCATAATGGCATGAACACATCGAAAAACTGACTCTCATGAGCCTTTTTGAGGCACGGCGCACCTGCAGATTGTCACTGGAAATGAGGTAAAGCAATCAGCCTCTTTTTTTTCTGCTCTCTGAGTGCGAATGTCTTTGTTAAAACTGCTGCCTGCTGTTTATTTTTACACCGTTTTACTTTTCACATGCCCACTGTGCATACAAAATAGGTTCCAGTGTTTATCAGTCGGCAGTTGTGTGTTTTTGACAGCTTGTGTATCAGTGTAACAATGGGTTATCATTGTCAGTCTGCAGCTAGAGAGAGGGAGCACTGCGAGAGAGCACTTTGTTACCTTTCCCTAAAAGAAACCTTGTCTGTTTTCAACCTTAAGAGGCGGTTAAAAAGAAAAAGTAGTATGACAAGACATCTGCTTATTTGTGTAAATGAAGTGGCAACATTGCTTTTTAATTACGATGCTATGGCCCCCGGTGAGCTCCCCAACTGTGAGCTGTCTAACGGCACGAAGGAAATGTTCCCCCCTAGGCTTCTCCCACGTCTCAATTCTTGTCCTTCAGCATCCCCCCCCTACCGTTGTGATGTCCTGTGGTTAACAGTTACCAGATTCCTCACTCTTGACAAAGGGGCTCTTTCTGATCGCACACTCATGCTTGTGTGTGTGTGTGTTTGTGTCTTTGTAGTAACGCCAGGCGGTGGCCTCTGATGATCGATCCCCAGGGGCAGGCCAATAAGTGGGTGAAAAACATGGAGAAGGCCAACAGCCTGAATATCATTAAACTGAGTGATGCTGACTTTGTGCGCACTCTGGAGAACTGCATCCAGTTTGGCACGCCAGGTAAGCATCAGTGCTTCTTCAAGCTGATCCCTCTCAGTGTGAGTGTGTTTGTGTGTGTGTGTATCAGCCACACTGTTGTAGGTCTTATTCCTGCCTGATGGTGTCTCTCTTTACCACAATGACCACCAATCATTGTGCAAGGACGAGTTTTTTCCTCCTTTGTTCTTTCCTGTGCTGAGGGAGGATTCATATGAATAATATTTCTGAGTAAGACATTCATGCAAAACTCAATTCAGACCTATTTCAGACCTACAGTATGTCTTCCTGCCTAGTAACAGGGTCGTATTTTCATGTTTAGGTAGATTTTGTGCATTTTTAGCTGTCTGTATTTACTTATACTTTTGTCCTCCTGCAAGATTATTAGGAGCAATTCCAAATGCACACAAGAGACAACTACACAGCCATTAAAAAGACATCTATATAATGATCCCACTCAGCCAGCTATCGGGTTTTCCTTAGGGACAGACTGCTGGGTTAACAGTTCAGAAAGTAGCTTGTCCTTGCAGGGTGCACTGTAGCCCCCCAGAGAAAACAGTTCAACCCCCCACAACAGGCTCTCTGAAATCCACAGTTACTCTCTGTCTGCATGTACCCAATAATCCTTGGTATGTTCGAGTATCCATCATTTTCAAATATTCCTCTGCTAAATGTCTCAATAGGCGAGGATTATGTTGATTAAGTGAGACATAGGAATGTTTAATCAGCTCAAACACGAGCGATATAGATGTCATTCGAGGACAAGTTGTGATTCAAAGCAATTAAGATGAAGATGAGGCCGCCCTGATTTGGTTTGCGAGAGAAAGTTCATCATTTGTCTTTGGCACCGAAAGCTATATAAAAAACTCAGTAATCACCTCAAGGCATTATGTCAATTATAGATGTGCTAAAGTTCTTTACACGGGAATAGCATTATCATACTTAATGTGAAATCACATTAATAATGATGCCATGGGAGTGAGGTATTTGAAAGATGTAATGTTTTACTTGCTCCGCTGATATCTTAGTATTGAACAGCTTTAGTCAAGGTTCATTATTATGCTCATAACACACAAAGGTGGTTAAAATCTAACCACTTCAAGTCCAACAAAACAAAAGGTGAAAACTTCAAATCTTACTGGGTATTAGATCCTGAAAACTACGAATATAGAATTAAGACCAGAACAGTTTCCCTAAACAAAGTTAGCTTCTGTTGCTGGAAAAGTCCCTCTATAGGTCCTGCAATACAAATAACTAGTAAAACATCAAGTTGGTGGTGTCCTTTATTAAGTTATTTTCATATTTATTTATTCAATTGCAACCTCAGTTTCAGAGCACTTCTTATTGACTGGCCCTGACTGTCACTAAGTTATGAAAGTTGCCCCAATCATCAGGTCTGTTTTGAAATGCTCTCTATCCATCAGATTTGATTTCATTCAATGGAATTTTACGATTTCTACAAAGTGAGCTCAAGTTTTACTGTATTATCTCAGGATCTTCTCTGATTACATCTAATCCTCTCTGGTGGAGTCATTAAAAGTACTTTTTTAACCTAATGTTTCAACAAAGGATGTTTTAACTGCCTTCTGCTGTAGAAGAATTAGACTCAGGGCGAGCAGGTTTACAGACGCTGTTGTGTTAGATTGAGGAAAAGTACGCCCGACACAATCTTCGTACGCCCATAGGCTGTATCAGGTGTCAGTCATAGAAAACATGAACCCCCTAATAACTTTTAAAAACTGAGCTGTACAGACAAAAGAGGACTTGAGCACAAACCAGTCTTAAAGTAACTACATTTCAACATCGCAAGCAGGGGGGAGAAACGTTTATATTCTGTGTAATAAATTTCAAAAGTTTGTCCACAGCTTCATAGGGATTGCTGGAGGAGGCGGGATTTATGACCTATACTGCAGCCTGTCACCAGAGGGTGCTGTTCTCAGGGTGGCTTCACCCAATGTGGGGGGAGACGGCGTCCATTCTACATACAGTCTATGGTCTTAACACAAATGTAGGGGACAGCTTTGAAAGTCTTTGCCCAGTAGCTTCCTATTGAATTACAGATCCAAAACATAAAATCTAACATAGCTTGACTGTGGTTACATCTCAGCTGCTCAGGATGAATCCCAGGGTATATTCTAGCTAATTTCTCACCCATAAAGTGCAACCTTATCATCTGAGATTACTTAAATCTTCCTCCCATGTCATTTTAACATGATTCAATAGAGAAGGGTTGATGTCCAACTTTTTCTTTTAGATTTCTGACCCTCCATATTTTTCGCCGTGGTCTAGCTCCAGTCCTACATCAATTACATTCTTGGGTTACTAGTCAGAGAATGGGAAGTGTTTTCAGCAAAATAACACTCCTAGAAGTATTTGAAAAACAGTTTTTCGGATTATTATGCGCCTTTTGCAGTGTCTTAAAAGAAGCAAATGCACCTTTTGACAAGCAAGCGAACAAAGAATACTAATACCATTCCAGTGCCAGGTATGAAAGCGAGGTCAATTTGAGATTCTGGAAATAAGTGTTTATCTATCAATGAAAGGAGAGCAATGGCTTGATTAAAATTGAAATGTTTCTTGGAATAAAGCCATATTTTTAAGAGAATTTTTAACAAATGGGTCCAGATTTTGAAGACTTGAATTGGTGGAGAATTATTTTTTTATCCAAGTAAATAAAAGTCCTTGATGCTTTCATACCATTTCATGTTAATTGAAAATGTTTGTGAAGTCCAAAGGGAGTCAGCCTGCTGGTTACCAAATATTTACCCATGTTGAACACTCACTACTTTCAGTGCTGCTGGAGAATGTGGGTGAAGAGCTGGACCCCATACTGGAGCCTCTGCTGCTGAGACAGACCTTTAAACAGGGGGGCGCCTTGTGTATCCGCCTCGGGGACGCTACCATCGAGTACGCTCCAGACTTCCGCTTCTACATCACTACTAAGCTTCGAAACCCACACTACCTGCCTGAAACCTCTGTCAAGGTATGGTGGGGGGGACACTGCCTCAGGTGCTGCTGTTTGTTTAATGTAATGGTACACTTTGACTTGCCTCACACTGTGGAAGCATTGTTTATACAGTAGGTGTTTTCTAAATTGTATGAATCAGTCTGACTTATGAAACTCTTTTGACAGTATAGGTTAGCAGGACTGTGAGTGTTGCAAGAGCTTAAAGTCTCACTTCGATCGTTTATTATTTTTTTTACTACTTTAAGTGTTATCAGTGGTCTTTTAGTTATGATTACTATGTTTTTAACTGTGTCATTTTCAAGGGCTTTTCTTCTGCAGAGCTCCAGTAGCTCATTAACAATTCGCCTCTGAGTCATGGGCGGAGACAGCGCTGCTCTGCACACTTGTCTTCATGCTAGCTTGCAGCCTAACATTGCCGGTGCAGTAGAAGTAGCAGGTTACATAGGACATGTTCAGCTCTCATACACTTATGTCTTTTGGGGCATGATGTAAGTTAATATCATAATTAGCTTTCTTACGAGCATTACAAACCGCTAACGCACACGCTTCTTCCGCGATCATCCTCTCTTCTGAGTCTGGCCTGCATAGCGGGGCCCCGGGGGGAGAGCTTGGATTTGCTACGTAGGAAATCTCACTCAGCGCGTTTACATGCACAGCTTAATTGGACTAAGCTCATAATTCTTTTTTTTTGCCGAATCGGACTTCTCCCCTTGTCTCTGTATACATGCAAGCTGAGAAAATTAAATCATTGACATGAATGTGCCCGCCTCCCCAAAACTAGGGGGCGATATGTGTCTTTTCAGCGGCATTGTTTCTGACCCCATACAACTTTCAACAACAACAGCAGGTCCGTGTCAGACGTCAGAAGTGGCTACAACTGCTGCTGGGCATTTTCAAGCAAGAGCATGGAGTATCGTACAGTGTTGTTTTTGTCGTACATGATGTACGCGCTACTTTTTCTGTAGATGAGATGCAGGCTACTCCTTTTATCTGGTGTTTTTGTTCCAGGGTTAAGGGGCGCAACACGTGCACATGCATGTACTCCAACTACGCTGGTTACATGGTAGAGAAAATTGAATTCCAATCACATTGTCTGGTTGTCTTAATCGGAGTTCTCCGACTCCAATTGGAGTTCTCAAACTCCGATTATAGTCAGACTAAGGTGTTTACATGCACTTCAGTTGTCCGGTCTTAATCAGAATAAGGCAATAATTCGGTTCCCTCGAGTGTCATGTAAACGTACTGACTGTATCTGAGCCTGCTGTTTGGGTCTGCCAGAGATTCACATTGATTTGAACGCAGGAATACTCAGAAATGCAATTTCGCACTTGGTTTTCTCATGATAGGTCCTGTAGCATCAGAAAAATGCCATATGAGCATGTAGACAACAAGAAAAACATGATTTTCATCGAAGTGGGTCTCTAAATGCTTAACATTAGCAGTGTTGAAGCAGTTTAACTTTATTGTATTCAGAGCAACATTATGTGACAGGTCGACTCCAAAGTGAAAAACAGACATGAGCCTCAGCCAAACTTCACTAATAATAGCAGTGGCTGTGTTTTGTTCTGGTAGAAGCCTTGTGCCTTGGCTGTTTGCAGCTGGTGTCGTTGTTATGTAGAGGGTCCCTGTGCTATCCTCCATGCCTCTCCCTCACCCTTTCCATGCAGATGGTGCTGGTTCTGTTTAATCCCCCCCTGCAACAAAGGGTAGATGTATCTTCCACAACAGAGCTGCTGCCAACACAGAAGGCGCTAATGGAATAAAGGCTCTAACTGGAACCCACACAGACATCTGCTTCCCTTTTGCTTTTTAAGTATTGTTTTCATCTCACCTAATAGCAACAGTCAACCTCGTTTGTTTTCTTCTCCCATGTGATCGTCAAGCCAAACAATAGAACTGACTTTCAACGCTGTAGTTCATTGTTTATGAAGTGTAGCCGTTCTATGTGAAACACTATATTTTTCATAAGTGGCATGCAACATGAAATGTGCAGATGGCTATGGGGCATTTTTCAAAAAAGGGGTGGAGGGGCTTTTAATGTGATGCAGCTTTTCATTATCCTAAGATAGATATTGCAGGTTAGACACTTCTGATGCTGTCCCTGCACAGCCTCAGTCAACGCCTCCTGAGCGTCTCTCCAAAGTCCTTGAATTGACTTTTTTTGACAACCCTCTCCAGACTGTACCCTATCTCTACGGCTGAGCCCGGCCACCCTGCGAAGGAAACCCGTTTTGGCTGCTTGTATCCACGATCTTATTCTTTCGGTCATTACCCAAAGTTCATGGCCATAGGTGAGAGTCGGCACGTAGATCGACTGGTAAATCGAGAGTCTCACCTTACGGCTCAGCTCTTTCTTCGCCACGACTGATCGGTTAAGGGTCTGCATCACTGCTGATGCTGCTCCAATCCGCTTGTCAATCTCCCGTTCCATCCTACCCTCACTCGTGAACAAGATCCCGAGATAATTGAACTCCTCCACTTGAGGCAGGACCGCCCCTCCGACCTGGCCCCGGACTTGGAGGTGCTGATTCGCATCCCAGCCGCTTCATATTCGGCCGTGAACCGCCCCAGCAAGAGCTGAAGGTAACTGCTCGACGAAGCAAGAAGCACCACATCATCCGCGAAAAGCAGCAACACGATCCTCTGCCTGCTGAACTGGACACCCTCCACCCCCGGCTGCGCCTAGAAATTCTGTCCATAAAGGTTATGAACAGAACCGGTGACAAAGGGCAGCCCTGGCGGAGTCCAACCCTTACTGAAAACAAGTCCGACTTACAGCCGGCTACACGGACCAAGCTCGTGCTCCTTTGGTAAAGGGATTGGACGGCCTTTAATAAGGAACCCTCCACCCGGTACTCCCAAAGCACCCCCCACAGGTTTCCCCTAGGGACACGGTCGTAGGCCTTCTCCACGTTTTAGCCGTGTAAATGCTAATTTGCTAACAAACGAATCAATGATGGTTATATCAGAAACACAGCATCACAGATCTGTTTGCACGCTTGTGAACTCATAGTCTTGTTTAGTTTAAAATTTCAACTCTACAGCAAAATTACAGAGATTCATTCAATAAGTACCCTGCCTTTTTTTGTCCCGGATAAATAAACCCCTCTTTTCTTGTTAGTTCCCACTTATCACTTTATACCACTCAAATAGGAGCACCTTTCTCTCCCCAGCAAATCCATGATTGATCATTCTCCGGTACCACTCCCCAATAGAGTACGGTCCAAAATATATAGATAAATAAAATGAATTTCCAAGAAAAGAAGCATTAAAGAGAATTGCATTATAGGAAGGCGAGGGGTTGGAAAGCATTACTGAATATCACATTTCAGGCATCTATTTGCAGTGGCCCTGCACTTTATGGGCAGCTATTAGAGAGATTCAACTCATTTTTCACAACCCGCTCAATCCCTCTTTTTCCATTCTCCTTAAGTCCTTTTTCGCCTAGAGTACAGTACACCATGAGACCTCCATTATTGCCATTAAGCTCTGGTTGAAATGCAATACTTTCAAATACAAGAGGACAAGCATCTAGTAAACCAGGCCTCAAGGAGCTCATGGGACAGAGGGAAGCGGAGCAAGAGGGTGTATGTGTGAAAAGGACTAACTAGAGATTTATCTTGGCTCTGAGTCTTTACCACCAGCTGAGTGAGTCTGCAGCATCAATAGAAATGGAATTAGGCCCCGGAGAAGTGCACTCGTTTATTAGGGCAGAGAGTAGGTAGCAGATATGGGCTTTTAACCTCCGGGTAAGTGCAGAGCAGAACGGCAGAGGCTGTGGTTAAAGACACACTCCTTTACCTCCAGATGCAACACTTTTTTTTTTTTACAAGGGGGAAAAAAAGCAAATCCATCCCACCTGTACTTTGTTGAGCCTTAAGTGGTTATTGGAATTGAGTAGATGCGAGGTTTGCAGGGAATATAGCACTAAAGCCAAGGTTATCAACACTGCAATGTACAGTGGACTATCAGCTACTAAAGGGCATGGGTGGGGCAACACAATCCAACCCACAAACAGACACACAATCATGATTTTATTTCTTTAATATACCACAGGTGACCCTTTTAAACTTCATGATCACCCCAGAGGGCATCCAAGACCAGTTGCTAGGCATTGTGGTCGCTCGAGAGAGGCCTGACCTGGAGGAAGAGAAACAGGCTCTCATCCTTCAGGGAGCAGAAAACAAAAGGTACGGCAGCACACGCCTCGCTCAGGTCGAATGATTTTAAATAAACCGATAAACGTCTCCTTTCTCAAAGTGAAAGCTAAAGACCCGCTCATTTGTCCATGTGTTTCTGTCAGACAATTAAAGGAGATCGAAGACAAAATCTTAGAGGTGCTCTCCTCCTCCGAGGGCAACATCCTGGAGGACGAGACAGCTGTCAAGATCCTCTCCTGCTCCAAAGTGCTGGCCAATGAAATCACGGAGAAGCAGGCTGTGGCCGAGGTGACCGAGCAGAAGATTGATGAGACCCGCATGGGCTACACACCCATCGCTGTGCACTCAGCCATCTTGTTCTTCTCCATCGCTGACCTGGCTAACATTGAACCCATGTACCAGTACTCCCTCACCTGGTTTATCAACCTCTTTATCAGCTCCATTGACAACTCAGACAAGAGTGACGACCTGGAGCAGAGGTGAGCAGAGCTGACAAATGCACCAGCCAAATACCTGTTTGTACAAGTCAATTGAGCATGTCCTCAAACACTGGCCTGGATTTGAGTCTGTGCATGAAAACTCACATGTGAATTATGTAACAGAGGGTATATGTAGGAGTATTAAAGGCGTCTTAATGTGGACACGTTTGAGAGTTTGAAAATATTTGCTTGTATTTACAGGCTGCAGATCCTGAGAGACCACTTCACCTACTCACTGTACGTCAATGTGTGCCGCTCGCTGTTTGAGAAGGATAAGCTGCTCTTTTCCTTCTGCCTCAGTGTCAACCTACTTATGCATGTTAAGCAGGTAGGAATTTACACACACAGCAACTGTACAGATTTAAAAAACACTTTACATGTAACAACAACAACAGATGTTTGTGATACTTTCAATATTGCTGTGAACATAA
This sequence comes from Xyrichtys novacula, assembly GCA_962446985.1. Classification (NCBI taxonomy): domain Eukaryota; kingdom Metazoa; phylum Chordata; class Actinopteri; order Labriformes; family Labridae; genus Xyrichtys; species Xyrichtys novacula. The sequence continues at coordinate 6,582,617 of OY660881.1, read as the reverse complement.
TGTGGTTTTCAAACAAAAACTGTGAACAACTTTTATGCAGTTATCTTCCTTTGATTGCTTTGATTGGTCTGTATAATCCCCTGAATGGTCAACAGAACCTGGAACACCAACTGTAGTTTCACTTCTGTTGTGTAAACTCTTTCTCGGTAATTCTTATTGCAGGTGGATGAGGGGGAGTGGCGCTTCCTCCTGACAGGAGGTGTGGGCCTCGACAACCCACACTCAAATCCCTGCACCTGGCTCCCCAAGAAGTCTTGGGATGAGATTTGCCGCCTCGACGAGATGGAGCGCTTCAAAGATCTGCGTCGTGACATGGATCTTCTCAAGAACGAGTGGAAGAGGGTTTACGACAGCCCGGTGAGTGTTAACAAGCTGTTTGGCCCGTCTGGGAGGAGTTATTTATTACGTGCTGTTAAGAAACAAACAGGGGAAATCAAGATGCTTCATGAACTTTTCTCTTTGGGGTCACTGGCAATACTTTTGAAGTAAGAGTGTAAAGGCATCATTGAAAGAAAATGGGTTCCTCCAGCATTTTATTTTGCTTTTAATGTATATTAATGTTGCTGATGTTGCTTGTGTTTTGCATTGATTGTAAATTTGTTCATTCTCAGATAAAATGTGGTTGCAGATAGGGTTTTTTTTTTCACAGGACAAAAGTCAGGATACCTCAATGTTTCATCAGTGAACATCTAACACACAATTCTACTTTACATTTAAAGGGATATTCCGGCATAAATTTAAGTTATGGTCAAACACTGAGTTAGACACCCCCTCAAGAGATGAATGTTGCTGACTGTTTGCTTCTCTAGTTATACCAACTTTAGTAACGACTGCATGATAACAATACAAAGCAGTCTACCAAACACAACTCACCCACTCTCCTCCAGCAGCCGCTTGTTTTTGGGGGGAGCCCTGACAAGTTGATCACCAAGTGCAGCGGATCATTTCCTTGAAGTGATAATCACCATATTAATCATTTTGCACTGCAGACGCAGTAGTTCTTCTGCTTTAGCGTCTTGGTCTGATTGCATTTCCATGAAGAAATGATCATAAATGTTCTTCCTTGAGCTGCGAAACTCCACTGCACTCTGCGATTGACTCATCAGGTCTCCCCCACAAACAAGCAGCTGCTGGAAGAGAGTAGGTAAGTTGCGTTTAGTCTCTTTGCTAAAGAAATCAGGCAAAGTTAAAAAGATGTTTGGTGGCTTGTTCTGTGGCTGGGACCCTATATGTCCTGTTGATGAAGTTAGGTGCTGTTCTGAGTATTACTTGTGGCAATAGAGTGGCGTTTTGGTTGAGGTTTGCACATGGAGGCGTAGACCGCTGTGTATTGCTATCCTGCAGTGGTTGCTAAAGTTGATATAACAAAAGAAGCAAGCGGTCGGCAACATTCGTCTCCCGAGGGGGTCTCTAACTTGGTGTTACAGTGTGTTTGACCATAACTTAAATTTACGCCGGAATATCCCTTTAAGTTACAGTTCTTCAAAATGTAAATAATACCCTATCAGACAAATGTGGACAAATTTTGTTGAAAAGTAAGATTATATTTCTGAGATTTTCAAAAGATCACACTGTTTCGCATCAACCTGAGTTATTTAGACCAGCAATTTACTCGCCTTAGGAGGAAATTGAACTCAAAGTGCTCGTCTTCCAATATTTTTCATTTCTTTTTTTCTGCTCTCTTGTAAACAAAGAAAATAAAATGAAAGGTTTAACCGTCAGTGATATTCTGTGGATTGGAGGAGAAGTTGAGTGAACAGAGGTGAAGAAGTGATTGGAGTTAAAAACGGGGGATTCACGGGAAAACATTGCTGAGGGGAAAAGGGAACAAGGGCTGTGTGAATAGGTGAAAGCTATTTTCCAGAGGGCTTCTCATGTGATCCCGCAGGCTGGCTCCACTCAGCAGGGTTGCCCAGCAGGAGGCCATAACTCTACTGAAGTCTCCATTCACACGCTGTTTTCCCTACCACTCTTTTGTGGGAAAAAGACAGTACAATGAAAAACACACCCTATATCTACAATAACATACTTAAAACCTAGCTGAATGTAGTCTACATTTATTAAACGCCTGCTTTATCGGAATATACTCACTGCTACCAAACAAAAACTTGTTTGTTTGTGTAGTGTCAGTTTTTGTAATTCCTGGTAAGAGGAAGCACAGTGAGGTTCGACAGCAGGGGTAAAGTTGTTTGCCTGTCAGGTGAAAATGATGTGATCATGCTCTCTTTTCATGTTCAAACGAGAGAGAATCCAAAATTGAAGTTTAATCTGATTAATTATTTTCTGTTTCGGATGCGTTCGTCACCTCCACGCAATCTCGACACGAGAACAGCTGTTCCATCAACGCATGGTGCACACAAACAAACGTGTGCGGCATGTACGCTTCTCCTTCGGCTGCTGCTGCACACATAAAAACGCGCGCACGTACACACTCACAAGCCTTGATTTATCTTCAACAGAATCACCCACAACACTTCTATCTAATTAAATCTAGTTTGTTCCAGTCGCAGAATTCACATTTATTCAATCTTGATGCAAGAACAGCTGTTCAATCAAGCACACAGGCACTCCAGTTCACACACACACACACACGCACGCTTGCTCGCTCGCACACCCCTGTACACATAGAGAATCCCCAGGAGATCCTAGATAGGTGTATCCGTCTCAGAGCACCTGCCAGCACACATAGCCAGCAGCTTCTCAACAAACAGCCAGGGGAAAATACTTCCAAAACTTCTGGCTCCCATTGCTCACTTCCTCTTGTACACACTTGTGCCTTGAATTAATCAAACATATTGCTCTGACCCAGTACACAGTGGCTCTCTTTCTGTCCCCCCCTCTCCTAACTCTCACGATCCTCCTCTTTGCTTTTTCATACATATTTATCTATTGCCTCCTATTGATCTCTTTCCCATTCATATTACAGATTGCCCCCTCTTTTTGCTTAATTGCATTGCTTAATCTTGCAGCAGCTCGATATAAATCCAGCCCCACCTCCAAGAAAAGTGGAGAAAATTTGCCTGATTAGGGCAGAGCTGCTTTCCAAACATTCGCTTAATTTCCTTATTCTGTGAGCCATCTTTGGGGCTGTTTTTCATTTACTTAATTGTTATTTAATCTTGTCACTTAAGAGTTGGCTTTATCAATTTGTTTTTTGCATCTCAAGAAAATCCACGGGCTGAAATTGATATTCATTGTGTTTACCTCTGCAGAATCCTCATCAGACTCCCTTTCCCGATGAGTGGCAGGAGAAGCTGAGCCAGTTCCAGAAGATGCTGGTGTTACGTTGCCTCAGACCAGACAAGGTTAGTTTATTCACTGTTCTCCAAAAGTTGGCAGGAAAATGTTCTGCTGTTGTAGCTTCAAAACTATGGAACAATGTCCCTGAAAACATTAGCCTGGCCTCTTCTTTGCCGGTTTTTAAGTTTCTTCTTAAAACCCACCTTTTTTCCTTAGTAAGACGTTGGCTTGATTAGATTTTTATCTTATTTTATTGTTTCTTTTATTGCACGGCTATTATTTTACTCATGTTATATGCCTTTTAGATTATTTTATCTGTTTTTATGTCTTATGCAAGATGTTGTGTCTTTATTTCTGATACTTTTATCTATAAACCTGTACAGCACTTTGGTTCTCTGTGGATGTTTTAAAGTGCTCAACAAATAAAGTTGGATTGGATATAAATCAGCATCTTCTGATGAATTCCTCGACACTCGAGAGCTCAGTCACATATTTCATTTACATCTCACCAGATCATTCCCATGGTCCAGGAGTTCGTGTCCAACAGTTTGGGCCGTCCCTTCATCGAAGCGCCACCCTTCAACCTGAGCAAGGCCTTTGTTGACAGCCACTGCTGCGCTCCACTCATCTTCATCCTCTCCCCTGGCTCAGACCCAATGGCGGCGTTGCTCAAGTTCGGAGATGAAAAGGTACGGAGGCACCTGGGAAATTCAGCAGCTTTGAAGCCTGCTGTGTGTACAAACTCAAAATGAAACGGGGAAATTGAATCCTCCAGATGTCTCCAGCTACCAAACAGCTCCTAAAAGCATCGACAGGCTCCTCTGCTGTCAAAAGTCTCGGCCAATGACTGAGTGTATACGTCGGTGTGTGTTAATGTGTGTGTTCATGTCTGTCCTTATCCTTCAGGGCTTTACAGGTAACAAGCTGACCTCTCTTTCTCTGGGCCAAGGCCAGGGTCCTATTGCTATGCGTATGATTGAGACAGGCATTAAAGAGGGCACCTGGGTAGTCCTGCAGAACTGCCATCTGGCCACATCGTGGATGTCTACACTGGAGAGAGTCTGCGAGGTCATAACACACACACACACACTTTTCACACCAGATGGGAAAAGCACATAAATATTCTCCGATATATAACTTTATTTTTTCTTTGAGCAGGAGCTGAACCCTGACACCACCCACCCAGACTTCAGACTCTGGCTGACGAGCTACCCGTCTCCCACCTTCCCTGTGGCGGTTCTTCAGAATGGGGTGAAGATGACCAATGAAGCTCCAAAGGGCCTCCGCTCCAACGTGGCTCGCTCCTTCTTAATGGACCCCATCTCTGACCCAGAGTTTTTCGGCAGCTGCAGCAAGCCGGTAATGTCTGGATTCATCCCTTTGCATAGCTACAATGCCTAAAACAGTGGGTGTCTTACGCTTTTTTATGTCTGTTATCATACCTGCAGTGCATTCAAGTGAGTTCTTGTCTTCCTAGAAAAAAACAGTCCGCATTAGCCATGTTAACATGTGCAAAATATCTTGATCCGACAAAAAATTTGAGGCATCGGATAATCTGAACCCACTGTTTATGGGCGCAAAATCAATTGATCAGATCATGACATGCATATACGTGCATTAAGCTTAATTAAAAGCATTTGGACATGCGCAGAGTTGTCTAATTTCGCGAAAAACAACTGCAGAAGAAGAGTTGTATTGACGCCTGTGCTGTCAACAAACCAACAAACGCGGTAGTGGCTCACTCCATCCAATTCAGGATTTTCCCACTGGTTAAACCTTGTCACTAGATGGCGCCCTTGCTCACTTATTTTACTGTTCTGTCATGGGTTCCACTGTGCTGCAGATGTGACATCATTACGCTGTATGTATGCCGGAATAACGATCGGCATAAACCACCCTCTTGTTCGGAATACAATTTCTTTCCGATTGAGCCGAATTAAATCAGAATTTTCCAATTGACATGTTTACATGACGTTTTTTACGTCCAATGGGGCCTTTTTTCCGATTATTTATGCCCATGTAAATGCATAAATGTTAGTGTTTGACCACGTCTCCCTTTCATTTTTCTCTCAGGCTGTCTTTAAGAAGCTGCTTTACGGCCTGTGCTTCTTCCACGCCCTCACCCAGGAGAGGAGGAAGTTTGGACCTTTAGGCTGGAACATCCCGTATGAGTTCAATGAGACTGACCTCCGTATCTCCGTACAGCAGCTACACATGTTCCTTGAACAGTACCAGGTATTTACATTCAAAGGATCTCACAGATTTTCTTATAAAGTTGTACCATTATCCTATTGTTTTGTATTGAGAACGCTGGCTGGTGTTTTTCATCCAACAAACTTTATGTGCATTCCACCAAACTACATCTGTCAAGGACAAAAGCATCCAGGACCAGTTTGTATATGCAATTAAACCATCCACTCCTACATATGTGCAACATCTAAGCCCGTAACAGAGAAGTTCATTCCTCTTCACTCAAGTATCCGCACTATTCAAAAACCCTCTTGACATTTTTCTACAACCAGGTAGCACTTCAACTCTCTACTATTCCCACGTCTCCTGCTACAAAAAAAGCCAAAGTGGCAGGAATAGACTACTGAGGGTATCTCTTTTGAGCGGAGTGACATTTTCATCATGTAACCAAGTGTCGCTGGTGGAATATGTAAGTGCGATTCTCCTCAAGAAATGCCACAGCGTCCGCTAACCTCAACCTTTCATTTCCTAGATCCAAAGTCCAGCTGTTGAATGAGTTTCAGCCATGTTACCACAACAGACAAACCTGTGCTCAACACAAAGGGAAATTTCGATACGTCTTGTCTCACAGGTTTGATTTGATATTTTCTCACAGGAAGTGCCTTTTGACGCCCTCCGCTACATGACCGGCGAGTGTAACTACGGAGGTCGAGTGACTGATGACTGGGATAGACGCACCCTTCGCACCATCCTCTCCATTTTCTACAACTCAAAAATCATCGAAGACCCCGACTACAAGTTTGATCCGAGCGGGCTCTACTATGCACCAGCAGAGGGAGATGTAAGAAAGAGAAAACACACACAGAAGTTCTTCGAAACACACTTAAAGCTACACTTGATTTGCATATTTAACAAACAAGATTGGACAGAAATCGTCAAAAGTCTTCCCCCGCGGAATATCTATCTATCTTTGTTTGTCTCCCCAATAATTCCCTCTATAAAACAATGATTGTAGGTTAGGGTGACCATATTCTGACTTCCCAAAAAGAGGAACGACTATGCGGGGACGGAGTCACAGAGTCGCACAAAGTTAATTTTGAGAGTTTTTTGGGTCGGATCAAGTGTCTTTTGTGCACTTCTCACTCAGCAAGTCCACGTGACACAAAATCAATACTCTCGTACAAAACCGCAGACATTTAAGGGGTTTTATAAACTTCCCCTGACCAGACTGGACCGCCCCCCGAAAATAGGACATGTCCAGGTAAAAGAGGATGCATGGTCACCCTATTGTAGGTCAAATTGGGTGATTTTGACTCAGGCACTAATATAAAAAAAGATTTCATCAACTGAAAACACAGTGAATTAATTATTGTCTTGAGTTAACACATCTCTAATGGGGTGACCATATTCTGAACCCCCAAAAAGAGGACACTACTATGCAGGGTGGAGTTGCGCTTAGTAAATTTTGAGGGTTTTTCGGGTCAGGTCAAATTCAAAACTTCCATACAAAACCCTGGACATTTGAAGCATTTTATAAACTCCCCCGGACAAAGCCGAACAGCCCTCCAAAAAAGAGGAATTGTCCGGGTAAAAGAGGACATATGGTCACTCAATCTCTCCTCTTGCACTTACACTGTTCCTGAGAAATGTGTCAGTCACTTTGAAGTATCTGAAGTATAACTTTAAACTGAAGAGAAAGTTTCACTCTGATGTGTTTCTCTGTAAACTGAGCATACTACAGGACTCACAGTTGCTTAGCATTGTTGTTGAGCTACCTTTAAAAAGTCATTAAGAGATAAAATGTGTGTAACAAGGCACAGCAGGCAGCCAGCATCAGCCAGAGTTGATGTATTTGTTAACACAAGTGCAATCTTTGGCGCGCTCTATTTTATTTGGCATTTTGTTCTCCAGAGCCGCACCCCCCCCTGCAACCGCATCTTTTATTCATGAAGCCACATTTGCATAGTCATTATAATAAATGTCAGCAATCTAAGGCGCCAACTTGTTTTTCAGTGTGTTATTACTCGAGATGTTTCCTGATGTTGGGTTAAAATTTGTCTATTACTTCCCCGCACTTCTCTCCCTCTGTTTTCTGCCTCTTTGTTTCAGCTCAACAGCTATATAGAATACACCAAGTCGCTGCCACTCAACCCGTCACCTGAGATTTTTGGCATGAACGCCAACGCGGATATCACCAAGGATCAGGCAGAGACACAGCTTCTGTTTGACAGCATCTTGCTCACGCAGGTAAATTCACCTTGATCTGTAAACACTAAGAATCATATTTATTAACTGCAAGTGAGTAAAAATAAACACAAACATGCACACACACGTTTGACACCAGAATATGAAGAGCTAAAGACTTCTTTTGACCTCCTGTGACCTCTGCGTCACCATATGGGCGCATTACTGTAGAATGTGGATTTGCTTCATTTTGTTCTTAGATCCTAGTGTTCTACATTAGTGGGCTAATTTTGTCTGATCTAGTATTTGAACATAATGATCCCACTTAAAACAACATCGCAGCAGATGTTGACAAGATCCCACAGCAGATCAGACCCAGCAGCAGACATGGAACAATAATATATCCTGTTATACACATTTTGAAAATTCATGCAAAGGCTCAAAGTCCCACTCCGATCGTCTTTTTTTTTAAACTACTTTAAGTGTTCTCAGTGGTCTTTAAATTGTGATTATAAAGTTTTTAGCCAAAATAACGTTACCTGTGTCATTTCCAAGTACTTTTCTTCTGCAGAGCTCCAGTAGCTCATTAGCGATTCACCTCTGAGTTGTGGGCGGAGACAGCGCTGCTCTGCAAACTCCTCTTCACGCTAGCTTGTAGCCAAACATTGCCAGTGCAGTAAAAGTGGCAGGTAACACAGAGCTAATCAGGACACTAATGTCTTGGGGACATGATGAAAATTGATATCATAATTAGCTTTCTTACGAGCATTGCAAACCGCTAACACACACGCTTGTTCTGCAATTGTCCTCTCTACTTCTCCGAGTCTGGCCTGCATAGCAGAGTTTGGAATTGCTATGTAGGAAATCTCACTGTGTCTGAGAAATACTCAGAAATGCAATTTCACACCTAGTTTTCTCATGATATGTCCTGTAGCATCAGAAAAATATCATATGAACATGTAGACAACAAGAAAAACATGATTTTCATCAGAGAGGGTCTTTAAAGTAGGTGCAGACCTACTGAGGGGTGTGGTTAATGACTGCCGCAGTTTGCAGACTTGAAAAGATGCCGTGTTTGAGATGTTGCAGGTACAGATGTGCAGATAGACAACCAGACCAGACTGCAGTTGAAACAGATACTAAATCGATCACTTGCCACCTCCACATTTGGTTGTCACACCTCTCATTACGTATCATAAGAGTCGACATTTATGACGATAAAAACTGGACAAATGGAGGGTCCATGCTCTGATGATGACCTGCTACATACTCAACGGATAAATAAAGGTGTCACACTGTTATCAAGCAAAAACATGACACACACAGACAGACACACACACATTATTTAAAAGACTGATATACACACATTTAAACCCAGCTTTCACATACAGCTCTTCCCATGAGTTTTCACTAACTTTTTATAAGTCTCCTAGCCAACATTAAATATTTATTGCCCTCCATTAGAATGCACCATGCAACATTAATTAAAGAGAAACATATAAATAAATAAATATTCCACTTGTTTGGAGAGAGACTTCCCAAGGAACAAAAAAAAGCTTCTTATTAGGTTGTCTTCTTTTCGCTCACTCTATGCCTGCACTCACAGCGGCTTTTGGCGGAGCCGTGTGATCCCACATCATTATGTCTCAGCTCCGTAGGGTAAGACTAGGTTATCTTGTCGAGGATTATATCGTACCGCTCCATGGCACCAGTCAATGATGGCTGCGAGTCAAATCTCAGAGACTTTACACTGAGACCTTCATAAAGACAATAAGGTGCAGCGTCTTCTGCAGAGTGAAAGGAATATTTATTATTTCCCATGCAGTTATTTTCACATTTATTTTAAGATACGGATAGTTTTCAATGTTTTCTTTAACTTGTGGGAATTGAACTCAATTTTCACACAAATGCTCTTCATATAGAATCATGCCAAACTATTAAACTCAGACTCTTTTATGCATCCTATAATTGATTTAATTTCTTGAAGGAACCACATTGTTGACATCTAGCATCACGACCGGCTCCTGCTCCGGCTCGCCACAAACAAATAGGAAATCATTTTCATCAGCATTGCCACTCAAAGTGAAATTAGAGCTCAGTGGAGTCTGGCATTTATTCATATAAACTCCTTTCAACAAGATTAATAATGGCTTCAGTCATGTGTGGACTTTATTAACATCTAATACGTTCTCATCAGTCTCAATGACCGATACACGCAGAGAGGCGCTTCAGAGGGAATCAAACAGCTATTTGTCATTCCCCTACTGTAACCCCAGTGCCATTAGACGATGATTATCCATTACCGCCAGCTAGTGACTGAGCACAAAATAGGTAAATGGTGCAAGATGAGCCGAGAGGACAGCGAGAAGATCTCAGATCAGAGTGAAGAATTAAAAGCGGGAATATCTGCAGTGGGGAAATGAAAATGCAGTCGAAAAATGTTGTGAGGCAAATATGTTTTTATTTTTCTGAGGGTAGAAAGTGTGTGCATGTTTGTGTGTTTTTAAGGGGTTAGCAGAGGGACTCCATAAACCGAATGCTGATCATGATTGTATGACAATGGCGCAGTGGCAGATGGAGCCCCTAGAGCCCAACAATTTGGACAGAAAAATCACTGATTACTAACTCTGCATGGACTGTGCATGTATCTGCACCGTGGACTATTTGAAGTACTAAAGTGACATCACGCACTAGTTTCCGAACTGAATTTTTGAAGCGTATAGAAAATGGACGCCATATAGAAAAGCTGACTCAACCTAACTGGAGGAGGCAGATTTGAGGTGAACCAGAAAGACCTCCACTTTAACAGGCAGAATGTGCATTTCTGCAGGACAGCCATGCTTCTGATTTTAAAACACTTGTAATCTCAATAGCTTCACTTAAAGGGATATTCCAGTGTAAAATTAATTCAGACTGCTGTGTATTGCTATCATGCAGTCGTTACTTAAGTTGATATAAGTAGAGAACCAAACAGCATTCATCTCTCCAGGGGGTGTCTAACTCGGTGTTACGGTGTGTTTGACCCTAAATTAATTTTACACCGGAATATTCCTTTAATAGTCCCACTTGATCTGCACTGCATAATATACATTATTTCGCATCTGGAAAATGATCATACACAAGTTAGAATTCAGGGTCAAAATATCACAAATTAGGAGTCATAAAGGGGTAAAACATAATTTAACAACTCAGAATAAAATATTCATAAAAATGAGAAACTGTCAAACCAATCTGAGTCTGGAGTTCAGCCTCCCCCTTCTCATCAGACCTTTATCGCTCCATTTCTCTGATCAGTCCCGCTCTTCAGGCGGAGATGCCAAATCCTCGGATGACATGGTCTTTGATGTGGCAGCTGACATCCTGAGCAAGCTGCCGGGAGACTTTGACTTGGAGGCGGCGATGAGGCGCTTTCCAACCACCTACAACCAGAGTATGAATACAGTGCTGGTTCAGGAGATGGGCCGCTTCAACAACCTGCTGTGCACCATCCGGGACTCCTGCATCAACATCCAGAAAGCTATAAAGGTAAGAAAGAAAGGGTGGAGAACATGTTGGAGGTTTTATCTTGACAGTGTCACCATTTGTAATGTCAAGGAAAAGGTTTGGTGTTTCGTGTTATACCACCCAAACGAACTGTAATTACACTAAATCTGTTTCTTTTGAGATGAGCGGTATACACAAGAGATGAATCATTATCGATTTTACATTTCGGTGCTGTGAAATCAATATTTCATGAGAGGAGGCGCACTCCTGCAGAATGATTACAGAGGACACTCGACTAATACGTCTTCAGGAAAATCTGATACTGTACGCTTTTAGCACCACGCCCCAAAATCACCGAAGTAACACCATCATTTTATGTTCCAGGTAGACACAAGGACAGTACTTTAGAAAGTTTAGGGCAATTTTTGTTGAGATAAGCCGCTGCACAGAAGAACTGCTAACCCTTACCCTCTGAAAACAGAATATAATAGTGTGTTTTTTGCATCCTACTCGAAGAGGGCAAAGGTGTAAGCGGTTGACTTCTGAAAAGAATGAAATGAATATATTATGGAGATGTTGCTGACCCTGTGTGAATGACAAGAAAGAGGCAGCGAGCTACACCTCTAAATCGTTAGCTATTGCTCTTGACCTTCTCTCTGAAAGCGCCATTTTCATCTGTAGCACAGGAAAAGACAGAGGCCACTCCGCCAGACACCGTATCTCTCATCCTGCGAAGCCGTTAAGAGGATAAAGTACTTCTTTTAACTCTGCCTCACACTTTGAGCATAACACGGCTCTGAGCTACAGTCTAGCACGCACTTGTCATCATGCTAATAATGAGCTGGTTAAGTGTTTACCATTCTCACTCTCATCATGCTTACATACACCACCGAGTTTAATATCTGATTACAGCACAAACTGGTATGAGACGAGCTAAGCTGCTATCAGAGGCAGTCTAATTAAGAGACAGTCGTTTTCTGTGTCATTGTTTTGCTTCTTTCAGAGGGTTTGCTGTAGCTCCAGTCTGAACTGAATGGGAGCACAGATTGTGGCAGATTGTTTTGCAGCAGGCTGATTGTGGTGAAATTGAACCCACATTTTTACAAGCCGCTCATCTGCATAACATCTTAAAGACTGAAATAGCTTTTATTTCTCAGGTGAATCAAGCAAAATAAGAGGAAAGAAAAATCTTGTTTGAGGCTCATTTTTGTTGGAGCTGAACCACAAGCAACAGAAGTTCGAAAGGACTTTGTGAAACCATGAATTATAAGTTTGAACAAATGATTGTTATTATGATTTGGTATTTTCAGAGATAGAATAAAAAAGACAGAGGATGTGGAGGCGTTTCTCCTGTTTGTGTCAGTAGCTACGTTTACATGGGCACAAATAATCGGAATAAATGCCTGATCGGAATAAAAAGGCGTCATGTAAACATGTCGATCGGAAGATTCTGATCCAATTCTGCTCAATCGTAAAGAAACGTATTCCAATTGAAAGGGGGGGTTTATGCCAAAAGTTATTCCAGTGCACCCATGTAGTTACATATTCCGATTGTGACTCTCTTACCTGATTCGATCCTCATTCTTTAGCCTTTTGCTTATTTATTGAGGTCAGTACAGGAGGTTTCATTATTAACACTCTGGCATAAAACATACAGCAAAATGATATCACATCTGCACGTACATTGCAACCTTTGACAGAACAGTAAAATAAGTAAGCAAGGGCGCCATCTAGTGACAACATTTCACGGGGGGAACATCCTGAATTGGATGGAGTGAGCCACGTTTGTTGGTTTGTTGACAGCACAGGCATAAATACAACTCTGCTTCTTCTGCGGTTGTTTTAGCGGAATTGGAGAACTCGCATGTCCAATTGCTTCTAATCTGAATAAAATCTGGTGCACGTATATGCAGGTCATTATCGGATTATTTGATTATTTGATTTTGCACCCATATAAACAGGGAATTCAGATTTTCTGATCCCTTAATTTTTTAATCGGCTCAAGAAATGTTTCCCTTGTCAACATTACTATCTTTGTTATAGAAAATCTTTATTTTTACTTTTCCTCTCAGCACATTAATTGTTTGACTTTGATCAAAAAATCTGACTCAGATGTGACCATAGTGATAGGTGATGTAATTTACAGAAACAATACGGTTTAGAAGTCATGATATATTGTACCATTTTCTAAGATATAACTATCTGAATGCCTGTGTGTGCATCAGTTTAATCAGTGTTATTGTGATTCTACCAAGAGAGGTAATGTCAACCTAAGCCATAAACGATTTATGCTGCTAAAAGTTTGGAGATTTTGCACATGGCACAACATAGTCTATAATTAAGCCAATTACACTAATGTTATCATCATCTGTATATTTCTGTGCACTAATTAGTGCATTCATGATTAAACCACATTCAACTAAAAGCAAGCCTTGACACACATGTCTCTTTATACCAATTAATAAACTCATTTCCTCTTCTTTTGAGACACTCCAGCCTCATGGGGTTGGAGTGAAGTGAGCTTAAATGGTCAGGAAGGAGCTGAAGCACTTCATCTTTCATACTGGTATCAAAGGCCTCCTACGGGGCGATAAGAGGTCCCATTATGAGACTGTCTGTCACCCTCCTCAAGAGAGAATTTCTTCAGTGACAGACTTTAAATTCTCACATATTCCATTTGGAGTTAGAGCAGGGCTTCATAAACTTGACATTTAAAGGCAATTAGATGTTAATCAGGTGTTTGAGGGTGAAGAAGTGTTTTAGCATCTCTGTGCGTATGTGTGTGTCTGTGTGTGTGTTCACATGCAGGGGCTGGTGGTGATGTCAGCAGAGCTGGAGGAGGTGGTAAGCAGCATCTTGAAGGGGCGTATCCCAGGCATGTGGATGAAGAAGTCCTACCCCAGCCTGAAACCGCTGGGAAGCTACGTCAACGACTTCTTAGAGCGGCTGAGGTTCTTACAGGTACTGACACCTGTATCACAAACGTTCATCTCTCTGCATGAGGACGCCACATCTGTGCTCATTGGATGTTAGCTTGGTGTTAATTTAGACCATATATAGAATGGAGAGAGTCTGCCTCCTCGCTGGGTGAAGCCACCATGAGAACAGCACCCTCTGGTGACGGGCTGCAGTATAGGTCATAAATCCCGCCTCCTCCAGCAATCCCTATGGAGCTGTGGACAAACTTTAGATTGCGAAGATTGTGTAGCTCACCCTGGGGATACGCTGTTTGAGCCGAGCGTCATCACAGCGACTCTTGGTGACTCTCCCGCCGAATGCGTACAACGCTACTGCGCAGTGTTGGTTTCAGGAAGTGGATAAAAAACGCAAATTACCGAGAGCTTTTTGGCTTCAAATCTGTTTACTGGCTGAGGGCGGAGCCAAATTGTCCACAGTATATACAGTCTATGATTCAGACAGGCCATGATATATCAGCTGATCACTCAGTCGATTAAATGGAAAGTTACAATTTGAGGCCAGTTCTTATCAGAGGATGCAAATAACACAACTGAGGAGGCACAAACTGAGCGAAATTGTACATACGAATGACGCAAATTGGTGACACTTTCAATTCACTTCATTCGCTTATTTGCAAGAGTTGAAAACTCCTAACTACCGCAAATCACACGCGCCTTGAAAGCCCCATAATCATAGTCCCAAATACACGAATGAACACATGCCATTTCAGGGTTTTTTTGCATCAAATGTGTCACTGCATTTCAACCTGACAGCAGTAATATTCAGTAAATGACCCAGCAGCACAACACAAAAGCCCGGCACATTATCCGAGACTTTGAGGACCAAAGGTGAAGAGATCAAAACAGCAGAGAGGAAGCAAGAAAAAAAACACCTAAAATGCTAAAATCAGTAACAAAAGATAAGTGAAATAAGCGGAAATTAAAATACTAAAGGGGATAAAACTGCATCAAAAGTGTATGAAAAGAGTTTAGCATTTATAAAAAGGTGAAAGCGACACAAGCTGAAGCAGGAAAGATATGAATGAATCATTCAATAACACATGGCAGTTAAAAGAGAACAGAGCAGTCAGTATATTAAATCAATTACGGCGCATAACAGCAACAAAAGCAGCAAATGAGGAGAGCAATAACAACACTGAGTAGACTGAGGAGTGAAACCACTCAAAGAATAATAAGAAGATAAAAGGTCCTAGACAGGGGAGAGGAATAACAGTAAGTAAAGTAGTTAATGCTGGAAAAGTAGAGAAATGACAGGAATCCTGCAGAGAGATTCCTCATGTGTCTCTGGGATCTTGTTTGGTCTATCATTGATAAATATCCAGAATAATACAGTTTGTGACGTCAGTGTACTCTGTGCCCTCTAATGTAAGCAGAGGCTGGGCTCTAAGCTGTGTCACACTGACTCACACAAGACCCCTTGTTTGACAGGAGAAGGGGGCTCCAGCACAGCTTTGCACTCAGGGCCGAGGTAGAACAGGAAACACACGCAGGCTCATGAGCAACTGTATCATGTGAGACTGCGAAAGAAACTCCATCGGACAGGCAGTTCACATGTTCCCCTTTTGTTTTTGGACTGGGGCGATACTGTATGTCTCCTGTTCTTTGGAACTCAGCGGACTGTGAACAATGCCCTGTGTGTGTAATGTCCACCCATGACTCCCCACAGGGTGACCCTGGAGTCACGGGTCTATCATCTGAGCGGGCGTGTTTTTGGAACCGAATACTTGGAAATTTTGGGAAATACGATTGTCTGGAAGTTAGGAGGAAAATATCTCAGGGGAGTGGACTATCCAGACATTTCCTTTTCAGACAGCAGCACAGAGGTTATTCAAAGTAAATACAGCATACAGATATACTTTAATATGAATGGACAGGTTCACTTTTCATCCACTAACTTCCTTTTTTTATTTTTTATTTATGATTTTTATTTTTTATATTGTTTTATCAATTTTTGGCAAGTTTTTAATTTTTAATTTTTAGTTTAAATAAAAAAAAAATGTCAAGTTTTTATTTTTTTGGATTTTTATTTTATTAATTTATTTATTTTTAAGTTTAAGTTAAGTTTAAGTTTTTTAAGTTTTATTTTCTAATTTTGATTTTTTTTTTTCTATTTATTTTGTTTATTTTTTTTTTTTTCATTATTATTATTTTTTTCATTATTATTATTATTTTTTAATTTATTAATTTTTTTATTTTTTATTTTTTTATTTGTTTTTGTTTGTGTCTTTATTGATAGGACAGGGTGGAAGTATGGGGAGACAGAGAGAGGGTGGAGGACATGCAGCAGCTGTAAGTGGGGCGCGTTAACCCGCTAGGCCAACTGAGCGCCCTGTTACTTACTTAATTGATTGCAGTGATTATAATATTTTTAAAAAGTTCAATATGAAAAGTCAGTCTGACCCCTGATGGTCTTGTTGGCTACATAGTGGGTACTAGCTCCAGTCTGTTACATAACCTGATATAAACTCCGTCCTTAGGTCAAAGCTATAACATTTCTAATCTGTTTGAACCCTGTTAGTTAAACACAAAGCTGATAATTAACTTGATATCTTCGTTGGAAAAAAAGGGGAAAGGGTGCTGGCAGGCACTTAAATCCACTTGCAGTGGAGTGTGGATTAGAGTAGTAAGTCCTCCCAGACAGAGTTGATTAACTCACCATCAGCATCTAGGAATATAAATCTGTGCTTTCTCCTCATTTGTTTGTTTGTTTGAGTCCAGAGGTTGGTTCAATAAAAATGCAGATATAAGGGAAAGTGTTCTGGAGTGTATTTGATAATATGAGTTTACTAGTACGACATGTTTATTTCACTCTAATCTAATCCAGAACGCAACAGTTTAAACCTTAATCTTAATCCAAGTTATTTCCTCTTTTACTTGCTGTGTTTTCAGGATTGGTACGATGAGGGTACTCCTGCAGTATTCTGGGTATCAGCCTTCTTCTTCACCCAGGCCTTCCTCACCGGCAGCCAGCAGAACTACGCCAGGAAACACACCATCCCTATCGACCTGCTCGGGTTCGACTTTGAGGTCCTGGATGACAAACAATACAAACAACCCCCAACGGACGGTATGATATGAACTGGGGTAGTGAGAAAGCTGTGGTGCAGGAGGGGAGCGATTAGGGAGGAAGAGGGATGGTGGTTTAAAAGCAATAAGAGGATATTTAGGATTTCTTTAGATTAGATAAAATGGCCTCTTTTCGTGAAACATTTTCTGGTTTAATGAGGAAAGAGAAAAGACACGGGAAAGATCGAGGACTCTGTAAGGGGGGAGCAGTCAGAGGAAGATTAAAAAGGAGTTTTTTCGGGGATGAAAAATGAGGATTCGGAAAAATAAAGTGAAATAAGCAGTGGGTGGAAGAGAAGAAACAAACAGATAAAAAAAGAGAAAACTCTGACATTAGGCTGACTGACTGTAAGAGAAGCCGAGTGTTAAAGCGAGAAAGTAAGTTAAAGCAAAGCCTCCCCGCCTCTCGTCTGTATGCGGGCCCGCGTCAGCCCCTCACTGAGCCTCCAGCTCTGCTGTGAGATTCTCAGTCAAAGTCTCACATTAAGCCTCACATTCAATCAGTCCCCAGCTGGGGCCCCATCACAATAACACGGCCTATACTGCCAAGCTGCAAATCTGACAGTGTGTTTGTGCATTTGGCTGTGTGATGTCTGGTTACAACAGTCGGTTGTTTCTAAATTTTGTCTTCATGTAAAAACGACAGATCAGGAAAGCTCGACTCACGATGTTAAACTTTAGTTGACAGATCAATCACCGCGGTCACAGGATCGAAGAGACACGTTGATACGCTGACGTCACTGTGCACAGCTCTCCTCACTCTTTGTGTTTGTGTCTCACCCTCAGGTGTGTACATCAGAGGTCTGTTTCTGGACGGGGCACGCTGGGACAGAGACGCCAAACTTCTCGCTGAGTCCTACCCCAAAGTGCTGCATGACTCCATGCCTGTGGTGAGAACACAGCGCACACATGACAACAGATAACACACGAGAATCTTGTGCAACAGCCTGTTGAAGGGCATACATGAAGCTCATTTTAGTCCATTCAACACAGCCCCCTGTGGTCTAAACGAACTCGAAACAGCTGTATCCACGAGGGTCAGTTTGATGTATGGCTCTTGAATACAAATGAGCTCATCCTCACCCTCCTCACCCTCCTCACTCTTCTCCTGTGTTCTGTGAGTAAAACAATGGCGAACGTTCCCAAAGTTAGCACTGACGGTGAGGGTGTTATCACATTGACCCTCCCTTTTGTCACATTGATTGGCTTATTTCACACTCTTGATTGCACAAACTTCATTTAAACACGGGGTAATTTTAAGAGAGCTGTCGGTCTTTTTGTTCCAAACATCCAGCTCTGTTTGATCCAAGCTGGAAAGACCAGACAGACTGAATGAGATGGCAGCGAAAACTCCTGCAATTACACAACTTTTACAGCCATCAGCGGGGAAATAACCAGACATTCACATTTTGTCTTGTTTTATGTACATTTTGGTGTGTACGACTCAAATTTAATGGGTTGAAATGTTGATTGGAGCAGAAGAAGACTGTTGAGTTTCCATGTTGGACTGAAGGGATGATAATCAGATAACACCTCGAACTACCCAGCCAAGCCAGAGTCATGCAGAGTTAAGGTTAGCAGCACAGAGATCAGTAATCAGTAATAAGTTTAAGTAATCCTCCACATTTGGAGTTTGTGAGAATTAGACGTTTCCTCAAGTTTCCTGCTTTCCTGAATCAGCTCTCAGGCGTCGCTCCATTCAGTAGCTTCTGCAGTCTGTGTTGGCTTTGGAAACAGAAGGATTGACAGAACTGCCACTCAAAGACCTTATGGGGACGATGTTCAGCCAACTGGAGTTTCCAAAGTTAAAATAAAGAACGCAGCAGAAGCAGACTGCTGTGTTTCCTCACTGTTAAAGGCAGAGCGAGTTTACTTTTCAGAACGGACACTTAATGTGCAGAAACAAATGAGAGGGCGGAACGGGGTCAGAGCTCTTCTTTCTTTCTTTCTTTTCTGATTTCTTCCTTTTTTCTTTCCTTCTTCCTCCGTTCCATCCTTCCTTCTTTCTTTTACTTTTACACCCTTCCCACTTTTTTCTCTTTCTTCTTCCTTCCTTCCTTTTTCTCCCCACATTTTCTCTTCCTTTGCTCTTTCATTTTTACATTTCATTTTTAGCACTTTTTTAGTACTTTACTCCCTTTTTTTCTTTTTACCTTTGTTCTTTCTTTCTTTCTTATTTTCTTTCTTTCGTTCCTTCTCCCTTATTTTCTTTCCTTCTACTCTTTCTCTTTCTACTCCTTTTCTTTCATTTCTTTCTTTCTTACTTTCTTTCTTTGTCTTTCTTACTTTCTTTCTTACTTTCTTTCTTTGTCTTTCTTTCTTTCTTTCTTTCTTTCTTTCTTTCTTCATTTCTGTCTTTCTTTCTTTCTTTTCTTTATTTTATCCTTCCTCCTTCCCTCCTCTTTTTATTCCTTCCTTCCTTCACTTACCCTGCGTAATTCATGTCTTTCTTTTCTCTATTGTCTTTCTCCCTTTCATCCTCCCTTTTTTTCTTCTTTCTTCCCTCCTTTTTGCTTCCTTCCTTTATGTCTGGTTTTTCTTTTACTTGCTATCTTTCATCCTATCTTCTTCTTTTCCTCCTACTTCCTTATTTCCAGCCTACTCTCCTCCTTTCTTCCTTTCTCCCTACACCCATAACTGTAAATAGTAGATAACTTTTAGACATGTCAAGTGAGACAGCAGACAGCTGAATTTCCCTTCGGGGATCAATAAAGTTCTTCGTATTCTTCCTTAGTTCCAGCCTCCTTTCCTATTCTCTTTCTTTATTCTTTTTCCGTCCTTCACTGTGGAAATGATAAGCCTATCTGGCGGCTCAAATTTGCTCCGAACTCACCAAATTCCACTCACATACATGCCTGGCCAGGTTTGGGTTTATGTATGATGCCAAAACTCCCCAAAAGTCTCTCATGGCTGCAGTCAGAATCCCAAAGGAGGTCCACAAATCCTGGTTTCATGTCTGACTTTGCTTTGAACACTTTTACCGGCACAAACTTGTCCAAAGGGTTTCATCGAATCAGCTCCAAATTGGGTCAGTGCACTGAGCTCAGACTGCAGATGAATGTTTACTAAAGGAGTTTGTGTTTGTCACCATAGGAGGTGAACAGGTGAGGAAACAATCCTGCCGTTTCACCTTCTTACATTAAGACTGAAGAAGGGCGGTTATTGACTCTGCTTCTTGAATCCTTTTACTTCTCAGTCGAGAAGAACTTTTCACAAAATAGAAAATTGGGCCAAACTCCATCATCGTACAGATTGTTAACTCCTGTGAGGGAGCTTTTTCTTTCCCCCAGAAGCCAATATTTCGAGTCTCAGAGGAGGCAGTGAACAACCATCATAGTGTAGCTGTACCCAGGAGGATGTTCACAGCTCCTTTTTCTCTCGACTGAAAACTGGGCAGAAGCTTCGACGCTTTATTTTTTAACGTGTGCCTGTAGGAAGCCTGGCTCCTTCACTCTTTCATTTTGTTATTAATTAACAGAGCGTGAAACGAAGTCGGCTGACAGAGCAGTGAAAACAGAGTGCTGGTGGCAGACAGTGAGGACTGATCAAGTTTTCTCTTCTTCTTCTTCTTCTTCTTCTTCCCCTCAGTTCTCCGCTCTTTATGATGCGGTTATGATTAATGAATAATGCACAAGACTGACTTCTTAAATATTCTGACATTTCAGGGCAGAATCAGCTTTGACGAGAGCGCAACTTAATTAAAAATGTGTTTATTATTTGTGCGAGCGAAGGCTTTACGCCCGGCTTTGAAATGCTAATCTTAACAGCGGCGCCTGTTACGGAACCAGCTGAGCACTTTTGTGGCTGCAACTCAACAAACTGTTTTTGTTTTGCTTTTTTAAAAGATGTTTTTTGGAGTGGCCCAGTTTATCCTTTTTGCATAACAGAGGCGTCTTGATAGCCCTAGGAGATTTCCTCTTGTTACCGCTATTGTTTCATAGACGCTGATGTCCTCAAAGTTACCATTTTGGAAGTGCATGTCTGGGTTAAAGCGATGGATCTGGGTTAGTCGTCACAGTAGGACTCCGCTCCGACCTGTGAACTTTTTCGTGCAACATCCACACCCATCAGAACGCCTTCGTCTGATCAACTTTGTTGCTCGTACGCAGAGGTGTGCAGAATCTCATTTCCCAGTCGAATTACTCAAGGAGTCAAACCTTCTGAATGTGGAACAACCGTTAATTGACACTGACTGTTGCCTAAGTAACTAACGAAGGAAGTGTAAGCAAATATGGCAACCAGACTTCCTTCACCCGCCTCTCCCTCTCCTCTCTTCTCCCGTCAGATGTGGTTGAAGCCCGTCAAGCGGCAAGACATCCCAGAGAGGACGTGCTACGTGGCGCCTCTGTACAAAACCAGCGAGCGGCGCGGCACCCTGTCCACGACGGGCCACTCTACCAACTACGTCATCGCCATGACGCTCAACTCCAACGTACCGGCCGAACACTGGATCAGACGAGGGGTCGCTCTGCTCTGCCAGCTCAGCTCCTAGAAAGTGTCAGTTAAGTGCAATTTTAAAAAAAAAGACTGAAAACGAACAGAAAGAAAAGCTGTTTTTTATGTAGAGGGTTGATGAGCATCACAATAAAGGAGCGGTGATTTCATTTAGTGTAACTTCTTTAAAATCGAACATACAGAGCATGAAGACCACGACAAGCTAAACAGACAAATAAGACATGGTTTTGAATGACATCATTTCTCACCCATATTTCCACCAAATCCGGAACGGCTACGAGAAGGCCGTATCCTCCAATCGTAGCTGATCGTAACCATTCAAGTTACTGTATTTTTCGCACTATAAGGCGCACCATCAATGAATGCGTCTATTTGCGAATTTTATGTGCGCTTTATTGTGCGAAAAATACGGTAGTGTGTCAATTTCCACCATAAAGAGTTCTATTTATTCTGGACGCCGGAGCATGCCGGATAAATTAAGCACAGATTAACCCGTGCTGGAAAGGAAGACGGGCACAGACACAAAATAAAACATCTGACTTCTTTTCAAAATAAAACTAAGTATTTCACACCATGCAAACGGGCGGGGACGAACAAGAGAAAGGTTTATAAGCAGCATTTCACCCCAATGACATCGTGGATGAGGAGATGCTGATTCTAGAAGTCTAGAAGTAGATTTCCTCCTCTGGAAGGACACAATCTCCTGCTTTTATGGTTAGCCTATGTGGCTAAAGACAACTTGTTATTGCGCGATAGCACGTGAATCCGCGGGTTCTCATGAGTGATTCCTGCTGTCTGTAATCCACCACGAAATTCGCCTCACAAACGGATCTAGTAGGAATAGCCGGACAGCGAAAATCACCGCCATTCCGATGCGGTGGAAATTCTGGGTAAGAGTTTAGACATAGTGTAAAATGTTCATATAAACACATTTTGATCATTTGCTCATTATTTGAACTCTAAATATTATTCCAAATAGCGCAGACAACCAAGACTCCTACTACAGAGCCATAACAAACTACTGTCAAGTAAACGCCAGATCTATCAAATAAAACAAATCTGTTTTCATGAACTCTATACACTAAGGCAGAGCCATCACAGATATGAGGGGTATTTGATATTTCCAGAGTTTATTGTCCTTTTCGTAATGGGAGAGAAGCACAGACAGGCAAACAGCATGATGTCACATGTCGCATTTTATATCCAGATTACGAAACAAATGTACAGACAACAAAGCAAGAATGAGCACAATCATAGACCTTCATTTTAAACACAGTTTTGTCGCCAAAATAACCGTGAAGAGCCCTGTCTTTGGGGTGTAGTCAAACTTTTGAAAATGGTTAAATCACAGAGAAATACTGTTTCAATACAATAACCCCTAAACTTAAATATACACTAAAAAAAATACAAAGAGCAGAATCAAAATGATCACAGAGAACATAATTAATCAATGTCAAAGACTACAGCACTTAGAAAATTAACTGAATTTATTTTAGATGAGGGTGTAAATACATTCAGGTCTTGTATGACAGACGTGTTAAATTAAACATGAACTTCAGCTGAACAAAAAAGTGAGACAGACAGGTCCTGTGCTCTCAAACCTGCAAAGTTTTCAACAAAAACGGTTCATAACACCAACTCTGCTACACCCCAAAGAAGCTCCGGATCCTCACACAGCTCATTTTCAAAGTAACAAAAGTTGTCAATATTTTAACTTTGCAGTACAAAGAATGAAAACAAAGTTACACTCAGCACAATGTCTGTACCGTTTCACTCATGCTTCATGCATGGTTCAGTCAGTTCGACTGCACGAGTTTAAGGTGACTGACGATGACTTACAGCCAGTTTAGACATAGATGATGGATGATGTCACACAGTGACAGGATAAATGAAGCCACACACGTTTTCGGTGCGCTCCAGCAGCCGAAGCTAGTTAGCTTAGCAAGTGAGCCGCAGAACAGCTAATGGAATGTCGGGGCGTTAGGGAGGGGGCAGTGTCAAGCACCAGCCACTGAAAATCCACACTGAGGCCAGTTTTTGGCACAGTCAGCAGCAACTTTAACAGACACCCTCAAAAACACAAGTAAACAAATTAAAAATAGTCATAATCACAGGGTTTCATAAGTCAGGTTTAACATCCATCACAAGTGCAGGGAATGCTGTCTTTTCATAGCACCCGGTATTTTTATCCTGTCGTATGATTGGTCTCTCTCTCAGATTGTCAGGAGGTGACAGAGGTACATCGTTTGAATTCATTTAGTAGAAAGTAAAACCAGCTTTTAGCTGCTATAACTACTGACACTATGAAGACAGCATGTGTTTACAAGACGTCAACAAATAATCTGCACCAGAGTGACAGCTGGAGCTCCCACTGTACTTAAAGATCCACTGCAGCACCTTTGAGACCCTTGGAGAGACTTACTACACGAATCTATGAAACTACATCATTGTTGAAAGTCAGCCTGACTACTACTTTGATATTCACATTTTAAAGTTGTTGATTTTAATCATGTAAAGATCTAACTAGGATACGTCTCCTGAAGCTAGAAGATTGTCAAACCCTAAAACAAACTTGATCATAAGACATCTAGTGTCTAAGGAGTTTTAAATGCTAAATTGTACAGACTTTAGCGGCTGTGTTAGAAATCAACATAAACTACAAAAGTTACATAATCCCAAGAATCAAATTTAAAATAAAACACAGATGTGAAGTAAAAAAACGGACTAAGTGGTACCAAAATAACACTGAATACATTTGGGAATCTCCCACGCAGCATCTGGTGAAACACCTTCTATTTCGACAGTGCAGCTCAGAGTTGTGTCCACATTTAGCGACATGAACCGAAGGGTTTCTTTCAGATGTTAAATCTAGCAGCGCTGAGCTCCACGTCTCTTTAAGGACACTGTGACGGGGTGTGGAGCAGCTGTGGTTCTGCTGCAGTGGCCAGGGCTTGGCACAGAGAGACATGAGATGTTTGGTACACAGCGTGATCACATCAAAAGTTGATGACGGATGGCGGGTGGAACACACACCACAGATGTACAAGTCATGGATGATGGGACACAGCACAGACTGGGTAAGAGATGAAGAGGCGGGTGGGCGTAGTACGAGGACAACAACACGCTAACAACAGGTGATGATGCATAGGTGGGTGAGCTGCCGGGCTGTGACAGCTGCCTCTCTGCAGGAAGTCCTACACCACCTTACAGCTTTTTTTATTTTTTTAAATGATGGAGTCAGAACAGAGGTGTTTCTGGTTGGATAGCAGCCCCGCTCTTCTTTCTTTCAGCCAGGGAGCAGAAATATCGAAGCCCACAAAAACAGAGGTAATGGAGGAGCAGAGTGTAAACATCACTGGCACAGTCATGAGATATGCATAAGCTAACCGCTGCTTGTTTGGAATGGAGGCACGGGCCATGAACGAGACTCACATCGCATGCAAGACTGATCTGTTACATCGCAAACAAAGCATGATAAGGCCAAGAAGAACAATACTGATACATCCAGCTCTCCCCTCCTCTCCTTCTTTCCCCACCACCCCTGTCCGTTCTTTACTCGAAGCCAAAATCAAAAACGATTTGGTCTTCAAAGATGGCAATGAGCAGCATGATGCCGAACCCGGTCAGCATGCCCAGGTTCTGCAGGATAAAGTGTCCCAGCTGGCAGCGCTTGTGGTCCTCGCTGTCCCCGTGAAGCATTTCTGGCAGCTATGAAAGAGACAAAATAACCAGTCGGGATCAGAAAGAGACTTCCTGGAAATTAGAATTGCAGATCAGGAGGAGCGCTGATGGCCCGTGTGGGAGTGGAGTTAGTGAAAGTTAAGCTGATGTTGTTTGAGGGACAATTATCACTGTGGGGCTGTAGAGTGCGCCGTGCCAACTTACCATATCCACCAGAGCCACATAAAGGAACATGCCAGCTGTGATGGCGAAGATCCAGCTGGTGACATTGTGCGTGTACTGGCCCACAGCTGTGCCAATCAGCATGCCAACATAGGCCATGAGGGCGGACAGCAGATTGTAGACAATGGCCTGCTTCACTGTCATCCCTGCTTTTAGCAGCACCGCAAAGTCACCTGTCAGCCAGGAGAGACACACACTCGTTTAGAGGCATTATTCTGACATGTCCAACAATCTAACAGCACATAGACGACACCTGGGCAAGCAGCCCGGCTATAATTAAGACCATTCAAGTACATTTGCTGACCATTTGTGCACGCCCTCCATTTTTTTAACCAGATATACTCACCGTCTATGATTGATGTGCACTCCCTCTGAATTGTGTGGCATTGTTGCAAGTGCAAAAACAAAACGACATACGGACTAAACATAGGCTGCTCGGGTAGAGACAGGGCTTGACACTAACTTTTTTCACAAGGAGCACATGTGATAGTAACAGGGCTTGAAGAAGAAAAAATCCTGTGCCTGAACCAAAATTATAAAAAGGCACATTTTCCTAAAACAGCTGTTGTAGTATGAAGAGTCGTAATCGTATCATAATTTGCAGACGATCCCTGCACACTCGCCCTTATTGGTCGACATAAGTACTATTATTTGAAATCAATTTTAGGTCAACTGGTCATGTGACATTGAAGCTATTAAAGGAAAACAGCCTTTTCTGAGAACATCAACCGGTAATTTGTTGACGGTCCCTTATTCAACACCCGACGTTGACAGCGAGGATGCTGAGTAGATTTAACTTTCTTATTATTTATTACTTATTACTTATTGTTATTATTATTATTTAACTTTCAAACTTTTTACTTATGGAGAGAGAGATCCAGTAGATCCACAATGAATGTGCGTCAGATATCCAACCTAAAACTAACTTCACTGCGGTACTCACATGAAATACATTTGTTGCCTCAGCTAATTTTTTTATGCACACATGTGCCCCTGAATACAATGCGAGTGAAACAGTCGCACTGTTGAGCCCTGAGAGCTGCACCTTTATAAATCCTATAGGGCTACTATAGTGTAGGAACACAAGACATATAAAATCAATATTTGTGATTATATTGAAATTCCTAATTAATCACTGATATGAAAAGTTTACAGATAAGTACTGAAAGAGGGTTAAATTATTATAACATGGTGCAGAAAGGTAAATGTTGGTACACTAAGAAAGATCAGAACAGAGTGAAAAGACAGATCCTCCTGATTATTCAGAAACTTATTCACCTGTTCAGTTAATTTATTCATGTATTTCCTGAATATTTATACCCCTAGCCTTTACCACTGCAATTTTTCCATCACTCTGTGTGACACTGACATTCATGCTTCAGCCAGCCTAACTTCATAAACAGCTTGAATATGCACAGACTCGCTCTTATGAAGGTAAAACAAGGCATGATGCAGCGGCGGTGACAGCAGTCAGTCTAATTTTTGTTTACAGCCAGCAGAAAGTCATCTGAACCCCGCTGTGAATAACCCGGCACGTGTCAGGATGCATTTTTCTTCACTCCTCCTTCTCTCCAGTCTACCTCTGCTTTCTACAGGTTCACCCCATCACTGAAGGCAAACTCCTTCCATGTACCTGCCGCCTCTATCTGTCTCAGAGTCGGCACAGAACAGACCAGGAGCTGCTCTTTCGAAGAAATCTGTCTTTAACTCCCTCCTGAAACACTTATGATTACATATGCATGCCGTAGTCTCTCTACCCTCTTCAATCATTGCCAGGGCCAAATGTGGGAAGAGGCCCAAGTCTCAGCGGAAACGCCCTGGATTTGAAAAGAGAGATGAATACTGAGAAGGGGGTGGCCTACATTTCCTGCACTGTGTAACAAGCGGCCTCTTTTCCTTGCTAATTACCACAATGAATATATTACCACTCTGCTCTCATCCATCAATCAAACCCTGAGAAAAGAGGGAGAAGTTAAAGAGAGACAGTCCGCGCACGCCTCTCCTCAATGGCCTTTTTTTTTTCTCCTTCTCCAACTTTCTCTTTGGCGTTTCCTGTCTCCACAGTTCCAATCCGTCAGGCACTCAGAAACGCCTGCCGCCGCCTCATCTACCGCAATTAACACACCCATCACTGCCAATTAGCTTCACTCTGGGTGGTTAAAGAACCCTCATAATCATCATCTTTGCCATCCAGCTGCTAGGAGGGGGGGACGGCTTTTGTGTTCAGGAGGAGCTGAGAGGTGCACTTGTCAAACCGCGG
Source organism: Xyrichtys novacula (assembly GCA_962446985.1). Classification (NCBI taxonomy): domain Eukaryota; kingdom Metazoa; phylum Chordata; class Actinopteri; order Labriformes; family Labridae; genus Xyrichtys; species Xyrichtys novacula. The sequence goes on along the minus strand of OY660881.1, from coordinate 6,554,858 downwards.
GGTGGGTCTGACAAGCAGCCCCTATGGGTGTCGATGTGAGGCAGCGAGTGGGGACAAATAAACAGGAAATGTAAAATAACAGTGAGGGAGTGATCTTCAGATGCAGCTTGAGACATGCGATGTGGTTAACCATCTGGAAACTTGAGTACGACGGCGGAAAAATAGCATTAAAGGATAGGAACGTTGGACGCCATCGTGAGCTCTCTGCTCTCTGTCTTTCGGTGCATCTTGAGACCCCGAAGATGCAGCCGGTGATGGCTGATTATCTGGCACTCAAACAAATTCATTGCCAACGATCACAGACTTTAAAGCAGCTTCTTTTAACCCCAAGGAGTTCATCCCTCTTCCTCAAATACAATCTTTAAACAGACACTGCTTTTCCTGTTTTTTTCCCCCTGAAACACAACAATAGGATAACTTGATGCTCCAACAAGCCAACACAAGGGGGAGCAGGCACACAATCGAGGCTATTATTCACCGGTTCACACTCCGCAGTAATTGACACTACTCTATTCATCAAGCCCACAAACGAGGCATGGAAAGTGCACCGCAACGAGACACATCATTAGTACTGATCTGCTCTGGATGGCCCCATTGTCTGTGTTCCTCACTCGACTCTTACCACCTCTTCTTCGCACTATAAACAAACAGACAAGAGGAGAGCGTTGCGGTGATAAAAAACAAAAACACTACTTGGAAACAAAAACGCTCACTGTTGCTGAATCTAACTGAATCAAAAGAGTCCTCAGAGACAGGCGATTTGAATGCAAATGACGGAGCCGGCAGCTGCGGCGTCTTCGTGGTCTGACTGTATTCGACAATGAGCGCCAGGCGCGGTACATCATCCTCCCTGACAGACACATTGACAAGCCATTTCGCTGCTGTCAGACAAAAGCCATTAATATGGAAAAAAAGTACATTTTTCTGGAGTGAAAAGAAGAGTGATGATTATTGACACCGCCGGGTTTCGAACACGTTCCAGGGGACGGAGGGGTCGTGAGACTTGGATTAAAGTTTCAGGTTCAAGTGAGGGAGAGAGCTGTTTTCGCAGGAGGCTGTGATTTAGACAGCGGTTATCATTATCGCTGTGAGGCCTTGACAAAAGCAGCTTTGTTCACCTGGCTGAGCAAATGAAGTGTACAGTGTGGAGCGTGTTGATGAGTAAATGATTCGCTTTGTTAACGTTTTTTTTTTTATTTTATGTTTGGATGCTTTCTCCCGCTGCACTTTCACTCCACTTACCGAGCTCGTGAGGTAATTCGTGGCAGAAAACAGCCACTGATGTGCTGATGCCTCCTGTCAGGTTCGCACTGAACGCTGCGCCTGCGGAGACAAGGAGTTCAGGACATGTCAGCGAGGAGAAGTTTGACATTTTTAGGGGGAATGCCTTTGTTAACTTTTGTGCTGCAAGTCGAGAATTCTGCGCAATCAATATCACTTTCATGCCTGAACACTTAACGTGAAGTCTGAGCCTGAAGGCGAATCATTTGAATCCAAATGTTCACCCTCTGGACATGCAGATGAGAAGTGTTTGCTATGGTTTGATTAAGTGTTCGGGCACGAGAGTGCACGGCTATTTAAGCTACTGATAAATCATGACTACAAGGCATAATAATGGGCCACCTTTTGTTTTCCTCTTCGGTTTTAACTTCACATACTGAATATTCATGACCAGTATGATTCAGAATAACCATTTACAAGATGCTTTAAAAGCCCTTCATGTTTTTAAGTAGCTGATTAAAACATATTGTGTCACATCCATATTGAACTAAATGGTGCACAATTAATTCTTGAGGTATGTTCGCACTCTTCCTCTTTAGCAAGTCTTCTTAAGGTCATGCATGCTCAATTTTGGGCACCAGGCACTCACAGATTCCTTAATTCACAAATCTGACTGGAGACTGGACTCAAGACTGGAAATATACGAAACCAGCTTGTCTCTACTCTCCCTGCATGAAGATTTCTACCGTGTAAGCAATGTGCTTTTATTGTGCTGAGCTCTCTCTACTTCCATCTGTTATTGCTGTACTATCCTCAAAGGGATATTCTGGCATAAAAATTAATTTAGGGTCAAACACACTGTAACACCAAATTAGACACCCCCTCGAGAGATCAATGTTGCCGACTGCTTGCTTCTCTAGTTATACCAACTTTAGTAACGACTGCATGATAGCAATACACAGCAGTCTGAGGAGCCATAAACAAACCTCAACCAAAACACCACTCTATAGCCACAAATAATGCTCAGAACAGTACCTAACTTCATCAACAGTACATATAGGGTCCCAGACATAGTACCTCAACCAAACATCTTTTAAGCTTTGCCTTATGTCTTTAGCAAAGAGACTAAACACAACTCACCTACTCTCTTCCAGCAGCCACTTGTTTGTAGCGAGATCTCAGGCCAGTCCGTTACGGACTACAGCGGGGTGACGCAGCTCAAGGAAGAACATTTATGATCATTTCTTCATGGAAATGCAATCAGACCGAGACGCTAAGGCAGAAGAACTACAGCATCTGCGGTGCAAAATGATTAATATGGTGATTATTTCTTCAAGGAAATGATAAAGAAATGATCATAAATGTTCTTCCTTGAGCTGTGTCACCCCACTATAGTCTGTAATGGACTGGCCTGAGGTCTCGCTACAAACAAGCGGCTGCTGGAAGAGAGTAGGTGAGTTGTGTTTCTTTACTTTGACTATAGAGTGGCGTTTTGGTTGAGGTTTGTTTATGGCTCCTAAGACCGCTGTGTATTGCTATTGTGCGGTCGTTACTAAAGTTGGTATAACTAGAGAGGCAAGCGGTCGGCAACATTCATCTCTCAAGGGGGTGTCTAACTCGGTGTTACAGTGTGTTTGACCCTGAATAATTTCATGCTGGAATATCCCTTTAAGGTACTGATGAACGCACCAACACCAATCTGTACAAAGGTCATTTGTGGTCTTAAATTGAGGGATCTTAACATGAAGTTTATTTACTTTTCAGTCAACCCCTGTTTTCTTTTTTATGCATGATTATGATCTAACGAGGGGGAAAGCAATTAAAAGTGACACAGCTGAACCGGTCTGCCTTCTTATGTGTCCAACAAAAAAGTCCAAACAAAAAAACCAAGAGATAATCTCTCACCGATAGCCAGGCCATCACTGAAGTTGTGCATGCCATCGCCCATAATGACCATCCAGGCGATACTGGCGATACCAGCGTCCTTCATCTCCTGGTCCGAGTGGCAGTTCCCTCCATGAGAGTGACCATGTCCATGTGAGTGACTGTGGCCATGTCCGTGCTTCTTCACCTTCCGTCCGTTCTCCTTTTTGGGCGACTGGGGGTCTTGTTGGGAAAGTTGTGGCGCAAGCGGCGTCCTGGTGGTGGGAGAGTCCGGAGGCTGGAGCTCTGAGAGCTGCGTGTCGTTGTGACCGTTGTCGCAGGAGATAACGGTGACGTCATGGTCTGATGAAGATGGCAGATGTGACAGTGAGCTGAGGTTACATTACACGCCGCTGTGTGAAATGAGCCGCTGGATACTTCTTACCTTCACTGATGGGCTTCAGGTGCAGCCACTCCGCGTCTGAACGCCTATTCAACTTGTGGTCTGACAACTTGCGGCCAATCATGCCCTCCTCCACGCCTTTCTTGCCCTGTGAGCACAGACATGAAATGAAAAACTCAGAAATCAACTTATCAGCGGTTCGTGGCAGAAAGGATGAAGACCCCCGGGGAGGGAAACAATCAGAAAAGAGAAACTGCCTGTGAGAGTCAGTGTCTAATGAAAGTCTAGTCCAGTCCACCGCCGGTGCTGCCGGGTCATTTCCCCTCACCTTGTGGTCTTTGTAGTGCTTAAACATGCCGATACAATGCTCAATGATGAAGAGGAGGTAGATGCCGGCCAGCGCGGTGAGGCCCTTCCACACTCCATCAAAGGCGGTAACCAGATCAGTGCTGTGGCTCGCCCCGTCCCCTTGATGGTCATGGTCGTGGTTCCCTTGAGACTAAATAAAGAGGGGAGGGGGGAGGAGAGCGCACATTCATCAGTCCAAAGATTTCATTTCAACGAGCTTTATTGATGGAATTCCTGCAGCCTCTCACTGTTAGAGAGAGACGAGGATGGTTCACGATCATTCGAGGATATTCACTGACCTATTGCACAACAATTGATTGTCATTTATTGGCAATTGGAAGGAACATGCTGTCTATTTAGAGTTATATATTTAGACATTTCAGTAAAGGTCTGACATTAATAAAAAGTCAAATTACGTTTTTCTCACAGGTTTTCAACTTTAACTTTTTGGGCAGAAATGACAAAGAAACACAAGACTAATGATCTAATCCAGCAGGGCTCGACAGTGAGACCATTTCACTTGCGTTTGCGACTAAAAATAGATGTGTGGGAATTGTAAAATGTATTTAGGGGGCACATGTGCGCATAAAAAATGTTTTTTCATGTAAATACCGCGAATATTGTAAAGTTAGTTTTTGGTTGGATATCTGACGGACATTCACTGCAGATCTACCGGTGTCTTCTTACTCTACATAACCGGGAATAGCAACAACAGTGCAGAGAAATCTATTTGGCACCCTCGCTGTCAACGTCGGGTGTTGAATAAGGGACCATCAATAAATTACCGGTTGATGTTCTCAGAAAAAGCTGTTTTCCTTCAATAGCTTCCATGTCATGTGACCAAAAGACCTAAAATTGATTTCAAATAATGTCGACCAATAAGACAAACATTATTTGATCGATTTTTATTGTGCCCCCAAAGTTCCTTATGTGCTCCTTGTGAAAAAAGTTAGTGTTAGGCCCCGTCCAGTATCCAGATTATTCTTTGACAAACTCACATGAGGCAGCAGGTGAAGCAGAGCGTCTCCACTGAGCGTGCCCACAGCCAGCGCCACCAGGAAGGTTAGCAGGAACTTGAAGCAGGCCTGGTTCAGGATGGGTACCAACACCACGCCCAGGAGTGACAGCAGGCTGATGATGGTGATGGACACGAAGCCCCAGAGCCAAACCCACACTGAGAGAAGACAGATACGTTAGAGATTTAACAGCTTTATTCTTTCTATATTAACTGAAATAATCTCAAAATCAATCTGTCAAATTTAAGGAATCTCTAAAGATGTCCAAAATTCATCTAAAAGCAGAAAAAGTGCGATAACAGACACAGATTTAGCATCACTTTGCTGCCGGCTGAAGTGTTTTTTTTTCCTGTCCTCTACACATGCTAAGGAAACCATCCTCTCGAGGTTTTCCATCCGTGTGTCCTTGTGATGACACACAACGCCTAAAGCGAAAAATGTGAAGTGACATTTCAGCAGAATTTCACTCGCCTCCTTTTTCATTCAGACGTAAACACATGAGACAGAAGAGGAAAAGTCAGAAAGGTACACTATCACTCAAACTGTCAGTCCACCTGTCAGCCGGGGACGTGAATCAAAACAGAGCCAGACCGAGGAGGAAGAAAAACTCTGATTCTCGCTCTGCGGAGGACAAAATGTTTAATGTCGTGAGAAATTCAGTGTCAGAGCAAAGATGGAGGTGTTTACTAAACTGCTGGTGGGCGCTTCACTGTTGACATTCAGCTTTAATACATGTACTCACTCAAACAGTGTGTTTGTGATGCAAATCTAACAGATAACCGACTTCAGGTGAGGCGTTTCAGGAGGACGTCAAAGCAAAGAAAAGATTTAGTCAGGGATTTAAATTCAATACTTAAAATCACATTTATTTTAAGATATTTTTTAAACAAATGTTTATTTCATACTTCTGTTTCTATGAATGAAATTCTGGCAGTGCTCAGAAGATGCCACAAAGCCGGAGGGGAAAATCTGACTAATAACAGCAAAGTCACGCTGGCAGACACACACTTCCTCTTCACTTCTAATCGGCCCCAGGTGGTGTCGCTTGAGAAGAGATGATCTGAAACATGTCTTACGTCTGACGGACGGCCTTTAGAGAGACTGAATCAAGCTGTTACTGTCCCATTACCCAGCTGTAGGATTAAAAAAACATGACAAAAAAAGAGCCGCTCACCAGGAGGCTGGAGTTCCCCACGGAAGTAATATTTATACTGAAGAGGACGGCCCTGATGTGCGAGTCCTTATTACGCAGCCACTTGTCGTAAGCTTTATACCCAAACTTTAATTCCTGCGTATTCACCTGGGGTTTCTAAAAGGCGAATAGATGATGCACTTGGTGTTTCGATGACGGTGTTACTGGCTTAAAAGTCTGATGTCAGGGATAGCTGCCATGTCGCATACGTCTGTTTCACTGCTCAATTCAGTCACCTGTCTGTGATGTATTCACTGACGAGTACAGCGAGATTAGCAGCTCTCACAAGTTTTCATTAAAGGCTGAAGGAGACAGCTGGACTCTGCAGTGAAGTCTGAGAAAAGCATCAATTAAGGACTTCGCTCCCCAGGAGGCTCCGAACTACATAATTTAGGGACTGCACGGATGAGTCGGTTAAACATGTATTGGCTGATATTTTCCTGTCAGCAGACATTAGTTCATCACCGCTCACTGTGCCATTCAGCACTGTAAGTAGTAGAGGTGGGGAGTGCAACGTAAAATGGCATACCCTGAACAAACATAACAAGCTCCTCTTCGCAGGCTGTAGCTGCAGTATAATCTAAAGGAATCGCTAAAAACATTTAACTACTAGATGTCATAAACTGGAAGAGCTTCATCCTTCAGTCGGACACACTTCACATCTTCTCTTCATAAACGACTGTGTCCTTGAGAAGCCTCCCTGTCTTGTTTTATTGTTGCCACTATTTTGCGCCTCACAAAAGTGAAGGCGCTACAGTCCGCTGCTTTCTTATTTGTCACATCAGGCGTAACACGGCGTAACCCTGAGAGGTAACTGTGTATCCGCCTGCAGTACATCACTCCAGGTCCTTCACACTCACGAAGCTCATCTACTTCTCTATCTCATTACCCTTATACAGTTGTAGCAGTGCGTGTGCGTGTATGTGTGTGTGTTGTGTGATTATATTTGGAGGTGTGCTGAGGGGTGAGAGCAGCGAGGAATAAGGGAGCAGAAGAGAGGAGAAGGAGACCCACCGGTCTGTGTCTTCTCTCCAATTACGCGTCTCCTGTGAGCTATGGCTCAGAAAAAATGGCCCAGGGTGTCGCTTAGGCTCTCCTAATTGGCACACACAGAAAGAGAAGGGAGTGGGGACCAGGAGGAAGCGACTGCAAATTTTCCGAGCTCCCCCATGGATGCCAGCGGGAGGTAAATGAGAGGTAGCTTTCGCCGCGTGTGGCGATGCCTATGGTGGAGTCTTGGTGCACGGCTGCAGACGATATAGCGCTCCTAGTTTTGTGCTAATGAGGAGTCGGCCCTGCCCTTTTGACTTGTTCATGCTGTCTTCTTGGTTGTCATTATCATTTTTATGACTGTTTTCAGTGGTGGTCCGTTGAGGCATGTGCAATACGGGTCTCTCCAGAGGGGGAGAGAGTGTGTGTTTAATGATTAAAGGTTGAAGAGGGGATTCCTCCGGTCTCATGGTTGGGATAACCTCCCTGCTGCTTTGACAGCTGAAGTCTCTCTTTAAGTTCATGAAATTAACAATAAAATTTTTCAGATTTTACCCCTAATTAAAAATAAGTCTGAAGAACGTCTCGCAACCCCACGCTGGCCCTGTTATTTACGGTCGCAGCTGTGAAACTTCTACGTCTCACTTTGTGGAAACTAAAGACCAATTATTCTGCAGACATAACGCAGGACATGAGAACAAATACAGGACTGTCAAAACAAGTTTCATCATTAATTAAACATACATACAAGTCCTCAAAGGTTCACATGTTTGATCCAGTACCACAAACACACAGAGCAGAAGCGGTGGTTTCTGGTTCTGGTCTGAGTTGTAGCAAAGCTTTTTTTATGGCTTTATGAGCTTCAGATCACGACCTGTAACTCATTAACTTTAAACACTGTGATTTTACGATTTGCATTCTCATAAACTTTGAAGCGCTGTGATGTCCCACAGCAGGCCTCGACGCTGACCTTCATTCTTTATAGCTGATCTTTTAGTCTCTCCCCTACTTTTCTCTCTGTTTATAATTAACTTGGGAACTTGGAAGACAAACTAAAAGAAAAGGCATCACTAGAAGAAAAAAGCCATCTTCATCAAATGAACGTCTGCGCACAAAGTGCCCCCCAAAAAAAGTCTCTTTTTGCGATTCTTCAAAGGACATGAGTGGACCGCTCTTTAGCTGCCATGGCAACTAGAAGTTTTTGATAACAAGGGCATCCATTGTCACAGACACAAAGCATCTGACATGAATGGTGAAAGCTGTTTCAGGGTGTCAATCACACTTTGTCTTCTCCTCGACAAGAACCTGATGTGATCGATGACGAAACTTCAACTTTCTCTTCTCCTCACTAACCGCAGACACAAACCCCTCAAGTGACTGTCACACACTAGTTTTAATACACCCTGCTAATTCCTGTTGATGGCCGTGAATAAAATATGTGCTTACCGGGCCTTGAGTCTAACTCAGGGAGCCAATCAGCTTATTGCATCTGTAATAACACCTCAAAATCCGGCTAATCCCAAATGCTAACAAAAAAACATCCCAGAAGAAATTAAGAGACTGTTAAAGTTCAACAAGTTTGAGGATGTTCACTGTCCTGGAGACTCCTGCATCAGGTGTTTGACAAATAAAGCTGTAGTTGACTTGAATGAAAAGATAAAAGATACAGAAATGTGGGCAGAGAGAGAGATTAATAACATAACAATAGACGAGTTCCCAAAAGGTGTTAGAATATAATATCCTGAAAAATTTACCTAATCTGAATAGATTTGGACAAATGTCATCGAGATTACAGTGTGGCAGACTAGTTGCATACTAATGAAACCTGCGTAATTGTTACCGTGGATTTGGCACGAGGAACTTTTGTGTTTAATTTGGTGACCCTCTTTGACGAAGAAGGACCTCTTGTTTTAGTTAATTTTGTCCTGTACATGTTTCTCACAGAGTTACACGTGTCCATCGGTGAGATCTTGGCCATAAAAATACAAAAAATAGGCCGTTCTAGCATCTGATACCTACCCTTACCTGCAGTTTTACATAGTGGAAAAAAACTATCAAGACATGATCAGTCTTCATGCTGAAAGTGTTTAAGTTTTTCACAAATTGTCAGTAATATCAAGTAGATAGAAACAAAGTGTTTGCATTTCATTTGAGTTTTCATAAATAATGATCCCACATTTTCGCTCTATAATGTCACGGTCACTATATTTATTGTAGTTAACTGACTAATTTTTTCTTTAAATTGCATAATACTGATAAAAATGTTTTAAAACTACCTTTCACTTAAGCATATTGTATCAGGTATTAATGTGTCAGTTGCAGAAATCAGATATTTTAGTTTGTATTTAATACAATTAATGTTATTATTGGTCACACCACATGATATTTTGACACTTTGAAGTTAAGAAAAATTACAAATAAGACCTGATTTTTGAAAAGTTGAAGTGACTACATCTATGAGAGAGATACTACATATAGAAAGAATATTTTTGTGCATTTAAACCTTTTTTTACTTAAAAAAAATACAGCCGGACGGAATATTTAGGCGTCACATCATTGACCCAATCATGGACACAATCTCAATCCCAGCCAGAAACTCATCAGAGGAGCTGTAACAAAAACTTTCATTAAACATGGCCACCTTTCTTCCTCAGTAGCCCTACATCCTGATTACATCACATTATAAATACAGTGGTTTAAGAAACAGTCTGATAGCTGCTTCCTTCAGCAGATTGAAAAACACGAGTCAGTATTTCTTATCAGGAAACATGTCACTCTGCAACTGAGCTAAAAAAAATCTTTGTGGGGAGAAAATGTGATTCAGTGTTTCAATATTTTTCACTCAGTCGCAGTTTCTCTTATTTCTTTCACCTTCTGGGCCTTTTTTCTTTCAGATAAAATCACAAACTAAAACACACTTAGATTCATGACAATATCGCTGCACAGTTCGGATCAAACAACAAAACAACAATCTCTTGAAACAAAAAAACTAGCTGGATGAACTGGTGTGCAAATGTGATCAAGTACTAGAGTTTACATGCGTGAGACAGTCCGACTGGAAATTCAGTGAGTAGACTAGGCCTGAACTATATATCGTTTGACTATCGTCATCGCGATGTACGTGTGTGCGATAGTCACATCGCAGAGCCTGCGATGTTGGAGGTGAATGAACTCATTTAATTTCAAGGGTAGCTGACTGAGATACACTCCATGTGACTCTGCATGTGCTGTTCCAGCGATCCACCAATCACCTTCGTCCTTAACTCAGTTGCCAATCAGACTCACTTCTCAGTTGCCAATCAGACTACCCTACCAGCTGTCAATCAAAATCAGGGAGGAGAAAACCCACCCCTGCACATGTTCTGCACATGGAGGGAGACGTGTGTCCGCTGAGAATTACTTTCGGAACTTTGCTGACTATTAAGCCCAACAAATAAGAACTGTATGGGTTTTAAATTGTACATTTCCGTGGACCACTCTACTATAAGCGGTGCGCGTTTTGCGAGGTGCATGCAATTCTCGGAGGACATGCGTTTCTCGGCACAACACCGCTAACGACAACAACAACAACAACAACGATCGCAAAATGAACAACGAACAAGCGAAAACCACCGAAAATGAAGATTTGTTGCCAAAAAGAAAAGGAAAGTCAGTTATCTGGAATTATTTCGGTTAAAAGAAGGATGATGTCGACCAAAACACGTGTTCTGTGTTCATCTGTTGCCACAATAACGTCCCAGCACAATAAAAGCTAAAAATATCTCTGAGACAGACAGAAGCCATTCTACTAACATTCACAAAAAGAGGTAAGATCAGAGCAGATTAACTGTCCTCAAGATTTCAGCAGTGCAGCATAACATTAAGTGCTATTCAGGTCATCTGGTGAAAATACTGTATTTTTAATATCGCAATATATATCGCAGGGTTGAAAAAATCGCAATATTATTTTTTTCCAATATCGTGCAGCCTTAGAGTAGACAGAAGTTTACTGCCGATAAATCTGAATGAAAGTATAAAAAAACCCCACTTTTTTTCTTTGCTGTGAGAGCAGCCATCGATCACTGCTGCAGGAAGTTAAAGGAGCTTTCAGAGCAGAGCCATACCTCCAACTATTTATATAATAATAGATTTTCTTTGATGAAAGTGGTCCTGACTGAAATGTCTTTGCAGGAAAACAGATAAACTAGAATATACATAATGACAACCCAACTGACATGGAGACTTAAGTCATTTTAGTGAAAAAGAAAAGTCACTGAATCAGAAAAATATTTGGGTTCTTACCAGAACTTTTAGTCTCAAGAGCTTCCTGCTCCACATCCATCTGGTGGTAATGTCGTATGCAGACACGGCTGTCTATCTGGTAAAGCAGGGCTGGACACAGGTAGGTGAACTGGTGTGGTGAAATGAGCGAATCTGGACTCAGGCCGTAGTAGGTGAGGAGCTGCGTCAGGTTCAAACACTGGTGGGGAAGAGGATAATTCAGAATAAGAAACAGGAACCTCAGGCTATGATGCTACGTGAAATGACTAAATAAACAACATGATTTATACACCAAATGAATGTTTTTACTCTGAAAGTCAAATAGACGCCCCAGTCTATTAGAAAAAACCTGTTAAAGCGTCTGGTGAAGTCTGGTAAAGATACGTCAAGGATAAATGTATTGTTGTTTTTCACTTTTCTTCTATTAAGCAGCAGAGATTCACTCTTTAAAATCCTGAGTGCTCCTTAAACTATTTTTAGATGACAATGACAAATTAGTTTTATAGACAGAAAACATTTCTGTTGGATTCATACACCATTTCTTTAGAGTTGCTTTAGCACTTAGGTGGAGCTTCTTGCACATCAAGAAATCAACATCTGTCAGTTTCACTTTGTATGGGTTCATCATAAGTCCTACCTCCTCATGCTGATGAGACATCACATTGCCAGGCAAGGCAGGGCCAGGCAACGTTGGGTGTGCATGCCCTCCTGGTGCTTCTCTTTTGCCTTTATGAGAATGGCTGTGACCGTGGCCGTGGTCGTGGTCGTGGTCGTGGTCGTGATCATGGCCGTGATCATGGTCATGACTGTGTCCATGGCCATGGCCACCAGACGATGTAGTGTCTTTGTTCCCTCCTCTGGCTCTGATCGGCTTTCTTGTCCTCTTTGTCTGAGGTTCTGCAGTGGTGGTCGGTGTCTGTGGATCCTGAGGGGCCTTGGATGGCTGCTGCGGCTGGTTGCTTGGTGCAGTATCTAAGCCATGGTCGTGTTTATGATCGCCGTGGTCATGGTCATGGTCACTATGGTCATGACCACTGTGAGGTTGAGTAGACAGATCTTTGCCATCAGTCGGTACCTGTGTGTGCCCGTCTTTGTGTTCCTTGTCATGGTTGTGATTACTGTGGTCGTGATCATGATTACTGTGGTCGTGATCATGATTACTGTGGTCGTGATCATGATTACTGTGGTCGTGATCATGATTACTGTGGTTGTGACTGCTGTGACCATGGGTACTGTGGTCATGACTACTTTGTGGATAAGAGGACTTGTCTTTATGATTAGATTGTACAGGTATCTGCTCACGTTTGTGTTGCTTATCATGGCCCTGCTCTAACTGTGGTTTAGTGGGCAGGTCCTTACGGTTATCCTGTACTTGTTGTAGCTGCTCTTTCTCTTGTTCCTGATCAGCACGATCATGAGCACTGTGGTCAGGCTCACTGTGAGGTTGCAAAGGTGGGTCCTTTGTCTTAGAATGGTCCTGCTCATGTTTGTGCTCTTCTTTACCTGCATGGTCATGGTCATGGTCATGGTCATGGTCATGGTCGTGGACATGTGTGTCCTGCTTATGTCCATCAGTATGTTTATGGTCTCTTTCCCCTGCTTTGGTGTGATCATGACTATGTCCAGCATCATGGCTGTGATCATGATCATGATCCGCATGGTTGTGGCCGCTGTGATCATGATCATGTGAATCGCCAGGCCCCGTCGGTGCACCAGAAGCAGGGTTCATCGCAGTGGTGTGGTCACTGCACTCTGTGGGAACCTGATCAGTATGTGGGTGGTGGGAATAACCATGCTTATGTCCCCGTCCCTTGCCTGTTTTGGTTGATGAATGAGTGTGAAGCCCCTCCTTCACGTCTAGTAGGTCTAGGTGAGCTACATGGTCATGGCCGAGTTCATCATGATCCAGACCCACCACCTTCACCTCACCCAAACCTAAGCTGAACAGCAGACTCTGAAATCCCTGGAAATCTAGACGATCTTTGTTGCCGTAGCGCCTGAACAGCTGCTGGATGTAAAACTGTTGTTCCTCCTCTGGCGTGTGTCCTTCATGAGCGTCGGACTCGGGCGGGGGGGTGGCTCCTCTCACATATGGCGCATCAGAGATCTGCAGGTCGCTGTGTACGTGGTTGTGGTTGGCATGTTGATGCCCGCCGTGTTGATGGCTGTGCCCTTCTCCATGACAGCGGCTGGACGGATGGAAGAGGAAGGTGAGCACACACAGGAAACAGAACTTGGTGTGCACGTGGACTCGCATTGTCCCCTTACTTCTGGTCCCCTGTCAAAACAGAGAAGTCACATGATCAGAATTTGTAAAAACATTTTTAAAGCATATCTATCTATACATTTCAAATCATCCCCAGAGTAAGAGACTAGTCTGGCTTTTGCTGCTTATGGAGAACAGGAAAAAGGCAGGTGTAAAGGAAAGCTGGTGCATTTGTGAGTATCTGGGCTAATTGCTACTGGCATATAAGTGAAGAACAGGAGCTTAAAACAACAGTAAAGCTCAGTCAGTAGGAGGACTGACGTCCGACACACACAAGCTGTCAAGGGCAGACTGGAAGAGGATTACTGAGCTCTGCCTGACAGAAATGCTCAATGTTCAGGTGGACAATTTCACTAACATCTCAAACAATCACCAATTTCATGTCGAGATCAAGGAATTATAATATAAAGCTGCAAGTTATGCCAAGTTTTAAGGGCTCTGAGTGTGGGAAAAATACTTACTTAGTTCATTCTGAACAGCTGCTCCTTTAAATTTCTTTACCTAGATAAACTCAGAGTTATTTGTTTACTAAAAATATATTATTGGAGTTTAAAATTCATTCGGCTGCTTTATCTTAGAGGTTTAGCCATGACAGTTTTGATCTAGGGACAAAAATAGGACAACATGAGTGTTTGGAAAAATGTCTCAATATGAGCTTAACTTCTTTGTAATTTTATTTCCAAATAATCATGAATAATTTAAATATTCTTTACAGATTTTTGTGTGAAATCAGTGATAAAATCATGGATAGAATATGGTTGGAAGAATATTTTAAGATACTTTATTACACCGGTACAACAGAAATATCAAGACACACGATGTTGGAGACTTTGTGGGGAGAATAAGGCCAATCATTTTCATATTTTGGGGAATGCTCTGGTATTATACCCTATAATACAACTTCCACTTACATTTAAATTTTTATATTTGGGAAAAGAGAACCAGGAGATAACAACATCAGGAGAAAAATACATATTTCAAATAATGTTGGTGGCGGCTAAAAAGCCCATCACTAGAAATTGGCTTCAAACAGATGCACCAAAAATAGAGGATTGGGTAGAGGTAATGATTGATATATAGAGAATGGAGAAAGACTAAAAACAGATACTTTAAAAAAAATTACTGGAAAAACTGGGTTGATTTTGTATCTCAATTGAGAGCAGACTTTGTGCAGTAAAGACATTGAGTATTGTAGATTATTGATACCCTTGGTTCAGGCTACAAACTTTTTCATTGTTCGTATGTTTATTATGTTAAAATTTGTTCATATATGTAAAATATCGATGGAATATTGATATGTAAAATTAATAAAAAAGAAAATTAAAAAAAGAAATCAGTGATAAAAAGCTATTTTACTGTTACCAGATGAAACTATCCCAAACACACTTCTGTCTCTCAGTTTAAATAACAATGTCAGCAATGGCTCAGGCATGAGATCACACAAATTAGTATAACAGGCCTGCAGATCACATGTCAACAGAGCACTTTAACCACCTGAACTGCAACTTTTAGTGTAACACAACAGATCAGACTGAATCAGAGACTTTCTGGAGAACAATAAACACTCGACTGAAAATCAGCCAACAGATTGCCTGTTTTCCCCCCCTGCTCTGAAAACCCTGAAGCAGCAATATCATTTCAGTCAAATGATCCTCATAAGATCTCTTGTGGAGCCGGTGGGTGGTCGATGCGTAAAGGAAGGGGGCGGTTCTCGGGGTTGTGGAGGAGTAAAGAGAGGTCAGATGAGGAATGGATTGATAATGGTACAATGGCACACAGCAGAAACCAAACAAACAGAGAACACACACAGCCTTTTAGCAGCCGGCTTGTTAGCAAAGTTTGTATTTACAGCATGAACATCTTGAGGGAATAGATAAGTCTAGCTGAGGCAACACATACTGGGTTAAATGTTAAAAATAAAGCGGGTAATGGATCCTCTGCACAGTTGTCAGAATGGAAACAACAGATTGCACATTGCCGGGCTTGTAGGAACAACAACAACAACAACAACAACAAAAGATCACAGAATAACTACATTGATTTTTTTTTTTCTGGATACCCCCAAGAAGAAAAGAATTGCAAAACAAAAACTGAGAAGAAAAGATACACAAAATAAGTCAAAGATCACCGAGATAACATTACTCAAGAGTCCACTTTTAAAACTCTACATATTGATAATCGCACTAACAATGGACTGCAGTTACTTAGTCTGAAAAAGCAACCATCTACATCTAAAATAAACCATTTGAATGCAAAACTACGAAGTTAACCTTTCTCCAAGTTCTTAGATAATAACTTGACAAGAACAGAGCCATTGTCTATTCTTCAAAGCGTTAATCAACTCAAAGACAACATCAGCGGCTTATCAGCGAGATTCTATTGACGTCCTTTTCCCCATTTAACAAGATCAGTGACTTTTACAATGAAGCATCTACAACATGTTACTAATACTGCAATTAATGTAATGTAGTGAAAGATTTTAATTTTAATCAACCATTAGCGCACAAAAGAAGACAAGATCTGATTTCACAGTGACTCTTCCAGTTGATCTGATCTGATCAGCCACGTGGTGCAATTCAATCCTGTAAAAGTCAATGAAACCCTTGAAAGCAATGTCAAGTCAAGTCAATAACTACCCACTGGCTCCTCTCATAGCCATAACTACCTTAAGAAACTACACAGAAAACTACTTACCAACGTGAGCCCTCGATTTAATGGTGTGTGAAATGTAATTTGGCCGAGGAGACAAGGACAGGGCTCCGAATGAAGGCTGCAGCCGATAAGTGTGGTTACAAGCCTACTTCACGGCTGTCGACAAGACGCTGTTTATAAACATGAGACAGCAGTGACCTATGAACCTCACAGCAGATAGGTTGAGGCAAAACCAGGACCTACTTTTAAGAGCACACCCTCTGAGCAGTAACAGAGCCTGCTGTGTTTTCCTGATTACAGTCTTTGTTGTGCTTGGCCTTTGAGGGGAACAGGAACAAAGCAAACTTTATTTCATAAAGTTTGAATGTGGGTTATTAAAACTAAAAAAGGAAAGGATTCACAACAGATTCATTCATCAAATCCTATTTCATCCCATACTGATTTTATTTTATTTGGAGATTTCAACTTCCAAAAGTATCTGTGGGATACTTTCACTTTGTGGTGAGTTTTATGCTCTCTGTTAAAGCCTGTGTTGTAAAGATTGGTCCACAGCTGATCACAGGATTCAGTGATAGTTTTACAAGCAGATTCAGTGATAGTTTTACAAGCAGAGATGTCTGTGTGATTAAAAAACGTGATCGAACAAAGGTTAACTCTGAGAAATTTGACATCAACGCTGTTAATGTCAGTATAATGTTACTTTTCTGTTTATGCATGCCTTTCAACTGAGAACTTAAGCTAACTGATGACGCGTCTTCTTAATAGTAATTTTTATAAGAGAGCAGAGTTTGTTTTTTTCACCAAAGTGAGAGAGCAGCAAGACATGCCATTAAATCCACAAGTCTTTTTTTATATCCTATAGAAAAGTAACTGCGTTTCTGAGTAAATACTTACACTGCATTCAGCAATGTGCAGTTTCTATGCAGATGTGTAGCTCTTTCTAATATTTGTTTTTGCCAACCTCCCAGCGGCTTAAATGGCAGTTCAGCCAAGCCTACAGTATCGCTGATGGTTGTGAGGCACAGACAGACTCAATACTGATCTGTGGAGACCTGTGCTACCCATCTCAACAAGACACTTGTCTCAAATTTTTCCAAGATAAATTAACCCAATACCACCATTTACTTTAAATGCATGACTACACTATAATGAGCATTGCTATGCTGCTCTATCACCTTGTCACAAGGGTTATTTTCTCTTACTCCTACTTCAAGCATCAAAAGAGTAAAAATCAGGATCGGTCCAGGTGTCTTTGTAAAGCACTATTTTCTTGAACAGTCCATTGAACCAAGTGCGTTTTATTCATTCGTAAGTTCTCTTTTTTTTCTGTATAGATGCGTACAGTGTTTGCCCAATAAAAGCATCCTTAATTGGGAACCTTGCAGAGGAAATTGATCTGTCAGCGTTAAATTGCTGCATTCAGGCCTGACCAAAGAAATAACCAACCACTCATGATCTGTTTTATCTATATTGATGTAAAACGTTCAGTTCTCTTCTCAGTTGGTTTTCAGTACACCGATGAACATTCAAACGTTCCTCAAAACTGATGTTTACGCCAGAACAAAGAATCCCTTTGACTGTACCGGAGTTGACCACTCATAATTCTGTTATTGTCCAGCGAAAAAATGCTGCAGCTTGTGAACTCACCGCGATACTGTTTTGCCCCCAGTCCTGATGCTATGGTTTGAGGGGGGTTTCCAACTCTTCTGAAACAGGCACTCTGGAAAAATATCAAAGAAAACAGACGTGTTTAATTCAAAGTGATTTTGACTCTTTTTCACTCGAAGCTGGTAGAAAATTCCACTTTCATAACAAAAGGTTTTCTGAAGCTGTGCTTACGGGTAAGGGGTTTCAAAAAGCGGGCACTGTGACAACCATAGAAAATGTATAAAACATATCACCACAGAGGGCCACGGCTACTATAATACAGGGATTAGTGCAGTCTACAGTTACTCCTCGACCATTCATAACTGATTTGAACAGAATTGTTATTGGAAAGCAGCCTTCGAGTGCTCTGCTGAACGACCGTTTAATAATCCAACAAAGCCCCGAATGTGGTGAGATTGAGCTCACACTTTAACAAATGCAAAATCACAAGCTAGCCTTAATGAGAGTGACCCCCTACCCTCATTGATGAAAGACTGCGGGCTATTTTGAGAGGCCATATAAAGTCTGAGCATGAAAACTTTAGTTTATTAAAGCTATGAGTTATGCCAAATATTTTAAGAACAGGTTTTATATATTTTTTGTATTGTTCACTTTTCTAATAGCTGGTTTAAATTTTCTTTTTTTGCAACCAGTTTTGGGAACTGGATCAGTCCTGTTTGACTCATTTTTACCCTCGTCTGCAGGGTTGCTACAAGGTTTCTACGCCCAGACTTTTTGAGAAACCTCTTGCAGACACAGAAGTGGTAAAACAGGAACTGATCCAATCATCACAGATTCGCTGATAAAACAAATTTTTATTAAGTTTTTACAAAGCCTTAAAGGGACAGGACTCCATTTTGTTCTTTCAACTCGCTGTTTAGTAAAAAATGGTTTAAAAGATGTGAACTACCAGATTCAAGGTCCTTACACACCGGGGCCGACGTGAATATAGAACGCGAAATCACGAAATATCCGGAGGTGAATTTTGACGCGCCTGACTATACGCATCAAGCTCGATGCGATTTTGCAACTTTCTGGGGGGAAAAGACGCATCCCGGGGAAGACTTTTCCAGGGGAAAGTCCCACCTCCTTCGCCTCTGATTGGCTAGAAAAGCTGGAAACGTCATCACATGCTCAAGCAATCCGATGCTATGACTCTCCACAACTTGTCCTTCAGGTCGTTATCTTTGTAATATTTGTATCTTCTATCAAAACGTACTCTGTTTCCGACACGTAAATAATCAGCCGGTCTGATATGTTGGATATACCGGTGAATCAGACATCGAAACAACGCGCAATCTGATTGGTCAGAAGTGGACACACGGTATGCAAAACCTTAAAAAATTGACCGTGATCCGAAAAAATAAATGCCGCAATATCGCAGGATGGGAAAACTTCGCTGATGTGAACGCTTGTATTGACAGGATACGGGTTCGAAAAAAAATATTGATGTCCGAAATAATCGCACGACAAAAACAGTCCCTGGTGTGTAAGGACCTTTAAGCTTAAAAAGTTAATTATAGATGTTAATTACAGGTATCAAAACATAACTAAGGTGATGCACTAACTATGTTTATGAAGTGATGATTTGACATGCGGCCAAAACAAGCCTCAGTATGAAGTGTTGAAAGCAAACTATCTATTTACAAAGCTTTCAGGAGTAAACACAGTAAGCACTGGTGCCAGTAAAAATCCATCAGCAGCTTCTACTTCAGTTATTCAACACAGCGTAGAGATAAAGCAGCAGCCGCCCAAAGCTTAACAAATGAAAAATCACTGAATTCATCGCTTTAATTTAACAGCCTTTCTGCATGGCGGAAGATACAGACTTCTGTGGGCTAATGATATATTGGAGCGTCACTCTGCTATGCCTCACCCGTGCTGCTTTGCAACGTGAGCATACAGTATATGAGTAACAGCCAAAGTCTGCAAATACCGCTGTGTTGGATATCCGAAAATTCTCATATTGTTCATCCCTGTTTAATTAAGTGAGGACTTAAACTAAAACTGTGTATTGGCAGGACCTCCCTACAGTATTATTTAGCCTGCCCTGTTTGAAAGGGAGCTTTATACTGTATTCAATGCTTAGGGAGGTCAAAGGCAAATGTTGCTTGATAAATGAATGCACCAGAAGAAAAGGAAAAGATCTGAGATCAGTCTCCGCTCTGACAGGTCCTTCAGACAGTCATCTCTGTGGCACTGAGTATCAAAGCAGCAGACAGTCTGCTTCAACCTGCATCCTGCCGCCCTTTACTCTCTTTCACTCTTTTCAGATTCAGAGACATTGTGGTGACCTAAAGGGTGAAGTTAGAGTTTACAGTCTGACATGTTCTCGCTATGATACCGCTTTTTTCTTTGAAGCAGCTTTACAAAAAAATCACACTCGTACTGTAAATCCATAAGTTTCTAATTTAAAAAACCTTCACAGAGGATAAAATAAGTATACTTAAATCCAACACCTGTAAAAAATGACTTGAATTTGATATATTGTAAGTTAAAGGCGGAATATGAATATGTTTCTGTCATTTCTGACACCTTTCCTAACATTGCAGCATGTTTCCAAAATCTCATCCTGTCTTTTCTAGTCAATGAACAACAGGATCTCTTCAGTAGTAAGTTTTCTCTCAGGGGAAAGACTCACTATTGCCCTTAAGCCGCCTCATATGGTGCTCACACGCCCGAACACATCTCTGTCATGTCAGTATCAAGCAGCTGTCTGCAGGGGAAAAGGAAAAAAACAGCTAAGTCACTCAGTAAAACTATAAACCATTGTTTTGTCACTTATATGTAGGCCTGTCACGATAACAAATTTTGCTGGACGATAATTGTGCTACAAATTATCGCCGATAAACGATATTATTGACACCGTTTTTTAAATTATAGATAATGATATTAAATGGCATAATAATGCGAGTACACCGTGTCAAAAGTGATAAACTTTAATTTCACCCACGACGAAGACGTAACGTTGACGAGCTAAACATAAGTCGGAGATGACTAAAATGTGACGAGACGAAAGTGCGTTTACGTTGATGGGACGACACGAAAATGACGAACAGAGTTGCAAAACTCAGTCAGTTAAACGCTAAACTTATAGGAGCAGCTTAGGTCCGCTCTGACAGCTCTCATCAGCCTGCTGTGCTCCTCCAACACACAGACACACACGCGTGCGCGCAAACACGTGGAGTTTTGTGGTTGACGAAAACAAAACTGGTTTAAAGCCGAAATATTCCCACACTTGGGCTGTTGCGTTCGGTTTAGACACCAAAGCTGTCGTGTTCATTCTGTTTGCTTGCTTTTCACTCACAACGCTCACTTGCAGCACTGTATCCAAAAGTCTGTGTCTGTGTGCCTGTGCGCGCCTACGTGTACCTGTGCGCGCGCCCCCCCGTGACAAAGACACTGAATGACTGACAGGAGGGTTCACTAACTCCGTTCATTCCGCTATAGAGCCAACGCCCCCAGGTGCCGAGAAAAATGCGCAGAGTGAGACCTCTTCTCTCATCCAGCGTGTTTGGTAGCGAGAGAGGAGGAAAACAAACGCACGTTACTTATCGAGGCTGGCAAAATGACCGACCTCGTTTTTATTTACCGACCGATAAGGCGATTTATTGATTACCGCGACAGGCCTACTTATATGATATTTATGTTTTAATGTACAATAATTAAAAGATGATAAATGGCCCGAAACATCTGTCATATTTTTTTACATGATCTTAAAGAGTGTTATGTCCAACTGCGATCTAATTAAAACCTGATGAGAGAGGATTAAAGTGGGTCTGATTAATTAAGTTGGCAAATAAGATGCTCTTAAGCAGTAGATTTACAAGTTTTGTTATTCTTTCTAAAGTCCGATGTAAGCTTGCTCCTGTTAAGTCCATATTTGGCGTCTTGTGCAAATAGAAGCATTTCTGCTGAGACAGCTTTATGATAAGAAGTGAGAGTTCACACTTTGAGGACTTTACTTTTACAGATTTTACAGATCTTTTGTTTGAGGATCGAACAAATGCCGCTTAATAGGCAGTGTCACTCGCACAATGTGACTTAGCAGCTACTTTTGTTTCCACTTAAAAAGCTCAAAGGTTTGGTTCGGCAAATCACATTTAACTAAAGCCTTAAAAGCTTAAGCTGTTTTTTTCTTTTCTCCGTTTAGTTCGGTTTGATTCGAAGAGGAGATAATTCGGCTCTTTGTGATGATGCTGTTATTAATCCGTTGTTGAATAATGCAATTCAAAATATAAAAGCAGATTATCCCATGAACAAAATGTGAGTTGACTAAGTTTTCGCAACTTTGGAAGGGAAACTTACTTTTTAACTTCAGGTTTTATCACATTTAATAAAATCACAGCAAGTTTGAGTGCAGGGGGAACAAACTTCATGAAACAAAAAAACAAAACTTGCACATCAGGGGCTGTGTCAGAGGCTTGCAATTTCCTGCATTTGACTTGATGTAACTTTGTCTTGCGATATTTCTGTTAACACTTCCACCTTACCACACAGGAAAGGCGTGTTTTCACTGGGCCTGGGTGATGCTAGTAAAAGGTTACACCGTTGCCCACGTAGTTTAAGCCGACAGCAGATGGTCTGTGGGAATCTGACGGCAAAACAATCTGCCTTTTCATCTAGAAATCCAGAGAAGTATGAGACAAATAAAACAGTCGAGTTCAAGAGGTGCGTCTCTGCTGACACTCAGTGAAGACTGCTTCAGCAACAACAGATTGTCAGCTGTCTTCAGTGTTTCTTAAGCATCCATTCACTGCGAGGAGGTGATGCTGCTGCACTGTGAGGCATTACACACTCCTGCTGACAGAATGTAAAATCATTACAGCTTATCTTAACCACTGACAAGTAAACATTCACCTGCTCTTCATGGATGTAGCACTTTTTTCATTACATGGCCAACCACCTACCACTTCTAAAAAGCACTTAAAGAAAAGAATAACCCTCAAGGCGGTCGTTTTCGCGGCTCAAATGAGCACTCCTCTGATCAAAAGTAGCTATTCTGTGGAATCTGTCTGAAGCTGTGCGGTAGGTTTCCCTGCAAATCTCCTGACTCAAGTACCTGGCATACTCACGGTCGTGCAGAAAGCTTTAATCTTTTCCCAGCCGGAGTGATAACAGTAGTGGTTGTGAGCGGAGGAATAAGTTTTGGGTCTGAGTCGTTCCTGACAGCTCAGCATGAACTAAGATGACAAAGTAATGACCCTGAAAAAGGCGAACCTTTCTCAGCTTGTATAAACTGTGATCTGACTCTGATGCCCATGTGATATTCTTCAGCAGACTCTATTTCCAAAACAAGTCTATGAAGTAAACAGTACAGACAAGCTCTTCAGTGAATACACAGCCGACATGAGGACAGAAGCGAGCAGGCTGAGTTAACCCCGACTTTTTTCAACACTAAGTCCAAAAAACCAACACCGCATTCAGTTAAAGTTTTGTAAGTTGGGGGCACTGAGTCATTTAAAAAGCCAAATTTAGTCCTGAAACAAGGAGCTGCACTGCACTGCAGCCAGAGTGGTCAGACGCAGGTGTGTGACTGATGCTCTGTGGCCTGGAAACATGTTCATCAAAGTGTAAAAGAGCAAAAGACCGCGAGGCGAGACTCCACACACACACGACACGTAAACAGAACAATCATCCGAGGAGTACGGCGTGCACAAGTCATAGAAAAACACCTTGGCAAAACAGAGTGATGCTTACCTTTAGTGACAAATATCCCTGAACGGGCCGGACTTCAAACCATACTAACAGAAAATGTTCACGCCGTCACTAACAGCACTGACACATGGGTAACAGGTTGAATGTTTGGAGGCTAATGAGTCCACTGACTTAACTAATTTATACAGGAAGGAGGGGAGGCACGTGTGTGTCTGCATGTTTGAGCATTCAGGGAGCTGAGTACAGGACCTACCACCTGACCGTCGATTCATGTGAGTGTGTGAGGGAGTGTGTGCATGTGCATGTGTGTGTGTGAGTCAGGGATAGGAGGTGATATTTGTAAGAACAGCATAGCCTATGAAATGGTGGCCAAAGTGCAACTTGTTGGGTGAAGGTTTCAATAGACTTCATCCTGTTCAACTTGAAGGGAGACTGCGGTGCAATGCTGTGTTGGCATTTTGTGAATTAATCACCCATATTACGCTCCAGCTGATCGTTAGCCCCCCTGTTACCGCCGGTAGAGAGTCGCCTTTTGATCGTCTTTCCTAATCAGATCCTGATATTTTGTCTTTGGCATTATACTGATCACTTAATGTGGTCTGTGGTATTTCAATAGAAATTAGTCTTGTATTTGGACCAATATGGTTATCACATATTGGCAATTTTTCCCACACAGACATTTAGGCTAGGGCCCGACCAATATGGATTTTTGGGGGCAGATGCCGATTATTAGGGGGGAAAAAAACCTGATTACCAATTAATCGGCCAAACTTAAACATTTTTTATGAATTATAAAAAATATGTGTATACTGTAGATCTACTGTAGGCTACTGCTTTTCACGCCAACAGAAGGACCGACTGATCAAACTCGGACCAGAAAAGCGTGTTCGCCACTGATCGGTGCCTCCATGTCTTAACCCACGTTACTCATTTCCGGTCTCATCTGGAGACATGCAGCTGCATCATTAAGAGAAGTAGCTCGATCACGTAATGTGTACTGTTGTTTATTCTACCGTTACTGGCACTGCTTACAGTGTAGCAAGGCTAATAGCAGATGGCTAACTCTAACTTTAGCTTGCGTATTACATGGTGCTTCACCGGGAACATCATGAAGTGGGTTGAACTGAAACTTGTTGACTTATTGTGTATTTCACAAACTAGTTTATTTACCGTTGAGGCGGACCACTCTCCTCCGTGCGTCCCTTAGCTGCCTGCTTCAGATCCGTCACTCTTCTGTGCTGTGAGGTAGTTAGTGGATGAAGATTGTCATGAGATCACTGCGCCATCTATAAGATAAGTCGGGGAACTTTTCAAATGGCAGAACATTTTCGAAGTGAAACCGAATCTTAGTCTCTGAATTTTATTTCTGAAAATATCAACAAAAATCGTCGTTCTGGCTGATTACCGATTTGTCTCAACTCTCAAACAGGCTAAAACTGGCCGATTTAATCAACTCTTCAATAAATCGGTCGGGCCCTAATTTAGACCAAAGATTTCTTTAGCTGCATGATGTCTGCATGTAAATAAATCAAAAACAGGTAAACATAGGCGAACATGAACCCTGATGCACAATTTAGCTATGCAAGCGTAAAACGGTCGAGCATTTTGCCTTTTGAGTGAATGACAACTTGTTTGATGAGGGCCTTTAAAAAGTACTCCTGACAGATTAACAGACACCATAAAAGGATAAACTACCCGATGTTTGTGCTATACTGGACTGACTGCAACATCTTGTCCAGCTGGTTATCCTCACAGACAGTTAAGAGGTGTGTCTTCTGTTAAGGCTCAAACCATGACTAACCTCTAGTTTATACATTTTCCTAATTAAGACAGCTCTAGATTTTAATACTATCAGTCAAAAGGGAATTAAAGAGGTGCCTATTGAGTCCTACAATGATTAAAAAGCACGTTTCAGACTGCTCTGTGTGCATCAAAGACTGTATCATAAAAACAAGCAGCGTGGGAATAGTGTTACATGTGCACAAGATTGTGGACACTGTGAGCAGTTAAAGCAAACAGACCAGGTAGGCCCATGTTTACCAAATCCTTATTAGGAGCCTGCAGCTGGCAGCGACAGTAACCTTCACTTAGGTCGGATACTGTAAGTAATCAAGATGGCTAATAACATGTTTTCTTTACGAGCTTTTTAGCAAACTCCCATGCTGATAAATGCTTTGGCTTTTTCACAGAGAGGCGAAGGGACTCATTTCTTACAGTTGTACTACCTGTTGGCCCCCAAGGGCACTGGCAGGCAACCAAGAGACAAATGTATGCAAAGGCAGCGTTTAGCGCAGGAATAGATGTAGTTAATGAAATATTTAATGAGGTCTCAACACACTTGGGCTCACAGGTGCTTTCTACACACTTTCCATCACTTCGTTTTATTACATTTGACAAGAACTGCAGGCAGTTTTGAGACTTAGGGGGGTTCTAGTCCATGCTTTAAGTGCTTTATCCAAATAGTATGTCAAATATATTAAAAAAATCAGCTAATAAGGGGAGATTTGAATTAGGAGTGAGATGTGAAGAGCTGTTAGGCGTGCAAAATGTGAGAAAATAAGATTGTTTGTAATCTTTTAACTGTGGTGGACTGATTTAAAGGTTTTTCATGGCTGTTTTCAGAAGGCCGATATCAAAAATGCTAAAAAATCAGAAATAAGATTGCTTAATTTGAATGAGTGTTCAATTAACATGAAATGTAATCATGTTTCCTTTCACAACATCTTCATTATGCAATCATGTTAAAGTTGCATTGATTCACAGCCTTACGAGAAGTGGAGAAATACCACTGGACATTTTTTATCAGCTATGTAGCAGGACAGAAAATCTTGTGTAGTATTAAACAAGGGGCATGTTATCACGAAATCAAGACTTTGATCATCCGACACACGGTCAAACTAAATTAGCTGATGTTTTATCACAGAGGTGAGTAGGGAGGTTTTTTCTTTTGTTCTAGGATTAATTTCAGCGTTCATTTAAACGGTCAATCAAAGCTTTTTTGTTAACAAGCCCGAGAAAACAAAAAGCTCAAGGAAATTTAAACTGTATAATTTCCTTTAATCTCAAAGCTACCACATGACCACTTCTACCCTGTGTTTTTGTGTGTCTGCACTTTCTCAAAGTGCCGAACCAAAAACTAAGGAAGCAAACCTTTAAAAACTTTATCATTAACAAGCTCAGGTTACATATCTATATACAGTGAGCCTGCTTTGCCCAAACAGGAACAACAACATAATTATAACAACACTCCTCCACATATTTTGTGGATGTAAACTAAGTTCATAACAACACATATAACACATAAATATAAAGAGTCCCTGTCTGTAAGGGTTCGATAAGCACTGATTCTTCAACACTGGCCTGCAGCTCAATTCTACAACAGCACTTCTTGAGATATGAACCTTATGATCATCGGAGGCTGTTTTCATCAATACAAAAGACACATTTTCAGGGGCTCATGTTTACCGCATCACAAAGAAATGGTACCGACTCCTAAAGCACTGCAGGCAACTAAGCTCGCACAATGACACAATAGTCTCTGCAGATTCTCCCTAAGCTATAGGTCTCAGCTGTGTGTTGTAATCATAAAGCAGAAATGTAAATATGATCTAGTTTTGCAGCTTGACACCAAGAGACGGATTCCTCTCTATTATGACACATAAAGTCATTTTACCAGCTGTGCTTGTTACTTCTTAGGAAGTCATAACAACTGTGTTTTGGACTATTTAATATTTCCGAGCCAATTGGGTTGTATCATAGAGAGCTTATATTTCTTCCCTGCCCCCTTTAACCTCAGCAATTAATCTGAAAGCATGTGAGAGGAGAAATGATTGTAATACTAGGTCAGGTGGCTCGACATCACACTGCAAATGTCATTTCTGTAGCTTTATCACATGCCAACATTAAAAATGTAAAGCTCATCATGTGAAAAAGATTGTACATATGACAAGCTTGCGTGCAAATTTTCATGGGCGTTCAAAGATAAGGCTTTGTACCGAGAAAGCTTGCGATCCATAACCTTGCTTACCCCAGGGAAAATACAGCGGCCAAATTAATGTACACTTGGATCGACTTATTCATCCACAATTTTTATACCACTCGTGCAAATATAGGCCAGATGGAAAAATTAAAGAGCCATTCACACCTCAAAGTTCACGAAAGGTGACTTGTGAGTGATTTAATTCAATGACTCTCAACCTTTACAACTCCCTGGTTGCAACCCATAACATAATGGCTTAGATATTTGTGGCTCCACCCTCATGTTGCTGTATGTGAAAACAATGATGCAAGAAGACATTATCTTTCACATCCCTCATCGAGATCATGATCCCAAGGGTGAGAATCACTAATTTAGTGAGGTAAAGGCCCTTTTTTAGGTAAACTGTAATGCAGCAGAGTGCTACACTAAAGGCGAATTTCAATGAAGGTGAAACAGCACAAAAGGGGCATATATACAATAAAGAGTGTGTGTATGTATGTATGTATATATATACAGGGATCGACAGTGCGACTATTTCACCCGCATTTGCGACTAAAAATAGATGTGTGCAAATTGTAAAATGTTTTTAGGGGCACATGTGCTCATAAAAAAAAATTTTGTTGAGGCAAAAAATGACTTTCATGTCAATACTGCAGGGAAGTTTGTTTTAGGTTGGATATCCGATGAACATTCACTGCAGATCTACCGCTGTCTTCTCACTCTCCATAACCGCGAATAGCAACAACAGCGCGGTTAAATCTACTCGGCATCCTCGCTGTCAACGTTGGGTGTTGAATAAGGGACCATCAATAAATTACTGGTTGATATAACTTCCATGTCATGTGACCAACTGACCTAAAATTGATTTTAAATAATAATACTTATGATCAACCAATAGGACAAACATTATTTGATCAATTTTCATTGTGCCCCTTAAGTTCTTTGTGTGCTCCTTACCTTTTCAACTTAGGAGCACATGTGCCCCTTGTGAAAAAAGTTAGTGTCACACCTTGCTATCCATATACATATAGATAGATAGATAGGTAGATAGATAAATATATATTTATGTATATGATGCATTTGACTCCAGGAGCGACACTATTACATTTATGTTTGTTACATTCGCGCTTGTTGACGACTCAAAACAAGTCGTCAACGAACAAAAAAATCGTGTGTTGTTGTGCTCACACAGAGCGAGTAAAAATCATTAGTGCCGCATTGATAATAATGCTACTAATGCTACTCGCTATATAGACCGTGTATAAGCTTGAACATTACCTTTCACGTTGATATATATATTTATATTTACATATTTATATAGATAGATAGATCGCAACTATGCACTACATGATGGCCAGTTTATCTTCATATAGGAGTACTTAATGATTTGCATAGTTAGATATGCAATTCCTCCAATTTCTGATGAAACAAACTCGTGCAAAGCTGTAATATTCATGTTATGGTATCTTCAAAGATGGTATGTGTTAAATCAAGACTAAAATAACCCAGTTAAGACATTTTAATATTGCAATGCCAAAGTTAAAACCCAGATTCATGTGTTTTTATGCATGATATGTCAGTTTGAAATCAAATAAATGCAAGATTTCTTTTCCTACATTTGTGTTGATATGAACAGTGTTATGTAGTTATGGCAGCTGTGTTCATAGATGCGTGTAAATGCTATTAGATATGCTCAAAGCTCTCACATCAGCGGCTGGGACCAGCTTTTCATCGTGCTTTTTAACACTGAAATCACAAAAATACCGCAGTAGTGTGAATTCACTCTTAATTCGGGGACATGCAACCTTAATGTAAAATCCCTCACTCCGCAATATAAGATACCATTGGTGAAAAGTGCAATGTAATTTCAGATATCCACTCCAATTCTCCCCCTTTTCTTTAATACTAGTAAAGCCATGCTGTTACTGAGGCAGAGCACAGATACCGCCCATCAGTCTGATCAACCAAGAGAAGCTTAAAACCGCACGTGGTGTGCATAAAGCAGCCTCCGACACTATCCCCCGTCACTCAAACGTCTCTTCTAACCAGCAAACACATCAACCAACACCGTGTATTAAAAGCCACAATAACTCAGAAGCACCTAGAGATACATGCTCCTAACCAAACCAGCCTCGTTTTGTCCTTTAAGTCGCTCCTTCCACACGAAGCTAATGCTAACGCTAGCGCTGAAACGGAAGGTAACGCTTCAACCTGCTACCACGAGCTAGCAGACGATTCACAGGAAATTAGCTCACAGCCTATAAAGAGCAACGGCTGCGTACGCTGTCTAATATAACGCCACAAATGTCCACAGCCGTGGTATATAACATCTACACGACGTGGGGAAACACTGCCCGGGTCCATGTTGTGGGAGTGAATGATAACAAATGGGTTTTTTATATAGTTACCTCACTCGAGTGCCGTGTGCATCTCCTCTCCGCTCGGTACCAAAAATTGAAAAAAAGAAAAAAACGGCCGTCTGGTTTACGTCAGCGCACGAGACTAGATATTCACCAACGGCTCATGCGGATCTTACGCAGGATTCTGACATGCGCACACCGCCTGTCTGCGCCAACAGCGTAAAGTCCAGAAGACAGCACTGACGTTTCTTTCCGCCAGATAGTGTCTGAGATGTCATATGACTCACTCCCAGGAGAACAAAGAGGCGAGAGATTAACTCAGCAGCTCCTAATTTTGAACCAAACACCCTCTACAGATGAAGTCATACCCCTAAACTTTGTCTTTATTTGGTCATGTTGTAAAAAGAGCAAACTTTACCAGAAAAACATCATTCCGTAGAGTCTAGTTTATAGGGGAGAGTGGGGTAAGATGAGACATTTTTCATATTTCAGATCACTACATGAAGTTAATCATAGTTTTGTCTCTAACTAGTGTATCTACATATATTTCAAGATGTTGTGCATCCCTGCAAACCAACAGAATGAGTGTAAACATAACTGTCTTGATAATGTAGCATGCCAAAAAAAAGTGGTCTCCTATGGTCAACTCAACCTGTGTATGTATCACCACCCCAGCCCTCCCTCACCTTCTCTCTCCCTAAATAACACTCACTTCTTCACAGTCATGTGTGTTTTAATCTATTATACGCTATTCAACTGGTACAATAATTCTTTTTATTATTATTGCATAGAACTGTTAAAAAGCTGTTTTATAAAAAGTCATTTTAACATGAGAATGTCTAAGTGATTCAGAACATTCACAGCTGTATTTTTGAAAAGAAAAAGTAAAAACATTTCAACAATATGAACTGAAACTCTGATCCTCTCATCAGACTCCTTTACTTTCTCAGTTAAGCCACTGGCTCAACTACTACTATTATGACTTTATTAGTCCTCTAAGCTAAAACGGTGGACTTTTATACTAGGTATTTGACCTCATATTGTACTTCACAAGTGTCAAATCTGGCCTGTGGAACAATTATATCTGGCCCACAAGATCATATCATATTTGTATTATTATTGGCCCACCAGTATGAAGTCTGCAGATTTCCTCCACTATATTAATGTAAACTTTAGCACTACTATTTAAAATGTCCTTAATAAACCACGAAAATCTGGGAAATTAAAGAGTAAGGAAGATTTGATAAATAGTCAAGAATGTGGGGGAAAAATATTTGGTGTTATATTTCATGTTTTCAATTTTGTATTTCAAGATTACAAGTCAAATATGATTGGATTTTTTTTATTTCATGATTTGATTTTGTTCAACTCAGTATTTAGACTTTTTATAGTTTAGATTCCAATTTAAATTTTTAAGTCATATTTTGACCTTTTAAACCTGATGTCAACAGTCCCCTCATGTATTTGCTCTTTAAAAGCATTTGTTTTCTTTTTTCAATGTCAACTTACCCCACTCTCCCTATTTAGTTTTATTAAAATTTGACCTTTTTAACTCAGAGAGGTGCTACCTTAATATTTTCCAAACACACATATAATATCAAGAACGTATATATGACAAGGATGATTAAAAGTTTTTAAAAGTTAATTGAAACTAAACCAAAGGTACAGGAACTACATACAAGAGGAAACAGGAGGAAATGAGGAAATAAACTCTGCAGTGAACTGAGTAAGAAAAATATGGAAGAGTTCAAAGCCAAGTGCAACCGGCTAATTCATGCTTTCCAGTGTGCATATTCCTCATTAACTTACACCTACCTAAGGTTAAACTGAAAACACTTAAAAGCCGCCTGTTATGAGCCGGAGCTTTCACAAGTGCGCCCACTATCCAGACAAGAAAATAATTAAGATGTGACTGAATGGCTCTATTTATGCTAGAATAATGTTATCCTGAAAGAAAGAAAGGAGAAACATTAATAAATGGTTCGACCTTTCCCACAATGAAAACAAGTTTTAATGATTAAATCACTCACCCAACTTATTCTGTTGTGAAAGCCAGAAGATAATGTTAGGGTCAGGTGCAGTTTGATCATACCTCAAAATATGACTACAGAGGAAACTGGAGTACTATTACAGCGTGTAGAGCAGGGGATCTGCAGAGTCTATAATGCAACCAGGGACACTTCAGTTATGTCTAACCTTTACTAAATACCTTTGAGAGGTGTTAGTCTATATTTACACACAAACCTGTATGATACACAGTGTTATTGTACAGCTGTTTCTGGAGTAAACTTAGAGCTAAGGCTATGTTCACTTGCTGATGTTTTTTTAAAATGATTATTTCCCTTTGCGTGGTCAAAAAAATCCTGTCCAGACCAGCAGTGTTTTTGAGTACTTCTCTATCCAAACAATGACCCCAGTCAGTGGCCAATAATACATAATCAGTCTGTAATGTTGAAACACCACAGAAGAACATTGCATGCATAGAGCATCTTCATGAGCAAATAGTAAACATTTAGCACTCCTGATACTATTGATGGAGAAAAAAAACAGCACAAAGAACAAGTCTCAAGCTAGCAAAATCATAGACATAATATTTGAGAGTGTAGGATAACATCTGAGATCAAAGAGGTGACCTTTTGACTGAGCAGGTGCCCAACTGAGGCTTAACTGTGCACATGCAGAGCTGCTTTGCAAGCTACCTAGCAGCAGACAAGCGTGTCTGCAGCTAGGTCGTGTCCTGTTTATGGCTAAAAACATTGACAGTGTTTCAGGTGCAACAAGTGATGTATTTATGTGAGAGGTAAACCAGTCTTTGTGGTTTTCTGATAGGAGAGTAGAAGTGGAAAAGAACAGATAAGAATTAGAAACAAGCTTGACCAAAGCAAATCTGGGCTTAAGTGAAGAAGAGCAGTGGCCACAATGGCAACAACTTACAGAGCAGTTGAGTGATTCTTCTCTGTCACTGCAGACCCAGACTGATGACCGAAGTTTTAAGAGTACATTCTTAGCTTTTACTCACATCTCTGTTTAAAGAGGTAATATTCAAATTTAGCCAAAATATAGTCTAACCTGTATCCTTTGTTCCCATGTGTCCTCTTTTAGCTGCTTCCAGAGCTTCTGACTACAACAGAAAGATTCGGTGAAGCAAATCCCTTATACAGTGGTTTCAATACCTGTTTTTTTGTGTGTGGTTTCACGAGTACTCTGTTTGTCAAATGGACACAAACATGTGATTTAATGGTTCGGGTTTTATGTAGAACAAGTACAAAAAGACAAAGCAAAAATGACTCAGCAGTTGTTGTAGTACTTCATAGTTTGAAGGACTAACCGCTCAACTTGAACTCCACCACTGATGACTTCAACTTGGACTGTCTCACATAATAGAGCCTTGACTCAGGTTCAAGTAAAGAGTGCTTAACTCAGATTTTTCTCTGGGGACTCAGTCTGAACTTGGACTTGAACACCAGGGACTCCAGACTCGTACTGAACTCGAGGTTAAGAGATCACAGTAGTGATCAGCACTTGGCTTTACTGCAGTATTTTGGTTTGCTGACTTCGCCAGAGATCATACCAAACAGTGTAGCTCATAGCAACCAAGCAGCAACCTCGGGTGATGAAAAATGAAGCTAATGTAGAAGTGTATCCTGAGTGTCCACTACAGGCTGGCCCCAAAAGACCCCCCTTAAAGCCCATAATGAAATGTCTATTTCATGTTGCCAAGAACTCTCATGGTTTCTTTATTTGTAAAAGCTGCACAGGGGGTGAATCTTCTACTAACTCATCTTTTTTTAATTGTACCAAGGCTAAAAGTCATATATACTGTTTATACATAGAATTAAGAAAGGCTGCATTTTTGTATCTCATAAATTAAACCTTTTACTTGTCTCTTTCTCTCAGATTTAAGACAGTAATATTTTTGCAAGAAACTGAGATCTCAAGACAAGTTTCTTCTTGCTGCCGTTTCAGAGTAATTTTATGTAGCATGCATGTAGAAGGTCAGAAGGTAAATATAGTGTCCTGAACTGCAGGGTGAGTTCAAAGTGAATGAGGACACTATGCGGTAAAGTGAAGCAGTGCTTGGTTGAGTCATTAACATAACTGTATAAGAACATCACATTATTCCAGCGCAGCGGTGTAAACACTAAGAGCCCGAAGGGTTCACCATCTCTTCGCAGACTTCACCTTTGATCTCCCTACTTGGCCCCATATTTATTTACTCTGAACTTCTTACAGAATTTTCAAGCAAATCATAATTTCATATGCAGCGCTCCGAGCAATCTACCATGATCTGCTGAAAAATGGTCTTGCCGTATCAAGAGGTGGGTTAGAGAAATGGCTATCGACCGTTGACCTTCACTGTCTCTGCGTAGGTGGCTCTGTGTGTGTTTGTGTGCGCAGGTGAGTGTGTAGCATCTCAGCGGACACGCAGCTAATTTCTGTCAGCCATGCACCAGCTGGGTCCACTTCCCTGCTCCTCCCCTCCGCAGGTTCCCCTTCTCTTGTCGGCTGTCTCTCCTGATCATAGAGAGATTAATATCAAGTGATTGGCAGCCGTGTTCGCACTTAGCGCTCTGGTCATGGTGCCTCAGGGTCTCTGCCAGTCGTAAAGCAATGGTGGAAGCACCACTGTGGCTTCCACTGTCATTTAGCCAGAACCCAGAGCCAGCATACGGAGGATGAAAAGTGCCAAACGGCAGCGTTGAATTATGAGCCGCACTCAGCCCAGGCCATATATACAACCCAGCGTGGGGAGCCATTTCCTGCTGAAATGCCTCTTGCTGCAGATTACTGAGGTAATAT
This sequence comes from Xyrichtys novacula, assembly GCA_962446985.1. Lineage (NCBI taxonomy): Eukaryota > Metazoa > Chordata > Actinopteri > Labriformes > Labridae > Xyrichtys > Xyrichtys novacula. The sequence goes on along the minus strand of OY660881.1, from coordinate 6,520,203 downwards.
TTCCTGCACTGCAACTAGAGTGGTTATGGTTTGCAGGCAATCACACCTGATGCAGCTTTTGCCTACGGACGACCGGCATGAAAGACGAGGCATCGGCTCACAGTGAAATTACCCTTTTTATCACGCAGTGGTTAAAAAGGTGAGGTGATTTTTAATGAGGACAACAAGTATAACTTTTCACTGCAGCCTGAACAGCTATCATGTGCATAATTACAGACCCGGGTGAAATAGTTCATTCGAGTCATATAACCTATTATAAACTTATATTACTGCAGTCAAATTAAGGTCGTCCATCTTGAATGCGTCCTTCTACTCTGTGGAAATAGGCATCGGGGATATGCAGTCTGGATCCTTTGTGTGTGTGTGTGTGTGTGTGTGTGTGTGTGTGTGTGTGTGTGTGTGTGTGTGTGTGTGTGTGTGTGTGTGTGTGTGTGTGTGTGTTCCTGGCTGACATTTTGCTGATACAGAGCAATATTGGCACCCCTGTAGACCCGCTGGTGCTCTGTCCTGGAGGGCAGCCAAAGACTGAAAGAAAAGGAGAGAAAGAGAGAAAGAGAGAGAGAGAGAGAGAGAGAGAAAGAGGGAGGACATGGTAACTGACAAGTTTTAAATATCAGCTCATTAGCCACCTGTAAACCCATCTAATGAGCGCTCATGGATTTTTCATTCCCTTTAATTGGGTGGAGGTATAGGAGAAAGGCAAATGCACTTGCTTGTTTCCCCTCAGGTTTGTTGTACTTGCCAGAGCTATAATGCACGCACACATACCTCCCCAGACGGCCAGCCAACACCCACTGCTTCCAACCTACAGGTCCTGGATCAATTTAAGCAAAAGGAGAGCAGCCAAACAGCTCCATTAGGCCTGCAATTAGCTTTTGAACGTATAATACACTTATATAATCGTTACTGGATTCAAAACAGGAAAAAAGATGTGTCAGAAATGTTCACCAACGTAAAGATATGACCTCAAGAAGTGTGAATAAGACAGATTTACGGCTGTCTATTGATTAGATTAAGATGATACATAATCTGATATTGTAATCTTATCAGCTAGTGATGTATTGCAAGAGACTATTTTCAGAAAAACATGATTCTCTCGCCGTATGAATAACACACATGTTTTTGTCATGTTGTGGGAGCTGTCTCTACATGACAATAGGGCGCAGATATTTATAAATAAAGTTAAGTATTGACCTCATTACATTATAAATATACACTGACAAGCACCAAATACTGTTAGGTTTTTCCATTTAGTGACTAATGAGGACATTTGAGAAGTTTATCCACCACATAACTGCTTATTTCACCCTTTAATGGTGGTACATGCATCAAACCTTCCTCTAATGTGAACGCTGATATATCTACTGTATATTCAGACTTAATTTCTTCATCATGCTGTGCTAGTGCATCTAATTCTCGGAGCGAAAAACTGACAGTTATATTTATTCATCAGCACAGGTATGAGGATGTGGAAGTTGATACTTTGGTAATGCAATATTCCAATGTGTTTGCACTGTCCTGAACTAACCCTGTCGGCTTCATAGGAGCTCAATCAAGCCCTTAATCAGTGATTAGGTGAACCTGTGGAGTAGAGACTCACTATGCATGCCTCATTTTGCACCGAAGAAAGTTTGAGACGGGCTGAAAAGTTGGAATAATTCTCCTGTCTGATCCGCCCGACTATGATACAGAGAGAATTTTTCAATCAAGACTTTCATCTGTACTCCGTTTGTTCTAGTTTGCAATATCGAACAGGTTTATTACTCATTATTATGATTTTCCCACAGGCCTGATCTATTCTCTCCACCCATTAAGTGTTAAATGAAATATCAATTTTCATAAAGATATCTTATTTCAGATGTAATAGTGTGGTTGATTCAGAAACGGTGAAAGGGAGAATGTCCACTGAGTGAATGGGTGGTTGTGCAAATAACGATCCCGATGAGATATTCAGGACATAACCAACTAAAGACAAGAAAAAGATGAAACAAGATACTGATGTAAAGATGCTCTATTGACTTAGCTTGTCTGATTCCTCAGATAGTCATGTTTCCATGGCAACAAGCTCTGCTGCTGTTGCCTGGAATGCTGGACCAGGATCATGCCATAGACTGTATATAGAATCAATGCTGTCTGCCTCCTCGCTGGATGAAGCCACTCCAAGAACAGCACCCTCTGGTGACAAGCTGCAGTATAGGTCATAAATCCCGCCTCCTCCAGCAATCCCTATGAAGCTGTGGACAAACTTTAGAAATTCACTACACAGAATATACATTTTTCTCCCTCCTGGTTGTGATGTTGACATGCAGTTACTGTCAGACTGGTTTGTGCTCAAATCCTCTTTTTTCTGTGCAGCTCTGTTTTTAAAAGTTATTAAGGGGTTCATATTTTCTTTAATTGACACTTGATACAGCCTATGGGCGTACGAAGATTGCGTAGCTCACCCGGGGGGATACACTGTTTGAGCTGAGCATCATCACAGCGACTAGCAGCGACTCTCCCACCGAATGTGTACAACGCTACTGCACAAGTGGTGAAGTGCAATAAAGTGCGTACAGGAAAAGAAGAAAATTTGCGGAAACACTGAGAGCTGGTCTACAGACGTACTGTATGGGGACTTTTCTATCCCACAAAGAAGATTCATAGACTGCCCACATACAGTTCCTCAAAAATGAAGGTAATCGAAGATGATAGGATTCTACATTTGTTATGGTCTGATGGCCAATCAGAGGCTGTATCTTCTATCAGCTGACTGGTAGCAGCTCAATCAGAAGTCAGGCTTCCCCGCCTCAGCAGAAAAGTGAAGGTCATAAAGTTTGTTACAAAGTTTGTCCTGTTGACACAAAGAAATTCACACTAATTGATAAAGATTTGGATTCTGTAGAATCAATTATGTCGTCAGGGTTGAAAAATTTTCTATCACCTCTTTTCCTTTGTGCTGGGATTTGTCATTTGTTCCTCCCTGCAAAGACAAGTTTAAGATGGAAAATGAGATTTTAGCCTCAGCGTTAGAGATGATATAGGCTGGATTCCTTTCAGTGGACTGACACTTAAACCAGGATGTCCTACAAGCTGCTTTTGTTTACAGAAAATTAATCATTCTTGTGCTTTAAAAAACTCCAAAATGACATTTTTAGCCACGCGTATAAAAACCTGTGATGTTGAGTCCCTTTTTTCTTTCATCAGACACAAGTATGGAAGTTTAATCAGCATTACTGTAACTCCATCTTTGGAGTAAGATAAGAGAGACTCTTTCATGCCATCTCTTTTGATAAACTTGATGTAAAGATACTGAAGGCATAGTGTCTGAACTGTTATTCACTGCTCCGTCACATGGAATAGGCTCTGATTTCTGTACAAGATCAATTGTTCTGGATAAGAGAGCATTATTCTTTCAAGCCAAGTCCCATCCTTTCCATGCACAGAGGAGTGTCTTTGATTCCTGACAGCCCTGACATTTCCCTAAATTCTGCCACAGCTCCTCCTGTCAATAGCAGCTGCGTTACTATTTTTCTCTCTCTGAGATCTAACAGAGGAGGAATCAGGCATGTTCAAAGGCTCCCTGCAGAGAAACATGATTTTAAAGGTGCTCAAAATCTCATGTCTGCATACCAGGGCCAATCAAAGAGAAAGGAGTCATTTTCTTTATATGATGTGACGGAGAAGAAGGAAGGAAAGCGACATTTTACTCTCTATTGTGTTTTGTAAAAAGTGGAATGAGCTCGGTTTCTGACATTTCTTCTTGTTGTGGAGTATGACTTTTTAGTCGCACTAATATTTAAAGTCAAGGGAACATTTGGAGGAATGTTAATATTTGCAGGATTTTAAATTCCTTTTGCAGCAAAGCTCTTACTCCCATGCCAAGTGTTGCTTTAGCTTATTGTGTGAATAAACCCTTGACCCTACTCTGATTTCTGGGACTAAGTTCCTGATACCAAGTCCTTATCCTTTACACATATATTTGCCCTGATAGCAGAGCTTATTCCATTTAACTTTGCATTGTTGCCAAAGTTATTCAAACCTTGTTTTACATGCCCTGCTGTGCGAGGCCAACGGACCTGGTGTGCACGAGTTACCACATGCTTCCACTCCAAAGAAGAGGAATCAATCCAGCGTGCGGTGAGCCTCAGCGATGACACGAGACAGACGTCAGAGCCCCGAATGCCTGTTGTGAAACAAACAGCTGTCACATCATGTTTTAAATCCCTTCCAAGGAACTTCTCTGCACAGCTCCGATAAGGCAATGTCTTTAACATACGACTTAAGTCTTAAACCAAGATCTGAATCGGTGTGAAGTCCTCCTCGAATACCGGCTATCATAGTGCCTCATTATTAAAGATGGAGTTTCTGTTTTTGTCTTTTGAGTTATTTGTTCTTGGAGAGTTGCTCTAGGCTACCATGTACCAGAGACTGCCTGTACACGCGTGTTTGTGTGAGTTTAAGTAGTCGCTGAAGTTCCACGTTGATGTCCCGATTATTCATTTTCTGACTGAATACAAACAGTTTGGTAAACCCAGAGCACTCAATGTCACTTTGGACTTTAAGTTCTGCTGCAAACTGTGGATCGGGTCTTCCTTATCAAGTATGGTGAGATGATGGTGCACTAATGCTTTGAGTTCCCACGGAAGTCAGAAATCCGAGCTGAAAATGACGTCACACCCAAGTTCCCAGCGTTTCAGTTACCAAGTCGGAAATAAACAAAATCGGAGGCGGAAACAAGATGGCTACATCTACGAAAGTTATTTTAGCGCTTGCCTTGTCCGAATATAAGGTAAGCGCTGAAATAACTTTCGTAGATGTAGCCGTCTTGTTTCAGGCCTCTGATTTTGCTTCTGATTTGCGTGGTAACTCGAATGCAGCATAAAAACTACATAATCTGAGGTGCTGCTGGCTTATGTGAAGAGGCTTTGCCACAGGCAGGCCTTGGGTTTGGTCTCACTTCCCCCCTCTCTCTCTCTCTCTCTCTCTCTCTCTCCCTCCCTCATTGAGATCAGTAAGCAGAATTCATCAATTAAAATCGAGTATTTTCTCTTGCTAGTGTTGGAGGTGAATGAACTATAGTGAATCATGAGGTCAAAAGGTCAGGCAGATATCGAGTGCAGCTGATGTTTTGCATCAACATGGTAAGAAAACAGCCAGAGATGAACGAGTAAGAAAAACTCTGGAAAAACTGAGCTGTGCAGACGAAATGATTGTATTTGAGTCAATCTGTCATGGGAACAATTAAGCGGTTGTATTTTCTTTCATAACTCTGACTCTGAAAGAGCATCGCGATGGCTCCAGTACAAAGCTCTGATCTTATTGGAGTGTTTTCAGATTCTGCTGTGAAAAATGAACGAATTGTTCAAGATGATCCAGCCTTAAGTAGACAAAAAAACAAACTAAAAAGACGGAGTTGTTTTACCAGCCAGTGAGGCTTAATTTAGATGAACAGAAAATATGTTGATGCTTTATTTTGAAAATCATTGACCACTGTCATGTTAATTGGTTAAGTTTTGAGAGCAGATGTAGATCATGATAGACTTTGACTTCTCTAAGTTGCAGAAGTAAATCACTGGTCAAGTTTTTCTCAAAATCTAACTCAGCCTGCGGAGGGTTTCTACACTCTAGCTCCCCTCACTCTTTCCATCTTTCTCACTTATTTCTTGACACCTTCCTAGCCCGGGTTTCTCCGGAGATCACATAGAAAAATTTATGAGAGCTGTCGCTCAGATGAAGCATTCGTTCTGGGTGTCATTCTTTATCCCCAAGAAATTTGCTGTCTTTCATTCGGTCCTGCTTTTTTTTTTTTTTTTGTTCCGCTCTTGCTTTCTTTCTTTCTCCCTCCTTTCATGTCTGTCCTCTTCATCTGCAACATGCCTGCAGACACACAAGTGCACACAATCACAGCCTGCAAATGCATCCGTGTATCCTTACATATGATCATATACATACTGTACGACTGCTGACACACGCTCTTAAAGTAGAGATAGAAACCTTAACTTTCTTTATGATGTCCTCCAGGTGGAAAAGGGACAGGCTGAAATGAACGCAGCATGGTAGAAATGATAACTGACATTTTTATTTCACTTTACAGGGAATTTTTCATTTTTATCATTTCTTTTCTCTTGGCAGAAATAATTTCGACATGTGGAGCAGCTGATAAAAAAATCATCCCTTTTCACACAGCTAGTGATTGCCTGCAGATAAGCACAGCAATACAAAAAGGTGATTTGATATATACAGATTTTATTACCCTCCCCAATCATTATCATAATTTTACGAGTTTCACGTCACATTTGTTATGGTAAATGTGTGTCTGATGGCTTCGCCGTACCTCAGCCCTGACATCCCAAATCCGTTTCGCCACATGCTGTCATGATCCATCAGTTTAATTTGAAAGATCACAATCCCACTTAGCCACAAGCATCGATGCTGTTATTCAATAAGGAGGCCATGTTTCATTCCTCATCCGTCATGAAACCGGCGAGAAAACGCGAGGGGGATGAATCTCCCTCCTTCTGCCGGAGACGAACGGCTAACTCATGAGACCTGCCACTCAGATCTGCGGATGTGAGGTCGCAAAATGTTGAAAACTGTCTAAAGGTCAAAGGTCAATGTCTTGAAACTACTCAGTCCTGCCACTCAAAAAAGGAAATGCTTAAAAGTGGCGTGTGAAGAGTTTTGCTGAAGTGGATGTAAAATATTTTGACTCACAGATATACAGGCAGATCACAAAAAATGAACCCCTTTGCAACTGATTATAGATTTTTTTAACAAATGCATGAAAAGCCCCAGAAACCTTGGGGTTGTTTTTGATCGAGCCATGTCTTTAGAGGGTCATTTGCGACAGCTGACCAAAAATTGTTTTTAATCAAAAGAGACTTTCATATGATTTTAATTCCTATCTTCTGCTACCCAGTAAATGATCTTGAGATCTTGTGCATACAAGAAACTAACCTACAGTAATGGGGCAGCTGTGGCTCAGTTGTAGAGTCGGCCGTCTCCCAATTGGACAGTCAGGGGTTTGATCCCAGGTCCTGCTGTCCCAGTGTCCTGACTCCATCTGCCTCCATTAGCTCTAGTGTGTGAATGGGATTAGACAAAAACTGATGGTCTCCATACAAAGCAGACTTTGACATCAGTATATGATTAGGTTGAACTGGATTGCTCATAAATCATTGTCATGTATTGTTATGGTGTTCCAGCCTGATGTGATGTGGTCATGTCATAGCTCCTTGATCAATAAGCAGCCTCACAGACTACAAACATAGATGATCAGGAGAGAGTTTAAGTCATATCTCAAGTTTTTAAAGTTTGTCAGACACCATCATACTTGAGCCTCTGTGAAGAATTTCCTGTTGGCCTTTTAAACTACAGCCTCCAAGTTTTCAGTATTGTTGGCGATGATCTCTTACGCCTTTGTTGGTCACAAAGAAGTCTTATTGTTAGTTTCAGTGTGTTTCATAACCATCTGAAAACTCCTCTCAGCAGTTTTAACTTGGCAGTGTGAAGAAAAGTTTGTAGCAGTAGCATCTGTCTTGTTTTTGACCGCTACACAAGCCTGAGCTCCAGCCAAGAGAGAAACTCCTCTGCATTTTCTCCAAACATCTAGGAAAGAGATTTGATTAAAACTATTGAGCTGGTCGCTCCTGTCATTAAGCACTTGTCTGGACAGTGATGTTCACTGGTCTTTGTAGACCAAATAATCGATACGTCTCCACTGACGGACAGTATTAATCTGAACCTTGTAACCTTTAATTTAAAAGTAATTTAAGCATTTATTTAGTACCGGGGTGATTGTACTCTTCCTCCAGGAAATCACTACGTCTGCCCAAAGCTGAGGCCAAACTCACACCCATCCTAAAACATGTCAAAGAAATACTTTTAATGTTTTATTCCATCTTTACGGCCACTTTATGCAAGCGCTAGGCTTATCCCTGTCCTGGAAATTGGCCAAACAATTCAAAGAGTTCTAGCCAAAGAGGGTTCACATTGTAATTTGCATGCTTGCCCCGTGTATCAGCTTACGAGTTGGCTCAGGCCTCCGGCAGCCCGTGCCAGTGAATCCTCCAAGAAAGGTCTGCTTCAGCACAGTTAGGAAAGACAAAAAAAACACAATGAAAACTTGTTTAAAAAGTCCTCCAGCGCGGTGCGGAGTTCCCCAATGTTTCATGATGTCCGATGACATTTAGATAGAGGCAAAGGGCTCTCTGTTTGAGTTCATTAATAACAGTCTGTAACACACAGTGAAGGCAGATAACGTGAAGTTATTCCTTCTAAAGGTCAGGTGGCTCTCATGCAATTACTGAGTAATGAGCCAAATCTAGAAAATGCCAAAATCTTCAGAAAATACAAGAGGACAGAGGATATTATTGCATTATTACTATACATTCTCCATGAACCTGTACAGTGTAAACACAATATTACACTGAGCAGCTTCCTAATAGCATCTCAATTGTTCATACTTGAGATGCACAATTTACCACCAAGAGCTTCGGAATCACTTGAGGAATTGAATCCCACCCGAGGCAAGGCTTACTTGATTGACAGACAGGACTGTAGCTGAAACTACTTGCAAGGAGTCGCCTCTGGAAGGTCGACTGAAAGTAAGGTTGGGTTGGCGTTACCACCTTCAAAACTCTGCTTTACAAACAAACGGGTGGTGCCACAGACATTTATTCTACTATTCCTACTGCAGGCAGTTGATATGACTTATATAGATAAAACAACAAAAGCAAGCAAACTAAGAAACCGAACCAAGTGGCATCCATTCAGGCAACACACAACAAGCAGTGCTGTCCATGGTACTGAAATAGTTGCTTGTCCTATATTGCAAGTTTAATTTAAGTTGAGACACAGGCTCATGTCACCAAAGATTATTCGGATGAGGGACAGTCCTCACAAACATCATGCTCACCAGGTTCAGGTCCAGGTGATGTTGGAGGCTTTTTCCTCCCTGGAGCTGAGACGATCACTAAGACCTGTTGGAGGTGCTGATGAGCTGAAGTGGAGGCAGTGTTATTGTCTTTTTTTAGCTCCAGGATTGTTGCCTTTTTGCCATCCTAACCATCCATAAAATATTATTTTATTGAATAAATGACTAAGCCTCAAGATGCTGGGACAGGCTCCAGCGACCCCCCACTGGGATAAGCTGTAGTAAATGGATGGATGGATAATGACTAAGCTTCAGTCCACTGAAATATAACACTTGTCATCAATGAAGACAAGTTCAGGTGACTACTTAAATTAACCATGTACTGATAGCCAGCAGAGTCCTCCTAAGCTCCTCTGCAATTAATCATGACTCTAAATTTTCTAATGAATCACAGCAGAGCTCTCTTACATTACATGAAGTTAAATGTTTTGACTTATTTGGTTGATTGCCATAAAATCTGATCCACAAATTCATGTTCCATCCTCAGATGATTTGTACTGAATTTGGTTTATCCTCCAATTTTTTCATTTACAACCATATTGAGAGAAAGTTGTGTTTCCAAAATGTACTTTCTGTGAAGAGTATAACTGAGGAAGAGTCTGTTTTATCAGGGATTACTCCATCAGTGTGGCTTCAGCCATGCTTCTACCTGTTTTCTGACCCTTTTTTTGCTGCTGTTGGAGATTTTCTTGCCTGCTCTAACCCTATAACCCCCCATCACAGTGGAAAGTTCATTACAAATTGTCTTCATTTTTTGTTTTTGTGGATAAATGTCGAACCTATCTGGGTCCTCTCTCTTTGTGAACCACATTGGACAGTCTGCACCACATGAGAACCTGAAAGTCAAAGGTGTTTTTTTTTAATATCTCCTAATTGCAAGCAAGTACGATCTTAATCTATTAAGTACTATCTTGTCTTAATGGCATAATGGCTTGTAATTGGTTTTAAGGGCTTACAGTGGATGCATCAGAGGAACACTTCAACATTTGGGTCAATTTCAAGTGTTTCTTTGACCCTCTTACCAAGCAAAGCATTAATATTTCGGCTTTACCTCAGCAGAAAGAATAGGTTATCCATTAATCACAAGTTTGAACCCTGTGGCTATTGCACCAGCTCTGTACAAGCTCTGCCTTAAAGGTGCAGTGTGTAGAATTTAGCTGCATTAAGGAAACCATCTTTCATTTCCATATGTCCACAGAAGCACAGAATGGACAAACTAGTAACATATGCATTTGTGAAGTTCCTTACACACCGAGAACGACGCAAATACACGACCTGAAATTACGAAATATTGTGAGGCGAATTTTGACGCGCCCACTATGCACATCAAGCATGATGCGATTTTGCGACTTTCTGGGGGGAAAAAAGACGCGTCCCAGGTGGAAGCGAGAAGACTGACACAACAGCAGACTGACTGTTTTTCAGTTCTGATTAGACACTAGTGTTGAGATGTCTGTCTGTCATGATAGCATGTACTGACTCGGGGCCAGTACCAGATAAGCACAATAAACTATAATCCATAAACATAAGGTAAAAACCGAGACCTAATGGTGCTGTGACAGCAACGCGACTGAGTTTGAGACAGTAAAAATACATATGGTATGTTGTATCTGAACAGATTAGCTAACAAGCTAAAGTTACTTAGCACAGATGAAAGTTAAAACAAAGATGTTTAGCAAACTGTTAAAGCACACAAACCATCATCATATGAGAAATCCAACGCTATGACTCTCCACAAGTTGTCCTTCAGGTTGTTATCTTTGTAATGTTTGTGTTTTTTATCAAAAATCACTCTGTTCTCTGACACGTAAACAATCAGCCGGTCGGCCATGTTGGATATATTGGTGAATCTGACGTCGCAACAACACAAAATCTGATTGGCCAGAAGTGGACACACAGTACGCGAAACTTCGAGAAGAAAGTTCAACCATGATACGAAAAAATTAATGCTGCAATATCACAGGACAGGAAAACATCACTGATGTGAACACTTGTATTGACAGGATACGGGTTCGAAAAAAATATTGACGTCCGAAAAAAACGCTCCCGGTATGTAAGGACCTTAAGTCAGTGTTGAATGTGCACCGATAAAGAATGGTTGTTGTTATGTGCAAAATACCTTGTACATTTCTGCAAACCACAATCTGCAGGTATTACAAGAACATGGCTCTGTAGAAGGAGAGGACTGCCTGCAATCTGGACTTTAGATACCTCAAAATGGGTTGTTGAAATCCTACAAGGACAACATTTTCCTTTTAAATAACTTTTATTATTTCCACATTCATCATGTTCTTTGCACTATTTTCAGTTATGATAAGGTTTCACAGGATTTGAAAACTATCAAGATCTTCTGTTATTAGTATTTCAAGACTATCCCAAACTTTTGCTGAACTGTGATTGATTAACTTACACTGCAACTTGTCATATGCTGTATGAAGAGAAGTACTTTTAGACACATGCAGAGACCGCATCAATACACCTTGCCATTTAAAAATTCAATATTAGCAGAGTAGGTGACAGTCTGGTGCCTCTGCAGACATAACTGACTGTATAACATGACCTGTATTATTCCTCTTATGTTGTTAATGAGGGAAAGTGAAAGTCGACATAAAGCAAACTGCAACAAATTACTGTAACAAGCAACTGATTTATGATCTGTGTCTATTTCTGGATATCCTTTAAGCACTTCATCACTTTTATCTCTGAATATATTGAGTATCTGAATCTTGAACTCTCATATCGAACTTTGTCTCTCTCTGTCTGTCTCTCTCTTATTATCCACATTTCTTGCAGAAAGCTGTGGCATCAGCGCACAGAATATCGTCTTTCACTTTGGGACTTCCTGTAAATCGTGACACCTCCAGCACAGATGTGACGATAAGACAGCCAGTCGGTGGACCTGCCATGAAAGCAGAGCTATTTCTATATTAACATGCTATTGATTAAAACCAAACAGTTCTACACGACCTTCTTGGAAACAGGTCTCACAGCTCTGCCTCTATCCAGAGGATGGAGCTCAAACAACAGCATCAACCGGGACTTTTATTCAAGTCATAAGGATGCAAATCCTGCTCACCGTGACGGAGTCTTCTATAAAGGTCTGCTCTGAAACTAAAAAACTAAATAAAGCTTATTCTGAGATGAAGATTCGGGTGGTAATGAACTGCTGTCTCTGACTCTGTCATTGGCATACTGTCGGGTCTTATTGCTATTCTCTTTGCACAAACTTGCTGCAGGGCAGATGAAGTAAATGCACAGAAAGCCCTCCTTGAATGAAGAACTACTGATCTTTGTTAAAACACAATTAAAAAGGTTCAAGTCAAAGTAGAGATATTGATTTGTCCTCTCTAAAAAGTGTCCACACTTTAAAAGTAGCCCTTTCAAGGACATTAAGCTCAACCTTCCTGCTGCTTCTTTGAAAAATGGGCAAAACATCATAATTTAGAGACTATAAAGAACAAAAAACAACTTACTGTAATTAAATTAACATTGGATGTACATTTCTGTCTTGATTCTGCTTGATTTAATCTGCATTATTAGCTGTTTCAATTTCATGTTTGATTCACCTCTATTTTTCTCTATTGATTTAAAATAAAAGTCAAAATACAACCTCAGTGGGTGCCTGGATATCGTAATTATAACTGCTGGAATTGTAATTTGACATCGCACCCAACTGGTCAATGTTTTTTTTTTTTTAATTCGTTTATTTGACAGGGACAGTACATCATCAAGCATTGTTGCATCTAATTAAAGAGCAACCGATGCTAATTTGCAGTCCTTGTCTCTGGTTAGACAGCAGGAAATACAGCACATAATACATAAACCACTAAATAAAAACTAGCTTTATAGCAGGTGTAGACAGGCAATAATATGTTTGCATAAAAAACAAGAAGAAAGCAGACAAAACAAGCAGTTTCTTCTACGCACAAAAACCCAGACTTACACATATTTATGTATCTATGTGAATGACACACACATAGACACACATACATGACATAATATACATGTAGATAGATAGATAGATAGATAGATAAACTCCACTGGCTGCTCCCCTCGTAGAAACTCCTTTACATGAGTATTTTTCAATCATTTCACAATCGTAAATAACATTAATTTATATACATAAGACAGTTGACTAACACTATAACCTATTGATTTAAAGATAATCTAATCAAACAACTTAAAATATATCCTTTAGTTTCAGCTGTTGGTATGCTAATCAGCCTTCTTGAGGGTCGAATGCAACGAGGTCGACCAAAAGCCGTGACAATATTAGTCGACGATTCATTAAAACGGTTTCCGGTGTTGAATCGATGAGGAGTGAGACATCTTACATCAGCACTATCTTTGTTGAAGTTGGCGCGTGGAAACGTCACCAGGTAATCAAAACGTAACAATTTAAATACCGTGGAGTGAGACATCTAGCTTTCTTACTATCTCTGCAGAGTGACGCTCATGGTAGCAATAGCAGCTACTTGTAAACACAACATGTTGTTGGATGGATGGAGGCCTATCCTGTCGTAAAATTAACACAGTCCAGACTCATCTCAGCTCAGGAGAGTTACCTTCAGCCTGGGGTCAGTGAGAACGTGCGTTTGAGGTGGAGGCACGTGACAGCTCCAAGGTCCACACTCAGAGTCACTGTGAGTTTAACATTTTTAACTTTATAAGTCTTTATCTTTTTCTCTTCCTCTCTTCTCTTTATCGAAAATGATTTCAATGTCATATTGACTTATCTACCATCAACATTTCCTAAAGTTTTGCCTCACTGAGCAGGTAGCCTTTGTTCACTTACTCTAATGCTAGTATTAGGATGAAGCAGGCTTGCTGTTTAACCATGAATTAAATGAAAAATAATCAGAATTTTCCTTGTAAATGTATTCAAATTCAACTTTATTCGTATGGCACTTCTCAGACAAAAAGATGCAGTTCAAAGTGCCTCACAGAGGATAAAAACAACAATAAAACCCAACCCTCTCACTCACACAAATAGACACACACCCACTCTCACTTACCCACACATGTGCACACAAGCACACACAAAGTGAGAATTTAAGATATATTGTTAAAGAGACATGGCCTGACCCCGAGACATTATGTGAGGAAAGAGGTACCTTTAGGAAACACTGGAGATACAAAGATAAAAATGGTAAAAAGAGAAAAACCTGATGGACTAAAACAAGAAAATATATTAAATGAGCAGATAGGCAAGAGCTCTTCACCATGTAAAAAGGGTAAAAGAAGAAAAACCGCTATGATGGGAATTAAGAAAAAGACAAAGAACAGAGATAATTCATAAATGACAAAAAAGAAACATCAAGTACTTCAATTAAAATGAACATTTGCAATAAGAGAAATATAAAAAGGCAGTAAGTGAAAAGCCTGGTTAAAAAGGTGAGTCTTGAGCCTCTTTTTAAAAACATCAACAGTCTCTGTGGCCCTGAGGCTCTGTGGCAGGCTGTTCCACAACTGGAGACCATAGAAACTGAAAGTTTGAACTTTGGGTAAGGTGAAAAGACATGTGCTCGAGGACCTCAGGGTCCGCAAGGGTTAATATGAGAGAAGTAAGTCAGATAAATAGGAGGGGTCAAGACCATTAATACATCTAAAAACTAATAAAAGAACCTTAAAATCAATTTTCCAGTAGACTTAACTAGCCTGACTTAAAACTGTAAGTGAACAGCACAGATTTAAGGTTAAAAGTGAGGGATAACGTAAAGAGCTGCCAGAGAAACCTGAATGCTTTCCTAAATTCTGTCACGATTCAAGGATGAGGTCAAAAAAACATTGAAAAACTAAATTAACAGGCCTTATTTTAAAACCATCTATAATATATACAGCAGTAGAAGTAAAGTGTGCCCACAGACAGTTGCTCTCTTTTTGTATCTGCCAACACAATCCTGGCATTGGCACAGGATTTCTTGAGAAACTAGAAATGTCAGCTTAATGCTTTTTTAATTCCCGTTAGAGACACCGTATATATTCATTATGTATAAACACCATTTGGCAAAGAATAACTCCAGCATTTCTCTGGTGGATAGCAGAAAAAGTAGGCTTTTCTACCCCCGGCATGTTCGGGCCCTTTGGGAGGAAACAGATAGTGGGAACAAATTAGTAAGAAAACACAGAAAAAGAAAGAAAACGTCGTCTTAATATGTCATCCCTCCAGCCTTACACTGTGACCTATTTGGACTGCAAACATAAAGTGGTGGCACTTTTGAAATATACAGAGTATGAATGAAATTGTTCCCACTAGTGTTGAAACCGTCCCAACTTTAGTGTGGAAGCTGTGAGGAAGATTATTAATGCAGCAAACATTAAAAAAAAAAACTCATTTTCATCTTAAAAATGATGCAAATGCTGTGGTTTTGAGGACTGCTCGGGGAGCTGTTTCACCTCTGGTCTTTGCATCATTGCAGTCAGCAGCAGGTGTTATGGTTGAGCTTAGCAGGGGGGGACTTTCTGCACACTGCGAAACCGTGTTGCAAGGCTTAGTTTAATAAATGCAATAAAGCAGACTCCCTGACTCATTTAGAGAGGATATTGGTTTATCGGCGTAACTTATTCCCTCTGCAAAACATTTGATCTTCTTAAAAGTTAACAAAGCGAACATGATCTCATCCAACTGGGCTGTTATTGATAGATTAAACATGACGCAGTGTTTCCAGATCAAAATATTTACCGTAAAATCTGCTAAATAAATCTGAGAGTCTATTTTTTCTGAGTATTTTGTTGTATTTTGCTGCAGCTTCACTGTGAGGGAAGCTGTAACATCATATTTTGCAGGACATGAGCTGAGCACAGTAAACTTCACATACGTTCAGAGACACCTCTTCTCTCCTTCTCGCTGTTTACACCGACGGCTCAAAACGAGCCAAACAGACCCTCAGGCCGCCGTGTCCCGCTGCTCCCTGATGTACAGTCCACGCCTGATTATGCGTCCTTATCCTGCGAATGTCTCGATCAGGAGTCGTGTCTTGAGGGTTTTTGATTATGCGTGCTTTGAGAGAACAGATGGTTCATCACAGGAGCCTCTGAGATGATCATGCAGATCTTCAGTCTGTCTTTCAGGTGAGAAGAGACTGCAGTGTTGTAGCTGTATGGGAACAAAAAACCTCGTGATCAAACAATCTCTTATATCACATTATCACAGACACAAGCTCTTGTCTTCCGTTCTCTGCTCTTTGTCATCATCTGTTCATGTTTTTTGGACTAATTAAAGTAAATAGGCTCGATGCAAATTTTGGAACAGATGTACGTTAATTCTGACTTTAAAACTAGTAATTGAGACCACTCTTCTTTAAAGTTCTGTTGATGTGTTATTGCACTTAAACTCTGAATAGGCTGAATCTACTATTACCAAAGTCATCCTGAGACTGGGACCTTTCATACGAAAGAATCTCGCCAAAAGTTTCTGCAGATCTTCAAAAGTTTTCCAATATTACAAGAGTACTGTCATGTAGAGCTGGGTGATATGGCCTCAAATCAATATCACGATGTATTAAGCAGTTCACCTCGATAACTATAAATGGACAATAACTACTCCACAAGCTGCTCAACCCCTCGCACATTAACTTCGTCTAAAGGTCCTTTCACACCGGGACCGTTTTTTTCGTGCGATCATTTCAGACCTTATTTTTTTCGAACCCGTATCCTGTCAATACAAGCGCTCACATCAGCGACGTTTTCCCGTCCTGCGATATTGTGGCATTTATTTTTTCGTATCAAGGTTGAATTTTCTAAAGTTTCGCATACTGTGTTTTCAATTCAGACCAATCAGATTGCGTGTTGTTGCGACGTCAGATTCACCGGTATATTCAACATGGCCGACCAGCTTATTGTTTACGTGTCGGAGAACAGAGTGCTTTATGATGAAAAACACAAACATTACAAAGATAACGACAACTTATGGAGAGTCATAGCGTCGGATTTCTCATATGACGATGGTTTGTGTGCTTTAACAGTTTGCTAAACGTCTTTGTTTTAACTTTCATCTGTGCTAAGTAACTTTAGCTCGTAAGCTAACGTGTTCAGATATCAACATATCAAATAACCACCTTAAAAGCCCGGTCTCCCCGGGTTTTAAAACGGGTCTTCGGCACCATTAGGGTGTTCTGGCCTGACGACCGAAGGGTGCGCCCTGGGGAGTAGGGGCACAAAAAATCAGTGATATATTGGGTGGCCTGACCATGCAGCGCCCGGAAAGTCAGAACTAAAATTTTGAAATGAATACAGAAATTGACCGGTAGCCAATAAAGACATGGGTGATGTGAGCAGATTTGGGCGTGAGCAACTTTGACTTGGACTGAACTTTAAAATCCAAAATGATCTCATCATTCCTGACAGAGTTCTCTCGGCTGATTTGGCTGCACAAAACAACAGACTAAATTTGCTTCAACATGGTGACCAAGAAACAACCTCCACTTCCACTCAAGACACGTACAGCATTTTTTATGGTTCAAATTTAACATACCGTCTTTTAGCTCTCTTCTGCTGTGAATCAAAACTGAATGGAATGACAGAGCTGAGCTGTGTTTCATCACATTGATGGAAAACGGGTGAGATGCTTGACCTCTACGGCGTTCATTTTATTCCGCTCAATCATAAAAATAATCGTCCACCAGCTCACCATGGTTTGCAACACTCGTCTGTGCTTTTCTCTCCAGTTAAAGATTCTGAAAGAAGTGATTTTCAGAAAAAGACATCAATAATCTTCTCTTCACTTCAAGTGTAAAGCATTTTATCATCCTGTAAACATGAATCAGGGATGTATGATGAGTGCATTAGCTGCCATTATTGTCCTTATTTATCAGTGAATTTTCAGTTTTTGCTGCCAGTGTCTTGTTAAAGCACATGAAACTGTTTCATTTGCAGACCCTGCCATGATAATGAAATGTAATAGATGGGTCGGCTAACTCGGAGACGGTGGGACTGATTGATCGATTTCGAGCTGCTTTACTCAGACTGTGAGGGATGGCCTGGATGATAAAATGAAAGTTGAGTAATGATAACAAATAAAGAGACAAGATGTTGAACAAAGTCAAACTATAAAACTGAAATCTGTGTTTTGGGAATAATAAATTGAGACTTTATGCAACTAGAGCTCATAAATCAAAAAGACTTAATGTTTGAAATGATGAAAGTTTCAGCAATGAAACAGTTGTTGTCGGATAAGTACAAGGATGTGCAGGTTTTTACACGCAAACCGGAGAAAAGAGAGATATTTTAAGAGGACGCAGAGACGGTTGGCGGAAAAACTTGTGTCAACCTTTTGTTAGGAGCCAAATCAGCTCGATTAAGCAGTCACAGTCCTTTTATTTCAGCTGTGAGTGAGAATTTGTTCAAACTATTAAGAAAGGTTAAGTCTTGTAGTAACTTCATCTTTGGCTCACCACAAAAAGCCAGCTCTCTTTTTCTCTGATTTACATTTACACATGCCCGGCTATTTTCATAAACAGACATTTCGCCCTCTCTGTTTCAAAAAAAAAAACCTGCATGAACACCAGCACATTTTCAGAAATGTTTTCGTTTACACTAACCCGTGTATATATGCGGTCAAGAACATATCAAACATGTGGGTGGCAGTGAAGCGAGAAGCTCAAGCCCATGTTAGCCAATCAGAAACCCACATAGCAGCAACATTAACCTCTTTAATCCAAAATTTTTCCCTGCAAAATAAGTGCACGCATTTCATCCCGTAGACCTCCTTAAGACATAATATATATGATTTTTGTCATTTCATGTTGGTTTTGTCAGTGAAAAATGAGGTTATATACTCAGCAACAATTGTTGCCAGTGGGAAACGGCATAGTCGAAATCTACACAATTTCTTTAATTTGACCTATTTACACCATAGACCATGTATAGAATGGACAGTGTCTGCCTCCTCGCTGGATGAAGCCACTCCAAGAACAGCACCCCCTGGTGACGGGCTGCAGTATATAATAAGCAGTAAACATAAACTGTCCAGTAGGGTTGCAAAGGGCGGAAAATTTCTGGTAAATTTCCAGAAACTTTCCATGGGAAGTTAACAACGTCCCTCCTTTCTTTCCTGCGCACAATCTGCTTTCGGCACATCCAATGCATGTGCATCTTATTTTGTATATTTAGGTTTATTTTATCAACACTCACTCTCATCTTAGTTTTAAAGTTGCTGGGTGTAAAATCTGAAAATTCAACTATAGTCCTGAATACTTGGCTTCAAAGAAAAACATGCAAATTAATAAAATTATATTCCATTCAGTTCGGTTTACTGTGTTTAACTTGTTGAGTCCTGAGTGCAGACTCTGTTGAAAATAGACTCGGTGCGTCTTAAGTGGAGTGAGGAGAAGAGAAGGTCCCCTCCATAATTCTGTCAATGCTTCAGCCGTGTTCGTAAAATATGAAGGAATTTAAGATTTAATGGTGAAAATATTTCAACATTACTCCTGTTTGAGAGATTTCCTATTAAAGATCAGGGGTATTACCGTTCCTCCACCTGAAGTAGTGACTCGAGTGTTTTTGTTTTTGGTTCCAGAGACCACCATCATGTTTATTCATGCCTCCTTCGGTGAGACTATTGTCTGCAGGTCGCCCCTCTGTCTGGTAAATACGTGACGCCTCCAAAATCATCCACGCAGGCACAGGTCTTGATTCACCACCCTCATTAATAGTCGAAAGCAGTGGCACCATCTAATTATGAAGCTCATCCATCAACAGTAACAAGGGCTGTCATCGATATTTAGTTGGGCATAAAAGCCGGCACGCTCTGCTTTATATGCTGAGCGAGACGCCACAAAGAATTTGCAAGTTCCCAATCTTGACACTAATAGCTTTCCATAATTTAATGAATGATGTATTAAACCGAGGAACGTGAAGAACCGCGAGGAACGAGCCGGGAGATACAAACAAAAGTCACTGCCTGTAATTTACTTGAGAAACTCTTGACCTAAGAGGAGGTAGGAGGGAGGGAAGGAGGCGGCGCGGCGTCACCTCTCCGCCCTTCGCCGGGGTGAGCGGGGACTCGGGTGTTAACGTGTTTTTTTCTGTGGCGTGCTGTCATTGAGATTCAAAGGCTGGCTCTGTCTCCTGCTAATTAACACCTCTTAATTATAATGAGTTGACTGATCAGCCATGCATATGAGTGGAAAGAGAAGGGACCTCGGATAACAGTTGATGCTATCAGTCATTGCTTTTGAACCGTAAAGCACAACAGTTACACAGCTGGATCTATAATGAGCATTGTGACCGAGTACGTGGACCTTTTTCCTCTGCGTATCCTCTCATAATGACCCATAAAATAAAGATTCACTGTTTTTAGACCGGAAGAAGGATGAGTCATGCTGAGTTGTGTGATTGATCCCCACAATAAGACTCATAACTTTATTTAAAGCAGCTCCTCCTCCTGCTGTTTCAGCCACATGTTCCTTTGAGTTTTGTTATTACCAGAAATAAAGATTTGTGTTTGCTTCTTTGCTCTCTCGGGTGGCGAGAAATTATGCACCGCCAACACGCGTGCATTGATATTCCTCCTTGCAGGGCTGCAATTCTTTCCTCTAATGAAGCCATTATTTTGCCGGTATTAAATTTGGTGGTGTGAGGTTAATGGCTTCATTAGGCAACAAATCGCCATCCGGGGCCTGTGTAATGTACTTTGCCTGTCCTGTCTTGGCTATATTTCATTGTTTGCCATCTACGAAAGTAT
Source organism: Xyrichtys novacula (assembly GCA_962446985.1). Classification (NCBI taxonomy): domain Eukaryota; kingdom Metazoa; phylum Chordata; class Actinopteri; order Labriformes; family Labridae; genus Xyrichtys; species Xyrichtys novacula. The sequence continues at coordinate 6,499,603 of OY660881.1, read as the reverse complement.
TAAATTAGAGGGAAACAGATTAGCCAGGGCTAACAACATGGAATGCTTTTATTGCAGAATGCAATTCAGTGCAGCAATTTATAATAACAAGTGGCTCCATGCTGATGATTTAGCACCCTTTGGGCAGGGGCCAGCACTGATCTGTGTCTGATGTTTTGGAGACAGAGACGTGGAGAAACAGAACAAAGAGGAAGAAGGAGAGGATGACTCTTTGTCCTCGAGGGGATCATGACAGGAGTCAGAATGTGTCTCTGAGGAGATCCAGAAGTGTAATAAACAAACACAGAGCAGAACAGGCTGAAAATTTGTTAGGATACCCGTAAGGATGCCTAGCCCATGTTCACACTTGAAAGAATGGAAGGTCCACACAAATGATCATTTTGACAAGCTTTACTGGTTGCAGATCTGGGTTACAGCTTCATCGTGCCACAAGTGTAACAAAGGCTGGTCTGAGACTGTTCAAGTATGTTTAGTTGTCCACATTTCCAAACATTCTGCTTGTATTTTGTTGACCTGAAGGAGAGTCCATGTAGGGTAATAACAAAGCACAACATATTTTTGGAGCCTGAGTGATGTTGAACATGGGTACAAGGTCCTTGTTGAGGATGGTTGTTGGAGGCCCATGGCTCCAGAAATCCAGCACTGAAGTATTCAAGGTATTTGAGTGACACAGCTCCACTACCTTAAAGGCTGACATGAATTGCTAAAGAAAATCACCTCAACAATACCACTGAAAGATGAGCAGATGTCTTTTGTAGTGTTATGTCGTTCATGAACGATTCGTTCAAAAGAAAAGAAAAGAACTGCTGTGTGAACGACGTGAATGGAATCACTCAAAGTCCTGATTCATTCCTTTCTCAGAGCGTGGCGTGCTGGTCTCGAGTGGAACTGCTGCTTTTGACTTTTTGGCAAACGACACACAGCTAGCCAGGACGGGCGGAGTCTTGTGATTTGCTCACACCTCCGAACGACTTGAGGCAGGCAGAGGAGGGACGGGCATTCACAAACTGCCGAGCACCGGTTCATTCACTTTGAGCCACTCCGCGATATAAAAGCATGACTACTCGCACTTATTTAGTGGGCGTGCTGCTTGCTGCTGTGTTGTTTCACTCGCGTCGCAATGCGAACGTTGGCGGCACAGGGGAGTGATTCTTCCTTCACGACTTGGCGAATGAACGACATGTGTCACTCAGTGAATGACGCTGTGTCTTCAGCAGCAGGGGAGGGGAGGGGCTCGTTCAATGAAGGAACACCCGATCAGCGCCACTGTGTCACTCACTTGTGTACTGCACCCAGCAGGACGGGACTCTGAAGCACTGACTGATTCGGTGAACAAATCTTTTGAACGAATCATTTTAATGAACTGATTCCAAAGATTCAGTAGAGTCAAAAGAACTGTTCTCCCCATCACTCGTCTTTTGCCAACAAGAGGATGGCTGCTGTGGGAATATGTTCTACATCTCTACTTGAACTTTTGTTTGTCATACTTCATGGTTATGTTAAGGTCGCCATCTCTGTCCTGGGATGCTCCCTGGCTCCTCTGAAGGTGGTAGGGAGAAAGGGGAATGATGGCTGAGCTATTATACCTGATGGAGAACGTGTCCCTCACTCATGCAGAGCGCTGAGCAGCCCCCCAGTGTGAGCTGCTTCACCAGCAGTGTGTGAAAGACAGATACTGCAGTCCCCTGTTTCCTGCTGCTGTCAGACTTTACAATGAACTCCGGTCCCTGCAGTGGCATCTTTCTACTGCTCTGCCTAAACTCAGGACACTGAATATTCTCCACTTTAGGGATTAATAAAGAGTGATCTTATCATGTGAAAAAAGGCACAAAATTAATGTGAAAGTTTATCTAAATCTCATTAATGTGTCGCAGCTTTATCATGAGCCATAATGACTGTCTACAGAGAGATAAGAGTGTGTACTGATGTCGTGTTTACAACTTTGTAAAGTGGTTTAAAAAAAAGAAAATGCTGCTTTTACGAAGTTTATCAAAGTGCTGCATTGATAACCAAGTTATCAATACCAAAAAAAGTTTATAATGAGATGTAGGGGTGTCCCGATACAACTTTTTACCAATATTGATCTAATATTGGCACAAACTTGCAAAGTTTGGACTTCTAAGTCTTTTTCAGACTTAAACGAAAAATACTGCCACACAGCCGACATCACACCGACTCCTTGCTACTTTGTTTGTACCTTAGTACACACTGTTGTGATCCTGAGGGCTCTGCATGCTAGATCCAGGCACTGCTAGCTAGAGGTGCCAGAGTGGAGTCTGGAGTGGACTGTTTGTATCGGAGTGCTGATATCTGAGATTTTAGATGCAGGCCGATATAATCCGATATTTGTTTTTTGGCTGATATCGATAGCCGATATCAATATCGTATAAGGACAGCCCTAGTTAGATGTTCATAAATGGTTCCTTCATTGCATGGTACAGTTTTGATCTGCAACTGTGTACGCAGCGACAATCTGTGTTTGGAGACGATGTTTTCTGGGTGTTGCATTGTTCTAATGCGGTGATTTCCACTACAGAGTCATGTCTGTTTTTAATGAACTGCTGCCCATGGGTTTGAAGATTAGGCCATCCAGTTTTAGCTATCAACTTTGCCCCTTTGTCTGAAAATCTTGACATATTAGTAATAATACAGATTTTATTTAAATCACACTTTATGTTTGAAATGAACCTCAAAGAACTAAAAGCACAAAAACAAGATGAAAACACAACAAGAGAGGATTTCAACATTTATAAGAAGATGTTTCGATCAAAGTGTTCGGGCACTTCCCATCAGACAGAGACTTTTGAAAGAGAAATCTTCTGAACAGTTTTTGAAGGATCTAGATATCTGTCACGCCCCCTAAGGGTTTGGGAGCAGTATCCCTCAGACCTCGCGCAGTGGAGCTAAAGGTCTGGTCCCCTACTGTGCAGAACCTCGTCTTGGGGTGTGCAGTTGCTGGATCAGAGGTTTCTTTGGGTGGTTTGAGGGGTTTACGGCTCTTTGAGTTAGATAGAGGCGTTGTTGTCGTCATGCTTGTTCTGTCAAGGGAGATAGGAGATCGTTGGTGCAGCAGCGTAATTCAGACCATTCCAGTGTTTTGTTGTTCCTGTACCAACTCTTTTTAAACCTGTTGCTGACATTAAAGTCAGAGTGTATATTTCATACATATATATTTCATAAGAGGAGTCTTTGAAGGACTTAATGGGTCAAATCTTTGAAGCTGCAGACAGTGTAAATACTAATAAAGTCTTTTTTCGTTTAAAATTAATACCCCGTGTCTTCGCCTCAACACCATAAAGAGCAATGCCTCACATTAGAGCACTGAGCTATCATTTCAAGTGTTTAAAAAAACAGTTACATAGCGGTTTTTGAGGCGTGTACACGAGCCTGTGATATGTCTCTCTTTTAAATAAGAGCTGTGGTGCATTCAAAATACAGGGTTTAGCAGTCGATGCCTCACAGCAGACTCTGTGTGCAGCCGTAATGTTTAATTCATGCCCGTGTGTGTTTGACTGATCCCATTCCAGGTGAGCCTGTGACAATCGGCTCCACTGAAATAGAGTTGGAGGGGTTTCTGTGGCAATAAAAATGATAATTAAATGACAGACAAGGGGCCACATTGAGCAAATAACTATGGAGCTGCTGGGGTGAGTCGAGTGCCAAACGCTGACAGCGGAGTCGAGCTTTCTTGAAGTTCTTGTGATGTTATGGGAAATTAAACCGGGCTATAAAATCAAGGAATCAGAGAAAAATAAATCCTTGTTAAAACACCTTGTGTGTGAAGCTGGTTGTGCCGTGCAACAAACAAGGCGGCCCTCAGAATTACCGGCAGTATTTTTCTGTCATAATAAACCCGTATCTGCTCGAATCTAGTGATCAAATCTTTACAGTGATATTAAAACGTCACTGTCAGTAAATACTGAGTCAGGAGGAGGACGCATAAAATATGCTCTGTTTATTGTGAGGTTTATCTCCTGGACCACATAGTAAAATGTTTAGTGTGTAGAAATGGATAAATTTAGCGATATCAAGCAGTCAGATTCCAGATTAAAAACTCTCACTGGCTCAGCTCTCCCGTCGGTGAGGTGACGGTGGCTTTTGAGGACAAGAAACTCCTGTGGCTCAGTGTGATTAAAACATACAGGAATCTATTTGAGACACATACAGATTTGACTCTTTCAGTCTTATTTTCTGCTTTTGAATCAGATCAGACTGATCAAGTCGAGACACAAGAGGAGGAGGAAGGACAGATGGAGCAACACAGACTTTAAAAATCAATGCAGCTGATTGACTTGAAAGAAAACAATACTTTCTGTTGATGTCAAAAATTACCTTCAATCTGTGTCTGATTGAGCCAAAACAGACCATCTTCCTCTTAATTTTGTTTTCGCATCACGACGATAGACACGCACTGCAGGTGTGGAAGTTTGAAGGAAACACTGTTTGATCCCGCAGGTTGTGCAGTCAGTGTGTGTGTGATAATACTGCCTTAAAATCTTTTACAGGTACCTGTGATGGCGGTAGTGTTGCGAATTATGTGCATGTTTACATTCTGCAGTCATGTGACGTACAGATGGAATCAACCTGCACAAATTAAAGTTACAGTATGAAGCTGTTTCCAAGTTTCTAAAGCTGCAGATTCTCCCCCATGTTTGATAGGTAAAACCATAGACTGCCTCCTGGCTGAGTGAAGCCACCGCCAGAACAGCACCCTCTGGTGACAGGCTGCAGTATAGGTCATAAATCCCGCCTCCTCCAGCAATTCCTATGAAGTTGTGGACAAACTTTAGAAACTTATTACACAGAATATACATTTTTCTCCCTCCTGGTTACGATGTTGACATGTAGTTTCTGTCAGACTGGTTTGTGCTCAAGTCCTCTTTTTTCTTTACAGCTCCATTTTTAAAAGTTATTAGGGTGTTCATGTTTTCTATGATTGACACTACAGCTTATGGGTGTACGAAGATTGTGTAGCTCACCCGGGGGATACTCAGTTTGAGCCGAGCATCATCACAGCGACTCGCCCTCCAAATGCGTATATTGTTACTGCGCAAGTGGAGAAATGGAGAAAATCTTGGAAATACTGACAGCAATTCGGCTTCAAATTTATTAGGGCTGCAGCTATCGATTATTTTAGTAATCGAGTACTCTATCGATTAATCTGTCGATTAATCGAGTAATCGGATAAGAAATGTTTTGCTCTCACTGTAATACTTTGCATTGAATCACGTTTGCCTCATTAAAAACCATCAGTAACACACAAAACTGAAATAGGCCAGGTCTTTCAAATGAATATTTTTACTGCATAAATCAGGAACCAAAAGTTTTACATTTTACCATGTAGTTCACATGAAACTACTGAAGGCAAGGTCTGCAGATGGTCTTTTAATTGCTATGGTAATGATCTTTGCAGTTTTCACTAAACCAGTCACAACTATTTCCAGGCTTTGGATCTAATTTTACTTGTTTAATTAATAGGCTGAAATAATATAATTCTTGGATACTAACATAATTTGACAAGCAAATGTACATTTATTCAATATATAAAAGTGTTACATTTTTATTTACATGTTGTTGTGTGTTGGTCATTTTGCAGCCCTCTGCTGCTCATCACACGCCTAGCAGGTGGTGTATAGCATTATCACCATGGATACACGGATGTTTGTGTGATTTTTTTCATCCACTGCCGCCCGGTTTGTGTCGTGTAGATGTTGATTATGAAAACACTTCGCAATAATTTGGAAACGTGAAGGGGGAGCTGCTGCTGCCCGGTGTTTACGGTAAATAGACGCAAACACCGACCAAGTGGACGCTTCGGTCTCCGAAAACGCCGAGACAAATTTACAAACAGCCACTATTTCAAACAACTGGGCTCATAATCGTGATGTAAACACTTACTTTCTCGCTAGAAAAAATATTATTGAATGAATTTATATAATTTGTCCGGTATGCAGTCGTTCTATGTAGCTTGTGGTAGGACTATTTAAATTTTCCCGGCGCTGCGTCCGGCCGGCACGAAATGCATTCTGGGGTATTTAGTATGTATGTGTGTAAACGCTCGGGCAGCCGCGGCATACTCAAATCATCTTTGAGTAGTCAGTAGGCAGTAGCTACTGCTTGAGTAGGTAAGTAGATAGTAGGCAGTATGCCATTTCGGACACAGCTTCTGTCTGTCCTCGTTTCCCTCCATGATTGAACCAAACGCGCGGCAGCGGAAGGAGCGGAAAGAGCACGCTTCTGCGCAACAGAAATAACCGTCCGTGTCAAACACCGTGCGCTGCACATGGTTCCGGATTTAAACGATTCCTCGAGGCATATAATTTGCCTCGAGGAATTTTATTAATCGAGTTACTCGAGTTACTCGAGTAATCGTTTCAGCCCTAAAATTTATACTATGGACAACTTAGTATATACAGTTTATGAAACAGGATTTTTATTATTTTTTTTTTTTTTGGCTTTTCAACTAAATTTCTGTCCATGATTAAACAGTAGAAATTGAATATCTAGGTATCATAGATTATTAAGGGTTGAGGGTGAACTGGTTCATCTTGGTCTGTGTGAACTGTCCAACCAACGCTATCCGGTCAGATGACTATAATGTTTACAATATATTGTTTCGAACAGTATTGGTGGCCACCCACTAAATACAAAAACTGTACTTGTGTGTTTGTTACTGGTTCGAGCAAAGGTAGAAAATAATGATGCAAGTCCCTCCATGGAAGAGGACCTGCTCCTTAGTGTCTTTTATAGTCAGATAATTAGTAATGAATAATATATTCCAAGTCTGTTATGCTAAATGGTGCAAAGTGCAAAATACTGTGTCTTTTAGGAGATAAAAAGAAATATTTGAAGCTTTTTACTGCGTAGAGTAAGATCTTATCCACTTCCCATTTTCCCATAGCTGAAAAAAAAAACCTTTGTGTGTAAAATATTATCTTTTAAAAGTTGAATTATTCACAAGAAATGAGGCTAATGTTATCAGAACCCCCCTAAAATCCTTTGCTTTTTTAAGAGCATTCATAAAACAGGATATTTCATATGTCATTTCTTAAACGTGGTCTTTATTTGTCTCTGATAGTGCTGCTATATTTTTCTTAATGCGTTCTCTATAAATAGAGCCGTGGTTGGGAAATTACCACCACTGCTGAGGGGGGAATAAAAGTTTAAGACCGGGATAATCTTTCTTTTTTCCCGCTTTAATAAATATCTGCTGTGCTAATATTTCAATTTATAATCACTGTGATACAGTAGCCAAAGAAACATGTATTTTTTCAGAGACTAGATCCAAAACAGTGACAGATGTGGAACTAATATTGAATTTCCCTCCAAGCACCCAAGCTTTATGATTACACAGAACAGCAGGAAAAACACAGAGGCCTACAAAAACCAGCTTTAGTCACACATAAACCTCTTTTGGGTGATGTTCCACCTAAAACAAGATTAAGAGTCTGTTGTATTTGATGGATAATTTCATTACAAGTGATTAGAGATTTGAGACATCCAAACCAGCGGTGGTCGAAATGAGTCTCAGCGTCGATACAGGATGCTAAAGCGACTCAAAACCAAGAGTTTGGTTTGTGGTTGTTACATGAGTTAGATTGAAACTAAAGTTGAATAAATCTCAATCATGAGGGATCAAAAACCAAACAAAAGAGCACTGATCCAAGAAAAGAAACATCATGTAAAATAGGAGACGGACAGACGTTTGATGTTTTTGAAGGAAATTAGAAGTGAAGTCTTCAGCAAACACTTCAGTCAAAAACCAAAACATGACTGAGCCTATCCCGCCATCTGCCACGTCTTATTCCCAAAAACGCTCCATCATTTTATTCCGTGTTTGGGAAGAGAAGACATATATGCGTCTCTGCTTTTACAGAGAGGCAACACAGAGACGTTTGTCAGCATCAACAGGTTTTAAACGGCTTTTATAACTCTCCTTTTTCATCTCTCAAACACTCCGAGGGCTTTACGCTATTCACCTCATGAGAGCACATTTTTGAAGCAATACGTTTACTTATTGTCCAAGGACACATCTTCATGCCATCCGAAGGAGCTGGATATTGAACTGCACAGCCTCTAATAATAAATAATAACTCCCCCTACCTTTTGAGCTGCTCCTGCTTGTACAATATCACCATGTTTGTGACTCTAAAGCTCCTTTCTGCTTAAAACTGTAGCAAACTGAGATGCACAAATACCTGAATTCATGATTTATTAGTGTACTCGGCAATCTGTGAATTGTGTAGCAACATATGGGCTTTCTGATAGCAAAGTTAAGGGCTGAAAATGTTCAAAATACTGTAAGCACTCGCATGGATGTCGGTGTTTGTGTCTGACTTTCTCAAAATCAGCCAGACCGTTAGATACATTTGTAAATCATCTGCTGCAGTGGAAACCCTCAAATCTGTTCTGGTTTTCTGGATGGTTTTTCAATAAAGGGTTTAAGTGGATCAGGCGCCCCCTGTTGGTTCTGCACTGACTATCAACAGTCTTGATACAACCCCACTTTAAAACTTTACCTGGTTACCACTGGTAACAGACTGAAATTAACATGAATGCATTTTCAAGCAAACTTACGACAGGAGCATGAGGGCCACATTGAGATAAAATTTTAGACCTCAGAATTACTTACGAGAATAAAGTCGTTAAGTAAACAAAGTCTTAAAGCTGCTTTTGTGGAGGAGGAAATAGCTAAACTGGTCAACTGCAGAGTTATCAGTGGGTGCAGCAGTGGGCCATTTGGAGGGTTTTTGTTGTTTCTCAAGAAACAATCCAACTGATGATCAATATTTGTGATTCAGAGGGAGTCGAGCTCTGACAAACACCATTGTGATGCCGGCACAACCTACACCTGCAGAGGCACCAACACCTTATGGCATATAGATTCATACGATCAACTAAAGCAATATTATATTGCTAAAAACGGCTGCATTGAGGGATTTAGCCTCTGCACGGCCATTTCCAGCCATTTCACCCTCCCCAAAAACAGCGATTCCCTACAAGTCCGCTTTTTTTTCTGTGGAAAAGATGAATTTCTTGCATATGTCCTGATACTTATGACAATGTGAAACTGAAACGCCAAAGGATTTAGTATCTCCTTGTTTGTGAAACCTAGCTACTGAAGTTCAATTCATCTAAATGCTCCACAGCGCTCATTTAAACAACTTAACAAGTTAGAATAGCTGTTAGCTACAACTGTATTCTCATAAGTAATTACTTAAATCCTACTTCATTCTCGTAAGTAATTCAGAGGTCTAAAATTTTGTCATTTCTTAATGTGGCCCTAATGCTCTGTCGTACAAACTAACCCACGTATAAAAAAATTAATTTTGTTACTTTTAAATGTCTGAAAATAATCGATAGCATCCCTTTTTATCCTTCTGCCATAGCAAATATTTATAATAGTGTATCATGTAACAGTTTAGGGTGAACCCTGACTTATACATGTACACAACAAGAGTTATGAAGACAAGTGGTGCCAAAATAAGAGAGTCCTATACAGGAGTTTTGGATTTTCTTTCCTTGAACACTCAAATGTTTCTTATAAATTTTCATTTTTGTTATCTTCATTTTGCTAGAAAACAGTGTAAACCTTTAACATTATAAATTTCTGATGGATCCTGTTAACAAAGCGCAGACTTCAGCCATAGATGTATTAGGAGAATTAGATTTTGAGTTCCGAAAACCTGCCAAATATAATCCAATATTAGTCGCTTAACCTCGCACACACATGCACAGATTTGTTCTTTTGCTAATTTCTTTTAATGAATGAACAAAAAGATAGATTTTTAGGTCACTGTGCACCATGTGAAAAGGTTCAAGGATCACTAACCCCTGCTCGTTCAGAAAAATAATCTCCATTTACTCCGTTTTTGAGCTAAAATGTAAACTCTCAGCGTCTCCATAAATGTTGTGAGAATCAGATTCTTAGAGTAATGTCACACTCTGCTGTCCTCTCAGCCAGAGATGGTAGAGTTTAGTCTTATGATTCTTGTCCTGGCTCACAATAATAATCTCCTCTGAGGCCGTGATTCGACTCGAGACCAGACATAACAGGGAAAAAGCCCAAATCGATGGCTAATGAATACCAATCAATCACCGGAGGGGAAGGTGGGAAAATGTGGCAACCGAGAGCGCTCTCCGGGTCTCTGGCATCTATTTGATGAATGCTTTGTCTCACAGTGCATGCTGACCGGGACTCCCATAATGCATTGCAGAACACTGTCTGGAGACTTAATTTTCTTCCAGCTCAATCCCCCAAACCCTCTCCATCCTCACGTAGCATTGCGTGATGATGCCTCCCGGCTGACCGAGGCAGTAATGTGACCGTTAATAGTGTTGCCATGGTGATTAATCACAAACCCTGGCAGAGTCAAACCTCTCGGTGCCAACTCAAACAAAAGATTGTAGATTTTTATGCCCTTGGTTTGACTCGCAATTACCTACAGCTTGTGCAATGACACAATCATTGTGCAATTCACATCATCATAAATCTGTTTTCATTCAGGCCACATAGATCCAGACTCTCCTCTTCAGATATTTCATGTCTCACTAGAGCCGATATGGATTTTTTGGGGCCGATTTTTAGGGGGGAAAAAAATCTGATTACTGATTAATCGGCCGATTTTTTACATTTTTATGAAGTTATAAAAAATGTATATATACTGTAGATATCTACAGTGTACTGTTTACTGTAGATATACTGTAGGCTACTGCTCTTCATGCCGACAGGAAGACCAACTGATCAAACTCTGACCAGAAAAGCGTTTTCAACTACCCCCCCTTACCGCAGCCGCCGATCGGTGCCTCTGCGTCTAAACTCACGTTACTCATTTCTGGTCTGGTCTCATCTGGAGACATGCAGCTGCCTCAGTAAGAGAAGTAGCTCGATCACGTTATGTGTACTGTTGTTTATTCTACCGTTACTGGCTCGGCTAACAGTGTAGCAAGGCTAATAGCAGGTGGCTAACTCTAACTTTAGCTTGCATATTACACGGTGCTTCACCGTTAACTCGGCGTGACGAGACCAGCACAGCGGGGAACATGCTTAAGTGGGTTGAACTTATTGTGTATTTCACAAACTGGTTTATTTACCGTTGAGGTGGACCACTCTTCTCCGTGCGTCCCTGAGCTGCCTGCTTCAGATCCGTCACTCTGCTGTGCTGTGAGGTAGTTATTGGATGAAGATTGGCATGAGGTCGCTGCGCCATCTACAGGATAAGTCGGGGAACTTTTCAAATGGCGGAACATTTTAGAAGTGAAACCGAATCTTATTCTCCGCATTTTATTTCTGTAATATTGGCGAAAATTGTCGAGTTTTGGCCGATTACCGATTATTCTCAAACGGGCTAAAATTGGCCGATTTAGACGGCTCGCCGATAAATCGGTCAGGCCTTATGTCGCACTATGACAGTAATGTACCGTATTTTTCGCACTATAAGGCGCACCTTCAATGAACGCATCTATTCGCGTCTATTTCCATACATAAGGCGCACTGGATTATAAAGCGCATTAAGCCAAACAAAACAGTTCGATAAGTCAAACTTTATGGTAACCCTTTCTTTTACGGTACACTTATTACCAGGTAATTAACAGGTAATTACCTAGTAACAACATGAAATTATCTGCAATTACATGATAACTACTAAGTCAATACTGTCTAGCTACCAGGTAGGTAACCTTCCATCATCATTCAAATTTGAAGCTGAATTGCAGTGGTGATTCCAGGATTTTCTCAGCTTCCTGGAACCACCACTTGCGCAGTAGCATTGTACGCATTCGGCGGGTGAGTCGCTGTGATAATGCTCGGCTCAAACAGCGTATCGCTACGCAATCTTTGCACGCCCATAGGCTGTATCAAGTGTCCATCATAGAAAATAAGAACCCCAAATAGCTTTTGAAAATGGAGCTGTACAAAATAAAGAAAAACCAGACAGTATTGACTTAGTAGTTATCATGTAATTACCAGATAATTTCATGTTGTTACTATGTAATTATCTGTTAATTACCTGGTAATACGTGTACCGTAAAAGAAAGGGTTACTAGCTTTATTTAACTCATTCAATAACTCCGTGAGGCTACGGTAGCTGCCGTGCTCCGACGAGCCAAAATGATTTCAAGTGCGCCTTATAGTGTGAAAAATACAGTAGGTGAAATTTCCCTCTTGATGGAAATGATATGAATATCTGATGGCAGCAGAACCAATATTTTGTTATTTTCTTAAATAAATGCATCTGGAGTTTAAGTTTATTTCTGATGCAAACTCTGTGAATTTTGTGTAAAAGCAGCTGAAGGTTTCGGTGTTTGGACTCCACAGCCTCGGCTCCTTTTTTTTTCTTCATTCAGATCAGAGGACAAACATTTCAGAGATGCTGCCTCTAAACTTCACTTCAGACAACCGTTATCAATAACGGCAGCACTTACTGTCAAAACAAGCTTCCTGGACTTATTTTGGGCGCTCACGGGAAATCTGTTTAAAGTATCTTTAGAGAAAAATTAAGTTTTAGCCTCGAGCACTTAAAATGGCCGAATATAGAATTATTGAAATTGTGAGCATAGATCTTAGCGAGTGGTCTTTATTGCCTTCCCTCGGCTTCTCAGAGGCCACAACAAGTGCACGCAAGCAAAGCCCGGATTAGTGGGTAATGGCTGGCATCAATATGACTGTAATGTCATTTGGTGATGCATCCTGGTCGTTACCAGGCCGGCAAAGAGTGGTCCCCAGCCCGCTGTAATGACCGGCATGTCAGGAAAACAAATGTTATTACGCAGCAGTATTAAATATAGCTGTTATTTCTGCGACAGAAGTGGGAGAAGAGAGCAGTCAGCTGATTTCTAATGCGTTTCCCTTCAGTCAGATGAAAACATACTGCTTACTGTGTGTCGGCGCAGAGATATTTCACTCACGTAAGAGAAGCAGTCGCTTTCTTTTGGAGTTTATTGGAGCAGGACAGATTCATTTTTTTTAGCTGTCATGGAAATGCGGCTGGATCTGATCCTTTTCTTGTATTTGTATTTTTTAAAATCTCAATAGCGTGTGCGTGGCAAATCCAAACAAAAAGCAGCCAACAAAACAAGAATAAAGACGTGACATTATTAGCTCCAGCTTTGTGTCTGCGTCCGGGGCGGCATCTGCAGATCTCAGAGCGCGGCGTGCACTTATTTTTATTTAAGCAGAAAGTATCTGCAACAAGAGTAAGGAGAGTCGTTTTAAGTACTGCGGAAAAGCATAATAAGCTGGTATTAGAATTTATTATACACAAGGGTGTAATGTTTTATAATGGTGCTTGAACTGCAAATTAGCCTCTCTGTTTTGGCTCTTTCTAATTTCACCCTTTTTACTGTGACTAATAATGAAATCGGCTGTTTTTATGTTTGTAAGAAATAAAAGTCTAGCCGGCACGTCTGGAGCCAAAACAAGAAGGCATACGTTCTGAAATAGCTGATAACAAAAGGATTTTATGATTAGAGAATAATATGCAGGCGGAGAAATAGAGTGCACCTTGTAATTTGAACATAATCCATGAGTTGTTTGTGTTTGTTTAAGAGCCAAAAGAAAGAGGGGGTGAAAAAAAAGCACAACACATCACACTGAGGAGGAAATGAATTAACATAAAGCTGAAATCTATAAACAGATACAGGCGTGTGTTGTTCTTGTTCCCCAAAGTTTCTCTGGATAAATTTGCTGAAAAGACAGCGTATCATTTGTATAGACATTCATTTGCACAGTTTTACAGTGCGTAGCGATGCACATACGGCACCGCGGCATAACAGGGCATCACCTAATGAGAATGGGAGGGAGGGGAAAAAAACGCAGGAGCTGCATCCAAAGGAAATAATGAGACAGCTAGGGATTGTTGGGGGAAGTCAGCCGACCGCTGTGGTCTGTATCTCGCCATCATTTCATCATATGCACCAAAGACTCTGGTGTATTCTCATTATTGCGCCCTTGTCCTGTGTGGATTTCACGTTCTGCCATAAAATGATGATACAGTAAATACTGTTTATATTCAAATGCAACTTCAGCCCGAACTATTGTGGCCGCGCAAACGAAGGAAAGTTTGAGGAACGGCACAAAAATTCAGTGATTCATTCCTCATAAAAAGGTTTTTATACTTTAGACGGAAGAGGTTATGACAGCGCAATATTTTATTCAAATAACTCAATATTCATAGATTCCGTTTTCTGTATTTCTGGACTAATGAGGCTTTTATTTGTCTCTTGTTGTTGTGAGTTGGTGGAGCACTCAGAAGCCCTCAGAAGGTCACGCCATGCCGCTGCTCGCTGCTGTCCTTCATTATGTTTGCCGCTTTTACCGCTTTTTAAAAACTTGTTATTAAAATGGACATCATCTCTCTGAGAGCACTGGAGGATTTAGTGTAATGAGGGAAATTGGCCTGCAGTGTCCTCCAGCTCAACTCATCCTCCATCAGTGCTGCTCGAGGTGTCTGCCTCTCTGCGTAATGAGAAATTTAGCAGCTGAGCAGGCGCTACGTCTCAATCTGCCCATCTCTGCACGGCGTATATTATGTCAATACGACTGTTGAAACAGGTGGAGGAACACGTCTTTTCCCATGTTGCATGTGCATGAAATACTGGAGTCGTGTGCTGCAGCCCAGATGAAAAACGCCGGAGGAAAGATCTTTAAAACTCGAATCAATCAAACGCGTTGATTTAAAAAAACGCACAAACTGTTATTTACAGCCTATAAATAGCAGGTGTAGGCGGACAGATGGTCACATGTGGGAGTTCTCTGGTGGATCTTATAACCAGCTGGATGTTGAAAGTTTTTCTCACTTGTGGAGTGAAGGGCAAACGTGTCTTTGTGTCTTCATGGTGTACTTTCACACCTGAAATAAACAGCTTTATTAGCACAAATTGGACTTAATGAAAAACAAACACGAGAAAAGAAAACAGTAGAAACAGTTTGTGAATGTTTTTCTAGAATAAAGTAGGAAAGAAGCGACACGATATTAAAAAGATCATGTTAATGAAACAACATATTATGACAGTCTATAAAAGGTTATCTATTAAAACACCTTACCTGAATTTCCACTGCATCCGGATGGGCGTCCGTCAATTCCTAACGGATTATAGACAGCGGGAATCTAGAGAACTCACAGGAACCCGCAGATTCACGTGCAATCGCGCAATAACAAGTTGTCTCTATAAAGACAGCCACAAAACCATATTAGCAGTAGATTGTGTCCTTCTAGAGGAGGAAATCCACTGTTACACTTAGGTGACCATGGATGTCACCCCCATGACATCCATGGTGTCATCTGGGTGACTAATGACATCTTTTATTTTGAAAAGAAGCTGGATGTTTTATTTTGTGTCTGTGCCCGACTTTCTTTCCAGCACGGGTTAATCTGTGCTGAATTTATCCAACATGCTCCAGCGTCCGGAAAAAATAGAACTCTTGCGATCAGCTGCAGCAATCCACAGCGGGACGGAAAGAATTCGGTAGAAATTAACATATTAACTTGAATGGTTTCGATCAGCTGCGATCAGCGGATACGGCCTTTTCCTAGCCGTTCCGGATGCGGTGGAAACTGGGGGTAACTCTAATAAAAACACATTAATCTTATCCCAATAAGTTATGTATGCAAATTCATTTCCAGCCATAAGGGCCTGTGTCCACTAGCAGCAAATTTACATTGTGCCCATTTTCTGCACAAGACAAATGCAGCTAAGTCAGCGAAAAACAAGAACTCACAGCGCTCTCGTGTGGAAACTATTCAACTTTTGAACACTGTCATGCTCCTCATTTTTACATCTTCATTACTAACCAATCACTGTCAAAAAGGGGGCGGGGCTTCTGGTGCCAATAGTTGAAGTCAAACTGATGAGAAGCTAACCACACTTCCTTTTTGAAGAGTAAATCTTCCAGGTCTGAGTTACAGAGCATTTTAAAAACAGACAAATCAATCAAAAAAAAGGACCACAGGATATTTTTAATAACCTTACATTGCTGAGAAGTGCTGCCAGTGCAAAAACTACTGGACACAGGCCCTTAATAGGTCATGCACAAGTATATCAGCCTAAATGTAAATGCTAATATGATAAGCACTGAGTATTTCACAGTTACCCATCATTTCCAAATGGAATGTACTCTGTCAAACCCAGAACTGAATCATTTTTCATCCTAAAGCCGACCCTGCCGTTTTATTTCCAGGGTTTTAATCAGGTTAGCTTAATAGAATAATAGCATCCATTGCCAAGCAGATGAGATGGAATTGCTGTACTCCCTTTCTGTATTGGTGCAATTATCTCTGAACTTGGTGCAGGCAGAAAAAAAAAGCTTTTTAAACACTGTTCCAACTTTTTCTTCCAATGCCCCCCATGGAAAACTGGTTCCCTTAGCAACTGCCGATGTTACGGGTCGTCCCTGACCACCTCCCTGCTTCAGACACACAGATGCCTCTCCTATCCCCAGTTAACAGCCGTTATATCCACGCACAGACACAGGGTTGGTGTCAACGTTTGTATCCAATCATCTGGGTCTGAATCTAGGTTAACTTAAAATCAATGCCAACCGTACTCCTTTATTAATGTACCTCCGAATTTACATAAAATCATAAGACATTAATCATAATGAAACACGTGCTCCCGAAAGTCCCACACCTCTCCAAAGTAATCCATCCTCATTTGAGTTTTTCCACTTAATAAAGATACAAGGTGATCACAGTGGGAGGTATTTCGCACGGTGACATCTTGAATACTTCGTTTGTGGCGTTTGCAGCGACTCAAGGCTGATTTACCCGCATTTCTTAACTGTTTTCTCTCTGAGGTGGAAAGTCAGGGTCTGCTGTGCCGAAGGAAGAGGCTTCAAAAGAGGAAGAAATAAGAAAGAGAAAAAAAGAAAAGATGCATCATTAAGATTTCTCTTTGCTGTCCTTGCAGCTAATTACATACAGTGGGAAACCTCTGAGGAGGATGAGGTGTTGCTTCATGTCAAAAACCTCGGTGGTCGTTTTTCTCCTCGCTCTTTGTTGATGATGTGGATAATGAGCCACCTGTCTTACAGGAGTCCTGCAATATTTCACTCAGTATTTCATCTGCCAGAGCGGGGAGAATAAAATGCTCGCTGCAGTGTGAAAGAACAGAAAAGAGCGGCTGATCCTTGCCTCAGTCGCTTCACCTGCACAGCACATTTCTATCTTCCTTTTTGCAAATTGTCTGCAGCGTATTTTTCTTATCTCCAGACTTTCTCGTAAAGAACCGAAGCTGTAATCTGAGACGTTTTTCAATTATAAACCATTATCCTATGTGTCTGCTTGGTTGAGTTTTATTTAAGACAGTAACACAGCACATGCGTTTCCTTGTCTTTATGCTCCGCTGTGTCAGTCACACTCAACCTTTCGTCTTCTCATTACTTGGCTGGTTAATGACATTTCGCCCCATAGCAACCAAAGGTAAAAGAAATGAGCAAGTATTGGCTCAAGTGCGCTATTTAAAGCAGGGTATACACCAGGCCTCCCAGCTGTTACACTCAATTGATCACCTACTTAAAGTTAATGTGCAGAATCTACATGCTACACGGGAAACACAATACAGCTAATTAAACAAAGGAGATAAACAGTTAAAGAAAAATCAAGCTTAGTGTTGTTAAAGAACCACATAAAGAGTCATGAATAATTAATGAATGTTTTGAAGTTTAATTTATAAGACACACGGTGTACAATTGGTCCAAACCGGCTGATTTTTATACCCAAGTGAGCAGCTGTGAGAGACAGGAGAGAGGAGTGCCTGAGGATTTGGTGAAAGATAAGTAAGATGGTGCAAGTCCATGCAAGACCTTAGCAGCTAAAAGAGGGACCTTAAAAACAGCTGTGATGTGCACAAAACAGTGAAGAGAGGCCAATAATTTAAATTCTATTTATTTATTTATTCGCTTTTTTGTTAAGATTCTGACTGCAGTTCTACTTCACTGTCGTATAACTAAGAAGATGAGAGAAAATGAAAACACAAATACATGGATTTAGGTTTCTAAATACTTTATTGACCAAAATATGCATTTTTTATTCACTACATGTTGATCAATATTTAAAGGGATATTCCTGCATAAAATTAATTTAGGGTCAAACACACCACAACACCAAGTTAGACACCCCCTCTAGAGATGAATGCTGCCGACCGCTTGCTTCTCTAGTTATACCAATTTTAGTAACGACCGCATGATAGCAATACACAGCGGTCCATGGAACTATACACAAACCTCAACCAAAACGCCACTCTATAGCCACAAATAATGTTCAGAACATCACCTAACTTCATCAACAGGACATATAGGGTCATATTTTTGACTTCGCCTTATTTCTTTAGCAAAAGACTAAACACAACTCACCTACTCTCTTCCAGCAGCCGCTTGTTTGTAGTGAGACCTCAGGCCAGTCTATTGCAGACTGCAGTGGGGTGACGCAGCTCAAGGAAGATTATTTATGATCATTTCTTCATGGAAATGCAATCAGACCGAGGCGCTAAGGCATCTGTTGTGCAAAATGATTAATATGATGATTATTACTTCAAGGAAATGATGAAGTAATGATCATAAATGTTCTGTCTTGAACTGCGTCACCCCGCAGCAGTCTGTGATGGACTGGCCAGAGGTCTTGCTTCAAACAAGCGGCTGCTGGAAGAGAGTAGGTGAGTTGTGTTTAGTCTCTTTGCTAAAGAAATTAGGCAAAGCTAAAAAGATGTTTGGTGGCTGGTGCTGTGGCTGGGACCCTATATGTCCTGTTGATGGAGTTAGGTGCTGTTCTGAGCATTATTTGTGGCCGCTGTGTATTGCTATCCTGCGCTCGTGACTAAAGTTGGTATAACTAGAGAAGCAAGCGGTCGGCAACATTCATCTCTATGACAATGGTGGACAGAAGCCAACTGTCACTCACCGCTTCAGTGTCAGAGGGTTTAAAGATGAAGAGACAAGGCGACCAGAGTGATGTAGGACAAAAGAAGGACCACTTATTTGACAACTGAGGCAGCATCCTGATGCACTTTCATAGTAAAGTTGTTGTTGCAAATGCTGCAGAGACATAAATCAACTGTCAAACTCAAAAAATTCAGTGTCACTTGATGTAATGTCTCAGACAGTGAGTGTGATACCTGAAAGATGGAAGAAAAGCACAGCAATGACCAGACCTGCTATTCACCCGATGGAATGAAGGTTATTATGGTATTAAAGCACAGATAACATACTGTAAGTGCTTCATTTAGACATGTGACCATATACAGGGTCTACAAAACTTAAAAATTTAAGTTACAGTGGCACAAGAGTTTTTAGGATTCATCCTCTGGTGATGATGAATGGATGTGCCAATTTACATGCCAATCCATCCAATGACTTTTGAGATTCTTGCAGATAGTTACGAACAACTCAGCACATGCATGATTTTCCAGTTGTATTGCCATTTTGCCACAGCGAACTGTCATGCATGAGAATTTCCTTCAGTGCAGCACAGTTTAATAACCAAAAAGCCCCTGTTGTCATGCACACATATTCCTCTTCCAGCCCTCACAGTAGAAGTGTGTATTCGGGACTGAAAGCACTGGCCCCTGCTATGCGAAATGCAAATGTGAACTTTGCAGAGACCAACTTTGATGCGGGGTCTCCTTGGTTAGCGGAGAAAGAACAAAAGGACCCGCTGAAGTGCCTCCGTGTCTGATGAAGTGCCTATTTATGGTTTGGGTGGGTGGATAACAAGAATGTTGTGGCGACTGTACCAGCAGATGACACAAAGGTGGTCATGCTGACTCTTTGGGTCGGTGCGTTTCTCTGTGAGTGTGGCGGAGACGTCTCTGATTTTCTTAAAGCAAGAAAAGTTGAGACCTACGAGCGAAGCAAAACCAGGAGATAGGATGTGGAGGTTGATGGGCTGCTGAGTTTATTGAATGCATACTATGACTAAAACTGGACCTGTAAACATATTAGGGCTGAAACAATTCGGGCCAAAAATGAAAGCCTGATTTTCTTCTCCGAAACGCCATGTTTGTTGAGCGCTTCCACAGGAAGGGGGAGCCTACGGTGGCCTGGAGGCGAGAGACATGATCGAGAGTGTTATGTCCTGATAGGATAGGGGTGTTCAGGACTAACAAAAATAGCAATCAAAAAAAAAAAACAGGTAAGAATGGAAATAAAAAGAGAGTGGCAAGGATATGCAATAACTCAAATATTTTAATAATGAAATTCAGGTCAGCACCGCTACAAAAGTTTATTGAATGCATTCAGTGACTATGACTAAAACTGGACTTGTAAACATATTAGGGCTGAAACGATTTGGGCCAAAATTGAAAGCCTGATTTTCTTCTCTGAAAACTCGTTTTTGGATTTCAGTTTCGATTTTTTATTCAGTGACAACTTCACCAAACTTCACTTTAATAAGTTTTTTTTGACATCTCTCAAAACGAAACCACTGAAATTGATGTACTGCATATGCCAAGCCAGTAAGTGGCGCTGTAACGCTGCCAAGGAAATGCACAAAAGACAGAAGAAGAGTACAGAGCGTTTTTGCCGGACACACGGAGGCGCCATAAAAGAGTCACAAAGTTGTTAAGAGAGATGCAGAGAGGCATCCACGCAGAGATGAAATGGACGTCGTTTACAGATTTATGCACTCTCCGACCCGTTTTCAGTCACCTGAAACACCGTTCCCGTGTAAATAGGACAAAAAAAAATGTATTTACTCCCAGATTTGTTTCCGTGTCGATGGGTTGATACCGCCTTCAGACAGACTTTGCAGCGGGGAGTGGTTTGCCCATCTAAAAACTCACCAGCATGAGACAGCATTTGTTTTATTGCTTTTTATTATTTTTTTAAAACAACTATTTATTGTTGTTTTATGTTTCATGTTATTATGTACAGCACTTTGTGTCAGCTTTGGTTGTATTTAAAGCGCTCCATAAATAAAGTTGAGTTGAGTTCATCCGAAACTGTGAAGTCGAACCAATTCCACATGACTGACTTGCTCTCGCCCTTTTTAGCCACGAAATTATCGCCTTCTTTTGCAAACGTCTTGTTTGTTTACACTGGTGTGAGCGCCCTGGCAGGAAGGGAGAACCTATGGTAGCCTGGAGGCGTGAGACATGATTGAGAGGAAAATCGATTTTGATGATTTAAATTTTTTTAAACATCACCATAATTAAATAATCTGAGTATGAATTAAAATAGATCAATTATGCAGCCCTAAAGCATAGAAACACGCCGAGGGGGCTGTTTGGTGTTGCAGTGCTCGTCTATTTGTTAAGTTACTCTTAATGAAGCGTCTCATGATTCACAGATTCCAACAGATGCTGAGTGACGCACATTACTGTGTAACCTTCTGCATTATTTCACACTCTGAAGCATTATCTCTGGAGACAGCTGTTCAGATCACACGACTCCCTGTCTGTGCGTGAGTGATGAACTCATCTATCATGATTGATCAAGGTCCCAGGTTCACATTCACAATGAGCCCTCTGGTTTTGAGATGATGGGATGGAGGAGAAGCCAACCTCAAAGTATTATTTTATTTTTTTTGACATTTTCTCTTGAAAGCCCCTTCAGAAAATAAACTTTTTCTTTTTTTTTGTTACCGTCTGCACTGCTTCAAACTGTTGTTTCTCAGGACCGTGAAGCTCCTCTGGAAATTGGCGTGGATTTAATGGATGGCTGCCTCGCCAGTGCTTTATTAATGTAGCGTTTAATACGAATCCCCGTCCAGTTTTGGTCTTCTGTTCGTCTATCCCTCTAGAAGCCTCAGCTCTCATACTGAAATGAAGATTGCATAATTAACCAGCTTTTTGAAACACAAGAGAGCAGTTTAATGGAAATTTAAACAGACACAATGCTCAAATATGCCAGACATAGCATCTTACGTAACGCGGTATTTCATGTATCTCTATTCTGTTTGACTGCTCAGATTCATTCGTTTTGTTGCTTGAGTGCATCTTATTTGAGTTTTCTGCCTCTTTTGAGCCGAGGGGGATGTTTTACTTCTGATAGTTTTGGCCCAGTTAGTCTTAATGGGGTCAAGAGCATTTTTTATTTATATCCCAAAATGCCATGAAGTTTGTCGGATAAACTAAACTGTTAAGATGCAAACCCTTGCTTCTTCTATCCGGGGACAATTTAATAGGGCAATGATTGTACCGCTCCGGGGGTTAGAGGGAAAAAATTCTGGGAAAAAAGCGGAAAAATAACGCCATAGGTGTTTATGTGCAAATGTGTTTGAAAAGAGGTTAAAAGATAAAGTCGAACGCCATCTGTTCCTTTAAAAATACGCTCTTTATAACAGCCTGCGATGCAAAGCAGATTCATTAGATGAAGTTCATTGTGGTTGATTGTCACAGCTGCGCAGTGAAAGATGGGTCAATAACTAGTGTTGCGCGCTGCCATGTTTATTGCCATGTTGAAGATCCATCTTCATCTGGCGAGAACAGACTGTATCGTGCATTTGCATGATGAGACAATGGAGCCGCATTAAAGGTGTCATCCGCGTCTTCTCCTTAAATAATGGTGATGCGATCATGTGCGGTGATGTGGTGCGCGTTATGAAACAATAGCTCACTGGATGGACTGTAGGTGTCACAAAGTGTGAGGAGGTTCCAAGTAGAGGCGAGCGATGGCTGTCGTTTAAGCAGTTGGCTCTGATATTGGAGGCTGTTGTTGTTAATTAAGCATGTTTTTAAAGGTGGAACAGTGATAAAGTAATTAAGTTATACATGTGGATGAGATTTTCTGTCAGAAAACACCACCCACACAGGTACAGAAAAGATTAGCAGATAAATAAGGGATGTCTTCTTTGTCTACAAGGAGCCCCACAATTGACACAAGCCAAGTTTCTCACATAAAGACAATGTTATATGTTCAGGTGAAGTATTACAGAGACTCACAGTAAATACTTGATGACTTATTATGAGGATAAATGGATAAACAAAGCAATTTAAATAATTTCATCACATGCAACAGCCTACGGCAAGACATGAGAGTACCTGTCTGCAGACACAGAGCAGTGAGACCTTTTGTAAAAACATGAGCAGAGGGAAGTAGGCAAGACAGTCTATGTGCAGACATTCACTGAGAGGACCCAAGGTGACGTCTGACGTGGTCATCCCGTTTTGTATTTGGTCTTTGTTGAACACATGAATACACAAAAACTAGGGTGACCGTTTTCAGAATCCCCAAAAAGAAGACATGGCTTCTTTGGGGCAGAGTCACAGAGTTGCACAAAGTTAATTTTGAGAGTTTTTCACACGCTTCTAACTCAGTAAGTCCACATGACACAAACTCGAAAGTTCTACACAAAACCCCGGACATTTGAAGGATTTTATAAACTTCTCTAGGCAAAGCTGGACAGCCCCCCAAAAGAGGACATGTACAGGTATAAGAGGACATATGGTCACCCTACAAAAAATCATATTAACATTATATACATTAAATACAGCCCCAAGAAAAAATCATATTCACAGGAGACAAAAAATATATACTTTCCGGTGTAATCGCTTTTAACTTGAAAAGCTTTGAATCAACTTCAAATGTAAAAAAGAAATATTTGCTTTTATTTTGAAAGAGTTCAAACAACTTCCAGTCTGCTCAGTGGAGGTCTGCAGCCAGACCCTCTTCAAGTAGGACCATTGCTTGATTACTGGGAAACATGGCGATCTTCCCAGCGAAAGTTGTTCTTCATTTTGACTTTTTCACACATTTTTACTGTAAAAATCCTCAAACTTAGAGAGGTTGATATTTTAAATTGCAGTTTGGAGATAATCTGAGTATTCAAGTGATGTACCTCCTAATATTATCAACGTGTTATCAGCCATCTCAATCTCATCCAAAATTTCTTCTTTGTGCTGTCTTAACCAACTTTTATGGTTAATACACATAGCTTTATACTTAAAATGTTAAACTTTAGATTCAATCCAGCTGTTTTATCCACATCTTTCTATCTGCGCTTGTGCCTACAGAGGTTTCAACAGAGCACATGCTGAGAAATAGAGGCCCGCAGCATTCATAGCTCAGACATGTGTTCCTGTTATGCACACTCAGTGCCTCTGTATTGAGAAAAAAGCAAATAAAACATAATCCAAGATCCGTCTCGGTGTCTCCAGAGTGCTCTGAACCTGTGACACAAAGGTTAAAGAAAGGAAAAGCGACAAATGAAACACATTTCTCTTACTTTGTATTCATTTGAAAGATGCTCTCAACAAAGTAAATGGTGTCTTTTTCCGGTACTCCAGCCTGATTTAGATGGAGAGAACCCCAGGTGTATGCTTAAACCTGCAGGAAATGAGACATTATCGAGTAATAAGATGAGGTGCCTTGTATACAAAATTGTAAACTGACTGGTTGGAATCCACAGTCATGCATTCAATGCCAAAACACCCATTCACACAGCAGTATGAAGTGAAATGTTTGCATGACTTAGAGGGAAAAAAAAACCTGCATAGAGTCAGACTGCTCACATAAGCTGGTGTCACATATGTTTATGTTTTATTCTATGAAGAAAGAGAGAACAATCAGCTCAATGTCACAGCTGCAGATATGGAGTTAACGTATAGTGTAGCTATATTTGAGTGGATGTGGAAGCCTCTATAGATTGGCACAGCTAATGATCATTTATACAGAGTTGAGTCAAAGTGAGCAGCTTTCTACTGGAAATGTAATCGTTTGTAGTATTTTATTCAGTTATTTCTTCACGCAGATTTTAAATGAGCTTGCACAGTTGCCATAACTTCACAACTTTGACTACTTTTTCATTATAAGTACACAAAATCTGGTTAGGGATAATCCTCTGTTTAGTTTACACTCTGACTTTGTTTCTGCTTCTTGCTTACCACAGAGTAAGTCTCCTGTTCAGTTTGAGTTATGGCCTTTATAGAGTTTTATTTAAGCTTCATGAATGAACTCTATTCTTTCACATTTGTTGCCTGTGCAGGAGTGATGTAAACCGTAGTTCCTATAGTGTCCTCTAGAGGCTGCTGTTATTAAAACCTGTGGAACATGTTAGCAGCCTGGTACAAAAACACAGCTACCATTTTGCATCTCTGAGACCATGTCCATGTTCTGCATAGTCTTCATTAGAGTCAAATGTGCAGTTTTAGAGAGACTAGATATTGTTTGGTTGTGTTGGTCGTATTTTGACGTAGAAAGATTAAAATTGTGCTATTTGCAATCTGAAAACTCAAGATTTCAACCTTTTTCAAAAGCCTGCCCAGTCTTAAAGTCAGTCTGAAGTGTAACTGTTTGCATAAATGAAAAACCAAATGGTGTTAAATTCATAGTAGGTAGCTGAACTGCAAATTTAGACAACTTATAATGTCATATTTTATTTTAGTTTTCTTCTCTGAGCCACTAAAAATGAGTTTGACCACAGCCAGAAAAGTCCAATTTTAATCCAGGCAATAACAATATAATTCCAATCATTATTCAGATCCAGCCTTTCTTATATCAAACACAATGCAGATTAGAAATCATGTGGCTTTGGACTCAGTCTTTCAGAGTCAGATTACGACTGTAAACTCCTCACACCCGAGGATCGTTTCAGGAGATAATCTGTTCCAGTCAGCATCAAAGCCGGACCACCCCAGCATTCGCTGGAAGGAACAAATCGGATCCAAAATCAGCCAAATGATCCTTTGGTGCGGGGACAATGAAGCTGTAGACTGAAATGGGGAACAGGGGATTGAAGTCTTTTGGCGTGACTCACTGGCGAGCCCGTTTGGCCAATATTGGTTAAGATTCGAGGAAAGAGGAGTTACCACGGGGTCCTGGTGAAACTGAAGACCGTTCAGCCGGAGCAGGAGCAGAATCACAGCGCTGCAGGGTTTGACATGGTGTAAAAGAAGAAGCAGTTTCCCTTTCAGGACAAAATGCAGTTTGGGAGGTTGAAAACCAGTTAAGGAGCATCATTTAACTGGTGAATACTGATAGACATGCTGCAGTGCCATCATTTAAAAGAACTTGTATGTAGGTCCCAAAATAGAAAGACTTGGTCACTATTGATGTTTGTTTTGGATTCAACTAAGTCAAAAATCTGGTTATTGGTGTCCTTACTGCGGAAATGTTAACATGAAACACAAAATTTCTTTAAGGTAAACTTTATGTAGATAAACATTACTTCTTACATATCTGCCATATTTTACACCCTAGATGAATTTAAGTGTCATCATTCACATGTTAGTCTCAATAATGACAGAGAGGTTCATTTTGGTCCAAACTGTGCTCCCTCATCCTCTAGATTTATGAATCCTTTGTATATTTTATTATATTTAAAAACATTTTTGGCTTGTTGATGCACTTTAGTATCACCCCCGTGTCTGAACTATATTGAAATTGCATGACCTGATTGTAGTCCATTTGCAAATCAGTGTTATGAGTTCTTACCTCAATCCTTCTCTCTGCCTGACTGAGTATTTTTGGCAATAGCACACCTTTTAAAATCCTTTTATCATCAATATTCTTTATTTTTACTTTTGTATGATGTAGCTTTTTAATATCATGCTGCAACTAAGATGCGAGCACACAGTAAGTATCAGACTCCAGCTGTACTGGATAGAGACGAAAGAGGGTTAGAGCCACAAGAAGAGGAGGGAGATTTTACTTCGAGATTAAAGTTGAAATTTAAAAAAGTTTAAATTTCGACTTTTTTCATGTCAACTTTAATCTCAAAATTCCACTTTAATCTCAAAATCAGATTTTTTTTTTATGTCAAAATTTCGACAGTAATCAGGACATTTTATAATATCTGAATTTCGACTTTAATCTCGAATTTTCACTTTTTAATCTTGAAATTTGACTTTATTGACATGATTCCAATTGTTAATGTTGAAATTTTAACTCTAATCTCCTTCCTGTAATTATGTTTTTTCTCTTCATGTGGTCCTAATCCTCTTTCGTAGGATAGAGTCGTGTTTTCTGCTGCCCTGGATCGATTATAAAAGAGCACCACCATTACATTAGTGTAATACTGCAGCTACCTTCAACCTTTTGAATCAACAGATAAGACTCAGAGGTTAAAAACTGTTTAAAGAACTGTAGTATGAATAAACTTTTAAAAGATGACCCTAAAGGTCCAAAAAGCAGGACCCCATCCGACCCCAACAACAAAAACTCCTGAACATCCCGTCCATTAAGGGAGTAAATAGTGAAACAGTAAATGGACAGCACTTATACAGTATAGTGCTTTCTGAGTCCTGAGACCACTCAAAGTGCTTTTACACTACATGTGCCATTCACACACACACATTTACACATTGATGGCAGAGGCTGTGATGATAAGTGCCCATCAGTACTAATACCGCCCGTCTATCCACATGCTGCTTTTTTTGAGTTGGAGGTCTTGTCCAAGGATGAGGTTTTGAAACAAACCGCCAAACTTCAGGAGTGGAGGGAAGAGGAGAGTAATCACAGGAGAAAGATTTGCGATCAGTTCATCTACGAAAAAAAATTCAATTAGAAAGATCTCGCAGAGCTGCTGTCCTATAAGAATCTTATCTTTTTAATATCAGGGAAAGACATAACACCCCTAAGCCAGAGAGAAATGGAGTGAGTCTTCAGAGATTTCCCAAAAGAGAGGGAAAGTCTTCTACACCGCACAAAGAAGAATCAAACTGGAATCAACAGAAACCTCAATGATCCCCGAACAGCGGTAAATCTTGATCGTATTTCGAAGAGTTGTCAAGATCAGAAAATAGCTCTTCTATAATTGATGTGGAATAGACCAAAAGGGAAAAAAAAACAAAAGCTTTGGTTCAGGTAATAAGTGGGAGTAGTTCATCTGTTATTTTGGCCTGAAATATTCGACAGATTTCAGGTGGCTGGGGTTTTAAAAAATGTTTTTGCCTGATCCTGTTCTGAGCGCAGCTCTGATCTGAGAGATTGATCCACACCTCGGACTCCAAAACAATAGAAAAACTTTCAGTGAGTTTATCATTTATCTTTGATATGAGTTAGCTCAGATTGGACTTTTGGGACAAATGCACTTCTGATATCAGAGTAACAGAGAGAGGAAGATAGCACAGGAGGGAAGGCGTAAAAGACGCTGCAGGAGTCACCGTTTAATGTATTAAAGATGGCAGAGTTCATCGCTATGACAACATCTCGATGATACCCTTCACTGTACGAGTGTTTCCTGTTTATGTTCAGATCCACTAGAGAAACTGTTTACATCAGTTCAACAAAGTCCACTGTGGAAACCGAAGCCATCTGCTCGCTCAAATAGTACGCCCATTCATGGAAATTCAAGTTTTCAATGAAGTAAACTTGAAAGGCTCTTCGATCAGCAGCACGCAGAGTGAAGCTGAGCAGAAGTAAGAAGAAAATGCAAACTCCTCACTGGAGAAGCCAGCTGGATCAGACCCAAACCCTTCCTGCTGATATCACGGTTCAAAAAGAGAAGAGTGTGCGACTGTATCCTTGAATTACCTTCCCACCTTCCTCGTTATAATTGAGCTGTAATACCTGGATTCACCGTGAACTCTTGAGATTGAGTTGTAAACAAATGTGTCCCCGGATGACAACAGGTTTTACTCAAAGATTGGAGCCTTGTTTGTGAGGACAAATTCGATCCAGAGCTTCATGGTGGCCTCGCTTCTTGTGCTGCTACTTCATCAACTGCTTTGCAACCCTCGTTTTGTGGCGTATCAGAGCCATACGGCCAAATATGACTAATGCATGCATAAGTGGTCCTTTGATAACAGTGCACTACACACAGAAAAACACAGTGACACATGGGGAATGATCCCAAATGACTCCAATTTAAGTGGAGTGAACACACATACTCATGATCAAAGTCTGCATTGTTTCCAATTTTTCCCTGTCGTGACAGATAAAAGCTGGACACACATTCACTTGTCTGCTTTCTAAATTTTATCCTCATATTTATTTGTTGATTTGCAGTTGATCAAAACTGTGAAATGCATAACTAGATAAATCTTGGCCAACCAACAAAACCTGCAAGTTTGTCTTTTATTGTTGATGTTCCCTGCAGGGATTGTTTTACTGTAGCAGTCGATACCTGCTGAGATGCTGTAGGAGGTTCAAAGCATGAAGGCAACCGGACTCGCATCGTAAAAAACTCTGATCTTAGCAAGTGTTTTGTCTCATTTCTGGTTAAAAATGTCCTTACAGGCTTTAGTGGACCCACATTCCCCCCAACAAGTCCAGAACAATGTCTTATTATCATGAAGGTATTGTACACCAACATAAGACCTGAATTGCGCAAGGCTAATGCGATCACTTTGACAGCTATGCTCCCTTTTTTGATACGACAGTATCCATCTGTCGAGGTTTCATTTACTGCCTGGCATTTATGCAGTTCAACTTCCTGCCTGGTGGGTGAACACTGGAGCATGCACAAAACACTTGAACCATGGACGTTATTTTTTCAAAAGCCGTTTTGGTCCCCTGCAGTTTTAACCATCAGAAAACAATGTTACTATACGCGATAGCAAACCGATACGCGTCAGGCACTCGGACCAAACGGCCGCCCAATTCTGGGTGTAGTTCACATTTATCTTCCGGACTAAGTTGGACTTAAACTGAGTATCATTGGCCAGCTATCTCCCATGTGAACAGACCAACCTCTGTTCACACAGTCTTACTAAAAATGTGCTATGAAATATGTGTGTGTGTGTGTTGTTGACCTTGAGGTGTGTAACTACAGTAGCAAACCCATCCAACAGAAGAAAAAGAGCAATGTGGAACATCAGGTTCTTTCTTATCAAGTTAGACATCATAGTGTTCTGATTAAATGAAAACAACCTTTGAGTAAATAGAAACATTCATTAAATTGCATGTGTTCAGTGGAAAAGTACAAAATAAAACACAATTATAACACCCCCCACCTTTGAAATCAAAATTTCGTCCATGAGAAGAGTAAATCAGTCCCAAACCAGAATCATCTTGGTTTGTTTGCAAATGTGAAAAGTTCAATTTAGTGCGATTTCCATCAGAATAACATGTTTACAAAAACAATAAAAGTCAGTTTCAGCTGTACTAATGCAACAAATCAATTTTTTTAACAACATGCGAACATACTAACATATGGGATAAAATGAAATTAGCCTTTCACTGCTTGTATTTTGACAGATACGCTGCATAGTGGGGAAATATTGTGTATTTTGAACCACACACATTTTTCATCTCATTGATGAAAACCGAACATTTGTTTCCTGAAGTTTTGTACCATCAGTGTTGTAGTTTCCGCTCTTGTTTTCTTGTCTCTATTATCAGAATAAGGTCGTTGAAGAACATTCATCATTATTTTCATCTATGAAATACTCACTTTGGCGCACACACACAGAGTGAGTTTTGTTTTTCAGACTCCAGTACACACTTAATAAAAAAAATCACCTTCAGCCAAAATTCTGCTTTTTTCCTAAATGGTATTTCAAATCTCAAATGTTTGTCCCGGTCGATTATTGAGAAACATTCAGCGAGAGCACACACTTGAGATCACAAAACTGCTTTTGAACGTCTGTTTCAGGCTGTTTTAAAAAGACTTAAGAGTGAGGATTGAAGTGGTTATGAATCGAGGAAGCTGAGGATCCCTTTCAATCTGCTGTGATATTGTTCCCAGGCAGCTGTCCTTGAACCTTTTGTACTTCCATTGCTATTTTGATTTGTGGCTGAATGAGAGGAATGTGTGCCTTAAAAGCCGGGGGGAGAAAAAAATGTCTTTATATCGCGGTGGTGAATCCGACGCATCTTCGCTTTTATCTGAGATCGAAATTTGTTGCATTCTTTTTCATTTCTGTCCTTAAAATTGGAAATCTTGATCGAGGTTTGTTTGAAAGGAACCGTGAGACTGAATGATGTGCCGTATGAAGTCACAAAACGAATCAAATAAAAAAGTGCAACAACTCGCATCAATCAAAGTTAGCATTTGAAAGTTGGATTGGCGAAAAGAAAAAAAAGGAAAAAGATTATTTTTTTCATTTTTTTCTCGTCTCTATTCATCATCGCTGTATGGGGGCAACATCCCACAACGAGGAAAATCATTACCTCGCATTTTGAGTTTCCAGCTCCATCTCTATGTGTCACGCTCATTCAGTAAATGTTTCATGCCACCTCTTCACACTCTCCCAGACCCGATCCTTGAATATGAACTGTAAATAAAAGAACAAAAGGCCATAAAGTCATATCGCCTAGTGCTCCTGGCGTGTTTTAAAAGCCCCCCGTTGTGCACTCAATCATGCTTAGATCAAACACCGCCGCAGCTTTGTCATGGTGGACGCCATGGAAGGAGAGGACAAATGATGGGTGTGTGCCTGTGCAAGAAAGAGAAAGGAATATGATTGATTGCATGCGTATTACAGAGTATGTGTGCAATGCCACCCTCTGTGGTTTTGATGTGCTCTGAGTTGGAAGTGAATCCTATGTGCCTCCTGCAGTTCACAGGCATATTTGCCTTTTGTTGCACCAATGAGGGAGTGACGGGATGATGAGAGAGACAGGCTGAGAGGCAGTGGGAGCATCTGAATGACACAGACAAAGGCGCATACAGACAGCCAGCGTGCACGCTCATGTGAAAACTCATGCTGTTGATCAAGAGCTGAGATTTTCGACTGATGGCAGGATTTAAAAAAATGGAGATGTCACCTTTTCTGTCGGGTTTACCTGGTGTGCAATTAGAGTGATCTGTGTGACTGTCTGCAAAAGTCGTCACCTTGCAGGTCTCTAAGTGCACGCTTATCACGCACACACTGTGCAGCAATACTGAGCAGGTTTTGTGTATGTGATCCATCCGTCTATGCCTTATGGTTCCTCAGAATCCTGCGACATTTCTGATGTTATATTGAGATCAATGTAGCCACAATAACAGCCACTCATGCTGCAATAACATATCACAGTTCCAGCAGTGATTGCTGAGAATAACCAGGTGATGAAAGATGAAAAATAAAAAGATATTTCCTTCTTCCTTTAGCACAACAACTCTGAGAAAGGGCAGGATCTGTCCCACTCCTCAAGCATTTCATGTCCTCTTAGGCTGCCTTCACTTTGGCATCAAGATATCAGAGGTGCAGCAGCATTCGCCATTCTTCTTAATGGGGTTGAGGTTTGTTTTTGGCTTCCCAGACCGCTGTGTATTGCTATCGTGTGGTCGTTACCAAAGCTTGTATAACTAGAGAAGCAAGAAGTCAGGATATACGCCGAAATATCCCTTTAACTTAACTTTTAACTTTGGGTCTCTCATTAATTAAATCCAGTCAGATTACATCATTAAAGCTGGGTACAGCTTGGGTTATTTAGCAATGTTGGCCAAAATAACTACGCAACCAATCACTCAAATTACGTGTGACATGGCTAGTTTGGGAGTAGCCAGCCCAAACCTGTCTCCTAATTTTAAACTGTATTTATTATGGACATACTCTCTGTAGCATCATCCACTAGTTTCTGAAGCCTGAAGGAAATGCTGACTCCCTGCTAATCTACACGGAGAGGTGAAGTTGAAGCTGCCAGCTGTCTGGGTGACTCCAGAGGCAAAGGGCAGTTCCTCGATCCTCGCCAAATGAACACCTACTCATTAATTCACCTATAAGCCTTTTTTAAAAATCTTTATTAACAATACATTGTGCTATAAATAAAGCAAGACAACTCTGTTATTTATATTTTATTTTAAAGGGACCGTGTGCAATAATAAACATAAATGTTAGCATTTTATACACTGAACCAGAGTTAGCTTAAAGCTTATTTACATCTGCCTTAGCACATTCGATTACTTTCACTGATATTTCTCAGGTGTAAACAAATACACCACTAACATCCTCCTCAAACCATCGACTCTGTGGGGCTCATGATCGATTTTCAGGTAGCCAATCAGTGCAGCGCCTTGTTTTACAGCATCCCGGCCCACTCAGATCGGTGCATGGATGATGGGGTTAGAAACTGAGAGGCTGCAGATCCCCCACAGAGGCTGAACGCCTGATGATTGATTGATGATGAAAAACAACTTGGTCTATGTTGTAAGAAGCTAAAAATACACTCATGTGAGATCTTTATGGTTGTATTAGGAATGTAACTGAGGAATTAGGCATGAAATTAGACAGAAATATAAAAGAAATACCTGCAAACATGGCAACCATTTGTGCCCGTTCATAAAAAGGTACTTACAAACTATGCCAGAACTATTATTTTTCTTTATCTGAAACTGTTTTAGTTTTTAAATAATGTGGTAAAAAGTGTAACAGAGGCGTGAAGATGTTTCTTTTCTCTCTTTGCTGCTCACTCCCTGTCCTCTCCCCTCTCTCCCTCCCTTCTCCTCTCCTCTCTCTCCTGCAGAGGGAGCCGTGGTTCTGCTCATTTCCCTCTCACTTCTCCCCTCAGTCGCACACATACACACATACACACACACACACATTCACACACAGATTGTACAGTGGCTCTGTGAAATAGGATGCACTGCTAGGGCTGAAATGATGCAAAGCACCCTTGTTACATAAATGTGTGTTTTTGAAAAGGAAAAAAAGGAAATTGCACAATTTTGCAAAGTCACACAATATGTTACAAGTTTTGGGGTAGAAAGAAGACACTGAACACCAAAAAACAAATATTTAATTTCCATGTGAAATGGAAAATCCTGATATATTTACAGAGTCTATATAAACAGAATAAAAACACACAAAGGTGCAGCTGTTAGTGGGTATTACAGCTTGTGGATATTTGTACATTTGTTAACAAGCATAAGTAAATTAACTCTGTGCAGTTTATAATGAGTTGTTGATATAACAGAGTGAAATGCTCTTATAAAGGTCAGCGGTATAAGAATAGATGCAGGATGGAGTATTAAGCTATAAGTCTTATTGACTCTGAAGACGGAGAAGAATTAATTTACAGGCAGCTTTTCAAACTGAACCAATAACTTATCAGTCAAATACTATTTTAACTGTAATGATATAGGGTAGTAACTGACTGTGCAAATGATGATGTAAAGTGAATGGATGATTATGCGAATTTTGAACATGGTGAGCAAAATGTAACATGAAGTGAAGGGATCATGCTAACCCTGACAGGGTTGTAAAGAGAATAATCAATCATTTCACATCCATTATCCTGCTGGTTACATGGCTGCTAACCAACTCACGGTATAATTCTGCCTTAGAGTTACCTCGGAGCTGGGAATGACGTCACACCCGAGTTCCCAGCTTTTCAGTTACCAAGTCGGAAAAAAGCAAAATCAGAGGTGGAAACATGATGGCTACATCTACCAAAGTTATTTTAGCGCTTGTTATTTTAGTTTAGCATCCCCTTTCACAGATGTAGTCATCTTATTTCCACCTCCGATTTTGCTTTTTTCCGACTTGTCGATAATCGGCCAAAACTCGTCATCTACTTATCTAGTAGATGGCGCAGCGACCTTATGACAAATTTCATCTACTAACTACCTCACAGCACAGCAGAGTGACGGATCTGAAGCAGGCAGCTCAGTTGAAAACCTTTTTCCGAACAGAGTTTGATTCATAATAAATATGTGGAATATTACTGAGAAGTGTTTGAAAGGCTTAAAAGCAGCCATTTGTTTAAAAAAAGTAAATATGTAGATATATTACTTACATTAACAAAATTGTAAAACTTCACAAAAATTTTTTAAAAAACCATCCGATTATCAGTAATCGGATTTTTTTTCCCCCCTAATAACCGGTATCGGCATCGGCCCAAAAAAAGATTATTTGTGCCCATGTAAACACAGCTAATGTACGACTAAAGTAACATACTGTACCTCTCTGCTGTGGACATATATAAGTTAAATAAATGTGTCTAACATAAAGCTGTAAAATGTCCTCATTTATCGATAGGGGGATTATTTTCTCCACAAACAGAATGTGACGTCTTTTCATTCATTGCACCGTGTGGGCTCCACCACTTACTATAAAATGCCGCACAGCGAACGTGATAGCCTGTCATTGTCTTTAACATTTTAAGTGATCCCTTGCTAGGCAGCTCATATTGTAGCGAGCTTTGTTAAAGACTG
Source organism: Xyrichtys novacula (assembly GCA_962446985.1). Classification (NCBI taxonomy): domain Eukaryota; kingdom Metazoa; phylum Chordata; class Actinopteri; order Labriformes; family Labridae; genus Xyrichtys; species Xyrichtys novacula. The sequence continues at coordinate 6,464,654 of OY660881.1, read as the reverse complement.
CAGAGCAGCTGCGGTGTTGCTTTCCAGAGAAGAAATGTTAGGGAAATAGTAATTATGCTGCCTCTTAAGAAAGCCAACCAGGGGGTAAATTGAACTGTAAGCAGTCCGTGAGACAGGAGCTTTGTGCTATTTTGCTGCATTCCTTTATATGGAAATCAATAGTGGCTGTAGCCCCCACATTGTAGACATGAAGGATAGATGAGGATACATGCAGGTGGGAAGATTTATTACTGCTTCATATAATGGATGAGCCATGCACAGAAAGGAGAGAATCCAGCATTGTGATAACTACTCAGATATTCCTCTCTGTGCACGTCACACAATAGATATCTCATCGTCTATTCACTGGCTAACGCTGATATTTTAATGGTGACTAAAAAAGCCTGATGGAATGGCTTTTACAGCACCACCAATATGATCTGATATGACTGACAGCTCGAACCTCACCGCAGTATAAGATGGGATCATTTGGGACACGAGCACGACATCCTCATGCACCGAGGAGCGAACGAGGACTGTACAGGACCAAGAGACGATGATCAGTCTTGAGGGCTTTTTTATATTCTGGTTGTACATCCTGCAATCATCAGCTCTCGTATAGATGTATACTTAGTACTCAAAGCACAGAGAACATAAGTCCTCAGAGGCTGAGGGCCATGACTCATTAAAGGAGTGAAGAGCATCTTAAAGTACTTGTGAGGGACATTAAAGACGGGCATGCAATTGTGCCTTAAGAGGTGCTTTTGTATTTTCTATACTTAGAAAAGGGTTATATACGCTGTAGTCACATATGCAGAGACAGAGCCGGCCCAAGCCTCAATGGGGCCCTAAGCAAAATTTGGTTTTGGGACCCTCCATTTCTGCCAATAATATTAATTTTTGATCATTCCCACACCTCCACAAATCTCTTTGATTATTACTCCATGATATGCAAACATATCTTTATCTTGGCGTTTTTTCTCTTCTTCTTCTTCTTCTTCTTCTTCTTCTTCTTCTTCTTCTTCTTTCTTCCTCTTTCTTTTCTCTGCTCCTTTTTTGCGACATTGTTTTGCCTCACAAATACCTGTTCTTTGGATGCTCAGTGCACTTTGCACAGCAGGAGGCACATAACGGTAGAGGAGCTTTGACATATCAGCAGTAAGAATCGTAGGCCTACATCAGCAGAAGCACTAAAATGTTTTTAATTTATTTTATTTCATTTTTACAATGATATACATTTGATCATACAGAAAGCATCACTCATATATGCAAGAAATAAAAAATATTATTAGTTTTTTTTTTTTTTTTTGCTCTTGGGGGCCCCCTATTGGCTGCAGGGCCCTAAGCAGATGTTTAGTTCACTTATGCCTTGGGACGGCTCTGTGCAGAGAATTGAATGTCCAGATTTTACGTGTAAAAGTGAATTTGTCTTGAACAGAACTTTCTGGATAGTATTAGAAATTGTCAGCCTTCAAAATCCTGGTAGATGTGATTTTTTCAGGCCAGTGTTTCACTAAAAATAAGAAAAATAAATCACTTTTATCCACACAATGAAGAAAAAGAATAAATATGAGTTGATTAGAGTTTGTGTTTAAAAGTTTATCAGGTTTGTATTCCATCTGTAGTGTTTACTTTGTGTTGCTGTGCAAATAAAAATGAATTCACCCTTCAAACATTCTAGTTAGCTAGTTAGCTTCTTGACTCAAAGTATAACGTTACTTCACGAGACTGGAGGGCAGACTTGATAAACTGTATTCTGTCTATTTTTAATATAATATGAACATCATGTCATTTTTATCTCATATTTCAATGATTTAAATATTGTATCTGCTTTCACTTTAACTGCCCTGGGACAACAGGTGGAAATGAGCAATTGTTTCCATAACCTGGCTCAAAGCATCTCTTCTTGTCTTAAAGATTAACGTTTTTTTTTTCTTCTTTTTTTGTGCAATGTTCCTGTTCTAAATGAATAAATTCAGTTTCATTCAATTCAATTCAATCTTTATTGATTTTTAGCTTTGAAAACTGCAGAACTGGGTTTTTAATGGAACTGGAACTCAATCTTTATCCTCAGTCCATGTCATTAGGATTAAAGAGGCGTGTGATGTGCTGTAAATAGACACAATTACTCTTCATTTAACAGGCTGTTTGCCATACCTGTAGAGGAGTAGTTTCATGGGTAAGCTCTCAGACAGGGATCTCATTTACAATAAAAATTTGATTTACGTTTCAAATATATTGTATAAAAAAAAGAGGAGATCCTATAACATGTTATCATCTGATTAGCCACACAATGTTTGAGCCTAATGAAGTATGACTCCCTCTATGTTCTTACTTTCATATCAGGGGTTGTTTTCAGGTGTTATAATGGTGTCAGGGGTTAATCTCACTCCAGCTGACCAATGCCCTCATGTATATGTTATGATAGTGATACATACGGCTAATAGTGAGCCAGTACAGTCCTAGAGTTAAGATTAACAACGCCCAGCTCACCATAAATATTCACACTGATAAGACAATGTCAATTTGTTGTTTCAAGCTAATAAAAATATATATTTTCTTTTTTTTTTTTAGTTTTCTCAAGTGGAAACCAGCAGGAAGGAAATCTCCAGCCAAGGCTTCACGTCACACTCAAACACACCTTCTCGCTAATGCATCTCCATCTGTCCGTGTAAAAGCAAGGTGAGCAGCAACTGGAGCTCAAAGTGCTTTGTTGCGCCGAGGGACTCTGCCTACCCACCCTGCAGGACATCATATTTCCCCGTAAGGGCCCCACCTGAGTGACTCTTTCATTCTGTTTCCACGGCTTTTTTCACCGTGTCCTTTTGTTTCACCCTTGGGGAGGTTAAAAACAAAGTGCTCTGTAACCTGCTGAGTCCCTGTGGCACGACCCCACAAATGGCAGCTTGCACCACCGCATCCCCATCCCTCACTGGAGTCATGTGGTGCGGTTCCACGGTGGTGGTTTTATGTGCAGTCACTGATGGTCATTAGTGCCAGTGTAATGATCACAAAGTGAACATCTGAGTGCGGTGACCGAGTGTATAGTTTCAAGTGTTATTAGTGAAGTGTGTTTCTACAACCTTTAACCGATGGCCCAATTTCCTGCCGTTGAAGGTTAATGTCAAGTCTTGTTTATGAGAATTAAACCTGCAGTTCTTATCATGACCAGCAGGGGGGAAAGCCGCCTTTTGCAAAAAAATAGAAATAAAAAATGCAAAAGAAAGAGGAAGTTGTTCTGAGCCTTTCAAAATAAAAGCAAATATACTGGGAGTACATTTCCTTTTTTACCTAAAAAGTTGATTCGAACCCTTAATAATGAAAAGCGGTTACATCTAGAAGTACATATTTTTTGTCTTGTGTAAATATAGTTGTGTTTTTTTTCTTGGGGCTTTTTTTAATGTCTATAATGTTAATATAATTTTTGTGTATTCATGTGTTCAACAAAGACAAAATACAAAATGGGATGAATACTTCAAACAAGCTGGTGCGCGTGAGAAAAAACCTCATCTCGGGTCCTTTCAGTTGAGGTCTGTGGCCAGATCCCTCTCGAAATATCCTTAATACTGGGTCCATTTTGCATAAATTTTCAAATAAAAACCAGTTTGATTTGTGTCCTCGACAAGTGAATCCTCCAATTATCAGCCTGGGCTGTTTACACTCATCCTGTTGGCAATATATTCAGTTGCACAGCTGAATTAATACAACTTATGTCCTGTAGTGATTGAGCGAAACGTTTGTTTAGATAGGAAAACAAAGTAAAAACTTCACTAGCATAATAGCACAGCTTTTATGTGGCTGAGACATTTCTCAACGGATTTTAAACCCTGATTGTAAAAAAAATCAGTGGTGTCTGTGTAAAAAAATAGTTTGAGGAAAGTTTGAGGGTAACATCTCAAATGTCTATGGCAGGACTACTCGCACAAATGCCAGTAAATCGTGTATGATGTCTGAGTAAAGGTGCAAAGATTGAGTCAGCACTGGCCTCCCATGGTGATGTACGTTAATAGCCGAACAGTGGAGTGTCATTCATCTTGTAAATGGTGGACAAACTGATTGTGACCCTGAGCCATGCGACACCACTTGATTTTTCTATGGAAACAGGGATAAAAAGGAGACTGCATGGTAGCAAGTGAGTGAGGAGGTCGAGTAATATTGGCGGCTGTAGCAACCTTCAGACCAAAATAGACGTGTGGGTGCAGATGCAGATATTTCTCAAACTTCAAATTTCATTTCTGGCTTCCAAAAAAACCCCGGAAAGCTTAAACTAAATGCCAAACTCAAACCTTCAAAACAGTAGTCCTTAAAAAAACGTGTGACTTCACTCCTCAACTGCAAGTGCTTTCAATCCCTATATGGTCTGCGGTTGCCATGGCAACAGAAAAGCTTACAAGGTCTGAAAGCTGTGTTTGAAAGTGAAAGGTCAGCAGTCTTTTCCAAGAGGTCAGCGGGCTTCGGTTGTATAAAGAAGCTTCCAGTGTGTGACTGGTTTGATTTCATTCAGGGTTTATACAGTATATGTTTATCCCTTTTACAAATGATTTTGAAGAGGGAGATCCTGGACAGATTTGGTTGACCTTTAAAGACACACATACACACACCAACACACACACACTGCTTTTGGCGAGAAACACTGAACACATAATATTTTGTCCTACAATCCCTATTTGGAGGTTCTACGTTAGAGGGTCTGGGTTTTCAGCATAGGGAGTGGTCTGGTCATCGTAAGAAGAACTCAACCCTGCAGTTTCGACCAATCACATGTCAGAAGTCAGGAAAGTCAGTATGGAGAGCAAAAGCAGGCAGCATCTTTGCCATATTTGCAGTAATCTGGTGATGATTTATCTATCTCTATAAGCAGATATCTCCACATACGTGCAGTTAACAAAAGAATCTACACTGTAAATTGATGCTGTGTCACTGCAGCCAATCAGGTGTTAGATTTTCCAGCTACCCGTGAAGCATCAGAAATGATTGACGAGACCTTCATTTGACAAAATTAAAAATTTCTTCTCCTTTTCAGTAAAGTAGACCAAAGTGAAGCAGCTGTTAAACTGAGACTTATCAGTGTATAAAACAGACGCTCTCCCAGGGACGCTGTCAATCAAGAAATGGCGGTGATTACACTGCAGACTTGAACACGGCGTGGAAAAGTAAGTCTTAGTTGTAAGCTGAAAGTTAGCGTCTGTCTCCAAAGATCTATTCAGAGAATGACAGTGATCACTTCGTGTTTCCCAGATTCATTGGTTTGTTGTTTTTCATTGAGTTAATTCTAGATGAGCAACAGGCTGCGACTCAAGTTCCAAGTAAGATATTGGGGTGGATTTGTTGTTTTCAATTCATAACGAAAAGAGAAACCATGAAACCATTTATTCCATGAAGCATGCGCCACTTTTTAAAGTGGTTTTAACCATGAATGAAATTCTGGATCGAGGCGTAATCATCCCCCCTCTAAAAAGAGAACTGCTTTCAAAACAGGAAACACTCCAGAGCTGGAAACCACATGTGCCCACACACACGTATACACACGCTCTGTATCCTTTATACCCCGAGTGATCTTTTAACAGCTGTAGTCTCTCTCAGCCGTGCCATCTTTTTACCCATCCTTGCTTCTTCCTCGAGCGTATGAAGGTCAGATGAAGGTAATGCTGGGGATTATGGGAGCTCAGTGACTGGTCCCTCTGCCTGCCATGAAAGGGTGGAGTTAATGGCTTGAAGAGTAGTGGGAGGTCTCCAATTTTCTGCTGCAGGCCGTGAAAACGGATGCCTTTTATTGCAGATTGACCCTCACAAGCTGTAGCTGGAGGCCCCTCACCTGATGTTCGGGATGGGAACCTAGGGAGGATCTTTGCCTGGATTTACAGTTAATGTACCGGTGTTAATGAAGCCGCTATGGTCCAGCGGCCCTCCTTGCTGTGCCATGTCAGAGTGTCCATCCCCCTGTTGATCACTGCGGGTCTGCAGTGGGTCAGATGTGCCAATAAAATCGAGGCCTCTCCACCCCCAGATGACTTTGGGTGTGACGGGTAATGGTGTGTGGAAGGGTGAAGGGGAGGGGCAGCTCCTGTTAGCCAGAGAGCAGCTTCTTAGTTAGCTCAAAACAAAAGTTAACAGCTGCAAGTCATGTTTTAACTGCCAGTTTTACAATGCAAAGACAGCAGTAGCTCTACTCTTAGAGTGGTAGTAAGTAGGTATTAGTAGCTCTCCAATTCATGGTGGGGTAGTCAGGATCTGAGGAAGTGCCAGTTTTTGGGAGAAATCTTGAATGTAAACTCTACCCCTCCCAACCAGTTTTCCCTTCAGCTCCTCCTCTCTGCTCCAGCTAGCCCCGCCCACAAACAGATGCTCCTGCTCCCAAATGCTTCATTGACCTTGACCAGGCTTTTTAGCTCTTGTCCAGTCTACCTCCTTTTTCAGCGCCCGTTATTCCACCAGAGTCTCTGGTATTTACTTCTTTTTCTTGCTTGTGTTGGTCGTCGTGGCCAAAGGAGGATTCAGAAAATTTTCTGCACTTTCTGGTTGCTTTCTACTGTCTGATAATGCAGCACGCTAACTTTTTTGGGGTTCGTGAACGTTAATCAAGGACGGAGTGTGCCTCACAACATGGGGAAGCAGCGTCTGCCTCACAACCAATCAGGTTGGGGAAGGCAGAGAATGGCTTTGTTTATAGCATAGACTGTATATAGAATGGACAGCATCTGCCTCCTCTCTGGGCGCACTCCGAGAACAGCACCCTCTGGTGACGGGCTGCAGTATAAGTCATACATCCTGTCTCCACCAGCAAAGCTTATGGGGCTGTGGACAAACTTTAGAGATTAATTACACAGAATATAAATTTTTCTCCCCCCTGGTTGTGATGTTGACATGTAGTTATTGTAAGACTGGTTTGTGCTCAAGTCCTCTTTTTTCTGTACAGCTCCATTTTTAAAAGTTATTAGGGGGTTCATGTTTTCTATGATTGATACCTAATACAGCCTATGAGTGTATGAAGATTGGGTAGGTCACCCAGGGTGATTAGCTGTTTGAGCCGAGCGTCAACACAGCGACTCTCTGTGACTCTACCGCCGAATGCGTACAACGCTACTGTGCAATAGTGGTTTTAAGAAATGGAGAAAAAACGTGGAATTACCGAGAGCTTTTCGGCTTCAAATCTGTATACTGTTGAATTGGAGAACCAAATTGTCCATAGTATATACAGTCTATGGTTTATAGTCAGAAAGAGCGGGCAGCTCAAAAAATTTCAAATGTTGACTATGCATACGTAACAAAACACAGCGATATCGTTATATTCCCAAATGTCATCAATAACTAATAGCCATTGACTGATATTAAAAGCTTTTTTGTATGTACACCACACAAAAAAAAGATGCTTCTTTAACAGAATCCTGTCGACCACACCTTTAAAGCAGTCAGAGTAGCAGCTGCTATTATTTGAAGTTGTCAGAGCAGTAACAGAGGAAGCAGTCGTTGAAGTCCTAACAGTAACAGTCGTAGTATCACTGGCTCCCACTGTGTCACCCTCACCTTCCCTGTAGCTCTTTGACTACTGCTGAGCTCAATGTCATCCAAAGAATGGGGATTGACAGAGGTGTGAAGGGGCCTGGCACGGCTCTTTAATGGAGATGAATGTATGTGTGCTGAGGGGGGCTGTTAAAGAAACTCAGTCACGGACAAGAGAGGGGGATAGCATGCAGCGAGAGTTATCACGAGCACCCAGCGACATTATTAGCTTTCATGTTCAATGACCTGGATTTAATGAATGCAACTCATGTAATGCTCAAGGTTCGGATGATGAAAGTTTTTACCAACTAAATCACAAAAATACATCCCGTAATCTGCATCACACCTGCCTGCAAAATATGCTTAAACACTTTAAGTATACCGTCAGATTCATGGTATCCCACAATACTTTTTAAAGCTGCCGTAATCACAGTAAACATATGTAGATGAGGAGAGGATCAGGGCGGATTAAGTCACTTCAATCATTGCATATGTGCCCTCTATAGCACACATAAATAAGCCTCTTATACTGCCAATAAGTACTACCCAATAACACTGAAGACTATCTCGACCAGGTGGCAGCTCTGTATCTGTATCTCTGAGGTTAGTTTGAGGGAGTAATTTGCATTAAAGACACCCATTGTTCTCAGTCTGCAAATGTTTACTCAGACTCATCCATACAGGAATATAATCAGAGGTTTAAAGACGTGTGCTAACATTTCAATATAAATGCACATTTGCGATTAACTGCAACACGGTTACTGCAGTTGGTAAATAAATTAATACATAAATAAAACTTTAAGGTCCACGGCAATCAAGCATGAGAGTTGGCGCTCATTTATTCATAAAGGTTACTGCACACAGACTGCCATCATATTACACAGAGGATCATGTAAAGCAGGTTGTTTGGAGCCCCGACAGAGTGAGTGCAGCCCTGAGGTGAAGGGGTCTTGTCTCTCTCTGCTGGTTTTCCTGAGTTTTAACAACCCACTCACTATACATAATACATGAGATCCTTCTTGTTACATGGCCATACACTAAATACATAAATACATATATCATTTGCATAAATATTGATACACGAATAAGTATCATTATCGAAAATTTCAGTTCAAAATGGTCCATAATATAGTATGATATGCGTTCATATGAGCTAAATTAGCTGATAATACTTGCAAAAGATTGGGACATTGTGTGAAACATGAATAAAATCCAAATTTAATGATTTGCAAATCCCTTTGGAAGCAACATATGCTGCCATCCAAGCCCCGTCTTTTTCATGGACGTCCCTGCTCATTTAAACAAGACAACGTCGAGACACATTCTGCACTTGTTATAACAGTGTAGCTTTGTAGTCAAAGACTGTGGGTACCAGGGTCCCCTTATGCAGCCCAAAATACCACAATAGAGACCCCGAACTGTTGAGCAACTAAAGTAGCGTCTGCAGCAAGAATGTCAAAAGAAGTCCACCTCCAAAGCTTCAACAAAGAGTGTCCTCAGTTTACAATCGCTTCAAGGAAAAGAGATGAAACACAGAGGAAAACATGATCCAGCTTTTTAGGAAAGTGCTGCAGAGATCAGATTCAAAATGAGTGAATATTTGCAAAAAGACAACAAAGATTAAGATGAAATTGCGATGAAAATCATGTTTGTCTTGTTGTCTACAAGTTCATATGGCATTTTTCTGATGCTACAGGACATATCACAAGAAAAAAAAGTGTGAAATTGCATTTCTGAGTATTTCTACATTCAAATCTCTGGCAGACCCAAGTGGCAGGCTCAGACACAGTGAGATTTCCTACGTCACAATTCCAAGCTCCGCCCCCGGAGTGATGCAGACCAGACTCAAAGAAGTAGAGAGGGCGCTCGCGTTAGCGGGTTGCAATGCTCGTAAGAAAGCTAATTATGATATTAACTTTCATCATGTGCCTAACGACATTACTTTCTGAGAAGTGAAAAGCTCCTATGTTACCTGCTTCTTCTACTACACCAGCAATGTTAGGCTACAAGCTAGCACAAAGAGGAGTGTGCAGAGCAGTGCTGTCTCTGCCCGCGACTCAGAGGTGAATTGCTAATGAGCTACTGGAGCTCTGCAGAAGAAAAGATCTTTAGAATGACAGGTAATGCGATTTTTGGCGAGAAACTTCATAATCACAATTTAAAGACCACTGATAACACTGTAAATAGTAAAAAAAGAAAAAAACAACAGAGTGGGACTTTAAAATATCATAGTGAATCATGTCATTAAAGTAGACCTCAAGCTGCTGATCTCTGTCCTGTTCTGTGGTGATCTTTGTTCGCTGCAGGCTGTGGTCAGTGATTTCTTCACCCCAGTGACACAGCATCACACACATGCTGTTGTCAATATATTTCCATTTCTTTAAAGGAAAAAACAACAACATCAAATTCGGTTTTCTTTTTAGATTAGGACCCAACAGACTCAGCTGTGACATGTCCATCGGTCGCTGAGTCTTGTCCTTCAGGAAGGAATGAAACTAAACGATGTTCTTATTGAGCCGGAAAGACTGAAACCTCAGAGCTGTGACAAAAGAGGGCACTAACGGTTTAAGTCACGACAGTAAACGCATCTGTGTGTGTTTTTACAGAGGCTGGTGACCACTGCTGCCCCTCCAGTTAGTGTTGTGTTGTTCACAAACGATTCATTCAAAAGAATCAAATCTTTTAATTGAACGTACTGAACTGAATCACTTCCTAGAGTGATTGGTTTGTTTCACACTTCAGTTGAGCTGAGCATTGCGTTGAGCATTGGTGAACGAATCACCCATTGAACTACACTCCCTGGAATCATTTTTGTCTGAAAAAACTGCTTAATTGCCACCATAACACCTTGCATACAATAGGACACAGCATGTAACAAATAGTGCATTAAACCTGCAGCATCCTATCATTGCAGCAGTTTGCGAGGGAACGGTGAATGTTCAGTGTGAATTCTTCTAAACCTTCAGTGAACGAATCACTCACTGACCCCAATTTACTGAGCAGACCTGATAAATGTCATACAATAGGACAGTACACTTCAAACATCATGACTTTTGCCAAAGCAACACAGACAAACACTCTCGTCTCCCGGTCCCAGAAACTATGAATTGAACTGAATCCTGAAACGTTCAGCTGTGGATCAGTTTAGGGGGTCGGAGTCGCCAAGTGTTAAGTGATTCCGTGATTTGGTGAACGAATCTTTTAAATGAATCTTTTTAGTGAACTGATTCTAGTGATTCAGTAGATCTAAAAGAACTGCCATGCCCATCACCACCTCCAGTGCCTCATCATGCCTCATCATTTATGGGGGAGCCTCATGTTTGCTCAAGTTATTGCAAGAGGCTGCTCATAATGCTAGAGTCGGCTGCATGATATACATCACTGAGGCATTGAACATCATTAACTATTATTGGCATTTCAGCATATGTATGAATTTGACCTGTTGCATCATGTATAAATCAATTTTGTGATGCATCTTAAAGCTGGAAGCAAAAACATACAAAAAGATACAAAAAGATAATGATTTCACAACAAAACACAGAGTCTGTTTTGTCTGTTTCCCCTTTTTAAACAATGATAAACACCAGGATATTATGCTAACATAAGCAGCACAAACCATGTTAAGTCTGGATGCGATCAAAACAAAGTGGAGTTAAAGTTGGCGGATAAAATGTAAATGACAAAACCATATGAAAATGAATCCACCGTGGTCTGAAATCGTGTACGTTGGAGCTAATCTCCATTTTCTTTCTTACCTGAAGGATGCACATCCTGAGAAGGGCTTCCTGCTCATAAAGGTGCAAAATGTAAATGATCAGCACTCGCAGCGGTAACATGAGGTTTATTCATGCCGTATGAGGTTGCATGAGGACACAATATCCATGTTTATGTAATTTATTCTTATTGCTGTTTTATAAGCGCTCTCTCCCGTGTTTGTGTGGAAAATCTCCCCTGCAAACAAGACTGTTTATGCATCAAGTGTTTCACCCTGAATTACCGCGGCAGAGTGGAACCTGATTATGAAATAACTGGAAAAGAAAGGTATTGATTTTCCCGGTTTTAAGCCACATTTATTACAGCCCGTGTAGCACATCCATTCATCTACAGCTTGACAATTTGAGGGTTTTTGTACGCTGAAATTTATCTTAGCATACACTTGGGTACGACCTGGAGTACACCCTGGACAGGCTGCCAGACTACCCTTAACGATCGGCATCAACACAATGCGTCATCAGAGCCTTTCTGTCAGGGCTGGGAGCATGCAGAGACCCTGATGTTGATAAGAGCATCATTATGCCGTGACTTGTCAGCTCCTGTCACAGCTGGTAAACACCATGAGACCTGTGAAATGATGAGGCCACATTAGTGCTAGCTTTGACAAAGTGATTGCTCTTTGATGCGAGGGGAGGTTAGGGGGAAGGGTGGTGCCAAGTGGCCCAGCACCATTATTTAGCACTACATTACCTCCCATCCCATCCCTATTAGCAGGTGCAGATGGTGCTCCTCCAGCCCCTTAAAGGTGCTCACAGCTGGCACACCTGAACCACGTTTGGACTTTGGCCATTCACGGAGCAGAGCAGATGGAAGGCGGGATCATCAGCGTATGAGAGCGCACATTATAATACACACAGCACAGTGCATATGTGAATACGTGTCACTCCACGAGCTCAAAGGATGTGAAGGGAAAGTGTCGCGTTAAAACTGAAATAGAGATTATTATTGATCACTCTTTATGATCAATAGAACAGAAATACAGGCAGTCACATGATTGATTTTTTCCACAGAGCTTATTTGAAAGAGGCTTTATTCTCACCGTCCACATTAATAACTGACTGAGTGATGCCTTAACTGATAAACAAAACAGGATTTATATTTTGTTGAACATGGTGTGTACAGGACAGGATTAAAAGGATGTTAGATGCATTGTTTTGACCACAAGGGGGTGCCAAAGTCAACATACACAAAAATACAATTCAGAGAGATCTACCAGTGATACCAGAAATGAATGTTTTTGCCACATTGTCAACTGGAAGAGATGAGTAATACACTTTATAAATGTGTCAGACTCATTTCAAGCGAGATAAACTGCTGTTTTAATGGGGGTTTTGACCAATCAGGATCAAGCATTGAAAAAGAGGGTGATTACCAAGAAAGCAGGGTGGTAATTGGAGGGATTACAATGAGACATTCATTTCTCTAATCTTGATGATTTTGGAGACTCTGTTAAACTTCCCTTCAGGTTGATATAACTTCTCAGCACTTCCTTATTGGCTCAGTTAAAACTTGATGTGTAGGACTCACTCTTTGGATTAAAACTCTTAAAGTTGAAATATCAGCCTTGTTTAAGCGACTTTACTGACACCACCCACTGGTGTGTTCGTATATCTGCTCTGATTTTTTCTTTACCATCAGCAGCACTGGAACCTCACATCAGGGTCATCTCACTCATACCTTGTACAACACTTTCTTAATCTGCACATAAGTTTTCCCTCCACTGGAGAGCTTGGCAGATTCCCAAACAGCTTTAGGTGAATTATCAACAACTTTCTGGACTGCAGTGGAGCCCGACCCTGATTTCTTTCTTGGATATGTTACAGCGATCAGGGTTGTGATCTGCACTATAGAAGACCGTGGATCTGAGAACAAGCAAAGAAAAGTTTTTTTTTCTGTGTCTCACTTTAATTTATATAAAAATTCAATAACTCCTAACCAATCAGTGATGGATAAACCAGAAAGTTTTATTGTAAGATTTAATCAGATGCCTTAGTGATGCTAGCTTTGCAGCATTGAGAGGTCACAATCCAGTCACAAGAAGAAGTGAAGCCAAAATGCTGTCTCGATGGGCGCTGACGGATTGTAAAGAGACTTGACTGTTGGACAAACGGAACTGGCGTTAACCCCTCCCACAAAAAAAACATCAATTATGGAGGAAAGCTTGAAGCGCTATACTGCAGCTAGTCAGTAGAGGGAACTCTAACAGTTTTGGTGCCAGATCTTCTGCCCTCTATTGGTTTAACACAGTCGATGAAACAGTATTTAACTATTTTTTTTACAGATTTCTCTCTAGAGTAGTTAAAGCTACTCTCAGGAGTTTTAAGCTGGACTCAAATTTACATTGGTGCTTTTTTTATGAGCTGAATAAGCAATCTATGACTTCATTAACAAATTATTTTTAACATAATGGCTGGATTATCATCACACTGATTACTTTTTTATGTAACAAAAAGATAGAGATCTGCCTGCTCTCTAAATGCTTCAATTGCCAGCATTTATCTTACCTTTCTCCTCTCTCTCTCCTTTCTGTCCACATGAATCCTCCACATTCGATTATTTCCTAATCCTAATACAACAATATAAAATTTGCCTTTGCTTAAAAGGTACGAAATCAGCTTACGTATGAAATCAGATTTGTGTCAAAAATAACCAGACAAAACTTCTTAAACATCGAACAAAAATAATAAATTGCGAGAGAATTATATGCTGAATAATACGGTGGGCTCGATCACCACAGAACACTCTAGTAACACAGTTCAATTCAATCGATCATCAAAGAAGAAAAAGTAAAAGACCAGTACAGTTGCACAAATAATTTGTTTGCAAGTTATAAGTTTTACTTTTCTTGCTTCACTGAGTTTTATTCTCTCGCAATTTCTTATTTTTGTTTGATATTTAAGACGTTTTGTTTAATTATTTTTGACACAAATCTGATTCCATACTTGCGCTGCTGATCGTCTTCCTCTTTGACCCCCTTTTCTTTACCCAGGTTCACCCTTCCTGTCACACTGTGTCCTTCTTGTTTGCTGAATGTCTGTTGTCTATCCATAGACAAATAAAGGCACTCGTGATAAATGGGAGGCACTGCAGGGATCCTTCTCTCTCTCATAAACAAATAATTTCACGATGCAGTGCATGCGCTGACCTCGTCTCAGTCACGGCTCCTGGGCGCCAGGTTTGGCCTGTCCCCTGTCTGCCTGAGGTGCAGCTGGCCCGGGCTGTCAAGCCTGCCAAAGCCAGTGTCTCCAGGCAACAGGCTTGGGGGCCACCTGTCATTTTGGATCAATGGACACACCTGTACACCCACCTGTCCTCAGACTTGTCACACAGTGAAATGAGAAAGAAAAAAAACGAGAGAGACGCAGAGAGAGAAAGAGAGAGAGAGGGAGTCATCCCAGGTGCTTGATGACCTGATTCTGAATGAATAGATGGCTCCGAACAGGCTGATTTAGAGAGACGTGATTGAGGTTGACAGACCTGAGAGAGGCTGGTGTTTGTCGATGAGTGTTTGGTTAATAATGACAGATACTGCTGCTGTCTGCCTCTGTTTCCACTCGACACACACGTGCCCGGATTTACACAGATTACATTTGTCTCGTTCTTGCCGAGATGAACCTTTTCTTTGATTTTCAGCCTCACCACCTTTCTCCTGCAGAAGCTCAGTTCTGTTCTGATTGTTCTGGAAGCTTTCGGCGTAACATTAACACTCAATCCATTTTGATTTGACCCGTGAATGACGGGTGATTGACAGCTCATTTAATCGTACAAGTGGCGACGCTTAATTCCTCTGACTGCAGCGGCTAAAGCTCATCTGTCCAGGAACCTTTTCAGTCAACGACCTCCATGTCACCCACAGGCATGACCCCGATTGATCATCAATACTGTACAATACAAGAACTTTATTGATCCCCAAATGGAAAGTCATTTGTCCGGAATCTCATCTCATCTACTATTTATAGAAGAATCAAGAAGTCTGATGGCTGCGGGTTCAAGGGATCTTCTGAATCTCCCTCGACCTTCTTCAGTGTGCATCTCTTCACCACATGTTCCAGTGAGTCCAACTTGATTCCAACCAAATGAAACTTAAACCGAACATGGAAATTCAGCCATTGCCTTGGGTGGGGTGTAAACAAGTATTGTAACTGTCTCCACAGACCACGCACGAGTA
The DNA here is from genome assembly GCA_962446985.1 of Xyrichtys novacula. Taxonomy (NCBI): domain Eukaryota; kingdom Metazoa; phylum Chordata; class Actinopteri; order Labriformes; family Labridae; genus Xyrichtys; species Xyrichtys novacula. The sequence continues at coordinate 6,449,233 of OY660881.1, read as the reverse complement.
AAATCATTCGCGCGACTGAATAACATGTTCAGTCAACGCAAAGACGTGATTAACGATCCCACCAGTTGAATTGGAATTACTGTTGACGCGCGAATAAAGTGAGTAAATACTTTTCATTCACACATCGAGATTAAGTCCAACTTGATGCCAACCAAATGAAACTTGAACCGAACATGGAAATTCAGCTGTTGCCTTGGGTGGGATAAAAACAAGTATTGTTACTGTCTCCATACACCAAGCACGAGTAAAATCATTCGCGCGAGTGAATTACATATTAAATCAATGCAAAGATGCGATTAGACGGTAGTACTACTTCAGCAGCGCAAATTACTTGAATTGGGCGGGAGCTGAAAATGTCTGAACTTGAACTTTGTCTATCATTTGATCCCACCGATTGAATTGGCAGGGATTACTGTTGAAATTACAGTTGACATGCCAATGAGGTGCGTAAATATTAATCATTGACGCACCTAGATGCACGCAGTAAATTACTAGATGATTTTACTCATGCTTGGTGTGGGCGCCCCATTATGATATGACTGAAATCCCTTGGAACATAATATCGTCACCCCAAAAAAAAGAATGGCCTATGTCATTTTTTGACGAAAATTAGTTTTTGGCCTAAATCATCTCTTGATAATGTTGGCCATCTCTGCTAAAATCGCCTAAATCCTTAGTTGAAGGATCCTGCCATCATCCTTTCAACTAAGGAGATGGCCAGCATTATCAAGAGATGATTTAGGCCAAAAACTTAATTTTGTCAAAAAATGACATTAATTTAATAGGGTTGCGATATGGCCAAAGAGCCAACAGTTAAATATCTGGACAACAGATCCCTTTCTTGACAGTTATGTGTGAAGAGTTACAACACCTCCTCTTTTCTTCTTGCCACTAGGTTTAGCATCTCTGTCCGACCATATGAGAGTGTGGCCAGGTAGATCCACACTGGAGTCGGAGTTGTTTTGGTTCAGCTGATCTGCAAGTCATCGCTTTTGATGGACAGAGAATTGGCGTTCCCCATGATGACTGATGGAAGAAAGGGACGTAAGATTCAACAATCAGCAGTTGGCAAAACACGACAGAAACACGTTTGTCGTGGTTCTGATAGAATATAATGATGAACAACCTTAGCAGATAAAGTCCCCATTATGATAAGCCATCTATTGTAAGTTCATCCTTTGCATGTTTTTGTTCCTCTGAGTCAAGGATGTTACATAACACTGTATGCGAGTCATGAGATCCAAAGGTTAGATCAGCTGTGTGTATTCCTATTGTTTTCACGAGGCTCTGAAATGAACAAACTGTTCTGTAGCTTAATTTTTCACATAATTATCTCCTTTTACTGCGCTGACAGTGTGATGAACCTTCTCCCACAAATTTGAAGCACTTATCAAGGTTCACTGGTTGCATTTAACTCCGATCCTTCAGCAGTTTTCTCACTGCGCGAAGAAAAGTAAAGGTGTCGAGGTTAGGAACACTCCACTTCGTCTTGAGACAGCATCTTGTCTAAGATTTATTTTATTCTGCAGGTTTAATTGCCCAAACCTGACAATTATTTAGCAAACTCCAAATGCGATCATCAGAATTTTTCCACAGCATCGTTCTTTTGTGCTTTTTGTTGTTGATTAATCACCACACAGCACGAACCATCATATCAGGAGTTGAATTTGTGCAACAATTAATTAAAGGCAGTTTAAATTAACATCTGGCAAATAATTTAGTACGCAATAAAGAATATAAATACTGTTTGTGCAGCAAGTGTTGCGAGGGGAATTTTGCATCACAATGAATTATGCTCATTCTTATCGTACTATGTGGATATTTTTCTACTTCACGTTATTTTAGCTTCAGGGTGAAATTTCAAGAGCAGTTTAAAAGCTACTTGAGACAAAGATGTAGAACAAAGTGTATTCTCCTGATGTGAAAATAACAGTTTTTAGTAATATTATGTTGAAATGCTGGTACAATTAGACAAAGACCATGATTCACTGTGACGTCTCATAGCACTTAGAAGTTCACATTATTTCACCCCCACTTTCTGCTCCATCTGAAGGTCCAGTATCATAGGTCGACTGTGCGAATGAAACATGAAGTTTGTTAATAGTTGATTAAATAGTTTGCTCTTGTTTTGCATTAGGTTTGAAATTATTTGCATCCTCAAAATCAGCACATGACCTCATGGTTCTGCATCCTGCAAAATGTTGTGTCAAACTAAGAAACGTTGGATTAAAGGTATAGTTATTCCATGTATTTGTTTTCATGAGAAATGCATTGTTTAGCAGGAGCCACATCTGTGTGACAGTGGGTGACAGTGCTCCTTAGACATATAGGGCCTGATCTACTCAGATCCCAAATAGCGAGCTCTAAATTGTGTGTGCAAACTAAAAAATTGCACGTGCTGTTAGTGGGCGTGTTGCGGGGGATCTACTGTTGTTGCGTATGCAATTGATAGGGTGCAAAATTGGTGCAGACTGCCCTCTGTAACAGAGGATTTAGCGTGCGCTATCGACCGTCTACATTGAGAGTTTGTTAGAGCAGAGTGTTTGAAGCCATGGAGTTGTACAAATCATTTTGGGAAACTGCATGAAAGGCAAGGGAAGTTTATTTGTTTAGCACAATTCATACACAAGACGATTAAAGTGCTTTACAGATGCAAGAAGATATACTAGAAATCAAAAAAGGGATTAAAACGATTTAAAATCAATAAGACAAACAGATATTTTTTTCTCGTCTGTTCCGTGTTTGACCTCATTATATATATCGTGTATCATGGCACCTTTGCCTCCTTCTGCTCACAATGAACGTGCGTAATGCTGTGTCAGTTTGTACGTGCCTTTCAAATGTGCTAAATATAGAAGCAAAACAGCGACCACAATCGGTTTCCGGGTTTGATAGATCACAGTGAGGGTGCAAAATGATTTCATTTGCATCTGCTCCTCCCAGAATTTCACGCGTTCAGATGATCTACATACAATCTGTATATTCGTGAAGGCAAACACGCTAAATTGATTGTGCACGCTGTTTTGCTCATTTGACAGATGCAATCCTCGGTGCACCAGGTTCGTAGATCAGGCCCATAATCTTCATCGTGCAAAATTCCCTGATCAGATTTATCCAAAGAGAACCTGAAAACTCCTCACAGTGCCTTTACACTTATGATACTTCAAAATGTTTGATGCCAAAAGAAACACATAAATGATCTCTAAGGTAAATATGGTTAAACAGTTAATGTAAGATAAGTCATCTTCTCTCTCAGTCACAGTCATATAGAAAGATTGGTTTGAAGGTTGATGTGTCTCCGCACATTCACTCTCACACACGCACAAGAAGCTGAAACCGCTGCAGCTGACCCTGGTGACCTCAGGCAGGATTCAATTCTTTTTAACAGTCTTCAGTATAATAAAGATGTCTGAGTCTCGGTATGCTGCAGGTCTCTGGTCTGTGGAGATATTTCCAGCAGCTTTCGAGCACAAAGTAAAATAACAGATTTCAATCGGAGTTCTGCCTCGTGAGACATGAAGTGATGATTTTTCTTTTATAAAACAGCAACTCCAAACTTTCTCCTTTTGGTATTAAAGTTTTCTTTTTCTCCTAAAGGTACAGTGTGTCAAAGACTTCGGTCTCTTCTTTTCTGATAACACTTCTCATCTTTTGTGTGAGCCTCTTTAAGTGTACAGAAGGTGCCATTTGTCAGAATTATAATGTTCCAGTAAGGTTGGTACAGTTGTTTGGCGATAAAGGAGTGCGGTTCAGAGCGTCCTCTGAATGATGACTGTTTGTGTACAATAACCTTCAGTACAATAATCCTGCAGCAAGTGTTATTCAGCTGCAGTTTTAACCCTATGCATGAATGCAAATTTAAAAAGTTACCTATAGAAAGCAAGTATGGCATAAAAAGTGTATGTGAAGTCTTCTTGAGACGTCTCTTCACTCACATCAGTGCTCACAAAGTTACAAAATCAGTTCAGAGGTTATAAACTAGTTAGATAAAAACATCTGTGTTAGAACTTGTCGTCAAATGTTTCCTCGCTCTGCAAGCATTTGCAGCAGGATTGTAATTAGTGATGTATGATGGGAATCGAGTTTATACAGCTTAATTAGTGGGGTTTGATTTTTTGCAAAGGGAATGTATTGAGGAGCTGTCTTCTGTGCCGCGATCGTATCTACAAGCTGCTACAGGGGATGTGTTGATGTAGCTTTGTGCCATTAGCTTAATGTTTAATATTCATTTCAATCAAACAAATTTACTCGGTTGGTTTCCTATCTTTTCGAGGACTACCAGAAGAAAATCTCGAGATAGAGACAGAAAAAAAGGAGACACAGGCAGCATAATTTCAGGTCAAATGTCAAACCCGGTCTCCCCAGTTGACTTCAATAAAGTCACACTGTATTGAAATGCTAATTTGCTTGCAGTGCAAGGTGTCAGCTCGGTTCGACTTGTTTTCTACATCCAGTCAATGTAAAATATGTGAAAAAAATGAACGGAAAAAGCGAAAAACTTAATTACCTTACTTTGTCAGTGTCAAAACTGCCCTTATTCTGAATTCAGTACAACTTGAGTGGGCAGCAGAATACATATTGATCACATGGATCACAAAGAAGTATGTGAGACTGTTCTGCGAGTTGGTGTTGCATTTTAACAACAAACAAGCAAACCAACAATGCCTTCATAATTTTGGCCTGATTGGGTCTTTATGCCTCTGTAATTTAAACATGCACCAGACTCTTGGTCGACACCCACAATCCTCCACCCTTCATTTGCATATTGATAAGAGGGCCAACAGGGCGCAGAGGTTTGGAATAAATACAGTTTGTCATCAACATGTGCTTCCTGAAAGCTGGAATTAGCACAGACCTTTTGGCCACTTTTCTGGCAGCACAAGTGCTTTTTTGTAAATTGGCCATGAGGGGTCATGATACCACCGGGACGACTAAACGGGATCATGTTCAGAATGTACAATGCCTTCAGGACTCAGCCCGGCAGTGAGACAGGAAGGAAAGGTATTTTCTGCAAAGAGGGTGGCAAGAGAGGTGTGACTGATGAAATGACAGAAGAAAACATCAATAACTTATCCACACAGACTGTTTATGATTTTACCTCTTTCTGTTGACAACCTGACAAAATAAATAAATAAATAAAACTTTCCAACAACATCATGAAAGAATTTGAATTATTTATCTTAACCAGAGAACAAAAAAAACAAAACAGTTTTTCTTCTTAATTCAGTGAAAGACAAAAATTACCTTTAAAATTTTCTAATGATTTTGAAAAACTAAACAAATTCTTTGTATTTTTTTATTCTTTATACTATTTATATATTTATATTTTTGTTTGAAGTGGACACAACAGGCTTCCGTACATTCCAGAAACCGTTTGGCGTGCGTAAAAATAAACGCTCCGGTGATCCCCCGAAAATAGCCAATTGGAACGTCAGGTGAGGGCGGAAACCGGAACTGCAGCGTCATGCTCACAGGTGCCTTAATTAGGGAACGCTCAGAGCGGAGCGGAGGCACGCGGGCCTGAGAAATGGAGACGCTGAAGAAGATGATGAGCAACTAAAAACGCGGGAAAGAGACGGGAAAGCGGCACGAACTCAAGACGAACAACAATTTCAGACCAATTTTGGAAGTTACAACTGTTTATACAAGTTTGCAAGTTAAACGTTTGACCAAGCCCACAGAAAGACTTTGATATTTTGGCTTTTGAAGGTGTTGAAATTTCTTAATGCGACCCCAAACACCTTCCCAAGACATAACTTCTAAAACGAAGACGCATGGCCCTGGCTCTGTGGACACTATCCGGACGGAAACCGCATGTGGAGTCAACTCAGCGTCCTCTGTGGAGCAGCAGCAGCATGTTTCAGGACAACCTGATGGGCCTCATGAGCTTCAACATGATTGAAGAATCCAGGTGCGTTTGGACGTGGATGTGATCCACGAGTCTGCAGAGAAGAGCTCACCTTTCCTGACCACCTCAAGGTAGGACATCTTGATTTTTTACAGCTCCTGTATGCAGTGCTTCTTGGATGCTCCTGTGCATTATTCAGCCTGTGACTTTGTACTGCATGCACTACACTTTCCCAACAAAGCAAAGTGGCTTTCTGTAGGACTTTGGTCATGATCAGAGGAGTTATATTGAAGACATTGGGTCTCTGTGCTCCTATGAAGTTGCTTTGACATGAACTGTGACTGCAGCTACTGTGCTTTGCTCTCTAGAAGTAACCCACATATCTACTGTGGATGTGTGCTGTGCCCTTTGAATGTTCTGTGGAGATTGCTGTGGCTGTGTGCAATGCTCCCTTCATAAACTTATAAGGAAAAGTGTGATGCAGAAACGAGCTGGTGTCTTTGCAGAATGTCAACTTCATAAAGATAAGAGACTAAGAGACAGTCTCTTGGTTTTAAAGCATCTGCATGTGAAGTTGCTGTCGTATTTGCTGTGGCTGCGTGCTGCGCTCTTAAAGCTCCAGTCAAATGTGCTGTGTCATGGCTTGTGCTTTATGTGACCTATTTATGTTACATGCAACATGGTTTTTTATAGTGCTGCTGTGTTCATGTTCATATTGAGGTAATTGTAATATGCATTATGGCTGAGTGAATTGCTCGTATTAAACGCTTCATGATGGTTATTGTGTGCATTGCTCTTTGGAAGTACCTGTATTATGCACTGTGACTTTACACATTGTTTTCCATCTTCTTATGAAGTGAATGTCATATGCACAATGGCTGGGCCGCAGTAATCTTATGAGGAGAGCTGTAAGCAGAGCTCATCTCATAACCCCGGCTGTGTTACATTGATATGCATGATTTTTCTGTGCTGTTACCTTGCTGCCACAATGAGCACATGTATTATTGCTGAATGCACCTGAAGTTGATGATACATTTTTGCAACACCTTCTGCTTTGCTGCCAGCATGAGTTTTTGCATGTACTATTGAGTGTCTTGTCTTCGATTTCTGCACTGAAGTCTGTCGTTGTGTTTCTTTTTAAAGCTTTTTGCCTAAACATATATAAGGGGTTTATATGAGTTTTGGTGGATCCAACTGCTTAAGAGTCTCAAGAAGCGAACTCTTAGCCTGAAAGTCAACCTCAAAAAGGAGATACATATTTTTTAATTTAATTTCATTGAGGCAGTATGCAATGTGTTTCCATATGCTTGTGAAGAGACTGTGATTTGCACTCTGCCCGTGAGCACTGCTTTTACCACGCTTTCATGAAGTTGTAGTGAGATGCACTGTGGCTGCGCAGTGTTCTTCTCACGTCGATGTGAAGTTTCACTGATTTGCACCGATGCTGTGTTTAATGCTGTTTTCACATCCTGATCATTCACTGTCATTTGCATTGTGGCTGTGCAATGCTTTAGTGTCCACATGAACTCAGTGTAAAAATGCTGTGAAGCTGTGTGCAGCACCCGGCTGCAGGACTCCATGTACTTTGGTTGTTTGCTGTGCTGTTTCCATATCCTTTTTGAAAGACTTGAATGTTTTGCAGTTTTGGTAGAGCTTTTCATTTTCTGTGATTTAGCACTCTTTATCCTGAATTTGGTTTTAGTCTGACCTAGCACTCTGACACTTAGTCTCTTAAATTATTGTCCTCAGGAGTGAACAGTCAGTCTGAATTCTATTGTTATTATGGTATGAGCGCTTGCAATAATCGCATAGTAAAAGTCTACATTTATTACCATAAAAAAAGAAAAAATATTAAACAAACAACTCATTTCTCACTTTAATAAATGGAAGGAGGTCTGGGTATAGTAGCTGTATTTACACTCGTTTAAAGCACTCAGATAAAGCTCCTATCAGCTTTAACCTATCTCTGGAGTAATGAGTACCAATTTTGTAAAAACCTGGTTTTGGTATTTTTTCGTATTGAGCACTTATATATTGCAAACACTGGTGTAATGTAGAGACATTGTATTCTTACTATCCCATTTATAGAACAATATTATTGTTAGAGGTGCAAATTTAAAGTAATCTCCACAATAATCTTCTGAAATCTTCATGATAAATTAACAACAACCTGCAAAGAAACCTAGATTTTTCTCCCACGACGAATTCATTACTTCCATAATCATATTTTTTACAGCGTGTTAAAGTATATGATAGATTCTCCATGCACAAATACAGTCATAGAGAGTGAGGCTCAAACTATAAATGCGGAATCGTTGCAACATGAACACAGATCAGGAAACGAGTCAAATTGGGTGTCCCAGTTTTCTGCATACTTGTTCTTATTGAGAAAAATAAGTGTGTCTGCATAGTTTGGCGTCAGTAGGGCGTGAAGCAGAGTCACAATCAGTCAGATGTTGCTACCAGCTTTTCCAGTCTGGGAAATCTCGGTGCATGTCCTATTCTCATTCTCAAGTTCTCATCCTCCGTTTTTGTGTGCTTTAAACGTAACCCTGATTACCAAATGTCATATCGGATCACATGTTTTTATCCCCGCCTGATAGGAAATCAAAATTAGTAATCAGTACATGATACTGTATTCAAAGTTATCATACTGAGTTGTCTCCAGTTGTGTTGGATTTTCCTGATTCCAGTCAGTTTGTGTTTTTATCTCAACCTTTTTGTGTCAAGCCTGGATTGCCTGATTGATTCCGGTTTGTTATTGCCCAACAGACAAAAGTCTTCCTTCACACAGCTTGTAAACACAGTGGAGTATCAGAAACTCAAGTGCCAAGTTGTCTTTCCTCAGCAGTTTGTGTCAAGGAAAAGGAAAAGTCGGGTAACAAAGTAAAAGTAATCAACCCTTCGCTGACAAAGTCCCCATAAAGCCATTGAAGTGCTTCACTTAAATGTAGTACTCGAACAGAAGAAGAAATACCGTTTAGTGTCTCCTCATTGGACAAACTGCTTGAGTTTCTCCCCATTTCTGCACAGCATGGAAATCTATAAACAGCCTCCAGAAGCTTGTTTGAATTACATTAGCAATCACCTTGAACATGAAGTCTGCATTAATTTTTAAGTATTACATTAATGTGGCATGGTAGGGCGGCAGAACAAAATTCATCACCGTGCAACAACTGTGAGAGGTATTTTAACAGCTGATTTTGGTACAGAAAGCTGTATTTACGATTGCATGAATTAAAACAAGTTTATTTCATTTGCAGACACTGAGTTGTAGAACAAGGTTTAGTAAACTTTCCTCAAGCATTGGTCATCCATAGTCCTTTCTAGAGTCTCACTGCTTAGAAAAAAAAGGCAATATGCATCACTCAGTGAGCGTTTCTCTGTTGAAAACACTCTAAGGTATTTCTAAGGTATCCGTGGCAACCGTTGTAAACTTTCAGGAAACGTTTTGCAGTTTCTCCCCCGAAGATTTGACCAGATTCCCTCTGCTTCTGTTACAAGCTTCGCTCACAATCAGACATATATAGTGGGGATTTTCATGTTGCAGTACAGATCAGCCGCAACGTCGTGACCACTGAGAGATGAAGAGAATATCTCCTCACCGTGTCAGTAAGTGGGAGATGTTTGACAGCAAGTATGTCTGACTGTCGAACTTTATCATAAAGAAGACGGAAGAATTTGAGCTCTTCTATCACAGTCTGCATACCTGACATCTCAGTCTTTTCAAGCCTTATAAATGTCAAGACTTCAATGTTTATCATGTTGAAAATGAAATCTCTCATTTTTTGAAATAAGCACAACAGGACAGCGTTCATTTTCTGTGATCATATTTTCATAATCAGAGCTGAAATTGAACGCCCAGCCTTACCAAACACCCCGGATGAGTCCATATTTCAGCAGGTCAAGACTGTTTTGGGCCTGACTTGATGAATATTACATGTCTTCATAATGTTATGGCTGATTGGTTCAGGGTTTCAATCAGTTACGTCAACATCCAGGGGTTTCTCTACTGGCGTACTCGGCATCCCTCTGGTACCAGCACATGTGCATAAATCACCATAGATTTGACCAACTGTTTGACATCAAATTGAGGAATTACTGCCTCACAATCAACTTTATACTCATTTTACCTTTATATAACAAAGTTGTGTATTCTTACATGTTCATGTTTACATAATTTAGTTAGACTTTGCCTTCCTGTCACCCTGTTTTTAGTCAAATTTCTAGGTTGAAATCATGGTGTGTTCTCACTGCCTCCAATCTTCATTTTCCAAATTTTAGCAAAAATGTCTCTTTAACAGTATTACAGATACCATCTGGTGCCATAAATCTTTGTGAGTGGGTTAGAACAGACGACACACTGAAGGAAATGAAAGTTTTAACCACAGGGGAGATGGGACCGGGTCAAGAAACTGTCACTGACACATTTATCCTAAATAACTGTGAGACCTGGAGGATTTTACAGAGCACTGAGGCAGCTAGCACACTGACTAAGCTTCATGGATTACTTTAAGGCACTGACATAAACATTCTGCTGCACTTCGCACAGCGCCTGCAGTACCTTTTGAGCTCCATGCAAACAGACAGTGACGCTGTGAGGGTGCCAGTGGGAGCCCTGACAGAGCTTTGAATAAACAAACACTCGTACTTGAACATCCACATGTGGAGTGTCAAGTCGGTGGTTTGTTGAACATGTGGATGTACGATGTTTAAGTGAATGTAAATCTCTAACAATGATCAACCAGAGACCCTTACCGTCTCTGTTTAAGTGTGCTGAGTGATGAGTCCTTGTAAAAGCTTCCAACCGTAATGTACGGTGTTTCTAATCACTGAGGTGCTTAAGATGGGAACACTGAAGTCCAGGTCTCACTCAGATCCAGTTGCATTAATCTCACAGCATAGTTATGCCAACAGATGACCCATTAATGTATGCAGCCTAATACAAGACCTGATATAAGACACTTGTCGTGAATAAAGGAGTTATTAGGGGCGACTGATCTTGACGACTCCAAAATCAGGCAACTGGATTGTCTAGAGTTTCAGAAGAGGTTTAGCTGCTTATCCAAGAAGCTTCTTCAGTTCTTCAGTTCAGTTCAGAACTGAAGGAGCTTCTTGGATAAGCGGCGAAACGTCTTCTTAAACTCTACACAGTCAGGTTGCCTGATTTTGGAGTTGTCGAGATAACCATGACGTGGATGAATGAGAATCTACATGGACATAGGGTGACTGATTTTGCCTGAAACATGATAAATCTGTCTGTTTTTCATGCCAAACTGATTCAGTTTGACTAAATATACGGTGTAACTATACTTTAGTCGACTCATATCGCTTAGATTTGCAATGAGCCTTCTTAACAAATGACATTGGGAGCTGAATTGGTCTTCCAGTCTATCCAAAATCCATAAAAAGTTCAGTTTTTTGACACTAGGGGCAGATCTTCCAGAGGAATTAATGGACTCCAGATTATCTGCCTAGTAAAACTATGTGACTAGAAACTAGGCTGTTCTCAAGCCAACTACCTCTGGATCTTTGTCCCATGTGAGTTAGGTATTTTTACATAAATAGAAAAGATATTAAACTCATTACAAACAAAATGTATTTAAAGAAATATATTTCTAATACATTCCTAAAATTATAGACCATACTCTGTCATTAGAACTCTTTTCCCACATCTGTGCAGCAGCACCGTGAGAAGGTTCAGCCAAATTATCTCCAAGTCCTCGGAGAGTCTCTTCCTAATGGATAAGTTATTTAACCGTTTAGATCAAAGCAGGAGACCTGCTGGAGATAAACTGTCCTTTTACTCCATAAGGGATTAAAAAAGCCATTTCATTATTGGTATCTACCAGATCACAAGAGGTGAAGGTGGTGTCTCCTCTTAATCTTATAATGAGTGTAAATAGCGGCTCTCCCTCTATAGATGGAGGTCACTGAATAGCAAACACCGCCTCTTTTTATCCAGGCATTAACAGCAGCTCCACAAGAGGAAAAAAAGGGCCTCATGTATATTTTCCATTGATTGAACAGATTCTATCTTTAATGTATCAATTACACCGAACCTATTATATATTCAAATAAATGTTAGATAACAGTCCCCACAGCAATTTGAATGTATTTTTAAACACAAAGGAGAAACCGCTGCTGTATCATTACAGGCTTTGAATGTCTGAGGCCATGTGGGCTCAAGTCCAGAGTAAATGTGGACTCAGTGGAGGTGGTGTTAACTGAGAGAGTACTCCATATTTTAACCCACATAAATAAAACGGCAAACTTGTCTTGAACCAGTAAGAAAGACAGTGAAGTGAGCCAATTGACTCACGAAATCACCAGTTTTGCTGACGATTAGGGCTGCAGCTATCGATTATTTTAGTAATCGAGTACTCTATCGATTAATCTGTCGATTAATCGAGTAATCGGATAAGAAATGTTTTGCTCTCACTGTAATACTTTGCATTGAATCACGTTTGCCTCAGAGCGGACTTAATGCATGGACCGGGTGTTTTCTTTTAAGGTGCTGCAGCATTGACGACGTGCTGTTGTGAAACGCCAACTCCGCCTTACAGTAAACGCACTGCACGGTGTTTTCTTTCCTTTTCAGTGTGTAATGGTCCGACACTTTAGACACTTTCTGCCGTTTCCTTTGCATGTCATCTCTTTCTTCCTCTCTCTGTCTGTCCTCGTTTCCCTCCATGATTGAACCAAACGCGCCATAGACATAATAAAAGATAGACCCCGCATCGGCCGCTACCACGAATGGGCGCTGTCGAGAAATGCGGCCGCCATCTTGGTCCGGTCATCCGCCTCACTCTGCACCGCTGTTTAACCGGCGGAATGAAGTCTGAGCGCATTAATGAATCATAGTTTGCTCAATACTACGTAATTTTCTTCTCTGCAAACGCCATTCAAAGAGGCATGATAGAGGCCATATTTTTTTTGGCGTTTTCAAATACTCAGAATGAATAAAATGATATTTTAGAACATGGCAGCAGTGGCTGTATTATAGCATAACAATTAATCAAGGATATATTTAGGTTTAGAGCTAGGTTCCTGCTATGTCTCAATAATTATTAATAACTGGCGGTATTAATAGGCCAATTCAATATATATTGTATATAGTTTAATTTTATTTATCCATTTGTAGACACACACAAATAATGTCATATAGAAGCACTATTTTAATAACTGGAAAATACACACAAATATATAGCCTACATATCAAAAAGATTTAAACACAAGAACAGCATGACAGGACAGCATCTAAACTACATATCAATTTGCTTGTTGGCTACACAGCACAGAGGAATCACTTGCTGCGAATTTCTACCTCTAACAGCAATCTCCCACTTCTTCCTCAAGTTTTTGTCCCTAGGAAATCTTCAAAATGAAACAGGAGATCACCACAAAGAAATCTTTAATAAAACAGATAATAAAACAGAGCTCACTTTCTTCCTTTTTCTTTCTATTTTATTTCTTAACGTTTCTTAGAACCTCTCTCAAACAAAAGTTTTTCAATCTAATGCAAATCTGTTGATAATCGACCAAAGTTGCTATTATTGTGAATAAGCTAGCTGTTCGCAAATGCTGTTTCCTTTTTGGAGTTGATTGATAGTCTTCCTCTTTGGCCTACAAATGACTCTACAGTCAAGTGTAATGTTTAAAAAACGTTTAATCATAACTGTGAAAAGTTATTTCTTGAGCCCTGTTCTCTGTTGTCCGCCTGTTGGCACAGGAATACGCCACACAGTGCTCCGGCATCGCTGAATGAATGAATATGATTGACCGGAGCGTATGGGAAGCTTGACCTGACCAAGATGGCGGCCGCATTTCTCGCTGCGCAGCACCCCCAGCGGGGTCTACCCTTTTATTATGTCTATGAAACGCGCGGCAGCGGAAGGAGCGGAAAGAGCACGCTGCTGCGCAACAGAAATAACCGTCCGTGTCAAACACCGTGCGCTGCACATGGTTCCGGATTTAAACGATTCCTCGAGGCATATAATTTGCCTCGAGGAATTTTATTAATCGAGTTACTCGAGTTACTCGAGTAATCGTTTCAGCCCTACTGACGATGTGATTGTATTTCTGAGTTCTGGCATAAAATCGATCTTTTTAGGTGGACCCTCTGTTTTTAAATTTCACATCTGTATCTGTTCAACTTATGAAGGAGAATAAGAGACATTTATGTCACATTTTTCTGTAGTATTTCCTACTTTTTTCCTGTGCTCATGGGATATACTATCTGGCTTTCAAAGGAACAGGTTGTCCTGATTTGCATATTTGCAAACTCTGAAAAATTACCCTGCTCCGCTCCCCCTCATAAAAAGCAGTAACTGCAGAGCCATAGGAGGAAAAAAAAGAGTCAGCCAGCTAATTAATCTGCCCCTGCTGTTTGTGTTTCTTGACTTCAGCCTCATAACTGCAGACAGCTGCAGCTGCAGCAACCCAGGAGGGACCACACAGTCCATGGTAGCCAGACACTGAACAAAAGAGAAGCCACACAGAGTTCAGCAGATCCCTGTGGCTCCACTTCTCAGAAGCAGAGACAGTATCTTGTTAACAAACACAAACCAAATATTGTGTGTAGTATATTTCAGTCTGTCCCTCAGAGATGCTGCTATTAGATTTACATCAGATACAGATTCACAGAGAAACACCTGGGGTTACAAAGGTCCGGCTAACTGCAGAAAACAGCGGTACACAGATTGTTAATGTTAGACTCAACAGTGTCTGACAGTAGCTCGTTAGAGAGGTTTATATTAATGTCGAAGTCTATTAACGTTTGGTGCATGTTAAAGTTTGTAACTGGTAAAACCTTTTGAAATATGGAGCACAAACAAAAATGCACAAATTAGGGCTGGACGACACAGCTGGAGGTGTTCTCTGAGTAAAATTAAGGCGCATATGAAGCTCGCACATGCAATCAGATCGAATGTCACATACAGTGGCAAAGGATGAAAAGGTTTGCTGCTCCGGCTCCAGCAGCTCCTCGCACACTGGGGGAGTGTAGTTAGTGAAGACCCCGACATGCCTCTGGAAATCCTCCATTTTTTTACAGCGCCCATAGGAATTGTAACTTTTGCAATGAAACATGCATTTCTTCTTGTTTTCCTTCATTTCTTGTCAAGTCACTTTGCTCATGGCTAATTGAGAGCCTCCTAACACTTGTTATGGACTATAATTTCTTGTTCTGGTAGTGATAGTGTTTCAGATGACATGCATAATGCTCTGGACTGCAAAGGCCAAAATATCTCCTGTATTTATAAAGATAAAGCCTTCTTCTTTTGTCATTTTAATATAGGGTGGTGACTAGTTTTTAAAGCATATTTGCGCCCCCTTTTCCAGTGCTTTGGTGGCGTAATTATAGATTTGAGTCTATCAGAATTTATTGATATCATTTTACCCATAATCTTCAGTTTTCTAATGAAGTTTGCGCTTTTATTCTGAAAGGTGGTGAGGTTTTGCCACAATTACTGACTCTTTTTGAGTTTTACCACCTGTTACCTCCTTTTTTTCCAGTCTGTAGGTAATATATCAGACGTAAACTATAAATTCTGACTCTTTGAAAACTCTTTCTGTGATAGAGGTGAAATCTTTTGTTGTGGAAGAACAAAAAACATACTTTTAACCAGGACTTACTTTAAAAAGGTAAAATTCTGGTCTGTTCTACATTGTCATTTTCTTCAACATTTATTCTCTCAAACTCTATAGATAATTCATCTCAGCATTTCAAGATCAAACCCATGTCCGTGACATGTATTGTAAATTTACCTTCTGCCATTGTTTTGTACAAAAGGTAAGCCCACATGTATAATTGAGTAAATCCAGTCTATTTCAGTCACAGTAAAATGAATACTCATGTGCACCGGGGTGATCTTTGTGTGTGAACACAAACGTGCGTGCCAGGGGAGAGAAGCTTCATAGGGGTTGACATTTTTATTAAATAACTCATGAACACACCAAATGGGTGAAGGGTGGAGGAGTCACAATGGCAGTGTCCTTTATGAAAAATCCAGTAGCTACAAGTGTGAGGTTTTGATGCTGAAGGGGAGGCCCTTGGAGGTTGCACACAGAACCCTTCATCAACCTTTCACCATCCCTTTTGAAAGCTGTAGGATGGGTCACTTAATCTGGGTAAATATGTTTTATCTCACCTCTGATTGGAGGAGAGTCGCGTTATTTTCTATTTGTTGACATGGCATCATTTAGCATGGCTCAGTTTGGCAGCATTTGATATAAAAAAGGAGAAGGTTTTATTTTGGTGGACTCTGGTTGAACCAGCTCATAACTACTTTTCAGGTGTTTGGACACTAACCTGTAAGGCAGGTGGTGTTTGCTCTGTTAACAGCCACACTCAGCAAACCAACCTGGCATTAGCAGACTGTGATTCTGTGTTTGACTGTGATATATCAGATTTGATTAGTTTTTTGAGTGTTTTCTGACCTTAAGACTGGTTCGTTGGTTGGAATTTAAGTGTTTATTTCGAAGGAAGCCTCAGTGAAATTTGTAACGATCAATAACCAATTACTCAATTACAAAATTATGAATTTTCCTTCGGGGATCAATAAAGTTCTACTTCTACTTCTTCTACTTCTTCTTCTACTTTTTTTTCTTCTTCAACAACTAGTACTACTACTTCTACTTCTTCTTCTGCTTCTTCTTCAATAACTAAGACTACTATGACTTCTTGACTTCTTCCTCTTCTTCTTCAACAACTCCAACTACTGTCTTCTTCATCTTCAACGACTACTACGACTTCTTCTTCTTCTTCTTCTTCATCTTCAACGACTACTACGACTTCTTCTTCTTCTTCTTCTTCTTCTTCAACAACTACTACTGCGACTTCTTCTTCTTCTCCTTCTTCTTCTTCAACAACTACTACTGCAACTTCTTCTTCTCCTTCTTCTTCTTCAACAACTACTACTGCGACTTCTTCTTCTTCTCCTTCTTCTTCTTCAACAACTCCTATGACTATGACTTCTTTTTCAACAACTACTAAGACTCCTACTTCTTCTGCAACAACTACTTTTACTACTACTACTCCTTTTACTTGTACTCCTACTTCTTTTTCTTCTACTCTTTGAAAAATTTAGACTTTCCTCATGACAAAAATAGGACTGATTGTGCTTTTTTTCCTCAAAATAATGTATTTTCAACAACAACATCTGGGTTTTAAAGGATGGTACTGCAAAGCTACAGAGCAGACAGAGGAGTACATCAACATGTGGAGCAAAGATAAACCACTAAATGTGGAACTGCTGCTACAAGAACAGAAAAATAGGCCTTTTCCAGACTCACATTGAAGAGTTTATGATAAAGCAAGTGCACTCTTGGGAGGCACAGATGTTGCTGGTATGCAGATGCGTGCCAACTTTCCCGGTCTGAAATCTCTCCGCGTTGACTTTTTAATGTAGGAGGTCAACTTTTAGCCTCATATCAGAGTATATAAAAGAAGACTGGTGATGTTCTCGAAGCAGAAAACTGATGCTAAACTGAGCTGCACTTCCCCTGTCTTAAGTTTTGCACACGAACATAAACCTATGCAGCGCTTGAAGCTTTAACTGTGCAAACTGTCATATGCAATATGTTTAAGTGACAGGAAGGCTTCTCTTTAAGTGGGAAATGCAAGGGTGTGGTGGAGAGATATGCTGATTGACTTGTCAAGATGCAAACCCTGGTATGCCAATCATTCCTGCTTCTGCAAGTACAGTCCACTCATTTCAATTACACCAGCATCGTCGTGGCGCAGTTGAGATCTATTGTGTTTTTTATTTTTTAATATATACTATTGTGCCGCTGTGAATAAAATTGCATCTCTGCAAAGACTTTCATCCCTCTTTTTCTAAGTGCACAAAACACATCTAATGAAAATCAAATCAGGTCAAATGAATTTTCTGACAGCTGTCAAAAGACAATATTATGCAAAAAGAAAAAAAAAATTTAACAATGTGTTTCAGCTGCATCCCCATGGGCTCCCTGCACTGTCAGTCTGGCTGGTCATGTATTGTATTTGTTTGCTGACATCTTTATTTATTTATCAGTGTTTAGCATGCAATCATGGCTGGCACAAAACTCCCCGATGTAAATTATAGAGAGTCAATATTCTGATTTCTCTGCCAGCTCTGCTGCTATAGAGACTTGGATCAGTGCCATGCATGTTATCCACACCTCATATTGATGGGAGAGGCAACAAACAACACGCGCTTGGAATACTAATCAGGAGATACAGTATAAAATAGTACCTGCTTATCTGTTCTGAAACTGTGTGGGTACACAGTATTATTGGCCAGTGGCTAAAGGTGAATTATGACATGAGGGCCACTTATAATACCATAGTGTTTACCGAGGCTCCAGAGTCTCCAGGGTGATGTGAAATAATGTGAAACAGCTGTCTGACTGTGATTGGATTAAACTGATCTGAGCCACTCACATACATTATTGAGAGGATGCTTGAAAACAAGCAGGAAAGTAGTTAAGACGCAATGTTTCAACATTATGTCTTACCTGCAGGTGTGAATAAGTTCTTTTATTACCAAGAGCGGGTCTGACCCAATCTAAAGCGTCATTAAAATTGATTTGAACTGTACTTCTGAAAAGACTCAAGGCACTAAGATCTATAGGGTTTAAGCTGCTGTGATTCTTTCTCCTTCTACGTTATCCCTTTGACGTTCATATGTCGACTGTTGATTGTAAAAAGTGCATAACACATTAATTGAACAAATACACACAAAAAAGATTGAGACTGATGGAAAGTAACATCAACATGATTTAAGTTCCTGCAAGTTTCTACTCAGATTTTTCAAGTGAAGATGCATTAAAGTGCCGAAGACATTTATCACAAACTTTGTAGATGAAATAAAATATTTTGTTTTTATAGTCAAAATTTGAACCACAGTACCGCGACAACTCAAAACACATTTTTTTTGACATATAACCAAACTTTTCTATGTTGTTAAAGTGTTACAGTTGGACTATAACATTGTGCTGCATGTAATGACTAACCAGCTTCTTCGTTTTAAACTTTGTGTCACCGTGGAAATCATATTTAATCTTAAAAAATATGGATTGCATTCTGTTAGTCACCCAGTAAAGCTTTAAATGGCAAAAATCATTGGAGTTCCCCAAGGCTCTATCCCCGGGCCTCCTCCATTCAACACATTTGGCCTCTGCTTTTTTAAAACGGAATAAACATTAAGGTTTTTTACATTTTACAGTATACACATGTGAATCGCTAGTTAAACTACACTTTTGTGCTTTTTATTTGTTGTTGTATTTATATGTAGTTTCAAACTCAGTTGTGATTTCTATTCCTTCATTTTGTTCATGTCTAATCTAATTGCGCTCTTTGTTTTGCTATCCAGTCACATAAACTTTCATGTCTTTTGTAACTTATGCAGAATTATCCTCTCAGAGTTGCTTCACTTTCACAGTTACCCATGACAACAATGTTTTCCAACTCCTGACACAGTAAGTGCAGTGGGAGATATTGCAAAAAGTACATTGAGTGAAACCCAATATCTTTTATTGCCTGTAGATTGAGATCTATTTTAACCCTCCTTCATTTTATTTACATCTACTTCTCCATCTAAGGCCCCTCAAATCATGAACTTTCTCTGTGTACTGTTATGACTCAAGGTCAAATAAACCTCCCGCTGTGTGGATGTACTCGAAAAATAAAAAGTGACTCATAATAAAACACACAGAAAAAAAGTTATCCTTCAAAATCATGCTGGGAGATTTGAGATCAACTAAAATTGGCCTTCGTTGTGACTGAAATGGTCTGTTCACTTCATCATAGAAGATAGAAAGCAACCTGCAACCCCCCTCAACTCCCTTCAGGGTGTTTAAACAACATTTAATGGATTCCAAGTTGGGTCGAGAAGGCTGAGCGCGGTGCAGATTGTTCCTGTGCCCTTGTGCCTTTCAGAATGGGAGAACTTCCTCTTTCAAACAGATTGAAGTTTTAGAGGGACAGGGATGTCGAGTCTTATTGTAAAGGTAACATTCATGCTCGGCAGAAACCCAACTACCCCGGGTTTATCTAGTGTAAGAGTTTAAAGTTGAGAGAAACTTGTTGGCATTTTGGAAAGCTGTTAAGCTGCATTGGTTGTTTTTAAGGACAACTCGATAAAGAGTTTAAAAAAGAAGTGCTGTTTGGTTTAGTTTATATGACACGTCCTTCGTCTGTATATTAAACTTGTACAACTTAAGACGCACCCACAAATTGGAGTGAAAATACACAGCTCTTAAAAAAGGCACTTCTAAACCAGTATGTTAAACTTTCTGTGAACCTGTATGACTCAACTGTTGCATACAGCTGATACACCTACATCCCTAAGTTAAAGGGATATTCCAGATCATTACTATTATTACTGATGATCGATCATTACTTTGTCATCCTTGAAGTAATAATCATCATATTAATCATTTTGCACTGCAGATGCGGTAGTTCTTCTGCCTTAGCGGTCTGATTGCATTTCCATGAAGAAATGATCATAAATGTTCTTCCTTGAGCTGTGTCACCCGGCAGCAGTCGATGGACTCGCCTGGAGGTCTCCGTACAAACAAGCAGAAGAGAGTAGGTGAGTTGTGTTTAGTCTCTTTGCTAAAGAAATCAGGCAAAGTTAAAAAGATGTTTGGTGGCTGGGACCCTACATGTGCTGTTGATGAAGTTAGGTGCTGTTCTGAGCATTATTTGTGGCCAGAGTGGTGTTTTGGTTGAGCGCGTGGCTCTCTGCGGTTGATACTAAAGTTACTATAACTAGAGAAGCAAGCAGTCAGCAACATTCATCTCTTGACGGGGTGTCTAACTTAGTGTTACAGTGTGTTTGACCATAACTTAATTTTACACCAGAATATCCCTTTAGGTTTCTGCTATTTCAGCACCTGTGGAGGTCCCGTCCATCACTTTAGTAATGTTGCACAGAGAGATGCATTTCCCACTCCTCATGATTATGGGCAGTAACTGTCACATGGGTCTCCAAAGCACATGAAGTCCACTTGTTGCAGGTGAATAAAACAACTCTCTCTGCAGGCCCCAAAGCATCTTCCAATTTTCTTCTTATCACAGTAAAAAATTGCTGGAATGTCTTTTTTTTTTCTTTCTTTCTTTCTTGTGGTCTAAAAAATCGACTTCTTTTCACTGCTGACCGACAGCATCCCGCTGTCCTCTGCTGGGTTGCTGCTGTCAGCTTCTTCTTCTTCAGCCAGTAAATGACCTTGCAAGTTCATCATGTGATTGAAGCTTCCCCTGGGAGTCATGAAGTAGGAACACAGTGAATCAAATTAACAGTATATTTTTAGATTTGAATATCAATATTTAGTGCTGGTATATTTATTATTGTGTAACAGGACGCTACGTGTGCCGCCATGGAACCAACTTTGCCACATGATTCAGTCAGTTTTAAGAAACTTTGACCCAAGCATCCATCTTGGTGCAAGTGTAGCACTACCTGATAGATTTCTGTCATGTTACTTTACCAAAAATAAATCATATTGCAAGTTTAATTTGTAAAAAGCTTTTTACTCTTTGTCATTCAAATCCGTCACTCTTAAAAAGGAGTTGTTGAGTTGTTGTTTCATATCAATTATTTTGGAGATGCTTCCTGCAGCCCCAGACGCCACACTTGTCACAGGGTAAGAGTTGTCCAAAGAAAGGCACGTCAAGCTTTAAGGCTTTTAAACCTAAGAGCTTCTTAATCTGGTTCCTGCTTCATTCAAAACAGATCCTCACAGTGAAAGTGTCCTTGTACCTCTACATCAAAATAATCATCTGCAGCTGCCACTTAACAGAGCTGTGATACAACCAGACGCAATCAGCAAGTATTGAAGACATTTTTTTAAAGTCAGGGCAGGAAAAGAGTTGAGGGAGTTTAAACCACAGTGAAGACATTCAGAGTGTCTAGACTGGAGCAGACAGCAGTACACAGCACAGCAAAGCCTCCTCTGACCTGTCAGCCACACACGCTGATCCAATCAATTCAGAACAAGACGCAACCTGCTCGGAGAGGAAGACTACATCAGCAGTGTGATTTTGTAAGCTCTTGTCCTGCTGTGACCAAGAAGTTGACAGTTGTGTTCACGGCTTGTTGTTACTCCACACAATTTAAGTGAACTCTACCAGGACAGTAACAGTACTTTAGAGACAAAGGGAGCTTGAAGAGGGATTTCAGAGTATGATAATTCCCACTCCGACGTCTAACACACCCTCTTGAGTTTTTATGCTTTTCGAGGTTTGGGTCATTATCGAGGTCTCTGTCAAACCGACCCCTCTCATTATACGCAGCCACAGGGTTTGCTGCCTGCACTAGGGTCCTCCATATTCTGTGCGTTCCCTCCATGTGGTACGGTGTGGAACCTGCAGCTATCATGATAATGATCACTTTTTCAAAGTGAAAGTTCACCTCAAGCTTGAATAAAGAGTAGTGGAAGTTACCTCCAGGGTTCCTATGCAAGTATGGAAAAGTACGGAAATAAATTTGATCAATTTCAGGATATGTAGATACTTTACATGACTGCAGACTCAGGAGCTATCTGTTATTGTTTATGTATATTTGTATGTGTTCTCTTTGTTTATTTTATTTTATTCTATTTCATTTTATTTTATTTATTTTTACATGGGGCGTATTATACATATCAGATATTTGTATTGATTTATTGTGAGTTGGTTTAAGGACCCCAGGAAGAATAGCTGAGGCTCGGCCAGCGCTAATGGGGATCCCAAATAAATCAAATCAAATCAAATTTCCAGGTCTTAAAAAGTATAAAAAATGAAAAATAAAGTATGGAAAAATATTTATGTTTCCAAACTATTACCACAGTTCTAAAATACTGTTTTCTAAAATAGAAAAGTAGGTATTTATTTGGATGTTTCCAAAAATAACTCCAAAAAGTCAGGTATGGAAATTTCAGCTGTGTGGTAACCCTACCTCTGACCACAGATAACTGCCTAAGACACAACTTCAGAATAAAAGCAGTGAGCGAAAACAGAGAAAAAGTGGGGTTTTACTTCAAAAAGCGTTCCAGAAGAGTCACAATGGTATATTTAACATACTTGTGACATAAAAATTGCTGATACAGAGGAAAAACATACTTAAGTTTTTAGCTTTTTCTGTCTAATTCCCACCAAACATCCAACATCATCTAGACATCTTTTTTTTGGGCTAAATCACATTGGCCCGTCATGGCTGTAATTCAGCCCAAAAAAAAAGACATTGAAAACTGAGCTTTATGTAGACAGTCTGAATTTAGACGTTGTTTAGACGTATGGTAGAGACGTCTTTTTTTAACCACTTTTTGCTGGGTGGGTTAGGACTGAGAAAACTCAAGACTGGGGCTGCTGTCGTCTAGGAGGTTTGATATGTTAACATGCGCCCTGAAAATTGAGGCCATCACTCAGACAACATGCATCCTGCGTGAAATACCAGAGTAGGGTACAGTTCGCTGTGGAAATACAGATGAGATCAGGGTTTACAGAACCAAACCAGACCCTTTTGGATTTAACTCTGTGTA
This sequence comes from Xyrichtys novacula, assembly GCA_962446985.1. Classification (NCBI taxonomy): domain Eukaryota; kingdom Metazoa; phylum Chordata; class Actinopteri; order Labriformes; family Labridae; genus Xyrichtys; species Xyrichtys novacula. The sequence continues at coordinate 6,425,877 of OY660881.1, read as the reverse complement.
ACCACCAGCTAACTATTATTTTTTAACCTTGAATTGTGCACAAACTATACATTTTAAGGTTTTCTTTATATATAATTGGAATTCAAATGTAGATTTTATTATTGGTTGTCAGAAAACTCCTGTTTTGTGCATAACTAAGCAGCCTTTAAACAGACTATGAGACGTTACAGAAAAAGCTCACGTATGCAGAGTGGTGCTCACAAGCCTTTCTCGCTGTTATTTCTGAAGCTGTCCTTAATTGTGTGATTTAAAAACCATGGTTACGCAGCATTCCTGTTTTTTACTTGATGAAGGAGGACTCATGCTGAAGCTCCTGACTGTATTTAATCTTTGCTCTTTACTGAAGGGAGCTTCATTAGGGGTCAAAGTGTGACTTCCAACACAGTTTCTGTACTTTTGCAATGTCTCTGATAGTCTGTCATGGAACTTTTAAAGATGGCAGCCTTTTTCTTAACATAGGGAGAGCATTAGAAAAGCCCCCTCACTGCCAATGGTTGGTTTAGACTTCACTCCATCTTTTAAAAAGAGGGATTTGACCTTTTTATAGAAGTGTTGACACAACATTAGCTAAGACTGAGCAAACATAATCTGCTTGCCAGGAGGAAAACAACACCTGCCACTACCCAGCAAATGTAGCGAATAATCCTGTATCAGTCGCATGACGTCCCAATGTCTCATGAGCTGCGAACGTTTCTGCCAAAATATGACTTATTATGCACATCTGGGAGGGTTTGTGTTTGTCTGAGAGCTCTGAGGGTGCGAAAAGGCCGGGGAAAATACAGAGTACAGATTTTACTCTCTCCCTTTGATTGGTCCATCAAGTGCGCAATTTCTGTTCTTGATAACCGATTAATTTTTTGAACTTGAGATGCCATCATCATATTGAGCCATTCATATTGTAACTAAGCTTTATGCCATTAAAAAAAGAAAAAAGGCTTTGAAAAAATCAGTTGAATGGGCTCACTCAACGGCTTTCATCGGTTATGTTTTAACCCTTTTTCTGTCCATGAAAAGAGGGATTCAGAGAATTTGAAGGAACACAGATGAGTGTTCAGAAACCAACAAAAAAAACCCAAAAAAACTGGTGCACCAGTTTTGGACAAAGCAGCTGTTATTTTGTCTTTTTGTTTGGCAGTAATGGCAAAGTGTTTGAGGTATCAAAAGGTTCAAATATTGCAAACTGTGTGTTGTTAGACTAGTGTGTCCGCTATCCACAAATACAGGTTGTTATTTGGTTCACATCATGTAAATCCAGCGAATCATTCATCCATTAATCTGTTTCCCCGTAAGTTTTAACTGTTGGTGATAAACAGTGTTTTACAGCAGCAAAGGTCATCTCTTCTCGTGTTAAATTATGTATTTAAATGTGGTGCACTGCAAGGATGGTAAACGCAAAGACAGGGTTTAGAAGATCAAGACACTCCAATGCATAACAACTCTTCTTTAGCATCATTTGTAAAAAAGTCGTGCAGAATAAAACTGTCATTAGAGGGAGATGATCTACGAAAGTGTTTTGCATTTACTTCCAAAAAAAAGGAAATGTTTTTTGAGTAGTTTTTTTTTCTTTACTGTTTTTCAAACCAATTTTTCTTTCAATTACTCTGAAAAACAGAAAAAAAATTGTCAAAAAAACAGAAAAAAATACTCTGGGGAAAAAAAGGAAAAAATTACAAAAAACCCAGAAAAAATTACTCTGAAAAACAGAAAAAAAACTTTTAAAAACAAACAAAAAAATCTAAAAAACAGAAAAAAAAAATACTCAAAAAAAAAAAAAAAGGAAAAAAAAATTACTCCGGAAAAACAGAAAAAAAAAAACCAAACAAACAAAAAAATAATCTGAAAAACAGAAAAAAATGTCTCTGAATAACAGAAAAAAAATTAGTCTAAAAACAGTGGCTTTTTTTTTTTGTTTTGGTGAATGCAATACGCTTCCATAGTGATCAAACTACGACAGTGTAATTAGCCTATAGGACTCTTTACTGTATGGTTTTGCAGAAATTTGAGTTCAGGTTTGATTAGAAAGTCTTACCTCAACTTTTAAGAGACTAATAAAACCAGACCTTGGCCAAAAAACAACCACCGAGATTTTAAGTGGAGACCTTTCATTAATTTACTGCCGAGTCTATGGTGCTTGTATTTCCAACTATTTTCTTGTAGTGCACTAGAAGAGCATTAAATAAGACTCATCAATTATCACTTTCAATGCGCTTGGGCCTTAACACTGCTTATAGAGCCAATGAATATTTGATTCAGGTAAAGCCTTTGTCTCAAAGTAAACTGCGTGCAAATAGATTATGCATCAATCCATCCCATGCTCTCTGTTGTGCACACTGATTTGATTAGGAATGAGGAGCATCAATTCATGCATATTTATAACACCTACCATTAAAGCTCGATTTAGAGAGATGATCAGCCACTCAACCCTGCAGGGCTTTGGTGAGGCTATGAGGAGTGCAAACACGGAGCATGTGGGGGGGTTGAAGTAAAGTTTCCTGGATGCAACTTCATAATGTATGAAGTGACTTTGCATGAGGAATACTGAGGTTATGTAATATATCGGGTCTATCAAAGAACATACTGTGAGTTTTCATTCAAAGTCTCCTCGATTACCATGCGTCGGCTGAGTTTTGTTTAAAGAGGAGGTGATATGGCGTGAGGGTAAACATGCTCATGTCCTGGCTATTTTGAAACCTGTGGCTAGCTTTTGAAATAGGATGCTTGGAAAACAGAGATTTTAAGCAGCTATGTTGATGTCCATACAAGGGCCACAAGCCTCATAGTGGTGCACATTTCTAAAGCTGATGATACGCCATATAATTCTTGTTGTCAGCTAATCCAATGATGAGCCTTTGCACAAAAAGGAGCTCCAGTATCATCCACATCCACACTTCCTGTCCTTTCAAATGAACACCAGCTCTGCCTGCCATCTTCATCGGTTGCTGCCGCAGATGAATTCGGCTTAATCCACTGCTCTTGTGAGTACCCCTGCACAACCACTGACCAAAACCCACATGTCAAGTAACATAAAAGCCACACAGAGTCCTGTGGGCGATCATTGAAGAAGGCTTAACCCACCTCGCTGCTCCTTGAAGCGGTTCAAAGCTTTAAAAATGACCAGACAGGTCAGAGCAGGCGGCTTTGAACTCTGTTACCCTCCGCTACGTGCTCTGATGTGTTAACTCTGAAGGTGCTTTAAAAACTGAATAAAAAGGGGAGGAGAGGCTCGAACCAATTATCTAATCTGCTGCATTGACTGAAGAAGGAAATAAGAGGAGACAATTTGTCACACTGCTGCTAACCTTATCGGCACGTAGCTATATTTAGCACGGCTGATCTGCTTTGACAAGTGCGAGCGGCTAAAGATGAGCGCAGATTGCTTCAGCTGAAAGAGATCATGTTTATGATTAAGTTGTCAATCAAATTCTTCAAAAAGCTTCGACACTTTTTCTTCTCAGTAATATAATATTAGAGTTTAATATCCAACAAATTTCACACAACTTTGAATTCAGTAGAGGCCTTTTTTGATTTAAATCTACCCATTCATCAAAACTTGGAAAAGGAGGATAGAAATAAGCAGCTTGAAGAGGAGATGATTAAGAAATAGGAGAATAGGAAGAGGAAACTTGGTAGTTCAAAGAGTAGTCTACTTTTTCTCCGATTCTAATCTGTCACACACTTGAAAAACCTTGTCTTCTCATGTTCCTCCCTCTTTTGGGGTCCCTCAGGGGTCTATTATGGGTCCTCTTGTATTCACTGTTTACGCTTCTTTATAGAAAATCCTGCATAGGCATGGTATGAACAAGAGACGCTCAGCTCTATGCTGCATTAAAATCTAGAACTATAGATTTTTGTCGCATTATATCCTGCCTGATTGACATTAAAAATTGAATGTTTGGAAATCTAAAAAAAAAACGAATGACTTCTAAACTGAAGTTATTGTCATTTCACTCCCTGCTTCAATTTCTAGACACAATAATCTGACCTCCAGCCTGAGTGTCCTATCAAGTAATGTTCGTGAAGAGGCTGAAAACCTCAGAGTTATTTTTGTTTCCGACCTTTTCTTTGACAACCTTGTGATTAGAAGTCATTTTTCCTTTTCAGCTGAAATCAGGTCTTTGAGTTCATCGATGTATTTATGTCACGAACCTCGTCGCGGACCTTGTGAGACACATTGTGCTTTTATCGAGAGGCGCAGCATCCAGAGACTGCAGTTAATTCAAAAGCTGCTGGCAGCCTTTTAACATACCGCAAGAAAAGTGATCATGTAACACCACAATGAATATAGAGTCCAAGTGATCTTGGCTCGATATCTGAACTTTTTTTTTTAACATCATCTGCTCTAAAGTCTGGCTGTACTGACCCTGGGTGCTTTAGGAGGAGGAGGAGGAGGAGGATGGCAGCCCTGCAGCAGCAGCAGCAGATGGAGTTGACAGAGTTGTTCCAAGCCACAGAGAGTCAAACTGTACCACATTTTTGAAGCACAAGGCTGATGTGACCATGAAGGTTGTGTTCCCCCCCCCCTTGCGAAACAAAATGCCCTTTTCTTCAGAACATAAATTTTGGTAACGCTTTCTTTTACGGTACACTTATTACCAGGTAATTAACAGGTAATTACCTAGTAACAACATGAAATTATCTGGTAATTACATGATAACTACTAAGTCAATACTGTCTAGCTATCAGGTCGGTAACCTTCCATCATCATACAAATTTGAAGCTGAATTGCTCTCGTATTTCCAGGATTTTCTCTGCTTCCTGGAACCACCACTTGTGCAGTAGCGTTGTACAGATTCGGCGGGTGAGTTGCTGTGAAAATGCTTGGCTTAAACAGCGTATCGCTACGCAATCTTTGCATGCCCATAGGCTGTATCAAGTGTCAATCATAGAAAATAAGAACCCCAAATAGCTTTTGAAAATGGAGCTGTACAGAAAAAAAGAAAAACTAGACAGTATTTCATGTTGTTACTAGTAATTACCTATTAATTACCTGGTAATAAGCGTACTGTAAAAGAAAGGGTTACCGAAATTTCTTGTCACCAATTAAGATGAATTACATGTTAGTTATCTATGGAGTCAAAAGGAGAAATGTAAGTGAAGTATTGTAAACAAAACATAAAATTGATCACTGAATTTTTAGAAATGAAGTATTTTCTGCTTTTACAATAATTTTTATGCTTTTACAAAACTTTTTGCTTTTACAAAACATTCTGGCCTCTCTTTGACATGGGGGCGGGGTTAGACATGTCACTCATCTAACCCCGCCTCCATGTCAAAGAGAGGCCAGAATGTTTTGTAAATGTAGACACATGTTGTAAGGGCAACAAAGTTTTCTAAATGAAGAAATAAGTTTTCTAAATGCAAAAAATTATTGTAAATGCAAAAAAAACCCTAATTCAGTAATCAATATTATGTATTTTCTTGTTTGCAATTCCTCACTTGTGTTTGCAATGCTTCCTGGCCTCCTTTTGACTCCATAGTTATCAAGTTTCCACCGTGCAGTCTTGTAAGTGGAAGTGACACCATGCTGTGTGTACCTTCACTGTGTGATAATATGATAATGAAGAGATGTGTGAAATGGCTTCTCTGTACAGTAACAAACCCAGACTCTGTGAGCTTCTGAAATTAACCTAAAGTTTGTTGACACCTGATCCCCTACATATCAGGAACAAGTTAGCTGTGAAAGAGCCCGAGACCCTGGGAGCCGGAATAAACAAGAGCGAGGGTTGTGACTGAGATGACAGGGGTGGAGGGAGTGAGAGAGATGTCTTCATTCCGCAGTTATGGCCGTGCAGATTCGCTCCAGGCAATTTACTAAGACTAACACATTTCCAATGTACCCTGGCCTCCTGCCAATTAGCTGTAGCACATGGTAATGTTGCCAAAAGGTGTTTGATTCTGCAGTGTTGTAGGAGGTCAATGGAGAGAAGTTGCTGCTGGCACCCAACACCAATTCTCCTGGAAATATGCTAAAAAATGTCATCTGCTGGTGCTGCTTGCCTCATAGTAGAAATGACAGTGTATACATGGTGAACTCAGGAGCTGAAACATGTTGAATCCAGAGATGTATAAAGTCTGTAAGAGTTTGTTAATGCACTTAAAGTGTTTTTGGCGCATTTTCTTTTTGATTTCACCCAAATTTAAAATCTAAAGAGCTGGAATTTAACGTTTGAAGGCACAAACAAACATCCGCCTGAGGCAGTGTGAGGGAGGATTTACAAGTACACACTGATACTCACACAGCTTCCAATGCGCACACACACATATATTGTCTAAATGTCATAGCAACCGTAAGCCACCGTGCCCACACCGGTGGAAGCGCCAGCCGCCAGCACCCTCGGGGATGACAGGCAGGTGACAGCACACACAGTGAGCCAGCTGCATGAGATCATCTTCAAAAAGCTGTATATACAGGCTGCAAAAATCCTGTCTGCTGCCAAATAGAGTTTGGATGGAATGTAATTCCTGCCTGGAATTAGTTTTTATGCAGCTCAGAAATAGAACAGGGCAGGACCAGGTGGAAGATGGTGTGTGTTGAAGCACATGGGAGCGAAAAAAAGACTCTCTTACTGCATGCTCAAATGATCATAATGGTTTCCCCAAGCAAATGTCAAATGACTTTCATTTACAATAATCGGGTCTTCTATGCATTTTAAAATGTAACAGTGACTTGTTAGTAGGCCTGTCACGATAACAAATTTTGCTGGACGATAATTGTGCTACAAATTATTGCCGATAAACGATATTATTGACACCGTTTTTTAAATTATAGAAAATTATAATATATGGCATAATAATGCGAGTACACCATGTCAAAAGTCATGAAGTTTAATTTCCGCTGTCTGTCAGCGCGCACCATTTTGCGCTGTTTTGTTTATATTTGCTTTGCTTACCAAACGCTTCAGTAAGCGGTACCTGTCGGGACGATGGCTCCGCAGCACCTCCGGCAGTACTTTTTTTGCTCAGTTGGGAAAAATGGAGGGGATGATTGTGCTCGAGGTGCGCATGCATATTCGTCGTATTCCCCTTCTTTGTCACCACAACTTTGGAACAAATACGACATATCGGCTCGTCCGTATTTGTGGGCTCACCTCTTTCATTTGGTTTAAAGCCGAAATATTCCCACACTTGGGCTGTTGCGTTCGGTTTAGACGCCAAAGCTGTCGTGTTCATTCTGTTTGCTTGCTTTTCACTCACGACGCTCACTTGCAGCACTGTATCCAAAAGTCTGTCTGTGTGCCTGTGCGCGCCTACGTGTGCCTGTGCGCGCCCCCCCTCCCCCCGTGACAAAGATACTGAATGACTGACAGGAGGGTTCACTAACTCCGTTCATTCCGCTATAGAGCCAACGCCCCCAGGTGCCGAGAACAATGCGCAGAGTGAGACCTCTTCTCTCATCAAGCATGTTTGGTAGCGAGAGAGGAGGAAAACAAACGGACGTCAATTATCGAGGTTGGCAAAATGACCGACCTCGTTTTTATTTAGAGGGATAAGGCGATTTATTGATTATTGCGACAGGCCTACTTGTTAGTATCAACAGATATGCAACATAATGTATATAATGATGATATTGCAAAGCTGCACAACATATAGAGGCTGGAAAGTGTTAAACATGCCAGGTGGCATCATGCTCTGTAACATATTTCAAAGGTGATGCACCGATCTGATATTCAGATCGGATATCGGCTTGTTATTTGTTTATAAATAAAGTAAATTTATATCTGTGTTAATTTGTTACCTTGTTTTAAAAAGGCTAGTGTCAAGCGTGATGTCTTCACTCACAGGGCAAGGTGAACAGTTCATTCATTCAACAGTGAACAGTGGTGTGAGATCGGTATCGATCTCACACCACTGTGGATCGGTTCCCACCCCTAATATTGGTATCTGTCCTCACAATATCCTGATATCCCCAGTATCTTTCCAAATGAAACATGCATCCAAGACTTAACGATTGACGGGGGGAAAATAAAAAACACTGTGATATCGGCATTGCATATTGGCCATTGCTCAACCTGCCCTCTCATTCTCAGTATCGGCGTTGGCTGTTGAAAAGCTGATATCTGTTGACCACTATACATTTACAGTAAGTTTTCAAGCAACGTTTAACGGTTCAAAAATCCTGTTTATTATCTCAGCAAAAGTGAAAAGCTTCCAATCCAAGGTAGATTTTTCCACAAAATAGAATGAATGCATGAATGTGGAAAAAAAGTGACACAAAAGCTTTAAACAAGTTGAATAAATTATGCTTCATTCTGTAGTCGCCTTTTCACACCCTGATGGATAATCTCTTCTAAAGGAAAGAGAGCAACATGCCGCTGTGAAGTTTTGACCTCCAGTCAGTGTCACACCTCTGAAGTGCCCCTCTGATTAATTCATGAAGGTGGAGACCAAAGCTGAGATACCTCTCATGAACCCACAGATGACATCCAACCACATCTGAACCCCATGGAGAACAGGACCACAGACAGCAGACGGGGGTTTACCTCAAACTATGACTAATACAAACCTGATGCTTAAGATGACGGAACCCTTTTCACCGAGGCTGACAGCAATTACAGTAAAACCTCAAAGTTAGCTCTGCTCTGCTGATGTAAGGACCCTGCAGTTACAGAGGATCTCTCTCTCTCTTCTGTTGTTTGTGCTGACAGATGGAGCTAACGCACCAGTATGTAAAAAAGTTCGGCGGGGCCGAGAGACACAAGAAGTAGTTTGTTACAGAGAAAGTTTAGGGCGGGCTTCATGCAAGATCGAAGAGATGACAGACAAAACCCACTGGGGAAAAGGCAAGATGGTTTAGCAACAAACTGATCTGGTGCAGCTGTGAAATGAGGGGAAAAAAAACTAAAACGACACACTTAAAAGTATGAATATCAAAAGAATGTGTCACAACTGTTGCAGCATATGTTTGCAGCACTATTTTATACCCCCAGGCGTGAATAAGTGAATGTTACAGCGTGTAAAAGCACAATGATCTCACTGTGAGTTTCTTCTGGGAAACTTGAAGGTGAATTGATTGGAGCAAACTTCAGTATATTGTGGTAGATAAAATTGGGGATAATTTAAGCCAGATTGCTGTAAACATAAAAGAACCAAACCTGACTTTGCGTGCATTATTGCAGCCATGAGCCCCCGATTTATAACAATAAGAGTTTTATATGATGCCTATGCAGGAATTTTTTAGAGAAGGCAGTGAATACAAGGCAGGGTTGCTAGGTGTACTATAATTATCAGATTTGTACGATAATTTCGCCCTCTGTACGATCGATAACCCAGAAAAAAGGCTAAATGTAGGATAATTTGACAATTTCATGAACATGTGGTGCAGTAGGACTGTCTCAGTCTGCCAGACACTTTATTTTTCAGTTTTTATTTGCGAATCCTAAAGGCGTCTTTAACCACGTGACGTTTTCATCCCATCGTAGTTTGAGTGACGACGAACAATGAGCGCGATTGGCTGTCAATCACGCTCAGTTGGGAAGTCCGATCATACGCTGCTGATGTGGGGCAAGGCAGTGAATGACCACAAAACTGTAGCCACAAAATCGTAGGACGCTTAACAGGGTGACTCTATGTGACTATCATGCAACAGTAATGTATGCACGATAATTTTCCCAAAGTGACGATACTTTTGAGTCTCGGTTACAACAATTCTATATTTCTCATCTGACAACTCTGATATGAGGGGACCCAAGATAGACCCCTGAGGGACCCCAAAAGAAGGAGGAGCGAAGGAAGACGAAGCTTTTCAAGTGTGTCAAATGTAAGTCTCAAAATATCACTGATAGATCTCTGCAGAGTATCTTTCATCAAACCTTGGTCAGTAGCGTGAATGTCTGAATATCTGTAGTTTTTGATACTTTTTATGGCGAAGGATAAGGTGAAACAGTGGCCTGGTGTTTGATACTCCACGTTGGTCGAACAGTTTAATATAACTCTAATGTGAGTGACCAAAGAAGGAGCATTTTCCAGACTGGGTATATTATTATGAGCAGAATCTCCACAAGGCAGTGGTTTCAGCAAAGAAAGCATGTCTGATGGTCAGTCTCATACATTTATACAGCATGAATGTCACCGAAGATGTGGAGAGAGGAGAGCAGGGAGTGGAGCAGGTTAGGGCAAACGTGCATGAGAGTGCCTGAAAAGCCAAGGGGACAGGATAGGCATGATGATTCAGGGGGTTTTGGGGATCATAAGTGTGCATGGGCTAGGGATGAGTGATATGGCCTCAAATCAATATCACGATATATTAAACAGTTAAACGATAAATGGACGATAACTGCTCCACAAGCTGCTCACCCCCTCCCACATTAACTTCGTCTACTTCAGCCGCTGCTCCAACTTTTGAACCGTCCTCCATCTCCTCACCTGTCTTTCCCTCTTTGTTATGGACTGGATGGGGTGGAGTCACGTCTTTGCTGTAGGACAGCGTCTTCAAGGGACATGAAACCATAGCCTACCTACACACATCCAATACCAACTTTTATTTATCGGTAAATTTTTGGTTTATCACCAAGCCCTAGCATGTGCGCTTCAGACTGACGGGCTAAACAGTGACCATGGTCTGTATCATAATAAAATAAGCCGAAGTTGTGATGTTTAAAAGATGGACGCTTGAATCGTCTGAGTCTCCGTCCACTTACATGTAAAACTGACACTTTTATGACCTTTGTGAAAATGCTTCTGTAAAAACTGTATGTACTCATTATTTTGCAGCCCTCCTATAAAGAACTAATCAAAGCAATTTCCTGGATAAAATCTTATGGATTTTCAGTATTTAGGAAGGAAATGCAGTTAAAGCTCCTCTTATTGTTGTCTAAAAAGGCTTACAGGGCGTTTTCGTGGGAACAAACCTAATTTTCCAGCAGGCTGTAAGACAAGACTGTCCTCCCTCGAGAAATAGCAGCATCAGTTGTTTCTGCAAAAATGCCCCAAAATAACGTGTGTTTACGTTCAAGTGACCAAATCCTAAAGCTCTGTAGTAATTAGACACTCCTGTCTGCTGGGAGTGAAGGAGGAAACAGTGTGATATTACTAAATCACACATATCTTTGCAGTTTCCTCACTCTGAGGTCTACAGAGAGGAGGAAGAGGAGGAGGGAGATGTGTGAACAAAACACCAGGCCCCCCATGCATGCTCCCACCGCCCATTAAATCTCCAAGCAGAACCTCTTTACATTACACAGCCTTGTCACAGTCAGCGGACCCAGGCTCTTTACAGGATATTGAAAAACAGATAATATTCAGTGTAGTCAAATAAAATAAAAGTAACTCCATTTGAAACACTTCAGTCACATTTTTCGATGCATTTCTAGAGGTTCGTCGAAGTGCATGAACTACTCCATGATTAGAGAGTGTGCTTTCTGTCTGTATTTATAGTTTTCTGTACAAATGTCGTCCCTCTGTGGGTATCGGTTATTATACAGGGAGCCACAGCAGGCAGGAAGAAGTGAGTCCAGCTGCAAGCAAACAGTGTTTTCATGTATGTTGGTGCAGAGATGTAGAGGAGTGTAACCACTGTGGCATGATCAGACCACTGCTCCCCGCTAGGGCTGGGCGGTATGGCCTCAAATCAATATCACGATGTTTTAACGGTTCACCACGATAACTACTCCACAAGCTGCTCACCCCCTCCCACATTACCATCTCCTCACCTGTCTTTCCCTCCTTGTTACGGACTGGATGGGATGGAGTCATGTCTCTGACGTAGGACAGCGTCTTAAAGAGACATGAGACCATAGCCTACCTACATCTAAAACCAACTTTTATTCATTTATTTTGACACTGAAGATATTGACGTGCAAAATGACGTTGGTTATTGTCGTAAATTTCAGTATTGTAATTTTTCGGTTTATCACCCAGCCCTACTTCCCGCTTTCTTTCCATCACCTGCCTGTGTCTACTTCCACTGACACTACAACTCTGAACAGAGAGAGGAATAAACTAAGATGGCTCACTCTCAAGCTACTTTCTTGCCCGTTATATGTGCTCATCAGTTTTTTGGCAATGTCTTAGATTCAGGTTTTCTCATCAGGTTTGGGCCACTCAGAAGTTGCCTGTGGTTCAGATTTGGCCCGGGAACCATTAATTGAATAGTCCAGGTCTAGTCCATCTGACTAAATGAAGCCTTTTCTGCAATTCTTTGACATGCAGAATTTTCATGTGCGTGCATGCTTAAACTCGATGGTTATTTGACTCGGAAATAGAAACTGCATGTGCAGATTTTCCAATTGTGACGCTCAGAAGATTCATCATTCAGCTCTACTTCCTGTACATTTGCTTTATTAGCTTACCCATCACATCTGCTTTTGTAAAAGAGTTAAAAAGGATAAAATAGAAGACAAATTGTCATTCTGCATATATTTAAATCAAATCACAAGTTAATTTTTCTGCAGTTTGTCGGAAAAAAATGCCTTTTTTAATATTTGGAGACAACAGATCATTTAATGTGAATCTATAAGATGAGGTTGTTGTGAAATGCATCACTGCCAGTGTTGATGGTTGTATACAAGGTTGTTAATTGGAGAGTTTCAAGAGACATGCTGCGCCATCTAACACACTCCCACTCTCTTCTCTGTGATTGCTGCCAGGCTTCACTGATTCTCCGCTACTGTTTGAAGCCTCAAATCTCGATGCTTAAACCGATCTCACAACATGTAGTTGATCCTCTGAGGCCACATACAGTACACTGATGTATATGTTTGGGAGATGAAAGCTTTGGAGTGGGAGTAATATGAAAAAAGAAACATCATGCTCCAGTTTCACACCACCTCTTTAAAGGCAGACTCGCTTTTATTCTGTGCTTTAATGGATTAAATCACCATTTTTTTTTTTAGTCTGTGTGTGTTGGTATGTATGCTGCTCTTTGTTTGACAGAAACCGCAGTAATTGTGCAGCTCTCAATCTGAATGGAGTCAAAAAGAGAAAAGAGATCTTTAATCTCAATGAGGTTTTTACGAAATAGGATTGGAGCCACAAGAAGAAAAAAATATCTACAGGAGGAACTTTTTTTAAATTTGAGATTAAAGTTGAAATTTAAAAAAGTCGAAATGAGAAAAATCATAATTGTGAGATTAAAGTTGAAATTTTGAGATTTAAAAAAATTGAGATTACGTGAATTAAGTCAAAATTGAGATTTAAAAAACTTGTAGTAATTACAAGTATAAAGTCCTTATATTCTAACCTGTTGTTTAAGATGTCAGTTGTTGAAATGAGATACATGAAGCATTTTGTGGAAATGTACTTAAATATAGGTTTCTCAAACAAGGAGATACTTCATTATAAGTATTATACTGATTTTATTATGACTTCTTTCTTTTAGGTAATTGATTTATTACGACTTTCTCATTTACGACTTTATTCTTGCTAGTAATGATTTATTCTTGTACATCAATGACTTTAACCTCAAAGTTGTAATTTTTTTCTTTATGTGTCCCTAATACTCTGTCGTAGGTTTTGCTGGTTTAAGAAAAGTCCGCTTTTAAAAATCGATAAAAACAAAAATAAATCTGATCATCAGCTTCTGAGGGACTAGCTAACTGGTTTCATCCGACACCAATGACTATAGCCCGTCACTTTGTCTAAAAAAAGCCTAAAAAGTGAAACTCTGGCGTGAAATCTTAGACAAAAAATCACAATTAAATCTCAGGATCTAAATTTTTCCACTTAGAGATGATCTAGAGCAGTTTTTCCCAAACTTTTCCCTCTTCCAAAAGTGGAAACATGTTCAGTCTCTCTCATCAAGCACGTCCTTTGCTAATTTAATCCAACTTTGAGTTATTCCCCCCAAAATGCAGGATTGCAATCTGAAGTGTGTCTGTTCAACTCAAGCCTGTACTGTTGTTTTTAGTTAGTTTTCATGCTCTAATATAAGGAGAAACTACACAAAGTCCCACCAAAAAACACCCCCAAAAAAGGGACCATTATTTCACATTTGAAGGGAAATTGGGCCAGGTAGTCTCTGAACAATCTCAGTTTCAATTAGGAAGTGGGTTTTTATGACAGTGAAATATTAAAGCACATTTCCATTAAGACCGCTGTCATATCCAATATTTTAAAACATAATTAAGAATAAATAATTCATCGTTATCAAATGAATTGCTTTTTCTATTTACAGTGCGGACCTGGGGCTTGTGTCATGGGGACTGTTACAGCTGTGGATTATAGCCCGTTATAAATGAACGTGTACCAGGTAGAGTAAAAGAGCTGTTCTGGCTTTTTTTGCTATCAAGCTCATTAGGTACTTTCTAAACGAGCGACGCAAAACTGGGATGACGGATTAAAGAAATGGCTTTTCTCCCTGAGTTTTCTTCTTGTCCTCAAAGTGAAATTTCTACCAAAACACGTTAACTTGATGACAGAAAGCAGCAAAACAGCCTCACTCTCCAATCCCCAATTACACCACCGCTCTGCTCTGGAAGAAATGCACACTTGTGTTTTTTTTCTCCCCCCATCAGTTTGGCAGCTCTTTGAAGTCATGTCCACCCGTGTGTAATTGATACGAGCAGGCGTTTACAGGATCCTGTCCAAGAAAGATGGCCAATTAGACTGTCTGTTACTTGCTGGACCCTAATGAGAAATTACACCCTTTAATCACTGCAAATGTTGATACTGCTGTGAGATACCTGCCAACCTCCAGGCTGAGGGTGATTAGGACTTGGGAAGAAGTCAACGCAGCTGACACTAGACCTTCATAGCGTTTCGCTCTTTATGCAGAGCTCCATTTCTCGGCTGCCAAACTCACAATAAAAGTTGTCTCAAAGAAAACGTTGAACTTCTTGATCCTTGTTATTGATTGCACTTCATTGCCGCCAGAGACACTCCAAAAGTTTTTGACTCCCAACAAAATTCTCAGTTTCAAACAGGCTACAGCTGCAGGACTTAAAAAGTTTGTATATTTGTGAAAACGCAGCTGTAGGTGGTAAAAAAGCGTTTGGAGCCAACATGTCCCCAGTTGTAGGTTTGGCTCACGCTGGAAAACTGAGTCCATGATTTGGTTTGTTCCTGATCAGGAGCCACCCTCCCTGTAATTAAGGACCATATGATACCTTAAAACCATTTTGTGCTTCAGAGCAAATACACGCAGATTACCGTGCCACAAGTATCAAACCATCACTTTGTTTCATATTGCTGTTTGTCCATATTTTCTTTAGCGGGTATCCGATAAGCATCATCTGAGGCAGTAAATATTAAGTGTTAAGTGATTGAATTAACGCTCATGCTTTTAGTAATTAGCTGTGAGAAGCCAGGGATGCTTTTAGCGGCAGGAACTGAACAGCCCTTGAAATAAAAACCACCCACGTCCAAAATCAAAACTTTTGGCAAGCACTATATCGGCGCGCGGAAGAGGGGACTCCAGATTTACCTTTCTTTTTCAACCAGGAGGCTGCTGTTTGTGCCCCACTTCAAACCAAAGACAAAATAAATATACTGTATGTACAATCTATACAGTGTCAGGAACAGGCGATGACGGAGAACACCGTAAGGATTATGAAAAGCTACCTGTTTCTCTTCCTTGATATTGTTGGGTGTGATTGAAAGCAGGAGCGAGTTGGCATTGAACAGCTGAAAGTGAATGGCTGTTCATCTTTACCAGCTCAGTACTGAGAGTTTAATGAAAAGGATTTAATGGTTGGTATTTTCCTCTATACATGAAATGCATGGTCACTGACTTATAGCTGGGGTTGCAGCTTCAGTTAATAGTAGGGCTGAAACGATTACTCGAGTAACTCGAGTAACTCGATTAATAAAATTCCTCGAGGCAAATTATATGCCTCGAGGAATCGTTTAAATCCGGAACCATGTGCAGCGCACGGTGTTTGACGCGCAGCAGCGTGCTCTTTCCGCTCCTTCCGCTGCCGCGCGTTTGGTTCAATCATGGAGGGAAACGAGGACAGACAGAGAGAGGAAGAAAGAGATGACACGCAGAGGAAACGGCAGAAAGTGTCTAAAGTGTGGGACCATTACACACTGAAAAGGAAAGAAAACGCCGTGCAGTGCGTTCACTGTAAGGCGGAGTTGGCGTTTCACAACAGCACGTCGTCAATGCTGCAGCACCTTAAAAGAAAACACCCGGTCCATGCATTAAGTCCGCAGAGCGGACTGGCCACAACAAGGTAATGTTCACGATACTAAGCAGTTGCAGTTAAAACAAATCAATGTGATCAATAATCAAGATTAAGTCCAGTACATAATGTAATTTAATTTATGGCGCTGTCTAAAGGCTGCTTCACAGTGTAAATAAAAATGTAACACTTTTATATATTAAATAAATATACATTTGCTTGTCAAATTATGTTAGTATCCAAGAATTATATTATTTCAGCCTATTAATTAAACAAGTAAAATTAGATCCAAAGCCTGGAAATAAACATTATGACAGCAGTAAAGGCATAAATACAGTAAAGAGAGATAACTATGAATACAAATACTACTACTTCTACTACTACTATTATTAATAATAATAATAATAATATAAAAATAACCAAAACTAAAGGCTTGCTAAAAAAAAAAACTAGATATGACTCTGATAAAAAGAGAACTGCAAGAACAATATAAACAGAACTAACTAAAAGTTAAAAAAATATTTCCACCATCAAATAAATGTGCATGGGCTAGTTGAATTATCTTAGTATATAAGTGTATATATATTTTTTAGAAATTAAACAAGATGAATTAGATCTGCAGTATGGAAATTAGCGTTTTCTTAGCAGCAAAGGCTGTGAATAGACACAAGAATGAACTCAATTAATATGAATACAATTAATACAAAAATAACCAAACTAAAAAAAACTTACTAAAAAGCAAGATATGGCCCAGAGAAAACAAAGAGAACTTAAGAAACAATATAAATAGAACAAACTTATAAAGTTTAAAACTATTTACACTATTGGATTAATGTGCATTAACTAGCTGACTTATTGTAGTATCTGAGTATGATATTATTTTTTTTAGTAATTTCGCAAGATAAGTAAAAGCCAAATAAAATAACCAAACTCAAAACTTTACTAAAAAAACAAGATAATGATCCAGAGAAAAAATAGAACTTCATAAACAATATAAACAGAACAAACTAAAAAAAAGTTATAAAATGTTTACACCATTAGACATATGTTAATATCAATATCAATTGGACTCTTTTTCAGTTCTTCAAAGAACCAAACTCTGGACAGCTTTGTGCAGCGACCTCCACCGTGTTCAACCGAGCAAGCAGCTGAGTTCACCAACAGTATTCTAAACATGATTGTCTCAGACATGCGCCCGCTTTCCGTGGTGGAGGATGAGGGATTTCAGAAGATGATTTCTACTTTCAATCCCAAGTACACACTTCCCTCAAGAACCTACTTTACAAAATTGATGGAGAAGAAGTATGAAGAAATCAAAGCCAAGTTGACGAACATTCTTAAAAAGTGTGACAGCATTGCTCTCACAGCTGACATTTGGACCAGTGTTGCTACAGAGGCTTATCTAGGGGTGACGGGTCACTTTCTTGGAGAGGATTGGGAAGTGAAGTCCTATAGCCTGACAACAATGCATCTGGAAGAGAGACACACAGCTGCAAATATTGCAGAGTGGCTTGAGGACGTCATTGCCAAATTTGACATTCCACCGAAGAAGATCAAAGCTGTTGTCCATGACAACGGTGCCAACATTGTCGCAGCGGTTAAGATTTTGACCGAAAAGCATGGATGGGCATCAGTGCGATGTGTAAAATGTAAAACTTTTGGTTCCTGATTTATGCAGTAAAAATATTCATTTGAAAGACCTGGCCTATTTCAGTTTTGTGTGTTACTGATGGTTTTTAATGAGGCAAACGTGATTCAATGCAAAGTATTACAGTGAGAGCAAAACATTTCTTATCCGATTACTCGATTAATCGACAGATTAATCGATAGAGTACTCGATTACTAAAATAATCGATAGCTGCAGCCCTAGTTAATAGCAACTACTGTAATGCTTTGAAGCCCTACTGCCTGGGTGTAAACAGGCACAGATGACGGATCGTATCGTTTGGTTTATCACCATTTGACTAGAGCAATACCGCAAAACCAGCACAGACAGGGCTGGTGGTGCTAGCTCTGCTACGGTTAGCCATGCTCAAACAAACCAGTCTGACAACATTTACAGGCAAACTCTCAGATCGAGCAAAGATTTTTCTCTATTTCTGACTGTTTTCTGGCTGTTTTCTTACCTTAGGACCAGTTAGTTTGGCAGAATTCAAATTAATGCTCAATCAAACGAGAAATTAGTCACTTGGCAACATTTTTTGAAGATAGCTTAAGGGGATATTCCGGTGTAAGATTAAGTTAGGGTCAAACACACCGTGACACTGAGTTAGACACCACCAGAGTTGATCGATGATCACTCCCCCATAAACAAGTGGCTGCTGGAAGAGAGTGGGTGAGTTGTGTTTAGTCTCTTTGCTAAAGAAAGCAGTCAAAGTTAAAAAGATGTTTGATGGCTAGTACTATGGCTTGGACCCTATATGTACTGTTGATGAAGTTCGGTGCTGTTCTGAGCATTATTTGTGATTATAGAGTGGCGTTTTGGTTGAGGTTTGCGTGTGGAGACGTAAACCGCTGTGTATTGCTATCCTGCGGTCGTTACTAAAGTTGGTATAACTAGAGAAGCAAGGGGTCGCTAACATTCATCTCTCAAGGGGGTGTCAAACTCGGTGTTATGGTGTGTTTGACACTAACTTAATTTTTCGCTGGAATATCCCTTTAAAGTATTTATTAAAAGAGCGTTTGCTGTGAGCACGCCAATACTAGAAATGAAGGGATTTTTTGTATTTGAAGACCTCGGTGACCTATGGATTCTTTTATGGATTCCTGTTCTTTATAAATTATGAACACAGCCTTCTTTGAGTGTGGTGTCTATTCATTGAATAGCTAGTCTATAAGTCTATAAGAGAAATCACTGCAAATCCTGAGCCGTTATACTTTCTTCTGGGCAACTTTAGATGTAGACATCAAGTGGGTGTGCTGTGAAAAGCTTTTTCAAAACATAAAGTTGAGCTTTGTACAGCAAGAGTATATTATTATTATTTTTTCTTTTTTAGTTAAGATGAGCCACACAATCAGACGGTCTCGGTCAGAGTTGTTTAACAAGAGAATACAAATCATGTCTGAAGAGGAGGGATGCGAAACTGATTGCTGCAGCTTCTTTAAAGTGAGCGAAGAAGCTGAATCGTATTCACCAGGATACATCCACTCCCTCATTTGTGCGTGACGAATCCTCCTGAAAACAAAATAAATTCACCGTGATCTGTGCTGCTGTGAACAATGCATATCGTGTCTGCAGGTGCCAGCGCAAACAGTGTTTGTAATTGGTTATGTAAATCAAATTGAGTGTTTACTTTTTAGCACTTTTTGGATGAAATATAAAGATAGACTAAGTTTGAATTTCCAAAAATTTTGGCTGCAAACACAAGGAAGTGAAAGATTTCTGCAGAGTGTGTGTGGTGTCATTTTTAAGCACAGATGCTAATGTGCAAAGATGGCTGTTTTAATTGTCCTCCTTAGAGCTGGTTGAGTTGCCAGCAGTGTGCGCCAAGTAAAGGGCAAAGCAAACCTCCATCTAATTGATTCATCTGCAGGGTATTATCCTGTCAAATCACTGCCCAGCACACAGAAATACTTCCCCTGACTGACCACTTTTACCCTCCATCCAACACATTCGCGCATAATATACCTACAAAGCAACGCGCACAGTTTCCTCCCACTCGTAGGCTATAAAGTGCATCATCAATTACATCCAAACTTCGGTGACAAAGGCGCTGTTGTGCTTTTAAAAAACTTTACTGCTGCAGGCACAGTGTCGCTTTGCAGATTTTATTTCACAGCGGCATCATAGAGGACTGAGCGAAAGGCTCTGCAGGCTCACAGTCAATATGGTTTTTGTACATTGCAGAGAGATGAGCAGATTTACAGCATCTCACCATCAAATAACAGCACCCCACATCTCTTTTTCAGAGTGTTTTCTTCCAGCCCTGAAGCCATGAGGTTCAGCAGTGGTGGGGGTGCAGTTCACCGCCCAAGCGCGGATTGTATGCCTCAGAGATAGAAAACTATAACTGCAGAACTTATGTGCCATTATATGATGTCTCTCTGCTCTGTTTCTTGAGTTATAACAGGGCGGTGGTTTTTCAAAGAGCTTTGTCTGCAAACCCCACTTCCAATGAAGTTTAAAACGTGGATAAAAACGGAATACAATGAGTCGCAAATCCTCCCCATAAAGGATTCATAGCATTATTGTTTAAGCTCAGGCTTGTGCGGAAAAAACTGCCCCACAGGTGAAGATAAACTGCCCAACTTACCATCTGAGATTTGTGAAAACAGAAAAGCTAAAAAAGGCCTTTTCATTTCACAGATTTTCACACAAGTCTTCTGAACCAAGTCCAGCTCAAGTGTCAACTCCAATCAAGTAAAGCCTCGAACATCATGTACTTGGAAGCCAAAACAGAAAGGTTTCGTGTGTATCATTTCTTTGTAGTGTTTGAGGAAGGACCACTGGAACCAAATACCAAGTCCCAATCACAGCTAGTGTACGGAGGCTGAGATAAGACCAAGGCCAGACAAAGGGGAACAAGCCAGTGTGTAGGCGTGTTTAACAGGAAGACTGCAAGGTAGGGCTGGGCGATAAACCAAAAATTTACAGATACCGAAATTTATGACAATAACCAACGTCATTTTGCCCATATCAGTATATTCGGTGTTAAAAGAATAAAAGTTGGTTTTGGATATGTGTAGGTAGGCTATGGTCTCATGTCCCTTTAACTCATTAAGACCTGAACCCTGTCTGAGACACGCCTCTGAAATCCTGAGGGCAATTTTGAGAAGGGCCCCCAGATCCTGAGGTTTTCTTGAGTGTTGAGGTTTACAAAAAAGCTGATATCTCAGCCTCTGTAGCAGATAGGAACAAAATCCAAAAAGTATTTGAGAGCTTACACACGTGACATTCAAGATAACTTTCTTTTATTTTTCCAAACCCTCATCACATTATTGAAAACCTTGAACATGCAAACTCAAATGAAATAAAGCGGCTATGTAAATAAAAGACTATAATAAATAAATGATTGAAAAACTACAGAATGTTACAAAATGACATCCACGCTCCCGGCTTTAAGGGTAGAAATACGCAGCAGCGCCGCTGGCTTGGAAGGTTGAAATGCGTACACGCTTCTCCGGCTTGAAGGGTTGAAATACCTACATGCACACGGCTTTCCGAGTAAAAATGCACAGAAATGCTCCTGGCTTGGAAGGTTAAAATGTGTACATGCTGTCCCGGTTTAAATGGGTTAAGACGTTGTCCTACGTCAGAGACGTGACTCCACCCATCCAGTCTGTAACAAAGAGGCAAAGCTGAAAGAGATGAAGTTAATGTGGGAGGGGGTGAGCAGCTTGTGGAGACGTTATCATCCATTTATCGTTATCGAGGTGAACTGCTCAATATATCATGATTTTGATTAGAGGCCATATTGCTCAGCCCTACTTTAAGGGTCCCATGAGCTGGAATCATACATGGTTACGGCAAATGCATCGGTGGTTTGTGTTGATTCAACATGTAAAATTAAAAGTCACCCTATTTGAAGTGAATCAGAAAAGCATAGTGAATCTAAATCTACAGTTATAGATCCATCTGAAAAGAAATGGGGGAAAAGGAAAAAAAAACAGACTAAAAGTATCAGCCAGGAAGCAGCTGACCAGGAAATGTGTGCAGTAAATTCACCTCCGGATGACGATACAAACCATGACAATAACCCAGGGCGCTTCACTGGGTCACATTGATCTGTGAGAATGTTGCAGCACAGTGACCCTCGTGTTCCTGCCAGCAGGGGTGTCTGCGAGAAAAGACAGGAGACAGAGTCGGGTCTCTCAGGACCTAATGGGTCAAGATTGACAGATTTTGGTACTTGGAGAATTTCTCAGAGTCGGTAAAAGTTTGCACCGCCTCTGGCACATGACATTCTCTCAGAGTTGTGTCTGAGATACGGCGAATACAAAACAAAATCGTCTGTTCAGACTTTGAGCCGTGGTCTTCCTCTAAAGCGATGCAACCTCTCCACTCTGTTCAACATTGTGTTTCGGATTATACGACTTTTTCAGTTAACTAAGTTTCACTGCACTGCATAAATGTCAGCTCAGGCTGCGTCTAATTTCCAACCACATCACTCTTTCGCTCTCCTTGTGTACTATTTTCTCTGACACAAGTATACTCTTTCTGCAAGTTAGCACGCACCTTTTGAGCATTTACGCATATAGAGGACTAATAGTTCCCCATACCTGCAGTCAGCGGCCACCAAGAGACTCTGATTAAACTGTTTTTGAACACGGGGGGTTGGCTCTGGAACCTGTGTGTCACCACGCATGAGGCAGCCTACGTCTTCAGCAATTGATTTCCAGCTGACACTCAACTAGCTGCCTGTGAAAGATGACCTGTCAGTGCAGCTCAGGGGAGCGAATCTAGCGAGGCATCACACAGGGAGACTCATGTGTGAGATGGCAGGTAGACAGACACAGGAGACCCTGAGCTTGGGCCTACAGGGGAGGCTGTATTATGAATAGCCCTGGGTCAATGAAAACTCACTAACAAGGCGAGCTGGGAAGTCTCAGCAAGTCGTACTTTTTGTTTGAGATATAAAACTGTATGGTGCAGTATTGATCTGTCAGGAATTAGAAAGGTAGTGGATTTGAAATGGCACTAAAAGGGAGTGATGGGGTGATATTTCTGCAGGGACAGTTACAGGCAGCATTTACCATAAGTTTAAATCTTAATATCAGTCACCTTACTGCCCAAAACCTAATTCTTATTCTCCATAAGAACTTATGAATGTAGGGGAGGATGAAAACTACTTTGCAGATACTTTACCACTTTCTGTCAATACACTCTTTATACTTTTCTTCCGCCAATTTACTCTCTTGGAAATTCCAAAACAACAGGCCCAAGAGGATGTTGTTACAACCTAACCAAACCCCACTTTTTTCTTTTTTTTGCAATTTTTGAATTTCAGCTGATTGCAGCTACTTCATATCTTGACCTGCCTCCAACAGCGTCAACATGTAGCATCAAATTTGCGAATCTTGACTAGTTTGCTTCGTCAATGTCCTTCATGAGCGTTCGCTGTGCAGTTATCCATTTCTCAGTGCTTTGTGTTGGCTCTTATCACAAATCAAAAGTCTTGTCCCTAACTTTCCACCAATGGGAGACTCTGTCACCAAACCTAGTCAACCTTAAAGACTGTAAAACATAACTTTGTTTTTTTGTCTCCCAATATCCTTCATGAGCGTTCGCTGTCCAGTTATCCATTTCTCTGTGCTTTGTGTTGACCCCAATCACCACTCAAAAGTCGTGTCCCTAACTTTCCACCAATGAGAAACCTTGTTACCAAAACTAGTCAACCTTTAAGACTGTAAAACACATGTTTTTTCTCCCAATTGTAACCTGAGCAAAGTATGATAGCAACTAATATGTAGCATTGACATTGAAGTAGACCTTACAAAAAACTTCTTTTCAGACCAAAATATATTTACGTACCAAGAGTTAGCTGAGTTAGCTCAGTCAGTGCTCATCTCAGAGAGGTTCTGATCATTCTGTCTCTTATTAATGGTTTTATGACCTCACAGCACGAATGAACAGAAAGGCGGAAATACAGTAAAACATCTATCCATCCATCTTCCACCGCTTATCCGGGATTGGGTCAGGTCGGGGTCACTAAAACAAATGAAGATAAATTTTCACAGGCGTTTGGATACAGAAATTGACTGTAAGTTATGTTAGGTGATGAAAAACTGGAGTGTAAGTCCAGGATCAGGAGAGCCATTTTACTCATGCTGACACAGGAACACCGTCAAGGTAGAGAGATATGAACCAGATAAAAACACTGTACACTTCTCTTGATGTATTGCTAAATGTCTGGGGAGGTTTCTTCCTCCCACACACTCCCACAGACTCGCTCCCTACTCTGACCCCGACTCTCCGGGGACCACAGACTGTCACTGTGATCTTGAAAGTCAGAGCCACACGTCTGCTTCGAAGCGCTAAAGTCAGCGTAACTTTTTCTCACCACGGATGACTCGGCTTTTTTCCCCACCGGCTACGTGCCAAAGAAGGAGACAGGCGATGGCGTGAGTCTGAAGATGTCGGAGTGACGGCATATGGCGGGGGCCAGGGAAAGAGGGAAGAAAAGTTGTAGGATGAGGTTTATAATGTCGCCATGGTTACAGTAGATGGGCCTTACCTGTTCAACCATCAAAAAGGCAAAGTGGATTGAACTGAAGTCAAGAGTGCCATTCAACGGTCACGTTACGATCAAACAGCAAGCTACTCTAGAAGACGGCTGGATTTGCTGTTGAAATCTAAACTGGGTAGATAAACAATGTTTCTCAGAGGTTCATGAGGTAATCCTGACAGTACATTGACGACTGTTCGCTACTGACTGTGTGACAGCCAGGTGTGAACTGGACATTACAGTGACGGCCTGTAGGTAAGTCTTATCACAGCCATCTCTGAAACATCGCAGGCAGGATCTGTTCATGAGCTCCCTGCTGCTGTTCTTCTTCTGTCATTTCAACACCTGCGATCAGTTTCTCCACTAGAGTGGCAGCGTAGTGATCTCCAGGACAATGAAATCTGTCTTGTCTGCAGTTTATAGTACAGCTTCCACTTTTCTTTGTATTTTCTCCTTTCTTGCCATATTTACTAAACAAGTTCAGAAAAAAAGTCACCTGATTAACTTGTAAAAAAAATAGAGATCAATTAAAACTCTTACTTTGAAATCCACTCACATTGTGAGACTGGCAGCTTTCTGGTGATTAAAGTGTTTCTGCGACATCTAGGAGCTTTCTATCACTCAGAAAAGATCAGCAACCATCCCGAGCCAAGCCCTAAAAATCAAAATTAATCCATGATGATTTTTGTATGTCTGTTTGAAGCTCACTGAACAGAGGCCACCATCTTTGTTTGGGTCTGTTAAGTATGAAAAAGACATTTAGGGCTGGGCGATATGGGCTAAAATCAAAACCTCCAATTGTTGTTTTTATTAAAAACTTTTATTTTTGATTTTGTAGATTATTTTCTACAAAATAGATCTTGATCTAGATCTTGATTTTCATTTTTGTAAATCTTACAAAACAAAAACAAAAAAATAATCGTATTATTTGATTTATCACACAGTCCTACATGGAACTGTTTTAAATGCACACCAGTCTTGTTCATTGAATATGTCTGTTTATTGCTTTTAATTGAAAATTGATTTCTCTTTAAGAACAAGATCTTTTAGAGCAAGATTTTTAATGATTAGTCTTGAAAATCTCACAAGTAAAGTTTTTTTAATGTCCTGGTTTATAAGATATAAATTTTTAGATCCTAAAATTTAAAGTTGGCTTTGGTTACCGTCCAAATCTCTATTATCTGTGCAGACACTTCTAATTGATTGAAGTCATAGCAGATCAAATTGCAATTAAGGATGATTAAAAGTTCCCTGTGCATAATGATAGCATCAACTTTCAAGTGTAAAAATTTGGATAGGACAAATGTCAGGCATCAGGCTGCGATCAGCCAACGGACTGGAGGAGGCTCGACCCTGTTTTGCAGACAGCCTTAGATAACGAAGTTCGACCCCAGTCAGATGTGGGATCTTGCTTTCAAAGATGTGTTGATGTGATATTTTTTAAACTGCTTTTGGATTTTCTCCAAACAAGTCTCTGAAAAAGAGGTGTAATTGGGGCCAAACACAATCTGTTTTTTGAAAGCCTCTGTGTGCTTGGAACACAGAGCTTGTTAGATTGTCTCACAACTTGTGAAACAGCCCAGTGATTGGGTATTGTGAAGGTGTGAAAGTCGGCAAGGTCTGAAAAGTCTTTCAAGTCGCCTTTTTCTTATCCCTCAGAAAAGCAGCTTCTTATACTTTTCTTGTTTATAACTTTGCAACACAGACTAAAACTGTGCAGCTCATCCAGTATGTAGAAATTAAAGCCTAAAATCTGTTATCTTACTGCTTGATACACAAGACTGAAGCGGACATAAAACTGAAATAAAGTTGTCCGATGTGTGTGTGCTGATTTGTGTGTGTCGGACTTAATAAAGCGAAGTGACGCTGGATTTTCTGAATCAACAGTTCCATCAGATGAATTTGACACCACCTGTTATTTGGTCACTTTCTGCCTCGGCTCAGCGTGGCAGCTGCCAACACCTTGAAAGCCAAGGTCGCCCTTTAATAATAACATCATAAAAATCTCTGCTATTATCCGGTTAAATGGTGCAGAAGATTTTGGTTTAACAGGAATACTTCCCCTCAGAGTGCCGTGGAAATTAATGCGGGGCAAAGAGGGAGGCACTTCTGAGGTAATCATACATTATTAAATATGTGCTGTGTGTGTGTGTGTGGGAGTGATGAAGGTCAGTCAGTCGTAGGGCTTAGTGAACTTGGCTGAAGAGATAAGGGTTTGATTAGCTCTGTGTCAAAAGTCATGCGTGTGTCCTCTCACAAGGAGTATACATAATGTAAGGCTTTGACTTCCAGCTCTGAAATCTCAAACGCCTCCACTGAAATGAGCTTCTGCAGGGAAAAGAGCTTCATCATCTGTTTTAATGACTTAGCAGTATAAATCTACATACGGGCAAACCAGGTTAACCAAGAGTTTAAAGCTCCTGTTGGGAGTTTTTTTTTTCTTAATATTTATTGAATAAACAAAGTCATGTTGATACCTTTTTAAATTATCAGAAAGCAAGTGAGACCATCAATAACATTTTTGTTTGATAGTTTTTAATACCTGAAACCGGTGTAAAAAAACCAGCCCTAAAATAACAGGGTTCCTACACAAATATAGAAAGTATGAAAAAAGTATAAAAAAATAAAGTATAAAAAATAAAAAATAAAGTATAAAAAATATTTGTTTCCAGACTATTACCACAGTTTTGAAATACTGTTTTCTAAAATAAAAAAGTAGGTATTTCCAAAAATAATAAAAAAAAAATAGGGTATGGAAATTCCAACTGTGTAGGAACCCTGTTAATAATATAAATGATAGATTTAACGGATTAAGTCAGAATGGTGATTTGTTGTCAGAAGACAAGATAAGATAAGCAAAGACTATTCTGTCCACAGGGGGGCGCCAAACGGAAAGTTAAGGAGCTTTAATGCTGCCTACTCCTTCTATTTTCATTTATTAATTTAAAATCCATCTGACATGTTTCTGGTAAAGAGAGCATTTTTTATTGGATCGTGATGTTTTATCATTTTATCAAATGCAAAAAAAACTTGATATTAGTTTCATATATTGGCTATTGGCTGACAACCTCTTTAATACTCGTCATGGTACAAGCCATTGCAAAACCAACATCATGAACTGCTGGTCGTAATTGAAATCAATCATTTGGCAGCCTTGTCACAAACTTCATATTGTAAAGCTTTACCTACTCTTTTTTCCTGTAAGCATCTTTTTGCATTAAACTGCTTGTATATCTTGACGTGCTGCAAAACTGTCAATGATCGGCTTCCCGGCTTCTCATCTGATGGAAAAAAAATGAAAGTAGAAATAAAAGAAAAATGCTGAAATATTAAATCTGTCAAGGCTTACAGATGTTTAAGTTAATATACAGTATATAATTGTTCAATGTGATGACTGAAGGCATGACAGATCATAATGAGAAATGAAATGATAGACATCTTTAATTAACTTCATGTTAACGATGATAGTTAAACAAATTAATTTCGATTATGTAGATAAATTCAAATGTTTCATCTGTTTCTCTACAGATTGATATGTCACTGTAATTTCTCCATCTCTATGTAATTCTGATATATCAGCGTTCAATTCAGTGTGTGTGTGTGTGTGTGTGTGTGTGTGTGTGTTACAACTAACTGAATATAGTTTATATAAATGTTAAAGTGCTCCTCATTAGCGGATCTTTATTTAAATCTTAGATAAATACGGCAGAATCAACAACTACCCAGAGTATTGCCGTGTGATCCAAAGTCTTGCTATTTCATGGTTGGTGTATTACATACTCTGGTGCATTATTTATACGTGCTGGGATATATGTGATCTGATTAAAAACGATGTATTATGCTGTTAAAAGATGAAGTAAGAGCTGTGTGTAGATTTTAATATTCACAGACATAACATGCAACTGATGCAGAAGAGGAGGGTTCCTGAGATTAATTCTGACTGTGTTATTGTAATTTTCTTTTATTCCCAGCCTCTATAGATATCACGAGAACAGGATTTGAAGGATTAAAAATGAAGATTATTTACTTTTAAGTAGAGCTCATCCCTGAGAACACGAAGGCGGGTGGGCGGGCGGGGGGGGAAAAGTCATTGTCTTCCTCCCTTCCTTCCTCTTTGGCTCTTAAATCAAGATTGATGATGTGCATGATTCAGGAGTAGAGCGACACCCCCCTCTACACTCCCTCCTTGTCTGGGAGTTTTCTTATAAGGAGATCGCAAGCTGTGATATTCAAAGTGACACTCAATTAGCTGTGCACCGGCAGTGGGACACAGATTGATAGGATGGCTCTGTCCCTGAATGCAAAAAGACTTTTTTAGATATTGGCTGTGCAGTCTCACAAACCAGAATCTGTTTTTTATTTTTTATGTTAATTTGTCAAAGCTGAAACGAGTGATGTTCATATTAACGACACAATGACAGCATGGAGAGAGAGTTTGTTCCCCAGAACATCCATCAGTAATGAGTTACTTTCCAGGACATACTGTTTATAAGTTGGGTGGGAGCTCAATAAACGGAGATGGCTGCTGTTTCAGCGGCTAATAGAATAATCATTGCTATAATTTACCCTTTTACAAACTCGCTCATGTTTACCTTTGGGCTCATTTACGACCTTTAAAGACAATGAATACAAATGCAGACTGAACCCAAGCTGAAGTCTATCACTTCATGGGAAGTTAAGCTGACTCAATACACAGGAGTATTTTGTCCACAGTAGCTTCATGGATGGTAGGAGTTAGCATGGGAGAACTATTGACGATAGTTCCCCTTGAAAAATATGATAATAGAAATTGTGCTAAAATATGATGCAGGTAATCGGTCTATAGGGGGCAGTAGCTGTTTTTTTTACGCAGACTAGTAGCATGTATGTTTTTGTGTGGCTCATCAGTAGGCTGCTGTGCATGAAAAGCATGTATTTTAATGCAAACTTTGGTGGTAAAGCCTGGCCGATTTTTTGGATTTTTAATTTTTTTTCTGAAGTTATAAAAAATATACACATACTGTAGATATCTACAATATACTATATACTGTAGATTTACTGTAGGCCACTGCTCCTAACGCCAACAGGAAGACCGACTGATCAAACTCGCACCAGAAAAGCCTTTTTAACCCCCCCTGCGCGCCGATCGGTGCCTCCGCGTTTTAACTCACGTTACTCATTTCTGTTCCAGTCTCATCTGGAGACATGCAGCTGCCTCAGTAAGAGAAGTAGCTCGATCATTTAATGTGTACTGTTGTTTATCCTACCGTTACTGGCACGGCTAACAGTGTAGCAAGGCTAATAGCAGATGGATAACTCTAACTTTAGCTTGTGTATTACATGGTGCTTCACCGTTAACTCGGCGTGACCGAGACCAGCACAGCGGGGAACATGGTGAAGTGAGTTGAACTGAAACTTGTTGACTTATTGTCTACTTCACAAACTAGTTTATTTACCGTTGAGGCGGACCACTCTCCTCCGTGCGTCCCTGAGCTGCCTGCTTCGGATCCGTCAGTCTGCTGTGCTGTGAGGTAGTTAGTGGATGAAGATTGTCATAAGCGCCATCTACTGGATAAGTCGGGGAACTTTTCAAATGGTGGAACATTTTCGAAGTGGAACCGAATCTTATTCTCCGCTTTTTATTTCTGAAAATATCTGCGAGTTTTGGCTGATTACTGAATAGTCTCAAACGGGCTAAAACTGGCCGATTTAATCAGCTCGCCGATAAATTGGTCGGGCCCTAATACCATATCTACACTCCTGTTATCCTCCAAGTTGAGGACTTTAAGGTGAAACTGTCTCTCTTCTTAGGATACGTCGTACATCTCTAATGTAAAATGCTAACATTACTTTTGTTGTTAGACTCAGTTTCCCCTCTTAACTTCCCCTTTTATCAGCACTTGAATGTCTTTTTAAATGAACCTCCTCAACGTTCCTCTCTGACTTCAAAACCCCACCTACATCTGTCCTCATCCAGTACTTGAATGACTTACTCCTCCACTCTTTGAATCAGAGGCACTTGGCTGCCGAGGCCTCCTTCTAGAAACAGCAAGGCCGCTGTCGTGATTACTCTGATACTAGAAACACAAAAACACTGGAGCTCCAAGGTCTACAAGTTATAAAGCAGGTCCTCTACAGCACATCAGGAGCTGTTAACTTCTTCGATAAGTTCTATTTTTGGCTGCGTTTCAACTCTGACTTAATGAGCGCTGACTGCTGTTCATTTTGGTATGGTTTCTTCACCCACTCTAATTTAAAGCAAGAATGTTTTAGATGTAAAAATAAGACAGCTTTGATAGGTTTTAATTTGAGACCATCTGGATGGTGGTTGTCTAGCAAAACATGCATGCAGAAAAATGTTCACATTATGATGATTCTATAGGGTTTCCACACTGCACTACAGAGTAGGACTGGGTGATTATATGATAGTGATTAATGAGTGTGATAAATTTCAGTTCGATCACGAGGATCAGCTGTGGGCATATTAACTCGATCAAACATAGCTGAAATGTGCATCACAACAGCCAATCAGAGTCAAGCTTTCCTGCTCACTTCTGCAAGTTGCTGGAGAAGTAAACAGAATGAGCCGACGTGGAGCTAAACGCGGAGCTGAGGGCAGCAAAATAGACATCAGCCGTGACTTTGAGTCATCCTCCAAACTAGTTCACTGTATTATTTAATATTTATCTACATTCGTTGTTCTGTTGATCTTATTCACTTTGCTTTGTTATTTACTTTGTATGTAATTAAAATGTTTAACTAATTTCCAGTTTCTTTAGTTTTTAGAACAGATGCTTTAAAACTGACAGTTTGAAAAAATACGCAAAAGATCGTGATAATGTTCGAGATCGGAGGATGGAGTGGGAGTGGGTCTTCAAGAAAACAAACAGTAGAGGAGGCTGTGGAGCTTTAGATGCATCTGAAATCAGCATTTTGTAATAAGAAAGTGACATACTGATAAGATGAAATGCAGCACCTGACAGTTAACTTCATTTCCAGTGCCATTTATTAATCGCTGGCACTTTGTCAACCTCATTATGTCAATTTGCAGTATGTCGCTGCAAACTGCATGTGGTGGAATGTCCAGGTGTCGGTCTGCTTCTGGTCACCTGTTCGAGCTTTGTCGTTGGGACGGTAATTAAGAAGCCCATTATTTCTGATTAGCGCTCCTTTACATAATTAATGAACAGGGAGCTATGTCCAGATGGCTATTTCATCACAAAACCATTACTCATGTTGTTGAGCATGGACCTTCAAAGTGAGGCAATAACTTGGAAATATTTCTGAGTGTAAAGCATGAAATTACTTCAATATTAAAGGCACTTACAGTCTCTGAGGAAACTCTACAAGGGTACAGTTTGATTGAGTTTCCTACATCAACAACAGCTTGCACAGTGGTGAAGTTTGTTTTGGATATTGATGAATGTTTATAGCGGTCAATGAAGGTGAGAGTTAGAACTAATGAACAAAAACACTCAGCACATTTACACGCACTTTATAAAAAAAGTCTGTGTAGAAACTTGTCTTTTAAAATGCATGTAAGTCTGACTGAATCAAACTTCTCAAAGCGGACTAACATACTGAGATGAATTTTCTCCGTCAATCAAACTGAAACTGGCCCAAACGTTCTGCACATGCTCAGTGTTTACATGCAGGGCTCTGAGCTGCTGGTTGAACAGCATGGTTGTGTTGCTAGGAATCCCCGAACCTTGTTTTATCCAAGTTTGGAGACAAATGTAGTGAGATGTTTAGTGGTCGTGGTAAACTGTAAATCACTGAAGATGAGTACTCGGCCGAATGTGCAGCGAAGTGAGTGTCTGTCCAGGGGTGTCTCAAGGATTTAAGGACTTGAGGGGCCGAGCCCAGATCCCCTCAACCCACCCTCCAAAAAGAAGTCAAAGAAAATTGATATATCCATAATAGCAATGGAAAAATGTTGAACTTAGATTGGGGTTCACCCCTCCATATTACCTCAGTAGATCAGCAGGGATGGCACAGCAGCATTGATTCGTTTGGAGACAGAAGATGTTTGACTAAAAGTAGACACGAAAACATTCAGTCAACTGAAACTATTAATGTGACTCATGCTGCATTCCAGTTACCTCGGAAGTCAGATATCGGAGCTGGGAATGACGTCTCAAAAGCCACATTACACACCAAGTTACCAGCGTTTCGGTTACCAAGTCGGAAAACCAAGATGGATGCCTACAAATGGTTTGTTGTTAGTTCCAAAAAAGGAACTAACTAAAAAATACTGAAAATGTATGTACTTTATCTTTGCAACTTATCCCAAACTAGGAATTGTTGATTTGTATCGACTGTAAAAAGTACTTTATGTTACATTTATTCTTACATTTTTAGAGCGAGATTAGTGTTAGTGTTTGTGTTTTTCTCATGGGGTGGGGGGTTGGAAACAAATGGAAAAAGAATGACTTTTGTAATACAGAATTACATTACAAAAATGTATGTATAATGTCATATGAAAGTCAATAAAGATGTTATAAAAAAAATGGATGCCTACATTAGCCATTGTTAGCTGTATGTTCCAATTGTCAGCTGTCGTGAGACGTTGTCAGTTGTTGGTAGCAGTTATTAGCTATATCAGTTGTAAACAACACATAACACAGTATATATAAATATAATAATAATAATGATATAAATAATTCATTGCTTTCACGGTTACTCTTTACTATTGATGCACTGCGCTGCCATCTTGAATAATGATGTTTTCGTCAAGTCGGGGCTGGTGAGGATCGTCCCACTTTCCAAGTCAGAAATCCGACTTTAGGGGTACTTTCCGAATGAATTTCCGACTCAGCGCTAGGGAATTCCGACTTCCAAGTACAAATGGAAAGCAGCATAAATGTGATTAAAACTGAAAGACACTTTAGTCCAAAGACTGAGACTTGATCTAAAATTAACACTGTTGGAAATAAGTATTTAAAAAGTACAGAAATTTCAGTGCAACACTGAAGTATTGTTTGTTTCTGTCCAGGGTGGTGGCTATGTTGAATATGTCATTTAACTCACCAAGCATAACTTTTAAAAAGTGGTCTAAAATAGGTCCACTCTTATTATGTGTCAATTGCCTGGTGCCTTTGTGACAAGAGATACAGACATAAAAGAGGACAACCAATTTTCAGTGCTTTATCTCGGGCCCCGGTTCCCTCCTCAGCCCTTTTTTCTCCGCAGCCTGATCAAAACCCCAGGAGTCCACACTTGACCTCCACTCTGTTAACCCTGACTAAGCTCAGTGGCAGTTACTGTTTTATCACCTGAACGAGGCACAAACTTTTTCCTTCAATCCCTGCTCAAACTAATTAAAGTTAGGACGGAGGAAGCGTCTGGCAGGAGAGGGAGAGCGGGAGGGCTGAGAGAAGGAGGCTGAGTGAGTGATGGTGGGAGGGGGAGATTAACAAGAGCAGGCAGAGAGAGCACTGTCTCTCAGCCGCTAATCCTTAATGTCACAGATATGCAGTAAGCCGAGGCCTTTGTCACTTAAAGACTGCCTTCAGATCTACCCGACTCTTTGTCTGTGCCGCCCTGCATCCTCCTCCCCTTATACCCTGCGCTGTACCCTGACTCTTCATGCTCCTCGGATCAGGGATAAACATGGGAGTGCTCACTTTTATGGACGAGATGAAAGGCGGCTGGAGGTTGAAAGGAGCACCTCATGCAGCCGAGGTTGCTTGCACCAGATGGATAAAAGAGCAAGGCAGGAAAGAAGAGAGGCGGATGAGAAGGCTTTATTTTTCCTGTCAGTGTTTACATGTCACAGAGACTTAGACAGATTTGTTTCACGCTTTATTAAAAAATTCTCGCTATGGCTGCAAAGTTTCAGCACTAAAACTTTCTTTTAAGGGCGTGGCGCTCAGCAAACCGTGAACCTCCGCATACTCGGTTATTTGTGCAAGAGAATCTCAAAGGTCCTGCATCCACACCTCTCTGACATTGTTCTTAAAAAAGTGGCATGAATAAAACACACACTCAATTTCCTGGCGATAAAACACGAACACAACTCTTCATGCAACATTTAGTCTGACACGCCGAGGAGCCGAGAATACAAGGTTTTCAGAGGACCCAGATGACTCATAGGCTTTAAAAGGATGGTCAGCTTCTGTATATCTCTGAGTCGTGCAAAAATAAAGCCAAAATATCCGGATTTGTACTGATATCTTGCACCAATGCTGTGATTGGAGGCCAGAGTCTGTGCACTACTTTTCAACTAAGGCGTGGTTCGTGATTCTCTCCTATGTGCTCCACGATTACTCCTCCGAACCTGTATGCCCTCCCCACGACACACCCCCTCTGACAGAGCAAGAAGCCGGCCGACAAAAGATCCTACGCTGGCTTCAAATAGGATTCACCATGTCGGCTTTGTAGTGACTAGCGGCAGTAAACGCCAGCTCTGCTAGCGAGCGCCATCTGCAGCTGCCTGGACAGCTACCTTGTTGACATTGCAGAGACTAATAAGAGTTATTTATGTAACATGTGCCACGATAAAAGGCGATAAAAATTACCTGTTCAACAAAAACTCTGATGTCTAGGCGTCTGTTTTCAGGCCCAAATCCTGGCGAAGCTTTCTCCACCGCTCAAAGGATGACCCGAAGTTTATT
The DNA here is from genome assembly GCA_962446985.1 of Xyrichtys novacula. Lineage (NCBI taxonomy): Eukaryota > Metazoa > Chordata > Actinopteri > Labriformes > Labridae > Xyrichtys > Xyrichtys novacula. Next base: position 6,391,059 of record OY660881.1, on the reverse strand, counting down.
CTCGTTTGGTCACATTTCCTCTTCGTCTCTGCCCATTCTTCTGTCGGCTTGCGTTTTCTTCCCACTTTTGGCGGTGGGGCAAACAGAAGTGTTGTTTTTTTTTTGCGTCCTTCTCCATCACAGCTCCTGTAGCTAAGCTGCTATGCTACTTTTTTTCCCCGTCCTTCTCCATCACAGCCCCTGTAGCTAAGCTGCTACGCTACTTTTAGCCGCTCAGAGCTCCGAGGAGGGCCAGGAGAGTGGGAGGGGACGAGTCGGAACTATGAGAGAGGGGTGTGTCGAATACAGCGAGGTGATTGGATGGAGAGGCGGAGCAGGAGATTGACCAATAGGAGCAGTCCGGTACGGATGGTTCCCATTGGTCAATGTTTTTGCAGCCCTGCACCTGCTATGGTGCACAGATTTTTTCCATCCTTTTATTCTTCACTTTGTGGAGATCGCACTATAGAACCATGATCGCCATATAAACGAGGTTCATAATAATTACCAATCTCTCCAATCGTCAACCATGCCTTTGAGGCAGCCTTGTTTTTGAAGTGTGTCCAGTTAAAATAGTCAAGAATATGTGCAAACTTGGTACCTCAGAAGCCTTGGTTACATGATTCAAAGCTATTAACAGCTTTTTTACTGAAAAACACTCTAGCAGACCTGAAAAGCAGCTCTTTGCCTTGCTTTGTGACTTGTAAAAGCTAGAGAGGCGGTGCAGTTTCACACTCTCTCTCTTTCTTTCTCTCTCTCTCTCTGCTGCAGGTTTAATACTCTTTGCCCTGTTATGAATATCGTACTGTTCCTAACTCCAATACCAGGCTCTCAATTACTCTGTTCACACATATCCGCCCAAGTCGGGGTCCAATTCTGCAGTCTTCTCGTGCTACAGCTAGTGCCAGTGGCGGTTCAAGCCCATTAACTACCTCCTTAAAACCTACAGACCAGTAATACTTTTCACAACTTGGTCTGGTCTTTGCAGCGAGGAGCTGTGGCGTAAAGCTGCTGACACATGAGTGATGGATTGTTACAACGCTGTAAGAATACAACCAATGAGGCCTGCCACACTTCGCCATAATGTCCAGTTCATAGTTTAAATGAGATTAGCCGAGCCACTTAACCATATCAACATGATATGTGACACAGAGGAGCGAACCGCCATCAGCAGCAATTAGCTAGTTAGAGAGGATCAGCTCAGGGTCAGTGTCAGGACAGGCATGAAACAACAGCAGGTCCAACGTCAGACAACAATTAAAGTCTCCTTTCATCTCCAACAGCTTTCTGTGAGTTATGACATTTGTCAAGACTCTACGTCTCATTACCGCCACTGATGGTCCTCCCCAGTGTCTCCACATAAGACTCTTATCTCCTCTGCTAACTACTCGTCACTGGCCGGGATTAACTTTGATAGTCCAACTTGGTATAAAAGGTTATTAGAGTTAGACAATGGCGCTCGTGTCCATGTTTGTTTGTACAAAAGCAGAAATAGCTGTATATTTATCTTGTATGGAGATTAGAAAACGTATTCAAATCAATCATTTTCAAACTTTATTGCAGTAAAGCACGAATAAAATGTGTTACAAATGATAAGACATGCTTTCAAAGAACTTGTCTATTTGTCACTGTCACAGCGGAAAACAAGTCAGGCTACAAAACATTAGCTCTGAAATAGCTTCTAAAACAAAAGTGCTGGCATATCAGGGTTTCTCATGTAAGGGGCTTATAATGTATCTTTAATGATGAAGATGAGACGGCTCTGCATCGTTTAAGGAAACTGTCTTTGAATAGCTTACAGGAAAAAAAGGAGATTAAGTCATTTTGAAAGTTAGTCATTAAAGGGATATTCCAGCGTAAATTTAAGACATGGTCAAACACAGTGTAAAACCGAGTTAGACACCCCCTCCAGAGATAAATTTTGCCACCCACTTGCTTCTCTAGTTACACCAACTTCAGTGAAGACCGCACAATAGCAATACACAGCGATATATGTCTCCATGCACAAACCTCAACCAAAAAGCCACTCTATAGCCACAAATAATGCTCAGAAGAGCACCTAACTTCACCAACAGGACATATAGGGTCCCAGCCATAGTACTAGCCACCAAACATCTTTTTAGCTTTGCCTAATTTCTTTAGCAAAGAGACTAAACACAGCTCGCCGCTTCCAGCAGCCGCTTGTTTGCAGCGAGACCTCAGTCCATTACGGAGAGCTGCAGGGTGACGCAGCTCAAGGAAGAACATTTATGATCATTTCTTTATCAAACTGCTCAAACTTATGCCAGAATATCCCTTTGAGTGAATGATTAGCTACATAATGTGGTTTTCATTGGGGATTACCCAATGATGTGGTGCCAAAACATTTAAGTGGGGGTATCATGCTTTTCCATTTCTTCAACAAAAGTCTATACTAAAGGTATAAACGTTTTCGGTGACACTTAACAATAACCATAATTTATAAATGGTAAATAGATAGTTTTTTAATGTTTAATCATCTTTTAAAAAAGCATATAGACAATTATAAATGGCAAATTTATGGTTTATTTTGTTAGTTAATAGTTACTTTACCATTAATAAGCAATAAAATTATGATTAATAAGTTTCATTAATTATTATTGTACTATTTACTAAAGGTTTATATAGGGGGTAAATATTGGTTGTAAAACATTTAGATTAAAATGTGTGTTAGTAGCACTTTGTAAATGGTGAATATTTGTTTTTTAAACCATCAATAAACATTACTTAGATGGTTATTGTAAAGTTAGGGTTAGGTTTTCAAAATTGTAAAATTTACAATTTATTAATGGTCTATATGCTATTTATAAATTATGATTAAACACTAATAAACTATCTGCTTAACATTTATAAATGGTCTATTTACCATTTATAAGTTATGATTATTGTAACTGTTCATTGGGAAATCTCACCAAGACGTCAGCGAGATTTGATAAAGTCATCGCTTTATCCTAGGGGGTGGGGCCAAAACATCAAGCTCTGTCCACGGACGAAAACAAAGCGTTTCCGACAGAGGCTGAAAAAATTGTATTTCGATCTGAAGAAATCATGTAAAACTATTTAACAGGTGTCAGAAAAGAAAAGCAGAATAGCCTCTTTGACACTTGTTTATAAAGTTGGTTGTCAGAAAAGTAGAAGCAAAACAGAAGAACCTGTTAGCAATAAAATACCAATTATTCAAAAGAACCAGGGAGCCAATTTGGTGTGTGCCAGTGTGAATGAGTTAAAACAGGATTGATTTGTTCATAATTGTCTTTTGTTCAAGCCTTGCTGCTGATAAAGTAGCTGTTTCAAAGTGTTTCGAAATAAAAGCATGTGGAGTCGTCGTTAAAAGTTGAGTTGTAAGCTCGGAAATGAGCTTTTTTTGTTGTGATGACATGCTCTCAACCTGCCTTGATTGTATTTTTCCTGTTTTTTTATAAACCTTTGCAGCAACTCAACTGCATTTTAACCACTTGGGGAAGTTTAGCAGTCAGCTCCTTTTATTGAAAACAATTAGTCATGTGGTGTAAAGATCATTTTCAAGTAAATGTCACGTATAGATTTTTATCCCTCTTGCTTATTTCTCTGCCCCCTGAATTGTCAGTGGAGCTGAATACATGAAATGGAAAGTATCTCCTCTTCACTCTAAAGTTTTCAAAAGATTGAGCTTTGTGTTAAATATTGATTTATACCAGCTGGGAGGAAAGCCACTGCCTGGTTTTTATAAAGTCGAGAGGAACTTTTTTTGCTTACTGTTTGTTTTAAAGTTAGAGGAAATCATGGTGAGAGTCAACGTGACATTTAAAAGTGATGGTCCCCCAGTTTGCCACTTTTATCACATAAGTGACATTTATTACAGTATCTCTACAGTCTGCAGGCGGTTTGTAACCACTTCTGTAACATCAGCTATCACATGAGTGTTCGCTGATTCAATAAAATCAGGATCTAATGCGCCTGCTACTTGGCAAAGAACAGTTATCCTAATAAAGCCTGACACTTGCATGCAAATATTGCGCCTGTTTGCGGCGTATGTTGTTTCTCCAGAGTGACAAGCATAATCCCCTCCAGCTCCTGGCCATGTTCTGATCTTGCACTTAAAGTATTTATCTCGTGTCTAATCTCAAACCAGAGAGATGGGATCAAGATTTCATGACATCCAGTTTAAGCCTAATGGAACATTGAAATGTTGATAGCGAAGCAGTTTGTTGTGTGTGTACGGCAGAGCTCAGTAATCTGTCTCCTCAGACACAGAGATCTGGTGTTTTTTGGTGCATTTACTAGTTTTTTGCTTTTAAATCCAAAGTCAGTTTTTCAATCGCCTTTTTTACCCCTTTATCACTTCATCCCACCTGATCGATCGTAGTCGACATTCATTACCTATACATATGTACTCTTTTGAATAGGGGTGTCCTGATACAACTTTTTTACCCCCGATATGATACCGATATTGTAGTCTTCAAAATTGTCCGATACCGATATTGATCTGATATTTGCAATAAACTGACAAGTTAGTACCTTAGTACATACACACTGTTGTTGTGATCACATGGGCTCTACATGCTGGATCCAGTTGCTGCTGGATAGAGGTAGGGTCGGGCATCGAGTCTCGAGCATTGATGGGGACCGGGACTAACATTCCGATTCTCCCAGAATCGTTAAAATTTAAAAATTTCGATTCCAAGTTTCGATGCCGGAGTCTGCCGACCGGAAGAATTGCCGTCGAACACCACCGGGGAAGACGCCGCTAAACACCAACGAAGAAGTCGCCGAACACCAACGAGGACAAAGCGTATGAGACGAAGCCACACACAGAGAGAGAAAGAGAGAGAGAGAGAGAGAGAGAGAGAACATTGCAACCCACAGTGGCAGCGGTCAAAAGTTTGGTTAACTTTAGCAGGAAGAATGAACTCTTATCTCAGTGCAACATTAGCAACACTATATCATGTAAAGGAGGGTGAACGACCAACATGATTAAACACTTAAGGATTCGTGGAGGAGAAATACCCGAGTGCCCATCTTTGACGTGCTTCACCGGTTTTCCGCCAACCAGCCAGAATTTTTTTAAAGGAGGTGTCTGATCACTGTGTCCAATTGAGATGTAAAGCTGTGCATTATTGCTAGAAACAGTGAGGCTGAACCTTGTATTTATGGATGATTTTACCAAGAGAGTGCGAGTAAATGGAAAAGAGATTTGGACCCAGAACAGAACCCTGTGGAACCCCTAAAAAATCTGTTGTCCAAGTATGACTTAAACCACGGTAACTTTTAAACGTATTAGTCACATGAACATAGGAAGAAGTATAGAAGTCTTTAAGTTCTCGGAGGAATTTAATGTTTTTATGTATTTCTTGAATATTTTCCCCTTATGGCCAGCTCTCCACAGTCTGTGAGAAACACATGCTTTTAAGAAAGAGTAAATAATTCTGAATGTTAAGTGGCTCCTGAGCCAATCTTGATGTTGTGGCGCTTACGTTTGAAGCTATACTGCGAGGGTCTTTTAAAGAGGAGCAGGAGAGCCTCGTCCTTCATTATCATTAGCAGGAGTGTCTGATATGCTGCGGATCGTCCAATGGTGCGTGTAATCGAGGCTGTCTGTATCCTCAGACCTGCAGCTGAGTGTGAGTGAGCGCTCGGACGGAGAGTGTAGTTTATAGCAATGCTGTTGCAGCCCGGTGGATCCTGTTAAATATGCATCACGGTTCATTGGACGCTCGTGTGCTGTCAGACTGCGAGCTCTGCTGAGCCATTTGTTAAATCTTTGAGCAGAAGGTCAAAACTCTTGAATAAAACTGAGCAGACGTGATAGTGGTGCCTTACTCTGATTTAAGATGGCCACATTTCTCTTCCAGACACACACACGGTCTTTACACGCAAGCAAGCAACCAAATGTGCCTTTGATAAGTGTCAAAAAAGCAGCTGTAGGAGATTTTTCAGACTGTAAACTGAATTGTTTTACCCCGTGTAACCTTAGGTATCTCTCACCCTGAGCCAGCATGAGTCTCTATGCTCAGTCTACAATCATGTGAAAAAATCACAGCGGGCGTTTCATAGATATTCTCTGATACGATGGTCAGAATTGAATATCTCCTGCATATAAAAGCCGCTGCAAGTGGCTCTCATGTTTTTTGCAAATAACAGGTTGGAGATATGGTTTTCTTTTAGATTCAGATGCAAATGCAGCAGTTTAGCTCCGGGGTCCTTAACCTTTTCTTTTTTTTTTTCTGTCGACAATTTTCACATCCATATTTTGTTGCAGAAGAGCCAGAGCGAATCTTTTTCTACTCTTTAGAACTGCCGGTTTTAACTTTTAGAATCAAGATGAAATTCCTCCACAATAATAAGCTCTGGAACTGGATTCATGAACACTGCAGGTTTGATTTTTGGTACATGTGCTTGATCATGAATATTGATCACTGATGTTTTGAATGATCAATTCACACGTAAAACCTAATCTGAAGCTCAAACCTGCTAACTGTCGCTAATTTAGCAAATGCATTGCAGGATACCAGGGTTAGGATTAGGGTTAGAGTCAGGATCATAGACTGACATGGACGCGGTCTGCCTTGTAGCTGGGTGAAGCCACCACGAGAACAGCACCCTCTGGTGACAGGCTGCAGTATAGGTCATAAACCCCGCCTCCTCCAGCAATCCCTATGGAGCTGTGGACAAACTGTAAAAACTAATTACACAGAATATAGATTTTTCTCCCCTCTGGTTGCGATGTTGACGTAGTTATTGTAAGACTGGTTTGTGCTCAAGTCCTTTTTTTTTTCCTGTGCAGTTCCATTTTTAAAAGGTGTAAGGGGGTTCATGTTTTCTATGATTGACACTTGATACAGCCTATGGGCATACCAAGATTGCGTAGCTCAGCCGGCGGATACGCTGTTTTAGTCAAGCATCATCACAGCAACTCTCACAACGCTACTGCGCAAGTGGTGGTTCCAGGAAGTGGAGAAAATACCGGAAATAGCGAGCGCAATCGGCTCCAAATTTGTATGACAGAAGGCGGAGCCAAGTTGTCCGTAGTATATACAGTCTATGAAGAAAACGCTTTACCTGAGTGCAACCACAGCCATGTGTACAGTAGTGCCAGCTCTGCTACTGTTAGTGGATACTGTAATTCAGCACTCTCCAATAAATGGTGATCAGTTTTGCAAATTTTCTTTAAACTACTTGGTTCAACGTTGATTTCAAACATCACTTAATATAAAAGTAAATATATCAAAAATGGTCATAAAACAATGACTGTACTTCGAACACCTAACCTCCTCTTTTCCTCTTGATGCTGAAAGTGTCTTTATGTAAAAAGCGACCTTTATGTACCCAATCTGAGCACAGATTTATTGTTTTTTCAGACAGTCCTGTAGAGTCACTTTGCTCTGTACTTTACGGATTGCAGATGAGACGTAACAGGAGCTCAAATATCCTGTCTCCAAGTTGCAGTATCTAACTTCTGCACAGACTCCTTAATATTCAACCCTGTAACATTAAAGTCTTACCTTTTGTATTCAGGACACCTCTGCTTCAGATTGCACACTGCGGTCAGCAGCTGTGTACCGCCTCAGCTCTGATTACAGGTAAAATAATTCTACTGTTGGACTCATTCAAATATAAATAAGTGACCACACAGCACTCTAAATAAGTAAGTCTGCTGTCCTGCAATCATCTTTTTCTTTGAAGCCGAATCGACGGTGCACCTGATAATTTCAGTCCCTGATAATTTCAAAAGACCGTAACCACAAATGATTCAAAGACTACTTTTAAAACTTTATGAAAGGAGATGGAAACAGAGCTAAAGGTGAATCAATCAGGAGGAGGATTGCAGATAAAAGGTTAAAAGCAGTCTCATCTCAAAGGGACAGATCGCGTCTAAGAGTCAACAAGCGTCAGTGTGCTGATTAAAGTATTTATAACCTACAAATTCACCTGACTCGTCTCTTGGAGTTTTATTTTGAAATTCAGAAAGAGTGAATATTTGCAAAAACAATCAAATTTATCAGATTGAATATTACATTTCTTACTCAGTTAAATACAGTGTAATCATAGTTTATGTAATCCTCACACTTCAAGCTCTCAAATTCTGAATTTCCCGTCAAAATAAAATACTTTATGCAGATCCTTCAACCTTGTAGACCCGAGTTTACGGCGCTATATCTCCTGCTTCATCTCCTGTGGAAAGAAGTCAGCTATGACGGATTAAATACTGCAAGATTTCTCCGTGATAGGAAGTGAGCTGTGAGATTAGATAGGAACGGCTCGGATAACAAGCTGTCAGCGCCGTCTAAAACATATTGCAGCTGAACTCGGGATAGACGGCCAAGCAGAAACCGAGACACAGATTACCACGCTGAAAAACACCCAATTAAAAAAGCAGCTCCGATTTGACGACTGTGTGGATGCAGATGGTCAAAACTCTGCACAGACTCCCGCCTCAGACACATCACTGTGATACTGAATTAAAAAAAAAGGCCTATTTTCTGATATGTTTTCAAGCGGGTCAGGCTAGCAGGTGCAAAATAAAGACAAGGCTGCAACAGAAGATCAAATACCTGAATATGATTGAAATAGTTTTAACAGATGAGTCATTTAAAGGATTTCTCTCAGTCAACTTCAGAAACGGTCCTCGCTCTTGAAAACCTCTTAAGTGCGCTCTATCTTTTAATTAACAAACCGCACCAATACCTCCCACTCTGTCAGCTATCCCAGCATTCCTTTTATCTGTATCTGCTATTATTTACTTTATGATTGAGCAGGAAACAAACGGGCGCCGAAATGAAACGGAGAAAAAAAGAAAGGAAATGAATTTTCAAATTCTCTCCCTCTCTCTATCTTTACTCAGACTGGCCTGATTCATCATGCATTTTAATTATTTATAACATTCAATTAAATTCCTTAATTCTCAATAAAGATGCAGGAGACTAATGATATTGTGTCTCCGTTAAACTGATTCTCAGTCTTTTCAGGGCTAAATTATCATCTTGCTTTATACTTTAGCATCTTTTTAGTCATTATTTTACAGCCCCAAAACTTTTGATTTACTTCTTCAGTGCCCGTTCAACAAATGGGATCTGTAAAAAAAAACACACTGATTACTTTTTTCTGGCACTATTTCACAAACAATCAAGACTGAACATAATGGTGGAGACCCAAACTGAGCTGGGTGGTCAGGCAGACATAAAGAGAGTGCTACTTCTGCTCCTATTGATCTTTGGATGTACTGTACATGTAATAGCTCTCCACAACTTCTCACATTAAGGTGCAGTCTCATTACTATGCTCTCTTGCTCATCCCTCCTTTTGTTGTCTTTTTAATACAGGGATTTCCTGTGATACATGGTAAATACAGTCCTGCATTTTTCAGGATTTTACCATCAAAAACAAAAACCATCAAAACAAAATCAATCAATCAAACTTTATCTATAAAGCGCCAAATCACAGCAGACGTAATCCCAAGATGCTTTCCAAAAGTAAGAGCAGGTCTAGACCACGCTCATTGTTTGATGAATTACCAAGACCCAACCTTAAAGGGATATTCTGGTGTAAAATTAATTTAGGGTCAAACACATCGCAACACTGAGTTAGCCACCCCCTCGAGGGATGAATGTTTCCAACCGCTTGCTTCTCTATTTATACCGACTTTAGTAACGACCGCACAATAGCAATACACAGCGGTCTGAGGAGCCATAAACAAACCTCAACCAAAACACCACTAATAACGCTCAGAACAGCACCTAACTTTGTCTCAGTGTTGCAGTGTGTTTGACCCTAAATTAATTTTATGCCCGGAATATCCCTTTAAGGTGGGACACATTTGACCCATCTCATCTAACATGAGAGACAGCGGCGAGGAAAAACTACCTTGAGCAGGACCAGACTCACGTTAGACAGCCACTTGTCCCTGCTGAGGTAAGGAGAAATGAGAGACAGGGAGTGAGAGAGAGGTGGGAAAATCATATGCAACTATTTTTGTAGGTATTGTCAGTGCAATTCAATTTCAGTACTTTAAGGTCACAGTTCAGTTTTGATTCCATATTGATTAAAAGTCTGTGTCATCAGTTTACTGAAATGCAAAGATGACCGAAATTTAGGGACCTGAAAAGTCCCTGCTCAGGAAGTAATAGTTTTTAATGTCCCAGGGTTGTTAATTTACTTGTGAAGTACTAGCAGCACAGACTCACAGAGGAGGGAGGATTATATCCTACCTAACCTCATGTTGTCTGAACAGCAAATCTGTCTAAAAACACAAGTTTTGACTCTGTTTCTGAGCATTTTTCAGAAACAGTCTGTGCAGTTTCAGGGGTTAGTCTTCAGCTTGTGTGCAGTTTAAGAGCTGTGCAAGTAACTTCATTTCCAAATACCATCCCTGGATGTCATTGGCCTGATTTGCATTATTTACCCTGATCTTCAGCCCCCCTGGTAGAAATGCAGACAACACTAGGTCATTTAGATCCGTAAAGAGAAGTTCCTGGAACCAAAAGTTCTGGATGCTTTTAGTCACTTTAACGAAAGTGCCCCGATCGTGCCACTCTAGTCAAAAAAGTCTGAGCACGTTCTTGAGAAAACAGTGGGGCCTGAATGTGGTCAGACTCAACTGAAGCCGCAGGAAAACACCTTTTATTAATTTATTAAGAATGAGAGGAAACCTAGTTGACCAGACGGTAAAAGGGTGACTCCCTTACTGGCAGATAAAGAGTCAAGAGGGAAGTGTAATGTGCTGTTTGTGCTGAGAGCTGGTCTTTGTCAACTGATCCAGTCTAGGACTCTCTTCAGGATACTGAAGAGTAAAAAACTACACTGCAATACTTGTATGAATTATATATTTTTCGCCTCCTGGAAACAACAACAACAACCGCTCTCTTCTTCATCCTCTAACTCGTGTTTTTATTTTTGTGGCAAATCCAAAAACAGGTTACAAGTTTGTCCTTTCTGTGTGGAAGTTGGAACATGGTGGTGCACGATGACAGCCGATGTAAAGATGTAAAAAGAAGAAATATGCCAAGTTTGTAAACAGCTTGTTAGCAAAACAAATCATTGAGGTGAAATATCTTCTTTACCTCGGATACTGCTGTTGAGAAACGGTCATTTTATGTCTATTTAGTGCGAAATAATGACAAAAGTTATCTCTGGAAAAGCTCAGGTCAAGACTGCACTTTCTGTTGCATTATTTACAGAGACCACGATCCTCCGGGAGTGAAACACTCGGCCGCAGTGACAGAAAAACTTCCTCTTAATAGGCAGAAAGTTCGAGCCGAACCAGACTCATTGGTACACAGACATGCTGGGACTGTGTGGGCTGAGAAAGACTGAGAGGCAAAGAGATGGATGGAGACAAACAAGCTGAGCAGCAGCAGCAACAACAACAATAAGAGTCAACACCAACTTACGGCAACAGAGCTGATGAAAAGCGTCAAAATATGTGTAATATTGAAGCAAATCTGCATAGTCGTAATCGCAGTTGGAAATTGCAAAAAGGAACAACAAATATGGAAGGAAATTTAGTCACATATATTTAGAAAAGGTCGTAACTAACTGGTTAATAAATAATAATGCCTAAAAGTTTGCAGAATAACACTCGACCAAATGCTACACATCAGAGAGGTGAAATAAATATAGACATCAGGTAGTACACGGGTAACTGGCTCCTGAAGTGCACCTGCAGAAACCAGCCTACACACTTCATCACTAAATGCACCCCCCGCCCTACCAGCACATGTCATGGCGCATTGAAACCAGTAGGTATCTCACTCCGTCACTCTCCTTTTTCCTCTTTGGAATGCTCCCACCCACACACCGAAAACACATTGTCGCAGCGTTCAAGCAGCAGGCTCTTCTGCCAACCACTGGCAGCGTGGCGCACAATAACATCTGTGGGTTTTCGCGGTCCAGCTTCATTATGCAATCTGTGTACCACATGGGAATCAGTCACAGAGCTCAGCAAAGATAAGATTGTGGCTCTCCCTCCTGCTGCCACGTGGCACTCAAACACAAGCTCCTGGTTTCTTGCTTAAAGCGCTGTGCAGCTTTCTGCCCCGGGGGCTGAAATGGCATTTTAAATAGTGTCCCTCTGCCTTCTGTTGTTCAGGTTACCAGAGTGTGTCACATATTTAGAGCTGTGTGCCCTCAAATGGCATCGAGCTTGAGCCGAGCAGACCCAGCATGTTAAGACACCACATGTGAGGAAGTAAATGTCAAAACACACGGGCTAATTTTAACCAGAAAAACTGATGGTAGCCCTTACTTATGATTTCAGGCACCGAAAAGAAATAGGAATGACGAAAACAGGTCCATTTGTAGCCTCCGTATGAAAGTATCCACTCTACCATCTACTGTGTCCTATTTTCATGCTTTGCCATTAACGACTGTTGTAAAAATCAGTGGAAATGATGCACATTGAACACTTTTTTCTTACGCATATCCTGCACAAAAATGCAATAATGTACAATCAAAGGTAGTCTACTGTGCCAAAAAAGTTCACATAGAAGATAGAGCTCAAAGACGCAAGTAAGTTAAGTTAAACATTTGTTAAGTAAACGTGTCAAGTGCTGGTTTGACGAAGCATGTCTGTCTCTGCTACAGTAGGTGGTGAATACCCCCTTTCGCTTGCTACTATCAGGTCGTCTCTTGGTTGACGTGTTTGGAAAGGTCTTTCCTTTTTTTTTTTTTTTTTTTTTTACATCTTAGCTTTGTCTGTCTGTATTACCTGGTTTCCCAGCAACGCATCTTTGCTGTTCAACCACCAGATCAGAGTCTGTCCGATGAATAACAGGGCATGAGCAGAATGCTTATCCCAATTTTAGTTTTATTGAACCGTATATATACAAGAAAAAAATTATCTCGGACTACATTTTCCTGGTTTCAGTCAGACTACTGCAATAAATCGACTTTTTCAAGTGTGTGTAAATGATACCTGCAATAATAGCGTTCTTAGAAAGAGCTTCACATCTGCATAGAAACTGTATGTTTCTGAACACAACAGAAGTATTCATGTCCCCTCTGTTAGCCTCCCAAAAACAGGCCGTGTCATAAACACCATGGCGACTAATTAAGATTCTATATTGATTTTCAAGTGGTTGAAATGCTGACAAACAATGCTACCATCTTCTACATGAGCATCATCATAGCATGATAGTTTAAGTTATTAACTGGCTAGTTTTGGTGGCAGTGCTTTATCATTTGAGTTTCAAATAATTCATTTTATTTACTAACTATTTGAACAATATTTTACGCACATCTCTTCTCTGGTAATTTGTGCATGAAAAATGTCTGACACTTGTAATCTAAGTCCAGAGGGTATCTCCACAGCTTTCTACAAAGTGCTTTTTTCCCCTCACAGTTTACAGCGAAAGCCTGAATTGCTTTAATTGACTAAAACTGCCTGAGCATTTCTGCTTTTTAAGCCTCCAAAGATTCTGTCCCATCTGCATTGTGCTTGTCACACATCACAGTAAAACAGAATTACAGCAAGCCTAATTTGAAGGAAACCTGGCCGCGTGGGTTGCCAATATAAGCACAATAAAGTTTTATCCCTCTGTTTGGAAAATCACACTCTCGGTTCTTCTCAAATTACACACTCACACATGGTTTCATGTTGGTTTTGAGCTTGGTAGATAGATGTATTTCACTGATAGTTTGCTTCAGATAGGAGTGATAAACACTAATTCTGAGATCAAAGCTGCCAACATGAAACACTGATTGAATTTTTCTGAAAATACAAAAATGTTTTACCGCATTGCCATGGTTATAGACAACACTGAATCAAAGGCCAGTGATAAGAGCTCATACGAGGGTGCGATTGGGTATCCTTCCCATCAGCTATTAGAGTCAAACATCATCCAGTCAGTCAAATCTAGCTCTTGAGACAGAAACCTCATCTGAATAAGAGCGCTGTCTCATATACTCCAGACATCAATGTGTCATGACAACATAATTCAAAAGCCAACCTTTAAAAAAAAAAAACATACAACGCATGTGACCCACCCAGACATAAGCAATCAAATTACCTTTATTTCCCATGAACCTGAGGCTTCTCCAACCAGCCACAGATCAAATTCAAGCATAACCACGACAACACTTATTGGATTTCTCATTCATTTTATCCGACCCATACATCCCCCTGAGGTTTTTGCTTTAGCTTTTCATCTAATACATGGTTTGACGTCAGGGATTAAGGTCGCAGCAAGAGCAGGTTCAGATGAATGTATTGTGCAAGAGGAGCCGCCAGCCATACAGCTGACTGTCTGCACTGGGTTACCTTTTTGAAACGGTCTGTAAGACCAGAGGCACCTGTCGTGAGGCGGCACAATTGCAAATGCATTATATGCAAATTGCATCCATTATTAGCCGAGACTGTATTCCTGATTGCATTCCCTCTGCAATCATCTTCCAACATACAGTTTGTTCTTTAAAACAACCTATTAATGTCAGATGTAATAGTTCAGAGCTTAAAGGTAATTTTTCACAATGCAATAAAACCCCTGACATTTAAACTCCAAGAAACATGCTCTGTGCAAATGAAATACAAAAGTAATCAACCAGCTAACAACAGACACAGAGGCTTGTTTTTACTTCCCATATCTTTATGCTGTGACATTTTGTGCCGAGATAAGTCTCGCAAGTGTGCTGCATAACATTTCTTATTTGTTTTTCCCTTTTCCAAGCTTTTGTAGGTCATAGTGCTCTAATAAAGATTGCTACTAGTAAGATGTTACCTTTTGTACAGTCCTAATCCCCGAATAGTTGAGACACTGTTTTTTGACGGTTTGCAAGTAATTTTAGCCTTAAAAATATTTAGAAAAGAAACAAAAAATATCTTAAAGATGACCTATCTAATACTGAAACTAAACCTTATATGCTTAAGTAAAGTTTTACAAAAGCAAAAGTTTTCAGAAAAGTTTTGGACTTCAACAAAAACACTGGGAAAGCTGTGTAATGGTCTTCAAAAAGAGAAAAAAAAAACACCTGACTAAATATGTACCTGCTGATTGGTCTAATTAAGTTAATTAGTGACGGGTGTCCAAACTCCCTGATTAACCTTGAGTTCAATGGTTTCTTTAATTTTAAGCTAAGCTAAAATGATTTTGATAGTATGTAGATTACATCATCTATAGTTGATGAACTTGGGGCCCGCCCTCACCCTCTGGAATTCACTCCCCAAACCCATCTGAGACTTTACAGACCCCACACTTCTAAATCACTCCTAAAAACACACCTTTTTAAACTGGCTTTTAACCTGTGAACTTTTCTTTTATTGTCTTCTCATATTGTCTTTTTTAACCTTTTACATTGTTGATTCTATTTCTCAAATTTTCTGTATTTTATTTTATTTTTTATTTTTTTTAATTTTCTTTTCTCCTTTTTCTTTGTAAGGCATCTTTGGGCACCTGTAAAAGCGTGTTATAAAAAAAATTATTATTATTCATAGTTCATAGTTTCATTAAAATATGAGAATCTGAATTTGATTTGACTTGATTTTATTAAGATTCCCATTAGCTGTTACACTAGGTAGCAGCTACTCTTCCTGGGGTCCATTAAAAAGAATTAAAATGAACAATTACATCAATTAAAAATATTAATAGTCATAATAATGAAAAAGAAACAAATGTCATTACAACAAAACACTAACAAAATCAATACAAATCCATAATACCAATAACAACAAAATAACACTTATAACAAGTCGGATATAACAACCCTGTGAAGAAATATCTTTAACAAGCTGTAACTTGTATCACCGTATCAAAATCAGACATGACTCTGTAGTGGAAATCACCGACATGCTGAGGAATCAGCTCTAAAAACATTGTGAACACAGTTTGACACTGCGACCTCAAATGCAGGTTGAAACTTCTCAGACCGTATATGTTCGCACAAATAAAGTTTGGGATAAACAGGTATATTGATGTTTGTTCAGCCCTTTCTGGTCCTTGAGCCACAGCAGACTTTATCGACTGCCACACAAAAATCTGTATTTTTCTCCCACTAAACAAACCTTTCCTGTTTTCTATCTGTGATTTTAAGGCTGACTTTTATTCTATAAAGCATAACCTTTTAATGGTAGTAGTTCAAAAGGGCGGTGACTCATCGGACCTTTACGGATATAATTTAGATTCCTGTAAATGCAGCTCTGAAAGGCTCCTGTTAAAAATGTCAGGAATACATCTGTGTGGGTTGTTGATCAGTACCAATGAATTGTTGATTGTGCTGCCATTTGCAGCGTTTTTATGCTCTTAAAACCATTTTTTCTGGCCCTGACCTTTTTGGGAAAAACATAACCCCTACCACGAATAACACTTTCACTTCTTTATAGATGAAGGACAACACAAAGTAGGCTAACTCATACGTCCAAATTTATTTCACTCTCTGCCCAAAAACATCATTTCCAGCAAAGTCCACCCATCCATCCAATTTTAAAACCACTCATCCTCTTTAGAGCTGTGTGGGCTCAGTTCTTTCCCCGCACATGAGGGGCGAAAGGTTGGCTACATCCTGAATACTTGAACCAACGCAGTATTTCATTCCAGCTCACCTCGTGATCTAACATGGATCCATAATTAACAAAAAGTTTAGTGTTCATTTTTGGCTTTTCTTCTGTCGTCCTTGATTTGAATGTTCAGTCAAGGCCGTTGATAATCATCGATTCTCATTCATAAAATTTCAGTAAATCTCAGTTGAATACAGGAACGTTTGGCTGCCATGAATACCAATCAATCCTACATGGACTGCATGAGGAGGTGTTGGTATGCGCTTCCTGTAAATGAGTGGTACAGAGAAAGAGATGGAGAGAAAATGTAAATCGTCAAATCGATTTCCTCTCTATCATGATTCGCGCCTCCAGGCCACCGTAGGCTACCCCTTCCCGTGAGAGTGCTCCACAGCTCCCACACACACCAGTGTAAACAAACATGGCTTCTCCAAAAAAAAAGGCGATGATTTCGTGGCTAAATAGGGCAAGAACAAGTCAGCCGTGTGGAATTGGTACGGCTTTGCAGTTTGGGATGAAGAGAAAACCACTCCCCAGTGCAAAGTCTGTCTGAAAGTGGTATCAACTCGTCCACAGGTCCCTGTCCTGAAACGAACTCAGGTTGTTTTGTCGTATTTGAGTTTATTGTTTATTAACAGTACTTTTTGAAAACGGGTACGAGAGTGCATAAATTTGTAAACAACTACCATTTTATTTTGTTGATGTATATTTGCATTTATCTTGAAACGATTATGTGACACACAGCGTAAGTCTTTTATGGTGCCTGCATGTGTCCGGCCAAAAAAACCTTAATACACATGCTCTGTACTCTTCTTCTGTCTTTGGTGCATTTCCTGTACAGCATTACAGCGCCACTTACTGGCCTGGCATACGCACTACATCATTTTCAGTGGTTTCGTTTTGAGAAATGAAAGAAAAACTTTATTTTTAATGTGAAGTTTGGTGAAGTTGTTACTGAATAAATAATCGAAATCTAAAATCGAGTTCTCAGAGATCACATCCAAAAACCTGGGCATGGATTACAATCTGTACTCACAAATCACGCTGCAACCTCTGGTCTTGATCAATAAAGTTCTAAAAAACGTAGTCTGTTTTCATGAACTTAAAGTTTAGTTTGTTCTTGAGTTGTTTAAAACTTCACCGGTCTTTTCCAGTCATTTGCACCCTTGTCCTCACTTCTTAAATTAATAGGAATCTGAATTATAAGTATTCTCGTCGGCGTCTGCACTGCTTGGGATTCAGCCCCCGTAACAAAGAAGACAAAATTTCCTCTCTTATAAGCAACAACCTGTGACTCCAAAGCTACTCCATTACGTGCTTGGATGCCTTCAATGAATTGCAAAAAGGTGCTTAAGACTAATACCATGAATGGATCAGTAAGAATGAATATGTTTATTTCCTGGAATGTATTGACTTACCAAGATGAATACACGCATCCACCAATCCTGCCGTCTGCAGGCGAGAAAGAACAAAAGCAACTCTCTAAAGTATATTAAAAACAGTGTGCATATTAAAACATCAATATTACAGCATGTCTTAACGCATATTAAATTAACAGGAGGGTGTGATTGGGGGTAAATACAGTTAAGTGTGACTAAGCCGGTGTCTGGGAGGTAAAACATGCAAAAGAGTTATTTTAAATGTAAATTCAGAGAGCGCACAATGCCTCCATTTCAGCTAAAATCACGACCCATTGAGAAGTTTTTGTGATTTCCTAATTATACTTTAAACAAGAACAAAGTGTTACCCAGTGAGATGTTTCTCCTCCATCATTATTTCCTACAGTTACATTATATTTGAGTGTTTCATCCAGGTAATAGATGTCGTAAGCGCACAGGAACAATTACAACTATCAGCAAGCGCTGCGATAGAACAGCCTGGGTGCTGACAGGGTTGAGTTAGTTGCATAATTTCACAATCTTTCTCTGGAAGCATTAAATCACTTTATACTCCTCTTTGCTTGCTGTGATTGTGATGTTTGAGTTCCTCTGTGCAGACTGGTGTAATTGCAGGGTTTGGCCCAATAAAAGCTTCTTTCACAGCCACCATTCTGTTTGATATGCGCTTGTAGGATGATTCGTGGCAGCGCAAGTGAACAGCAAATGAGTTTTATTTGAATATCTGGGTATTTTAGTTTAATGATGGAGAAAAGTGAGAAATTTGCTGTTTATTTTATAAATAAACTCATAATTGAAACTCAAAATTAAACTAGCAGTAACAATTCATATAAAGAGATTAAAGCGACTCCAGCTTCCACCCCGTCATCTAGGGGTGCAAACATACCCTACATGTACCGCACTTTGGTTACAGCACAATCCAACTGCATTTGAAACAAAAGGTCCAAGAGATGAACGTGTGAAGCAAGAGCTCGAAGACCCCCCCAAATTGTTGGGATTTCCTGAAACACTCTGATTTCCCTGCAAAATACAACAACAGACAAAGACAAGTGGAGAAAACTAAGTAGTGAGCCAGCAATGCTCAGCTGTGATGAAGTTCATTCTGGCAACAAAACCGACTCCTAGAACATTTGAAATGGCACCACGAAAACATGAATAAAGAAAGAGAGAGTTAAATAAAAACAAACCTCGCTGTAAACACGGCTCTGTTTGGCATTTTAACATTCTTTAATCCATAATACTCAGCAGGAGCGCTAATAAATGTCACAGTTTTTATATAGCAGTGGATCTATGACTATACTGTTGTTGAAAGTATGTATTTTGTTTCCTGCCAGTAAGCAGTTAGACCAACTCAAGGTAGCCAGGTTCTGTGTTGACTGCAGAAATTAGATGTACCCATATCTGCAAGTCAACAACAGGATTATGAATGTAGTTTAGCCAGACAAGTTAAAGCTGATTATCGGGGCCTGGAAATATAGACCAATGAGACAAGTGTGATTGTTTCAGATCTGATCCTGGATCAGTTTAACCGGGGATGCTTTCAGAATTGACTTTGGATCAGGGGCATCACCAGACCTTCTTTACTGAGGCCTATGCCTCAGTATCAGGGTATCAGAGGTGGACTGGCCAATGTGAGTACTGGGAGTTTTCTTGTGGGCTGGAGGGTGCCCCAGTAGAGCTTCATACCCTGGATCAGTTTAACAGTGTGATTGTTTTAGATTTGACTCTGGATCACTTAAAGAGCTTTGACTTAATTTGATGAAAATACTTCTGATTAGATTATAGGTCATATTTCACTTGCATGGAAGTATTTTTACATGGTGACTAAGGCTGGGTGATAAACCAAAAATTTACCGATACCGAAATTTACGGCAATAACCAACATCATTTTGCCCATATCAATATTTTCAAACAATAAAGAGGGAAAGAGGTGAGAAGATGGAGGATGTTTCAAAAGTTGTAGTAACTGAAAGTTGACAAAGTTTATGTGGGAGGGGGTGAGCAGCTTGTGGAGTAGTTATCCGTTATCCATTTATCGTTATCGAGGTGAACTGCTCAATATATCGTGATATTGATTTGAGGCCATATCAGCCCTAACGTTGACATCTCCCTAGCAATCCTGCAATCCCAGCAGGAGACACATAATCGTTCAGTCTCATGTTTTTATATGAAAGTGTAACTAGTGCAATATGAGTGCAATACGACAGTAAGAATCTGGGGTGGGTTTTCCATCTTTATATACAGTTGAGGATACCTTCATAAATATTTCACACCACTTTATGGGTCAGTGTCCCAGTTTTACCCCCACAGAAAAAAGTATGCAGTCACAGCTGTTTTTTTTTAATCTAAGTCATAGAAAGGCAAACATTTCTGATGACGTCAAAAGACTCTGAATGTCCTTGAGAGCGTGACCGGCTCCTTAAGTTAGCTTGATATCAACATATTGGATTTTTTATTTCACAGAGAGGTCCTGCAACCTCGCCTCATGTTGTGCAAAAAGATCAAAGTATCCTCAAAGAGAGCGCTCACTTCTCAGGGTCAGGAGGAGCGTTTCACCCGCAGACCCGTCTGTCTTGATGTGTCAATTCTGTTGACCAAATAACTTCCTAGGACCTCAATTTTCTGGGACTTGTCCTGGAAAGACAAGATATGCCAGATTTAGAGGAGACTTTGATTGATTTACTGGACAGCTGCCTAGGTGGAAATCTTCTCAGGACACCCAGCGAGCCGTGAAGAGGGCTGAGAGTGTCAGAAAATTAATTCAGTATAAGTCATAAAATGAGGTGTGAGCGAAAGTCATTGAAAGAAGGTCAGTTTCATCTTAAATAAATAATATGTGAGGCACATTTGTGGCTTTCTTTTCGTCTACGCTGATCAAATCAGACAACGGAGATCATATATTTTAAAACAGTGAGATGAGTCTGAGGATTAAAGCAGCATGAAGGAGAATTAGTGGAGAACATAGGAGGGGAAGGAGCTGAATGCATAGAGAGGGGTGAGACAGCAGGGAGTGTGAAGTACAGAGGGAAGGAGTGTTCGAGGGAGTCTGCCTGATGCAGGGCGCTATAATAAGACAGCTGGGTTCTCACACATCTTGACAAAGCTGGAGCAGAGGCAAAAACGAGGAAGGAGAGAAAGATGCAGGCACCACAGAGGAGAAAATAAAAGAGGAAATAAGCAACGGGCTGGCAGGAACAGAGCAAGGAGAAGGGTGACAGAAAAAAAATGGTCGAGAGGAGGGAAGAACACGGCGTCAGACAAAGTGAGAAGGTGGCAGAGAGGTTCTGCTGGAGCGGCTCGTTACTGCCGAGCCAACTCCTGCTCTCCAGCCATCTCCAAGAGCTAATTGGCATCTCCAGTGTGAAAACTCAAGCCTGTGTGCTTATTCTCACAGACATACTGCACGCAAACACACGAGCTCACACACCATGGGACTGGAGCTGCAGTCAACCAAGGAAAAACAGGGCCGACTGAGACCGTGTGTCACATGTATGTGAATGGTATTAAACAGATTTTTACAATCTCCTTAAAGAAAAACCCTGTCTGCACCAGAAGTGTGTTTGACGATTTCTGTTCCCATGACGATGCAGGACCAGTTGGATATCACGATGCAAGACTCAGACCAGGCAGCAGCAGTAATAAGAAGACTGGAGGTTACTGCTCAGGTTTAACCAAGCAGGGCCGAGCAGACCTGAACAAACTGCTTGCAGCCATCTTTGAGGAAGTGCAACATGAGTTAGCAAGTCAGTCAGAGTTTATTATACTGTAGGGTGACCGTACGCCCTCTTTTACCAGACATGTCCTCTTTTTGAGGGGCTGTCTGGTCGGGCTGGGACCATAGGCTTTTCTCCCAATTCTTGCAGATCGAATTAAATACGATATTGTCAACTTTCTCAACTTTTAGTCTGCATTTTTAACACCAGTGAAACGGTTGAATGATTGATTGTCTACTGACTATTCGAGGAATCCTATTTCCTCAAACAACACACATCACATGTAAGATTTATTCTTAAAGATTTTTTAACATAGAAATCTATTGGAAAATTGTAAAACAAAAATTGCGATACTTATGTGAATCAATTTTTCCTCCCACCCCTACTGTTTGGCCTTTCCTGGGGAGTTTATAAAATCCTTCAAATGTCCAGGGTTTTGTATGGAAGTTTGAGTTTGTGTCGCATCAACTTACTAAGTTTAAAGCGCGTAAAAAAACACTCGATCCGACACTAAAACCTCTCAGAATTTACTACACATGACATCGCCCCTGTGTAGTTGTGTCCTCTTTTAGGGGATTCAGAATATGGTCACCCTAGTCTACATGAAAAACAACCAAGTGGTCTCTTCAACAATCTCCAAAAACTGAAGATTAGTTTACACGTGGATAAGAAATAAAATCATTAAGGCATCATAACTTGGTTTTGGTTGTTGGTTAACCGCTCCGTCTATCATGTTATTTTGCTCCAGTATGTGTCTCTTCATCTTTCATCCTCTTTAAGCAGTAGCAGCGAGTGATGTCTGATCACAGCTTGATAACTACTGCATTGATATTGTCACTAGAAACACGGATATTAAATACGCACTTCTGCCGTGTCCTGATGTTACCCTTTTAAAGTCTACGAGGATGTTGGTGAAATTACTGTTCGGTGAGTCAGTGTGAAACAAAGCCGGCTGAAGAGGTCTGAGCGGGTCTATTATGCTTTTCTTTGTTGTGTTTGCTGGGAGGGATGTCTGAGCTGAGAGATACAGAGGAGAGGAAAAGAAATCCAAAAACACACATGTATATTAGAGCTTGTTTGACATGTTAAGTCACTGTCCTACATCTACGTCCAGCTGAAGTGTTTTTAGTTCCCGATTCAATCAGCATCCCAAAACTATTGGCACACTCAGCAGTCTGGGCTGGATATTCCATGCATGCAAGGCACTTTCCAGGTCACAACACCTGGAACAAACTTGTGCACAGCTGCCAGCACAGGAAAAACAGATTTGATCCAGTTAACTCCCTCAGATCAAAGGGATGTCTTCATGGCTAATGTGGAGAGGATGACACGTCTGCGATTCATCGAGAAAGGCTTAAACCTAAAATCCTGTCATCTATTACTATTGCAGACTCTGATACTGCAGCATTGGAAAAATATATAAATATTTTTTTTCATTTCTGAAGAATCAAGTGACTTCTGTGTGGGTGATGGATGAAGCATGAACTTCTCACTGGGAAAGACGCCTGGAAACACTATCAATCGTTTTATAAGACAACGTGATACAAAAATTTGTTTGTCTGGAATCTCATCGCATCTACTATTTATAGAAAAATTAAAGTCTGATGGTTGTGAGTCTAAAAGATCTTCTGAATCCCTCTATTCTGCAGTGGAGTGAGAGTAGCTGTCCAACACAGGATGTTGAGTCTGTTTCCTAGTGATTGTTTCATGTAAAACATCACATGGAACTTCAGCCGTTGCCTCGAGTTGGATGTATGCAAGTATTGATATGATATTGTAATGCAGTGACCCTTATTCTGTGTTAGGGCAGTCAAAATAGCTCCAAAGTGATATTTGAATATTCGTTCTAAAAATTGAATAAGTTTGAACATATTTGAATATATAGCTTACACAGTTTGCATATTACTTTATCTCACTCAGCATTTTGTCCGTCTACCGTGTCTGCCCAGAATCCAGACCACTCTCTCTGAGTTTGGTTCTGAACATCCCGCCATCTCTCTCTGCATGTGCCACGAACGGTTTTTGTCTCGTCTCACTGAAGGTGCAGCTCCTGTGATCTGTCCCTGACCCGTCGTTACAGTGCTCTTACTCGCAAAGTAGCCGCTTTTTTCAGTTTTTTGTTTTTTTCTACTCAGTTTTTTTATATATTCAAATATATATTAGAATTTAGAATATTCATTGACCACCCTACTCTGTGTATTGGGATGTTGGGGGGTATTGTACTGTCACACCATATGGCTAACTGCCTAATCGTAAAGGCCCTTTTACATTGACCTGGTCCGGCCTTGACGTACATGTCGTAATAATATCATTACCTTGAACCTTTTTGGTCACGATAACCTTGTTTTGAAACTCAAATACAGTGACAGCCCTTCTGTAAATCACATATTTGATATTTTTCAATTTTATGCAGTGTTCAGTTCTACTATTATAATCAGCCGTACTCTGCTCTAACCAAAAAAGGTGCATTTAAAGTTGTCAATCTTCACCTCTCCATGTTTTTAGATTGGAAATGTTCTCGTTTTTTTCCCTCTACCAGAGTATTTCTATCACCGGCAGAGTCCCCATCCAGCAGGGCCTGTCCTTTTCAAGCTGAGGGCTATCAGACATTGGGTCTCGCCTTTCTACATCAAGGAAAATGAGACTTCCATTACTGGCTGAGGCACCACCTGCTGCTCCCACAATCTCTGTAATCCAAAGATGCCAGCTGCTGACACCTCAATCACATTCACACTCTGCCTTGAAAAATTTAGCCGGGGACCACAGGACTGCTGCAGAAACCTGTAATTCCCCAAAGTGATGAGGCAGACTCTTTTGCTCCGTTTGATGGCGGGGCAAATGCAGGGGCCTGTGAAGAAAGATGGTTCGACTAAACTTACTTCAGAGAACATGCTATCAGAAGATTCAGACCTCAAGTATGTGTTGAATTCTTCATCGGCGCTCCTCCGATGTTGCTCAGAGGCTGAAAAAATATGTTCATTTCACATCTTCTTCCAACAGGGGGTGCACAGAGGGGGACAGATGAGAGAGATGAACCAGACTGTGTGACTTCATACTGTCTAGAAATCATTAAAATCCATTTATGGGCAGACTTAATTAGGCAGTCTCTGAAATAATGGGCAACATAAAATCCCAAATGTGCAAACAGAATGATGGCTGTGAAACAAAGCTTACTAGACATACATGCCAATCAACTACTGCTTAATGAATCTTTACAGCCAGATTACATTTTCAGACATATTTAATGAGGCGTCCTTTTGTAGTGAGAGTAGAAAGCATGCAGTATTTACAGCAAATAAGAGAGAGTCTGCAGCAGTGAATCTGGGCCTTATGTTTTATATGTGCACACAGTTAAATGGACAGCCTGTGCAGCACTTAAGGTCAGTGGTCCCTTGCAAAATTGGATCCAGGAATGGGAGACCGGAGGGGGGAATAAACACTGCACCTGCTGCATGTGTGAGACGATGCTTGGAGAGTTGTCGCGTCTTCGCCTCCTGACCTTTGTGATCTGATTATTGATGTGATGGTGACACAAAAGTATGGAATACTTACCAGATTTTTCTCATAATTTGGCTCAACAGTTAACGTCTTGGCCGCTCGGTGGTGGCGCAAATGACATGAATGAGGGTGATATGAATCAGAGTTAATAAGCTGAGAAGGAGGTTGGCAACAGGGGAAGAGAAAAAGGGACACAGTAGGATCATGGGAGCAGTAAAAGGAAATCGAGATGAGCTAGCGATTGTCGAAGACATAAAATGGTTTAGCAGCTTAAGCGATGACGAAAGGAATAATAATAATAATGCATCAGATTTCATATAGCGCTTTATCAGAGACCCTCAAAGCGCTTTACATTGGATACATCATTCATTCGCTCACACAGTCACGCTTTGGTGGTGGTAAACTACCTTAGTAGTCACAGCTGTCCTGGGGCAGACTGACAGAAACGTGGCTGCCATTTTGCGCCTACGGCCTCCGACCACCACCGCACAACACACACAATCATACACCAGTGGAGGACTCACACTGGGAGCAAGGCGGGTTAAGTGTCTTACCCAAGGACTCAACAGACAGACTTGGGATAGGGGAAACTGAACCGCCAACCTTCCAGTTATTGGACGACCGCTCTACCTCCTGAGCTACTGCCGCCCCACAGGATGCTCTCAAGTCTGCACTCGCCTACGATGGCTGGACTTCCCAAGCTAAAGACTCTTACATGACATTCAGAGTTGAGAGATTAATCAAGGTTTAGTTCCGATAACAATTTTGGTTACATGAGACCAAACAATATGATCATTGAAACTGAACCAATTACCATTATGAACCAACCATTATTTGTGGTTATAGAGTGTTTTTTCGTTGTGGTTTGTGCGTGGAGATTTAAACCGCTGTGTATTGCTATCATGCAATCTTTGCTGAAGTTGGTGTAACTAGAGAAGCAAGCAGTCGGCAACATTTGTCTCTTGAGGGGTTGTCTAACTCTGTGTTACGGTGTTTTTGAACATGGCTTAAATGAATGCTAGAGTATCCTTTCAAGTGTGATCAGACTCATCAGGTTCTGGGGATCTTGCAGCCAGCCCCAAATGGTCACCCGAGGAACGGCAGTTTTTAGCACTTTTGCGTTGTCTTTACTTATTTAAGACCAGAAGTTTCTACTTGCATTAACTACTGGATTATTTTGGTTTGCCACATACTTCTTCTGACTTTTAGTGGGCCTTTAGTTCATTATCTTTAGCCTTTGACCTCACTCACAGCTCTATCTTTGCAGTTTCTTCAGCCTCCCTTTCGAATCAGCGTTAGTCATCCACTTCTGGACTCTGTGGGGGGATTTATCTTTCTGCTGCTCAGGGCAGACGCTCTTCCAGTACAAAATCTCCCTGGAGAGTCTGGCCAGAGACTTTTGGACAAAACCTAATTACTACAGCACTGGCTATAATAAATTATTATCTTACTTCATTTACTCGTCTCTCCAGGATATGAAAAGGTGTTTTAGTTGACTTTACTTGACAAAAGAGAAGAGAGAAATCAAAGTAAATAGCAGAAAATACTCTTGAATTTTTTTCTCAGGGTAATCTGGATTTTTAAACACCTTTCCCAGACTTTCATGTTGGCAGCTGATCAAGTCATGAAGCCCTAAAAGAGTGAAATTGAACCATCCTCCACTAATGTTACATGTTCCTTTTGGACACTTATTCCCAAGATCTTAATAATTCATTAACACTAATGCAAATGGTTGATAGATGGTTTTATGACTGATTTATTATTATTGTAAGATTAGGTTGGAAACTGAGTAGATGTGTAATTTGGAAAGGAGCTTCTATTTTGAGTTCAGACTGAAGAGTTTGGCTGGAGAGGGAATTATAATTAGCATTAAACATGTTAGCAGCAAATGAGGAAGTCTACTCTGGTAGATTTTGCAGTCTCCAGACATTAGTGCACTTCATTAAGAGATCAATGATAGACCCTCATGAAGACAGAAATAAGGAAAGAAAGTGTTTTACTCATCACACTCCTGTTCACTTCTGATCTCAGTGCGTTGCTTTAAGCCTCAAACAAACCACTTCCACCTCAGGGTGACTAATATTTCACCTCTCTGCAGCCAAAGGCCACCAAGCGACAGGCGTAACAGGAATCAATAACTTCAACTTGACACACCAGGCTTTACATCAGGCTAGCTTACCGGGATGCAAACTAATTTTCTTTGAACCCTCATGTCAGTCATCCTGACCCCGAGGGCTTTTACAAAACATTTATGCCCCACACCGAAGCTACCGAGCCTCTGATATAAAAACAGAAGAAAAAAAAATCAGGTTCTGCCTCAGGACCAAGGCCTTTAATAGCATATTGATCAAAAATGAATTGAGTGCACAAATGAGAACAAGCAAAGCACAAATAATACAAACTACCCAGCCTTGGCTAAATGAAGGTCTGATCGATGCAGGATTAATTGCATTCCTCCCAGATTACATCGGAATAAAAGCAACTGATGTTGCATCTCATGCTTGCACAGCAAAAACACACAAAGAGCATAACACCACATCAAATCCGTTAGATTTAGTTGCGGGTCTTCTTTTCTCATCAGCTGTAATTCAACAACTTATTGAACGCTGCAGGAGCTGCAAGAATGTGATGAGTCAAACTTTGTGCAACAACACAGATGATAATTAAAGTTTTATGCAAGTAGCTTGAGACGCCATCAAATATCTGACACAGTCTTAGAGACATCTAGCATTTGTTCAGAAGCCAAATACTTGCAGTAACAAGAGAAAACATGAAAACAACTGTTTTTTCTCTATCATATACAGGACACACAGTATGACATATTACAATAACAAATCAAACATGGCCGACATCAAAATAAATTAATTGATTTAAAAATGTGGTTAAATTTAATGGTGGTTTTAGCTTGAATTCTGTGAGATTCACAAACCACAGTGAGCTGTTTCATTGTAAAGATTTCATCAAATGCTCACCGCAGATAATCTACCTCTTCATAGGCTTTTTACTCTTTAAGTGACTTGATTTATTGGGGGAACGATTTCACCCCTAGACTCAATTCATATTTTTTCGCTGCATGCCTCCGGTGGACATTTGAAGAACTTTTTTTCACACCTTCACAAAATCTCAGAGTTGTTCAAACTTGAATTTCAATTCCAACTAATTAAAGAGTTGGCACAACTTGTTCAACACAGGATCAAAATCTAAAGGTAATTTATGCCACATTGGTATGTAAAACATGTTTAACAAGACCCATTTTTTTTGGCTTATTGGTTTTACTCACAGGATAGGAAAGTGGATAGATCTGAAGATGGGAAGGTCAGTAGTCTAGCAGCCCCCTTGTTTACTATCACACTTATCTATCTGAAATGATCCACCATGGGGAGATATGCCGTCTGTCATCTGTGGTTGTTTACGTCTGGGTAGTAAAGCTTTATATCGTTATGATAGTGGCCATTAACTGCTGCTGAAGCCTGTCTGTGTTACAGCCATAGACTGTATATAGAATGGACACCGTCTGCCTCCTCGCTGGGTGAAGCCACTCCAAGAACAGCACCCTCTGGTGACAAGCTGCAGTATAGGTCATAAATCCCGCCTCTGCCAGTAAAGCTTATGGAGCTGTTGAGTAACTTTTAGAAATTTATTACACAGAACATAATTTTTTCTCCCCCCTGGTTGCGATGTTGACATGTAGTCATTGTAAGACGAGTTTGTGCTCAAGTCCTCTTTTTCTGTACAGCTCCGTTTTCAAAAGTTATTAGGGGGTTTATGTTTTCTATGATTGACACTTGATACAGCCTATTGGCATACAAAGATTGTGTAGCTCACCAGGGCGATATGCTGTTTGAGCCAAGCATCATCACAGCGACTCTCCCGCCGAATGCACACAATGCTACTGCCCAATGTTGGTTTCAGGAAGTGGAGAAAAAAGCGGCATTACTGAGAGCTTTTTGGCTTCAAATCTGTATACTGGTGGGAGGTGGGCATAATGAGCATTTGAGGCCTAAATAAGTCAAATATTAATTAATCATTTAACTGCTATAAACATTTGTTTATTTAAGTTTCTTTGCCCGAATAGTAAAGTTTAGTTGTTTTTGAACGACCTTCCACACTCAGTCTCCCTGCAAGGACAGTTCACTAAAGGTCGTCTCTAATCAGTAAATTGCAGGATGGAGGAGGAAGAAGAGGAGGTTTGATTGGGGGTCAAGACCTGCCAATGATGCTACTGAATTTTCAATGACTGATGTTTTAATCACAGCCGTCATATCATAGGAACGTGACTGCTGTAAGAATAAAACAATCATGAATTAATGTCAAGATAATATTTAGCAAAAACAAGCAGGAAACAGTCTAAAGATGATAATTCAACCTTTTGAAAATCATGTAAAAACCAAATCCACGGATGGTCTGTGATCCACAGCTAAAATAAAACACTGGATCAGAGTCATTGGTATTCAGGTGAGTCTCGGGCCATGCTATTCTGGTTTGTGAGGATCAGTCGCAGGTGCCTCCATCTCACAGAGTTACTCAGCCATTCAAAGGCAGTCTGTGAGGACATGTCAGACATGACAGGAGATGAGAAGCCAAAAGTGTAAGAAATATATTGAGCTGGGCTGTTTCTAACTGTTGTAACCGCTCCTGTAAAACCAAGCCAACACATGACACAACGCTGTAACTTAGCCTTAAGCACAAAGTCGTATCTTTGATGTAATTATTCATAAATGTATAATTTTAAAAGCCCCTTTAAGCATTTCTTAAGGATACTATGTTTTTACTAGTGCTATAAAGTTACCCGGTAAAAAGTCATAAGATTTATACACATTTTAAAACAATAATGCTGATATTACAGCACATGTATGTCACGCCCTCTACTTCTAGGGCCAGATAGGGGCAGCCTCTCTTTTCTCTTCTCCCCCCTCCCTCTTCTCTTTCTCCCTCTCTCTAAGCAGGTGTTGGTGTGATGCAGCTTCAGGGCGGACAGGTGCAGCCACTTACTAATCAGCGGATCGATCCGTGTGGCGGGGAGAGGAGCGCTCTCATTCATTCACCCGCTGCCATAAAAACCAGACGCTTCCCACAACCCGACGCTGGACCGTAACCTGAAAATCCCTTGCCCACTCCGCCTGCTCTTCCCGTCTGCGTACCCAGCTCTCCTGCTCTTCATCCCAGCTCCGTCCAGGACGCCGCCTCACGCCATCACCACCTGCCTCTCTCCCTCCAGTCGGAGTTCACGGACTGCCTGCTCACTCACTCTCTCGCTAGCTCTGGTAGTACCCGACCCTGTCTCGCGTTTTGCAGACAGCGCTTTTTGTTATTTGTTCTGACCCTGTCTCGCGTTTTGCAGACAGCGTTTTTTGTTATTTGTTCTGACCCTGTCTCGCGTTTTGCAGACAGCGTTTTTTGTTAATTGTTCTGATCCTGTCTCGCGTTTTTGCAGACAGCGCTTTTGTTAATTATTACTGTTCCAGTCTCGCGTTTTGCAGACAGCGCTTTTTGGTTAATTATTACTGTTCCAGTCTTGCGTTTTTACAGACAGCGTTTTTGTTAGTTATTACTGATCCTGTCTCGCGTTTTTCAGACAGCGCTTTTTGTTAATTGTTACTGCCCACCTTAGTTCCGTTTTCCTATTTCTGTTTGCATTTTTGGACCAAATAAATATCTGTTTAACTGAACTGCTCTGACTTGAGTCTCTTTGTCCGCATTTGAGCCTCGGTGCCTGAACCGTGACAGTACGGTCCAGCCAAGATGAGCTCAGCAGACAAAGAGACTGGCGCGGAGGCAGTCTCCCCCGCTACCACGTTTCAACAAGCTATTGCTAATCAGGAATGCGTGTTAGCTCAACATGATGAATTGTTGCGTTCCCTGGTCAGTAGTAATCATGTTATGCTTAACCAGATCTCTGAACTAACCACCCAGTTAAGAGGGTTGGCTGGTCAAATTGCTAAGACTGCTCCCCCAGGCTCAGCGTTAGCCGCTAATCCTGTCTTGGCTAGCGTTAGTGTTCCACCTCCCTCTCGTGAACCTGTAGTGCCTGTACCTGAACGTTACAGGGGGGAGTTAGGATCCTGCCAGGCCTTTTTAACTCAGGTTTCACTAGTTTTTGAGATGCAGCCTCTCTCCTATGCCTCCGATCGTTCAAAAATAGCTTACACCATCGGGTTATTGTCAGGACAGACGAGAGAGTGGGGCACGGCTGTTTGGGGACGCCAGGACAGTGCCTGTGAGTCCTACGCGGCGTTCGTGGCAGAGATGAGGAAGGTCTTTGACCACCCAGTAAGCGGTAACAACGCCAGCCACCGCCTCATGGCCATCTCCCAAGGGACAAGGAGTGTCGCAGAGTTTGCGGTGGAGTTCCGGACGCTGGCTGCAGAGAGCTCCTGGAACGACGGCGCGCTCCAGGGAGCCTTTTACAAAGGGCTAGGTGAGGCCCTAAAGGACGAGCTGGCAACTCGTGACGACTCTCCAGACCTAGACCACCTCATCGCATTAGCGATTAAGATTGACAACCGGCTCCGGGAAAGGAGGCGAGAACGCAGCGCCCGCTCTGTACTAGGACCCACCAGAACCCCAAGTGCCCCAGGCCCCAGAACTCAGCCGGACCCCCCGCCGGAGTCTCTCCCAGAGCCAATGCAGATCGGCCGGGCCCACCTCACTGAGTCGGAGAAGTTACAACGTCGGTCAGCAAACCTGTGCCTGTATTGTGGGCGTCCGGGTCACTACATTGCCTCCTGCCCCGCCCGTCCGCCAAAAGGTCCGGCTCGCCAGTGACGGGGGATCTGCTGGTGAGCCGTACTACTACTTCGCCCCCACAACGGCTCCAAGTGGCCATAACCCTGTGTTGGCAGCGTCAGCCTATCCCTCTTCTAGCCCTGGTGGATTCTGGGGCTGAAGAGAATTTCCTGGACTCTCGCCTGGCGTCCCAGCTCGGCATTCCCACAGAAACTCTTGACGCGCCCTTGGAGGCTCGTGCTCTGAATGGACTCCACCTGGCCCAAGTCCGCCATAAGACTGTTCCGGTCTCCCTGGTGGTGGGGGGCAACCACCATGAGACAATTTCCTTCCACCTCATCGACCAGTCTAGTCCACCCTTGGTTCTTGGGTTCCCTTGGCTCCAGGTCCATAATCCCCACATTGACTGGCAGCAGGGGGAGATCCGTTCCTGGAGCCGGGAGTGCTACCAACGTTGCCTGACATCTGCCCTGACTCCTGAAACTCGAGCCAGCCCCCGGGCCCTACCTTCCGAACCCCTCAACCTGGACCTTGTACCTTCTGTGTACCACGATCTGGCCATGGTTTTTAGCAAGGATCAAGCCCTGTCTCTGCCCCCACACAGACCCTACGACTGTGCTATAGACTTACTTCCCGGAGCTACACTACCCCGTTGCAGACTGTACAACCTGTCTAGACCTGAACAGGCCACCATGGAGTCCTACATCCGCGATTCTCTGGCGGCTGGCATCATCCGCCCCTCTTCATCCCCTGTCGGCGCTGGATTCTTTTTTGTCTCCAAGAAGGACAAATCCCTCCGTCCCTGCATAGACTTCCGGGGCCTCAATGACATTACTGTTAAGAATACTTACCCCCTTCCCCTAATCAATTCTGCCTTCACCCCGCTGCATGGAGCCTCTGTCTTCACCAAACTGGATCTTAGAAATGCCTACCACCTCATCCGAATCCGGGAGGGCGACGAGTGGAAGACCGCCTTCAATACTCCCCTGGGACACTTTGAATACCTGGTCATGCCCTTCGGCCTCACTAACGCCCCCGCAGTTTTCCAGAACCTCATCAACGACGTCTTGAGGGACATGCTCAATCGGTTCGTCTTCGTCTACCTGGATGACATCTTAATATACTCCCGAAACCTTGAAGAACAGGTCTGCCATGTCCGCCAGGTCCTCGAACGTCTCCTCCAGAACCGCCTCTTCGTCAAGGCAGAGAAATGCGAGTTCCACGCATCCACTGTGGCTTTCCTGGGATTCATCATCTCCTCCGGGGAGGTCAAGATGGACCCATTAAAGGTGGAGGCAGTGACTGAGTGGCCCCGTCCCGAAGACCGGAGACAGCTTCAGCGCTTCCTTGGTTTTGCAAACTTCTACCGCCGTTTCATCCGAAATTACAGCTCTGTTGCAGCCCCCCTGACCACCCTCACTTCCACCACCAAGATCTTTTGTTGGACCCCTGAAGCAAACAAGGCCTTCTCTGAGCTGAAGCAACGCTTTGTTTCGGCGCCTATCCTGATCCAGCCAGATCCCGAGAGACAGTTCATCCTGGAGGTGGATGCCTCGGACACCGGGGTAGGGGCAGTCCTGTCCCAGCGGGCTGCGACAGACCAAAAACTACACCCCTGTG
The DNA here is from genome assembly GCA_962446985.1 of Xyrichtys novacula. Taxonomy (NCBI): domain Eukaryota; kingdom Metazoa; phylum Chordata; class Actinopteri; order Labriformes; family Labridae; genus Xyrichtys; species Xyrichtys novacula. The sequence goes on along the minus strand of OY660881.1, from coordinate 6,357,647 downwards.
CCTTCTTCTCACGGCGTCTTACCCCCGCAGAGAGGAACTATGATGTCGGAGATCGCGAGCTGTTGGCCGTCAAGCTCGCTCTGGAGGAATGGCGGCATCTGTTGGAGGGTGCCCTGCAGCCTTTCATCGTGTGGACAGACCACAAGAACCTGGAATACATCAGGTCGGCCAGGAGGATGAATTCCCGCCAGGCCCGCTGGTCCCTCTTCTTCAGCCGCTTCAACTTCTCCATCACTTATCGCCCCGGGTCCAGGAACACCAAGCCTGATGCCCTGTCCCGTCAGTTCTCCGGAGAGAACGCCCTGCCAGACCCAGAACCCATCTTGCCCCAGACTCGCATTGTCGCCTCCCTCACTTGGGAGGTTGAGGCCCAAGTACTCCGGGCCCTAGAACAGCAACCTGACCCCGGAGGCGGTCCCCCAAACCGCCTGTTTGTCCCAGAAGCCGTCCGCCCGCAGGTCCTCATGTGGGGGCATACCTCTAAGTTCGCCTGTCATCCCGGATCTGCCCGCACCTTAGAGGTCCTCCGGCAACGGTTCTGGTGGCCCACCATGGAGGCAGACACCCGTGAGTTCACCCTGGCCTGCTCCGTCTGTGCCCGCAACAAAACGTCCAATCAACCCAGCTCCGGATTCCTGCGGCCGCTTCCCATTCCCAGGAGACCCTGGTCCCACATTGCAGTGGATTTTGTCACAGGCCTCCCTCCTTCCCAGGGCAACACCGCCATATTAACCATTGTCGACCGGTTCTCCAAATCTGCCCATTTCCTTCCCCTGCCCAAGTTACCCACAGCCATTAAGACTGCAGATCTTCTGGTCTCTCAGGTTTTCAGGATTCACGGCATCCCTTCCGACATAGTCTCCGACCGTGGTCCCCAGTTCACGTCAGAGGTGTGGAGGGCGTTTTGTAAGGCTCTGGGGGCCACGGTCAGTCTCTCTTCTGGTTTCCACCCACAATCAAACGGCCAGACGGAACGGGCCAATCAGTCTCTAGAGACTTTCCTACGCTGTGTGGCCTCAGAACACCCTACGACCTGGAGCAATCAACTCCCCTGGGTGGAGTACGCTTACAACTCCCTGTCTAACTCTTCCTCTGGACTGTCCCCCTTCCAGTGCGTCCTGGGATACCAGCCCCCCTGTTTCCAGCTTCTGAAGAGGAGATTGTCATACCCTCGGTGCAAAGCTTCGTCAGGAGGTGCAAACGAACTTGGAGGAAGGTTCGGGTCGCCCTCCGCCGGGCCTCCTTGAGAATGGAGCAACAGGCCAACCGTCGCCGTTCCCCTGCTCCTGCCTACGCCCCGGGCCAGAAGGTTTGGCTCAGGGCCAAGGATCTCCCACTCCGGGTGGAGTCAAAGAAGTTGGCCCCACGCTTTGTCGGTCCGTTCGAGGTGGAGAGGGTCATTAACCCCGCTGCCGTCCGGCTTAAGCTGCCCCGGTCCATGAAGATTCATCCCACGTTCCATGTTTCGCAGCTGAAGCCGGTACGGGAGAGTCCTTTGGCCCCACCCGTCCATCCCCCTCCTCCGCCCAGGATAGTGGACGATGGGCCAGTCTACACTGTCAGTCGCTTGCTGGATGTCCGTCGGCGGGGTAGAGGGGTCCAGTTCTTGGTCGACTGGGAGGGATATGGGCCAGAGGAGCGCAGCTGGGTTCCCCGTCGCCAGATCCTGGACCACACGTTGGTCAGCGACCTCTACCGCCGCCACCCAGAGAAGCGCCTTCGTGCACCTGGAGGTGCACGTAGGGGGGTACTGTCACGCCCTCTACTTCTAGGGCCAGATAGGGGCAGCCTCTCTTTTCTCTTCTCCCCCTCCCTCTTCTCTTTCTCCCTCTCTCTAAGCAGGTGTTGGTGTGATGCAGCTTCAGGGCGGACAGGTGCAGCCACTTACTAATCAGCGGATCGATCCGTGTGGCGGGGAGAGGAGCGCTCTCATTCATTCACCCGCTGCCATAAAAACCAGACGCTTCCCACAACCCGACGCTGGACCGTAACCTGAAAATCCCTTGCCCACTCCGCCTGCTCTTCCCGTCTGCGTACCCAGCTCTCCTGCTCTTCATCCCAGCTCCGTCCAGGACGCCGCCTCACGCCATCACCACCTGCCTCTCTCCCTCCAGTCGGAGTTCACGGACTGCCTGCTCACTCACTCTCTCGCTAGCTCTGGTAGTACCCGACCCTGTCTCGCGTTTTGCAGACAGCGCTTTTTGTTATTTGTTCTGACCCTGTCTCGCGTTTTGCAGACAGCGTTTTTTGTTATTTGTTCTGACCCTGTCTCGCGTTTTGCAGACAGCGTTTTTTGTTAATTGTTCTGATCCTGTCTCGCGTTTTTGCAGACAGCGCTTTTGTTAATTATTACTGTTCCAGTCTCGCGTTTTGCAGACAGCGCTTTTTGGTTAATTATTACTGTTCCAGTCTTGCGTTTTTACAGACAGCGTTTTTGTTAGTTATTACTGATCCTGTCTCGCGTTTTTCAGACAGCGCTTTTTGTTAATTGTTACTGCCCACCTTAGTTCCGTTTTCCTATTTCTGTTTGCATTTTTGGACCAAATAAATATCTGTTTAACTGAACTGCTCTGACTTGAGTCTCTTTGTCCGCATTTGAGCCTCGGTGCCTGAACCGTGACAATGTATACCAGTTTAAACCGCCCTGTGCAGCGAGAGAGTGCTGATATTGTTTCTGTGAGAGCTCACTGCTAGTTCTGGGCAAAAAGAAAAACGCCACACAAAAGAGTTTTAATAGATATCCGGCTGGGAGAAAGTTGACAAGCTGTCAAAACACCCCAGTTGTTTTTGGAAATTGTGTTAAAATCTCAGTGTAAGTATAATGTGTTTTTTATAAAGCGTTATGCATACGCTGAGATCAGAAAGCTGGACTCATCCAGTGTCAAATTACCTTCTTATTTATTTCTCTTCTGTCTTTATTGTGGCTGCGTTTGATGTCTCCTTTATTGCACTTCTCTGAAATCTGCTCTAATCATTGAGACTGTCCTTATGCTTTGTTTTCTCTGCACTCAGGGTCTGTTGAGTCACAATAATTACTCCGTGAAAGCATAGACACTGGCTGCTGTCCTCATATGATACATAGAAGGCTTGTGTTTGAATAATGTATAAGCGGCTTGATGTTGTGTGTCTCAGTGTGCAGACGTGTGTGCATGCCTACATTGATACTTAGGCTGCTGTTCTCATTTGTTCAACAGCCTGAACTCAAACAAAGATAGCAGACAATTATAAGTCCTGATGTGACTCTGATTGTAAGACTCTTTTCACTGTTTTCTCCATGAAAGTGTAAGTTTAACATCACTTATTCTAACTTGATCTACCACTGATATAACTGATAACAGAAGTGGTGGTAGCTGTGACCTACAGCTGTAGTTAGGTGGCCAAACTTTGGGTCCAGATTGGGTCTAATGCACATGTGCCTCCCAATGGGCGACATAGAGTACATTGACCCCCATTTAATCTACCATAATTAGAATACTGCATGTTTTTAATGAATGAAAAAATACCTGCAACCCAACTGCTACTAAGACCATTTCAGTCAGGACCACTTACATAAGAAATAATTCGTTCTTAGAGCTCCCTGTCCATCCACATGTGTAAATAGCACGTTAAAGCCTTGGTATACATGAAAAAGTTAAAGCAGGGAGAGCAGCAGCAAAGACCGCAGACATATTAAATGACAATCAGACAGCATAAAGAGGAGGAGGGTGATATTCGCCATCTGGATGCATACTCGTACTGTTTAGATAAGGTTAATTATAAATAGTATTGTTATTTTTATTTAGGTTCAGGCCTGCTGTAAATGTTATCTTTATATTTTTTATGTAAATAGTATTGTTGATTTTATTGAGATTCCTTCATGTCTTTATTTAAATTCTACGTATTTCTTTTATATGTCTTCGTATGTTCCTATGGCTGATACTGGGTCCTCAGTTCTCTACTTTGACACTGGCTGAGATTTCAGCTGATATGGGCTGGTGTTAAGATCAGCTGATGTTATGTGGGTGGAGCTTAATGTTGCGGCCTGCCTGAACTATCACTACCAACTTGCATCTTGGTCTTTTATTTTACAGATGACCAACAACATTACTTAAGAAGGGCACTTTTTTATGTGCCTTTCTCCTTTTTCTTTTTAGAGACCAAAGAAACGTGATTTAAGTTTTGTGGAGCGCTCAGATCGAGGCTTTCTTGCGCCTCTCCATCACCTCTAGTATCTTTTTAGTGTGGTTAACGGTGTCATAAACCACTATTGATTAGCACCGGTATGGGCCCTGAAAAACCAATATTGGTCAACCCATTGAACATATAGCACTGCTTTTAAATGCATTCACAATAAAATCTTTTAGAGTGGAAATCATTTCTTCAGGGATGCTGCCAAGAGCTGAAGTCATTCTTGTGTTGATTTTGAGTTGCATAAAATTACAGCGCTTCAACGCCTCCTCCATTTTTACAAATAATTCACGCTCCTCTCACTATCACACACCCATTAGGGCCTGAAATCACAGCAGTGAACCCACAGGTGATAGCACATCTTTTCCCCACCATTGGAAACCATTTTGTCAGGCAGCCAGCAGTGTGCCCTACAGCGGTGAGCAGCACAGATGGTTGTTCTAACAGCAGGTGTGAGGACTTCAAACAAAGCAGGGCGAGGTCAGAGAGGGTGTAGATGTTTAAAACATCAGTTCCTGGCGGCAGGGTACAAGGTCATTTTGGATGGACTCATCGCTGATTCTCTTTGCCTGTTAGTTTCGAGGAGAACCCTTATCATGTCTTATACATACGAGTCCACTGAAATTGAACTAGAAACACTTTATGATTCTGATAGAACTTTTTCTATCTGAGAAAAAATATCAACACCTTCACAGGAGAAAACAAAAGTTGTTTAGAGAGGAAGGCGGCTTTTATTGCTGTCAAAATATTTGTGAATAACTTCCTTCAGAAATCCAAAGTAGAGACGATCCTGTTGAATTTGATCTTGTTGCAGATTCAGTTAGCAGATTAGCAAAAAAAGAAAAAAAAACGGGGGCGAAACATTATGCTACCAAATGTATTATTATGGGTGGGGGGAACAACCTTTGGCTAAACATATGAGCACTGTTCATCAAATCAAGTCAATATCAAGTATCTTTACCTACCTTGGTGTGGATTTAACTCCTTTAACCCCAGTTGCTGCTGCTGCTGTTGGGAACCGGTTCCAACTAGTTTGACCATGTTGTAAGAAACTGTTATTGTCATTTGTCATTTACAGCATAATATTGTTGTGTTTACAACATCAGCTCTCCTGGTTAATTGGTACATTGTAAGTACTTACTGTAAAATCCACTCCCTTTGTGAGACCGGCAGCCTTCCGGGAGCAAATAACGGATAAGTGGTTGTTATTGTTTCTTTTACACTTTTCGTTTGATGTGAGTGGGTGTCGACATAACCAAACGAGGGTAATCTTGTTGTAGTTGATGAAGCTTATTCTGCAGGTACAGTTGCCAGATCACAGCCACTTTAGCTAAAAGAGAGTGACAGAGGCCAATCCTGTCTCCCCTCACAGGGCCTGGGGATCCACTTCGAGGCATAGATGTATATTTCTGGGATCTGGATACAATCCACCACATGCCCTACATCTGTGTTGGTATAACAAACACATTGAAGGGGTTGACTAGTCTGATCAACCGGTACAGACTGTGTTGTTCCACATCCTGGATATCGCAGCTACACATGCCCAGATCCTTCACAAGGAACCATGTGAAAGCAAACAGCCATGAGTCACAGAGGCATCCTGCAGGAGCTGACAGCTCACCTATGTGAAGTCAAGGGTCGTGCTCGAATGGATGCGGCAATATTTGCTATGCATCGGTACATAGAATCGATACAGCTGCGATAGCTGTGATGCCATATTGAAAACGATGTCATCCAGGGCTGATTACGGGCATCTGCTGGTTGACTGTGAGTTAGCGTTATGCAGGCGAAAAGAAAAACATTCAAAATTTCAGACCCTGTTTGTTATTATCCATCTGTAAAAGGCAATAACCGCCGATGATTTGTGAGCGATCTTTAATCTTTCTGTAAATGTTGCGAGGAACACACACACACACACACTTGGTAAAATACACATGCTAGCGCCCCATCAGAGTTACAGGCACCACAAATATTCAGGTGTTATTTCACATGCTTTACAGCACCATGAAATTGGCTCATACCTCTCTTTGTCATTCATTTGCTAAGCTCCAAATAAACCACTTGTGCAGGTGGTACACGGTACATTTGAGAATGTGTTTATAGAGGTGGGAAGGTGTAATTTTGGTGCTCAGTCACTCATTATTAATCACCAAGCTGGAGGTACTGTCGCCTGGAACTAAAACCTGTGCTCTGTGCTGGTGAGCGGCCGCTCTGCTGATGCACCAGATGTGTGCCCTGTACCCACGTCGAGGAGGCATCCTGAGTATGCCTGCTGTACTCTCAAAATTGGAATCTAAGGAATACATTAGCTGTCTGATGTGCAGGAGTGCTCAGGTCTTGTAGTGGGTGCTGTGCAGGGAGGCAGCAAAGGTAAGAAAAGTTTCCTCTGCCTCCAGACCATTGTTGTTGTGCTTGGAGCAGCAAGGCCACTAACAGATGTATGCTTCAATGGTCAGGTAAGAGGCCTAACTGTGGCTCTCCAAGGCTGTTTCAAAGCTGTGTAGTTCCAGGGTGTGTGAAATGTGTGATACTGGGGAAAAAAGTACATTGAGAAGAGGAGGAAAGCACAGGAAACATATGGTATTTTTTATGCAAGTAACATTTTTTTTGTTTTGTTTTAATGATTTCCCTAACTGGATATTTCCACCACATCCAGAATGGCCAAAGTATCGTGATAATATTGTATCTTGGCCAAGGTATCATGATAATACCATATTGTGGCCCAAGTATTGTGATTGTACCATATTGTTGCCCAAGTATCGTGATAATATCATATGGTGCCCCAATTATTGTGATAATATCATATCATATCAGATCATATCATATCATATCGTGGCCCAAGTATTGTGATTATACCATATTGTGGCCCAAATATGGTGATAATATCATATCGTGCCCCAAGTATTGTGATAATATCTTATCATGGTCCAAGTATTGTGATAACAACACATCATGGCCCAAGTATCGTGATAATATTGTATCCGGGCCAAGGTATCATGATAATATCATATTGTGGCCCAAGTATTGTGATTATACCTTATTGTGGCCCAAATATCGTGATAATATCATATCGTGCCCCAAGTATTGTGATAATATTATATCATATCATATCGTGGCTCAAGTATTGTGATAATATCGTATCATGGTCCAAGTATTGTGATAATATTGTATCGTGGCCAAAGTATCATGATAATATCATATTGTGGCCCAAGTATTGCGATAATATCGTATCGTGGGGCCACTGGTGATTTCCACCCCTAATATTTAGCAGAGGAAAACTGATGTTATGATAGGTTTGTTACTCCAGTTGAGGATGGTGGTTGAATCTTTACTGCTAAAATTAAACTGAAATACCAAAGGATCTATCATTTGAAAATGTGTTTTGTTTTTGCTCCCATAAAAGTATCCTTTCTTTCTTTCATATGAGTAGTTTTATGAGCAGGAATCAAATCATGCCGCATAAAGAAGCAGAAATTCTTACTCAGATGGTGATGGCTTCATCATGAATTCCTCTTCGGTTCAGAAATGAGACCTTGGACAAAAAAAGACAGGACAAGGGGGAGACAGATTGGGGGGAATAATGGGGGTAGTCACACCAGGCTTCGGGAAAAGAGCGGCAGACGCAGATGAGGAGAGACTAACATGAGCGGAATAACAAACAGCCCGCAGGAAAAAAAAATGCAGAAGGTGAAGGGCGCAGTGAATTAGCGGTAAGATAAAGACATCAGGGACCTGTTCGACATCCTGCAAACTGTTTTCTCTCTGTCAGAGGAAGAGGGCACGGAGTGGGAGGGAAACAGCATCTGAGTGAAAACAGCCGACTTTATCTGTCAGATTATCAGAGACAGCTGACCAGCCGAAGGGTACTTTAAGCATTAAATTATACCCCTCAAACAAACACTTTGAACAAGAGACAAACAAGCAGAGCTGGCCTCAGTTTCCCGTCTTCAAAGAAAGCGCAGTTTGCTGAAGTCACTGTAGTTTGGATCTAAAAATCTATTATGGAAAATTTGGGTGATTTTTCCTCCAGATGTTGACCTTTTAAGGGGGATTTCTTGTCCCGGACAGTCAGTGATGCAGAAAGCGAGGTCTAAGAATGCAAATGAGGATAGTGAAGCCAGGGGGCATCGCTCTGACATTCAATCCTCGGTGGACAATATCATGGAGAACGGGGAGGAATCGCACGTAACTGGATTTCTCCACTATTAAGAAACAGAAAAATATCTATTTGTGTCTGATATTTTTTGAAGTTTGTAACTTTATCCTTGACATTTGAAGCAGGGTGATTATCTGTAATTCTTGATATTTCTCAGTGTTGACCAGACAGAGTGTAAAACATGGAGTATGATTATTCAGATGCAAGTTTTCTCTTTGTCTGCAGCGCACTAATGGATGCAGATTTGTTCCTTTACTTTGTGGTGTGGTCACTTTTACTCACTGAGGAAGTGTACTCGAACAGTTTATTTGGATGTTAAAGGGCGCCACTGCAACTTACTGAGTGTGGAAACTAAGGCTGTCCCGATACGATATTGATATTGGATATTTGTCCGATATCAGTCAAAAAAACAAATATCGTATTATATCGGCCTGCATTTATAATCTCCAATATCAGCGCTACGATACAAGCAGTCCATTCCAGACTCCACTCCGGCACCTCTAGCTAGCAGGGCCTGGATCTAGCAAGCAGAGCCCATATGATCACAACAACAGTGTGTACTAAGGTACTAACAAAGTACTAAGGAGTAGGAGTGACGTTGTAGCTGAGTACAAAACTTGTCATGCACAAGTTTGTGCCAATATTGGATCAATATCGGTATCAGCCGTTACTGAAGGTTACAATATTGGTATCGTATCAGAAGTAAAAAAGTTGTATCAAGACACCCCTATCAGAAACACTGTCCAAGTACAGATTTCAGCTTTCAACACTGTGTAAACTTGTTTTTATTGTCACGTATCAACAAGCAGCTTCTATGTTTCTAACGTCTGTCTCAGTTTATGTTGGTGTTCAATAGGTAATAAAGTCATATATAAGATTGGTTCAAAAATACATATTTTGAGTTAGTAGCTTACATCAAAAAACCGCTAACGTTCGCACTCAGCCACTTTCTGGGCGACTGAAAAAGTCTGTGATTGAAATACTGCCATGTTTATCTTGTCGTGTGTCCCCAGGACATGAAGTGTCCCTCGTTAAATACAAAATCCTTGAGGTAGAAAAGAATCTGGTCTGGAGTCACTGGTGGCATACAGGCTGTAAACATTAACACAGGCGTCCTTCATACCAATCTTGTACCTCTTTACTCTTATGCGTCATCTTTCACTCTCTTACAGATTCCTTCACTCTGTCCTCTACATGAAGGTCCAAAAATACCACAAAAGAAAAGCAAGATATGTGAAAGTATGAAAAGATAAGACTGAAAGGAGTCTCTCTGTCTTGAGAGGTGGCACTTCAGCTGAATAGAAACTTGATTAAGTTTATTTTCATGTTAAAAAAGGTTGGGATCACATTCATAAGATGAGGAATGTAATTTAAAATATTTGAATAAATGTTGGATTAAAAAATATTTGTGGATGAAGGATGGTAGTGAACTCAGCAGACCTCTGCAGCCTCTTCTTCTCCACAGCTTGAGGCCAACAGCTCCAGGCTGTATCATCAGCTGCTAAAATAAGACATCACCCTCCAAAATACCATTAGCAGTAGATTTGCATTGTGGGTAATAGAAGCCTTATTTTTCTTTTTTATGACGAATTTACAAATGAGATTAATTTTTGCAACTGCCGTGCATTTTCATTGCAAAGTACATCTATTTTTTCCCCTCCTAATTTGCTGATTTGCTGCTCTGACTGGCGGCTCTCACTGCAGCAGCTGCAGAGCCTGAGGGATATCCAGATAATTAAATGTCAATCGCAACACAAAACTGATGAAGAACTTGACTTTCAGAGTTCAAATTTAAACAATATTTTTATCCATCAGCCTCGCACTATCATCAACTTATTTTACTCTTGCAGGGTTGAGGCTGTCAATGTGGCGTATAAAATAGGACAGTGCTCATTAAACAAAGGGAACATTTTAAATATTTGATTAAATATGTTGATATTCATCATCGTGTGAATCACCACATCCAGAATGGTCTCTCTCCAAGTATTTGTCGCAGTGTGTTCAGCCCATATTTCATTTTTGACACTGTCACGCCGCCTGATAAAGTCTGCTCTGTTAATTGAGTCATTATCAGGTGTTGCCAAACACACAAAAGCAACAGATTCGTCTGTGATTCTCAGCACTCTGTCTCTGTTTTGTAAAATTGATGTCATGTGTGTTATAAATGGCGCCTCTGTTCCCTCTTTTGGAAAGTGGATCTAAAAAATGAACATTGAGGTGTTAAATAAAACAGAAAACACTTGCCTGAATGTGACTGAAACTCAGTTTATGGAGCAGAGGTCAGTCACAATGATGAAAGGAGATCAAAATGCACCGGTTATAAGTGAAATCAAAGATTTATTCATAGTTTGCATTAGGGCCCAACTGATATGGGTTCTTTGGCTGATGCCGATACAGATTATTAGGGGATTACCGATTATTCAGCCTATTTTTTAAATTTTTTTATTAAGTTTTAAAATTTTGTCAATTTAAGTAATATATCTACATATTTACTTTTTTTTTTTTAAAGGCTGCTTTTGAGCCGTTCAAACACTTCCTCAAAGAATTAAAGGCGGAAAACTCATTTCAAATCCTTTTTATTGCTTAAACAACCCCTGGCTATTTATTTTAACCATAATAAAGATGATAAACTAATTCTTTTCAGCTTATTATTCAGACTGTAGCGGGTGTGAGTCTGATTATTTAGTCAACTGACGTCTTGTCAAACTCACACACTCATCATCCTCTGAAATAAATAGCCTATAAATAAAAATAAAGCTAACTAATGTACATCATAAAAAATGAGGAACACTCGATGTACTGTAGGCTACTGCTCTTCACACTGACAGGAAGACCGACTGATCATCTCAATAACATTTCACATATTTATCATGAATCAAACTCAGACCAGAAAAGTATCCGATAAATCAGTCGGGCCTAGTTTGCATTACATTTCTAAACAAGAATGCACTCGCTCAATAGTGGTTAAACAGTACTGCTGCAGAAAGTGGACAAACACTTCTCAGTTGTCGATTTAAGAAAGTTTGAAAACTGCCAGAAACTCTTTCCTCCAAAGAGTTCTCACAGAGTTTTTTTCTTTTTAAACACATTTCCATTTAAAACATGCAGACGTCTTTCTACAACAGTGGCGTGGATCCTAAAGAGTTCTGGGCCTCCTTCAAAACTTACATGTGGTGAAAGAAACTGCAGCTCCTCTAAACTAAACTTTCACTGGGCAGATTTTGGATCCACTTGAAAAACCTCACACACCCAGTTTGCTGTGAACACTTTCAAGGACCCGCTGCTGTCAACCGAGCCTAAGTTCTTGAATTCATTTCCTGGTCGTGATTAAGTCTGCCAAGTGTTGAAGGCACAGGAAAAGAACTCTGGTTTTGACACGCAGACTTGATAGCACATTGTTGGCAAACTAATCAAGCACCTGTTGAATATCATTGATCTCTGGAAACAATTGACTGCCTCTTGGCTGGACAAGCATTGGATACAGAGTCCGGTGATACTTCTACCTATTCCATCACATCTGTTTGCCTGTTTATCCTTATTTATCTGCAGGTTGTGAAGGACTCTCACAAAATCTAGAGCATTACTGTGGGACTGTGAAGAAAAAAAGGGTTTAGGAGCAAATGATTGGTCACATAAAAAACATAAAAGTGGGTGGACATGTCTTTTTTTTTTCTTTTCTTATTTTATTAGCATTTTCACCATGTTTACATCAACCAACAGAAATATAAACATGGTACACTACTAGACTCCCATCTAAAATCCCTCCCACATACACCAAAAAGGCAAAATAGTTTTGCAACAAATTAGACACTTAAGAAAAAAAGTAAATAAAAAAGTAATGCGACAATCAACTAAAACAAATCAAAACAAAAAACAAAAAGTAAATAATAAAAATTTTAAACACGACAATCACCAAAAAAAAAAAAAAAAGTAAAAAATATAAATTTATAACATGACAATCAACAAAACAAACAAAAAAGTAAATAATAAAAATTCATAACACAGCAATCAACTACAACAAAACAAAAAGTAAATAATAAAAATTCAGAATGTGACAGTTAACTAAAACAAAAAAAAGGGAAAAAAATAAGAAACAAATTTCCACCAATTGCCAGCAAGTTAATTAGTTAGTCAATTATGATGGATTTTTCTACCTTACCCCATACCCATCGTTCTTTCTCTTCGTTAGCCTCCAAAGTGGGGTCCGCGCTCTCTTTGGGTAGTGATGACGAGCTTGGGACCTAGAGAGACATTGACGCTGAATAATCGCCTCGGTCGTACCTGAGCATTGGCGCTCAGTGGATAGCGTAGCACACCTCTTGTTGTGGTGTGAGCATGGTCATTCGCTCGCAGGTGTTCTGAGCTGGTAGGAAGCTGCCATCTTGATGGTGATGCTCCAGAGCACTCTGATTCGGGCTAGATTAGGACATCACTTAGGGTGACCATACGTCCTCTTTTACCCGGACATGTTCTCTTTTTTGGGGGCTGTCCCAGAAGTTTTGAGTTTGTGTTATGTGGACGTACTGAGTTAGAAGCGCATAAAAAGACACTCGACCCGACCCGTAAAACTCTCGAAATTTACTACGTGCAACTCTGTGACTCTACTCCCGCGTAGTCGTGTCCTCTTTTTGGAGGATTCAGAATATGGTCACCCTACATCAGACAGACAGACAGACAGACAGACAGACAGAGTCATCCAAATATATCCATTTTTCTGTTTTCTTCTTAAATCAGCCTAAAATGTTTTAAAATTACTGAGCAATAGTTCCCTACCCATAGAAAGCAACATTTAGGCATTTCATTGTACCTCTGAAATGTTGATAGATCTAGACAGTAGACTCACCGCTGCCTTTTCAGTTGAGGGACAAAAACTGTCTCCAGGTTTCTGGAATAAATGAATGAAGGAGAAGAGTTTTCCTTCTGCCAATGAGAGGTAATTACCACATTAGGCACATTATTGAATAATCATAAAAAGCAGGTTCAGCTTTATTAGCTCTATCACAAGCACAATTAGAGCTATAGCTGACTTTTCAAGTGGAAAAGCATTAGCAGCAAATATCCAGACTGTCTCTGTTACCTGTTAGTGTCGAGGACAGCACGCACACGACAAATGCACTATAGCTGTAGGTTGCAGGGAAGGTTACAGGCAGCAGACCAGTTCAATAGCTTGTGTATCCGTGTGGTAGAAGACAGATGACACCCAGAAGCCACTCTTTCACCTGAGCTCCACACAAGGCATGTGTTCCCCCTGAGTGATTAGACTCACTTGTTACAGCATGTCCAGCACCGATGGGTGATTTTGTTGCTCCCAGTGCTCAGGGTAGTTTCCATTACTGGAGCGACGATGCCATTATATTTGAAGGTTAACGACAATCGCTGTCTAAAAAAACTGCTAAATGGGACTTTCATTTACCTGCTCCAGTGACCCTGCACGCTGTGAGCGTGGTGTGAGTTCATTTCAAGCTCTACCAAGAAACGGAGGGTTGTCAGTACTGCAGTCCCCAGTACCACATATTTTAGCTTAATTTTCCTCTGTGTGATTTCAGAGCAAAAGTTAAAGACAAAAACTTGCAAAGGGAGTCAAGAGAGGCAGGAAATAAAACATACAGCTGATGGTGCAGTGAACTGATGGTAGATACAAATCAACTTAGACAGTGTTGTTCTGTTTTCCAGAACCCACGGCTCATCACAGACCCTCTGTTGTTTTGCATGTAAAGTCAGCACTATATGCTAGTTTTAGCTTTACAAGAATTAGCTTAAGACAGTCACTCAGCTGGAAGTTTGAGAAAGGTAGTGAAAGTCTACTAATGGGCATAAACACACCATGGCCAAAGAGTGTGCCATACCTGGACCAACTGGTGACCTTAGGGATATGAAGTAAAATTAAGTTAGAGTCAAACACATTGTAACACCGAATTAGACACCCCCTCGAGAGATGAATGTTGCCGACTTCTTGCTTCTATAGTTATTCCAACTTTAGTAACGACCGCACGATAGCAATACACAGCGATCTACTTCTCCATGCGCAAACCTCAACCAAAACACCACTCTGTAACCACAAATAATTCTTGGAACAGCACCTAACTTCATCAACAGGACATATAGGGTCTCAGCCATAGCACTAGTACTAATCATTTTGTAGATGCCGTAGTTCTTCTGCCTTAGCGTCATGGTCTTATTGCATTTCTATGAGTTAATAGTCATAAATGTTCTTCCTTGAGCTGCGAAACTCCGCTCCACTCAGTGATTGACTTGTCAGGGCTCCCCTACAAACAAGTGGCTGCTGGAGGAGAGTGGGTGAGTTGTATTTAGTCTCTTTTCTAAAGCATCTGTTTCTCAGGACTGGTAGTTGCTAAATGACGAACTCGCATAAAGGCATGGTAACTTGCTTTCCTGTTTTATTAATCCATTGCAACTCAATTCTTTAACAAGGCAACCAGGTTTTCTACAAACTGCATCCATCAAACGTTATACATGTAAATACTTGGCTGACAGATTGGTCCAGTCCAGTTGTCTGTAGATCTTTCAGCTCCACCTCTTCACCTGTGTCACACTGACCAATAGCTAAGCATCATGAAGTTTGCGTTTCCATTGGATGGCTTTATAACGCTTCTTTGAAAACCCATGTCCATGTTTTATAAAGTCTTTGGACTTAAAAAAGGCTATATGAGAGTTGTTGTGGATTTTATTTCCACCCTTGAGGATCCTGTAAGAGAGCAACCCAAGGATGTGAATCTGCGAGAACAGACCTCTTTATTTCCTTTGCTTTTGATTTACATATGACCAGATGGCTCCAAAGACAAAAGCAGCATCATTTGTAAAACACTGACTCATTTATTCTCCGTATAATAAACCTTTATGACATTTTAGTGTCTAACTAAAAAGTGATCATTGTTGCAGTTTGTTATTCGTCTCATAATTAACAAGTACTCGCAGTGACCTAAAGATTCATGTTTGAATAATTAAAATGATAGTTCAGATTTAAGAGCTGGTGGATCTAGCTACAGTCACTCTGAGAGAAAGCAATAGGAAGACAACAAAAACACCAGAAAACAAGTGACTCTGGTGTCACTGGGACAGGCAGAGTCGAGAACTCCAATTAAAAGAGAGGCTGCTCTGACTAATGAGTTGAAATCCGTGTAGGAAACCTGTCGCAGCTGTCCATTTGTGTGTCTGGCTTCTCCGGAAAGCTTTCAGCAAAGCCGTCAACAAGCCCGTCAGTACATCCAGGGAGAGACTGGGGAGAAACCTGACAGGCAGAGGTGTCGGGCTTTTTAATGGCCATCACCTGCTCTGTGTTGACAAGTCCCATTTCCCCCAACACGACCACTCCACTCCCCCAGGTCAGCATGACCACGGGCAAAAATCGATGCTGCTTCGCTCTCTGAACTTGGATTAGCTCTTAACAATGCATGCAATCATTTGTTTTAAATAAGATTGATAGATTATTACTGATAGATTGACAGATACCCAAATCAATATGCCCAGAGAAATAATAGAAAAGCCGATACGTTGTTAAGGAGAGTCTGAAATGTATATGCGTTGCACACATTAGAAGTCTTTTCTCTCTACAGAGATTTATATCTAAAGAGATTGTTTGTGTCTCCTCAAAAGTTTACAGCTGAATTTATTCAAACAGTCTGACCCAGATACAGGGAGCTGCAGCACTGCGACTCAGGAAAACTTTTAGGATGTAACTCGGAACTACAGTCTTCAAGTGTCTTTGTGCATGCTGCACCACGAGCAGAAGTTTATTAGAAACTCTTGCCCTGATCGTTTGCCAGTTTATTTTAAATAGTCCTGCAGGTTTACAGAACTTTTAAGATACATGTGCACATATTAGTTTGACTGAAATTACACTAAGTTGAATTTCTTGTTGATTTACATACATGGAGATTGAGATTAGGGTTCTTGCTCCACAGCGGGCTGGGCTTTGACCCAAAATCAATCAGTACAAATGTGTAGGAAGGAAGCTGGGCAGTAAATAAAAGAATCGCAGAATGGTAAAGCTGCTGTATCGTATGATACTGTATCGTATCGAAAGGTACAGAGATGTAAAGTTTGTCAGCTTATGTCCCGCCATGCATGCACAGAAACCTGCAAACTTCGTACAGAGAGGCCGAACATAAATCAGGAACTTTTTCAACAGTGCTAACTACTGCACCACCCTGCTGTAGGGCTGCACGATGTTGGCCAAAAATAAAATCCTGATGTTTTTTTCTCTGACATCTTGATTTCAGATTTTGATTTCGATTCTTGCACAGCCCTACCAATTCCACATGACTAAATTGCTCTTGCCCTATTTAGTCACAAAATTATCGCCTTCTTTTGCAAACGCCATGTTTGTTTAAGAAGGGGGAGCCTACAGGGGCCTGAAGGCATGAGACGTTTCTGGCACAAAGAAACGAGCTGATCGGGGGAACATTACGTAGTGGTGGCTGACATTTGTCAATCAGTTGGTTCTCACCTGGTGCTTGTAGGCTGGGACAAGGACAGTCATTTCAGTGAGTCACCTAATCAAGCTGTCAGTTGGTCCTTTTAAGTTGCATTTCAACAATTTTTCAAAAACTTTTTTCTTCAGATTTTTGTGATTCTGAACATTTTAACCTTTTTCTCCAAGTGCATGATAAAAAAAATAAAATGTCCTTCACATTTTTCTGTCATCTCTGGCCATAATAATCTAAAACCTGTCTGTAGTTCTTTAAACCAGATGCACGTTTTAAAAGTTGAGGGCATACTTTAAAAAAAAAAAACACACACACACACACACACGATTCCTTTCCTCAGAGACCGAGAGAAAGAAGTGACCGTATCTGACGAATAAGTACAATATGTCTGGATTTGTGGGGAGATACCATGTGTTTCACGTTTGACTTCAAACAGCTCTAAATCTACTCTTAAATCCAGATAAATGGGACTGACTATGCCCACAGCTTCATAAACTGAGAGTTTAATTACACATGACTCTTTTTTTCCTCCGCTGACACCACAGGGGCTCTGCAGCATTGGATATATGTTACTGAAAATGTGTTAATGTTAATTGCTTGCATTACACGGCTAGAATTTGTACAATTATTCCCGTCTCATTCAGCCACTTCGCGGCCTTACAGTAAAAGACGCTCCAGACATTTATCTGCGCTGCAAATGCCAGCAGTGTTGGCATTCTCCTCAGCTTCTTCGCCGCTAATTGGTACGCTCTTTTCAGAAACACAGCTCAAACAATCAGCGGCGCGATGCACAACAAAGGAGAATTAACAAACATCAACCGATGATTGAGCACAGAGAAAATGCATCAGTCTCATCAAGAAGAAACAACAACCACAATTGATATGAGATTAATAGAAGCATTAGAGGCAGCTTTACAGTTTCATAGCCAGTCCAAGCAATTACAAGGCAAAATGAAGATGAACGTGTTGGTAAACTTTGATTATAGGAGCAAATAAGACGTATTAAACCAAGATCCTATCATTTAGTTCAGAGATGGTGAGTCTTATTCATGAAACATTTCACATTTCTGAAAACCTACACTGATTTATAGAAAACTGGAATTTATCCCTGCTCATGGAGAGTGTACATATGTTCTTCCTGTGGGCTGGCGAGCATGGTGCAGGGTAAAAAGAGAAACAGAACTTCAGATTCAGAGATCCGAATTGTTTTGAAGTGAAATGAATTAATGAATAGATTTTATTTTCTTCTGTGAGCAACGGTGTGACTTTCACCTTTAGGAGACCACCTGTGTGCTCTGTACCAGTGAGAGTCGCTGTGTGGGCTTCATCATAAACCACCTTCAGTGGTGCGTGGGGGTCAGTGGACTCGTAAATCACGGCCTTTGTGGGAAACCTCAGACCCTTTAGATTACGGCTAATCTGTGAGTATGGATTACAATGATGCAAATCTGCACATGGTTATTTTTTGTAGTGAGTTAAAGCAACATTAGAAACTTTTGTTTCCAATTTTTTAAATTTATTTTGATTATAGAACATGCAAAATTCAGTCATTTTAAACCAGACATTTAACATTTTGAAGTTCACATCTGTTTATCTCCCACTACTCTAGCTAAATGTGTTTTATATTGATTGTTTAGTCACATGTTTCAAAGGCATTTGTTTATTATAACACAACAGATTATAATAAGAATCCAAACTGGTGTTTCTGATGATGAGAAGCAGCATTGAAATTATTTTTTTTCACACTATAGTGTTGGGTTGTTCACGAATGATTCGTTCAAAAGAACCAAATCTTTTAAGTGAACGTGCTGAACCGAATCAATTCCTCAGGTGATTCGTTCATTTCTAACTTTGAGCAGCCAGCGAGTGAGAGACCACATGCTCCAACCCCTGAATCACTTAGTGAACGAATTACACAGTTGTTCCCATTGTGTTAACAGGTTTAGCTTTCAGTTAAACAAACTTAAAACGTTAGGCTGGCAGTAATGAGGAGAGAGCGAGACTCACCAGCTGTAGCAAGCTCTTGATAGGAGCTACCGAGGGAGATATTCAGTGTTTTTTTTTTACTGAGTATACTATGGGGTAAATTTACTGAGTAGATAAATCATTGGACAGTACACTTAAAACTTCATGATTTATAAACAAGTTAATTTTTACAAACCTGTTTGTCAAAGCAAAGCATCCCAGAAGCTATAATCTGAACTGAATCCTAAATCGTTCAGCTGTGTATCAGTTCAGGAAGTCGGAGTCACAGGCTCCTCTTGCCAAGCGCTGAATGATTTTGTGATTCAGTGAAATAATCTTTTGAACGAATCTTTTTAGTGAATTGATTCTAGTGATTCAGTACATCTAAAAGGACTGCCGTGCCCATCACTATCACACTAACAAAGTAAAAGCAGTCAACAGCAGGTGTAGACTTTGGTAGTATAGATAAACAAGAACCTGTGGGTGTGACATCTACTTTAACTGAGAGCAGTATCCTCATTTCAGAGGGATTAGATAATATTTTCAAACACAGAATATATTTCTGTAACCGTGTTTTAACTATAAATACACTCCAACCCCACACTTTGAAAGCCGATCCCAAACATGCTGACACTGAACACCTGTTTCTTGACATATATTATCTCATATCACTTTTCCGTCCTTATATAACTGTCTTAATTTAAATTTTCCTCGATACTGATTCCCCCGCTCCAAAAACTTGCT
Source organism: Xyrichtys novacula (assembly GCA_962446985.1). NCBI lineage: Eukaryota > Metazoa > Chordata > Actinopteri > Labriformes > Labridae > Xyrichtys > Xyrichtys novacula. The sequence goes on along the minus strand of OY660881.1, from coordinate 6,338,168 downwards.
GTCAAATCTTTTCCTCCTCTCATTGCTTCTCTTTAGGGAACAGCTTCCCTCTATCTTCAATAAACGTTTTCCTTTTTTTTCCCCCTGGATATAGAGAACTGGATTTTGCATACTTGCTGTTTATGAACTGAATCCACCGGTTTCATCAGGAAATGTAATTGCATCCTTTGGAAGTTTATACCCAGGCTCAGTTTGCTTACACCGAGCTTTTGTAGCCTGTGAACTCCATCCACATCCACATGAACTCTCGCTCAACTCTGCATCGTCTTGTGCGCCGATAACAGGACTGTCCAATCTCATTTTTTCCCGAGCTCTTTTTTTATCTGACTGTTGCTACAGCACCCTTAAGATAGAGTCAGCCCTGCTCACACACTTCTCCTCCTCCACGACTCCCATTGGTGAAGTCACTCAAGCAAAAATGTCAGACAAATAAGAATACCTTGAACTGAAGTCTCACAATCTCACATCTCAGTCTGCGGATGCCTGTGGCGGGTCTCTCCCCAGCCCGCATATGTCTGATGACACAAGAAATACAAAATCAGAGGGAAAACGGTTTGAATAACCGCTGCTACTGTTTCCCTCTTTGTGATGCAACTTTAGATTTCGAATGACCTTGCAACGCATCGCGAATGCATGTCTCGTTTCACCCGCTAACCTCCATGTTGATATGCAGTCCACAATGTGTGTTTGTAGGTGAGCCATTGCACAGACAATCGCAGCCTTATATGGCTGAGTGGGGCATTAAAATTCCTCGCACACAGCCGGGCATGAAACATTACTCAGATCAACTTAAAGACCTGTCACAGGCTCTGTCAGGAATACTCCAAACACAAGTAGAGATTCAGTTAGCAGAAAGTGCTGCTCTTCTTTTTCTCTGTCAAGTATCTCACGCCTTTTGCTACCACATTTTTACTGACTCATTTTGCCCAGGATAATGAATAGCTCTGGCTCAATAAATTTAACTTTCACCTGCGGATCTCGCTTCAATTTTTCAAGGAGGTGGCGTGTTTGAAATGCTGATTTTTGTGTACCGTTACAACCTCAGTGAGAGATACAACTTTAGTGTTTATTGTCTTTAATAGGATGTTCTGCTTCATCTAGGGCTGCAGTTATTGAATATTCTAGTGATCGAATGTTCTACTGAAGATTACTCAAGTGATTGGACCCAAACGGCAAACTCACATACAGTGAGATTTCCTACATCACAAATCCAAGTTCCAACCCTGAAGCCCCACTATGAAGGCCAGACTAGGAGAAACGGAGGACAATCGCGAAAAAAGCGTTTGCGTAAGTGGATCGCAATGCTCGTAAGAAAGCTAATTATGATACTAACTTTCATCATGTCCTAAAGACATTAGTGTCTGAGAGCTGAAACAATAATGCCACTTCTACTACACTGGCAATGTTAGTCTGTAAACTAGCATGATGAGGAGTTTGCAGAGCAGCGCTGTCTCCGCCCACGACTCAGAGGTAAAGTGCTAATGAGCTACTGGAGCTCTGCAGAAGAAAAGCCCCTCTCATTGTTCATTTTTTACACTCCGCAAAACCAAAACCACGTTTACTCCTCCTTCTATCATGGTGACATAGGTGCGTTGTGTCACCTTGAAAATAATCTTGTGCGAAACAGTGACGATTTGAGTTTTTAAAAGAGTATCAATCAATCAGTCTTTGATTGTATAGCACTTTTCATACAAAAACAATGTAGCACAAAGTGCTTTACATAGCAGAGGAATAAAAGAAACAAAGAATACCCTGATCTACCCCAATCCAACCACTCGTTCCCACCACACGATCCAAGAACAACAGAAATGTTAAAATGCATGAACCTAAAAAGGGGCTCGATTTCAGAGAAACAGGAAAGAATGCACCGAGGAAACACTGTTTTACAATTCAAGATAAGGAAACACTAGAGTTTAGGTTAAAATTTAAAAAAACAAAGTAACATAAAATTAAATTTAAGAAAAAATAAATGAAATGGAATAAAAACAACGGTAAAAGATATTAAAATAAGAGCACCAAAATAGCTCAGTAAAAGATGATCCTGTCATTAAAACTCAAAGATAAATGCTAAAATACTAGAAACAAAGTTAATGATATAAAATTTAACAAAAACAAGACTTAAACGGTATGTTTTGAGTTTGCTTTTAAAATCATTAAGATTAGGTACTCGAGGCAGAGAAAACTCCTCGATCATTATCCCTAATCTAGCTACTTCGTCGTCTAAAGTCACATTATCAACTTCTCCCTTTTAACAAAAAGGTCAGATGTTGCTGCCATGTGCAAATACAGAATAATGGATTATCTTATCTTTTCAGAGTATAACCATTAAAAAGACCTTTGAGCAATAAGCTTAAAATGATATTCTCTGTTGGCGTTTTATTCATGTGCCAAAAAATCTGAAACAGACTATGAAAAAGTAAATTAAGGGGGCTTTTTTCACTAACTTCCTCTCGTATTCACCTGCAAATTAAAATTCAATTTCCTAAAACTAACAAGAGGCCTTCAGTTGAGACAATAACTTGGGTCTGTCTGTTTTACATAACTAATAGAGCGGCGTTGAATGGAGTCACTGGATGCTTAAACCTTATTATCCTGTCTGACGACCTTGGCACATGATCTGAATGAGAAGGAAATTGCTCTAACACTCTGCCAGCTCTGTATGAGAGCTCTTTTCTGGATGTTTTAGAGGCTGTCAAAAATCAACCTGGTGTCCCCTGAATTCCTCTTATTTTCATCTAGAGTCAAGGAAAGTCAGCAGAGGAGTCTTTCTTTGTTTTTCTTATTTGGAGACATGATGACAGGTTCGCACTATCCTTCACAACATCTAAATAATTGAAAGGCACTTTTGTATGGAGCGCAGTGTCCAGAGTCGAAGCTCTTTTAAATCTTTTATGCACTTGCAACCAGAATTAATATGTATGATAATACAACTTTAAAACCTGTAATAGCACCAGGGTCAGGATGAGATGACCCTGAAGAGGCCAAAAGTCGAAACCCATCGGTCCTCAGTGAAGTTCTTCTGCATGCTGAAAGTTTTGCTGGAGTCTTGACCCCTTCAGACGAGTAGGTGAAGTTGTGCCAGAATCTTCCACTCCAGTTCCAGCGCCATAAAACCAAGATGGCAATGACAGTAATGCTTTGAGGGGAAGTTTGTTTCAGAGCAAACACTTCAGGGGAGTTTTTGAGGAGGAACTATCCACCAGGGTCCAAGAGGTCGTATTTCTTGCTGCATTCACATTGCCATGGTGATGGGAGCAGGGCAGCATTCGTTCTAGCAACATCTAGGGTGACCATACGTTCTCTCTTACCCGGACATGTCCTCTTTTTGGGGGCTGTCTAGGCTTGTCAAGGGAAGTTTATAAAATCCTTTAAATGTCTGTGGTTTTGTATGGAAGTTTCCAGTTTGTGTCACATGGACTTACTGAGTTAGAAGCATGTAAAAGACACTCGATCCAACCCGAATAACTCTCAAAATTAACTTCATGAGACTCCGTGACTCTGCCCCCACTAGTCATGTCCTCTTTTTGGGAAGTCAGAATATGGTCACCCTCGCAACGTTGCTTTTGGAGAGTCCCTACTCTGCACCAGATACCAAAAATGGTTAGGGTTTTGATTGTTCGTGTGGTTGACAGAAAGGTTCCTGTGGTCTGAAATCGCATAAAATAAATGTGTATGTTTTTAAAGTATAGCAGCTCTAATTTTTTGAAAAATACAAGTTTCTGAAGATTAAGTTAACATCTGATGCTAACTAACTTTTAAAAACAAATGCCTTGTCTTACTGTCTCCACACAACAAGCGCGAGTAAAACTATTCGCGCGACTGAATTCCATGTTAAGTCAATGCAAACACACGATGAGACGCTCGCACTACTCTGACGGCGTGAATGACGCAGATTGGGCAGGAGCTTAAAATGTCCCAACTTGAGCGGATATTCGCATCGTGATAACCAATCAGCACGAAGGTTGCCTGGTGATGTATGAAAACAGACGGTTGTTCACTGGTATCTAAAATGGAGGACAAACTGATCGTGTCCTGATCGTGTGTGGGTGCCCCGAATTATACAATACCTTTATTTCAATAACCAAAAACATAATAAGGAGCTTGCCTGGATACAAGTGAGTGAGGAGGTCGGATCACCTGGTAAATTGTGAATAACCTTTGTCTATCACTTGATCCCGTCGGTTGAATTATTAATTATTTACTGTTATTAATTAATTACTGTTGACGCATGAATGAAGTGAATAAATACTATTCATCCATGCATCTAGATTCACGCGAATTATTACTTTAGATGACTTAACTTGCACTTGGTGTGAGCGCCCCATTAAAGTATCCCAGAGGAATAAGTTCATGAAGAATAAATCCAATTGTTATTTTCTATCAGTTCATAGATTAGGAATTACACCTGATCACAAAGACCTAAAATGGTTGGGAAATGCTGTTTACTCTCTGCCCTGAAGCTGTCCAGACCTAACATGACTGGAGCAAAATGAGGCGAGATCCCTGGGCCAACATGAAACCTGGGCTAAAAAGGTAGGGGTCAGAAGTAGACCCTCTGAGGCCCCGAGTGAAGCGCCTTGGCAGCTGTGCTCTCCATCAGTGCCAGACTGCAATGCAAAGGGACATGGACTTGGCATGCTTCATAGAGTTTCAGAGATGGAGCAGTGGAGCAAGAGACCAAAGAGGGTTAGGGAGTATTTTCTCCTGCCAGAAGATTGAGAGGAGCACAGTCAGGGGAAAGAAAAAAAAAAGTGCTGTTGAATGGAAATTTTATGCACACAAACTTCTGCTTATAAAGTTTCTGGATTTTGGTGATTTTAATGTTTTTTCAAGCATTGCATAATTTTCTAAACCTCTGCTTGCAGAGCTGCTCCAAGAAGGTTTGCTCACTGACAAAGTAGAGCTGACGTTTGATATATCGCCATAAAATTAACCATTTCACTGATAGCTAATTAGCAGCAAGACAGGTCCTTTTGATCATCTTAAAGGGATATTCCCGCGTAAAATTAATTAAGGGGCAAACACACCATAATTTTACGCTGGAATATCCCTTTAAGTCCAAACATCTTGCTTAAAAGTGACTGTGAAGTAAAATGAATAACCCCTATAATAACAGGCAGAAATGAAGTCAGTGGTCATGTTTTGTTGAGGTGCTGGTTTATTTCTGAGCGTACCTCCCAGTGTGGTGTGCATGAGCGCTGTGAGTGCAAACACCAAACCCTGCAGACTTCCTCTCAGCAGACATTGTGTGCTGACGTCTGCAGCCTTAGTGTTTCAACTCCAGAGATTTGACTATTGTGCTCTCCTCATGCTTCCTCTGGATTGGCACAGCGAGTCAGCGTGAGCTCGCATTTGTACAGACTCCCGGACTATTGGAGGTCATGCAATACAAACAGGTCGCACAGCGTGGTCGGTCTTTATTTGGCAGCCGAGGTGCAGAAGTATGACGTGTTTTAAGCCTAATTTTGGTGCATGAAACATTAACCGTGTTGCGCCGTGCTGCCATTTCAGGTTAATATTGTTGCCGCTCTTGGATGTGTGCAAACAGGTCACCGCAGAGGGTCTTAGTTCATTCATGATATCTCGCCGCTCAAGGCCTGGATCTCTGGCAGGGAGAACAGCGTGGCTCTCAGCCCATCCCTTTGACTCTCATTTGTGCCAGGGCAGATAGCACACAAGCAGCAGGATCTACACTGTGTGGTGCAATTGCCAACATGTGCACTGATGTTTCCTATTGACTGGACTACACACTGACACTGATGCTACCACACTGAGCAGTTAAACAAGAGAGGTGGTGGGGGGGGGTGCAGCCAGTCAGAAACATTTCATATTTAATAACTCAGTTGTTTATCTTCTGCCACAGAAGGCTACACAACCAATCAATTACAAGGCATTATTTTATAGCCACACCATAAAAGTAACAACCCTCCTATCATCACTGAAACAAATTTAAAATGTGGCATCATCTCATGGCAAAATGATTAGATGTACCTTCGTGAAACCACGGAAGTGATTGGAAAAAAATATTTCCTGAGGGCAATTATGGAGATAAGAGATTTGAAAAAATGCATACAGTACTCTGTGCTATCACCCAGAAGATAATGACAGAGAACCTCATCAGTTCTGCCACCTCCCTATCTCCCCAGCCAGACTGTGAGATAACTATATTGCTTAACGGATCCCCCATGCCATGTATTTCACTCTAAATCCTCCTTTACGGTTTTCAGTTTTCTCCTGCAGCGGCCAAATTGAATTCTTACGCCGGAGATATCGCCAGGGTGACTTTAAAAACTGTCCAAAGTTCAAATAGCCTGTACCTTTACTTTTCACCAGTTCTGTCAGGGAGTTATTGCTCGTTCTGTGTTATTACAAAGGGGGGGGACATAGGACATTATAAAAGCAATTGAAAAGAGAGGAAAATGTGCCGACACTTTCTGAGAGTATCACTGAAGAGGTAAACTAGAATCATCATTGAAATGTGCATATCACAGTGTATGTCAACACATTTTTTGACTTTCAATATAACACTCTGGGATACCTTTTACAGTAGCTCTACATGCTCCTTAAACTCCTTATTTATCTACTACTGGTGTGAAACAACCTTTTAACACTTTTCAGTCTCTTTTGAAACAGTTCATTTTGGCTACTTTCCTCGTCGCATTAAAGCTCCAGTGAGGAACTTTCTGCCTGCTTTGACTTTGGCGCCCCCTGTGGACAAAGTGGCAGCCCTTTTATTTTTGCTGATTACATCACATTCCTCTAAAAGTTTTTATTAAAAAAAATCTCCTGTTGTGAAATTTATTACTGGTTTGAGTATTTGTTGTCGGTAAAGTGGGGTTAGGGCTATTTGTTGACTGAACCAAACCCTCGCCACAGTGGTTACTGACAGTGATATAGAAAGAGACACGTCATTGTACATTTCAGTCTGTTTTACTCAAAAACTCTCAACAGAAGCTTTAAGTAAGAAAAAGCTTGAGTGCGTTACAGTTAAATTCACTGAATGTCACTTTGGGAACAAATTTGGGAGTAAACGCACGTTTTCTTGTCGTATCGGCATTTTATCCACACAAAAATGGCGTTTAGGGTGATTGGAAATGATACTTTTTGAAAACAGGTCCTAGAGCGCAAAAATCCATTTTCAACTATCAGCATATCTCTCTTGAATGATTATGTCACACACAGCGCATATGCTAACAAAAAAAAGACCAACATCTCAATGCAGTGTTAAAGATCTAACATGTGTGACAAATGAGGACCAAGTCATGTTATATTTCTCTGTAGATCTCAGTTTGCTATCTTTTTAGGTGGTTTTGTGTTTACGCCAATATTTCCTGAAATGATTCCGTCTTTATGGAAAACTTTTTCAAAACAAAACGTCGATATATCGGTTTCGTCTCCACGTGGACAAGGCCTGAAGCCATTTGCGATGAGCTCTAAGGTCCACCTCCGGAGGGTTAACTGAAAGCTAGGTTGGGTCTGCATTTTCAATATGGAGACCGCCACCAAGCGTTAGAAACAAATGGGTAACTACATCCATTTATTTCACTAGCTTTGGTGAAGTCTTGCGAAGTTCTCAAAAAAGCTGTCAAAAAGAGATACGCTAACATCTGTGCTTTTTCAAGTTGAGTCGGGACATCTAAAAATCGTAGCTCTGTATGTATTTGTACTGAACGGTCTCCTTCAAAGAACTCGTTGTGAAGAAAGTTGTCTGTTAGAGTCTGATGTTAAAACAGTCATCAAAAGCGAAATGTCTCTTTATACTCCGTTCGGAGATGATTATAAGCGAGGCCTCAATGCACCTCAGTGTTTCGCTTGAAAGCGAATTCAAACACTCCGTCACACACCATCAGCTCTGTGCGTTTCATCTCAAAGCGCTGACCTCGTATAAATTGCCTTTTTGCACTAAAAGAAAGATTGCCACCCCAAAGTTTGAGAGTTCAATAAAAATAAGAATACCATGTTAGGGGCGTTCGAAGAAAAATGGAAGTAGTGAAAGGAGGAAATTGCAGTGATCAAAGACATGCAGCGGGACGCATTGAGAGGGCTGTCTGGACTCTGGCTGCTTTTATAGTTATGTTTACCTTCCCCTTTTCACATTCTGAATGTCTTTGTTGCCGGTGACTCAGAGTTCATCTCAGTTGAGCTGAATGAGTCCGCCGCTGACCGTCATCACCTCCCGTTTGTGCTGCTTTTAGTGCTTCACACTCTCTGTCAGGTCAGGCCGAGCCAGGAGCTCACGCAGAATCACAAACTAATTGCTTTATCTGAGCCTTTTGTCTAAAGGGTCAGAAATTGAGTTTGCTTGCAGGGCGAGAGAGGGAATTATAAATCGAAAGGGATAGGGGGGAGAAAAATTCAATTTGTGCACAGGCCTTGTCAGAAGCGCTTACTTGTGGTGTCCAGATTAGAAGAGGGAAAGAAAGGCAGATAACAGCATTATAGCGGGAACAAACACACTCTTGTCTAAAGGGCGAGGCGTGAAGACTTATCTAATACCTGACACGGACATGTCTGAACACCAGAGAGGTTCTTCTGTCAGAAACAGGCGTTAAGACAAATCACTTCACCCGCTGAAGAGTCTCCGACAGGATTTTTGCTGCCTGTTTTTCTCTTTTAACACACAGCAGAGGATTCTTCCAAAAAAGATAATAGTCATTACAACAAATGTCCCAGAAAGTCGTTAAGACGGGCAGCAATTTTAAAGTTTGGGTCTTTATGTATATAAGAAGCCCAGGAGCCCGAGCTACGATTAATGCACAGAACAACATGTCACGCTGTTTGTGTTCACATTTCAGCTTCGAGCTACAAACATCAGACGAGCTCTGGGTCATTAATATTCCCAACAGATTGTTTTTTAGATGATGAAACGACACAGCGGTACTGTAGTCTGCCTGAGTCCTGCTGAGAGAACAATGACACGCTGCTGCTGCTGCACGGGTTTGTTGCTCCATACAGTACAAGAAAAATGCAAAAATACTTTCTTCATAACGGGATAGTCAGGGTTTGAAAATTTTGGATTTACAAATATAAACAAAAAAATAAGTCCATTATTATAAAATACCAAATACAGTGCAGAAGCAACTCCTGTAGTTGAGTTAGCTCGAGTAATGAACATGCTTTCTGCCACATTTATGATTTTAACCAATAGTTAATATAATTGTATGATCTATATTGTCTATGCTACATAAGCTAATGATTGCGTACTCTTGCTTGGGTTTTCGGATGAACTAGCATGCTGTTTATTACCTTGATAACTAGGGGTGTGAGAAAGAACCGATACATCATGGTATCGCAATATTTTGTCTGGTGATACATCGTATCGTCTCGTTTGTCAAGTATTGAGTCTTCAAATTAATTGCTAATATTAAGTCAAATCTATGATAATGGAAAAATAAAATCAACTGTTTGTCCAGTGAAGTTGGCAGAGGAAACATCATAGAGCAAGTGAAAGTTAATACAAAAAAATACACATAAGGTTTGCAAGATGTGCGACATGAAACTAAAGTACAGTGTGCATAAGACAAACATTATTGAAAACCAAATACTGTTCACTATATATGTTATTAAAGCTGCATTTGTACCTGGTAATAAGGAAGAATTGGGATCAATAACCGGGTCATTATGTGGACAGATGTCATGTCCAGAAAAAGAAAATAGTCTCTGTGAAAAATCTGTATATAAATACAATAGTTTGAAGTAGTAGCGATAAACTGAATATTTAAAAAAACTGAAAATTACGTCAATAACCGACTTCATTTTGCCCATATCAGGATATTCAGTGTTGGTTTTGGATGTGTGTAGGTAGGCTATGGACTCATGTCCCTTTTTAAGACGCTGTCCTACGTCAGAGACGTGACTCCACCCCATCCAGTCAGTAACAAAGAGGGAAAGACAGGTGAGGAGATGGAGCACGGTTCAAGAGTTGTAGTGGCTGAAGTAGACGAAGTTAATGTGGGAGGGGGTGAGCAGCTTGTGGAGTAGTTATCGGCCATTTATCGTTATCAAGGTGAACTGATCAATATATCATGATATTGATTTGAGGCCATATCGCCCAGTCCTATGTTGAAGGAAAACAATAATAGCTGCCGGGGTTGTCACCCGCTCCAAGCTCTGGCAGCACATCAACTCAACCCTCATCCACCTTCACTGGCCCCCAATAAAATCCTGAATCAAATACATAATACTTCTCCTCACCTATAAAGCCCTCCATGATCACTAACACTGGTCTGCTCCGATTCCAAAATCCAGACAACCTCCTGTCAGACATTCAAAATGCCCAATCTCTGACTACATTCAAAAAAACTACTGAAACATCACCTGTTCATCACAGCCTACAACCTCTAATTACAGTATTGATAGAAACCCTAACCTGAACAGAAACGTGCCAAATCAGCCGGACTGTGACGTGTATACAAGAAATGTGTACCGTTCCGTATCAAACTGAACCAGACTGCTCGGTGGAAACGCACCATCAGAGAAAACATGTATAAACCAACCCAAGACTAAGATCATGAAGCTTCAGTATGTATTTAACTTGTCATACCTTATGTCTTTTATTTCAAAGAGCTTGTCAGTGTCAGCCCATTAAAATATTCATGTTTGTTTTATCTGAGACATCTGACCAAAACCTGTATTTCATATCGCTATTTTCATATCGCTCCTAAAAAAATTGAAATCAACAGTATGTCTCTGTATGTTCCTGTCATTCCTGCCTCTCCTCTATTTCCACCTACTGTAAGTACATCTGCAGAATAAAAACAGACACTCTATATGACAGCAAACTCAGCAGAAACAGGTAATGTGTTCGGGGGTCCTGAGTTTCTAAAGAGAAGCCAAGGTTGCGGATCAATATTTGAACCTGATGGGAAGATGCTCGCAAACAACTGTCAACACAGGCCTGTGGATGTAATGGAAAGTGGACGGCCGCCATTGTGAGTGTAACACTTTTCCTGCTGTAAAAGTGTCAAACTTTGTATAGCAGGGCGCAGCTGACATAGAAAGCATAGCTTTTAGTCAAAGTGCTCAGGTAGAGGCTAAGTTTCCCCTTTTAGTTTTTGTTTTTGAAGGCTCCCTTGGTCCTTCAGATTCTTACGCTGCTTTACATTTTTTCATCTTGGTATCTGGTGTTCGATTTTTACAGGTACTTAACAAATGTACCAGAGATGAGAGACTGCATCGATTTGCTAACTTAGAAGAATAAAGAAAGCTACCTCAGACCTCTCAGAATGTATTTCAGTCATTATGGACAATTGTGGTAGCTTTTTCTTTAAATAGCTATCCCAAATGAGGCTCTTATGTGAGGTTTCAGGGCCAAAGTTAAGGGTATAAGTTGTCTGTAGAGGCATTTCAAAGCCTCAAGATGATGATCTCCATATTTGTAACGTCAACTCCAACTAGCTTCTCCTCCAGAACCTTGAATTGAAGCTTTCGGCTGTCTCCTTGGCAACAATAGGGCTGCCTGTCAGCCAAGTCAGCCGTCTTCAGCCATTTTACCCGTGCTCTTAACCAATTTAACCAGTTTTCAGGCTTTAAACGTGTTTATTTGGACATGTGTATCCTCCATTCCTCCATCTTGACAGAAACCATAATGAGCCCTTATCCCAGTTTTCAGAAACTCCTTTTTGTTGCCTGGAGGACTCCGATAAAAATCACGGGTTGACTTAATTGGCGAGAGCGTGGGGCTCTGACAAGTTGTCTGAACTTTTACCTCGGAGTTCAGACCCAGGTGAAACAGAAACCCCCATTAGGCCTGGAAAGTGAAAAAGTGTGTAAACGGACAGGGGCGTGCAAAACCTTTTCAGACAGGGGTGGCTTGACCTCGTCACTGAGCCTTCACACCAGTTAATTATGTTTATAATTGCATCTATGCAGCATATAGTTATTGCCATATAGTTATTTTTAAGATACGTGTTGGTATTTGAGTTTTTTTGCATTTCTGCGTTAGTTTTTCTTGATGTTTGTTCAGAGTTTGACCTCTGTTTCATTCAAGGGTTATTTCTCAACACGCTGTTTTACACAATTTCAATGTTAGTGTTATCCTTACGCACCAATATTGCCAAGCTTTAGAGCCAAATACTTGTTAATTCGTTCAATACAAACTCAGTAAGCTGCTTTCTGTGACTTATTTTTCTTTAATGGACTGAGTCGGTAAAGATAAAACAAGATTTTTGTCTTTTGTCCTTCTGCAGAAACTCTCTCTTATCCCAGTCACCTAAACTAACTTTTTCCATCTGCCGAATTAAATATTTAAAATCATTGTGACTGGGGACGCTGCTGAAACTCCCACAGCATCAATAATACAGTGTTTAAAATCAACAGCATCCCGTCTCATACATGGCATTAGTTTCAGGCTCTGAGGGAATAATAGAATTGTGTTTGCCACAATGATAAAATGAGAGGTGAGAGACGTGTTAAATGAAGACGGAGAGAGAGAGAGAGAGAGAGAGAGAGGGATGCTCTTCACACTTTAATGGAATAAAAACAGAAAGCAATCACAGGCGCTCTCACACACTTGCACACTTTCACCATTGGTTCAATAACTGAAAATGAACCATTTACAGAACAGAGATGAGGTAATAAAAAATGTCAAAATCCAGATAAATGTAATGTCTTCAAACAAGCAGAACCCGGGCTATTTATTTTCGTATGTTTTAGAGAAACACGTGAAATAACGGACAAGCCTCGGCATCAGCGGGAACAACTGTCACAACATGACGAGGTTTGAATTAGCCGCACAAAGCTTATCCCAGACAGCTGGCGACCTCTGTCACACCCCATCAGGTGTAAGTCTGAAATTAGAAAGAAACTCTGAGAAAATTTAGAGAAGAAGCTGTCTCAGGTACTGTAATCAGTCTGATCTAGTCTTGGCAAAGACATGAGAAAAACAAACAGAATCATGATGTTGGAATAAGAACAAAAACGTGTGCAGCTTTGAAGTGTTTTTTGTTATTTATTTCATGCACAAGAATTGTACGATAAATAGACACAAAATGGTGTGTGTTAAGCCAACTAAATAATTTCACATGGTCAGCTTTGCAAGAGGATTGAACCATAAATCTGTGGTTGCTTGAAATGCAGTCACTTGAATAGCCAGAGAAGAAGGCTGTAGTCTTGCTAATGGCTGCTAGCATGATGCTATGATGCGCCACTACTACCTGGATGTAAAAACACCCAGATGACATCTCCCAGTGCAACAGTTGGGCAGTATTTTCATCTGGAAAATGCAGGCATGAAGATGCCGGCTGTGGGTAGGTCATATCCATTCTGCAGCAGCGATGTGCAACAAGCTCAGGCAGACTGAAGGGTGGTGGTGCTAGTTCCCATTAGTTTAGCAGTCTATAGTCATGCACAGACAGACACTGCCCTGGGCTTTATAATAATAATGCATCAGATTTCATTTAGCACTTTATCAGAGACCCTCAAAGTGCTTTACATTGGATACATCATTCATTCACTCACACAGTCACAACCTGATGGTGGTTAACTGCCTCTGTAGTCTCAGTTGCCCTGGGGCAGACCTAATGGGACACGAGACCATAGCCTACCTACACACATCCAAAACCAACTTTTAATTATTTACTTTTATGACAACAAATATATTGACATGGGCAAAATAATATTGGTTGTAGTCGTACATTTCTGCTTTGGTAAATTCTCGGTTTATTGCCCACTCCTAGTATCAGTCTTTTTCTTTTTTCTCTGTGTTTTCTTACTTTCAGATTAGTCTCATTGTTGGGGTTTAAATTTGCATTTTATCAGTTGGGAAGTTGGTCACTTTTGACCACTTTTGACTAAGTTGACAGACCAAACTTTTATGAGGTGCAAGTCTGCGTCCATCGTGAGTTTCATTGAGAAGATCTGAATGTTTCTGTAGAATCAAATCTGCCATTAACGCAGTTGCTAAAGCTGGATCACACTGTTTTCCAAAATCTGTGGAGAAGAATCTGATCAGCCTGCCTAAAGCCCACGCCAAAATGAATTTGGACTGGCTTGCAGGCTAACCGCCAGCAGAGGTCCTCTTCCCATCAAAAGATGTTGACCCAACGCTGTTGTGACTGGACGGGAACCAAGTTCTTCAGCCTGGCTCCAAAATCTGTCAAAAAGCTTGACTAAGAGATTAGAGAGTGTAAAATAACAGTTTGGTCTGTCATGTATAGTCGCCCTTGTGTTTCTTACAGCTAATTACAGTAAGTGTACTGTACGTGTGTATTTAATGTATATGATCTAAGTGTTAATGTACATGATTCTGGACAAATTGCATTGGCTGGCTTCCAGTACAATTAGAGTTGTCCTTAGGGGAGATGAGATTATTATGTTTCTTTATAGATTTAATGGAGTTAACTCATTAGGAGTGTTGCCAGTGTTGCCTAAGGGAGATCTGTTTGCAGTGTGCAGGATAAACTCCTCTGTATTTTAGCCCAATTTTACAGCCATTACCCGTCGCCCAGTGTGGTTTTGTATATTCGCTCACAACTCTCCTTGTTCTGCAGACATTCATAAATATTTGGCTTTACTCGCTGTGCATATATGTCCCTGTGTGACTTCTCTTTGCATAGTTTCTGTGTGCTTTTCACTGAACCTCCTACCAGCGATGCAGTATTTATTATATTACACACAAGTTTGCCCATGGCGCTGGAATTGAATTGAGGATATCAACTCATGATTAATCTCTTTTTGAGTCAGGGTTACTGTTGAGCGGCCAGATTTCCTATGCCTTTGCAGTTTCGAGCAGCTTATGACTGAGCCAGGGTTGTTTTAAATTCATTACAAATACATTTATGGAGGATATATTTCCAACATGCGGCACACAGCTTCAGAGGTAGGTCTAGAAGGTGGAAAAGGACCCATTTCGCAGAGGAAACCCTATCCTCGAGTCAGTGCTAACAAATTCTGGAGGACACACGACTTGAATTGTTTGCTTATTTTATTCAGAGTGCATCAAAGCTTGATAAAAACAGAAAATTCAAGTCATTTCTTCTGTGTATGCTCATTCATTATGCCCCCTGTGCATGAATCCTCTTTTTCCCTGCTAGTGCACAGTCTCTTTCACGATGGTAGGTCCTCTGAAAAGTCATACTCAAGAGGCCAACTGCATGCCCTGCAGTAACAAATAAAATATGAGCCGGATCGTGGCGAGCACAGTCAAGTGTCTGTCTGTCTTCTGTTGAGGAGAGGACTGATGATTGGCATTATTGACCGCTAGTCCGGATTGGCCCCCCATTTCACCTCTGGGAAAAACTGTCAGTGGGTCATTCTTCCAGCCTGCAATCTTAAGTCGTTGTTTCAGTAATCTTAAAGCACACCAGTGTTTTTGGTCGTGGCCAAAAGACACCGCTGCCCCATGAGAGCTCTGTGGACACGCGCCCCCTTCCTCACACCAAGCTGCCTGCAGCAAAGCAACAATTTCATATCCAGGGTCTTCTCTTCTGCAGCAGTCGAGGCCCAAGGCATCCTTGTCCTGAGCCCACTCAGGTTCCTGTACTTGCAGCCTTTGTTTTATTGAAATCCCCTCTTCAACCTCAGAGAGGATGAGTTGCAAACCTTTGGCATTGTCTCTGGTCTCTGCAGCTCTACCACAGATATTCACAGAGAGAGACACTCAATCACTTCTGTAGGAATGCACTGGGTGTAAGTGCTCATAGGTGAGGCTGTGGGGTCTGCAGGAGCCTGTAGCTTTGTTGTGCACAGCCTGCAGCATTAAGAATCCCTGGTTAGCAACGGGGATATGAGTTTCATACATTTCTGCAGAAATGACTGTGAATCCAGGCACAAAGCTGGTGTCAGTTTGACATTTACGTCTTTCTCCAGTGGGTCCCAGGAGGCTGAGAATTAGTGCAGTGAGGAAAATCAAATTTCTGCAAACAGCCAAATGATGGAAACATCCATTAGGCTTTTATGGCTGCAAATCAGCAGTTTTAATCTCCTGGGACTTAAACTCAGTCTCTCAAGAGACGTCTAAACATCACAGAGACAAACAAGAAAATAATCCTACATAATGCCACATGGTTTTTTTCTAGTTTGCTAACTCTCATCCAGACCCTTCCCCCTGCTAATTCAGAGTTGTCTTATTTGAAAAGTGCAGTCTGATGCCTTTCGTCTCTTTAAAACTCCTTTATGATAAAATAAGTCAATCAAAACCAGAAAGATAACAGACAGACAACTTTTTATCCCCTGCGTAAGTAACAGTTCTCTTGCAAGACCAACAACAAAAACAGGATAAGCTTAAGATCCATCAACCGGCTCACTTGAGAGATCTCAGGCTGGTATGCTTGTCATGGACGGAAACACCAATTATAGTCAAGTCTTTAGTTTAATTACAAATCACAGCTCTCTCTGTGCAGTCACACAAATTAGATTTGTCTAAAAAAAGTGAAATAAGACAAAACAGCTAATTTTCTCCGGATCTTGTCGGGTCTCCTGAGGAACAGATTTCACGTCAAAGAGTATCTGCCAGTTTTTTCCACGCTCACGTTTGGCATGAGTCATTCTTCTGAAAGATTTATTAGCGTCAGATAAGGGGAGCTTAGAGGAGCGCTGTGTCTCAGCATGCAGTCTGAAGGATCTGCCACACATTGAGGTAGAATTTCTTTTTTCCCCTCTTTTTTTTCCTCCTTCTTCTTGTAAATCTCTGAGACAGTGAGCAAAACATCCTCACTCCTTTTGTCATCACTAAAAGTTGCATGAGGCTCTGCGGTTTTTGAAGATCGCTCCATCTGTCACTATTAAACTCAGTTTGGAGAGGAAATGTGCATTTTCAGCATCGTAGCACTATTACAGGTGGTCCATACCACACTTTTAATCATTCATAAAACTACACAACAGAAATCGTCTATTCCTGCTTTAGGAGCATTTTTTTTGCGTCTCAGTCAAACATGATGTGGTTTTACATTAACTCAGAGGAACAGATGCATCATTTAGAAATACCATCTGTTTGATTTCCACATGATAAATAAAGAAGTATACAGCTACCGGCTGTGGGTGAAAAGAGAAGAGTCATGTCTCTCCTGCAGAGTTGGGTTTTCATCACTTTATTTAAAGAGGCTGCGGTGTTTTGATTGGTATTAAGTCAGACAGGAAAAAACAACTCTGCCTGCTCGGGTTTAAATTGGTGTTAAAGGGAAGTTTGAGTGTGTTACCATGACGACAGAATGCCTAATGGTTTGAGTAAATGAACTTTTATGTCCCACTTGTCCAACAGAATTAAATGGAAAATAAATTCAGTAAACCAGTGATGAAGTTTAAGGTTTGTATGTTTACTCTGTTGTTGTAGAGCCTCACCTTTATATCAGTTTAAAATAGTAAATTGAGAAATAACAGCATAATAACCTTTTTTTATCTGTTTCCTGCAGCTTTCTGTCTTTTCTTAATCAAATCAGTGCAAATCTGGAAAGCTTTTACACCCACCTGCCAGTTCTGAGAATTGGTGATAGACTTTCTCAATTTTCTTGCTGATAGTTATTTGGTACCGGAGAAATTATCGACAGTGGAGTCAAATGTTTACAAGAATATGTGCAAACAAAACAAGACAGTCTAGCTGCAGACCTCCATTAATGGTGTGTTCTGTTTACCTCAGAAGTCAGACGTCGGGCCTGGGAATTACGTCACACCCGAGTTATCAGCGTTTCAGTTACGAAGTCGGAAAAAAGTAGCTAACGGCCAAAAACGGAAGCAGAAACAAGATGGCGACATCTACGGAAGTTATTCTCATGCTTGCCTTGTCCAAATATAAACAACTCCTGGACAAATATGCGATCCTTCTGCAACCTGCAAACACAGTCGATGATGAGGAAACGCAAAGGCGCAGAAGGTCGCCTATTTTTTTCATTACAGGATCTTCTACCTCGTGTTTACAACCGGCGCAGCCATCTTTTAATGTAAACTCGGGGGTCGTAAACTCGTGTGGATCGTCCGACTTTCCGAGTCAGAAATCCAACTTCGGGGGTCGTTCCAGTTGAAAGTTCCAACTCGGAGCTCGGAAATCCTGACTTCTGAGTACAACTGGAACGCACCATAAGAGGACCCGAGGTGACGTTTTTTCTCACACGCTCCAGTTTGTTTGAAGGTCATCCCGTTTTGGATGTGGTCTTTTTTGGACACATGAATACCCAAAAAATCATATTAAAATTATATACATAAAATAGATCCCAAAGAAAAAAGTCACCTTCACATGAGACAAAAAAATACATACTTCTCTGTAAAATTGCTTTTAATTTGAAAGGCTCAGAATCAACTTCAGACATAAAAAAAGAAACATACTCCCGGTATTTTTGCTTTAAATTTGAAAGGCTTGAAATCGACTACAGACGTAAAGAAAGAAATTTACTTCCAGTATATTTGCTTTATTTTGAAAGGCTTTAAACAACTTTCTGGCCGCTCGGAGCAGGTGGGTCCTCTCACTAGAGGTCTTCAGCCAGACCCCCTCTCAAAAAATATAAAACCAATAGAGTTTTCAGTCTTTCTGGGACAATAACTGGAAGTCTAAAAAAGATCCACAGTAGCCGAGCATGATACGCAGCTGAATACTCATGAAAGACAAAGTTTCCACTTGGGTGTAATTCTGCACGGCCGTCTTTTTAGGAGGAGTTATTCTGCTGCTGAAATTTGTATGGAGTTATGATAATAAGTGAAGCTCAGAGGGGAGGACTTCACTGGAACCGACTGAGTAACTCCTCTCAGCCTCCAATTACAGCTCTATACCGAGGAAGCCTTCTCCAGCTCAACTTTGTTTTTCTGAAGCCCTTCATACACTCCAACACTTTTCCTCTCTCCATCTGCCGCTCCCTTATTTCTCACTGTGTCTCTTTAGGTTACTCTCATGGAGACTTCCCACCTCCATCCTGAGCCTGAGGGGCAAACAGCATGGCGTGCACGCTTCCAAACACTTTAGCTGTTGTTTTTATGTGAACTCTCACAGCAGTGACATCAATCAGCTGTGACACAGTGAGATATGCTGTTTTGTTTCCCTGCATTAAGACGTATTAATGTAAAAAAAAAAGAAAAAATAGTTTTGATATATTTATACCCAGACATATGCAAGGTTAGTACAACACAGGCGGTAGATTTTTATGTGGTTCTATATATAAAAGCATGTGTGTTGCACCAAAATGCCATCTGCATAGCAGTTTACAGCCCAGCCGTCAAGCCACAGATTTGTCCAAATGAAATAGTTAATTTATTCAAAAGTTCCTGTGAGGAATATTTTCTGCTCAGAGAATCAACTGAAATTAATTCTAATGCCTCCTCATGACCGACAACAGCCAACAAAACCATCAATAACAGATTTTAACATGCCTCACAAACCTCATCCTGTCTCAGTGAGATTTCTAAACGGATGAAGGAACGTCACTTTCAGCTCAGTCTCAGTCCCTCCGTATAACCTCAGATTAGCAACCAAGTCTGCTCAGAATCTGGGCGTCATATTTGATGACCAACTTAACTTTGAGGTTCATGTCGCCTCGATTGCTATGTCCTAAAGATTCGCCTTCTATAACATCAAGAGGATCGGACTCTACCTGAAGTAGCATACACACAACACAGCTCCTGGTTCACAAACAACTGCAACTCCTTACTGGCGGGCCTTAATGCATGCAGTCAAACCTCTGCAGACCATCCAAAATACACATTGTTGCCAACCTATTTACTTGTGGATAGATTTAGCAACTTTTCACTTTCACTTTCACTTTTGTACAGAGGAAGGACGTGTCTCAGGAGGGCACCTAGCTTATAAATAACTTGTTTTTTTCCGACTGTAATAACAGGATTAGTTTAGTCATAGATGGGCAACAAACATAATATTTAAACATAATATTCAGACCCCCCCTTACGACTTATTTTCCCCCCTAGTGACTTATTTTCAAAAAAGCGCCTAGTGCCTTTTTCTGGAGTTTAGAGACTAACATGAAAGCAGGTATCAATGTTACTCTACGGTTAGCGGTGGGTTTGACTGAAAAATTATGCAAATTAGGCAATGGTGCCATCTAGCGACTTCTAGCGACTTTCCTTACTGAGGAGTTGGCAACACTGAAAATACATATAAACATCTTATAAATGGTGTTTTGTTGTAGTTGTTCTGTTTTTTATGATGATGAAACAGTACTACAAAAAAGTTCTGTTCTATACAAAAGTACTGTACTTCAAAAGTGCTGTCATGCTTTTTACACTGACTGCATTACAGCACTATCCTCTATATGTAACAGTGTGTGGCATCAACTCATGTTGTGTCCATCTTGTGTTGTGCACTACTTTGTCCACAGGAGGTGCTAAAATCAACACAACCTCAACGTTCCTCACTGGAGCTTCAAAGTAGTTGCATTTACATTGTGTATTGAAAAGATCACAATGTATTTACGTTGGTTTTAAAGCTTGATAGAGCCAAGAGTGAAGCAACTGCAGGCCACACAGTGAGTAAAACACAGCAAACACAACCGAAAGAAAACCCACAGCAGATACAGGAAGAATGTGTGATTTGTCCGATATAAAAGGAGCACTCTGTCCAGTGGAAGAATTGCAGAAAATAAAGAGAGAGTGTTTAAAGGCAAGGACAAACAAACTCCATGAGTGCACCGTGTCCTTGTAGGAAAGCCTGGAAAAGGAGAGAAATACATGAGGGGGGAGGTCGTGATGGATTTATGTTGGCTTCGCTTAGGTTCATATTTGTAATATTTTCAGTAAGATACACAGCTACTTTGTGTTGGTACTCTGGCTTAATGGTGGATTTTTTCCATGTGACTCGATAAAGAAGTATTATTGCATGTATTTTTACTATTTCTGAAGAGTAGTGTTTTGCTTTCCACTCGAAAGTGGAGCAAAGTTCTGCAGAGCTGGTTGATTCAGGTTGAACGTAGCGCTTTGAGCAAACACTGTAAAGATGTAAAGTGACAACTCAACACAACTTTGGCCTGTTTCTGTTGTAAAGGACTTCCCCACAGCAATGAGTGTCCTAACTCCAGCGCTGACCATCCTACATTAACCACCAGAGCACGGAGTCTACTTTGAACATAGTGTGCAGCTTATCATCACAACAGTTTGTATAATTTGTCTGTTTGTACAAAGACAAATGTGAAGCAAGTGAATCAGCAGTACATCGAAGAATACAAAAAGACAACAACAAATACACAAGAGTATGAGGAAAACTATCCAAGCAGTAATGAAGTATGACAAATCAAAAGAGCCGTGTAGAAACAGTGTTAGTTTGGGTTGAGGGTTGCTTTACCTTGACATCCTAAACCATGATTGGCTGTTTGCCTTGAGAGAGGTGTGGCTTATTTGGAAATCAGCTGTTTAGGTTGGGGTTTAATTGGCTATTGGTAGCCTCTTTGCATTTCACACTTTCTTTCGTCAGTACTTTAAACATTGACTTAAAGCTCTGACAAGGAGTTTTTTTCACTTGAACCAAAAACTAAAATTCAAACGTTTTCCTTTCTTTGACAAACGAGACCATCAGGATGACAAGATTGAGGATTTTTTTCCATGAATTATTAATGTCAAAAACTACATGTCTACATCGGCATGTAGAGGACAAAGTTAGCAGAGACCATACTGTCCACAGGGGGCGCCAAAGTTGACGCAAACCAAAAGTTTGTCACTGGAGTTTTAAGAGAAACATCCTTGTTTTTTGTCCTTTTAAAAACCAAGATCAGCAGATTTTACTGTCACTATGTGGTTACCTTTCAAAGTTAGGAATAATAATATTAAAAATAATAAATAACAATTTTTAAAATTTAAATGTGATAGGTGGAGATAACCTTCATTATATGGGACACCCCGGTCAATAAGTCTGGCTCCACTAATGCTGTCCAAAAAGTACCTTATGAAACGGGTACTTTAAAACTGAAGCATGATGGTGACATTTAAGAAAGTTCTGATTCTCTACAGGCTCTTCATGTATCTCTGCTCTGACTCTTGTTCTTTTCATCATCCAGCAGAGGAATATTAGCACTGAAGGTTATACAGTCACCCCGTCTGAGATCTCTGTGACTTTAAAATGACTGCCTTTAATATCTTCCACGGACTGCTGTGCTTTGCTGTTGAAATTCCTTTTCAACATCTTATATTCTCATTAATAAGTCCCTTCATAAAGTCAGAGTTATGTCCATTCATATTTTAGAAAGATGTCTTTATCTCCAGTGGGGTGGACTGAATCAGAGGCCTTTTTTATTGTGTCTGATCGTTTCTTCTGAAGAGACTGGACTTTATTTAGGAGACCAGAAAGAATGAACATATCGCTCCTTTTTTCTGTTTTTTAATACTGACAATTCATGCTGCTTGTTTGAGACTGAGGATGATATGCATTTCTGATATTCCCAAAATGTAGCTGTCATCGTCTGTCAGAGAACTTTATGTTCCTGCAAAAACATGAAGAGAAGCATTGTAAAACCTGGAACATGCAGAAACATGATGTATCGGTCACACCGTGCATAAGGTACAACTTACTTTTTTAGGATGACAGGAAAAGGTATTATAAGTCTGTCCTACACATCAACTTTTAGGGTTTTATATCTTACAATCAGGGCCTGTGGTAAATTTCCTTCATGACTCTGCATCAGCTCCTCAACAGCATGCTCACTCATAATTTCCTGCAGCCATTGTCTGAATTTGATGATTAAGATATTGGCTTTTCTTATCAGCCGGCCACGTTCACACTACCGCACAGCGGCACATCCTCAATGTTAGTCTTTAATTATGATGCCATCGTTTTAAATATGTTTTTGCCTGCAGTTCTCGTATACACCCCTCCGCCTCCAAGCACCGCCTTGTCCTTGCATCATAGCCTCCTCGACCTTAACTGCAGTCTATGTCGGTCTTTACAGAGACTCTTGCTTTGTCAGAATGGAAGAATTTCTGACAAACTTTTCACTCATCATAAGTCTTCTCTGACTAATGCAGTGATTTAAGCAAGAATACATGTTATGACTGTTTTTGTTGAACACGACCCATTTAAAGGTTAGCAGTAGATACTCTGGACATTGATTTCATGGTTTCCTTCCCACAAGCATTGATTTCATTTTGAAGGCCTGCACAAATATGAGTTACTTTATCTATCCTGGTTGAGAGGTTGGAATGAAAACTATTCTAAAAGCATTTTAAAAGCCTTTCTTGTATTCCTGGCTTTCTAATTGATTGACTTAATTCACCACACCACCGGTACATCTCTGTTCTCACTGACACTTTGATGGTGCATTTCACTCAAAGCATCTTCCAGACAACTTAGTTGAAAAGTCAAAATAAATATGCAGTTCGTGGCGAATGGCGTTTATCTCTACAGCACTTAGAGTTTGAGGGGCTGGGCGATAATCAATATCACAATATATTGAGCAGTTCACCTTGATAACGATAAATGGATGATAACTACTCCACAAGCTGCTCACCCCCTCTCACATTACCTTCGTCTACTTCAGCCGCTACAACTTTTGAACCGTCCTCCATCTCCTCACCTGTCTTTCCCTCTTTGTTAGTGACTGGATGGGATGGAGTCACATTTCTGACGTAGGACAGTGTCTTAAAGGAACATGAGACCATAGCCTACCTACTCACATCCAAAACCAATTTTTATTTATTTTTTTGACACCTAATATATTGAAATCGGCAAAGTGACATGGTTATTGTTTTACATTTCGGTATCTGTAAACTTTTACAACTGTTGTCTAAGCACTTTGTAAACTTCTGTTTTTAAAGGTGCTATATAAATAAAATTATTATTATTATTATTTTGGTTTATCACCCAGCCCTAGTTTGAGCCACCACATACTGTATAAGCTCAGCATGCGGTTGCAAATGCTGTTGCATTAACATGGAAATACTGGACATCAGTGACTGAAATAATCTTGGAATAACTGCACGCCATATTAACACAGATTTAGCCTTTCCAGAATAGACAAACCCCTTTATTTTTCTTATTGTGTGTCCATGTTCTTCATGGTATTTCATATAAAAAACACTTTAAAACAGTCCAAGTCATGATTTCTGATCTTGCCAGTTTAGCTTGGAAGCTTTATTTGAAATAATAACATCCATTTATTTGATTATTGCTTTACATTGTTTAAATGATTTTTTAATGCAAAACAATCACATTTTCAACATGCAATCTAAACGTGATTAACTGTTAAATTCTTAGATTGAAAAACTTCTTGTTTTAAATCATTTTGCCTGCAAACAAACAGCTGTCGTCTCCTCTTTATTGAAAAGCTCCTCTCCAAATAAACACCTCTCTCTTCTTTGTGTTGGTGCAGCTTCTGCTCTCAAAAATAACTAAGCCCCACTCCATTTATATGATCATAACCATGATAATCAAAGAGACCCTGATCTGCAGATAACCCAGGAGAATAGACCACGAGTACTTGGCTCCACAGTCAAGGTTAATTTGCCCCTGAGGTAAGTCTATAATAATGTCTTGTGGTGGAGCCAAAAATCTCCCTCTTGTGTCTATAAATGAGCTGCAGAGCCACCTGAGTGGCTCTAACAGGACCTGCTCGCACGGCGCTGAAAGAAAATGGTATTTTCACACATTTATTGGCACACACAGGTAGGTGTCACAGTCCGGGGACCATCTTCAAATTCACACTATTCTACTATGTACATATATCAGCCTTACTTTGCCACACACATTCAGAGCGGGGCTATAAAATAGGAGATAGATGTGCTGGAAAATGGAGAGTGTGACCATGTAGCTGTCCATAGATAGCTCTTTTCTGCTCTCTCTCTCCGCTGTCACTGAGTCTGTGCACTTTAACCCGTCCTGAGCCAATTAATCTGGCTCGGGACAGGTGTCTGAGCAGGCATGGCAGGAGGGAACTGTTTCCCTCTCTGCCTCCAGCTGGCACTTCAAGCACATCCCCAATGTCTCTCAGCGACTGTTTACCCGCTGACTGTGCCAGTCAACTGCCTCCGAGCACTTTTACTTTCTTTGCAAGATGGCGGGAAACATTTCTTAATCGATACACCAACACCGGTGATGTGACTCTGAGGATAGTGGTGTAGGCCTGCAGGTACGCCTGATCTCTCAACAATTATTAAATGGAATGATGTAATCCTAGGAGATGAGAACCTTGCTTTGAAACCAGTTGGTCATAGTTTGACCTTCAAAAAGCATCAAGTTCCCATCAGCCCCAGCGACTCATTGGTGCTCATTGACTTGTTAGTTTGCTAATAGGAGCCACTGAGTAAATGTGTCTTATAGTCATGGTCAGCATATCCTCATGCTGAGCCAAGCATTTAACTCAGCCGTTTAGATTGGCTGTTGGCTGTCGTCGTCTTGGCAACAGCTTATGTATGAGTTAATTAGCAGTACAGTTAGTGGTGCACTTTAGCAGACATTAGCTAAAATCAATTTGTTTTATTGCCGGTGTCAACATTGGATTGCTGTTTATATTTTAATGTAGGGGACTTGCGACAAAGTTTGAGAGCAACAACCACGAATACTAGACCTCCTCACACGTTCAATTGCCCACAAGCCATTGATATTTTTCTGATATTTATTGATAATGGATGAATTTCTGTGTACCTGCGGTTTGATAAAAACAGACTGAAACTGATACTGATGCCCACCTGAATGTCCTTGAGAGATCTGTAAGATATACGTCTTTGATTTAACATATTTAACTTAGAATAGAAGTATTATTTTAACCAAACTATTCCTCTTTGTCATGATTTTTGAATGCAGATGATTGCACTTTATTTAGACAGTGACCCCATCCACTTACAAAACCTCATATGACCCAGAATCCTCACAGTTAAAGCAAATTAGTGCGAAACAATCAATAATCAATGGATTCTTTCCTTAATAACTCATGAGTCTCTGACTCTCTGATGAGGGTCCATTTAGAAAGAACCCCTCAGCTTCTGACTTCCACATATCAGACCAGGAGAGAGGCAAAGGTTTCAGTCTCGGGGGGGTTATGAGTCTTTTTATATTCCAGAGACACGGGACAGGTGCATTTTCCTGAAAGACGATTCTCAGTGTCACGCTGCAGTGACAGTATAAAGACAGACATGCCTCCTAATGTGTTCTGACCTTTGACACTCAGGTAGCTTTAATGGTGGCAAAAAATATCTTCAGAAAGATGCTCAATATTTGATGCTCAAGTTCAACGTGCTTGGAAGAATGGAGTCTAGGAATACACCCTCGGAGATCTGGGATATCTGTCCTTTTCTTCTTTGAAGGATGTTCGTCCTTGTGTGAAGGAATTCTGATAAAAAATGAACTTTTATGTGTTTCATGTGTATCCCAGCATTTCTAAAAGGGAGTAAAAGTGAATTGTTGGTGCTAAAGTTGTTGATAATAAACCTGATAAGAACCAAAATATTACTAAAAAGTACAAAACCAGCTGATTAAAAAAACAAAAGCGATCTGTATTTGCTGTTCTTGCAGAGCATCACCACAATACATTAGTTTTAACTGGAGATATCCGAATAATAATTGATTGGTTAATCAATCCGCCTCCATTCAACAATTATCATATTAAAGGTTTTTTTTCACCTTCAAGGGAACACCAGACGAATTTTGTACTTTCACTTTTTTGTGAAGAAAACTAAAACGGCGAGGGGAGATGTCGAAAGAAATTCTCAATCCTGTGGCTGTACCATGAAGCTAAGGAGCTAGCTACAGTTAGCTCTTGTCATTCACCATCTTTGTTTACTCTAAAGTCAGGTTTCACTGAAGATTTTACCAGGAAGTTAAGGAGCTAGCAACAGTTAGCTCTCGTTGTCTGCTGTCTTTGTTTACTCTATAGTCACGTTTCAGTGAAGGAGATTTTACCAGGAAGCTAAGCAGCTAGCAACAGTTAGCTCTTGTCATTCACCATCTTTGTTTACTCTAAAGTCACGTTTCACTGAAGGAGATTTTACCATGAAGCTAAGGAGCTAGCTACAGTTAGCTCTTGTCATTCACCATCTTTGTTTACTCTAAAGTCACGTTTCACTGAAGGAGATTTTACCAGGAAGCTAAGGAGCTAGCGACAGTTAGCTCTCGTTGTCTGCTGTCTTTGTTTACTCTATAGTCACGTTTCAGTGAAGGAGATTTTACCATGAAGCTAAGGAGCTAGCTACAGTTAGCTCTTGTCATTCGCCATCTTTGTTTACTCTAAAGTCAGGTTTCACTGAAGATTTTACCAGGAAGCTAAGGAGCTAGCTACAGTTAGCTCTTGTCATTCGCCATGTTTGTTTACTCTAAAGTCACGTTTCACTGAAGGAGATTTTACCAGGAAGCTAAGGAGCTAGCGACAGTTAGCTCTCGTTGTCTGCTGTCTTTGTTTACTCTAAAGTCACGTTTCAGTGAAGGAGATTTTACCAGGAAGCTAAGCAGCTAGCAACAGTTAGCTCTTGTCATTCACCATCTTTGTTTACTCTAAAGTCACGTTTTGCTTAAGGAGATTTCCAGTCATGACAGTCGGGACAGCAGTTTCTATCTGAGAGTTTTTATTTATACCACACACTTAAGAAATAAAACAGGCAAGTCTGTCAACGCTTGCTGTCGTGTGTAGTCTATTTAAAGTCGTTCAGTGTTTTCCAGGCTTCAGTCTCTAAAGAGGAATCGCTGGCATTTACTCTCCTTTCATTGTAAGACGGTACTGAACAATTGCAGATGGGTTCCCATGGGTTTTCAGATTGCTTCTTCACTTAAGGCTGGAATAAAATATTCATATTCTTAAGATGAAAATTTCCAGTCAATAGAAGTAAACATTTTCCAGACGCTAACGAAATGAAAATTCTGCGGTTATTTCCTCCCAGTTTGTACATGACTATAATTAAAAGGCAGTGCGGTAGCAGAGGACACATTCCTGTGCAGTCTCTCTAATTACGTGTGTGATTACCTCTGAGAAACAGTGTGAGAAAACGCCATAATCAGCTTACACTCTCTAAACCAGAAATTAAACCGTTTTCACTCCATTTGTCATATTTCACCGTCTGTTATTCCTCTCTAATTCATTAGACGGAAATTCCTTAAACATACCATCCAAATAGCTCAAAGGTGGGTCCATCCCTGCCTGCAATTTATTTTTCCATACATTGCTGTTTCTTGCTGAAGCCATGCACAAAGTGAGTAATGAGGACAAGGTGAGGGGCCTCTAGAGTGTAATTATTTTCATTTGGGTGACAGTGGGGGGCTGCTCTACATTAGTCTCACCCATACGTGACAGTTCACTATCTTCCAGCTGCGGTAATGAGCACCGGGCTCTCGTTATCTGTTGGGGATGGCACCTCTAAAAATAAATGTTACCTTTCACTGTCCACGCATGACAAGAGAAGGAGAGGAAAAAAAAAAAACAGCAGAGCTGAGCGGAGGAAGTGGCTGCTGGAGATGTTGTCTTATATGGAAAAGTCTAGAAATACCAAAAGGACAGGTCGAGAAAAGGGAGGGGGAGCAAGAACAGGTGTCAGAGTCAATCTGGTGATATATATGACCGGCACAACCCCGCAGGAATTCTGCTTTTCATTTCATTTATATCAACCTCATATACACCCACTCACAAACATACACACACCAGCCGCTGGATGAGACGGACACAAAAGCATGTTTCTACAAGGTGACGCCTTTGGGCACTTTTGTCCCCCTGTCGCTTTACATCTCTTTAGAGCGGCGAGCTTCATCGCCTTCCATTTCACAGAGACCAGAAATTCTTTGGGTGACCTGGCAAAAAGTATTTTATCATCTTTCAAATGTCTAACCTTGCTTTAGCTGGGAGTGATGGCAGCTGGTGTGCAGTTTTAACAACTTTTTCAAGCGAGGCAAGTAAATTCATTAACAGCCTATTTGTTTGATCCACATGTTTTGGATATTGCAGAGAGCTCGCCAGATGAGAGGAAATTGAAGGAGAGATAAGAAAATGAGAGTTTATTAAATAACCATGTGCTGTATGTACCGCAGACAAGGCTTTTGGATGAAGCAGAAAGAAAATTTCAGCTACTTTTAATGAGTTAGTTACCAAGGGAGGCTTTTCTGATTGCTTCAGGATATGGGAAATATTAAATCAGAAATTTATCAACTATTCTGTCGTGTTAAGAGAAAAAAGGGTGTTTCATGATATTGGTCCAAGAAGGGTAAAGCATTGTAAATTACCATGTAGTTCCTAGAAGGGGTGTCACTATTTCGATTTTTCATCGAAATGTATCGAAATTAAAGAGAGGATCGACGATCCCCTCCCTCCACATCCTGGAGGTGTGCAAAGCGGAAGCAAATGTGTCATTGCAGCCGACACATGCTGACGCCACTTATGACACCATGGCCAGTGCGGATAAAGGAGACGTGGCACTGGAACTTGAAGCCACGTCTGCCTCTCACAGATCTCAAGTATGAAATACTTTGCGTTTCCGGTGAGTTATGTCGACAGTCAACAAGAAGACGACAGTGTGTAAACTATGCTACATGCGTGTTGCATACCTGACAATGGGTAACACGACGAATATGACCGCATACATTTGCTGGCATCACAAAGATGTTGATTTAATCACTAGTCCAGCCTACCATTACAATTACAGTATAAAATGTAATGAATAAAGCCAATGGTCGTAGACTAGACTAGTCTAAAATGGCATCGGTCTCTGTGCTTTGAGAAAACAGAAAAAAAAAAAAAAAGAATCTAATTGAATCATGACCCTAAAATAAAAAATTAAATCGAATCAAGAATTTGTAGAATCGTGACACCCCTAGTTCCTAGACATAATCATAATAGACTTAATTTCAGGGCCTATATCCTATGTTTTGACTGTTCCGCTGCTTAAATGTCATTTTTTAACCTATAAATCAATATAATATGTCATCTCATGTCTTTGTTTGAATGCTGAGTGATGAGAGGGATGATAGTGGATGTGCAGTTCTTCTACTTTGGCTCCATTATCAGAGAAGTCCATTATAGTTCTGCTCACTCTGTCAGAGGTCTAGTTTGTTGGGATGATGAACTATTTAAAGGTCCTTGTTGAGTAGGGCTGTAACGATAAGTTGACATTGTTGTCAAAAGTCGACAATGAATTCCATTATCAACTATTGTCGCCAGGCATGTTTTTTCCAGTGGAGTGAGGCATCTTACTTCATTACAATCTCTGCCTAGAGTCACACATGCGCAATAGCATCTCTGCCGAAGCGGTAGGGTGTTCAAAAATGGCAGCGTTGGTGTCCCATACAGCAGCTATGAGTCCACGCTTAAAAACCTCTGAAGTTTGGGAGCACTTTAGCTGAGATAAGACAAAAAAAAACAAACAGAATATCATGGCAGCACGTTGGTGATGCACAATTGTTTCAATAGTCGGTAACAAGTCGATTATTAAAATAGTTGTTTGTTGCAGCTCTATTGTAGAGACACTGAATCTTAACCACAGACCCACATGAACTTTTTGGTGCATTGGAGATATTAAACTAGCATGTAACCATCAGATCCTCATACATTTTCCCTCACGACAACCTGAAAACTGTATTTTAGCAGCCAATAGTCTGCTGATGCACCGATAGTTAAATTAGCTGGTTTTATATATTTAAATTAGAGTCAGACATATAGCTTGTCTCAGTTCATCTGTATTTGCATGATACTGCACTGATTTGTAACCCAGATTGCACCTTCATTAGCTGTTTTTTGGGCACATTAAAATGTCCTTGTTTAGTTAAAATAATGTCAAATAATATGAGAGGTTGTGACAGATATTCAAAATGAACTCAGTCTACCTTTCCCAGATAACATATGCAGTGGTGAGAGCAGACGATGCTGTCCAGACTGCTCCCAGACCAAACAAAACACTATCAGACACTCTGCTGATTGCTCATTTCAAAACCACAGAGCGAAGTCGAATCATGGTCGCCGTTCTTTTCCTCCCTCCATTCACGGAGACTCTCGGTACGGGCTTGCAGCGGAAACTAATTTCAAAGGAACAAAAACAGACTTAATCAAAAGCACAAATGATTTCTTAAAGGGCTTGTGACTGCTGAATAATGCACCGCCTTTGTTTGGGACGTTTTAGCTTTCTTGACATGGCAGGATTAAACGTGTTTCCATGTTCTTTCCTGCAGCGAAGGAGCTTTTTTTCGTCAGTTGGGAAATCCCTAAACATCTTAATAAGTAAACAGCCACTCACTCAAGTAATTTGACGCCTAAAGGTTCATGAAAATCTGATGTGCATCCGGATTTAGAGCGTGATTTTCTGTCTCTTGCTGTAGTGCTTTCTCCTTCGTTGTACCATCTTGTTTTTTCAAGTTGAAAAACTGACTCTGGGTATGAAAAATTGATGACCTCTTCCTTTGTGTACCACCCCCTCAGCTGCCCTCTGTTTTCAATTGAAAGGTGAGTGCTGGCCCGCTGCCAGTTAGCCATTAAAGCCCTGACAGCTAGCTTCCGGAGGGCCTTGTGGCAGGTAAGATGCCGTGTTAAAAAGCCCATTATGCTAATGCTAATTCTGCAGGGGGAGGACGGGAAGATCGCCCCGACACTTTTTCGCCTCCATCATTAGCAGCAGCACAGAAAGAGAGGATGGGGGAAAGCTTTTTACTGCAACCTGAGCCTTTGCAGAAGATTCAAATGGGATCGGAGGGGAGGTGTGGGCTACTCTCTTTCTAACAGGCAGGGCCTTGACAGCTCATTTCCACTGTCGAATGTAACACAGATGAAACATGACGAAACACTGTGCACATTTCCTGCTGTAGGTAAGTCTTAGAGGAACAACACAATCCTTTATATCTGACATCGGTGGAAGACAAGCACAGGTTTATTTTAAGGTGCACCAAAATACACTAAAGCGATACTCTTTCTTGGTTTGTTTGTTCATGCAGTAACAGATATGTTTGATTTCTAGCTGGATTCATTGCTGCTGTTTCCCAGAGTACTAATAATTATGTATCTTCCAACTTAGGGGTGGTTTCACATTTTTGGAATTGGACCCAGAACTCAGTATAAGTCTGGTCCCACTAGGGGAAGTGCTCACTTGTATATGTAGACGTTGCACACATGCACAACAGCCTCGTTCTATCCTTTGAGCTGCCTGAGTGTAGGACAGTTCCAACAAGTCAAATTTAAGACTTTTAAGGACTTTTTTAAGACCATAATGAATGCAATTTGAGATCTGTTTTACACCCATACTGGCAAAAATGTACAAAGGACATGAAGGAGAATCAGAACCTTTTACACTAACTTCAATCAATCTTTTTTTAAGTAACATCAATACATTTTTAAGACCGTTCAAATTTGCATTTAAGACATTTAATGAGGTTTATAGAGAATTTTTTGACATTTTAAGGCCTTAAATTCAAATGATTGGATTTTATATGTTTTAAGTCTTTTTAAGACCCAGCTGAAACCCTGTCCATCTTCCTCTATCCCCTCCCTAAACCCAGATCAGTCTCAGCAGATGGCTGTCTAACATGGGTCTGGTTCTGCTCGAGGTTTCTGCCTGTTGGAGGAAATTTTTACTCTCCACTGTAACTTGTTAAACTTTGCAAAGTCCTTCACTCGTGCGGTTGAAGATGAGATTAGAGTGGTGCCGCGATAGCCTTAGATTGAACCCTGATCTAACAAGACAGGGCTCAATTTAGGGCTGGGCGGACAGACAGGTGAGGAGATGGAGGACGGTTCAAAAGTTGTAGCGGCTGAAGTAGACAAAGTTAATGTGGGAGGGGGTGAGCAGCTTGTGGAGAAGTTATTGTCCGTTTATCGTTATCGAGGCGAACTGCTCAGTATACTTGAAGACTTAAAAACAGGCAACTGGACTGTGTTGCCTGTTTTTAAGTCTTCAAGATAACCATGACCTGGATGAATGAGAATCTACATGGACATACCTGCTCAGTATACTGTGATATTGATTTGAGGCCATATCGCCCAGCCCTATATCAGCGTCTCCTAAATAAATAACTTCCATGAATGGCTGCTGCTACAGGCCCTCTATGTTTATATAACCACCCGCTATATTGGACTGTGTTTATACCCAAATGTGCTCGGACACTGACCAATACTATTGGTGTGAAACCAGACAAGTAGGATAAGAGGAAGGGGAGAGCGTTTGTGCGCCTGGCATGGTGCGAAACCACCATACCCATGTTGTTATGTTATGTCAGCTGAGGCAGTTTCTTGAAGTGGATGAGTTTAAACAGACTCCATATACACAGATGGGACGAAAGTTGAATTCATTTTATGCAGAATAAGCGATGAGACTCATGAGAGTGTCTGTGGAAGAATAAAAAGTCACGGACAAATATGGATGAATATGATTTTACAAAACACACCCACGTTTTAAACTTTCACCATGTTAGTGAATGGTATGTGTTCATTGTGCAGTTTGCACATGTCATGTTTACTGCAAGACTTAAAGAGAAAAAAATTAAGTTCCTAAATCTCTTTAAATATTAAAAAGCTCAGCGCTTGCTTTAAATGATATGCATCCCCGAATACTGGAGCTCTTCAGTCTGACTGCAAGAGCTCCAACTTTCCATCACATAAATGATACACCAACCAGAAATGTCAGCGGTAATACGCATCAGATGGCTGCTATAACAAGACTTGCTCATTTTACAATTATTCCAAGCAGTGAGCAGAGCACCACCACTTATAAAAACCATGCATAAGTCAAGAGGCATTGAGCCTGAATGTCTCCCACACTCATTTTTCCACGGCTCAGGAGCAGGTGCATTTGTTACACCACTAATGTGGAGAGTCTGGTCCCATTCTTTAGTTTGTAGGTGAACATGAGCGTGAACTTTGGCTATATATAACCAGACTGTCTGAGCTGGCAGAGGTCCACCTGTGTGAATCATACTGACAGTCAGAGCGCTGTACTCACACAGCGCAGACCTGAACAGGTACAACACATCATACACAGAAGAGGAAGGGAGCGAGGAAAGGAAACATGAATGGAGGAAGGAAGGAAGGAAGGAAGTAAATCAAACAGGGGTAAAGGATGGAATGAAGGGAAACAAGGAGGGAGGAAGAAAGGAATTGAAACAGGAATGGAGGAAGGAAGGAAAGGAAACAGGAAGGTAGGAAGGAAAGGAAACAGGAAGAATAAAAGGAACGGAAACTGAAAAGAAGGAAAGGAGGAAGACAATAAATAAAACAGGAAAAAAGGAAGGAAGGAAGTAAATGATACAGAGGTAAAGGATGGAAGGAAGGGAAACAAAGAGTGAGGAAGGGAGGAAGAAAGGAAATGAAACAGGAAGAAAGGAAGGGAGGAAATGAAACGGGGGGGAGGGAGGAAGGAAGGAAATGAAACATGAAGAAAGGAAAGGAAACAGGGAGGTAGGAAAGAGGATAGGAAACAAGGGGGGAAGGAGGGAAATGAAACAGGAAGAAAGAAAGAAGGAAGGGAAACAGGAAAGAAGGAAGAATGGAAATCAAATAGGAAGATAGGAAGGAAAGGAAATGAAACAGGGAGGAAGAAAGGAAATAAAACAAGGAAGAAAGGGAGCAAGACAGGAAGGAAGAAAATAAAACAGGGAGGAAATAATTGAAACAGTAAGTAAAAAAGAAAAGGAGAGAAGGGATGATGGGAAGAAAATGAGAGAGAAAGGACTAAGTAAGGAAAGATACAAGGATATGTAATTGCAAGAAGGATGAGTAGTTGGGAAGGACACATAATAGGCAAAAGAAAAGGAAAAAAGAAAAAGGGAAAGGGGGTGAAAGGAGAAGAAAAAAGGAAAGAAATGTAAATGAAAAGGGGAAGGAAAAGAAAAAAGATGCATGACAAAAGGGTGGCAGGGTAAAGGAAAAGAAGAAATAACAAAAGTAAAAAAAAAGGGTGGGAAAGAAGGGAATCAAGAAAAGGAAAGAAGGGAAGAATAGAGAAAAAGGAAACAAGGTGGGAAAGAGAAAAATGAAGGCAAGGAAAAGGAAGTACAAGAAGGGGAAGAAGGTAAGATGGAAGGAAACTAAATGGGAAGGAGAGAAACGAGAAAAGGAAAGAAGTAAAGAGAGGTAATACAGAAAATACAAGTATGAAGGAAGGGAAGGAAACAAAGGCAAGAAGGAAAAAGATGAAAGGAACTAAGAAGAAAAATAGAAGGAAAGAAGAAAGAAAGGAGGTACAAAGGAAAGCAGAGGAGTAAGAAGGGAACAAAATAACTGGCGACAGCCTCAGATCAATGACTGTGTGTTTCTGTGTTGGATTTACAGACAGTTAGAAAATCACATGTCAGACTGACTGATTGCAGAAGAATTACCACCAGAGGAATATTACATGAACGAGGAAACAAATTAAACCCTTTCTTTCTGAACATAACAGCCTGACATTTATAGATTTCCTCACGCTGGGAAGACAAATCTGTGCGTTTCACCCTCTCAGCTAATCTTGAAGTTTTTGAAGTTATTTTCCTCCACCAAACAACCTGCACCAGGTTGAGAAAGAAATCATCTATTTTTGTAAATGAAGCATCTGCCCCGGGGGCCCTGAGGGGGGTGCAGAGAAGAAGGTCTGTTCTGGCTGCCTTTGATTCCTCTACCCCACATGCAGCATTTCAAAAAAAAAAAAAAAACTTTTGCTGAAGTAAATATTCTTTCTACCTCAAATACAACCCCAAACACAAATATTTTATTGAAGTATTTGATGGTATGTGCTGAAATTTTAATTCTGCTTCAAAGCTGCTTCCTCCAAGAACCAAAATTCATGGGGTCTTGAAAAGAATTGTAAAAATACAGAGATGGTGCTACTGTACTGTCGGAAGAGCTACCATAACATGACTCATTTAAATGTTTATAATATTATCATGATACACACTTACCTGAGGTTTTGGACCAGATGCAGAACGATGGAGCAGTTTTCTCATAATTGTACCCTGAGTTGTTAAACCTGGTCATTTATTGGGAGCAAGACCCCAGTATATTTGAATCTCTTGTCTTAAGGCAAAGACTTCTTTATGGCTGACAGTAGTCCACCATGAGAACCTGTGACCGAGGACTTTAAGAGGCTCATCTTAACTTAACTGAATGATGTCTGAAGGGCTAAAGTGTCTGTAGTCTGAGTTCTAGTCCTCAAATGAAATCCCTCCCACATGGTGTTGACCTGGTGGCTGGTCAAAATGTGATATGGCGTCACCCTGTAGGCCAAAATCCATGGGTGGTTAAGTGCGGAGTTAAAACCTGGTTTATGCTTTTAGATCAGATCTGGGTCGTATCTACGTCATTGTGTTCAAAGCCATCGTGAGCATGAGGGGTGTCCCAATACAACTTTTTAACTTCCGATACAATACTGATATTGCAGCCTTCAATATCGGCTGATACCAATATTGATCGGATATCGGCACAAGATTGTGCATGACAAGTTTTGCACTCAGCTGCGATGTCTTTTTCGGACTTAAATGAAAAATACTGCCACAGGGCCGACATCACTCCTACTCCTTGCTATTTTGTTTGTACCTTAGTACACACTGTTGTTGTGATTATGTTGGGCTCTGCATGCTAGATCAGGGCGCTGCTAGCTAGAAGTGCTGGAGTGGAGTCTGGAATAGATGGTTGTTTAGGAGTGCTGAAATTGGAGATCGTACCGATATCCGATATCAACATCGTATCGGGACAGCCCTAGTAAGCACTAGATACTTCTGCATTCATGTTGCTCTACTGCGCTTAAATTCTGGTCGGCTGTATGAAATAAGTTCTTGTTGTAGTGCCAACATTCCCTCTAAGTTTGGGACACCATGGCAACTGAATCTGAGCCTGGTCTCAGCATCCATGTTTAGACCTCTATCATGCCTGCATTATCATATTATATCATGCAAGAGATTGATGTTATGCGTGAGTAATGTTCACTTACGTTAACTCTATTTTGCTGCTGATCCACTTCATTTTACACTGAGAGACATCATAATCTACTCATCTGAAAATCAGACATCATTAGGGAGATGATTCATATTTAAATGAATGAAGTTGGAGGTGTTTAAAGTTGCATTTGAGGTCATGTTTTCTCTCGAGCGGGATTATGCAGAGTAGATATTGAGAGCACAAGAGTTAATGCTTCACTTTCATGAACAGTGTTCGGAGGATCTCTTTAGGAGGAAAGACTACAATAGATTCCTGCTGTTGTATTTTGAATTCACATATGGTACTTATTTACTGAGAATATATTTTATCTTCCTCACAGTTGGTGCTCAGATTGCTTTAGAGCTACAATTCAAATAACTTGGAGTTGATCTTCTTTGCATATAGAACACAGTTGAGCTCATAAGCTGCAAACTGTACTCAAAGCTTTGCCTGGGAATCCCTGTTTGCTTTGTTTTTCATTTAAATGCATAACCATATCACTCAGAGCGAAGCTGCATTATGGATACAATTCTGAAGTTTCTCCCACAGAATTAAAGGAACAGCAATCAGTGGAGGTCCATCCTGGCGCAGCAGCAAATGAAAATTTCCGACCTGATTAACATCAAAAGAACAATTAAGAGATAAGTAGCGAAGACAGCAGACGTAATGGGGATGCAAAACAGCAAAGCAATAACAATTAAGCCTTTCCACTGCGAGGATAATGGAGTCACAGATGTAGGAACGAACAACTATTTATGAATTCATGTGGCTACAATCATTCTTTAAATTCAACCAGTGGGGTCAAAGAGTGAAGGATAGTCAAGGTTGGTGGTAGGGCTGGGCGATAAACTAAAAATTTACAGATTCCGAAATTTATGACAATAACCGACGTCATTTTGCCCATATCGGTATATTCAGTGTCAATATAAGTGAATAAATACATGTTTCTATCCCAGATAAAGCTTCCAAGCTAATTTGCCATGGTCAGATATCATGACTTGGACTATTTCGATGTGTTATTTCTATAAAGTACCATAAAGAACGTGGATACACAATGACAAAAATGCAGGGGTATATATATTCTTAAAAAGGCTCAACCAGTGTTAATATGGTGCGCAGTTATTCCAAGATAATTCCAGTCACTGATGTCCAGTATTTCCATGTTAATGCAACTGCATTTGCAACAGTATGTGGTGGCTCAAACTAGGGCTGGGCGATAAACCAGAAATTTACAGATACCGAAATGTACGACAATAACAGACGTCACTTTTCCCATGTCAATATATTTGGTGACCAAATGGAAGTTGGTTTTGGATGTGAGTAGGTAGGCTATGGTCTCATGTCCCTTTAAGATGACGTCCTATTTTGGAGACGTGACTCCAGGGAAAGACAGGTGAGGAGATGGAGGATGGATCGTTATCGAGGGGAACTACTCAATATATCGTGATATTGATTCGAGGCCATATCGCCCACCCCTAGATGGTGGTTATAGTGTGGATCCATCCTTATAGATCATTAAGTATTTATCTGAATCAAAGCCGACTGAGTATGCAACGCAACATTTGCACCAAGTTACAATTCAACAGTCGACTAGCGAGAGCTGCTCCAGCATCAAACGCCGTACACCCAAGTGGAAGTTAAAACCTGTTCAAATGTCAAGTACAAAGCTTTACAATTAGCTTTCATGTGGCGGCCGCTCCTCCTGTATATACAGTATGTACATTAGCATAGCTTCATTCCCACTCTCCATAAAGATGTCATCTGGAGGAGCAAAACAGGGAAATCTTCAAAGTGGAGGCAGAGCTTTGAAGGTGTCGCTGGCAGCTTCAAAGAGCAACATACATGTTTCCCAACAGGCTGGAAGCTCACCAGCGTATAATAAGAGATCCTGAAACGGGCCCTCTAGCTTCTACACATGATTTTACCGATGCTCTCTGTGCGCTGAAGTGATGAAAGGATCCTGATGAGCCGGCCGTTACGTGAAGAAGTGATCCATCGGGTTTGTGATGTTAACATCCTTCATAAAAAAGCAGCTTTAGTCAACAAGCCCTCGGTTCGAGTGTGTACAAAAGTTCCTCCTGTAACTTCAAAGTTTTCCAGCAGGTGATACTTTTGGGTGCTAAAAACAATAGCCACCGGCCCATCACCTCCGTAATCCCCACAGAGGCTCTTACAGCTACAGTAAGAATGAATCATTGCTGCAACAGAGGCGTTTAATGTTATCCAACAGCTGCTGTGGTAGAAATGCTCCGAGTACAGGAAAGGCAAAGGCCTCTCCAGGACAGGGGCTGATTCCTGCTGAAGTCATGAATCCAATGTAGCCACCAAGACTTGGAAAGCCGGAGGCAGAAGCAGGTGGCACATTCACTCTAGACGGCTTAAAAGTGCACTTTACTCAATCAAGACGAGCAAATAAAGCCGCAAAAAAAAGGAGCGAGGAGATAGTGTTTATTTTTTTCGCCTTTGGTGAAGCTGAGAGCTATATTTCACAGAGCAACAACAAGTACTAATTTATTTATTATGTGGCGAGCTGACGGAAAGATTTAACATGGTGAGGAAAAAAGCCTTTAATGGTTGCACCGGTTGCAAGAAGAGTCTGTGAGACACTTGGTTTGTGTAGTTTTGGGCTTTGTACTTGTCGAGACAAAGAGGTTTAAAAGGTTCACGGATAGAGAAAAAAACAGGTCTGAGGCGGCTTTTATCGAACTGGCCTCTTTAAATGAAGGAAGACTTGTAAAGAAAGCTTTACATACACGCTGCGTTTTCTTTTCATTATATCCATTTTATCTAGATCGTGTGCAAATAAAGAAACAAAAAAACCTCACCTTTCTTTTCATCTGTTTCTCTCCGTTTTTCCCCCGTTTGATCAGATCCTTTCGTAACTTCTGAATATGCATGAGATCTGCCACCGCAGAGGTAATACGCTTCCACAGCTGCTTGCTCTGACCAACATTAAGTTTGTGCTAAAAGTGCAGTTATGATACATGTGTTTGCACGTTGTGAAAACATTAGGAAAATGTGATTGAGCGTGTTGAGATACGGGCTCCCTGGGTTAAGTGTAAGCCAGTTCTTGGGGTGTTGTTGTTGTGGAATCCAATCGGCTAATTGCTGGAGTTTTGAAAATGAGATTTTAATGGGGATGCTGAAAACAGTGAGCATGATTTCAGTTAATAGATCTGTTATTGCATTGGTATTCCAGTATTTTAAGAAAGATTTAATGCTTTTTTTTTGCATCACAGGATTGAATCAGTAGTAAGTAGCATTTCAGGAACTCTGAGGAATAACTATTATGTAATCCATCTTTTTCAGAGCCCTAAATACGAAATACCCCAGACAACTACCTGCACATTGGCACGCAGTGATACACTAAGCAATGTCTAATTTTGTCCCAGCAGAAGTAAAACTGTAGACCAGATTCACAGAAAAAGAACTGCACAGTTTTTGAACCTGCTAAACCGGTGCACAGGAGCCAAAAAAACAATACTGTCAAATTCTCAAAGCATGCAAAGACGTCAGTGCAGAGTAAATATGGTTGCAAACATTTAAACTGATTACAGTGCATTAATTTAGAGCAAATATACAGCTTAGTAAGAATTTTTCATCCTGCAAGTATATTTTATCGTACCATCACTCCTACATTTCTGCGTGGGGAACAGGGTAGGGCTGGGCGATATGGCCTCAAATCGATATCGCGATACGTTGAGCAGTTCACCGCAATAACGATAAATGGATGATGAATACTCTTCAAGCTGCTCACCCCCTCCCACATTAACTTTGTCTACTTCAGCCGCTCCAACTTTTGAACCGTCCTCCATCTCCTCACCTGTCTTTCCCTCTTTGGTACGGACTGGATGGGACATGAGACCATAGCCTTCCTACACACATCCAAAACCAACTTTTATTTATTTATTTTTTTGACACCAAATATATTGATATGGACAAAATGACGTTGGTTATTGTCGTAAATGTCTGTATCGGTAAATTTTCGGTAGGAGATGCAGGGCGGTTCAAAAGTTGTAGCGGCTGGAGCGGCGGCTGAAGTCGACGAAGTGGAGAAGTTGTCGTCCATTTATCGTCATCGAGGTGAACTGCTCAATATATCGTGATTTTGATCTGAGACCATATCGCCCAGCCCTAGTTCTGCCTTTTACCACTTGTGCCTTTCCTCTGCTCTTTTTTCCCACCACTATATAAACAAACTAACATCAGATTAACCAGACTTCTTCTGGCCTATTGATATGATTACGTTTAATACCTTTATTATGAAGTACTGTCAGGTGATGTTTGCACCTTCAGAGTGTTGCACACAGTCTGGAGTTGTTGTTGTTGTGTTCAGTAATATTTAAACTGCTTTATTCTAAGCTTTATTTCTAACACACTTTGAGTTGCTCTCTTTTTTCTAATCCACTTTCCTCATCACTGAACTGTTAGTTTTACCTGATCTTAATGTAATTTCATTTTCATTAGATGACATGTAACAACAGTGACTCCAGTTTGCATATCCTCATGTTTATGCCCTCAAGGATCACCCTATGAGTTAATGTCTGAACACCAAACATGAACACGCTCGGGTGTTTGCTGGGAAAACCACGTGCAGAGCCAATATCCCAGATTACACAGAAAAGTCATTACCATCCTCATCTCGCCATACATTAACTCACACAGAGAGGGGTAGGAAACCCTCGGGCGGAGTTAGATTACAAGAGCACCATCCTGTGAAATCCCCAAACCAATATCAGATTTTAATTTGACATGTTTGGCAATGTGAGATCTACATCCCAAGTCCAAGCAAGACTCCGGCGTTTCTCAGAAGCCGCTCCAGTAACCTTTCCATGAGGATAATTACGATCTGAGCCGCATGTGAAGGGCCAGGGAGTGAGGCTGAACACGATTCCAAAATTAGAAAATGAAATTTAACAAGCTGTGAGAAGATGAGGATGATGTAACGTTGCACATGAAATATGCAACACTACACCTGAAATACTTTGTGAGTTATTATAGGCCGACACTTGGCTGCAGAGTCTTGAATTAAGCTCTCAGTTTTGCTTTCTGTTTTTCACAGAAATAATAATGTTACTTATTCAGTTTTGACAAATAGAAAGATATGTATTATTAAGGGTCTGCGTGCATCACATCGACACGGTCGGCGCTTTGAAAGAACCCAAATAAAAAGGATTATTTGTCACCAAATATTGTGGAAGTGGGTCGATGGCAAGCAAACAGCTTCCCTCTATTTGAGGAGTTAAGTCTGTGATTAACCTCTCTCTGAGAGCTTTGCCAGGTTCTCCCGGATAAACTGTATATCTGAGGAGAGAGTCGAGATGGGACGGATGAAAATTGATTCCCATCAGTCTTCTTCTTGACCTTCTCCTCTCCACATGTCAGAGACACGTCACTCTTGACTGACATGCTGTCAACTCAGGCAGTGATTTATATTTCTAAGACTTTTGGAGAGAAATAGAATATGTCAGATTTTAACCATAGCCTTGACTAAAGCCCGTTCATTTACTTCCCTTAAAAAAGCACAGATTTGATTGGAAGTCTTGAGCTGAAATAGTTCAGTTGGACTATTAAGAAGCCAGTTATTCACCTTTTGTTTAAGACTATACACTGTTTAAGCTCACTGAATCCTGCAATGTGCACAGAGTTGAGGTGAATTATTGGGGCTACCTGAGTTTACCTCACCTTTGCATCATCTTTTTGGATCAGAGGTTAACTTTGGCTGAGTTTGTCCCAATTTAACTGCTTTTGTTGAGTAAAGTCGACAGCCTGACAGCACTCAGGTCCTGGTATCTGTCTGTGCAAGTGTGCAGGGTGTACCCAGACCTTTTTGAGTGGTGTGGCTCAACATGTACTGAAATAAAAAATCAGATTATGGGCATTTACTCTTTCTGGTTTCATGTAAACACTTTTGTTAAAGTATTTTAGGCTAAAATATTCCTGTTTTTAATTTCAGTGTTCGTATTTCTGATGCTAATGTAGATGAATTTTAGCAGAAGAACAAGAAAAGGTGTCAAAATCCTGTGATATTCCCACGTCAGGTAAATTGTCACAGAATTAAAGATATGGTGACCATACGTTCTCTTTTGCCCAGACATGTCCTCTTTTTTGGGGCTGTCCAGCCTCGTTCGGATGGGTTTATAAAGTCCTTTAAATATCCAGGGTTTTGTATGGAAGTTTTGAGTTTGTGTTGCGTGGACTTACTGAGTTAGAAGAGAGTAAAAAAACACTTGACCCAACCCGAAAAACTCAAAATTTACTGAGCGTGACTCCGTGACTCCGCCCCCACGTAGTCGTGTCCTCTTTTCAGGGATTCAGAATATGGTCACCCTTGTAAAGGAAACACACATTTGAAAAAACATGCAGAAATTCAACATTTGTTATTAGATTACTCAATTCATTTGATAGAAAACAGCCCTAATAATGAGTGTGAACTTGTTGCTTTTGCTGTTGTGAAGTTTGACCAATCTGAACAAGCAGGGAAAGTAAGAATGATCATCCGTGTGTGTTATTTAGAGAGGGTTAATAGTTGCTGTTTTCTCTGGTTTATTCGCACAAACAGCAGGTGTATGTGGAAACAAATCTGGCACATAAAAGCTGCAAACTTTCTCACCTCACTAACTGGTTGAAGTCATACCTCAATGTGTACAGCATGTGTTAAATCTGAGTTCCTAGTTCAGATGGTGTGCAGGCATAGCAAATGTTCAGTATTCAGGCTTAAATTGCTGTATATTATATATTTCTTCCTCTTTCTTTGCATCTTTGAGGGGGCTGTATATAGTGAGAAATGTAGAGGCAGGGGAGGTTGTATCACTACAGTAATTACAGTCACTAACCTCTATCCTGTGGTTTCTCTTGGCACACAACCACAAACAATTTTAACACTCAGTGACAGATTTCTCCTGGTGCTTAAATTAAAAATGAAAAACACCAGCAGCTGAGAGCAGTTTGAGACTCAAATGGCTGAAATTGCACTGCAACATCTGATCTGCATATTGCATAAACAGCTTCTTATGTGTTGCTCCAAGCAAGTTGTTTAAAGCTGGAAAATAACCAAACCATCGCAGGCAAAACAAAACGAAAGGGATTGATGGAAGTAATGGTGATTTACACTTGTGAATTCATATCAATATTTGTACTGTTTTTCTTTTGCTGGTAATGGCTTAGAGGAGACCACAAACCATGCACAAGAAAAGAAGAGAATAAAGGGCATTTAACTTTAGAAATAAAAACATCTCTCAGAGCCATCCTTTTTAAATTTTTCATTTTAAATAAATATGACCTCAGGTCAGCGTTGAGCTGCTGCAGCAGTACAAATGGCAGCATTAGAAGATAGAGCAGTACTGTAAACTGGATGAGATTTAACTCCACTGAGTATAATATTATGATAGAAGCATCACTTTGTTACCAATCATTTTTTTTTTCAGTTTCTGCAGGTGAAGCTCTTTGTTATAACCGCTGAACATCTGTGTATAACGCCACGCACTTCTACTTCCCGTGATCCAAACAGACGCAGTGTTTGTGATGTCAACCAGATTACTACCATTCATCTACTATTTAGAAGAAAAAACCTTCTGTGTCTATTGTTAATG
The DNA here is from genome assembly GCA_962446985.1 of Xyrichtys novacula. Lineage (NCBI taxonomy): Eukaryota > Metazoa > Chordata > Actinopteri > Labriformes > Labridae > Xyrichtys > Xyrichtys novacula. The sequence goes on along the minus strand of OY660881.1, from coordinate 6,293,881 downwards.
ACGGGGACATGGCATGACAAAGACGAGCTCGGTAATTGGCAAACATTTGCAGGACATAGGCGTGTGTTTGAGCTTGAAGAACGTTAATTCTCTTGTTAGTCACACAGTGTGGATGTATAATGATATTAAAGAGTGTAATAGAATACATTACTGCCTTGTCTAATAATAATAATGCTACAGATGTAGACGGGTGATCAGTATGTAAAGCTAAATCCTCGGTTTAATGGAATGGTTATTCATTTACCGCTGGATTAATGATTTAGAAGTTAAATCTCTAGTAGATAAGATGATGATCTGAACGGTTTAGTTTATGAGTGACTTTTAAACGGTGAAGGGGGTTCCTCTGAACACAAACAGAAATCTAGACCTGGCATTCAAATCGTTTAAAATTCACTGTCCTCAAGGTGGATCATACTAAAACAAAAAAAACTGTATTTCTTACATGTAGAATGAAAGACCTTTTCACTCATGAACTCTGATGAAACGCTCCCTTGCTCAAGCCCTTCCATTGGTGGCGCTACATTGGCCTTCCAGGACAAGATACTCAAATGACAAATGGAGGATCTTGCTTATCATGCATCAAGATTTAAAATCCAAATACAGAACCTATGAGGCATAGAAAACTTCCAATTTTTTGAAACATCTGATAAAAGATGAAAAAGATGAATAAAAATACATGAGAAGCTGCTAAAAGCTGTGCAGAAACATCGGTCCACTTCACAGTATTTTAACCTTCAGGGCCCATTAACTCAGACCAGTGAGAGCAGAGTGCAGCCCATTCACCGTAACAGCATGCTAATTATCACCTAGGACACAATCACCCTCCACTCCTTTCCATCAGCACATATCAGACTCCAAATATTCACCAGATGTTTTATGTTAGTAAAATCTCATTTCAAACCTCACACTCTCACCAAGAGTCTCTGCACACCTGTTTGTTTTTCCTCTGAAATGCCATTAATATAACAACTTTGAGCATTTCCTGTGTAAAGCTGTTATTTTGCACCTATGTGAGCTGTCCCCACCTCTTAACGCTCGCTGCACAATTTGAACTAAGTACTGAAATATTGCTCATGGCCCTTTGCAGGTGCTGTCAACTACTTTAAACAACATAAACACACAGTAACAGTGTGAGCCAACAAACTCTTAAACTGATGGTTCTTTTTGTCCCATCTGGGATAATAAAAGACAAGAAAGCTGCACACTTTAGCTGATGAAATTAAGCTAATCTTGTCGTAGAATTCAACATAAATATGTGTTAAAATCTTGGATGTCAATACTAAACAGTGATGGGCACAGCAGTTCTTTTAGATGTCCTGAATCACTAGAGTCAGTTCACTAAAAAGATTCGTTCAAAAGATTCGTTCACCAAATCACTGAATCAGCGTTTAGCAGAAGAAGCCTGCGACTCCGACCTCCTGAACTGGGACCGGGAGACACGAGTGTTTGGTTGTGTTGCTTCGGCAAACACATGTTCACTTAAAAGATTCGGTTCTTTTGAACAAATCATTCGCGAAAGACACAACACTATACTAAATATGGGTAAAGTTTCAAATTGTGTGATAAAGTTGCAGGAGTAATTCAGGACGATCGAAAGGGACACTGTCACCAATTAGTGATGTCACAAGTTGATTTGCTCAACTTGTGACATCACTAGTTGGTGAACCTCCTTAAAAAGTCATCAGTTAGGTGACTATCTAAACAGAACCAGTTTAGTCCTTGGGATTTTTTTGCTCTGTTCAGGGTCTAACACATGCGGCCATATTACAAATAGAGAAACACAACTTTGCAGCATGGCAACAGTGGAGAAGGCTTCTGGAGGAGTGGTTCCTGAGTGTTTAAAGGAGGGTCCAAGACATCTAATGATACAAAGGCCCCATACTAAGCTATTAGAATTAGAACACAAGACGTGTCCTGGTTTCAGTATTGACAAGTCGTGCATCTACTGGCTTTAGTGTACAAACAGGAAAAACTGCAAAAGCAGGCATAACACAAACCTCTGAATGACATCCTATGATGTCTTTAATGCTAGATCAAAGATTATAATTTAATCAACAAAAAAATCTGATTACCAAGTTATGATGTTGTTCAGGAATCACATTTCTTAGTAGACCCTTTAAAATCAGTGGTTAAGTTTCTAAACTAAATCTGTAAGAGGAATGAGTGTCTGTAATGGGAAACTATTCCATATAAACAGCAGATTTATAGCCCTACACAGTTTCCAAAATCTGGTTTCCTACATTAGTCTGAATGGAAATGCTCAATCTTATCTAATAGTTACATGACCTTAAACACAAACAAACACAAAAATGAGTTTATCTGATTTACTTGTAAGTTTTCTACCTCTACCTTTTGCGAGTCGAAGTGAAATAAAATTTCCTGTAAATGTAAATTTCCTTTTAGGGAGTCTGTGTCTGCGTGGGTTACCAGGGCCAACATGATCACTTGTGTGACATCCATTGAGAAAAAAAAAATAGAGGCACACAACAAGCAAACCTGGTGGGGAAGGTGATAAGGCTGTTTACCAATGTTCGGCCCATAGAGAGTATTTACCTAAGCCCACAGGCACATGAAAGCTGGCCAGCTGTGCTTGCACTGAGGCTCTTACCGTGTCTTTTTGGCTGGAGACAGACAGTAATATGGTGTTCCTGAAACACTCCCCAGTACAATCTCACCTGCCAAATGGTGCAGAATAAAAACAACCCCCTGTGACCAATGGCTTCGTTCATGCTGCTTCCAAAACAGTGATGAGAAAGTACTGAGTGCAGTGGTAAAAAAATAAAGGATTTTGCTATTTTTTTTAGATACTCTGAGTGAAAGTTGTTTGTTTTTCCATAAAAAAAACCTCACATAATTATAAAAAATAAAACAGTAGCTGTAGTTTACTCTTTCTATTAATATTTTGATAAAAAATGAGACAACTCTGAATCCATTCACCGCCTCAAAAGGGTCCTCTGATGATCAAACATGCTGCATGTTTTGTGCTCTGATTTTCCAGGCTCCTTTGATGCACCAAACCGTGATAATCTTATTATAAGTCTATGCAATATGTCTGTCAACATCATCATATGGCTCCCCAAACCTTTACCTCCCTGTTCACAGTTTGACGTCATAGAAATCTGGAAAACGAAATACAGAAGGATGGCAGCGTTTCACTTACTGCCACTTATGAGCAGCAATTCTATACATTTTACTGAATTATACTTGATAAGGAAAATAGAGTAAACTGCCTATTCAATCAACAGCTTGTTTTGCAGATTAAATTTAAAACATGTTTTAGACTGAAGATTCATCCTCAATGTTAAATGTGTACTTGCCATCCCTGTCTGTATCGACCCAATTACGCAAGAGCCATAACAATTCTGAGTAATATGAGTCTAAGAGAAATGTTTAAAAAGAAGGAAGAATCTTGAGATCTTTTTTGTATGAATCTGTTTTGAAGAGACTCTTAAGTTATCATTACATCCTCGTGACCAAGGTCTTCTTCTCCAAACTATGTGTTCATTTCTGCACTCTTCAACCTCCACATCCTCTTCTCCTTGACCTTAAGGACTTCCCGGAAAATGTAACCAGATTATTTAAGGAATGCTTTTACATCTGTTATGTGAAATAGTTTAAGAGGGTATGTATGACATATTCATGTATTGTAGGTGTGCATGAATATGTGTGCGCAAGAGGATGAATTGCATTTGGTGTAAAGCTCTAAAGACTTGATTAAACATGGTCTTTTTTATCAGAGAAATCAGGCGGAGATCCTCTCACGCTTCAATACGCCTGATCATCTGGGGGTGATGCTAGCTTCAAAGAGTCCTGCTACTTCCCAAACAGCGGGAGAAAGATGATCTATTTTCATAGGAAATAAGGGATTTTTCAACGACTCTGGGGTTGTTGAACCCTGTTCCAGAGGGAAAATCAGTAATAATGCGAGGAAACCCAGCGGACTGCAAGATTGAGGCTCTGGGAAAGAAAAACTCACCCTGTAGAATTCAAACAGAGCTGCAGAGAAGTCCTGCAAATCTAGTTTTACCTTTTCCTCTTGCATATCCAGCTCCATTAAGGCCCTCAAACCTTATATATGAACTCTCTGTTGTTGCTCATCTGTGCAAAAATCCATCATTCTGTCAAATATCACAGTATTTGTTTCACAAACATAAGCTGAACTCTGTTTATCCTTCAAGACACACTCGTGCCGGCTTGTGTTGCCAACATTACTTAATGAATGGACTATTACCCAATCAGCAATTAGTGCAGCGCTCTAAATGAGACATTTTTATTTCTGCATTAATGAGCAGCATTATCTGTTGCATGACAAACATTCGCATTTGTCAGCCTCTATATAACGACACTGTCAATGTTATTTCTCAATGTGACAATGTAAACCCAATCAGCTACTGTATAGATGTCTCATGTGGCCTTATTAATGCAGATTTCAAAAGACCAGTTGCTAGACCACTTAGAGCTAAAACATGCTGATTGGTGTTGAGTCTAATTAGCACTGTAATGGTATTTCTTCTAGGCATGAAGTGACGTGAAATATTACTCATATAATAAAATGCACATGGGATTAAAATGATTTACAAACACCCAGCTTAAAGATGGGATAAGATTGAGCCCCATCTGGTAAGATCGGACACACTCCCGTCTAATGTTTGGCGATATGAACAAAATCTTATATCATGGTATGAGTAATTTCATATTACTGTAACGGCAAATATCACGGTATGTTTTTCCCCCTGTAAATTCAATGAATGGCTTAAAAATAACCACACTGTCGCATTTGTTCATTCTCCTTTTATTTCTAACTCTGATTTTTATACATATGCAAAAAAAAAAAAAAAGTCAGACCAGTCAGGTGGTTTTTTTATCATATGGCGTACCTTTGGCGAAAGACTCTGCCAAGCTCTTTTGTATGAGAGGAGCTGCTGTAACTGTAACGCCACGCATCTTTTGGCTCTCATAATAGAGCTTGGCGTGTTTCATCTTTAGGTGGTGGAAGAGGTTGCTGGTGTTTCCTCCTCCAGCAAACACGACACTCTTTGAATAGTACTGTTTTTTGGTCATTGTCGGATTTTCTATACCCGTAGAATCTCCAGACAACCGATGTTGCGACTCGTGCCCTTTTTCGGAAGGAGTCCCTCCTCCTCTTCCTCATGTAGGGTGGGTCGGGCTTCCTTCGTTTGCTCAGTACTGCCACTAATCTCTACATCCGCCATGACCACCACCAGTGAAGCTGTTTCTTCTTCGTCGAATCTATGCCAAGCAGTCTGCTGGACACGCTGGTGATTATAAGGAGCGCACCCAAACGGATGCGTTCCGGCTTTCCTGTCGGTGAGCGCAGACAACTACACACTGACTCAGAGAGAGATGCAGCAGACATCTGCCCTCTCTCGCTCCGGTATAAACGATATCTCAAAATTTCTACCAGTAGACACTTTTATACCATCACATGGTGTATATCGTCATACCGCCCAACACCACTCCCATTCCATCTTCAACCACAGGAGTGCAGCACTTCGCAGGAAAGGAAAAACTTCCTTTTACAGGCAGAAACCTCAAGCAGAACCAGACTCACGTAAGACAGGGAAAGAAAGGAGATACAGAGAGAGAGAGAGAGAGAGTTGTTTTGGTTGATGTTGGCCTCACATTGGAAGTACAAAAGCTTAAGCCTCATTGCATGGGTTGCTAGTTTTACACCTATGACCCTTTTGCTGCATATCTTCTCTAACTTTCTACTTCCCATTATTCGTTCTCTCTTGAGCTGTTCCAATTAATGAAAAATACTGTTTCTGAATGTCTGGTGTCGGTGGTGTCGCTCATCGAGATTCTGCAATCTGGAAACAGAAACTCATTTGCTAACGTTCCTGTTCTGTGCAGAATCGAGGGGACAAGCACCTGTGAGGCCGGGTTACATTTCCCTCTCCTAATAAACTATAGTCTACTGTTATGACAGCTACAGTCCCCCTCCAGTCCTCGGCGCCGTACCTGCAGCGTGGGTCAGCAAAACAGTCCACTCTGTGCCGTGGCCCTGTCTCTGTGGGGAGCTGAACTTTCCCACTAACGCAGCACCGCTGACTTTCTCCTCAGACAAGAAGTGAACTCCACTCGCCTCCTGAGTAATTACACTCATTATCCTCGCAGCTAGCGACTGAATGGGGGGAAATGTTTTGATGCTGAGATATTGAGGTTCAGGATCTATAACGAAGGCTACAGAATGTAACACAAAACTATTAAAACGTCAATTTTTCTTGCATCCAAGTCCATTATTTTCTTAAAAAGTGACAGTTACATCGAATGCTTCAAAAGAGTTGCTTGCCAAAATGCTATTAACATTTTAGCAGTGTCTGACTTGACAGGTATAGTAAAGTTAAAAAGCCCAGGTTTTTGTTTTTAATTCTTGGTATCTGGATTCTCATAGCTTGAGCCGACTTACTGTTGCTAATGATGGCTCTAAACTGCCATCTCTCCCCTCTGCATAAATGAAGCCCCAGCTGAAGCACTGTCACAGTAATGGCGCTCCGGAATAAACTATGAGTATTTTACTAATGTCATTTACCATTTCCATCACCATTCCCCATTAATGACCAGTGTGGAATATGGAGCCGAGCTAAAGGGACTGAAGTGAAGCAATGATTTCCGCTTCCTGACAGTATCCATGTTACCGTGGCTAATGCCTGACAGCCCCGGGGCCGAGAGCGAGCCGTGTTACACAAGCAATGTGTGCCATGGAGAGAGAAAGAGAGAGAGAGAGAGAGCTGCTTTATCACACTGCAAGAAAGGGAGCCACAGGAGGAGTATGGATTCATATTCAGTACATTGTTATGGGTGAATGCAGACAGAGCTCCTCCTGCATGAGGATGTGCTTGGGGCAGGAATTGGCATATATTTCTCCACCTTGACTGGATCGGTTCTATGCTGTAGTAGGTGAATAGGTTTGTCTCGGTCTGCCTTCCTACCTTCATTTAAATTCCTCTTTATTTTTATGAATTTTAGCAGTATTATCGCGAGCAGTTCCACCTGACCCTGCTAAACTTTGTATGATCTGAGTTAACCCGGTGTGCAACACATTGGAGTCATTTGTGAATGAATCTCGTGATGATTTCGAGTCTACAATTCATGTCAATGTGACAGCGAACATGGCTGGAAGCAGTTAAGCTCAAGCAAAGCCGGAGCTTGTAACAAACTAGTGAATAAGTCAGTAAGTAGAGTTTATTTTTACAGCACTTTTCAAGAACAGGCTTCGCAAAGAGCTTGGTAATAAAAAATTAAAAGTTGAAGCAACAAGATTGATTTTCATTATTAACAAAAGTAGACAAAGATCAAACAAAAGCAAGTCTAAACAAAGCCAACTCCAAGTTACTGCTAAAAAGGTGCCCGGCTATGCAATCATAAGAGTTTTAGACTGGATTTTAAAGGCCGGGAAGCCAGTAAAAAGACATGAGCATGGGTGTACCATAGGACTGTGCTAGAGGCTTAGCAGCATGGGTTTGGACCACTTGTAGGTGGTTTCAAAGAAGAGATGCTGAGACATGTGAGTAGAGAAATCCATAGATTAAACTACTTATCAAAAAAGCACGAAAGCAGAGAAATTCTGGACACATGTTGACGGTCTTTAATTTTATGTGTTAAAACGAGACGCAAATGAAACCATTTTAGTGCTCATTTAGACTTAGAGCTTGACCCATTCACACACTAAGATAACAGAGTAGGTTAAACAGCAGAAGATAAAAAACAAGATTAGTTTAAACCCCATTCTTGTACAATATGTAGAAGCTGAGAACCTTGGTTTTTGTTGGCGCAGCGTCAGAGAAAATTATCGTCTAGCAAGGGTTTCTTACAGTCAAGTATGACAGACAATTAGGAGATATTTTCAAGCTTAAAATACTTGTACATTAAAAAGTTATCTGCATAATTATAATAAGATGCATTTTCTCAAGTTCTGATGAGATATACAAGGAAAAAAAAACAATAAGAGGCCCAGGATAGAACCCTGTGGAACACCATAAGACACAAGGCTTCATCTGGCAAAATATTTTGACCAGCAGTGACAGGAAATGTTTTTTTTTTTCCAAACAAATAAAGGGAAAACCCGCCTAATTCTGATGCAGAGACACTCATCTGCTGTCTAGTACTCAAGGACCTCCAACACTTACATGATTTCATATGAAAGGGCAACTTTAAAAACAAGATTCACTTTAAAAGTGAACAACCTCTAAAGACTTACAGCTGAGCCTTCAAGAAAAAATCACACTTGTTAAAAACCATGAAGTGCAGAAACATGAGAGATTATGATAAGCCACGGTCCTTATAAAACAAGTTACAGCTCAGGTGACCACATACCTGTCCGTGAAGATAGACAGAGGTCATCCACTTCTCCAGAGGTCACGAAGCAAGCCGAGGGGATCCAACCTCTCCATGAGTGACGAGTTTACACAGTTTCAAGGCTGCTTCATAATATAAGGAAGAGTAACAGAAGAGCTCTTCAGCTCCTCACAGACAGGAAGCTGAAGATATCCTGAAATAACTCTGTGGATAAGATGAAAGCTGGAAGTCGGATATTTCACTCAATATTGAAAACAAAGACACTAGTGCTATTTAAGCTCAACGTCTTTAAGGTATTTTGATTTATTATTGCTCTTGAGAGCAGAAGATCTGGGCTTGTTCCAGAAACAAAGTTTTTAAACTTTTTTTTTTCTTTTCTTCTAAATTTGTGTAAGAGGAAGAAGAAAAGGACTTGGGACTCTGTTCAGCGTAATGATATTCAGCAAACTGATGGAGCACAGGGAAAGTTAAAAAAGGAACTTGTAGGAGACTTTGCCAAAAGTTTCAGTACTAAAAAAGCTAAATACTGACTGATTACATTTTTGGCACTTTTCATGAAACACTTAAAAAGAAGTACAGCCAAGATACAAGGTAGTCAGACACCGAGGGGATAAACGCTGCCCTATGTGCTCCTTGGCACGGCTTTCATCCAGAAATAGATCTGGATCCCGCTGTCCCGCTCCTCACCCCATCAGACAAATGACAAACCCTGCCAGTTCAATCAGGCCTAACCTGGCCCATGGCAAACAAGCAACCTCATGCAGCACAAATATTGGACAAATTCCAGGTTATTGACACTGTGGGCAGGCTATCAAGTTCTGTTTGCTTAGATTACTGGCACTGTGACAAAATGTATTTGGACTTTTGTAGCAGCAGTCATCCTTTTTTTTTTTTTAAATTTTCATGCAGATTTGAGAGTTTACACTGGTGCCGGGGAAGTTTCACCGTGCTTCAGGGGATGTTTACTGTTCTCGTCTAATGCGTTGTGGACAATGACAGAAAATGCATGATGAGCAGAAACTCTGGATAACTGAGACTTCACAGAAAAGATAAGAAAGCAAGAAACCAATTAAAGATGAAGTCTGTAGAATTTAGCGGCATTTTGATAGAAATAGAATATATCCAGAGGTCCATGTAGGGCTGGGAGACAAACTGAAAATTTAAAGATACTGAAATTTTTGACAATAATTGACGTCATTTTGCCAATTTCAATATATTCAGTGTCAAAAAAGTAACTAAATAAAAGTTGTTTTTGGATGTGTGTAGGTAGGCTATGGTCTCATGTCCCTTTAAGACGCTGTTCTACGTCAGAGACGTGACTCCACCCCATCCAGTCTGTAACAACAAGGGAAAGACAGGTGAGGAGATAGAGGACGGTTCAGAAGTAGACCAAGTTAATGTGGGAGGGGGTGAGCAGCTTGTGGAGTCGTTATCGTCCATTTATCATTATTGAGGTGAACTGCTTGTGATATTGATTTAAGGCCATATCACCCAGCCCTTGGTCCAGGCCTCAAACAGCCATGGTTAGACCCAGATATAGGAGTGGCTTTGGGTTTGGTGACAGACAACCCTTGTAAGAAGTCTATGTTTGTCTCAGGTGCGTCCAAGTGAAAGGGTTGGTGCCTCGACCAATAGGAAGCCAGCGCCTTTCACCACTTTGTCGCACCAGTGTGTAAAATCAATATGTGTAATTATACTGTCTGTCGGATGACAGGGCCAAGAAATTATCACATCAGGAGTTGTACTTCTAAGGACTGACCACACAGATCATGAATAGCGGGACAATAACATGGCGCTCTAATTGTACTGAGACAATGAGATAAGTAGCTTAGAGGGCTATTATGCTGTGAATGCATTGATTGTGTCAGTCACAGCGGTGCGGTGGTTAATGAATGAACAATAGTATTTCAAAATAAAGGTTTTGCTGTCATCCTATTCAGCCAAAATATGAAGATGCATGTCCCTGAGTAATGTGGGCTTGAGTACTCCCACTGCTAGGGGGAGAAGCATGCGTATGCTGTCTGTACTGTCATTGTTTTCTATTAAGCCGTGCAGCACATGCTCCCTCTGTCTTCTTGTCGATGGATGCAGAATTAGAAAAGTCTTTTATTTTTCCTGGATGTGACACATTCGGAAAAGCTTTCTCAGCAGCATTGTTCTCAGAACTGTCATTTTAGGAGAGCTTGACCCTATTGTCAGCCTCACTTTACTCTAATCTACACCTGTATTTTTCTCTCTTTTCCGTGTATCTATTCATTCCCCCATTATTCCATCTGCCCTGCGCTTTTCTCACATCCTCCCCCTGCCCTTCCCTCCCCCTGCCATTCATTACTGTTCACTGTGACACTTCCCCGGTGGTGGTCTCTCATCCTCTGCTCCACCTGGAGAAGGAAAAGCGACAAAGCTCAGCGTGGTGGGAGCTGTTTTTCTCTCTGTGTGCTCATTCATTCACATTAAATCACCCACAATGGCACTGACCATCATTCCCAATTTCCCCAATCACTGGGCTGACACCACAGGGACAGTCAGGCTGCGGCTTTTTACATGCTGGTAAAAAATATTACAAGGCGCCAATGCCTTTTCTCTTTTTAATGTTCTGCTCCTCCACATGTACTCGGACATAAAATTCATTTTCCTGTGAGGTCTAGCTCGAGAGAAATAAAGAAATCCCTAAGCAACACTTGAAGCTCTTTATAGTGCAAGATGCATATATATAAATATGAGCCCTAAGCACAAGATCAGTAGAGTCTGAGGTCCACCACACTAGGCAGGATACCCATGAGTCAGTGTGTAAGGCCGACATGGAGCGCCAGAACCAAGTAGCAGGAATAGTATACAGAAATATCTGTGCTTGTTATGAGCTGGAGGTCCCAGGGTCAAGATGGAAGACGTTCCCAAAGGTGATTGTGAACAGTCAAGCGAAGATCCTGTGGGACATCCAGAGCCAGACTGACACTCTGGTGGTGGCTAATCAACCTGACACAATGGAGAAGGCAGTGGTGATGGATGTGGCAGGCCCAAGTAAGTGATGGCAATATCAGGATAAAGGAACATAAGGAGCTTGAGGAATACCAAGGGCTGAAAGGAGAGCTGGAGAAAAGTGAATGTGTTCCACCTTGGCCGGTTGGTTGTTGGTGGGTTTGATGATTAGTTACGGTTGACTTCTTGTCAAGCTAGAGGCGTGTTTACTGGCAATGCATTGTTGTTCTGTTTGCCCAGAACTGTTGACTGTAATAGTCTAACCCCTCACTTGTTAAAAGGTTCCTGCTGGATTGTAAAGAAAAGGATGAATCCTACAGATCTGACTGATTCCATATTTACGACACAAGCCAAGCAAGTCATGAAAACTAAGTTGACAGCCACATCTTGGAAAGACAGCCGTCTATTTGAAGTGTCAAAGTCACGGTCATCTTACTGTCTTACTAATTTGACTCTAGAGAAACAAGGACTATGGGAATAAAAAAGAGTCAAGGGTCAACAACAAGCCCCAAACCAGAACAGAGAGGTGACCACTAGTCTGAACAGGAACCTTAAAACCAATTATACAGAGAAAACTCCAACCAATGTTCTTATTCCAATCAGTGCCTATTATTTCTGTAAGTATACCCTTACCTCAGGTGTTTATTATTAGTACAGAAAATTGTGTAAGGATTGAAAACGCTGTTCCACAGAATTAACAGGTAACTGCACATTAAGAAGTGACTGTTTCGCAGGAGTATGCAAACACAGAGCGAGAAAATATTTGCGTCTCTCTTGGCAACGGCCTCATTTCTTGTTGTTACCTACTGAATGTTTACATGGTTATCTGTTCGTGCTCATTACTATTGAATACAATGTGCTGCCCGGAGAGCCGCTGTATGGATGAAAAGGGACACTGGAGGTCAGAATGTAGCTGTGATTATATTCTGCACAAAGCCACATGCCTCATGATATAATTACAGCATTGTTGGTGTACAGTACATCCTCCATCCATCCTAACAGTGGACCATGATTCGCCTTGAGCCCATAAAAATAAATGAGCACGGCTGTAACTAGTGGTTTAATCACTAATAACCCGCAGTGGTTGTTGAGAAGAAAGCTGGTAGCCAAACCATCACAAGCTTGATATTCAGTGTCGGCATCCGTGTGAGTCATCTTTACCAGCAGCTAGAGAGAGGGATCGGTTCCACGGCAAATAACACAGGGTGTCCTGTTGGCTGGAATTACAAATAGGGTTTCAGGTGTCTGATCTGCACACACACACACACACACACACGCGCCCTAATGTTATGCCATTCAACACTCATGGGATTGTACTAGGTGTAGACAAAGTCAAATAGTAGTGTGAATGCCCATAACTTAAGCTAATTAGCAAGGTCAGTGATTGCGACTACATGTGTGTCTTTCTTTGTGCGTATGTGTGTGTCTTTTATTTTTTTCCTGATATAGATGTGAGAACATGTAGCCTTGGCTTCGAATTAGAGTTGAAATGGTTTCTCAGATAGATCAAGCACTAAAACTCAATTATAAAAAGGCCTTGAAGCAAATTATTGCCTCGAGCTTTCACAAAGTGGACTGTGGACGGAATTCAAGCTATTGGACAATCATTGGACGTCAGCCTGTGATAGCCCTCCATGCTAAATGACATTCATTTACCAACATTGAAAACAAAAACACTAACTGAATATTAATGTAATTATCATGTATGAGAGAAGACTGACAATATCTATGTTATTCACAGATTTTTTGCCAATCAGCAACAGTAACGGATTACCACTTTGTCCACAGGGGGGCGTCAGAGTCAACACAGACAAAAACTTCCTCACAGGAGCTTTAAAGTGTTTAATTTTTTAACTTTTCTTGCCATGCCCCCATTTAGAAGATAATGCTTACAGTTACTTTCAGATATTTCCTCTCTGTTTTAAAATAAACACACCGACCATCGGCATGTTTTGATGATTTATCGATGTGCCCCCACCCCAGGGGAGGCAGACCCCACACTTAAGGAGAATACTCAATGACTAAAATATGTGATTACTGCATGTATGTAATCCCTGGTGTTCTGCAGCTGTAACTGTAATGGAAACAGCAAAGTCACTTGTGTGTTCCTGTTTCCTTTTGTGCACAGGGTCTTGAAACCTGGTCTGGTTTGATTGGATGTCCCTGTTGCTTGTCCTCCTTTTGGCGATCTAAATCATGGCACGTTGTCGGACCCAACCTCGAAAAAGTAAAGTGATCATGTCAAGGGTACTTAGTGCGCACTTTTCCTCCCTGCTATCCCTATGCATGAGAGGCAAACAACCTGATATTGACATAGTGTGGCATAACTTTCCCCCTGACTGTTCCCTCTTGACCATCAATCACCAAGACGGCCAATTCATCAAGCAAGCCCGTTGGTTCAGCCCCCTCGTGACACACAAACGTTTTTCCAATTTAAAATCTGATATTGATGGAGCACTGCGTCCTGCTGCAGCCTATTTGAACCTTGCTGGGCCCAATATCCTCATCCATATGCTCGCCCACTCACTGTGGTAATAATTCAAGACCCACAATTCCTATACAAGGTTCTTTACAAGAAAGACATCCTTTGTTGGCTAAATGTTGGGGTTTGAAATACAGCAGGGATACGTCCAACTAATTGACCATGCCTGAGCTCTCAAGACCCTATTTTTTTTATAAAGCTCCAAATTTGCTCCTGGCACTTAAATCAAAAATTTGCTGCCGTACGTAGTTTGCGAAGTACGTTTTTGTTTTTTTTTAAAAGTGTCCTTCAAGGTCAGTCCAAACTTTTGGAATAAAAATAGTAAATGTTTCTGCACAGTAAGCTGGAAGGAAATATGGAGTGACTTATATTCCTTTAATAGCTTCATATGTTGGCGGCTTCTGCAAACATAATTTAGTGTTCTTTCAAACCAACAGAGGACAGCTGACTCAAAAATGCAGAGAAGGACAAAGGTCGTAAGATTATATTGATTATAGTTCAATCGTTTCAGGAACTATTGATTTAATTTTTGAGGATTATCTACAACAGAGCATCATTATAATAGGTAATAATTATATTTTAAGTCATGTCATTTGATACCTCTTTTTCCACACATTTTAGAGCAGCCTTCATGTGCACATGAATAACAAGTGAGAGACTCCACCTGACTCTGCCTTCTCAGATTCCAGGTTCTTTATTTTGCGAGAGCCCAAACACACGTTAGTCTCACCACACAGTGAAATCACATATTTAATAGAGAAATAAACTTCTTTTAACTTTTTGTGCCGGCACGTGGATTTCACCTGCGTGGGGAGGCCACTGCCCTGGGCCTCAGGCAAAAACTTGGCAAGGCTTTGCCACTTATATCGTAGATTTCATAGATGCAAAAATGAACTACACAAAGACAGAATCAAGCTGGCGGCCTCTCGCAGGATTTTATTTTAGTTACAGCATCAAACACAGCTCATGAAAATCAGACAAAGAGCAGAAGCCCAAACAATCCCCCAAATTCGCATATCTGTTTTCCTTTTTATACACTCCAATGGCGTCATTCGTCCTGTTTTCCCGTAAGCGGCCTTCACATTGGTGTCTGATAGCCAACAACGTGATTTCTTCTGTAAACATGTTTTGCTTGCTGGCTGGCTCTGCCAAATGTCCTCTTGAAATAAACACTATTTTATGTGTGACAAGTTCGCTGTATCCTGCAACCTGTTTTGCAACAACTTTCCTCAGACTGTCTATTATTCGCTCCCACACTCTTGACTTAATTAGAGGTATAAAACTTCTTTATATAGTATTTAGATGATATTTACTCAAACATATCCTGATGTTGATATATTTGTCTGTGTATAAAAGTGTTGAATTTGGTTCGGAAGTCTTCTCTCTGTCTGCTTTGTTTACCTCTGTGCACTTTTCATTAAAGCTCCTACAAGTGTTTTTTACACACTCAAATTAGTACCAGTGTCTCATTATAGCTACTTTTTTATTGGAGGTCATCAGGAGAAAAATAGACTATTTCTATAAAAGTTATTTCTATTGTGTGAAGCAGCTGCCTTAAGATATGTGCCATCAAAATAGTTTAACTATAAACCCTGTTTTTACCGCTGATTTTCCTTTCCCTCACAGACCAACATGTTTGACTGGTAAAAGATAATTTGATAAAACATTTTAATAGAAAAAATCCTCCCACATCCACATGAAAAAGTCACAGATTCAGTAAGATTTGATAAGAGGTACAATTTTGTCCACTAGGGGGCTCTTAAAGCTTTACAACCTCAGAATTCCTTTAACTGTTCACATTCACAGTTTGGTTGGTTTAGCAGCTAGTAAAGACATGTATGTGTCATTTATGCTTTTTTGTAAAAAGACAAAGATAAAGATATAATCATACAATTTATTAAAGAAACATTATTATTTACAAAAGAAAACATTTTGGTTTCCCAGAAGTTAATTTTCAAAGGTTTGGTGAAACATCTGAATGAGATTTAACTCTCAACTCCATCAGCATTGTTGAAGTTAAACTAACCCTGCATGCTTATAGGTCTACTATTATTTAACGTCAAAATCTTGGTCCTTCTCCAGCTCATACTTGTTGCATGTTCTTGTCAGGTAGGTCAGTCAAAGTTCTCATGTAAGAAACTGTCAGAAAAGGAATAAGTATTTGCACCAAATTGAGAAATGTTTTGCCAGTGGGTCCTCAGGCAGAAGGTGCAGAATAAAGCATCTTAAAAACATGTTGGAGGTTAGTAAGGAACCTTGTTTTACCTTTTCTATAAAGTATTACTCATCACTTATTTTAACCTCATGGATGAGTCAGCGCAGACATGACTAATTCACAGCTTATCGCAGCTTGCAGTAGTTTGTCACATTATGTTAGAGCCAAATCTTTCCCTCCAACACTGGCATGACCCCAGTGATGATGCTCGGTGTGTGCATATTTTAAGAGTGATTGAAGTCGGTGTTTTTGTTTGGCTGTTTGTTTCTGCAGCACACTGGAAATCTATTAATGCAGATTTTAGCATGGATCATTTGTATTCCTGTCATACACTCACATTAAGTGTCTGTGAATGCAGAATTGACTCGGATGACGTCTTGTGCAGAAATCCCCAAACACAGGGATGTAGATCATGCAGGTCACTCTCCAACCCTACAGCTTCAGTGACTTTCTTTTAAAGTCTGCAAAATGTTAGATACCTCCCCGCTGATTACATTAGACAAGCCGATCCTGCAAATTTCATAGGCGCAGCAGAGACTGGCGTTACACAAGCTCCACTCTCAGCTCTCAAGGCTACTCATTCCTCTGAGCATGATGACATCAAAGTGAAGAGGGCTGTGTCAAGATCAAACAAGCCAGGAAATCAGTGAAGCAAAGAAGGAAGTGTTCGGATGTACTTATCGACAAGAGCTTACAAGAGCTTATGAGGGTTATCAGTGAGACGGGGAGGCTGAATAGAGCCGCTGGCCCCAGTGTTTTCAATCTGGTGGACATGTCAAGTAGATTCAGCGATAAATTAGGTTAGAATTTACAAAAAATAATTTTACATCTGGTGTTTCTCCAACTGTAAGTGTGTGACTGCGGTTTGATGGAGAGGAGGCATCTGTTCCGTCTGTGTGCACAAAAACGGATAATTATGAGCGAGAAATAAGTCCTGATGTGAAGAGGCAGGCCTCGGCTGAAACTGAGGGAATCTTTCCGTCTATCTCTCTCTCTCTCTCTCTCTCTCTCTCTCTCTCACTGGATCTTTTGATATCCATCCATCCATCCATCCCATCCATCCATCTTTGTTCCATCTACTCCTCAAATCATCCATTGTTCCCATTTAGCCATCCATCCATTCATCAGTCATCAACCCTTTCAGCCATACATACATCAGTCAGTCAGTCAATCCATCCATCAGTCAATCCATCCATCCATCTAACAGTCAGTCCATCGTCCATCCTTTCAGATATTCAACATCTATCCATCCAACATCCATTCATCCATCCATCCATCAATCCATCATCCATCCATCCATCCATCCATCCATCAGTCAGTCAATCCTTTCAGCCATTCAACATTTATCCATCCATCCTTCAGTCAGTCAGTCAGTCAGTCAGTCAGTCAGTCAGTCAGTCCATCCATCCATCCATCCATCTTTCCATACAACAGTCAGTCAATCGTTGATCCTTTCAGACATCCATCCATCCATCCATCCATCCATCCATCCATCAGACAGTCAAGCCCTTCATCCATCCATCCATCCATCCATCAGTCAGTCAATCCTTTCAACCATCCATCCAGATCATCCATCCATCCAGATCATCCATCCATCTTTTCATCCATCTATCCACATCCTTACATCCATCCCCCTTTCTTTCATTCATATCCATCCAACTATCCACCCATTCATACATCCATCCAAATCATCCATCTTTCTGTCATTCATTCATATCCATCCCTCCATCTAGCGTTTTATTCATTTATGTACTTATTAATTTATCCATCCATCTATGTCTTTTCTAGTCCATCAGTCTATTTATCCAACAAACCCCGACAGGTGTTGGTCCATCCATCAATATTTTTTCTCTCCATCTATTTATTGGTCCATCCATCCATCCATCTATCTATTCGATGTTGCAGACGGTTGTTGGATTAGATTATTGAAAGGCTGGTAACAGAGACAGATTGATTTAAGTAACAGCTGGTTAATGCAGTGAATGAATGAATGAGTTGAAAGGGGAATTTACAAAAGAGAGAGAGTGAGAGCATTAGCAGACGTGGCATTATTACACTATAGTTCTGAATGTGATAGTTGTTTGAAGATGTTTCTTTTAAATCTCATATTTTTAGTATTCAGTAAGCCTCCCTGATCCCCACTGCTCACAACATTCAGATCTAATGTGGCAGATGAACAGCCTTTGATAGAATAACACTCCTCTAATAATCATAACACTGGTTAAGTGGTTGATTTATGGCTCAATAAAAAAAAATGCTGCATTTCAAATCATATTTCAAACTCAGTGTAACTTTCTTGTAACTTTGACAGCCTGCTAAATTACAGCCGTAAAATCAAGTAGAACTGTGTAATGTGGGAAAATACCACACTGAGTTATTTAATCAGACAGTTTGGCTCATAGGTCACTTTTTAATTAAGTAAGGACGGTATGTAGAGTCTGTCAAAGGTGTACAAATAACAGTGACAAATACAATCAAGCTGTCACATCTATTTAGATAAACAAATATTGTTCTTTGCATATCTTCAGTATGATGCATGACACTTGGCTGTAGGTAGTATAAAAGTTAATTTAGCCTAAGTCTATTATGGATAACTCATTTTTGCTGAGAAAATCTTGACAAGTTCAGGAAAAAATAACGTTTTTGACAAGGATTGAATTTGAAATCCCAAATCTTTTTAGCTGGTTAAAAAGGCCAAAGCAATTTGTTGTTTTGAAAAATGGGTTGCGACAAGGAGTTTGGATAAAGGCCAAGACCCGAGATCTCATTTCTGAGGCCTCTCATTGGACGGCAGCCTTAATGGACAGACAACATTCCACCTTTAAGTGGTTTGACATCTTGCTGCCATAAATAAACGCTAACAGGGACGCTCTATTAGGCCAAACAAGACTCTGTGTGTCCCTTCAAAGCCAGTAAGCGCTCTCCTAATGGTACACTAATGCCTTTATTGGATTACACCAACATCTTCTATTTCAGTGCGTCACAAATACAGCATTCTGTTGCATTTGATGGAATGGAGATGGGCTGGGGTGGGATTGATATCACCCAGGTCCGAGATGTCTGCAATTAAGAGTCTTTCCAGCTGAGGATTATATTCATCTCCAATTACCAGATTCTTTTTTTGCCAGAAGACTCTGTTAATGTTCAGTACTTTCATAAGACGCTTAAACCTTTCGGTCATAAGAGTTACGTGACGCTCTCTTGGATGAAAGCGACATGATATAAAGTGTAAGTGCAGCTTTATGGACGGTGTACTTAGAGTGGACCTGAGAGAGAGGAGGGTGAAAATAGGGTCAAATCAGCAAAGCATTCCTGCCTGATATAACATTGATTTTCATTAAATCCACACACACTGGTGCATTTGCAGAGATAAAGGACTATTATCATTTCCCCATTACTTACACTGCCAGGGAGGTTGCAGATTCTAACCCGCAGACTACGGAAGCAATTACTGTGCAAATAATGCAGATGGTGCAACTAAGTACTTAAGAAAATGTTTTTTCCATTAGACAGACACTTAGGTCTCTATAAGGACCTTGGCTTTTGTGAACCTCGTTAAATTATATGTTAGTGTGTGTGAATCCTTGTACATAAGGGATTTTGTTTGTGCATGCACATTCTGCGTGTGAAGGCTATTAGTGACCTCTCCCCAGGGTTTATTAAAAGGGAGTGCTGCAGAGCTCTTGACAGCTTTTAGAGGAAGGTATACCCATGACCAAAAGGGAATGTGTCAAAAGGATCTGCTCTGCTGTTTCCCACTGGTTTGGATAAACTTAATACTGCATTTCTCAGCAGATTTGGTATAAGACGTGATACACAGAAATAGATACACTAGATGTATCAGATACAGAGATGCACACACTCTCACTCCAGCCTTTTTGCTGTTCTCATCTTGCATGCTTAATGCCCCGCTAATGGATCCATTGAGCGCCCAGTTGAGTAGGCCTCTCACACCCAAAGGAGTTTGTTAGTGCTCATAATGACAATGCTGATGGGGGCAGTTGCCTTCAACATCTCCTCATCTCCCGTCATAAATCTCTCCACGCTAAATACAGCCGTCATTCACTCGCCTCTCCATATCACCACTCAACAGTTTGAAGCAACGGGGATGTGTTTCACCTTCAACAGGGAAACTTTTTTTCCCTCTCCGTAAAGTGCTCCTTAATTCTCCTGAGGGTCTTCAGAGCCACTTGACCAAATGTTCATGTTTTTGCTGACCTTATTTTCACAAGCCTGTGCAATATGGTGCCTCATCACCTGTTTATTCTCAAGCAGCGATCTCCAGGGCTTAGTAAAGCAGCAAGTGTGGAAATGCTGAAAGCTGCAGGTCCTTAAGTGGCTCCAGGAGTCTTCGAAAGCAAGTCGGTTTAAGTGTGGGCTGTGTGTTCACTAAGGTGTACTATATCAACAGTTTCATCATGGTACAGTATAATATCAACAGTGTGATACATTTACTGTGTAGATCTTAAAGGGATATTCCGGCGTAAAATTAATTTAGGGTCAAACACAGAGTTAGACACCCCGTTGAGAGATAAATGTTGCCGAACGCTTGCTTCTCTAGTTATACAAACTTTAGTAACGACCGCACGATAGCAATACACAGAGATCTGAGAAGCCATAAACAAACCTCAACCAAAATGCCACTCTATAGCCACAAATAATGCTCAGAACAGCACCTAACTTCATCAACATTACATATAGGGTCCCAGCCACAGTACTAGTCACCGAACATCTTTTTAACTTTGCCTAATTTCTTTAGCAAAGAGACTATCGTGCAGTCGTTACTAAAGTTGGTATAACCAGAGAAGCAAGCAGTTTCCAAAATTCATCTCTCGATGGGGTTCCTAACTCTGTGTTATGGTGTGTTTGACCCTAAATTAATTTTACGCCGGAATATCCCTTTAAAGATTCATCCTTTAAATCTTTAACGAAAGACAAGTCCTGGTTAGATTTCTGAAGGAATCAGGCCTTTATATAAAGCAGGCTTGTATGAGAGGCATGTCTTCAACAATCCCCAGTGATCTTACATCATCCCATATCACTACCCCAAAAAACTGATGGTTTTGGCCGATTTTACACCCACATCACTCAAAAGCTAAAAATGGCAGGCCCTGGGTAGAAATCAGGATCTTGTGCCAAAGGTAAACCGCATCACTGAAACAGTTTTTGTTATTTTGTCCACATCCACAAACGCTGCTTGGATGTCTCTGAAACCCTCTGAAAAAATCAGTATTGTTAGGCTTGAACTGGCGCCCAGCATCCCTGTCAAACCATTACATCCCGCCTTATATTGGATTTCCTCAGTCTGAGATTTATGGCTCCTGCACCAGTCAAACCAAATAAGCCAAAAAGAACTTTTCTGATTCTCAAAGCTCCTGCAAAAGGTTATCACAAACTGCAATGCAATGCAAATAGTGTCCCTGTGTTGTTTGCATACATTCAAATGATTTCCCTTCGGAGCAAATGATGTCCTTTTTTGTGCAAATGGCACCATTGCAAAAAAACACCAACTTCACTAACATTGCTCCCAGAAACTACAAACAGTGAGCATATTTTTTTTTTTGCCAACTGCAAGCCCATAGAAACAGAAAATCTATAATTTGACTCTAACATTTTCCATCTCTATCGTAAAAAGGAGTTTGTTTTTTTTCCCAGAGTTCTGAGGTAGTGAGTGTGAATAAGGCGAGCAAATTATAGATTTATTCATGCAAATAAATTATATGGCTTACTGTGCACTTTATTGCCTAAGAAATGTGTTTCAAAAATCAGTGTTTTCATCCACTGCTAATACAGCTCATGATCAATATCCATTAACAAGATTGACTTAAAGTCGGTCCCAGATTCTCAGGAGCATTTTCAGGACATAATTAACCAGCAAAAATATCGTAGCTCTTCATACTTATGGAAATTTATGATGAAGTCTGAAGGCATGAAGGTTGCTTTGAATATTATAGTGCAAACAGCCACACTCAGACAGTATCTTTTTGGTTTCTGTAAGGCTTGGCCACTGCACTCTGCAGGGTAGAAATCTGCATGTGCTTTTGCATAGCCGCTGATTATTATTCACCAGTTCAGCCTTCACAGACTGTGTGAATCACAGACATTGAAGCCTTATCCAGTTTCACTTTGTAATATGACTTGCATTTTTTTTTTTCCTGACCCAAAACCACAAGCTTGCCTCATTCGGGTGATGGGGATTGCTCTTGTAAGCATCTGGCTTCCCCTCTGTAGCCTGAGAAAATTAGAAGCCCAAAGCTTTGTATAATACTGTTTCATAATGGTGCACCATGCAGACTGCGCTTTCTAGCCTTATCACCGCATACTGCAGCGATTGGTCAGGCCAGTGCATGCATATTTGCATGAGCTGCTCTGCGGGGGTTTTGTAGATAAGCACATGCAGCCTGTTTCAGCAAGAGTTTGAGCATAATCATTGTTTTCTATAATGTCCCAGGGTGTGATAAAACTAAATCTATGCAGCCATGCTTGTGGCTCATCAAGGCCATACTTTATATTTAGCACCTACGTGTTCGTGTGCACGCAGGATGATAAATCTAATCATATTAACATTAGTTTCGCCTTTAGACAGATTTGTTATTCATGCTCTTCAAATTTGACACACCAGTGATCAATTGATAAAAAGTATAAACTGCTCTCTGTGCAGCTACAGAGGCTGAACATGATAGTGCTGGTGAATTTGACACTATTTGTATGAGAAACAGTCACTGAGAGGGTGGTCAGGTTTTCAGACTTTGACATGATGTATCAGGTGTTTTGCTTCATCAGCCCAGACCCAAATCTACAGGTTGGTAAACGCCTTCAGGCAGCAGTTCCTCTTTATTTTTGAGTGTATTTGGTCCTGCTAAACTGTTCCAATTGAGTAGATGCTTCCTTTGGCTGCAGGAGTTTAATCGAATTTGCCGCTGCCAGGCACCATCAGTGTCTTTTTTTGAATTTGCACAATGCCACTACAATGCCCCTGGGTTTATTTGAGCCTGTAAGTTCTACAAGCTGCTCCACCCAGTATCCAAATAGACTGACCTCTGTTGGTAAATTCTACTGGGTGGAGCTACATCATGGTGCCGCTGAACCATAGACTGTATATAGAATCGACGCCAACTGCCTATCTGCTGGGTGAAGCCACCGCAAGAACAGCACCCTCTGGTGACGGGCTGCAGTATAGGTCATAAATCCCGCTTCCTCCAGCAATCCCTATGGAGCTGTGGACAAACTTAAGAATTTAATGACACAGAATATAATTTTTCTCCCCCCTGGTTGTGATGTTGACATGTAGTTATTGTAAGACTGGTTTGTGTTCAAGTCCTCTTTTTTCTGTGCAGCTCCATTTTTAAAAGTTATTAGAGGGTTCATGTTTTCTATGATCTATGACACTTTTTTTAACCAAAATTTTATTTGCATTTTTTTAAACATAACAGAAAAAAAGACACACGGTCATTCAAAGAAAAAATATAAATAAAAGCAAACAAACACAAAACTCCCAGGGAAGAAAAGAAAATTATTCATGCAGCCTCCATCAAAGTTGTCCATTTTTTAAGTAATGTGAATAGATTTATATTTGTTCCCATTTTTCCCACTTTTAGGTGTTTGTTTCTTGCTGGTGTCGTAGAGCTCGTGTTAGTTTCTCCATTTCATATTGATGTCCAGCCAGTTTTTCTGATTGGGTCTATGATTGACACTTGATACAGCCTATGGGCGTAGAAAGATTGTGTAGCTCACAAGGGGAATACGCTGTTTGAGCCGAGCGTCATGACAGCAACTTTCGGCGACTCTTCTGCAACTGCGCCAGTGGTGGTTCTATGAAGTGGAGAAAATCCGGGAAATACAGAGAGCAATTCGGCTTCAAATTCTTATAATAACAGAAGGCGGAGCCAAGTTGTGCACAGTATTTACAGCCTATGTGTTGAACTTCAGGGTGATTTAACTGTGGATTTACCCAGAGTTCATTGCAAACTTGATGACCTCGCCCCTTTTCCTAAATTCTCGTTCCCACCTTGAGTCCTTATGTCCTCACATGCTCATGCAGTTTGTGTCTGCAGCCACCAAAGTCAAAAGTTTGAGCTCCGGCCCAGTAGTTTGAGTTTCCACAGTAGTTTTTGTGATTGCCATGGTTACACTTGAAGCTGTGGTGGTGTTGGAAAAAAAAAAAAAAAAAGTTAAAAGTCTCCAAGAACTTCAACATCGTGCTGCCCTTTACTTTTCTGTTCATACCAAAGTGCATTATAAGTGAGGACTTTGCAGCATATAGCTGCTTTAAAACTTTTAACAAATGACCAGAGGCAAACAGACGCCCACTGATCACGTCAAACTGAGCTGAGCGCAAAACCCCATGGGTATTTTTAATATTGTACATAACTGTTTCATAAAGAAGACTTTTTTTTTTCATTAGAGCGTGAGGAACTTTGGATGAGAGATCCAGAACCAGGGATGTAAAAAGTTATATAAGCAGACTATTTTGGTTAAAAATACAAAAAGCTATCCATCCATCCCCGCCTAAATCCAGCCACTTGACACCATCATGTAATCACTTCGTTCTCTCACTGCACCCAGTTTTCTTGACCTTTAGAGATCTTGTTGCATAACCAAAGTGCTGTATAACTAATCATATGATGCTCAACAACCTGGAAGCCTTTGAGAGCACCGTGTGAGAATGAAATTACATATGGGGGGAAAGCAAGAATGGTGTTATTTCTGGCTGCTGTAGAGCAGAATAAATATCTAGTTGGTAATAATCTATGGTAAATGTACTTTGCCTCCAGCTTGGAGCATATTATGACATTTTTATTCTTTATCCTGCTGCCCTTTCATTCACTTTAGATGTTTATATAGTATCAAATGATCCTCCTTTTTTTACTTGTTGCTGTTGTTCTCCAGGAGAAACAGAGAAACAGGAGAAAACTAGGAGTTTTTTCTGTGTGTGTGTGAACAGCATGAGAAAGAGAGAGAGAGCAATCCTATCACTTGCCCCGTTATCCATCACTTGGCTGCAAAATGGACCGTGCATTCACAGCATAGGAGTACAGTAAGTTGTTTCTGACTGGGTCGGTTTGCAGAGTGAAAAGGGGGCAGGAAGGGGCAGTGCCAAAGTGTCTTCTGAGAGGTCTTCCGAGGACTTGAGGGTGAAGTTGTCCTAAATAACTGACAGAAGACTGATGGATGTACAACAGAGCCGTGACTATAATTGGACACAAGGTGACTTCTGCGGGGCTATTTTCAAAGCCGTCTTCGCAGGCGTGTTCTCATATCTGGTTCATCTGTTGGAAGTGAGGAGATGAAACCTCTGAGAGAGCTGTCCATAAATGGCTCAAGTGAAAGATTAGCACTGAAGACGCCGAAAAAAGAAGCAAGCAAAGAAATCAACCAATCGAAAAAGTTGTGGCCTGCAGCGTGAGGCCGTGATTGGTTCGCCGAAACACTTGGGTGAGCAATGTTTTCTAGGCCACCGAGCTGCCATTGCCATGCTGCGAGCACAGAGGGTTGCTGTTTCTCAAGGGCTTGAATGCTTGATAAAAAATAGCTCTCTGTTGAAACTCAGTCGCTCATTAGCCGCCATCAGCACTCCGAGGTCGGGCAGTAATTGAAGATTAAAACGTTTGACAGTCTTTTTCTACACAAATAGAGCCGAAACCATCTGCAAACTACAACGTTTTATTGAAGCTTTAAACATCCAACACAGATAAAGGGATAATTCAGCATTTTTGAAGTGGGTTGTATCAGTTGTATGTCACGAGTAAGTAGGGTTGGGCGATAAGGGAAAAAGTTTGTCACAATATATTTTTTCCATATCAGTCGATGTCGCTTGTCAATCTTGAATGTTCCCTGTTACTCTTAAATGAAATGTAACATGTACTCGACTTCA
The DNA here is from genome assembly GCA_962446985.1 of Xyrichtys novacula. NCBI lineage: Eukaryota > Metazoa > Chordata > Actinopteri > Labriformes > Labridae > Xyrichtys > Xyrichtys novacula. Next base: position 6,268,012 of record OY660881.1, on the reverse strand, counting down.
TGTCTGACCTCAAAAAAACAAAATACCTCCACACCACCATCATGCCAGTTTTGTCGAGCATGTCATCATCTGTTGAGTCTTCAACTGCATTTCTTCCAGAGGTAGCATTCATTTCCTTTTTTTTCTCACCAACAGTGCTGTTGGATTCACGTGTTTAAGTGCTATGGTTGCGTGTAGCTGATGTCTGCTACTACGCAGTTGTTTGCTACTTGGTTCTAATTCAGCACATGATTGGTTCAGCGTGAAGCGGACCCAGAGCAACTCCCCTTTTCATTGGCTATTCATTTAGTCTACCAAAACATGGCAGAATACTGGCAACTGGAAAGCATATTGACCATGTTTCATATCGATATTAAGGAAAATCTTTGATATACATCATTGTTGTTTTATTGCCCTGCAGTACTAGTAAGTATAGAAGCCACAATGGCTGTAAAACAAATGGGCTTTCAAAGAGCTAAAAAACTTTTAAGCAGAGTACGGACTTTTGTGTGGGTCACTAAAAATAAGATAATTTATATGGAAGATTTGACCCCTGCTGGTTCAACCGGCAGTTTCTCAGTAAAGAGGTAGAAGTGATTGGCATCCATCATGGCTAGTATGTTGACAGTGACATGTAACTCGTACAACTCCATTACAAAAATACTTCAATTCGTCTAAACGAAATCTGCAGCTGCAAAAACGACTCAAATGAAATCTCTTATACTCATTTTCACCTTTTATTATAGCGGACTAGGACCACCTCATTTTACACTGGTGTCATCAAAAACACTCATTTTAGTGAGAAAAAAAGTTTGTTTTTACAGCAGATTTAAGGTTAGGAAAAGCTTGTGGGTGTTACTTTTTACACAGATCTTAACAGAAAACATCAGTGGAGTGATCAACCATACTCATACGCCCAAAATGGGCGTGTCTTTGGCAGGTGGGCTCATGTCTTTGGATTGCCCTGATTGGACGGCACATCCTGACATCATGTTGTGGCTGTCTCTCGAAATGAGGATGTTTACCTCCTGCTGTGGACCTTTGCCACAGTTGAGTCTGGACATCCAACACCTTAACATCACCTCTATTTATTCAAATACAGATCAGCTTTAGAGGTCTTTTTTAAAATTGAGTTTCGTTCCCCTTAATCCTCTGAGCTCTCCTCAATTATGACACCCTCCCACTTTTACCTTTTACTGTACCTACTGTAAATATCCATCATCATTCCACAGCGTCTAAATTTCCTCATTTTATTTGCTCTAATCCCTTGCAGCAGGTCAAGAGAGAGAAAAGCAGAGCACAGGGAGAGTTGAGGGAGAATAATGCCATTTCAGGATAGGCCTTATTTAATTTACTGCAGGTCGATAGAGGTTCTCCAATTGCCTCTCCCAGATTAATAAGTAACCCACACGCGCTGTCCATCACTGTCCATCTCCCATTAGGCCTCTGAAATGGGGGCCCAAATTGCCTAGCAAGGTTGACTCTGATGGAAAACACACTCTCTTGCTCCTTTTCTCTCTCCGTCACCATCCATTTTCCCCCCTCGCTTTTTTCCCTTTATGCTATCAGGTTTCATTTTTAGGATGCTGAGGAGCAAAACAGTCCGGCTGCACTAAGAATACACGAACACTTCTGCCTCGTACCGTCATTTGTATGGTATAGTGTGTCGTTCTTGGCATTGAAAGGAAAGGCTATGGAGAGTATTGAATGAATTCAGTGTATTATTAAGTGTCCTTAAAACCTTCTTGGAAATATGATTCTGTCTTCGGGTGAAGTTGCAGAAACGTCTGTGACGCAGCACTTCATTGTCACTGTCAGGTGGCAGCTCTCCTCCTCATTCTGACTCGTGGCCCCTCTTGACAGCTTTTTCAACTTTCTTGTTGTGCTTTAAAAGGCGCATTGAGAAGACATCAGACTTTTTTGTACAGGAATATCCAGTGATGGTTAATCAAGGTGGCATTTTTTTAGGGTTAAGTCTGGCTCTTACTTCCTGATCTTGTATCGTCTTATTCATGCAGAAATATGTCCTGTCTTACAAGTGTTTTTAAAGTGTTGTCCTGTTGTTGCCTGATAAAGGATTTCAGCTGATCAACAGTTTTCAGTCTTATTCGTGTTTTTCTTGTCTTGATGCACCAGATATTTTCAGTGGGTGACACATTGTGGCTTTAGACAGGCCAGGACTCTTCTACTACAGAGCCATTCTGTTTTAATCCATGCAGGATGTGATCTGGAATTGTCTTAGCACCCATCCAGGTGTGTAAACTAACCATGTCACAGGCATTTAAGCATCTCCATATCACCAGAGGTGCTAATTTCTGAGGTGTTAGATGCTCCTTCACCTCAGAGTGTAGGATGTGGAATCCATGATCTCCAGAAAGAGAGTGAATTTGCACTCTCATGTTTGGTTTCTAACCTGCATGACTGGATGGAATGATGAGATGTATTTTTTTTATTGTGGAGTGACTTTTAGCTCATGTAGTGACTTTCACGACTGAGACATGTCTCAATGCGACGCTGGCGGAGACCCCAAAGGTCATGATTCCAGATTCTCTAAATCTTTTAATGATTTTATAAACTTTTTAGACGATGAAATCCACTAACATTTTTTAGTTTTATGCTGAAGTACATTACTTGAAATTGTTGAACTATTTGCTCACAATTTTCTCACAGAGTGGTGACCCCGTTCTCATCTCTGCCTCTCTGGACAGTCCTTTTTAAACTCAGTCGTGTTGCAGAGTTGGTGCAAATAGATTTTAAGTATTTAAATGCATTTATTAAGAATTGCACAGCTGCATCACAGTAGGCATACAGCTTATGTTCAATCCAGTATCAGTCAGACAAACATAATAAACTTCTTGAACATCACGCCATCATGCCGCACTGCGAGATGAATATCTGACAAGTATCCAGTTTTGGCTGGGAAACTACCGTATTTTACCCCTCTTTCCCATATAAGTATGTTCCTGGAAATCTCCCATCTAATAAAATATGTATATTTAAAAAAAAAAAAAAACATCATTCAGCCTCTCCAAACTGAACTCTGTCACTAGCGTGCGCTAAGTACCCACCAACTAGTAGTGCGCGCTTGCTACCCTTGTTTTCCAAACCAAAACTTGATAGATATGGCGAGATGGCGTGTGTCATCTGTGCATGTTTACATCCAGATAGTAAAGTATCATGATATTATAGCCGTCGTTCTCTGTCCTTGCTGACTCCAGTGGATGCACTCTTTCTAAGAAACAGCATATAGTCCCTAAACTGTCTCGAGTAAAGGTCCTTTTTTTCCTTTTGCTTCTCTTTCTTCACCAGCAACTTATGAAAAATGGCTGAAGAGTCAGAGGCATGAGGAAAAAAAGGCCGAAAAAACACCAAACCTCCATAAAACCTTCTATATCCACCCCTGCAATATCACCCACTGGCCCCTCATACATCTCCGCTACCAGATAATCTTCACTTTTCTTATTCGGCGCTGATAAACACACTGCTTCTGTCAGGATTTTGAACTCAGGGTGAAACAGAGGCTGCTTATTTATTTTTTTTACTGGCGAGACTACAGGTTGAGTCATTTTTATGGTTCATCTGCCGGGTCAACATTTCGATAAAAAGTGTTTTGCGGGGAAAATAAAAAACAAAGTGCAGATGAATGTTTGCGATGGAGCATTATGTAATAATAAATTTAAAATCTTTACCTTTTAAACCCCGTCGATGTCTGTGGGGTGGATTTATGTAACGAGGAAACAAAGAGTCTTGGCTCGGGTACCTGATAATCCAGCAGCGAGCGACGTGGAGGATCTGAGTGATGATAACGCATTATCTCCCCACAGCAGCTGAGCTCAATGAGAATTCTCCTTCAGAGTCAAAGATGGAGAGACCGAGGGGCCAGATAAGACAACACAGAGGTGCAACATGACCCTTTTTTTAGGTGAGATTGTCCCCAACAAGAGAAACAACAGCGCATGTTGTTTTAAGATGTGCCGTTGTGTTTCGGCGACCTTAAAATAAATCCCCCAAAAACTCTGAACAAATGTAGCTGAAGCACCTTTAACTCGCCCAGAAGACTGCTCATTGTCCCTGCTCTCTCATTTTCGTTAGTTTCACCACATCTCTGACAGAAAAGACTCAGATTCAGAGGCAGTCAGATTTCATGATACCGTGTCAGAGGCTGAGGTCCACCTTTTGTTCCTCACAAAGCATCATCTCCGCTCTCGAGTGTGAAGAACACTTACCGGGAACATCTTCAGAAATACCACGCATATTTAAAACTTTTTCCAGTAATTTCCCCGTATTATATTCAGTTTTTTTTTTATTCAACTTTACTGAAAAGCTGCAATAGATCTCAGGCGCAGAGAAACACAAGCGACCTTGTAGAAGAAAAGTGTAACAAGGACATGTTTTTGTGTGATTTTTCTTTTGAGTGCTGCTCCACAAATGCAGCTGAAAGGATGAGACTGTTGAATATGGAGCAGCAGCAACTGATAATATGAGGAACACACAGCTGCCCTTGTAATGAAGAGTGTGTTTACATATAAGGGAAGTCAGCATTACTAAAGAGTCCATAGCTCACTGTTTGATTGAATTGTTCTGCTTTTTTTTCCTGGAAATGTAACGACACAGTCAGCTCACAATTCCTATCGCAGCTGTGTGTCAATGATGAAGTTTTATTATATTACATAGCTGTAAGAGATGAGGCTGAAGTCAAATCTGTGATAATAAGTTGTTTCACTTTACTAAATTACATTCAAATGGATTTTTCTCCAAAAACCATTTTCTCTTTTTGTGGACATGACATTTAAACACGTCACGATTAATCACGATCATCTACTTTTACCTAATTCTTGTTTACTGACCTGATTTTGAACATCTCTCCTTGCAATCTTAGCTAAATAGCTTTTGTCCTGCTGATCTCAACACTAGATAATGATTTTTTAACTATTAGGACTAGTTTTCAAGTCTGGCTGTGTTTACCTAGATTGCTTCAGGTAAAGAGGAGGATGGCAGCCCTGCAGCTTCAGACAGAGTTGTTTCAAACATTCAAACAGTGAAAATATTTAGTGTTTTTGTTTGATTTGATGCACAATGCTGGTGTGTTTATCCATGATGGTTGTGCAAGAAATAAATCTTGCACAAAACTGCATTCCCTTCTTCAGCTTTGGTCCTCTTTCATAGGCAACTGACCACAAAAGTTCTTTATTAGACCATGAACAAACTTGCATGCACTTAATTTAGTTAACATGACGCATCTTAACTCTAAGTATTACGCTACTTCAGTGTACCCTCAAGACCTGTTAGCAGACTGTATAAGCTAAAACCTGTCGGATTTTGAGGTTTTTAGAAATGCTTTATTCAACCTAGTTATTGATCCCCATCCGTAATCATGACTAAGGGCTTATTGATGCTCAATGTTACATATGGATCTGAATACAGATGGCGCTCTCCGTCCGTGCTTCATGCTCTTTTCGTTGGTATTTCTGCATGTATCCTTAAATTTTACGGATATGGACCAGATGGAGCAGTACCACTGGAAACCGTGGGGGCAGTGTTGCATCTCAAGAGAGAAACGAAGACGACAATGGCAGGGCTTTTTGAGGATTGTCGTCCATTTCTCTCATTGGTACGACTGGAGAAAAGAATTCTCAGTCTTCCAACAGCGAGGCGTTTAGTGGCCCGACTGATCACCACCTCCTCCAACGCTGCCTCCGTTTCTGTCTCCTATGCAAAATATACATTATCACTAACTCCTCAACAGTCGCCATGTTTCGCCCCCTGGTGGATGTAATGGTCTACATCCATGCCAATGTAAAGAAAGCATGGAAGTATGTAGCCAGTGACCTAACTATCATTTGCAATGGACACATACGTTTTCATATGTATGGCGAGCATGAATGAGTCTCAAGCTGAGCCGCCATGCTGTTTTGGACTTGATGTAAGTAAAAAAGTCCACATTTCACCCTCTTGGTTGCTTTACCTGTATAGTTCATCTATCTCCTGTAGTTTTTGTGGACTGTTTTGTCTGCTCCGTTATCTTCTCATCTACAACATGGTGGATTCTCAACATGAGAGACATAATGCCATCACATAACCCCCCTCATTAAAACAAGGCGTTGCAGTACACTCTCAACATTGTTCGACAAAGTATTGTTACATCCCTCTGTTTCTGACTCTGGACAGTAGTTTTTATCTAACACAGTTTCTCTTTAGCCAGAAAGAAGTTTCTCCTCTCTGAACGTCGGAGAATTACTCCACCAGTTGTTTAAGCCGAGATGTTGGCGCTGTAATAAAAAGTCCCTCATGTTGTTCACAAATCAGATTTATCATTTGTGAGCAGAATCCCCTCTGATGCCCTTTGGTTTAGACATTTTCCCATTATGTTAGTGCCAGAGCACACTGTGCTCTGTTGTGGGTTTAATGCGGATGCCTGCAGAACCCAACATAAGAAATGCAATATCCTCTCTGAGCCCCTGCAGATAATCAAGCCAATGTATTCCGAGCTTGTAATTTGACTGGATAACACAAGAGTCCATTATTAGTTGTAAGGAGACTGTGGGAGAGCTGAATGTACGACGGGTTGAAAAAGTCAGTCGGTCCACAGAACAGTGTGACATTCAGAAGTATTTCTTCCACTCTGCAAAATGTGGACGAAAAGGCTGCAGTGGTGTGAAAATCATCCAGTCCTGCCTTAAAGGTGGGGCAGAAAACCGCTAAAGAAGCATCATTTTTATGGTGTATAAACAAAACAGCTTTTAATATCAGTCAATAGTTATTAATGTAACGATATCGCTGTGTTTTGTTATGTCTGTGTAGTCAACATTTAAACATTTTTGAGCGGCCCGCTCTTTCTGACTGTAAACAAAGCCATTCTCCGCCTCCGACCTGATTGGTTGTGAGGCTGATGCTGCTTCCCCGTGTCGTTCAGGAGCCCAAACAAAGTTAGCGTGCTACAATATCGGACAGTAGAAACCAACCAGAAAGTTCGGAAAATTGTCTGAATCCTCCTTTGGCCACGACTGCCAACGCAAGCAAGAAAACGAAGTAAATACTGGAGACTCTGGTGGAATATTGGACACTTAAAATGGAGGTAGACTGGACAAGAGATTAAAAAAAAAAAGGCGGGTCAACAATGATGGGGGACACTTCGGGATCTTATGGACCCTGTAACCTTTCTGCTGGACAGGTAAACCGCTTTAACAAAGTAAGACAAGTGTCTGTAACTGAAGTGTTTCTTGTCAAACGGACCTGCTGTAGCGTGTTGTAGAGCCGCTAAACTGTTGACCTCGGGTCCTGGACTATGTCACTTTATCCTAGTTGTAGAAGTCCTGCAAACATCGTGTTTGCTGGTAGTCTGTTGGCATCTACAGTAGCGCCAATGCTTTTTACTTTCAGGTTGACTGGGCTCCATTTGTAATTATCTGAAGTATTTATCTGTTTTATATCTGAATTTAATTGAAACGATACGAGTGAGCAGGAGCATCTGTTTGTGGGCGGGGCTTGCTGGAGCAGAAACGGAGGGGAGAGGAGGAGCTGAGGGGAAACACTGGTTTGGAGGTGTAGAGTTTACATTCAAGATTTCTCCCCAAAACTGGCACTTCCTCAGATCCTGCTTATTCCACCTTTTAAAATAGAGCGCACTACTCCACCAATAAAGTAAAAACATACAATCTGCACAACCCTGACTTAGTTCAAGGTGTTTTGACTCGTGATTAGAGCGTTCTCCTTTGGTGTTTTAAACATGCAGGGATGATGAACACAGGAGGACATCTCGTGCAGAGAGTAAAAAAGCTGCAAAATCTTTGATCCTGTAAAAACGTTGTCCGCCGCTCCCAGAAGCTGCATCATTACAGCTCACTGGACCTCAAATTGGTACAAAGACGGAGGTTTTTTTTCGAGCAACCCAGCACAAAGTTCACAGATTAGAAATTCCTCGCCAACGGGATCCTTTCTCCTCCAGAGGGGAAGCACACGTCAACATGGAGGTATTAAATAGAGAGAGGCCAAGCGCCGCTGTGTTTTAATACGATTAATCAAACTGTCATTGATTAAATTGTTACATAATCTGCACCAGATACAGTTTCATGGTAACAGTCTTAAGTAGCAATAAACAAACACTGTTCTCAAACTGGACTGCAGCACATTTATCATTTATTATCATCGTTTATCTTATTCTGAGCTTCCTTAAATTAAATCCTGCCCAGGGTGTGTTTCTGTCGGGTGGAGAAATTAGTGTAGGCTTCACAGATTGATGAATGGACTCTGAACTCCTGGTGATCTGGCAAACAGTGCAGCCTTGTAAACAGGAGCAAGTTAAAAAAAGAAACTTCTATTTGTGTTTTAGAAAGTTTTAAAAGATTGTGCATCTGAGGAGTTGCTTTCCAGGGCTCGCTCAGTGTGGCCACGTGGGAATAGCCTCCTCCAGCCTGTGATCATTTTTAATAACTGTGGAGGATGTCTGTGTTTTAATGCAGTGTGAAGGACCAAGTCTGTGATCTGTAAAGTATAATTCCATGGCAAATCTTCTGCAGGCAAACGCCCTCTGATGACACCAATCCAAATTGATGTACTCGTACGGTCGTTTTCCCAGTAGGTTTCTGCTTTTTCTGCCCCAGTTCTGGTCAAAAACGGTTCTAGTCTAACATCAAATAAAACATTTAATGTCTGAAAACCTCTGTAGTCCTAAATATCTGCAAAACACAGCTAAAATACAGCATTAAGAGGGGTCCAAGGGTGGTATTGATGCACCGTGTGACAGTGCATGCTAATTTTAGGTGATTTTCTGTAAACTCAAACTCTTAAAATGAGCTAAATAAAATTTGTCAAAAGATTCAGATGTGTTAAAGGGATATTCCAGTGTAAAATTAATTTAGGGTCAAACACACCGCAACATCGAGTTAGACATCCCCTCAGAAGATGAATGTTGCCGATCGCTTGCTTCTCCAGTTATAGTAACTTTAGTAACGACTGCAGGATAGCAATACACAGCGGTCTGAGGAGCCATAAACAAACTTAAACCAAAATGCCACTCTATAGCCATAAATAATGCTCAGAACAGCACCTAACTTCATCAACAGTACATATAGGGTCCCAGCCATAGTACTAGCCACCAAACATCTTTTTGACTTTGCCTAATTTCTTAAAGAGACTAAACACAACTCACCTACTCTCCTCCAGCAGCCGCTTGTTTGTAGTGAGACCTCGGGCCAGTCCATTCTGGACTGCTGCGGGGTGACACAGCTCAAGGAAGAACATTTATGATCATTACTTTATCATTTCCTTGAAGTAATAATCACCATATGAATCATTTTGCTCTGCAGATGCTGTAGTTCTTCTGCCTTCACTTCTCGGTCAGATTGCATTTCCATGAAGAAATGATCATAAATGACCCTAAATTAATTTTACACTGGATTATCCCTTTAACAAACATATTTACACTGTCACACTTGCAACATGCAAGGTGCAAGAGTGAATGCTAAACTACTAAATCACCTGCTGACACTTTCAAAGCTACTTTATATTGTGCGTCCTAAAGTTTTTTTAAGCATGTTTTGCTGGATTTTGTCATCTGTCTATAAATTTGTTCCAGGCTGTGCACTGTAACACAAAATGAGGAAAGGTGGATTTCTGACCGCTTCTTCAGGAAAAAAATGTTCATAAAGATTCTGCTATGCGAATGCGCGAATGTCAGGAGATAATTCACAAGTTACTAAATTTCCCCTAGTTAAAATGATCCACATGAATATTGCTTATGTTGGTTATAATAACTGGTTTAAAACTGGTAGGTCAAAATTAAGCAGCAACTTCCTGTTTTGAGAAATGAAGCTGATATGGAAGTGTAAAGAGTTGGATTTCCACAAGGGTCCCTTACTTCCAAGCTGCCTGTTAACACTGTGGCAGAAACTGTACAACATTCTTTCTCATCCCCGTCTCACCTTCAGGATTAGATCAAACCGCTTCACTCTGCTCACCCTCTCTGGATTCAAATTTACATAACTACCGGATCACTAGGTAATATACTTCCCTACATAAATCACATAAACTCACAGTTTTAATGTCACAAAATGTCATTATACATGTAAAAATATAAAACCAACAGTATTCTGGAAATGCCAGCAGAGTAGTTCTAACACTAACTACAATAACAGTCGTGATTTAAAACAGCTCCACAGTAGAGTCTGCACCCTGGCTCAGGTTTAATAAGAACTGAAGTGTTGCAGAATCTCTCTGTCACATTACGCTCACCGAGCATTTGTAAAAAGGGATTTAAAAAGGTCATAGTGTTTACAAAGAGTTCGGTTCAGTGTGTTGTGCCGCTCTGCAGGACAACAAGGTGTGAACAACAGCCTCAGCAGCCAAACCTCCTCCCTGCAGAGTGATCCAGAGGTCAGCTGTGTGTGTCCTGTCACAGGTTGATCTCCTCGGGCAAATCAGCTGACCCCACTATCTTCAATATGTAACACTCATCCGTGTCTCCCGTGTTACCTCCGGGAAGTATTGAACACTTTATAAAACACGCGCTCTCGGGCTCAAATGTCACCGTCCTAAGCAGGACTCCGTCAATACCTCCCTGACCTTTGTCTGTGTTTAACTTTGGAGGAGATCTGGTGTGGTGGTGCTGCAGTATAGGAGGCATTTAGAGGAGTCGAACTGGGCGAGAAAGAGGGGGGCGAGATGGAGGTTTCACTGGGTGGGACGTGAAGCTCTGATAGGTTGGTACTGTTGGGGCCTGATTGACGGAGATCCCACAAAACCAGAATTTAAAATTCAGGCTCATTCCAACAAATCGTATGTATGTTAGAGCACAGTTGCATGTGAGTAACCGAGAAGAACTGTGCGAATAAAATAAGGTGCAAATTCAAATGAGGGGTTTGTGTGTTTAACTGGTTTACAACATGGAGAGTTTGGATTGAAAACAGACTGACAGCATGCGCAAAACGAAAGTCAGTCCCATTAGAGGTGAAAGTAAAAGAGGTAAATAAGCATATTAGTGAGCCAAAACAAAGAAATCTAGGTACAACAACAATAAGGGTGACATGAAAGTAAGAAAGTCGATGTCGTCACGGAGATGCACAAACAAAAAATCAGTGTGCAGATCCTGAAGACAGATTTTCATCTATTGCACAGGAGGTGTATGTGTCGGCGGACACTCAGACCAGACAGCCGGCTCATACTGAACCTGGAAAGAAGCGCGACATGCAAGCTGTAAAAGAAGGAAACTCCTGCAGGTGTTAATTCAAAACTAGAAAACAGAAAAGTAAGAAGACATAAATGTCAATTTTAATTTTCTATAGGTTACGGTCGCCACGATTGGAAATGAAAAATACCCCAAAATAGCTCATGGTCACTGCTGGATCAGCTCTAATACCTGTTTGCAGTTTAATAACTTTAGTAAAATAAGTGTTTTATCTGTGTTACAAGTTTAAAAATCACCTTTACATGAAAATGAACCTGCACTCTTTTGACTTTTGTCCAGATTAGACGATACGGATCACTCTTCATTATTAAATTATTTAAAAGTAATTAAATTTGTATTTTTCCTGATCTGATTGTGAGCTCTCCTTCTCATTTGTATGTAATATTTTAAACCGTATAATGTTTCAGGAACTATTTAAATAAAGGTAAAATTTTCAGGGAAAATAAAATTCATGGGAGACTTTTCAAACCCGACCGTTTCAAAAACACAGTAGCCCAATAATTGTCTTAATTAGATAAAAATTGTTTCCTTTTTTTTCTCTCTTGGAGTAGCGTCAACACTTCCTCATTGTTATCAGTTTGGAAATTTCACAGCGATCAAAATTCCTCCAGATGTTTTTCTTAGGTTCATACGCAGCAGAGTTTTAGCGGCAAATCCATTTCCCCCCCAAATCCAATTATCTGAAATGAGAATGACTGACTGCCCCCACCTATTTTCATGCTGCAGAAATGAAATACAAAATGAAATGGGATGAGAAAGCTTATCGTTTTCTTTCTGGGAGATAAAAGAGGTCTCACTCTGCTTTTTTTTTTCTGTCACTCTGCTTTTTTTTTTTTAATGGTGGTTGGCTTGGCAACAGGCTCCTGTCACTCAGGATAACTTTATTTTGGAAAGAAGCAGAAAAAAAGGAGCGGGGACCTTGTGCAGGTGGCACAGGTCAGACTGACAACTCGGAGCTCAGGAGGAGGAAATTTTAGTCGTATTGAGTCATTTTTCGACACTTTTTCCTCCATCTCGGTGCAATGTGTCTTCATAGTGCCTGACATTTACGCAGCAGTGCTCATTTAATAAAGCATGAGAATAAAACTGCATTAGAGGTCAAATAACTATCTCATTAAGGCTTTGTTTGTCTCAGCGTGGCGTCGTATCAGCAGCGTATGAAGTGGAGAGAGGAGTCTGTCGCCTGTTCACAGAGCCATGGGTATGGAGAATGGCAAATGTAATCGATCCATCTATCTGCAGGAGGTGGAGGAAGTAATATTAAAATGTCACGACGAGAGAAAAAAAGAAAGTTCCACTTTTAAATCAAAAGAAAAGCACAATAAAAACAGCCTGGTCCAGTGAATGAGAAATATCCATGTTTCGATAGCATTTACACATTTGTTGTTACAGCTCATACAAAGTCACTGTTCAACATCATCTCAATGCCAGACTGGCTTTTACTCCACGTCTCCTGACCTTTGACGACACTCACTCCTTTTATTCTGACCTTTGCGTGTTTAATCCATAAATTAAGACTTTTGCGTCCAAAATCTGTGCTAACTGTGCCCTCCAATGTGAGATACTTTATATATGATGCATTAATGTATTGCAATAGATTTTTTTCCCAGTTGGGTATCGATTCAGACTGCAACCCCCTTTTCCTCGATGTTTCAGAGGTGCTTACCTCTGCTCACATGTTATTAACGATGCCTATTATACAGCGTATAATGTATTGATCTATAAAGCACGAGCAGCATCCCTCCTGTTAGTCTCTGTGGTGTGAATTTCTATTAGACTTCATCCTGATCAATCTGTGGGAGTCTGTAATACCCACCAGTGCTGTGGATCCACTACACAGCAGCTGGCTGTAAATGTGCCAGTGTGGAAGTCGCCTTGTTACCGTCTTTAGGGGGCAGAAGTTGAAGTTCAGTGAGGTTTTCTATCATTCAGGCAGCTGGAAAGTCCAATTTGAATGATCAATTTACAATAAAAGAAAACCAAAAGTCTTTTAATCCAAAAAAAAAAAAACTTTTTCATTTTTTTATTTTGTACATTTGAGACATTTTTCTTAATTTTAGTCATCTTTATACTCTTTATACGAGGGTGACATACGTCCTTTTTTACCTGGACATGTCCTCTTTTTGGGGAGCTGTCCGCCTTGTCCGGGGGAGCTTATAAAATCCTTCAAATGTCCGGGGTTTGGTATGGAAGTTTTGAGTTTGTGTCACGTGGAATAACTGAATTAGAAGTGGTTAAAAAACACTCAATCTGACCCAAAAAACTCTCAAAATTAACCACGCGCCACTCTGTGACTCCGCCCCCATGTCATTGTGTCCTCTTTTTGGGGGTCCAGAATATGGTCACCCTACTTTACATGTTATTTTATTTGAGAAATCCTCTTACACTGCTGTTACAAACACCCTTTCTAATTTTGTGCTGGACGACCAATCACAGAGCAAGAAGCAAACCTATCAGAGGTTTTCTTCCCGGCAACAGCAGAAATGGAGAACTCTGATAGGCTGACCGGCTTTCCTCCCTCCAAATCTGTGTTTAAGCACAAGCTCCTGAGTTAGACTCTATTGAACTGAACGAAAAACTCATCCAGTCTTCTAAAAGCACTCCTATGGGAGTCATTGACGTATCTGAGGACTGTGAAAAAAGAGCTTTTCAACCAAAACATCGAGCTATAGCTTTATCAAAGTTAAGCCAATTGATTGGATGCTGTTCCTCCACAATCAGGCTTCAATTACAAATGCTTTGTTTGGGCGCGGTAGGTGAGATAGCAAGATAAAGTATTTCAGAGGTCTCATTATGTTTTAAAAGAACGAAAACTATTGTCTTCACCTTCTCCTCCGTCTCTGTCTTTCCTGGTGGCATCATTAAGATAGTGGAGATTACAGCAGGGTGGGATTAATGGTCCTCTGCTGTATAGAACAAAGCCGGTCCGGGCACACAGGATCTCAGGTAATGAAGAAGCTGCTTGAGTTATGGCTTCATGTGGAGTCGGGGAGATCCATTTGGAGTGCAGGCGTGCTAGCTGCTGACTTATCGCCTCCGCGGAGGAGACTGAAGTCCCCAGGCTGTCTGCTGCTTTGTTACAGAGACATCTCTCACCCCAGAGCTTGACTCTTTGAAAATTTACCTTGAAGAATGAGCTGAACAATTTGTAAAATGTACTTTTTTTCTTTCTTAGAGTAAGATCAGAGGTAGCTAATTTAATCTGCTGTAGCAGTGGGAAACAGTTTGTCTAGATCCTGAACGCCAAAAAAGGGGAAATATACTCAAACCTTCTTTTACAACTGTGCCAAACAACAACATGAATAAGTCTTATTTGTGTACCACACTCATTAAAATGTTAAGGGAGTGAAATATCGAAGATTTAATCATTTAAGCCGAAAACATACAGGATTCGTATTGCGCTTTCCGTATTTGCTCCATATAGCAGCATTTGCTATCGCACACAGGATGTGTATTTGGAGCGTGGCAGCAGCGTAGTGCAGCCCCAGTCAGCTGGGCTCAGTATAGAGGAAACATACTTCAGTGACCGTTGAGCCTCTACTATATGTGAAAAAGCAAGTTTGGGTTTTTGCAGGTTTACTGGTGTTTAATAAAGTAAACTATGTTCCTTTATGCTGTTACCTTCAGACAGAGTTAGCAGTTCAAAGTCATGTTGGGGTCCACATGGATCAGGGATTGACCATTTGATTGCTCTGTGTTACTGATAAATACATAACCAGGAAGTATTTCTCATCTACACAAACTGATACACAGTCGGGAGTTCGTATATGGTGTTTATTTTGAAATACCGGAAGACATGCGCGGTTTTCGTGCTTGACTTACTGTCTAGACAGATCTTCTCTGTGTGGATTGATGCGCATTGGAAGTGTAGAGCAGCAAAAATAGACTGATACACGTCCTGTATGCTTTGCTGCATTTATTAGAATGGCAACCTTAAAGGCATTTTGGTCTATTTCTCATCCCAAGAGTAGAACGAAATGTAAAACAGATGCTAAAAATAACACTGAAGGAAACTGAGAAACAACAAAACAGCAGATAACTACGAAAGTCGAGAACGGCCATGGATTTTCTTTTTTTTTTTATGCACTGTTATCTTATGATAACGACTCATTATTTGTTATCTCAATATAATAAAGTTCATTTTCTCATGATATTGGAAATGGTGTTTTAGCCAACCTCAACCTCCGGATCAGGATATTTCTGAAACGCCGCGGTCACTGTTGTCAACAGCAAGTTGGGCTTTTTAATGAAAACGCTGATGGCATTACACTTTCAACATGGGAACATTTAACTTTCATGGGCAAATTGTTGAAATATCGAGATAATAAGTCGTTACCACAAGTTAACAGTGCACAAAAAAAAAGAATCCATGGCCGTTCTCAGCTTCTGTAGATAACTGAATGAGAGCAGAGCTAAGCTAAACGCAAAGTGAAGCTGTACTACTTACACAGGGAGTGTGACATTTTGGCGACAAGCCATAGCTCATCAGAAACTGTCCTTACACCTTTTCTGAAATTGATGTTTATCACATTTCGCCTTTTGTCTGTTGGTTTTAATTCTCTAAAGTTCATCAGGTTTAGATGTTAAGCAGGTAAGAGTCCTGCTTTGTGTGACCAGAGCCAGCTTCCTTGGCCCGTATTAGTGTTGCTGCATTGAGACTAATACAGACTTGTCTTTATGCAAATTTACAGTGATTTCAACAAATTTATGACTAACATATTTTTCCACTGGTAACCTGAGTCTGGAAATGACACATAGCAGAGAGTATCATGGCAAAAGTCCAGGGACATGGTGACCGTGTGCCCCGTGTCCCTGGCTAATTTTTTTGTTTGTTTGTGGTTTTGCCCTTCACACTCAGTGCCGGTCTCTGTGGGCTTTCATGAGTGTGAGCCTGCATGTGTTGGCCCTGTGATGGACTGGTGACTTGTTCACACTGTCTTTGTACCTTTAACCATGTGCATGCTGGGAAAAAGGATGAAGTGTTGTTTTGATTCATCGGCTGTCACCGCTCTCAACACTGACACTGGTTTCGACAGTCTTTGCACAAAAACAGACTAACTGAAGTCTAAACCGGCTAAATGACGTGTCTGGATTAAATCTTAACACCTCGTTCTTATAAAAGGTTAATTCTTGACTTCTTTGCAGGTGGAGTGTTTTTGGATTACGGATTATGTGGATTACTGCTCGTGAATTTGCGACACCTCAACCTCGCTCTGATCATCCGGATGTTTGAAGAGTGATTCATTAAACTCTCTAAACCCGGGACTTGCAGTCTGGTTGGAATAAAAGCGTCTTTATTTAAGCTCTTTGTTTTTGCCCACATTAGAAAGATTTTAGGGAGCTCTTTTTGTTCGCCTGACAGTTTGGGTGGGTGTTAAATGTTGCATGTAACACCCTGGAGGAGTGTTTTGTCTGGACTGCAGACAAATCCCACTTTAACACATGCACATTAACACTAATGCAATTCCACTGTGTGAATGACTGTCAGTGTCACTTTATAACCAACCCGCAGTACAGTGCACACTCATGCTAGCATAATGCTGTTATCAGACGGTTTATTAATTAACCAGAGGGTAACAGGTCAATCCAGTTATACTGAACAGATTAGTCACTAACACTTATTCAAAGCCATTTCACAATCCCCTCAGGTGAGCCCACCAGGAAGTCACTTTAGCAGTAGAGGGCACCGCCATGTCACATAATATGACACAAATGAATTAATGAAGTGCTTAATGAGGAGGCATTCACCGCTCAGTTTTGCAGGGGTGCAGTCGAGCACTTATGAGACACCTGACAGACTGTGTCCTGGTGAAACAAGCCCACAGGAGATGGAGCGTGACGGGGGCCGTGATTCTGTAATGTGCTGCATTACGCCGAAGGTCGAGACCTCTCTGTCCTTGCCGGGCGCCACGCGTGCAGACCAAAGGAGGCTCTTGGTGCTACATGTGGAGCAGCACACTACACGGGCCATTGGGTCAGTCTCAGCAGTAACGTGTGACTTTTGTTGTGCAACAGCGGGAACCCTTGGTGCTGTTTGTTTGCATCTGTTTGATTCTGGCTAGTCATAGAAATGGTTCGTCCTTGAGCGGAGCATCTTAAAACAACAAACTATCTTTACCCACCTCTAAATAATGTCGTGGCCGCTCTTTAGCTGTCTTTATGCCATTGGTTAAAGCAAAAACGCACTTCATTGAGCATGCCTCACCTTGTTTTATAGCCTGGTCCGAGGACGTTTCTGCACCTTGGAAAGCAGCACCTGGGACTGGACTCCAAACCCTCCAATGAGCAATGTCTCTGCTTGGCCACACTGTGTATCCCGTTTATCATTGAGGTTGGATTGTGGAAATGATGCACAACCTAAAGATAGACTGCACATGAAAAAAAACATGCCATAGTTCATAAACACCATTACAAGTACTACGGCTGTTTTCAAAGTGTGAAACCATCTTGGAATTTCAGCTCAGGGTACCTGTAGTTGTACATTGACAGTTTCTTGACAATCAGCACTGTTGTCATGGCAAACTTCTGGATTGAATGATCGTGAAACTAAACACTTAATGTGCTATAAAATGAAAACATTTGAGTTTGACATTCTCAACAGATTGAAAAAGAGGGCAAAACTTGTATGATCCTCTTCTCTGAACTTCCCGAGCTCAGACCATACTGCAGTTTGTGATCACTTGGTGTGTGTTTTCTTCGATTTGTTTGATGTCTCTGTCTCTCATTCACTATCCTAGCTATGCCCTGCGCTCTTTTACCCCTCCTGGTTTTCTCTCTGCTCCCCAAAAATATTGCCAGTGATTTTAGAAATAGATATATGATGTGCCTGAGTGAATGATGACTGTCAATGATGCTCTCCTGCACTGTACAGCACTCCTACCCAGCCAGTGAAATGCAACAATGCATTTTTTAATGCTGTTTTTGATGCAAGTGAAGACCGGTATAAGGATGTATACAGCATGAACCAGCTAGCATTCAAGGCTGAACAATATTTAATAGCATTAGATCAGAACCAGCTGCCTGACAACACATCCTCCCCCCTTTAAAGCAAAACGGGTAAACACTTCAGACCATTTTTTAAGTCGCCTGCTGACATATCTTTCAGTATTCACTCTCTTTGAGCTCTACTTCTGCTCACTCCAAACACCTGGAGGAAATATTCGTCTCCCCGGCTGCTGAATACTCCTCTGTGTTCACCAGCAAGTCCCTATTGTGTCTGCTGCTGTTTGGTGCTTTTGCAGGGATTGAAGAGCACAGAAGGTTTTACTGCAAACAGCTGCCATACTGCAGCCAGAGGACGAAACTTTAAGAGCAGAGAGAGGGAGACGAATCATTAGAGTTGCCGGACAGCTTAACAATGCGCTGGAACTTTTTAGCTAGCAGTGTTGAGCGAAACAATCGTGCGGACGTTGTTGACTTAAAGGTACAAAAAGTGAGACTGGATTGAAATCAAGTGTTTCTTTGTTCACCAATGACGCCTTTAACAGTCCAAATCCTCTTCTTATTATTACCACAGACAAGATATATCACTTACTATCAAATATACTAGTTTTAGACACAGCTGTTATGACTAAATGTGAACCGCTGATCCTGTTATCAAGATTGAGACAAACTAAATCGAACCAGTTTCTCATTTTTTTTGCATGCATCCAAAAACCCTGTTGAAACAGCCTCTATAAATAATCCAGTAGAGAGTAAACTGTAATATCCTAGCTTGAAATTTGTTTTGGATAGGTCGCAGCTGTGGATACAGAGACGTATAATATTGATGAAATTCCAATGCTCACCAAACAGTCCCCCAATCAAACTCTAAGTGGTTATTTAAGCTTCATGAGATGAGACTAAAATTAGATTTGACATTTCTCGTGTCTGTGTATTAGCATTTCACCACAATCCAAATCTCCGTTTTGGCAGCTCTGATTTTCCCTTCATTCTCTTTGAATAAGCCATCTGCAAATGACAACTTGTTGAATAAATGATGCGCTGATTAGATCACCTCATTGAAGCAGACATTTGCATACCATGTGCATTGGGCAGACTCTTTCAGTTGTTTTCTCCCTCATTAACCTGTCAAAGTCTATCATCAGTTTTTCACTTGAAAGTCTGAATGTATCCAAAACACTTAAATCTTCAACGTTTTTTTGGCTTTTTAAAAATCACACACTCCACAGACTATTTGAAGTACTTTACAGACTCTCTGTGAACCTGCTGCGTGTCTCTTGAGTGTTATTCAAATAAAAGACGACAGATGTGGAGCTGATAATTACCAGCTATTGAATTCAGGCCATGAGTGAGTAATTCTCCCACCAAAACTCCTGAACACTCAAACAAAGAGAAAAATATTTGTCCCTTACGCTTATGCCAAGTTAACACCATGTAATTTTTGTGAGATTCAGATTGAGCAAATACTCAAGGACTCAGTCTGAGAGCAGCACAACAGATCCCTTAAAGGGCCGGTATGTTATTTTCCTCAGACTTAATATTTCCTATCTGATACCTCTTCAATAGCAAAAAGCCTCAAATGCCTTATGGAGAATGACTAAATGAAGTAAACATCCACATCCAGTTTACATCCACAGAGCATCTGCATTAAAAAACTTTACAGCATACCATCAGAGGTTGATAACTTCATATAACACGAGGGATGGGAATTGAGAACCAGCTCTTGTTGAGAACCGGTTCCAATTGGTTCGACCCATCAACATCATTTACATTTTATCTGAATGATTCCCTTAACGATTCCTTTCTTCTGGGTAACTTGGAAAACAGTCTTGCGAGAGCCAGTCTACACAAACGAGAACAAAGACTCTGAGAATAAAATATTACGGACGGTATGAAAAGTAGGCAGAAACAAGCCAAAGCGTGGCTTCATTCTACTAAGAAAGATGACAAGCAATGTTTGTCAAGCAGTGATAACATGCAAAGGTGGAAACACCAGCTTTGCACACCAGCCAACACACATGCTTTAACATTTGTTTGATTTTAGACACTGTTCTGAGTCAAAATTCAATTATAAAATGTACAATCCAAAGTCTTGAATTTTAAATAAAAGTCCTAAGATGAAAATCATTGAAGGTCCGTTTTTAAATGTCATTTGTCATTATGTTTACTGAAATAAGGTTCTACCAAGTGACTAAATGTCTGAAAAGATAAACAATGGGAGTGGTTGGAAAGATGAAGAGTGCTTCCTACAAGTCCATTTACAGTTTGATATTAGATGTTGATACCAGAGATGAAGGGATTTAGAATAGAAGTCAGTCTGTGGCACAATAATGGTCTTAGTGCAGCAATAGATTATCACCATGGTTACAAGTCTGCACTGGATATAAGTTTTAATAAGTATGAATGCATGCATGGAGTTGGACTTAAATGCTTTTTCACGTTATTTTCAGTTTGCTATCCAACATTGTGTTACTCCGCACAATCCAAATATACAACATTATCAGTTAAAACTCTCTCTGGATGATAGTGTTACCAAAGCACAAAAACACTCACTCCCATCAGGATAGAAAAAAAACTATCAAAAGATAAAAACGATCACTCAGAATAACTTTGTTTTGATTTTCACTGACCCCCTTCCCAACCTTTCTTTCCCCTCAGGTATTTATGAAGTTTTTATTCTCAGTTCTTAAAACCTACTTCTTATCCTAAGAAGAAAAGGTTCATACATTGTGTTCCTTCACTGCAGACTCCAGCTTTCTAAAGGTTGGGGGCAAGGGCACCTCTGGGAATAAGAGGCCCCGTGTCATATCTCATCAGAGCATCCGGAAGCTTAAGCTGTCTGGGTAGTTCATTTCCAGCCTGGAGTTCCATCGCACATTGGCTGCCTTTATTCCAGCAGACTTCTGTTTTAATACCCTCAGATCCTCGTGCCCTTCACGCTTGAGAAGAGAGAAAGTGCAGGTTAAGTCATCGTGATCATGTAGTCGAGTGCAACTTAGTCCACTGAGAGTTCCCTCTCCCTCCATTTTAAATGATGTTAATGCAAATCAAGAGGGAGAGGGGGACTAAGTGCAAAAATGTGAAATGAATATCAATATGTACCGTTTAATATAAAAGGCCTCTTTTTCTCTGAACCCAGCAGGCTGATGGTCATCCACAGCCTGTGAATCAGACAAAAGGCCTCTGGTAGAAATCGGTTTGACCAACAGAGACAGGGTGAAAACGATCCAGGGATCAATGTAGAAATACCAACATTGATTAGCCGTACCAGGATAGTGAGCTTGATTATGCCATTTTTAGAATTAAAAAAAAAACATTAAAGGCTGAACAAGACCCTAATTAAAATGAGTCACATTTTTACTCTTGTAATTCCGAACGCCTACAACAGCCTGCAGGGGGAGCAGTACACAGGACAGTAAGGAACAACCCCTTTATGAGCTTTATTTCATTGCAAATATTCATGAGTGTTGAGCGCGAAAACATGACTTACATACTGTTTGTACATAAGAGTTTAGCTCAGACATAATATAACTTTGTCCACAGGGGGCGCCAAAATCCACACAAGCAGAAAGTTCTTTAGGAGAGCTTTAATCTTCTTTTTTATTTTTTTTATTTGTGATCATTTTTTTGAATTGATTTTTGTACAGATAGCGAGGGAAACAAAGAACTCAGTGGGAGGGTTACACACTTAAACCCTTTGTCATTTCCACCCCATTAGTCACGTCACCCCCGCACTCTGCCATTTAAGAACATAAATTCACAATACAACACAAACAGTACAGATAACAAAAGAAACAACACAATATAATGGAACAATAAAAAATAAAAAATCCCATAAAACCAAAACAAATAAGACAGACAGATCCTTCGTACCTTATTCATTCGTTCACTCATTCTTCCCTGGCCTAGCAATCTCATAGCCCCATATCAGTCCATGTAAAGCATCTCTATACAGCATTTTGACCGAGTGAGCAAGAAAGAGAGAAAAAACACTACAATAAATTTTTGAATTTTTCAATTAAATTCGACCAACAGTTAATATTTGGCATTTTAGCTAAATATAGTCGTACTGTGGTGTTTTCTAACTGTGCAGAGCTTTAATCGAAACAACTCAATGTTGGGATGGGGGTGATTGGTTTTATTGATTTTAATACCCAAACTCTAATGATTTGGGTCCTTAATTATGATGCTACCTGTAAGCAGCCAATTCAAATGTTTTTTTTCGTTTTTTTTTGAAAACCTTATTTGAAAGTTTATTATTGTGCCTGCATCACTGTTTAATTAACTGAAAGTGTAACGATAGGTAATGGGACCCACAGGACTCCATATCAGACTTGATAAGCACAACTGGTTGGGAGGATTTTTGCTGAGACCTGAGACCTCCAATGGGCGCCTCCTTAAATAAAAAAATGTGCGTCTTGAGCAGAGTTTAGGCTACATCTTGTTTTTGTTGTGTGGTTTTAAACCAAAGAAGAGGAAGAGCAAAGAGGAGCGAATTTCATCCAAA
This sequence comes from Xyrichtys novacula, assembly GCA_962446985.1. Classification (NCBI taxonomy): domain Eukaryota; kingdom Metazoa; phylum Chordata; class Actinopteri; order Labriformes; family Labridae; genus Xyrichtys; species Xyrichtys novacula. The sequence continues at coordinate 6,245,402 of OY660881.1, read as the reverse complement.
TCTAATGTAAGCAAAGAGAAAAAAAGCTGTCTGTCCCAGTGTGAAACTTTTAAGCATATGCTCTTATCCATCGTAGACTGTTTGTGCGTTTTCTTCTGATCTCGTGACAGAATTGGAGTGTTTTTTCTGTGTATCCAGGCGTTGACACCGGTCTTCCAGGGTATTTGAATACCTTCTCTGTGACTAATGTTCTCTCAGCCTCCTCTCTTCTGGCTTGACTGGTTCTCAACAAGGTGCTTGCCTGTCCTCTTCCTGGACTGATCTCAGCTCTATCCCATTATCCACACTTGATGAGCACTAGAACGCTTAGACACCGGGACACATCCGCCGGCTGAGTGTAAGTGAGCCCTTTTTCCTCCAACAAATTCACCACTTACAGGAGGCAATACATTTCATCCACAATTGAACTAAGACCACTGTGTAAGTGTGCTTAGTTAAGCATGTGACAAACCATAAACCAGGTGGTGGAATAGTATTTCTCAGAGGCTGACCATAGTTACAAGGAGGTTTTTCTGTTAATACTTCACAATGCATTTTGGTGTTCCAGTCCCTATTTAATAGAGCAAATCGCAATAAAAGTAAATACAGGGATACAGTGTCATTTAGCGGAGACTTGGATGTAAATTTGAGAGCAAATGCAATACAAGTAAACATCTAGACTGAAGAAAACAACACGAGTAACTGCCATAAACTGATGCACAGTTTTTTGTTTCTTTTCCAGCAACTAAAATAAATCAACTTGGCATAATAATGACACTTTCATCATCAAAATCCACATTGTTTGGACTGTTTCGGTCAAAGTAGTTGTATTATTCAGAGAGCTGAGCTTGAGTCAAGCAGTAACTTCTGTTCTTGAGGAACAAGACCAATGCAGAAGAGCTAAAAACTGCAGTTCCTATGAGTGTCCACTTGAGGCTGGCTGCAGACGCTCTGGAAACCAAGTACACTAAAAGATAGAAAGGGAAAACTGACTGTGCATTTGATATTTGGTAATTTATTCATCAAAATCCAGACAATCTGCTGCACTCTGGAGCATCTGCAGAGGTTTGACTGTGCATTACTAGATCCTGCACTAGAAGCTGTGTTGTGTGCTCTGTCAGGTACAGTCCAGACCAATTGAGTCCTTATTATTAAGCTTATCTAAGTTGTGGCAAAGTGCAAATATTAATTTGATAGCTGGTCATGGCTTTGTTGCTGTCATGCATAAGGAGAATAGCCAAAGTTGACGATGAAAAGGATGCAGCAGAGGCAGTGAGGTATGCTTTATGCAGACACAAGAAACAGTGTGCCCTCCTATTCAACCAGTTACAGGAAGACACTGTTAGTGTTTGACCGACAGATGAGGAAAAATTGTGTATTTTGAAAGTCTCTTTCACTAAAAAGGGTTAATTGTTTTGTAATGAATGGTGTAATTTTGTCTCATTCATTCCCTGTCCTCATGGAAAAAGAAAAAAGCTGCTGACGAACATTTATCGTCATGATTTCAATCATAAGAGACAAAGGGTGTCTTTATAGTGTGTGTCTTCTATGATTCTTCAAGCCCCACAAACCTTATTGGACGGCTGAAACACCAATCTCCCCAAAGTCATCCTCCCATTTGGTGTTTGATGATGGTTGAGGAGAGCAAGCCCGATCTCATCTATCAGTCCATAGTGGCTCAGGGCTGTCACCTCTTTATGGATCGTCATCTTGGAAACCAATTCCCTTCAGGATAGAAACGTGTCATCAGATAGTATAGACAAACACTTTGTATTGGTTTGCAATGGTTTTTCCCTCCAAGGGGACAAGAGGGCAGAGGACGTTCATGCAACCACAGCCTTATGTGTCATATAAGAGAGGGTGGAAGTCCAAGTTCAACCCAAAGTACCTGCTTATAACTTTAAAGACGACCAACCTTTCCATTATTGTATGTTTGATCCTCTTCTCTTGCATTGGAAACGTTGACATGCCATAAAATTTGGAGTTTAATATACACTTTTTAAGAATTCTCCAACTTAGACATGGTTTTGTATTCATGATTTTATTTTGAAGTGAGTGTTTGAGGAATTTCAACTCCAATTTCATGATCTCCGATTGACCTGTTGTTCACCATGCTATGGCAGTCACTTACTTAGTGTTGTGTCGCTCCTAGCGTGGATTTACACTGGTTAAAAAGTACGTTTTCACCCGTTTGCAGTATTGTGAGTTGGCATCTATAAGCTAACAGAGTTTCTTTAGTCAACATCATAAACTCCATCGATGTCTTCTGTGCTTTCCGACCGAAGCCCTACAGTGGTCAGTTGGGCTAAAATCAGCATCAGAGGTCAAACTCCTCAAGACTTTTCATAGTAAGATCATCGTGAGGTGGAGCAGTGTGGCAGTTTAAAGAAAACTGGGTAACCCTTTCTTTTACGGTACACTTATTACCAGGTAATTAACAGGTAATTACCTAGTAACAACATGAAATTATCTAGTAATTACATGATAACTACTTAGTCAATACGGTCTAGCTACCAGGTAGGTAACCTTCCATCATCATACAAATTTGAATATGAATTGCTCTGGTATTTCCAGGATTTTCTCAGCTTCCTGGAACCACCACTTGCGCAGTAGCATTGTACGCATTCGGTAGGTGAGTCGCTGTGATAATGCTCGGCTCAAACAGCGTATCGCTACGCAATCTTCACACGCCCATAGGCTGTATCAAGTGTCAATCATAGAAAATAAGAACCCCAAATAGCTTTTGAAAATGGAGCTGTACAGAAAGAAGAAAAAAACTAGACAGTATTGACTTAGTAGTTATCATGTAATTACCAGATAATTTCATGTTGTTACTAGTAATTACCTATTAATAACGTGGTAATAAGCGTACCGTAAAAGAGAGGGCTACTGAAAACTGTGTTTTGCCGTTAAAAAAATGAACCTTGCACATTCCTGGTTTGAATGAAAGAGACGGTATTAGAAAAGGCTACACATCTGCACAAAAAATGCACATTGCTGAATGCAATAGAACTTTTCATGCAGAAGAAAAGTTTAAAACTGTCAATTAATATCAGTGCGATGAAAGTATTAGTGGTATTTGTGATTTTTGGTTGCCTTGGATTTTTTAACTACTTTCTGTAAGCCATGCATGAAATTGATCCATCTGCGCACAAAGACCACTCTTTAACCGTGCCTGGTCGAGCATTTGTTCCACAATTATGGAAATGCCTCCATCCACAATAACCACAGTATGACTGTAAGAGGCAAAAGCCTGGAAACGCGTCTCTGACTGGCAGATTCATTAACATGTTTCCACATCTGGTGAGGGTTTCAAGGTCCAAGGTGGTTAACACAATCAGATTTCACTGGAGATGTTTGCAGACTCAATTAAGCCGCGCACGCACATGAAATGAGATATTCTGAACAGGTTCATTGTAGTGATTAGTAACCCACTGTGAATAGAGGAAACGTGGGTTGTGGTTTGGTTTTAGAATCAACCGTGTGTGAAATGGAGGACAATTTCCAGTCGGCCTTTTAAACACTGTCCAATCCATGAAATTGATGTTTGTGTTAGCTGCTTCTTGTAGCCTCACGAGAACCGCTATGTGTGCATCTTTAAACACAGATAACATGTTAGGTCACTAATTGCACATGATAGTGGACAGCAGAGGGGATGCACTGTATTTTATTGCACTGCATTATTGATACAGGAGCTGTATCCCCTGCAGACTCATGGATTGATATTTTCTCGTGTTTATCTTCCAGCTAGTTTTTTGTAAATTTTAAGTGCCCCACTCATTTGAAGAACCATTAAGAACAGAGACGAGAAAAGTGCTCAAACTCTCCCGACAACTTGTGGCAGTCTCCATCCCTGATAAACGAGCCTTCAGCTCCATCAGGCAGACTTTTGATCAATCAAGTTTGATGATGAAAACAAAGCCAATTAGTGAAAGGAAGGAAGCTGAAATGACATAAACAAAGGAGAACGGGAAACTCTCTGGAGTCCAATTAGCTGTCACATATTTCCAATGTGGTCGTATGATCAATAGACGCAAAGAACGAGAAAGAAAAGTCTAACAGGATATCACTGGACGGGATAATTGAGGTCACCGGGTCATCACGTCCCCCCTGTGTCTTTGGGGATGAATAGAAATAAGCCATCAGTTGGTTCTTCTTCAAGAGAGGAGGAAGGGCAAATTCAGGGGTGCTCTAAAACAATTGATAGGGCGATATATCACCATATGCTCCAATTAACATCATGACAAACCTTTGTCTGGGAAACGCTTTTCTGATCAGCCACAGGTAGGCTGCTACACAGAGCCAGTGAGTGAGCGCCATCTCGATGAACACTCAGCGAAACTTTCAGAGCAGACTCAGACGATCACAAACGCACTCAGATCCAACCTCTGCATGCACTGATGGAGCCTTCTGCTGTTTTAAATTTATAAAAAGTTTCATTGTCACTCTATAAAATTGGTCAAAAAACTTGTGGGGAGAAGAATCAACACTATACAAATGTAAGATATTATTATTATTGTTATTAAGACCTGAACACATTCACATCGTTATATATCAACTTGTGTTTTAAGAACGTGAGCTTTCTAGTGTACATGTAATTGCGGCTTTCCTAGTACCTTTAAAAAAGTTGCTTGAGGCAGAGGATAGGTTGTTCCAAAGAAGCACCAGCAGTTCATCGAAGTTTTCGCAGCTTTAATAACAGAAAACGCTTCTACAGTGGCCAACGATTACACGCCCACATCAGATATAATATGTGTACAATTTGCGATGTGTATCATTGCAAAACAAAGAACATAAAGCGCAGTCAACAAAAATGACGGCTACCTAGGCTCACCTCTCCACCCCAGTGCAGGTGAGACCACCACTTATCCCTTAATTACCTGCTTTCAAACACAGTGTCCAACGAAACCAATAGCAACCAGATAAAGTAACTGAACACAGGATAACCGATAAGCAAAGCAACATTATGGCTCCTACACATGTGTAGAGCATCTCCCTCTCTCTCTCTCTCTCTCTCTCTCTCTCTCTCTCTCTTTCTCTGCTTTACCTGTACGAGGTAAAAAATAACCCACTGGCACTAAACAGATTCAGAAAAAATATGGATGCAATTACATCAACATTATTACAATTTTAATAATTGATAGAGGCCCCGGTGCTTACTGACGGCACTATGTCACATTACCACGGATGTGTTATATTTCTAGCATTGCTCAAATATATCCGATCTGGCTTTTAACGGCTGCTGTGGATTCACATTATAGCATTAATTAGATGAGCCGTGGGTAGGCTTTCATGTTGAAGTACCTGCTCGGTGTGCAGTTTATTTGAAATATTAATGCATTTATTAATTTCTTTAAAGATAAAAGTATGTACTGACTGCTGACAACAAAAACAATATTTGTTTATCATATTATGTCATATTTTTCAGCTCAAAAATCCCCATACGATGCCTCTCCTATATGAATGAGACACGAATTTAAAGGCTCATGGTGTAAAAGTTTGAATCATTGTTTTCCTGCTCTACTTTGTTGTTGTTGTTGCACCATGCAGCTACAGCATGCACAGATGCTTCAATAATGAATGTTGTTCTATTGTTGTGCAGCATGAAACTCACAGCTGCTCGATGCCCCGCACACCGCCCATGCCAGCTTCCAACAATATGGCAGTGCAAAGCAGGGTCAGTGAGTGATGCAGCCAGATCCAATCACAGGAGGAGGACTGCAAAAGCATTTGAGAGGAATAACCCTTTAATAACTAAGCACCAGTCATGTCTTGTTGGAGTGAGAATCATAGAAACAGAAAAATAGCTCCTGGGCAACCAGAAGAAACCACTTTTCTTTATTCTTAAATTTTAACACGTAGCAGAAATAGTACCTGAAGACAGAGCAACACCTGACAGTATTGTTGAATGAGAGGTAAAGTCAAAGATTCGATTATTTTGGACATTTCGTGGATGTCTGTTTTCTCTCATTTGTTTTAAACTCACAGTCAACAGTCTGCAGGCTGAGACAAATATCTGGGTCAGAGTAATACTGTCAAACATAATGTCAGATACCAAACAGGCTTGGAAAATGTCTGTATTTGTTGACCTGTGCATGAGAATAGTGAGTGATAGAGTATAAAGTAACACTCAGTGCGTTTACATGCATCATTAAGTCGAGCTACGGCCAAAACCAAGACAGGGAGAGACCCCCTAGAAAAAGAATACATATATCAGCTGACATCTGCTGTCAGCAGATGTCGGCTTATCTGGGCTCGCATCAGTATCAGCTGATGTAATGTAGGCTGAGCTTGTCTTTGTGGCCTGCCTGAACTAACACCTTTTCTCCTTATCTCAAAAAGTGACATGAAACAGGGGGAGCAGCTTAAAAGGTGCAATTTGTAATATTAACTAGACTTGACTAATCAGACTCTGTAGAAATGAAATATGTTTGTAAATATGAATTAGCAAAACTAACCTCTACATAAAACGTATTTTTTTCCTGTTAGCTTAAAGCCTTTTATATCTATGTTTGAGTTGTGTTTTTAAAGAAGCACAAGTTTGATTTGATCAAGTTGCTACATAAAATGCACAAGTTCAAAGAGAATGGTTGTGTTTGTATGCAAGACAATCGTGTTTAATGATATTTTTGATAGTAAAGACGACATGCATGGACGTAATTTGTGGGTTGGACACAAGAGGACACTCTGAAAACAATGTTACTTTACACGATACCAAACCGATACACGTCAGGCACTAGGACCAGACGGATGCTCAAGTTGAAAACTGGTTTCCCCTGTTTTGGACCGCCCACAAGGTCCTTGATTGGCTCTGCCGCAGGGCCGCTGTGTGTGATTTTTGTGTGTGATTGGCTATCCCTGATGCCAGTCATTCCATTCCCGCCAGACTAGTGTTTTTCCAAGTTGCTTATAAGAGTCATACCGTGAACATCGCAGGTTTCATTTACATCCCTGTATCGGGTTTGTTCTTCCATCCACCCGCTACATTGCCTCCTCTGTTATTGTGTGCGAGATGTGCTGTTTGCCTGGCTATATGTAAAGGTGGGAACTGAATTCTGGAATAAATAAAGAAATCTGAGCTGAACATTGATGTTCAAATCTGCACGCCACATCAGCACTCAAGTCACATGTGTCTCCCCCACCTTTGAAATTAAAATTCCATCCATGTTGACATGCAACACAAGACCTTGTCCTTGGAAGGCCACTGTTGCGTTAATAGGGTGAGCAAGAGGGTGTTTCAGTCCAGCTAAATATTCCCATTCCTTCATATTGTACCTGTAAGTGAGATCTTAGTTTGAGATGATACCAAATGAACTCCAAGAAGCTGTTTAATCCAACATTTATTGACTTAATTTGCTGAATTTAGTAGAGCGCACGAGATACTGAAAGTCCACTCGATTTCTGCTCTTTTTATCCCCGCGTATTTAAGCACAGTCCTTGAATGTGCCGTTGAACGAGTCGACTTCATCACACTCGTTATTGACTCACTCTTTGAAATCCTCTGCGGAGCTAAACTCCAGATTCATAGACGGAGAAACTTTCATTTCTGATGATAACGTTTTAAAGATAAATGGATGTTTTGTCATGTCTCTGTGGCTGCAGAGAAAAACACAGAAATAAAAGACAGACAGGAAAACAAAGCCGACTAGATGTCCCTTTTTTCTGCCCACTAAAGTGCCTCCAGACAGATCTGTCCTAGCGAGCTGTAGGTTGAGATACATTTTCAGCCAGACCCACAGGGCTCTTGAGGGACCCGAGTGGCACTAAAACAGAGAGGCTCAGTAACGAAACACTTTGAAAATGGCTCAGGGTGACAGAGCATTGACATCAGTCGAGGAGGAAACAGAACCTTTGTGACCTCTTGGTGTTGAGCTGTGGAGAGAGCATGCATGTGTGCTTTTTTTCTGACAGGGAATTCATGAAGAAACACCGTTTGGCTGCTCTCGAATGGCTGCTAGCTGCCACTTCTGCTTACCCTCATAAAGTGATGGTCTCAGATGTGCTGGACAGCTTTTTTACTGCAACACCAGGCTATTTAGGATCACCTATACTGTGAAAATCTTTGCATATTAATGAAATCTCAGAGAACTGACAGCTGAGGAGGACTTTGCAGAGAATATATGGACATTATATAGCAGAGAAAGACCCGTGATTACCCGAACTGCTCATGCAGAGTAATTAAAGCTACATCTGTAAGGCGAGGTCATGTTTGCTGATTAAAATGTCAGATAATTTAACCCTTTGAACGCCGATCATTTATCTTAACAAAAAAAACATCATTTTTAATTGGATATTGATATTCTAGCTAACTAGGTAGCAACGGTTATGCCTGTTTAATGTTAATTTCTACTCACACCCGTTAGAAACTGCGCTGCGTTATAACACAGGAGGTGATCACAGCAAACAGAGGGAGACTTGACCCTCTCTGCCACCTCTCATTTTAAATGTCAACACATCGCTTTTTAAAACAAGTCCTTTAAAGGTCACGGAAGATGATATTTTGACTTGTTTACAACATTTCTGAGTTAGGATTTAAATTTAGTCTAAGTGAAGGATCTGCAGCCCGTCATCGTCCATGTGCAAACTGATGTAAACATAGCGAGCTCTCCAGGAGGTTACATTATGGGAACATGACTTGTTAATAAAGGAACTAGTTTTTAGTTTTTAGTTGTTTTTCTTTGTGTTACATGTGCAAAGATGAGGAAAGTTCCTGTTATAGTTTTAGCCACAGAAACTGAACTCATTCAGAGCCAGGTTCATTTATGCAATTTTCACTCAGTGCAACCATTGACCGCCATAGAAATTTCTGTATCTTTCAGGACCCGAAGACTAGAATTAAGTGCCATATCTCAAAAGAAAGGGGCGATTCTCTTCTTTCACCAGAAAAAAAAGTAACCTCTGTAACCTACTCCTGTGTTTAGTTATTGCTTGCTCAAAGCCGATCTGGAAAAAGAAACCTGGTAAAAACACATTTTTACAAAGGAGAGACTTGTAAGTCAAACTCTAATCGTCTATTTCATTTTACTTCAAACTACTTGCCACTACCCGTGGCATCGAGGTCCTTCCACCTCGGACACCACTCCTCATCACTCTCGAGATCCGATTGTGATAGGTCACTTTGCGACAGCTGGGAGTCATACTTGCTTCTTTTCGCCGGGACTGTCTCTGAATTCCGGCTCAGTCTCGCTCACCAGTACCGGCACTGGCGCCACAATGACACACTGGAAAATTGTTTCTCTGATTGTCTGCTGACGATATGAAGGTCCGGTACTGTGATCTCCACTGGATCCACAGACGGTAGCACCATGCCCACGGGAGCCGATGTGCCGAGACCGCTAGCTCTTTGCTAATGACTTCAGCATTTCCCTACTCTCCTCAACTAGGCTAATTGGCACACTTCTCACTGGCAAGTACTTGATTTTTGTTATTTTAACATGGTTATGACGTATCTGTCGGCTTTTTTCTGCGTTCAGAACGACCCCGAACTTGGTCGCATATTGGGGAGGAGCGCCCTCTGGTGGAAAACAGAAAAACTGAAAAATCCATCAGTGGCACTCAGCAAATAAAAAATCCATCCAAATCCGTCATTGGCACTGAATGAGTTAACAAAGCATCTGATCCATTAACCGAAAACCCTGATATGATGGTTTTTGATAGTTTGACATTTGAATCCTCCTAATTATCTTGTACTAACTCACTGCTTTACATGGAAATGAATAAGAGTCTACTGTTGCTTCTAAACATGGCGGGTAAAAAGCACTTACTGTTTAAAAGTAAATTTACAGTAATCGCAGGTAAGCTATAATCAACTGTAAACCAACATTTACATAAAGTGGAACAAAGTGCTTAAGCGCAGAAGAACCTTTTAACACATCTCGTGGCCTTTCTAGTCATTTGGACGTACTAGAAAGGTAAGAAAACAACACACAGGTTTAATTTTTAATTGTGTTTTTTTGTATATTGTTACCTCAGCACAGTGGATGGTGTAAAGGGATGGAAAGGAGACTGGCAGAAATGACAAGTAGAGCTGAGACATGCACAGTGCCTGTCTGCAGGATGGCAACAATCTGTCAAGTGTTTCAAAGCAAAGACACCCACAATGAAATAAACAAAAGGAGATGTTTTTTTGTTTTTCTTACTCCACTCAGTCTGTTTGCACATCCTCTTCCTATTTTTGACCTGAGTTTTTACTTTAAACATGCAAACCTGTTCTTTGGCGCCACTTGAAGGGGTCCGTTTAGGTGAGGACTGGCTCTCTACACGCAGTCTGTGTCGCTCTGGCTGTCTATTTACGGCAGAAAATCCTCTTCCTTTTTTTTCTCCAATGTTTTTTTCCTCTGTGCTGTACCCTGTAGTTTCCAGTCTCTAAACTGCTCCACAGCTGCCCTGGACGGCCTCTTTAGCAATTTAGAGGGGCTACATACTTCCACCTCACCACGTAATGTCGAGGTGCTTCGCTCTCTAGGTCAAAAACGCTCCTCAAGAGCCTCAAGCTTCTGCAAGGTGTGTTTTTTTTAGGAGGGAATCAAGCTCTTCACTTTAAACACTGTCTTGTGCTCTCGTCAGTCATCCAGCTGCTTTGTTTGGCAACCAGCCGTCAAACCAAACCACTTCACAGTCTCCATCTTCTTGACTGGAGCTCTCATCTTCAACCTGACCAGGTTCCTGGGTGCAGCAGGGCAGGAGTGGAGTCCCTTAACTGGCCTGCGGATAAGCTGGTCTGTTAGCGCCTGTTGTTCGCTTTCATTACTCCTCTTTTAATATTCAGCTTTTTAGGAGTCAAAAAGTAATGAACTTTTCTTTCTTTTCCCTCGCTGAGTCCACTGTGCGCCAACACCAGAAACAAAAAGATTGAGTCTGCTGCCTTCAGGCTGTGTGGGGGTTACACAAGGGTCACGGTTTTTGGACCATTTGGAGCAGCACCAAACATGGAGGGAGGGTTTTTCCAGAGGCAACATTTCTGTGAATTCTTATTCACTAAAACATATTTTCCGTTTAGAAAAAATCAGCTGGTTGCCTTTTCATTAATCCACCACAGTCAATTTTAAGGTGGACTTAATTTCTTTTATGTTACTCAGTACGAGATGCAGAAATGGGAATTTCTCTCAGCAATGCGAACATCTCAAACAGTCCACAGAGGGACGTCACACTGTTGAAAACCAGAATGTATTTACATAAGAAGAAAAGAATAACTGTGGCTTTTCTAAATTCGCCTTTAGCCGCATGTCAGAGTCAAGGTCAGCCCCCTTCCCTGTGGAGTTGACCGTTCGACTGGTTGACGATAGCCTACAGCATTGACTTCTGGTTAAACCCCAAGTGTGCGTATCTGTGTGTGTGTATTCATGTATTTATTCAACTATTTAAATCCGTTCCAGTCTAACCTTCCTCCTGTGTTAGCTTTTACTATGGACCAGCGATGTAAACAGGTCGTGTCTTAAATCAGCTGTAAATTACACTAAAAACAATTCTCTATCATCCAGTTTGTTCTCATCTCTAGGTTACCTTGTTAGGCTTCATAATCCATGAAAATGTTGCTTACAATCTTTTTTGTTGTGGGCTCTGGGCCTTTCTTTGTCAGTATAACCCTCATACAGACATCTATACTCAATCTCATGTGTCTGGACATGCCCAACATTGTTTTTGTGCAGGGAAAAACACAACAAAATAAGAATTTTCCAAATTTCTCATGATGGGAAGAGAATCTGATTGTCAGTGTGGTGCCTGACAGTGCACTTGTGATTTTAGTTTTTGCTCTAATTATTTGATATTAATCTAAGTGGGTCAATAGCGACCCTAACACGACAAGTGTCATAATTTTCATAAGAGCATTTTATCATTTAGTCAATTTATTTATCAATTTATTTTTATTTTGTTGAAATCGAGGTTCCTGACAAAGTCAAAAAGTCTTGATTTGAAAAAACGAATTTAAGTGGTTCTTTTGAGCATTTAAAATCAAAAACGGGTCAGTGCAGACACTAACACAAGAGGAGGGTTAAAGAGAGGCCTGGTGTGGATGTGGCACCTTATATTACATGGAGTAAATTATTTAACCTACTGTATTTTTCGGAGAATATGGCCCCTAAATTCTCTCAAAAATTGACGGTGTGCCTAATAATCCAGCGTGCCTTTTGTATCATTACTTATTGTGCTCACTGACTGATTTTATGTGGTACAGTGCGCTCAAAAATCAGTCAAAATGTGTAAGTAAGACTTCGGTAAGCAACAAAGCCGCTCCGCTCAATGGATATTCTGAGCATTACGGTAACTGTCGTCTGAGCTTTCACAAAAGCTGGAATCGTGTCTGAACAGCCAAGTACCGGTAACAATAACGAGACTGACTCGACTAATGACAAGGGGGACCCGGGCATGCTTGATGCCGAAATCACACAACTGTTTTCTCAGACCCTGAAGATGAGGAATTCAATGGATTTGTGGAAGAGGAATGAATCAATAAGAGAGCATATTAGTCTGTACCGGTATTTGTTGTTACAACTGAGTTAAATAAAGTTTGATTTACCGGTCTGTGTTGTTTTGCTGAATGCGCCTTATGTGTGAACATAAACACGTTAATTCATTGTGCGCCTTATAATCGGGTGTGCCTTATGGCCTGAAAAATTTGGTAGTTGAAACCAGTTCTATCTATCTATAAGTTTCATTTATGGATTTTTGGCCTTTCAAGAAACAAAGACTGAACGGTGTAAAAGCTGTGTCTAATAGATCTGTCCTCTCTCCTCATCAACACCAGCCTGCTCCTGTGCGACTGTAAAGCTTTCCCTCATGGGAGCGACTCCCTCTTGTACCACAACCGCCTGTTTGGCCGAAATAAGCAGCACCAAACTCACAGTTCCTCTAAGCAACAGCTTTCACCCGCATGCTTTCTTGCTCCAGCGCTGAGAAACATGTCCAGCTCCAGGTCCTCATTAGCCAGCTTGCAGGTCAGTAGCAGATGTGTGTGAGATTTCTCCCTTTAGGGCATGGCTGGAGAGGAGTGGGGGGAATAGATGCCATTTGAACCCGTCACTTTCTCTTCTTCTTCTTCTTCAGCAGTAGCAGCAGTAGCCATGAGCAGCAGATAAGGCTGTTGTTTTAGATGTAAATTCACCGCCATCTGTTGTGTTGAGGAAACTTTTCCCCGAGATGGGAGCCATTATGTTCAGTCAGGACTGTAAGGGACATTGCAAAGAAAGCTTGAAGGCCGAGAGTCGCTATATGTATGAGTCTTTGCATTACAAAGGTTTCATTCATTTTGGTTGAGTCGTATCTTAGCATCACATCATCTGATGAACAAAAGCATGCATATCAGTCTCCTTGAGAGGGAGGCATTATGTGACACCCTAATGTTACACTGAACATGCGAATTCTGCAAACATTAGTGCATTAGTGTCAGACCAGCTGCTTCACATCAGGTACACTGGGCCATGGTTATGAATAGCTTTTTTTTGTCACTTGCATGCATCTCTGAATGTATTCCCTGCTCCAGGCCTCGGCATTATTCAGCAAGTTCTGTCGTGTCTGGTGGGATGAAAAGGTGTTGCAGAATGATAATTCTCCGACATATTTTAGTACACAAATAAATATGTACAAGCATATGGCTTGGATTCCCGTGTGCACTCCCTCCGGCTCGCACACTCGTACATTCAAATGTGCAAAGACTCCAGCGCACGTAGACCTTTTTGAAGTTGAGCTGAAACACCAACATGGGGGTGTTTTCAGAACGTGGCGCCACACTCTGAATCCCAAATCTGTTTGCTCAGTTTTTGTGTTTACTCATATGAGCCAATTCTTTATCTCCAATCCAAAGTGTTGCCAAAAAGCTTCGGGCGTAAATCCTCCAGAAGAATGAATAGCCCGCTGTTAGATGGTTTTACTGTCCAACAATGTGTCTCTCTTTTAAGGGGCTAACTGAGGCTACATGATACACTTACTGGGAGTCATATCAAATAAATGTCAGGGCAGCCACGGATGGATTTTGAGTCTTTTTTTGCAGTATTTAGCTCTACAGGGACTCTGAATGTGTGATAGTGCAGGGATCATGGCTTAATAACTCCAGACTTCAACAGGGATTAGGGTTCGCTGTGTTTTAGGGAGAGGGAGGAGTGATGGGCTGTGTCTGCAATCACAGTCAGGCAGTCACTCCCTTCCCTCTAGAAAGTGAGTTTGTTGTGGAAAACTGCTCAGTCACTGATAAGAAAAATGAAAAGAGAGAGAAGAGAATTCACAAATATAACTTTTTAAAGGCGCTCTGAGGAGTTTTTAATTGGTTGACCTTCAAATGTAAACAAGCCCATCAGAATCAAGTCTGATAAGTCCACTGTGAGGAGGTCGGTATCAGACCAGCTGATTCATACGCCCATAAGTGTCAATCATAGAAAACATGAACCCCTAATAACTTACAAAAACGGAGCTGCACAGAAAAAAAGGACTTGAGCACAAACTAGTCTTACAATGACTGCACGTCAACATCGCAACCAGGAGAGAGAAAAATGTATATTCTGTGAAATTAATTTCTAAAGTTTGTCCACAACTCCATAGGGATTGCTGGAGGAGGCGGGATTAATGACCTATACTGCAGCCTGTCACCAGAGGGTGCTGTTCTTCACCCAGCAAGGAGGCAGACGGCGCCCATTCTATATACAGTCTATGATTAAAACACATAAGGATGAGGTTTTTGACCTCAAACTGTTCTTTCACACATGCAGGACAAGAGATATGAGATATTATTTTGTACATAGGGGGCGCCAGAAGTAACACAGACAGAAAGTTCCTTACTGTACCTTAAATTGTCCTAATCTTATCTTGTCTGACTTCTATATGCACCATAATACATGTCTTTGTGAGTACCTGTATGCAGCAAGGTCAGTCAAACTTGGCAAGCAAGCAACCTGCAAGTGGTCCCCCAATGTACTGTAAATTATTATTATTATTTTTATTTTTTCATATTTAATTGTGAAGTGTATATGCATAGAACTCATGCCCCCATATTTCATGTTCCCTTGCAAAGAGTATCTTAAAATAAATCAATTAAATCACATCATACAACAGGCTTGATACCTAAAACAAATATGTTAGAAAATCAGAACACTTCATTTCACCATTTATATCACCAGAAGACGAGAATAATATCGAAACATATGCCTTCAAAGCACAACAAACCCAGACAGCAAAACGAAAATAAGCCACGGATGAAACAATTGAACAAGTGGGGAAAAAAAGCACTGACAACAAACAAACAAACAAAAATATATGTTTTACTGCCAACTTAAAATGCAAACCCAGTGTGTCTCTCTTGCAATAATTGCATCCAAGTATCCTGAATACAATGATCCACTGGGTGGTACCACTTTGGAGCAACTACACCAAAGGAATACAGGAGAGAGAATCCAGTTTAGAGTTTGTCTGCAGCTTTCGAATGTAAATATGCAACCCTGATGCAGAACTGCACCGTCTAACCGGGAGCCGCTGCAGCTTCCCTCTGTGCATCATGGATCTTGACTGAAGAGAAAAAAACAATCCCTAGACTCTGAAGTGAGAATACATGCATAGATGAAGTAAATCTATGCAGCAGTAACAAAGTGCAGCTGAAAGACTTTTGCTTTGGTTCGTAAATGCAAAAGAAATTCAGCATCTACCACCAACAGCCAGATCGTCTCTGGGGTATTTTTGTCTGCACATCATGGGCGTTATAGTGACCATATAATGTAAAAGACAGTGGGTCAACTGTTTAGGGTAAGATGAGTTCCACTTACAGTTCTCCCAGCTCTTCATGACGGCGTGTAGATTACGATACTGCACTCTAAAGTGAGTAATGGCTGATTTTTGGACCGGGCCATGAATTACTATTGTACAGCACTGGACACCATATGTTGTGTCTTATTTTGGCGGTCATGGTAAACACATCCTCCAGCTGAATTGCAACCTCATTAAAAGAACATGAAGCAATTTGGATCAAACATAGATAAAACGCCACATTAGCTCGCCGTTCGAGGGCCCCATCCATACTGATATCATGTGCATTGTGCCAGGCAATCTATGCACTCCCAGCTGTGTAACCACTCCAACCGAGGGCCAATTCAGCTTCTCCTGCGGGACGATTTCATCCTCATTTTTGGGGATGAGATGAGAGCTTCCTCCTGCAGAATCTAATAAACTGCGCTCTGCTCCAAGAAGCGCCGCATTCACAGCAGCGAGTTTAGATATAAGAGCGAATAATGATCAAAGGCCAAACTTGAGAGGACTTCCAGGGAAACGGGGAGAGGATACTGCACTGGAGCTTAACTCGCTGCTGTCTGTATCAGTATCCGAATCTCCTCTACAGTGGCGTGATGTTTTATCATCATAGCTCTTTGAATATGTATTTAATCACTGAGGGGGCTAAATCTCAACTTATGCTTATCAGGCGCTAAAGTTCCTGTCTTGGCATTAATTAAACTCCAGATAAGTCATCTTTCATCAAACATGGATCTTCCTCATTATCCCCCAAAAACCCATTTCTACCTCAAAATTGCTTGAAAGTGAGTGTATACTTCTGCTTTTATTTAATATCCCCAGATCTATGAATATGTAAATAGTTCACCTCTCTACTTCGCTTCCCTAATAAAATGATAAATAGCCCACAGTCTAAAGTGCATGCTGCAAGAATATACAGTTTTTCAGGGTCTCTTCAGGTTGAACTGAGTGTAATCTTAGTTCAAATACTCTTTGTGTGCTTGTAAGTAGATCCACTCACAGTGTCCTCTCTTATTCACTTTAAAACCGGATGCATCTGCACCCATCGAACTATTTTTATAACTAATTTAGCTTAAAAATATCTGCAACCTTTTCTCTCTCCACATGTCTGTGCACACAAAGAACTCACTCACCTCTGTGTGATGTATTTTATTACTGAATTTGAAATAATAGCTGCTGAAGAGTAAGAACAATCATGACGTATTTACATCTTTACACCCATAAAACTACAGAAGAGGATCAGCGCCACAAGAACAGAAAAAAAAAGTACATTTTATTTGTGGGCGCCTTTCAGGGCACTCAAGGACACCTTACAGGGCAATTAAAAGACACATCAGTAGAGGAGTAAAATCAATAAAAAAACACAGAAACACAACAAAGTATGAAATAAAAAAATTGCAGCAGAACATCAAATGCTAGCCTTGGTAGGCCTGTCTGAAATAATGAGTTTTGCGACGGAATTTGAGGATGGAGAGTGAGTCATTGTTCCTAATGTCAGGGGGGAGGGAGTTCGAAAGGCGGGGGGGCAGTGCGGCTGAAGACTCTGGATCCCATGGTGGACAAACGGGCTAGAGGCATAATGAGGCTGAAGGAGGTTAAAGTCAAAATTTCGAGACTTAAATCGAAATTTTGAGATTAAAAATTAAAATTTCAACATTAAACTCAAATTTTCAAGATTATAAAATGTCAGAATGTCATGAATAATGTCAATATTTCAAGATTAATAAAATTAAAAATTTGAGATTAAAGTTGAAATGTTGAGATTAAAGTCGACATGAAAAAGTCAAAATTTCGACTTTTTAAAATTTTGACTTCAGTCTCGAAATTTTGACTTTAATCCCATAATGAAAATTTAAAAAATCTCCCTCCTGTAATTATTTTTTTCTCTTCTTGTGGCCTTAATCCTCTTTCATATAAAAACAGATTGGTCAGAGTCTATTATTTTTTCTTTTTTTTAAATATATCTTTTGATTTCATCTTCTCCCCAACAACATCCAGCCTCTTCCTTTATAACAGCTGGCTCCTCCAAAGAGTCAGGGATTAATGGTTTGTCATCAGTTAAATCACCAAACCTTTGCACATGGTTGCAAACTCCTATCCAAATCATAGCTGTCAAGTATCCCATTGTGGCTGAGAAACTACTGTATTTTAACCCTCTTTTCCAACGTCTTTCCTTAGTAGTATCACCCAAGAAATCCCCCCTATTATAATACATGTATTAAAAAAAACATTATTCTGCCTCTAAAAACTGAACTCTGTGACTAGCGTATGCTAACTAACTAATAGTAGCGAGTTGTCGTCTGTGATCACACAGATGATGAACTAACCCCCCCACTGCTTGCTGCACTGATCCGAGGGGAGGTGGTCAGAAAATTCCCCTTATTTTTGAACCAAAACTTGACAGATATGATCCAAAGACATCTACTCATCACAGCTCGTCTGCACTGTTAACTAATCTTGCTAGCAGTCACAGTTCTGTGGAGAAAAACGCTTTGGTGCAGGACACTCCCCTCCCCCCCTGCAGCGATGAACCTGGACCTGAACCTGGTGAGCTCTGCATCTGAGCACTTCTGTGAGTGATTTCTGTATAGCTGTTAAAAGACACCACATGAGCCTCTCATCGGATGGGGCCTTTCAAAAGAGCGACTCATTTCAGACAGAGATGTTAAAAAGCCGAGTGTCAACTCACCGCGGTCTCTCACACCAGGCTGCGGCTCTGATTGTGTCACACGTCTCAGGGTGAATTGAACTGTGGTTAAAAGCTGTTGAAAACAATCAGATTGCCGGGTAGTGAATGTTCAGTCATGCTGCTCTGAGGTAGAAACCCGTCAAATGCTCCGTTTTGATTCTCCTTTCTATCTCTAATCTCTTCCACCTTTGTTCTCGCTGCTGTCTCTTTACTCCACCTGCTCGACTCGCCCGTCTCCGCTTTCTCTTCTCCTCCTTTTCTCGTCTCTCTCTCATTATCGCTCTCCTGTGCCTTGACCTGGACTTGTTCTCACTGTTTTAGTATTGATTAAGGCTCTCTCCGGGGTGTGGGCCTGCTTCTGTCTGATCTAACGGAACTGAGATTTGTTCACATTTCTCTCCGCGCCCGACGGGATTTTCTTCAAAACGTCTCAGCACCTGATGTTGAGTCCCCCCGCGAAAGCCAAGGACCATCTGCTTACTTTCAATTAGACACGGAACGCATGGCATTTCTTTCACTTCACCGAGCTTCAGTGTGTGTATGGGCTGCTATAAACTGTAAGAAAATGTGTTTAGGTCGCTTTGACTATAACAGAGTCGGCTGCAAAATCTCTGTGACTATCTTCCTCTGCCAGCGAGAATATTTCACTTCCCTTATAGCGCAGAAATAAATGCACTTGTCCATGCTATGTGGACTTGTTATTCATGTCCTTTTTATAGCTTCAGGGTCATCACGCACCATTGTGTGTGTGTCAGTGTTAGCCACAAGTAGGAACGTATCAGTTTCTAGGTGGACAACGGTGAGAGGAGCTGTGTTTACATGGGCACAAATAATCGGAATAAATGCCTGATCAGAATAAAAATGCAATGATTTTGATCCAATTCGGCTCAATTGGAAAGAAATTGTATTCCGATCAAGAGGGGTGGTCTATGCCGATTGTTATTCCAAAACACGTCCATGTAAACACTTATTCCGGTCATGACTCTAACCTGACTCGGTCTTCACTCTTGAGCCTTAGGCCAGTACAGGAGTTTTTCCTTGTTTAGGGGGACCATATGTCATCTTTTAACCGGACATGTCCTCTTTTTCGGGGGCTGTCCGGGTTTGTCTGTGGAGTTTATAAAATCCTTCAAATGTCCGTGGTTTTTCATGGAAGTTTTGAGTTTGTGTCGCTTGGATTTACTGAGTTAGAAGCACGAAAAAAAACTCGATTCGTCCCGAAAAACTCTCAAAATTAAATACATGCAACTCTGTGACTCCGCCCCCGCGTAGTCGCTTCCTCTTTTTGGGGATTCAGAATATGGTCAACCTACATTATTAACACTCTGGCATAAAACACATCCGCAGCTTCCATGTCTGCTCCTACAATCACATAACAAGCTGTACATAAAGCGTAATGATGTCACATCTGTACAAACAGAGCAACCTTTGACAGAGCGGTAAAATAAGTAAGCAAGAGCGCCATCAACCAGCGAATCAACTCTTTTTCTGTGGTTGTTTTAGCAAAATCAGACAACTCTGCACATGTCCAAACGCTTCTAATCTGAATAAAACTTGATGTATGAATACACACGTCACGATCGGATTATTTCACTTTGCACCCATATTGGATTCAGACATACAACCTCACAAACCTTACCAAGGCCGTCTTATTGTACCGCATTTGGACTGTAGCTTTTCTTTCAAGAAGTGATAAAACTGTTAAACGGTCAGAAAGCTAGATACTCATCAGAGCCGGTGAAGACTTAAAGTTGTTGAGATCAGCTCAGAGTGGCTTTTTCTGGATTTAGAGGGTTGATCATTTCCGACAAACATCGCAGCACCAAAGTGTAACGTTGAGTTGAATTTCTCCCATGATTCATGTGGTAACTAACCCCAAATAAAGAGCTCCAGTCTCAAAGATGGAGCATCTGGAGTGACTGTTCAGGGTATAAATGAAAGAATAGCTTCGTCCTCAGGTGTGTCATCAGTAAAGGACTCTTGGAGGTACCTGTATTCAGCGTAGAACATCGGTGAATCAATGTCAGGGCTTATAATAAAGCCACAGATGGCTGAGATAGATGATCGTTTCACAGAGGAGCTGTCTCTACCCTGCACCACTGAAGGAAAATGAACCACTACTTCACTAAAACTAGCGAGGGAGGATGCCCACTTGATAACCCGAAGGATACCACTGCTTGCTTGACTATTCTGTCTAGTTTATGCAGGCTCACAGTGGCCCAGCAACTTACAAAAACTTATTTTTCTTTCATGAGTTTGTCATCCAAGTCCTGCATCGTTCAACTTTCTAGAAACTTCTTTAAAGGGACGCATCGATACAAACCATGTAGCTTTAGATCTGAAACTTTAAAACTAAGTTCGGACAGCTGCTCGAGAACCCCTTCCAGCAACCAAACTTTAAGCTTTGATTTGGAATTTGGATAGAAACTAACTTTGCAGTAAAGCTTTTGAACAATCCAATTGTCCTCAATGTTTCAATCAATGCAAAAGCACAGAAACTATAACTTTCCCCAAGTGTCCTCTGGCTTTGGTTTAGTGCTCTATTCCCCATTTTTCCTTCTTTCTCTCTCTTTTTTTTTTGGACCAAGTGATGGGTTACAGTTATTTGACATTCAATTATACAGCAGAGTGTTGCGGGGAAGTGGGACATATTGTCTGTCAATGTGAAGGAGGCTTGAAGTCCGGGTGAGGGAGTGTGAGGATACATCAGGGCGAGCTCGGCCTCAAAGACCAGCTGTCAGTCAGTGGCCTCATTTGTGGTTCACAGCTCACACCTGCCATGATGTCCTTCCCTCTCTCTTTTTTCCTCATTCACACACTCACTGTACATGCTCACACTGGTACAGTCTAACACACACAACTACACACACACATCAATGTATTCCTCACATACGCTCAAAGACAAATGTCTGTGAAGGCACAAACTTGCTTCCACACAGACACAAAGACAGATGCAGTCACATCTCTCTGAACTCCAGCTGCAGGGCCACGCTGCACTCTGCTGAACTCTCATGATACTCACAGCCAGCCGCCGGGTATCTCCACTCCTGCACCCCCTTCTCCTTTATCTCCTCCCCCACCCTCCTCTCCTCGTTTCTCCCTTTCTTCCCTGTTTTCCTGCCTGTCAGTGAAACAGATGTGCTCTGAGAACGAGACAGGCGCCAACGCCCTCGTCATTTTAACTTTTAACTGAAGATTTCCAAATGCAGTGAGGATGCTGAGACAGTGAGGCGCACGAGGGTCTGTGTTATCACCTATTTACCAACCAACCATCGCCAACCTAGACGGTTAAAAGCCAAGAGTCATGTGGGTTCATCATCTAAGGTTTCGCAGGACAAGTCCAACTTCACCCACCTGGTTAACCCTTTTTTCGCTTGTTCTGCTTGCGTTGCTGAACTGGCCAGGGAAAGTTATCCCCACCAGAGTCCACCAGGTCCAGTTTATAATAATAGAATAGGGGCGGCAGTTGCTTAGGAGGTAGAGCGGTCAACCAATAACCAGAAGGTTGGCGGTTTGATTCCCGTCCTTGGGAAAAACACTTAACCCACCTTGCTATGTGAGTGTTGTGTGGTGGTGATCGGAGAGGCCGTAGGTGCATTCGTGGCGCAAACTGGCAGCCATGTTTCCGTCAGTCTGCCCCAGGTCAGCCGTGACCTCTAAGGTAGTTTACCACCCCCAGAGTGTGACTGTGTAAATGAATGATGTATCCAATGTTGCTTTGAGGGTCTCTGATAAAGGTCTATATGAAATCTGATGCATCATTAGAATAAAAATGTGAAGATCTAAGTTGGCATTGGAGATGCATCTAACGAACGGCAGAACGTAAGGCTTCCTGGGCTACAGGTAGGGCTGGGCGATAATTTTCTGATCATTTTGCCCTTATTGATATGTTCGATGTCAATAAGAGTTGGTTTTGGATGTGTGTTGGTAGGCTATGGTCTCATGCCCCTTTAAGACACTGTCCTACGAAGAGGGAAAGTCAGGTGAGGAGGTGGAGGATGGTTCAAAAGTTGTAGCAGCGGCTGAAGTAGCGAGCAGTTTGTGGAGTAGTTATTGTCCATTTATCGTTATCGAGGTGAACGGCTCAATAAATCATGATATTGATTTGAGGCCATATTGCCCAACCCAGAAGATCAAGAATGGCACATTTTCTGAATTTGTGTGAAGTATTGGGTACCTAACTGGATAAAACGAGCTACGATTGACTCTAGTACCAAGCTCCAAACTCTAGTACCCATGCCTGAGGGAAGTCCACCACCCAGACTGTTCTGAGCCTTGTGGAGCAGGAGATAGTGCTTGAGGCTGCAAAAGAGAAATAGACGATTAATCACGAGGAGGTTGCATGCTCTCCTTTTTCCTGGCATGAGAAGAGAAGCAGCGAAGATGAGGAGGAAGATATCAGTCTCATGCTCTCTTGATGTGCACTTTAGTGTTGAATATCCAGCAGGAATAGACGGACTGTCTTAATGAGGAGGATGAAGCGGAGTGGAGATCGGCAGACGCTACTTGAACTTTGACCGGATGACTAAGGCTCTCACCAGCGGGCTTTACGGCGGGACTAACATTCACATTTGCACATTTCTTGATATATAAACAATCACTCCTCATTTTGACAACCTTATTTACCTCTAAGTTGATTCAAGTCTTTTTCATGATAAGAGAAAAACCCTCACTGGAGCTTTAAGTCAGATTTACTGGCATTTATTTTAAAGAAGCAGCTGATGCTGAATCTGCAGACCACGTGAAATGGGAGCATCCACATTCGATGATACAAGCTGTGAGGCCTACCCACTCCCCCCCACTAAAATAACCCGTTTGGCTAAGCAGGATCTGGCATTCAATCCTCTCTCCTTCGCCGCTAAAGGCAGGAGGAACCCGTGGAATACATGATTTATTATTCTGTTTCGCATTGATTCGTGGCATCCATTGACATTCATGCATAATGGACGTGACGGGAAATCGGTACCCAGGAGGGAAGAGAAGCCTGCCATTGTTGGTTGTTTTTTGTGTTTTTGATAAGGCAGGGTGAGAGGAAAGCATTTAAAAAGGAAACCCAGCAAAGACCCGGGGGCTGGCCCTGTGGGGTTTCAGCGGTCCTGGTGTTTCGGAGGCAGTTCCCTTGACAAGCCACAGTGGGATCTATCACCTCGCATTGATTGCGGCACCACATAAACTTTATGTTTATTGTGCTTTTTGAGACACTCTTCCTTCTCTCACCTGTTTTTGAGAGAGTTGTAGGGTAAAAAAGACATCAAGCGTGCATTGTGAGAGCTGATTGTGTTTTTGAATGCGCACTGTGTTATGCCCCAGGGGTGATAACATCATGCTGCACCGTATCCACATAATCGCTTATTGATTCCCCTTTTGTCAGCAGAGCTATAAATTCTCCCCATCATGGACTCATTCTGGCAGCGGTCGCAGGGGAAACATGATGATGGTGCAGAGAGGACGAGCAGAGTAACTACTGTAAATCTACATCTGCTTTGCATTTTCTTTACTCTGTCCTGCAGTTTCTCACCGTTATTATTTCAACTTTTTCATTTTTTGTTGCTTTGACTTTAATGAATGCAGACACTCCGCAGCTGTGCCTGGTTAAATTCCTCCACAACCCAGGGATGCGTACAGTACAGTTTGAGCAAACTGCTGCATATTTACGAGTAAACAACCTTTCCCCACTGTCAGTGTGCACTTAAACCCTCATCTACCTCGATTTCTGCAGTGGGATTTAACGCAGCGAACTGCAGGTCAGGAATGTGGCCTACTGTTTATGGAAATCCAACACTGTTCAGACTCCGCTATAAAAGTGTCGCCAAAGAATGTGGGGTTTGTCTTTTCACTCTTCACGTTGTCTCGACCTGAAAAAACATCTGGAAGTCATCTTTTTTTGGACTCGTTTTTGGAGATAAATAAATATTAACAGAAAATAAACTTCTAATATCGAGCAGTGGTACAAGAGTCCAAAACTGGAACTGTTGGAATCTGTTTTACACAACGTCCTAACTTTTTTGAAATTACTCTTCTGCTTTTTTATTTGGAATAAATAAAGATTTTACAGAAACAAATCAAACTCTAAATGAGTTTTTGATGGGCTGCCGATGGCCTGGTGGTCTTAGCGCTCCACAGCTCGATGTTGTAGGTTTTGTCACAAAGGCAAAATGACCAAAAAATTCAACTTTGATTGGTGATGCAGCTGGTTAGTTGTGTGCAGTGTTGGTCAAATTCCTTGGAAATAATAATTAGTGAGCGATTAGTGATTACTTCTCCAAGAAAGTAATCCTGTTACTTTACTAATTACTTATTTTCAAAAGTAATTAGTTACTTTACTAATAACTTGAATACATAACCTGAATACAAAGTCTTATTCTATTCCTTTTGCATATTCCATCATGTAAAATTGAATCAAGTTAAAAGTCCCTTTTAATAACTTGTTTTAATTGTTTAAATCTTTTAACTTTTGCATTTTGCATCAAACAGTCTCTGACTTGAAGATAATTGTTGAACATTTAAACTCTTTTTTTGCACAGTTCACCATATTGAAATAAAATAAAGTTCAGCATTGAGCGGCACTAAGTCCTGTTGATCTTAAGTCTATTTCCACCTGTTTAGCAGGAGAGAGGCCCTTGGAATTGATGTGATAGCCGCTGCGGTCTTTGCAGTTATTTTCACATTCCTGTACTCAGATTCGAGGTCAAATTTTTCGCTGTAGATAAAAATGTTTCCTCCCACGCAGAGTGAACAGCATAGGCTAATGTTTTCATCATATTTTACCAAATCAAACTCAGGATAATGTCTGTACTTCAGAACATTAAACGCTGCATGGTCCTGCTCTCCCCACGCTCCATGTTGTCTCTCTTGTTGATCACGTCACGTGGCTTTTGTTTACCACTATCGTCTCTTCGCTCAAAGGTCATCGTCACGACTTACCAGACAGTCCAAATCATGTTTTAGTAACATAGTAACACAGCCTGCTTGCGGGAAAGTAACAGTAATCTAATTACTGTTTCCCTAATCCCTAGGGTGACCATATTCTGACTTTCCAAAAAGAGGACACAACTACACAGGGGTGGAATCACGGAGTCGCACAAAGTTAATTTGAGAGTTTTTCGGGTTGGATCGAGGGTCTTTTACGCGCTTATAACTTTGTAACACAAAATCGAAACTTTTGTACAAAGCTGCAGACATTTGAAGGATCTTATAAACTTCCCCGGACAAAGCCGAACAGCCCCCCAAAAAGAGGACATGTCCGGACGTATGGTCAGCCTACTAATCCCTTCCTTTACTCATGACTTGAAATAAGTAATCAGATTACACTAACGTGTTATTTCTAAAACTTAACTATGTCTAACCTTCCTGTCTCTTTAAAAATATCACAAACATCACTTTTATATTTCACATTAATTCACCTTTATATCGTTATTTCAGGTCTGTATCTTAACAAATCATCTCCACCTCAGGCTGGACTCAGCTCACATGAAGCAAACTGCACAAATATGAAGTTGTTTGCTGTCTTTTAACAGACAGAAAACATGTCACCTGACAGTTCCCTCTTCATCCTGCTGCAGGGCCATTAGGCGACGGGGGGAAACAGAGGTCAACTGCGTTTCTGCTGAACATCAGAAACGAATAACACGAGAGGCAGTCAGGGCGATCTCTCACCGCAGGTTGCCTGAGTGCTGCTCACACACACGCTGGGAGCAGTTTGTTGGAGGTGGAGGTGAGGGCACTTCTAATCGATAATGCACCCGTGTTAAGCTGGGAACATGAGAGGGCTAACGCAGAAATACATACACAAGCAAGCGCTTCGAGGGGCACACACGGATCGCACAAACACATAAATAAACTTTCAGCTTCGTGCTCCCGGTCTGTATCATCGCACAGGTGCGTTAAGGCCACAACAAGCCAAGTGGAAAAGCATCTGAAATCATGTTTTCAATGTTGTCGTATGAGGATACAAGTTAACCGTGCAATACTTATTTTTTCTGCATTTGATCAATATGACAGGAGATTAAGGGTGAATGTGACGAAAATGGATGTTTGTGCCCAAAGTAAAACTCTGAGGTGCTTTAAGTGAAAGGTTTAACTGCACACTTTTGAAAGGCAAGTCTGTTATTATCTTAGTTATAATGTAAAATCACATCCTGTAATTATGATTTAGTGTAAAGCTGATTGCCATGTGAATGAACTCAAAGTTTGGGTCTGAAACATCATTTCTTTTTCTCTCTGTTGAGTCATGATGCGAAAGTTTTGATGTGTAATCACAAGTTAGGGAGACACGGTATGTGAGTGTTTTCTAATGTTAGATTTCCTCCCTTATAATTAATCAAAAGCACTTGCAACAGAGTTGGTCAGTTGATATGTATTTTATTTTTCTATCAACTGCTGTACAACTTTGTAAAAGTTGTTCGTAAAGTTGTGGAGTATGAGTGTTCGCACTGTTAGTGTATAAAAGGTCAGGTTCTGATATCAATGATGTATGAACCGTAGAGCTCCATATAGATGCTGATGCATAAAAGAAGTGACTGCATGGCAACAGCTGAGAGCGAGACTATAAAATGTATATGATTATTTTATTCTGGCAGTAATCAGGGTGCTGGACTATGGAGGGGGGTCTAGTGTGAAGGGGAAGGCAGAAAGTGTCAACCTTTTTCTGCTGAAGTTGAAGGGATATTCTGGTGTAAATTAAAGTTAGGGTCAAACACACCGTAACACCGAGTTAGACACCCCCTGGAGAGATGAATGTTGCCGGCCGCTTGATTCTCTAGTTATACCAACTTTAGTATTGACCGCACAATAGCAATGGTGGTGATAGCAAGTTGCTCTTCTCACAGGTCGGTCAGAACAGGGTGTGCTCAGGTGTGGGGCCCACAATCATTTTAGATGCAACATACGCACTGTTAGACCACCGCCTTACATTCCCACATAGATCTGGGATTACTTATTTCCTCGCGCTGGGCTGCCTATCTACATAGACAAATTGCTTTCCTGATGCATCTGAGCCTTTGAACTGTCCTTGGTTGCAGCTAATTGATTTATGCAGCGCTCCAGAATCACAAGGAACAGCATTGCAATCTCAGATAGGAAGCTACGGTAATGCTTTTTGGGCATTTTGCATTTTGCATGATGCATTTGAGTATTTTTGCACATCGTCTCACATGCTAATCAAGAATGTTTGTGTGTTGCTACTGCAGCTGTGTATGAAGTCATACTTTGCAGCTGTTGGATTTCCCCCAAACTTCCCCTCGTCATACAATACAGTCATACCCTACAGTCATACCCTACACTTAGGACTGCACTATTTAACGATTTTCAACTGATTTAATTTTACTCTTTACGATGTCTTGCACCTCCAGGCGACTGTAGGCTCCCCGTTCCTGCAATAACGCTCCCCAGTTTCCACATACATCAGCGTAAACAAACATGGCGTTTGCAAAAGAAAGTTATTATGCATGGGCAAGAGCAAGTCAGTTGTGTGGAATTGGTACGGCTTCGCAGTTTCAGACAAAGAGCAATTTACTCCCCGCTGCAAAGTCTGTCTGAAGACGGTATCAACCCGTCCACATGGAAACGAATTCAGGAGTAAACGCAATAGGTCTTTGTTGTATCGGCGTTTCATCCACACGGAAACGGCGTATCGGTGACTGTTATTGGTACTTTTTGAAAACAGGTCAGAGAGTGAATGAATCCATAAATGACAACCATTTCATCTCCGTGTGGATGTCTATCTGCATCTTTCTTGAAACGATTATGTCACACACAGCGTAGCTCTTTTATGGCGCCTGCGTGTGTCCAGGTAAAACAACCTTTATGCACACGCTTCGTACTCTTCTTCTGTCTTTTGTGCATTTCCCGTGCAGCATTACAGTGCCACTTGCTGGCTTGGCATATGTACTACATCGTTTTCATTGGTTACATTTTGAGAAATGATTGACAAACTTATTATTCAAGTGAAGATTGGTGAAGTTGTCACTGAATAAAAAAATCAAAATTCGAGTTTTGAGAGAAAAATCAGGATTTCATCTTTGGCCAAATTCATGCAGTCCTAACTACTCTTGTTTGATAATCACTCATAATCATAAGTTTCACGGACCAATCAGCTGATTTCATAACATATTCAGCTGTCCTTGCATTTGTCATTTCCCCCGGTTGGTGATGTAATGTGAGTTTCGGCTGCAGAAAGCTGATCCTGATGGTCAGAAAGTCACATTTCCCTGCAACTCTCACCTGTTTTACCCCAAACCTCTGCGACAGTTATTCATAGCACTCCGGCTGAAGTAACAGTCAGTCGTCTTGAGTCACTCCTTGACAGTGTGTCGCCGAGTTTTTTTCTGGCACTTTTTATTCCTCCTACAGGATATCAGACTGAATAGAAGTTTTGACTGTCAGAAAGTGAGTCCTCGCTCGGAAAAAGTTTGTCATGATAGAAAGCAGTGAGGATACAATGAGGGTCCCTGGACAGGTAAGATCAGGGTATTGAACAGAAACTCTCTTTAACTCTTCCTCTATCTTTGACATTATCTCTCTCTCTCTCTCTCTCTTGCTCTGCTGCGATGGGAGAAGCTCTGAAAAGCAAAGAGTGACACATCTATACATCTGTGAGCAGAATGGCAGAGTTCAGACTCACTCAAACTGGGACACACACAACGGTGACAAAGGTGTGGCGGTTTCCTGGGTTAAAAGTTGAATCGTGAGTCTGTCTGTCTGTCTGCAGCTGTTGTGCTTTCTGTACGTCATTAGCTGTTAATGTCACAGAGTATTATTTGACTGTCTGGTTTTACTGGCTTTGGCTGTTTTCAGCTCTTAATTTGCATCTCTGACATAACCAACTGAATCTTTCTGCAGGTTTTTTCTCTGCTCTGGAATTTGCACCGAATAGCTCTATCATTGGAAACACCTG
Organism: Xyrichtys novacula; assembly: GCA_962446985.1. Taxonomy (NCBI): domain Eukaryota; kingdom Metazoa; phylum Chordata; class Actinopteri; order Labriformes; family Labridae; genus Xyrichtys; species Xyrichtys novacula. The sequence continues at coordinate 6,216,114 of OY660881.1, read as the reverse complement.
TGGAGTGTAATACAACCCGGCAACAGCAGCATCTCCACATAAATTTCACTTTCAGAAAGCTTCTGCATTTTCAGTTTTTGCGGACACGGTCGGCATTCCTTTCAGGTCTAAAAAAGAAAAAAGATTTAGTCACTTGTCCTCTACGAGATAAAACACCAAAAGTGTCTCATGAAAGACCTTCAAGAGGAAATGAGAGTTCATGCATCAATTCTTCACTTTACTTTAAAAGCCGTGGCTTAATTTTGGTGATAAAACTCACTAAATTAAAGATTTTATTTGAAGTAAAATCAAACTTGTTCAGTCATCCCAAGCTTTTAGAAATCATCCTTCGAGACCTTGGCTTGCATTTATTATGATTCAGAACTTTGTCTTTAACTTTTTAGCTCAGCAGTCTTTAGCTTGTGTATGCTTGTGATCTTTGAAGCCTCTCTTGTCGCGCTCATCCCGTCCTTTGGCTTTTCAGACACACACACCTTCCTCCTCCTGCTCCTCTCCCTGCTTTCCTCTCTCCACCTGTAGCTACCTGAAAGTTTGTACCACTGTTGCACAACATGTTGAGGATAAAGTGGTCCACCAATTAACTTAGATTGTCATTAGTCTGAGCTGCTTTTAATGAAATGAAAGTGAGAGCTGGCAACAAAAGTGCTTTTTGATGGACAAGAAAGAGGGAAAATATCACTTCAAATTTATAAAGCTGGAGCCCCTTGTAGAGTCTGCAGGTTTTTGAAGACGTAAAGATACAACAACACATCATCTACATACTACTTGATTTCTTATGACTCTCACAAACCCTGAGTCAGTCTACAAGTGTTGACAACCACCCATCCATTTGCATCCGCTTAGTCAAGTCAACCCAAATCTTCCTCTATGCAGCAACGCTCTCTAACTCCTCCTCTGGCTCTCCAAGGGCCTACGTCAGTACCTCCTCCCCATTGGTGTCCAGGAGGCAAATGCCCATATCATTTAAACTACGGTGACCATACGTCCTCTTTTACTCAGACGTGTCCTCTTTTTTGGGGGCTGTCAGGCCTCAAGGGGGGTTCACAAAATCCTTCCAATGTCCAGGGTTTTGTATGAAAGATTTGAGTTGTTGTCTCATAACCTTACCGAGTTTGAAGCAGGTAAAACAACACTTGATCTGACCCGAAAAACTCTCAAAATTAACTACGTATGACTCCATGACTCTGTCCCGGCGTAGTTGTGTCCTCTTTTTGGGTATTCAGAAAATGGTCACCCTAGTGTTGTTACATTACATAAAAGGTATTCCTAATATTTTGCTCCCCTAAAGTGAACAAAATACAAGGCACCTTCAGTACATGACACCACAGTATATCCTTACCAACCAGTATGTCTCCAATAATAAATACTAAATACAATAATCCCACGATCCATGTGTGCAGAGAGCTGGAGTCTAAGTCACATCATGCCTAAGACTTATTTATTGAGTTCAACTTCTTGCCATTTGAAGACATTAAAACCGGCTCCCTGGACCAGCATCTGGAGCTGATTTTGAGATTATTACTGAACTTTGGAGACCCTCATAGTTAAGCTTTCACTTACCCTGCTGAACTAATGCGAGTTGAATTATGGATGCAGCCATCCTGATGTTTCTCCTCTGCATATAAAAAGCCCTAAGGCTGGCGTTGGGCTGCTGTCCTGTTTTTCTACCTCTTAGAATCGCCTTATTTGCGGTTAATGGTCCCACTGGAGGGCTGAGGAGCAATCCAACGTCGTGTAGGTTTAAATTCATTTCCATTTCTAAATCACATTTATATTTGGATTTGTTTGGCTCAGCCCTGGTTCAGACATTTAAACGCTCCATCATTTCATTTTATTTTGGTGTCTTTACTGCCACCAATAAAGTGTTTTCATATTACAGATTAGCCAAAAAGGCAATTTGGCTCGGCGTGCTGGAGAGGCTCCTTGATAACTGAAAACTAACTGAGAGACTCCGGGAGAATTTGCCAGTTGGTCTACCTGCCTCATTTCCCAAACATACAAACATAATCCACAAAAAAACACTTTCAGCTAAATCACATTAAGGATGGCTGAGTGTGTGTGTGTGTGTGTGTGTGTGTGTGTAGTGAGGCATATTTGCATACAGACTGGTTTAAGAGACGTTCATGCATTTTCAAATAAATAAAACATGGTACATGCACAGGAAACAATCCTCCGCTGACTTTGACTGCGCTGCATTTGCACTAATTAGAAGTCGGTAACAGGAAAGCTTTCTGACGTGCATTTAGAGTCGTGTCTGTTGTTCTTAACAGCGTATGTAATGTGCTCCCATCAGCCATGAGGAAACTTTCTCCCTGGTGTGACAGGTGAGATATTCTCTCCTTATCTTTCATGTGAGGCTTCTGATGCATCCTGAATTTGATTTTCGCTCGCTGGAAAACCAGTGAAGCACTATGAAACACGTGCAGCGAGGGTTGTCAATTCAATTTGTTGGATTAATGTTAGATTGCAATCAGAGTCGTTGCCAAGAACCTCCCGAAAAATGGCAGCGAATTTAAACTCACGGATTAGAGACGGGTGGGAGAAAGAGGCAGAACCGTGAGCGGATTACTGTAGTTTATTAAACAATGTTATAAATGGCTGAACCAAATCTGAGGCAGCCTTCAAGTTTCACACCTGAGCTATGTGGAGCGTATGACAATCGTATGATCACATCTGTGCAAATTACCCAAGTGACTCAGTGATTTAGCATCTGTGTTACATTATGGGGTTGGTAGCTCTCTTAAAGCAGCTCTCCTCAGCCCAGTTTGCTGATTGGTTGATCAGAGAATAAAAAGGAAAACTCCAAATTTTCAGAATTACTTTTATATCTGAATTTAGAGAAGCTGTCAAAGCAGCAGAAGTGTTTCCAGGCCAGGTCTCCAATCACAAAATCACAAAGTCAACCCCTAAAATGTGCCCGGTCACTCAGTAATGACGCCATTGCTGTCATACTTAAACACCCACTGGACGTCAGTATAAAGCAAAGACTGTATATGGAATGGATGCCGTCTGCCTCCTCGCTAGGTGAGGCTACGGCGAGAACAGCACCCTCTGGTGACGGGCTGCAGTATAGGTCATAAATCCCGCCTCCTTCACCAATCCTTATGGAGTTGTGGACAAACTTTAGAAATTAATTTCACAGAATATACATTTTTCTTCCCCTTGGTTGTGATGTTGACATGTAGTTACTTTGAGACTGGTTTGTGCTCAAGTCCTCTCTTTTCTGCACAGCTCCATTTTTAAAAGTTATTAGAGGGTTCGTGTTGTCTATGATTGACACTTGATACAGCCTATGGGCATAGGAAGCTTGCTTATCTCACCCAGGGGATACGATGTCTGAGCTGTGCATCGTCACAGCGACTCTTGGGGACTCCCCAGCAAAATGCCTACAATGCTACTGTGCAAGTGGTGGTTCCAGGAAGTGGAGAAAATCCTGGAAAGCATTACAAAGCATTACCAATACAATGACGGAAGGCGGAGCCAAGTTGTCCAAAGTATATACAGTCAATGATATAAAGTAACAACATAAATTTAGTAGTATATGAAGCGGATTTACACGGATAAGGCTATTAAATAATAGTTTTCTTCATTAAAGACCAAATTACCCCATTATTTAAAATTTGTATACATACCTTCACTTAAAAGTGGCTGAAAAATTTACTGATGTTAGCTTATGTTCTTTCATGCGTTTTTAGGATTTTTGCTCAGTTTTTAAAGTACCAGGTCATCTCTCAAAGAGCTGCTACAGCTAGCTCACCGGCAGCGGTGTCTTCTTCTTCTTCTCCTTCACAACCAGTGAAGATGACCACGACTATAAACGCATGGTTAAAGCACGATATCAGTGTTTCATATTTTCTAAAAAAAAAAAATAAGGTTATTGCCAATACCGGTTTATTATGACAGGGCCAATAACAATTGAATGGGCTAATATGACATTGAGTTTGATGCTGATATGATATCCAAGGTTGCTGATAAATCATTGAAGTCCTCTTTAAGTTAATATGTGGTGCCAACTTTGCAATGTTTTAGTATCCAGTTATAAAGAGAGATAATATAAAGGAAAAGGATGGATCGTCTTCTATAATGTAAACAGTTTTACACACTTCTACACAAATGGAAATGATTGCAGTTAATGTGATATAAGCAGTTTTTTCCTCTTCTAATAAGCTACGAGGGAGTAAAACTCTATTTAAGATGTTTGTTTTTTTTCATCTAAATGACTCGTATCTGAGGTCAGATGGGAATAAATTAAAAAGTGGTGTGTGTGGGTGTTTAGTGTCATGTTGGGAGCCATGTGAGTGATACTTCTGATAGCGAGATCAGAGAGGTTTAGGTCTGTAATTATTTTGGATTGAAAAGATCATTCCGTAAAACAAGAGGAAGAGAGCTGGAGGGGTCACGGTGCAGAGGAGGGAGTATGGATTTAGTTTATTGACTTTTACATCAGAGTTGGTATCGCTCAGGAGTTTTTTTTTCCTTTTCTTTTTCAGCTCACGCTGTTAGAAAAGTGTTCGGGGACTGAAAGCATGTTCGGTGTTGTAATGATTGAATTTAAACAAGGTGCAAATCGTTTAAGAAATGGCTGTTTAAAAGCATCCTGATTTCCTATGGGTGGACTTTTCTCAGAGGGAGATCTAATGCAAAACTCTGTGTCCATATTAAACCAATGTAGACCAGAGACTTGATTAACTTACTGATGAAATAGTTTAATTTGATCAGATTTCAGAGTTTTGGACAAGTTGTATTTGCAGCTGGTGCTCATATTCACAAATAATCTGAGAATCTGCTTTTTAATTCTGATGTGTCCAGGTAAACCTTACATAAAGACCAACTAACCCGAGATCTGACTGCACCAGCTCTACACTTGTCTTTTAATAATCAGTGAGGCAGACAGAGGAATAGCAGGGTCACCTGTTACGTCTCTCTCTCAGCGTCTAACAGCCCTCAGGCTCTGTGGGTTAATAATCCGTCATCTGCGGCGTGGAGTCTCAGGTTAAATGGAAACCTTCTGATGACACCGGTTTAATTGTTTCGTACAGCTTGTTGTTGCTGTTGGTGTTACCCTGCGGTCTCTCAGGTCTTGTTCAGGGTCAGCAGTTTGGAAGTCCACTGTTGTTGTCATTACTGTCCAACTGGCACGTGTTTATTAACTGGAAATGTAATATGCATGTTCAAACACAGCTGCAGTGATGCCCTTTTACAGATACATCTAATGTAAGTTTACACGGTTACAGAAGGGCTGACATCTACAAATCTCACTTTAAAAGCAGGTCATAAAAAGTCGTGTTTTCAGCCGCTTAAAGGGATATTCTGGTGTAAAATTGAGTTAGGGTCAAACACACCGTAACAACGAGTTAGACACCCCCTTGAGAGATGAATGTTGCCGACCGCTTGTTTCTCTACTTATACCAACTTTAGTAACGACAGTGGATAGCAATACAGGGAGCCACGCGCGCAACCAAAGCGCATCATGGAAATGCTAAAAAGATAATTAGTGGCTAGTACTGTGGCTAGGACTTTTGTATGTACTGTTGATGAAGTTAGGTGCTGTTCTGAGCATTATTTGTGTCTATAGAGTAGCTTTTTTGGTTGAGCGTGTGGCTCTCTGTATTGCTATCCTGCGGTCACTAAAGTTGGTATAACTAGAGAAGCAAGCGGTCGGCAACATTCATCTCTCGACGGACTGTCTAACTCGGCGTCACGGTGTGTTTGACCCTAACTTAATTTTGCGCTGGAATATCCCTTTAATAAGCAATTTAAATGTAAAGGAAGAACCAAACAGTTTACTGTTTTAATTGGATATATTTCAGTGTCTTCTGCCCAAAAATCTCAGAATGCTGACTTCTAATTGTTAATGTTTGATTGATTGTAAGGAACAGGAACAGAATCTGGAATGAAACTGACAAACTTCCTTAACTTTCCTGTTGTCTTGATGCTGTAGTCTCTTTGTTCGATGGGATATGTGCTGTAAAATCTCACAAGACAGTCTGGCTGCAGACCTCCAAGGTGAGGACCCTCCATAACACACCTTCACTGTGAGGACCCACCTTTACTGGGCGAACCAGAAGTTGATTTAAAGCCTGTCAAAATAAAAGCAAATATACCTAGAGAACGTTTTTTGACTTTGATTCGAAGCCTTTAAAATTAAAAGCGATCAGACTGGGAAGTATGAGATTTTATTTTATGTATATAATGTATACTTTTTTGTGTATTGTTTGTTTGTTAAACAAAGACAAAATACAAAACGGGATGACCATTTCCAACAAACTAGAGCGTGTGAGAACAAACATCACCTGGAGTTCTCTCAGTGGAGGTGGGTCCTCACAGTGGAGGTTTGCAGCCAGACCCCTCTCAAATCTCAAGTAGGAGTCCCACCACTGTCCCAGCAAGGAGACAGGTTCGAGCCATGCTCCAGTGTGAATACTCTGATTACTGTCAATTAAGCACACAGCATGCAATATCCATGCAACCTAGTACCATCTGTTTTTGCTCTTCTGCAGACCACAGGTGACTTTTAAGGACGTGCAGGAATATTCGACTTATTTGTCATTTTGGTCTCAAATTGAGTCGCACACCTTTTCCTATTGAATGATTACAAATTAAAGCTGTAGTATGTGGCTTCACTACATTGGTCTTCCTCAATGCGTAAGCTTTAGTGGCTTCAATCCATCAGCTGGGATATATACACTGTATATATAAGCGATAAAATACCTCTCAGCGTTTTGCAACAGCGGTTCTGTATCTATTAAAGTGTTTCTTATGTGCTGAATTTACAGTAAGTGCTAATGAGATCTACCGTAAACGTCTATAGAGTGTAGTTAACTCACGTTCTGTTTTCATGTAATTTCCTCCTCTTCTTGATGAGCCTCTTAAAAGCTCCCCTCATTACTCCTAACAGTTTAGCTCCGAGGACCAGGATGCTCCTCCGATGGCATTTATCTCTACTAAGATTGAATCTTAACAAATGTCATAAAATAAAATAGTTTCTTCAAATTAAACATGTCTTTGTTGTGAGCGGCTTCATGAATAAGGCCCAAAATGCCAGAAAAGTCCTACAGTATGAAATTAATCACAGCCAATTGTGGCATATTAAAGCTCTAATGTCCCAATTAAAAGAGAACTTTCTGCCTCATTTACCAGACTCTCAAATCCAACAAGAATAAAGAGGACATTGTGTTGTTTCAAAGAGCAAAATAAAATAAATGATGGGGCTGCTTTTACGGTGGAAATATACTTTCTGTTTGTTGGTGCGCATGAGACTTGGGCTCAAAGAAACGAAGGTAACAGATGTTGTGTGCCGCGGGAAAACATCCATCCCCCTCCTTTTTACTTTCCTCCCTCCACTCCTCCAATGATGTAAGGTCCCCCATGGCAGTTTTTTTTTTTCCCCTTCAGCCCTGAAATTCACAAACAACGTCCTTGTAACTTATTTCTCCCTAAACTCCTTTTCACCATCTGTTTTCGAGCGGGTCATGTACCGAGAGGAACGCGGAGGATCGAGGAAGAAGGAATGAGGAAACAAAGACATGCTTGACGGGGCTCTGAGCTACACTCCCAGGCATTAGGGATATACGTTCGACAAGAGTCGTCGTTTCGTGTCGGTTGACAACAACGGAGGTATATCTGAACTGCTCTTACTGACAGCTTGCCAGTGCCAGTTTTTATTTGCTAACAAGCACATCAACTTCCCATTAACTCCCCTGTAGGAGAGCCTACAAAGGAGGGAGATTCAAGACAGACTCATAAAAATTACATCAGATAAGGTGATGCAGTCCATTGAACCGTCGCCGTATCGGGAGCAGTTCTGAGTTTTCTTTAATAGTCAGAGACAGGCGAATGAGTGGAGGAAACATCTGCCATTTTCTGTTTTCATCAGTGTTCCAGTGTGCGGCGTCTCTCCGTTTCCTCTTTTGAAGAAGGTGTTGAACAACCTGAACTCCCATCCGTCCGTTTTTATCCTCCCTTCTTCTGCAAACTAAGTTATTCCTTCTCCTTCCTCGGCTCATATTCGCCTCCCCTCTCTTCGTGTTTTTTTCCTTCTTTCAAACTGACACTCGCCCCTTTATCTGAGATCTTGCTCCATCTCCCTCTCCCTAAGGCCTTATCTCTACTCCACCAGCACTGCCACACACACACACACACAGAAGTACACACCTCTCGCTTCCCCACCCCTGTCCGTCATTTTTTGGTTTCAGGCGTTTGTCTCCTCAGCTCCGGCGGTGTAACCAGCTCGCTCTGGCTGTCAGGGCCCCGGAGCTGTCTACTTCTGATTATGCTATCATGTTGCCTCGCAGATGCAGTTATCTCCCGTTTGGACCGAGAGGAATCCAGTTTCATATTGGCCATTAATGTTTAACGAGACAGGAGTTTAGAGGGTGGATGTGGGGAGCTGGTGACCCTGAGGGCAGGATCTGGTTCGGCTTTGAGCCAGGAAACTGGGTGAGCACGAACTGTACAAAGAAAACAGAGAAATATATTCAGTCCAGTGAGGAACGAAGGTGGTTTTCAAAAGAAATAGACAGTATTTGGTTGAATGCATTTGTTATAAGACCGTCGAATGAAGCAACTACAGTGTCTGATTGGTGATAAATGTTCATTTCTTCTAGGAAAAAAGGCTAAATTTGCTATTTTTTACATTTCTTAGGATTGTTTTTAGTGATAGATTGTTAATTATAAGTGTCTTAAAGGTGGGGTTGGCAGGATTCTGTTAAAGAAGCATCTTTCTTTGTGGTGTAAATACAAAAAAGCTTTTAATATCAGTCAGTAGCTATTAGTTACTGATGACATCTGGTAATATAATGATATCGCTGTGTTTTGTTATGTCTATGTAGTCAACATTTTACATTTTTTGAGCGTCCCACTCTTTCTGACTGTAAACAAAGCCCCAACCTGATTGGTTGTGAGGCAGACGATGCTCCCTCATGTTGTGAGGCACAGCCCACGGCCTCCAATAACGTTAACGAGCCCAAACAAAGTTAGGGTGCTACAATATCGGACAGTAGAAACCAGACAGAAACTACAGAAAACACAAGCAATAAACCAAGGTAAATACCGGAGACTCTAGCGGAATAACAGGCGCTAAAAAGAGTTAAAAAGCCGGGTCAACATCAATAGAGCTTTTGAGAGACACTTCAGGATCTTACAGTTCCTGTACCCTTTCTGCTGGACAGGTAAACCGTTTGGAGCAGTTTGGATTCAATTCACAAGCTGAAAACAATATTTTCATGTTTTATATGTATGTCACAAAAAGAGCAGCTATACAGTTTAGACCTCTATCATAACACACGGAAACCAAATTATAACCCTATAAATAAATAGAAAGTTTTCTCTGAGACATACTCTCTGTAGTAACACTGATTTATATCTACATGTTCATTTTTCAGAGTTTATTTCATTACGATGTTAAATACATGATTTGTGGCTGTGCTGACAAATGTGGCTGTGGAGGAGGAAAGGTCACCGACACAAGAGTCAGTGACCTTTCCATCGCCACGAGTGTCGGCTTAAGATCAACACAAGAATCTGCTGAAGACTGTACTGACCCGCGGGAACTTTGGCATTTTATCCACTCGGGGGGGGAAAAAGTCTGGTTTGGTCTGCGGAAGAGGTTCAGTGTCAGATTATGGTTCCTGCAGACCCTTGAAAAGTGTCTGGACTCGATATGAGAAGTTTTTGAACTCAAAAAAGTTTTATTTTTACTTTTTAGAGGTCTTCGACTCAAGATGTGACATTTTGAGGAGATGTCTGAATGTCTTTTTTGTGGATTTACTTGTTCTCTTGACAATTTGGCATTTATAGTCGTATCATCGACCTTTGCGAGTCATAACCGTAACTTCTTAAAAGCTTTTAAAATCACATACATGAGCTTTTTGAAAAAAGTGAAGTGCCCTCACTTCTGCAGCTGCAAATTTTCACTGGAGTTGATGCTGAGATGCATTTTTTTGTTTTTGAAGACAAATTAAAAATGAGAAATGGGAAATGGCTTTTAGTAACACCGGCAAACGAAGAAGCAAAGTCAGGCTCATGCACCGGGTGATGAATCAGCTCTTAACTGCACCCGTTTCACTCACTTCTCAGCCATTCATTATGTCTTTTGGAGAGCATTTTGTTCCACCTTAAATGCAAACTCCACTTTAATATCTGTGTAAATATTGAAGGCCTGTACCATGCCAACAAATTACTCTTGGGGTAAACTGCAGATATGATAAATTTCCAATCCATTACTGCCCATTTTCTTGTATCTGGCCGCCTGCCAATCACCAAGTCATTACAAAACCCTGGCAGATGAAAAAATAAAAAGTGCCTCAACGGAGAAAGACGGAGAGCAGAGAGAGGGAGAGAGAGAAAGACAAGTGTGACAGATGTGCCGCTCTTTCCACTTCTCATTTTCAAAAGTATTGATTGTTGTTCAGAGCTTGCAAAGCTTTTAGTGTAGCAGAGAGTGAACTGAGGTGATGGTCGATCAGACGAACACAAGCAGATGAGCAAAAAGCCTGCCTGTGCGCTCTTCTGCTCGGGTGATTATTCCAGTGCTAAATAATTTGTGTTAATTAACTGTGGGAAACTGTTTCAAGGGCAGCTTCCCTTTCTCTAACAGAAACACACTTTATTTTCCTCTCGATGTGATCTTCTCTGATTCTTTACCGTATTCTCTCTGAACAAAACATACCTATGAATACCTTTAGGATTGATCGATCCACAACAGCCATTTGCATTCACTGGGATACTGTTTCCCAAAGGTGTCACATGGTATATGCATCACCTCTCAGTTTGTTGTGTGTATATTAAATAACATAGGAGGCCTTCAGTAATGGCAGTAGCTCTTCATACAGCCTGTGAAGTGCTGAAAATGCTGAAACTGGACTGGTTGAGTTTGTATCTGTGTATAAATATCTGGGTTCTCTTGTTGATTGCGAGGTTTCTACTACAGGAATTAATCCTGCTTCTCCCTCAGTGCTTGAAAATACCTTGTATCTGCAACCTTTCTTCCATTGATGTTTTAGATATGACTGCTTCAGCCAAATGCCTGCAGTCCTTGACTTCTGTCTATTACTGTGTGCTGAGATTTGTCACTGGTTGTCGTCGCCTTACACATCGTTGCAAACTTTTATTTCAAGTCTGGCTGGCCTTCTCTGAGTACTCGCATGTCCACTCACTGGATGTCTCTAATTTATAAGGTTCTTCTTGGCTTAGCTCCTTCTTATTTATGTGATCTTCTTCAAAGGACTGAAAGCCACCACACCCTGCGCTCAAACAACACGTTTGATTGTTCGGCGAATCAGAACTGAACTGGGCAAAAAAACGTTCAGTTTTGCTGCCACTTGGAATATTCTCCAGACTGACCTGAAATTGTCGGAAATAATTTCGCTGGAAGCATTTCGTTCAGTCTTACATGACAGACTTTGAGAGACCATGGAACAGTGCCTGTGTTTTTAATTATGTCTCTGGAGGTCATTTTCTTTTTCTTTATTTTTATTGATTATTGTGACGTGTGCTGCCGACCTCTTGGCCAGGTCACTTTTGTAAATGAGTTTTGAATCCCAACGGGTTCTTACCTCGTCTGTTAAATGACATTGTAATCTTGTTATTGTACTAATACCTTTATCTAGGTTAAAATTAGCTCAAAACTATGTCATGGTTATGTTGTAGAGACTTCAGAGCATCATGAGGTAAACCTACCAGAAAAGCTGGGGAGATAAAAACAAACGTCATCCATGTAGCTGTATTTAAGAGTTTCATGGTCACTTTTTTAAGATGTTTTTGACAACCACTTATAAAAAAGATAATCTATCTAGAAAAGTTTATTTTCCTTTACAGTCTTTAAACAGCCAGTTTGTTTACATGTTCTCTAAAAAATTGATTTACTGCAATCGTCCGACTGCATGTTAGTACTTAATTTTGACTGAAATCAGTCTTCTCATCGTCAGAGTTACATACCTGGATAATGCAGTTGGAGATTTGATCTGCCTGATGTTTGCACACCAGGCTCTGAGATGGTATTTGATCCGCGTGGATGCTCAACTAGAAATCCAGGTCGTAAACAAAACCTTGAAAGATGAAGAAAGGATGTAGAAAATTATGAAACAAACAGCACAGAGCTGTAAAAGTGACGTCCTGTTAGCCTCTTGCTAACACTTTTGCCAGCTGTTTAGACAAATAAGACGTCAACCAAGCTGAAAGGGACTGACAGAAAATGTGTTGCAAAGACGTTCATGTACAAATACAGTTTCTTTAAAGGCCAGATAATATTACAAGATAAAGTAAACTGAAAATTGAAGGACATTCTTCTTGAGGATTAACTCATGATGGCTCATCTGGTTGGGTTTAACAGAACCTTGATTAAGTATGCATGGTGTCTTAAGCATCGCATGCATCCAACCTGATCCTGATCCGCTCCTTCTCCAGTAGTTCGCATGCTCCTTCATTGAAACACATTTTCTGTCTTTGATTAAAAGCCTAAAAACATGTTTGGTTTGAAGTTTGTGAAAGTGTGCTGGTTTGCAGCTGTCCTATCCTGCAGCCAAAAGATAGTCTGGATTTAGAAGTGCCCAGATTTAAAAAAAAAAAAGACAAGGAGAAAGGGATAAACTGTCCACACTGATAGAATATCCCTTTGTAAGGGTTCAGATCATCCTCCCTGATAAAAATCCTTTTGCTCATCAGATTTCATTTGAATTTAAATAGCTGGAGTGGCTTTCTATCAATACACTCTAAATTCCTCTGTGAATGAGAGCCAAGAGGTCTCAAGAGGTGCAGTGTGGTTGGAGATGAGGGATGACTCACGCTTTTATGACCAAAGAATAGCACAGCATTGCTCTATGCATGCTGGGATGTTGTTAACATAGGATAACCTTTGCCTGCTGGGTTTGATGAAATAAAGATGTTTCCAATTCTTTTAAAAATACAGCCCCAAAAAATCCAAAGGAATTTCAGACTGTACTTTCAAGTACTTTTAAGGGATTATATCTCATAAATGTCCATGACCTCTGGCTAAAGATGCGGCACAACAAAGGAATACAGTGAAATAAAGTCAAAAGACATGTAAGCCAGTTTTAAAGTGAATCGATTTTGTTCAATTTGTTCTGAGAAAAAGTGGCGAATAACTCGAGTCTGCAGAGAGAGAGTCTCACTCACCTGTTACATATGGACTCGACTTGCCTCGGCGTCTTACATGACAGTTACTGCCCATTTAAGTGACACCAAGGGGGAAATACACTCAAGCAGGCTGCAAACAAGAGTGATGCAGGAGACTTAGAGCAGCACTTACGTGGTAGAAGTTTAACTGAAGTCCACAGAGGAGTGAGAGAAATGACAGAAATAGACCTGCGGTGATTACTGAGTGAAATCTGCTCTGTATTTTAAGCAGAAGTATAAAATGTTTTTAGATACATAAATCACTCATACCTGTAATGCACTAAAATATATTAAATTATAAACTGGAACTTAAAAGGGATATTCTGGCATAAATTTAAGTTATGGTAACACTGAGTTAGACAACAGTACATAAAGGGTCCTAGCCATTGTACTAACCATCAAACATCTTTTTAGCTTTGCCTGATTTCTTTAGCAAAGAGACTAAACACAACTCACCTACTCTCTTCCAGCAGCCGCTTGTTTAGAGGAGCCCTGACGAGTCGATCACAGAGTGTAGCGGAAAACTTGTGATCATTACTTCATGGAAATGCAATCAGACTGAGACACTTAGGCAGAAGAACTTCCGTGTCTGTAGTGCACATACAAGATACACAAGAACTCTGATTGCATTTCCACAAAGTAATAATCTGAAATGTTCTTCCTTGAGCTGCGAAACTCCACTGTTTTGCTATCATGCGGTCGTTACTAAAGTTGGTAGAGAAGCAAGCAGTCCTCAACATTCATCTCTCGAGGGGGTGTCTAACTCGGTGTTACGGTGTGTTTGACCATAACTTAAAATTTATGCCAAAATATCCCTTGAAGTTGCAAACCAAAACCACGTGTTTTGTCTCAGTTCCACAAAATCAAACGCAGATCGAGGGAGAAAGTTTATCAGACACCAAAACAATGAAAACACTCTTTTAACTTTCCAGATATCCGTGCGTCATGATGCTGATTCTTGTTTGTTTGAACTTAATGTGGGTCTTGGTCTCATGACTCCAGCCATCTGGTGGATGCTGGGCTCTGAAAACACAGCTGGTGGGTGTTGATGGACCAGACAAGGGGGTACCAGATCAAAGCAGAGATGGATCTGATGGAGGTCCAGCCTGACTGTCATGTAACCTGGTGATTCCTTCCCTGCTTTTATAACAACATACTTTAATCAGATTAATTTGCTCCGTTGACTGTTTATGACACACAGTGACAAAAAAAAAAACAGAGATATTTCCGACCTTGTATCCCCGCCTCCTCATTTACTGACTCAGCTAATGTGTAAATTTGCCGGGTCTTAGCTGTGATTATCCCTTTGGCAGTCTGGGGGTGACTTTTTTTTAGGAAGAAGGATGAGCTGTCGGAGGAAAGTTCCCTCCTCTTCCAAAGACAGATTTGAAATGACTTTGTGTTAACAGTTGGTGATATTTACACTGGCGGTTACTCACCCATTGTTATCCGTTCTGCTTGTTCTTGTCTGAGTGATGCTTAATATTACAAAAGGGCAAAAAGTATGCGTGAAGCTCTATAAATGCGGCTGGATTATATTTTTAAATCACCTACAAAAGAGCAGAAACACTGAATTTGGTGTTTTATTTTTTTTGGAACTCAAATTTATTGTGAATCCCATCACGTCAGAATCTACATGATATGGATAAGCATTCTAGTCTGCGTGTCCTGAGACATACAATCCCATGACACGTCAGTCGCTGCCCGAGGCGAGACCTCCATCTCTGTTTTTTTCGTTGCATGTTTTCCAAGGCCCATTGCCCGGAAATGTCTGTTCCCTCTTTTTGATCTGTGTCTCTGCACATATGCCGCTGTGGCAGCATCGGACAGCTCTAGCAGCTAATGGCGTTGACGCTCAGCGGCTGAAAACCAATCCATCACGCAGGAAAAGTGGAAAAGGAAGGACAGAGGGAGGGGAAGAGGAGAGGAGAGAAAAAAACAATGGCGGCGCTGTACTTCATGGTTTTAAAAGGCTATTCATCACAGAGGTCCCACTGTCAGGCTCCCTGCCTGCGTATCCATGGGGGCAATCAAGCCCATGCCAAACTCATTTATGGGCTTGGACATGGAGAAATGGCCCATCATGAAGTCACACAGATAGACTACAGGCCATCAGAGGCAGGGGGATGTTTTGGGTCCAATTCTGCCAAATTCCCATGCTTTGATCCAGCCTGCTGACAGATGGTTAGTGTGCCGGAGAAGGACATTTACAGGTGAAATATGCTACCTGAAGGCATCTCAAAGACCTTATTGGAAAAGCAACAATGAAGATAGAGCAATGGACCATTTTATCTACAAACACAATCATACACAGTCGCGGTTCTTCCTTGAAACACCTTTCAGAGCTGAAAACTGCAGCCAATGAGGGAATCTATGAGTGTCCAAAAGCTCAAATCAAAAAAATCTACCTTTAGAGATTTGTTAATCCGGAAAGTTTTCTCTCGCTTTCTTTCCGTACCTCATTTTCTACTTTTAATCACATGAGATTACAAAGAAGTCAGAGACAGTTGGCGCTGTAAGCAGATGTGAGGTTGGACGTGTAGGGTAGAGTATACTTTGGTAGTTTAAACGACATTATCAACAAACTTCTCATCTGTTTTACTTTACTGCATGTAACTCCATTTTGAACCTGTCTTTCTTCTGCTCATATGTAAACTAAAAAAATATAAGTATGACACCTTTTCACCGTTTGGTTCGACCTTAATCCGCTATACCGACTCTAAAGTCTGCTGTTCAGGCTTCTGTTTTCTCCAAGAGGAGGAAAGAAACACCAAATAAACAGACAAAAATCCAATATGTTTCACCATCCTGTTGTTTAAGCTGTGAAGTATAGACACACACACACACTGACAGGTTGAAGAATGGACTTCATCCTTTTAGTAGAATCTATGCCAAGGTGCATTAAAGCTATGCTGGAGGCTTGTAGGGGCTGATTTCTTTTCAGCGGACTCTGTGTGAAGGTTTCTTTTTCTGTTTGTCAGCCGTCTTTAAGTACTGTATAGGTCTGACTGAAGGTCGCTCTCTGGAAAATCAGATGTCAGCAAAGGGAGGCAGAGTGTTTTAAAAGTGAAGTTGGAGTCGGGCTGTGGGAAAGTTGCACTTTACTGGTCACATAAATGAGCTTTATTGTTTTGGATTAACCCTGTACAGTATTTGTCAAAGAGTCACTGGGATAAAAGAGACATGCTGGACTGGTTTTAGTCCAATTGAGTGCACATATATGTTTGCTGAAACCAGTCAACTACTGAATTTCCCTTTGGGGATCAATAAAGTACTTCTTCTTCCTCTTCTTCTACTACTACTACTTCTATTTCTTTTACTTCTTCAACTTCTACTTGTTCTACTTCTCCTATTTATTTTATTTCTTCTTCTATTATACTTCTTCTACTTCTACTTCTTCTAATTGTACTTCTTCCTTTACTTCTACTTCCTCTTCTACTTCTTCTACCTCTTCTACTACTTCTTTTTCTTATTCTTCTACTCCTACTTCTACTCCTTCTACTTCTACTCCCTCTCCTACTTGTACATCTAAAAAATTTACTTCTTCCTTTAGTTTTACTTCTACTTCTTCTACTACCTCTATTTCTTTAACTTCTACTTGTTCTTTCACTTCTACTTCTAATCCTTCTTCTACTACTTATCCTTCTTCAACTACTTCTATTTCTACTAACTCTACTTCTTCCTTTGCTTCTATTTTTTCTACTACTACTTCCGCTTCTACTTCTACTACTTTTACTTCTGCTTCTACTTCTTCTACTTCTTCTTCTACTACTTCTACTTCTTCCTTTGCTTCTACTTTTTCTACTACTACTTATATGCGTTCTAGTCCTTCTCCTACTTCTTCTACAATTTCTACTACTTCTACTACACCTACTAATTCTACTTCTCATTTACTTCTACTTCTTCTTCTACTTCTTCTTCTACTACTTCTACTTCTTCCTTTGCTTCTACTTTTTCTACTACTACTTCTATGCCTTCTAGTCCTTCTTCTTCTTCCTTTGCTTCTACTTTTTCTACTACTACTTCTATGCCTTCTTCTTCTTCTTCTTCTTCTTCTTCTACTTCTTCTTCTACTTCTTTCACAGTAGCTATATAGTTGGCAGGCTGGTCAACATTATCGAAGACTCGGGTTTAAGAGAATCTTCAGGTTGTGTGTTGACATGGTCTTAAACGCCTTCAGCCAAACAGCCCAATAATGATAGCAGTAATGAGAGGAAAACCTTTGACAGCCCAGGTTTTGCTCGCTTTAGCTAACCTGCTTTGCAGTAAAATTCATTTTAGCCGTTTCAACATGACCAGACAAACAAAACATCAATTTTGAAGCTTTTACACCAACGCAGACGGTCTCTCTTGAGCCACATTTTCATCCTGCTTTGATTTATTTTAGGCAAATTAATGACCAAGAAAATCTAGTTATTAAGTTTCTTTTCCTAATGTTACCAAAACTTTTCTGACTATTGAAAGTCTTTTACTAGATAATGTAAAAAGAGCCTTTTGAGCCTTTCTTGTGGCCTGTGGATGAATTCATTACCTTGTTTTCTTTCCCTGTTTTTAAGATTTTGGATCAAAGTTGATTGGAAATATTTTCACTTTACCTTCACCTCTCACTGAGGAGGCCCTCGGCTTTGTTTTGTGTTGTTCCCATGTCTACATAAAGACTGTATTGTGTAATTTCACAAAGTCCCATGAGTGTAATTTAAACGCTTTTCCAATGGTGCTCAAGAACATGATGAGATTACTTTTTTTGATTTGGTAGAGAAATGTCAGAGTAACCTTGGCACGGCAGCTCTGAGGAACAGCTAATTCTTAAAATATGACTGCTTAAGCTTAGCCGCCTGGTGAGCATTAATACTTTATCCTCTAAATTTGAGCATGAGAGGCTTCTTTGCATCAAGTAAAAATAGACTTAAGAAAAAGAGTGTTTTTGTATAGGAATTGGGATTAAAAGAGAATTTAGCAACTTTCCCTTTTCTGAAAGTTTGTCAGGTGTAACAAATCACTTTCTGCAGCATAACAATGTTTAATGGAAATTTGAATGCAGGGTGGAAATGTAATTTTCATTCCCTGGGATTAGCAGAAGGCTTCTTCATTAGCTGAGAAAAATAAAGAAATCCACGGCTTGTTCAGTCACTCTTTGCTTCACTCCCACTCTGCTTGCCAGCAGGTGTCTAAACAAAGCCCAGGCGATGGAAGCGAATGGAGTGTAATAGGTCTTCAGTTGTAAATGTTGAGTTTGGGGCGTTGCAAGTCCAAGGAAAATCAATTTAAAGGGTTCTTCAAATGAAATGGATTTGGAAATTAATTGAACTCCCGGTGGCTGAACATGTTGAGTGTGTTGGCTTTCTGCATGGTCTGATCAAGTACAACCAGCTGCAGGGGATGAACGAATCTTGCCATTATTTTTAATTTGTGTCAGAGTCTTTTCATGAATGGAAGCTCATTAAAACTCTCTGTTTTACACCCTTGCACCCTGTTTACAAGTGCAGTGACTCACACTTGTCGCTGCATGGCGAGAGCTCCTAAAAAGTTTGAACATCTGGTAGATTAAAAGATCTGTTTTGGGCAGATCATTATCCCGCAACAAACAGACTCCAAATGTTTTTCTGTTAATGCCAGAAAAACTAAATCCTGCTGGTAAGTTGCGTAGAAATGGTGTTACTGGGAGAACAGCACATGGCGAGATGCTGAAAAAGACGAATAAGGGGTTTATTTTTTGGCACATTCAAACGGATAGGAACATGCACCTTTCTGGAAAACCATCAAACATGACTCAGTCATGTAATCAGGCCGAGTTCTTCCATTAACATTCATCAAATGTAGAATTAACAGTGTCAAAGGTGCTTCACACACTCAGACATGCTCTTTAAAGCCTCTGTCACCACCTCCCATGCTGCACAGCGGTGAGACGTCTCGGTCCCACCACCACGCCTCCGTGACATTTATATTAAAGGTGAGACATAACAGGGAGTAAATATCTCACAGTGAACTGGGAAATGAAAAGGGTCTCAGATTAGGAGATTGCTGTGAATTCCTTCAATCATTGTCGACCACAGGTGAGGGGGAAAGTCAACTTAAAGCTCCTCTGAGGAGTTGTTTTTTTTTTTATTTATCAGACTCAAATTTTAATTAATGCCTTTTTAGGGTATAAACAAGTGAACCAGACTAGCTGTAATGAAATGAATGATTTTTACACTATGATTTGAACATTTAAAATTGGTCCAAAGAAGGTAGGTTTTAGTTAGGCCACTTATGATAACACCAAAAGAAAAGTCAGCAGCATAAGTTTTTTGTTTATACTCAGATAAGAAGAGACTCCTCACACCTACATCTGCTGATACTACTTTATTGGAGGGTATGATGACAGAGACAGAGCAGAGTTAATGGGCAGCTTTAACCCATGGGTGAGCTGGGAGTCCCATCAGGCTGAGAGCCAGAGCAGGGATTCAGCAGCTGCTCCCTGTCCGCCGGGTTGGACAAGAAGGCAGACTGATGACTGGAAAGAACACACCTTTTACAGGAAGTCAAGAACGTAAAGTTAGACTTTCTAGTTTGCAGGAAAGACAAAAACTTGGACTGGGTTTGAGCAAAGTATACCAAAGTGGATTTATAGCACAGTTCTGAAAAGTTACAAACCAAGTATATAAACAGTGGTTTCACCTTTTTACCTAATCTATACTTTCTTACCATTTCAGACTTGAATAATTAAAGAAATAGCATGATAACTCTTTTTTTTTTGTGCCACTCAAATCTTTATTTTCTAGACTCAGATCACTGACTGATCAAAGTGTTAAATACTTTGCTTCAATCACACACACACTCAGTCTGGGTTGTTGGTTTGGACTCCGAGTGCATCAAGCCTCCAGCTCTTGAACTCCTTTTTCATTTCTGTCTAACTTGATGACTAAATCACTGCTACACCGAGCCGAACAGATCCATAAACCAATTAAGAATATTCCTAACATCACTATCGACTGTCTGGGAGCTGACGCCTTCAGTTTTTGAAGCTTTTTAAAGCATTTCAATAAATCCAGACCTGCACAGCTGCAGTTACTGAAAAATATTGTTTGAGTTTCTTGTAGTGGGTACTTATTTAAGTCTAATACACATTTTTCACAGCAGATATTCTGACATGTTATAAAATGAGAAGTGCAGGTGAATCTAATTATAGGAGTATCAACTGGATTTAGGTGTTCCAGCTCCTTGGCTCTGGTGTCGTTCCTGCTGGCTCACCATCATGGCCACTGGAACATCCAAATGGAGGCGAGCCATTGTTAATGTTATCAGTTCTGCCTCTGTGTTTTCTGATATGAGGCAAATGCAGGAGGAAATTGTGCGACTCATAGAAGTTGATGAGGTTTCCGCTGACCTTTGCCCAACGCGTGTCGGTACGAGGAAGGATTGATGGTACGGCACCAAAACTAGCTGTCAGCTGTCTCATCAAAAGCATGGACAGCTACTGCTGGAACCAGCAACTGAGGAAACAGGTGCCTTTTGACAACTAGCAACCCAGAGAGCTGGAAGGAAAAAGAGATATTTGGATAGAGTGCTTTTTGAAGGACAAGAAGAAGGGAAAATACCACTACGAATTTATAAAGATGAAGCTCCTTGTAGAGTCTGCAGAGTTTAGATGACGTAAAGATACAACAACACATCATCTACATACTACTTGATTTCTTATGACTCTTACAAACTATTTGCATCCGCTTATCCAGAGCAAGTTGAGCTAGTCAACTTAAATCCTCTTCCATGCAGCAAAGATCTCCAACTCCTACTGTGGCTCTCCAAGGGCCTACGTCAGTACCTCCTCCCGCTCGGCGTCCAGGAGGCAAATGCCTGAATCACTTAAACCAGGGTGGCCATTCGTCCTCTTTTACCAAGACATGTCCTCTTTTTGGGGGGCTGTCTGGCCTTTTCCGGCTTTGTCAGGGGAGTTTATAAATTTCTTCAAATGTCCGGGGTTTTGTATAAAAGTTGTGAGTTTGTGTCTCATGGACTTGCTATGTTAGACGCGCGTGAAAAACACTTGATCTGACCCAGAGAAATGCTCAAAATTAACTACGCAGAATATGGTTACCTTACTTAAATGGACAGCAAAATCACATTTCTATAACCAGGGAGAAATTCTATAACCAGGTATTCTTTCCTTTTAAATTAATTTTTTTAACAATATATAGAAATACATCCAACAATAATAAAACTGTATGAGGAAGTTTTGAGGCTCAAACTAGATCAAAATCAAAACTAAGTCCTACAGGACTGAAATCTGACTAAAATCCACCACAGTTTTCTGAAAATGACTAATTAACCTTCACAGTAACACTGCTTTAAGGTAGTTTGATTAAAGCCAGATAACTATCAAACGTTAGGGGTTTCCCGTCATAGTACTGAGGCCCTGACATGCCCATCTGTTTATCAGATGTGTTGTCACAGATGAAGAGTCAGCAGGTCCTGACATTTCTGTTTGTGCTGTCCCCTCCCGTGTAATCACCCCGCGGGCCTTATTTTATGACCACATGAAGGTGAGTAGCCTTGAGAAGGGCTGGTGCTGCCAGAAACTGTATATCAGCATTAGTGATAGTATATCATAAAAAAGAATGATTACAATATCTCCAGCTGGCTCCCAACCCTGTAAATCCAATTTATGATAGAAATATGACAGATCTATATTGCCGGGAAGCCCATGGTACTTTCTACTGTCATAGATGTGAAATGGCTCTTGAAAGTCATTTAAAAATAGCCTAAAAATGCATCCATGCAGGTGGCGCTACTATTATTATTGTTATTATTATTATTATTATTACTATGGTGTTGGACCAGGTTCAAACTGTGTGGAGAAAGCAGGGGTGAAAAAGACAAATTACAAAGACTTGCAGGATTAGGGCAACAACTCAAGAGCAACTTTCATCATTGGCTCATCATTACCTCATGGTGACATGGGTAAATTTTAAAACAGCGGTCAAATGAAGTAATTATCCCAGCACCCACTCAGGTCAAAGTCATAAATTCCCTTAATCTCACCAAAAGCACTTAAAAGGGCAAAACTTAAATGAGATCAGCTCCATGTGAAAGTATCCGCCCAACGTGTCTCACGGAGTCTCTCACCTTTCCCGTGATTACATCAGCTCCTTCAGACCCTGGGCGGTGACTGAACGGGGTATCTTAGCCTGAGCGAGGGAGACCTACTCTTGAGCCAGCAGGATGACTTACAATGAAGACTTTATCATCGTCCTGCTGCTGTTGTCTTAGCGAGGCTTATCTTCCCTACCCTCTGGAGAAAGGGACACGCAATGATGTTGCCATGGTTACAACCTCTTTACCTCAAACAATTTCAGCGGGATTGCTTTAATGTTGAATCAAAAATATGCCTTTCAAGCAACTTTGAAAAGCACACTGTAGATAAATAGCTAATATTGACCTTATGCAAGCTAATAAAGGGGTATTCCGGCGTAAAATTAATTTAGGGTCAAACACACCGTGACGCCGAGTTAGACACCCCCTTTTTCTTTAACAAAGAGACTAAACACAACTCACCTACTCTCTTCCAGCAGCTGCTTGTTTGTAGCGAGACCTCGGGCCAGTTTATTACGGACTACAGCGGGGTGACGCAGCTCAAGGAAGAACATTTATGATCATTTCTTTATGGAAATGCAATCAGACCGAGACGCTAAGGCAGATGAACTACCGCATCTGCAGTGCAAAATGATTAATATGATGATTATTATGTGAAGGAAATGATAAAGTAATGACCATAAATGTTCTTCCTTGAGCTGCGTCACCCCGCTGTAGTCTGTAATGGACTGGCCTGAGGTCTCACTACAAACAAGCGGCTGCTGGAAGAGAGTAGGTGAGTTGTGTTTCGTCTCTTTGTTAAAGAAATTAGGCAAAGTTGAAAAGATGTTTGGTGGCTAGTACTATTGCATGAACCCTATATGTACTGTTGATGAAGTTAGGTGCTGTTCTGAGCATTATTTGTGGCTATAGAGTGGTGTTTTGGTTGAGGTTTGTTTATGACTCCTCAGAGTTAGAGTCAAACCAAAAGATAAATAATAGTTCTGGTGTAATAGTGATTTGAGACAGTCAGTGTGTTAAACACACGGTTTGTTTTGCATCTCTTTGTTTCATCCAGATCTTTTTATAGACCATGATATTGGCCTTGGAGGTAAAATAACTAGCAGCAGATTAACTCGCCGCCTCCTGTTTTTAACAAGGAGATAAAATAAATGATATGAAAAGGCTTACTCTGCCTGCTTCTGCATTGTAAAAAAAAAGAAAAAAAGCATATATTTAACCTACTTTCTTCTCAAAAGACGAACAAAATCATACACTTTTGGGGAGCGTCCGCCTCTATCATTCATCTTCTCTGCAGCTTATTGCATGCTAAGCTTTGTATGACTTTCAATATGTGTTCTACCCGGTGTTTTGGAGATTACCCGCCAGTATCTTTGGTCTCTCTTATTTAAAAGGCTATAAATGTTGTGTTAGATATTAACTAGGCTCACAGTGAGACAACAAATCTTCATTCCAGATCATTTCCCCTTGACAATTCTGCATTAGTGGTGTCAAGCCTCCTGAAAACAGCAATCTGCTCAATAAATAGGACCCCCTCCCAGCTCAAACCCATATAATTTTGTCTCTCTGAAAAGCCAACAATCCCTCTGTCTCTAAGCTTCTCATGTGTGGAGAAACTGGGGCTTAGCTCTGTACGTGGGATGGCCACAGACTGGGGATGAACAGTTGTGTTATTCTGTGACTTGACGGTGTTTGATTGGATAACGCCTCCCTTGTTATTGCAACTCAAACAAAGGGGCAGATTTGAACCTCTTTATCCGGGAAGCATTGACATAACACACACAGAACCTCTTCATAAGCAGGGCTATTTCTCATATTAGCCCTCTTACACACATGAGATGTGAACGGCACCAAACTGCAAACAAGAGGGGATTGACCACCTTGTGCAAAGGTCCTCCAGTCATGGCTGCCAAGAGGGAAGAGGAGGAGGAGGAGGAGGAGGAGAGGTTATTATGTCTTTAGTTCCAGCTCCAGTTTCTCAGTCACACATATTTACCTTGGAGCTCTTCTTGCTGGGCTTCTTACCTCGAGACTGCAAGAACAATTTACTTTAGGACCGCTCACAATACAGC
Organism: Xyrichtys novacula; assembly: GCA_962446985.1. Classification (NCBI taxonomy): domain Eukaryota; kingdom Metazoa; phylum Chordata; class Actinopteri; order Labriformes; family Labridae; genus Xyrichtys; species Xyrichtys novacula. Next base: position 6,191,839 of record OY660881.1, on the reverse strand, counting down.
CATTCTCCTCTGTGATTCGTCACTGCTCTTGCAATGTCAGTATCTATAGACAGACTATTCCTTTCTCTTAATATCATATAACACTTTGTTAAGGTGGTTTTCTTTAGGCAGTCATGTCAGCCTTTAGGGTGGTCGAGCTGTGTCACTCAAATACCTCTGATACTTTGGTGCCAGATTTCTGGAGCCATGGGCCTTCGACAACCATCCTTAACAAGGACCTTGTATGCATGCTTAACATCACTCAGACCAGTCTTTGTTACACTTTTGGCATGATTAAGCTGTAACTCTGATCTGCAACCAGTCAAGATTGTCAAAATGATAATTTGTGTGGACCTTCCATTTTATCGAGCATGTAGACAACAAGAAAAATATGATTTTCATCGGAGTGTGTCTTTAAGGGAATTCAGAAGATGAGCTTTGGCTGTGTATTAAAATGCGCAAAATAAGTGTTTGTAGGATGTAAAGCTGAAATATTTGGAGCTCCCCCTACTGGCAGGCTGAAGTATAAATATTAAACAGGATAAGTGTGAAACTATCAAATTTAAACAACATGCCTTCTGATATCATACTCAGTACTTCTGATTTCTTTTATGATGTTAATAAGACGACTGATTGACAGCTCTGTTAATCAGGTCCAGGGCTGGTTGCATTAATATTTTCTAATTGATACGACTCTGATGCAATATTACATTAAGTCAGGTAGTGGTTGAATGCTAATGAGCAGTTATGAAACGGTAGCGAGAAGGTTACAAGGAGGTGCAGGAACGTTAACAAGTTGTCAGATTCTCCACATTTATTAAAAAAAGAACAAATGAAACAGCACTATATTATATTTTTACACCATTCCAGCTTTCTGCCTGATTCCAGCTTTCTGCCTGATCAGCCACCATGAGAAATTTGAGTCAATTTACGATGTGTGCACATGAGTCACCCTGCGGCACATGGCTGTGTCACTGCTCTTCTTCTTAGCGCTGTGAATGTACTGTAAGCCATGATTTCTGATTTACCCTCTAATGAGCTGAATTATCCAAAGAAATGCTCTGATGTACATCCTCCCACACATCAGGCAGAGTCCCTCCTACATGGTGAAAATTTAATTTGTGAGCTCGAGTTCTATGGATTATTAGATCTGAGCTGCTGTGATATTTACATGTATTTGATTATTATTTTATTAGTATTTAGGATCTACAGATCTAAGTGTGTATTTTACTGAGTGAAGAACTGTCATGAAGGGAGTCAATAGCATAATTGATAGATTAGAAACATCGTCGTCGAGCAAGTTAATGGTGTGATTTAAACATGACTGCCCTTAAGTTAAAGGACTACCTGGTATTAATATATTCCAGCTGATCCCCTCAGAAGTAGACCAGTGTTTACAACAAGCCGTCTGTGCATCTCCAATTTCATCTGCAGTAATCACAGCTGATGGGATCTCACTTTAAAGGTTGATATACAAATAAACACAGAGCCTAGTTCCCCATCATTAGCCTGTAACAATGATGATAACTATCTGTGCAGATCACAGGGTGGGAGAATTGTGGGGCAGGCTATTACAGACTGCAGTGGCATCTTATTTTACTGAACTTGATAATGAGGCTTATTGTAAAATTGCAGTTTTGGATTAAAAAGGACATCATGTATGTTTACATGCACAGTTAACTGGACTGCTGTCTTTGTCTCAGTTTATATGCACTGAATCAAACTAGAGGCGTGTCCGCCTCTGCTTCACTAGGTGGTGAATCCTCCTTTCAGCTCATCACTATCTGGTCATCTCCCAGTTGATTTCAGCAAGACGCTAACAGGATATCAATTTTACTGATCTATGCCGTTTTTTAGGAAGGTTTCGTCTTTTCTTCATCTGATGAGGTTTTATTTACTATCTGGTTTCCTAGCAACACATCCATGCAGTTTAACCTCCAGCTTATAGAGCCTGGTGTGCAAATGCTGGAGCATGAGCAAAAGCTTAAGCCAAAGAAAATCAATCTCCAACTGCATTATCCAGGTATGTAAGTTGATCTCATTGCAGTTTCAATCAGGCTGAATTGTTTACATGCAAGTCCGATTTTTGTTGGATTGCTGCACAAAACCAATTGATGTTGAAGAAATGGTCAAGAAGTCTGCTTTTGTAACACCCGTCACTGCACATCTACTGCTCACGTTGTTAAAGCATGTGGAGACATAGGTTGTGCATTATATCAGGTTGTACATAGGCGAACGTAAAGAGAGGTTATATTGTGTTTCTGCAGTGAGGAACAAAGCATGAAAAGCAGACAAATATATTGCCTTTACGTTCACTCTTCACCTTTCTGATTGTTTGATTCACACACACGGTGACGTCTCCATTGTTGTCTTCATCTTTTACAATGTGCTCCAAGGACAAACAGAGCAGCCTGAGCACAGCAGCCACCTGTCGTCACAGCAACAATGGCGGCATACAGCCGAGTTTCCTTTTCTTATTTTTTTTTCTTGTTTGATTTTCAAAATGTAAAAACCTTTCTTTCAGTTTTTACGGCACACATCAAATCAGATAAGATCAACATGTGTCATTATTAATGGGGGGGTTGCTTTAAGAAAGATAGAAATGTACCCTTTCTAATCTCAAATATGTGCATGTTTTTTTTTTTTGATGCTGTAATAATAATTGTTTACAAGCAATAAGTGAAAGTTTGAGTTATAGTTAAAATAAATGTCTGCTCACATATGATCAAACTCCCTCAAGCCTGCAGGCCATTAAAATACGATTATGACCCTGCCGAGCGAGTGCAATTTGCTGTTTGGTTGTAGTTATTTGGCTTGTTAATTATCAGGTCTCACAGTGGGCTTGTGTGTTTATCTCTTGCATGGGAGGATTTCTTTTTTCAAGACTCAAAACTCAATCTTTGTCTTGTATCTGATGGATGGTCATAACCACGGATAATGTTGTAGTAGGAAATTCCTACTTGCCCACTGCATATGTCTTCTGTCCACTCACTGATATTAGACGGATCTGGAAGTTGTTGACTGTTTGTCAAAGCTTAGCTGGATCATTATGGACTGGACTAGCTGGTCTGATTGTGAAACATGTGGAAGATTACGTGTATTGCATCTGCAGATAGTGCAAAAAGGAAAATGGGCAGTGCTGAAAAAACTCTTTGTGGAGCAAACATCTGAACTGAGGTGAGGCAGTGCTCTGGTTGAATCTATTAAGACTCAACCCTGTGTACAGAAAACTGTAGCCTAGCATTGTGAAACGAATACTGATGTTTCTTTTTGACATAAAAACATGTTTTATATCTAAATCTGCAGGAGGGTAGGTGTCTGACTGACAGTAAGCTGCTGATATGACCTTTTTTCCCCGTGTCCCATACCAAAAGATCTCAGGAAGTGACATATTGAAGAGTTAGAAGACGGTAGTTCCTTATGTCGTCTTGATCCTGTTCCCCTCTTCAGATTTATGGAGAAAACACTGAACTATTTTTTTTCTCTTTCAGTTGATGAAAGACGTGCAGCACTTTGCTGTTCTGAACATACTGTATCCTGAATAAGTCACACCGAACTCTCGGTAGGGCTCACTTATTATGATGTACATAATGAGCGTTTAAGCCCATCTGAATAAGGAACTGGATGTTCTCAGTCATTAAGCTTGTGATTACAGACCCCTTGGTGCTATTGTTATGTGGCACTTTCTGGCACGGCTGTTGTTCAGGAATAGAAATAGTTTTCTTTTTAGTGAAAGGCTATAAGGGAGGAAAAAAACCTAAAGGGCAGCTGAATGAAAGGTGGCGGACTTAAAGCCCTCCTGCTGTCATACAGACCCCGATAATGCATGGCCAATGTCTTTCAGGCCGTTTACGGGAGGCTTTGATAGTTCTTAATGTGTACAAGAATAGTCTGATGTCTGGACTTGGAGTCTCTGATCTCTACAGCCCCTTGGGGAAGTAGTTGAAGCCCCTGAAGGCAGCATAGGAGACACTCGCCAACTGTCTGGACTGTGAACTCTGTGCTCTGCAGAGACAGTGTCTTTGAAAGCAGCAGAAAGTTCATCTTAAATCGTTTAGGTAAGTTTTGGAAGTTGTTATCTCGCTTTTTGGACTGCATTGCATATGATGAGCGAGAATTCATTGATTAAAATTCAATACTCAAACTCCTCGTACTTGCTTTTGCTCTTTTAGCAGTTCTTTGGCTTGGAACTAAGCAGCAACATCTAAACACATAAAACTATTACTGCAGCAGCTGTTATCACCTCTCCTTTCTCTGCAGATTTTACTCGTTCCACCACAGTTTGTTCCTCCTCCCCCCTCCTGCACCGCCTCCGCCTGCTCTGCATGTGTAGAGCATTTAGTACAGTTCATTTAACTTGAGAGGAGTTTTGTTCACAAATGTATTTTTAAGGGTGAATTAGCTTGCTGCAGCCCTGCTGTTTGCAGAGTGCTACCTCGAAGGGCATAACCTTTTCTACCACGGTGCAACAATTTGCGAAAGTTTTGGACACAGTGTCTAACTTGCTTTTAATTATAACCAGTCACAAGGGTGCAGAGTATACTTTAAATTTGTCCAATCATCCCATTCAGTTGAAACTAATTAGTTCTCTTCCTATTCACAAAGTTACCTTTTCCCAAGAGAAGCAGTGATGTGAAATAAAAGAGATGCACACATATGGGCACTTAAAGGGAAGTAGTTTCAGCCCAATTAATGGATAATGAAAATTAACTGGTTTGGAGTGTCTGTTAGTATATGCTTGGCTGCTGACGACCAGTGCAAGTGTGGCCTCAACCAAGTAACATAACAGCAAGACAAATATGGTGCCAATGAGAGTTTTGTCTTTTGTTATCTTCATCCATCGCCCTCTTGTCCTGCATCAGGCTGTAGGACATGTCTCATATTTGCTGTCTCTCCCTTCTCCCTTTGCTTAAAACAATACAGATGCACCAAATCTGCTGCACAATATTGCCATTTAATAGTGCTAAGCCCACAGTGAGCCACAGCGGTCTCATTTTCTTTCAAATTTATCATTTCAGATTTCAAAACTGCTGCGGTTAGTGTTGTGAAAGATAAAATCCACTGGTGCCTGCCAAAAGAAAAATGCAATAATCAGAAGATGAAATACCAGTATTTGTTATGTTTGCAGGGATGTGAATAACCAAGTTTTCTTGTGCGTATGCGGCACATACCGAATGTGATCAAACAGGTTCAAGGCTATTGACTGTAATAACTTAGAGTCAGTGACGTCAAACCCAAGCGTTAATTCTCAGTCCTATTGACCCCTAGTGCTTTGTTGGCGTCTATTTTCAGCTAATTTTGGTTAAAAGAATTTAAAACATTTCAATATAGTTGCACAAAAACCCTGTCATAACTAGTTTCTTGCCAGTGCAAGTCATTGACTAGGAAACAGGAGCACCGGCACTCACAGTAGAGTTTGGCATGAGTTCTGGGCTATGGGTTATACTCAAGTATAGTCTCGCTATAAAGAAACATCGCACTTCCAAATCAGGCTGTTTAAAGTTTGCATGGGACATATCCTTGAAATAGAGCCCAAAATTTTCTCTAAAGTTAAGGTCAAAGTTTATTTCTCAATGCCAAGCCTTTAAAAGAAATTAATCTGTTTTGTTTTCTTTTCCCTACAAATAACTGCCAAGTAGCTGCATATTTTGGCAAGATAATAAATACAAAATACAAAAAAAGGTAGATTTTATAACATGCCAACAGGTTAGCAAAAAACAACAGAACATATTAAAAGGATATTCCGGTATAAAATCAATTTAGGGTCAAACACACCGTAACACAGAGTTAGACAGTAGTTCCACAGCACACTTCAGTTTGAGGTTTATCCTCGTAGATTGCCCAGAGCCATGTCAAAAGTTCGCCAGTGTGAAGTCATTAGGCTATTTAAGGACATTTGTCTGTAAGTATTATATTGTCACAAGATGTTACTGTATGTTAGATTCTCTTATGAAGCGCCTTAAGTTGTTTTATGTCTAAAAAGTCGGAGGAAAATGAGACGCTAATATAGCGCTAGCATCCCTATGGGTTTTTCAGTGTAAATTAGCGTCATGCTAATCGCTAATGATTCATGTGTTAATTCAGTTGTAACCTGGCCTGCATGAATGTTTGGCATACATTTAGCCTATATGACTGCTGGATTCACAGTGTTTATCTGACTTCTGTTGAGAGATACAGCTTTAGTTGTGATATGCTCCTTTTTTGTATGTTAAAGTTTAACAAAGACAGAAAAGGGAAAAAAATCATCCAATCAGTTCCAATTAATGGTGAGAAGCTTCCTGGTGTTTTTGGAGCAACTTTTAGCTATCTGCAAATCTGATTCAATACACTAGTGAAGGCAGAATAAGCATTTTGTAGAATAAATAAAGGAACAATGCATAGACATGGGAATTTCTTGCAACAGTTAGCAGTCAGATTCTAGCTTGAAATGCTCACCAGTTCAGGGACAGTACAAGAACTTGTTTACCATAAATGGGAGGGGTCCGATCTCCTTAAAAGGCATAAATAAAAGGAGGAACAGTCTTGAATGATTAATTCTGTGTCAAAACTTGTATCTTATAACCTCTCATAACATGTAATAGATGGCGCATCCAGACACCTTTAATGCATCTCCTCCAATACTATATTCATGTCATCATCTCACCGCATCCCCTGAGGTTTAAGTGAAATATTGCACCCCGTTTGGAGGCTATTATATAGCTGAATATGCTGATATTCTACCAGCGTCTCCTTACAGGTACAGAATGGCAGTGAGTTCACAGACAGACCCCCAAAGTGCATGTTTTCCTGCCACCGCTGTGACAGGCCCTCATAAATCACCGTTATCTCCCACCGGTGGCACACGCCGTTTTTGTCCTTCACACAATGAGGGCTTTCCTCCATGATGGCTGCAGACAGTGAGGAAGCAGTGGGGTGGCTGACGCTGTAGCACTCCACTCATGTAAAGATGCACATGGCACATTACACACACGCACTCTCGACGTGAACTAATCACGGCTCATCCCACCTGTCTCTGCTAATCGCACACATCTGAACATGTAGGCTAATTTTCTCTCTATTTAAGACGAGGTTTATCGCTCGATGGTTTGTGGCTACAAGCTGCACTGTGGCACATTCAGACCTCACTATTTAACTCTAATAATCTAATTATAATAATCACCCCTATCTGTCTCACGCCTCAGGACAACAGCTGATCAAATAATCCTTGAAAACACCAGAAAACAAGACTTTCTTAACCATGCTGGAAGGAGGAAAAACTGGCCTGCACCTCTTCTGCGCTTCTGAGGACGCCAACAAGAAGTGTTTGTCTCGCACAGAAAACAAATCCCAGTCTTTCTTTTACTTATGTGCCATCACCAAACCTTAGTCCAACTGGACATTTGCAGACAGACTCATGTTTCGAGGAGTCAAGCCGCTGACCATGCTGTCATTTTCTCAGACTAAAGGGTCTACAGATAAACTGGTCAAACTGGGAGATGTTAAAGCCACCAACTGTCTTTGCTCTCATTCTTATACATAATTGCATTTGCACCATGAAGCTGTTGTCGTACAGCCCCTTCCTGCTGTTTGAAACGTACATATACAGTAAGGAGTGTGCTAATGGATTTCCAGAGTACAGTGGCGGGCGCTAAATTTCCCTTGGTAGCAACAAAAAAGGTGAAGGATTATAAATGACACGTAATGTAGATGTAATTACCATATTTGAAATAGATTGTATTCTTCCAATAACAATGCAATCCATTTGCATTAATGCAGAGGAAATAACGGTGCTGTGTGATGTCTGTCAGAGTGAGGATTTCATACCGCCATACGCCTCCATTAACATGAAGCGCCGTCGATATATTTCTTCCCTCTCTCGCTCCCGCTCACCTCGAATGCATTACTTCTTTGTTGGATCCTTCATTTATTTTACTATAGTGTTATCAGTGCACTGCACACTGGGGACCCATTGACATGTAGATTCTGCACATATGGTAATGTAAAATGGCAGTAATGCCCGGGCCTCACCCAAACACTGGTGAATGATTGACATTTTTATGTGGCAGCAAAAAAAAAAAAGTGTATTTTTCCTTTAATTTTACTCCTCTATTTGTGTTGTTTATCAAAGACACAGGATGGGATATTATTAATGAGACAGATTTAAAAATTGAGTCATTGGAAGTCAGCACAAGCACTCACAAGTCTCTTTGGTTATACTTAAATTGGTAATAACCCTGTCAGCGCAGCACTCCAAATGTAAAGCAGCAGCAGTGTTTTACAGCTAAGCTATTTCACTCGTAAATACATATAACAAGATGTTGCTTATGAAGACTGTAGATGGGCGGTTAACTCCCACTGGCATAAACACATGCATGACGCAGCAAAACTGGGGCCTGAATCATAAATTGAGATGAGTGTGTTAGTCAGGTACCTTTGGGCTAGGGTTGCCAACTCTATTTAAAAGACCTAATATAAAGATTGGGTAAGATTTAGTCCCATCCTATAAGATCAGACCCACTCCCATCCCATCTTTAACCACGAGTGAAGGACTTAAGCGGTTAGCAAGTTGATGTGGAGAGGAAAAACTTTCTTTAACAAGCAGAAACCTCGAGCAGAACCAGACTCATGTTAGACAGTCATCTGCTGGGACTGAGCTGAGAGAGAGGGGAGACTGATGCATTTAATTGAAGCAGCTGGAAAACAGGCGGGTCTGCAGCAGCTTAACGTCTGCATCAGCGATCCAGAGGAACCTACGGCATGATGGAGCTCTGAGCTATTACAGTTACTTGTTTGTAGTTATTCTCTGTGCAAATTTTTGATCACAAACCAAAAAGAATGAAACTTTTCTGAAAGACCTTACAAGATAAAAATCATAAATGCAGGTGTAGGGAAAATATTTTTGCAGCTTCTTAGCATTACCAGTACAGTAAGGATAAGGCCTATATGTATTGATCATACACATCACCTCTATGTAAATCATATCACTAAACAGTTTCAGCATTTCATTTAGCAAAAATGGACTCAAAGTCTTTACCGTATATTTCCAATAACTTTTACCATGTTGCCTCTTGTTTTTCTAAGCTGCAGAAGAAGAGTGAAGCAAGAGAGGCTTTAAAAGCAACAAAATCCTGTTCTTTAAGTGCATATACGAAAACCACACACACATGAAAAGCCTCAGGTTAGTTAGAGGTCTAGTAGGCGCTAAACTTTCAAAGCATGGAAAGTTTGGAATAATGATTTCTCCTCACCTCTACAAACGCTCCTGCTCTGGTCAATGTAAAGATCTGTTAGAGATGATGACTCAGCACTAAACTTGCCAGGCACCAACAAAGAGAAGCAAAAAAAAAGGGTCAGAGTGAAAAGTACAAACAAACCTTTAAATCCATTTCTACCTGATCCATCTCAAACAAGCTCTGACCTAGAGGGAAACACGGTCGGTTCAGTTCAAACACATACAGACTTGTATGTTTCCCCTCAAAGCCGGGCCGCTCTTTCAGTCTGAGATGTATTTTTTAGATATACTAAAAATAACCTCACAAACATACACTACAGCAGAACTGTCTGAGTGAATCTCGAGCTGCGACTCCCGACCTGTGTATATGGTGGCACTCACAGTTTGAAGATGTGTCATATGTATTACTCACTGGGTGACATTCAAACTTCCAGTACGACTCCTGTCCTGCCCACACGTGTGGATTCCCAGAGCTGATAGTTATGAGCCGAAAGAGGAAGGAAACTGCGCTTCAAAAAGTGACGCTACAGAAATAAATGTCCCTGGGTGTTTATTACTGTCAGCTGTAAAAGACAAAAGAGAAAGGTTAGTCACATTTATTCAGAGTCTAGATTCCCCTGTTTGAAAATCACCGTGGTCGCTCTAAAACAGGGGTGTCAAAGTCAAATGGACGGAGGGCCAAATAAAAAATTTAGCCACAAGCCGAGGGCCGGACTGATCGAATGTTCATTGAATTTTTTTTAAATGACGCATATAGTCTAGTGAACCTAATTGAACCTACTGAAAACCTAACAAATATATTCCAATATGATCAGATAAATAAAGCAATATTTTCTTATGGCTCTGTCAGTAATCTTTAATTTTCAACAGACACAAAAGACAAATTTCCTTTTGAACAGAGCCTGTCGAGATTTGAGGCCTCGTTTTAATTCCTCGGCCTTCTGTAGCCTTTGTTCCATGTCCATATTCTTGTTTTTGTCCGCGTGTTTCGTTTCATAATGTCGTCCCAGATTATACTCTTTCAGTACCGCCACACTTTCTCCACACAGAAGACACACAGGTTTTCCAGCTACCTCCGTGAACATATACTCCGACTCCCACCTTGTTTGAAACCCCCGGTTCTCAGTGTCCACCTTCCGTTTTGCCATTTTTGATGGGTATCTGAAAGTTAATTTTACTGTTATGCTGACGACTGCTGTGCTAATAAATATTGAAATGAAGCAGCCTACTGCTCGGTGCGTCACCGTTGCATTGTGGGAAATGTAGTATTGGTGCGTGTAAAAGATCTGCGGGCTGCCGGCTTGCTGCGGTCTGCGGGCCGGTTCTAATGATAAATCAAGATCATCCCAGGGGCCGTAAAAAACCTTCTCGCGGGCCGGATGTGGCCCGCGGGCCTTGACTCTGACATATGTGCTCTAAAAGATCTGCAGAGGTTCCCTTTACAAAGAGTTTCTCTCAGACTAATGGCGTTTCTATGAAAATTGATACCCATGGTGCCACCTGTCGGTAGATTTAGCCTAAGACCTTCTAGAGCGAGAGGACATTGTTATCTGCACCATTTATCCATCATGTTATTGTAGCACGGACAAGTCACAACCTTCTAGCAGTCGCAGCCCTCGGAAGAAGTAAAAGGAGTAGCTGCTGGTTTGGCTTAGGCATGGTTTCCAAACGATGTATCCATGTTTCTAATGCTGCATTCCAGTTACCTCGGAAGTCGGAGCTGGGAACGACTTCACACTTGAGTTGACAGTTCCAGTAAACAAGTCGGAAAACCAAGATGGACGCCTACTGTTAGCTGTTGTTAACAATTGTCAGCTGTCGTTAGCCATTGTCAATTGCTGTTAGCAGTGGTCAGGTGTTGTTAGTTGTTCTTAGCACTGTGTTTACAGTTAGATGTTGGGCAGCACAACATATACAACTTATTTAATTTCACAAAAACAAAACAGAAATGCTAATGAATAAAACATTACGAGAGCTTTCACTGTTACTCTTTACTGTCAATGCACTGCACTGCCATCTTGGATTATGACGTTGTCATCAAGTGGGGGTTGGTGAGGATCGTCTGACTTTCCGAGTCGCAAATCCGACTTCATGGGGGCGTTCCAGATAAAGTTCTTACTCGAAGCTTGGAAATCCTGACTTTTGAGTACAACTGGAACGCAGCTTAAGAAGGTTTGAACCACCTCTCTCCTGATTTTTACCAACTTCAATACCAAAGCAAAGCACGATGCTTGCAAAGGCAATGTCCTTATTTAACCAACAGAAAAGTCAGCATTTTGTCCCTACCTCTGAAAAATGCTGACAGATACACAAATAGAGCTGTTTTCTGCTCATGCACACTCTTCTGAGGTTTGACCATTTTCATAAACAAACATTCGAAATAGCCTGAAAAAGTTGGCAGAACTCACTACATGGAGTCCAACTCTAAAGTCTCAGTCTTTTACACTGTATTGCAACATCTATTTGGGGAGAGTGGAGTGGCACATCCACACAGAGCTGTGTGTTCACTGCTTTTCACTCTAACGGCTCTAACGATACATCCCACCAGCACCAGGACTCCAGAGTATTGTACCCGCGCTGTTAGAGTGGTGTAACTGATGTGATGATGCATTGCCCCTCCGTGACAGCGTCTGACAAGCAAATCTTTTCCTCTTCTTACTTAGAGAAGTTCGGGGTAGAATGCACAGATTAAGTTGGCCAAATAAAGTCTGATAGAACTTCATGAATCAAGAGCTTTCTGGACTTTTTCTTGTTTTACTCTTTAGTGTTAGCTTATTGTGAGTCTAAGAAGGTGGGAAATCTTTCACATACTCCACTATAGTGAGATGACTGCAAAGCCCAAAGACAGTCACTGTTTGAGGGATAACAAGCAAAGACTGTATACAGAATGGACGCCATCTGCCTCCTCGCTGAGTGAAACCACCGTGAGAACAGCACCCTCTGGTGACGGGCTGCAGTAAAGGTTATAAATTCCGCCTCCTCCAGCAATCCCTATGGAGCTGTGGACAAACTTTAAAAATAAATTACACAGAGTATACATTTTTCTCCTCCCTGCTTGCGATGTTGACATGTAGCTACTGTAAGACTATTTTTAAAAGTTATTAGGGTGTTCAGGTTTTCTATGATTGACACTTGATACAGCCTGTAGGCTTACAGAGATTGTTTAGCCCACCTGGGGATACGCTGTTTGAGCCGGGCGACTCGCCCGCCAAATGCGTACAGTGCTACTGCGGGAGTGGTGGTTTCAGGAAGTGGAGAAAAACCCGGAAATACAGATAGCAATGCAACATCAAATTTAAATAATGGCGGAAGGCAGAGCCAAGTTGTCCATAGTAGATACAGTCTATGGTTACAAGTGACCTTCAGGCCTTCGGGGCCTTGTTTGAACAACTCAATCACTTCTCAAAAACAATATGGATTAGGCGCATTCAACCATGTTTAACTTAAAAGCTGGGCACAAGTTTAGTTAATGCCCTGACCATTCCATAAAGGTGAAAAATGCCCCAAAACATGAAATAATAACAATAAAGATAACCAGCAATCCAGCAGGCACCAACAGGCCTGAGCATTGTCGCGCTGCTACCTCTGTCAACCGACAACCCCAGCACTATGGAGCCATTTTTAGTTGGATCTCCATTTTGACATTGGAGCCCTTTTTGTTCATGATAAAGATAATAAATGCATTTAAGCCACATCAATAAGTGATTAAATAAGGTTTAGCTAGCCTGTCTCTGTCCTGTAAATCGTCATTTCTCTGGTGAAAGTGACGCATGTTGTTCAAAGACAATGAGGAGTCGAATCACTCTGGTGCTTTTCAAAGACTTTCTCTGAGCTTTGAACTCAAACAGGCTTATGTCAGAATAACCTTTAGTGTGATCTTACATCTGAACCTTTGCTTCAGTAGTGGGGAGCTGACAAGTTACCCCGACTCTGCTGCCGAGTGCCAAACTTTCAAATCTACAAGCTGTGCTAAACACGAAGATTAAACTCCTCTGCCTGCAGTTGACTGACCCGATAAGACTTAAAAATGTGTGTAGCTGTGCTTGAATATTTCATCCTAATCCATTCCTGTTCAGGACTTCTAAAGAGAATTATAAATTCACTCATCACTCATGCGTAGTTGGTCCCACTATGTAAAGGAATGTGAAAACAACATCAAGTTTGCCAATGACGTACATTTCTAACATGTCTTTCATCTGATTTGAGTCTTACTCGTGTTTTCCATGTTTTTATTGATAAAGTTTGGACACTTACACTTCCAACATTTATTCCCTGTATTTTTTTTCAGAGGAATCAGTGATGATATGTTTTCATCTCCCACTCTAAGACCCTTTTTATGAAACAAATCCAGAGTGGGTTTCAGTATGCAAAAGCTTTCTGCTGGAGGTTGTTTGCACCTCACCTCCACTACAAATATGCTTCTTGAGCCTTTGCACTGAATTTCCTCCAGCCTTTCTGTGTGGCGTTTAATACGCTCTGTTTTTGGAAGTTAAATCAAAATTAGTAAGCAATGAGCCTTTACAAGAGTAATTCTTTTTCATAATTACTAATCTTCTTACCTAATGAGGGGAGCTGAGGCACAGGGTTTGGGAAATTTGTATGGATTACAGCCTATAAAGGAAAAAAAAAAAGCGAAATATGAGAGTATTAAAAACATTTTTAATGCCAGACAAAAGCTGAGGCTACCAAGTGCTTGAGGCGTGCAAGCTGGTTACTTTGCAAAGGGCTGAAGCAGCTGCTGGAAATATCCCTCTACAGTGCTGAATAAGGCTCACGGTTAGTCAGATAAACATGAGCCCCTGATATATTATATTCAAAAACAGGGCAAGAGTCTAACACTGGGTTTATTTGAATGTTTGCTCACTTGACTCAAAGGACAGATACATATAAATGGCTTATTTTGCTGCTGATTAAACCGGTTTTGATTATTATTTGTACTCAACAGGAAAAATCTTCCAGTCATCGCTAAAACATCTATATTTACAAGATCTAGTGATGCAGACTCTGCTTTTGCAGATCTATACATTGACCCTGAGACTCCTGTTACCTTGTGGGATTGTCACATGATTGTAATTCTGCATTCACATGTCAGAAACAGCTCCAGTGGGGTATGGCGCACACTACGGACTCTTACACTACAGACTCTTACATGGAGCAAAACTCTGGCACAGATGAAACATGACATACATCTTTACTCTCTAATCTAAGGGGAAGTAGGTCAGCTCGTACGTCCTTCTCTCTGTTTTTCCAGCTCCTCCGGGGTGCTTGGAAAACCGCCAAAAAGAGACACACAGGAGGCCTTCTAATGAGACATATGAAGCACCTCACCTTGCTCCTTTCAATGTTAGGGCTACACCCTAATCCCTCTCTAGACTAACACAGGGAGGTTCTAATGAGTCCAGATCTACCTGACTTACAGTAAGGTAGTTGGTCTTCATTCCTGATCCTCTACCTCTTGGATGTTATGAGTCTTCGAAGGACAACTTAAAGGTGGGGTAGGCAAGACTCCACTAAGAAGCATCTTTTTTGTGGTGTACATACAAAAAAGCTTTTCATATCAGTCAATAGCTCTTAGTAATTGATGACATTTATAATGATATCGCTGTGTTTTGTTATGTCTGTGTAGTCAACATTTAAAATTTATGAGCGGTCCGCTCTTTTGACTGTAAACAAAGCCATTCTCCACCTCCCCCAACCTTATTGGTCCCCTGTGTCGTTCATGAGCCCAAACAAAGTTAGCGTGCTACAATATTGGACAGTAGAAACCAACCAGAAAGTGCATAAAATTGGCTGAATCCTCCTTTAGCCACGACTGCCAACACAAGCGTGAAAACGAAGTAAATACAGGAGACTCGGACAAGAGCTTAAAAGCCGGGTCAACATCAATGATTAAACGATAGGGGACGCTTTGGGATCTTCGTGACCCTGTAATCTTTCTGCTGGACAGGTAAACCGCTTTAACAAAGTAAGACAAGTGTCTGTAACAGAAGTGTTTCTTGTCAAATGGGACCTGCTGTAGCGTGTTGTAGCGCCGCTAAACTGTTGACCTCGGGTCCTGGACTATGTCACTTTATCCTTGTTGTCGAAGTCCTGCAAACTTTGTGTTTGCTGGTCGTCTGTTGGCATCTACAGTAGCACCAATGCTTTTTACTTTAACGTTGACTGGGCTCCATTTGTAATTATCTCAAGTATTTATCTGCATTATATCTGAATTTAATTGAAATGATACAAGTGAGCAGGAGCGTCTGTTTGTGGGCGGGGCTGAAGGGGAAACGGGTTTGGAGGGGTAGAGTTTATATTCAAGATTTCTCCCAAAAACTGGCCCTTCCTCAGATCCTGCCTACCCCACCTTAATGTTGAAATGGAAAAAAAAGAGAATTGGTGATCCAACTGAAAAATTAGTGTCATGCTTTAACCTGCTGTAACTTGTAGAGTGAAACAACCGTTCTTCTAATAAGACGACAATCCTCTCCTCCCATCAAACATGACGGTTTGGTTCCCACATCTGCTGATGCCCGTGGTTATCTCCGTCAGCCCAGTCCCTCACCGCTGCTGTTTAGTCAGCTTGAGCCTCAGCCGCTGGCAAACATGGAAGATGCCGCTGCACTCCGCTCACTGGCATCTCGCCAAAACTCCAGCTGCCTGACGGCTTTCGCACCCAGACCCGCTGCTGGGTCTTCTTTTGCCAGCCACCTTTGCTGGCCGGGAGCCTCCTGACTGCCCTATTGACTGGCCCCCTTCAACATATTCCGCCTCGAGGTCTGAGTCCCCAGCTCTTTTTTTTGCGCCCCAACTCTGACCCTGTGACCTTTGACCTGAGCTTTCTTTTCTGGCTTGATCGTTTCTAGCGGTCAGATGGTTTCCATCTCCACTTGTAGGAAATGTAAATGCAGACAGAGAGCATGCAGCTTGGGCATTTGGAGAAGACAGTCAGGAACAAAAGACGACCAAGAACCAACAAATGTTTTTTTTCCACTTCCTATTTACATAGTTATCATCAGCAGTCAGCTCTTACTGATTTTGCAACATTTACTCCATCAGGTCATGTCCTTACCTCACCGTGATGAGCAGTAGCTGTTCAGAAGGTGTAACCTAGGATTTCCACCGCATCTCGAACGGCTCTGATCTGGAATGGCAGCGATTTTCGCCGTACGCCAATTCCTACCAGATCCATTTGCGAAGCAAATTTCGTGGCGGATTACGCACAGCAGGAATTGTAAGAACTCACAAGAACCTGCAAGTTCACGTGCAATCGTGCGATAACAAGTTGTCTTCAGCTACACAGGCTAACCATATAAGCAGTAGATTGTGTCCTTCTAGAGGAGGAAATCTACGTCTAGACTTCTAAAATCAGGGGCTGAAATGCTGTCTATAAACTTTTCACTTGTTCTTCCCCGCCTGTTTGCATGGTTTAAAATACTATCTGCCTAAACACAGTGTTTTAAAGAAGCTGGATGTTTTATCTTTTATAGAACCGGTGGAAATTGACACATTAACCTGAATGGCTACGATGAGCTATGATTGGTGGATACGGCCTTTTCGTAGTAGTTCTGGATGCAGTGGAAATTGGGGGTAAGATGTGTTTTCTCCACATGGATCCACTCAATAAAAAACAGCTGATTTCACCAGCCAATAGGCGTTCGTTCTTGTTGCAGCCGAGGCCTGAGCACCAACAGATAAGAGGAGAAACTTTTACACTCCCCAGTCCAGCCTAAAGAGAGGACGTGGGTCTGGAAATGTTGTAAATGCAGAAAATGTGATGCTACAGTCTGACCACAGGTCTCAAAGTCTGGGTTGTGTCGTGTCCAAAAGCATAAAAGTGAAACCTATAGAGCAGAGTAGGTTTGGTGCATAATACAGAGCTGCCTCTTGAGGACTCTGTAGTGAAAGTGCTGCAAGCATTATTGGGCTTTTGAGACCATCACATAGAGGCGCTTTTTTCTGGATACTTGATGCTTACTGTGTTTGAGTCATCTTTAAAGGGCTGTTGCATGGAAAAAAGTGACACTTAGCACCCAAAGGCATTCTGCATGTTTCTTGCGGTCTTAAAAAACATTTATTTCCAGACAGTCGTTTCAGTAAATAGAATAAACTCTCCTTCTTTTCACTCTCCCGTTCCTCCTCCTGAATCCTTCCGTTGGATCCTCTAGTTTTCCATTCTGCCTGCATGCTTCCCCCCTCACCCACCTTTTTGTCCCTGCGCTCTTTTTTTCCCCGCATCTACAACTGTCTTGGGCGCCTGCCTCCTGCGGTGCTGCCCTTGCCCCTGTTCCCAGCAGTCCCAGCTCCCTGACAGGTGACCTCCTGCAGGATCGGTCTCACACGGCTGGCTGCGTCCACACAGATGTGTCCCCCTCTCGTCCTTCTCTGTCCTGCATCAGGTGATGTTGGACCTTTACTGTCTGTGTGATGTCGCCCCTGTGGGTTCCCGCCCCTCTTTAGTCCTCTGCTGTCAGCCTCCTCCTTCCTTCCTCTCCTCCTCTTCATATTCCCTCTCATAATTTCTTCTTCGAACTTTCTGCAATAACTTTTGATCTTCTCTGGCTTACATGAAATTTTTTGCTGCCATGTCAGCTTCGCAGGCTCAGTCTCAATCTTTTTAATCATTTTCAAATCTCACCCATCTTCAGTCGTCGCTTTGGTTTCCATTGTTTCTCACTTCTTTTTAGTGTTTCTTAAGATCTCCGCGCCGTCTCTTACCTGCTCTCCTTTCTTCATGGTTCCTCGATCTTTTATTTATCTCCTCACGCTCGCTCTTCCTCTCTTATTTTCTATCTCCTCTCCTTCTTCCAATCCTCTCGTTGTCAGTCCCAAGATGAACATTTGGAAGGAAACATAGGAGAATTTTTATTTTAACTTAAAAAATCATGAGAAAAATCCACTGAAAATTGACATTACATTACACTTTAAAGGCCTGTGAGGGTTGTGCAGGATGAAAAGTTACTGAAGTGCCTTCACTCGGCACACAGAAGACTCAAAGTAGGTCTGGTGGTAGTAATCCTGTCTTAATCAACAGATTTACGCAGAGATCCAAAGCTGTAATCAGTGAACACTTCTGTAGTCTGACAAGGATGAAAAGCTGATGTAAGGCTCTTTGTGTGTTTGCAGCTCTTACTTGCATTTTTTATTAAGTCTAATTAAAGATATAAGGAGGACAAGAACTCATTTCAGAGCTAAAAGGATGCAAGAACCACGGGTATCAAAATTGAAAATACAGCCCAGAGCCAAATTCAGATTTTATTTACAAGTTTAAATGTTACATGTCCAGACTCTTGGTGCAAAACAAGACTTACAATCTCTCGAACAAGATCATTTCTCCGATGATCCACTTTCTTCTGCTTTTGATCACAATTCAAATTCACACAGGATGGAGAAATTACATGCAGAGTCAGGCGCAGCTTTGGTCCAACAGTCAGTTTGTTTTAATTGCAAATAAAACATCAACATGAGTCAATCTCATAAGCAACAGAGGCGGGAGAGAGTTGGGAAAACTTACAGAGAGTAGGATTAAACAGTATTTAATATAACAGACACGGTGGAAATGAAACTGAATATTCATGAGGACTCTCGTTTTAATTTTAATTTATTTCAACACTGAGACACAAAAACACAAAGCTGCAGAGTTGGTTTAGAGGCTAAGTAAGCAGGAAAGGACAGAAGGAAAGGAAGGTAGGGAAGGAGGGAGGATGAAAGTACGGCATGAATGAATGAAGAAGGAAGAAAGAGATAAAGGAAGGAAGGAAGAAAGGAAAAGAGGAAGAAAGGAAGGAAGGAAGAAAGTGAAAGAGTGAGTACGGAATGAATGAATAAAGAAGGAAGGAAGGAAGGAAGGAAGAGAGGAAGGAAGGAAGAAAGAACGGACAGAAAGAAGGAACGGGGGAAGAAATGAAAAAGTTTAAATGCTAATAGTGACTAAGAAGAAAAAGAGGAAGGAAGGAAGGAAGGAAGGAAGGAAGGAAGTAGGAGGGAAAGGAAGGAAAGAAGGAAGAAAGGAAATAAGGAGGGAGGGAAGGAAGGAAGGAAGAAAGAGAAAAAGGAAGGGAGAAAAAAAGAGAGGAGTGAAGGAAGAAAAAAGTTTAAATGCTAATAGTGACTAAGAAGAAAAGGAGAAGGGAAGGAAGAAAGGAAGGAAAAGGGAAAGGAAGGAAGGAATGAATGAGGGAAGGAAGGAAGGTAAAAAGTTAATAGTGACTTAGAAGAAAAGGGGGAAAGGAAGTAAAAAAGGTAAATAGTGGCTAATTAAGTGAGTAAGTAAATAAGTCAGTCATGAAGGAAGGAAGGAAGGAAGGAAGTCAGTGAGTAAATAAGTGAGTGAGTCAGTTAATAGTGATAAAGTAAGAACGGTAAAAGGACGTTTAAAAGCTAAAGTGACTAACTAAGGAAGTCAGAAGGTATATAGTAGCTAAGTAAGTAAATAAGTGAGTTATAAAGTCAGTGAGTAAATGAAGGAGGGAGACAGTAAGTTAGAAGTGATTAACTAATGAAGGAAAAAGAGTTTAAAATCTTACAGTAACTCAGGAAAGAGGGAGGTAAATAGAAGCTAAGTAAGTAAAAAGGTGAGGTATAAAACAAGGAAGTAAGTCAGGAAGTCAAAAGTGACTAGTAATTGAATGAGTGAAAAGTAAATAAGTAAGTGAACAAGTAAGAGGATAAGTGAGAGGGTGGGTTTAGAAGTGAGAGAACTAGTAAGTAAATTAAATAAATAAATAAATCATAGTGCACGTTTAATCTTTGAAGGAATCAGTAAAATGTCCGTCTGTATCTTCAAGCCTTTTTAGCTGTAGGGTTTTTGTTTTTTTGCGCACTAACAGGATGATAATCAGTCTCATTAGTGCTCACACTCCTGCAGGATTTCACACGTGCACAGAAACACAGACGCACTCACACACTTTTACAGGAAGAAGTAAAAACAAAAAAACACACACGCACACACACACATATGCTCTTGCCTCCAACCTCGCTGCAAACTCTTCTTTTCTATAATTAATACTTTGATGCCAGTTTTAACAGTCGCCTGTGGTGGTGGCACGGAAGTCTAATCTGATGAACAAAGAAAAAGACAGGCTTAAGATTTTAACCTCCACTGCTCCAGTAAATATCCAGTGGCATAAACACAACCCCTCTCCCAAACAAATATTGAACCCAATATCACCGTGTCTAATTAAATAATACCACAGAAACCCAAGGCAGTTCATCACCCAGACTGAGATTTGCATTTTTGTAAAAGCACTCCTCCTCCTTCTCCAAAGAGCCCAGGTACATATTCATGTCTCTGCATGTTCCCACTTTTATCAGTTTGGAAAAAAAGATCTTGAGAGTGCCCTCTCCCGAAACCAAACACTTTGCTGTATTTGGGAAATAAAGGGTGAGTGGCAGTGATGATTGTGTGGTAGGAAAGAAGCAGAATAAAAATGCGCCCCTTCCTCTTTATTTTCCCTCTTCCTCGTCTGCAGGCAGGAAGACAAGCAGCAGCAGCAGCACAAGGTAACCTTTCTCTAATTGATGTCTGTGTGTGCCCGGCTCACCAGGCAGCCATATTGTGAGGGAGTAAAGAGCAGCCCAGGCCTCAGCATGTGGTGGGGTTCCACAGAAGGGGGTTGATGCAGCCGTGCAGCTTGAGTGATGCACCACAATCAGACAGGGGACCGAAATAGGCACAGTCTGAGAGGAGGCAGTAATTTCTCCACCGACTGAAAACTTTCAATATTTCCCTTCAGACTGTGATTCTGCCAAACACGACTGTCACATCTCAGTTTCTCTGATCATACAGTGAAAAACAAAAGACAACAAAGTCACAGCTTTGGCCTTTCCCAACGCTATCACCAGTTCCTTTCTTATTTATTTAGATGTATAAGTGATTAGTGATTGTAACTGAGGATGTCTGCAGGAGTGTCTATGTTAACTAAATTACAGGACAGGATCTTGTCCCACTTTTTCCATTCCAATATAGATGGACCCAATATCTCCTCAGCCTGCTTTTACATGTCTGCCCACCATCTGTCTTTGTCTCCAGATTCTCAAGACCAGCCTGGCGTTATTTTTTCAACTGAGAATCACAATTATTCAGAGTTTTGACCAATTACAGTCGCAATGTGGCAGTGAGACCAAATCAAGTATTTTCTCAGTGATACAGCAAGTTATCTCCACTCTCCATTGGATTTAGGCGAGTTACAACTCCCGCTTAAGTCACCTGCACAGTGAAATCTTTGTCAAGCATCTCAGTTAGACCCTCACCTTTTAACTTTTTTATACTCTCTGAAAAAGTAAATATATGTAAAAGCAAAGCAACTCTTCAGCTTCTCTAGAAAAACCAGCCAATCACTCATGTGATTATTTCAGACGTCAATATTTGTTTTCGAACCCGTATCCTGTCGATACAAGCGTTCACATCAGCGACGTTTTCCTGTCCTGTGATATTGCGGCATTTATTTTTTCGTATCACGGTTGAATATTCATAAGTTTCGCATTCTGTGTGTCCACTTCTGACCAATCAGATTTCATGTTTATGCAACTGATTCACCGGTATATCCAACATAGCCGACCGGCTGATTGTTTACGTGTCACAGAACAGAGTACTTTTTGATAAAAAAACACCAATATTACAAAGATAACAACCTGAAGGACAACTTGTGGAGAGTCAAAGCGTTGGATTTCTCATATGACGATGGTTTGTGTGCTTTAACAGTTTGATAAAAATCTTTGTTGTAACTTTCATCTGTGCTAAGTAACTTTAGCTCATAAGCTAACCTGTTCAGATACAACATACCATATGTTTTACCTTAACCCTCCTGCAACAACATTATCTGCTCTTCTATACTGATATAATTCATATTATACCAGTGAATTTTAGTATAGCCTTCAGATTTTTACAGAAGTCACAAGTAATTTTGACTCATACTGCAAATCTGATTTTATTAGACTAATATACGCTCAATTAGTTAGCTACATTTGCAAAGAATAACCAAGAATATCTCACATCTGACGCTTAATTGGAAAAAATGAATAGCCAAGAGAAAAATAATCACAATTTTGAATGGAGTGAGTCAAGGCCTTGGGTTTGCATATAAAAAAAAGAAACAGGCCAAAGGGCTGCATATAAAAAAAAAACACCCAACACCAACTCTATGCAGTTGGGTTAATTTGTGCATATTAATACCGTCCTGCATGGATGCTATTCATGAACTGGAGTACACGCCTGACAGGCATAGCAACAGTAGTTAAGAAAAGCACATGTCAGTGAAGGGTCAATAACTTAACAGAGGGTTGAATGAAGAATGCTTCATGCGAGGTCGCTGCTACAACTCTAACCCTGAGAAGAAGGGCCTTCCGAAAAGTTAGCCTTGCAAATTGTTTCTGCAGTTTTTATTAGTTTGAAGATGAAATGAGAGCTCTCTGACCTCCATGTATATTGGCAGTAATCCAGGAGAGTTTAGTAAAAGGACGGTTTTGAGAGGAAAATGTGTCTCTTTATTCTTTTCATCTGTTGAACCCATTACGAATTTATGGAAATAGTCTCAGCCCTCATTTTTATGTAACCAGGCTGCGCTCCTATTTTTTACACCTTGAAATTGAAGCTGTAAACTGGGATAACACACTGCAAACTGCATCTAACCAGCTACAGTGGCTTCATACTGGTGCTGTCCATGGTGCTGATCCTCTCTGTGGATGTTGGCGCTCTCTGTGGTCCTGAAACAGCTGACTCCTTCATGCCCGCTGCCTCCTTTGTGTTTTCCTTAATCTCCTCTTTTATTTCCTCAAGGATAGTTTACTGACACACATACAGGGGCAGTTATATGTTCACAGCGAAGCCACTTTAACTTTTATTAACCCAGCAGAGTTTGCTGAATGCACTCTTTTCCGTAAACACGACACAGATGCAGCATCCACCCAATCACACCTTAATGCATCCAGTGTTTTACAGAGTGTGACTTAGTTATTCAGCTGGAATATTTCTGCTTTCCCCAACAGCACCTTGGCAATAGTTGTTAGAGGGTAATGTTTACTCATTAACCCAAATTCTCAGCCAGCCTTAAGATGTGAATCAGCATTGCCCTGGTTACGAACCCTGCTTGTGTAATAGACAACTGCTGGTAAAAAGAAAAAAAAAATACTGCTTCCTTTTTTCCTCTCTCCCATTAAGATCAGCTCAAGCCAGCAACTTCTAATTTATTCTCTAAATAGGCTGTTTTATAATGTGTTTGTGAGTGTGAAATAGCAAATTTAATTGAATACTAACTTAGCACAAAGCCCATACAAAATTTAGGTGCACTGTGCTGCAATGATAATGGCAACTGAAAAGAGATATGCAAGGTTTGGAATATAGCAGAGGGGCTGTTAAGTGTGATTTCTCCAGGATGGAAATTCAACTGAAAGTTTAAATTAAAAAAGATAATATAAAGCTATTCGGCCCAAGTTATTTGTTGTGAACTTGGCAGATAGCTAACAGATGATCTTCAATGAAGAGTTGAGTTTTCAGTATATGTTTTTAACATGTTGT
Organism: Xyrichtys novacula; assembly: GCA_962446985.1. NCBI lineage: Eukaryota > Metazoa > Chordata > Actinopteri > Labriformes > Labridae > Xyrichtys > Xyrichtys novacula. The sequence continues at coordinate 6,168,152 of OY660881.1, read as the reverse complement.
TTGACTCATTTTAACCACAAATAATAATCTTTTACCATAGAAATCCATATTAAGAAGTTTAATGTTTAATGAACTTAACACCAACGAAAAATCGCCGATTAGCTTAATGCTAACGTTACATAAGAAATGACATTGACAGGCTAGCTCGTTAGCATCGCTCTGTTTTTTTTAAGTTTTCCCACATAAATTTTGAACTGTGTTTTGAAATTTAAACAGGTAATTTCAACACAGTAACGTCCAATACTGACAGAAATAGGCATCTTATACAAATCCACATAAAAAGGTTAATTTTTAAATAATTGAAGACCAACGAATAATCCCCGATTAGCTTAATGCTATGTTACATTGGAAATGCCATTGACGGGCTAGCGCGTTAGCATGGCTCAGTTTTAAAAGTTTTCCACATGAATTATGAACTGTTTTTGAAATTTTAACAGGTGTAAAACACAGTAACAACAAATACTCATGGAAGTAGGCATTCCAGGGTACAGCTGAGAAAAAGTGAACAAGCAAAAACCAACAACAACTCCACTTCAAGCTGCTTGTCTGTGGAAAGAAACTACAGCAAATCTAAAGAGACACACAGTAGGCAGAGTAAACAATCCTCCTGCTACCTTAATGGGGCAGCACAAAAGCATCACTTCAGTTGTTATTCTTTCCTAAATTTGGTCCCATTTTCACTAACTGATACACTGAAATAATTTGAAAAAAAAAAACACACATTTAGTGTCATGTTTCAAGACACACTAACATGTTTTTACATCACCTATTGAGATTTTATATACTGCCTAGATTCCTAACAACTCATTTACTCTGTTCAACTTCAGGGTCAAAGCCCATTGGGCCGACTGTGCAGCAGGTCAGGAACACTACGGCCAGTTTTGGTCTAAAGGAAGCATGTACATGGACAAAAAAAAATCAATTCCTTGTTACTTTGTCTTGTTTTTTTCTCTGACCACCAGAAGTTTGACAGTTTGACTGACATATCAGCATGTACATGTTGTTAAAGTTCAGTTTTAGTTGATGTAGAGCAAGATATGAATTTCTGAACAACATGTAAACATGTAGCCTCCTTGTTAACAGCTACAGTGCGCCCACCTGTCAGTCAAGTCTGCTGTGGATCTAATGATGCAGAAGTCGTGACCTCAATACCTCTGAAACTAAATGGGCTACTTGAATGGTTGTCACCTATGGTGCTGCAGGAGTGGACCCTCCAGAAACTGCAGTTTGTAGCAGGGGCAGATCCATTAACGGCATTTAGTATTGATGTCGGCACTGAAAAGGTGGTTGGTGTTTGGTGTTAGAGTGTGCAGCGCTGTTTTGTCTCACCTGTGAATTCTGTGAAAGCAGGTCTCATTGTAAAATAAGCAAAAAAGCATTAAAAATGCAATCAGTCATCATGTGATTGCCTCAACATAGAGCAATGTTACAAAGAACCGTTTCTGCATGAGTAAATTTGGTCTGCCTTTGTGTGCATTTGGTGCATGACTGGCGAGAATCCTCCCTAATGATTGTGCGAGAGACTCTTCATGATGATCTCAAGCCTGCCTCAAAAAGAAACCTGATTAAAATTCCTCAACAGGCACTTTAACTTGATTATTCATTATTCAGCACACTAGAATCTGCAGTTAATCATTTAATAAGTTTTGTGTTCAAATTACAAATTTGCCTGGCACCACTGGTCTTTTAACAGTCAGAATAATTTAGCTGTTTATGCTTTTCTTCTCTCGTTGTGAAACTCAATTTGGAAACTTTCTTTCAGTTTACAACCCGCATTTGTTGTATTTTTGATAATAAGTGTAGAACTCTTTAATTTGACTATTGAATTGCATTTACTCAGTAAACTGAACCTCCAGTAAACACAAAAATCTTAAATGTACAGATCTACATTATGGAATAATGCTGCTAAAGACTGAAACTTTCTTCTCATCCAGAAAGTTAATGGTGGGATTTATGGTTAGATGTTAGATACTGATCCAGCCATGGATTACAAAGTGAACTCTTAGATTATATGTTCTGTGGTGGTTAATGTTGTATGTAGATTTGTATTTTTAAAATGTATTGTCAATACTGTAAAGCTGTGATAACCCCAAGGAAGAATAGGTCTTGTTCACAATACACTGATAGAGCAACCAGACAGCACTCTGTTTACATGTCATTTACTTTAAAAGTGTACAGACAGCCCTTTGTTTACATTTATTTCACTGGTTGGGCATCCAGGGAGAACTTAGTTAATATGTCTACCCTGGAAGTGTATCTAGAGGGTACTTGATTTATGCTTTATTAGCTATAACAGCAACTGGGTGCACTTAGATCACATTTATAAACTAGGATGGCATCCAGAGGGTGCTTTATTCACATTTTAGTCACTGGAAGAGCAACCAGGGGCCACTTTCTCAATTTCATAAACTGGAAGGGCATCCAGAGGGCGCTTAATTTACATTTTAGTCGCTAGAATCAATCAATCAATCAATCAATCAACTTTATTTCTATAGCACATTTTAAAATAACCACAAGGGTAGTCAAAGTGCTGTACAATGATACATAAAACAAATAACACAAAGAGCAAGATAAAGTGAGCAGAAATACATTAATGCAAGGGGATAAATAAGTAAAATAAATAAGCAGGCTCACGGCAGGTGCTAAAATGATAAAAAACAAAGTAACACTAAAAAGTATCAAAAGCCAAGGAGTAAAATTGTGTTTTTAAAAGGGATTTAAAAACAGGAAGAGCTTCGGGGCAGCAGCAGCAAACGCTCTGTCCCCTCTGAGCTTCAGCCTTGTATATGGGACCGTCAGTAGCAGCTGATCGGCTGATCTTAAGGGTCCGGGTGGGCAGTAAGGCTGGAGCATTTCAGAAATGTAAGGTGGAGCAAGATTGTTCAGGCTTTTAAAAACAAATATTAAAAGCTTAAAATGAGAAGAGCAACCAGAGGGCTCTTTGTTCACATCTATAAACTGGAAGGGCATACAGAGGGCATACAGAGGGCACTAAATTTACATTTTAGTCGCTAGAAGAGCAACCAGAGGGCACGTGGTTCACATTTATAAACTGTGAGGGCATCCAGAGGGCACTTTATTTACATTTTAGTCAGTAGAAGAGCAACCAGGGGGCACTTTCTCAATTTTATGAGCTTTAAAGTACCCTGAGGGTGCCTTTTTTTTTTTTTAGCATTTTAGTCACTGGAAAAGCATCCGGGGGCACTCTGTTTACATTTGATACACTTGAAGAACAACTGTTACCGGATATTTTGTGTAATTTCCACTGCAATTTCACCATCTTTATTTCTAGCCCACTCACCTGCTTCTGAACACAATTAAAAAATATATATTTATATTCTAATGAAGCAGGATGAGACTCTCATTTAGGAATTAAACTTACACATGCATTAACTGTTTTCCCTGAAAAGATCTGCACAAAAATAAAAGCACTTGGAGTTTCTTCAGAGATAGCTTAAAGAAAAGTGGATCGATGAACATTTTAATTAACAGACATTTCCCTGAAAATAAAGGGTCATCATGAAGGTTAAAGCACAAAGAGGAAAAGCTACATAAAATGCAAGACTTATTGTCCCTGTCAAGAATGTTTCATAGTGGATGTGTGTGCTCTGAAGTGAGGACATCAACATCAAACTGATTGATAGGAGTGCTGGTGCGGCATATTGGGTGCCGAAGGGAAGAATTCCTTCACTGTGTGTTTGAGATGGCTGATCCCAGATTCAAGAGATCCTCTGTCGTAAGGATTGCAATTTTGTGTCCCCTTTATTAGCTATATGCTAACCGTGTACAACCATCTGTAACAAATAAACTACGTGCTTTAGTTCAGCAGGGCCAGAGGACAGTTGCTGCACAATAACTGCAGCAACATAATATCTGACACCGCCACTGTTTTTCCAATTTAGAGTCTGATTTATTAAATCTAGTTATGCAAATCAACTCAGTCACAATGTGGCAATTATCCGAGAGTCACTGGAGAGTGCATGTTTACCAGCTGACAGATGTATAGCAAGGTGTTGCAACGGTGTGTAGCTGTCAGTAAGTCATCACTCCTCCCGTTGTGCTCGACCTGTCAGTGGTAGGAGGCCGAACTAGGGGAGCAAATTAAAACGTATTTGTGTCTCTTGTAGATGCGCAGAAGGGGGCAGAGTCCCTTACATGTATTGCAAAGCTGTCTCAAAAAACCTGCTTTAAGAGGAAGAGGAGGATGTGTTAAACACTCATACAGCCTCTCGCAGGGGTCAAAAGTGGTGCGGTTAGGAGAAACAGCAACAGAGGCCAAAAGGAAGGTCGGCACACCTATCAAGGTGGTTGTTAAATCATCTAGAATGACTCCCTGTTAACAACAAAACACCCACCATCCACCCTCCACCTGAGCAGCACAGCTACTTCTGTTCCAAGTGTAATTTACCGTTTACAGTTCCTGCTCTTTGTAGACCTCCTGTGGATTCTGGCCGCAGCTTCTTCTCCGGCAGGGAGGAAAAAAAATAACCATTTCCAGCCGCAAGGTCATTGGTTGCAGAATCCTAGCGGGAGTCGAACCATCACTGACAATGCAATGGTTTCACAATGGGCATCATTTTCCTAGCTTGCACAGCGGGAACCCACCAGCGAGATACGGCAGCTGTTAAATTGTAAATCTTTCTGCACATGGACAACATGGTGGGATTACATGTTGGATTGGATTGAAACACCGGTCAGTGTTATCTTCTTGTCTTTGCTCTGATTTTCTTTTGATTTCAAGCTTCATAAACCTTTAAAGGACCTCCAGTTGAAGGAAAAACACCATATTTACTCTCCAGTCAGAATCTGTGGGCGATAACTACAGTGAGTGTATGATTTAACCATGCCGGTACAATATGTCCTAAATCTGCATGAGCTTATCTTGTCCATGTCTCTCCTTGACAAGAGTGGAGACACACAGGAAGCTGTCTCTGTCTAACTCTGATTTGTGATTTGAGCGCCAAAGGTCAGCCGTATTGACCTGTCTTTGTGTGTTCTTTGTCGCGTCGTCTACATACTTCATCCTGGTGGGAAGGAGAAAATGTCATGTCACATGCTGGACTTGTTCTCCTCATGATGAATGACTTCCTTTTTTTATTACCATAACATGTGCATGTCACACAAATCACACACCTGAGAGGGTGTCCTTCCTACCCGACAGACATTAAGTGAACATTAAAAGTTCACTGCGTGCTTTTCTTGTCTTTAGTGCCGTTGATAACATCGTTAAAAGTGATTATAGCTTTATAGAAGCTAAATGTAAAGGTGCTCCATGTCTGTAATTGACAACAACAGCTCAGACATGGGTGTGTTGTTTTTGTGTTGTTGTAACTTTGCCTGTCACTGTGTGTTGTGTAACCGCCTCATCATATCTCCTGTGTATATACCTGCTGTGCAGTCTGAGTGACATGCATACATTTTCACAGCAGGTTATTCTTCGTAAACACTTTATCTCAGGGACTGGTGGCATTATTTTCATTTTTATTTTTTTTTCTATATGAATCATTTATATATCTGGCATCAAACGTGAAGTAGAGAAACACGAACGCATATTTCACAAAGCGCTCAAAGTGATTCCTATGTGAGTGGGAGAAAACAATCTCAGTTGCTAATACAGATGTTGTAGCTCTGCAGTGTGAGAGCTGTGGGTGTTTTTTTTATTATTATTATCAGGTGTTTGTCTCAGTTCAGTTTGATCCTAACAATACAGACAGGGACCAAACTAAAGATGGTTTAGTGACAGAACTGAGTGATTGACCGCTGTAAATTGGAAACTACAAATTTTGATGTGCAAATATAGATTGAGTTCAGTGAAATCAAATAATACAACAGGTATTATTCACAAGGCTTTGATAAACTAGGTCAGTTTTCTTACAAGAAAAATCTCTGAAATTTACAAATTTTGTAGAATATCAGAAAGCACAAATAGTATCCAGAGTGAAAAATGCTTTTTTACCAGGTAATTTTCAATGTTTAAGTAACTTTATCATACGAACAAAGCTCTAAGAGAATCAAGTTATGATATTCAGACATTAAAGTCATATTATAATGAGAATAAAGTTGTGATAACATTGTGTTGTTACAAATTGAAGTCGTAGAAAATTAATCAGAGACTGAGATTTTGAGTATCTCCTTTCAAAACAGCATTATGTGGCTGATGGTTGGCCGAATTAACGTCTTTATTCTTGCGAAATATTTATAACACAACAACCGTAACTTTGGCTCTATTTCTTAAGAAAATCTTAAAAATATGTATCGTAGTAAAGTGAGGAAACACTTCTGTGTTTCTGTTCTCGTAAAACTCCTGAACAGTTTGAATGTGAATCTTTTGAATCATGAATCAAATCAGAAAGACGAATGTTTGACTATAACTGCATGTTTTCTCTACATTTCTCTCCCTTTGCTGACCTTCATATTTCTCTGTAAACAACTCTGTTAAACTGTCTCAGGCTGTGTTTTGGTGTCCTTATATAAATACGTTTAGATTCATTAGAAAATTAATGATCACAGATGGTAGAAGTTGTAATGAATAAAAGATTAATTACCATGTCTTGTAAATTAAATGTAACATAACTGATTATATGTAGGGCGGTAATAGCTGTATATTTGATACTATAAATACTGTTAAGATAGGAGACAGTCATCTGGTCATGATTGGATAAAAATAAGCACAGTGTTTATGTTTAATAAAGTTTAATATATCTAATAAACTTAATACTTCTTGATTACAGTTGATACCTAAGAACTTATATTTAGAAGTTTTTCCATCTGTTCAAACAACATATAGTAAGATGGTCTTATACTACTTCTGAGATATTGGGAATATTGATCTTAAGCTCAGGTAAAGATCCAAACACAGCTGCTTTTTAAGTCTTCTTTGATCCATCTACAGACAGCTTTCACAAGACTATCTTTCAGACTCCACACCTCCAGTTCACCACACAATGTGTCCCCCTAATTAAACCTGGAGCTGAAAGCTGAGACTTTGGTCTTCTAGTCTTAAAACAGAGTGATTTAAAACATCAGACTGTTTCTATACTAAATTTTACTCCATGTGACAGTAAAGTTCAAAATAAGAGGCTTTAGCTTTGCTGCAGGTCACACGAACAGCCTATCACACATGGATGTAATTTGACCGTCTGAAAACAACGTTACTTTACGCTATAGCAAACCGATACACGTCAGGCACTAGGACCAAACGGCTGCTCAAGCCGAAAACTGGTTTCCTTTGGTTTGGACCGCCCATAAGGTCTTTGATTGGCTCTCCTGCAGGTCCACTTTTTGTGTGTGATTGGCTATCCCTGCTGTCAGTCATTCCATGCCCACCGGACGAGTGTTTTACAAGTTGCTTGTAAGAGTCAGTCCGTGAACATCGCTATTCGCCGATGTAAGTTTACAGGAGGGTGGCGTTCATTTTCCCTCTGTAACGTCACATTCATCTTAGGTTTCATTTACATCCCTGTGTCTGGTTTGTACTTCCACCCACCCGTTGGCCGTATTGCCTCCTCTGTTACTGTGTGTGCGAGATGTGCTCTTCGCGAGGCTATATGTAAAGGCGGGAACTGAATTCTGGAATAAATAAAGAAATCTGAGCTGAACATTGATGTTTGAATCCACGTGTCACATCAGTACTCAAGTAATGTGTCCCCTCCACCTTTGAAATCAAAATTTCGTCCATGCTGTCACATATGCTGTCATTTTTGCTCCTTTGCCACTTGACTGTATGTCAAGATTATCATAAATATCTCTTTGTGACACATCGAGCATCATGTAATGACCTCGCTCTTTTCTTTGCACTCAGGTGTAGGTGTGTTATTCTTACACAGAGGAACACATAAAGACTCTTTGTATTGTGCTTTTCAAGGTAAAGAAATGCGCTGAACCCACCAACAATAACTCTCAGAGTATATGCTTGCACTATAAGAGTTGCTGCTCTTGTTCTCTTTGTAATTATCTTGCAAAACACCCAGCTCCTTTTATGATCAGTAGCTCGCTGTCCATCCCTGTCGCCATGAGCAGCAGACACCTCCAGCAAACAACAAACAGCATCTCCAAACACTTGCTGCTTAGCCAACTATCTCATAAATGTCACGCACCAAGGCCCTTGTTCTTTTTTATGTGACATGAGTAGGTGCCCCGACTGGCCACATTTAATCTTATTGTAACACCCGTAGGCCCCATTAAACACAAAGCCAACAGCAGCGGTCTGGGAATAGCCGGCCCCTGCAGCAGCCGAGTCCTGAACCGTAATGACTTTTAAAAAATCCTCTAATTATGAATCGGCTTTGGTCGGGGTGAAACGTTAGGTAACGTGGGCGGACGCTGTGTAAAATCATCGAGCAGCGGTTAGATCAGTGTTATGAAACGAGCCATGCTTTGTTAGATAAGAGCGTGCACTTTGCAGGAAAAGCATTGTGTCCTAAAATATTACAGGAGAAACTGCATAGACTTTTAATAGTGCGAGATGATGTAAGATCAAAGTGGGTAGCCTTTTACTGCTATTTAAAACTTCCCTTAGGTCGTAACATCAGGTAAGTTATGGATCCAATTCAAATGCATGAACCATTTCCCCCTGAAGAGCTCTGCAGCTTCTAGATGAGTAGAGAAATCAGTTTTTTTTCCCCACTCTTAAAGGGGGACTCCGGCAAATAACATCAATTTAAAATGTCAAAAGTAATTATTAAATTAGTTAAACCGCTTCTCCCTCATGGCCTGGTTCTAGTTTGTTTTGCGATCACAGGAGCCTGACAGCTTAATTGGAGCTTAAGAGTATTCAGCTTTTATTTTTATTTTTATTAGCGTACAGAAGAAGAAAGCTTTAATTGCCTTTGGGGCTGAGTAGCTGTGTGGGTTTTGAAAAATGTCCTCTTAAAAAAAAAAACTGTATTGAGCCAACCAGATCTCTACACCGGGTTACTTTTATCTGACTGAGACTAGCAGTTCTGTGTTGACCTTTGACTGTATATTTTTATGGGAAGCACACCTCAATCTCCTCCTGCAGAGTTGAGGGGAAAATATCACCTGTAGGGGTAATAACATAGAGACCAAGACCCTTAGAGTGAGCTCGCTGGTGGGGCCATATCATACCCTCTAAGACTAAAACACACCTGTAACTCAGTTTACAAACAACAGACATCTTCAGTAATACAAATGACACTGAGACACTATTTCACGATGTTATTCTTTCAATAAACAAACCCAGTATTTCACAGAGGAACACTTTGAGGCTTCTAAATCAGGGTTTGGTGTAAGAGCACAGCATTTATCTGAATAAATACCAGAGGAGGATGGAAAGTGTTGAAAATGACCTCAGGAGTAAAGGTTTCCACAAACGCCAGAAAATGATCTTGATCTTTGTTCTTTCTGGTGTATTCCCACTTTGCAAGATGACACTTTGTTTGATTAGGTTAAGTCAGGGTGAAACGCTGATGATGTCTGAGGAGCCGCACTGAGCTGCTGTTTACTTCGTCTATTATTATTTAATGTTCCTCAGCGTCCTGTGAGTCCGTACAGGCTGGAACCCTTTTGATGTACGATAAGTTCAAAAATAAGAATAACATAAATAAACTGGATCATAAATCCAAAAGTTATTATCTCAAAGTGTTTTTGATGAACAAGAATTGCTTTGTATTTTTAATAAGAGCTTAAAAGGTTTTGAAATGCAAAACAGCCGAAAATTAAACATACGATAAAAACAAAATTAATCACTTTGACTTTTGAAGTTTGATTATTAATTGTGATTTTCTTTTGAAATTCTGTTCAGTAGCTATAAATGATTGAAAATGGGAGACAAGTTGTGGCAGGAAAAAAATAATAACATGAAAGCCTGTTTTTGAGATAAACAATGAGTTTAGTAAAATCTTTCATACTGTTGATCACAACTTTCTTTAAAAAAAAAAAAAAGTTTAATTTCATCGGAATTTCTGAAAATGCATATGCTTGGTTTCAGGACTATTTATCCAAAAAACATCTGTATGTCTTTTTGTTAACCGATAACGGTGTGCCACAGGGGTCAATTTTAGGCTCCATACTCTTCACCATCTACATCAATGATATGCTACTTTCTTATGCAGATGACACTGTCTTTTATTGAAAGCCATAAGGAACCTGCAGCTTGCTCTTTTAAATGCAAACCATGTCAACTTTTTAGGTTTAAAGGTTAAATAAATAAATGAACATTATTCACTTAAAAACATGCAGTTTTAGTGAAGACAGATAAGTCAGGCCACACAGAAACTTTATAAGAACCATAGATCCTCTGGGAAATTCAGAGAGGGAGTTAAGCCATACATTGCACCTCGCTCTGACATATAGAAACTGTCAGAACACTTGATTTATAATAACTTAAAAGGGATGTTTTCTTCCCCGTCTAACCTCCTGTGACAGACAGCTGAGCGGTTAAAAACACCTCCGCTGAGGTACATCTGCGAGCCCTGATGAAAAGCGGTATCTCCTTAAAAGCTGCCCGGGGTGTTACTGCTTTTATCTCAACTGAGCTTTGATAAGGTAATAATTAGAGCTTGTTACAGATATCCAACACCTTAAGCATTCCTGTTTTACTGATAGTTACTCGCAACCCTCAGCTGATGTGAGAGATATATATCCTCATATCTGTTTGCGGTTTGATAAGGTTTTGACAAGACAGATAAGAAGACCTTATCCTACTAAGTGAAACGGCAAAGCAACATTTAGTCTTACAATATGTGTAAGCTTCTCTCATGACCATCCCGTGTGTGTCTCAGATACAGGAGTGGAAAAGCATCCCTCCCCCTGCGATATTAACGATGCCTTCGGTCCTCTCAGAAACCACCAACTGTTAGACACATTTGGGTCAAATGTAAAATTCAAGCTTTCAAGTCAAGAGTATCTTTAATCTTCTACGCAGTGAGAAATGCTGGGCATTTCTGATTCTATCTACTCCACGATATTTTTATGTATGCAGCTGTTTATTTTTCCCCATTCCCAGTTAATCTACTTCAAAGCGGAGTATCCCCGAGGATTTGACAGGAAGTGAGCTAAAAGGCCTAACTCACTCTGTGATTAGAGAAATACCAACAGAGGGGTCAAAAAGATATTATCTACCAAGGGTTTTTGATTCAGATATCTTATGTATATCAACTTTGAAACAAGCCAACCTTAATCAACATTTGATCAGTGAGTTTAGATGTTAGCCTCAAATAGACGGTCGTGTTTTATCAGTGTTTCACAAAGCTCTTGAACCCTGGTCCCTTTTGTTCTGGTTAGGAAGCAACTGAGTGGCATTAGTCACTACAACAAAAAATGTGTTCTACTTTAAATTGGAGAATCTAAAAATTGCCTGCTTATGAAAATTTGACCCATGCTGAATAAAAATAGATATTTATCAGTTTTACTTCTTCAACATTATTTTTAACAGTACTTACAGCCGTCTTTGCTTTCTACCCTCCAACTCTTCTTACAAAAACCTTAATCCTACTGACTTCAGACAATCAAATGTTTAATTTATTGTGAATATTTTCAGTGAAAGATGTCCTCACAGCTGTTCTGCTGACACCTAACCCCCCTGGCACCTCTTTCAGGCATTAAAACTTAAATATTAAACTCATCAGTCATGCTGCTGGTGCTTTTTGTTTATCATAAAAAGGCATAAATATGAACTTCTCTCTACATCATTGACGTCAGAAAGTTCCTTCATCGGGGTTTGTGCCAAAATATATCCCAGGAGATTATGTTCTGAGTGTAGGTTTATGCTTTATCTAAGAATCTGATATTTCACAACATCAAAATTTATCTTACAGAGTCCAAATTGTTGTAGGCTGATCATGATTTGCATTGATATGTTGTTGAATCTAAATTATTTGAGATTATTGAAGACTGAATTTGATTAGGACTGTGAAAACACTTTAAATTGATGTAATTTAATGGTATTAACACCAGTTTTCTGACTAGGAAATTACAGCTGAGCCACTTTTTTGAGCTGTTTTGGACGATTTGTTAACCTGAATTCAACATGACAAACTGGAACAAAGTCTATCACTGAAAGCAAATGTAACTAAACAATATATACAAAAAAAGGACACAAACATTTTTGGGGTTAAGTGGAAAAATATGCAACTGCTAGCAAATAGATAATCATGTTAATTAGAATGTATCGTGTATTGTTTAAATGCATTAAAATTAGTTAATTACAGAAGTTAGTTAGTTACAGAAGTTTGCATAAATAGGATTTACCGTTCCACTGGGCAGTGAGGTTAAACATTGGTCAGCTTTAAGGCATCACAGATTTGGGAAGATTGTAAACAGTTAATATCTTCAATATCTTCTTTTTCCTCATTGTGGTAAAGGACGGATGTCCTAGGAGGGAAACTTTGTCCATTCAGATCAGAAGTTCTGATCTTAAGAAGCTCCTAACCACGCAGCAGATTTCCACTTGTTATGACCGAGGTCACCCCCATAGTGAGCTTTTGTGTGTGAGCAGTAAGGGTGGACTGCCATTTTGGTTTTCACTGGGTTTTCTCCTGTTTTCAGTTAGTTAGAGAGGTAAGAAGGTTGTCTTTTGGTTGAATACTCTGGTAGGTAAGACACTATGATTTACAGATAAGAATCTTTTTGTTAAATTGTTTTCAGCCTAGGTCCACCCTGAAGCCCTAGTGCTCGCCTTGAGTTATCAGTTGTGGCTGTTTGGGTCACGGGGAAGATGGGTCCAATTCATGTTGCGCTCCAGAACCCCTAGACTGGGGCGTAACACACTCTTACATTATGGCAAAAGCTTGATTTTAAATCACTCTCAACACTTCAATCTATCGACCAAGAAGGACTCAACAGACTCATTTTAAAGCATGATATGAAGACATGTTTCCCTTATCAACTGTTGAGCCTGCTGCTTTTAAGCTAGGCTGCAAGTCAGTCAAATACCGCAATGAAGAGAGGCCTGGAGATTTATTTTCATTAAGTAATTAGTACTTTTATAATGCGCCTACTTGGATAGTTGTAACTACTAATGGTGCTCATTTTCAGTCATGTAAATCTAAATCTCGGTTTCTCAATGACTCAGCTTTGCACAGTCATGAGGCTGAAAAGCAAGATTGCCTGAAGTTCAGTTACCTTAACATCTCGGGCTAAGTGGCTCGCTGTGCCGCAGAGACAGCTAGCTGACTAAGGACTTTAATTTTAATGAGAACACGGCTCAAAAGGTTATAAATATTAGTCTCCTGTTCTGTTCTCATCTCAGACTCCGAGGGAATCATATTTATAGATCTTATTAAAGAGAGTTTGTGTTATAAAAACGTCAGACGACTGTGGCAGAAGCGAGCGGAGAAATAATGGCGCGGCACCTGGAATAAGATGCATCATATAAAAAGGCTTACGATAGCTCTGCAGTCATTGAGAACACATCCCATTATTTATGCAGAGCAGGAGGCAAGCTGAGGCCAGAGTGGGCACATTTAATTCCTCAGCTGATCACAGAGACAGAGTCTATGTGCAGCCTGCACACGGGGGACGCTGAGAGAGAGCGTGAGAGGGAAGGAGGGGTCTCAGGGTGATGGAGGGCTTTAATCGGTCATTCTGACAAAGCTCATTATAACCACTATGATGCAAAGCCAGGAAAACCCCCTCGCGTTAAACAAATAGCACTCCCTCTCTTACACGAGTCTTGTTTGCCGGTGAAAAATGGTCAGATTTGTGGTGTGGCCTACTTGCCTGACAGACACAGATATTAGGCTTTTTGTGTGGACACTTTTATTGCGGTGTGATGGCTGACTTTGCTTTTCCTGTTGGGACGAAGGGTCTTTCTTTTTTTTTTTGTTTTTTGTTTCCAGGCAGTTACATGAGTAAGAAAAATTGTTGTGGGCTGTCACAAAATCCTTGAGTGCTTTACATCAATTCTTTACACTTTCCAGCAACAACAGCCCTTATAATGATATACTTGTTCTTTTGTGTGACAGACAGAACAGAAACATAATAACACCTGCAAGCTACCGTGTCATTGGCTCTGTTGAAACACAGAAACAAATACACAGAGTTGTCACCATTTAAACATTTTTTCCCCTCTCACTACAACAGACAAAACCCTCCCCTGCCACCAACACGGAGTACATTATAATTATGCTGCTCGCTCTCCGAACATACTTTATCTTATTTTTTCAGGGATTGGCTGACAATTCAGTAGAAGTCGAGGTCTGAATTTAAACCTAGCTGATGGTTTTTTAAGTCTTAAATTTTAAGCCATTATTTGTCAAAAATGGCTCCAGGTCTAGTCCAACTAATCCCACCTGGAACAACAGTGTAAATCTGCCTTTCATGCTATTGATTGGTGAAGGACAAACTTTATATTCACTCCAAACAGAGGCCAATGGAAATAAAGGAGCAGCCTTGCTTTATAGTCTGATTTTAGATAAGTTCGCTCTGCCAGGAGGGCCCCAACTGATGAAATTGGATAAAAAACATCTTATAAGCTGATAGTTTCAAGCTAATTTTACTGGATACCAACAAAGATGCTTCAGGAGTTTCTTATTCAAAGTCATGGTAAAAAAAAAAAGGGTGAACACTGCATGATTTTTACTACGGCACAATCCTGGCTGGCTCGCCACTTATATAGTAGATTTCATAGATGCAAATGTGCAAAAACGGACTACCCGAAGACAGAATCAAGCTGGCAGCCTCTCACGGGATTTTACATTAGTTACAGCATCAAACACAACTCATGACAATGAGATGGATGGTAGAAGCCCAAACATCCCTAGAATCCCCACAACTGTTCCTTCTTATACTACCCCAATGGCGTCATTAGTCTTTTTTTCTCCGTAAGCGGCCTTCACGTTGGTGTCTGATAGCCAACAACGTGACTTCTTCTGTAAACATGTTTTGCTGGCCCGCTCGGCCAAATTCTGTTCACCAGTTCACCATGACCTGTACTCTCTGTCTGTATCCTGGATCCAGTTTTGCCACAGCTTTGCTCAAAACATGTCTATGATTCACTCCCACAAAAGGCAAAAAATACAAATATTCAGCAAACCACCAGACATTGATTAACATGGCCGCTCTTCCTGTCTACAGCCAGTTTCCAGTGGGTTGGGTAAATCCAAAATGGTGAAAACAAGGGGGTGTTCTGAGACAGGCTGAAAACACCGCCATCAGCACTTGGTACGTTCCTCCTGATGATATTAACCATAGACTGTAAATTGATGCAGAAAAAATTTAGTTGACCAATCAGAATTTTGGTCGACTCAGCACGTGTCGACCAGTCACCGAGGACTTTACAGCAGTAACTTTTACCAGTAAAGATTGAAGTTCTGTATTTTGATACTCTCCTGTTTCCTGTTGCAGACTTTGATTTGCAAACGGTACACACCTGCTCTAAGAGTAGGCAGTTCAACAAACAACTTTACCCTTTCAGAAAAGTTTGGTTGCGGGGCGTTTCGTCAACCTTGAAGCAACTAATGAAGAGGGTTGATTTCTGTGAATCGTTTCTTTCCAACGGCACTCAAAGTTATTGGACACCCAGTTAGGCTGTTTGCACCGCGGTCACACCTGACTACTTAAAAAAAGGTATTACCGCCCACCGTTGGGATTTATTCTTCTGCTTTTACCATCAGTTGTTCTTTATTTGTACTTTTTCCTATCGGCTATTAAATCAAAACTACACATTGAGTTCAAACTGTGTCTCCAATCTGTCTTTGCAGCAGTGTGCTCCAGTTTTTCCCGTGCACTCAGGAAACCTTTTCTGCAAAGTCCTCTTCTCACTGTTAAATCAGCTGAAGTTTTTACCAAAATAATAGTCGTTTCAGTCAAATACAAATAATTCTCTGTCTTATTCAGCATATTTGGTGTTATAAGTAAATGACAGTTTTTAAAGCTCGATGTACTCTGAAGTTGGAGTGAGATGTGGAAAGTTAAGAGCAGATAATTAATCTGATGATGCAGATTTAGTGTCCATCACCACAGTGACATTATTGAACCTCTGAAAGGGGAAAAAAAAGAGGAAAACCTGGGGGGAAAACTAATTGCCTGACCTTTATCGACTCCTTTAGAGGAGACACAGACCAGTGTGCACTGTCCCTCGTTACATCCGCATAATTAACGTCAATCGATCCCGCCTGCCTTTTTCTCTCCCCTGATGTGTACGAATGTGCCAAGTCGGAGAGTGACAGCTGTCGTGCAAAGTGACACAAAGCAAATTCATTAGCCGGAGAGTCAGTGGCGCTGGAAGAGGAGAAAGGGGACAAGACGAGGGGAGAATCCATCGCAATTCACAAGCTGACACGGCATGTCAATCAACAACGGTATTGACGGTCTTTATTTGGATATCAATGGCTTTGTCCAGCGTATTGATTTTGCTTTGTTATCCATCTTTGTGCGCTTGAGATTGGATCAAGACGTCCGAATCAAATCCCAAAGTAAGACATTTCTCATGAGAATAATAGAAACAGAAAAGTAGAGGAAAAGGAGGGTTGGTAATTTATTTATATTGGCACCACATCACTTACAGCTGCAGTATCTGATCATTTAGTGGCTGACCGTCATGTCATTGTCATTATGAACCACTCACTATCAAACACCGAAGTCTGCCTCGAGCCTCGCTTCAATGTCACTATTTGTTATCACTTTGGAAAAAGCCCATCTAGAGCTCCATCCTGCATTTCAGCACCTGAGGGGGGGATAACAGCTTTACTCCTCCCCAGAAGTCTGACTTCTTCACTGTCAGCCCCCCCTGCATGATTTGCATACACGGTCAGGAGGTCAGAGACTCAGCGGCTCAGTCTGACATTTTAATTCTGTGCAGACAGCCAGAGTGTGTGCCCTGGTCCTTTCTTAGCCTGTCCTCACTGTCGTGTCTGAGAGGTGAAGTCACGCCAAACTTGATCTGAAGGCATCGGGGGAGATAAGCCACAAACTTTTACTTGTGCATGTGACACAAAAATTTCTCCTCTCCTCAAACAGCCAGTGAAACTTGTCAGAGCAGTGGCAAAAATAACACTGACATAAATTGCAAGTACACAGTATATCAGTTCAACTGCCAAGTTAAAGTGCCTCGCTGTACATCTTTTTTTTTGCACTTTCAGTAACACAACATACACCAACAAATCCTCCCAATTTTAATTCAAGTCTATGATTTTAGATTTTAATTGATTAAATCTGTGAAAAACAACAATTGTTTAGTATTCAGTCCTGGTGTTTATGTATGGGGTGTTTTGGAATAATGGTATGTTTTCAATTTTATTGAGTTGATTTTTATTTGCTGTGATAGTTCGCTACTGTAACAACAAATATGTCCGACTTTTATAGAACAAAGTACATCTATTCATACATCCATCTCTGTGGTTATCTGTCCATCGACCCTCTCAACTACCACCATCCTGCCTTTTAGCTACATATGTATCTACCCAGGGTTTTTCCTGGCTCAAATTGAGGCAGAGGTGGCCCCATCCTGACCATGCGCCATGACGTGCATGTATTTGTAAATTCAACCAACTCACTTTCTTTTACAGGCAACATACTTTAAGTTAAGAGTTCAAAAAAAGAGTGTGACCATTATCATGTTAAAGCATTCATTTATTAAAACTATATACATACACAAATCAGCTGGCAACTTTAAATTGAAAGTACACTTCATCCACACATCTCGCAACCATACAGAACATTTCAGCCTCCTCTTTTTCATTCTGTAGAACCTCCTCATGCACTCCTTGTAGTCCAAGGCCTCCTGGTCTGGTCCATCAATGGCCACCTTACAACAGACATCCAAGTGCCTCTCCTTCAGTCTGTTCCACAGAGGTGTCTTCACCTTAAACAAAACAATTCATCATGCATTAATTATTTTTGTTTTTATTCTGATACAGACATGAAGAGCGATAGTGTTTTCAATCATATATTATATATATGTAAACGCTGCAGTGTCCTCCCTAAAAAAACGACAATCAATTATTTCTTAAACTATCTAAACTATGTTATTTATTTTTTGTAACTTTATTAGTTGAGTTTTTTTAGGTACTACCATCTTTAATATACTTCTCCTTCTCTTCTGCTGCTTTGTGAATGGCTGTCACCTCATGTCTTTTTAATGTGTCCAGCCTGTAGTTGGTTGATGGCTGTCTCACTAAGGAGGCAGCAATTGCCTGCTGTGTTGGGGCACAGTGCTTTTGGCATAAATAGCAGTGCATGCCTTCCTCAGTATGCCTGAGCCAGGTAAATTGATTGAGCCACTGCTTGTCAAAGCCACTGGCTCTGTGTTTTTGAGAAGATCTGGAAATAGGAATAAAAACCACGTACACGTTGGCTTTGCGTTGTTATGCTTCTAATTGGAAACTAATTAATTAATTACCCTCGCCTCGCCGACTCGTCCTGTCCTGCATTCTGACCCTCGCGATCACCAGTCCCTTGTGAAGTACTTTCAGACCTGACACAAATTTCCACGTTGTCCCCACCATGAATTATAGCATTTTAACTGCCTGTTACGTTTTTTCTCTGCTGTGTTTCACCTGGACTCTTGACTTTCCTCCTCGCGAGGTTGCTTTTTAAAGTACTGTCTGATGTAGCCTGTCATATCTGCAACGCTAAAAAACGGAGGAAACTTTTTTTTAAATAAACACGACATGCTTGGATGCAAAAAAGACAAGCAGTATTTACCTGTTTGTACCATCCGCCAGGGAAAATCAGGACGCCGATAGCACCAACTAGCGGGAAAAAAACTTGAAAAAACATGATTCGATCCGTTTCTTCTTCGGTAGATGCTTCAGGTCTTTCCGGTGCACTGCTGTTGATATAGCGCCTCTAATGTGGCGCAATGCTGCAACTGCAGTTAAAATACGTTGCTGCTGCAGAGGGACATCAATCGCTCAATCAACACAGCTGGAGCTTTACGCTGTGTTGAGCGAAATCAATCGCTCTGACTGGGGGCGGCACAAAATTAGGTGGAGGCGGCCGCCACGCAATTTTGAACGCAGGAAAAACCCTGATCTACCTATCCATCTATCCATCCAACTTTCCTTTCATCCAACCATCCATTCAGTCATCTGACTTTCCATCCATTCAACTCTCTTTTCGTTCAACCATTCATCCATCTAAATTTCCATTAATCCAACCTTCCGATCTATCCATCCAAATTTTTTATCTATCTATCTATCTATCTATCTATCTATCTATCTATCTAATCTATCTAATCTATCTATCTATCTATCTATCTATGCAACCATACATTCCTCCATTATTGGTATTTCCACACACCATCTGTACATCAACCCATTCATTCACCCATCATCTAACTATCTATGCACCATCCACCTTTCATTGAATTCTATCTATCCATCCATCCATCCATCCATCAGGCTATACACAAATCCAGTCGGTCCATTTATCCATCTATACACCAACGTGTATCTATTAACCATCCACCCATTTATCTCACTATACACTCAACCATCCATTCATCGATCCATCTGTCCATCAACTCATCTATCCATCCATCCATCCATCAACTCATCTGTCCATCCTTCTATCAATCCACACACCCTTTTTGCAGCTGTCCACACACCTATTGACCGTACACCAATCCATCTATCCATGCCCAATATTCTTCCATACAACTCTTAAAATAGCTTTTCTTTTTTCTGTTCTGTAAGTAAATACTAATATTTTTGTGCTTTTCCTGGGCAACATCTCTGTATTTATGCAAAACCTTGAATGAATGCAGGTGTATTGGTACCACTTCTCAAGTAACTTCTGACAGTGTAATTACTATTGTGATTAGTTTAATAGATGCTTAAAATACACCGTATGGACTGCAATTACAAAGGTAGCCAGCATAACATCCCTTCACGTTCATTCAAAATAAATATGTCTAATAAGTCTAATGTAAAATCTATTTGTGCTGCTGGTTTTTGGACGGCCAGCTGACTCTGAGGGAGACACACCAGTGGCTCCAATTTCCTGCTTTATAGCTGTTGTAGTCTGCAGGATTTAAGTATTGCTGTTGGATACGGGCCATTTTGCCAACACATCCAACAGCCTGTAAGCAGAAGCAATTCTCTTGAAATATTGATGCTGTGATACATTTTACAATTGACAAAAAGCCCGCACTGTCACAGAAACTGATCCGCATGTGTGTGTGTGTCAACATTTCTCCACCCACCTCCTGTTTACCATCCTTTTATTGAAAGCAGTTTGCATTTCCCAGATGACTTGAGGGCTATATGGAAATGACACAAACCTCCTCACAATATGACGGGCGGTAATTGTTTGCATCGCATGGTACTTTCATGGTCCCAAATCGCCTCTGTTGCATAACCGCCATTTGCTCGTGGGTAGAAGCTTTTTTCATGTTTCACTGTTTCTCTGCAGCGAACATATTGAATGTCACGCCAACTGGCAATTAGAGGATGTGGATTCGAAAGAAATTGTGCATGACTTATTTTGGAAAGCTTGGTCATGAGCCAGAAAAAGAGGAGTATGAAAATAACTTCTACAGCAGAAAGGTGCTCGGCGTTTTTATTCATTAACATAATAAGACTAAAAACGCAAAAATTGCAGAGTTTATGTTTTTAGATATGAATAATACATTGACACATGTGCATGTAAACCTGTTGCCATTGGGGGTTGATGCAAAACAACATCAAATCTTTAAATAATGATGAATATAGCAGAGTATGTTGCTGTTGCATGCACCATAACGTGTTTTTAACTCTTAAATTTAACATGATAAAGTATTTTTATTCCACCAAATCCAGCTCTAAAAGCACAAAAACTGAACTCAGCAGTTTATCCTACATTTAATTTTTAGAAACCCAGGGGACGTAACTGTGCCTACTTCAAAAAAAGCTGCATACTCTCCCTCCATTAACAATTTGGACTGTCAGTTTCCATTTTACACTCACTGAGGATTTATCTCACTCAAAAACATATGTGTAACATCTGATCTGTTTTTGTTCAGCTGCACACAGACCGCCATGCGCCCGTAATTACTGAGTGAGTGCTACCGAGTTTAGAGAAAAACAAAGCCACATCTCGCAGACGTTGTCCCCCGGGATGCGGGCTCATTTGATCAAGGCTTTATTTTGCATCCACGTTTATTTCATTACTGTGTACCGCTGGAATCTTCTTCATTTCACTGTTAGTGCTGCGACAGTTGTGCAGCGTCTGCCGGAGTGACACCATGTGCCTGTCAGCGCTCATTAGCTCAGTTTTTACCATCCATGGGCATATTGAAGGGACACACTCCAGTATGTTATTTTGAATATTCTGTAACAGTCAGTGCGACACAACACACGGCACATGTAATTACAGCATGAAGTGACAGAAAACATCAGTCCTAAAAGGATCAATTAAAATATTCCAGCTGTTAAAACTCAAGTATCCCATCTTACTGTTTCAGACATATTTTCTTGGTTTACTTCGGCGCAGTTTCCTGGATGTTGTTTATATACAGCTTTGGCTTTGCACTTGTAGATCACCTTGGACTTTTGCTATTATGCTAAATCTGTATGCCTTATCAAAGGAGTATTTACTACGGATGGACATTTCAAGCAAAAGCACCATTCGATGTTTGCTAGTAATGATTCAAACATTATTCGAAGATAATTTTTTGCCCAGCGTGTCGATCATCAAACTTATTTCTGAGCTTGCCATTGACTGTTGATCTGCAGGATTCCTCGCTCTTAAATGGCTGTGCACACTTGTTGTCGAGATGTGATATGCTTGTTTAACCTTGCAGAGTTTGCGCTGCACTTCATCTCTGTTTACTTTTTCGACGGAGCTCCACACAGAACTTATTAAAGCTTGTGCAAGTCCCTGCATGTTTCGACTGTTTGTATAATTTGCAGCATTGACTGGCGCGACATTTAGTGTTATCGCATTATTTCCAGGTGCTGGTAAAACTTTGTTGTTGTTGTTGTTGTTGTCAAAACCTAAATCATTGTTGCATGAACTATTCAGTTTTTTTTAATATGTTAATGACTATTTGAATATTTGAAATTTATTGCCCATCCTAAGTATTTACACAACCTCACATGATCTGTCCTCACAATCTTAACGGTTCAAGATATTCTACAAAATCTCTAATGTGTCAAATCAACATGACATAAAAAACGCCAATGCATGTCAAGACTAAAGCAGGACACAGATTTCCATCTCCTGACACAAGTCCCTAAATGCTCGATCATAAAACGCTTCTAAAGATTATCCTGCCAGATTATCCGGTGGTGTGAGGTGTGCCGAGATTGATTTTTTCTTCCCTCCAATCTACAGGGAAGACAACTCGAAGTTGTAAATATTAAACATGTTCAATATTTATGGTTGGAAATCCTAATGTGTAGGGGGATCCCCGAGGACGGGCGAGCATGCAAGAAATTCCTTCTGTAATGGGTGTACCAAGATGCTAAGACATAGCAAAAGTTAGCTCCTGTAGTTCAAGCATGTTTTCTACTCTGAAGTCACACGAGACTGTGAGAAATTTTGAGAAACTTCGAGTTTTGAGAGTCAGGACTACAGAAGAAGACATTTAGAATTGGATTTACAATTATGGATCTTTCATTGGGAGTTGACTGGAAAGACTCTCCATAGAACCACTGTAGTTTGAGGCTGGAGTTGGTTGTATTGTAAAGAGATGTTTCCTTAGGGAAGACCTGGTTTTGGAGAAATATGAAGGGATTAGTTAGATCTGCGTGTCTTTAATCGTGACTTAACATCTTCCTGAAATGGCTGATCCATAATCCTGGATTTGAAACTTTACAATAAACATTTCTTTGACTTTTAGAAGTAAGAGGTAAACTTTCATACATTGAGGGTTAACGTTTATCCATACATCTTGATGAATGTGTTTCTTTTACCACTTAAGATAGTGAAGCATACTGTGCAGTTGTAAGAGCATTGTCAGGTCATGATTGCTTTTAAAGAGGCTTTCAGAGGAGGTTAATTCATGCGGTAATTTCACCACAGACTTCATAAAAATGTGCCACTGTTTTGCCTTTTTACGTCACATAAACTGTTGTATTCAAAAAAAAATATCACCGCAAACATAGAGGAATAAAAGGTCTAATAGGAGATCAGTCTAAATTCATTTTTAAAAGCATCCCAGATAAGACCGCTCTCTATCTCATCTGAAACAACCCAGCCATAAAATGATGCCATTCAAAGGGCCATTATACTCTAATCAGCAACCGGGAGCTGAGAGTCTTTTACTCCCGGTGTTTAATTCACCTTGAATAGAAAAAAAGCACAATGAAAAGAAAATTACTGGCGGCTAACGACACATCGGATGTGCAGTCTTTGAGGAGGTTGAACAAAAGTCAAACATTCTTTGGCTGGCATATGTTTCCAGGTTGAAGCTTGGTCCATGCACGCTTAATTTCACCACTTCTTCACGTCTTATGACTTTTTCTTTGTCTGCTAAAAAATCTTACTGCACAAATTATACTCAGGAATGTCTTTTTTTCTAATCTCAGCTTCCAAAGAGGATGAGATGGGGTAGATGAGCGATCTATGAGCTGCCTGGGTGGGAGGACGAGGTTACGTATTACTTCTGACCATTATTCTTCTGCATATGGAAAACTATTATGCAGCTAACAAACTTGATGTTGAAGTGTCCACAAGTTACATTCTTTGTAATGCAAGTGAGGGGTGCGACTCCACTGTTTGCACGATTAAATAAAATACGAATTAGTGGATACTGGTCCTTTGCGCTGGTTTTCCTCCAACATGAGATGGAGAGAGGACAAAGTCGAGACAGAAGAAGACTCCAGCTAGTTAGCACTTGCAGCAGTGTGTGGCTATTACTGCAGTGTGAAACATGCCAGGTAATATAATAGGTAAAGTGTCCCAGGCAGTTTGGGAGTTTTTTAGATTTTGTTAAAAGGATGTGAAGCAGAAACAGACAAAGAGTTTTTGTTTCACACAAAATATCCGTCTCTAGACAGCTGACACGGACAAAACATGACTTTTAAACATCATCATAAAGTCAGCTGCATCTATTAGTAAAGTTCACAAAGTAACCTGCTGCTCTAACCTTGTCTCGCCTTTTTCTAATTTGAATAATTTGTGACGATTTTATTCTCCAGGTTTGCTCTCGTCTAAATCTCTACTTTTATTGTGTGGCTCCCTTTGAAAGTAAAGGTTGGAAAAGTTCACAAAAGAGTTAAATATGCTGTAAGTTTTGTTTGTTTATAACAGACTAGTCACAAGACCATCCATCCTATCTGTTTGAAAATGTAGTCTTTCCTGTTTGGGCAAAAATGTCAAACTCAGGAGTTTTATCGGAGGGTTTTGTCCTCTTGTTCATTGTATTGGGTAAAGATTTGCATCATCTTTTGGATTCCTTTCGTCTCCGAACAACTGGCTCCAATTATCCTGAAATGGACAGGAGACAATGAACACAGGTCGAAATAATTTATGAAACATGTTCCTCCATCCTTTCTGAAACTGAATAGACGTAAATGACCTCATCTCGGTAATGGCCCCCAAGGGGGGAACAATTTGGCTCGACCTCATGATATGCTCGGCAAATCAGGACATTTTCATGAGCAGAGACTGGAGTTGATTGCGCAGGTCAGAGGTCACTGGGTTCCATCATAAAGCAATGAAACGAGGCCAGGGTCCGCGGCGACCACATCAGTTAAATTTAGGACGTGTGTGATGAGTCCTGACAGACCGTGGTCATTCCTGTGGGGGAGCCGCTATTGTTTCCAGCACAGATGTGGACCGAGTTAAACAAGAACATATGGTCCAGGAAACCACACACATCCGTGCACGCTCAGGGATTGACATACGTGCCGACACATTAATTCTACCTCCAGTGTTCGCAGACCGTGGTTTCAAAGGGACTGGGATAAGGCCGTCCTGCTGTGCCAGGCTCCCTCCCACCTGCTCTTCTGGGAACAGGAACCATAGATCCGTGGAATTGCCTGTTTTCTGCATGTTCCCTCCACATATATATATCACAGGCCTCCTGTGTTTCCATAGAGCAAAAGTACCAGGGCTTGACAGGGGTGTGGAACATCATGAAGAGTGAATGGTGGGCGACTAAGGCGGAAGGCGAGAGGGTTGGACTCCAGCTGATGAGGGAAGGTGGAGAAATGTTCGGGGACAGAGCACAAGGAATATGTAAAACACGGTGGAGAGTGGGTGGAGAAGTGTCAACAGGGATAAAAGTAGACGTGGTGATGAGAAGAATTCAGAGGAGGTTGTGTAGGCACATAAAGCAAGTTGAACTGTGAAAACCCTTTATGTTTCTCAAATGATGAAGCTTGGGTGTTTGGCACCAACTACAGTGTTACTTGAAAAAAAGAAGCAACAACAGAGAATTTGTCACATATCTGTTTGTTCTGAAAATGCACACCGAGTATAACCTGAGTTTTATCAGGACAGAAACATCTGTTCAGTTCAGATGGATTTAAAGGTTCATTGTTATCTCTAAAACCCACAGGATGTCTGTGCATCGGTCTCTGGTTTGGCTCCATCTGAGGGTGCGTGCCTTAGACCTTTGGAGGCAGCTGGACTCAACATAAAACATGCAAACAACAGGTTACACTGTTTTTCTGTGGCTGATTTGTACCGTCCATTCAGATATTCATCTGTAGGTATGTTTGCATACAGTTCAAAATACTCAATTTATCGTCTTGGTTAACACTCTACCCCAACTGAAATCATACTAAATCAAACTTTTCATGGTTGTACAAACATACCTGGACAATACCAGTTAGGGGTGGGGGTTTTCGCTGTTACCCCCACTCTGTTGCCACCGTTACGTTCACATTACGTTACGTTACCAGCGCTACTCGCTATATAGACCATGTAGAAGCTTGAACGTTGTTGTGCTCACACAATGCGAGTATAACTCATTAGTGCCACATTGATATTAATGCTACTAATGCTATTAATGCTAAACCGTGTATAAGCTTGAAAGTTACCCTTCACATTAATGGAAGAGGGTCTAAAAGGATTGATGCGCTCGTTGGTGACTCAAAGCAAGTCAAAAATTACCGTTGTGTGTTGTTGTG
This sequence comes from Xyrichtys novacula, assembly GCA_962446985.1. NCBI lineage: Eukaryota > Metazoa > Chordata > Actinopteri > Labriformes > Labridae > Xyrichtys > Xyrichtys novacula. The sequence continues at coordinate 6,142,188 of OY660881.1, read as the reverse complement.
CTCACACAGTATGAGAAGAAATCATTGGTGGCACATTGATATAAATGATCATGTGAAATTTCAGTAGCCGTGCACGTAATTTAGCAGTGGTGTTTGAATATAGGGGAAACACTACGTTTGGAGATCGATTTTCTTGGCTCGATCGCAAAGTGTAAGGCACAGTGTATTCATTGTTCAATATACATCACATTAGCCTCTTGCTAACGAATTTTGCCAGCTGTTATGATTTGTAATTCGTCAACCAGGAAATGACTCGGTAGATAGGTGGCAACATACTCCTTTCACCTTGGTATTAGCGAGCTATCTTCCAGTTGACTTGTTACATATCAAAACTGAATGTACGTCCATTTTCACAGCTCTGTACCGTTTGTTCAGAAGTTTTGTCTTTTTCACGTCCTGTCTTTGTCAGTTGAGGTTGCGTTTACTACCCCGGTGTAGGTACCAGATTAGCTCAGGGCCCAGCACCTGTTTAGGACGTCACACTACAGCAAGTCCACTTGGACAAACTACTTTACTCTCCATTTAATAAGTCAAATGTGCTCGGTTAAAAGCCCCTCATGGTTTTCTTAATTTCCATTTGTTCATTCAATTGACCTTGAAATTTTCTCTTCATATAATACAGAGAATAACAACTTACTGTACTGTAATTTTCAGATGGCTGTAATTCAAAATGTAAACCTTTCTAAAGGAAAAAGGGAAGAAATGTATGCAGGATCTCTGTTTATCAATAGACAGTTTTGCTTTTATTCCACATTTCCTTTGGCGACCTAAAAGAGGCGGAAGTCTGGCTGTCGTATATCCCTGATGATAAGTAGCGATAGATTGCTTCGTCCATGTTTTCTTGGAAGAACTACAATCCAATGAAACCTAATCTGGCAAAAAAACGCTTCTGTAATGTCCAGACCAACCACAATCTTCTACGCCAATGGAACCAACTTCCAGCCAACCATATAGCGTGACATTGTCAATAGGCGCCGGCCCTGAGCTGATCTGGCAGTAGGTACCACATCTGGTTCCTACACCGGCTTCCTAGAAAAGGAAGACCTGAAATAAGACAGACTTCACAAACTGTGTACTTAAGAGGAAGTCGTTGCGTCACATTTATCTTTGTGATAGTTCCTTTTTTTTAAAAGCGAAGAACAGGATAATCTTAGCTGTTTAGTCTCTAAAGTCGAACACTTACTACCTGCTGTAATCACTCCTGAGTGACGATGACAAAGTCTTCTCATTTGTCTCAGGTTTCACGTCAAGATGTGTCAGGATTTTGTTATTTACTCATCATCCGTCTCTCCTTCCTGACATCTTGAGCCTCATTTCTGCTGGTTCACGATGAGGGGGAATACTTTTTACAGATCAGCTGTCCATCTCATCTGTTCGACCTTGTGTGAACACAGAGACAGAGCTCATCCAGATATTTTCTCAACATTCACAGACAAGAAAATGACTGCCTTGAAAAACACTGAGAATTACCAAATGCCTGTCTCCTGACATTCAGCAGACTGTGAACCTCAGCGAAAGGCCATCCATTCTGAAACGCGAAATTCATGAGTTTGTCTGCTGAATGTCTTTCACTGATGCCTGAAGAGTGCAAGTATGGGCGGAAAGTCATGGAGAGTTTTCTGAATACTTTGAACAACATCTGGCAGGACGAGTCGAGAAAACAGACTCTGTTTTATTTCCATGCTTGATTTATTCTGGTAACCGGAGAATTACGACCATATTTTGATCGGGCTTTGCAGATGATTTTCAAATGACTTCCAAAACTTTAACAGAGTAATTTCCAAAGTCAAGATCTCAGCCTGAAAGTTGAATTTTACAATCAGACACTCAGGAACAGCTTACACTTCTCATATATCAAACCAGAACATAAGGCAGAGGGTTTGATTTCAGAAAAGGTCAATAAAAAAGACTTTTATCGAAGGATGCACTAACTGCATTACAACCTTTTTAAACAGACACATGTTTAAAAATGCGACTACTTGTTTGGTGTCAAACTTTTCAACCAGGTTTCAAGCTCTGTAGGCCACATTTCCTTTGAGATCATCTGCTGCAGAGACCAAACCATGAGGGGAACCAAACTTTTGTGACTATTAAGAAGACAGTCGATGTAGCCAATAAATAAAGGAGGGACAAACTGAGGTTAATCAATAAAATTTAGCAATCAAATTTTATTTATATACCGCCAATTCACAACAGTCGTCATCCCAAGGTGCTTTCCAAAGAAAAAGAGCAGGTCTAGACCACTCTCATTGTTTGATGAATTATCAAGACCCAATCCAAAATGGGATTTTGCCCATCTCATCTAACATGAGTAACAGTGGCGAGGAAAAACTTCCTTTTAACAGACAGAAACCTTGGATAGGACCAGACTCTGCAGTGGTAGTAATGATATTTTGCAGAGCAGACTTGGTAGAAAGTTTATCGCATTCACCTGGTAATCATCTGGATGAATTATTCGTTGTTGTTTTTTCTGATTTGGAGCAGATCCCTGTCCATGGAGGCTGCCATCTTGCACTGCAATGCTTGTACAGTAGCTCATGATCGGACAAACTAGTAAAATACTGTGTGCAGGTTTGTGTTTAGAGGGTGGCACCAATGAGAATAAGAAAAAGAGTGTTCATTGTGCAGAAATAGTTAATGTTAATGGAAGTTTTCAATGAAATAGAGGTTGACTCTTATCCTCCATCACAGAAGCTTGTTGTCCTTGAAGGTCAGTGTAGCTTCACTTACAAGAGGGGTGAGCAGAGGAGCTTATGAGTCCAGAATCCGATGGCTACATGTCCCTAAATACTCTCACTTTCACATACTGTTCCTTTAACACTGTAAAGTCAAGAATAGAGTGTGCAACATTGAGAAGCAACTAGAAACACTGCAAAGTTAACCCTTAATGTGGTGCATTTAAGAATAAAGTAAAGAGAGATAATACATATTTAATTTACAGGATAGATTTCTGTATTCCTCAGCACTTTTACCTAAAAAAAAATCCCATTTTTCTTTTTGTTAGTCTCAAACTTGTTGCTAAAATCTCCCTTATTCCCACATTGTCGTCAAACATTGTAGAAAATTGTCATTCATGAGGTCCACTGCTTTCTTTTTTCCTCAAAGTGTTCGTCCAACACTCACCCTTTTTTAGTTTGGCCTTAACCACCTCATGAAAAAAACATCTCGCTCTTAAGCTGCCAAATGCTGCTAACTGCTCTCTTATTTTGGTGCTTGACGGGGTTGTCAGTTCTTGAGACCTTGGTGGCTAAAAACAGCTGCCTGGTGAGGAGAAGAGGACTGAGAATAAAAGACGGTGGAGTACAAAACCAGGTGACGATCATCTGTGGGGGTTTGTCAGTGAAGCTGAACTCTATCTGAATGCATCTGTAAAATCACAGCTGTATTTTACATACTAGGATGAGGCTGATACAGTTTGCATGTCTGGACATCGTCAGTGATGCGGCGCAGTTGAGATACATACCTGTGTGTTGTGGCAGCCCTAATCTATGTCTCTGTTCAGACTTCTGCCTAAATTTGTCCTTTTATTAAGCTTTATAAAAAAATCACTGCAGAAGCATTCTTGCTCTGAAACGTTCTTGTATCCTGCGGTGACTCCGTAGGCACTTTTCCTCAAGTTATTCAGATCTTCTTAAACTGTCTCAGCACATTAGGCTCCAACATGTCGCTGACACTTTTCAACAGCTTTTCAACTACAGTGTATTTTATTCATTGTCTTACATTTTCTTTCAGCGAGCTAAAGAAATAAAATCTCATCTTGACGAGGCGCTAAGTGTGACGAATATATATACATTTGTTTTTTAATTAAAGAGTCTGTGGAGGTGTTTGTCGATGAATCTGCACGCAGGTGCAAATTTGTTAACTTCTCTGAGATGGAGATGCTGTCAACCCTTTCACTTCAAATGAAGACGCTGTCAGTGATTTTATTCTCTGAGAAACATTTCAGTTTTTTCTCCGGGGCGTTTGATGAATCCCAGGTGGTTTACAGGTGCAGAGGTGATGTGATTTCAAGATGACACAGTTGTCACGACAGGTTTTATTATCTGATTGTCACAAATCATAGTTACTGTTATTACAAGGGGAAAAAAAGACAGTTCCCCTGAATCAAGGACAGTGATGCTTAAACCATTAATATTAGCAATTAAGAATGATAGAAAGACAACAGCTGGAAGATTTGTATCTATTTACACCACGTTTGAAAGGATGAGATGAAATGAGCATCTTTGTCCACAGGGGGCGCCAAAATCAACACAGACAGTAACAGATCAATTCCACAAGATATAAAACGGCAGCCTGATCAAATACGCAAGCATTTTAATCACCGTGGGTGATTCTGCATAATCTGTCCGCCAACCTGCTCCGCTGTGGATCCGCTCTGGTGGTCAGATCAGATACACAAGGCTTCTATTTTTGCCGGACGCAGCACAACGCATCAATTCAGTGCAGCCCAACACGAGCAGCAGCGGAAGTTGTTTGCGGCTACAGAGTAAAATATCTGGATAATTTTCAAAACAAAATAAAGTCAATACGTTGTTCTTCTGTTCTTCACGTGATAATGGGCGGGGCCAGGGTTGTGGGATGTGGGCGTTTATATACACCGCCGATCTCATTCTGATCTTGTCCATTGTTGCGAGAAATACTGGTAATTCACAAGTGCTTCTCTTTCACTTGCAGCAGCAGATCAGATCAGGTTGGCACTGTATGCTTGCGTTTTTGATCCGCATGCTGTTCCAGAGTGGAGCGTAGTGGATCTGCATGCAGTGGAATCCCGGCGTAAGCTCCTCGCTGGAGCTGTAAAGTATGCCTTTTTGCATATTCTCTGTAGAGCCTCAGAGATCTTGAATCAGACTTTAAATAAGTTCGTATTTAACATGTTGAGCAGCCATTGACCACATTCAGACCTCGACTGGCCTGAAGATTGACGCTCCTCCTGAGCCTTTCAATGCCTGCATGGTGTATCAGATGTCCTTTTCTCCAACCACAGCAGGGAGGAAAGGCCATTAACCAGGTGAATGGGAGCCTTAATGGTCCTCCCAGCTTTGTTCTTGCTCTCCAGGTTGTATATATTTTTCAGGTCATACGAGGTGAAAGACTCCCTGCTTTGCCTTTTTCTGCAGGAGCTGTGCTGCTGCTGCTGCTGCATAGGGCCGAGCATGTTTTATTACGAAGCTTCTCTCCTATAGAGGATACTTTGTTTTACTGTTTAGTTTGAAAATGAAAATAAGGAAGACAAAAATGCACAACCACTTGTGTGTGACTCTGCTAAAAGACACTAAAAGGGGCCCAATTCACCCCCCAAAATGCATGTTAGCTCATTTAAACACCCACTTGTGCACAGGGTTGCTATTTACTCTGCAGAGCTGTTTGTGGTGTGAATAATTTTTTAATTAAGCTTTCTGCAAGTCTGATTTGCACAGGTTTAGCAGGTGCAAAAGCAGCACAATCCTGTCTGTATGTCGTTCCAATAGCAAGCCACTTAATGCCAACGCTGATCCCTCTCAGAACCAGTTCTTATAAAACCGTTCTTCCCTCCTTCTGAGAGGCAGATGTCCATCAGTTCTTGAGTTTTTCAGAGTTTGATGATCAGGTTTTTATTCTGATATCATCCAATTAGTTCCTCACTCTTCTTGCTTTTGTCCTTTTAAAGTTTTTGACTTTATTCTGACTTGACGATAGGGTGAGAGTCGAAAAAAGCAGAGGGCCCAGAACAGAGGCCTGTTGTGCTCCAGCACTGAGGAGGTGTTTCTAATCACTCTCACTTTTCCTCCATGATCCCAAAAGGTTATCTTTGTGCTTTTTAAACAATAGAAGTTTAAACCAGGTATCCAGTGAGTAGAGTTTGTTCGTGTCTCTCATTTCTCTCTCTCTAGTTGTATTCATTCTGATTCTGTGCGCTTCATACATTACGCAATCATACATGCAATTGAACGGGTGTGTTTTGTCTTCATTCACACGCTAACCCACTCAGGTCTTGACCTCATTAAGGCAGAAAGCAAAACCACAAAGCAGCAATTAACCCGGCAATTTGCACAATCTCCGCCTGTCATAAAAGCATGTACAATCATGACACCACACCTTATTTGACACGATTTGGCAGCTGCGTACAATTCAGAGCTGATTCTGATGACTAATAGTAACCTTTTGTTACACTTTTGTACTTGAAAAAATCGCAGTCTGTGATTACCTGAAGGTCAAGGCAACATTGTAGTGAGCTAAAATGTATATTTAATCATATAATACATTAAATCGACTGATTAGGTCCCTGTTCTCTTTGCAAAAAAGCGACTAAATCACCAAAATAAGTGAATGAAATGAGTGTTCTCCTCTCCTCTGAGATATAAAGGGCTCGTGTGTAGAGGTAGGTATGATACAAAATGACTGAAGTGTGTTAAAATATCTGTCATTTGTACTTGGTAGAACACACAGTCCTTATCCCATCAAAAGCATTAAAGGTGTTACCTGTACCTGGATATACTCTCCCTCCCTAAAAACTCTCCTGCAGTCTGGAGTAGAAAAGGAGGTGATTTCGACATTTCCTCTCAGTCTCCAGCTTCTATCTGACTCCCACCGTGGATTTTTTTAGGTGTTTGCACAAGTGAGGGATGTTGTGACTCAGAAAATGTGCATTTAGCGTTATTTCCCGGTATGAATCAATGGTATTACACTATGCTACTCTTTTATTCAGTTGGTATTGATGTTTTTAAAAGTACTCTGAACCAAATGATTACCATAGCATCGATGAGCACATCTCTACCTTGATCACAGTAAGGATTTACACTCTAAGAACACCATAAGATTTTCAGTCAAGTCGAACCCCCAATTTCCACCGCTTCTGGAACGACAGTGATTTTCGCCTTCCGCCAATTCCTACCGGAGGTGTTTGTGAGGCGAATTTTGAGGCTGATTTCGGACAGCAGGAATCGTGAGAACTCAGAAGAACCTGTGTATTCACATACTATCGTGTGATAAAGTCTGTGTTTTTGTTAAGTTGTTTACATTTGGTTCAGTCTGTTGAGGTTTCACACTGTCATTATTGCAAACGGATGAACAGACTTTACATGACGAACCTATGTGAGATCGTCAAGGGTTTTGCGCGTCTGTAGTTTACATTGATTGGTCATTAGGCTGGTGGGCATCTGACGTCAACACGTGTCTTGAATGATGTAAACATGGATGAAATCGTCATTTTCATCATCGTACTCTTTTTGATTTTCTATCTCCAACAGCAACAACTTGAAGAGCTGTACATGAGGCTGGTCTGAGGAAGTCTCATGAATTTGATCATTAGACGACAACTTTATCAACATCGATAGGAAAGGAAAAGAAAGTATGCAACCCTGTGAGACATTGCAACACCGGCTCAGGAGAGAGGTATGTGCTGTAAAACTCTTGAAAAGATAAGCTGTCAATAGTGAGGTATAACTTTATCTAAAATATTGTACATTTTCTGTTAGTGGACAATCTCCATTCAGTATAATAACTGATACCTTTACCCCTTGTGTCTTTAGCATGAGAGAGCCTTTCAAAACAATGCTTTCACACTGGGCATGAATAAGACCATGGTTCAGTTTGGTCTGGACTGAGACTACCTCTTTTGGTTGGACTAAGGTCCGGCTGTTTGGTCCAGACCAAGGTCCTGGGGAGGTTTCACACCTATCATTTTGGCCCGGACCAAACAACGTAGACGTGAAAGCCCCCTAAGGAGCTTTGTTTTGTTCGACATTGTACTTTCTTGAGGACTGAGGTGAATCATCTCATATAACAAGCAGGCTGTCATGTCAGAACAATAAACCTGACAAAGGAGCTCCCCATACCTGACTTTGTTCCCCTGAAAGAGCACAGATGGGAACAGGAGCGTGATAACCATCAGAGTGAGCTGAGGATGGTATTATTCCAATGATGTGTTTTCCTTTGACACTAGAACGGCTCATTGTGGGCATAAACACACACCAGTGCTTTTAAATGGGTTAATTAAGACTGTATCATTGGCAGCAGATGATAGCATGAAAGCAGCCATCAGTCTAATTAAAATGCTCAGGGCCTTGCATTTGCCAGTCTAATCACACCACCATTATTGGTTTTTGCAGCATTTCTGCTGAGCACTCCAGTGTTTGTGCTGTTGACATTAAATGTGCATCCTCCTGGTGTTATTACAGCTCTGGGGAGGTATTATTCCATCGCTGATATACATTACTGTCAGTTTTATAAGCCAATTTTCTATGTGAAGCTGGAGATGATGGCAAACCACAATACGGTCATAAACTGCACACGGGCTGAAAGATTGTGCTGATTGGGGAGTTGTTCTTTGAAATCATTTTATAGCACTTCACATCTTTATACAAATAGCAGAATAAAAACTCCAGTCAGAGACACAAACTTTGCTTTTAAGTTGGAGAATTTCAGTGTTTCTAATTGTGCAAGAGTATAAATGAACAATATGGTAGAGAGGGTTGTCGTGGTAACTGCAGAAATGAAGCACGATGGCAGCTGCAGAGCATGATGGGCGATTACACAACTGCATTCAACGTCTCCTCACCCAAACTTAACCTCAGACGGAAACAACTGAACCACCACCACCTGTAGCAAAACCATATACAAATTTGCCCCTCTGGGAAAATGTCTCGTCTTCACGTTAGCTTGCAGCCTAACATTGCTGGTGTAAAAGATGAAGCAGGTAGCATAGGAGCTATTCAGCTTTCGGACACTAATGTCTTTGGGGACATGATGAAAGTTAATATCATAATTAGCTTTGTTACGAGTATTGCAATCCGCTAACGCACATGCTTGTTCCGCGATCGTCCTCTCTATTTTTCCAGAGTCTGGCCTGCATAGTGGGGCTCTGGGGGCGGAGCTTGGATTTGTGATGTAAGAAATCTTTCTGTGTCTGAACCTGCAGTTTGGGTCTGCCAGAGATTCAGTGATTTGAATGCAGAAGTACTCAAAAGTAAGCTTTTTTTTCTCATGATATGTCCTGTAGCATCAGAAAAATGCCATATGAACGTGTAAAAAACAAGAAAAACATGATTTTCATCGGAGTGGGTCTTAAAGAAAAAGAAGAACCAGACAAAAGACGGGTTTCTGTGCAATGTCATTGCAGGGGGCAGAAAGCGGGACATTTCTTATTTGTTTACTAGCGGAGTCAACGGAGAAAGAGAATGACAAGAAGCTGTTGTGCTGTAAATCGTCGTAAACATTTTTACTTTGACTTTGTTAGAATTCACCAACATTACGACCCTGCTCCTGATGTAAGAAACATTCAAACAAACGTCACAGTCTGGTGAACTGAGTGAAATTCATAGACATTTCAGCGTTTTGTTATTTTTTTATTTGAAATGCAATGAAAGACAAAGTGATTTTTCAATGGAATGACATTTTCTTGCAATTGTGTCAGGGAGAACTTGAGAACAATACAGCATCTTCATTGATATCAGTTCACTCTGAAGCAGGCTTTTGCCCCCTGGTTTTGTGTGCACCTAGTATGGTTTGTACACAAGAAACTCGTCTATTGAGATGACAGGTTTTCATTCAGTTCTGGATGCAGAGCTGGTTCCCCCTCCAGCACAGAGTTAAGCGACTCATGCTGGTGCCAACTGGCTGCTCGAAGTTCGTCGAGTCTTTGTTCAAGTTGCCAAATACAACACTGAAGAAACCGAAGAATCCATTGGAAATTAAAGTCAACGTCAAAACCTGTTGAAAGTCTTCACAATCCACCCCCCCTCCTGCTGCTCCAGGATCCCCAGGATCCAAACCCCTATGGAAGATCTAATCCAAACACATACATCAATCAAGAACTATGGACTACTCCAAATCCACAAGGGCGGCGTGATCTTGCGCAAGTTGCCTGTGATCTGTACGAGCAGGGAGCAGGATTTGAATCCTCCCTCTCAGCACACTCCACAGCTGATCCGTGTCTTTTCTTGTCAATGATCCTTTTCCCACGGGCAGTTTCTCAGCTCCTTCAAGAAAGCATCTCCTCACTTTGTTCAGCTAAAGATAACTTTGTAGATAAATATAATTACTCAACATTAAAAACCTGGAAAAATGACACTTTTTTGGGCACAAAACGTAAAGTGGCGAACATGCATCATTTGGGTTTTCGAGGTCAGGTAACCAACCTCATTTTAAAAGCTTCTAGTGATGGGAATTCACACCAAATCTGTTGGCTCTGCAACTCTTTTGGCTCCCAAACTGGTCCTAGAGCCAGTTTTAAAAGTATGGTCCACCACAATCCAGCTACGGGAAAATGCAGCAAATCAAACAGGTAGAAGGTCAGCCTGGACCGCCTCAGGAGACCACAACAGCCCTGATGATTGACTCTCCGGGGTCACCAACTTTGTAAATTTAAAAAACAGTCTTCTTTTAAACTGTCTCATCTCTAGTTTATTTAACAGCAGATCAAAAACAGAAAGTGATATCCAGCCGTAAAAGAGATGATAATAACCTCTGTTCACCTTTCCTCTGCTTCTTGTAAACACCGACTCTGCGAGAGGTCGCATCAAACTTGGATGAGGAGTCAAAGTTGAAGAGAAGAAGGAATGGATGAATTAGTCAAGACTTGACACTAATATCACTTTCATTTGCAGGCATTAGAGGAAGAGTTTAAATAGATTTAGAGCTTCTTGAACATTTACAGCCTCGAGTCAGAAAACAACTTTCATCCAGTAAATGTCGAAGGTTGACATCATCTTCCTCGGAGTCTGACGTGAGGTGGGTTAGTTTTTATGAAGCAGAAATGCCTCAAATCCCCACCAAAACATTTGTGATGTCTCTTCCAGCTCTCCTGGTGGGAAAAAAGGCTTCTGGCAGTCCTCGTTCTCCGCGAGATATTTTGAATAATAGCTACACCCTCCACCATCCTGTGACCATCTGCTCACAAAGCCAAAGAAGCAGGTTTTACCCCGTCCAGGGGGTAAATGCCATTCAATATCAGTTATGATCAAAGAGGGGCGGCCTGATTCTGGGCCCCCTGGGTAAGCATGTGCTGGTAATTACACGAAACTCTCCCTCGGGGGGCTTTGAGCCATAGGATGAGGATCTGAGAAAAAAAAAAACAGAAACTTGGCGTCAACAAAAATGTATTTTAAATGAGTAAGACAAAGCCGACTGTAAATGCCACAAGTGAGAAAGTATTTTACTCAAAGAAATGCCTTATCCTCATTCTTTTTTGCTCGAACACCGCACCCTGAAACACGGACCCGCCTCTGAGAGCAGCTCTGAAAGGGGATCATAGGAGAACTTCAACCCAGTATTAGACACTGTAGACAAGAGGCATCAGGGTCAGAAAAAAACCTCCTCTTTTGTTTACTTTCTACCATGCTTTTTGTCTTTCTTTACTTATGTATCCCTCAATCTTCCCCTCCATCCTTTTCCTCATTCTTTTCTTTGCTTCTCTCTTTCTTTTCTTCACTTTTCCTTTATTCCCCCTTTTCCTCTCTTTGTCTTTTCCTTGTTTTTCTTTCTATCTTTCTCTCTTGATTTGAGACTTCTCTCTCTTTCTTTCTTTCTCCATGTTCTTTTTGTTTTTTTTTATTCATTTCCTTCTTCAATCTTCCCCCTCCATCCTTTTCCTCTTTCTTTCCTTCACTTCTCTCTTTTTCTTTTCTTTGCTTTTCCCTTTTTCCTTCTTTTCTTCTCTTTGTCAATTCGTCGTGTTTCTTTTTTACTATGCTTTTTGAGAAGCCTTCATATCTCCTGTCATCTCTCTGCCCTTTTATTCTCTTTTCCCCCCTTTTTTCTCCCCTGTCCTTTCATTCCCTGTCTTTTCAATCTCGTCCCTTTTTTCTTTCTTTCTCTTTCTTTTGTCTTTTTCTTCCTTTTTTTCTTTCTTTCATCTTTTTTCTTTCTCTCTCAATTTGTGACTTTTTCTCTCTCTTTACTTATTTGTCCATGTTCTTCATTTTTTTCGATTTCTTTTCTTTGTTCTTTTTCACTCTATCTTGACTTTGTCTTTTTCTTTCTTCTCCTTTTTCTGATTTACTTTTTTCTTTCTATCTGTCCCTCTCACTGTCTCTTTCCGTCTCTCCACTTTGTACTCTTTTTCCTCAGTCTCCTTTCTCTTTTCTTGCTTTCCTCTGTCCTCTTCTTTGAGCTGTTTCTTTTACTCTTTCTTGATCCTCTTTTTTACCTCCCCCCTTCTTTGTCGTCTCTTCTCCATCTTCTGCATGTTTCCGCCTCTGTAAATTTGATTTTCCTGAGCACCTCCTGAAGATAAAACTATTGTGTCAATGCAAATGATTCAGCAGGTATTTCTGAACCCGCTCTCTGATATTCCCTCAGCTGCAGAGGGAAAGAAAACTGACCTGACTCGACACACGCCGAGACACCAGCTGCCTCTTTAAACCTGCTGCAAGGAGCTTCACAGAGAAGTCAAAGCTCCAGCAGCATGTCTCTCAGGTTCAGTCCTCTCTGCAAAGGACTGCAGCTGGGTCCTGAAAAAACAACCCACAGCGAGTTCAAGGGAGCGTGTCAGCTGCAAGTGGGACTTCTCTGAGTTTCTGCTTTTGTGTTTGAAGTTATATCTTAAATTTTGCCTCTTTTAAAATCTACCCTGTTCACCGAGGACGTGTGGGTCTTTTTTAACAAAGAGTTTAACCTTTGAAATCTGTTCACCACCCCCTTTGAATATATGGAACTATTTGAAGTGCTTTAAACTATATTAACCTTATTGGACTGAGCCAGATGTCCGATTTAAATGCCATTAAAGTAGCACAGATGATGGGCTGCTCTGAGTCCAGCAACTTTTTTCATCGTCATGCATCAATATGTTTTAAACAATGTTATAATAGTTGATCTGCTGGATTCCTATGAGTTTAAATGGCTCATTTCCTTTCTGATATGAATTTTCCCCCTGGAGTTCGAATAAAGGTTCAAATTTCCAGGAAAAATGACCTGAAGTCTTGGCATTCAGGACTAGATTTCTGGCACCACAAAGCTAAAGACAGTTGCTGTTTGTCACAGCACAACCTGTAGCCAAGAAGTGTTTCTGTAGCCTAACACTAGAGCTTCTGCATTGGACTATTGCCTAAGGTCTAGGAGTGGGAATCACCAGTGGCCCCAGGATACAATATTATGATGATTCTTGAGCCATGATAAGATATTATTGCGATACTTGGGCCACAATACAATATTATCACGATACACAATTATCACAATACTTCAGCCATGATACAATATTATCATGATACACTATTATCACGATACTTCAGCTATGATACAATATTATCATGATACACTATTATCACGATACTTCAGCTATGATATGAAATTATTGCCATTCTTGGGCCATGATACACTATTGTCACGATACTTGACCCATGGTACAATATTATTGCAATACTTGGGCCGCGATACGATATTATTATGATACACTATGATCATGATACTTCAGCAGTGATACGATATCATTGCAATACTTGGCCACGATACACTGTTATCACGATTCTTGAGCCATGATACAATATTATCACAATGCACTATTATCATGATACTTCAGCAATGATACGATATTATTGCAATACTTGGGCTACGATACACTATTATCACGATACTTCAGCCATGATACGATATTATTGCGATACTTGGGCCACGATACAATATTATCATGATACTTCAGCCATGATACAATATTTTTGTGATTTGTTTCTACATTTCTGGAATACAGTGAGTATTGCAATACAATATATCGTGATTTATACCGTTTTTTCAACCCTGAAGCTAATTTAGCATTTGTCTTTCCTTTATGTTATGTAGTATTTTATTTCCATGTAGCACATCTTCCAAACCTTATATATACAGTATATTTGTTGTACTAACTTTCTCCTCCTCTATGGTATCACCTCTGCCAACCTCACTGGACAACAAGTTGATTTTATTTTTCCATTATCATAGATTTGGCTTCATATTAGCAATTAATTTGAAAAAATCAGTACTTGGTTACTGAGGTGATACAATATCACCAGACAAAATATCACAATACTATCGATTTTTTCTCCCACCCCTACCAAGGTCCATGTAGCCCCTCTTGTAAAACAACATTGTGCATCATCTTGAGCACTGTGATTGGATTTCAAAGATTCATTTTCTGAGCACAGCTGTGTTAGCTTTACGTGAAGAGTATAATCACAGTAATGAAGCACTTCCAGAACATGCATGACAACTCCGACCTTTGCCAAGTTAAGGGCATAAGGGTATTTTGTAGCTCTGCTCAAACATGTTTTTGGCAAGAGACTTAGAGCAAAATGAAAATCCATCCACAATTCATTTTAAAAATTTGTGGTTTTCATCCCGCTGACTCTCTGTAATAAATGCTCAAAGTGATTAACCCCAAATTATTATGCACCTCACCCCTGAATCTCTCAAATTAATCACTGTAATCAGATTCCTTCTTTGTGGCTCAGGCTTTTGTTTTAATCTTTATGGCTATAACCCGTGTCATTAATTTCTCCATAATTTTTCTTGTAAAAATCGCACAGATATGCCCAATTTCACTTGCAAATAATAGCCTTCTGTATCACTCTGCTCTGGGTACTGTTAAGCATACTCCCCCTGTCCCGTGTTTTCCACTTAGTTCCACTGTAATATTGTAAAGATGCTTTCTGTACATCCACAGACACAGCTTTAGGTTTCAACCGTGAACAAAACAAGCCGACCTGAATACAGTGTTAAGAATGGATCGACCTTATTTAGGCCAGAGCTGCTACATCACTCGGCAAATGGACTTCAACTAATGAGAGGTCAAGTCATTACGTTGGCTGCAGCCAGAATGATGGTGATGATAGTTTGGGGGAATGGCATTTCCTGGTAAACTTGGACGAAAAAGGCCAGACACAGAAAAGTACAGGAAGAATGACACAGGGAGAGACTGATGACAGAAATTGTGGCTTTTCCTGAGCCACTTTTGTTATCCTGGGTTTCATGGCGGATACATATACACCGTGTTCGTCTGCTTGTTGTGTTGCGATAATGGAATAAATAAAACACAAAGGTCAGACATATAATGTCGCTTAAAAAAGAGATAACCAGCTAATGTTCCCACAGGAGGTGCATTTGAAATGATAGAGACATTAAACAGCATTATAGCTCAGATGATACGGTCCTTATTGAGCCATATGCTGCATAATGTCGGTATAAACAGCAATGTCAGATAACCACTGCTTTATAATAGCAGCGAGACATAAATTGAATCATAAGTTGGCATCTGCTGCAGGTGTCCCAGATTGGCTCATATACTCTTTGTGTTAGGGGTCCCACAGACCGGTACCGGGCCATAGGTCGTTTCAAACCCAGTAAAGTGGCCAAGAGAGGGGGTGTAATCACCATAAATATACACTGCATTGTGTTTATTTCTTATTTTCTGCATACAACCAGATTTTTTTCATCACATATCACAACAACAAAAGTTTAAGTAATTTTATATTTATGATTTTAGATTATTTTCTCACCAACAAGGGAAAAAAACAAGCAAAACACTGGTGTAATTAAAGTATCTGCTTTGGTCTCCCCAAACACCTTGAACTACTTTCCTTCCTTTCATTTCTGGGCAACAGGAAACAGCTGAGCTATTCATCTTCTAATAAGGTAATGCACTCTCCAAAAAGTGTTTCTCCCATCCACCATTGAATTAATTTGCCTGTATCTCAAGACCGAAGGACCATTTAACAAATCCTCTTTTGATTCTAAGTAGCTCCCTAATGCATTGGTCCCTTCTTGGTGCAGCCATTTCCAATTAATCCTTCTGCATTATGCATGATTACATTAAACAATCCAATAAATTGATATGGAGTCTCTGGCTAGGGAAGGACTCTGTTAATGGATATAAAATGGAGTTACACCACTTTGGGATGATTCATTATTTCACTTATTGTTCCAAAAGGTAACATGTTAGGTCTGGGTGACACTTTTATTTAAGGTTGGCTCTTTCCCTGAACATCTTCACCTTTATGTTGTGTGCTCATTAAGATTCAATAATGGACTGGTACTCCAGGAGGCCTCAGAGCACACTGGAGTGAAATCCTAAACAGCGGCTCTTGCTTTATATCTCACTCTGAACTTCGGGGGACAAAGAGGAGATGATTAGCTTAGCTTAGCACTAAAGAAGAAAATCAAATCTCTAACTTCACAAAAAGGCATTTTCTAAAATCTGCTTTGTGCTCTTTCATTTTTTGGATACTTTCATCTCTCGCGGTTGTCTGGGAACACATGTAAAGGCTTTTACCCAATAGTCTGCTTTTTTTGAGGGCAATTTGTCTTTCTTTTTTCGGCTCACTTGGAATTACTTTCCACATCTGGTGCACAAAATCGCACATTAATTTTAATCAGCCTTTTTGTAAAAGTCCAAAAATGCACCAGCCAACCGAAATCACTCAGTAAAATTGTGCTCTATTCACCTTATTTTTGCGTACAAGTTGGTCGACTTTACACAGATAGAAAAAAGTATTATCTATGGATCTCGGAAAACAAAGGAGACAAAATAAGAGATTAGAGATTTTGCAGTGGAGTGACGTCACTGGAGGCGTTTTTTAGTAAACTATGTCATGTAATTTGACCCATTCTCACACCACACGCCACACTTGACATTTCTCACGCTTATTTTTCCCCATTCAATACTGTGTATTTATTTTTTTCATGATAATAAACTTGGCTTGCCGTAGTTCGAGTCACCCTGATTGACTGACCGAGATAACCAATCACAGAACAATCCATCAATCCTTTGTGCCTAGATCTAACCAACCATGAAAGGCACCACACAATATAAACCAATCAGGGGCAACGTAAGGCAGGTCTTTGTGTCTTTAACTATCTTTGACATACAACAGCGCTGACATTTAAAACCCACTTGACGTACACCTGCTCTCCTGAAGGCGGGTGGTATGTAACTAGGACACAAGTTTCAAGGTATAAATCAACATTAAAAAAGACTCACTCTTAATATTTTCTGAAACTTGGCAGCCCTGCTGTATAAAGAATGCACACTGTCTGCTTCCTGGCCAGGTGAAGCCAACGCAAGAACAGCACCCTCTGGTGACAGGCTGCAGTATAGGTCACAAATCCCGCTTACGCCGAATGTCCTCTTTTACCCTAACATGTCCTCTTTTTAGGGGGCTGCCCGGCCTTGTCTGGTGCTGTCCAGGGGAGTTTATAAAATACTTCAAATGTGTAGGGTTTTGTATGGAAGTTTTGAGTTTGTGTT